>CM057459.1:1095437500-1097937500 GCA_016271365.2 Neoceratodus forsteri
GGTCTAGGAGCGATGCTGTATCAAGACTATGAGGATGGCCTAAGACCATTAGCTTTTGCCAGTAGAAGCTTGACCGTGTCCGAACGAAACTACCCTGTGCATAAATTGGAGTTCCTTGCACTAAAATGGGCCATCGTTGACCAGTTTCATGAATACCTCTATGGGGCAAAGATATTGGTGAAGACTGACAATAACCCATTGACCTATGTACAGACTTCAGCTAAGTTAGACGCCACTGGGCACCGGTGGTTTTCTGCATTATCAACCTATGATTATCCTGTCGAATACAGACCGGGCCTGAACCATATTGATGCTGATGCCCTATCACAAAGGCCCACTTCCAAGAGTGATTGGGTCAGGCTGTCTGAACATGACATTCGAGCATTGTGCCAAAAGTTTGATAGAGATGAACAGATGTCTGCGGACACAGTGGACTGTTTAGTAGATTGCTTGGGCCCTTCTGACACCTGCGTACCAGCTGCCTATTGCCACTTCTGTGCTCTAGACATTAGTGCACTACCTCAATTTGACAATGACAGCATTCACTGGGCTCAATCCCAAGATCCTATGATTCAGCCAGCACTTGATGCCCTGCGTGCGGGGAAAGGTGTGTCTAAGTTACGTCCACTGACTTGCGAACTACTTTATTGTTTAAAGAAGGCCCCAGATTAAAGTTGCTCAATCAGTTGTTGTATAGAGAGACAGCAGATCATAGTGGCAAAGTAGACAAGCAACAATTGGTCCTGCCCACGGCCTTTAAAGATTTGGTACTGAGGTCCCTCCACAATCACATGGGGCACCTCAGTATTGACAGATCCCTTGACCTGGTACAATCTCGCTTGTACTGGCCCAAAATGGGGACCGATGTTGAGCACCATGTAGATTTGTAGTCCCTGCCTGCAAAGAAAAGCCCTGCCTCAGAGGGCTACCCCCTTGTTAATATTACTACCAGCACCTCCATGGAACTAGTCTGCATAGACTTCTTGTGTTTAGAACCTGATCAGCGGAACATTGGCAATGTGTTAGTGGTTACAGATCATTTCAAACGGTATGCACAAGCTTTTCCCACCAAAGATCAAAAGGCATCTACTGTGGCCAAGGTGCTAGTGGAAAATTTCTTTGTCCACTATGGTGCCCCCAGCGGATCCACTCTGACCAGGGCAGAGACTTTGAGAGTTGACTAATCAAAGAAATGCTCTCTCTATGGGGGGTGCAAAAGTCAAGAACCACCCCCTATCACCCGCAGGGAGACCCTCAACCAGTCATACAGTCATAAGGCAATTCTAGGGGGTGGGGGTAGGAAGAAGTAGGCTGCTGGTTAACTAGGATCTGCAGCTTACCCATTAGGTAGGGAAATGGGCAGACTGGGTGGGCCAAGCGGTCCTTATCTGCCTTCAAAATCTATGTTTCTATAACCAGAATGTTTTAACCGCATCCTTCTAGACATGCTGGGCACCCTCCACCCAAAAGACAAGCATAAATGGAGCCAGCAGATTAGCACCTTGGCACATGCATACAATTGCACAAAAAATGATGCTACCAGGTTCTCTCCCTACCGCCTCATGTTCGGGAGAGAGGCCCTGCTGCCTGTTGATGTCTGTTTTGGGGTCTCTCCAGATGGGGTCCAAGCCAAAAACTACTTGCAATATGTACAAAAACTGAAAGCTTAATTGAACCATGCCTATCAACTGGCCCAGACAATGGCCACCAAGAGAAATCCAGCCAACAAAGAGAGGCATGATAAAAAAGTAAAGGCTCAAGAGCTTCGACCTGGAGACTGTGTGTTGTTACTCAATTTGGGACTGCATGGTAAACACAAAATTGCTGATCGATAGGAACCATCTTCCCCATGTAGTAGTTGGAAAGTTGGAGGATTTACCTGTGTACAAGGTGCGCTCCAAAGCTGTGAAGACCATGCACCGTAACCACTTGCTACCTATCGGCCAAGTCATGATTGAGGCTGAGCCCCCAGAAATTAAGCCCCCTGGGCTGGTGACTTGTGCTGCTGCAAGAAAGAGACAGAGTCAACCTACCCCAGTGGTCACAGATTTAAGGTTTCCTCCGCAGCAGGCCAAGAATGATAGAGACTGTCAGTCCACTTCTGACGAAAGTGAGTGCGACTATGCCTACTACCCATCTTATGAACTGAGTCAGCTGTTTCAAGGTAACCCATGATTAATTGTGGGGATGAAGCTGGGCCTTCTGGACTGCCTAACCCCCCAGCTTTGTCCATGGAGCCAATGCTCCCTGAAAGTGAAGTGCAAAGTACGACATCTCAGGATGCTGAGTCTGTGTTTTGTGGAACTGTGTGAATTGGCCGAAGAAGGAGCCGATGGTTTGAGTCTCTCTGGTGACACACCAGAACCTGAGGCACAGTATGAGAGTAATGAGAGTATTGACAGACCCCTTTCAGTGCCGCAAAGTTTGAATGTGCCTGAACCTTCACAAAATGAGCCAAGTGTTGTGGAACCAGAGCCTACAGAACAAGGAGCAGACAGTGCTCCCAGCTTGGACATTCCCCTTCATACAGAGGCACCCCTCATAAGTGATGAAAGCTCCAAGACCATTGCTAAAAGTACAGAGACTGTGGTTGTTCACCCCAGAAAGACTGGCTGAGCTGTCAAGCCAGTGGTGCGCTTCAGTTACGATTCCCCCGGGAAGCCAGTGGATTTGTCTCTCAATGTAGTCCACAAAGGTGTTTATGTCTCTCAGAGCTCACTGCCCAAATTGAGCTTGACGGCCCATTCCAGGTTACTTGTTCTGCTCTCTCACCATGGTGCCCCTGCCCCATCCAGCCCCAAGTTAGCTGATAGGGAAGGGCCCCCTCTTGCATTGTTTAGAGCACAAGAAGTTATTACATGATTCTGTATAGTAATGTTCAATTTACCTGTGTGAAATATGCAAAATGTATTGTCAGAACGGAAATGATATAGTGGAATACATTGAAGTGTATAGTAAAGTGACAAGTTATGCCAATTGATGAATCAGATAGTACTTGTATAGCATGCTAATGGTATAAATGTCTTGTATATGTTGCATTTTCAGTGTTATGATGGTACAGACTTGATGTGGACACCAAGTTTTCCCAGTCAGGGAAAGGTGTAACACCCCTACAAATGGGGATTCCCAAAATGTCTTCCTTGAGCTTGCCTAAATGCTCACTGTCAGGCTGGTGTCCTGCGTTGTAGCAGTTTAAATGTGATTACCAGAGCCTGTATAGCCTCTGTGTGCTGTCTTTTTAAGAGCTGCCTGGATTGCAGCATAAGTAATCTGAGAGGGAGCCCTGTTAATAGGGGTAACTATTTGCTGAAAATCATTTAGAGTGATAATGATAATGTAGTTTGTCTAACCTGCCTTCTTTGCAGCAAGGACTGTTTTGTTTGCCTCCACTATCTTGGTCCTGAACTGCAAATTGGACCAATCAGTACTGGTGGGACCTAAAACGAAGCCAGACTACAGGAGCTGTCTGGAGTCAAAATCTGTAGGAATTGTAGTTTTGGGCTTTTGGCACCTTTTTGCAGCTGAAGGGGGAGCTCTTGTTGTGACTGACAGACAGATCAGCCAACCAAACCTTTTGGATCTTGGGGAAATCCCAGACTGCTTGCAATTTTCAGTTAGATCTAAGTTGAAAGCTGAAGAGGAAAGAGCTGAAGTGATTTTGAGCAGCAATCCTGAGTGGATTTGCATGGGAGAACTGTGGAGGGACAGAGTTTTTGGCCTGCATGTCTGCCTGCTGCCCCTGAGAGGGAGAGAAGAGAATTATTTTGGACTGAATCCAGGGTTTCTGAGAATGAAGTAAGCCACTGATTTTTCACCAGGCTCATACCTGAAGAAGACCGAAGATTTTGCTGAATGCGATCGGCCTGTCAGGATTTCCAGCTGCTTTTGAATCCCCAGTTTATGCAGAGACTTTGCGATCATGACCGGACAGTGGTTTGCTTGGTACAGTAGAATTTCCTTACATGTAAATGTGCTGTGTATGGAAAGCGGGTCATAATTTGGTCCTTCACTCTGTGAACTGTGTTCTGCTTGCTAGAAGCTATATCCAGCCCAAAACGGACTGTATCTGAATTTGTCTCCTTTTGGCCTGGGCCTTGCCACACTGGCCCAGCCAGACTACCCGCTGCATAGAGAAAGCCATTGACGAGAGACCTGCATGGGGATTAGCCCTCTGCTCCACGCTTGAACAGGAACAACGTCTCAGCGAAGTGTGTGAGTTCTGCTTCTCCTGGCACTCCAGATTAACCACCTGCTGTCTCAATTTTCATTCAGCCTGTGTCCAGTCTTGGGTATCGTGAGTAATCATCAGGGTAGCTCCCTGCAACAACAGCCTAATCTAAAAGTGTGCCATTTGATTGTCTTGTTTTTCTTTTCAGGAACTGAGCCCTCCGGCTCCAGATTACAAATAGTGTGTGTTATGCATGTTGTTTTTCTTCCATCACAGGGCCCCAACCAGTTGCAACGTTCCTGGCTAGCCCACCATTCTCCATCTGGGTACCCAGAGTGTGTGACTGTTCGTAGACCCTGAAGTGCATGCATAACTGTTTGAATGATAGAGTCTTTGAGCAAATTAACCTGATTACGCCCCTCCCTTGTTCAAGTCCCTTAAATAAATCAGATCTAACTTGTTTTTGCATTTACCCTGACTGTGGTTCCAGTTTGTGCAAGAGTACTGTACTGCAGTTATTTGCTGTGTATAACCTTGTTTTACAGGTGGTCCCCAGGGCCGAGCCAGAAGAAAGCCCTGGTGGTAAGTGCAAACAGTGTGGGTACCTGTGTGGTGTATCAGGAGTATTGTGAAAGTGATTATTGTGTATTGTTACGGCCACTAGTAAGGAAAGAGGGGGGTTACAGTGTCCCAGAGGGCTGTGCCCAGGTTAGCTTGACCACTACCAACCCTGACCTCTGGGTGGAGGCACCCGTTTCAGAACTCAGGCCCTTTAACCTGCTACTAGCCAAGCAGGCAGGGGTAGTAGCCCTTGGGATAGTGCCACCTAGGGGTTACATAACCTCTAAAACTCAGGCCTCCCTAACCCTTCTCTGCCTCCATTTTCCACTCCAATGCAGCTAGTCTATGGCTTTCTGCCTTTACATCCCTCATCAGCAGTCCTGCCAGACTCCATCTCCCTACATTATACCTTTGGGTGGAGGTCTATGAGTATAGGTAGGGTTCCACCTCATCATCTAGAGATGGGAGTCTGCAACCTTCAATTCATCACCATCATCACTCTCACACTCGTTCTCATTCTGACAGTTCTTAAACTGAATCTGCAAAGCTGACATGAACGCAGCCCCAGTGGAGCTGTTCCGCCCATGACAGTGTCTGGTAGCCAGCCCCCAGCTGCCTAGGGTTCATTCTCCTTCTCTGTGGCACCAGAGATAAATGCTTCCCTATGAACTTGTGAGAGAATACTTGATCCCCTATTCTTCCAAGGTTTGTAAAAAGCTCAGGTTCCTCTGAAGTGCAATATGATGTGGTGTATTGACTCTCAGGCCTCTCCACTCCTACTTGTTCTCCATCTTTAGATTCTGAAGAAGGTCTTCAGAAACATAGAAACATAGACTTTGAAGGCAGATAAGGACCACTTGGCCCACCTAGTCTGCCCATTTCCCTACCTGCTGGATAAGCTGAAGATCCTAGTTAACCAACAGCCTATTTCTTCCTACCCACCGTAAGAATTGCCTTATGTCTGTTCCATGCATTCTTGAATTCTCCCACAGTTTTAGACCCCACAACCTCCTCGGGAAGGCAGTTCCAAGCATCCACCACCCTCTCTGTGAAAAAATACTTCCTCACATTGCCCCTGAGCTGTCCCCCTTCTATTTTCAAATTGTGTCCCCTTGTTCTAGCACATCTCTTTTTCTGAAAGATGCTACCCTCTTGGACTTTGTTGATTCCACTGAGGAACTTAAAAGATTCTATCATGTCCCCCCTCTACCTCCTTTCCTCAAGGGTATACATATTAAACTCCTTTAGTCTCTCCTCATATGGCTTCTCTTGCAGACCCTGCACCACTTTAGTTGTCCTCCTCTGGACTGCCTCCATCCTGTCTATGTCCTTGTGGAGATGGGGTCTCCAGAGCTGGATGCAGTACTCCAGCTGGGGTCTTACCAACTGTCTGTACATAGGGATAACAACTTCCTGTTTTCTGCTGGTGATGCCTCTCCCTATACATCGCAGTATCCACCCAGCCCTCCCTACTGCCTTCTCGCATTGCTTGCTAACCTTAAGGTCATCTGATATGATTACCCCCAGGTCCCTTTCCATTTTTGTTGTTGTTACTCCCCCATTGTGTACTCTTCCTCTGGGTTTTTGTTTCCCAGGTGCATTATTTTGCACTTCTTTGCACTGAATCCAAGCTGCCATACTTCTGACCATTCCTCCAACCTTGCCAAGTCCCTTCTCATCCTTTCCACCCTCCCTTGTGTATCAACCCTGTTGCAGATCTTTGTGTCATCTGCAAAGAGGCATACTTTTCCTTCCAGTCCCTCTGCAATGTCACTTATAAAGACATTAAAAAGGACTGGACCCAGTACTGAACCATGTAGTACTCCACTAGTGACCCCCCCTTTCTTCAAAGTGGACTCAGTTTACTATTACCTTCTGTGTCCTGTTGTCCAGCCAATGTTTTACCCAGGCTACCACCCTGGGACCCACTCCCAGGCTGGCTAATTTGTTTATTAATCTTTTCTGTGGGACTGTGTCAAATGCCTTGCTAAAGTCTAGGTAGGCCATGTCCATAGCCCCTCCCTGGTCTACTACTTTGGTCACCCAGTCAAAGAAATCGATTAGATTTGTCTGACATGACCTTCCCGCTGTGAATCCATGCTGCCTTGGGTCATGTGCCCCACTGGCCTTTAGGTACTCAACAATTCTTTCCTTCAGAAGTGATTCCATCATTTTCCCTACCACTGAGGTCAAACTGACAGGTCTGTAGTTTCCTGCCTCTGTCTTACTCCCACTTTTGTGAAGGGGAATCACATCTGCCCTCCTCAGTCCTCAGGTACCTCACCATCCTCCCATGATTTGTTAAAAGGGTAGTCAGTGGTGTCACAAGTTCTCCTTTAATTCTTTTAGAATTCTGGGTGAATCCCGTTAGCCCCATTGCTTTGTCCACCTTCAGTTTTAGGAGTTCTTTCAGAACCTTTTCTTCTGTGAAAGGACTGGGATCGACCCCCCTATCCAGATTGCTTCTGTTAATTGGATTAGGTACCTCCCCTTCCTCCTCTTTTGTGAATACTGAGCAGAAGTATTCATTCAGTATCCCTGCTTTTTCACTGTCCCTATCTGCCCACCCACCGTCCATTCTATTCAGCCTCACTATCCCTCCCTTTATCTTTCTATGTTCCCCAATGTACCTATAAAAGGTTTTATCCCCCTTCTTAACCAAGTTGGCTATCTTTTCCTCAGTTTGAGCCATTGCTATTCTGACTGCCTTCCCTGCTTCCTTCTTCCTTAACTGGTACAGTTCTCTGTCCTGCTCCTTCTGTGTTTCCTTATACTTTCTAAATGCTATCTTTTTCTCACTAACTTAACCCGCCACCTCTTTTGAGAACCATAGTGGCTTTTTCTTTCATTTTGATTTGTTTATTTACTTCACACAAAGGCTTGTTGCCTCTGTGAAGTTCAAAATTGCACAAAGCTGCTGTGATACAAAACAGAAGAGCCGGTGCTTTAAACGTGGGCAGCCAGCCCAATAACTAAACAAAAGTCACAGTGAAAGCACTTGAGTAAAAATATGCAAAATAACTGCAAAATGCCAAATTTAACTGCTAGGCTACAAAACCAACCCTAGCACCTTGGCAGTGAAGTCTAGAGGCGTATTGTTGGAAGGCTTCACTGCTGAGGTACTAGGGGTTGGTTTCCTTCAGTTATCATCTTGCATTTTGCAGTTGTGCATATTCTACTAGATGCTTTCACTGTGTTTTACCTCTGTGATGGCAGTTTGATGTTTCTCCATTGTTGCTCCACCCTCCTTTTTGCCTGTTTGCTAGTGCTTTTCTAAGGCACTCTCCCATTTTGACAAAGTCAGCCATCCTGAGTCCAGTACCCTCACCTTTTGTGATGGCTTGACTGCAGCTGAGTTTATCATGAACCACACTGTTTGGTGGTCACTTGTCTCCAGATGGCTACCCACTTCTAGATCTGAGATCCTCTCACTGTCCCCATTTGGGAGTACGAGGTCTAAAATTGCTCCCTCTCAAGTGGGTTCCAACACTAGCTGTCTGAGGCATGCCCCCTGCAGGGCATTGAGAATGGCCCTGCTCTTGGATGTGGCTGCAGCAAAGGTGCTCCAGTTAACATCTGGCATATTCAGGTCCCCCACCAACAATATCTTCCCTTTCTTTGCCATCCTGAGGATGCCTTCTTTCATATCTTTGTCCATTCCCTCCTCCTGAGATGGAGGTCTGTATACAACCCCTGTGCGGATTGTGGTGCCATTTCAAGTCTCTAAGGTGACTCATAGTGCCTCCTCTCCTCCCTGTTTACTCTTTTGTTCCATTGCTTTTATCCCTTCCCTTACATAGAGAACTACTCCTCCTCTCCCTCTTCTACCCTTCCTGTCTCTCCTGTAGGTTGAGTACCCTGGTATGTTAACATCCCAGTCATGGTTCTCTGTGTACAATGTTTCTGTGACTGCCATGATATCCAGGCATCCCTCTTCCATCAAGGCCACCAGTTCAGAGAGCTTATTGCCCAGACTATGGGCATTGGTACTCATTACCCTCCATTTCTTGATGACCTTACCCCTTTTTGCCCCATCCCTGTCCTTACTGCCTTTGTCATTTTCTCTATTTACCCCTGCCCTTCTCCCTATCGACGTCTCTGTCTTGGTGTTTACCTCACTAACTACCCGGATTTTTTGGGGGGGGCTAGGATTTTCCTGCTCCATTCCAGTGCCTCCCCCCCTTGGCTAGTTTAAATGCTTGTCAATGAAGCATTTAAACCTATCACCTAGGATCCTGGTTCCCCTCCTGGACAGATGCAGACCATCATGCCAGTATAGGCCTGCATCACTCCAGGTGGACCCCCAGTCCCCAATGAAGCCAAACCCCTGAGCTCTGCACCAGTTTTTCAACCACTGATTGAATCCCATGGTGTGGAGCACCCTAGCCTCATCCATACCATAGACAGACAGCACCTCCGAGAAGGTTACCGTACATGCTACTTGTCTAAGGCCCCTCCCCAACTCCACAAACTCCTCCTGCACTGTTTTGATCCCTTTCCCAGCCAGGTCATTTGTTCCTAGGTGGACAATGACATCCAGCTCCCTCCCCAGTGTAGCTGCTCCCACGATCCTGAGGATTCGTTCCCTGTCCCTCCAAGCCATGGCGCCTGGCAGGCACCTTAGAAACATAGAAACATAGAATTTGATGGCAGATAAGGACCGCTTGGCCCACCCAGTCTGCCCATTTCCTACCTAATGGATAAGCTGCAGATCCTAGTTAACCAGCAGCCTACTTCTTTCTACCCCCACCCCTAGAATTGCCTTATGACTGTCCCATGCATGCTTGAATTCAACCACTGTTTTGACTCCACAACCTCCTCCAGAAGGCCGTTCCATGCATCCACAACCCTCTCTGTGAAAAAATACCTTACCTCCCTCTCCCCTCCCTCCCCCAGTTCTACCCTCCTAACAATGGAGTCCCCCACCAGGAATTGTTTCCTTCCCCTGTGGGGTCCCTTGCCACCATCCTGTGGGTCTCCTTTGTGGAGGTTCCCAACATCCTCCCTGGTGTCCACTGTGGGTGCCTCTATAGAGGAACCACACTCTGCCAGAGTGGCATATGAATTGTGGAGAGGTACAACTGGAGAGATGCGCCTCTGTTCCACAAGCCTCACCCTCCCTGAGCCCACTGTGCTCCAACCACTCCTCTTTCTTGGCAACCTCTGAGGCAGCGGCAGTGGCCCTGGTGGTCTCTGAGTGGGAGAGGAGATCCCCCAAATCCTGGCCAACTCAGCCTGGAGATGAGCAACTTCCTCCCTCAGCCCAGAGAGGTGCCTGCAGATGGGACAAAACTGTATCCTCCAGAATGTCTCCTGGAAGACTGCTGCTCCACAGCCACTGCAGTGCACCACTCCCATCATGTCTTATTTCTGGTCCCTTAACTGTTGTTTTGAATACTTACTCTTTCCTCTATTTAGTTATTTATTTATTTATTTATTTTTTTATATATGATTTTTTTTTTCTCCCTACTTACAGTACCTACTGCTTCCATGCCCATAAAGCTCCTGATCTTCCTGTTCTGAGAAGGAAGTCCCTATATTTCTCAGTAGTCTCCTTACTTGGTCAGAGTCAGACCTCCAGCAGTTGGGGGATGGAGAGCTACTCTTTCCTTCTAGGATGGTGAGTCTTTTGTGGCTCTGTGATCACTCCCTTCCTGCTCCCAAACAGGAAGTTCTTGTTGTCAGTCAAATCCTGTGCCTATACAAGAAGAACTGGCTAAGGGTGGGGGTGGAGGGAAGGAGTGCAATATAGTCCCAGTAGAGAAGTATAATTCTAACAGCTCCTCCTTCTTCTTGCTGTTCTCTGCCTGTTCTCTGCCAGAAGCTATCTAGGGCAGTTATTAAATTTAAAACACCTGACTTCCTTCTGGTTAAGCCACTCCCCCTAATTATCAGCTCCTTCTACACCTAGATAACTTCACAGATAACAATTCACTTCAGCCAACTCAGACAGACACCTAGGTAACTGCACAGATAATTCACTTCAGCCAACTCAGACAAACACACTCTTTTTTTGTTTGTTTGTTTTTACCATAAATTGAAGGTCCCAGTCATAGAGTTCTAGTTATTTATTCCCAGTAGAGAAGTATAGTTCTAACAGCACCTCCTTCCTCTTGCTGTTCTCTGCCAGAAGCTATCTAGGGCAGTTTTTAAATCCAAAACACCTGACTTCCTTCTGGCTAAACCACTCCCCCTAATTTACAGCTCCTTCTGCACCTAGATAACTGCACAGATAACAATTCATTTCAGCCAACTCAGACAAACACCTAGATGACTGCACAGATAACAATTCACTTCAGCCAACTCAGACAAACACACTTTTTTTGTTTGTTTTTACCCTAAATTGAAGGTCCCAGTAGTAGAGTTCTAGTTCTTTAGTCCCAGTAGAGAAGTATAGTTCTAACAGCACCTTCCTCCTCTTGCTGTTCTCTGCCTGTTCTCTGCAAGAAGCTATCTAGGGCAGTTTTTAAATCCAAAACACCTGATTTTCTTCTGGCTAAGCCACTCCCCCTAATGTACAGCTCCTTCTGCACCTAGATAACTGCACTGATACAATTCACTTTAGTCAACTCAAACACCTAGATAACTGCACAGATAACAATTCACTTCAGCCAACTCAGACAAACACACTTTTTTTGTTTGTTTGTTTTTACTCTAAAATGAAGGTCCCAGTAGTAGAGTTCTATTTCTTTAGTCCCAGTAGAGAAGTATAGTTCTAACAGCACCTCCTTCCTCTTGCTGTTCTCTGCCTGTTCTCTGCCAGAAGCTATCTAGGGCAGTTTTTAAATCCAAAACACCTGACTTCCTTCTGGCTAAGCCACTCCCCCTAATGTACAGCTCTTTCTACACCTAGATTACTGCACAGATAACAATTCACTTCAGCTAACTCAGACAAACACACTTTTTTTGTTTGTTTTTACCCTAAATTGAAGGTCCCAGTAGTAGAGTTCTAGTTCTTTAGTCCCAGTAGAGAAGTATAGTCCTAACAGCATCTCCTTCCTCTTGCTGTTCTCTGTCTGTTCTCTCCATTGACATTTTCAGACACTTACTAATTTGTAAAAACCTTCACATCTATAGTTTATGAAGCATCTACTAGTCCTACTGGTTCTACATCATTAGATTGAAGAAGATCCTCAGGGTTTCCCTTAGACTTCTTTGGACACACAGTCTGGCAAACAACCTACATATCTATATTCTATGGAGCCTCTCCCACTCCTATCAGTTAGGTCTCCTTGACAATGAATCCTGCTGGAAATACCATCAACCTAAAGCAGATCGCATGCTATCCTCTGAAGTTGTGCTAAAATACTCCCATTCTGGACCCTGATCCACAGATGCTGTCACAGAATTTTGGGGGATACTTTCCTACTTCCCCGAGCTGTATATTAACAAGCTTCTGCATTCCTATACTTGCATATCAGAGGTGCACTTGCAATGGTTGGTGATAGTAGGAGTTGAGGCTAATAGGCTCATACTGCAGCACTGGAAGTCAGAGGCTATTCCTTCCCTCTCCCAGTGGCTTTCAGCAGTTAGGAGTTAATTCACTCTGGTCAAAATGTCCCACTTCACCAGAAGAACTTTTATGATTCTTGGGCTAGTTGCTGTTAATTTTATTGGTTGTTTAGCTGCTGTCTGATCCTTCAGGGGGCAGTCGGGCATGGGGATCAGACTCTCTTAGTTCTTAATCTGACGTACAAAGTTATTTCATGGACTATCCAGGGGCTTAATAGTCCCATGAAACACAAATGCATGTTGGCTCATTCAAGGAAATTAGGGGGCTAGATTGTTTTCCTCCAAGAGACACACTTGGTTACACAGAAGGCTGAAAAATGGGGAAAATAATATTGGGGTAGGGGGAAATGTTCGACGTGTTCTGCTCTAACAACAAAAGAGAGTGATGTTGATTCTGTGTGCCAAGGGGGTTAACTGTACACTGCAGCAGACCTATAAAGATAAACATGGCAGGTGGGTTTTAATTAAGGGTGCCTTGGATGGTACCCTGTTACTTTTTGGGCTCGGTTAATGGCCCGAAGGAAGATGGAGCTGTTTTTTTCCATCACCTTCCTCAGGTTATTCTGGATATGGGGGGGTAGTGGGGGGAACATGAACAAGGTTCCTGACCACCTCTGTGATAAAAATGGAAACTGTTCTCAGCTATATACTCCCAGGTCCAAGGCTTTGCATCACTTGATGGCAGATCAGGAACTGCAGGCTGTATTATAGTTAGGTCATCCCACTGATGGGGACTCCTCATATTATTCTGCAATGCTTGATACTTATTGTCTTACTCTTAGCTTCCTCTGGTGTAGTTAAAGGCACATTAAGTACCACTATGTAGTCTATTCTTATTTCTGACCACTCCCAGTTACATTTACTTTCCAGCAGGAGGGCCCAGGTAGTGAGATGAAATGGCACTGTAATGTGGACCTGTTGGGGGATGCTAACTTTTGAAGGTGGCTCTGACAAGAAGTGCAGGAATTTTTGTGCACTAACACAGCAGGGGAGGTGGCTAATAAGTGGGTGTGGGAAGGCCTTAAGACCTATCTCTGAGGCAGAAAAATTGCATATGCCTCCGCCCTCAAGAAATAGCTAGAGGCTAGACTGAAATCCTTCAAGAGAGCCAGTTAGTCACCTTAGAAAAGCAGCATAAGGTGGGAGATCCTGACCCTTCATTGTTACAATCTATATGGTCGTAAAGGTATCAGATCAACACCCTTAACACATAGCAGGCTGAGTTTGGCCTGTACCAAACAAGGCAGGTGTATAGGGAGGGAGAGGAGAAGGCCAAACATCTCCTTCCCTACCACCTAAAGTGGATGACAGGGGATAGTAAAATCTTGGGCATGCAAAAGGGAGTAGAGGTTTGCTTGGATCCAGCAGGGGTTAATACAGCTTTCTGAGATTTTTATCATGATCTTTACACTACCAAATTGCAATCCGAGGGGGCTCTTGCAGGGGATATTCAAGATTTTTTATGCTCTGTTACTTTGCTGTTGTTGACAGAATGGCAGTGTAAAGGGCTTGAAGGCCCCATTGCCTCAAAGGAGATCCCAGCTGCTGTTGCACAGTTGCATGGAGGGAAAGCCCCAGGATCAGACAGCTTTCCTGTGGTGGTGTATTAAGTCACTGGGGATCTGGTGAGACTTTTGTTGGCCTCAGCACTGCAGGATGTGTGGCAGGAAGGGGCATTACTGGACACCATGAATAATGTCATCATCACAGTGCTGCCTATAATGGGTAAAGATCTATTCCATTGTTCCGGCTACCATCCCATCTCACTTTTAAATGTGGACTACAAGCTGCTGGCCAAGGTGTTGGCAAACAGGCTTAATAAAGTGCTGGCACTATTGGTTCACTTGGACCAGGTCAGGTTTGTGGTGGGATGAGATGGGGCAGACTACATCCAGATGTTGGTCAACCTAATGTGAGCCACAGCATCCTCACCAGATGCTGTAGCAGTTATGGCTTTGGCCATGGAGAAGGCTTTTAACTCAGTTGAATGGCCTAACCTCATAACCGCTTTGCAGAGGTCTGGTCTGGGTGAGACTTTTGTCAAATGGGGTCACATCATTTATACTTCTCCGCGATCTGCTGTCCTTACCAATGGCTGACTCTCCCCATCCTTTCAGCTTGGCAGAGACACTCGGTAATGTTGTCCCTTGTACACAGCTCTATTTGTTTTGGCTATCGAGCTGGCTCAAAAGCTTCAACAATCTAAGGATATTGAAGACATAGAGCTGAGGTGGTCTTTACAAGCCCATGCTATTTTCTGATGACATTCTTTTGAATATTCAGAACCCTAACACCTCTATACCCACTTTAGTGACTTTATTAGGCCATTTCACAGCCTTAACTGGCCTTAAAAATAATTGGAGCAAGACGGAAGCTATCCCTCTAAACTCCAAATGCACTGATTGCATGTTGGTGAGCACCAGATTGCATTGTGTGTCCCACCCTATTAAATATTTAGGGTTGCTGATTCCCCCAAGTTGAAAGATTTGCCCTTGCTCAATATTATTAACCCCTTGTTTAAACATTTGAAGGAAGATGTTGCTAGGTGGAAACACCTCCGCTACTTTCTGTGGGGCAAAACTCAAGTGCCTCAAATGAAGGTGCTCCCTAGAGTACAGTAGCTAATCTGATACTTGCCTCTAAGGTTTCCTGATACTATTTGGAAGCAGTTGCCAGTTGTTGTTAAAGACTTTCTGTGGGGAATGGGGCAAACCTAAGTTATCTGCATTGTGCTTTATTGCCCCAAGGAACAAAGGGGCTTCTGAGTGCCATGATTTAAAGACTATTACTTGGTCTCTGGGCTTCACCAGATTTGGATGTGATTCCATGTGGAGTAAGTCCAGGCAATAGCCAGGTGGGTAGATATAGACAGGACTATGGAGGGGGGATTCCCAGAACTTACCCTTTTGGAAACAGCATCTAAAGTGTGCCACACACTTACTCAAGAATACACCTTTAGGGTCTGGAAAGTGCTTATGGGTATCTTGGGGCAGACATGGTATGCCCCCTTTTCCCTTTGACTACTCTGGCAAAATCCTTGCCTGCAGACAGGTGGCACCCCCCCCCACCTTGTCTGGGCTGCTTGGGAAAAAAGTGTCATACTACAGGTAGGAGATCTGTTTTCCCCTATCTCCTGTCGCCTTAAAGCATTCAGGGATCTTCAGCAACAAGCATCTCTCCCCAACACGCATCACTGGAAATATTTGCAGACTCATCATCTTTTCACAGCTTTCATTGGTAGGTAGCTAGCTTCAGCTTCTGGCTCGAAGGAAAAGGGATGATGTACTGGGCTTTGCTGGGGATGTAAACCTTGAGGTGCCCCCCCCCCCACTGCACATTGGATTAGCGTACAGAGCTTTGCTGGGGGAATATACTCCTGCTACTACCTGGCTCAAGGTTTGGTGGGAGAAACTTTTAGGGCATCCCCCTTACAGATGCGGAGTGGGAGTGCACATGAGTAAATGCTTATGGGGTTTGCAAAGATACAGCAGGTAGACTGATGCAACTTAAAACTTTGCATCTTTAGTATCACAGGCTGGAGTTTTTGCACAAGATGAAATTGTCTCAGTCTCCTCAATGCTGGCGTTGCAACTCCTCTGAGGGCAATCTGCTTCACCTTTTATGGGCTTGCCAAAAACTTCTGGAGTAGTGGTGCCAAATACTTTCCTCAACAGAGCAAGTGCTGGCAGAGTCTCTTTTCCCTAATGCCTCATTCATTCTCCTAGGGAATACTATGCGCCTCCCCATGCATCATAAACCCCTCGGGGATTGGTTTATGGCCACCATTACAGAGACAAAGAGGCTGTTGTTTCGACGCTGGAGGATGGCATCCACCCCCTGCATAGTGAGTGGAAGGATAATATGTATAAACTGGCAGGATATGAGTGGCTTGCATATTTGCCAGTGAATAAAGGCTATCAATTTAAGGCAGCGTGGGGACCCTTTTTGACATTATATGGCACTGGTGATGCTGCTAATTTAGCTAGAGTGAACTCTGGAGCCCTCTAATACCATGTGGTCTCGGTGGAATATGTCTCGGCATCCTGCTAAGTAGAGGATTGTCAGTATTCCACACCTGACCAACCCCCCTTGGGTTGTTACAATCCACTGTAGTGGGGCCAAATAGCAGCAACTAGTCAACTGGTTACCTAGTTATGTGGTAATCTAGTTACCTAGTTATCCATTAGTTATAGTTGTATCCATTTAGATGTTAATTAAGCAATAAGGCACAACAGGGTGTGTGTTATTGTGTAATAATAACTGGTTACCATTTTTTCCCATAGGGAAACCAGGTTATAATTCTAGCGTTATAACCAGCCAGTTATAATGGCATTCACGCGCCTTGTTTCCCTTCTACTGGGCATGCGCCAGCTCACACTTTTCCATTCTTTCCTATGGCTCCCACTTCTCATCCTGGACCATTCATCATCTGAGACTTGGCATCGCAAGTCGTGTAACAAATTTTTTTTTTTTTTACTTTTATACAACTGCTGAGTCCCAAAAGAAAGAAAACTCAACGGTTATTCTGAGCTACCATACCACCCCAGAACTTCCTCTTCTCTGCCCTCCCCTTCCATCATGCTCCTCAGCACTGTACACTTCACCAAATGAACTACGAGTAAGTTTCTTTCTTTTTGTTTTGTTTCTTAACAAAAATATGTCTGAGCACAAATGTGTTTTCACATTCAAATTAAAAAAAAAAAGACAAACACTGATTTATGTCAGTAGCCGAGCCACCGCAGACCACTTTGAAACCCCAATGGTCTGCGGCTCGGCTCCATGGCTACATTTATTTTGTATAATTGCTTTGGCGAAAAAAAACAATCCCCAACAATAATACAAAATGAAAGATGGGTAGCTAGTTAAAACTCAGATTTTACACACCACCTCGGGGTGGGATGCCTTTATAAACTCCTCGAGCTTCGCTCTCAGGGGTTATATGGCATCCCACCCCTCAAGGGTGTATAAAATCCTCATTATAACTAGCTACCCATCCATTATTTTCTAAAGAATGTCACTTCTGGGGTGGGCTGAAGTACGAGGTGAAGCCAAGTGCTTCCACCACCCCAGAAGTGACATAATTACACAATAACACACACCCTGGAGTGCCTTATTGCTATTATATGATGGCTTGTTGTGCATCGTAGGTGTGTTTTTAAATATTCACAGAGATGGTTTGCTTTTTAAATTAGTTTTACTTTGTAAAATGTTATAACTTAGCAATTTGAGATTAAATAGTCCCTTATCACTGAATAGGACTTGTAATTGAATTGTATTGCAGATGGCTTATATATTTTAAATATTACAACACTTTTAAATAGGATATGTAAACATTTCATTTGCTTTTAAAATAACAATCAAATAAACTGTATTTGTAAATACTAACAGATCAAGTATATGCTACTAATTTGAGAACTGCATTGTGAAACAGCATTTTTACAGTTCATTAAATGAAAGCCTTTAAACTAGTATCCTTTAAGGTTAGATTTTTAAAATAATGACAAATGGCAGGTCTGAAATAGGTTGTAAATAGAGTTAAACAACAGGTAACATTTCATTTGTAAGGATTTTCTTTTTAGATAAGTAGCTCAACAGGATGATTCTTTTACTAATTTGTAGGCTTTACTTATAGAACTTGAACACACACATTGTATTCCCCTGTATATTGAAACAGTCCGTGTTACACGATGATGCTGAGGAACTGTCAGTGCTGGTGCTTGGTTGTGGCATGGTTGCAGAGGTTCTGAGTTCATTTCCTGCATCGGGTTGTAGCTCATTTTCTGGTTCGGTCTGTGATGTGTTGGATTCGCTGCAGCTTCTTTCTTGTATGGCGTGGGACAATAGTTCGCTCTAGTTTTGTCTCTGCTGTAATTTTGCGCTCCAGTAGGACTTTAAGGACATTTCGTTCTTGTGCCCAGTCACAGACATAATCTCCCTGGTCTGCAGCCCAGCATCAGAGAGAGAAGCTGGATGGTTGTTGCTCGCAGGCTATGGATTTGTATATATAGTTGTTAAGCCTGCCAACTTGCAAATTCTTGGCAGAATGCTGCTCAGGTAGTTCACCCCCATAGGTTCCAGGGTGAACCAAATGTCCTCCTTTTGTAGCTCAATTTGTGGCTCTTTCCAGGGGTGAAGGAACAGGCAGGGTGGGTTGGGCGGTAGCTTACACATGTACTTTTGAAAACATTTTACTGGGCAGAGCGGGCTCCCTGGGATTTCAAACATAGCCCCTCAGAGGTTTTCTCTGTCACGGTCTTGCACCTTTGAATGGTTTTTAGTATTTTCATTGAATGCAATTGTAACATATGTTAGTCCCTCTTTGGTAAGTCTGATGGCAAATGATTCTGGTTTCAGTTGTCTCTGGCCCTCGCATCCACAGCGAATGAAATGAATTTGTAATTCGAACCATATGCGCCGGACTAAACCTCTGGTACGTTCAGGATTCAGGGCTTCAGATTTTCTTATTTTCTCAAGGTCACTGAGAGTGATCAGGGGTGGTGGCTAGCCAGATCTTTGCCCTGCCATCTGATGTTTTTTAGGTGGCCGACAAAAACATTATTAGCTGCCTGAAACTCAGTGTCAGTAATTACATTTATTGAGTGACTGTTAGGTGGCTCGTTCATGCAGCAGTTTATTCCTGCTCTCAGACCCACATAGCTTTAGATACTATACTCCTCTCCATTTGTATTTCTAACGCTGGCATAAAATTCTCTCAGGATGTTGTTGAAATGTTGTGGGGTTACAGTTTCAAAGTTGCAGTCTGTTTTTCTCTGTCAGCCAATCTTGCAGTACACGTACTGCCCGGGCAGTTTGCCATCAGGTGTTAACTTTGTTGCGGTCGGTTTCTATTTTATCTAGTGTGGCTGCCTCTAGGTTTACATGTCTTCTTTTTTCTTTGTTTTTTCCAGTACTCACAGCTATGCTCATTTCTGGTTCATTATTTTCATCTTGCGTGCTGAACATTTCATTAAGTGTTCTGTCAGACAGCATGTTGAACGTCACTTCGAAGCTCATGACAGATCTGAGGTAAGTGCTGCGGGCAGTGATCCAGATGTTTTCACTGACAAGTGATAAGCTCATCAGACTGCCAGCCCTAGATACAGTGATGTTATTGCTCAATAACATCACTGTCTCTAGGTGGTGGCAGCCAATGGGATTAAAGGAAAATTTGTTGCCACCATATAATCTTAGTTATTCCTTTTGTTCTGTTCAGTAATGGTTATTAGTGTAATCTAGTTTCTAGTTCTGGTGTCTACTTGTTAGAGGGGTGGCTGCTTGTCAGTGAATGAAGAGCTGACAAGTCAATACTTTGTTAAATAGTGGCATATAGAAGTGGCTGCATGGGTACTACTGTGTAAATCGTAACCTTCATTATTTCAATGTGGGGAAAACCTCTGTTTACATTTTGTTTGTCTGTAATCCAAGGAGCATCCGGGGTACAGCTGCTCTGGCTAGGCTGAAAAATTTGCTCTGGATGTACCTTCTTTAGGCTGTACCTATGTATTATAAAACCTCAATAAATTATAACTCCGAACCCCACTTCAAGACAGTGTCCCACCATTCCGTGGATGGTAGTGGCTAGTGTGGTGGCTAAGAGACAATTATTATGCCATTGGCACTCTACTGTAGTGCTCTTCCTGCCCCTAGCTGAGTGGCTCACTGCAATTGGACAACTTGCCACTCTAGCAAAAATGTCTTACAAAATCACAGGTACAATGAGCAACTATGAGCTAATCTGAGGGGTATACCTGTCCTCTTACCACTGCCACTGCACCCAGCGATAGCGTGCTTAAGGTGCCTTCAGCTTACTCTATATCTGGGAAAAGGTTTGGCCTAAGGAGAGATTCTCCATTACTACTAAAAGGCTCCTTCATGAAGAGGTGTCCTGTGGACACAGTTCTCCGAGGAGGAGATGCACGCATACCAACCAACAAAAAGGGCTGCTCGAGCAGCCAGCTGCGGTATTGTACCCTTTCTCTACCTGTCTTAACCAGACTCAAGGTTCTTGGATGAACCTTTATTATACTATGTCAGACCTCTGTATAATTATACTTCCTAATTATCTTTTATAACTGATTACTGCTGTGTTACAATGTGCTTTTGGAATCCTTTTTGTATTTGCATACTTACTGTTGCCACCATGTGCTGCTGTTGCTTTTGTTTGCAATGACATTTTAAATAAAAATATTAACTGAAAAACTGAAAAAAAATCATTTTCTTGTCCAGCAGGTGGACCACCTCTTACACTGCCTAAACTGCAGCCTTGAGATCTCCTGGGATGTCGGCTGTAGAGGGTCCACCCTTATCTCCATTAGCAGTGGGTGCATGTCCTTTCCCTAAGTCCTTGAACAGATTGTTCTTCAGTCTCTCCATCTCTGAAGCAGTCCCAAATTACATCGTCTGCTTCTTGACAATAAATGCTCTCAACAGATCAGACTATTTTAAGCAAAACTGTCCAAAAAGAATGAAAGCGATTTAAAACACTCTGAAAGTGATCCGAAGTGGGAGCTTTGTGAGGTGTGTCTGTTTCTGTCAGCTGCTAGCCATGTTCCCTTGGGAACAAAATTATTTTACAGTAACACTAGCAAGGTAGCGTTATGCTGTGTTAGCCCACACAAAGGCAGAAGAAAAACAAAAAGAGAATCTTTTTGCTGGGTAAAGATAATACTTTGATTAGGCTAATGAAAAGTTAACTTTTCATTAGCTTAATAAAGGTATCATCTTTACCCAGCAAAAGATTCTCTTTTTGTTTTTCTCCTACCATAACACTATGTAAATATAACTACAACATTTCCTTTTTAACAGTATTGTTTATCTTTTTAAGAGTTGCTGATTCTTATTTTCATAATAAAATATAGTTAAATATTTGGATGAAGAATGTAACTATTTTCTAGTGCAGTATGTAAAAATTATGTTGAAAACATGGCCGCCTGGTTGCCAGTATTTGTATTGTATGTTTTTCAGGGAGACTGTTGTGTATAAAAGGCATTTTATGTAGTTTCCTAAAAAGAACTTGCAGAACATTTCAAACTGTGGCTCATCATTTTAAAAAGGTAGGAAGAATTATTTTTCTCCATACCTCCGTAAAGCAAGGTATGATGATATACATTAGCTGACAAACAGAGAGCTCTGTTTCCTAAAAGTCTTCAATTGGATCTCCGCTGGCACCTGCATTTTTGACCAGAACAACAGGAAAACAACTGTTTACTACATCGTATGTCCAAAATATCTTTTTGCAGTCAAACAGAACGTTAAACAAATGTAGGTAATATGATTAGAATTTTATAACTGCTCCATGTGAATGAAATATGGGAAAGGGTGTGTTCCAGTGAAAGTTATTAGCTCTCCAAATTTTGTTCTATTATTCCGTTCACCATAAGTATTCCTCAGTCCTATACATGCTGTTATCCTTTTTAGACAATTTGTGTGCTGTTTAGAATTGTTTTTATAATTTTTACTGGGAAAGGCACCCTGAGCCAAAACTCACTTCCAGGTGCATCACACTCCTCACATGGAGCTAAAAGCAAATATTGCACATTTTGGCAGTGGAAAGTTTAAATATGCTATGTTGTGTGTGTGTGTGTGGGGGTGGGGATAAGCTGGTACTTTTGGATTGTTTGTTGTTTGCTGCTACCCAGCAGCACCCCTTAGAAGAAATGTGAATTCTAGTGTGTGAAACAACTTAAAAGGTTTGAGCATGCTACTTTGGATTTGTTTGAGTTTTAGGAGTCTGTGGTGATCCTTTTTAGCATGCTCCCTTTGAACACCTGTGTAAAATCCTTGATGGAAGCACAGTGTATAAAAGGAGCCAATTAGATATATTAGCCATTGAGGCATTGGAAAGTTAGGGACTAAATCAAGGGTCCCACCTTGACGTTGGTGGTTTAGCTTACTCAAATTGGAATTCCAGTCTGAAACTAAGAGGACCCACTCCTCACATGGAGCTAAGGGTAAATATAGCCAATCTGGGCAGTGGAAAGTTTAAACATGCTATGTTGTGGGAGGGGGGTGCACTGGTACTTTTGGATTGTTTGCATCCTGGAAGCACAAGAAGGTTAAGTGGATTATTCAGGGTCACACAGAATGCAAGTAGCAGTTATGTGTTTCATACTACTAGACTTCAGCAAGACCTTTGACTCTGTACCCAACAAGAGGTTGATAAGGAATTTGGGGGATCAATGGGCTGGTGAGAAGTTGACCAGCTGGGTGGAAAACTGGCTGAGGGTCAGGACCCAGAGCATGATAGTGGGAGGTAAATTCTCCAGCACTAGGGAGGTCACCAGTGACATCTCACAAGGCTTGGGGCTCAGACCAGTACTATTCAATGTCTTCATCAACAATACTGGGGATGGCATTAAGGGCAACTTTTGTCTATTCACGGATGATGCCAAACTCTGTGGGTGGGTGGGTGGACATAGCAGAATGGATACAAAACCTAAGGGAAGATCTGGAATTTGGCAACTTGCCTTCAATGCAAAGAAATGCAAGGTTATGCACACTGGAGCCAAGGACTGAGTACAACTTGGGAGGGGCCCAGGTATCTGTATCAGAGGAGGCAAATGACCTGGGAGTGATGATCACTGGTAACCTGAAACATTCCATGCAATGTAGGAAAGAAGCAGCAAAGCCAAATAAAATGTTGGACTGCATTGCCAGGAGGATCAGCACAGGTGAAAGGAGGTAATACTGCCCTTGAACAGGTCATTAGTGAGACTACATCTGGAGTACAGTGTACAGTACTGGTACCCATACCATAAAAAAGACAAAACTTGCTGAAGACAATCCATAGATGGGCAACTAAGATGATCATGGGCCAGCAGGGTGGGACACACAAGGAACATGTTCTCCCTGGAGGAGAGGAGAGGAGAGGGGGGAGACAGAGAGAGAGAGAGAGAGAGAGAGAGAGAGGACATGATTGAGACCTTCAAGTATTTGAAAGGAATAAATAGGATGGCCAAGCAGGATCTCTTCAAGATTAGTGGGAACCAAAACATGAGGGTACACAGTCTCAAGTTGGGGGGAAGGGTTAGGAGAGACGCTAGGAGGAACTTCATCACAGAGAGGGTGGTAGCAGGTTGGAATTGACTTTCTGAGGAGGGGATTTCACTGAAAATGGTTGGCAGCTTCAAGAGAGTCTGGGATTGAGTTAAGGGGAAAATAAGGGTCAAGAAAGAGGCAGATGGGGAAGGCAGATTGGGGTGGGGGCAGGACCAATAGCTGGTGTTTGTAGGAGGCAGTATAGTGCTGTGGTTTAGGGAACTGAACTGCAAATCTGGAGACCTGGGTTTGAATCCCATAGCCCCCACTTGCATACTTGTGACCCTGAGCAAGTCAGTTAACTTCCTTTTGCTCCCAGGTCACACTTGGAAACAAGTTTCAGCTTAGTGTTCTTTTCCTGGTTAAATAATTTCTATTTCCCCCCTGTCCCCAAAATGATGAGACTTGATGGACCTAATGGCCTTATCCTGCTGGCTTTGTCATATCTTGGTAAACCCAGGTCTGCTGGGTGTCCAGGTTCATGGTTTAGTGTTTTAACCCTTTTTAGGCTGTACTGCCACTCTGTATGAATGATCTACTCTACAACCAATAAGTAATACTGTGCTTATTTATGTGTACCTCATTTTCTTGTGGTTAATCAATTTTTATTAAAAACAAACAGAAGTAACAACATACATCATCAAACTTCCGAAGGTAGTAGTAGGATGAGGTAAGGTTTTAAATGCAGAGACTTCATAATGTAATTCAGCATGCATGGATTCTTAAATCAGGTATGACAGTAACTTTGTAGAAGTTCATGCTAGGTCCAGACTGTTAAATGGAGTTACTTAACGAGAGACAAAAGGAAAAAGGGAACATGGGGGAACTACCTCATATTTTAATGTTCTATGTTGTATCAATGAATTTGTTTTTAAACAATCAAAGAACCTTGAGCCATACATGAATATTCGGAATAATTAATTCATTTATACTTTGTATGCACGTTAACGCTTCATTAAATCTTGACGTACGTCTCTAAATGCTGTAAAAACACTTGTTATAAATAACAAGGCATGCTGGATTTTGTGCCATACTAGCTTAATGAAAGATATCTAGAGGCACGCTGCTCACATGGCTGCACATTGCCTGGCACTGTAGTGAAGTAAACCACTGAGCAGATGGCTATCCTAGCAAAATACACCAGGGACGTCTTGTGTCGTCATTTTTTCCTGTACAAGTAAACACAAATCAGCCAAATTTAGTAATAGGCACCAAAGCTCAGACAAGCCAGTTTCCGAGTGGCGTAATTAAAGGTTCTTAGTTGCTTACAAGTCCACATTTAGCTCTCGCTCTATAAGCCACCTCCCAGATCCTTATCTTTCCTGAGCTTATAGATCTGTTTTTATCCTACATTCATAAGCTGCTGCCTACAATAATATAGAAACCGAAAGATTTTCTATCTATATTAGATAATGTGTAGCCAGGCAACCAGTAAAGTAACTGAGGTGAAAAATGGAATCAGCCGAGCACAAAAAAATAGCACTGTGTTATTTATACTTATTATTTCCAAGAATCTGACTTGAACCTAGCATGCCTGTTTACATACTTCTACCTAAACCACTAATCCCCAGACATCCTCTGTCTTACCCGTTTATTTCCTTCCTGGAATTTTGCCCAGAACTGCTCAGGATTGCTTCCCAGTTTTCTCACTCAGAGAACACACAGAAATGACCTTTAGCACTACTGGACAAAAAAAACAGAGACCTGTAACTGTAAGTATAAACATATAATCCATTTGGAATGCTGAAATAACTTTCAAATTTCTTTCACAAACAAATAGTAGTAGTAAACACCATGCAAAAGTGGCACCACACATGTATTCTTTGTAACCTGTTGCTTCTGTCAACAAGATGTTCCAGTAACTGCCACTGAAACACTCCAAGAAAAGGCAAAGCAGTACAAACTCAGATCTGTGTCAGTCTTTATCTGTGCTGAAACCTACTGTAAAATAGGTAGTGGTAAGCATGGGACAGGGGTCCCAAACAGTCAGCTGATGCATTTCACTCCTCCTAAATAGATGCTACTCCTCTTTAGGAGGAGAGACGTGCATCAGGGACTGGCTGGGGCGCCTGTCCTATGTTTACCACCACCTGCACTTTACAGCAGTTTTTGCACCAACACAAAGACTGCCACAGACCTCCATTAGTACTGCTGCTGTTTTGCTTTTTTTTTGTTTTGTTTTTGTTACAGTACACTGAAAATAGAAAACAGAGTATGAGTCAACATTTTGACCACAGGTCTTCTTCAGGAATTATCTAAAGGAGAAAAAGCAGAAAACTGAGTCAAGGAGTTTTTCTTTTCTTCTCTTTTAAATAATTCCTGAACGAGACCTATGGTTGAAACGTCAATTTTTACTATATTTTCTATTTTCAGTGTGCACTTAATATTACCATTTTATTTTATTTTCAGACCACATGCTGAAGCAGCAACTTGTTTTGTATTTGTTTTTGCTTTGTTTTTTTCTTAATAGTGTTTTAGAGGCAGTTTCTGGGTACTGGCTCCCCTTTTTTCTGTTCTGTAGCCTTGTTTGAGCTTTTAGCACTAGATTCAGAACCTATTTTCAGAATTAGGATTTTCAGAATCACAACCTGAAAATCCTAATTTGATTTTATATAGGAGGTTAGGTCTGAGAAAGTAAGATTTCAAATGTGATTCCAGTTCCAAGCTCCTTCTTAGAATTAGAATATGAATCAGATTCAGAATCAGAAATCCTGTCAAGATCAGCTAATTCTGAGCAAGTGTTTTACCAGGAAGAACATATTCAGAAGGTAACAACTCATTTCTAGATGAAACGGGAGTAGAGCAGTAACAGTACAACAAGGGACAAAAAGTTAAACAAATAGCAATTATGCAAAACAGCAAATGTAAATTCACAGTAGGTATAGTAGCTGTAAATTGAAGATGAGGGCTGGGGAGGCTGCATAAGTTTGAATATGAAACATAGGGTGTGCAGCGACTTGGGAGTTATGGACAAGCAGCTCATGATACAGGGTCAACAGTAATTAAAGGAATGAGTTATAAAGTCATGGAGGACAGACTGGAGTGAGGAGAGGGATGAGGCAGAGTGGTTTATTGGGGAAAGAGTACCAGAGTTAAAGGAAGTGGAAGGAGAAAGCAACTTGACCTGCAGTAGAGTTCATTGGACAAAGGGAGTGGAGTGACAGTCAGTGTTCTGAAGGAAATACAATGTGGTAGGAGGAGATGAGAAGAGGTACGAGGGAAGGGAGACAAGCCAGAATTAAGAGATGAAGGAAGCACAGTGGGTAAGGCGACTGGTATCAAGGGAGGGGAGAGAGAGGAAAAAGTACAGGGAGCAGTGGTGGGTGTGACGAGGACAGCCCAGGGCAAAGCAGCAGACATCAGAATATCCACAAGCCAGTCCCCTAACATAAGGTTAATTAATTACCAGTAATAGCAGATCTTCATGAGGATCTCCATAGAGCCATAATACACTGGACTATAAGCTATCAGCTTCAGGGCCCTTCAGGAAGCTTTTGCAAAATGGGGCTGCTCGCATCTACTTGCCTACGTGCACACAGTCAGCACACAGCATCACCTACCTTATGTAATGTGGGCATCCCCCAACTGCTTCAGTTTCCCAACATCAGTTAACAGAGTTTTATAAACCTTCCTGAACAGCAAGACCTCTCCCACCAATCACGCACAGACAGGCAGGACGAAGTAAATGCAAACACTGCTCAGCACACAGCAAGTGTCTGTGCTTGAGAGAAGTGGTAGATGCACTGTGCAGTGCCTTGCCAAAAAGCTGAATGGAAGCATCTGCCATACCAGAGGGTGGTGGGTGGGAAAGTTATGGCACTATGGAGTTCCTCTCAGAGATCTACTTTTACTGGTAACAAACTTATCTTCTTTGAGGGTATCTCCATAAAGCCATAATATACTGGACAATTACGAAGCATTACCAAATCCAACTGGGTGACTAGGAAAAACAGCAGACCAATCCCTCAGGAAAGCAGACACTGTCAAACAGCAAGGCCAAAACTCAACCTCCTACAGGAGATCAGAACTAAACAGTAATGTGTAACACCACAAATGGTGGGAGCTTACCTTTTGTCTCTGGCTGCCACCCGGGCTGCCTGCCAGTTAATCCTGCTCACCCAGGCCCCAGAACTGCAGCCTGAAGATGGGGGACTGGAAGAGCGCTTCCTTCGACTGCCATGCTGCTCCTCACAGCAATCACCGTACAGCTCTTCTCACATGTTTGAGCATCCAGCTGCTCAGACGTGTAGACTACTTTGTTGAATGCTGCTCTGCATGGTGCTGAGCATGCCTGACCCACCTGCCTGCACTCTTCCCCACCGCAGCCAGCAGTCAACACAGATGACCCCTCTAGTGTGATCCAGCTCCAACGGACACCAGCAGGGCATCAGGGAACATTGAGGCACTGGGGTTAGAAAAGAAAAACAGCATGTGTTTGGTGTACTGCACCATTAAGGGCACTAACAGAAACTGCTCTGCTGGGGGTGCTGGACTCGGAGCTCCTGACAGGGTGAGGGAAGCCCTGTGCCACTAAAACCCACCACCAGATAACAGATCACTGAGTGTGCTACAGAACTGGGGGATCAGCAATAGTAAAAGCAGGGCAGGAGCCCTACAAAAATATCCTTAAAATAAAGTACCATCAATTTATTTATTTATTTATTTATTTATTTTTATTTAGTTAATCGGAATTAAAGTCTTTTGAGTCAGATACTCCTTTGCAAAGGCTCCATGTCAGAAATACTGGTACATAATAGTGCAAGACGATACATAAATAAACAATACTGTTGCGAGTTATACAATACTAAGGTGAATTATGCAATATAGTAGAAGTAACTGTACAATAGGTAGGTTGCAGCTTCGAGGGATCCTAGGATGGATCCTGAGTCTTAGTGGGGTAAAGTGGAGAAGCAGATCTTGCTGGGTCTATACTGTTCATTCATTTTTTGCTGCTATAGGAAAGGCATTTTGTTTTGCACAATTTTGTTGCCTTCAGCCTTTTATTTTTTGGTTCTAAGGTGAGTGCTGTGACTTGCTTGTTTCTTTAGTTTATAGAAAGTCACAGAGCACCCAGTACCTGTGTGTGGCTCTGTCTTTTGTATGGTAAAGTGGAGAAGCGTTTACTTGATAGTAGACACAGAAGAAGAAGAAGAAGAAGAATCAGCATTGATATAGCACCTTTCATACACAGTATCCCAAAGCACCTTACAAGCAATGCTAGACTGGTAGTGAAGTGACTGAATGTGTGGTGGCGGCCATATCGCACATCATTACCCACACACAGCCTGGATAATTGCATGAACTGGTTTATGGGAAGGGGAATGTTGGCCAGCACACCGGGAATGCTCCCTACTCTTTGCAAAGAGTGCCCTGAGTTCTTTTACTGCCACCTGGACACCCAGCAGGACAACACCAGGATGAGCAGAAGGGACCTCAGTTTAACATCTCATCTGAAGGACGGCACACCCCAGCAGTACAGCACCCCCCAACACTGCACTTGGATGCCAGCGATTTTTAGGTGCAAGTCCAATCCTGGTGTGGGACGAGAATCCACAACCTTCTGGTCCAGAGGCGGATGTGCTATCAACTGAGCCATGCTGACAGGTGGGGGGTGCAGTCACTTAGAGGGAGGACTGCAGTGAATCTGTACAGTGGCTAAGACATCAGGGAGAGAGGAGGTGGAAAGAGGGGATATGGCTAGTCACAGTCACAGGTGGACTGTGCGAGGAGAGCAGAGCAGAAAGAGAACTTGAATGGTCCCAGCTGCAATTCGGTGGTTATTGCTGGGGGAAGTTCATTCATCTAGAGGGGGGCCCTATAGTAGAAGGAGTATTGGCACATGGTGGTCCTGCAGTGGGGAACAGTTAGGTTGGGTGACAGTGAGCTTCTAGTGTCCCTAGGGTGGGGGGCGGGTTGCGCCAGACTGCGTAGGCTGAGGGGGGAGGGGTGATGAGATAGCCTCCTGGCAAGGAGGCAGGTGTGGTATCTAAGTCTGCCCTTGAAGTTGAGCCAATTGGTGCATCTATAAAGCTTTCAGGAATGGGTTTGCCTGGAGCTTCTGGAGATGAGGCAGCAGGCTTTATTGAGGGAGACCTTGATGCGATGGAGGGCAGTAGGGTCTGCAGGGCCAGAGATAATTTTTACATAATTGATAAGGGAGAGTACCGAGGAGGTTACCGCTAACCAGAGTGCCTCATCCCCATAGACATCCCCTATGTCGGTAAAGGAGTCCAAGTCTAGCACTGACAGCCGAGCAGAGCAGGTTGATATGTTCATGGTATGTCAAGTGTTATACCCAGGTATTTAAAAGTGGGCACTGCTTCGATAGATGTGCCCTGGTGGTTGAGGTTGTTGAAGGGGAAGGCACTGTGCTTGTTTTGGTGGTCTGCAAAGATCATTACCTTGGTTTTTTTTTGAGGTTTAGAGTGAGCCTATGGTCAGAGAACCAAGCTTCAGCTTCTGAGAATGTGCGTTGCAGAGTAGATTGGAGAGAGTGGGGTCAGGATGGTTAGTTAAAAGTACCGCATCATCTGCATATAGTAGCATATGGACCAGGCAGGACTTACAGAGTGTGCTGAGGAACAGGCTGAAGAGAAGGGGGCCCAGTATAGAACCCTGGGGTACCCCTGAGTGGACCAGCTGGCAGGACGTGAGAGTTGAGTTGATTTTCACCAGTTGGATCTGTCAGCAAGGTATATTTTAAACCACCCGATGGCCTCCAATGACAGCCCCGAAGCTGTTAGGGATTGGAGGAGGAGGGTATGATTGATGGAGTCAAATGTCTTTGTTAATTCCAGGAAGGCATACAAACATACGAAATTTGCCAGCAGATAAAGGCCTAGAGATCTATCAAGTCTGCTCGAATGTGCAGCTAGCACCCCTTATTCTGCAGCTGCCCCTCCCTTCCACCCTTCCCCTTCATTAACCCTCCCCCTTGTCCTGTCCCATCCTCGCTTTGAAGCAGTCCACTGTTCTACTGCATACCACTTCAGCAGGTAACGATTAAACCCAGCCACCACCCTCTCTGTAAAAAGTGTCTCCTCATCTCCTCCTGAACCTTCCTCGCTCCAGTCTCATATCATGGCCCTGGTGGCCCTCCTCTCCCTACTTTGAACAGCCCCTCTGTACCAGTCTTGTTTATTCCTTTCATGTATTTAAAGGTTTCAATCATGTCACCCTGTCTCCTCTCCTCCAGTGAGTACGTTCAACTCCTTCAACCTCCTCTCGTGATGATAAGTCCCCAGCCCTTGATCATCTTTGTCTCTGCTGCACCCTCTAGTAACTGATGTCCCTCCTCAGATACAGGCGCCAGTACTGCATGCAGTACTCAGGTGTGGTCTAACTAATGACCTATACAGTGGCAGAATCACCTCCTCCCTCCTCGAGATATACCCCTTGCAATACAAACCCAGCATTTTGTTGACCTTTGCAGCTGCCTTCCTACATTGTGCCGAGTTGTTCATTGACCCTGTAATGAGCACACCCAGATCCTTCTCCTCCTCTGTCTGGGCTAGCTGCACTCCCCCTAGCTGGTAACTCCTCCTTGGGTTTTTCATCCCAAAATGCAGCACCTTGCAAACAGACTGATCTTGCTCTTGATGTCCCATGATATGTCTGCAATGAATATCCCAAACAACACTGGTCCCAACACTGAGCCCTGTGGAACACCACTTGTCACTGCCCTTGGGTGTGAGAGCTCCCCACCCACCACCACCCTCTGTTGCCTTCCCTGCAGCCAGTTTCCTACCCATCTCACCACTACTAACTTGCTTCCCAGCCTTCCATGTGGCACTGAGTCGAATGCCTTACTGAAGTCCAGATACAGGACATCTACTGCATGGCCCCTGTCCAGTTGCCTAGTTACCCAGTCATAGAACTCGACCAGGTTGGATTGGCAGGATCTGCTACGTATGAAGCCATGCTGTCTGCTGTCCTGTAGTCCTTTGGCCTCTAGGAGGGCCACCAGCCTCTCCTTCAGGATAGTCTCCATTAGCTTACCCACGATGGATGTGAGGCTCACTGGTCTGTAGTTTCCCGGTTCATCCTTGGGGCCACTCTTGTTGAGGGGCACCACATGAGCCATCCTCCAGTCCTGAGGTACACACCCCGAATGTAGTGAGGCATTAAATAGGTCTACCAAAGCTCCTGCAAGGACCTCTGCCAGCTCCTTCAGTACCCTGGGGTGGATGCCATCTGGGCCTGGCGCCTTGTCCACCCTCAGTGCCTTCAAACCCTCTCGAACTCTGCTCTCCATGATTTACCCATCTGTCACCCCCCCCGCTTCTGCCATTTCTCCCACCTTGGGTGTCACCCCCCTCTTCTCTTTAGTAAATACTGAGCAGAAGTACTCATTTAGTGCTTCTGCCTTATCGCACCCTGCTTCCACCCAACCCCCCTCCTTCCTAATCCTTACTATGTGGTCCTTATAGCTCCTTTTCTTCCTGATGTACTTAAAGAAGTCCTTCTCCCCATTCTTAATGCCTTTTGCCAGTCTGAGTTCCGTAGATGCTTTGGCTCCCCTTACTGCCCTTGTCACCTCCTTCGATTCTGTCAAGCACTCCTCCCTGTCCTCCCCCCTCCCTGTTTTCTTGTACTTCCTAAAGGCAGCTCTTTTCCTCCTTGCCTTTTCCATGACCTCCTTGCTCAACCAGCTCGGTTTCTTAGCCCTAGTCTTCTTGCTCTGGGCTTTGCAGCAGGTTTTGGTTGCCTCCACTATCCCCAGCTTTATGAGCTCCCACCTCTGGTTAGTGTCCATACTAGATTGAATTCTGGCCAGGTACCCTTTTACCACTTCCCCCATCCTCCCAAAGTCAGCCCTCCTGAAGTCCAGCACTCTTGTGCCAGATTCCACTCCTTCCTTGCCCATATCCAATGTGAGCCATACTGAGTGGTGGTCACTCCCTGACAGCATTCCTCCACTGTAAGTTCTCTCACAAAGTCCCCATTTGCCAGCACAAGGTCAAGGGTATTCCCTAACCTGGTTGGTTCACTGACCATTTGCAGCAGGAAGCTGTCCTGGAAGGCATCCAGCAGTACCTGCTCCCTTCTGTTCCTGGTTGTTGGGGTGCTCCAGTCCACTCCTGGCATGTTGAAGTCCCCCACAATCACCACACTACCCTTCTCACAGGTCCCCCTGATCTGTCCTGCTTTCCTGCCTAACTCCTCCGTCTGAGATGGTGGCCTGTACACCACTCCCATTCTAAGAATCCTATTCTTGGAATCCTGGATTTGCAACCAAAGTGACTCCGTACTACCCTCCTCCCCTTCCTCCCTTACACACTTCAGTCCTTCCTTCACATATAGTGCCACCCCCCCCTTCCCAATCACCTTGTCCCTACGAAATAACCTGTACCCTGTGCTTACAGGTCCCAGTCATTGTATTGGGTGGCCCATGTTTCGTGATGGCTGCAATGTCCACCTCTCCTCTGCCATGAGAACCTGTAACTCTGCAGTTTTCCTCCCAAGGCTCCTAGCATTAAGGGTAACCACCTTCCACCCTCCCTCCCATCCTGCCCTCCTTTCCTAGCATCACCAATAGTACTTGCCATTTGTCCTTTGTCACTGTTATGGGGTAGCTCATGGTTTCCCAACCTATGGTCTCTGCATATCTCTTCCCCAACTGCCACCCTCCACTCCTAGTTTAAATTCCCAACTTCCTCTATGTACTCCTCCATCCTCTGTTTCAACACTTTATTTCCCTCCTCACTCAAGTGTAGTCTGTCCTTGGCATAGAGACTATTGTCCTTCCAGGTCCCTCCCCACCCCCAACAGCCCATACCCTTTAGCACAACACCAGGTTCTTAGCCATCCATTAAATTCCTCTATTTTCAGCTTTCTTGTTGTGCTTGCCTTTGCTAGGAAGTATCTCTGAAAAAGTTACTGATCTTCCTGCTCCCTCACATAATTGTGCTAGTTCCTCAAACCTCCTCTGGACTATATCTACTGTCTTGTCAGCCAGGTCGTTTGTCCCAAGATGTATAATTAAATGAAACTTGTCCCTACCCTTCTGCATATTTCAGAACAGACTGTCCCACCCTTTCCGCTGTCATTCCTGGCATGGCCTCCACCCAAATCGACTATGCCTCTCCCCTTGCTACCCCACCTAACTCCTCTTAGTATTGAGTCCCCAGCACTAAGATTCCACCCTCTTACTCCCTGTTTGCTTCCATTCATCCCTCTCATTTCCAGCTCCTCTTCTTCCTCCTGCACATTATTTCCCCTTTACCCTGTTGCAATTCTCCCAGCAGAACTTCCCCCTCCAGTTTGGTCAGGCATTTATCAATTACTCCTCTAATTTCATAATTCCCTCCTCCACCTTCTTCCTCTCTAGCAGTGCACAACTATTTTCTGAAGGCCCTTCACAAATGCCCGCTCCCTCTCTCTTCATAGTAACCTGTTCTCTCCTTTCCACTCCATGACTTTTGCCACTTCTTCGCCTCCCCTCATAAGTCCCTATCTCTTCTTTCATTTGTCTTTTGTCTCCTGACCTGGTTTCCCCGGCAATTGTTCTTCCTGGCCTGGGCCCCTTTGTCTCTGCTTCCCTTCTTCTGACCCTCTCCTCACCACTATTGGCTTAAATCGCCCTCCCTCATCTCCCCTTCTTCCTCCCTCCAGTATTGGGCTAAACTCACCCCAATCTGCCTTGCCTGTCTTAGTTCCTCCTGCAGACCCTCAATCTCCTTTCTAAGTTTTTCTATGTGGTTGCACACTAAACATCCTCCACACTCCAGGCAATTCTTAGAAGATTGGTGCACCGCAGTTATTGCAGCCTACCACCCTACCCATTGCTGTCGTTGCCCACCAGCGACCCCCCACCCTTCCAGATGCAGGATACCAAACACTCCCCCAAGTCTCCCCCTCCCCTCTATCAGTGCAGAACATTTTCTTTATTTCACTTACCTCCTTTGTTGCACACGTTTAGATATATTGAGCAACTGCTTTTTATATTCCTATCCTTCTTATCCACACTCAAAAAGAGACTTTAAGTAGCCATTGCACAACCTTCTTCAAACTCCTACTCCTCCTTTCCCCAATGCAATATCAATGCGAAGAAGTAATAATGAAAGCTCCTAGATTTGCATTTACTTCCCTTCCACTGAGACAGCAGTCACCTCTTCACTTGCTGCTGTTCCTTTCCTGGATGTCTGCTTCTGCTGTGACAGGTGCATATCCTTTGCCTGTTTGAGGAAGTGATGTCAGAACCCCTGGTATAAAGGAAATAATGGACCAGGGTGGGTGGGGTGAGGGTTTGGGGTGGACCAGCCCAAGTCTTCCAGAAACAATCAGGTAGCTGAGGCCTCTGGTCAGACCATTAGCACCCTTCCCCACTCTGCACTCAAACTTTGCAGCTAGTGAAGCCAGCAACAATGAATCACAATTCTACTCAAAGCCCCAAAATAGGTTTGCTACCCAAAGAAATAGGACTCCAATTCAAACAGCTTCCAACAACACATCAAAATAGGCTTGGAATTAGAAGATATAGGTCTCAATTCAAAGAAACAGACCCAGTTAAATCACACCAATGATGTTTTAAAACAGAAGAAATAGGCCTCTACAAATGCAGCCTGCCACACAGTGAATCAAACAAATGAGCCCACTTATAGCTACCAAAACAGGTTTCAAAATTCCAACAGCCCCAAACAATACCCTGCTAGCCCCTTAGTAGTAAGAAAGAAAAGAAATAACCTTCTACCGAGTAGAATCCACAAGAAACAATGTAAAACAACAAGAAGCTACTGTACTGTAGATCTGATCTTGTCCCCCTTCTAGTTCCTTCTGAGAAGCCAAAGCAGTTCTTACTATGTGGCCTGTGTCAACAACTTTGTTAATAAAGGCGGCAAATTCCAGAAGGGCAGTGGAGATACTGTTTCCCTTCAGGAAACCATGTTGTTCTGTGCAGAGTAGATTATATTTTGTAAGATAGTCCATGAGCTGATCAGCTACTATTTTTTTGAGCACCTTAGAGATAGGGGGGAATATGGAGATGGGGTGGTAGTTGTTTGAGGAGGTACGATGACCGCTTTTAAATTTGGGGGTGATTACAGCCGATTTCCAGAGGGAGGGGAATTGACCAAGGCAGAGGGACTGATTAAAGATATTGGTGAAAGGGGTGAAGACTGAGTTTAGAGGTAGAAGGACAATTTTTAGATCAATCGAGTCACCACTATGGCAGGATTTGCAGAGGACTTTGAAGTGGTATAGACTTGTTTCATGAGGAGAAATTGTTCTGAGCCTGAAAGGGGGAGCAGACTTAGGGTGATGGGTAGCAGATCTGGTTTCAGGAGCAGGATTGAAAAAATTGGAGGGAAGAACTCTGCTGAGGTCGGAGAAGGCACTGTTGAGGGTGTCTGCAATGATCTGAGGGTCCTGGGAGAGGGTACCCTGTACTAGCAATTGGGCGGGGGGAGGAATTGATTTCCCATTAAGTTCCTTGATATTGTTCCAGAACTTATGCCCTGATCTCCAGGCAGAGGAGAGGGTTTCCTGATAGTGGGCTGCCTTAGCCTTACGGAGCTACCAAGTGCATTTGTTCCTGGCTTCTCTACAGAGTTGGCGGTCATGTTTGCCTATTTCATTAGCCCTGTGCCAGAGGTTGTCACAGTGTTTCATAGGGTCAAGGAGTGCACTGGAGAGCCAGAGGGTGTCCTGGCCTTTAGTGACCTGTTTAATGATGGGGACAAAGTGGTCACAGGCAGAGTTGAAGGTGGAGACAAAGTAATCTCGTGCTGTGTCTACTGTGGGTGCATTATTGATGGAGGTCCAGTCACATAGCCGTAGGTGTTCCCTGAGTAGGGGGAAGGATCCCTTTTTTAGTTGGTGCTAAAAGATGTATTTGGGGGGGCTGGGAGTTTTGGTGTACCACCAGCAGAGTCTGGAAGAGTGAGGCATCGGGAAGTACCATGACTTCAGATATGCGGCAGGGTTGACTGGTACGTATCAGGTCCAGGAGTGTGGAGGTTTCAGTTCAGTGGTTAAGTCTCATGGGGGAATGAACAACTTGGGTGAGGTTCATGGAAGCAACTGCATCCTTATATGGGGCTGCAGAGGTGGCAAGCCAATTGATATTGAAGTCACCTAGCACGAGGATTTCACTAGAGTTTGGAAGGTGGGGGAGACAGTTGAGGACCAAGGTAAAAGCGGATTTTTGATCCCGTGAGGGATGTACACAGTCACTATGTGGAGGGTTTTACCCGATGTGTCAGTTTGGAGCTTGATAGTGAGTATTTGGGCACCATGAGAAGGGAGAATGGGAGCACATATGGAGGCTTGTAGGGAGTCCTGGTGATGGAGGGCATAGTTCCCTCCTGTCTTAGTCAGTCTGTCTAGCCTGAGGATGGAATACCAAGGGATAAAGACAGCTGAGTCAGGGGTTTCAGGGGTGAGCCAGGTTTCTATCACCACAAGGACATTGGGGGGAATTTAGCTTAATCCAGCCTTGGAGTACGTCAAGTTTTTTTTTTTGCAGGCTACAGATGTTGATTGTGGCGAAGAGGAACTCCTTTGTATGCCTCTTGGAGGTGTTGGGGGTAAGAGGCGGGCCAGGATTGGGGTGCACATTGCCTGAAAGGAGCAGGAGTAGGTGCTGGAGGAGGGCTGGTCTATGTCCTCTGGAGTTCACATTGTGGGCAGGTGGTGTGGCGGCCGAGGTGCTATAGGCATGGGTAGGGAGAAAATGTGGGGGGAAAGGAGGTACCCAGGGTGCAAACACAGATGCCTGGCTAGTATGCCCAGATGTAGGGGTGTGTTATGCTGGGCTGGGTGTTCACAGATGGTGGTACCCTGCCAGGTGGGGCTATTGAGGATACCTTCCAGTTTGTCCAGAGGTTGATTGTTTAGGCAGGTGGGGATATGGAGAGCAAGAACATATGGACGTACGAATGCACCAGCAGAAACAGACCATCCCGTCTATCTAAGCCTGCTCGAGTGTGCAGCTAGCACCCCTAGTTTGCAGCTGCCCCACCCCCTCCCATTTGTCATCCCACTGCCACCCCTACCCCACCTCCCCACCTCACCCTCCCTGTTCCCTGTTCCATGCCATTTTGAAACTGTTCACAGATTTACATGATACCACCTATTCTGGTAGGGTGCTCCATTTTGCTACCACCCTCTGTGAAATAGTGTCTCCTCATTTCCTTCTTAAATCTTCCCCCCTCTATTCTTAGCACATGCCCCCTGGTGACCCTCTGCCTCCTTAACTTAAAGACCCCATCTGCCCCATTCTTATTGATTCCCCTCAGATACTTGAGTGTCTCTATCATGCCCCCTGTCCCTTCTATCCTCCAGGGTGCACACATTCAGGTCTCTCAGCCTGCTGTCATTGTCTGTCCCTTCCATTCCACATATCATCATTGTTGCCCTCCTCTGCACCACCTCCAGTAGCCAGATATCACGCTTTAGGTATGGCCTCCAAAACTGCACACAATACTCTGAGTGTATCCTTTCCAGCGACCTGTAGAGAGGCAAGATCACCTGTCTTCGCCTGGATAAAAAAACCCTCTCTATGCACCCCAGCATTTTGTTCACTTTTGCAGTTGTTCTCCTGCACTGGGCAGTGTTGTCCATGGTCTCTGTTATCATTACCCCAAGGTCTTTCTCTTCCTCAGTGATCCCCAACTTAACCCCTCCCAACCAGTATTCTCTCCTTGGGTTCTTCACCCCAAAGTGCATAACCTTACACTTCTTTGCATTGAACCCCAGCTGCCACCTCTCTGACCACTCTTCTAGCTTGCTTAGGTCCCCCTGCAGCTGCTTCCATCCCTCCTCTCCATTCACCACTGCTCTGATTTTGGTGTCATCAGTGAACAGACTTATCTTGCTCACCACCCCTTGTGAAATGTCTGATATGAAGAGCCCGAACAATACTGGCCCCAACTCAGAGCCCTGTGGCATCCCACTCATCACCGACCTTGGGGTTGAGAGCTCCCCTCTCACCACCACCCACTGCAGCCTCCCACTTAGCCAGCTTGTAATCCAGTTCATCATTTTTCCCCTACCCCTACACCAGTTAGCTTCTTCCCAAGCCGCCCATGAGGCACAGAATCAAAGGCCTTTCTGAAGTCCAAGTAAAGAACATCCACTGCACGACCCTTATCCAGCTCACCTGTCACCCAGTCATAATATTGTATCAGGTTGGTTTGACAAGACTTCCCTGAAACAAACCCATGCTGCCTCACATCCTGGAGGCCATTGTCCTCCAGGTACGACACCAGTCTATCCTTTAGCATTGTCTCCATGAGTTTGCATACTATGGAGGTGAAACTTACCGGGCGATAATTACCCGGTTCATCCCTTGGTCCACTCTTGTGTAATGGTACTACATGTGCCATCCTCCAGTCCAGTAGCACACATCCCGACTCCAGTGAGGTGCTGTGCAGATCCACCAGCGGCTCCGCAACACCTCCGCCATATCTCTCAGGACCCTAGGGTGGATACCATCTGACCCTGGTGCCTTGTCTACCTTCAGTGCCCTCAGTCCCTCTAGTACTCTACTTGCCTCAATTCTTCCATCTGTTGCCTCCTCTACCTCCCTGTCCCCACCATCCCAGCCCATGGTGATGGTGGCGGTCCCCCCTTTTCTTCTGTGAACACTTAGCAAAAGTATTCATTCAGTGCTTCTGCCTGCTCCTCACCCTTTTCCGTCCACTCCCCATCCCTTTTTAGCCTCACTATTGTCTCCTTGCACTTCCTTTTCTCCCTGATGTAACTGAAAAAGTCTTTCTCCCCCCTATTAATTCCCTGAGCTAATCTCAGCTCCCTCTGGGCCTTGGCTTCTCTCACTTTTCTGGTCACCTCCCTGGACCGTCTTGCATATTCCTCCCTGTCCACTTCCTTCCCTGGCATTCTATACCTCTGATGTACCTCTCATTTTGCTCTCACCACCTCCACTACCTCGCTGTTCAGCCAGCATGGTTTCTTGCTCTGCTCCTCCTACTCTGTGTCTTGGTGCAGGCTTCTGTTGCCTCTGTAATCCCCCTTTTAATAATATCTCATTTCTGCTCTGCATCCATCTCCTGCCTTATGCCCTCTAGTTTCCCTTTCAGTACTTCCTGCATCCTCCCAAAGTCTGCCCCCCTAAAGTTTACTACATGAGTAACTGATTTATCTGGCTCCCCACACATCATGATATTAAACCACACTGTTTGGTGATCGCTGTTGGCCAGTGGGTCCTCCACTTTATTTCCCTTACTGCCGCCCTATTCGACAACACCAGATCTAAAGTGTTCTTTAGCCTAGTAGGTACACTGACCAACTGTGTCAGGAGACCCTCCTGGATTGCATCCAGGAGCACTTGCTCCCTAGCACTGGAGGTGACTGGAATGCTCCAGTCAACCCCCGGGAGGTTGAAATCCCCCACGATGACCACCTTCCCTTTTCTACATATCTTTCTGATTTGTCCTGCTAATTCCCTGTCAAGCTCCTCAGACTAGGACGGTGGTCTGTATACCACCCCAAACCTCAGTTTCCTACCCCTTGAGTCTAGGAGCTTCAGCCAGATTGCCTCTGTTCTCCTTTTTTCCCCCCTCATCCCTTGTGCATTTGATCCCATCCCTCACATAGACTGCCACCCCAACGCCTCTCCCTTCCTTATGGTCCTTCCTGTATACTTTGTATCCAGGAATTGCCAGATCCCAGTCCCGGTGCTCAGTTGTCCACGTTTCTGTGACAGCTGCAATATCCACCCTCCACACTGCTAAGAGTGCCTGTAGCTCAGCAGATTTGCTGCCTAAGCTTCTTGCATTCAGCGAGACCACCCTTCATCCTGCCCCCTTCCCTTCATTAGCCTCCATTTCCTTTCTTCTACTCCCTCCTTTTTTGGCCACCCTGAGTCCTTCCCTGCTAGCCTGGGGGGTAGGCTCCACTCTATCAGATCCCTGCCTACCCGCTGTCCACCCCCCATCTAGTTTAAATCTACCTTTGTCGCAATATACCTCCCCAGTCTTTGCTTTAATACCTCCTTCCCCTCCCCACTCAGGTGCAGACTATCCCTTGCAAACAGACTGTTATTATCCCAGGTACTGTCCCAGCCACCCACAACCCCATATCCCTTAGTTTGACACCATTCTACCAACCATGTGTTCAACTCCCTAATCCTCTCCCTTTTCACTGTGCTTGTGCAGGGTACTGGGAGCACTTTGAAGAATGCCACAGACTCCCAAGTCTCCTCACACAACCTTCCCACTTCCTCAATCCTCTCCTTTGTTACCACCACCATTTCCCCCACTATGTCATTTGTCCCCATATGTACCACAATGTGTGGTTTCCTCCTACCCCTCCTTACATACCTTAGGATTGCCTGTCCTGCATTGTCTGCCTTTAATCCTGGCATGGACTCCACCCATATCTGACTGTGCCTCTCCCCTTGCTGCCCCATCTGATCCCCTTGAGTATGGAGTCCCCCAGCACCAGTACACCTCCTTCCTCTTTCCTTGTGCCCTTTGCTACCCCCCCTCACCCAGGTTCTCATTCCTGGGGCTACTCAAGACAGTGCTTTTACAGTGTGTCCCAGTGTCTTCCCCCCCTGCCCTTCTCAATTGAGACTCCTCCCCCCTCCTGTTTGACTGCCAACCTTCACTCCCTCCTCACCTCTCCTCAGTATTATCCTCCCCTGCCATGCCATACTCAGTCTGTCCACTAGTAATGCCCCTCTCTCCCTTCTCTTTGTGAGTACTATCCCTTGTGCAATCTCCTCCTGCATCCTCTTTTCCATGTGTTGCTAGCACAGCAAACATGTTCCCTCCTCCCTTTGCCTTATTGTGTGTTTCCTCCTCCCTCCTGCCTACTGCTACTCCTCATTTTCTAGGTTTTACTAGAGTCCACCCTTCATCAACTGGCTTCCTGTCTACTGTGCCTCCTCTCCCTGACCTCTCCCTTGCCCCACTGTTCCTTCTCTGTGGTGCCCCCACCAGGGGTTCAATTAATTGATTTTCAGAGGAAGTCTAAAACTTCCAGGAGTTGAAATCTGGAAGTCGTTCCAATTTTTTGGAAATCAAAATATTTCCAGAATCCCACCTTTGGAAGTCAGTATTCTAGGAAGGACAAATTTATGGATGTTAATATAATACAGTATATTAGTGGTAGAATACAGTTTCTTTCAGAAAAATCAATCATTTCTTAGTTCCAAACCTGCAATTTTGGAAGTCATCTAATTTTTGGTTTAGCATCTGAACATCAATGACTTCCTTCCTCTTCATTTTGGAAGTTTTTGCCTTGTTTTTGGAAGTCAAATACTCCCAAAATGGAGTTAACTGAAGCCCTGGCCCCCACAATACTCTCAGATGTCAGCCCTCCTACCAACGCAATCCTTCCCTCCTCCCTCAACCTCCCCAGTTCCCTGCTAAGCCACTGAACCTCTTCCTCAAGCCTCCTTAGCCTCTGGCATATTGGACACCCTCCCAGCCTCCACAGTATGTTCATCTGCATTGCTGTCCCACAACCATTGCATCCTACACTCCTACTCATGGTCCACACTACCTATACAGCCTCTCTATACCACTCTCCCTACAGCAAGTAGAATTAACTAATCCTAGCCCAGCCTCTAACAGAAATTATACAATGGCAAGAAGGAATGCTGACCTGTGATTGGTCAGTCTGGGACTGGATCCGTGATGTTATCCCAGTACAACATCATGGGTCTAGTCCCAGCACACTGATGACCACACCAACAGTCATCAGAATCACTACACGCAGCCCGAATAGATTCCCACTTCACAATACCGCCCCGTCAGGTCTGCATTTCCCTGTCAGTTTGTGATCGTTTTCCTGTCAGTACTCTGCCCTTAATTCAGTGTCCCCACATTTGTTCCCCAAATCGCAGTGCTTTTTCTATCCAAATGTGAAATAAACCTCACATGCTAATCATTTCTTGCTGACCAACAGCACTGTGATTGTAACTAGCATATGCGTAATTATAAATGGCGCTGGCTCAAAGAGACAAGCGCGATACTGCATTCCATTAAAAGCCATGCTGACTATCTCCATTAATCAAAATTCCTGTCATGGACCTCACCTTTTTCTCCACACCGATGTCCAGTAAAATAAAATGAAGCCCCTCTCTCTCCCGGTCTGCTCGAGGTCCTGACTTTAGTGTCACCTAATGTCACTGCATGTCTGCAGTGCCTATTCCATTGATCACTTAATTGAAGGGGTATAAAAATGGAACAGCAACGTCTTTGCAACAGACAGACACCATCTCTACACTGCCTCTCTAAGTAACAGGGAAAGGAAACAGCAAAAGGACAAGGGGCACAGGGGTCAGAAAGACAGAGCCACGATGATAGGCATTTAAAGGAATACAGAGAAACCATGTAGGGAGCAGCGCCACCTCCTGCACAAGACAGGAACTGTGAACTTTTTTTTCAATAAGTATACCTGCCCAAGCAAAAAAAATGAAATAAATTAATATTTTAAACAGGTTTTACCATTTTTTTCTTCTTAAAACAAAATGAGCCATTGTATAATAGCAATAATGCACTCCAGGGTGTGTGTTGTGCTGGGATGACGTCACTTCTGGGGTGATTAGTCACACTCAGCCTGTGGCCTCGTGCCTAATCACCCCAGGTGTGATGTTATCCCAGCACAACACACACCCTGTCATGCATTATTGCTTAATTGTTATCCTAAATGCCCTTGCATGCAGCATAAGACAGTCAACTACAGTACTAACTGGAAACCACAATCCTACTCATAAGGACTATAGATCTACTCATATGTTTTGTATATTTACATGTCCTTAAGACTTCACTCATATGGTTTGTTTCCTCCTTCCTGGCCTGTTCTGAGGGCTCAGATCAGTTTGCAGCTCCCCAAGCTCCTCCCTCACAGCCTTCAAACCCAACCCCCAGTGGGATTTCAGTATTTAAGAAAGGCTGGTGGAAGGGGTGGGTGAGAGGGCTTTTACAGTCACTCTAGCCACAGAAGCCTTTAAACTAAATTCTGCTTTAAGCTAAATTAAAAAGAAAATAAAACAATATCAAAACTTACAAAAATCTTCTATACATTAACTCCCTCAACAGCAAGTAGAATTAACTAATCCTCTCCTGTAGTTTAAAAAACAATAGCAAAACTTACAGAAATCTTCTCCACAGCCAGCAAGCAGATTTAACTAATCCTTCTCCCTTGCAGTTTGATGGCTTAGTCAGAATTTAAAGGCTTTGTGGGTGGGCAAGTCTGGGCATGCCCTGTGCAGTCACTCCAGCCACAAGCAGACTTAACCAATCATTATCCCCTGCAGTTTGATGGCTCAGTCAGAGTTTAAAGGCTATGCAGGTGGGCAAGTCTGGTCATGTCCTGTGCACTCACTCCAGCCACAGAAGCCTTTAAGCTAAATTCTACTTTAAACTAAATTAAAAAGAAAATAAAACAATATCAAAACTTACAAAAAATCCTCTATATATTAACTCCCTCAACAGCAAGTAGAATTAACTAATCCTTCTCTCCTGTAGTTTAAAAAACAATAGCAAAACTTGCAGAAATCTTCTCCACAGCCAGCAAGCAGACTTAACCAGTCCTTCTCCCCTGCAGAAGTACGAATAGTAATAGTAGAGGCATTGTGTACTACTGACAGCTGGAGGTTGTAGCTCAGGTGGGATATGGAGATTCAAATCTGATAGTGTTTCTATAGCAATGGCTAACTGAGGAGAGTGGATAACCTAGCCAAATGGATTAGTGGTAGGGTTGACGCCTCTGGTGTACAGGGTACAAGGTTTGAGGCTTGTTTGGGTGACAGAGGAAAGGGCGCATAGCTGAGCTTGGAAGGTAATAACTGGTGAGGAAGTGAGGGCTTGAGTAATGGAGGAGCCATTGAGAGGGAGCTAGAGGGCACTTGGATGCAGGGGGAATGCAGGTGCTCAATACTGACTCCTGGTGGGGAATGGTGATAACTTGCTAATGGGGGAGTGGGCACTTTGACACAGCAGTCACATTATCTGAATGATGGAATAAACAGAGGGCCGACCTTGGGTGGGAGGGTGACTGGGGCAGGTGAGGAGTCAATGCAAAGCGTCAATGGGAAAACACCTCAGCAAGTGTTCTGGTAGGGTGGAGAAATCACCTTTAGGGCCTAAAGCCATCCGCTTCCTGGGCAATGCTGGTGTGGTGTGGAAGGGTGCTGGATCAAGCCTAAGGTAAAGAAGGAAGGGATTAGCAAGGTGAGCTTGGCAGGAGGTAGCGAACAAAGGAATCCCAGAGCAACCCACTGCACATGCTCGGCTTAGCAAAGGGGTGTGTGTGTGTAGTAGGCCTCAAGGAGCAACTCCACACTTCCACCACAGTAAGTAACCAAATATAACAAATGAACAGTTCAGAATCCCTGCTGCTACAAAACAGTACTATCGCTATGAAAATATCTCCCCAACATTAGCATTTCACATCGTCAGATCAAGCAACACAATCCCTGCCCTGCTTGAGCATCCACAGCATAGGCCTCACAAACAATGTCCCCGCTAGCACAGCGTTAGGCTGTGGAGAACAACAGTTCTTAAAGCACCTCACTCAGGGAGGTAATTTCACCCCAAAAATGTCCAGATGTAAGTGAATAAGAGATAATCTGTACACGTCTTCTGACAGGAAAACCCCTCAGCAAAGTGCTCTGGTATGATGGAGAAATTACCTTTAGGGCCTGAAGCCATCCACTTCCCGGGTGATGCTGGCATGGTGTGGGAGGATGCTGGATCAAGCATAAGGTAAAGAAGGAAGGGATTAGCAAGGTGGGCTTGGTGGAAGGTAGTGAATAAAGGAATCCCAGAGTGATCCACTGCGCATCTGCGGCTTAGTGGAGGAGGGTGCATGCAGCAGGCCTCAAGGAGCAACCCCCACTTCCACCACAGTAAGTAACCAAATATAACAAATAAACAGTTTAGAATCCCTGCTGCTGCAAAACAGTACCATCACTACAAAAATAACTCCCCAACAGTAGCGTTTCACATCCCCAGATCAAGCAACACAATTCCTGCCCTGCATGAGTATCCATGGCATAGGCCTTACAAACAACGTCCCCGTTAGCACAGCATTAGGCCATGGAGAACAGCAGTTCTTAAAACATCTCACTCAGGGAGGTAATTTTGCCCCCAAAATGACCAGATGTAAGTGGATAAGAGACAATCTGTACATGTCCTCTGACAGGAAAACACCTCAGCAAAGTGTTCCAGTAGAGTGGAGAAATTACATTTAGGGCCTGAAGCCGTCCGCTTCCTGGGCAATGCTGGCATGGTGTGGGAGGGTGCTGGATCAAACCTTTAGGGCCTGAAGATATCCGCTTCCCAGGCAATGCTGGCATGGTGTGGGAGGGTGCTGGATCAAGCCTTTAGGGCCTGAAGCCATCCGCTTCCCGGGTGATGCTGGCATGGTGTAGGAGGGTGCTGAATCAAGCCTTTAGGGCCTAAAGCCATCTGCTTCCTGGGCAGTGCTGGCGTGGTGTGGGAGAGTACTGGATCAAGCCTTTAGGGCCTGATGCCATCCACTTCCCAGGCGATGCTGGTGTGGTGAGAGACAACCACCATCTTGCCAACCCCAGACCTTACAGCTGTTAAGTAGAGGTCAGGGATCTCGACACATGAACGCCAACGCCTGCTCAGAGAAGACTGCACTGTGTGCTTGGCACCCTTTGCACCAACCAATAGGGCATTGAGTGGACATTCTGAATGCTAATTCTGTGGATTGACAACACTGTGTGCCAATTGTAAGCTGCCTTCCCCCAGAAAATGTTGAAGGCAGTTACGGAAGGGGAGTCAGCAGAAACAATAAGGAATGTGTCAAATATACCTCTTGTAGTGCCTACACCTACAATAGTGAACTCTGAGACATCACCAGAGGTACCCTTGGATTACAGGCCCATATCTTAGGTAGTGGTAGAAGAAGGAAGTGGAGAACCTGTTGAGCCTGTAGAAACAACAGAAACAAGAGAAATCCTAGAAGAAGTTGTGGAACCTGTTTTGACTCAGGATGTTTAATTGCTGGTCAATGAAATAAGAAAGATCCACCCGGCATCCAAGGAAGAAGTGATTATGCCACTTTGTCATTCTAAAAGAGCTGTCAAATCTTTAGTCAAGTTAACCTATGACTCTCCTGGTGCTCCTAACAACTTGCCAATGCACATAGTACACAGAGGTATCTATGTGACACCCAGATCTCTGCCTCACATTGCCTTTTGCAAAGCCCAGACAATATCACCCCGAGTGGTAGGTACGGTAAAGGGTAAAAGGGGAGGTCAAATAATGTTGATAGCTAGCTCTGTGGTGCTGAGCAAAGGGGTTCTCTCAGCATGCTGGTGACCTGGGTCCTTGCCCCAAGCTGGGGTACCAGGAGTGGAGACTGGCAGGAAGGGGATGCACAAGCATCCATTGGATGCTTCCCTCCTGGGGGGGGTCTGCCTAAGTACCTCTTGGCAGATTGGGTGCATGCTTGAGGGACTAGATGACTCAACAACCCCCCCCCACATGCCCCTGCCTGAGGACATCAACCCAGCAAGGCCAAGAACTTAATGGTGGGGCACAGAAAAACAGAAAAAGTCACCTCAGCCAACTGGATGACAGCCACCAGACTCTCACTGCCACAGAGACCTCGGACAGCTGGGACTGACCTCAGCAGCACCCAGAGCCAGGCAGGACAGCTGGTAAGGTATATTCTCTCCAGAAGAAGAGGACCTGCCCAATGAAGGAATACATCAGATTACCTTGAGGGGCTGCAGTATGGGGTGGCATTTGGTGGCAGGGGTTGTCTGGGGTGAACAGGTCCTAGGTGGCCCAAAGGAGAGGCTGGCCGATGTGCAGGGGAGGTGCAAAAAACAAATAAAAAATAATAGTGTTGATATTACATTGATCTGTGTTACAGTGTTTGCACAGATTTATGGAGCTGCAATTTCTTATAGCACTGCTGAAGGTTACTGTAATGGCAACTGTTTTATAAATACAAAAGGCCTTTCATTTTTTGTCCTCAGACTAGATGTATTTGTCTAGACTAGGATGTACTGTTTGTTTAATCCAGTCAGGAAACAGTTGTCTAGATAGATTATGCATGCTACTTGTATGACATGTAGTACATTGTTTATTTTTACAGATGGACTCTGTTGATGGACTTGATGTGGATATCAAGTATTTAGGCAGGGGAGAGTGTAACCCCACAAAATGGTGGGGACTTACCTTTATTCCTCCGGCTTCCACCTGAACTGCCAGCCAGTTAATCCTGATCACTCTAGCCCAAGACTGCAGCCTGAAGTTGGGGACCAGAGAAGCGCTTCTTTGGACTGCCATGCTGCTCCTCACGGTGATCACTGTACAGCTCTTCTGTCACACATTCGAGCAGCCACCTACTAAACACATGAGCTGCCTCCTTGAATGTTGCTGTACATGCCACTGAGTGCACCTGACCCGCTTGCATGGCCAACACAGATGACCCCTCTAGTGTGTTCTGGACCAAAGGGACACCAGCAGGTCATCAGGGGGCACTGAGGCATTGGGGTGGAGAAAAGAGAAATAGCATTTGTTTGATGCATCATGCCTTTAAGGACAGCACAGCTGCCAGCCACACAGCAACAGAGACTGCTCTTCTGGGGAGCTAGAATAGGAGCTCCTGATGGGACTAGGAAAGCACTGTGCCACTAAAACTGACCACCTGATAACAGAGCACAAAGTGCACTACAGAACTAGGGGGTCAGCATAAGTAAAAGCTGGGCAGAAGCCCTACAACAATACCTTTAAAGTAAAGCACTATTTATTGCTGGGAGACTTCCACCATCTTGCCAACCCCTGACCTCGCAGCAGTCAGTCAGAGGTCAGGGATCTAGGCACATGAACGCCAACAACCTGCTGGGAGAAGAACTGTACTGTGTGTTTGTTGCCCTTTCCGCCAACCAATGAAGCACTGAGTGGACATTTTGAATGCTAATTCTGTGGACTGACAGCCCTGTGTGCCAATTATAAGCTACCTTTCCCCAGACAATGCTGAAGACAGTTACAGATGTGGGAGTGAGCAGTAGGCTCTTGGAGAGGGAAGAGAGTAAGTGTGCTGTTAATAAGAGCCATCTAAACATGCCTGCCGGGCTTCCACAGCCAACCATCAGGGGGTGACTTCAAAGGTTTCCACAACCTGTGTATCAAGAGACTGAACTGTGTGACTACTGAAAGTGTCAGGATGACATCTCTCTGAGAGACTGGGATCTGCCTTGAGAGAAAAAAAGGTAACCTTGTGCCACAGCAGCCAGCCTGTGGGGACCAGAGAATGTGAGGAAGCCTGCATCAAAAGAAACCTGCACTGGTCTAGCAGACAGTCTGGGAGATGGCTGGTTTGTGCCAACACCAGGTACTAGCTAACACTCCACACTAAGGTTCTGAAGCCTGGATGTGGGTGTGAGGCATGTTACTCCTGCTCCTTAGATTGGTCTGTGCTGTGGAAGAGGAAAAGATAAGAGCCCAAGAAGTCCACAAGACTGCAGACACAGAGAGCCTGACCTACATCCAGAGTCTGGAAGCATCTTTGAGCCCCCCCCCCACCAACTGCATCAACTGAACCATCAACCTGCGAGGAACTGCATCTGCAGAGAAGGAAGGGAAGGAGCCTAGTTTACAGGGAAGTGGTACAACAGAACCATGAGTACTCCCAGGGCTTGCCCTGCAATTGAAGAAGTGTATACAAAGTTGCCACCAAATCTGCAGATTTGGCCAATGGGCCAGGAGTTGCAAATAACTCATTTAGTGGTTCTGCCATTTAAGTAATTGCATGGCCTGTGGCGTTTTGAGTTTAACTGTTCTGTTTCTTAAACATGCACCACCACCAGCCAACCAGCTGCAACATCATTGGGCCTGCAACGTTCCTATGGCTGAGTACCCAGTGAAGCACAAGGAGCTCCCCTTAAGGACAAAGGGTTGAAACTGGTACCAGTGGGTAGTGCCCCCAGTACATGCAGACTGATAATTCAGAGGGTTTTACAGTTTACGTGCTACTGTATTGTCTTGCCTGGTGGGAGATGGGCAATGTTACTGTTTGAAAGTGTTTTACTGCCTAGCCAAGCATTTAATTTAATTGAATCCATTGACAGTAGATTTAAAAGGAGAACCTACTGAAGTAGTTGAAAGTTTTAAATATTTGGGGTTTGTTTTGGATGATTAACCTATCCTTTGAACATCATGTCAAAATGTTATAAAATTGGTTAATCAGAGATTAGGGCTTTTGTTTAGAATACAAACCCATTTTGTTCCTGAGTCTCGTAGACTATTATCACACAGCTTTTTATATAGTGTTTTTGATTATGGGTTGAGTGTGTATTCGGCCACTAGCAACAAAATGTTTGATAAGTTAAAAGTTGCATATAACAATGCTCTAAGAGTTATGACTAATTTGCTAAGTAGTACCCATCATTGTAATTTGTTAAAGGATGCTGGTTGTTTATTGCTTGTAAATAAAGCCACTTTAAAGATGGGTACCATGTTACATAAAGGAACATTGCGTCAGTTACCTCAGACAGTCATATCATTATTTCCCAGAGCTATGAATTTGCAAGGGACCAGATTCCAGAGTAAATATGTGTATAAAATGTATTTTTTAGGTCTGCAGTGGGCATAGCCCTGCAGACTTATTGCTACAGAAAAGCACCTCAGCCACTCTCGTATTCCTTGTGAACGCACAACATGATGAAGTGACAAAAGTCATTTCTGTGGTCGTATTTCTGGAACAGTGCAAGGTACTTTTTTTTGTTTGTTTTTCTGCTGTCCATGTCCTTGGTCCAGAAGGTAGAGACTGGGCAAGGTGATCAAGGAACACGCTCTTTTTAATTAGATGGAGAATAGGCAGCACAGAAAAAAAGTGACTGAGAAATTAATGTATCCTGTTTCTCTTGTCTGCATCCCCCCATTGAGATTTCCTTGGGGGAGCGTTGCAGTCTCTCCTCCAATCCTGTTTCTCCTGTCTGCATCCTCCCCCATTGAGATTTCCCTGGGGGGCATAGCAATCTCTCATCCATTTTAGGCACCCAGCTGTGTTTTCAGCTCGGGGACTGCAGTTGTTTTGTCTTTCTAGTGTAGTTCCATCCCGAGTCTGTTGCTGCTCCTTTTGGCATTTCGGCTAGTTGCCCGGGAGTCCTCTGACTCATGGGCACCTACTCCTGTTTTATGCCATGGTTCCTTGATGGCTGGGATGCAGCAGTGATATGAACTTTGCCTGGTCCTGAATTTTGTTATGATGAGTGCTGCCGTGTCCCAGCTAGTGGCAGTTTATTTTCTAAGTGATCACTCTTCTTTCAAAAGAACTCCAGTTTGGTAATCAGGGTAGCTGTTGCTGTTGTGAAGTGTCTATACTGCATTTCTGGCTGAGAGGCTAACAGTTCACTGCTGACTGCACAGTATATTCTCACAGGTGTGTGGTTCATTGTGGGAAGAAATGTTATTTTGCAATTTATTTAATGCTTCAAAACAGCAATGGCTATAGCCCAATTACAGAACTGGATTTCATTTGATAGGAGAGGAATCACACAAACGGGAGTTCTTTTGATTGGAGATACTGGATTTAACACCTAAGAGATACTAGAGTTAACACTAGACAGTTTGGAAACTCGATCTCGAAGAGCAAACTTGTTTAATAAATTTGTTTCTTCCCCAACCACACCGACCTAAAACAGGAATCTCTCCAGTGATTTTTTTTTTTCTTATTTACCCATTCTTATCATGGAGCTCCCCAAATGTTGCCCGAGTTGTGTTGGGTTCTGTTTCTAATTGCCTAAACCTCTTCCTTTTATTTTTGAATGAGGTACTGTGGGATCAGGAGGGACTGGGGAGGCCAGAGTGACCTCACCGAGGAGGTAATGTAACTAAGATGCTGGTGCCAAATCTAGGGGCTTAAAATGGCACTCAGCTGTATTGAACCCCATTTTTTCTGTGAGCACTTTACCTTTTTTGGCCCATAGAAGGCTAGTAACTCCCAGAAATGAGGGACCTGCATGTAAGGGGTATTGTGCCCCCCCCCCCACCCAAATTTCTGGAATCTGTTTTGCAAGCCTTGATAGGATCCCTGACCAGCAGTGCAGCTTTCACTACTGATCTGAGTCGAACCTTGATTGATTTTCTGACCTATAGTGCCTGTAATGTAATGGGCACTTTGCTGGCTGAACGGTGAAAGCTGTGTACAGACAAGATAATAGTATGCGCTCTCACTGAGTCACGCTAGCCTGGGAACTGGGACATAAGTCCAACTCCAACAATTGTAGTTAGTAGCTGTAACTGCATCAGAAACCCAAGGAGGGGAAAATAGGGTACGCTGTTGCATGCACTGACCTCAGGTAGAGAGGAAAATCAAATAATTCTTTACTCTATGATGACACATTAGAATTATTGAGCTTAAATGTCTGAAATGGGGGCCTTTCTCTGTCTAGAGCTCACAAACGTTGCCCTGTAGTTCCTACGGGCCTTGTTTTCCTAATTATCTAAAGCACTGCTTTCTAAATTTTAAACATATGTGCTGTGGGATACAGAGGGGGTGGGGAGGCCAGTATTATAAAGGGAATGCACTTAAGAAAATGGCACCAACTCAATCAGTTTAAAATGGCACTCTGTCTCATTTAGCTGAAAATAGGAAACCCATCCATCATTGTCTGTTGCATCGTTACTCCCCCACCCCAAGCCCTAACTTACCACCCCAAGCCCTTACTTACCCACCAGGAGGTCCAGTCCCATAATCTTCTGTGGACCATAAACACTTCTTCTCTCTTCAAAGCTGGACAGCAAATTGACAAAACAGGTATGAGGTACAAATATATTTCAATGGAGGTTTGAACTTAGTCTTAGTGCCATAACTTGTCCTTCAGTGTTGCAGCACTTCATACACTGAGTTTGCTATATATAGGTTGAACTAAACTCTTTAGCTGTGACAATCTGTTTTGCAAGCCTCAACAGGGTCCCTGACCAGCAGTGAGACTTTCACTAGGTATCTGAGTTGATGTTCTGACCTTAGTACTTATTATGCAATGGGCACTTTGCTGGATGAACAGTGACAGCTGTGCATAGAAAAGATAGTAGTACATGCTGTCACTAAGTTGCGCTTTGAACCCCCTTTTCTCTGTAAACAGTTTGCCTCCTTTGGCCCATAGAAGGCTAGTTACTCCCAGAAATGAGGGACCTGCATGTAAGGGGTATTGTGCCCCAAATTTCTGGAATTTCTTTTGCAAGCCTTGATAGGGTCCCTGATCAACAGTGCAGCTTTCACTATTGATCTGAGTCAAACCTTGATTGATTTTCTGACCTATAGTGCCTGTAATGTAATGGGCACTTTGCTGGCTGAACGTTGACAGCTGTGTATAGACAAGATAATAGTATGCGCTCTCACTGAGTCACGCTAGCCTGGGAACTGGGACATAAGTCCAACTCCAACAATTGTAGTCAGTAGCTGTAACTGCATCAGAAACCCAAGGAGAGGAAAACAGGGTACGCTGCTGCATGCACTGACCTCAGGTAGAGAGGAAAATCAAATTGCTTACATTATGCGACTGTAAATGTCCTTCAATCTGACCTAGGTAGCAGACAAGTAACAAAGAAATATCTGATTTTCAAAAGGGAAATTTTTTTTCTAAATCCTCGATACTGGCAAGCCTGAAATCTGACAGTCACAAACTACTGACACCGTGAGGAATTATATAAGTTGGAGTACATACATAAAAAGTACAAGACATAAAAATGCATTTATTACAAGGAGATAAGATAAATCAAATTTAGATGAATTGTTGTAGATGTATTACCACCCTGATGATCATGAAACTTTGATTGATTAATTGATTGACTGAGCATATCAGCTAACATGTAAAACTGATGGATTATGGATAAATTAATATCGAAATAAAGATTTTAAATATGTAACTGATGAAAGGGCAATTTTTCCACAGAGTGTGGTGCAAAAGATGAACCACAAATTAATAAATTAAAATACAAATACTGTTATAGTAATTATTTGAAATCTTATATTTTAGTAGACACTTTTAAACTGCAGAAAGGCCCATTCAGTGCATGCCTTTATGCCAAACCCTGGCACTGATACACCTAATTTAGACACACAGAGCTATAAACTGTTTTCGATTTTACAAAGACTGTAGCTGTTTCCTTAATATACAGTAGTAACAAGAACCCCCGTTGCTGAAACAGGAAGTGCTTTCACTATTAGTGCTATCAAAACCCCTGAAATAGTAAATTATGAAATAGTCATGCTGTAACAATGATTTAAATATCTGTATTTATTTTATTTGAGCAGCAGTCTATGGAGCAATTCATACTTCCTTTTGTCTGCTATATGGACGGGCATGCCCTGAAAGTGAAAGCTCTTTCATGTCAGTGCTATAAAAAATCACTGCATAACCAATCAGTTCAGTTTAAAATAAAGCATAACTCAATAAATTGGACACAGTAAGGAAATAGTATTAATGCCTTCCTAAAGTGGCAGCTAAGCTATATGGATATAAAGCAATCTATGATCAAATACACTTTAAATTATAAAATCCCCGAACAATTATTTTAGCCTTTTCATTTTTTTTCATTTGAGTAGCAGCTTGTGGAGCAGCTTCTACTTCCAGCTCTCTACTACATGGGCTGCAGTGCACTTAAAATGAAAGCTCTTTTATGTCAGAGGCTATAAAAACAAGTATTGTTATAACAGCACTTAGGGTCTCTAGTTAAGGTGCACAGCCTTACAAGTTCAAGTCCAAGATCTAAACAAGCATTGTCTGTATTAGGTCTAGAGAAGCATTTTTAAAGGTGAATGTGATCGTTTTGTAAAGGAAGTACAGTATTACAGTATTGCCCTTCCCCTCAAATAAAACATAACATAGTCATGGATTGATGTAAAATTATTTTTTAAATGTATTTAACTTAGAGACAACAAAGTCAGCATTTTACTGCTCACGCTGCTGAAAGAACTATTGTTTCTAGGTTGGAAATGTACCACAAGCTGTCCTCCATGAGAAAGTATCCCATCATTAATCTCACAGTCAAGTTCTGCTAATTATTTTGTAATATTACTCTGACTTGTTAATTAACCATGTGGGCAGCTCATGTAGCATCAGACTGTACTAGCAAATATAGTATAAGAAAGTATCTAGATTCCAATAGTGTATTCAAAGTGTATTATTTCATAAGGTCAACGCAGCAGCTTCCATCATGTTTTTCTGGAACTCTGATTTGAGATGGCAATAACAGTGAACAATGAGTAAGTAAATAATGAAATATTTATTTTTCAGGTGCCCAATTCCTGGGGCTCTGGGCGCCATTTAGGAAACATCAACAATCAACAGGTCACAGTTTACATCATGAAACATTCCATAAAATTATCAGCTCAACAAGGTCATAACAATTAATGCTGAGCTAATGTAACTTCAAGAGCGATTTAAACAAATTGGGTCATGCATTTAGGAGATTGGCCAGCACATTTAGCACTGTCAGAGGTGATTCTGTGAAAGAAGGTTGTTAAGAGGATGGACTACCTTTTCCTCCTCCTGAGCCCTGGCAGGTGGCTACAGACCTTCAATTTAGAGGGACTCTCTCTCTCTCTCTCTCCGGTCTTGCTGCTCCTATGCTACGCTCCTGAAGGATCTCCCATGGATTGCCCGCCCATGGTGGGGCTAGGAGGAGGAGGTTGCTGATTTCTCCCCCCTCCCGGTGACCTAATCCAGAATCCAGGGGACCACTCCTGGGAGCAGTGGACCATCATCGAGCCTGCCAGGCTCACTTTTTCCTGTTTTCACCCAGCCCCCCTCCCTTCTGATGTGAGGATGTTGGCTTCGAGCCTCCTGACCTGTACTGACCTCCAACCACTGCCAGAGGGCAGTCAGCAAACAGGATGACTAGTCCCCCTTCCCCTGACATAGAAGAGTGGTCCTCCAGATGCTCAATCCTTCTTTCCCCCTGCTGATCCCCAGCAGCCCAGGCTCATTCCTAAACCTGAGTTGCCAGCGTGGCATGAGGTATAGCGTCCAGTGCCTCAACACCACCAGGCTGGCCAGAGGATGGAATTTTTTAAATTATTTGTTGCCTTGTTTTTCTTGCCATTGTAGTTACTGTTTTCTATCTTGCTCTTCTCAATGTCTGATTGAGTTTCAAAATGGGCAGCATGTGCAGAGGTGAAGTCTGGCCAGAAATGATGCTCTGGGGGGGGTAAGCCAAGAAGTACATACACTGAAGTGTGCCATCAGGCATCATAGGGGTTACACTGTTGGACATAGACATTGTAATTGACTCCGTTTTATTTAGGCTCCTGATTTAAAATAAAAGTAAGCATAACCCTGTAGATGTAGTGTAGTTTGTCAGTGAGAGAATACTAAAATATTTGGGGCAAATTCGTCTCTGCATTATTGCTGAGCATCATAATGCAACCCTGATGCCAAGTCCATGAGGCCTGTCACTGCAGGAATGACTGTTGGTGCTTAAAAAAGGTAATGTGAATAACTTGTGATATTATTTTGCAAATTTCTGGTATATGGGGAAAGTCTTGTATTCCGTGAGGAATGGGTTTTAGGAAAAGGGATGGTAATTGATAGTGTTATGTATAATCTGTTAGTGATATTGAATATCATATCAATACTTTTATTTTTATTTGTTGCAGGAGACAGAACTCGGTGACTGTGCAGCCCTCTTGAGTCCTGTTTCACTGTAATAAGGCAAACTGTCAGCTGTCAGTGTTATGAAGTATGACAGAGAGCCCTGCAGTCTGTGAAATCAGTTTGAGCAATTTTTAAATACATGCATGCAAGTGAAAGAAAAGCTTATGTTTTCAATATTTTATAACTTGCACTACTCAGGTATTTTGATGCTTTTGTGTCCGTGCTGCAATACTGTGTCTACAAGGAGTGCTCAATTTCATCTAGAGTCACATGTTTTGATATGACTGTAGTGAGTCACTTTCTGTCTACGTATAATGAAGTGCATCTCACCTAGCTGCCATCTCACCCTGCATCAGGCAATGCACAGTTTCTTTGTATCCTAATAAGTAGTAAAAACAGCAGTAAACATCATCAAATTAAAGGAGAACAACAGTCAAAATTTACAAAAAAAATATATTGTGCAGAATGTTTTGATTTGCAGGTGTACTTCTAGTAAGTCCTTACCTTCACTTGCCGAAGGGAGTATTTTCTAAATTTCCTTGCTGGTTTTATGGCCCCTGGGAATCTCCATATTAACATTTCTAATGGCCTTTCTTGTTCCTGCAATGCCTTCTGTCCCATGTGACAGTGATGTATCCTGGACCATTAATTCAACAACAGTTTTTTTTTTTCTCAAGTTTACAATAGTAGAGTTGTTATGTTAATTAACTCTGCTTGTCCAGGGAGCTCTAATAAAGGTTACATTTACACATGGCAAATGCCTGAGGGATAATTGAGTGGACTGTTCTGTAAGGAAACAACTAGAGTCTTCACTAATTATAGCATTTGTGACCTTGGGTGATTTGTGTGCTTTCCTAATGGTTGTGTGTAGTTTCATAAACTGAAAGGCTTTAAAAACAAAACAGTCACTTCTGCTAACTAGACCTAGACACATACCTAGAAAACAGAAAGTCTGAATTAGACACTTATTTAGTTGAAGCCAGAATATCAAGCCCCAAACAGTAGATGTTGCTACAGCAGCTATTGCTCTATGAATCAATGGTCCTGTATGTATCACAGTAACATCAGACAGGAGACACTGTAAGAACAAGAAAGGCCATTAGAAATGCTAATATGGAGATCCCCAGGAGCCATAAAACTAGCTAGCGAATTTAGAAAAAAAACTTCTTTTGGCAAATGAAGGGAAGAACTTACTAGGAATACACCTACAAATCAAAACACTCTGCACAACATATGTTTTTGCAAATTCTGATTTTAGTTCTCCTTTAAAAGAGAGAGAGAGAGGCTGACTTGACATCAGGTCGTTCACAGCATTTACACAGGTCCCTTCTTCATGGTCTTTAAAGCACTGAAGAGATGATGAAATATACAATTCCATAAAGCAAAAATGATCTCTTAAGAATCTTCCCTGCTGACATGACTGGACATAAACAGAACTGCACAGTTTCTTGGTATCGTTTGGAACACTACCACTATGGGGCTCACTGTCCACAGTATTTTTTATGTCTCTTTTGACAATGGCTTTTTACAAGAAACATCATACCCAAGAGCACCAGTTTGTGGCAAGGCTTACTTTTTTGATACCACATTTGCATCTGAGTGCACCTTTCAGTTGTGACACGAGTGGGCAGAGGAACACCATTAATACATATGCATTATGCACATCAATAGTGACAGCTCTCAAATGTGAGGAAGTCTTCAAACATCATCCACAGAGCAGCACTGCCACAAAATCTGCACACATAAGTTTCATGAAACAAATTTTTTTCCCACTGTTTACACTGAGGTTGGTGACAGAGTTAGTACTTTGACTAACTTCCACCACTTCACTACTCTAATTAACTTCCACCACTACTACAATCTCCTTGGCAGTGCCCAGTTTAAAAATAGAGACTAATGGCTAGGCGGGTGTGTGTTATGATGTTTTTTACACATCTGAGGTGAATTATAGGCCATAAACTTGAGGAGTGGCTCAAAGAGATTTATAGGCTCATCAGCACCAAGGGTGTGTAAAAATAATATCATGAACACACACTTGCCTAAATTTTATTTTGTATAATTTACTGGTGCTTTTTTACTTTAGCACCGCAAGAGCAGTTAGTCACAGTCGGTTCCCGATGTGACTGAATGCCGTTGCCAAAGCCCCGACCAGAGCTCAGGTTCCCAGCACGAATACTGCAGGATCAATCAGATTTTTAATTAATTGCTCTGAAGGCAGGATCAACTAATTAAATAGTTAAAAAGAAATACTGTACTTTTGTGTTGATTTGTTGCCAGACAGTCAGCGCGGGTGCTCCAGTACCGGAACAATGGGGCCACCATGTTGATGGTGTTGTGCGTCCCGCCCACAGACCAAGTAACAGCCAATAAGGCAGCACACTAGCATTGAATGGCATGAAACACCACGGAACCGAAAGGATTTTTAAAGCAAAATGCCATAACAACCCATTTTCAGGTTATTACGGCATTTGACATTATCTGTAATCAGGCTGATAAATAGGGTCACCAATAATTATAAAAGGAATTCACACTTCAGTTACATTTAATACTTTTAGACAAAAAATGATTTTACAATCTGAGCAGTAACAAGGATTCACTTTTGCACAGTCAGTCACCACAGATGTTAAACAAAGTAAAGCCTACATAGTCATCTGTAAATGTGTCAGACTGCTTCCCCCTAATACATCACTGCCAATCCAGTAAACAACAAATGGCACTGCATCCCTGAAGTTCTGTTAACAATGTGAACAAGCAAAATGGAAAAGCGGGGTGAAGAATTAAAATACTGCCATTAGGAATCCACAGGACAGTTATAATGGAAGATAATGCAAATGTGATAACCATACTTTTAGCAGAACCAATCCACTAGCTCTTTAAAAGTAGTACAGTAGTAGCCACAGACATTGCCAGCTATTTCCCGAAATTTCTGTGATATTTTTAAAGAAATGTCCTGCTTTCTGAATTATCAGAGTAGGGGCAGCAGAGAGAAACTCTTTAGATATTTTGCAAAATATCTGGAAATAGCTGGCAATGTGTGTGGCTACTACTGTAACAACCACATAAAAAAAGAGTTGAGCAGGTATAATAAATAAACTACCCAGTTGTCATGATGCAGTTTCAGAGATATTAATTTAGTCTGAAGGCAGGGAGACTGTAAGTTCAGCTTTAACTCGCAGAGTAAAGCTGAACTTTCACTAACCATGCCTTTAGACTTAGCTGATATTGCTGAGGAATTTACACTTGTATTATTGTTAGTTATTTTATGCATTGCAATTTTTCTTTTTGACTAATGCAATAAAAAATAAATAATTAAAAATATATTGCTGAGGGACAACTAAGCAGATTATACCTGTTTGGCTCTTAATGTTTTATATATTTGTGTATCTGTCTAGTTTTGTAATGTCCACGGACACTAACCTGGTTTCCATGATATGGCAATTGGCAACTTTGACAAACAGTTGACTGACCATCTACAGCGACCACTACAAAAATAAACAAAGATATCTGTATTTAGAGATTTGAATTTGGCAGTCAGTGGGAGTTCAGAACATACTCTTTTATGAAAATAGGTATTTGCTCTGTGGTTTAATTGTTGGTTTGTTAGTTTTTTCACAGTTCAGTAATTAAATGTTTTCTCCGGTGAACCTGTTCCTTTTTCTTGGGAATGAAGGTGTCTTTTAAAATGGTGCGAAACTCGGCTCTCAACAAAACAGGCTCGTGTCTGGGAGTTGGAGGCAGTGATGTTGTAGTCACAGTGTAGCACCACCCTTCAATAATGACAGCAGCCAAATGGGACTGAGAGGAGCTGAGCTGAGCTCCCTACTCCGCTTCCTCCCTTAGAACAGCGGTGGGCAATAGTCGGGACACAATAAATGAATGAGCCTGCCACAGTTATTGGCAACCAAGAGGCATCATCCTCATCCTTCGGACTTGCTGTTTAAATGTATACCTACCTGTTCAGGGTTGCACACTTTATTAGCAAACTGCGCCACACTTACACAGCATGCACAAGTTCCACACCATTCCCTGGCCATTCATTTGATTAATTGTGGTGCAGGCATCTACAGTAATATAACCAGTCTGAAGTTTGTTTCTTTTTGTTACAAAAAATGTTCCCACAGTGTTCAGTCAAAAAAAAAAATTAAAACGAATTGCCAAACAACATCAGGAACATATGCAATATTTAGTTATATCAATGATGCTGGGGTCCCTGGAGAAGGGATATAGGTTTCCGCAAAGAACAAAAAACAAAGAACAAAGAAGGTGAAGGGATCTGAAGCCAGGAAAGTGCTGGCATTTCTCATTTGAACACTGTATTCACTGTGGTTGCATTTTCCTTTACCTTATTTTTTTTACTTCCATTTAATTATTGATCATTTAAAGCTGTCATATAAACTATAGCAGTACACCTGCTTCTTTCTGCTATACATAGATACATAGACAGTGTCAGCAGATAAGGGCCTATGGCCCACCTAGTCTGCCCATTTGAGCTTGTAAGTTCAGTTTGTTTTCCTAGAAGTCTATTTCCCCTTACCCCTGACCTCTTAGAATTCCTTTATGTCTATCCCATGCATTCTTAAATCCTGTGATTGTTTCAGCCCCCACCACTTCCTCTGGCAGGGTGTTCCACTTGTCCACCACCGTTCTGTGAAGAAATTCTTTCTCATGTTTCCTCTGAATCGTCCTCCCTCCAACTTCATCCCATGCCCTCTAGTCCTGAAACATCTTTTTGCTTAAAATAGTGTTTTCCTGCACCCTGTTCCTCCCTGTAAGATACTTGTATGTCTCTATCATATCCCTCTCTCCTCCTCTCCTCCAGGGAGTACATGTTCATTCCTTCAACCTGTCTTCATAGGATTTGTGATGCAACCCATGCACCATCTTTGTTGCCCTCCTCTGAACCTTCTCTACCCTGTCTATGTCCTTACGTAGGTATGGTCTCCAGAACTGTACACTGTACTCAGGTGGGGCCTCACTAGTGTCTTGTATAGCGTGAATTATGACCTCCTTTTCCTGCTGGTGATGCCCCTGCCTATACATCCCAGCATCCTATTTGCTTTACCTGCTGCCTTGTCACACTGTTTCCTCCTTGAGGTCATCAGAGATGACAACCCCAAGATCCCTTTCCTGCTTGGTGCATGCTATATCCTCACCCCCAACTGATATATTGTGCCAGGGTTTTGTGCCCTATATGTATTATCTTGCACTTCTTTGCATTGAATTTCAACTGCCAAACCCTTGACCATTCTTCAAGTTTCTGCAGGTCCCTCCTCATTCTGTCTACACCCTCTGGTGTGTCTACTCTGTTACAGAGCTTTGTGTCATCAGCCAACAGTGAAATTCTGCCTTCTATATCCTGTGCAATGTCACTGATGAAGATGTTGAATAGGACCGGTCCCAGCACTGATCCCTGTGGTACCCCACTGGTCACTCTTCCTCTGTGGAGTGACAGCCATTTACCACCACCCTCTGTGTCCTGCCACCCAGCCAGTTACCTACCCACCACACTACTGTCCTGCCCACACCCATATTCCCCAGTTTGTGTAATAGTCTTCTATGTGGCACAGTGTCAAAGGCCTTGCTGAAGTCCAGATAGGCCATGTCCACTGCCCTCCCCTGATCCACCTCCCTAGTCACCCAGTCAAAAAATTCAATGAGGTTGGTCTGACATGACCTCCCCCTGGTGAAACCATGCTGCCTTGGGTCCTGTAGTCCATTGACAACCATATGTTCCACCAATCTCTCCTTCAGTAGTGCTTCCATGATCTTTCCCACTACTGAGGTGAGGCTGACTGGTCTGTAGTTCCCTGCTTCCTCTTTGTTCCCACTTTTGTATAAGGGGACTACATCTGCTGTCCTCCAGTCTTTGGGTACCTCCTGTTTCCAGTGATTGGCTGAACAGGATAGCCAGAGGTTCAGCCACCACCTCTCTTAGTTCTTTAAGGACCCTGGGTGCACCCCATCTGGCCCCATTGCTTTGTCAACTCTTATTACTTCCAGTTCCTTCAGGACCCTTTCTCTGTAAAGGGACTTGTGTCCATTTCTGCACCATTTCACCCTTGTACCCCTTCAGACCCATTACCCCTCTTCCTTAGTAAAGACTGAGCAGAAATACCTGTTCAATATGTCAGCTTTACTGTTGTCATCCTCCACGCTGCTCCCATCCTCCCCTTCAGTCTAACTATCCTCCCTTTGTCCTTCTTTTTCACTTATGTACCTGTAAAAGGTTTTGTCCCCTTTAACCACTGATTTTGCAATGTGTTCTTCTGTCTGAGCTTTGGCTTCCCTTACTGACTTCCCTGCCTCCTTTGTTTCTCCTGGTACTTCTCCTATCCCTTCTGCCTGTGTCTTTTTGTATTGCCTGAATGCAGTCTTTTTGGCTTTCACTTTCTTTGCTACCTCTTTGGAAAACCATAATGGTCTCCTCTTTCTTTTCCTCTTGCTAACCTGCTTAATGCATAATTCTGTTGTTCTTATAATCCCCATTTTAAATACTGCCCACTGTTCCTCAATCCCTGATTCCTGTCCCATTCCACTTAATGCCTCTTTCAAGCATCTCCCCATTTTCCCAAAGTCTGCCCCCCTAAAATCCAGGATACGTGTTTTTGTGTGGTTTGGTTCTGCTCTTTCTGTGATTTCAAACCACAATGACTGGTGGTCACTGTTACCCAGGTGCTCCCCCACTGTTACCCCCATCACACTGTCCCTGTTTGTGAGCACAAGGTCCAGTATTGCCTTCTGCCGAGTTGGTTGGTATAGTGCGTGGCTCGCAGAGAACACATCCTGGCCTCACAATTGATAGGTTTCTGACAATGCAGTGTGTTGACATGAAAAATCATTATGATGTCATAAACTACATGTGTCATGACATCAGAAAAGTCACACCCGATATGTTGCATTGTAGCAAGGGCAATATGCAGACTCCACATCTCTCTTGTTAACTGTCTACATCTCCACAAAATAGGGGTTGACAGTCAGGGCTGGCCCTAGCTATTCCGTGGTCCTGTGTGAACTTCCTTGCTGGGGCCCCATATCAGAAGCATATAGTTTAGAGTAACAAGCTGTGAATGAGCTTGCTACATCCAACAGAGTTTGATTCCAACAACCTTCACTTCATTGACTCTGAGCAAGCCACTTAACCTATAGTTAAGGTACCAGAGCTCCCCCCTCCCTTTTGCTGCTTCAAAGTCTGCATTTTTTTTAAAGTAACTCCAATGTTCTTACTTGTCATTCAAAAAAAATAGAGAAAGAAAGCAGGGGGACCTCAGCTCTGATAAGGCAAGTTAAAATGTGATGCTTTTTTCCTGACCAGTGGAGGTGGTCACTTTGCTAAAGTGGTCAGGCTTAATCATTGTTCAGCTGGATGATGAGACCAAGAACCCCTCCAAAATGTATAACAAGTAAGAACATTGGAGTTGCTTTAAACAATTTTTTTACTAAGACGTATTGTAAATGCAGGGGCTGAGCTTGCCAAACCCTTTATATTGATTTGCAAACCACTTAACCGCCCCAGTGTTCCTGGGTCCCCCCTGAAAACAGATACTTGTGCCTAGTGAGCTTTACTGGTTACCAAAGAATTAACAAAAAAAAAACTAATTGTGACTTACCCTCTCATTATCTAGCACCTCTGAGAATTCAGCTGTAAAAAAATGCTTCTTGTAGTGTTTTCTAAACATTATTACATTTTGGATGAGGGTGTGGAGTTTTTTTGTGAAACTGCGCTTAATAACGTTGAACTCCACAGGGAGCAGAAATGTGGGTTCATTCCAACAGACTCTTCCCCCCGGTGAGCTCATCTGGACAAATACACAATTCAAAAGTGGTTTTGTTCTCTATGGAATGGTGCCTAAAATGCAGAATGAAAATAAGTAGTTAAAATGCCAAACAGACATGCATCACCCAAAAACATGTTTGCTTTTTATTCTACCTCGTAAGGTTTGGACTTCTGGTTAATAATGATTTCATTGTTTTGCTTTTTTTTTTTTTTTTTTTGCAAGTACATAATTTATTGATAGAGCACCATTGATGAAAGCAAAATGTTTAAAGTTGCTGGTTATTTGAGGAATGTTTGGCTAGATTTCTAGCAGGTGGGAAAAAAGGAAACCGGCAAAATTCCTACGCCCTTCAACATGCATCTTGTCGCTGAAAATTTAGAATAATGCATGGGAATCCTGTATAATGAGATAATTTCCCCCATCCAAGGTTTGTGATGACCTGGAAGTTTTCATGGTTGTCATAACCCTTCATAAACTAATAAACAGGTATTTGTTATCTCATATTTATGTGTAAAAGAAATCTTCAGCTTCTGAAAGTGGGTTAGAAGCCCAGCTAACCAGCCATACAATAAAGAAATACAGCAACCTAAATGACTGTGAGCTGTGGGGTAGCCTAGCACATAGCCACAGATAAATAAAAGTTCCTGCCAAGTGGAATTTACACAGATTTAAAATCAGTCCAGTTATCTGTCCAGACTTTGCCCACAAACAATATGGCTGCCATAAGTTCAACCTGTTGTTCTCTGCCCCTGCCAGCCATCACAGCATCACCATCTCATTAGCAACTGGTCACAAATTCAAAATACCAACTCGATCCCAACCTCCATTAATACAGCATATCCTGCCCAGTCCGTTCTTACTGAGATTTAAAGAGCAGCTCTGCACTTCAGCATGTGCTTTCATAAATATGTTTAGCTGTTACAATGTACTACGGAGTACATTTATTTCATTTTCAATGTTCCTTTCCAAGATGTACTGCACATCTTGGCAGTCCACCTAAGAGTCTGTATGTATAGAAAACATTTGAAAAATGTTGCCTCTCCCCTGTTAATCTCACAGTGCCTTTGTTTATGACATCATAGTGCTCATCATGGTGACAGACTGTGTTGTCACAAACAGCAATTGTGAGGTTAGCGGGGGAGAATCAGATACATTTTTTAAGACTCAATGAAATAACTGCTGCATTGTCTACAATATGTAGTAGACCAACACCAGGGGAAAGTAAACAAAATAGCACATACTGTAACTAGAAAACAAAAAAGTTAAAACACACTTGGTGTAAATCTAGTGTTTTCAAGCTTTTGTTATAATGAGACATTGCTGAGTAATCAAAACAGCCACTCTGACATTATGTTGCCCTATATCTGTTCCTACCACAACTTACAATACCACAGCTTCCCTGACTACTGCCACTCACACCACACCATTACTTAGACACTCACTCACTCACACACACACACACAGGTAAATAATTATTCAGTTTCAATGAAGTGGCACAGAAACTAAATTAAATTGCTTTGTAAGACTATCAGTTTGGGAGGCAAAGAACCAGCTTAAAACAATCAACTGTACTGCAGTAAACAGTGAAGTAAAACCATGTGTTGCACTCAGAGTGAAAATTGGGACCAGACCCACAGTTGGGTGTGGGGAGCTGACTGATCTGCTTTAAATATACCCTAGTCAGGAACAGTTGTGGAATCCAAATCTGAATTAGTAAACAGTGAAGTAAAAACATTTGTTGCACACACAGTGAAAACTGGGCCCAGACCCACAGTTGGGTGTGGGGAGGTGACTGATCCCCTTTAAATATACTATAGCTACGGCCCGGTGGTGCTAGGAGTTGAGGCGCTGGACAACACTCCTCGTGCTATGCCGGTGACCCAAGTTCAGGAGCAAACCCAGGCTGCTGAGAGTCGGCAGGGAAGGGAGAGGATTGAGCATCCCATGACAGCTCTCCTCTCCCAGGGATGGGTGGGCATGTTAGCCTTATACTTGGCTGCCTCCTGGTGGAGGATGGGGGGTAGCTCCAGACCCCAGGAGACACAGGAACATGGCTTTGTGACGTGCATGCACTTCCATGTGCGTGTACATTCACGGCCAAGAGGGAGGGACAGGAAAAAGAGAAAATGGTTGCAGGCTCAGTGAAATCCCCTCCGGAAAGCTGGCACTGATGCCTCAGGACTGCCCGTAATAGCCCACTTCAGATATGGTCATGGGGGAGAGGAGGATGGCCCCCTTCCCTCCTGTCCCACCATTTGGGGTAATCTGTGAGAGAACTAGGGCATGGGGGTACCTGGGGGAAGGCAACTGGAGGCTGAGAAGGGAACTGATGCCTGCCTGCAGGGAGGATAAAAATGAATATGGAAATATATATATATATATATATATACACACACATACTATAGCCAGGAACAGTAATGGAATCCAAATCTGAAGTTGGTCAGTTTCAAAAGAGAAAAGAAAGCATGGAACTGATTGCTATGGAGAAATATTTTATTCTTGTCCAAAGATCGAGCCTTATGCATATGCTTTTATATAGGGTTTATATAATGTGATCACTTGGAGACAGTCACACACCTTAACAAAGAGCTAAGGAGTAAGGGTGGCTTATTCTGTTCTGTCTCAGCCACTCCCTTGACTGGCCACCACCTCCTCCAGTACTCACCTGATCTAGAGAACCCCCATGGATTTTCCACTCCCATTGGCAGGGCCAGGAAGGGGATGGTCATCCTCCCATAACCTAGAGAATGATCCAACATGGATCAGTGGTCTGAGTGGTTGCATGGGTTGGTACAGGTGGATGGGACATAATGGAGCCAGCATCCAGTATTTTTCCCCTTTTTTTTGGTCCCCTCCCTCCTACCTTAGTGGGAGTATTGACTGAGTCGGCCACACACAGCTGCAGCTGTTCACCATGCAGTAGGATCAAGTTATTTGGCACAGCCAGAGAGGTTGCTGCAGTGGCAACATCTGCTGCAAACCCTCCCAACTGAGATGCACAACTGAACAGCAGCTGTGTCAGTCATGGCCTGCCTCCTGATGCAACTTCCCAAGCTAATTTCCAGATTCTGGTCACCAGCATGGCAGCATCATGTGCTGCTGCTGGGCCACCGGAGCCACTTGACCCTACTTATTTAAAGACTGCTTTGTTGTGATTCCACATCTTTGCACTGTAATCAGCTTTGTGCAGTGTTCTGCTTTTTGGAACCAGAGTGCTGGGTGCTTCATCATACAAAATTTGCTGTTAGGGCCAGCCCATCAATGCAGTGATAGGGCTATAACTTGGGAGGCCAGCAACCTGGGTTTGAGGCTAAGCCCGGCTCATCAAAGGACAGCTGTGGGGAAGAGGTCTGAGCATCCTAGAAGATGCTTTCTTCCTCTGGGGAGGATGAATGGCATCCTCTACCACAACACGACCACCTGGATGACCACAGGTGTTAGTGGGGTTGAAGGACTTGAGAGTGGGTGAGATGTCACTGACATTGATGCGCCAGCATGCTTAGTGTGCACACATTCCCATTTCATCATCAATATGCACCCCCCAAGCCCTTACTTGTCCATTGGGGGTGAAATACTGTAATCCTTTCTGGATCACAGACACATTTTTTTCACTCTTCAAAGCCAGACCACGAACTGAAGAAACAGGTATGCGATTAATGTATTTTAGTGGTATTTTGAACTTAGTGGCATCATTTGGCCATTTTGTTTGTATGTTTGGCCTGCATTTTCAATATGCCTTCATTGGGATCCTGCCTAATGAACAATTGCACTAACATTAGGCAAATATGTCCCTAAAGGTGATTTTGCAGTTCCTGCATGAAATCACCTTTCAGGCAGGGGTTGTACATTTTCTCTGCTCTTGTTCATGAGGTGGGGTCATAAGAAGGCTATGTTGAATATTTGGCATACAAATATAAAAAAAAAGTTATGAGCCTACATTGAATTTTGCAAACACAGACTTTTAAGCTTGGTAATATTCAACACTTTAACCCCAAATTTTCTAGCATAGCCATTTATTTACAGCAACTCATAAATGTGACAGCCGTCATTTTATAACTCCTGCCCAAAATGTCGATTTGCTTCCTGAAAGTTGATTTCGCAGTCATTGTGCCAAATCACCTTTTCAGGCAGAAGTTGAACACTTGCCCTGCCCTTCTTCTTGAGACAGGGCCATAACAAGGCTATCTTGAAAGTTTGGTGAAAAATAATACAAAAAAAAAAACCCCAAAAAACAATTATGAGCCTACATTACAGTTTGTTAACACAGGCTCATAACTTTTGTACTTTTCAATATTTTTACCCCCAATTCCTCAGCTGCAGCCCTATCGGCCCTGGCCAGAGTTTGTTTAAAAAAGTGATTGGGCAAAAGTCAGTATTATATAGGGCAACTAGATTTATACCTCTATACCCAATGAAATTGCCAGTTGCACAAACATTAGAACATTCAATACTAAACTTAAACATTGGTTGTTATTAAGAAATGGATGTATATGCACTTAATGTTTGCTGCTTGTTTCATTAGTATTGACATAATGTTTTGGGGGGTCTGTACTGTATTGTATTGTATCAATGTTACATGGCTTTTTTTTAAACTTGTCGCTTGTAAAAATGGGTAAAATTGTTCATCAGCTAACAAGTATAAACAATAAAAATGAAATAATTTCAGCTCTGCCACAAGAGTTCACGTGATTTGTTTAGAAATAGTTTTGCTTTGTATTACCCCATCCCTTGTGACTACCCCCATAAATATTTTGTTGCTATTTCACATTTTGTCTCATGAGCATATTATTATTACATTATTGTTGAAGTTAAGGTTGCACAGTGATTTTACATATGTAGGAGATCATTGTGAGGAGGTGGGGAGGTACTGCACCCTGGGGTCTGTACTGTTCTGACACCAGGCCCACTTAAATTTTACTCTGGGTGGAGGTATCATACTAAACTTTAAAGATCTTGATTTGAACCCACCACTCAGGAAAATCAGAACCCAGACCCCTCAACCTTGTTTGAGCTCACAAGGCAGGGTAGTAACTGCAAAATCCATGGAGACCCCATTACAAATGCTTAGTAAAAATGTGAATTATGTATCAGATAGCAGCAAATGTCAGCACATGAAACAGACCAAGAACAGGCCAACGAGGCTGCCATGTCTTATGCAGCTTGACCTATAATGTCACCTAGTAGGTTCTGCCCTGCATGCCTATGGCAGGACAAGATGCAGGAGGAAATTCATTTGAATAGGCACTGTTTGGAGACAGGTTTAATCCTGGTGCCAGGGCCAAATGAAGCAAGCAGTTTAAAGGAATGGGCACAGTCTTTGGTATTGTCCAGATAGTACTGAAGGGTCTTGTGTTCATCCAGATAGTGCAACAGTACTTCACCCATGTTCTGATTGGAAGGGAAGAACACAGGTAAATAGTGGACTGACTCAACATGAAATCAGACACCATATAGGCAACAGTTTGTGGTGGGTATGCATTGCCACTCTGTCCCTGTGAAACACCAGAAAAGGATGATCACAAAACAGGGCCTGCATTTCAGATACATGCCTGGCCAAACTAATAGTGACAAGGAATAAAGCCTGCTAGGACAGATACTTTATGTCACCTGAAGCTGCGGACTTAAAAGGGGATGTAGTTGGAGATTCAAACACAGGGTTCAGGTCCAGAACAGGAACAGACTTGCAGCTCGGAGGAGACATATGCAAACTTTTACTTCTGCTGTTTGAGGAAATTAAATACTTGAATGTGGAATGACTTTTAGGTGATCTGCATCTTTATTTGCCCCGTATAAATTGCATTGGTCAACAACTAAGCTGTGCCCCCCCTGAAGAAGAGCCAATGTGTCTCGAAGGCGCTGGAGTATTAGTTAGTGCCCTCTCTGTGGTGAGCTACAATCTGTTGTTCTGGGTTTTTAACTTCTGGTTTTACTCAAAATAAATAAAGTATGTGTATCTTCAATATCTTCAACTGAACTGTCTGTGTGCTTTTTTGAGTGGCCTCCACCTTTGTCTGTGGTCACAAACCAAGGCCTGAAGTTCAGACACATACTTGGCTGAGGTAACAGTGGCATGGAATAAAGCCTCCAGGACAGATACTTTATGTCACAGGAAGCTTTGGGCTTGAAAGGGAATGTTGTCATTAATTCGAGCACAAGGTTCAGGTCCCAAACAGGAACAGGCTTGTGGACTGGAGGGGCCATATGCAACAAACATTTCAGAAACCTACTAAACACAGCCAGTTGGGCCACAGACCTGTCCCCAGTAGAGGTAGGAGAAATCTGAAATGGCCAATGATTGAACCTTCACTAAGGAATACTACAGCCCAGACTGTAACAGAGACAGGAGGTAGTCCAGCTACCTCTGCACAGGGCAAGTGTAGGATTCCAGGGATGCTGTTGGACATTACATGGTAAAAGGCTTCCACTTCAGGAAGTAGGTGTGTCAGGTAGAATGTTTCCCAGTGGCAAACAGAGTAACTGAGACTTCTGTTGTTGACACAAACCATCTCAGTCCCTCCTGTGCAGGGCAAGACAAGGGAAGGGGTACAAATTCTTCCATTTCACGAGTAGAGTGGTGGAATGTTGCCCAGCAGCAAGCAGGATCAGTCGAGCCTATGAACAAGACCCAAACCAAGGGACCTTGACCTAAGCATTGACCTACACGGTGGTATTGACACACCTCCTTTATCCATCACCAACATTTTTGGTGTAGCCTGCAAGCAGCAGATTTGTTCAATAGCTTTGCCCATTTTTTCCAATAAGTGAGCCAAAGCCTTATGTCTGCATCTACATGTAGCCTGATTGATGTCACAGTTTTTGATATCACGGTCTAGGCTCAAACAACACACACAAGCCACTCGTGTTCCTCTTCTCGATAAATCCACATTCTGACCCAACAAAAGGCAAGCAAGCACTTAACTAAGCGAAGACATATACCAATGACCAAACTTTCTTGATGGAGTAGCTACCAGAGAAAAATAAATTCTATTGGCAAAAATTGATTTATGTAAAAAAAAAATTCCACTCCTCCCAGTGTTCACTGTCTTGAAGAGAGGAGAAAAAGAACTGAAGTACAGTAGTTTGTGGGCTCCCCAAATTATATAGGCAGCACAGTATGCTGATGATGTGCACATAGTCTGGCCTGTCTTGCAAAAGTTCCCACAAGATTCTGACACCAATGGTTTACACTCCAGTATATTATGGCTCTATGGAGATAACCTGGTATAAAATCTTGTTGTAATCAATATAACCACTAGGTTTCTTTTCATCAGCGAGACTCTCCCTATTACATATTGAAGCCATTTAAAGAAAATGTGTCTAAACTACCAATGGGCTTTTAAAATACATCCACCTCCTACCTAGTCCTGAAAGCCCAACAGCTAATGTTTATTATTTTAAAAAAAAATTATTTCACCCCTCCTCCCCACACAACTGCTGAACTGTCCCCCCACTGTAATTTTTATTTATTAATTTTTTTTTTTATCTTAGTCTTTTGGTAACCAGGTAAGGCCCACTAGGCACAAGTTCCTGTTTTCAGGGGTGACCTGGGAGCACTGGGCAGTTAAGTGACTTGCTCAGAGTTGCACAGTATGCAAGTGGAGGTTGTGAGAATCAAACTCATGTCTGGTCTGCTGGATGTATCAAGCTTGTTCACACCTTGTTCCTCTAAACTCTAGGCTATACTGCCAGCCCAGCTCATTCACACCTAATTCACTGTAATGCAAAGCTCCACAAGCAAGCTAGTAGACCTTATAAGAATTGGAACTGGCTGCCCCAGTTATACTAACCAGGGCAACCAATTCCAATCCTTATAAGGTCCCATACCATTGTACCTCACAAGGCCAGAGATCCTTCGCTTACCGGGCCCCTCTCTGGCTAAACTCTCTTCCTGCTGACCAAATTGACAAACCCTAAATTGGTCCTTTTAAAACAAAACTCTACTTATCTCTCAGCCCGTATGGAGTGCACATTTTTCCCCTGAATAGATCCTGCGTCCTGATTGAACCTACAGTCATAGCACTTTGACACCCCAGAATAGCTACTTACCCATTTTTCCCTGTACCCCATCCCACTTTTTGTATTATTCCCATCCCACTCTCCACTCACGCTACCTCCCCCACTACTCTGAGCTTTCCTACTAACTACGTCCTTTCTCCTTTCACCCACTCCCCTTGGCAAAGTAAATTGGCCAGGCTGGTTTCCTGAATTGAATATCCCACTCCCTCCTTTCTCTGAGTTTAGTCAGTCTACTAGAAAGCTCCTGATTTTACTATCCGTGTTTGTATATTCATTTTTTTGTTACTATCTGTACCGAACTTCTATGCTGCATTTACAATAATGTTCTTACCTGGGAACACCATGATCTCTGTATGTATTCAGCTGTTATTGTTTTCAAATTATTCTGTCAATGACGTGGGACCTCTGTAAGTGAGCTTTTAGCTCAAAGATTGTAATCTGATAATTCAATAACTAAATAAAGTAAAGATGTGTCCATCCTCACCATACAGACACAGAATACCATCCCACTTCCTATTATCTTCATTAAAGTAATAAATTGCTTTAGTGTCCCCAATAGCAGTTTTTATGGCTGCATAGCGTGAGCTATGCTGATGTACCGTTGGAGAATAGAAGGCTCTCGAAGGGCATGCCTGGCTACTTAATGCATCACGTAACTGCAGCAATACTTGCTCCATGAGCAGTGGACTTGAAGCACAGCATTAGTGTGCATGAATCAGTCCACACTGCCTGCCTACCCTGGGTCAGGGAGGACGTCTTTTACTCTATCTCCCTAGACACCTCCCCCTGCTTAGAAATACGTATTCATAGGTTCATAGGTAAGTTACACGATCAAGGGACAAGCCCATTTAGATCATGCCACCTAAGCTAGGTGGGTACGAAATTTAGATTCATTCATAAATATGTCTAAATGAGATTTGAAATGAGATAAACTTACACAATTCACCACCTCATAAGGGAGTAAGTTCCATATTGGAACTATTCGTTGTGTAAAAAAATGTGATCGTTTGGTCGATCGATTAATCGGTAAGAATAATTTAAAATTATGGGAGCGAGTTGAAACAGTAGTAGTATTCCAGTCTATCTCCCTCTTCTGTTATCTGCTTATTCTCCAGCTACCACCCAGTCCCGGTTCCGGCCAATGCTCTCCCTTCCCATGCCCCCCCCCCCCAACTGCTGCTCCTCTTATTTTTTATTACCTCTCCATACTTACCCACCCCAGCCCACTCTCTGCTTCTCCTCTAGCTCTCCCACCGGGTCCTGACTCCAGACAATGCTTTCTCCTCACTCAGTGGCTGGTGTTCACAGTGCCTGTGAACTCTATTCTGAACTTTTTTAATAAATATATATATATATATATATACATATATTTTTATTTTTACAAATGCAGCCACCGAGATTATGTCATGTGGTGCCATGGTGGAGGTTGCCTGACTATGGAAGAAGGCTGCTTGGAAGAAAGCCACTCTGCTTTTTTTTTATTATTTCTTCAGTGGGTTGGAAGCTTATCCAGGACCTGCCAGCTCCCAACCAACATAGCACTTTCTTTGTGCACTGGTCATCCTCACCATGGCCGGGGTCATCATCGAGGTGCTAATCAAACTCACTGCACAGAACTTGGAGCATTCACACACCCACATCCTCTACTTCTCCTCCCTTGGTGAGCAGCTCATCATTATAAAATGGGTTTCAAAAATTGTGCAACCTGATTGGCTGAGGGCCATTTTTTACCTGTGCTGTTATCTCAGCATGACAGTACTGGATAAAGATCCAGCAGTCTCTTCACAATAAAATCAGTACTAACTACACGTCCTTGATTGCCATCACAAACATGGCTGCCACCTTTACTTACTAGAAACCTTCAACTAGGCTTTAAAAACAAAACAGCCTTAAATTTAAAAGAATAATAATTAAATATTATTTGCCCTCATAATCCTCTTCTTACACACACACACATACACACACAGTAATTATAAAATAAAGTACTATAGTACTTACAGTTGTATTATCTGGTGGTTTTTTTCTGACCATGAAAAAACAACTCTTATCCTCACCTGCTTACCAAGGAAATCTCTGCTGTTTAACCAGATACAGATAAAACAGAAGCCCTGGCTCTATCCAAGGCCATCTGCTGTGTGATGGTGGGGACTGAGCAGATATTTGAATTCTTGTATTCTGTCCATAGTAAACATTCCATCTACTGAATGTAGGAAAGATAAACAAGAAACAGAGTGGTGAAAAATCCAGGAAATAATATTAAGAAGGATGAAAGGTGATGAAACAAGTAAATGAGGGTGGGTTGGGGAAAATAGAGGGTTTAAAGGCTAATTAAAAAATGTATTTTGCTGTGCATAATATTTGAATCTGAGATGGCATGCCAGTGCTGGGATATGCTGGGACTATTTTGTTGAGGTGGATGATTTTTTTAAAGTCATTAAACTGTTTAACATTATTTTGTTTTTGTGCATTTTTTAACCCCCAGTCCCACCAAATAAATAGTGGACCCATTTTATAACCACAGTAAGACACTCCAGGATGTGCTTTGCAGTGAGACAACAGCACTTCTTGGGTGCCTCACAACACACTTAAGGTGTGCCTTTATCCCACAACAATGCACACCCTGTTATGTCTTACTTGTTAATCATCCCACTGATGGAGTGCAGCCTGGTATCCAGTGCCACCAGCCTCGAACCCAAAGCCCTGTGCAAGCTGGGTGGCTAGGCTATGCTCTTCTTTTTGGTCACCACTCTGACTGCATCAGTTATCGGGGTGACTGTGGCACTCATCATCTAATCCTGGGTAGGAGCTTGTGCGAAACTCAAGCTGGTGGACGACGACTCATGGCACCCCATAGCAAAGAGGCTGTGGATTTGTTTCTGGGTTTGATCAAGTGAGGAAGAATACTGCTGCCCCACATGTTTCTGTGTCTCGGTCATCTGTCAGCCATTCCTGTCCCTGCTGGTGTGCAGTCTGTAGTCTATAATATAGCAGGCAGGTTGCATCATTCTTCCTCTATTTAAAGAAAAACAATTGCTGTTTTCCAGATCTTTGTGTTGGTGTTGGTAGAAACAATACAATCAAGCATAACTAGATTGTGCTCAGCATAGTTTTCATGATTTTATTGTTTACAGCTCCAATTTGTGAACTTGTGCCATTTACCTGACCTGTTTTTGTGAGCCTCACCCTGCTGCTGAATAGTCTTCAGTTATGTCTTACAGACAGACCCTCCCCAAAAAAAACTTATTGTAGCTGCTTGCTTGGCATAGACATGGAAGCAATAGTCAGTCCTGTTTCTAGTGGTGTTGGAACACTGGGAAATCTGTGCATGAGGGGCACAGAAATTGTAGGGGGGGGTCTGCGTGAGTGGCTAAAAGGGCACTGGCTTAAAATTGTGGGGGTTCCCTGCACCAATGCCTGTTACTGACAGCTTTATAAAAGTCTAGTATCTGTTATATAGTTTTAGTTTATGATTAACTGTCTGTAAATGCAGGTTTGCTTGAGCTTGAGAATTCTAGTTTTCAGCTGTGACTCCTGAACTTCCTCCCCCATTTGGTCTGCTGGGACTTTTGCCAGCATGCAGCATCTAATGCCAGAGCCGCTCCACAGCTCCCAAGTCCAAAGACAGCCTGCCAATAGGTGACTTGAAAGGGACAATACTCAAGAGGGTCCATTCCGGTAGACTGCATGCAGAGATGCTGTTTCTGCCACCTGTGCCATATCTCTTAACTCCACTGATGTGCCCTTACCACCCAACCTTTTGTCACTAATGTGGGATGCCGACCCTCCTAATGTGGGACACATCAGATATGGAGACTGAGCATAAAGAAAACTAATGTTTTTTTTGCTTTTATTCGTGCAGAAGCATCAACAGAGTTCAATACTATGACTTTGTGCTTTAAAGTGTGAGTTTACAGCACCTGCTCTGTGTGGGCAGCAACACCTTTTCCATGTGGGATGGTTAAATTCTGAGGGGTAAAATGAAGACTGTTCCTTGTAATCTGGAACTGTTGGGAGGCATGAATGTGCTTTTCACATTGTTTTATGGCTGCCCAGTGACTAGCTACAGTATGCTGACATATTGCTAACAAAGTAGGAGAGATTATAGGGGGCATGTAAGGGTGTGACCAGATACTGAACACATCACGTAATATTTGCTTTGTTCAGTGGAGCTGAAGCACATAATGAGTATGCATGAATCAGTACACTTTCTCTCTCCCCCGCCCCCGTGCATTCTCTCTGTCTCCTTTTTACTGTCCCCCACCCCATATTTGGCATTTTTCTGCTCTGCATCTCACGTCAATTGTATTTCCCTTGCTCCTTCTCCACCCTCACTATACCCCTCCCACACTGGACCTAGCAATAAGAAAATCCCTCTCAAAGCCCCTCCTGCCCAAGCCAGCTGATCATCAGCGCTACTGCACTACCTGCTTCCCATCTCATTTTTCCCTTGGCTGCACACAAGAAACACCTTTCCCCTTGCTAAACCCACCCACTTCCAATCCAGTCTCCCTGCTAGCAGCAAGAAGAATCCCTTTGCTGCTGAACCTGCCTGCTGGCTGCACACAAGCCCTCCCCCACCATACAATCAACTTTTAGAGACACTGTAACTACTGGGTAAAGGTAGCTACCAAACTCATCTGCCATCCACCTGAACTCCCCCTGGCCTGGCCATGCACAAGAAAAAAATCTTTCCCCTGCTGTTGAACATGCCAGTTGTCCAAAAGACCTCCCTGCTGGCTGCACAGAAGAACCCCCTCCTGCTGCCAAACCTGCCTGTCAGCTACAGACAACGTAACACCACCCCCTTGCTGCTGATCTTGCCCACCCAATCTCTCTGCTAGCCCCACACACTACTCCAAGTGGTAGGACATTTGGGAGCACCTCCCCCCACCTAGTGCTGTTGAACTTGCCCACCTCTCTAGTCACACACAATGTGGCAGCACAGTTTGGAGCTGCTCCAGGAAATGGCAGTCAAGTCCAGTTCTAAAACGTACTTCTCCACTTCATGAGGTAAGAGTAGTGTGGTGTGGTCATGGGTTGTGACATAGATGGCAGTACAGCTGGCTGCAATCAGCAGCCAGCTGCAGTATAACAAAAAGTAATTGCATAAGTGGAAGTGAGGCAGCTGCTCGCCACTCACAAACTCCGGAGACATTTCTCAGTAGTTCCAGTTTCAATATTTATTAAATATCCATAAGTTAAGTTAAATATCCAAATAGCAGCAATCAAAACACACAGACCGCCCCATCATGGTTTTGCTGGGGCAGTCTGTTTTTTTCTATTGCTGCTATTCAGACTTTAAACGTGTGGATATTTAAAATGATTGCAATTGGAACTACTGAGAAGCGTCACCAGAGCCTGGGAGCGGGTGCCTGACCTTCACTTATGCAAGTAAGATTTTGATTTTCCTAGTTGTGTGCACCACCCACTGGTGAGCTGCCTTTTTGTTTGTTATCAGTATACAAACATTACATCAAAGTCAATGACAGGGGTTGGGGAAAATCGGGGGTGTTAGGGCCTCTTAAAAAATGGAACACTCTTGTTTTACTTAGACAGTTTACAAAGGATATCCCAGCTGAGATAACATTTCATGTTTTCAGTCATGTACTGCTTCGAAACCCAGTATTCACAGCAGAGTGGACTAAAGCACTAAGAGGGTAAGTGGTTTGTTCAGGGCCACACAGTGGGTGATGCTAGTGAGATTTCATCCTGTCTCCCAAGCTTTTCCTGTGGCCACTAGCTATGCTGGCTGGCAACTATACTGATTCAGAAGCACATGAAGCGTTGCTTTCAGTGTTCTGAACGGTGAAAGTTGTGCTATAGCTGCACTGAGGGTCCTTTGGAGAGTACAAGTTTGTCTTTAGCTGGGGGGGGGCTGGGTTGTATCACAATTAGATATTTAATTTAGCCTCCTATCCTAGTGCCATGTGCTGTTATTAATTGAACAGCTACATTCTGTGTATGTTTGGGGGGGGGGTCATGAGAAATAGTCTGTGCTGGGAATGTGAGGATGGCTCATGTTTGTGGGTGGGTGGATAGATTGGCAGCTCAGGTGTGCTAGGGCTGGGAAGGCTCTTGTTTTTGTGTGGTGGGGGCTGGGGACTCTGTAGCAACATATTGTGTGGGGGCCAGGAGGAGCGCGTGTGTGTGTGTGTGTGTGTGTGTGTGTGTGCGTGTGCGTGCATGCATGCGTGCAATAGTTGTCTAAAGCAAATTCTGTAATGAGAAGAAAACAATTATAAGTAAGAATCTGTATGGTGCAGGTGAAAGAAATAATATGACTACAAATAATTAGTTGAAACTAACACATACGGATGTATTAGGGCTCTGTGAATAGGGCTGCAAATTATTTAGGAGACTGACCACAAAGACATTGGTATGATGAATCAGGTTGTGGTTACAGATGTATAAGGAACAGTGTAAGAACTATTACTATTCTGACCACTTTCTGTACAAGTGCTTTTATGAAATTATGTTTTTAATGATGTGACAGCCTGTGGCTATATGCATCTTAATTTCAGCCCCCTCTTCAAAAAGGCATTGTGGTTTAATGGGTATAACACTGTTGGGAACCAAGAAATTGCAAGTTCAAACCCTGCTACAGCCAAATGCTTTTTGTGTGACCCTGAGCAATTCACATAACCTCTAATACTCCAGTCCCTGTAACTGCAGATGTGGGTAGAATCAGGCATACAATGGAAATGTGATGCTGCATCTAAGATGGGATATACTGGGTAAATACATTGTAAAAAATGGGTAAATAAACTGACCAAAAATAAAAACATTGCCAGCAGCCAGCCTCCCCCCCCAACCCCCGCATGCAGCAGTGCTGGGAACCACAAGGTTGCAGGTTCAAACCGTGCTAATATGGAGACTTCCAGTAATGTCATGTTCCTGTGATCGGCAAGCTAGAAATGCTCTGTGGGGGACCAAAGCTTTAACCTCTTACAAACATTTCAGTTTACTGCAAAAGCCATTTCTACCGAACTAAAGAGGCTCACAAGCAGGATGCAAGTAGTGCTCACTCCTCAGCTGAGTTCATTTCTGGTGACCAGTTCAGCAGAGGCAGCTTGGACAGTGAAAGCTCCCTGCTGCCATACTGTACCCGACATGGGAGCAAGGAGGCTGTGGCCTCCTCTTGTTGCACACTGCAGAGGCAGATGGACTTGATGCTAGCAGAGATAAGAAGATTTAGACATGAAGTGAAATCTACACTGACTATATTGAGAACAGATGTAGGGAAAATCGAAAAAAGCCTCTCAACGGTTCAACTGTACTGATGAATAATTTACAGAACAGGACAGTTCCCTCGTTGCAATAGAGCAGGCCATCCTGCAGCTCCATGACTTGATTTAAACTCTGTAGGACAGAACAGAAGATGCTGAATGCAAAACTAGGCACAATAGAATCTATAATGAGTCATGGGAGCAGAGGGCACTGATATGATTGTCTTTCTCCCTACTGTGTTGCACTCAGCCCTCCAACTCCCATCTGACTTGACCCTGGAGCTGGAGTGGGCCCACTAAGCCCTGGGAGGTGTCCGGTCAAGACCGCGATTACGTATACACTCGGTCAAAATAAAAAACATGCAGTCATAACAGCGATGCACGGTCCAGGAGTAGGTATATAACCTGCAGGGTTTTGGACCACGTGGTTTTGTACCAACTGTGCATTGCTGTTATTGACCATGCGGTTTGTCATGTCGTGGTCTTGGCATAGCACTCCCTTGGCACCCAAGCCTCCCCCAGAAGCTCGGCCCCACTCCCTAGTGCTACAATTCCTTCACTACCAGGAAAAGGAAAATGTCTTATACCTAGCACAGCAATGGATAACTGTTCTGTTCCAAAACCAACAAATCTACACCAGCAATGATTACTCTACAGCTATCATGTCCAAATGTGGATAGTACATCCCACTGATGAAAGCACTGAAGCAGAATGGGGTGAAATTTAGAACCCTGTACCCAGCAGGAATGATAGGCTTTCTGTATGGTGGCACACAGTCTTATGATTCTGTTGAAGTGGCTATTTCAGGACTTTCCAAACATAGCATCAAAACTGACTCACCACCACAGCCGAATCCCCACAATTTCCTGGCTTCGAGCTCATGGACTAAAACAGGCAAAGCTACCTCTAAAACACAGCATCACCAGCTAGCAAGCCATGAAGAAAATCATCAGCCATCTCAGAGGAGCTGTGAAAAGCCATGAATCCCTAACTGCTGAGAAATGAAGCAACATTTACTCCATAACAGGTGGGTGGCTCACATCTTCTCTGGTGTCTTACACCTTGCCCCTGGACTCCCCTCTTTAGGCTGTCAGATCCAACACAAGCTTCTTAAATACTACTAATTGACAACAAGGAGTACTCCTTAATGTCAGTGCAGTGGGTGGCAGTTCCCCCACCCACTCGCTCACATCCTGGTAGCACCCTTCTTTCATTTACACTAGGTCCATCTTTCCCCAGCCCTCACCCCTTCACCCTGTGCTTACCTTTGGTATCAGGCTGGATAAGCAGTCCAGGGTTGAGCAGGGAATGAGGTGAGAGGCCCTATGAGGTGCAGCTGAGTATCTGCTATAGCATCCCTGGAGACCAGAAGAAGTCCCAGGGATGATGTCCCAGGCCTGACTGCTAACACAAGTAGGCCTTACACACCCTCATATCCTTTCCTACTGCAGCACATGGAGGTCCATGTGCAGGGAGGCCACACTGCCTCATTAGTACCGCACACAGCACATTCCTTACCACGGGACACTTACTAGGAACACAGGGCAGAGAACCAATCTACCTCTGCAACCAAGTCGTTGCTCTCAACTTAACAGAACCGACTGCCCATCGGGGACTTTGAGTCCCTGGGAGGAGTCAGCCCTCTTCCTTTTTACTAATGGGCAGAAGTCAGTGGTATAACTGTCAATGCTTGGTGTTAGCTGTAGGGATGCAGCCTGTGACTGGCACCAACTAGAACAAATCTGTCCCACATAGTTTAGCTCCACTCAACCATAATGTAAATGAACAGTGTTGGCCTGTGAGTCAGGGATGAGGAAGGTTCCTCATAGTGCCCAGAGAGGGACATGCACAAGAGGTACTGGGCTAGGCAGTGACACTGGATGGTGACGGCAAGATCCCGCTGTAGGATGAGATTCCTATCAGAGACACTGTCCCTCAGTTTGCTCAGCAGCTGTGACCTGTATCTGAAGAAAACAGAACCATAGTCACTCCATTGTGTTAGAACCTAAAGTTGTGCCAGCATGTAACTATTAGGGCTTGAACTGTATGCTTATTTTTAATTGTTCTGCAGAAGGATAAACTCAGTAAATGACACCCTCCCCTTGGTTGGACTTACAGAGGGTGAAAACATGCACATAAATCAATTCTGATCTTTCACTAGTAGCTTATCTGGACTACCTGAGATAACAAGAGTTGTTTACATACTCAGTGCCCGATCTTCTTATAGGCAGCTGCGCTGACCTCAGCCATATTGGGGTGGCCACTCCATGATCCCAGGGTGACCCCTGTTGGTTAGACCTGAGTGGCCTAAGCACTGTACTGGGGGTCCCTACAGTTCTGAATAGAGACCTTGAAATTTAGCTTCAGGTGCCCCCAGGCCCCATGTTCAGTGTATCTACACCCCCCCCAAAAGCCTTCCTGTGCTGCCTAATCAGTGGTCCCCCTCAGAGGCTATGTTGTCTTCCCATTCACATATCCACCCTAAGCCAGTAACAGCTGGAGGCCCCTCTCTACAATGCTTAACCTTCCAGTTGTTTACTGCCAAGGGCCAGTTACAGCCCCTACCTTGGAAGCTAAATTTTAATTTGGTCCTGGTTAGACCACTCTGCACCTGATACTCTGGCACATTGTTCTCTGGAGGACATGGGGCATCCCTTGTTAAACCTATTGGTAGTTATTTTATTGCTATTCTGGTTTAGTTTTTCCTGGGGTAGAGTGTTATCTCCCCACGTTCAGCCCAGTATAATCTCTGTGGAGTTTCACGTTGGAAAAAAGATCAAGTCAGTATGCTGTAATTTTGTATGTATTGTGGCTGGGGGGTGGCTCTTGGAGGGGGAGACCAAGGAGAGAACTATACTTGCTAGAAATAATTACCTGCTAAAATTACTACCCCCTCAATTTACCTCTGCTGATGGAACATAAATGGGCTAATCAATCTTGTTAAGCAGGCAAAGACACTGTCCCACGTCTGAAAACTGAAATTGGACCTGGTGTCCCTCCAGGAGTCACATCTTACCCTCCCGAACATGCTACAGTCCCGAAATTTGGCTTTAGCATGGAATACTCCTCCTCCTACAAGTGGGGGAGGGCCAGATGTGAAGTCGTGATATTGACCCCAAAACACACTCAATTTGAAGAGTAGCAAGTCTGGTGGGACCAAGAGGGTCAGTTGATTCTGGTACATAACACTGCATGGGTAGGAAGTAGCTTTGACAAACAGATACATGCCTCCAGGGCCAACACCCCGGTTGTCAGTCAGCTGATGGACCAGATAATCACATTCACTACTGGGATTCTCCTCATAGCAGGAGACCTCATAATGACCCTTCACCCCAGCTTGGACTCTTCTAAGCTGCATTCCCACAGTCTGCTGGCCTCTCATAAATACTTTAAATAATTCATGCAGGAGATAGATTTGGTTGATGTCTGGCCTGCACTGAATCCCAGACAGCATAGCTGCACCTATTACCCACAAGTACATAGCATGTACACTGGGATTGACTACTGCTTTACACAGATGCAGTATCTCTCTGGGGTCACTCGCTGTACCATGGGAGATATCTTCAGTTCAGAGCATGCTCCTGTAAGTTCAAGCTGGGATTGTGACCTAGAGAAATGGGCCACAAGGTGGCACCTTAATGCTTACCTGTTGAAATCCCACCCCTTTCCATGAATATATTGGAGAAAAGCTCAAGGAGGGTCTCCAGGACAACTTAGAAAATGACACTACCCATGCAGTCAGGTAGGACACAGTGAAAGCAGTCCTGAGGGGTCTGCTTATACAATATTCCTCTGTGGTGAAGAACAGTAGGCAGGAATGTAGACAGGCACTTGAAGACACACTACCCTTCCTTCAGCAAGAGCACCAGCAAGGGGAGCACTCGATCACTCCACAACTCACAAAGGTCAAGTCGGACCTAAATAAATTAATTCTAGAACAGATGGAAATAGTGCTCACCTTTTTGAGTTAGTGCTTCTACTAGGTGGGGCTACAGCCACCTGACTGCTTGCTTACCAGCTCTTGAAGCAACATAAAACATCCACCATCACAACATTTCTTTTTAAGTTGAAAACTTTTGTTGATATTTCCAAAAAACCAAAACAAAACACAACATGCAATAAGTAACATAAATAGCGTGATGAACTTTACTAGGATTCTGCTACACTTGTAGATGTGCTACAATAATTGTTACCAGGTTAAATGATTGATAAAGGAGCTTAATATGTATACCTTTGAGGAAAGGAGGGAGAGGGGGGACATGATAGAAACTTTTAAGTACCTCAGTGGAATCAACAAAGTCGAAGAGGGTAGCATCATTCAGAAAAAGAGTTGTGCAAGAACAAGGGGACACAATTTGAAGATAGAGGGGGGATGGCTCAGGGGCAATGTGAGGAAGTATTTTTTCACAGAGAGGGTGGTGAACGCATGGAACAGCCTTCCTGAGGAGGTTGTGGGGTCTAAAACTGTGGGAGAATTCAAGAACACATGGGACAGACATAAGGCAATTTTTATGGGGGGTAGGAAGAAATAGGCTGTTGGTTAAATTGGATCTGCAGCTTATCCTGTAGGTAGGGAAATAGGCAGACTAGGTGGGCCAAGTGGTCCTTATCTGCCATCAAAGTCTACGTTTCTATGTTTCTATAATACAAACATCATGCAGTAATATTTAAAGTTAAGCATTTGAGATAATAGTAGTCCCCTCAGTCCATCCTGTAATTAAATGACTATCATTATTTTGGTGAGACTGGTAGGTCATACTACCAGCCCCCGGACTCCTGACCTGGTTGAGGCCTATGGAGGCATTTTGAATGGCCTGTGGATTTCGAGGGCTTGTCTCAGTACAGCATGTGAAGGTATGCACAACCTTTAACCTCTGTGTACCTGGTAACCACATGGAATGAAATAGCAGCAAAGTCAGCAAATATCTACAATATAGGCAACCAACTGGTGTAACATGAGAGGAAGTATAAGGGCACTGAAGGAGCTTGGAATGTTGGGGTCTTGGGGCAGGTCTGACCAGTGCTGCACCTAGTACAGTTTCTCTTCCCATCTCTAGGTGGGAGGGTTGTGTTGGTTGTGGCAGTATTTTGACTCCACAAAAGGCTTCCCGCATCTGTTATAGGTAGTGAGTGAACCTTGAGCATGGCTGGACATTTTCTCAAAGAAGGCCGTTTGGTCTAAGGTTAACAAAAATTCTGTAAAGGATGGACATTGGTCTGTTCTCCATTTATACAACAGGAGTTATTTGGCTATAGCTCCAGCTACTGTGACCCATTGTGCTCCAAATTCGAGTTGAGGATGGTCATCTGGTGTGCATCCAAGGAGCAGCAGGGATGCATCTGGGGTCATTTGTGGATGTAACTATTGACACATGTGGTGCACCACCATCCAGAATGGTGTAATCACTGGGCATGCCCACAAAATGTTCTGTAGGTGTGTGCCAGGTTGGCCGCACATCCAGTAATTGTCATGAGTCAGTAGGCCAAGGTTTTTTTTAGTTTGGCTGGGGTGTAGTACCAGTGGAGCAGTGTTTTATTCATAATTAATCTTGCCCGTCCATCATGACAAGACCTATGTATCCTAGTCCAGCCTTTAGACCATTGGTCCTCAGAAATATTCTTCCCATTGGATTTTAGAGGACAGGGTGCAGTCCGGATAGGCCTCCCTAAGTGCCTTATAGATTTTGTTGGCTCTCCCTCTGTGGGATTGCAGTCATACTGAGATCAGAAAGGTCCTCGCCTTCGGGTCTGAGTTTTGAGTTGAGTTAGATAATGAATGGTGTCCCTGATCTGGAGATACCTCCAGAAGTAGCCCTGGGGAAGCTGGTATCTCTCTTTCAGGGCCTCAAAGGAGTCTAGAGAGGTGGTGCCAGGAAGTAGTAAATCCTGCACTAGTCCAATACCACTTTTCTCCCAGATCCACCAGTGGATTGGGGTTCTACCTATGGTCAGCATGGGGTTGTTCCACAAAGGGACTAAGCCCAGGGTGTTGATTGGATCTGCAGAGATTTTAGGACTTGTTTCCAGTATTGCAATGAAATGCCAACAGTGGGGGATAAAGGCCCGGAAGTCCTCTGTTTGGCATACAGCAATGTTGCCAAAGGTCGAGGGCCTATAATATTGGCTTCTAACTGTCTCCATACTAGGGAGGAGGCTTGGATGGACTGAAACCATTGGAGTGTTTGTGCTGTCACAAAGGCCTTGTGGCATCCCTGAAACCAAGGCAGTCCCCACCCCCACCCCACCCCTGGACCAGTGTTGACACAGCTTTAATCTGCTAAACCATGAAGGGGAACCTTCCCACAGAAAGTGACTTACCAACGTATCCACCTTCTGAAACCACTTGAGGGGGATCTTGATAGGGAAATGTGCCAACAAGTAGAGCAGTTTGGGGGCCAGCATTATTTTTATAGAATCTATCTTGCCTGCCAAAGAAAGATGGAGGGCCTTCTATTGTTTAAGGTCAGTTCTGATAGACTCTATCATGATGGAGAAGTTAATATCTATGAGCTTCGACAGGTTCCTGTGCAACATTAGCCCTAGGTATTTTATCCCATTTGGTGCCCATTTGAGACCCAGCAAGGTGAATCCTTCTTCTGGGCAGTGATGGCTCAGGGGCAGTACCTCTGTTTTAGATTGATTGACCCTGAGACCAGAGACCTGAATAAAGTGCGACAAAAGGCTCAACACAGCTTGGATGGCCTGCGGGGTATAAGTGGTGATCACCAGCAAATCATCTGCAGAAAGGAAAGTCTTGAGGGTAAGATTGTCTATCTGGATCCCTGGAATTAGGCACTTCTCTCTCTTATTGTGATCACAAGGGGCTCAATCACCATAACAAATAAGACGGGGGGCAGTGGGCAGCCTTGTCTGGTCCCTTTGTGCAGGCCAAAGGCTTTAGGCTTGAAACGGTTAGTAAGGACCAAGGCCATTGAGGAAGTGTAGAGAAGTGTGACCCATGCCCGAAAAGTCGAGCCAAATTTCATCTGCTCTAGGGTGGACATCAGATAAGGGCACTTGACAGAGTCAAAGGTGTTCTGGAAGTCCACCGCTAGGGCTGCCATTGGGTCTTTACTGGTTTGGGTCCAGTGTATTATGAATAGTAGGGATCTGTGGTGGTCTGATCCCAGCCTCTCTTTCACAAAGCCAGCTTGGTCCGGGTTTATGAGACCCGGTAGAAGACCTTCCAGGCAACTCGCTAGGACTTTGGCCAGGATCTTAGCATCTGCATTGATTAGTGAGATAAGCTGATAATTACTGGGGACAGTAGGGTTGCCTTTCTTGGGAAGTACCGTGATAATTACCTCTCTTTGTTGGTGGTAAAATGCCCTTAGACAGTGATTTACAGAAAACTCTTAAAAGGTATCTGGACACTTCACCCTCCATGGCTTGGTAGAAATTTGGGTGGAATCCATCTCCCCCTGGGGCCTTGTGTGGATTAAGGGATTTTATTGCTTCCCTGATTTCTCTCTCGGTTATCAGTTCTTCTAAATTGTTGGTCTGATGTAGGGAAATCTTAGGGATGGGTAAAGGATCCAGAAACTCAAGTATAGTCAGTGCTCAAAGGGGATGGGGAGGCATATAGAGTTTCATAAAACCAAGACATAATATTATTTATATCTTTTTGTGAGCTGTTTAAGGTTCCGTCCGTGTCCTTCAGGATGGGGATGCTTCATTCCGCTTGTCCGCTTTTTAGTGTGTATGCCAGCACTCTGCTGGACTTTCCCCTCCCTCCCTCCCAGTATGAATGACGTAACCTTTTTAGGGCCAACTCTGCCTTCCTAGTAAGGTGGTCATTGAGTTGGACCCAGGTGCTGTTTAACTGGGCAAGGAGGTCAGGTGGAGGGTTCTGAAGTGCACAAGCTTTGTACTGGGATTCCAGCACTATTAGCTGTTTTTCTAAAGTGACCTGCTCCAGCTCTCTCCGTTTCCTTCTGTTGGAGGTGGAAACAATAATTCTGCCTCTTAAGGTGGCTTTAAATGCCTCCCATAGGGTGAACTCCATCACTTCACCTGTGTCATTGTGCTGCCAGTATTCCCGGGTCTCCTCCTTTAACCAGGAGAGAAACTGTTTATCGCCAAGGGGTTAAGGGTCATGGTGCCAGGAGGCACTACAGGGTATCTCTGGGTCATTACATATATGCATCTCTAATACACCATGATCAGATAGTAATATCAGGAAGATGTGTGTTGTCAAGACCATCTCGTATTGAAATGAGTGAGTAACCACATATCCATTCGGCTCGAGGAGCCATGTACAGGAGACCAAAAAGTGTAATCTCTCATCCCAGGGTTTTTGGTCCTCCATACATCCAGTAGGAGATGTTCCTCTATGAGCCAGTGAACTGCTTTAACTTCTCATCTGTGTGGTTCTGGGGATCCCTTGCTTCTGTCTATTAGAGAGTGTAGAGTAAGTTTAAAGTCACCCCCTATTACTACGGATACCTGTCTGAGGTTAAAGTCAATCAATTGTCAGTTTAATCTGTGAAAGAAACCAGGGTCATTTTGATTTAGCGCATAAATATTTACTAGTAACCGGGTACCCTCCAGGGTTGCAACCTCCACCAAAAGCCATCTTCCCTCCTTGTCCCCCTTATGACAGGATACGGCCCAGTTTAGGTCTTTATGGAATAATATGGAATCCCCTGCTTATGAGTAGGAGCTGTACTGTGAAGTTCTTGCCAATCCACCCTTGTTTAAGCTTGCACGCTTCCCCCAGACATAGTCTCAAGTTTTTTAAATGCTGGAGTACTTTTTTCCTCTTAATGGGTGAATTCAGACCTAGGACATTCCATGATATTATGCTAACCTCCATGGGGATCTCCCTGCAGTTGATGCATGTGGGATGGTTAGTAAAAGTACCTTCCAAGGTACAGTTTTGAATAATCAGATCTAGTCCACAAAACCCTTGTTCCCTGGTGGTGGTACTCTCTGAAAAAAGTGGTATCCATGCTCATCTGCACATTTTAGAAATGACCCCTTTCCTTGTTTTTGCTGTAAAAAATGGACCCCTTTAACACAAAAATAAGGAGTAAGTTATAGCCTCCACCCCCCCCTTTTCACTTCAAGTAAGAAACATGAGTATGGGCCTGCATCAGATGTACACGTAATATTGCTAAACAGTAATCAACTATGTAAAAGCGTGTTTATATTTTTTGAATGTGTACTTTCTTAATGTTGTCAATACCACTCCACCTATTTTGTACTCTGCCCCTGGATTTCTGTGCCCCAAGTCCATTATTTTTCATTTTTATTGTTAAAACCCAGCTGCCATACCCTTGACCACTGTTCAAGTCTTCTCAGGTCTCTGCTCATACTTTTCCATCCTGCTGCAGATGTTGGTATCATCATGCAGAGCCAAACTTTCCTCTCCTGCTCCTTTGCAATTTCATTTATAAAGACATTAAAGAGGACCAAGTCCAGCACTGATCCCTGAGGTACCCCCCTCTTCACCTTCCCTTCCTTGGAGTGAACTCAGTTTACTACCAGTCTCTGTCACCTATCCCCTAACCAATTTCTTACCCAGTTTACAACTTTTTCACCCAGCTTGCTCAATAGTCTCTTATGTGGAATGGTGTCAAAAGCCTTACTGAAATCCAGATAGACCACATCCACTGCTCCTCCTTGATGTAATTCTTTAGTCACCCTATCAAAGAAATCTATCAGATTTGTCTGACATGACCTTCTCTCTGGCACCCCATGCTGCCCCGGGTCTGATGTGGCTCCAGCAGCACAAACATTAAAGCCAGTGCAATGTTTTAAGGCAATACCTATCCAGACATTAATGTATAAATATTTATTTTTGTATTAATGTAAAGAAATGAGAGGGAAGCTGCTAGCGAGTATGACGGGGGCAGTTAGTAGTGGCTGGGGTCCTTACACTAATTATTTGCAATGCCAGCAGCTGCTGTTTACTTACAGTATATGCATTGCTATTGGTGTAAAAGGCTTGGTAGTGTTATGCCTCCCCCCCCCCCAACATTTTAGCCATGGTTGCTAAGTATTTGTTTGCAACTGTTAAATTACTGTATTTATTGCACTGTTACTCTGAACCAAATATTTGTTTGTTTGCACAACTGTTAATTCAGTGTACATTTGCACCTTATTTAATTGTCTACTCTCCCACACCCCTCTCACCCCAAGGCATATTTGGAAAGGAGCTTCCAGCTCAGTATGTGCTTCCTGATAAATCTTTTGAAATAAATTAAATGATACAACTTATAAGGGCTGGTGTCTTCTTTAAAACAATAAACCAGCAGCCTTTATGTCAGAGAACTAGCCATTTAAGAATGCCCTACAAATCATTTTCAGTTGATGCCACTTATTAATTTCTCAGACATGTCTGGATCCATTAGCAATTTTGGCAGTTGTCATTTGTTTTTCTGATTCTCTACTAGAGAACTAAGAATAGTACGAGTTGTACTGAGCTCAGTATTTGCCTTTTGGTGCTTTTCTATTTAGGCAGGCAAATTAAAGAGGAAAAAATGTATTTACTATAACACCGTACCATATGAGTACAGGCTGACAGTCAGACATAGTCATTTTTTTTGTTTTGTTTTAAAAATCTTTTGTTAGTCAGGTGAGTTACAGATATTGTATAGCATAGCAGGCAGTAAATAATCCCTCTTCCAGCTTATGAGGGTACTGTTCTCAAGAATTCTCTGAATATATTCATAAACCAAGTATCACTTTGCCCATTTTCTTTTACTTATAAAATGGCCTATTTTTTTGGTCAATTTCTCCCCCAACTATATACCAAATTCATTGCATCACTACTGTTTGTACATTCACTTATCATTTCTAAACCACTACTGCGCATCTTCATTACTGTGTGTCTGGAACAGCTTCCAATTCTCTCTTGTTTTGCTGTCAGGACAGAGGGCATCTCTCAAGCTATCATACTATTCCTTGTCTTAGCATCATTGTCTCCCCTATCGGCAGTGAGCTAATATATACGTCCCTCATTTGGTCATAAACAATTCTTCCTTGCCATATCTTTGATATGTAAGCCTTTCCAGAGCTAACTTATTAATGACCAGTGTTTTCTATTGCTCCTCAGTTGGTCGAACATGCTAAAGCCATGTGTTTTTAATACATTGTCTTGCCATACTCGGCAAAACTCTGATCTGTCTGGGGTATGCCCCCCACTCCCCTTCCCCCGTATCCTCCATCCCAAACAGTAGAGAGACTGCAGTGTCTGCCACGTGTATGCACATGATATTTTCTACTATCTGGGCTATCTCAGTCTAGAAGGGTCTTAGTTGCCTACATTCCCAGAAGTAGTGAATGTATGTTCCCCTTGCCTCATTGCATCTTCCACATTTTGGTGATATCGTATGGTGGAATTTATTAACTATCACTGGAGGGCAGTATAGTCTTTGCAAGAATCTGTACCGTGATTTTTATGTTGCTTGCACGCATGTGCAAGAAACATAGTGCCATCATCCGAGTTTTCGGAGGTGTGTCAGCCCGTCTTCCAATGCAGTCAGTGTGTTTGCAGGCATGGCCCCAGTTCCCCAATCACTGCTGCAGCTGTCTCATGACAAGCTGCAAATGCAGTGGCATACAGTTGAAAGGGAGGCTCCGCTTGAGTGAGCAGAGCTCCCCCACACACACACAGCGGCACTTGCCTTGCGCATCACTGCATGCTCATGTGCCTTCCCCTCACTGTCACGGCTGGCCAGGGGTGCCCAATCCCCGTCGGCTCCATGCCCCCCCCAAAGCATCCAGATGCCACACTGGGAGCCCACCCCAGCATGGCAAAATCATGTTATGGCCGAGGGGGGTGCCCAATCCCCCGTCTGCTCCACTGTCCCTCCTCCCCCAATGCTGTCACTGATGGGGGTGCCCAATCCCCTGTCGGCTCCACTGTCTCCCCCCCAGTACAGGGTGCCACGCTGGGAGCCCACCCCAGCGTGGCAACAGATGCCATGGCCGACGGGGTGCCCAATCCCCGTCAGCTCCGCCCCAGTCATCCTTCTGCCATGCTGGGAGTCCACCCCAGCATGGCAAATGTCTCGTCGTCATTTAAAGAAAAAACCTGATAAGAAAAAACGGTCCCCAGGTCACCCTGCCCCCCACAACCCGCACCCACCCACTCGCACTCCACCTCCCACACCCCCACCCCCTTACCTCCGGAGTCCAGCGCGCGATCTTCAGTTGACCGGGAACACGTCTGCACTCTTCAAAGCCGACCGCGAACTGAGGAAATGCCGGTAAGCTGTATAATGGGATAGATAGGGTTTTTTCAACTTTGTTGCATATCTCAGGCATTTTTGGAATTTTTGCACCAAATTTTCAACATGGGGTTTTGGGACCCCTCCTCATGAATTCTTGCACTGTCATGGCGTTACTCGGGCCCGAAGGGTGATTTCGCAGCCACTGTGCGAAATCACCTTTCTGGAATGATTAACAAAATGACACTGCCAGTGTTCATAAGGTGGGCTCTCAAAAAGCCTATTTTGAAAATTTGGTGGAAAAATTCTAAAATGACTGTTTTTGACGTGCATTACACAGTTCTCAGCGCACGCTCGTAAGTTCGTGAATTTTCAATATTTTCACTCCAGATTTTCAACATTGCCATTTTACCACACCTTCTTATGAGCAGTATAGCTGTCATTTTTCACATCTCACCCAAAATGTGTTTCCGCCCATGTAGCGCACAATGGCGCATTCAGTGTGCGAAATCAATGTGCTGGACACATTAAGAAAATCACAGTGACACTGTTCATGAGCAGAGGTCTTAAAATGGCTATGTTGAAAATTTGGTGGAAAAATTCCTAAAATGACTGTTTTATGAATGCAGACAAGTAGTTCCCAAGACGTCAGAAGTTCATTTTCAATATTTGCACTCCAATGACTTCCAAATTCCTAAACAGCACATAGAAGCAAGCAACATTCAGCATTGACAAATGCTTGTTTTAAACCTATTACACAGCAACAATCCCATGTGTGATTGCAGGATCAGTGTCTAATTTCCTCCCTGATCTGGATTCCCAGGTCTCTTTCCCACAACTCTTTAACCTTTAGGGATCTGTCCAAGAACAGATCTCTGTCTTGTTTTACTGACTGGGCAATTAAACCCTTGGGGTTAATCTGTGCAGTCAATATTAGATCCTGCAGTGGTTCAAGCTTGGAGACATCATCTCCTGTTCCATTTCTTCAGCTTTAAAGGCCCTTATTTGAAAGTATTTATACCTGTGTGTAACTGGTATAGCATATCTCTCCCTTAGGTCTTCAAAGATTCACATGGCCCTGCCTGTACACAAGTCTCTGAGACATCGGACCCCTCTCTGCTCCCACACTTCATACCCTCTTCTCTCATCCCAGTAAAAAGGCTGGGTTTCCTACCACAGGAACCAAGTCTATAACTACCCTTTCTCCTTTCTTTCTTTTCTGGGCCTGCTCCCATACCTCTAGAGTCCATTCTATGAAGGGGTTTCTATTTCTTAACCTTTGATATGCCCTTTTCCCTCCTGGGTCTAGGTATGCTGTTAGGCAATTACTTGTGCCTTCCCCTTCTAGGTCCACCCAGCTTGCTTCTGGGCCTCGGTGTAACCAGTCCTGAATATATCTGTTCTGCATGGTAATTGCATATCCCCTGAGATCCGGAAAGTTAAGACCTCCTTTCTCTATTTCACTCTTCAGTTGAGGTAAACTCATTCTGGGCCTCTTATTTTGCCAGATAAATCTGCTGAACTCTTTCTCTATACCTTTATAAACCCCCTTTTTTAGTCCTATTGGCAGCATCTGCATGAGATACAACACCCTCAGGAGTACATTCATTTTCAGAAGATTGATACGTCCCATCCATGAGATCGGAAGCGCCTGCCACCTTTCCATGTCTGCTCTAAGTGTACTCAGCAGGGGTCTATAATTAATTCCACAGAATCCCACCAAATCTCAGCCTATCCTTATCCCTAGGTAGGTGAAGTTCTCCTTTACTACCTTGAACCCCCAAGCACTGTTACCCTCCCATGTTCTTGGGCCAGCCACCCTAAACAGCTCTGATTTAGATAGGTTCAGCTTATATCCTGAGCATTCTGTGAAATTCTGCACCACTTCCAGTAGGGCTGGGATAGTTGTATCCTGTTGCGTGGTGAACAGCAAGAGATTGTCCGCATACAGGGTTAATTTGTGGTGTGTTCCAGACCTGCTCACCACCCCTTGAATCTGGGCATCTTCTCTTATTCGGAGGGTCTGCAGCTCAATTGCCATGGCAAAAAGAAGTGGGGATAGTGGGCACCCCTGTCATGTTCCCTTATATAATTCAAACACACCAGATCAACCCCCACTCACAAGAACCTGGGCCCTTGGAGTTCTATATAGCATTTGGATCATAGCTATGTAGGCATCCCCCAAGCTGAATCTCCTCAACACCTCAAACAAATGATGCCATTCTATGTGATCGAATGCTTTTTTGGCATCCATGGACAGCACCACCACTTGCCCTGGATGCCAATTGCCCCATTGAATTCTGTTTCAGAGTCTCCTCATATTGTGATAACACTGATGACCCTGTATAAAACCCATCTGGTCTACCTGTACCAGTTGGGGTAAAAGCCCTTCTAGTCTGTGTGCCAAGACTTTCACCAATATTTTAATATCGCAATTCAATAGCGAATTGGTGTGAAATGACTCACACTTTCCTGGATCCTTTCCAGGTTTAGGGATTACACATCTCATCGCCTGCAGGCCATTTGCTGGTAATCCTTCCCCCTCACCCACCTCCTCCAGCATGCTAGCCATTGCCCCTGCTAACTCTCCCCAGAGTTCCTTATAGTATTCCATTACAAGCCCGTCAGGTCCTCCTGCTTTTCCATTTTTCATTGATGCCATTGCCCCGCTTATCTCTCCTGCTGTTATCTTTACTCCTAGTTTCTCTCTTTGTTCTACTGGGAGCTGTGGTAATCTCATCCCCTCCAAAAATCGTGTCATCAGAGATTCAGTACCCCCACACTCTGATCTATACAGGTCCTTATAAAACTCAGCAAATGCCTCCCATATCCTCTCATCTTGCATTTGCAACTGACCCCTTCTGTCCCTAGTTCCAGTTACCACCATTGTCCCCCTTCTGCCTCTTGCTAGCCTATCCAGAATGGCCCCCGGCCTACACGCCCACTCATACAATTGCTGCCTAGCAAAAAACAGGGACGTACTTGCCTCCCCTGTCAGTAGTAAATTAAGGGCTCCCCTAAGAGCCAGCATTTCCCCTTTAAGCTGTTCTGAGGGTTGGGCAATCATTCTCCTCTCCACATCTCTCAGTTGGTCTTCATATTCCTGTCTTTAAAGCCTTCGTTGTTTCTTAAGCCGGTTCACATACCCTATGATCACCCCCCGCATGTATGCTTCCCCGACCTCCCAATAGATCACCTTTGTAGGGGCAGTGTGTTCATTTGTCTTTCTATATTGATCCCAGTGTTGCTTCAAAAATTCCTGAATTTCTCCGATGTCATCAGGTACGTGGGGAAGCGCCATCCTGGGCACTGGCGGGTCCCCTGCCCCGGGAGTAGTTTCATTATTACCATTGCATGGTCTAATATGTGGATAGGCCCATGTGTAACATCTCGGACCCTGCCATACCCTCCTCTTGTGATACATATATATGTAGTCCAGCCTGGACCACAATACATGTGGCCTGGAGTAGAATGTATATTCTCGAGCCCCTGGGTTGGCCACCCTCCAGACATCCACCAAGTCCACATCCACCATCCCCTGTTTACACTGGTATATCACCCTCTCATGTCTCCCCATTCTCTCCGAGTGGTCCAGGCTGGGCTCCATCACACAGTTCAGATCCCCTCCTATGCACAGATTGGGAACTGCTCCTTATCTATAACATCAATCAGTTTCTTAAAAAGTCTGCATCAAATATCGAGGGGCATATACATTGGCATATGTTATCTGTTCTTCTTTCACTTTACCCTGCACAAAGATATATCTACCCTCAGCTGAGTCTGCTACCACTCAGTCTACCTTGGTTGGGTAGATTTTGTAGAATAACACCGCCACTCCCCTTTTGTGTGTTATATGCTGCAGCATAACAACTTCCTACCCAGCCCTCCACCAATTTCTGGTACTCCTCCACACAAAGGTGTGTCTCTTGGAGCAAAGCCACATGGGTTTGGTGGTTTTTCAGGGCCTGTAATACTTTCTTCCATTTATGGTGTTATGGAAGCCATGAATGTTCCAAGACACAATAACCTTTCCATTATCCATTTGCGACCGAGTATTTTCCTTGGCTCTGAATCGGAGCCATTTTATGCACAGTTTCCAACTTCACATACATATATTGACATTATTCATTTGCTGTATTTCTGTTCCCCTTATCACCCTCCCACCCCTCCATTTCCCCAACAACTCCTGCAACCAGCAGGATATCAACTCACGTATAACTATCAACTTGAACATATGGTAAAACTTCATTTATATCATTCTCTGCAAAACCCATTCCTGTGTTTGTCTAAACAGGTTCTGCCTTATCCTCCTATATCCCATATCTTCTATTTGGATCCGAGGATAAGACCCCATCCTCCATCCCTCCTCCCATCTTTAGGTTTAGGTACAAACCCCACCCCCGCCTCCACTGTTTCTCTGTCCTTCCAGAAATGTGGTTCTTAACCCAAATTCCCTTTTCCTGAACAGCTGGTGGATTTCCTAAGTTCTTTCCACATCCCTTCTCTCTTTTATGTTCCTGTTGCTCTCCCTTCTCCTCCTTGTTCCCTATATGACACCTCACTAGTAAGGTATACAACTCTCTGGCTTCAATTTAGGGGCATCGCTCTGGGTTCCTTGTACCACATATCCATGAGTGTTATCTCCCCTCATCTTATGTTTGTGTGGTGTTCCTCTAGGCCCTCAAGGGCTCATAGCCATAACCCTCCCCGGCTCATAGCTATGCAGTGTTCTTCATGGTCCTAGTCCCTCAAGGCTCAAGAAGCCGTACCCTCCCCGGGGAAAGGCCAGAGCTCTAAGTGCCATAATAGTGTATTTAGCTGTTGTGGGAGACAGCAATGCTGCCCCCCAAAATCACAGCTTATATTATTAACATTGCCCTGGGAAGGTTCGTCCCCAACTTGAACCTTCCCCTCCCTCCCTGCATGTCTTTTAACCAATTACACACACAATCAAAACATTATTGTAGTCCAGTGTCACTAATTGAGCATTACAGCTTCTGTCCAAATGCTAACTGCAAGTGCAGATTTTGTACATCTCGATTGGCAACAGCCGTTATTTCAGTCCCAGACTTGGCGTTGGCAATCTCCTTTCCCTTCTTGCATGAGGCAGGCCCCGCCCTATTTCCATCCTTAAATCAGAGTCCCAAGTTCATAGTTATTATAATTTATAGCAAATGCACCACTTATTCACTTATCTGGTCTTGATGAAGGGCCTGGGGACATTCCACGCCTGCGAGCTCCTTACAGCTCCCGAAGAAATTGCTGCACTCTTTCCACCTCATGGAAGGTGAAGGCCATTCCTTCTTTGCGAATCTTGACTGTAGTAGGTAGAGAAATTGAAAATCTACTTTATTAGCCCTGAGAGCATCCAGCACCAGGTTAAACATGCGTCACCTTCTCTGTAGTAACTGTGAGAAATCTTGGTGCAAGAACAGACGTGCTCCTTGATAAATCCCCTCCTTTTGCTTTTTAAATGCGAACCAGATAGCCTGTCTGTCCCCAAAATTATGCAGGTGAAAGATCAACTGCCGTGGAGGTTCCCTGGCTGGTGGTTTTGGTGCCAAGGCCCTATGCACTCTTTCAATCTTAAATTTGCTTCCTTTCAGTTGTAGCCCCAGCATCTGTGGGAGGATGGTGTCACAAACCCACTCAGCAGGTCATCCCTCTACTCCCAAAGTGCCAACCTCCGAGCGCAGTCTTGTGAACAGTTAACAGAAACAGGGTAACCCTCCTGTCTGTTTTGTGGGTTCGAATCAACCTTTGTTCTTAGTTCTGGAGGGATTCAAACTGTGATCCTCTTGCTAGCATACCCAATGCACAGGCTCAGATAATTCTGGCTTTGGGGGTCTAGATATATTTACCTATGGGCACCTAACCAGGTGTACAAAATGAACCATAAAAACTCTAATAAAGACCTCAGATTGCTCTTACCCTTTTCCAGTTTGGTATCACCATTCAAGCTTATGCACAGTGTCTGCTTTAACCATATATACTTCACTTGTTAAAGAAAAGAAATTCAAAGACAGACCAAGTAGGCTCTAAAAATAGAGTTTTACTAAAATAGATAAAAAATATGTAAAACATAAAATACAGAACTATATATCACAAGAACCATACAATCTTTTTAAAAGAACAAGGTTTTAACAGTGCAATTCCTACTACAGTACTTAGATTTTGTCTCTCTCTACCTGTATACTTGCTTAAAGTGCTCAAAGATGTTTCTTTGTCAGAGTTTAGATAGAGTGTGTCTCTGAATGAAAACAGAATACTGTTTAAAAAAAAACTGTCTTTACCAACCCCTTTGCGTGAGGTCACCTGGCTCCTCCCTGTCAGAATATATAAAAAAAATATATCTATACAAAAACAGGACGTTTTATCCAGGTATTAAATTCTGTAACCTCAGCATAACTCATTTTCTTCAAATGACTCTCTTTGATCTTATGATCAGCTTCCCCTTTCCAGGACATCAAAGGGACTTATGTCTCTTTGCCAGATCTCACGGAGATGCAACATGTTTTTGTATCACCATGTGAATTTCACTGTGTTTCCTCTGAACGTCATAAATGTTTATGATTCTAGCCTAGCATCTGGCAAGCTACCATAAAGCTAGACAAACAGGAGTTCCCCAATTAGGGCCTGGTCTAGTCTGAAATTAGCTCCTGGCCTTCCAGGAAACACCTTGTGTCTAAACCCTGGGGGGGGGGTGTCATCTCACATGCTGTCTCAGCATCTCTCATGAGAGACAGTCCATAACACATTTTTATAGTACAAAAAATGATATAGTGATCAGAACCAGCTGTCCAAGTGTCACAAATGGTACCAGAAAATTCCTCAGGGGAATTCCCCTCTTTGCGCTCAGGTAGGCCTCTGATACTAAGGTTGTTATAGCGTTGATAGTTTTCCTGGTAGTCTAGCTGGTCATGGAGCTCTCTAGCTCCCTGCGGAGGCCCTGCACTGTCTCCGGTAGCTGCTCCGTGCAATCTTCCAGGGTAGAAATCATTGCTACAGCCTCCAAGATTTTAGCTGCTTGCCCTGTAATCTGCTTGGATAGTTCTGAAATTTTGGTCATTATTACATCCAACTTTGGGGAGATTGCAGTGAGTACTTGTGCCGTTAGGGTCTGCCCAATTATCTCCATCTCCGGTGTAGACAGCATGATGATGTTTGGACCTTCTGTTGTGCTGGGCGCCGCCATTTTCTTCGTTGGTTTGCTGCATTGCGCAAAGATGTCCCCATATTTGAGACCAGGTACTCATCCATCGCAGTTTCCTCCACCACCAGATGTCGAGTTATTTAGTTTTCCAATCATTTTAACCATGTTTAATCATACTTGATCGGCTTGAGGAGACAGAGCTGGAGAATGACGCTGCCAGTCCCTTAGCTGCTCATTAGTGCCCCCCATAATCATTTTTAATACCATTAAAGAGCTGGTGACACATTCTGGAGAACTTTAACAAAACAAAATATTTAGGCACTGTCTAGCTTGTATTTCCCATTAGTTCTGTATTCCTCCTCCCTAATATTTAGCAGTGAGGTCATTTGCATGAAAACAGGGTCTTTGCTCATGAAGAGTTCATCTATTCCTGCTGCTTTCTCCCTACCTGAAGTCATAGAGCACTGCTTGTGACCTCACAGTTACTCCCTTGGCAACAGATTGTGATGTCACAACAGAGGAATATGACTTGAAGTAGGAAGGTAGCAAAGGCAGAAAACTCAAAATTAACTCTAAGGAACAACAATCATATACTCATACACATTTCTTTAGTAATAAATAATGGGAAGAAGAAATATACAAAATACAAGTGGAATGCTGGCAGAATTGTTCCTAATTATTATGTTTTTTAAATTTTCTTTGAGGTGTCAGTAGGCTTTTAATGTTTCCACAGAGTGTAGTAGTAATAGTAAAATTTTATTTATACAGTGATAACACCATTAGGACTATGTATGCCCTTTTCACAAAGGTGCATCTGTTTGTAAATTACAGAATAAATTTACACAAAAAATAAACATACATAATAAAAATCACTTCACAAGGAAACATTATAAAACACATATAGACAAACATAATTTTAACAGTATAAACTGATGCTCTTCTCCATTTAACAGAAGATGCAGAAGTTTGGACATCTACAGAGTCTCAAGAGGCAACACACTGTAACAAGTTAGCACCTTCAAATATCTAGGGTTCATTTAGATGACATCCTAACGTTTGGTACTCATATTGACCATGTTGTTAAGACTGCTAATGCAAAGCTTGGTGTCCTCTATCACCATTGGCATTCTATGACACCGGAAGCCCTGAAACTGGTCACAAGTTGCTCGGTCTTATCCACCATAGACTATGGCCTTGTTGTCTATGGTGCTGGAACTGACACTGCCCTCAAAAGGGTAAAAACCCTACTTAACAAAGCCTGTCGCCTGGTTCTGGGGGTAGATCACTGGACACATTCTTGTGCCCTCTATCAAGAGACAGGATGGCTACCTCTTCACCATAGGATTATATACCTAACGTGCCTACTTGCTAAGAAGTCCTTGCTGGGGTTTACCTCTGGATCAACCTCCTGCCTATTCTGAACAGCCCAACCTACTATTGGAAACTGAAATGAGGTTGAGAGGGGCTTGTGGGGCTGTTCAAGTGAACAGCACATGCCCAGAGATCCCTCTCCTTCCGTGGTCCCAAGTGGCTCAATGAACTCCCCAAGGACCTGATCGAGTGTAGTAAGGTTAGCCAAATAAAATCAGGCCTCCAAGCCCACTTAGCCCAAGAGAATGTCTGTAAATGTTTTCATAACCCCTAACAATATCTAGCACTTGCCAAAGCAGAGATCCCTGGCCCTTTTATACCACCCTTCGACACTAGTGTAAACTGCTAAAATGATCCCCTCCCAGTCATTGTTGCCCTCACCTCACATCTCTCTCCTCCCCTTGATCTCCCCATGCTCCCCTTCTTCCTATCAGCTCTCCCTTGCCACCCCTTCCCCTCTCCTGGTTCACCCCTGGTATTCTCCCCCATCTCCTCTTCCTACTCCCCTTCCCTCTGTTCAACCTTACCACGATTCTCCTCCCCACCACACTCCTTCCCCTATGCCAGTGTGCTGACAAAGCATTCTCTGGCTGCTTCACTAATTCGAGCAAGTTTTGGATTCTAGTCATCTTGCTGTACTCTGGCATAGCTTTACACTACAGTCTGCATCTGAAATGTAAACAGCTCTCTCTATTTTGCACTGCACTCAAATCTTGTCATGTTGCGTCCTGGGCTACCAGGTTCACTAAGTTCCTTTACAACCAATGTACTCATGTGGACCCTTTTGTAACCTGTAATGCAACTTACTACTGAATCTGCGTAACCTTATGTAACCTATGTGTTGTTTGATTGTCTTATGTATCTGAATGACCTAGAACCTTTGTAAACGAGTCCCTGACTCAAAGGTATTAATCCCAATCTGAAATAAATGAATGGTCAGCATCCAGAACATATCCATTACATGCACAGTGATATTTCAATTCCTTATGTGAGCTGAGTGAGCTTTTTCAGTGTCACGGTTAGAAGCAAGTTCAAGCTACCTTAAATCTCATTCATCCACTCATCTACAGGAATGATGCACAACATTTCAAAGGCAGGAAACAGACAGTATCTCCATTTCAAATCCTGTGACATTCCCTGTAATAAATTATTTGCAAAGCTAGGGCATACAGAGGGGGGCATGCTTCATTGGCAAGCATTTAAACTAGCCAAGGGGGAAGGCACTGGAAAGGAGCAGGGAAATCCTAGCCCTCCCCCAAAAATAATGGTAGTAAGTGCAGTAAACACCAACATAGAGGTGTCGATAGGGAGAAGGGCAGGGGTAAATGGAGAAAGGGATAAAGGCAGAAAGGACAGGGATGGGGCAAAAGGAGTAAGGCCATCAGGAAGTGGAGGTATGAGTACCAATGCCTGTAGTCTGGGCAACAAGCTCCCTGAGCTGATGGCCTTAATGGAAGAGGGATGCCTGGATATGCAGCAGTCACAGAAACATGGTACAAGAGAACCATGACTGGGATGTTAACATACCAGGGTACATAACCTACAGGAGAGACAGGCAGGGAGTAGAGGGGAGGAGTAGCTCTCTATGTAAAGGAAGGGATAAAAGCAACTGAACAAAGAGTAAACAGGGAGGAGGAGGCACTGTGGGTCACCTTGGAGACTGGAAAGGGCACCACAATCCGCACAGGGGTTGTGTACAGACCCCATGTCAGGGAGGGAATGGACAAGGTTATGATAGAAGGCATTCTTAGAATGGCAGAGAAAGGGAGATACTGTTGATGGGAGACCTGAACATGCCAGATGTTAACTGGAGCACATTTGCTGCAGCCACATCCAAGACAGGGCCATTCTTGATGCCCTACGGTGTGGCAGCCTCAGACAGCTAGTTTCGAACCCACTCGTGAGGGAGCAATCTTAGACCCTGTACTGGACTTCAGGAGGGCTGACTTTGGCAAGATGGGAGAGTGCCTCAGAAAAGCACTAGCAAACAGGCTAGAAGGAGATGTGGAGCAACAATTGGGAGTCATCAAAACTGCCATCACAGAGGCAACAAGTCTTTGTGTGAAGCAAATAAACAAATCAGAATGAAAGTAAAAACACTGTGGTTCTCAAAAGGGGTGGCTGTGAAAGTCAGGAAGAAAAAGATAGCATTCCGGAAGTATAAGGAAACACAGGAGGAGCAGGACAGAGAGCTGTACCAGTTAAGGCAGAAGGAAGCAGGGAGGAAGTCAGAATAGCAAAGGCCCAAACTGAGAAAAGATAGCCAACTCGGTTAAGAAGGGGATAAAACCTTTTATAGGTACATCAGCGGCGAGAAAGACAAAGGGAGGGATAGTGAGGCTGAATAGAATGAACGGTGGGTGGGCAGAGGGGACAATGAAAAGCAGGGATACTGAACGAATATTTCTGCTCAGTATTCACAAAAGAGGAGGGAATTGCCTAATCCAATTAACAGAAGCACTCTTGATAGGGGGGTCGATCCCAGTCCTTTCACAGAAGAAAGAGTTCTGCAAGAACTCCTAAAACTGAAGGTGGACAAAGCAATGGGGCCTGATGGAATTCACCCCAGAATTCTAAAAGAATTAAGGGGGAACTAGTGAAACCACTGGCTGCTCTTTTTAATAAATCATGGGAGGATGGTGTGGTACCCGAGGACTGGAGGAAGGCGGATGTGATTCCCCTTCACAAAAGTGGGATCAAGACAGAGGCAGGAAACTACAGACCTGTCAGTCTGACCTCTGTGGTAGGGAAAGTGATGGAGTCACTTCTGAAGGAAAGAATAGTTGAGTACCTAGAGGCCAGTGGGGCACAGGACCCAAGGCAGCATGGGTTCACAGCAGGAAGGTCATGTCAGACGAATCTAATAGATTTCTTTGACTGGGTGACCTAAGTAGTAGACCAGGGAGGGTCTGTGGACATGGCCTACCTAGACTTTAGCAAGGCATTTGACACAGTCCCACACAAAAGATTAATAGTCAAATTAACCAGCCTGGGAGTGGGTTCCAGGGTGGTAGCCTGGGTAAAACATTGGCTGGACAACAGGACACAGAAGGTAATTGTAAATGGAGTCCACTCTGAAGAAAGAGGGTTACTAGTGGGGTACCGCAGGGTTCAGTATTGGGTCCAGTCCTTTTTAATGTCTTCATAAGTGACATTGCAGAGGGACTGGAAGGAAAAGTATGCCTCTTTGCAGATGACACAAAGATCTGCAACAGGGTTGATACACAAGGAGGCGTGGAAAGGATGAGAAGGGACTTGGCAAGGTTGGAGGAATGGTCAGAAGTATGGCAGCCACGATTCAATGCAAAGAAGTGCAAAATAATGCACCTGGGAAACAAGAACACAGGGGAAGAATACACAATGGGGGGGGAGATAGTAACAACAGCAAAAAAGGAAAGGGACCTGGGAGTAATCATATCAGATGACTTTAAGGTTAGCAAGCAACGTGAGAAGGCAGTAGGGAGGGCTGGGGGTATACTGGGATACATAGGGAGAGGCATCAGCAGCAGAAAACAGGAAGTTGTTATCCCTCTGTACAGACAGTTGGTGAGACCCCATCTGGAGTACTGCATCCAGTTCTGGAGATCCCATCTCCGCAAGGACATAGACAGGATAGAGGCAGTCCAGAGGAGGGCAACTAAAATGGTGCAGGGTCTGCAAGAGAAGCTGTATGAGGAGAGACTAAAGGAGCTTAATATGTATACCCTTGAGGAAAGAAGGGAGAGGGGGGGACATGATAGAAGCTTTTAAATACCTCAGTGGAATCAACAAAGTCCAAGAGGGTAGCATCTTTCAGAAAAAGAGATGTGCAAGAACAAGGGGACACAATTTAAAGATAGAGGGGGGGCGGTTCAGGCTCACTGTGAGGAAGTATTATTTCACAGAGAGGGTAGTGGATGCATGGAACAGCCTTCCTGAGGAGGTTGTGGGGTCTAAAACTGTGGGAGAATTCAAGAATGCATGGGACAGACATAAGGCAATTCTTGTGGGGGGTAGGAAGAAATAGGCTGTTGGTTAGCTAGGATCTGCGGCCTATCCTGTAGGTAGGGAAATGGGGCAGACTAGATGGGCCAAGCGGTCCTTATCTGCCGTCAAAGTCTATGTTTCTATGTTTCTAGGGTTTGGTTTGCTGTGTTTAATTTCAGATGCTTTTCTTCCTGTCTTCACCATGTAATCTACATTACCAGCATTTGTTTGATTTACTGTAGCACTTGTCTGATAAGTGGCACTGGCACCTCACAGGGAACATCAAATGGAGCAAATGGAGAGGAGCCCAGCAAACACAACGGAGCACAGCAAACACAACACATTGTGAATCACTTGTTTCACTTGTCCTCCCTTCCTCCAGCCAAACCTAACATCATAAATGAAGGAGCATCATTGCAAGGAACAGTGAAAAAAACTACTCTAATTAACAGAAACACTAAGGCAAGCATTCATGCCTGGACCTTGAAAAACAACCCTTTTCCTTGATTTTTCAGATGCGGATGCATACCTCAGTGGCCAGAGGAGTGACACCACTGGGTCTTGTTCCCTTCCCTGATCACATCTGAGGATCCTCTCATACCTCATGGTTGCAGTTGAGTAACACAGACCAGTTCATACAGAAATGTAAGTTATAACAATAAATTAAACAATCACCTCCCCCCTCCCCCCCGAGTGTATCACTTGAGTCTTTTACCCATTTGTTACCTGGTCACCCAGTTGCCTCCCACCCCATCTCCTTCTAAATAGACACTAGTTCCTGCCCAATGCATTGGGTGAACCTCATCCAAGATGCCCACAGTTGTCACTAGCGGGATTCTCATACTATAATATGAGTTTGTATTAACTGAAAAAAACTACTTTTCCATCTACTTTCTGAACAGGCCATCATCCTGCCCTGTTCGTATGGAAAGGTGTGGACTCAGTTGTATGGCTTGCCTGTTGGGTACCTTCTCCACAGGAGCCACTATCTCTCCTAAAGAGGAAGTATGAAATATGCAGCTTGTGGCTTGTATACTGCTCCTTCAGATGATGTATCCAGCTGATCAGGCCATAGTATGGAATTCTGCTTGACTCTCTTGGGGGAGAGAGGTAGGTTCTATTCCCCATTCATATGAATCTTCCTCTCCACCCTTTATATTACTTTGATCTTGCTGTCAACAGTTGGTTAAAGTTGGTTGGGGGATATTCCAGCATCATGCCTTATCCCCCAAGAATGGTTGTGGTTGGGTAAATATTGTGGAGGCACCTTGTTAGTTCTCTAAGGGAGATCTCTGATATGAAGGGGAACTAATGAGTAGCCCTGGAGAACATCATTTTGCATCTACATAGCCATTGGGAATTGCATTAGATAATCGTTCTCTCCTCTCCTTGACCCATTGTATAGGCATTTTTGCCCATTACAGAGTGCCAATATGAGGAGCTTGAGCAGTAAACTCTGTGAATAGCAGTACCAACAAAATAAGTGGCAGGTCCCTTTAAAAAACACATAGACTCATGCTGGAAGGCCATTTTCAGTGACCTGCCACTTAAGAATGAATTATGAAATGGGTAGAAAGAATGCTGAATTCTGATTGGCTGACAGCTGCTTTCTGCTGGGCTGTTATCCCAGCAAAATGGCCCAGCTGAAAGTATTATGTTTAAAAATGCATAAAATTTACTAAAAATGACCTATTTCATAATTGCAATAAGACACTCCAGGGGGTGTGTTATGGTGGGCCAACGGCCCTTCTCAGGTGGTGGAAGCCCTCGGCTACACCTCGTGCTTCAACCCACCCTGAGGTGGGCCGTTATCCCACCATTACACACCCCCGTCATGCCTTATTGCTTAATTATGCTAATGAGGACTCAGCCAACGGGGTCTCCCCAAACCTTCCATACTTACCTTATTTATAAAACTAAGGCCCATTCACAGAACTGAAGTCCAGCCTTGCTTTGGCAAAGCTCGGGGAGAGAAACCTTATTGTTAAAATCCAGGTCGGCCACAAACTGCATCACCCGGTATTTGTTTGGAGGCCCCCACTGGCTACTGCAACTTCTCAGGGCTTGGATAGAGTTTCATCCTCTGGGGCCCTCTCAATGGACCACAGTGCTAGAGCCACCTTATTGGCCCAGGATTCGCATTTCTCCTTTGGAGCAGTGGAGCTTGTCTGGTTGGAGAAGCCTGTGATGCAAGTAAGGGTAGTGGAGGAAAATCATTGGTAATATCTTGCAGGGCGGCATATTTGTTGCTGGAGATGTAAGGATTCTCTGACCCTGCTGAGGACACTGAATCTCTGCTGCCACTCCGCCTCCTGGATTGGAGCCGTAATGCTTTATCAAAGTGCTTGCCTTCCTCCGGACTTTTGCACCGTTGCAGTGCCGACTTTGTGGTGCCAGGAACCAGAGGTCTTGTTCTGCCATGGGAGCCGGGTGAGACTGCGTGGTCTGGCCCATAGATCTCAGGTTGCTATCAGCTTTTGGGGTAGTGTCCATGGCTATGGGAGGGCTTCTTCTGCCCCGAGGAGTTGCAGGGGCTCCCATTTTGCCCCATCTGAGGTGTGGGGCTTTGGAGGCAAGGCAACATTCGACTTCTTGGGGCGAGTCAAAGGATTTAAAAGCCCTGCCAGTGTTGATCCATAGCATGGTGGGGTATCGAAGGCTGTACCCCATTCCTATCTCAGAGCAGGCTGTGCAGGCAGTTGTGAAGGCCTTGCGTCGGGTGGAGCGCTCCTGAGAATAGTCTGCATAAACTTGTATATGGTGCCCTTGCCAATCTAGCGATTTCTTTTCCCTGGCTACTAGGATAATGTCTTCCCGGTCCCCGTAGCAAAGGAACCTTGCTAGGGTGGGACCTGGGTAAGCACTGGGTTGTGGTTCAAAAACAAACAAGTCGTCCTGCACAAACAAAGGTGCTAATCATCCTGAAATGAAAATGGACACTCTATTTGTATTGTTAGATCAACAGCTTTATTGCAGCACGATAAGAACTCACTGTTGGAGCTTTAAAATATAATACAATTTGTGATTTGGCATTTCAGTATTTTTGTGAGCTTAGGAGACTTTTGTGCCTTATAATCTCTATGTTTTACTACTTCTTTGTCATATATACATAACATTTTTTTAGTTTTCAGAAGTAGATTTCTCTTTCTTTATACCAAACATCCTTCTTCTTTTTCCCCTTTTTTCTTTTTACCATTTAACGAAAAAACCCTTCTATCAAAAATAATTCCCCTGTTCATCTAATTAGTTATAAGACAAACCTTTTTCTCCTTTCTTTGTTTACCATTCTATGTGATTTAAGGTGATACCAATTGTATTGCTTAAGTAATAGTTTTGCTATATTTATTTATATCTTTTTATTAATAAATCACATTTCTCATTTCAGCTGAGAGACATGGTGAGCGCAGACTTTTTCTGCTCTACGATATGGATGATGCCGCTCCCCCAAGAGTCTCTGTTGCTCATGCATCCCAGGGCTAATCTTGTCTGCATTTACGTATATTTCTGCTAGAATTATGTCTATTTGGAGACAGCATGAAAATGATGATGAAAATCAAGGAATGTTATTACCTTGAATATGACTTGCAGCCTTAAAATGCCTGATGTTACGTTATTTTTATTTTTTGATGTGCACTAAACAATTTAGTACAATGTATCAAGATCACTTAACCTAATTTGTCCTAAACTATGCCAGATATCCTGTATTGAATCCATTCCTACATTTGTAAATAGACAATGCATACTGAATTTGTTTGTTCTTTTCTATTTTATTTCTTGCATTAACCTTTCTTTCGAGAACTTTAATGAGAATACTTGTTTAGTTCTCTGCTCAGAAAAAGTTTTGCTACTGAGTGGAAAATTGATGATGATTATGGAGTCATAACTGAGTATTACATCAAATATATGGTGGCAAATGTAACCTAAGTAATTAATTGATTGATGGCTAATTGATGAGAACATAAATTATCATCTATAACACCAACAGTTAGCCTTCAGACGAAGCTCATTGGAGCGAAACGCTAAGGCTGTTGGGTAATTCCCAGTACTTGTATGTCCATGCAGCAATAAAGCTGTTGATCTAACAATACAAATGGAGTGTTCATTTTCATTTCAGGATTATTAGCACCTTTGTTTGTGCAGGACGACTTGTTTGTTTTTAAACTCTATCCCTAGGTGTGCCTCACCTTGTCCTAGCACTCGAAAGTGCTGTGAGTGCTTTGAAAAACTGTTTGTTTTAAGCACACGGTTGTGGTTTAGGGGCTAGTGAGTGGTGGGCCTGATCTATTTCTGTCGGGCCATCCCATTCGAGTGACAGCAGCCTAGGGAGTAGACTGTAGGAAGGTTGTAGCATTAGGCCCTTCACAATCCTCCAGGAAACTCACAAACCTTAAATTGTTCCTGTGGCTGCGGTTCTCTAAGGATCTTGATTGTGTGGTCTTGGTCCCTCAGATAGGCCCTTAACTTATGGGTCTGGTCCTGGATGTCTATAATTTGTTGCTCATTAACATTAGTTCTGTGAGAAAGTGAGATAATGTATGCCTTTGTATTTTGTATTGCAAGTTCTAGTTTTTCCATTTGATCAATGAGCTGAGCAAACAAGCTTTTTATTTCTAGCATGCTGGAGTCTTCCTCTGAGGCAGCCGAGGATGCCATCTCGGGGATGCAGGAGGACTGGAGGCCTCACCCTCGAGGCTATAGCAAGAAGCCAAGACAAATTGTGGTTCTGAGGGAATCCCCATCACCAAATTTGGTTAGCAGCTCCAGCAGGTATCTCTGTTTGTCTCTGTCCGTTTAGATTGGAAGTATGGCAGGTGATGGCCAGGATATTGTAAAGATGCTTCTGTTGGTAGATAGAGCTAAGAAATCAAACTGCCATCACTACTGAAAGCAAGCCACGTGCCCCCCCCACCAACATCACAACATTACTGCACCCTACTCAGGGTACATGCTTAACCCAGTATTGAAAGTAGTGCAGGCATCCCAGCATTACTATGAGTCCCTCTACACACAAGAGTCTCATCCACAACAGGCGCTCATAAACACCTTCCTGCAATGTTTACATTTGCCAACACTCTGTCAGGATGTAGGCACCCAGTTACTAAACCCCATCACACAAGATAAATTGGACCTTGCAATCCACACATCTAAAACTATGAAGGCACCAGAGCCAGATGGCTATGGTGCTGCGTTCTATAAAGTAGCCAAAGAAGCCACCATACCTCCTCTCCTAGCTGTATACAATGAGCTGATGAAAGGGAAAGACCCTCCCCATCCTGGTCCTATGCGGCCATATCAGTAATCCCCAAACCCAACAAAACCTCTCTCCACTGCCACTCCTACCATTTCATATTGGTGCTCAACACTGATTCAGTTATTTATGTCAATCATGGCTAAACAACTAGATAGACTTCTCCCTACCCTGATACACAGAGACCAGACTGGGTTTGTCTGGTTTTGCACAACAGAGCGGGGGTGGGGTATAGGGTAGATTAGCTGGGCCGGTGTGGTCCTTTTCTGCCGTCAAGCTCTATGAGCAGATGACATCTGCTGGACCCTGTATGTTGTACATCAGATACAGCAATCACATATTTGATCACTACTTCTGAGCCTGGATGCCAAAAAGGCCTTTGACTGGGTCTCCTGGCAGCTCCTCTACTCTGTGCTGGAATGGCTGGGTTTCCTGGTCACATTTATATAGCTTCTGCAGAGGCTCTATCACACTCCCAAGGCATGCATGAAGGTTACTCACCTGACTTGCCACTCCAGAGGGGACTCAGGATGGCTGCCCAATGCCCCCCCCCCACTTTCTCTTTGCGGTATAAATAGAGCCACTGGCTGAGGCTATCCATACGGCCCATACCTTTCAAGGTATACTATTAAAAGCGAAGGAACACTGCACAGCCCTCTATGTGGATGATGTGCTATTATACCTTCAGAACCCTGAAGAGGCTCTCCCAAAGGTCTCTGATATGCTGCAGCAGTTTGATGAGGTGTCAGGCTACCGACTGAATACATCTAAGACTGAAATCTTGAGTGCTGATTATGCTCCCTCTCAGGCCATCCACGATGCCTATCCAGTTAAATAGGGTCTGCCAAAATTAAAACAGTCCTAATTCTGCCTTTCAATATAATTATATCCCATTTACTCAGGCAATGATGAGCAACCTCCAAAGGTGGGGGACACTGCCGCTCTCACTTTCCAGATGGATAGAGGTGATATGAATGGTCACCCTACCCAGGGCATTGTATCTGATCCAAAATATTCCAGTGTCACTGCCCACTAGTTGCTGAAGATCATGGAACAAAGAGATTTCTAGGTTTATCTGGGTAGTCCAAAGACCACGTATTAAAGTGACACAGGTTTTCTTAGCCAAAGAGGGAGGTGGCTTGGCCCTCCGCAAACTTAAAGGTTACTACTGAGTGGCACACCTGAGCTTTCTTCTCTACCATCACCTGGGTGGACAATATGCTACATGGCTAGATATGGAGTGAGCCCTGTTCCCTAATCATCATTTCATGCAAATCATGTTCCACCGAATGGTGGATCCTTAGATGCTGTGTGGACTAAACCCCTGGTTGCAGCATAAGGTGAATGTCTGGCACTCTTTTAAGAGAGTTTTACTCCTCACACTGTTTTTACCATTGCTATGTCCCATAGCATACCTGGAAAAATTTGCCCCCTTGTAAACCGGACCATGGATATGGGAACTAGGAGAGATACTCTTCACAATGTATCTGTCAGCATTCTCAGGGATCAGATATTCAGTCCTTCCAAGACCTGCAAGACCAACATCAACTCCTTAGAACTAAGTCTTACCAATACTTGTTGTTGTCTCATTACATAACTTCCCTTCCGCTGGGGGCCTGACCCCAGACATGCACCTGGCACTTATTAAACACTTTACCGCTTTCTTTAAAATCAGCCTAGGTGCGCAGATGACCTCACATCTTTACCAGGACTTGCAAGTCACCTCTCAAGAAAATTCAATGGATTTAGCCTTCAAATGGGAGGAGGAACTTGAAATATCTATAGATAAAGATACCTGGATGAAGGAATGTCGAGCATCAGCCAGGGTCACAAGCTCACATCAATGGAGGAAGTATGCCTGGAAGCAACTCACCTGATTTTGTAGCACGTCAGTAATAATGGCTCATTATCTGCCAACACTGGACCCTGGCTGGTAGAGAGGTTATGGTGAGGCTACAGCCACACATACACGCATAATGTGGTCATGTACATGACTACAGCCCTTCTTCCGTTCTCTTGAGACAGACCTGCAGGAGTTAATTGGTAATCAAATCCCCCTCACACCACTCTTATACATCCTCTACCATACCCCAGGGGCCTCAGGGATCCAAATTCCCATTACGTATTGGGAATTCTACTCACGGTCACCAGAAAAGCCATAACAAAATGTTGGCTAACCTCTGTTATCCCAGATGTGACTACCTGGAGGAATATGGTCACTCAAATATACCAGATGGAGAAAATAACTCATTCCCTTAATGACAGAATGGAAGTCTGTACCTCATGATGAAACAGCTTGCTGCTCTGCGCCATAGGCAAAGACCCTACCTTAGTCCCATGACTGCATTATTATGAACCCATCCACTCCCCTAATACCTCCCCAAAAACCGTGCAAGTCAAACAGAAAATTAACTATCTGTAGGTTATTCTAGCGTCCAGAAGAGCCATAACACAGCTTGTAATGTGATGCTCTCCCTTCTCTTGTGCTATGGTGGTCACTCTCCCCCCACCACCCACACACATGGGTTAAATGGCAGATACATCTGGTATGACACAGGGCAGATGTGTTTCTGAAAACCAAGGATTAGTCACACCTGAAGTCCACATGTATCATCCAAATAGCTGAGTGTAGTCACCCCATAAGGTGGAGATGTATGAAATGAAGCGACCCACATAATATATACTGTAATCTTTATTGGATCTATGATGCCAAGTCAACAATTAACTCATCGCCCAGTATCGAGCACCAGGCTTCCTGTCAACTGTGATTTGCAGTTGGTAGGAGCCGTGGACTGTTAGATTGTCTTAAATTGAATAGCTAGATCTGTAGATGACATCAGAGAGAAGCTGCAGAACTGGAGATTAAATGGTCTGCAGTGAATGTTACAGTTTTATAAGCTGGAATCTTCTGTTTGTTGGTCTGCTGTTCTCCTGGGGCTAGGTACAGTTACAGAGGGCGGTACTAAGCCCTGCGAACACAGCAGGATCAGCAAACATCTGATTTTAGCTTACAAAAATGTAACCTGTATACTGCGGGCTATTGAATCTCCCAGTTCTGCAGTCCTCCTCTGATGTCATCTGCAGGGGATTCTGGTATTTCTGGTTACAGGACATGTCGCCTTATGAGGCAGCAAAATTAGCCTAATGTAATCTACTGTACTGCAGTAAAGAGTAAGTAGAAAAAAATGTTTTTGTTCACAAAGTACAAATTGTGATCAGCCTCACACTTTGGTGTGAGGTTCTTATTGCTGACAGTTCCCCTTTAAAGGTGTTTAGTGTCTGTGCCACTGCACCTTTTTCCAGTAATCCATTCCACATGCCTACCACCCCTGCATAATAAAATGCCTACTCCTTCTCACCCACGTAGCCCTCCAACCATCCTGTGGTCTCTAGTACTTTTCTGTATCTGTTTTACACTAATGGTTGTCACTAGGATATCAATGTGGCTCAGCTGGTAGTGCATCCACCTCTGGGTTCTGGTGCCACACTGGGATTTGGCTCATACACTAAATGCTGGCACCTGACTTCAGTGCTAGATGGACACTGTACTGCTGGGATGTGCCATCCTTGAGAAGTTAAACTGAGGTCCCTTTTGTCCATCTCCAGTGCTGTTCTCGTGACTGCCCAGGTGGAAGTAAAAGAACCCAAAGCACTTTCCCCAGAGAAGGGGATTATTTTCAATTCAATTGAATTCAATTTTATTTTTATACTGGAAAGTATGTGAGCAAAAATGCCCATTTTCACAAACGTCCAGTTGTACAGAAAATTTATGCTACAGAGAAAAAGGTAAAACAAAATTTGCAAAATGTTATGGTATTTACAATGGGAACAGTGTATATGACAGGATCAACTAGATTAGAAAAAAAATACAGAGCACACAACACTAGAGTCAATATACAGATACTTATAAACTCTAAGATAACTCAAGGGTTGGTGGACATTTGGGGGGTTGCCTACCGAGGCAGGCACAAGTGGTGAATTGGAGGAGGCGGTCCTTGAGGGAGGAGGTGAATGAGCCAATTGAACTTTCCATTGAAACTGATTCTTACCAGTGTTCTGATCAATATTCCCCTTCTCATAAAACTGATTCATGCAGTTGTGCAAGGCTGTGTGCCTGTGTTGATGTGTGAAATGGCTGACATTACATGTTTATAATTATTTCTTCTCAATGCTTGTCAAGTACTTTGGGATACAATGTGTATGAAAAGTGCTATATAAATTCTTCTTCTTCCTCTCCCTCTTCCTCTTCTTCTTCTTCCTTAGATTCTCATCCTGCCTTATCCTTTGTATCTGTATAAATCCACTTAGGTTTGTCTTTGTTCCATGCTGAACAGTGTAAGTCCCATCACCCTTTCTACACTTTTTTTTCTCATTTGTCCCCATATTTGCTTTTTAACCATCCTTTGGACACTCTCAATCATCATGTTATAGTATGGTAACCAAAACTGATAGGAGAGGAGATAGAGAAGAGCGGAGGGGAGAGGTTGGCTTTGTCCCTACTTGGGACTCCCTCTTCCCCTTCCAACTACAGCTGCGAGAGAGGTGCTGGAGAAGCTGCAAGGTACAAGGGACTTCAGCAGCAGATCAATTTCATCCACAAGAGAAGCGTATCATCGGCAGCTCCAATCCAGGTGCAGGGAAGGCTCAACAGTGACTCCAATTAGCAGTGGGAGAAGTGAGAAAGGGGTCCAATAAGGGCCGGAGGCACCAAGACCGAAAAGTCATCCAGGCTTTAAAAATCACATCCCGTGCTCAAAGGAAGAAGAGGAGCAGAGAGGAGAGATTGACTTTGCTCCTGCTTGGGACTCCATCTTCCCCTTCTAACTAAAACTGTGAAAGAGGTGCTGGAGCAGCTGTAAGGCACAAGGGACTTCAGCAGCTGCTCAATTTTGAACGCAAGAGAAGCGAATTGGCGGTGGCTCCTATCCAGCTGCAGAGAAGGCTCAATGGCATCTCCAATCAACCGCAAGCACTGGGCTGTCAGTGGCTCCAATAAGCCACAGGAAAAGTGAGAAAGGGGTCCAATCAGGGCCAGAGGTGCCAAGACCAAAAAGCCGTCCAGCCTTTAAAAATCACATCCCGTGCTCAAAGGTAGAAGAGGAGCAGAGGGGAGAAGTTGACTTTGTCCCTGCTCGGGACTCCCTCTTCCCCTTCCAACTAAAGCTGTGAGAGAGGCGCCAGAGAAAAATTCCCAACCTCCCTCTCCCACCCCCGCATCTTATTAAATACATTAAAATCACCAGGGACTGGACAGCTCAGACAAGGGGGTGGAGCACTGGGCAACAAAGTCTTCAAGGGGCAAACTGCTTTTCAAAGAACAAACAGGTGTAAGGGGGCAAACAAAAGCATTAACAGCACTGGGTGAATGGAGACTTTTTAAAGGGAAAATTGCTCAATGGGGCAACGCTGCTCATAGGGACAAACTGCTTTTTTTACTGGGACAAAGAATAACAGTTAAGGTACAGTAAAGAATATAGCAATATGTAAGTGTGATTGGGGCAAACTGCTCAAATGGGCAGAAATATAGGTTTACAGTAGTATATAAGTGCCATTGGGGCAAACTGCTCAAAGGAGCAAACGTACTAGTATATAGCGGTATGTAAGTGTGATTAAGGGCAAACTGCTCAAAAGTACAGTAAAATATAAGTGTATATAGTATATAAGTCTGATTAAGAGCAACCTGCTCAGAGGGGCAAAAGTATAAGTATATAGCAGTACAAAAGTATAAGTATATAGCAGTATATAAGTGTGATTAAGGGCAAGCTGCTCAAAGGGACAGACAGCTTTTATAAGTAAGATAGGGGGCATTCTTTCTTTCTTTTAAGACTAAGGTGATCAAATGGACAGACAGTGAAGTTGGAGGGGTAGCCTGAAAAGGGTTCAGGTAGGTCTTGAGTATGGTCTCCAGGCCACTAGGGCATGGGGCAACCTTGGGAGGGTGGAAGGGTGCAATGGGTGTGGGACAGCCATGGTGTTGGATATAGCATGGAGGCTGGGGGGCTGCATGGTGTAGGCAACTTACACAGCTAAGGTGAAGGTGGAGTGGTTGAGAGGGGAAGGAGAGAGGATTGGAGGAGGTCTAAAGGGGGCACCAGCTGGGTGAGGGGAGGAAGTGGGAACATGGGGGGAGCTACAGGGGTGTTAGAAATAGGTGTAGTAAAAGATGGGAGAAGAAGGGGTGAGGACTGGAGGAGGTCCAAAGGATGCACCAGTTGGGTGAGAGGAGAAAGGAAGAACCTAAGGGGGGATGCAGGGGACTTAGGAACAGGTATAGAAGAAGACAAGAGGGGTCAGGGGGAGTGGGAGGTGGTAGGATAAAAAAGAGCAAAGCAAAAACAGACAGGGAATGGGCAGAAAATAGAAGGAAGCGCATCAGACAGTAGGCTGCGAAACAAGGGTACAGAGCAGGAAAACAGATTCACACCCCTGGGGATGCATGAAGAGGATGAGAGAAAGGAGAGCGGCGGTGAGGAGGCCATAGGGGATGGAGGTAGGGCTAAAGTAAAAGAATGTTCTGGAGGAAGGGGAATGGGGGATGCATCTTTGGGATGGAACCTAGAGGGAAGTAGCCAAATGGGGCAAGGGGTGGGGGTGAACACACACTTAAGGGGGACACACCCCACAGAAGAGACTACAGTAAGCTCAGGATGGGAGATGATCAACAGAGATGCAGTGGTTTAAGGCTCTGAACTGCAAATCTGGAGATCTGGGTTTGAATCCCACAGCTCCCACTTCCATACTGTGTGACCTAGACCAAGTCACTGAACTTCCCTGTGCTCCCAGGTCACACATGTAAACAAGCTTTCAGCTTAGTGTGCCACTCCTGGTTAAACAATTGGGGAAAAAAAAGAATTGGAACAGAGGGAGGAAGGAGGAGGGTACCCATTCACAGAGGGAATCAGACAGTAATGAGGCAGGACAAGCACAAAAGGAAGGGCTAGTGCTCGTGAAACGGGAGACAAGAGTGAGTGGGACTGGTGGTGACACCAGAAGGGAGGATAGGGGGATGTAGTCCGGGGGAGAGCAGAACTTGGTGGAAGGAGATGGACAAAGGGGAAAATGAGAACAGGGAAGTAAAAGGATGACAGGAATGGGGCGTAAGCTATAAAACCAAAACTACAAGCAGAAGGAAAGGAGTAGCAGGGTCTTGCTCATAGGGGACACAATACTAAAGGGAATGAGATTGGGGGAGAGTAAGAGAGACAGAAGCAGTACAATTTGGGTTGAGTGCATGCCAGGAATGACAGCACTAGAAGTAAGGCACAATATACCCTCAAGGGGCAAACGGCAAGATGGGAGGCCACACTTGGTGATCCATCAGGTCACCAATGATCTGGAGGGGAATAGTCTAATGGAGGTGCAGGCAAGATTCAGGGAGCTTGCTAGGTTTTGCAGTAGTACAGGGTTCCATTCTATTGCTTTCTCGGAGGTACTGCCCATGCCAACAGCAAACACATCAAAGAAGCAGAAGATTAAGGAATTCAACCAATGGCTGGTGGGTTGGTGCAAGCAGATGGGGTTTGGGTTAATGGGGGACTGGGGACCAACAAGGGAGGACAAGAGCATATTTGCCCCGGACAGACTGCATCTGAACAAGGAGGGATCAGCAGTACTAAAGAGAAACTTAGGGGAGTTTATCAAAAAAACGTATAATTTAAACTGAATTTTGGACAGGGGGTTAAGAAAAAGATCACTCAAGGAGAGACTGGAGGCTACCAGCCTCCCCCCAGGAAGGAGATAGATTGCTGGAAAAAAGCATTAACAAGGGAAGGTTGGAAGGGGAGGGCAGCGAGGAGGGTGGCATGGTGGATGGGATTATCAGCTAATGCCAGGAGTTTGGGGAACGAAATGGTGGACCTGGAGGCCATCATGGGGGATAAGGGTCTGGACATAGTAGTTGTAAGCGAGACCTGGTGGACATAGCATCATACCTGGGACACAGTTATCCCAGGCTACAGACTGTTTAAGAGGGACAGGACAGAAAAGAAGGGGGGCCCATTATACATCAAGGACAACATTAGGTCAATGGAAGGGCAGGAGGAGGAAGGTGAGACAGAGCTCCTGTGGGTCACACTGGATAAACGAACTGGAGAATCATTGAGGCTGGGGTGGTATACAGACCTCCTACACAGGAGGAAGGGGATAGACAGCTGATGCATGCAGTTACATGGATGGCTCTCAAGGGGGAGCATCTGCTGGTGGGGGACCTAAACCTCCCTGATGTGGACTGAGAGATCCCGGCTGCAGTATCAGCTAGGAGCAGGGGGATCCTAGAGGCACTACAGGGTATAGTCATAAGCAGCTGGTTAAGGAGCCCACTAGGGGAGACAACTTGCTGGACGTGGTCCTCACAAATGGGGAAAGTGTGGAAGAGGTGGTGGTGGGTGACGGCCTAGGTACAAGTGATCATAGGACTGTAAAGTTCAAGGTAAGGACAGGGAGCAAGTCAAATAGGACCAGTACAAGGGTTATGGACTTCATTAGGACGGACTCTAACAGAATGAGGAGGATATTTAGGGAAGAAATGGTAGGAAAGGGGAATATAGGGGATGTGGAGGAGTTATGGAAAACTATCAAAGGGGGTACTGAAAGCCACTGAAATTTGCATTAAGAAGCTGAGGAAGACCTAAAAAGGTGGAGAACACTCTGGTTTACAAGGGAGGTGGCAGTTGCAGTCAGGGAAAGGAAGACGGCATTCAGAAAACATATGATGACACAAAGGAAGGAGGACAGGGAGGCTTACAGGGAGAAGCAGAGGATAGCAGGACAGAAGATAAGGAGGGCTAAACCTGACACTGAGGAGAATATAGCTAGGCAGACCAAAAGTGGAGATAAAACTGTTTTTAGGTATGTGGGGGAAAGAAGGACGGCAAGGCAGGGGATAGTATAGTTGAGGGGGAAGGAGAAATGCAACTGGAGGGGGACTTTGAGAAAGCAGAGGTGCTGAGTAGCTACTTCTGCTTGGTCTTCATGGGAGGAGTGGGTAGGGGACCTGAGCTGATGGAGAGGGGTTGAGAAGACAAAAAGCTGGATCCTGGCCTGTTCAGCATAGAAGGGTTAGGGAGGAATTAGGCAGGTTAAAGGTGGACAAGGCAATGGGGCCGGATGTCTTGCACCCGAGGGTACTCTGGGAACTGAGGGAAGAGCTGGTTGCCCCACTGACAAGACTATATAACTTATCCCTGGATACAGGGTTGGTGCCCAGGGACTGGAGGAGGTTGGATGTGGTGCCACTGCACATAGGAGGCAGTAAGGAGGTAGCGGAGAACTATCACCCGGTTAGCCTCACCTCGGTGGGGGGGAAGGTGATGGAGGCACTAATAGAAACATAGAATTTGACAGCAGATAAGGACCGCTTGATCCACCTAGTCTGCCCATTTTCCTACCTAATGGTTAAGCTGCAGATCCTAGTTAACCAACAGCCTACTTCCTCCTACCCCACACTAGAATTGCCTTATGTCTGTCTCATGCATTCTTGAATTCCCCCACTGTTTTTGACTCTATGACCTCCTCAGGAAGGTCATTCCATGCATCTACAACCCTCTCTGTGAAGAAATACTTCCTCACATTACCTCTGAGCCGTCCACTCTATCTTCTCAAATTGTGCCCTTTGTTCTTCAATACTCTTTTCTGAAAGATGCTGCCCTCTTGGACTTTTTGATTCCCTTGAGGTATTTGAAAGTTTCTTCATGTCCCCTCCTCCTTTCCTCGAGGCTATACATCTTAAGCTCTTTAGTCTTTCTTCATATGTCTTCTGGTACAGACCCTGCACGATTTTGGTTGCCCTCCTCTGGACAGCCTCCACCCTGTCTATGTCATTGCGGAGATGGGGTCTCCAGAACTGTACACACTACTCCAGATGTGGTCTTACCAACTGTCTGTACAGAGGGCCAATAACTTATTGCTTTCTACTGGTGATGCCTCTCCCTATGCATCCCAGTATCCCCCCAGCCCTCCTTACTGCCTTCTCACATTGCTGGCCCACCTTCTGATCATCTGATATGATTATCCCCAGGTCCCTTTCTATTTTTGTTGTTGTCAGTATCTCACCCCCACTGTGTACACTTCCCCTGGGTTTTTGTTTCCCAGGTGCATTACTTTGCACTTCTTTGCATTGAATCTAAGCTGCCATACATTTCACCATTCCTCCAACCTTGCCAAGTCCCTTCTCACCCTTTCCACCTCACCTTGCGTATCAAACCTGTTGCAGATCTTTGTGTCATCTGCAAAGAGACATACTTTCCCTTCCAGCCCCTCTGCAGTGTCACTTATAAAGACATTAAAAAGAACCAACCACAGTATTGAACCCTGTGGTACCCCACTAGTGACCCCCCTTTCTTCACTGTGGACTCCATTTAATATTACGCACTGTGTCCTGTTCTCCGTCCAGTGTTTTACCCTGGCTACCACCCTGGGACCCACTCCCAGGCTGGCTAATTTATTTATTAATATTTTGTGCAGGACTGTGTCAAATACCATACTAAAGTCTAGATAGGCCATGTCCACAGACCCTCCCTGGTCTACTACTTTGGTCACCCAGTCAAAGAAATCGATTAGATTTGTCTGACATGACCTTCCTGCTGTGAATCCATGCTGCCTTGGGTCCTGTGCCCCACTGGCCTCTAGGTACTCAACAATTCTTTTCTTCAGAAGTGATTCCATCATTTTCCCTACCACTGAGGTCAAACTAACAGGTCTGTAGTTTCCTGCCTCTGTCTTGCTCCCACTTTTGTGAAGGGGAATCACATCCATCATCCCCCAGTCCTCAGGTACCACACCATCCTCCCATGATTTATTAAAAAGGGTAGTCAGTGGTATTATTAGTTCTTCCCTAAGTTCTTTTAGAATTCTGAGGTGAATCCCATCAGGCCCCATTGCTTGTTCCACCTTCAGTTTTAGGAGTTCTTTCAGAACCCTTTCATCTGTGAAAGGACTAATATCAACCTCCCTATCCAGAGTGCTTCTATTGACTGGATTAGGTATCTACCCCTGCTTTTCCATTGTGAATACTGAGAAGTATTCATTCAGCATCCCTGTTTTTTCACTGTTACTCTCTGCCCAACCACCTTCCTCTTTATTCAGCCTCAGTATCCCTGCCTTAGTCTTTCTTTGCTCCCTAATGTACCCATAAAAGGTTTTATCCCCTTTCTTAACTGAGTTGGCTATCTTTTCCTTGGTTTGGGCCTTTGCTATTCTGACTGCCTTCCCCGCCTCCTCCTGCTTTAACTGGTATAGTTCTCTGTCCTGCTCCTTCTGTGCTTCCCTATACTTCCTGAATGCTATCTTTTTCTCCCTTACCTTCCCCACCACTTCTTTTGAGAACCATAGTGTTTTTCTTCTTTCATTTTGATTTATTTGTTTCACACAAAGGCTTGTTGCCTCTGTGATGCTGGTTTTGATGTTTCCCCATTGTTGCTCCACCCCACCTTCTTGCCCGTTTGCTAGTGCTTTTCTGAGGCACCTCCGATTTTGACAAAATCAGCCCTCCTGAAGTCCAGTACCTTCAGTTTTGTATGGCTTGACTCTACAGCTAAGTTTATCATGAACCACACTGTTTGGTGGTCACTTGTTCCCATATGGCTGCCCACTTCGAGATCGGAGATCCTCTCTCCATCCCCATTTGAGAGTACCAGGTCTAAGATTGCTCCCTCCTGAGTGGGTTCCAAAACTAGCTGTCTGAGGCATGCCCCCTGTAGGGCATCTAGAATGGCCCTGCTCTTGGATGTGGCTGCAGCAAAGGTGCTCCAGTTAACGTCTGGCATATTCAGGTCCCCCATCAGCATAATAAAGGAAAGGGTGGTGGACTACCTGGTGGATATCGGCCTGCAGAATGATAGCATGGCATTACAAATGGGAGGTCATGCCAGATGAGCCTGATAAAATGATTCATGTGAGTGATGCAGGTGGTTGACCGGGGAGGGGCAGTGGACATAGCCTGTCTGGACTTCAGTAAGGCCTTCGACACCGTCCCTCACAGAAGGCTAATAAATACACTGGAAAGCTAAGGAGTTGGATGGAAAATAACTAGGTGGGTATACAACTGGTTGGCAGGCAGAAGTCAGAGAGTGGTGGTAAATGGGGTGCACTCCAGGGTGAGGGCGATGGCAAGTGGAGTGCCCCAGGGGTCAGTACTGGGACCCCTCCTTTTTAATGTCTACATCAGTGATACAGCGGATGAACTGGAAGAAAGGGTGTGCCTGTTTGCAGATGATATGAAAATCTGCAATAGGGTGAGGGGGGGTGGAAGCCATGAGTCAGAACCTGAAGATTCTGGAGGAGTGGTCAGAAACTGGGCAACTGAAATTAATGCAAAAAAGTGTGCTGTCATGCACTTGGAGCATAAAAACCCGTGAGCAGCTTACACTTTGGGGGAAAAAAACAAAAACAGAGCAACAGAGCAGGAGAGGGATCTGAGGATTATATTATCAAGGAACCTTAAGGTAGGTAGCCAATGTAGCAGAGCAGTGGGGAAGGCAAATGGAATGTTGGCATGCATTAGGAGGAACATTGCTAGCAGAAAGAGGGAGGTACTGGTGCCTCTTTACAAAGCCATAGTTAGGCCGCACCAGGAGTATGGGGTCCATTTCTGGAGACCGCAGCTATGCAAGGATATAGATGGGATAGAGAGGGTTCAGAGAAGGGCAGCCAAGATGGTGCATGATATGCAGAGGAAGCCATACGAACAGAGGTGTAGGGAATTTGATCTGTATACATAGGAGTCTAGAAGGAAGAGGCGGTGACATGACTGAAACTTTTAAGTACATGAAGGGGATCAATAAAGTGAAGGAGGAGAGCTTATTTAAAAGGAAGGAGGGGGCTAAAACTAGAAGGCATAGCCTAAGATTGAAGGAAGGAAGATTTAGAGGCAATGTGAGGGGGTGATTCTTCATTGAGAGGGTTGTAGAGGCCTGGAACAAACTACCAGAGGAGGGGGGGGGGCTGAAACAGTGGAGAGATTCAAGAGGGCATGGGACAGACATATGGGGTCTGTAAGCGGAGGGAAGGAGAAGGCACATGGAAAAGGAGATGAGCGGGGAGGAGGGCAGACTTGATGAGCCGTCGGGGCCTTTTCTGCTGTCAGATTTCTATGATTTTATGATTCATTACTCCAACTATGGCTTCACCAGTGGCCTGTAGAGAGGCAGTGTCTCCCATGTTCTGCTGATAAAGTTCTTCTTTATACTACCCAATATTTGGTACCCTTTTGTTTGCTGCCTGTTACTAATGCTATTGCTATATATGATATGAGAAAAAACACAAACGCTGGACTAGACATACAAGCTTGTTTCCATATGTTCACTAGCTTGCTAATTCCATCCCTATAGGCTGTTGACTCCTCACTTTACTGTCCCATACATAAGATTGCTGTCTTTAGTACAGACAGCAGCGCAAATGAACATCCCAGTTCTTACTTCTCCCAAAGAAAGGTTCTCACTGCTGACTCTAAGGGGGCCAATAGCCTGCAGAACTATTTCAGGCCAGTGAACATAAAGAAACAACTTGTAGGCCCACTCCAGGGCCTACTGTAGAAGGCAGAATTTCACTGTTTGCTGATGACACAAAGCTCTGTAACAGAGTAGACACACCAGAGGGTGTAGACAGAATAAGAAGGGACCTGCAGAAACTTGAAGAATGGTCAGGGGTTTGGCAGTTGAAATTCAGTGCAAAGGAGTGCAAGATAATGCATATGGGACACAAAAACCCTGGCACAATATATCAGTTGGGGGTGAGGATAAAGCATGCACCATGCAGGAAAGGGATCTTGGGGTTTTCATCTCTGATGACCTCAAGGTAGGGAAACAGTGTGACAAGGCAGCAGGTAAAGCAAATAGGATGCTGGGATGCATAGGCAGGGGCATCACCAGCAGGAAAAGGGAGGTCATAATTCCACTAAACAAGACACTAGTGAGGCCCCACATGGAGTACAGTATACAGTTCTGGAGACCTTACCTGTGTAAGGACATAGACACGATAGAGAAGGTTCAGAGGAGGGCAACAAAGATGGTACATGGATTGCATCACAAGTCCTATGAGGACAGGTTGAAGGAACTGAATATGTACTCCCTGGAGGAGAGGAGGGAGAGAGGGGATATGATAGAGACATACAAGTATCTTACAGGGAGGAACAGGGTGCAGGAATACACTATTTTTAAGCGAAAAAGATGTTCCAGGACTAGAGGGCATGGGATGAAGTTGGAGAGAGGACGATTCAGAGGAAACATGAGGAAGAATTTCTTCACAGAACGGGTGGTGGACAAGTGGAACACCCTGCCAGAGGAAGTGGTGGGGACTGAAACAATCATGGCATTTAAGAATGCATGGGATAGACATGAAGGAATTTTGGAGGTCAGGGGTAAGGGGCAACAGACTTCTTGGAAAACATAATCTGAACTTACAAGCTCAAATGGGCAGACTGGGTGGGCCATAGGCCCTTATCTGCCGACACTGTCCATGTATCTATGTATCCAGCTTTCCTTTCCTTTTCCATATCAGGTTAATGCATATCAACCATGCTGGCTCTGACCAGAGTTTGTTTTAAGAGCCTCAAATAGTGAACCATAAATGGCTGTGATCAAAGGTCATTCCGATCACGACTCACTAGCATCAGTTATATGCATGTATCACTGGGAAGGTACAGCTCCCAGTAGCTCTCACTTATAACTGACATTAGAAGTTCCCAATCACAGAAGGCCTTTGATCACTAGCAAGTCATGCTTCATTCAGTGGTGGCAGCTCTTAAAAGACTGCTACATGGGGCACTCGGGAAGCCGTTTGATCTAGTGGTTAAAGAACAAGCTAACTGTCATGAGATCTAGGTTTGACTCTAACAATTGCCACTTATTCACTATGTGACCATGAGCAAGATGTTAGGCACTTATACATGCAGTGATCTGTATCGGAACAAGCAGTACAGATCAATTGCAATATTACCCTGTGTGGTGTCTACAGGCGATCCGCTCCACAACAGAAGTGAGCGTCTACAGATTCCACTTTTCCTGCTTGGCTGGGTTCGTCAACTCTTGTAGCATTTCACCCAGCCATGTACTGTACTAGCATCCTTCCACCCATTTCTGTCCCATGAAAAGGAAATCCTGTGCTCTCCTGGCTGTTACGGAACAGATTGCCTGTAAACGTTACACAGGGTAACGTTGCAGTTGATCTGTACCACTCGTTCCGATACAGATCACTGTGTGTATAAGTGCCTTTTGACTGCAGCAGACCGAGAGGATCAAGGTGCGTCATGGAACCAGTGGTACTGGTAAGCCCCATGTAAAAGCACCTTTTGTTATCCTTACTGTGCTTAAAGGGGCACCGTAAACTAGGGGTGCATGAGTAATGAACAGTTATTTCCTTAATACAACAAATAATTGGCTATTCATTACTCAGAAGGAAAAATGAATAACTAGCACTATTTGGGCCTATTAGGCATTTCACTATTTGGTGGGAGTTCAAGATCTCCCAAGACCTCCTGTCCAATCAGAGGCCACTTTGGAAGCTCACTGAAAGCAGTTCATGTGATCCCGCACTTGCAGAAGCTACAAGCAAGAGAGAAAAATGTCTCAGCTGCTGTGAAAGCGCAATCTACTTCCATCCACTTAGTAAAATTAGTCAAAATGCAGAAATCTAGAAGATTTGTATTCCATTTCTAAATCTGAGGCAGGGAGGGTCGATTTTTTTATCCTTGTAGTGTGAATTTTTTTTTTTATTTTTTTAATCAAGAGAACTAAGAGCCTTTTTCTCTTTTGACAGTCTTGTTAACTTTTACAACAGTAATCCTTCTGTAAGTGTGATGTATCTACTACACATGGCCAAATCTTGTGTTGCTGATTTATCTGTTATGTACTGTATAATCCTGTGTTGTATTCCAGCCTGTATTGTTACCCGGGTCGCCCCTGAAAAAAGGACCTCTGGGGCCCAGTGGGCCTACCCGGTCATCAAAATTAATAAATAAATAAAAAATAAATACTGCTAGAGTGACAAGAAAATGAAACAACAGAAAGGCTGTTTGCTGAAAGAGGAGAGCAGTGTTTCAGCCCAGCAAACACACACACACACACACAGCCTGTGTGTATATTAAACAAAACCAGATTTAAAGCTGTAGTGGTTTAAACAGCTTAAGGGAGCAAGGGGGAATTTGTAGAAGTTTATTTAGTATGCAACCCCTAGGTGGCGTTATCTCAAGGGCTACTTCCGCTGCCTGCATGACTAATTGCAGGTTAAGGGGTCTGGGTACGGAAAAAGGGTGCCTCCGCCCAGAGGACAGGGTTATTGAAAGCATAGCTGACCTAGGTACAGCCCTCCGGGACACTGTAACCCCCTCTTTCCCCTCTAGTGGCCTAAGCAATGTACGTACAACAGACACAGTTACAATAACCCCTAATCAGCATACAAATCCCCACTCGGTTTGCACTTACCACCAGGGCTGGTTCCACCAGTCCGACCCTGGAGACCCCCTGTAAATTAAAGTTAGGCACAGTACGTAACAACAGTACAGTGCTTCTGGTACAAAATGGAACCACAGTCAGATTAAATGCAAAAAGAATTAGATCTGATTTATTCAGGGGGAATGAACAGGGGAAGGGCGTAATTTGGCTGATTAGTTCTGTAACTGATTCAATCAGGTAATCATGCATGCACTTTAGAGTCCCTTCACAGTCACACACTCTGGGTACCCAGTTGGAACAAAGGTGGGCTAGCCTAAATCGTTGCCTGGGGTAGGCCGGCATTGCAGCTGGTCGGGGCCCTGTGATGGAAAGAAGAAACATGCACAACCTCACACAATTTGTAATCCGGAGCCTGGATGTTTAGTTTGTGACAAGGAAACAACAAAGGAATCAGATGACAACACTTTTTTTTTTTTGAAATTACTGTTTATTTCTCCTCCCAGCCTGCCACCTCCGACCCTTCAGGGTGGACAACTGGACATCCCACTGCCCGGAACTCTACCCACACAGACCCACAGGCTCCATGGAGCCTCGGATTACCCCCCAGGCGGGGATGAGGTGAGGGTCAAACCCCATTACTACGCTAAGGCCGGTCTGTGGTCTGCTGGGCGGCACAGGCAAATCGTGGTCACGCCATGGTCCCCCCATCTTCCCGGCTGTGGCAGGCTTGTTTTCCACGATTTTCTCCCTCCCGAGCAGCAAGTACCCTCCCCGACGTCATGACGCGTACGCCGACGTCCGTGCTGCTCAATAGCCGCCCATCTCCCAGGTGGAGCTTGCAGTTCCTCGAGCCTCCGCTCGGGGTCGTGCAGGTGTCGGGCAACGGCTGAATCCCTCCCCGGAGAAGGCGAGCTGTTGTTGGACGCTCAAGCCTATCTCCCCCCGGCCGACCCACCGATGACCCGAGTCCGCTCCTGAACCCGGGTCGCCGGCGTGGAGAGAGGTGTGGCGTCCAGCGCCTCAACCCTCAGCGCCACCGGGCCGGCAATGACAACACTTTTGATTTAATTGATGTTGCAGGGAGCTACCCTGGGGTTTACTCAAACTACCCAATACGAGACACAGGAGGGACGAGATGGAGACTGCAGGTTGGCATGCTGGTATGCCAGGAGAAGCAGGGCCCACACGAATCACCAAGGTGTTGTTCCTGTTCGAGATGGTTGAGCAGGGGGCTGATTCCCGGGTGAGTCTCTCGTCGATGGTGATCTCAACACCTGGAGTAGCTAGCTGGGCTAAGGTGGCAGGGCCCAGGCCAGGCGAACAGTTCAGATTCAGTCCAGTAAATGCTGGATGCAGCTTCCAGCAAGCGTGACACAATTAGGCAGTGGGGAACCAAACTGCAACCCACTAACAGCATTCAGCACACTTATAGTAAGACAAAACACAATACCACAGGTCGGATGACACTCTGGTTGCAATTTCAGCTTTCCTGAGCAAAACCGTGATCTCTGTGGTGATTTCAGATGTCCTGACAGGCCCGATCTCGTACAGCAAATCTTCGATCTTCTTCAGGCAATCGTACAGTCACAATTCGGCTGCTTTTGTCACAATTGGTTTGGATACAGTCCAATTATTTAAGCACTTTCTAAAGATCCCTTTCAAGGGACAGCAGGCAGATAGGCCAAACTCAGCCTCTCTACCAGTTTCCCACACGACTACGCAGGAGCAGCTGCTTGAATGTCTTGAGCTGTTCATTCTCTCAACTCCATTCTCCGACTGACTCGACTCACTGTACCCATTAATCAGGGCACAACGAAATGGCTTGGAGATGTGGTCCGAAATAAAGCTTCTCTAATCTCTCCATGCGGAAGAACTGAAGGCATGCAGGCAAGACTCAGCCTTCCCGCCAAGTCCCACGCTATCCCACGGGGCAGCAGCTCATCGAGCTGGAGCTGATCACTCTTCCAGCTCCAACTCTCTTCTGCCTCTCTGCTGCAAGCAGCTTGGGACTTTCCCTCTGATCCAAAAGGTTCGATTCATTGATTCATCTGTCTGTCACAGCAAGGGCTCCCCCTCCAGATCCATTTAGGCGCCAAAGAGGAAAAACTACAATTCCTACAAAGATACTGATTGGTCCACAATGGCAGTCCAGAACCAGGATGGTGGTGATTCACAGAAATGTCCATGCTGCAAAGAAAGCAGGTTAGACAAACTTTGGTACCATTACCACCAGCCTGGCAGTGGGCATTTAGGCACACGCAAAGAAGACTTTCAGGAACCCTCATTTGCAGGGGGGTTACAAATAAATAGAAATTGAAGGTTTTGCTTGTAACTTAGTTGACTTGTCTGAAACAAAGGACAAGGCTTAGTAAGCATTTAGTTGCAGTAGTCTAACTGAAGTGCACTAAAGAGCAGAACTGCACTCAATACATTTATGATTTATTTTATTTTTTTTTGCTGGAGTCCAGAGTCAACTGACTCCCACCACCACTGCTTCTGGACGGCTGCTGTTTTGTCCTGTGTTTGTGTGAGCAGTAGTGTCCTGTGGTGTATACATATTGTGTAGTGCACACAGCTCAGCAGTTAAGGACCTTTTTAGTATTGTTTGTGGCTTCATGCCAAAGAAGAAATTAAAAAAAGGAATTTATAAGTCAGGCTTGACTTTTAGTGAGTGATACTTGTCAGCTCACTAGCATTGTCGCAGCAAGTGACTACTATATTTCATAACAATATGATTTAAATTTCATATTAGATATCTTTCTTTGAGGAGCCCGGGCCTGGGCCCCTCCTCCAAGTCTGTTTGTGTAGTTGCGAGTATAATGCTGTGTTTGTTAGCTGGTAGGGTGGAACTAGTCAGTTGACTCCCACTGCTTCTGAGCAGCTGGTTGCCGTTTTGTTCTGCGTCTATATGTATAGTGTATACTCACGAAAGACATTGTAAGTTTGTGGCTTCCTGCCTAAAAATAAATTTAAAATGTATTTATTTATATATGAATTGTATTGGATAACAACCTTTGAGCTAGGAGCTCATTTACTTTTATCCCCCTCCTCCCGGGTCATGCCTGAAAATAGGCAGAATTTGTCTAGTGCACTTACCCAGTCAACAAAAACTAAATAAATAAATAAGTAAACAAAGGTTCCACATCAATTACAGGAATTTGAGCAAGCACACAAAGACGTGAGCTATATACAGAAGAAATACAAGTGGCTAAACAATAAAAATACAGAAAAAGTTAAAGAGCATCTACAAACAAGCATATTTCCACATATGTGATTTTCAATTTTGTTTCCGGAGGATAGCGGGGCACAGGATCCAAGGCAGCATGGATTCTCACTGGGAAGGTCCTGTCAGACGAATCTTATAGATTTCTTTGACTGGGTGACCAGGGTGGTAGATCAGGGAGGGGCGGTGGATGTGGCCTACCTGGATTTCAGCAAGGCCTTCGACACTGTCCCACAGAGGAGATTGCTAAATAAATTGGGGAGCCTGGGAGTGGGTCCTATGGTGGTAAAGTGGGTTGGGAACTGTCTAAGGGACAGGACTCAGAGGGTGGTGGTAAATGGCATGAAATCTGAGGAGAGGGAGGTGACCAGTGGGGTGCCACAGAGGTCGGTGCTGGGGCCAGTCCTATTAATCTCTTCATTAGCGACATTGCAGAGTGTCTGGAGGGAAAGGTATGCCTCTTCGCAGATGACACCAAGATCTACAACAGAGTAGACACACCGGAGGGGGTGGAAAAAATGAGAAAGGACCTAAGCCTATATCGGAGGAGTGGTCGGGTGTCTGGCAGTTGAGTTTCAATGCTAAAAAGTGTGAGATCATGCACCTGGGTCACAGGAATCCAAGGGAGGAGTACAGGATGGGTGGGGAAATTCTGGCCAGCACAAGTCAGGAGAGAGACCTTGGAGGTAATCATATCTGACAACCTGAAGGTGATCAAACAGTGTGAAAAAGCGGTGGGGAGAGCAAACAGAATGTTGGGGCGCATAGGGAGGGGCATAACAAGCAGGAGGAAAGAGGTGGTGATGCCACTGTACAGATCACTGGTGAGGCCTCAGCTGGAGTACTGTGTCCAGTTCTGGAGACCACATCTCTGGAAGAACATTGACAAAACAGAGGCAGTCCAGAGAAGGGCAACGAAGATGGTACATGGACTGCACTAGAAGCTCTATAAGGAAAGACTTAAGGACCTTAATATCTATTCACTGGAGGAAAGAAGGGAGAGGGGAGGTATGATAGAGACTTTCAAGTACCTTAGGGGAATAAACAGGGTACAGGTGGAAAGCATATTTCAGAGAAAATTCTGCACAAGAACAAGGGGGCATGATATGAGGCTGAAGGGTGGAAGGCTCAGGGGTAATGTTAGGAAGTACTTCCTTCCAGGAGAAGTGGTGGGGACAAAAAACAATACAGGGGTTCAAGAGTGCATAGGATAGACATAAGGGTACCCTGGAGCTGTGCAGAGCAGGAGAGCCGCAGATCAAATAGGATCTGGGACTGCAGCAATGAGTAGGCAAATGGGCTGTATGGTCCTTATCTGCTGACAGATTCTATGTTTCTACATAAGTTTATATAAGTTAAAATAAGTAATGCAGCAATTACAGATCAACGATATTAGAGGGGTACACTAATCCTGACTTGAAGCTAACAAAGAGAAAAAAAGAACATCATGGGGGGAATTCTTAGGCAAGAGGTGCGATAAGCAGCCAGATGTTAGCAGTTGTCAGGAGGTTGCAGTGGAGGAGTGGCATACAGCGAGGGAGTTGGAAGGGTGGAGAGAGGACTGTGATAGGGCAGAGGAGGTGATTGGGGGAGGGGTGGTGGACAGAGATGGGGTGTTAGAAGGGAAGGGGAGAGGTAGTGGAGGGGCTGATTAGTGGGAAAGGCGGTGGTGGGTAGAGTCATGGGGAAGTAGAGATGGTGGAGGGGGGGAGTGTAGGAACGGGGCTACAGTTGTACTGGGGATGGAGGAGGGGGGGATAGGAGGATAGGGATTCAATAGGTAGACCCGAGCTAAGGAATGGGGAAGCAGGATAATAGGGGCTTGGATGGTGAACAAGAGGGGGGAGCAGGATGTGGGGATAAGGAAGATTAGTCCGAGCAATCACACTCACTTTGTGCAGTTTAGTTAAGTGTTTGTTCTCTTTTAATGGGCCTAGCTTAGGAATGTTTGTGAAGGTAGAGGGCAATTCGTTGAGCCACAGTGGGGACTTATAGGAGAAGAACCGTTGAGCAAGTGCTGTGTGACGAAAGGGAATATGTAATGCCATCCTAGCCTTGCCTCTGGTCAGGTGCAGGTTTGCGGCTGGTTTGAGGAGCATCTGGATGAAACTGGGGGTTAAGCCTTGGGTTTTTTTTTTTTTTTTACCAAAGAGGCAGATATGGTACTCTATCCTCCCTAGGAGGTTTAGCCACTTGGTCTGTGCATAAAGGTCACAGGTGTGAGTACAGCTGCCTGCACTTTGATCCAATCTACAGGTCTTGTTTAGGGCTGTTTTGGCCCTATTCAGTGCCCTTTCAGTGGCCGTGCTATTTACAACTAGACCATAGTCTATGATGGAGAGTATTAAGTTATTAACACAGCAAGGGATAGGGCTTCAGTTGTCAAGGAATGCTTGACTGCTATAAAGCAGTCAAATTCTTGTGTTGACAGTTCTTTCTACATGATAGTGTTACCACTGTGGATTTCCATCTCTTTGGGAATTGGGCTTGTCTGAGGGATATGTTTAGTATTTTTTTTTGAGTGCAGGTATAACTTTTTCAAGTGAGAGGGCAATCAGTTTTAAGTCAAGGGAGTGATTACTGTGCCTGTTTTTTCCAAGGGTGCACTGAAGGTATTTTTTAGCTTCAGTGGGGGAGATTTGTTTGAAATAGAAGGGGGGGGTTCGGTTGGGGGTAAATTGTGGTCAGATAGGGAACCATTTATGGTGTCTCCTTTTTCTTCAAAGAAGTCCATGGGGGAGGATAGTACTAAGGTCAGAGAAAGCAAGATTAAAAACGTCCGCTATGGTTTTTGGGGCTTGTGCGATATTCCCTTCAACTAGGAGCATGGAGAGGGAAGCTTTGCTGTTCTTTCCTGCGAGGTCTTTCGGGTTGTTCCAAAACATTTTGTTATCACCCCACATTTTACTGAGGCAGTCTTTGTAGTACTGGGCCTTGGCTATTCTGGTCTCATGGGTGCAGTTGTTCCTAGCTGCCCTATACCTTTGGAAGTCAAGAGGTTTTCCTGTGGCCTTAGCCTTGTGCCATAAGTGGTCCCTATTGCCCATGAGATCTAAGAGTGGTTGTGTGATCCAGCTGTTGCTGGGATTCTTCTGCTTCTGTTTTTATACAGGGGTGTAAATGTCACAAACTGCATTGAAGGTATCAATGTAGAGGTTCAATGCCTAGGCAACATCTTGCAGGATGTAAAGGAGGGACCAATCAAGTTGTATTAGGTGGGTCTTGAACAAGCTCAGCTGCACTTTTTTTAAGACCCAATCTGAGGTTAAGTTAGGGGTGGATTTGGCAGCTTTATTGGACCAGGGGCAGGTGACTGGGGAATGATCACTAAGTGAGTCTGGGTGGACTATGACATTAGTGATCCTCTCGTGATGGTTAGCAATAACCCAGTAAATCAGGGTTTTAGTATGGTAGTTAGTCCTTGTAGGGACATCTACCATTTGGGAGAGGCAGATACTGGATAAGGAGTCCTTGAAAGGGGCTGCATCCTGGGACAGCCAGTTGATGTTAAAGCCACCCAGCATTACTATCTCCTAGGTGCTACAAAGGTCTTTATGAAGTTGATAACCTTGTTGAAGCCAGGAATATGTTCCCTAGAGGGTATGTAGACCATAAGTACAGTTAGCGATTTATTATGGCTAGCAAGCAGTACCCTAAGGAGTTGCCAGTGCCAGTTCTATGCTTGGAAACTTGTCACAGTAAATAAAAAAGATTGATTTAGAATTCCAGCTTGTGACTGTTCACTGGTAGTGCTTAATTCCTGCTGTTTTTTGTTACTTTGGGCTGGCCGACCAGACAGCACCCACCTCCTACAGAGCTTGCAGTGATCTTTTTTTGCTTTTGTCAATCTTTGGAAGGAGACTGCAGATGTTAATGGAGGCCAGTTTCCAATGCTACAGTACCAGTTTCCTGAACATGTATTGGGCCACAAGGGCCAGGATTGGGGTGCATGCTGCCGAAAGTAGCAGGAGCAACAATGTGCAACATAGGAGATAGGTTTTAAGGAATTATTGCCTTACAGTCTTGGTGTGTCTGAGTTTGTAGCTGCCTTTTGAATAGGATAATGTAGTAATCAGGCTGAGTGGGTGGGATAAGATAGCTATTCTGGTATGGATTTTAGGATGGCAAAAGAGGTTACTGGACAGAGGTTTGTTATTGTTGTTATTGGTAATAATCCCTCCCATTGAGCCATATGTATTGCTGGACAATAGTTGCACATCAGATGTTGCATGGCCACTTATGCTGTCATTATCCGGGGGGGGTCACTATGTGACAGGGCTATTGACAGCACATACACAAACAGACGCAGGTTAAGGTATGACATAGTGATCTTTGAATGTACAGGGGAACAGGGGTGTGCCTGTGATGTCTTTAGAGTCCAGGGCCGACTAGCATGTAGTGGTTTACACTGAGAGTGTAGGCAGTGAGATCCAGGATGATTGGTGTCGCTTAGCCATTTTATGGACCCATGTACAGGCAGCTTCCGTGTTGTGCAGGTTACAGTAAATTGGGGCAGCAGCTACCAGTCCCTAGGTAGGATGGTGGGACAGCGCTAGGCTGTCCGTAAATACCAGGTGACAGATGCACAGCAGGTGCAAGATTAGGGGAATATGAGTCAGTAAGGCAATTCCAATAACATAACTTTTTTTCAAGTTTTTCAAGTTTATTCAAGTTCTCTTGATTAACACCTTTGAGCCAGAGGCTTTTTTACATAGGTTTCATGTTGAGGTACAATTAACAAACAAATTATACAAACAGTGATGAGACAGAAAGGCATTAGGGTACATGCAGGCAAACATCTAACAGGCAGTTTGGTTATGTACATTAGAAATTAAACTGTTCCTAAGAGTCCTAGAGTGAGAGGACAGGTAGTAAGAGGTTAAGATTTACGAAGACATGGATAGGCAAACATCAGTGCAGGGATGAGAGCTGGCAAGTGGCATTGTTGACAGGATGTGGGAGGTTAAGTGCAGAAGCAGAAGTGCCATGGGAGGTGGCACACACAGAGGGTCCAAGATTCAGGAAGAGGAGCAATGCTAATTGAAAGTGAAAAAAGGTAGGTAATTGAGCTGGAGAGGGGAGTAGCAGGAGTGAGATTTGGAGGGCGGTGAGGGAGGAAGGAGGGGAGGTGGGGTGGTAGGGTAGCAGAAGGGGGGGAGATTGAATTGGTTCCGCTGGCCACAAGTGTTTACTAGTCAGAATTCACTAGTCAGGCTTGACTAGTAAGTGAGACTGGTCAGCTAACTTCTATTGTCGCAGTAAGTGATTACTATGTTTCACAATAATTTAATTTAATCTGCCTCTGAGGAATCCAAGTTTAGATCCCTCCTCCACAGCCATTTGTGCAACTGCGAGTGCACCGCCATATTTGTTAGGTGGCAGGGTGGGACTAGTCGGCTGACACCACTCTTCCGTCTTTTTGTGTGTGTGTGCAGTCAGCACTCAAGAAATACACTGTTGTAAGTTTGTGGCTGTGTGCCTAAGAAGAAATTTGAAACACAAGTTTCAGAATGTATGTACTAATCAGGCTTGACAAGTGAGTGAGACTTGTCAGCTCACTGACAATGTCACAGTGAGTGACACTGACTATATTATTTCATAATAATACAATTTAAATTTAATTTCATCTTCCTGGTAGGAATACAACCATGGCAGACAGAGGATGCACTGGAAAACATAGTTGGTCTGGCATTCCCAGCAAAGCTGCAGTAGGTGTAGAGCAGCAAGTGGCAGGTGAGGATAAGCATACTGTAGAGTGATGTTTAGAGCACATTCCCTGCACAAAACTATTTTTACCCGTCAAAGCTTGCTGACTCCAGCACTGGTACAGAGTCAACTGACACCAGGAAAAAAAGTACCAGAACTACTAGCAGTCCTGCAAGGAGGACATTGTCATTAACTGCTACTGATACCACCAATGTTGATGTGTCCTTTTCATCCCTTGTCACTGCCATCAGTACCACTGTCACCTCATCCGCAGTAACCACCACTGCTCTGATCCATCACCTGTCCACAGCAACTACTGGCATCCCAACGTCTGCTGCAACAGTTGCCCTGCCAACCACTCCTGCCACTGTGACCCAGGCCACTCCCACCACTGTAACCATGGCAACCACCAGTACTGCTACGGTGACAGTGGCCCTTTCTAACACTGTGGGCCCCATCAGTTGCACAACTATTTCCAGTACTGTGTCACCCCCTGCTGGGGCACCATTTGATTCTCTGTCTGTCTCTAGTATTGTGTATGAAAAGGAGCACTCATCTGGGCCTGAGTACATTCCACCATAAGAATTGTCCACTGACACAACATCTGAGGAGGCTAACCTAAGCAGCTCTGATGATGAGGCAGAGTATGGTGAGTACCTTTACAGGCATGAGGCAAGAAAGTCAGGTGGCAATAGAAACGCAACCTCTTGACGTCACTGGCAAGAGAAAGTAGGGTATGACTCCTCTCTCTCTGGAAAAACTTGTCAAGCTATTTTGTTCAGTGGGCTCCATCCCAGCTTGAACAGCCAAGTGCAGCAGGGGCACCAATAGTGCCAAAAGAAAGCCTGCAACAGCCAGTCCAAGCAAGAAAGGCTAGAGTGGGTCAAAAGGGCGGTGCTGGTCCTGGTGGTGACACTAGCGGAATGAATACTGTCAGGGGTTAGAGCATGGTATGGCTGCATTTCACATTACGAAAGAAGATAACAGAAAGGCAGTGGGCACAATGTGCAGTATGACTAGCAGTGGGGGAAATCTCTGGCAAACTTAACAACAACCTTCGTAATTAACCTCCTAAAGCTAAAACATCCCTAGGTTTTTAAAGTTTCAGGGTCTGTGCCTGTGGTTCCATCAGTCCCCTTAAGTGGTGATGGTGCACTCATTGGTGCTGGTTGCAATACCATAGACCATTTTGCCTCCAAAAAACTGCTGGTGCTACCACTCCATCTCCCTCAACACCAAAGAGTCCAGTACCCTAGCACTCTCACCGCTGCCAGAAGCCAATATTTCCGCACCATCTGGCAAACATATAACATCCCCCCCATCCACGGCCAGTGCCAAAAGTGGAAGAGTTCCAGGCCTCAACTAAATACCAGTCTTTCCTTCCAATTGTTCAGCATATCACATAGCTCATAGGTGAAATGATGGCACTGGATTTGAAACCCTTTTCTGTAGTGAAAGACACTGGCTTTCGGAGACATTTTCAGCACTTGCAGATATGGTACCACATTCTATTATGGTCCACATTTTCATGGACTGCTGTGTCAAAGATATATGAGGGCATGAGAATGGCAATTCCAACATTATTTTTGAAGGCTGTGGGGTTTTCCACTGCACCTCAGACATCTGGAGCAGTACAAACTCCATGCATGTATAGCTCTCCTTAATCACACACTGGTGTGTGCAAAAGCCTATGTCTCCTGTTGTCTATTCCTCCTCCTCCTCTCCCTGTGTTACTGGCTCTCCCTTTATACCCTGAGTCACTCCTAGTCTGTTCTTCTAAATGTGGGCTAATGGTGAAAGACCACACATCACCGAACATCCTGATATTTATTCAAGAGCTGCACAGTGTAGGGAGGCAGCATAGTATAGTGGTTAAGTGCACTGAGTTGCAAATCTGGAGAAAAAACAACTGGAAAACTTGACCTGAATCCCACAGCCACCACTTATATGCTGTGTGACCATGAGCAAGTCACTTAACTTCCCTGAGCTTCGAGGATGCACCTGGAAACAAGCCTTGGATTAGTGTGCCATTCCTGGCCAAAAACTGTAAAATAGATAAAATAATTAAAGATGCTGCAGTCTTGGATAGTTGGTACCAATCTACTTGCTGTTTTTTTCATCATGGATTAGGGGGCAAATGTGGTGAAAACACTCGGTGATGGGAATTTCATCATAATTTTTTCTTGGCAGCACCTTGAATCTAGTGGTCACATTTGCCTTACATCAGAGGTCTGAAGCTAGCAAGACTGTCTAAACAGCATGTTCCGTCTGTGCTCCTTTTTATCTCTCTGTAAAGGTGACTAACCAACTAAGAGAAGTGCAACAATGTCTTGATCTGTCTCAACATTGCTTGATACAGGATGTGAGCATCAGATGAAATTCATCGTGCCTGATGCTGCCTAGACTACTAGTGCAGAAGTGCACTTCATGACACGTCAATGGAGTGCGACACTGGGGAGTGCAAGGCCACCATGAGAGATCACTGATTTACACCATGATGAGAGTACTTGGGACATTTGAGAGGGGCACCCATGATCTAGGTGCATCCACTGCCACGCTCAGTCAGGTGATCCCAGCAGTGCATATGCTGAAAACATCCATGGAGAGATATGTAAAGAAGCACAGGGAGATTCTGGATGAGGCAGCTGTGCAGATTGAGCATCTACAAGATGAACTCAATGCAAGGTTTGCAAAAGTGCTGGATAGTCATGGCCACATTTTGCAAATTATGCTAGTCCCCATCCCCAGTTCAAATGTGAGATCCTGCACATGGCTATGGATAGCCACAGAGTGACTCGCATTCTCAAGAACTGTTTGATGAGCTGACTGGTCACATGCAGGGACTGTTGCAACCATCTGGGAAGGAAGCTCATAAGAAAGAGGAAATGGCATGTGGCAGATTGGGTTCTCATTGAACTGGTAGAGAAAGAAATGCCTTGTACTGGCGGCAGCACCCATGAGAGCAAGTGGTCACTGCCCAGCCCATCCTTACATCTAGAGTAACCAACGAGGACACAGTCACAGCATTTTTGCTTCAGAAAATATATTGAATGGCTATTTTGTGTAGTCCCTTGAGCCATTTCAGGTTGATCCATTGAGCAACTGGGCACAGAAGATGCATTCATCCTCCTCACTTGGCACAACTGGCTTTGAGATACATCAGTTGCTGCCCCCCCCCCAATAAGTGTGCCATCTGAGACGCTGTTCATCACAGCTGGTGATGTAGTTGAGCCTCATCATCCCTGAACACAGCAAACAGGTTGTTTTCATCAAGCTTAACTTGTCATTATTTAGGTACAAATATGACTTAACCCATAAAAGAAAAATAACCTGCTTTAGCTCCATTAAGTTCAGCTGCATATTTCCCCCCAATGCTTCCTTCCTGCAGTGTTGCACCTTCATTATAATACAGATAATTTTTTTCTGAACCAGATACAACTTCTCTTCTTGTTGTCTTAATACATGTCATTATCATGTATGTTCAAAACAGCAAGGTAAAATCAAAATCCAGTGGGTGTTTGTTTCTCACATTATGACTTCCTAACAATGAGGTTGTGAAACTGGATTCACTGCACAGTGTACTCACCACTCCACTTTTGCATAAAGCTTACAATAACATTCCCCAAGTGTTCTTGTTTTATTTAAAGGCCCACATAGCCCTGTTCTGACAATACGACTTGTTTAAGGGGCTGTTTTTACTATTTTGACCATTCTGTAATCACTTTTGTAATCAACATTTTCTGCTCCTGTCCCCTGGGTCTGCCGACAGCACCCACTTCAGCAACACCTCCAACCTTTTTGCGAAGTTACAGTACCAGTTAAACACCACTTACCCAAAACCACAGTGTGGTGGGTGGCCAGCCACGTGAGAGCCTGTGGGGTGTGCTGGCATGTAGCAGCCTGGCCATTTTCTTTTGTTCCTCCCCCTCCCCCCCACGTTTGGGGCTTAGGGACATGTGCACCAGCATGCCATGCTCCAATTCTTCCCCTCTGTGTGCTGACCCGCAGTGCTGCTGCCTGGCCTCTGTCAGGTGGCAGTCTCTGCAGCAGGAAATGAGGTTCTCCCTCCCTGGGGGAGGAGAGCTGCCATCAGAACCTTGATCCTACCTCACCCTACCAGCCCACTGAGTGACTCTGTCCATTCCCAAACACAGGCTGCTGGCATGGGGAGCAGAAGCACAACCACTCCTCCACTGGGCTGTCTCTTACTATCCTTTTCTTGTTTGCAGTTATTTCTCTCACAAATAACAAAATATTGCATACTTTTATTGCTCTTTTAAAAGACTTTCATTCCAAGTTTCTTTTTTTTTCCACACATCCACGTTGCCACCGTCCAGCTTACGTTAGATGTGCGGCAATCCCACAGGGGGACACTGTCTGTGTCACCACTTCCTGAGAGAAGAACCATCCATGGGCTGCTAAGTCCTTCCTCCTCTGACTGGTCCCCAAGTGACCAAGGTCTGTTCGGGAACTTGGTTTCCTCGGAGTACTTAGCAGCGCTGATGGTACTGTATCACTGCAGAGTTGGCTCTTTCTGTTCATTGTAATCAAAACATTTGTTTTTAGGGCTGGTCTGCAGGTCAGACCAGTTCTTACTAGGATCAAAGTCAGGACATGTCTTGCAGCTGTCCCATTGAAATGCATTGTGGGACTGGGATACACCTTTTTATGGCTGTCAGTGAGTGAGTTGTGCCTTGCTACTGCTCCTTGTAGCTGTATGCAATGCTTTGCTAACTTTTTGTTAGCTGCAAGGAAGATAGTGCATGAGAATCGGATGAGCAAGTGGCACTACTCTCATGAACATGCAGCTGACCTTGGTGAAGAAGTCTTTGGATTGTTTAGGCACACACCCCTAACCCCCACCCTATTGTGATGCCAAGAATGACCATGAATGATTTCAGAGAGGAAGTAGTAGTTAACTATCAGCACAACTTTGTGAATGGAATGCTATCATGGACTAAGTGCCAGTGATCCTGGCTCCACCGCCTGACTCACCTTCTCTTGCTCTTTCCTTCTCTCGAACTTCAAGCTCAGCTCTGCATTTTTCCCAGTAAACACACAGGGAACACGCTGCCACACATGCGCCAACCCAGCCTGATGTGCAACAGAATGGTCTGGTACCCAACCTGGTCTATCAAGGAATAAAACAAAATCTGTTCCCTTCCCACAAATTACCTGAGGTGTCCAGTGCCCAACCCAGCCAGGAACACAACAAAAATCTGGCCCTCTCTCCCAACTAGCGAACAGGCCCCATGTCCAACATGATCCATTAGAGAATAAAAAAAGGCATCTTTTCTCCTCCACCCAACTACCATACTGTATATGGAGCACTATAAGTGAATTTGGTGCTGAGGAATGGAACCAGTTGCCTGGCGCTGGGTGGACTTAAACCATTGTGAACAGTGTAGGGAGCATTACTGAAAAGCTGTGCCTCTGCATCAAAGCCCTCCATTTTGGCATTGTACACCAAAAATTCATAAAACGGACACTGGCTGTAGTCCTCATATAACTACAATTATAACGGTGAGACTGGTGAGACAGTAAGGCCTGCTACACAAATAAATAAAGATAACAACATAAAAAATGAAGACCAGCCTTGTTGGCACCAGCCAAATCTTGTTCTTTTTTTTAATCTATTATTTTTCCCCTCCATGCTGTCCACCAGGGATAGTCCCTCTAATTAGACAGAGATACACCCTCAAATCTGATAGGGATATAGCCTGCTCTGTAATCAGACAGGAAATGGAATATACCCTGTTCAGGCTCTATGAGCTGCCATTGAGACAGCATGGAGGTTTTTTTTTTTTAAGTCGGGCCATTCAACTGACATGGCACCCAACTCCACTCTTGATCCTGGTCCAGTTAAGAAGTATCACCGAGGTCAGACCCTATCTGGTGGAAGATGACCAGGTGACACTTGTGCATGTCCTTGTGACCTTAAAGCTGGACTACAGTAGCTGGCCCGGTGGCACTGAGGGTTGAAGTGCTGGACATAGAAACATAGAATTTGACGGCAGATGAGGACCGCTTGGCCCAACCAGTCTGCTTATTTCCCTACCTACTGAATAAGCTGCAGATCCTAGTTTTACCAACAGCCTACTTCCTCCTACCTCCCACTAGAATTGCTTAATGTCTGTCCCATGCATTCTTGAATTCCCCACTGTTTTTAACACCATGACCTCCTCAGGAAGGCTGTTCCATGCATCCACCACCCTCTTCATGAAAAAATACTTCCTCGCATTACCTCTGAGCCATCCCCCCTCTATCTTCAAATTGTGGCCCCTTGTTCTTGCACATCTCTTTTTCTGAGAGATGCTACCTTCTTGGGCTTTGTTGATTCCCTTGAGGTACTTGAAAGTTTCTAGCATGTCCCCCATCTCCCTCCTTTCTTTGAGGGTATACATATTAAGCTCTTTTAGTTTCTCTTCATATGGCTTCTGGTGCAGACCCTGCACCATTTTAGTTGGCCTCCTCTGGACTGCCTCCATTCTGTCTATGTCCTTGCAGAGATGGGGTCTCCAGAACTGCACACAGTACTCTAGATGGGGACTCACCAACTGTCTGTACAGATGGATAACAACTTCCTGATTCTACTGTTGATGCCTCTCCCTATGCATCCCAGTATTCCCCAGCCCTCCTTACTGCCTTCTCACATTGCTTGCCTACCTTTAGGTCATCTGATAGGACTTACCCCCAGGTCCCTTTCCATTTTTGTTGTTGTTAATACCTCCCCCCTATAGTGTTCTCTTCCTCTGGGTTTTTATTTCCCAGGTACATTACTTTGCACTTCTTTGCATTGAATTTAAGCTGCCATACCTTTGAACATTTCTCCATCCTTTCTATCCCTCCCCCCTTGTATATCAACCCTGTTGCAGATCTTTGTGTCATCTACAAAGAGACATACTTTTCCTTCCAGTCCCTCTGCAATGTCACCTATAAAGACATTAAAGAGCACCCATCCCAGTACTGAACCCTGCGGTACCCCGCTAGTAACCCCCTTTCTTCAGAGTGGACTCTGTTTACTATTATCCACTGCATCCTATTGTCCAGCCAATTTTTTACCCACGTGACCATCCTGGGACCCAATCTCAGGCTGGCTAACTTGTTTAGTAATCTTTTGTGTGAGACTGTGTCAAATGCCTTGCTAAAGTCTAGGTAGGCCACGTCCACAGCCCCTCTCTGGTCTACTACTTTGGTCACCTAGTCAAAGAAATCTATTAGATTCATCTGACATGACCGTCCCGCTGTGAAACCATGCTGCCTTGGGTCCTGTGCCCCACTGGCATCTAGGTACACAACAATTCTTTCTTTCAGAAGTGATTCCATCATTTTCCCTACCACTGAGGTCAAACTAACAGGTCTGTTGTTTCCTGCCTCTGCCTTGCTCCCACTTTTGTGAAGGGGAATCACATCCAATCTCCTCCAGTCCTCAGGTACCCCATCCTTCCCCATGATTTGTTAAATAGGGTAGTCAGTGCGTTGGCCCAGTGGTGCTGAGGCTGAGGCTGATGCCTTACCTGCCTTTCATGTGACCCTCATTCGGAATGAGCATGGGCTGCTGGGGTTGGCAGGATGGAGATAGATCGAGCATCCAATGGACTGCTCTCCATCTATGGGGAGGGGGGAGATCAACGGCCAGTGCACACCTGACCCCTGGTGGAGGCTGGGGCTCAGGCACCACAGAGACACTACAGCATGGGTGCGGAGCGCAGCAGATGCTTGATGTGGGTGTGCACGGGAGTGTGTGCGACCTCGTTGAAGATGTCACTGCATGCTGCTTGGCCACGGGGGCACACTAAAACACCAGAAAAAGCTCCCGGCAGATGACAGAGGAGCTCACAGGCCCCACACCTAGCCAGCTATGGTGCAAACACTGGATCTGGTCTTGATAGGGGAGGACCCCCTCTGCTGACCTCACCGGGGGGGTAAGCCCTGGGAGCACTAGCACCAGTTGGGGGACATCAGGGTGATGGGGTTGGGGCTCCCCCAGAGTGAGAGGGCTGTTGGAGCAAGAGGAGCATAAATAATTACAAAAAAAAAAGGGGGTTGTCAGTGGTGCCATTAAATCTGGGATGAATCCTGTCAGGCCCCATTGCTCCACTTGGCTTGGTTGCCACACCTTATGCTATGCTGGTGACCCAAGTTCTGAAGCAAGCTCAGGTTGCCGTGGGTTGGCTGTGGGGGGGGGCAAGTAGCTGGACTGAGCTGTTGACAGGCAGCTCTCCTCCCCCAAGGAGGGATTTGGAGTCTCCCAGGCTCTTGGCTGCTACCAAGTAGATGCTTGGTGATAGTGCCAAGCCCAATGGGAGACTCATCGTTCGACTGGGCAGGGGGGAGGGGCCTATACCAGAGCCACAGGGTACATGCTTGCCTCCACAGGCACATACAACCGTGTTCTGGGGTTCTGGGGTAGGAGAGAGTAAAACAACAAGAAAACACCTATGTCTCCCCGTGGCCGAAGTAAGGCGGGAGGTGGCAATGGGGAGCAAAAAGATGAAAAAGAAAAGCTGGACTACAATAACGCTCTTTATCTGGGACTGTCCAGGAGGTTGGTGCAGAATGCCACAGTCAGGCTGATCTCCAGAGCTCCCTTTTCAGAATATATTACACCTGTGCTGCAGCAGCAAGGGCATGTCTTAAACTTTCGCGCAACAGGGCATTCTTGGTGGCAGACCCACTCATTTGGAACTCACTGCCTTGTCATCTTAGGAGTTGCTCCTCAGTGGAATGTTTTTAAAAGGGGCTGAAATGTTATCCTTTTAAGTCAGCTTATAATTTATCATGATGTTGCCGCTCTGTCTCAACATTGTAGAAATATTTTAATGTTATTTATTGATCTATGTTATGTATTGTTTTTTTGTCTGTGAATACCTTAACCTGTGCAGTGCTCTGAGCCTTTTGTTGGATAGGATGCTGTATAAAATAACATTTATTTATTTATTTCAAACGTTGTACCAGGAAAGACATACTGAGCTGGCAAAGGTTGGTTTCCAGATTTGTCCTGGGCTGGGGGGGGAGTAAATAATGCAAAATGTGCAAGTGAAGATAACATATTGAAAGGTGCAGTAGTAAATAAAATGCATTACAGATGTGTCCTGTGGGCGATGCCTTGTTTTTGTATTGATTATGCATTTTTTTCCATTTAACATCTGCTGCAAATTTTACTCCCAAATAATCATAGTAGTCTACCACTTGAATTGGTTCTCTGTCTATACGTAACTTAGACCTTGCTCGCTTTTCATAACCAAAAAATTATCAATGTTGTTTTTCCCTTGTTTATTTTAAAGAGCTAGTGTACTGCTTGGGATTAATAGTAATTTTCAGAAGCAGTATGCTATCACTTCTTATATCTCAAGTATTTTTTCTTTTCTATTTGTTAATTAGAAAATTTTCCACCTGGCAGTACTGGGGTGATGTGTGGAGCAGCACTCTGTCTGGAGGAAAGAAAAGTCAGTTCTGTTCCTCCCACACTACATCCTCAGAAATGACACCAAACACCTTGAGGCACCATAATCCTTGCAGCCTGAGCAGTGACTCTCACAAGCTACCAATCAAATTGCAGGAAATTGTGACATCACTAGTAACCAGGGACAGCCAGTACCTGATGCTTGAAAGTGAAACCTGGCAGTGAGAAATGGTTCTCATTGGTTACTAGTGATGTCATAGTCAGTGTGGTCTCAGTGTTGATGTAGTGGGAGGAACAGAACTGACTTTTTTTTTTCTCATCCAGACAGAGTGCTTCTCCTCACATCGCTCTAGTACTACCAGGTGGAAAATCTTCTAATTAACAAACAGAAAAAAAAAATACTTGAGATATAAGAAATGATAGCTGACTACATCTGAAAGTTACAATTAATTGCAGGGAGTTTCCAGGCAGTACACCAGCTCTTTAAGCAAATTCAGATCCACAACTCTCAGAGAATTTGTTCAGCTTCCTTTGGAGAAACTTTTAGTCAATTACAAAAACAAATAGTTGTCACCAGTCAGGAATGGCAGATGATACTTTTGCAATGAAGAAAAGTAGCCTTAATTACTTGGAAAGTGCAGTCCTTTATTTAAACATACAAACATACGAAATTTGCCAGCAGATAAAGGCCTAGAGGTCTATTAAGTCTGCTCGAATGTGCAGCTAGCCCCCCTTATTCTGCAGCTGCCCCTTCCTTACACCCTTCCCCTTCATTAACCCTCCCCCTTGTCCTGTCCCTTCCCCTTTTGAAGCAGTCCACTGTTCTACTGGATACCACATCTGCAGGTAATGCATTCCACCCAGCCACCACCCTCTCTGTAAAAAAGTGTCTCCTCATCTCCCTCTTGAAGCTTCCTCCCTCCCTTCAGTCTCATATCATGGCCCCTGGTGTCTCTCCCCTCCCTTACTTTGAACAGCTCCTTTGTACCTGTCTTGTTTATTCCTTTCATGTACTTAAAGGTTTCAATCATGTCCTCCGTCCCTCCTCTCCTCCAGTGAGTACATGTTCACCTCCTCAGCCTCCTCTGTGTAGTAAGTCCCCAAGCCCCTTGATCATCTTGTAGCCTCACGCTACACCCCTCAGTAACTTAATATCCCTCTTCAGTCTGAGCCAGTACTGCCGCAGTACTCCAGGTCTTGATCTAACTAATGACCTATACAGTGGCAGAATCACCTCTGCCTCCTCAGTGATATACCTTGCAATACAACCCAGCATTTTGTTGGCCTTTGCAGCTGCCTTCCTACATTGTGCTGAGTTGTTCATTGACCTGTAATGAGCACCCCAGATCCTTCTCCTCCTCTGTCTGGGCTAGTTGCACTCCCCAGCTGGTAACTCCTCCTTGGATTCTTCATCCCAAAGCCAGCACCTTGCACTTTTTGGCATTAAACCCCAGTTGCCAGGTGTCTGACCAGGTTTCAAGCTTTACTAGAGCATCCTGCAACCCCTGCCATCCCCCTAGGTCATCCACCACTGCCCCTACCTTGGTATCATCAGCCAACAGACTGATCTTGCTCTTGATGTCCCATGATATGTCTGCAATGAATATCCCAAACAACACTGGTCCCAACACCGAGCCCTGTGGAACACCGCTCGTCACTGTCCTTGGGTGTGAGAGCTCCCCAACCACCACCACCCTCTGTTGCCTTCCCTAAAGCCAGTTTCCTACCCATCCCACCAGCTTTGCACCCGCCCCGTGCCTACTAACTCACTTCCCAGCCTTCCATGCGGCACCGAGTCGAATGCCTTACTGAAGTCCAGATACAGGACATCCACTTCATGGCCCCTGTCCAGATGCCTAGTTACCCAGTCATAGAACTCCACCAGGTTGGTTTGGCAGGATCTGCCCCATATGAAGCCATGCTGTCTGCTGTCCTGTAGTCCTTTGGCCTCGAGGAGGGCCACCAGCCTCTCCTTCAGGATAGTCTCCATTAGCATTAGTCGTGGACCCGGGTTGTGGGTCAGGGGGGTTGGGGTCCGGTCAGCCCTCTGGCATATTGCTGGAGGGGATCTGATCCCTACCTCTGAACGGGTGCGTAACCTTGGAGTGGTACTTGACGGGGTGACTCTTCGTCATCAGGTGTCAGCAGTCGTTAAGTCTGCATTCTATCACCTCAGGAACATCGCCATGGTGAAACACCTTGTTCCGTCCAGCGATTTACCCGTGTTGGTCCATGCCTTCGTGACATCTCGCCTTGACTATTGCAACTCCCTTTACTTGGGGCTTCCTGGGGTTGATATCCACCACTTGCAGCTAGTGCAGAACACTGCAGCAAGATTAATGACAGGGGTGACTAGAAGAACACATATTACCCCTGTGCTGCGCGATCTGCACTGGCTGCCCATACAGTGGCGGATCACCTTTAAAGTAGGTCTTTTGACCTTCAAAGCCCTGCACGGACTCGGTCCTGTCTACTTGAAAGAGCTTCTGATCCCTTACCACCCCGTGCGACAGTTCCGTTCAGCCGACGAGGGGTTGCTAGAGGTTCCAAGGGTTATATTGAAGTCTTCTGGGGCTAGGGTCTTTGGGTTCATGGCCCCAACCCTCTGGAACTCTCTGCCTCGCCGGCTTAGAGAATGCACGACTGTGGAGGCCTTTAAGCGGGATTTTAAGACTTTGTTATGGAACAAAGCTTTTGTGGACTGATGTTGTTATTAACTGTTGTTTTTATATGTATACTTTGATTTTATGATTCATTTGTACAGCGCCTTGGCACTTGAAAGGCGCTAAATAAATAAAGTTTTATTATTTATTATTAATATTATTTCCCATAATGGATGTGAGGCTCACTGGCCTGTAGTTTCCTGGTTCATCCTTGGGGCCACTCTTGTGGAGGGGCACCACATGAGCCATCCTCCAGTCCTGAGGTACACACCCCAAATGTAGTGAGGCATTAAATAGGTCTGCCAAAGGTCCTGCAAGGACCTCTGCCAGCTCCTTCAGTACCCTGGGGTGGATGCCATCTGGGCCTGGTGCCCTGGTCACCCTCAGTACCTTCAAACCCTCCCGAACTCTTCCCTCCATGATTTCCCCATCTGTCACCCCTTACCCCCTTGTTTCTGCCATTTAACCCCCTTGGGTGTCACCCCCCTCTTCTCTTTAGTAAATACTGAGCAGAAGTACTCATTTAGTGCTTCTACCTTATCGCACCCTGCTTCCACCCAACCCCCCTCCTTCCTAATCCTTACTATGTGGTCCTTACAGCTCCTTTTCTCCCTGATGTACCTAAAGAAGTCCTTCTCCCCTTCTTAATGCCTTGTGCCAGCCTGGAGTTCGTAGATGCTTTGGCTTCCCTTACTGCCCTTGTCACCTCCTTGATTCTGTCAAGTACTCCTCCTGTCCTCCCCTTCCCTGTTTTCTTGTAATTCCTAAAGGCAGCTCTTTTCCTCCTTACCTTTTCCATGACCTCCTTGCTCAACCAGCTCGGTTTCTTAGCCCTAGCCTTCTTGCTCTGGGCATTGCAGCAGGTTTTGGTTGCCTCCACTATCCCCAGCTTTATGAGCTCCCACCTCTGGTTAGTGTCCATACTAGACTGAATTCTGGCCAGGTACCCTTTTACCACTTCCCCCATCCTCCCAAAGTTGGCCCTCCTGAAGTCCAGCACTCTTGTGCCAGAATCCACTCCCTTGCCCATATCCAATGTGAGCCATACTGAGTGGTGGTCACTCCCCGACAGCAGTTCCTCCACTGTAAGTTCTCTCACAAAGTCCCCATTTGCCAGCACAAGGTCAAGGGTATTCCCTAACCTGGTTGGTTCACTGACCATTTGCAGCAGGAAGTTGTCCTGGAAGGCATCCAGCAGTACCTGCTCCCTTCTGTTCCTGGTTGTTGGGGCACTCCAGTCCACTCCTGGCATGTTGAAGTCCCCCACAATCACTACACTACCCTTCTTGCAGGTCCTCCTGATCTGTCCCGCTAGTTCCCTGTCTAACTCCTCTGTCTGAGATGGTGGCCTGTATGCCACTCCCATTCTAAGAATCCTATTCTTGGAATCCTGGATTTGCATCCAAAGTGACTCCGTACTACCCGCCTCCCCTTCCTCCCTTACACACTTCAGTCCTTCCTTCCTTCACATATAGTGCCACACCCCCTCCTTTCCCAATCACCCTGTCCCTATGAAATACCCTTTACCCTGGTACAGACAGGTCCCAGTCATTGTATTGGGTGGCCCATGTTTCTGTGATGGCTGCAATGTCCACCTCTCCCTCTTCCATGAGCACCTGTAACTCTGCAATTTTCCTCCCAAGACTCCTAGCATTAAGGGTAATGACCTTCCACCCTCCCCACCCATCCTGCCCTCCTTTACTAGCATCACCAATAGTACTAGCCATTTGTCCTTTGTCACTGTTGTGGGGGGTAAGCACATATGGTTTCCCAACCTGTGATCTCTGCATATCTCTTGCCCAATTGCCAACCTCCGCTCCTAGTTTAAATTCCCATCTTCCTCTATGTACTCCTTCATCCTCTGTTTCAACACTTTCTTTCCCTCCTCACTCAAGTGTAGTCTGTCCTTGGCATATAGACTACTGTCCTCCCAGGTCCCTCCCCCTCAAAAGCCCATACCCTTTAGTACAAAACCAGGTTCTTAGCCATCTGTTAAATTCCTCTATTCTCAGCTTTCTTGTTGTGCTTGCCTTGGGCATTGGAAGTATCTCCGAAAAAGTTACTGATCTTCCTGCCCCCTCACATAATTGTGCTAGTTCCTCAAACCTCCTCTGGACTATATCTACTGTCTTGTCAGCCAGGTAATTCATTCCAAGTTGTGTAATTAAATGAGGCTTGTCCCTACCCTTCTAGCATATTTCAGAACAGATTGTCCACCCTTTCCGCTGTCATTCCTGGCATGGCCTCCACCCAAATGCGACTATGCCTCTCCCCTTTCTACCCACCTGACTCCTCTTAGTATTGAGTCCCCACTGCCAAAGATTCCACCACTCTTACTCCTGCTTGCTTCCATTCATCTCCTCTCTCATTTCCAACTCCTCTTCTTCCTCCTGCACATTATTTGCCCTGTTGCAATTCTCCCAGCAGAACTTCCACCGCTCCGGTTTGGTCCAGGCATTTATCAATTCTCCTCTAATTTCATTATTTCCTCCTCCACCTTCTTCCTCTCTAGCAGTGCAAAACTATTTTCTGAAGACCCTTCACAAATGCTCGCTCCTCTCTCTTCATAGTGACCTGTTCTCCTTTCCACTCCATGACTTTTGCCACTTCTTAGCCTCCCTCACAAGTCCCTATCTCCTCCTTCCATTTGTCTTTTGTCTCCTGACCGGTTTCCCGGCAATCATTCTTCCTGGCCTGAGCCCCTTGTCTCTGCTTCCCTTCTTCTGACCCTCTCCTCACCACTGTTGGCTTAAATCTCCCTCCCTCATCTCCCCTTCTTCCTCCCTCCAGTATTGGGCTGAACCCACCCCCAATCTGCCTTGCCTGTCTTATTTCCTCCTGCAGACCCTCGATCTCCTTTCTAAGTTTCTCTATGTGGTTGCACACTAAACATCCTCCCACACTCCAGGCAATTTTTAGAAAGATTGGTGCACTGCAGTTGGTGCAGCCTGCTACCCTACCCATTGCTGTCATTGTCCACCAGCGACCCCCCACCCTTCCAGATGCAGGATACCAAACACTCCCCCAAGTCTCCCCTCCCCCCATCAGTGCAAAACATTATTTTCTTAATTTCCCTTAACCCCTTTGTTGTACACGTTTAGATAGATTGAGCAACTGCTTTTTATATTCCTATCCTTCCTATCCATACTCAAAGAGAGACTTTAAGTAGCTATTGTACAACCTTTTTCAAACTCCTACTCCTCCTTTCCCCAGTGCAATAGCAATGCAAAGAAGTAACAATGAAAGCTCCTAGATTTGCAGTTACTTCCCTTCCACTGAGATAGCAGTCACCTCTTCACTTGCTGCTGTTCCTTTCCTGGATGTCTGCTTCTGCTATGACAGGTGCATATCCTTTGCCTGTTTGAGGAAGTGATGTCAGAACCCCTGGTATAAAGGAAATAATGGACGGGCGGGTGGGGTGAGGGGTTGGGGGTGGGACCAACCCAAGTCTTCCAGAAACAATCAGGTAGCTGAGGCCCCTGGTCAGACCATTAGCACCCTTCCCCTACTCTGCACTAAACTTTGCAGCTAGTGAAGCCAGCAAAAATGAATCACAACTCTACTCAAAGCCCCCAAAATAGGTTTCTACCAAAAGAAACAGGACTCCAATTCAAACAGCTTCACCAACAACACATCAAAATAGGCTTGAAATTAGAATATATAGGTCTCCAATTCAAAGAAACAGCCTCAGTTAAATCACACCAAATAGGTTTTAAATCAGAAGAAACTGGCCTCTACAAATGCAGCCTGCTACACAGTGAAACATCAAACAAATGAGCCCACTTATAGCTACCAAAACAGGTTTCAAAATTCCAACAGCCCCAAACAATACCCTGCTAGCCCCTTAGAAGTAGTAAGAAAGAAAAGAAATAACCTTCTACCAAGTAGAATCCACAAGAAACAATGTAAAAACAACAAGAAGAAGCTACTGCACTGTAACAGATCTGATCCTGTCCCCTTCTAGTTCCTTCTGAGAAGCCAAAGTGTATATTCACAGCAAACGTGGCATCCACACAGGCACCCCACTAGTCCCCCTGACACATTTTGTGCTGAAATGGTGCTTTCTCAAAGTGCCTGCTTTTTGTATCTCTCCTGTTGAGTGCTTCAGCAGTGGCATGGTTTTCCCTGGATGTGGCATCCTTACTTGATTTCAAATCACAGTTCTCAGTAGAATTATTTAATAGAATAGTTCCCACTGCAGTGAAAGGTGTGTGTTTGTGTGTGTGTGTGGGGGACTGGATGAAATATTGATCAGATTTCATTTTCCAGAGACTATGTAACTATAGGTACCACCCCACCACCCCACCCACCTCACCCCCAAAAAAGTGGGGGGCATACTTTTGTTCCCCAGCCCTCCTCAGGACTGCTGTCACCTTTTCTTTGTTCACCCCACCCCCAGAACTGGAATGCTACAAAGTGGGATCAGAAGGGAGCTGCATGCATCCAGATTTTATTGGCATCTTCTTTATCAATGTGGATCACTACTTCTGCCACCCTACTCCTGCCACACTTCAGAAGTGGCTGCCTGCTATTGATAAAGAAGATCAATCCCACTCCCATGAACCAAGGAGCTATTGAACGATGCCCTGATACAAACAGATTTAAGCATGACCTGTGCACGGACCAACTGGGGGCAAAGCTGATTGTTTAAGGACAAGAGTCCTGTACAAATAAATCTTGTGTGGACAGAGCACCTTGTTAGTATGTCCAGTGCCATGTTGTCACCCCTTGATCCTATCTTTTTTCCCCTTCACCGGTCAGGCCCTCCATCATACTGGCTCCCTCAGTCCAGTCACCCAGCTTCTTGTGGACTTACTTCCCAACTCCATCCTCCACATGTCTCATGCTTTTGACAGGGGGTGGAGGGCTAGGCCTCTCACTGCACAGACCAGATTGGTGGAGAGCCACGTTGCCAATATGGGCCCTGCAGGGAGCCAGCACTCATCCTGCCTGGCCAGGTCTTTTCCACCTTTCTGATCCCATCCCTTGGGACACAGGCAGCAAGGGTGTGTGTGCATATGTGCATGACCATGCTTAACATGGCACCAGCCTGTGTCCCCCCCCCCTTGTGCCTCTCTGACTGCACTGCCACCTGTGGTCACCCAGGTGGTAGTAGAACAATGGAGCTCGTAACCCTCTCTCCTCAGAGGAAGAGAATGTCCTCTGGAACACTTGCTTTTCCTTCCTCCCAGCCAGTCCCCAACAACCTGTACTCATTCCTGAATGCAGGTCACTGGAGTTGCGAGCAGTAGCACTACTGCTGCAATGACCGGCTGGCTTGACCCTGCTTTTTCAGCCAATCAGGGAATAGGGTTGGAAAGAAGGAGCCCAGAGAATTATGTGGGAATTGGAGGACTTATTAATTCAGCACCTTGTTGCTGGCCAATGGATGATCATGGGTCAGACCTTCACAACAGCCTGGACCTGATTGTCAGCCCACAGATCCAAGAGGAGCTGCACATTCTAGAGGAGAAGAACAGGGGTTGTGCAGGTTTTGGTCAGATCTGGTGGACATCTCAGTGAGGAAGGACTGCTGTTCTGTGGAGCTCAAGGTGAGCAGCAACAGACTGTGCAGCTGTGTGAGATGAGCTGTGAGTAAAGCTGATTGCTCAAAGGGAGTAAAGAGAGGCATTCGCTTGCTAGCCAGCACAGAAGAAGATGCTGAAAACTGCCAGCATGTTGCAAGAGAGACAAAGAGAGAGTGAAAAGGAGCTGCAGCAGGGCTGCTGTGGGGTCCATTAATGTGCACCATAACCAGGTGTCTTGCTTGCGAATGTCCTGAGTTTTCAAAGGCCTGATGGGGGTTGGTATGAAATCACAATGGCCAGAGAGAAGAAGGCCAGCTGAACCTCCAGATGGAGCCACTAAAGCAGATGTCAGGGAACAAGTTACATGACAGAACAGAGAAGCAGCCCAGTTGATTAAGGGAGACCAAGGAGGATGGAGGATAGAGATTCAGAGGGTCTGCAGAGTGAGGGAGGATCAATCCATTTGGAACCATAAGTAAGATCAGGGCTTGCCCTGCTTCAAGGGAAGTGAACTGGTAATTTGGGACATTGCTTCTTTGCATTAGGCCATTGGGGCAGGAATGTACAAATACCTCAGGGGTGAGGTTCAGACTGCTCTTTTAGTGCATGGTCTTTGTGTTTTGGGGTTTATCAGAGTAGTTGCTTACTATACAAAGTGCACTACTACCGGCTAACCCACAGCAGCAGCACCGATTCAGTACTAGGATCCCAGAGACTGTTCTAAGGGAGCACCCTAAACACTTTAAAGGGAAATATTGGCACTAGGCTGGCGAGGGTAGCTGCCTCCAGTGCCGGAGGTCACACCACATTAACTGTACTGTCATTGTGGTGTGGGGGCAGGCAGCATGAAAGGGTTACACCTTGAAGGGCATTAGTAGTGGCAGCCCAAGAAAATTACTTGGCCACACCTGATCAGGGTGTGTAGTTGTGGCCATGGTAAGCACATTGCTAAGGCCAAGGCTGTTTAGGACAGCAGAAGATCAGCATTAACTGTCTACCTGAAATGAACTAACCTCATTTTCGCTTTTAGAACTGCACCCTAAATACAGTGTTTTGTTGAAAGCTAGTATTCTTTATTGTGTACATGGGGTTACAGTGCATGCTATTTAGGGAACTATCTACTATTGTTTGGGGTCTGCAGGAGACAGGGGTTAAACCGAGCAGTAACTCACAGGAACTCAGTTCCACCTCCTCTGATACCTTCTTTCATTGAATACTATTGGAAAGTTCCACCTCCTTGGGAGGACAGTTCCACCTCCTAAAAGGTATAAACGATAGTTCCACCTCCCTAAACATTTCCAATTGAAGTACTTGCAGGAGGGGTGGCCACAAATTGGAAGGGGGGGAAGTACAGCATCCCGGGGGTTGTATTTATTAGTCATTAGGCCCACTTAAATTTTTCTCTGTGTGGAGGGCCCATGCTATTTGTACTATATGGACACAAGAGCCACCAAAATAACTACGGTTAGTTGATGGCAGTGTAAGGTAGTGGCACCACCTACTGCATCTCTAAGTCAACTGGAAGGAAAACAGCCCTACAGATGCCTTACATATACAGCAGTTTAATTTTTTTTTCAGAATGGATATTTGTCATGGCCTTCTGAGTCTTTGGAGTCCTGCTTAACAGCTAATCAGCCTAAGCCCCTTCTTGATAAATTGCATATATTACCCATGATGCATTTCATTAAGAAGCGTGTGTAAATCTGTACTTTTTTGAGGCTCTTCAACAAACAGGTACAAGGAAGGCAGTGAGGTCCAGCTGACAGTGTAGAAATGACACAGAAGGTCATGACCAGGAAAATCAGTAAAAAGTTTGGAAAAAGAAGACCCAGGCATGGTGTGTGAGGTTCAAGGGCTGCTGAGTAAAATCAGAGTTGGTCAAATGTTTGAAATCAGACTGAAGGCCCAGGCTGGTCGGCTACAGTCTGGTGACTCCCCTGCTGATTCAGATCCCAGCATAGCCTTTGACTGTGTGGCCTTGGTCAAGCGACTTATCCTTTCTGTGCTTCAGTCTTCCCAAACGCGAAAACTGTACTGCATATGAATCCCTCGAGAGATGTCACACTTCCAGCAAGTCATTGTACACAGATGAAAAAATCCTAACTATGGACCCGAGTCAGAATGATGTGCGTAAATGACTTCCCTAACACATTAGTGTCTGTATGCACTCCACGCCTTTCAAAGAAATTACACTCCTCAGCAATCACAAACATTCTGTGTGTGTGGTGGTGGTGATGCGGTTGCATGTGTGCTCATAGATCTGCTTAAAGGGAAATACATAATTCACCAGAATGACATCCTTAAAGTCTCTTTTCCCTTTTACTGAAAATTGTGACAATAAAAAAAGTATTTATTGCCCAGTACCTTTGAAGATTGATGCATGTAGACCTCCTGTAAATACTGTAGATCTCCACTGGTATATGCAAAGTGGTAAAAACTATTCTGCTTACGCAAATTAAAACAGATGCATGCTGCAAGGTAAGCAATTCTATGAGATTTCCTGGACTTTGCCTTACAGAATCATCTGGTCCTTCAAGAATTATTCTACCCACCCTGATACTGCCCCCACTCCACATAGATATTCTGGACAAGTTCCTAAGTGCTGGGTTTGTTGCCTTAACATTGACCGTAAAAGAGTAGTGCAAGGTACATGACATAAATGGCATCCATATCACATTAGTGTCTGTTTGCACTCAGGACTTGCAAAGAAATTACACTCTTTTACAATCTCAGACTTTCTCCATGTCTGGGGGGTGCAATGCGTGCTCATAGATCTACTTAATGGGAAACACATAATTTTATAGAATGAAACCTTAAAGTCTCTTTTCCCTGTTACTGATAATTGTGTCAAAAAAATGTATTTATTGCCCAGTACCTTTGAACATTGATGCATTCATGACCTTCGGTAAATACTGTAATTCTTCACTGCTGGTGTATGCTGAGAGGTATAATCCATGCTTCTAATGCAAATGAAACCAGAACCACGCTGTAAGATAAGTGATTCTGTGATGTTCCCTGTGCTGTGCCATACAGAATCATTTGGGCCTCTGAGAATTCTTCTACCCATCCTGATGCTGCCCCCACTCCACACAGATATTCTGGACAAGTGCCTAAGTGTTGGGGTTTGTTGCCTTGACAATGACAGCTATACAGGGGTGCTAGGTACATCTATCAGCGAGCTGTAATTGGATTTTTCTTCCCTTATAGCAGTCTGGTCAAAATGTTTGGAGCACAAGATTGATTTCTTTTTCAACTTTGTTTTTAATGCACTTTATGTTACTACAATACAACAGTTATTTATTTATTGATTGATTGATTGCAAAAGATTTACCAAAAAGGACATACTGAGCTGAAATAGTTCATTTCCAGATGGTATCCAGTGAACACAGCTTCCGCAATTGAGCACCATACAAAAACAGAGACTCCGTTACAGAGCCTGTGTTCAGGGTTACCTGGCAGGGTAGCGCCCAGATACTGGGTGGGTGAGGTAGGGGGAGAGGAAACTACATGCTTACGCATGCGCACACGCGTGGGGGGAGAGGAAGGGGAGGGAATGTATGTGGGAGGGGGTGTGGCAGGCAGCTGCTGAGCTGGTCCACTAGCATGGTGGGGAGGGTCATTGGTTGGGAGATGTAGGGTGCAGGGTTCAGGTCCAGTGCAGCATTGTTTTGTTTTTGTCGGCAACCGGCTTTTTCTTTTTTGAAGTATTTTACCCCACCGACATGCACCCCCTTCCCCCAGAGTTGAGAATCCTTTAATAGGGGAGTGCAGTGGGCAAAGCCCCGTGCATTAACAAAAAAAATACACCCGTGGATCTCGGGCACCCACTTCCAAGCCGCTGTGAGTGTGCATGCACTGTAATAGTGATCACTATTCCGCAATTGCCGTTATCACATAGAACCTTTCCAGATACATCCTGTGGGAGAGGGAAATAAGGAGAGTACAGTAATAAGTTACAACAGTCAGTTACACAAATCAAAAATATAAGTTATACGATTATGTAGCATCAAAATGAACAAGATTAGCTAGGCAGAACATCTAAAGAACAGCAAGTGATATAAGTGCAAATTGGAACACAACTGGAGTATGAGCAAAGCACTCCTAGGCATGGAGTTAAAGTTAACATTCTGTTTCCATGAAACGGCAATGCAGAGATGAGAGACATTTAAAGAAAATATTCACATTCAAATGAATACATTCTATTTGATGTACCTCCTTTTGGGGTAAGACATAGAGGCTATCGAGTTAGTCATGCAAGAGGAAAACCATAATCAGTTAGAGGGCAGAAATCATTGTGTACACTCTGGTACTGCTAAAATATAACTTTATGCAGAATGTGCTTGGCTACCCATCAGAGCTCTCCCTACTCCCTGGCCAAGGACGTTCATGCCAAAAAAAGCTAGAGTCTAAAAGGTCTCTGCTCCACTGTGAGAGGCTGCCATTATGCCCCATGATTTTCTTGCAGACAGACTCCTTGGCACATAATACATACGAAAAAAGGAAAATCTGGTACTGTAGCTCCAAAATCTGTAAGAGAGGAGAAATTTAAATGCTTAACTTGTATAATAACATTGAACACTATATCTTATGTTACATCTAAAGGTGAGATATTTGGTTAGCACTATGAATCAGAAAAAAATGTAAGCTTTACTGCCTCTCATTGCATTGCATCCTTTTGCATCAACAGTTTGAACTAGCTCACTTAAATGTGTGCTGTAAAGATTCCAAAGCAGTATAGCACCGTGGTTTAAGGCTCTGAGCTGCAAATCTGGAGATCTGGGTTTGAATCCCACAGCCCCCACTTGCATATACTGTGTGACCCTGAGCAAGTCACTTAACTTCCTTGTGCTCCCAGGTTGCACCTGTAAAAAAGCTTTCAGCTTAGTGTGTCTCACCTGGTTAAACAATTGTGAAAAAAAAAAAAAAAGTAGCTGGGGAATCTTCGGTGGGAGTAAGTGGTGGCAGCGTGGTCAGCAGCTTTGAAGGCTTGACTTGGGCTAAGTCTGATTTTGAGGACAACCTATCGCATAATGAATTGGGGTATAGGGTACCATTCCTGTTGTTTCAGTATAAAAACCTTCAGGTTTTAACAGGCTTTACTAGTGCCATCACCATTTCCAGTTTATCACAATTCTTTGTGTTTGTTAATCTTCCTGCTGCTTGTTTAAACATGGCTACAAATGGCAAGTAGCGTGCAGGAATCATCATGTTTAAAACAAGCAGTAGGACGACTAACGTTCACAAAGAATTGTGATAAACTGGAAATGGTAATGCCACTAGGAAAGCTTGTTAAAACCAGAAGGATATTAAACTGAAACAATATGAATGGTACTCAATAAGGTTTCTCCTTTTTTTTTTTTTTGTATTCACTATGCTTTACATTGGGGCTTTACTGGCCATCGTTGGTTCTCTCAGACAATCCCCACAGCTCTGCCCCGACCCCCCACGATCCCGGGACAAACCTCCACCCCTCAAAGACCACCACAGTCCTAGAACACACCTCCACCCCACAAGCACCCTGGCTTTCCCACAAGGGTGGAGCCATCAGTTCCCCAACGGAACACCTACTATGATGAGACCACTGCAGACCCTGAGGAAGTGTCCCCAGGCCACGAAACATTGGCAAGGCTAACAATTAAGGTGGCAAAAATATACTGACATCCAAACAAAAATAACATTTATTACAAAATGTCTTTAGGACTTTTAAGAGTCTTTCTCACTACACATAGCACAATTTCCACAAAAGTCCTGATTTCCACAAAGCACAGTGTCCAAACATGTTCCACACCTCGAACCAGTCCTGTATGGGTGCAAACTCACATCTGCTTCAGTCAGCACAAAGACTGGGCAACTCGTGGACCAGTCCCTGACACAGCAGTGTTGGCTCCATTGGTAGCAACTAACTCCTTTGATGCTCAAGCAGCAAGGGAATCTGAAAGGCAAAGCAACTCACACAGGGTTACACTATGAATTACTGATTCCTAACTATTGTCCCTTATTGTTACTGGTGAACGTAGAATCCAGTAGCAATCTATTTGGTAGTAGTAGTAGTAGTAGAGTTTATTTATTTTGAGTGCTCTTCCCTGTAGGTTCAGGGTGCCCTTACTACGTGTAAGAGTAACAGCAGTTAGGAACATAAAAACAAATACAGTACATATAAAATCAATAAATACAATCCTTTAAAATACAATACAAACTGGTTCCTAGGCTATCTAGCAATTTAAATGATTCCCCAGGTCCCAAATGCCTGCTGGAAGAGGAGAGTTTTAAACTGTTTTTTAAATACCTCTAGGGAAGGCACCTCCCAGAGGTAACCCGGCAATGAATTCCAAAGGACCAAGGTAGCCACCTCAAATGCCCAGTCCACGGAAGATTTCAGCTTAGCTCTAGGGACATCCAGGAAGGCCTCCCCTGCTCATCTAAGAGAGCGACTAGGGGTGTAGGGCTACAGGAGCTCCTTCAGGTAGCCTGAACCCAACCCATGTAGAGTCTTATAGATCAAAAGACCTATTTTAAAGTTAATACACCAGCTCACTGGCAGTCAATGCAGTTTGTGCAGCACTAGTGTAATGTCACTGAACCTCGAATGTGCAGTCAACAACTGGGTTGCCGCATTTTGCAAAAGCTGTAGGCACCACATCACACCTCCTCTGATCCCAAGGTAGAGTGTGTTACAGTAGTCAAGCCTCGAGGTGGCAAATGCATGTACCAGCGTGGCCAGGTCAACAAGGGGAAAAAGGGATTTAATTTGGGTGATGTTCCAGAGATGGTAAAAACCAGAACAGACAACAGCCAGCACCTGAGCTTCAAGTGTCAGCTCATTGTCCAAAACAATGCCCAAATTCTTCACCTTCATGGAGGCCTCCAGTTTGGTCTGACCAATAAAACACCCCAGCCTATCCCCTCTTCAACCTGGCTCAACCAACAGCACTTCCGTCTTTCCTGCATTAAGTCCCAGCCAGTTCAACGATGTCCAAGCCTGGATCTCAGACAGGCAATCATTCACCACATCGACCGCATCAGATCTTCCAGATGTGAAGGACAAGTAGAGCTGAGTATCATCAGCATAGCAATGAAAACTAAGCTCATACCACCTTATGGCCTCGCCCAGGGGCAGCATATACACTGCAAACAACATGGGGCAGAGGACATAGCCTTGGAGTACTCCACAGTGCAGGTCCATCGGGCCTGAGGAATAATTCCCCAGTACCACCCTCTGAGATCTGCCCCAGAGAAAGGACTCAAACCAGCTGATGACCTTGCCGGTGAGTCCTACATTTTCCCTCACCCTGTCCAACAACACCCCATGGTCCACAGTGTCAAATGCTGATGAGAGGTTGAGAGAATGAGAATCAATCGCTCTCCTCTATCCCTTGCCTTGAGCAGGTCATTCAACACCTTAACCAATGCTGTCTCCATGCTGTGCATGGCCCTAAGTCTGGACTGGAACAGTTTGTAAATCTGAAAGTCCACGAGGTGACTCTCAAGCTGTTCTGTGACCACCTTCTCAAGAATCTTCCCCCCAAAAAGGGGAGGTTCAAGATAGGTCGGTAGTTCACCAAGACGTCAGGGTCCAAAGATGGTTTCTTCAGCAGGGCCTGTTTAAGGGACTCTGGGAAGACCCCCACTGTGAGAGAACTCCCGACAATCTCTGCAATAACCGGAGCCAGGACACCGACACAACTAATAAGTAATCGCATTGGGGTCTAGTCAAGGTTGCAGAACACTGGCCCCAAGATCACCTCACAGACCTCCACCGTTGACACCGGTTGAAACTCTCCCTAGGGTGCCCGAACACATCTGCCCACCAGGGGTCCACCACTGTTGGATGCTGGTATTCCACTCTGTATGAGAAGACCTGAACAAACTCCTCACACTTGTAAGTGTAAAAACCTCTGACGGATTCCAGACAGGCCGGATGTGATAGCCTGTCCACAACCCAAAAGAGCTGAGCTGGTTGATTCTTCCCAGCTGCAATAATCCTAGACATACAGTAAAAGCTGTCTTTTTTGAATGATTGCATTCTGATACTCATCGTAATGAGTAATCAGAACCAGCTTGTGCTCCTGGGACCTGGTTTCCTCCAATGCCTCTCCAACCTCTGCCCCCTTTTTGTTAGATCACCAGTAATCATGCATTCTGGTATTTGTAATCTGACCAGACTTACAGCCTTCTTTTATCAGGTTATTGATAGTGAATGCTGGTGTATATGATGCATAATGTGCAACAGTGAGAATAAAATTTATTAACACATGATTAGTGAAGTTACAAAGTGCATTATAAAGGTGATACATTTTAGCCACACCTTTCTTCTCTCTAAAGTCTGTTTGTATCTGTACACATCTGTTTTCTTTTTCCACAGATGTCTCCTCATCCCACATTTGTCACCTTTCAGCTTTCTTAGTAGGCCCTGCTAATTAGTCCACACCTGGGGACTTCTCTAGCTCATTCACTGCTATTATGCCTTGTCACTCTCATCATCACCTTTTTGTTTTCCAGATTCTGTCCTTATCTTGCCATTTATCAATTCTTCTCCCAGAGCCTCAGCTTTTTTTTCTTCTTCATATATATATATATATATATATATATATATATATATATGTATGTGTATATATATATATATATATATACACACACATACAGTGAAGCTCGCCAGGATGAAACCCAATTCGACTGCATTCTGCAATATGCTGCAACAGAGTTACTACAGTAAACAATGTAATTTCAATGGGAAATAATCCCTTTTGTCATGCAGGGAAATGTGACAGTTCCAGGATGAATTGAATGTCACAGTTTCCTGCATGACAAAAGGGACTAATTGCCATTGAAATTGCATCGTCTTCCACAGTAACTCTACTGCAGCATGCTTCAGAATGCTGCAAAATGCTGCAGAATTGGGTTTCATCCTGGTGAGCTTCACTGTGTGTGTATATATATTCCTTTTTTAACCTCTCCACTACACTAATTTTGCTTTTTCTCTTTTAGATATTTCCTGAAGAAGATCTATGGTTGAAACGTTGATTTTTAACTATGTTTTCTATTTTCAGCATGCGTTTAAAATAACCATTTTGTTTTGTTTTCAGACCACATGCTGACACAAAACCTTATTTTTGTTTTTGCATAAAGGTGCTATCCTTACTAATGGGGCAGCATGTAAATAATAGCCCATGGTGGGTGACATGCAAACATACAAACTTGCCAGACTTGCCAGCTTGACTGTGCAGCTCCCTATGTATTTACAAAGGGAACTGCCCCTCCCCCATTTCCCTTCTGACCTCCCTCAACTTCCCCCTCTTCCCCTCACTTGCCCCCCTTCTACATGCAACTTTTTCCCTCGCCCTGTCCCACCCCCTCTTGAAGCTGGCTACCATTTTTAGGGAAACCATCTCCTCTGGCAGCTCATTCCACTTCGCCACCACCCTCTCATTGAAAAACTGCCTTCTCATCACCTTCATGAAGTCCCTACCACCAGTTTTAGGCTATGCTCCCTAGTGGCCTTATTCCCACTAAGGCTGAAGAGGCCCTCAGTGCTCCCCCTTTTAATGCCCTTAAGGTACTTGAAGGTCTCAATTATGTCTCCTCTTATCCCTTCTTTCCACAAGACAGTACATTTTGAGCTCCCTGAGCCTCTTCTCATATGTGTTGCCTTGCTGGCCTTATATTATTGTGGATGCGCTTCTTGGGACCATCTCCAGCAAGTTGATATCCTTATTAAGATACGGGCAGCAAAACTGCACACTGTATTCCAGGAGTGATTTTACCAGTGACATGTACAGTGGCAGAGTGACCTCTGCCTTTCTAGTGGTAACTCCTCTGGCTATGCAACCCAGCATCTGATTTGCTTTGGCTGTTGCTCTCTTGCAGTGTGTAGAGTGCTTCAGATTAGTTGTGATTATTACTCCCAGGTTTTGTTCTTCCTCTGACCTGGTTACCTGCATGTCACCTAACTAGTATTTGGTCCCCAGATTCTTCGCCCCTAAGTGCATAACTTTACATGTTTTAACATTGAACCCCAGCTGCCAAACGCCAGATCACTTTTCTAGCCTAGTCAGGTCCTCCCTGAGTTTCTGTCTTCCCTTCTCCATGTCCACCCTCCCACAGAGCTTGGTGTCATCTGCAAACAGGCAGATTTTACCTTTTATCCCATCTATAATGTCACTTATGAAGATGTTAAACAACACCAGACAGAGCATCAAGACCTCTAGGACTCCGTTGATCCTTCACATTAAGGCATAACTACCCCACCTAACTTTTGTTCTTTCTAGCCTCTTTCAAATACAGCTACACCACTCCCCCTGTGCTACCCCCCCCTTTGACTACACAGCATTTATATCTCCCTAAGGCATACCTACCCCCTTCTTTTGACTACATCGATTCTATAACTCCCAAAGGTTCACTACACCGAGTACTATAAGCTGTCGTAGGACCTGATTTAAATTCTCTCTCTCTCTGCTCTATTTGACAAAATGTATTTGCTGGTGTTTAGATTACTGCTGTTGCTGCTCATCTGCATACTGCTACTTTGCAATATCAACCTCGTGCAGGAGTCGACCATGGGCAAAACTGTTCAGACTGCTACCTCCTGCACCTTTACCTTATATCATTATGCATTCCCTTCAGCCACCAATTACCAGACTAATATAACACATCATGCAAAGACCGTTCAACCTCTTCTGGACTCCCTCCCCCCATCCTACACTTGCCATCAGAATCCTTCTCTTTACATCCACTATCTCTGGTCGTCTATTCGTCTCAGACCAGTATCCCTCTGTTGCATCCACAACTAAAAGAGGAAGGACTCATCCCCCCCTCTGAACTAGCAGACTTAAAAGGTATAAGCTTTAGGCACATCAGTGTGTGTAGTTGCTCAAGAATTTTGACTCTATCCAAGCCTGGACCTGCCAGTCCAAGCCTGACATGCTGGTTATCTCAAAATCCTAGCTCAAAGGTATTATACAGGACCATGAAATAAACTTCCCCTCCTATAATGTTTCTAGAGTGGACAGACATTTGGTGGGGGGGTTAGTGAACTACGTCCATGTTAAGCTCACTGTCTCACTAATTGAATCCACCTCGATACCCAAACAATTTGAATGTCTGTCACTGAGGTTTCAGCTATCCCCATCCAAGTCATTAATTATTACCAGCTATTATCACTCTCCTTCAGGGGAACTTGAAGTGGCAAATCATCTACACCACCTATTGGGCAGCCTTTTTGCTGAAATGATTATTATGGGAGACCTAAATCTTGATTGGCTCTCCACACGATCCTCTCCTGTAAAAGAGCTCTGTGATAAATATGGCCTCTCCCAGCTTATATCTGAACCAACCCACCCCAATGCTAAAAACCCTGCCCATAGTTCACTCCTCAACCTTATTCTCGTACAGTAATTAAGCCCCACAACTTTTCCCACTCTGCAGTGTTCTTCAACGATCTATGCCATCACTGCACCATAGCGTGTGTGCATACAACTCCCATATTACCTTCCACCTCTACTTATATTTACAAAAGGAACTGAAGGAAATTCAATAGTGCCAACTTCTTAAAGGACCTTTATTGCATAAGATGGCAAGACTTCTATCTAGCAAAAACTGTGTCAGTGGCCTTCGACATATTCCAGAAGCTTGTGCTTGAAGTAATAAACAAACAAGCTCCTCTGTCCAAAATCAGAACTAGGAGTAGGTCATGCCCCTAATTCAATGACAAACTTAAATCTGCCCTCTGACACAGGGACAGCCTCTGGAAGCACGCCCACAAGTCCAAGCTACCATCTGATTGGGCTGCCTTTAGGGCAGCCAGGAATCAGTGCACTAAATTAGTTAGGGCTGAAAAATTGATTTTCTTCAAGTCCAAATTGGATACCTCATCCCACCCTACCCTATTCTGGCGTACTCTTAGAGCTATTGAAGGGCATCATCCTCCCTCTTCCCTCCCTGAGAAGATCACAATCTGTGATGTTACTATTTCAGACAAATCCCAAATTTTGGACCTTCTCAACAATCATTTTATGACAGCTGGTCTGGCCTTCGATACCTTTCCAGCTAGCAATCTATGCTCACAATGCTGTTCACCTGGTAAGAGTAAGCAGACCTTTTATGACTCGGCTAATTGCGACAAGTTCAGCTTTATTTATGTATCCTACAAAGAAGCAGAGGACCTCCTGTTAAGCATCAATGCAAAAAAAGTGTTGGTGAGGACCTTCTTGACCCCTTCTTTCTGAAGCTTGGATACTCACTGCCCCCGTCACCCATTTGTTTAACCTGTTTCTCTCACAAGGCACTCTCTGGGATCTATAGAAAGTTATTCACATCATCTTGATTTACAAATCAGGGACCCCAGCAAATTTTAATAATTATAGACCTAGCTCTATTCTACCCTCTCTCTCCAAGCTCTTGGAAAATATTGTCAATTCTCGATTGCAGAATTACCTTGAAGCCCACAATAAACTCAACCCCATACAGTCTGGCTTTCGACTGAATCATAGCACTGTATCTGCCTTAGCCAGTGTCATCAATGAGTGGCATTTGGTGCTAGATGCTAAAAACATGTGGGGGCTGTATTACTGGACCTAAGCAAGGCCTTCAATACAGTCAACCACATGCTGCTCTTAACTGAGCTTCGTAACATAGGACTTGATAACGCAGCATTGGATTGGTTTCAGTGTTATTTGACTTGACAACTTCAGCAGGTTAAGGTGCAAGACGACCTTTCCCCACCCAAACTAATGTTGAGGGGAGTTCCCCAAGGGTCTATTTTGGGCCCACTCCTTTTTGTGATTTCTATCAGCTACCTCAACACTGGTATAAAGAATGCATCTATACATTTATTTGTAGATGATACCGCGATCTATGTCACAAAGCCCACAACTGAGCAGACATGTACTTCGCTGCAAATTGAGTTTATTATCTTGCAGCACAACCTACTGAACTTCAAATTACAGCTAATGCAAAAAAAAAAATCCATGTTCCTCTCTCTGCAAGCTCATCCCTCCTCCTTCCCACTGACAGAGGTCCATGCGCTGATCAGCACGCTTCTGGGGAATTCTTAGAATCAGTAGACAGATTAAAATATTTGGGCATCTGAATAGACGGCAAACTTTTTCTCTGTATATATCGAGGAGTTATGAAAAAAACTTAAGCAGAGATTGGGCCTTCTTTTCCGAATTAAGCATCTGCTTATGCAAGATGCCAAAGTCAAGCTGGTACGATCAACTTTCCTACAGCTTATAGACTACGCAGACATTATTTATAATCATGGATCCAGCTCCACATTGGCCAGACTTGACACTCTGTACCACAGGGCCATAAGGCTTATTACCGGCACACCCTTCAATACACACCACTGCTCCCTTTTTGCCTTAATGGGTTGGCATTCACTTAAAACTAGACATCTAAAAAATGTGGTCATTTGGACCTACAGAGCCTTAATTAATAAACTTCCTGAGTATTTCTGTAAGTTATTGACTATAGCTAGCGGGAGCTATGCACTAAGAAAATACTCCTTCACCTCGTTAGAAACTCTGAGAATCAGAACCCATCATGGCTCCCTTTCAATAAGCTATGCTCTGCCTACCATATGGAATAATCTATAAAACTCCCTTAAACTTAATTTCTTTGTTAGTCTTGTGAATTTCAAAACCCTCCTCAGACATTCTTTGCATGACAATTGTGCCTGTTACCCCTAAACTCTCCTGCTGCTCCCTGTATGTGTCTTTTTTCCTATCGTCACTTACAACTTCCTTCATTCTCTCTGTATCTGCTATGCCTAATCATCCCCTCCTCTCTTCTTCACCTATAGCCTTCATCTATGTGCCCCCTCTCTGCCTAACCAGGGCTCCTCTTCTGTCAGTGCTATCTCTTGCAGCCTACTTCTGGTAACTTGATCATTGTATTGATTTTGCACTTTTTTGGGGTATGCACTTTTGAATTTCAATGTAATATCCATTGTTATAATGTCTTACCTCTGTATTCTGTATCTAGAAAGTATGTATCACATATGGTCCTCCTGCTGTGCCAGAATTATCTGTGTTGTATATCTGTTTATTTGTATTACTTGTGAACTTTTTCCCAGGCCCACCTTGTGAATGAGTTTTACTGAAGGGCACTTCACCTGGTTAAATAAAGATTGATTGACTGATCAATCGATCACAGGCCTTGCCTCTGAGAATTCACCCCCCCCCCCCAACTTCCACCCTTTGGCTTTTGTCCTGCAACCAGCTTCTAACCCATTCTGTGAGCTTAGCCCCCACTTCCAGGTCTTCCAGTTTTCTGACCAGTCTCCTATGAAGCACTAAGCCAAAGGCCTTGCTAAAGTCCAGATGCAGGATATCAACTGCCTGGCCCTTGTCTACTGTCCTAGTGACCAGCAGCGTGCATTTGCAGTATGCAAGGCATGCACTGCATGCCTGTAAATTACAGTGTTCATTTTTTTTTAGTTCAGAATTAATGTGTTAATTTTTTTTCAGTTTAGTACCTAAGGGGACCAGGAGCAGCAACGGTACTTGAACGTCAGCTGTACCTACTGGCAATGGCATGCAATGCTCCAAGTTGCATCCAGTTGCTTAGGTGACAGCTGACCCTCTCCAACTGGCACTGCCTTGGGAAAAGTCGCCAAGGCACGCAAAGTAAGAACTGAATCAGGCCGGAGGGGGAGCAGAGCAAGGGAGAGGAGAAGACATCACATGCGGCAGTGGCACAACCAGAGGCGTAAGAGTTCAAAGTTAGGCACTGTCCTGTGGAGCAGACTGAGTGAATGGCAGGAGCCAAAAAGTAGAGCAGGGCCAGTGTCTATTACTTTTGGAAGTTTTAGTCCCAGTGCAGTGGAGGTGGGTAGCAGTGCTGCGATCCAAGATGGTCAGAGAGACTGCAAAGAGAGCACCAGTCCAGGGGAAATCTGAAATGAGGAGTGAGCTGCACAGTGGGCTGAGGCTCAGAAGGCAAGACACTACAGTGGAAGCAGTGAGAGGGGCCAGCGGGCAGCAGGGATGAGAGACCCAGGCAGAGGCAACAAGTATGGAGAATCAGAAGATACTGAGTTTGATGACTGGACATCATTATATCCGGAATAAGAATACTTAAATGAATGTTTTCAGTGACCCTGCTTTTTTAGTCCTGAAACTTGAGGCAGTTGCACAATATCGTTGTCACTATGAGCAGCTCTGTCTGTGTTACAGGATGGGCTGGGTGATGGGAGTGTTTATGTGGTCTGCACATTATGTCTTCACATATGTGACTCTGTTATATGTGTGTCTGTGATGCCTGGTGCAGAACACTGCATATAGTGCTGTAATTTGAAATGCTCTGTGCTCTTTCACCTATGTATGGTGAAAGCCACATTGTTTCACTAGCTCATTTGCATGGTATATAATATAGAATGTTGACATATTGTAAATCGAATACTGCTGTCAACCTACATATTCATTGCCCCCAGTCTCACACATAGCATACCATAGAAAACAAAACTTACTGTATTTGGGAGACAGTTTTAAAAGGTACCTAGCTTTTTTTTTTTTTTTTATAAAGGCTGCAGTATGGAGTTGATATACTGTATCTCTAAGGGTAGTTTTGGAAAATATTTATTCCGATTTCCTTAATAACCATCCAGTAAATTAACATTATTTTGTTATTTCGTTTTTGATACTTTCTAAATATTGAGCTTTGCATATGAGGTAAAACAACAATGTGAGGAATGTTAGACTGTATATTATTCCAATTGACTTCAAAGCAACAGTACGGTGCAGTCAAAAAACTTTGTTTTTTTTAAGCTAGTTTCCAGCTTGCATTAGAAGTATTTGCATACATGTGCAGCCTGCTTTTCTAGGTATTAATAAAGAACAGGGGGGCATTCTACATAGAAAAGAAGCCAAGGGACAAGGGCATGATATGAGGCTGGGGGTGGGGAGACTTAGAAGGGATGTGAGGAAGTACTTCTTCATGGAAAGGGTGGTAGACCCTTGGAACAGCCTACCTACAGAAGTGGTGGGAACTGAAATGGTAACAGGATTCAAGAATGCAATGGAGAGACACAAGGAGACCTTAGTACCAGAGCTGGAGTGGGGGTTGGGGGGTAAGTCCAGGGATCAAGTAGGTATGTGGTGGCACAGCAGATAGGTAATTTAAGGCAGACTTGGTGGGCCAAGAGGTCCTTTTCTGCCAACAAATGCTATGTTTCTATGTAAAAACAAACCTTTCTGAAACCACACTGATAAAACAGGTTAAGTGGCAGCCCCCAGGCCCCTAGCCTTTTGTATTTCCCCTGAGCACCCACTGCATGCCTTGTAAAAAAAAGGTCACCGCATGCCACTGCTAGTGACCCAATCAAAGAAGTCAAATAGGTCAATTTGGCAGGACCTACCCAACATAAACCCATACTGCCTCTCATTCTGCAGCCCATTTTCATCCAGAAAGCTGATCAATCTCTCTTTCAGGATGGTCTCCATCAGCTTACCCACTATTCAGATCAGGTTGACTGGTCTGTAGTTCCCTGGTTTGTCCTTCTGCCCACTTTTATGAAGAGGCACAACATGCACTGATTTCCAGTCCTGGGGCATGTTTCTGAATTCCAGAGAGGTGTTAAACAGGTCTGCCAGGGAACCCAACAGAACCACCATTAGTTCTGTAAGGATCCTCGGGTGCATGCCATCTGGCCCTAGTAATTTGTCTACCTTTAGGGCTGTTTGGCCACTGAGTACCCTGTCAGCTTGAATTGCACCATCTGTGACTCCCCCATCAGTCCCCACCAGCCAGATCCCTTGCAGTACTGATCCATCCTTCTCCTGAGTGAAGACTGAACAGAAGTTCCCATTAAGCACCTCTGCCTTTTCTTCACTACCACACAGATTCCTTCACAGTTCATACTGCATGTCCTGGATGTGTAGTGAGGCAAAGCCAAGTACCATCAACTGAACAGGAAGTGTATGTGTAACAGTCTGTCTTACATGATTCCTCAGTGAGTTACTGGTCACACTTAAAAAATGACTTTTTGTCAAAAAAATAACTGAATAAGCCAATTTATGTTTAAATGGGAAAAAATGTTTACAGCCATTTTAGTCACTACAAAACTGAAGTTTTGTCTAACACTACAATACCTTTCATTGAACCAACAAAGATATTATACACAGAAGTTTAAGTACATCGGGGAGAAAAGGAGCTGTAAGGACCACGTAGTGAGGATTAGGAAGGAGGGGGGTTGGGTGGAAGCAGTGTGCAATAAGGCAAAAGCACTAAATGAGTACTTCTGCTCAGTATTTACTAAAGAGAAGAGGGGGTGACACCCAAGGGGGGAGAAATGGCAGAAACGGGGGGGGTGACAGATGGGGAAATCATGGAGGGCAGAGTTTGGGAGGGTTTGAAGGCACTGAGGGTGGATAAGGCGCCAGGCCCAGATGGCATCCACCCCAGGGTACTGAAGGAGCTGGCAGAGGTCCTTGCAGGACCTTTTGAAGACCTATTTAATGCCTCACTACATTCGGGGTGTGTACCTCAGGACTGGAGGATGGCTCATGTGGTGCCCTTCCACAAGATTAGCCCCAAGGATGAACCAGGAAACTACGGACCAGTGAGCCTCACAACCATCGTGGGTACGCTAGTGAAGACTATCCTGAAGGAAAGGCTGGTGGCCCTCCTAGAGGCCAAAGGACTACAGGACAGCAGACAGCATGGCTTCATACGGGGCACATCCTGCCAAACCAACCTGGTGGGGCTCTATGACTGGGTAACTAGGCAACTGGACAGGGGCCATGCAGTGGATATCCTGTATCTGGACTTCAGTAAGGCATTCGACTTGGTGCCACATGGAAGGCTGGGAAGTAAGTTAGTAGGCACGGGGGCAGGTGCAAAGCTGGTGAGATGGGTAGGGAACTGGCTTCAGGGAAGGCAACAGAGGGTGGTGGTGGGTGGGGAGCTCTCACACCCAAGGACAGTGACGAGCGGTGTTCCACAGGGCTCGGTGTTGGGACCAGTGTTGTCTGGGATATTCATTGCAGACATATCATTGGACATCAAGAGCAAGATCAGTCTGTTTGCTGATGATACCAAGGTAGGAGCAGTGGTGGATGACCTAGGGGGATGGCAGGGGTTGCAGGATGATCTGACAAAGCTTGAAACCTGGTCAGACACCTGGAAACTGGGGTTTAATGCCAAAAAGTGCAAGGTGCTGCATTTTGGGATAAAGAACCCAAGGAGGAGTTACCAGCTGGGGGGAGTGCAGCTAGCCCAGACAGAGGAGGAGAAGGATCTGGGGGTGCTTATTACAGGGTCAATGAATAACTCGGCACAATGTAGGAAGGCAGCTGCAAAGGCCAACAAAATGCTGGGTTATATTGCAAGGGGCATAGCCTCGAGGAGGGCGGAGGTGATTCTGCCACTGTATAGGTCATTAGTTAGACTGCACCTGGAGTACTGCGTGCAGTACTGGTGCCCGTATCTGAAGAGGGACATTAAGTTACTGAGGGGTGCAGCGCAGGGCAACAAAGATGATCAAGGGGCTGGGGGACTTATCATACGAGAGGAGGCTGAGGAGTTGAACATGTACTCTGGAGGAGAGGAGGGACAGGGGGACATGATTGAAACCTTTAAGTACATGAAAGGAATAAACAAGACAGGTACAGAGGGCTGTTCAAAGTAAGGGAGGGGAGGGACACCAGGGGCCATGATATGAGACTGGAGGGAGGAAGGTTAGGAGAGAGATGAGGAGACACTTTTTTACAGAGAGGGTGATGGCTGGGTGGAAAGCGTTACCTGCAGAAGTGGTATCCAGTAGAACAGTGGACTGCTTCAAAAGGGGATAGGACAGGACAAGGGGGAGGGTCAATGAAGGGGAAGGGTGGAAGTAAGGGGCAGCTGCAGAATAAGGGGTGCTAGCTGCACATTCGAGCAGACTTGATAGACTAGGCCTTTATCTGCTGGCAAATTTCGTATGTTCATAAGTTAAAGTATTTAAGCTTTTGGGGCCACAAAAGTCATTTCAGTGAGTGTAATAGCAGTCTGGTCAGAGTACTCTTACACCTGACGAAGGGACCTGTGGGGCCCTGAAGGTTTCTGTACTTTAGCATGAATGTATAATTTCTTTGTTAGTCCAATAAAAGGTATCACAGTATTAAAAGAAACCAATTATATTTAAAGTGCAAACAGCTTATTTGATTGACAGACAAGCTGTAAAAAAAAAAAAAGTCTTACCTCAGTCTTGTGCTATGGTTCGGCAATCATGATGTTCCTTTACTCATTACCGTTGTACAAATTGCTTTTACCCCACTGCAGCTCAATATGTATTCTGTTGATAGAAAGAATTTTAAAAATAGATAAGCAGGCTCTTCAAATGACCTGTTTCTCTTTTCGCTCTGGTGTTTCAAGAGTAAGTGATGCTACAGAGAAATCTTTGAGAAATCTAACATTTGGATTGCAATTGTTTTTTTCTCCCCTTCTTTCAATATTAGTAAGGATATGCATATGAAAACAGGGTCTTTACAGCTCAAAATTAATTTGCTTGGAGTCTTTGTTTCTCAGTAGAAGTAAAGCGATCATGCTTGAACACCATGGGAAATGTCTTCCATTCTGCTATGTAAATGCCAATGTAAAAAAATTAAAACATGCATTTATCTTTCACAATAATCTCACCATCCCCATTTCCGAGTAGCCCTATGCCCTTTTGAAAGGAAACTATAGAAATTCAATAGACCTCCCTCACTGATAGTTAACCTCTAATTAGTGTTTTTAGGGCATAAGTAGATGACTGAGAACCATCACAAAGACTGTATGTGAATAGGCTGGTTACGCTATTGGAGTAAGGAGCACAGCTCATCCTACGCTAACATGCTGGCCGTGCACTTGCAAGCATAGCACATGCAACAACTCCGCCTTCGATATGTAGTATGAGCAATGTGTGATTTCATTCTTGAATTTTATTTAGGGTTAAAGTAGGATTTTTTTTAAAGAGAAATCATGGTCCGGTAGATGTCTGTTGCAGACCGTAATACCTGACTTGGAAGGACCTCTTTTAAAATTTGTTTATGTTGAGGGGGGGTCTGCCCATCCTGTTTTTTTTAAAACAGGGTGGGGGAGCAAAGTTCCCCTCCCCAAACATTTTTTTTTATTGGGATCTCAGATTAACACCTTTGAGAACAAGCTTATTACATAGGTTCCACGTCAGAATTACATTAACAGTGATTAAAAAAGAAAAAAAAACATATAGGTATAGAATAGAGCTGTAAGTGCAGGCTAATAACAAGTATGAGACTAAGTATTAATATAAACATAAACAAACAGACTAAGTCAGCAGGTTATTATAAGTGCAACAAGTTTGTGAGATGGTTAAGGCAGTTTAAGGAAGAGAGGACAATTCAAACTGGGGGTGACTGTAAGGCAGAGGGAGATACTGCAGCAGACTGAGTTGTCAGGATGGAGGGCTATGTTTGGGGATTACAGCAGCCCTGGGCAGCCAAGACCCACTCAAGAAGTGGGGAAGCATCAGACCAGGAAGGCCTTGTCAAAACTATTTTTTTTGGGGGGGGGGAGTTTGAGCTGAGGGCAGATGAGAGAGAATAGTAGGAGAAAAGGGGGGTGGTGAGTAAGAGGGGAGTTTGACGGAGGGAGGGAGGGAGGAAGGAAGGAAGGAAGGGATAGATTACATTAAAGCACATGATGAAGGGAAGTAACAAGTGTAGGATTTAAGGGGCCATGTGGTCACGAGGGAGAGCTGCTTAGGGACATGGAAAAACAGCATTGAGGGGCTAAGGCAAGCAGTCACAGATAGCGTTAGCACTGAGATGTTTTTGAAGCTCACATTTTTTAATATAACATAACATAAACAATTGTTTTAATTGTGGTAACTGGGAACATACTGTCACTTTACTCCTCCAGCACTGCCTATAGCTTATCATGCACTACACCACACGCATTACTGTACACTATGCTAATTCTAGCCCCAACCACTTCCACACTAACTTAATCAGATGGTCTTTAATCTATACTTATACTATTTTAGCCCATAAAGTAATTTTTTAAGTACTTATAAATTCGTTTTTATCTTTTTCTTCTCTGTAACTTCAATTACAAGGTTGCCCTTTGCCATCTCATGAGCAGTCATTCGCGTCCGTCACTCACTCTTTGCCGATGTGCTCTGCTGACTAATTGAAGAGGTCTGCAAGGCACATCAGCACAGAGCAACCAAGAGACACACACAGCTGCCCATAAGATGGTGGCTGGCAGCCTTTATGAAGGAAGCTACAGAGCCATGTAAAAAATTAAAAAATGATTTCAAGGTACTTAAAGAACAACTCTGTACTATAATAAACAGCTTAAAGCCACTACATTTACTCCTACTATTTTTTAACTTTAATGTGTTCTAGTTGTTTAGTTTGTTACTTTTCACTGTTGTTGATCTAGTAAATATTGTAGATAATGCAATACTTATTTCACAGCCTTCTAAAATGTATCCAGCTTTCCCCTGTTGACATCACAATTGCTGTTTGTTACATTATAAACTGTTGTCATGGGAAGCACTATGATGTCATGAACAAAAGCACTGTGAGGTTAACTGGGGAGAAACAAATGCTTTTTATGCAGACTTTTAGAATAGACTACCAAGATATATTATAAACCTTGGAAAGGAACACTGAAAATGAAACAAAGTATTCTCTAATAAATCATAATAGTTGCAACAACATATTTATGAAAGTACATGCTGTAGTGCAGAGTTGCACTTTAAAAAGTACTTTATGGGCTAAAAGCACTAATCTTGGGATTAGCTATCAGCAGGGGGTGTAGTTTTCCTTTCATAATGCTCATGTTTCCAATTAGTTAATAAAATCCTCTGCTGTTTCTCGTTAACCACACAGAAATTTTCCAGGAGTTGTGAATGGCGTAGTAGAAGAGCAACTCACATATATATGTAATAATTAGGAAATGGTGCTGAAGGGGCTATACACACTGAAAATTGACATGTCACCAAGATGAGATGGTATGGCATCCCAGAATACAGAAAGAGGTCAGTGATGAAAAAGCAGACATGCTAACCACAATTTAAAGTTCACTGGAGGCAGCAAAATGAAACAGTGAACAGGATATTGTTACCATAGACTTAGATTGCTTATACAGGAAAAAGAGCACTTCAAGTCTGATAGAAAATTATATAATTTACAGGAAAATACAGGGAGTTATCCTTGAGCCACAGGAATAAAAAACAAATTGGGTATGAAGCCCTGCACCTTACTAATCCCTTCTAATGTGCTTAGAAACTCTATCTTTACTTCCCATTCTTTTCATGCCCTTACTTAGCCTTCCTTATGTCTCATTTTGTTTCTTCATGTTGCTTAAGGTATTTCTCCCAGTGTTCTTCCATTTCATGAGTCTTTTTTTTTTTTGCATTTTACTTTTTTTGCCTCTTGCCATGCCTAGGCCCCCACCACCCCAAGTTATTCCCAGCTGCACCCACCAGTGCCACTACAGCTTATCTGGGCAGTTTCCAGCCCCACGGGTCCCCTTCAACCTTCTACAGGGAGGTCCAGCCCTGTCAGATATAGCCTCCTGCTTCCTTCTGGGAACAGAGGCAGGAGTTCCCGGGGTTTCACACCAGAGAGTAGTGGTCAGGGTCGGGGTCAGAGCTCATAGAAACATACAAACATTGGACCTAATTCCCAAAGAGACCTACGTCCAGTGCAAGCTGTGGCAATCGGCAGCTTGTGCCGAAGCCCTGTGTGCCAAAGACCTTGCACCTGATTCACATACGGGAGGGGTACTGGCACCTGAGTCCCCACACCTGTAGCAACCCTGCCCTTGTGGTGAATGCATGACGCATGGACAGGGGTTGCCACAGGCCCTTTGCAGTGTTGCAACCCAGTGTGCCCCATGCCGGAACAGACGTGCCCCAAACATATTGGACCCATACTGCTTGGCAGGCATACTGCACATGGGACAGACTGCTGCACATGCAGTCCAGTCAGGGACCAGCCATGGAGGTGTGTGGAGAGCTGCACCAGTCCCTGGCTCTGCTCGAGGCTGGGGGGTGATGGGGCACTACTGGAAGGTGTTGGGGGTTGGAAGGCACTGGACCACCTATGGGAGAGTGCACTGTATGCCACCGACAGCATCATTGGGGGTCTGGTGGGGGGTTCACATGCAATTGCTGTTGTGGGACACATCAGGGATTGGGGTACGGGTACCTGCGCCACTATGCACCCAGCGGCACACACAGGGCAACAGTTTCTAAGTCTCCTTATGCCAGCCCAGGCTGGTCTATGGGGACTTAGTTTCTGTCCCTCTGGGCTCTGTCTGTGAATTGCTCCTCTGGGCTGTGGCTGCTTGCTTCTAGTGCAGGGCGCCCTTGCACCTTGTCACAGCCTGTTACTGGGCACAAGGGTGGTGTAGGAACGGTTTGGGGCAGGCTGCCTGCTTTTGATGCAGGCCACCTTTGTGAATTGCATTGAGCAGTGTCAGGGACACAAGGTGCACCTTGTACCATATCATTTTGGCACAGGAACCTTTGAGAATCGGGCCCATAGACTTTAAACACATCACTCAAACACACCAGTGCTCATCCTGCTTTCAAGCAGGTCAGCTTTTTCTATGTTGTGGCCCCATACCTTTGGACATCAGCATGCTGGGAAATCCATGCTAGTACACGCTGAGCATGCTTTGTGCAGACCCTGGCAGACATCCCCCCTTCCACTTTGCGTTACTGCTGCCCCACCACCCGTGATTACCCAGATGACAGTGTGGTAATGGCAGCATTAGCCCTTTCTCCCCAGAGGAAGAGAGCATCTTCTGGGTTGTATTGTATTTGTTGTGTTGTATTTATTTGTTTTGACAGAGAAAACTCCATTGAGCAAAGCTCATTTGCAAGCAGGTCTTGGTTAGAACAGACAAAATGTTACAAACATAAGGGCTTTGTAAAAGGACAATACAAAGTACAAACAAAACAAGGAAATCAGAATCAAGCAAATACAATGTACACATATCCATAATACAAAGTCAAGTCAACACAGAAAATCAGATTAATGGTTAAAAAGCAGATAATTTACAAATGACACAGAGGAATTCTATGTAAGGTAAAAATGGTAGTGCAATATGATACAGCCAAGAATACAGAGGGACCTTTTATTGACAGTTGAATTTATCTGAGCAGTAATTGTCAAGAAGCTCCTTGAATGAGTAGAGGCTGATTAGTGAGTTAATTTTAAGTGTGCTTTGTGGTTTGTTCTAGAGGGTGGAAGTATGTGTGTGGGGGGGGGGTGGCGAGCCAATGAAAGCCATTTTACCACATCTGGTTGAGTGTCTAGGGACATTGAGAAAAATGATACTGTTATGTTTGCTTTGCGCACATGCAAGAAATGTTTTGTTACACTAAAGAGGATTTTGCAGGTGTGTCACTTTCGAGCCCATTGCAGTTTAAACTGGAAGGGCTCAGCATTACAGACCAATGACCACACACTGTGGTCGTGACACCACTTGCTGCTTGCTGGGTGGAAATGTCATGTATTTGAAAGGACCAAAGCTGCTCCAAATCAGAGGGGGCTTCGGTCCTTTCATTTACATGAAGCTGGTCAGCAAGCAGTTGACCTGCTTTCAACAACAGGAGCCTGACAGATATCTCTCTCTCCCCCCACCCCCCGCGGCACAGGGTGACCACCCCCACTACTTCTTCTTTCTCCCCGTCCTCTCCAGGTCTCTTACCAGCCGCACTTCTCATCTTTAATTTTCTTTCTTCAGGAATGTAGTTAAACTTGGCATTCCGACTTTGGCCCCCACCAGGGCTTGGGTGGGAACGGGTGCATCAGTATTCTGCTGCCAGCCACCTGTAGGTAGGGATATTGTTTCTGTCCAAAACCAGAGGGAACAATCATGTGAAGCCGTTTCACTGGCTGTAAACCTGCCAGAGTAATTGGGTTTAATTTGAATTTTTGTAATGGCTTTAAATTAATAGAAGCAGCTGCCACTGCTGTGTGTGGGTATCCTTTTCCATAAGACAAGGAGCACAAAAAATATGGGGAAAAGTAAACAATAGAGAACATTTAGGATAAAAAGGCTAATGCATGAAATTAGTAACACCTATTTCTTATCAAATGCTTAGTTGGTGATATCCAGTGCTGTCCCCTTCCCATTTTTAATTCCAAAATAAGATCTGAATCTGATTATGTTCCTTTGTGCAAAATTTGTTGTTAATATCTAAGTACTAAGTTTTCTCTTTGTGATTCAAAAAGAGATTAGCAGTTGCAAAGTGCTGGAAGAGATAAGCAGAGTTTAGTGGGGAGTCAGGAGTACAGCTTCTGTCATCTACTGTAGATAAAGTTTGGACTTGGGGGGGGGGGGGTCTTGCCAGTACCTTAAGGGGGATTTTGGAGTAGGCTAAGAATTGCTCTCCTTGTTTACATTTGTTGGCGCACATGCAAGAAACAGTCTGTTACACTAAATGGGATTTTGGAGGTGTGCCACTTCTGAGTCTATTGCAGTTCAAATTAGAAGGGGCTCGGCAGTTCAGACCAATGACCACACACACTGTGGTCGTGACACCACTTGCTGCTTGCTGGGCAGAAACATTATGTATTTGAAAGGATTGAAGCTAGCCCGATCAGAGGGGGTTTCGGTCCTTTCATTTGCATGAAGCCAGACAGTAAGCAGCTGATTGACTTTTAACAACAGAAGCCTGAGAAATCTCTCTCTCTCTCTTTCTCTCTCTCTCTGTGGTAAGCAGAGCAGGGTGCCCACCCTCGCTACCATTTCTTTCTCGCCATCCCCTCCAGGTCTCTCGCACACCCACCCTTCCCATCTTTATGAAGTTTTTTTTTTTTTAAATGTAAGCAGCGTGGGGAGCCCACCCTCACTACTGCTTCTTTCTACCCATCCCCTCCAGGTCTCTTGTCCACCCGCCCTTCCCATCTTTAAAGCTTTTCTTTTTTAATGTAAGCAGAGTGGGGTGCCCACACTTGCAGATGCTTCTTTCTCCCTATCCCATCCAGGTCTCTCGCCTGCCCACCCTTCTCATCATTATAAAGTTGTTTTTTTTTTTTTAATATAGGCAGTCAGGGATACCCACCCCTGGTACTGCTTCTCTTGATATCCCTCCCCTACAGTTCGCCCACCCCCATTCCCCAACAAGCTTGACACTGGGGTGCCCAATCCTAGTGTCAGAATGTATCTGAAATAAAGAAAACCACCACTTGATTTTTATTTTTACATGTAGAATAGTAAATGGTCCCTTGCTGATCTGCCCCCCACACCGCCACACCCATTCCACCCAACCTCCTACTCAGCCCCCCCACACACACACACCACACTCCCTCACTCACTTGAACAGGTCACAGGGTGAAGATCAACTCTTAAATTGGAGACACGTCTTGTTGCTGGAACCACCAACTGCAATATGAGAAACTAAGGTAAGTGCAGTTCAATGTATTTCAATGGGGTTTTGAACTGTGATGCATAACTTTGTCATTTTTGCATATTTTGGCCCAACGTTTTCAATATGGCCTCTGTGGGACCCCATCATATGACCAATGGTGCCAGAATTATGCAAATCAGGCCCAAAATGTAATTTTGCGGTCACATCTCAAAATAAGTTTTCAGGTGGGATTTGAAAATTTTCACCACCCTTGCTCACATAAGAAGGCTATGTTGAAAATTTGGGGTCAAAATGCAGTATGTAAAAATGGCACAGTTATGTGCATACATTGAGCTTTTTCTATGCTCGCAATAACTTTGGTAATTTTAAATATTTTGACCCCAAATTTTCAACATAGCCATTCTTTCACACTACCTAATGAATGTGACAGCTGTCATTTTTCAAATCCTGGCCAAAGTGTGTTTTTGCACCTGTGGCACAGAATGACGTTTCGGTGGCGCAGAATGACATTTTGGTGAGGATTTGAAAATTTTCACCATCTGTGTTCATGAGGTGGGGTAACAAGAAGGCTATGCTGAAAATTTGGTGTACAAATATGGTAAAATGTCCAGGTTATGAGTGAATGTTACAGTATTTCAACGTTCACCCATAACGTCACTAATTTTCAATACTGAACTCCAAACTTTCAACATAGCCATTTCTGCATACCACCTCATAAATGTGACAAGTGAATGAAACATGTTTTCACACCTGTGGTATGAAATGACATTCCAGCCAATGTACTATAAATGGTACATGTCATGTTTATAAGGCAAATCATAAAATGAGTAACTTGAAAAGTTGGGGTCAAAATTAAAAAAAAATTTGTTTAAAAAGCTCAAGGGTAAATTAATTGGGTTTGCATTGCAATTATTGACCCAAGAATCAAGAAATGTGAGTCAGCCAGCATGATTAGCAGTGATTGCTAATCATAAGAAGCTGGTAGTACTTCATTAAAAAAATATTTTGTCCCCCCTTTCAAGCACTGCTTCTTTATTTTTTTGTCGGGGGTTCGAAATGTCCCATCTTTCCTTTCGTCCTCCCTCATGCCCCTCCCCCTGTTCACCCAGCCATCTGTGACTGGTCAGAAGGGCATCTCAGCTCCTCACCCCCAACTGCTCTCAGCATGGGAGAAATGTGACTTGGTCCTTTGCTGTATCAGCATTGCCTGTCGAACGAGCTGGTTAGTGAACAGGCCAGAGTTTCAGCGTGGCGAGTACAGATTTCATTTTTTTTTTTTGCAGGCTTTTCATTTGAATGTCATGTTTAGCATTGGGTAGTTTGTAGTGATCATTTTGTTCTTTGTTTTATTTAGCAGGTCAGACAGAGTCAGGAAGAGTGAGCTGCCAGCCAGACTGGGAGTCAAGGAGGCTGAGACCATGGCAAGCTGAGGAGCTGGAAGCTGAGTGGAGCCGAGGAGGCTGAGAGCCCATGAGGAAGGGAGCAGAGATGAGAGTGTCTGAGATGTGGTGTAGTCAGAGCAGCACAACATGAGGATTGAGGACTTTACAAAAAAAACTAGCAGAAACTTTTCATTCTTTAGGTTGAAGGAACTGAACATGTACTCCCTGGAGGAGAGGAGGGAGAGAGGGGCTATGATAGAGACATACAAGTATCTTACAGGGAGGAACAGGGTGCAGGAATATACTATTTTTAAGCAAAAAAGATGTTCCAGGACTAGAGGTCATGGGATGAAGTTGGAGGGAGGATGATTCAGAGGAAACATGAGGAAGAATTTCTTCACAGAACGGGTGGTGGACAAGTGGAACACCCTGCCAGAGGAAGTGGTGGGGGCTGAAACAATCATGGGATTTAAGAATGCATGGTATAGACATAAAGGATTTCTGGATGTCAGGATTAAGGGGCAACAGACTTCTAGGAAAACATAAACTGAACTTACAAGCTCAAATGGGCAGACTGGGTGGGCCATAGGCCCTTATCTGCTGACACTGTCTATGTATCTATGTATCTTTATGGGCAGGGAACCTTTACCGAGGGAAGAAACAAACAGGGCACTAGCACATAGAATCAGTGGGGAGAGTGGGATGTGGTGCTGCGCAAACAGAAAGGAGGACACACTTGTCTGGCAAGGCCTAAGGCTGGGAACACCAAACAAGGACAAGGGAGTGGCAGCTGAATTGAAGGGCATGATGCCCGAGGGAATAGCCTGCATCTCACAGACTTTTCAAGAATCAGTGACACTGCGGATGTTAAAAACAATGTGCCAGTTTGGAAAAGGGAGTAAGTTCTGTGCCCTGCAAATGCAGAGATGAATGGACATCAGCCTCCGTGCTGAGTCAGTCAGGGAAACCATGTGAAACAACAATAGTGACCTGATTAAATGCAGAGAATGAAGACATTTTACAAAAAAAGTTTGTGCCCTGTGCAGACTTCGCAGTGATGGGGAAAGAGACACTTTTGACTGAATTACAAACTACCCGAGTTGCTCAACAAGTGTTTTGCCCTGCTTTTGCAGTGAAAAAATGTACTGTTATATAATTGTACCCACGGTGCTAGTCCAGTATGGCAATTTTACTATGCCCTGCATGATCTTTGCCCTGCAAATGCAGAAATGATGGACTCAGCCCACAGCTGAGTAGTGCAACCATGTGAAACTGTGTGCCCTGCTTAAATGCAGAGAATTTGAAGACATTTATTACAAAATATTTGTGCTCTATAGACTTTGCAGTGATGGGGGAAAAAAGAGACACTGAATATTATAAACTGTCCAGGTTGCTCAAGTGTTGTGATCTGCTTTTGCAGTCAAAAAGTGAAATGTTTATTGTGCCAGCACTAGTGTGAAAATTAACTTATGTTCCCTGCCTTTATGCAGTGTGATAAAAAAATTACCTCTACTCTGCACATGTTTTTTTTTCTATGTGGGATGGATGCTGCAGACAAGGATGGGAGGTTTGGAAGGGGTATGATGAAGATTTAACCAGTGTGTCTGCCAGCCTGTGTTGCGGGGGTGCCGACCATCAAAGCTGCTGCTACAGTTTATGTTGGGTGACTTCAATTAACTCTTCCAGCTCTTCCCTCTTTGCTGCTCTTAAGCATCTACTCTTGCTCTTCCCATGATTTATTGTGCTAGGAGGCAGCCTTTGCTTCATGCGTAGAAGCCTGCATTGCCCAAGGATGTGGAGAGGCTGGGGACGGGACAGGAATGGTTAGTTCTCACCAACATACACTGTCGCAGTTTTAGCATGAAGATTACAGCTGCTAACACCAATGCTGCTCATATATCAGCTTTGCAGCAGTGGACATTCACCCTGCTCAACCTCGCCCATCTCAGCATCATTCTCTGTGCTGTGCAGCCACTGAATTGTGTTATGTACAGTACACATCCATGACACCTTTTGCTTGCACTAACGTCAAACTTTTTAATAATTTTTCAGTCTGTCTGATATGGCAACTGGAGTAAAACTAGTAACTACTGAAGGACGATGCCAAAAATATGATCCAGAAAACAATTGTCTACAAATAATTAGTGAGGGAGATCTTGCAGTATGTGCAAGTCGCAGATCGTGCCGTGAGTACAGAGATGAGCTTTGTGGGTTGAGGAACTTCAGTGAGGTCTTAATTGCAGGGATAACAGGCCCCCAGCTCAAAGCTGACACCATCCTGAAATATCTGCAGGCAGAGCAGCACAAGTAAGCTATTAATGTCAAGAAGTTTGGTAAAGCAAGGTCAGCACTTGATGTATATAGACACACCACAATTGGTAAGTCGAGTGAAGGGAGTGGGGTAAGGGGTTTGGACCCAAATGAGCTAGCTAAAACAATTTTAATTTATTTGCAGGGAGAGCATTTCAGTAATGCAGAGGAGCAGCATAGATCTACTGTAGGCAGGCTGATGGAGATCCTGTATATGATGGCCAAAGAGGACAGTCCAGTGAAAAAGTTTGAAGCAATAGCAGAACAAGACAAGTGCCACGGAGTGCATTTAGGCAATATATACATTAAAGCTGTTAGTGGGAAAGAACTCACAATGGTATTTACTCTCCTGTTAAAGGTAATTATTAGAGTACCCATTATAGTACTCTGCAGTCAAAACCAATGGGATATTCTCTGCCCATCCTATAGGTTGATGCACGATCCTATGAAAAATCGAGCTGGACATGGGCCAGCACCCTTGTCTCATCTCAGTACCTCCAATATGATACTTCCTTAGCAATTGGAAAGATAACAAAAGAAAAAATATAAACAGAGAGAAAAGAATCCCAGGAACGATGAATCTTCTCTGTCTGGTATCTGGTAGCCTTACTAACTTACATGAATTCACATAAGCATGCTTGACTCAATGATGTCATACCTTTGATACTTTATTACTAGTTTCAGACAATATAAAGAAGCATTGTAGTGACTTCTATGGTTATCAGTAAGCATGTATACATTGTTATCAGAACATGTCATTATATCAATTTAAAAAAAAAAAAAAGCATCCTGATGTCATGTCCAATGGGTTCCTTGGAGTAAACTGATTACATCAGCTCTTTCCCATGGCTCCCTTTCTGCCGTCCCAGGTGGGGCTGCGGAGTACTATAAAGGGTACTCTAATAATTACCTTTACCAGTTGAGTAAATACCATTTTATTTTGTACCTTTTATAGTACTCCACAGTCAAAACCAATGGGACCTTAGAAGCAGTGCATTTATTATTGTTTTGGGAGGGTCAAGGCAGATTGTGCTATTATTTTTGTGTTCCCCCTTTTAGCACTGCCCTTCCGAAAAGCTGCTCTGTCAGCAGGCACCAAATCCAAGTGACAGTGCTTAGTGAAGGTATGGATTGAAGACCACGTGGCTGCCAAGCAGATGTCTGCTATCAAAACTTGGCTCCTTTCTGCCCAAGATGTAGATACCGCTCTGGTAGAATGTGCCCTGATGCCCATGGGTGGTTCTTGATCTGCCTTGCTGTAAGACTAGTTATGGTTCATCTCAACCATCTAGCTATTGTGTCTTTTGAGGCTGCCTGACCAACCTTTTTCCCCATGGTTAGGATGAATAGCCAATCTGATTTGTGGATGTCATACATCTTTGTGAGGTATATCGTCAGCTGCTGATCGACATCCAGTGGGTGAGGGACTCCTGATGATTCGGCCTCATCTGCCTATAGAACAGGTAAATGGACTTCCTGTTCTAAATGGAAATGTGTGGCCAGCTTCGGGGTAAAAGACGGTACAGTTCTCAGGGTGACTCTGTCATTGTGGAAGGCTAGGAATGGTTCCCTGCAGGATAAAGTCTGGAGTTTCCTTGTTCTTCTAGCTGAGCAAATTGCTACTAAAAATACAGTTTTCAGTGTCAACCAATATATATAATGAGTCCTGCTGGAAGTGAGGTGTCTGTAGGGTCTCCAAGACTATGTTTAGTTGCCATGGACTACATTTCTGTCTGACCCTGGATATAGATATTGTTGCTGCTCTCAGAAGTCTGATTACATCTGGGTATGACCCAAATGGGGCCTATTCCTGGTAATGGGCCTCTTATGGAAGATATTGCAGAGGTTTTCACCTTGAGGGAGGAAGGGCTAAGATCTTTACTCACTCCATCATTCAAAAAATCCAGAATTTGAGGGAGTCCTGCCACTGTGGGTGATGTCCCCTTTTCTAAGCACCATTTCCTGAATATTTGCCAATTTCTATGGTACGTTAAGTTTGTAGATTGTCTATGAGACTGCATTAATCTGTCTACTAATCAGGGCTGGTACCCCAAGTTCAGCAGTCTTTCCCTCTCAGTAACCAAGCTGTCAGTTTGTGTGATGTCAGGTCTGGACATCATACTGTGCCCTGGCTCAGTAGGTCTGGCCACTGAGGCAGGGGCATCAGCGAGTCTATTGTCATTGCTTGATTGAGAGAGTACCAGGGTCCTCTGGGCCAGTCTGGTGGTACCAGTACCACTGTTGCTCCTGTAACTCAAATCTTGTGAAGGATTTTGTGTGGGAAGTGAATTTTCTCTTCTGGTTGACCCACAGACAGTAGTGGGTCCTCTGACGTGGAGGGTTGTTTTGGTTATTCTACGATTTGCAGCGCTGCTTTCACCATACTGATTAACTCCTCAATATTTTTCCTGTGGCCAATCCTGTTTGACTTGTCTATTATTTCCTCCTTGGTCTCAGTTGGGGTCTCGGTCAACGTACTATCTGTGTCCTCTCATCATCTTTTGAGGGAGGTTTCACCCCCTGCTGAGTCCTGGGTAGCTTGCCTTGGTGCTGGCACTGGATTGCCAGCCTTAAAGGTTTCCCGCATTTGAAGCAGGAGTTGGGACTGGCTGGCATCTAAGGCCAGTGGAGCCAATGGGGGTTGGGGCTACCCCTGTCTGAGCTTCGTTCTTCTGTATTTCTGGAGCCTCAAGCCTCCATTATTAAGCAGACTGTATCCCCTTTGTCTGCCTTTGGAAACATGATTCCACATTCCCTGCATTTTCGCATGATTCCACTTTCAGTTAATCTGTGGGAATGGTACAGAAAAAAATGCATATATATATATATAAAATTTATACAACAGGGGTGGGAGCTTCTAGAGTGTGATAAATGGAAATAGCTTCACTGAAGTGTGATAAATGACGATGACATCAGAACTGTAATGATAAATGCCATTTATCCATACTGTGCTGATGTTACCACTCACTCACTACAACCTGCATTCTAAATGAAACTACTTCGGTTTCTGTTTCTCACTGAGGCCTGCAAGTTACTCAATTAGCATTGAAAATTACACCCACCTGTGTGATATAGTGTTTCTAAGACTCCCAGCCCATTAATGTGCTATCAGCTTCACTACAGCCTACATTCTAAATGAAACTGCTTCAGTTTCTTTCTCACTGAAGCCTGTAAGTTACTCGATTACCACTAAAAAGGAAACTCACCTGTGTGCCATGGTGTTTCTAAGACTCCCAGCCCATTCAGAAAAACTCACACACACTCACACCACACACAGAAAGAGCAGAAAGCACACAAAAAATGTTTCACAATCTCCCACCCCATTGTATAAATAGCATACATGATGTGCAGATCGTGTGCTCTGGAAAATATTCTCACTCCTGCAGAGTGAGCTCTGGATACTCTCACTCATGCTTTCAGCACTCGTGAGTATCCAAAGCTCACTCTGTAGGAGTGAGAATATTTTCCATATCACACTCCTGCCCATCATGTATCCTCATATATATATATATATATATATATATATATATATATATATATATATATATATATATATCTTCTCCGCTGCCCTTTTAAATATCCAAATTTGGGGGGGTTGGGGAGTGGACATGTGCCCAGTGTGTCTGCAGCTGAGCTGTGCTTTTCAAAGTACATGAACTCCTTTCCCCTTCTAAGCAATGCTAGCCTTGTTCAGGAGTGGTAAGAAAGCTCCATGTAGTGCTAGCAGTGAAAATCTGGGTCCCAGGCAATATGGCTGCTGAAATCTCATGACATTGGAGTGAGATTTGGGACCATTCTATTATACAGCCTGAAGAGACCCAGACAACATGACCACCGAAGTCTTGCAGTATTTCCCACGAGACTTGCAATCTCTTTATCAGTTTTATGTGTCCAGGGGTCTTGTGGGGCTTGCCGGGTCTCCAAGGGATTTCTGGGAGAAACTCGGTGAGGAAGATGGAGCAGTGTATTTCCAGTGTGTCTCAGTGGGTGGAGAAGTTGCTCTCTTGCTGTGCCCACCTAACTAAATACAGGGCATTGGCTTGGTCTATTAAACAGAGACCTGAACCCAAGATGGCACAGATCGCTTGGTGGGTGGAACAGCAGGCACCCTTGGGCTCCCAATGGACAAAAAGAAACAGCCCAGGCAGAGCAGGTATGTGTATTGGGGCTCCAGATGTTTTTAAATATAACTTCCTCGATCTGGGCCACTGTTTGTCATCGTTAAGGCTGAGAGAGTTACTAGAGGTCCCCAGTCCACGTGGCTCTCTTTCTACACTTTTTAATTTCTCTGAGCTTGGATTAAAAATTAAAATGGGGGCTTCATTGTGGTAATTGGAGGACGCTCCTGGAGGGACCTCTCAGTACTTTACAAACTGGTCTTCCTTACGTTAGCTAGGGGTGGTGTGTCACCACAGGAGAGATTTGCCATCCCATAGGAATAGGTTATCAGTTGTGCTTTTATAGTGGCTGGGTTAGGTTCAGGACGGGAAGGGAATGCTACTGGAGGAATCCCTGCCCCTCATTCTAGGCAACTTTGGTGGTGCCCTTGTTTCTCTTCTATAACCTCTCATACAACTCCTCAGTGGAATATAGACACCTTTGCAGAATTAGGTTAGTGTAAAACTACACCCTAATTTGGCTGCCAGGTTTTGTTAGTTATTGGAAGTTAAAGAAATTGCTGTACCTTATCAGGTGATTACTAGATATTGATGTTGGGAGCAGCTTGCATCGCAACCAACCTCTTTAGATGCACAAATTAAACTGGAGCTACTAAGATGAGACAAGGAGGTTGGCCCATGGCCAGCTCGATTTTTTTATTGGATCGTGCATCAACCTATAGGATGGGGTGGAGAATATCCCATTGGTTTTGACTGAAGAGTACTATAAAGGGTACAAAATAAAATGTGTACTGGCAAAAACCTAGAAGAAAACCTAATAGCAATTTTGTGTTGTGTTTTGTTGGTGGTTGTTTATTGTATATTAGTGTTTTCAATTAAGTTTTCTTAAAAAATGCAAATTATTTTTCAGTGCTTATGGACAGTAGTATTGACAGTGGTGTAACTGAAAAGGAACTGGTTTACATTATTTATATAAATCCCAACACTGGCCAAGTTGGGACTAAATTTCTATGAATGAAAGCTGTATCAGATGGCACAAGTGGGGGATTCAAAAATCTCCTCTTAGGGATGGCCGCCTGTGCAACGGTAAAGCTACCACTTGTGACGCCAGTGACCCAGGTTCAGTAGCAAGCCCGGTTTGCCGGAGGACCAGCCAGTGGGAGAAAGATCAAGCACCCAGCAGGCTGCTCATCTTATCCAGGGATGGTGGGCTGCAGGTCCCATTGCTATACCACCACCTGGGTGACCATGGGTGGAGGATCAAGTAGTATCAGAGCGCACTGGGAGGGAAGGACGTCAGTCGAGGTCCAGAGCAGTGACACTTTTTGGCGTGTCCTCATCTTCTTGGACTTCCTCATGTACTGTCATCCTTGAGGGGTAGGGGGACACCAGAAAAACAGAAAATCCCTGCATCTGTACCTGGAGATGGGCCCTGGTGCCTCAGCCACAAGACCAGGCTCTGAGGAGCTCAGTTGGACTACCCGAAATTATAAATTGGATTGGAGGGACAACCCAGGGTCTCCCTTCTTACCCACCCAGGGGTAGTCCATGGCTGGATGGGGAAGCAGTCCTCTGAAGCAACCCCAAGATGCCTGGCATAGCCTGAAAGAATGCCTAGGGAGGCCCTGACGAAAGGGGTAGATGTGGTGCTAAGGGGGCGGGTAAACAGCAGGTATAAAAAAAAAATGTCCTCTTAAATATTTTTGTAGATAGTGGCCTTAGTATAAAAAAAATGGTGGAGTTTGGGGCCAATGGAGCATCTGTCAACATAGGTGTTAGATGGGGACTTGCTGTGCTTCTACGGGAAGAAGTTGAGTAGTTAATTGCTGTTTGCTGTTTCTCACACACATAAAAGATGCTTTGGATAACATCTATTTCAGTGAGGTTTCAAACTTTCTGACCCAGCTGTTTTATCTCTGTCATAAAGTCCTAAGTGACTCAAAGAATTGCAGTCTCTTGCCCAGGCAATGGAGATGTCATTTGAAAAGCCCAGAAAGGCTCATAGAACACATTAGGTGCATCACAAACTTCTTGCTACCTGTGCTGTTACTAAATTATTTCCAGTCATTTGTGCCCATTTAGAATATGTGGCCGCATACCCAGCTCATAACCAGACCAAAGACAAGGGTGAGTTGCAAATTATGACTAAATTCCAAATGGTGGCACACCTTTTGTATTTTGAACAATTGCTTCAACCACTTGCCCGATTCTTACTAGCACATCAAAAAGAAGTTGTTGAAATGGCAGAGCTAGCTGGCCCGGTGGTACTGAGGGTTGAGGCGCTGGACACCACACCTCACGCCATGCCGGCAACCCGAGTTCGGGAGCGAGCTCGGGCGCCGGGGGTTGGCAGGGGAGGGATCAGATCGAGCGCCTGATGGGCTGCTCTCCTATCCTCGGGGGAGGGTACTTGGACGTCCGGAGCTTTGGTGACCCCTGGTGGAGACCGGGGGATGCCACAGTAGCTCGGGGCAGCACGTTACAGTGTGCCCTATGCTGGCAGGGTTGCCGTGAGCTAAGCATAAGGGAGTGCACATGCAAAGGGAGGGCAGGGAAGGACAAGAAAATGGAAAAACCCAGCTCGCGGGGATAGGCGACAGCACATCTCCACCATGCCCAGCGCCGGATCTGGCTGGGCCAAGCCTCATCACTCCTCCACCCGGGCCCCACCCGTCTGCCAGGGTCTGTCTCTAAGGAGCCCAAGTAAGTGGTCGGGCTACCCTCCCCGGGTGGGTCAAACCAGGGGTACTGGCAGTGGGAGGGGGGAGAGAGGGGCACTAGACCACAGCGGATCTCAGGCGGACAGGCAGAAAGGAGAGGATGCCTGAGAGAGTTCTCCTGAGCTGTGCCAGGAGGGAAAAAGAATTAAAAAAAAAAAAAAAGAAATGCCAGAGCTACTTAACTCTGTTGAAACTTTGAGAAACACTCTTGAATCTGCAAAGCAGACTGGTCCATCAAGTTGCAATGAACTTAAAATTGTCTTGAAAAATGGGTCTGATCTTCTTTCAGAAGCATATATCCTGAAGAAACTTTCAAGGGTGTGACATTAACACATTTCAATGGCCAAGCTGTTAAAATGTTTAAACAGTAATGTACAAAATACATTACATTGAGAAGTCATGCAAAGAAAGGTTCTGTTTGACTGATGGAAGTAGTATCTGTGACTGTGCAAAAGTGTTACATGCCAGACTTTGGCCATCAGACCCAAAGGAACTAGAGCTGTATGGTAACAATGACATTACTTTAATAGGTGACCATTTTTCAAAACTTTTATAGCCTGACTGTGACAGCGCTCTGGTGCTTGCAGAATGGCAAGAGTGTAAGATTTTGCTCAAACTATTTGTCTTTTTCTGCTATCTGGTCAAAGCTGGCATGTGACTTTCAAACTTCTTATCCTAATCTTTTGAAGCTTGACAATGTGTTGAGAGTATGTCCTATGTATAATGCAATAGCAGAAAGGTATTTTTCAAGTATGACATTAAATGTGGAAAGGAATTTGCACAACTGGGTATTTATCAATTTCTCAAGGAGCTTAGCTAAGGTAGGCAAAATGCAGATGGGACTATAATTATTTAGCCAGGCTGTATCTCCTGATTTGAATAAGGAATTACATGTGCTGTCTTCCAAATTACCGGTAGTTCATTTTGTTTGACTAACAAATTAAAGGGGTAAGTCATGGAAGTGGTCAACACATGGTGGCCTAATATTAAGAAGAAAGGCTGCAGGTTTTCTACTCCAGCCCTTTTTCTATGGTTGAAATTTCAAGGAAGTCATTCCACTTGCTGAGAAGAAAATGGTTGAATGTAGAATGGAGAGTCGGGGTGGGGGTGGGGAGAGAGGTCACAGGCGAATTATCAAATGCCATGCCAGCAGATACATGGCAAGAGTTCAGCTCCTCAACCACCAATTGCTTATCTATGATTACCTTATTATGCTTGCCATGCGTGCATGTGCCGTGAACATTTTGCTATGAGAGTGTTTTTTGAGGGGTGAAACACTGTCAGTCCAAAGCACAACAGTCTGCAAGGGGCTCGTCAGTGTCACACCAATCATTAGCCAGGCTGATCATGACATGGTTCTGACTTGCTGGGTGGAAACTTCGTGTAGTTCAAAGGAAAGAGCCGATCCAATCATAGGACGGCTCTTTCCTTTGATCTACATAATGCCGCCCGGCAAGCATAGCTGATCTGTCATGATCAGCCTGCTGTGGCACCCCCCCCATGTCATCCCAGAGGCCATTCTCTAGCACCCTCCCCCCCACCGTACCAATCGAGTCACTCTAGGAGAGAGTGATTGGACTGCTACTGCCTGCTGCTGAAAACCAAAGAAAACATGATTCTGGTTTCTGCGGCTCCAATACCCAGTAGGTGAAAAGACAACCAGTCAGTCACTGTGAGAACCAAGTTAAATTAATAATATGGTCAATGTGAGAGGGCGAGGGTTCATTTTAAGTGTGATTGAGGCCCTCCAGTATACATCTGATTACAGCTGTCCCACTCCTATAAAACTTTATTGCCTACATGTTTGTTTTTTTACTTGTCCTGGGCCCTCTGCCCTCCAGTGGGGGCTTTGTACCCCCCTCCATCTCCTCCTCTGCCAGATCTTGTCATACAGGGATCCTGGCATCATAGTGCATGATGCCTAGGGGATTATTTTTTTTTGCATTTTTTTTCCCCTGTTTTTTTTTTGGAGGTCTCAACCCCTGAGTGCGCCGGCATGAAGGGCTTTGACGTCTAGACTGACAGCGTGCTGACGCATGCTATAGTCAAGCACCCAGCAGCACTGTCCATGACCCGACTCTGAAGAGCTGTGTGCCCTACTGCCCATGCTTCCACCGGTGGTAGTGCTATGGGCCCGTCCGCTGCCTGGTAACCCACTCCACCATGGAGGAGGAGAACATCCACTGTGATGTTCAAGCCTTCTCTCCCACCCAAACCCCGACAACCCGGGCTCGTTCCTGAACCCAGGTCACCTGTATAGCATGAGGTGTGGTGTCCAGTGCCTCAACCCTCAGCACCACCGGGCTCCTATGTGTTTGTTAAAAGAAGCAATATTGTGCCTCTAAATCAGTACCACACTAAGAACAAGCATTTGTCAATGCCAAATGTTTGCTTGCTGGTATTAGCATTGGAAATGCAGGAGTTAGACAGATGCAGAATAGGAATGGCAGTGAAGTATTGAAGTTCATGCCACCCCCACCTCCATCCTGTAGAGAAAGACAGGCATTGGGATAAGAGTTTGGGTCTTCACCCATGATAGTCATGCCATGTCACCTCACCCTATTCTGCAGACACTGACATGCGTTGAGGTGTGCCTTAGGGTGTTTGGCTTAAAGTCACCCCATTCCATAAGGACATATGCTGAAATGGGTGCAGTATAGGAGAATGCGGTGAAGTCTGGGGCCAAAGAGTCCAAGGTACACCTCGATGCCTGTCAGTGGCTGGGGGTTGGGGGTGGGATGGCATGAGCAGTATAGTCGGCAATCCAAAGGCACACCTCAATGCCTGTCAGTCTGTACAGGGTAGGATGTTATGGTTAGAAACCCTAATGCCTTGGGTGCTTGTTGGTATTTACACTGCAAATTTTCAACATGGCCTTTTTGTGACCCCACCTCATGAAAGCATTTGGGACCTCTTCTCATGAAGAGTGGCAGTGTGATTTTGTCAATGTGTCCCAAACATTGACTTCCAACAGTGACAGTGCCATTCTGTGTCACATGTACGAAAACACAGATCCGGTAGGATGTGAAGAATGACAGCTGTACCATCCATAGGGAGGTGTGAAGAGATGGCAATGTTGAAAATGTGTAGTGGGAATATTAAAAATGCTCGCACTTCCAAGCATACATGGAAACTGAGCAACGCATGCGTGTGACACAGTCATTTTATGGACTTTCATCACCAAATTTTCAACATAGGCATTTTAGGACCTCTACTTATGAACAGTTTCACTGTGATTTTCATAATGTGTCCCAAACACTGATTTCCCACACCTACCACGCTATTCTGTGCTGGAAGTGCGAAAACACATTTCGGCCACTATGTAAAAAATTACAGCTGTACTGTTCATAAGGAGGGCCGGAAAAATGGCAATGTTAAAAATCTGGAGTGAAAATATTGCAAATGTGCAAAGTTATGATTGTGCATGGAAACTGCACAACACACGCTCGTAACACACTCATTTTATGGACTTTGGTCACCAAATTTTCAACATAGGTATTTTAGGACCTCTGCTAATGAACAGTGTCACTGTGATTTTCGTAATGTGTCCCGAACATTGATTTCCCATAGCGACCACGCTATTCTGCGTTGGAAGTGCGAAAACACATTTCAGCAGGGATGTGAAAAATGACAGCTATACTGTTCATAAGGAGGTGTGGAAAAATGGCAATGTTGAAAATCTGGAGTGAAAAAATTGCAAATGTGTGAACTTACGAGCATGCGTAGCAACTGCGCAACGTACACTTGTAAAACAGTAATTTCTTGGATTTTGTCCACCAAATTTGCAACATAGACTATTTGAGAGCCCATCTCATGAACACTGGCACTGTTGTTTCGTTAATCAGTCCCGAAACGTGATTCTGCGCTGTGATTGCGAAATCACCTTTTGGGACTGAATAACGCAATGACAGTGGCTGAATTCATTAGGAGGGGGTCCCAATAACCCCATGTTGAAAATATGGTGCCAACATTCCCCAAAATGCCTGAGATATGCACCAAAGTTGAAAAAACCCTATTTATGCCATTATACAGCTTACCAGCATTTCTTCAGTTCGCGGTTGGCTTTGAAGAGTGCAGACATGTTCCCAGTCCACCGAAGATTGTCACGCTAGGCTCTAGAGGTAAGTATGGGGTGAGAGGGGTGTGGGAAGGCAGGGTTTGCAGAGGGTGGATGCGGGTTGGGGAGGGGCTGCTGGACTCGATGAGGGACCGTTTTCAGCTTTACAGGGAAAAAAATTGCGTTTTTTTTTTTTCAACAGGGGCATTTGGCACGCTGGGGTGGGATCCCAGCATACCACCCAACTGTTGTATTTGGGAGGTCAGTAGCCAACGGAGGATTGGGCACTCCCATCGGCACATCTGGGGGCAAGAGCGAGAGTTGGGCACCCCTCGGCAGAAAACAAGTTTTGGGGGACATTATGCTGATGGGGAGTGGGCTCCCCCATCAGCAAATGAAAGCTGTGAAGGATGGGACTGAAGCTGACAGGGAGTGGGCTCCCCCATCGGCAACTTAAACTGGGAGGGTACTGATGCCAACGGGGATTGGGGCCCCCATCGGCAAACAAAGACTGCTGTGGGGGGATGCATGCTGCCCAGGGGGATTGGGCACCCCTTCGGTAGTGGGGGCTGATTAATATTGTTTGCAAACACAGCGGCAAACTGCTGTCATGTTCACAAACAATATTACAGTCGGCAACGTTCCGCCCAGCAACGACTGGTTGCTCCCTCATTGCAGCGGAATGGCTGACACTGCAATGATGAGGCAGCCCCTGATTGCTGCGGCAAAAACTTCACAGGTTGGTGGCACTTTTGGAAGCCAGTGTCATCAGCACACTGTGCCTCCATTGGTGCACCACTGTCAAGCCCCCAAATGCAATGCCTCTGTTCGCTGCCACACTGCCGCACCTCCACAACCCGCTTCTCTCCTAAGCTGCCACATAATGTTTCTTGTGCATGCACACAAGCAAACATAAAAATATTAAATAAAGCAGAAGTTTTCATAGTTTTTTTTTAATACGAGCTCAGGTGAAAATCAATGACTGTTCCATTAGGTTTTTACTACAGAACTGCACTTTCATTTCCTCACAGATGAATCAGAACCACTTCTTACCCCTCCCCAACGTCATCCCTGATACTATCCTCTGGTACCCCCCCCTCCACTGTGCCACCAAACATAACACCCCTCCTCAAATCTCTCCCATACCCTTCATGTTAAAATTCTGTCATGGTGGTACCCAATCCCCTGTGCCGACTGCTACCCCCCCACACCCTGCCTGTTTTCATTATGCAACACTGGGGAACCTACCCCCAATTCTGCCAAACATAACACTAACACTGGGGTGCACAATCCTACTGTCAGTACCTGAAAATAAATAAAACTGTCCCTCCTACTATTAAAATTCTGGTACGGGGTGCCAAATCCCCCATGCCAACTGCTACCCCCACCCTGCCAGTTTTCATTATATGACACTGGGGAGCCAACCCCTGGTGCTACCAAACATAACACAGACATATAACATTGACACAGGGGTCCCCAATCCCAGTGTCGGTACCTGAAATAAAGAAAACTGTCCCTTGTAGGGTTTTTTTAACACCCTGTAAAACAGAAAATCATCATCAATGTCTGTTGCTGGTGCCGCCGCCATTACTGTCCCCTCACCCAACCCACCCACTCAGCAGCCCCCAATCCCTTACTTACCTACCAGAGGTCCAATGCCATAATCCTCCCTGTACTAGAGACACATCTTCACTCTTTAATGCTGGGCCGCAAACTGAGGAAATCAAGTATGCAGTTCTATGTATTTCAATGAGATTTTGAACTTATGGGCATAACTTGGTCATTTTTAAATATTTTTGCCCCAAATTTTCAACATGCCTTTTTTGGGACCCCACCTCATGAACACTGACAGTGAAATTAGCAAATCTATTCTGAAAGGTGATTTCATGGTCACTGTGCGAAATCACCTTTTGGGCAGGATCGGAACATGTTCTCCACCCTTGTTCATGAGGTGGGGTCATAAGAAGGCTATGTTGAAAAGGTGACATACAAATATTAGAACAAACCTACAAGTCTACAGTGAAATTTATGAACGCAGGCTCATTACTGTGGTAATTTTCAATATTTTAGCCCCAAATTTTCAACATAGTCATTTCTTCACAGCACCTCATGAATGTGACAGCTGTCATTTTTCAAATTCTGGCCAAAATGCATTTTTGCACTTGTAGTGCAAAATCATATTTTGGTCAGGATTTGAAAATTTTCTCCACCCTTGTTCATGAGGTGGGGTCATAAGAAGACTATGTAGGGTCATACGAAGGATTTTCAATGCACACTCATAACTGTGGTAATTTTTAATATTTTGACCCCATATTTTTAACATAGCCATTTTTTTACATTACCTCATGAACATGACAGCTGTCATTTTTCAAATCCTGGCCAAAATATGTTTTCACACATGTGGCCCAAAAATCACCTTTTGGGCACAATTTGAAAATTGTTCCCACCCTTGTTAATGAGGTGGGGTCATAAGAAGGCTATGTTGAAAATGTGGGGTAAAAATATTAAAAATCAACAAAGTTACGAGTTCATTTTGAAATTTTTCAAGGCACACTTGTTACTGTGGTAATTTTCAGAATTTTGACCCTAGATTTTATACATACTCATTTTTTCATATCACTTCATGAATTTGGCAGCTGTCATTTCTCAAACCCTACCCAAAATGATGTTTCAGCCATTGCTTTATAAATGACACCTCTCATGCTCAGAAGGAGTGGTCATCAAAAGATTATGTTGAAAATTTTGGGTAAAAATGTGAAAAACCAACTAACTTATGAGGTAACATTGAATTGTTCCAACGTTTACTCATAACTTTATTTTTGCAGATTTTTGCCCCTAATGTTCAGCATATCCCTTGTGTTACCCCACTTCCTGAACATGACAGGTATAATTTTTCAAATCCCCTCTGAAACTTGTTTCCACGGTCACACAGCAAAATCACTTTTCAGATGGGATTTTAAAAATTCCACCTGTCTTGATCATAACATCAGGTCATAAAAGGACTGTTGGACATTTAGGGTCAAAATGTGGGAGCCCACTTAAAAGTAGATCATGCCTCTCAGCTTGCCTATCTCGGGTAATTACAATGTGTAAAAGCAGGACACCACTGAAAATGAGACATTGCAGCTTATGTTCTCTACCCAGGATAAATAGTTAGGGGGTAGCCAGTCACAAAAAAAAAAAAATGTGTACAAGCAAGACCCGGTACAACAGCAATACCAGAGGCGAACATTCAGCATTGACAAATGCTTGTTTTCAAGTAGAAGCTGCTTTGGCACTGATGATGTAATGGATCCCCTTCTAAAGATGTAACAGACTTCTAAAATTTCAATCCATCTCTTTCATTTTCTCCCAAAGTCTTTAAATAGTTGGGTTTATATATTCAAATCAGTTTAGTACGCAGGTTTCACTTTTGTCTGAAGACAAGCTAAGTTGTGTAGTGATTTAGAAAATCTGGCTTTGGCCCAGTTTAAATCTTTATCCCTCAAGGTTGTTTTCAGCAGTTGATTAAACCACAGGCAGTTTTTATGTTTTGTCCAGAGTTTCACAAGTTGTTCATCTGTATTTATAACTAAGAATCTGCTGGTTAAAAAATTCCACAGCTGCATGAATTGATGCTAACAAATTAAACTGCTGCCAGTTAATGGCGGTGAGATCACGTAAGAAGTCTTATTACCAGAAGCGTGTGAAGAATTGCTTAGAAATAAATTATGGCTGACTACTTGGTTTCTTTGTGCCGATGATGCATCCAACTACATTATGGTCACTGAATTCATTATGAAATACAGCGGAAAGGCTCATTTTCTGATGCCTGTCAGTGAGGATAATGTCTAATGTAGAAGAGTTTAGGAATTTGTTTTGATTGGGCCTCACTGGTTCCAAAACAAGCTGATTAAACCCAAGTTTGTTACACATTAGTTTAAGGTAATTTGCTTTATGGGTAAGTCAATCACAATATAGATCCCCTAAGATTAGATTTTCTTTCTTACTAGAGCTGATAATTTGGGACAGGAGGTTCAGTATTTTGGAACCACCTGCTAGAGGCCAGTAACAGCCTTCCACATTTTTTGCCTCAGCCTTAGATAATGCAGTATGTTAATACCACTGCTGAGACCACTCTTGTGTATTTATTTAACTCATCAGAAATACCTTTGAGCTTGGAGCTCATTTACAAAGGTTCCATGTCCAGAGACAAAAAACAATTGACACTGGCATAATTTACATAGACAAGGTTTACATATACAGGTTTCTAACAATGGGATACTAGCTGGACAAGACAGTTGCTAAGCAGTTGGTTACAAGTAGTTGCTAATTACATGCAAAAAAGGAATCATAAGCTGCCTTGGAACCAGGCTTTGTCACTTGAAATTGAGTACTGTTACTTTATTACAGGTTGCCAGTAGAGTAAGGAATGAGACTGGTGGTGTGGGATGGGAGGGCAACAGGTGAGAGGAGAAATTAAGGGAAGGTACATGTGAGATTAGGACAGGCTAGGGTGGTGTGACTGTTAGGAGGGGGAGAGGAAAGGAGGGGGTAAGCACAGGATAAGAGTCCCAGGGAAGGATTGTAATTCTTGGAGCTCAGTGCAGGCAGTGAGGGGGACAGGTAGGAACAAAATTGTAGGAAAAAGAGCTAGTACATGTGGGAGTTTTTATCATTTAAAGAGGGGTTAGAGAGTCAATATAGACCACCATGGTGTACTCATGGGGTCAACAAGTGCCTGTCAGAAGGGTGGAAGTGATGGGGCCAGCCATCTGCACAGGTGTGGTCTATAGACCACCAGCCCAGGAGGAAGAAACAGATAGGGAGCTGATGTTAGCCATCCAAAGGATGGCAGACAAGGGTGAGGTAGTACTGGTTGGAGACTTCAATATTCCAGACGTGGACTGGAACATCCCAGCAACAGCATCAACTAGGAGCAGATTTATCCTGGACTCCCTTCAGGGTGCCTTCCTCAAGCAACTGGTCATGGAACCAACTCGGCAGAAGGCAATACTGGACCTTGTGCTCACAAACAGGGACAGTGTGATGGGGGTAACAGTGGGGGAGCACCTGGGTAACAGTGACCACCAGTCATTGAGGTTTGAAATCACAGAAAGAGCAGAACCAAACCACACAAAAACACGTATCCTGGATTTTAGGGGGGGCAGACTTTGGGAAAATGGGGAAATACTTGAAAGAGGCATTAAGGAGAATGGGACAGGAATCAGGGGTTGAGGAACAGTGGACAGTATTTAAAATGGGGATTACAAGAACAACAGAATTATGCATTAAGCAGGTTAGCAAGAGGAAAAGGAAGAGGCGACCATTATGGTTTTCCAAAGAGGTAGCAAAGAAAGTGAAAGCCAAAAAGATAGCATTCAGGCAATACAAAAAGACACAGGCAGAAGGGGATAGGGAGAAGTACCAGGAGAAACAAAGGGAGGCAGGGAAGTCAGTAAGGGAAGCCAAAGCTCAGACAGAAGAACACATTGCAAAATCAGTGGTTAAAGGGGACAAAACCTTTTACAGGTACATAAGTGAAAAAAGAAAGACAAAGGGAGGGATAGTGAGACTGAAGGAGGAGGATGGGAGTCGCGTGGAGGATGACAACAGTAAAGCTGACATATTGAACAGGTATTTCTGCTCAGTCTTTACTGAGGAAGAGGGGGGTAATGGGTCTGAAGGGAGTACAAGGGGTGAGAATGGTGCAGAAATGGACACAAGTCCCTTTACACGACGAGAAAGGGTCCTGAAGGAACTGGAAGTAATAAGAGTTGACAAAGCAATGGGGCCAGATGGGGTGCACCCCAGGGTCCTTAAAGAACTAAGAGAGGTGGTGGCTGAACCTCTGGCTATCCTGTTTAGCCAATCACTGAAAACAGGGGAGGTACCCAAAGACTGGAGGACAGCAGATGTAGTCCCCTTATACAAAAGTGGGAACAAAGAGGAAGCAGGGAACTACAGACCAGTCAGCCTCACCTCGGTAGTGGGAATGATCATGGAAGCACTTCTGGAAGCACTTCTGAAGGAGAGATTGGTGGAACATCTGGTTGTCAATGGACTACAGGACCCAAGGCAGCATGGTTTCACCAGGGGGAGGTCATGTCAGACCAATCTCATTGAATTTTTTGACTGGGTGACTAGGGAGGTGGATCAGGGGAGGGCAGTGGACATGGCCTATCTGGACTTCAGCAAGGCGTTTGACACTGTGCCACATAGAAGACTATTACACAAACTGGGGAATATGGGTGTGGGCAGGACAGTAGTGTGGTGGGTAGGTAACTGGCTGGGTGGCAGGACACAGAGGGTGGTGGTAAATGGCTGTCACCAGTGGGGTACCACAGGGATCAGTGCTGGGACCGGTCCTATTCAACATCTTCATCAGTGACATTGCGCAGGATCTAGAAGGCAGAATTTCACTGTTCGCTGATAACACAAAGCTCTGTAACAGAGTAGACACACCAGAGGGTGTAGACAGAATGAGAAGGGACCTGCAGAAACTTGAAGAATGGTCAAGGGTTTGGCAGTTGAAATTCAATGCAAAGAAGTGCAAGATAATGCATATGGGGCACAAAACCTGGCACAATATATCAGTTGGGGGTGAGGATATAGCATGCATCAAGCAGGAAGGGATCTTGGGGTTGTCATCTCTGATGACCTCAAGTGAGAAACAGTGTGACAAGGCATCAGGTAAAGCAAATAGGATGCTGGGATGTATAGGCAGGGGCATCACCAGCAGGAAAAGGAGGTCATAATTCCGCTATACAAGACACTAGTGAGGGCCCCATCTGGAGTACAGTGTACAGTTCTGGAGACCATACCTACGTAAGGACAGAGACAGGGTAGAGAAGGTTCAGAGGAGGGCAACAAAGATGGTGCATGGATTGCATCACAAGTCCTATGAAGACAGGTTGAAGGAACTGAACATGTACTCCCTGGAGGAGAGGAGGAGAGAGGGATATGATAGAGACATACAAGTATCTTACAGGGAGAAACAGAGTGCAGGAAAACACTACTTTTAGCGAAAAAGATGTTCCAGGACTAGAGGGCATGGGATGAAGTTGGAGGAGGGCGATTCAGAGGAAACATGAGAAAGAATTTCTTCACAGAACGGTGGTGGACAAGTGGAACACCCTGCCAGAGGAAGTGGTGGGGGCTGAAACAATCACAGGATTTAAGAATGCATAGGATAGACATAAAGGAATTCTAGAGGTCAGGGGTAAGGGGAAACAGACTTCTAGGAAAACAAACTGAACTTATAAGCTCAAATGGGCAGACTGGGTGGGCCATAGGCCCTTATCTGCCGACACTGTCTATGTATCTATGTATCTATGTAAGTGCCGGTTGTGAGTCTACATTCACAAGCGCTAGCGTTAACTAGAAATTGCTTCAGGGCATGCTTAAAGGTTGGGAAGTTCTTGGCATTGTTTACTTTGACTGGGAGCTCATTTAGCCAGAGGAGAGCCCTCTAAGCAGACAAGCGCTGGCCAAGTGATGTCCTCCTGAGTGTGCATCTAGCCATGGTCCTTGTGCTTTGTTGTGAATGAGCTGGTTGGAGGATTTGGAGAATGCAGGGGGGTGATAGGCCTAGTTGGGCTTCTTTACCTAGTAAGCAGGTATGCAGTTTGATCCTGTCTCTAAGGTTAAGCCAGTTAGTTGGTTCATATGGGACACATGCATGGGTGAGTTTATCAGCCCCAAGCACTAGCCTGCATGCTTTGAGTGCCATAACCACTCTATTTAGGGCTGTTTCCATAGCAGCACAGTACACTACTAGGCCATAATCAATTACAGATAGGATTGATCTGGCAACAAAGGGACAGAGGGCTGTGGGTGTAAGGTATTGTTAGTGTCTAAAAATGACACTAAGTCTGACACTGACTGCTTTTACTACCTGCTCAGTGTGCTTCGTAAAGGATAGAGTGTCATCTTTCAGGACCCCAAGGTACATAAAACAGTCAGCTTGTTCCAGTGGGACTGCCTTGTTATTAGTGATAGTGAGTAAAGGGTTTTTTATCTTGTGCCGGTGACTTGAGATGAGCATGGTTTTCGTCTTTTTGTAGTTGAGGAGTAACTTGTGTTTTCGAAACTAGTCCTCAAGATGGTGAAAGGTAAGCTAGAGACCTTGTTGGAGTTGAGCAATCTGGGAGTAGCAGTTTATGATGACTGCATCATCAGCGTACAGTAAGATTTTGCTTGTACAGGTTTCAGGAAGTGCATTTAGAAATAAACTAAAAAGTAGCAGTCCGAGTATAGACCCTTGAGGGACTGCCAGGGAGATCTCTCTAGTGGTAGAGACAACAGTCCCAATTTTAACGCTCTGACATCTGTGGCAGAGATAGTCATGGAACCAACCTACAGAGGTAGTTGGTAATCCTAGAGATTGCAGCTGCTGTGTAAGTAGTGAGTGGTTGACCATGTCAAATGCTTTGGTGAGGTCAATAAAAATTGACCTGCTAGTTTGCCTCCTTTCAGTACCTTTTGCACACAGTCAGTGAATTTAACCAAGGTAGTTGACATGCTGCGGCACTTCCTAAAACCATGCTGTTGAGGACACTGAAGATTGTATTTTAGCAAATAATCAGAGATTTGGTTAATCATTATTCTCTCCAGCGCTTTAGATGGGGGCGGGGTCAAGAGAGGCCTATAGTTAGAGATGCTTGATAGATCCTCACTTTTGTGAACAGGAGTAACTAGAGCAAGTTTCCAGGCTGAAGGGAATTTAGCCAGTGTGAGGGATTTATTAAATACTATTGTGATGGGGGCAATCACTTCTTCTAAGGTGAGAGCAACCACTGTCATGTCTAGTCTATCGCTGCCCTGCCTGGTTTTGCCGAGTACCTTTTTTTACGTATTTCCTACCCTCACTGATGGAGATGCATTTGAAATAGAAGTTTAGGTACTTGTTATCTATGTTGGAGTGGGTTGAGGAGGTTCAGAAGCATCAACATAATCTGAGCAGAGTACTAAGCTAAGGTCTGTGAAAGCTGTGTTGGCAATGGTGAACAAGTCTTGTGTGGGAGCTCCATTTATGTTGAGCATTGTAGGATGCCTTTTGTCTTTTTTCTTAGTAGGTCCTTTTTGTTCCCCCAAAATCTTCTGCCATCCCCCAGGATCTTTTCAGCTGGTCCTTGTAGTACTTTGCTTTGGTAAACCTTATAAGGTTTGTACACTTATTCCTGGCTGCCCTATATCTTTGATAATCATAGTTCTTACTGGTGTCCTTGGCCCTGCACCACAGATTGTCCCGGTCCCTTGTGAGTTCAAGCAAATCCCTGGTGATCCAACCATTACCTCTAATTAGACCAACCAATGCTGCTGCCCAGTACTATTGATTCCAACCTGAACGAGCAGGGTTAGGTACAGATGTGATGTCATCCATAGGAACTGTATGAGAGGGAGGTTGCTTGCCCAAATTTATAGCTAAATGGGCAGAGAGAAAAAGTGAAAGCTGATCTAATTGTTAAGTTATGTTGTCTATGCTGACTTAGATCTGATAATCCTCTGTTTTTGAAAGGAATTTGCATTTCTACTGGGTGGGGAAGCTGTGATATCCATACCTCTCAACGCTCCCTGATTTTCAGAGATGCCCCTGATTTTTCTTCAGAATTTTCCTCTGTACCTCTTAAATTTGGCATTTTTGTCACTGAAAAATACTAATTTGAACCATAAAAGAATTTCAGCCATTATTGTTACAGTCTATTTCTCATCAAGACAATGCAATTTACATTAAGCGGCACATTGTAGACAGCTTCTGTATATTAATACTGCTGCTGAGACCACTCTTATAGATATGAGTGGTCTTATGTGCAGTTTTATGGTATTTGGTATAGTATGAGATCCGCAATCTGAATGTGAGTGGTTCCGATGCCTTAAGAATGTAAGTGAGACCACTCTTACAAGCGTAAGAGTGGTCTCAGTGGTGCTATTTATATATTATTGATTGAGCTTGATCAATAATATACAATTTTTTTAAAAACCTTACCGGAAAGTACCCATTTAAAGGGCAGCTGCGTGTGAGAGATTCTTCACAGAATAATAGTGTCTCACAAGCAAAGGAAAGGAATGCTCTGTTTGGTCAGGAGTGCTCCCTCAAGCTATAATTGAGTTCATGTTACTGTTTACTGAGTGTGACCCTGATTTGATCATTTGTCCCTGATTTTTTTTAAAACCTTGTCCCCACTTTGTGAGACAGGAAGCTGAGAGATACGGCGACGTTTGTGTCAACATGCTTGCTAGAACACACCTGAAGACTGGAGGCTGTGGTCTCCCTTTCCCTGGACCTCCACTGGCTGTCCTTCTCCACTCTCCTTCTCACACTCTTTTCTCTTTTATCTCATTTCATATGTACTCATTTCCATGCCCTTGACTGTTGCTACCTCTTCTTTTTTGTGTGCTTTTTTTTTAATGTATCTTATACTTTATCCTTGGAATTCGACTGTTGTATATAATTTGCCTTGTCTGTATATTTAACTGTTACATGTCCTCAGAACCTCCTTGTGAATGAGCTTGCTCAATGGAGTTATTCCTACAATAAGCTTCAAGCATCGGTATGTGAAGGCACAGTTTCATGTTCTATGGAATGACTCTGTATCACTCAAGTTCACTGTTTTTCATGCATATTGATCCAGTCATTTTGATCTTTCTCCCTGCACAACCAGTTTATGTTCCTCCTCTTTGCCCTATGTTCTCTGCCAGAACACTTGTTCAGATGGGGTCCATCCAGCTTGTACAGACTCCATATTCCCCATAAATAGGGACATTTTGCTGTAAATATTTGCATAATGGTGACTACTATATAAGCTGCATTTTTCTACCAACCTTTCAATTTTGTACACTAGCTGCAACTTATTATTGAAATTCCTATGCATCAGTATTGTCTGACTGTTTTATTTGCTCAGTACTTACAGTATTTTATTCCTGCTGCATTACCCTCCCCTTGAAACCCCCACCAGGCCGCACCTGGCAATCAGCTCAGCTCAGCCCTCAGGATCTTCAGTCTTGAGCTTACTATGCTCAATATGCCATTAAATCAAATTTGCAGGATGAATTCACCACACAACATAAGGAATCCCTTCCGTTTGAGGTGAATTACTCCTGTTCCAGACGATAAAGCTAATAAACGTTCCTGCCTGTTGTAAAGGTTCAACTGACTTTCTCAGTCTCAAACTCTCACTAAACTCCACATTCCCCCTTTACCCAAACTCCCTCTTTACTATATTATCATTCTGTATCAAAATCACTCAGTAATTTGCCCCTGCTGCTGGCACTAGGTCAAGACAGCAAAATCAAAAAGATCACTGTCAACAAGCTCACTGCAAAAACAGCGCTTTCCACAACAGCCCCATCCAAAAATACCACTGAAATAAACAGTGCCAAAGGTAGCCAACAACAGCTACCATGGAAAAACTACAACATATACATTTTGTTTTGGGGCTCAGAGGCCCACAACTCTATATTAAAATGTTATACTGGGGTATACAGGGATGGGAAGGAACTTGGGAGGTCTTTGTTTTTGGGATGAAATAAAAATAAAAATAAACACTACACATGAACGAACTCCTAATCAGATGACTGGGAACAGAACCCTGATCTTCTGCTGTATGCTGCTCGTATCCTATTCCTCTTTGCCATGGGAGCAGCTTAGCTAGCCACCACACTTTCTGTTCCTTCATTCCTTCCTTCCCTGCCTTGACAGTAACAGAGGTAGTGGTAACTAACTTGTGCTATCCTACCCCCTGTTGCTGTCAAGGCATACATAGTTTTTGAAGTGCAGTTTTGCCTGCGCTATTGTTGAAACACTGTATTGATGGATTACTGTACTGCCCAGCCACAGACACTCTGAAGTAAGACCCTACTGTCTCAGTCTTGAGATGGGCATGGTTCTGGTTCCACAAGCTCACAGAGAGTAACCCAGCTCCTCCCAGGCTCATACCCCTCTGGGGAAACAGTGACCTGTGTGTTGGGCATTCCCCCCTCAAGTGGACTTCATGGGCTCAGCAGGGCGTCCGCAAGTGAGGGACCTGCTTACTTAAGAAGGGAACCATGTGGAGACATTTGACATTCTTACAAGAAGATACCACCTTCCCAGCCAGGACTTCTGCTGATATCTTCAAATCCACAGCCTGCTATCAACCTGGACACAACCCCTGCCATCTCCAGATGAGTCTGACACCATAAACACGATTACAGTAGGCAACAAAATCTCCAGGGGTAAGGCCAGCCTCATCTATAGACAGCTGTCGGGTGCTCAGCCTATTCCTTCCCTCCATCTAAGCAGGCCTGGGAAGCAGAATTAGTTATCCCCAACAGTGAGGTGGAGTGAGATGCCTGTCTCCACAGGGCACACACAGCCTGCCTCGATGGCCACCACCAGCTGATACAATATAAAGTCATGTTGGGGTATTACTGCACCCCATCTGCACTCTTCAGACTGGGACTACTCTCAGAGGATAGATGCTGGAGATGCCAGACACTGGAAGGGACCCTATTCCACATACTGTGGGATTCCCCAGCCATATCTGAGTACAGAGATGGCATCAACAAAGTCTGCTCCTCTATACTATGGTCCACACCTTTTTCATTTCATTTTTATTTGTTATACTTGTTAGCTGATGAGCAAAACTGCCTGTTTTCACAAGTGACAAGTTGTAAAAAATACACAATAAATACAATAAATACAGTACAAACAATCTTAATAGACTACAATATAAATGACATTTGTACAAAATAACACATATATTAAACATTAAATACAAGTGCATTCATTCAATAGGGAAGCCATTGTTTTAATCTAGTTTTGAATGTTCTGAGGATTGTACAATTGGCAATTTCCTCAGGTATGAAATTATAGAAAGTTGATTTTTCGGCAGGACAGACCAGGTAGAAAGCGAGGTGGGGGCGTTGCCCTGTATGTCCAGAACCATATTACTACCATCTCTATCAGCTGCTCAACCCCCAACTCCCTGAGTGAGTGGATACTTGTGGAGCTATCACTGGGTGCTGCAAAAAAGCTTCACCTTGATTGTTGCTACAACCTCTCTCCAGGGCAATCTCAGGGCCTAGCAAATTTCCTTGATGGGCTTGCGCATGCCACACCCTCTAGAGACTCCATCCTACTCAGGGACTTTAACATCAATTGGATTACTACTCCTGCCTTGGACCATGCTATATTACTAAAATTGCACAACCTGGAGCAAGCCATCTCCTCACCCACTAGACACAATCCCCACTCTCAAAACCACTCCATTCTTGACTGGACTGTCACACATCGAGCTATCCAGGTCCTCCAGGCAGGCACCATGGCTGACTCAATAAGTGACCACACTCCCATCTATATCATACTGGCCACAAAATCTAGTCACCCTCCTCCCAAACTTCTGTTCTTCAGGAGGTTCAATAGCCATGACCAGGATTCGGTTCATTAGGGACGCAAGGTCCATAAGTTGGTCCACCCTGTATCGGCATAACAATGTTTCTTCAGCTGTTTCCTTCTTCATGGACACCCTTCGTAAATTACAGGACAAGCTTTTCCCCACCACTACCAGAAGTGTTAGGGGTGGCTGTACCCGCTGGCTGTCCAAGGAGCTACTTGCAAAAATTTAGGAAAGGGACAGAACATGGAAGGCCTACAAGGCATCTCCCTTCCCTCAGTTATGGAATGTCTACAGATAACTGCGTAACTTTTGTAAACAGACTGTCAAATCACTTAAACACAACTATTATATCAACCAGCAAAACAGTACTTTTGGTAATCCTCATAGCTTCTGGGCCTCCATTGGGTCCCTCCTTAATCCCAAGTCCAACAACCAATTTACACACCTTGCATCATCCTCATTTCCCATTTATGACCCTGTAAAGATTGCTGACATCTTCAACACTATGTTCACAAACCTAACCCCCCACCTAAGCAAGCTGCCTCCCCAGCCTTCCACTGACCAGGATAACCATCCCTGCTACTCCCTGCCATCAACGAATGGCAACATTCCTCCCTTGTTCTATTTTAGGGCCATCAGTCACAGTGGTACCATCACACTCTTGAAGACGCTGCCAGCCAGAGGTAGCTGTGGTAGTGATGGGCTTTACCCAATATTCCTAAAACCCATCTCCCCAGCCATTGTCGAACCCCCAACTTATAGATTCAATCTCGCCCTCTCATCATCCACAGTGCCTAACTCTTGGAAGCATGCACATGTGGTACCTATTTTCAAAGTTGGAGACCCCCTTGTCCCTGAAAGCTATAAACCTATCTCCCACCCCCCTCACCTAAGTAAATTATTGGAAAAAATTATTCATGACCAGCTATCCGAGCATCTGGAAAAATATAATATTTTGTGTCCACACCAACATGGATTCCACAATCATAGCACCTCTTCCGCTCTTGCACTTTTTTCCGACCATGTCCTGAGAAAAATGGACAAGGCCACGGGTGCAATATTTGTTGACCTACCCAAGGCCTTCGACTTAGTAGTCCAACAACAAAATTCTGGCCTGCTCGAGCAATGAATGCTACTACACACGAAGTCTTTTTAAAGTTCGTTATTTTTATTCATAGAGTCCCAATATTTCACCTAGTATTAGGCTTCTTCTGGGGAACTGTAAAACAATTTATAAACAAATATTTACTATATTTCACATTTGAAAATAATATTCAATTTTTTAATTTTCAATTTTTAATATCTTTCCATATTAGACCATGCTAGTCAAAAATGACTGAATGAAGAATGTTTATCTGATAAGCTAAAAAGGAAAACTAGGGGAAACAAATGAAGCTTTGCATGTAACTGCATCAGATGCCAGAAGCACATGGCACTAGAGAACTGATTTAGGTTTGTTTTGTTTACACATGGTTTAAATAAGTTAAATCTGAACTTCAAAGGGAAATGAAAGAACATTATTACATTAATTACTAAGCTTTTAAGGAACTTGAGTAGAGGTGGATTGAAATATAAAAAAATGGGTTGGTTTATGAACACATGATTTAACACTTGTGTAGGTAAATTAAAAAGTAATAGCTTTTTTGTTCTCAAACCCCCCCCCCCCAGCTTTCCTTGATGCACATTAACATGAGGCATGAAGAAAACATGTTAAAAACAAAGTACCATATATAAAAAGGTGAATATTTAGAATTGAGTGTATGAACATATTAGAAATACTGCATAATGTATGCAAATAACTTTAAAGAAGCACTTAAATTAATAATTGATGTTCTTTATTATCACTTTTTTTCCTCTTTCTGTCCCCTTTTATTTATTTATTTATTTATTTAATTATCAGTTAAATGGTTGAAGAAAAATATCTGAAATCAAAAGTAGAATAAATAAAAAAGGTGAATATTGAGAACTTAAACTATAAGTGATAAAGTAGCATTGTTTGGTGCAATTTGGAGTATGTAGTACTTGACCTAAGTGTTTTATTTATTTTTAAAGTGAATACATACAGGAGGCAATTCTTAAGGAGGCTTGGCAGATGTTTAGCTTTTGCAGATGTTGTTAAAAAGTAAGGCAATGAATTTTTCATGCATTTATTTATTTTTTTTGAAATTGTAGTTTTTATTATTTCATTTTTCAAACAGTGACAAATTACAGAAAAAAGATACAGACAGAGAGGCAAAATTACATTCTTGCGAGGAATAAATCCAATGCATACCTGGGAGTAGACCATAACATTCCTAAAAACAATTGGATGGACAGCCGTAGACAGTTGATGAAGTACTTTCTGGCTGGCACAATTATCTTAGGCTGAATTATGTACTTCTCCCTTCAATTACCCTTTTTACTTTAACCAGTAGCCTCCAGAGTAATAGCTACTAAAGAAAAAGAACCCCCTCCCTTCAGAAGGTACAGAGATAGAATAACACAGAAGAAGTAATTAAAACAGTACTCACATATAAACATAAAACCAACAATGCCCCCCCTGTATCCCCCCTCCCATATCCCGTTGTGAATGAAGACCAGTCCCTATTCAACGCATGTTGTGCAAATGGTGTCTGAAAGGCTTTGCTCCTCCCGGAGGCCTGAGTGTATACCATAACGAGCCTTTAGTCTAAGACTTCTCTTGCTAAAATCTCCAGAGTAGAAACCCCCTCCTTGCTGCCAAGATACTCAAAGAATGGAAACCAGTGAGAATTGTGTAGTTCAGGTTTTAGATTCGGGTTGGCCATAAGCCTCTCCATTACTTTAATTTCGTTACAACACAACAGCCACTGCTCTTCACCTGGGGGAGTCTTGGAAAGCCACAAGCTGGTAATAGCCTTTTGGGCTGCAGCTAACAGGATTGGAAATAGATAACTGGCTTTAGGGCCTATCAGACCCTGAGGAGGCTCCCCCAGTAATAAACAGCGAGGCTGTTCTGGAATATCTATCTGTAAGATCTTACTCAGCCCTTGACTTATACAGTTCCAGTAAGTTTTGATTTTAGGACACCCCCAAAAAATATGTTCATGTGTCCTGACCTGCCCGCAACCCCTCCAGCATTTATCTGAGCAGGTTTGTCCAAAATGTTTGGTTATCGCTGGAGTTCTAAAAAATCTTGTGAGTATTTGCCACCTAAACTCCCTCCATGCAGGCGAGGCTGAAGTTCTGTGTGCCATCTTCCAGATTACTTCCCACTTTAAAACCCCCTCCCACAGGTCTAATTCCTCTTCCCAGAGAGTCTGGATTCGTGATCTAGAGTCTGAATTCACTGGCTCACCTGCCGAATATAGTTTGGATATCAAGTGAGTCATACGCGGAGACTCATTAAGTAACTCCAGGAGGAGTTCCAGGAGTGGTCTGATATCTCTGGGCCTCTGCTCTGCTTCCCCCCAACCCCGCTTGTAAATAGTGTCTGATTTGTAAATAACCAAAGAAATCAGAAGATGGGATTTTAAACTCCTGCTGAACCTGAGTGAAGCTCTTCAGGATGTCCCCATTGAATAGCTGTGAGAATGTACCGAGCCCTAACTTCTGCCACCTCAAAAACACAGGGTTCTCTCACCCTGATATGAAATCCGGCCTATCAAGGATCCTACCCTGCCTTAACACTAATGCCTGTGATTTTAGCTCTTTTACAGTGTGTAGCCATAATGTGACTAATGTTTTGAGCCAAGGATTAGGTAGACCCTGTATCACTCTGGGATTCCTCTTGTTGAAAAGGATTGATGAGAGGGTGTGTGGTTTTAACATCTGTAGATCCATTTTGACCCAACTCTGCGGTGCTGCTGAGGAAGTGTACGCCGCCAAGCACTGCAGTTGAGCCGCTCTGTAGTACCTTTTAAAGTCTGGAACCCCCAAGCCTCTCTTCCCCTTGGACAACTTCAGCTGGGCCCAGCCCAGTCTGGGTTTTCTACCTGCACATATGAAGTTACTCATCAGCTTTTGAATATCTGCCTAAAACTTCCTTGGAAGGCACAGGGGGACAGCATCAAACAAGAAGATCATCCTCGGGAGGATATTCATTCTCACCGATTCCACCCTGCCCATGATGGTAAGCGGCAAAGTGGCCCATCTGGCACAGTCCTCTCTTACACTGTCCAGCAATTTAACATAATTAACTTGGAATAACTTGCCCAGGTCCTTCGGTATGTGTATTCCCAAATATCTAAAGCTAGTGTCATTCCATCTTAGGTTGGTCAGAGCTTTTACCGATGAGGGGACACCCGCTCCCAAAGACATTATTTCTGATTTGGATTACTCTGCATAGTTAGTACTACCAAATTGTTATCAAGACTGCCTTTCTGTATCCTTTCTTCTTATTATTATGTACCATCCTAATGGCTTTTTGCTGTGTCATGACTGTTCTACTGAAGTTGTTTTCTATGTACTTGTATTACTGCCTGGCTTTGTTTTATGTAAAAACTGTCTGATGTCAATTTGTGCCACTTTGTGGCCCGGGTTGTGACTGAAATCAGTGTTTTGGATCAGTTCACTCACCTGCTTATCAAAAACATAAATAGCCAGCCCGGTGGCACAGAGGGCTGAGGCGCTGGTGCCTTACCTCACACGATGCCGGAGGCCCGGGTTCGGGAATAAACTCAGGTCACTGGGGGCTGGCAGGTGAAGGAGAGGATTGAGTATCCAGGGGACTGCTCTCCTCTCCTCTCCTGGGGTGGGTTGGGTGGGAAGCCCTGCTCTGTGACTATCTCCTGGTGGAGACCAGGGGGTACTACAAGTAGCGGCGTACAAGAGGGGACCAGAAAAGCATGAAAAATGCATGCATGCTGTCCGGATGATGGCGGCCTGCCTCCCTGCATCTCTCAGCCGAGAAACCTCCAGGCTGCATTTCCATGTCCCAGTGATGATGCAAGGGAGCACTCCATGCGCTCCGGTCTCTCCTCCCGATAGCCCCGGCAGGATATGGGAGAGCCTCCTGGCAAAGGGAAACATCCAGAACAACTGGGCATTGGAGCAGCTGGCTGATGGATCGGTCTGAGGAGGCAGTGGTAGGACTTGGCCGCCCGAAGGAGAGGATGACAGTGGGCACGGAGGAGGTATAAAGAAATAATGCAAAAAAAAAAACACATAAATAAGTGCTCTGTATAAAACAGTTTTTTGTCCAGTTAATTTTTTGAATCAAGGGATTCTAAAAAAGTATTTACTCTGGGACCTTGTCCCCTGTGGATTTATGACTCTGGGGAACATAGACATAACTGTTTGTGGTAACTGGCTTATAATTCCCTTATAATGTACGGTAGAATGCTGTTAACCTTAGGAAATCATCATTTCCTAAGGTTGTTAACCTATCGATGTGACGTAGATATGTTGTTAACCTATCGATGCTACGTCACATCGATGGAATCAACTGTGATGAATCTCGCATGTGCAGCTTTTTCAACGGGGAACCGACGGATGAACAGCAGCGGTTAGGGAAGGACTAAACGGCCACAGCGGTGACTAGTTATCAAAAAGTAAGCAGCCTTTTTACGTGGGACCATACACTATAAAAAATAATGTATGGTCCCTCTATCGGCAACCGGTCAATGTTAACCGTCTTGAGGTTGCCATGGCGACGTAAACCTCTCGAGCTGCGCTCTCGAGGTTTACACGATCGCCCTGGCAACCTCTCAACTGTTAACTGACTGGTTAATGATAGAGGACCATACATTATCCTCTATATGGAGCACAGCACCCATCTTTAGATTGCATCTATTTTCTAATAAAAGACCACCTACAACCTTAAATAAAGTACTATGGTGTGTTCTCCTCGGGAGATTGATCATGAATCATAGCGTACTATTGTAAGTCACTTTTAATTTAGCAAAGATTTAGCACCTACTCTGTATGGACCTTTGCTGGGCAAACTCTCCTGTCCAATCGCTAACAACTCCCATCCTCTACAGTGGTTACTGGTGGTCAGTGTGGTGCCCAAAAGATTGCTCCTGTGAAAATGGCAATCTGTAGAAGTGCCTTCAGTAGTGGAATGGCTCAGTGCAGTCAGACAATTAGCCTCATTACAGAAAATGTCCCACAGGAATGCTGGAACTCAGGATACTTACTGACAGATCTGGGGAGCGTATCTATCCTCGCCTTACTGTGCAGACAGATGTGCATGAAGCCATCAAGGGAAGTAAGAACCCACGCTATATGAGCCCCAAGGGAAGTAGCCCCCCCCCACACCTCCCTCCATTTACCTTTCATTTCTCGCCCCATCACCCAACAGTTCACATTTAGGGAGACTGTTAGAGGCACTAACTTTTCTGAGTCTATGTGTATATGTATCACTCTGTCTTTTCCATATCTGTGATATGTACTTTATGAACTTGTTTTTTAACTGCTTTATTGATAATTTGTTCCAGATAATGTACTGTTGTTGTATGTGTTTTAAAATCTTCAACAAAAAGATTAACTGAAAAAATATAACTTGTATTCATGCTGCAGCACGCAGATGCCATATTCAGTAGGGTTTCCTGCACTGCACAAACGTGGTAGTGTTTGAGTGCTAAAGTAATATATGTAGTACATACAGGGGGTGGTAGCCTGAATAGGACACGCACAGTGATATTCAGTGGGATAACGCTGCACAGACAGGCTTCCACACTAAATTGTGTAGCATGTAATAAGCGGAACCATTCCAGAAGCTCATCTGTGCGATAACACTGAGGAAGTGGCACACATTCTGTGGCTTATGCTGCATGCTACAGATGACACTGAAAGGGAGAATGACCCCAGAACCACACAGCACAAGCCAAGAAGCTGCAATGCTGCACACAGATAGTACCTGCCCAATTGACCTTTGTGGAGCTCAGCGATGAGTGGATCATGGGCTGGTACAGGCTCAATAGGGCAATGTTAATGCAGCCATGTGAACTGCTCCATCATGAGCTAAAGAATGGTAGCCATGCTATGTCTGTGGAGCTCCAGGTTACAGCAGCACTCTGCTTCATGGCCACAGAGGGTTTCCAAATACAAGTTGGTGATACCACTGGTATCCTAGTCTGCCATATCCTGTTTGCTAAAACAGTTCTTGATCACACCGCTGCATTACACTAGGGAGTACGTAATATTCCCCAGCACACCAGCATTGCAAACAGCCACCATGCAGCAGTTCTATCAGGTTGCACACCTGCCATCAGTGCTGGGTACCACTATTTGCACCGATGTGCCCATCCATGCACCACCTGTACAAGGGGCAGAGACCAGCGCCAACCACAAGGGGTGCCATTCCATCAATATTGAGGAGGTATGCAGAGCTGCAGGGCACATAATCAATATGCTGGCACTGTTCTCTGGAGGTGCTCATGATGCCCTCATCTGACACAATTCTACCCTGTGCCAGGAGGTTTGAGCAAGGAGACATAGCAAGTGGGCACCTTGCCTGTAAGTGGATGCCAAAACCCCAAATGCAGAAATAACTGGCATAGATGACAGTAACCAATAGATATTCTCTACACAGGAGACACTGCATACCCCCACGTCCCTGGATGTTGACGCCTGTCCTACATCCATTGCAAAGGATTGCTACACTATGGCTCACATGGCAACCCACAATATAATTGATCAAGTTTTTGGCATGCTCAAAATGTGGTTCTGAAGCCTTTACAGATTTGGTGATGCCCTATTTATTTATTTAAAATTTGATAACCAGGAAACTTATCTTTATTACAGGTTTTGTTTGTTTAGTATAACATTACTTGCTTATTTAAGATAGGTTTGTCTTGAGTTAAGTTAGTTTTGTTAGATATTGGTTATTTAAGATGTGTTGGATGGCCCTTACGATGGTTAGGTGCTATTCTCCCGCTCTGCTCCGGAGCCTCCATCCTTTTCACTGTCCCCATCTGTCTGCTGATATCTTTAATAAGTGTCGTGCAGCGGGGATAGTGAAAACGCAGAGATGGTTGGACCGGACAGAGTGGGAGGTGAAAGGTGGGCAGATAGGGGTAGTTGGGACGAGGAGACACCCTAGGGTGAAATGGGATCAGGAGGGGTCCTCTGCCTGATTCCCATACCCAAGGGCTCCGCAGATTGTGGGCAGGTACTGCGCTCCTCTCCAAAAACCCATCCAACCCGGGCCATGTTATGTAATGCCAGGTCTATTAGGAACAAAACTACAATTATTGCAGACCTTGTTGCAACATCTGACCTGGCATGTATCACCGAGACCTGGTTGGATGAGAACGCAGGTCCTATATTAGATTCTACTGCTCCGGCTGGGTTCTCGGTGATGCATAGCCCGAGATTGGATCATAGGGGCGGGGGAGTAGCCATCTTTTTTAGAACCGATCTGAATCTTGTGGATGTGCCAGTGGGTAACACTAGATCCTTTGAGTGTATCCAGGCAGCAGGTGCAGGGTTTAGGATTCTCCTCATCTACCATCCACCCGGTGATGGTGGAGAATTCCTGAAGGAGTTTGCGGACTTCATCATCGACATGGCATTGGAGTCACCCAGATGGTTAATACTGGGTGACTTCAATGCCTGGGTCGACGATAAACTCTTGCACTTTGGAAAGAGCTTCCTCCAACTTATGACTATGATGGGCCTGTCACAGGTAGTTACCTCTGCTACCCATATAGAAGGTCACTCATTGGATCTAGTGTTCCTACTGGATTTGGATATCATGCATTTGGGGGTGGAACCGAATGTGTGGACAGACCATCACACCATAAGATTCAGCTTTGGGGCACCCCCTAATAGGCCTGCCTCTACGGAGGTGGTTCAGTATCTTTATCAGAGACTTTGGTATGCCAGATTTCATGGATATTGTGAGGATTGTCCAGACTGTACGTCCAACCAGCAGTAGTTTGGATCTGGGCCCTACGTCACTATTATTAGGTTGCGTAGATACTATCTGCCTGATCCTTGCTGAAATTATCTGGAAATCTTTGGAGCAGGGGGTCTTTCCTGATCCCCTAAAGGAGGCAGTGGTTCGACCACTCCTAAAAAAGCCTTCACTGAATCCAGACTGTCCAGCTAACTACAGACCTGTCTCTAACCTGCCCTTTGTGGGCAAGGTTATTGAAAAGGTGGTTGCGCTACAACTGGATGACCATCTTACAGATCACAATATCTATGATACTCTTCAATCCAGATTTAGGAAAAGACATAGTACTGAGACTGCTCTTGTCCGGGTTCTAGATAATCTCCTGATTGTGAGAGATCGAAAGGCTCGTACTATTCTAGTCCTTCTTGATCTCTCTGCAGCATTTGATACTGTGGACCATGGTGTGCTTTTGGAACGCCTGCAGCTTTATTGCGGTCTGTCTGGTACAGTTCTGCATTGGTTTCGATCTTTCCTCACGTTGGGAGACAGAGGGTTATCACCAGAATTTATTCCTCTGATACCATCTTCCTGTCCTGTGGGGTACCGCAGGGTTCCATTTTGGCACCCATGTTGTTCGCTCTTTATATGCTGCCATTGGGAGACATTATTAGGCGATACAGTTTGGGTTTTCACTGCTATGCAGATGATACCCAGCTGTATTTGTCCTTTAGTCCCAGACAGGAAGATGCAGTCTCTATACTTAACAGCTGTCTATCCGAGATCAAGGACTGGATGAGTGCTAGTTGGCTGAGGTTAAACCCGGATAAGACTGAGGTGTTGGCGGTGGACCCAGGTCACCTTGAGGCAGGTTGTAGGGCTGAGCTTTCTTCGGGCATATGGATTGATGGTGCCCAACTCTCAACCTCAGACCGGGTGCGTAATCTGGGCGTTATTATTGACGACGGTTTGACCCTAAAATCGCAGGTGTCATCCGTTGTCAAATCTTCCTTTTACCATCTTAGGAATATCACCCGGGTGAAACACCTAGATCCTCTGGCTGACCTTCCTATACTGGTCCATGCCTTTGTGACCTCTCGCCTTGATTACTGCAATGCCCTATACCTAGGGCTACCGGGGGTTGATATCCGCCGCTTGCAGCTGGTGCAGACGCAGCAGCCAGGCTTTGACTGGATATCTAGAAACAGTCATATTACGCCTGTGCTGTGCGGACTGCACTGGCTGCCAGTTCAGTGACGGATCACCTTCAAGGTTGGCTTACTGGCCTATTAAGCCCTACATGAACAGGGACCGTGGTACCTGCAAGATCTCCTCATTCCCTACTGTCCCTCTCGCTCACTCCGATCCGCCGATGAAGGATTGCTAGAGATTCCCAGGGTACTTTTAAAAACATCTGGGGCACGTGCATTTTCTTAAGCTGCCCCGACCCTGTGGAATTCTCTACCTCGTCGGATACATAGCTGCCTGGCTGTCGAGAGTTTTAAGTCGGAGTTAAAAACCTATTTATTCCAAAAAACATATGGAGAGTGATTTTATTGTGATTTTATTGTGAATTTTACTGTGATTTTTATTGTTATTCTTGTCATAATTTGTAAATATTAATGTTTGCTTACTTGTGCAGTGCTTCGGTTTTGAAAAGCGCTTAAAAATAAAAATTTACTTACTTACTAAACGTACCATGCGCAGAAGCCCATTTCCAGATGCGACCCGGGTGCAGGGGTACAAACAGAGGATAAAGAAACGTAAGTTACATGGTAGTACAGTGCACATAAAAGAGTTAGAAACAAATGACAAATACATGTAATGCATGAACAGAGAATATTTACAAATCTATACAATATTAAAGAATATATATATATATATATATATATATATATATATATATATATAGATATATATTCACATATAAGGTTAATACAGCTAAACCAGCAATTAACAGTAGGAGATCAGCTATAATGGGTAAGAACAAGAGGGAGCCTGTTGACACCGAGACAGAGCAGAGCCTGCTGATGCAGGGAAGGTGTAAAAGGGAAGCAAGCCAGGGGCAGAGGAAAGAGAAGCATTAGGATGGGGGCCCTATAATATAGCCTACACTAGGCCTGTGGTATTTTCCTTGCCTGTTGTATCTTATACAGCATGGCATTACAAAGTGGAATATGCCTGCAGGTCCCAGAGGGCAATATAGAACCATAGAAATTGTCGGTGGATAAGGACGGCTAGGCCCATCTAATCTGCTCATAAACCCTATACTTGGTTTCAGCCTCTAACCCTATCTGGTCAGTGGCTTCCCCTCCCTATGCCCTACCTGCAAGGTTCCCTTATGCCTATCCCAGGCATGCTTAAATCCCTCTACAGTGCTCACTCCTGCCACCTCCTGTGGCAGACTATTCGATGTGTCCACCACCCTCTTTGTGAAAAAAAACTTTCTCACATTCCTTCTTAGCCTGCCACCTTCCAATTTCATATCATGCACCCTTGTTCTTGTACTCCTCCTATATTGGAAGATGTCTCCCCCCTGCAACTTGTTAATGTCCTTGTTGATACATCATGGTGGATGCAGAGCCACCAAATCAAGGGGTAAAGGAGCAACACGACAGGTGGAACCTAAGGCTGACCTGGAGGTCATGGGACTACAGGGCAAGGCTCATTGCAGAGCACTTCAGTCCCCAACAGTCAGTTCAAAATACACATGATGCAATAACAGAGATGCATTCAATAGTGCAAATGAAATGTGGGGAATAACAGACAACAAAATGGTTACAGAAATCAAATGATAACAGTGTTAAAAAACTGTGGAAAAAACAACCTGGCTATCTGGGGATGAGGATGTGGTGTAATATACATAGCATAAACAGGGCTAACATAACAAAACAAAGGAGTGCAGTCATGTGACTAGGCATATCTTGCTGTCCCTGTCCCAATGTCTGTCCATCATGGACATGAGTGTGGTGTGCCTCACATGAAGGTGTTGGTACAGCAGGAACAACCGTCCCTGCAGTGGGGACTGCTCAGCAGAAGGGATCTGTAGACCATGGACATGGCCCCATCCCATGGGGTAGTGGCCAAGGAAAAAATGCAGCCCACAGGCAGGGGTCTGTGTCCCACACCCCAGTGTTCATGGGGTACATGCCACCACACTGCTTGGAAGTCTTATGCCACGAGTTGTGGATGCCCTCCATGATGTGCCTGGTAGTATCACCACACCATGCTGGATCACTGATCATCACCAGGCAGTCCTGGGCCATGTCCATGACAGCCATCGTGGGCTGTGACATAGCATCAGTGGTGGCTGCCAGGCCAGTGGATAGTGTCTCCTGCAGGGAGACTGTGCCTGCAGTGATGGTCTGCTGCAGTGCAGCATGTCATGTAGCAGCTCATTTATCTTGATCCTGCAGTTGCACTTGCAGGCATCTCACTTCAGCCTCTCCTGAGAGGAAATGGTTATCTGCAGCAGGTGCCTGTTTGCTGAGACCTGCTGTCTCTGGGGTTTGGGTAGAGGTATGGGCTCCTTCTGTTCTGAGGGGCAGATTCAGGTGGTCTCATTGTAGCAATGACCTAGTCAGTGGCCAGTAGTATGCCATAGTGGTCCATGGGTGGCAATCTTTGCAGAAGAGTCTGGTCATCATCCTTCTCCTTCTGACTTTATGCATCTGGCATGGTCTTCCCACATTTCAAGCCTTCGATGATCTCCTCCTTAGTGCCTGCCAAAGTTCCTAGCATGGTGTCCTGCTGCTCCTTTGCAGCTGTTACCTCCACAACCCTCAGCTTGTGTTGTGGTACAGCCCCTGGCATGGTTCCATTGGGTGAGGCAAGTCCTAGATGGTCCTCCTCCACCACCGCAGTGAACAGCAACTGTATTGTGGAGAAATGAGGTAAGACATGGATGAGTAATGCATATCACCGTGACATGGCACACAGCAAGTGTGCCAGGCCAGCACTATGAGAATGACCATACCATTGCCACCTGTGCAGTTACATGCCCTATCACTGCCCAGTGCTGTACACATCACACTTATCACTTGTGATCCAGTGAGCACCCAGAAGGCACCAACAAGGGAGCAGTAGATAGTACCACCTAGTACCAGTGTGACATGCACCACCCCAAGGGTACCATGCCCATCAGTGCCAATGCCACATGCAGGCAAAACGTGGCCACTCACTTGCCCATGAGAGACTATGTTCACTCTCAAAGCACCTCCCCTAGAACCCCCTACATGTCCACATATTGCACTATGTTGTCAAGGAACTCCTCTGTGGTTATCAGGGTTGATGTAGTTGATGGACCCCACCCTGTGGCCTGCCAGTTTGCAAGGATCTGTTCCACATCCTCATGTCTCTGACCCTTTTGTGGCACTTATCAATCAATCAATCAAATCTTTATTTATATAGCGCATTTCAAAAACCAAGGCACTGCACAGTTAAAATACAATGTACATCATGAAAATTTAGTCTACAATAAAAAATATATCAATAAATTAAATTTCATCTAGGAAGGCTAGTTTGAACAAATATGTTTTAGGTCAATTTTAAATCTATCAACAGTTAGGCATTCTCTTAATCAACGAGGTAGAGAATTCCACAGGGTAGGTACCACAAAGGAAAAAGCATGGGCACCAGATGTTTTTAAATGAACCCTGGGAATCTCTAGCAATCCCTCACTGGTGGATCGGAGAGGACAGAGGGGGCAGCAGGGAGTCAGGAGATCTTGCAGGTAGCTGGGTTCCTGTTCATGTAGTGCTTTAAAGGTTAGCAAGCCAACATTAAAGGTGATCTGCCACTGAACAGGGAGCCATTGCAGTTTGTGCTGAACAGGCATAATGTGACTGGCCCTCAATGCACCAGTCAGAAGCCTGGCTGCAGTGTTCTGCACTAGCTACAAGTGGCGGATATCACCCCAGGAAGCCCTAGGTACAGGGCATTGCAGTAGTCAAGGCAGGTGGTGACAAAGGCATAGACCAATGTTGGAAGGTTATCCGGAGGAACCAGGTGTTTCACCTGGGCAATATTTCTCAGATGGTAAAATTAGGATTTACCCACGGCCGACACCTGAGATTTCAGGGTGAAGTCATCATCAAAAATAAAGTCCAGGTTACGCACCTAGTCTGAGGTAGTGAGCTGAACACCATCTAGCCATAGGTCCGATGCCTGTCCAGCCCCCAAACCTGCCCCTGGACGACCTGGATCCACTACCAACACTTCATTCTTGTCCGGATTCAGTCTCAGCCAGCTGGTGTTCATCCAGTCCCTGATCTTGGTGAGACAGTTGTTTAGCACAGAGACTGCATCAACCTGTCTGGGCAGAATGGACATATACAGTTGAGTATCATCTGCGTAGCAGTGAAAACTCAAACCGTTTCACTTAATGATATCTCCCAATGGCAGCATAAATGCTGCAAACAAAACATTGGTGCCGATACGGAGACCTATGACACCCCGCAGAAAAGGGGGAGGGAGTCAGAGGAATAAATTCCAGTGACCACCCTCTGAGACCAGTCTGAGAGGAAGGACTTGAAACCATTCGAGTACTATACCTGACAGCCCACAAAGAAGCCACAAGCATTCCAAAAGCACACCATGGTCCACAGTGTCAAATGCTGCAGACAGATCAAGAAGAACCAAGATGGTACAAGCCTTTCGATCTCTCGCTATTAGGAGATCATTCAATACTTGGACAACACTCCTGTGTTGTGCTGCACAGGTGCCCCTTAACAATGACTGATGCTGCCACCTCCTGTCATGCCTGCTCCTGCTCAGTCTGCAGAGCCTTATGGCACCCCAGAATATCCTCACATAAGCCTGTGCCAGACTCAGCTGCTCTTATGCCATACATTTGGGTCTCCACTTCTGATTGGCTTTCTCTGCAGCCGTCTTGATCAGTGAAAGGGTACAGACCATCAGTCATGAGCACTGTAGTACTCCAGATCATAACAACAGTCCCCTGAGGACAGGCATTATTGAGAGAAAAAAATATAGACTCACCTTTACCAGCCTGCAGTTCCTGTGTTCAGTGCGCAGTGCTGACTGCTCCCTTTTATGTATCCAGAGCTGTATTGCTATGCAAATGACTGAATACATTCCAGTAATGACATGTACAGCAGCTGTTAGTGCCTGGGCTGTGACTTGAGGGAATTTGCATAAACCATCTCAATATTGTGATTAGTGCTGTGTGCTAATGTTATTGCACTTCACTATTGTTTTGTTCCTAGTGAAACTGCACTACACAAATGTGATGTTGTAGCACTGCGTGGAACACAACCTGATTATGTGGGCTGTGTGTGCATACAGCACTGTGCACGTGTGCAACACCATGCTCAAGGCCCTCTGTTCTTCACTGCAGAATAGACTTAAAGGGACACTGTCAATCCCCTTAGGTCTCAAAGTGTCCCCAATTTAAAAAGCATATTTTAACACTGCCAATATTCAGTAAAGTTTGCTTATGTAGCTGGTAGTTTGATTCTGACTCTTATTTTCTTTAAAAAAAATGAAAAACAGACTGCCCAACATACTGGTGTTATCACACCAAAACAGGTTTGTTTACATCCCTTGAACAACTCCAATCACATCTTTCCTGGACTTGGGAACACACACAAAACAGTCTAACCCCTCATGATGCAGTGGGAGTTTAGGAGGCTTCCTTCTTATGAGTGACTGCACTGTTTGGGTGTGTTTCTAATTATCAGAAAGTATGCAGTAAGAACAGAACCAGGATTGTAAACAAAACAAGGTTGTTTATAAATATACATTGCCATGCATTCCATTCTACTAAACAAGGAGACAGACAAAACAAACAGCAACCTCAGTGAATTTTAGAGAGGGTAAGCAATCATAAAAAGTGGGGTTTCAACTAGAAATAATATGATGAAAAACAGGTTGACAGTGTCCCTTTAAGTTCTACAGCATGGAGTCTGGACTTATGCAGCACCAATAGGCCTATTTCCACGGCAACGAGTAAAGATCTGGGGCACATAAATAAAGTGGCCTACACATGAATGCTGTTCCAAGAAGAACATTTTTTATTAACAAAGTCAGGTGTTACATACCTGGCATTAAAACATTACAAGAACTGCACCAGCTCCACACTGTTGCCTGAATGGCAGAACACTGCACAATACCTTTCCAGATTAGAAGTGGTGGCACACAACAGCACTGGTCCCACCTTCATGCTGTCCTATCTGCTCCCTGAGCTTGTCCTCAAAATCTAGTCACTGGCACAGGCACATAATGCGCTACCTGCTGGGTCAACAGACGGCCCTACACACAATGTTTCTTCATGACGTTTTTTTTTCACATTTCTGACCCAACTTTTCAGCAGCACCTTTTTATGACCCCTCATCATTCTGAACATGACAGATGTCATTAATAAACTACTGACCAAAATGTCATTTTATGCCGCAAGTGCAAAAACATGTTTTGGGCAGGATTTGAAAAACATACATACATACTGTACATACAAGCCAGCAGATTAGGCCCATCAGTCCATCAAGTCTGCCCATCACAGCACACTGGTATTTCACAGCAGCTGCCCCCCCACCCACATTACCTCACCCCTTCCCTGATTCACCGCCTGCACCTCCCACTAGTTTGCCCTACTCCACCCTTCCCCATCACCTTTCCCTTGAGCCTATCCCGCCACTCTTGAAACCATCTACAGTTCCCATTTTGACTAGATCATCTGGCAGGGTATTCCAGGGCACCACCACCATCTCCATAAAATAATGCCCCTTCACCTCCCTTCTATACTGTCCCCCTCCAGCTTCAGGCTATGGCTCTCACATTCATTGGGTGGTGTGAAAGAAAATCTGTGTTGAAAATTGGGTTCAAAATATTGAAAATTACCAAAGTTATGAGTGAATGTTCACTTCGAGCATGGATACTGGGAGAGCAGACGTGGTCCTGGGATATAAGAACAGCAGCAACAGAGAAGAGGCTATCAGCTTTAGCCTGGTGAGCCTCACCTCAGTGTAGGGAAATTATTGGAAACACTGATGTAAGAAAGGTTGGTAGAGTATCTCTGATATTGCATGGGTGCTCAGGAAGCACACGGATAGGCAAATCTTGAAGAATCACAGAAGCATGTATTTATTTAAAGAATCAAGCAAAATGAAATAACAGAATACTGGAATAGCCCAGCAACCTTAATGAAATTCTGGCACTGTGGAACCTTTCTTGGATACTGGGAGGCAGATCCGAAGTCTCTGTGAAGCAGTCTGTGCTAGCAAAGTCTCTCCAAGAGTCACAATTCCATCCGTCAGTGCCTCCAGCAAATGATCTTTATTCCACAGTGATCAGACACCAACTGACACAACTCACAATTAGCAGGGGTTCCTTTAGAGGATAAACCCTGCCTCCCAATTCCCACAGAACATCAATCTTCACAGAAATACTAGAATGTATACACAGTAATACAGCAGTGAGCATAACAGACAGGTAATACAGTTCGTACAATCGGTGTTATCCAGTGTCAAAACTGTGGTACATGCTGTCTGAATCATCATAAAACTTCTAGAATATAATTCTGCTGCACTGTTTTTCTTTCATGATAAGATGGCACAATACATCTAGTTACTTCTTCACTTTTTCTGCATATATTACATCACTTCCTCTTTCTCTTTCAATCAATCAATCAATCAATACTTTATTTTTAAAAGGCGCTTTTCTTCAACCAAAGCGCCTGTACAATTTCATAAAACAATAAATAAACAAAATTTAACATTTATTATAAATTATTAAAAGCTATATTAAAAAGGTGAGTCTTCAAAGCTCCTTTAAAGCTTAGGACAGTCAGGCAATTTCGCACCTGACGAGGTAGAGAATTCCACAGGGTCAGGGCCATAAAACTGAATGATCTAGCCCTGAGTTTTCAAACGAACCCTGGGAATCTCCAGCAATCCCTAGTCAGTGGATCGGAGGGCAGGAGGGACAGTAGGGAGCAAAGGGCTCTTTCAGGTAAAATGGGTCCCTGATCGTGTAGGGCTTTATAGGTCAGCAAACCGACCTTGAAGGTGATTAAGCCAAAACACTGGCAGCCAGTGCAGTCCATGAACTCGGCATTATATGGCTGGATCTAGAAGATCCAGTCAATAACCATAACCTCCGCATTCTGCTGGCTGCAGGCAATGATTCAACCCCCGATAGCCCCAGGTACAGGGAGCGTTGTTGGTCAAGGCGGAGGTAACGGAAGGCGTGGGATCAACGTTGGAAGATCCTCTGGAGGAACCAGGTGCTTCACCCTAGTGATATTCCTCAGATGGAAAAAGGAAGTTTTGACCACCACTGACACCTGGGATTTAAGTGTCAAGTGGTCGTCAATTATTACGCCAAGATTCCACACCTGATCTGAGGTTGTCAGCTGAACGCCCCCAAGCCATAAGCCTGAGGGCGATCCATCCGGCAAACCTGCCTCACAGCGACCTCGATCCACGACTAACACCTCAGTTTTCTCCGGGTTTAACCTCAGCTAACTCCCACTCATCCAGTCCTGGATTTCGGCAAGGCAGTTATTAAATACCGATAAGGCAGCATCCTGATCGGGCACAAAAGACATATACAGCTGGGTATCATCTGCATAGCAATGAAAACCCAAACCGTATTGTCTAATAATCGCTCCCAGCGGCAGCATATACACCGCAAACATAGGTGCTAAAATAGAACCCTGCGGTACCCCGCAGGATAGGGAGACTGATGTCGATGAAAAGATTCCTGACACCACCCTCTGAGTCCTACCCTCGAGGTAAGATTGAAACCACCTGAGGACCACACCAGATAATCCACAGATGGACCGCAGACGCTCCAGCAGCACACCATGGTCAACAGTGTCAAATGCTGCAGAGAGATCAAGGAGTACCAAGATAGAACAGGTCCTCGATCTCTCGCTATTAGGAGGTCATTTAGTACCCGAACAAGTGCTGTCTCGGTACTATGCCTTTTCCTAAATCCTGACTGGAGAGAATCATAAATATTGTTGTTGGTCAGATGATCATCCAACTGTACTACGACCACCTTCTCAATAACTTTACCCACAAAGGGTAAGTTAGAGACTGGTCTGTAATTTGCTAGACAGTCTGGGTCTAAGGAGGATTTCTTTAAAAGAGGCTTAACTATAGCCTCTTTAAGGGGATCAGGAAATCCCCACATATCAGCTTTCCCCACCAGCTGGCTTTCTGCATTTGTCTATCCCATCTTTTTTATGTTTGCTTGCACGCATGTGCAAGAAACATAGTGCCATCATTCAAGTTTTTGTAGGTGTGGCACCCTGTCTTCTAATTCAGTCAGTGTGTTTGCAGGCATGGCCACAGTTCACCAATGAATGCTGCAGCTGACTATGACAGCAGTTGAAAATGCAGTGCTGTACAGTTGAAAGGGAGAGCGCTGCTTCAGTGAGCAGTGATAAGATAGTGTTGATTAGCATATTGCTGGCAATCCTGCTTGTCTGTCAGCTCAATTAAACCCCCCCCAAAAGAAACAGACTTTCAGTTGTCTGCTGGGAGCCCACCCCAGTGTGGCACACATCTGTATGGCCGACCGTGGTGCCCAATCCCCATCGGTTCCTGCCCCAAAAAAATCTTTAGCTGCCACTGAGAGCCCCACCCAGTGGCACAGGTCCCTCTTGTCGTCCTAAAAGAAAAACACCTGAAAAGGAAAAACGGTCCCTCTTGGTTGTCTTGCCCCCAACCCACACCCACTATCTGCGCATCCACCTCCCACACAACCCCAATCCTATACTTACTCTCCGGAGGCCGGCAAGATGATCTTCGGTAGACTGGGAAAACGTCTGCACTCTCCAAAGCCGACCGCGAACTGAAGAAATGTCGGTAAGCTGTATAATGGAATACATAGGGTTTTTTCAACTTTGATGCATATCTCAGGCATTTTTTGGAATTTTGGCACCAAATTTTCAACATGAGGTTTTTGGGACCACTCCTCATGAATTCTCACACTGTCATGGTGCTAATCAGCCCCGAAAGGTGATTTCGCTGTCACTGTGCAGAACCACCTTTTGGGACCAATTTATGAAACGACAGTATCACAGTTCATGAGGTAGGCCCCCAAAAACCCTATGTTGAAAATTTGGTGAAAAAATTCCCCAAAATGACTGATTTACAAGCTTGCATTGCACAGTTCCTACGCACGCCTGTAAGTTTGCAAATTTTTCATATTTTCACTCCAGATTTTCAACATTGCCATTTTACCACACCTCCTTATGAGCAGTACAGCTGTAATTTTTCACATCTCACCCAAAATGTGTTTCCGCGAATGTAGCACACAATGGCGCAGTCGGTGTTCAAAATCAGTGTTTGGGACAGATTAAGAAAATCACAGTGACACTGTTCATGAGCAGAGGTCTTAAAATGGTTATGTTAAAAATTTGGGGACAACAGTCGATAAAAGACTGTGTTACTAGCGAAAGTACAGCAGTTTCACTTAATCTTTTAAGTCATGAATTTTTAATATTTTCAGTCCAGATTTTTCACCACTGGGATTTTCCATGCTTCATATGAACAGTACAGCTGTCATTTTCACCATGGCCCAAAATGTGTTTCGCACTTCAGTGCAGAAATGCGTGGTCGCTGTGGGAAATCACTGTTCGGGACAGATTAAGAAAATCACAGTGACACTGTTCATGAGCGGAGGTATCAAAATGCCTGTGTTGACAATCTGCTGTAAAAAATCCCCAAACTAATTACATTACGGGTGTGCGTTGCACAGTTTCTATGCACGCTTGTGACTTCACCAGTATTTTTAATATTTTCACCGTAGATTTTCAACATTGCCATTTTTTACACCTCCCCATGAACAGTACAGCTGTCATTTTTCATATCCCGTTCGAAATATGTTTTCGCACCTGTGGTGCCAAATGGCGTAGTTGCTGTGCAAAAGCAGCTTTCGGCTAACAAACTGATATTGCCACTGTTCATGAGGTGGGGGTCACAAAAAAACCATGTTGAAAATTTGAAGTGAAAATACCAACGAATGCCTGAGATGATAGGGTTTCTGACCACAATGCCTCACCCTGTAGAGAATGACAGGCATCAGAGGTGTGACTTGGGATTGCCGCCTGTAATGCTCATACCATTCCACCCCCACCCACACCCTGCAGCCACTGAGAGGCATTGAGGTGTGTCTTGGACTCTTTGGACCCAAAGTTCACCCCATTCTCCTATACAGCACCCATCTCACCGTATTTCCTGATGGAATGGGGTGAACATAAGGGCCAAGGACCCCAAGGCACACCGTGACACTTGTCGGTGTCTGCAGGGTAGGGTGTGGTGAAATGGCATGGCCGTTATGCCTGACAACCCAAAGGCACACCCCAATGCCTGTCAGCATCTGCAGGTTGGTGGTGGGGTTGGCTTCAGTTCAATACTTCACTGCCATTCCTATTATGCAGCTCTGTAACTCCTACACTACCAATGCTAATGCCAGCAAGCAAACATTCAGCATTGACAAATGCTTGTTCTTATTGCTTCTATGTGGAACTGCAAATCAATCAATCAATCAATCAATGTTTATTGGAACGCAAATTGAGAGCAAGAGCTCTCTTTTACAATTGCATCCAGTACCCAAAGGCATCAACAGCATAAAACACTAAGTAATATATGCAGTACAGTTGCATCACATAATTACAAATATAATGTATGGTAGAATGCTGTAAACCTTAGGAAATCATCATTTCCTAAGGTTATTAACCCATCGTCCATCCATTTCAATGTTGTTAACCTATCGATGCGAGGTTGTTTACTTATCGATGCTACATCACATCAATGGGTTAACAACTGGGAACATGTGCGTGCCTTTTTTTCCTTCAGAAACTGACGGATGCACACAGCGGTGAGAGAATGACTGAACGGCCATGGCAGTGACTATTTTTAGAAAAATAAGGATCCCTTTTCATTTTTTCTTGGGACCATACACTATAAAAAATATTGTATGATCCTTCTATCAGCAACCGGTTACTATTAACCATCTTGAGGTTGCCATGGCAATGTAAACCTCTCAAACTTCACTGTCAAGGTTTAAATGGTCGCCCTGGTGACCCCTCAATGGTTAACAGACTGTTAGCAATAGAGGACCATTCATTATCCTCTATGTTAAATATCAGTTACAGTAACTGCACAAAGAAGGTAAGCAATGCAGACAGCATGGATTCATGGGGGAAGAGGTCACGCAAGATGAACCTAATTGATTTCTTTAATTGGGAGACCTGGGAAGTAGATCATGGAGTGACAATAGACATAGCCTATCTGGACTTTATAAAGGCCTTTGACACTGTGCCACACGGGACACTGATTAAGAAATTGAGCAGCCTAGGGATGGAATACAAAGTGGTGAACTGGGTTAGAAACTGGTTAATGAATAGGTGACAGAGGGTGGAGGTTAACAGCACTCACTCTACTGAAAGAAGAGTGACCAGTGGGGTGCTGCACTGCTCAGTACTGGGACTGGTCCTTTTCAATGTCTTCATAAATAACACTTCATATGAACTGGAAGTGAAAGTGTGCCTTTTTGTAGATGATACCAAAATCTGTTATAAGGTGGACAATCAGGAGGAGGTGGAAAGAATGCATAGGAATCTTGGGAATCTCGAAAAGTGGTCAAGAACATGGCAGTTGGGATTATCATGCCCCTACGGCATAGGAACCCAGAAAATGAGTATGGGATGGGGGGAGGTACAGGCAGTCACTAAGCAGGAAAGAGACTTTGGGGTTATCATATCTGCTGATCTCAAAGCAGCAGGATAGTGTGACAAAGCAGTGGGTAAGGTTAGTGGGATGTTGGAATGCATTGGAAGAGGTATCTGCAGCAGGAGGGGGGTAAGTGGTATTGCCACTGTATCACTCACAGGTGAGATCCAACGTGTAGTATTGCATCCAGATCTGGAGGCCGCATCTCAGAAAGGAAATAGACAGGTGGAGGCAGTAAGCAACTAAAATGGTGTGAGGGGTTGCGCCAAATGCCCAGTGAGGAGAGACTGAGGGATCTCAACATGTACAGCCTGGAGGAGAGGAAAATGTATGAATAAGAAATTTCTTGGATTTGTAATTGGTATTTCATGTTGTGAAATGAGTTGTACAAGTCTTGTTGGAATATAAGTATATTTATTATGTTTGTAAGGTCTTAGAGATTGAAAGTGAAGTTTGTATTGCGTTTTTTATTTGAACAATTTTAAAGTCCTATTGTCAGGACCAACTTGAAAAAAATGGCTTCGGCCTAAGATGTGAAGAAAGAACTTATCCTGAATAAAAATAAATCTTTTACTACTTTGCTACAGTGAGAGGGGACATGATAGATACCTGCAAGTACCTTGTGGGGGTGAACATCATGGAGAATTCACCCATTCAGTCAAAGTCTGACCTCTTAAAATCTGGATCCCACCTGCTCAAAGAGGAGGATTTTTTGGATCCCAAAGTGATATCAAAATGTACTGTGATGTGGGCACTTGCTCCCAGGGGTCCTCCACCCTTAGGTTACATATAATGTCCTGGCTGGACAACACAAGGTCTAGACCAGCACTACTCCTAGTTGAGTTCCACACCCACTGCTAAAGAAAGCAATCCTGAAAGACCTGGATGAGCCCCTGACTTCTGGTGCTCTTTCCCACTGGTATTGACCAATACGTTTCAGAGAGACTGAAATCACCCATAATAACTGTCGCCCCCAACTCTGCTATTTTGTTGATCTCCTTGAAAAGAGGCTGATCTACCTCTCTAGCCAGATAAGGTAGTCCATAAACCACTCCAATCCTCAGGACCCCCCCCCCACACTAATAGTTCTAGCCATAGAGATTCTTTACCTTACTCCCCACCAACAGGTCTGTTCACTACATTGATGGAGTCCTTTCTGTGCACTGCTACCACCTCCCCATTAAGCGTCATTCTGTCTCTGCTAAATAGGGCATAGCCAGGTATAGTAAACTCCCAGCTATAATTTTGTGTTGCCCAGGTTTCAGTAATGGCCATAATGTTTGTATCAACCCTAGTCATTAATGCCTGCAAGTCCTCCATTTAGTTATCTGGGCTGCTGGCATTCGTGCAGAATGCCTTCCAGGTCACCCTCTGATTTCTTTACATGCTACTGCCACTGTTCTCCAGTCCCCTCTGCTTCCCCGATTTTGCATCTTGCATACTGCTTTGGTGGTTGAGGGCCTGCCCGGTCTCTTTCTCTGAGTCAGTGTGGTATGCCTTACTGCTGCCTTCACCCATCTAGTTTAAATGCATACTGATAAAAGTGTCTATCTTCTGCCCTAAAACACTGGCTCCCCACTGTTAGGATGTAGGCCATCTTTTTTAAACAGCCCCTTTCCTTCAAGAAAGGTCTCAATCCCCCAGTTAAAGGAAGTTCTCCTCTCTGCACTAGCTCATTAGTCAAGTGTTAAAAAGGTGGATCTTAAACTGTCTGCCCTCCCGCTCACTTGGAACCAGTAGAACCTCATAAAAGGTTACTGTTTTTGCAACTTCTTTTAGCATTCTGCCTAACAAACAAAAACTGTCCATTACCCTATTCTGTGCTGCAACTGGCCAGATCATTAGTTTCTATGTGTGCAATCATGTCTGGTCTTCCTGTGCCCCTCCCCCCTCCCTGTAACCTCCCTTACTCTGGGGATAATCCCATTTGCTGTCGCTGTAGGGCAGCAGTGCACTGTTCTCTCCAAGGAATGTGGCAGAAACCACTGTCTCCTTCCCACTAACTACTGAGTCCCAATTTACCACTACCTTTCTCTTATGACTATGGCCCTCAGGAACCCTTTCCCCTTGGCCCAGCCACATTGATTGTTGACTTTCCCCCAGTGGAACCAGCTACCAAATCCTCCATTGGGTGGACTGTCATGATCTGCTATGGTCAAAGGCCTGAAGCAGCTCCTGGTTTCCACATAGGAACTCACCACTCCCCTACCTGACACTGCTCTCCTGCTTCCCCCTCCCTTCGTACTTCCTCCTACCCTCTGTTGCAGATCCTAGGAGTTCACTGCAAGAGTGGAATGGGTAACACTTCTACTACACACTCAGAATAACTCTTCAGCAGGCATATATCAGCTCTTTCTGAAGCCCGAATATCAGACAAAGCCGCCCCACAGCTGGATGTGCACATAAAAGACTGAAGGAAACTTAGAAATTATAGCACTATCCACCAGCTATAAACAGCTGTCATACACCAAGAAAAAAACAGGTACATAAATCTTTTATTGAAGTAGCTACAGTAAGGAATACTCTTCACAGGAATGCCAGCAGGAGCTCCTCACACTGAAACCTTTGACCAGTTTCGCTTAGCACTCAGGGAGTGGTATGAACAAGGAATACCACCAATTTAAAGTGCCATCTTAAAGAGACATATCACCAGAAACATTTGTGAGAAATACAAATACAATAAATAAATGAATTAAATAATAATGTTGTTAAGTACACCAACTAAATATTGTGAGAGTGCACTAAAAAAAGTATATATTATATATCCATCTGTATATACACACACATATATATATATATATATATATATATATATATATATATTTCTACAATAGGGGTGAGTGATAAATGAGTGTGATAAATGCAGCTATTTCCACTGGAGTGTGATAAATGCCGATGACATCACTAGGGTGATGATAAATGCCATTTACTGTATACATACTGTGCTGATGTCATCACTCACTCACTAACCACAGCCTGCATTCTAAACTGAACTCTTTCACAAATCTGTTTCTCACCACTACTTGCAAGTAACTATGAACATTGCAAAGGACACTCACCTGTTTCCCATAGTGTTTCAACAACTCACAGCCCATTACTATACTACTCACAAATTCAAGAAAGACTGCATTCTAAATCACAGTGCCGCAACACACAGCTTCTGTTTCTCACTGCAAACTGACTCTAAATTCCAGTGCTGCAACACAGTTTCTGTTTCTCACTGCAAGGCGAAACTAACTCAAATAGCATTGCCAAACACATTCATCTGTTCCCATAGTTTGTCTAACTCTCTCAACCCATTCAGAAACACTCACACACAATGAAAACAGCCACAAACAGTGCTCCCAGGATAGCCTAGGCCCTAGAGGTTAGAGTAATGAGCTTTTTTTTAACAACCTTGATACATCTAGCACACGAGACCTGGGTTTGACTCTGAACAAGTCACTTAACTGCCCAGTTGTCCCAAATCACCACTAAAAACTTACCTGGTTACCAAACACTAAAATAAAAGAGCAAACAGAAAAACATTACTATATTTCTGAAACTCTCACCCCAATGTATAAATATTTATTTATTTATTTGCTTTTGTTTACCAGGTAAGCACACTAGACAACCAAGTGCCTATTTTCAGGTGCGAGCCGGGAGATTACAAAGATACATTCAGGTACAACAGGCAACAACAAGAGCAGGTAAAAGCAAGAGCAACAGTCAGAGCAAGGTCAATGCAGTAACATCAGGGGATTTACATAGCAAGTGGAAGGAATATAACATCAAATAGTAAATATGATTGGCAGATTCTGTGCTAGGGAAAGTATTCTAATTTCTGCATCATGAGCTCTGGATAATCTCACTTTTGGGATATCCAGAGCTCACTCTGCAAGAGTGAGAATATTTTCCATATCACATGCCTGCCCATCATGTATACCATATATATATTATACCTGCATGGTAGTGCATGGTAGTGCAGGTATAGTTAGGGTTGGAGGGCTACTTTAATGTTAAACCCAAAGTCTGCACTTTAATAACTTTGGAACCGTTTGTCCAATTTGCCTGAAATATTGCATGTGCTGTGTCCAACCATAGATCTGTGGATCTGGAAAATTGCATTCCAGTCAGATGCACGGTTGTGGAACTGTAGAGCATCAAAAATGTGAACATTAGTCAACTTTTACATATTTCTTTGGTAGGGCATAATGGACTGAAGAATGTGTCTGAGTTGATTCAAATTTACATGTCTATATATGGCCTGAGTTGAACTGGTGCCTTTTGAAGATTTGGTTAAAAAATATTGATCCGTTCAAAAGTTATTCAAGTTTTTCATGTCCCATTATAACCAATGGGAAAATTTATACAGTATGTGCATTGCAAAAATTTTCAAGATCAGATTTTTGTTGTTGTGCTCCCTGAATTTGTTTTTGTGCTGCCACCATCTTGTTTTCAGTTAGTGAGAAACAAAACATGTAAATCAAAAACTAATGCACTTTGGTAAACACCAACAGTTGTGTTTACCTAATCAGTCCCTGAGGAACATGACCCTGGCTTTAGTTTTTCACCAGGTGGCCTGAAAATATGTTTTTTAGACTTTTTCCACCATTCTGCCTTTTTGTTGTCACAACATTTTTTGTTGCCACGGCAATAATCATGATAAAAAAATGCAACCTCAACACAATTTTTCTGTGCATGACAACATTTCCATTATAGAGATAGGAGTGCCACGAGCACATTAAAGTTATCGCAAAACCACAGCAAGAACACATTTTCCAGGCTGTTGTTTTCTTTGTCACTTCATTGTGCCAAGGTGGGTTCTGCTTTTGGGCTGAAATTTGCAGGGTGGCAAGCCCTGGTCCCACAGATATGCCTTTTGGTGGTTTTGCCCCAAAACATTCATCGGGCTCATAGATATAGCATTCTGAAGTTGAGAAATTTCCCATAGGATTTTGGCGCCCATATCTCAAAAACGATTCACGATACGGATTTTACGCTACCCACAGCTTTGTCCATGTTTAGGTGGACTAAGCATACGTGGAGGTGTGGAAGTCAGGATTACAACCACAGTGGAATTTTTTTTCTAGGCTGTACGGTTACTGAGATATTGGCAAATTAGTGTTACAAGGGTTCCTTTTCAGCACTGTGGGACTGCTGTATGGCTCCGTGTTATGTGGGGAGTGGGGCACAGGACCCCAGGGCCCATATTCCCACATATGCATACCATTACACAAAAAATGGACAATGTGAAGGGAGCACAATGCCTGGAGGGCTCACACTCCCACAAACACATACTAGTAGCTACTTACATTACACTTTCTCAAAAAGAAGGGAAATTCATTGTAAGAAACTCTGTTAATGCATCAGTTAGGGCTGATGTCATAGTGACAAAAGTTTGGAAAATCGATGTTAGGGTTACCACCCCACCACCCCACCCCCCACCCTCCACCCACACAGGCACCAACAGGCATTGGGATGTGACATGGGGTCAGCAAACCTAACTCTCAGCCCATTCTCCTATACTGTGGCATATCAGCTTGTTTACACATGGCATGGGGTGAGAGTTGGGCCTGGCGACCCCAAGGCACAGCGTTATGAAGTTGAGAAATTTCCCATAGGATAACATGGCAGCATCTGCGATGCCTCTTGGCACGCATATCTCAAAAATAATTCAAGGTATGGATTTTTTGCTACCCACAGCTTAGTCCACCTTATGCACACATGTAGGCTTCAAAGGCACGATTACAACTGCAGTGGAATTTTTCCCATACTTGCTATGGCTACTGAGATATTGCCAAATAAGTGTTACAAGGATTCCTTTTCAGTACTATGTGGCTGCTGTATGGCTCCGTATTTAAGTGGAAGTGGGAGCGCAGGGCCTGGAAGGCCCACGCTCTCACAGAAGCATATCATTATGCACAAATGGGCAGTTTTGAGCTCCCACCAACACATACCATTTACTAGTTGCATTACACTTTTTCAAAAAGTAAAGAAATTCTTTGCAAAAAACTCTGTTAATGCATCAGTTAGAGTTGCTGTCACAGCAACAGAAGTTTGGAAATTCGATGTTAGGGTTACCTCCCTACCACCCCACCCCCATCATCCACACACCAACAGACATCTGGGTGTGCCATGGGGTCATCAGTCCTAACTCTCACTCCATTCTCCTATAGTGTAGCATGTCAGCTTGCTTACACATGGAATGGGATGAGAGTTGAGCCTGATGACCCCATGGCACACCCCAACATCTGTTGGCATGTGGAGGATGAGGGGGCAGGGTGGTAGGGGGGTTGCACTAACATCGAATTTCCAAACTTTTGTCACTGATGTGTTAATGGAGTTATTTACAAAGAAAAAAAATATATATATATATATATATATATATATATATATATATATATATATATGTACTGCATATACCCATATATTAAAGTGCCAAAATGGTGATTAAAAAACTCAGTACAAATGATCAACTGACCTATACTGACCTCTGTTATATTTATAATGTAATTCAAATTTCATTATTTTGTAAACAGTTCAAAACCTCAATATCAAGTACACCAACAATTTGAATGGGAGCAACATCTGAAAGAATTCTCTATAAATGTAGCAGTTTGAAAAACAGCCAACCGCAGTGCCTACAAAATAATCCATTTGAAAATAATTGTAAATAAAAGCAGTTATGTAGAACACTAGCTACTATTTTTAAATGTGTTTAATATTGTTTATTACTAATAAAATAATAAACATGAATATTTAAATATATAAGTATGAAGTTATTAAAACGCAAGCACAATATATGTAATGTGTAAATGTATCAAGTTGAGTACAGTTTTTTTAAATATAGATTAGAAACATGAGGCACCAATATACAAAGAGGATAAAATAAATAATGAATACTATCATGTAGTATTTTTATATGATGCATATACATATTTTTGTAGTGCTAGCCCTGATGAAGAGCATTTGCTCAAAACATTGACCAGAATGTAGCACTGTTTTGAAGTTGACAATCAGAAGATAAAAACTATATCAATGTATTCCTTTTGGTGAGCGAGTCTATTGTCTGATTAAGTGCAGGCTTTCAGAAAGGCTTTCGGTCAGATCAGACTCCTTCCAGTTCTCATTTCTGTTTCTTTCCAGGGGCGACCATATTAGCAGTCCCCTTCTTACTTACAAGCTCTTCCTTTCACTTCAAATAAAATTTGGTTCTAATCTATTCTAGGTTCAAGCAGGGATGTCCTGTTTTGTGTGAACCATTGCCAACCCCAAAAAACACATATATACTGTAATCACAACAAAATCTGATTTTTTTACAAAGTTTTTTTTTTAACCTTTTTCATCCCCTTACATTTTTTAAAAGCAAAAATATTTATTATTTGAGGAAACCCAATTATTTTGTAAAACAGGAAATGCACACCCCTCCATTCCATGTTGGTGGCCCTTAGGCCACGTGCAGTGGTTTTGACCTTTGTAGCACTAAACCATCCCAAAATGATCTGGGGCATGGGGACAAAAGCTATGAGGAGAGGTCCTTAACATGTTCACCTTGAAAAAAGAAGGCTAACAGGGAACCTGATTAAAATTATTGCAGTTGTGGCACAAATAAAAATGAGTGCCACCATTTTTTCTAACAACAGCACTGATTGGTATGGGGCTTGTCATACTTCGCCCAGGACAATGCAAAATTCAGCCTCAGAAATCCTTTCTATTCCATTTTGAAACTCTATCAAAGTTGTTTTGGAGTTGAGTTGTTTGGACTCAGCAGCTTTTCTCTCCATACTAATTTTTAATTTTCAATTTAAATTTAAATCCATGTCTATAGAGAAGAGGTTGGAGAGATAAAATAAATCCTTTCAAAAATCCCTGCCTCAGTGTGAAAATAGAATTAGACTATTACACATGTACACTAGTTATGTAAATTAGGGTTATCTGCAGTGTTTCAATGAGATTACTTTCAACTAAGTTACCAGGAAGGCTCAAGCCTCCCCCCTCCCAGTGGGTTTGAGCACCTGTACTGCCTTGACAGCAGGGTCTGAAAAATTATGTTACCATACAGAACTATATAAATTTAATAGTTACCTCCAGACATGAGCACCTACAAAGTTTTTTTTTTTACAGATTTTTATCCCTGTGGTTGACCTGCCAGCATCAGCTCCTGTCCCCTTCCAGCCTCATCACTCACCTTCTCCAGAACTTATCTCATCTTCATAGACAATGTACCCCCCAGCAGGGGTTTTCCCTCCTTTCTCTTCCAAACTTCAGGTCACTGTGCAGAGGGGAGCCATGGTCATTGACATAGAACCTGCAGGATGCCGTGTTTGATCCAGCATCAGTTCAGCTCTGATTTTCTTCCTGTATTACCTCTCTCTACTCACTTGAGGGCACCAGAATCTTCTGAGTGGCCTCAGGTGCTGCAACAACAGCCTGTGGGGAAGCAAGCTCTCTGGCCCACCACTGGTGTCACTGCAGTACTGGAATAGCACCCTCTCCTTTCCCGAGCTTGAGGATTAAATTCAAGGCCACCACTCAACTAACAAGGGCCTTTGTTAGTTAAGTAGTGACTTTTGTTTCCTGTGGCTGTGTAAAATATAAAATACACCATTTCCAAACCAGTCCACATTTTTATTACTAGAGTATACCCCCGCGCTCTCCAAACTAATGCACTGGTGGAATTCAAGAATGCATGGGACAGTCATAATGCAATTCTAAGGGGTGGGGTAGGAAGAAGTAGGCTGTTGGTTAACTAGGATCTGCAGCGTATCCATTAGGTAGGTAAAAGGGCAGACTAGGTGGGCCAAGCGGTCCTTATCTGCTGTCAAATTTTATCTTTCTATGGACCACATCAACCAGATCATGTGAGTGTTCGGGGGCAGTGCCTGCTACACTCAGGGTCCAGGAAGGGATTGTGCTGCCGGCTCCTCTGACTGAAGAATTTAGATCCCTTCCACTCTTACACAGAAGTACTACTAAATTCAGAACAGTGGACTTCTGAAGTTCTTAAAAGGTAAGTTGCTGCTGGCAGGCTTAAGAAGCGCTTGAAAATGAGCACAACTGGTGTTCTTTAAATTATCATATAATGCAACAGAGGCAAGTATTATAGAAGGATTTAAAGCCAGTCTCAACAAATTATTCTTGGATAATAACACTGTGGAATTTGGGAACTGAGGTAAATTGGATAATGTGATGGAGAGGTCATTAGGGTGACTTTGATTAATAAACTAATATATCTGAAAAAAGCAGACAAGTTGGCTGAACCTTAGAATCCCTGAGATTTTTCATTTCCTTGCAGTCAGAGCCACACCGGGGAGTAATCTTACACTTTCTACACAGTCAGAATATATCAACTAGCTTTGAAATGCGATTGTGTATGCATTTACAAGATGAATCATTAGGCCTGATAAATTCCATCCTGCATCTCCTATGTACATGTTTCATTTTAATGTGGAGTCCTGCTCCTACTATGTTTTTACAATTTATTCACCCAAGATAGCCCATCTGAGATGCAACATCTCATTTCCAGTGTGGTTTAACTCTAGTTACACAGCAGGGTGGACTGGAACACTGAGAGGTTAAGTGACTGGCACAGGGTCATGCAGTGAGTATTTGGCTCTAGGAGGCTTTGAACCTGCTATCTCCTGGTTTCTAGGTCAGTGCCCTAACTACCACACCACGTTGCCTCAGTTTTACAGCTGAAGTATTTAAGCACTGGGAGGTCAAGTGTCTTGCACTTTGAGCTGGCCTTAGCATGGTGTGTATTGTTCATCTTCACAGGGCCCCAGAAGCAAATAGGAACACCCCCCTAAAAAAAAAGCATCAGCTGTCCAGCTGGCCTCAAGTCTTTCTGGTCCTTTGTATCTCTATGCAAATTTTTTAATAATCTATCACTGATGTGTACAACTTATCCCTTGTGGATATAATGAAAATGTGTGTAAGACGTGTATTTTGCGTAAGAGATTGTGTTAAGTTTTAATCTGTACAATTTGTTAAACTGAAAGGTGTATTTAAGGTGTATGCTTCATATATTTATAAAGTATATTGTACTTCAACCATCCTAGTTCTCCAGGTTTGGCTGCAATTGTGTTTTTAATAACTCTACATCTAATCTAAACAGTCTTAATTTCTTATTCAAGGAGAATGCAAAAATGACACAAACCCCAATGAAATGAAATATATTGGGAGGTTACTACAGGAATGAGAATGCCTCTTTGGGTTCTTCCACTCTTGATATGGACCCCCAGCAAGAAGGTTTGCACAGTGTCCCTGCATAGACAGGGCCAGTGCTGCTTGCACAGTGTACAGTAACACAGTAAAGTAGTGGCAGAGGTGAGACTGGCATCTGGGATACCTTGCGTCACAGTTCTGGGATCTAACTATTGCACCACACTGCTTTCCTAGTTATACTACACAGTATCCACATGAGATAAGAGTATTCACCCTCCTACAAAATAAGAAAAAAGCCCCCTCCCTCCCTCCTTCCCCTGCCAAAGCCAAGTAAAATATAAACTCCATCGCCCACCCTCTATCAAAAGACTATTGCTACCCCCCCAGTGCCCACAATTTGTCATTTTATATAATAACGTAAATAGTCCAATGGGTGACCGGCTCAACCCGACCCTCTCCATGACCAACCACTGTCTTACTTAATATACAGTGCTAGTTTGTTCTTCAAAAAAAAAAAGAATTTATGGCCCCACCACCCTGGTACAGTACTACCCTACTCCCAGCAGCACCCAATTCTATTAAAGTGATGTTGGGGAGTTGAGAAAGTGACTTGATCAACCCACACTTCTCCATGGCCAGCTACCTCCTCATGAATGAAACTGCTTGTGCGCTATAGCAAATGTGTGAGTTTTCATTTATGAGAAGGTGGCCAGCCGTGGAGGAGGGCGACTTAAGCCAGTCAACTTCTCAACTCCCCAACTTCACTTCAATAGAATAGGGTGCTGCTTTGTTTAAGCGCAAATGAGTGCTGCAAGTCAGACTGTGGCCGGCCATGCAGGTGGGAGAGTCGCGCTGGTAGCCCATCAGGGGATTTACATTATTAAATAAAATAACAAATTGTGGATGTTGGGGGGAGGGTGGAATTGTTCTTTTAATAGAGGGTGAGGGTGAGTGGATTAGGGTTTAATTTTACTTGGTTTTGGGCTGGGGGGAAGAAGTAGGAGGGCTGTTGCTTTTCTCTTTTTTTCTTTGTCTGTGGCCAAATAACTTTTCCTGAATAAACAAATATTTGGCTGCTGAATACCAACTCTTCAGCCAAATATTTGGGAAAAGGTATAAGCACACCTCTAGATTTAGCAGTTTTGTTTGATTTCACTGCTCTGTTCTGAGTGCAGCAGAGGCCACTGTAATGTCATCAGGCTTTGAGTAAGCTGCCCTCCCATTGGATAAGAGTTGTTTTATGATCTATGTGAAGTGGAGATAAATGCTGATGGCCCACATAGCAGTGAATTACATGATTTACTTTCATTATGAATGCTTCAGTGACAAAAAAATTTTTTTATCTGTAAGATGAGTCTCTTACTGTACAATGTGTAAGTAGGGAATACTCCATGAGGTAGCTCAAAATGTGATTATTTGGTATAGAACACTGGTGTTATTGTACCCTTGCATGAGTTTCTAAGTGAAGGTAAGCCACAAGTACAAGGGAACAATAACACCAACATTTCAATCAGCATAACAATCATATTTTGAGCTACCTCATGAGAGATCATACAGTACGTATACATGGGATTTCAAGTTTTTTTGATAGAAATGGTAGAAAGTTGCAAAATAAATTTTGCCCCTCTGTACAATGACTCAGCATTATACAAGGTGATCCTTACATTAAAGCACAAGCCATATGGCATCTCACATGTGAGAATAAATTTATGAGCATGCTCAGTGAACAACTGAATTCATTTTGGTCGTGTTGGGTCAAGATAACACTTTTTAGTTGCAAAATCTTCCTTATCAGTGACATTGTGCAGGACTTAGAAGGCAGAATTTCCCTATTCACTGATGACACAAAGCTCTGTAAGAGAGTGGACATGCCAGAGGGTGTAGACAGAATGAGGAGGGACCTGCAGAAGCTTGAACAATGGTCAAGGGTTTGGCAGTTGAAATTCAATGCAAAGAAGTACAAGATAATGTATATGGGGCACAAAAACCCTGGAACAACATATCAGTTGAGGGGTGAGGATATAGCATGCAGCAAGTAGAAAGGGACCTTGGGGTTATCATCTCTGATTACCTCAAGGTAGGAAAACAGTGCAACAAGGCAGCAGGTAAAGCAAATAGGATGCTGGGGTACATAGGTAGAGGCATCACCAGCAGGAAAAGGGACATCATAATTCCACTATACAAGACACTAGTTAGGCCCCACCTGGAGTACAGTGTACAGTTCTGGAGACCTTACCTATGTAAGGACATAGATAGGGTAGAGAAGGTTCAGAGGCGAGCAACAAAGATGGTACAGGGATTGCATCACAAGTCCTATGAGGGCAGGCTGAAGGACTTGAATATGTACTCCCTAGAGGAGAGGAGAGGAGAGGAGAGAGGGGATATGATATAAACATACAAGTACCTTACAGGGAGGAACAGGGTGCAATAATACACTATTTTACAGTGAAAAACATGTTCCAGGACTAGAGGGCATGGGATGAAGTTGGACGGAGAGCGATTCAGAGGAAACATGAGGAAGAACTTCTTCACAGAAAGGGTGGTGGACAAGTGGAACATCCTGCCAGAGGAAATGGTGGGGGCTGAAATAATCATGGAATTTAAGAATGCATGGGATAGACATGTAATCCCCCTGCAAATGGGGGGTTCCCAAAAAGTCTTCCTTGAGCTTGCTTAAATGCTCACTGCCAGGCTGGCATCCTGCATTTTAGCAGTTTAAATGTAATGCCAGAGAGTGCCTGCATAGCCTCTGTGTACTGTCTCTTTAAGAGCTGCCTGGCTTGCAGTCATAATTAGTCTGAGAGGGAGCTATGTTAAAAGATGTACTTGTTTGCTGATCATTTGTTAGAGTAGTAATAATATTGCAGTTTGTTCTAACCTGCCTTCTTTGCAGCATGGACAGCTCTGTTTGTTTCCATCATCTTGGTCCTGGACTGCAGAATGGGCCAATCAGTACAACTGGGACTATAAAATGGAGCCTGCCTACAGGGGCTTGGTGGGGCCAAAACTTGTAGGAATTGTAGTTTTGGGCTTTTGGCGCCTAAAATAACCTGGAGGGGGAGCCCTTGTGACTGACAGACAGATCAGCCAACTGAACCTTTTGGATCTTGGGAAAAGTCCCACACTGCTTGCAGTTTCAGTTAGATCTGAGTTGGGAAGTGAAGAAGTAACAGCTCGAGATAGTTTGAGCAGCAATCCATAGTGGATTCGCACGGGAGAACTGTGGAAAGGCCTGAGTTTGGCCTGCATGCCTGCCTGTTGTTTCTGAGAGGAAACTCATGCTTTTTTCAGACTGAATCCGAATTTGGAGAGCGAATTAAGCCACTGAATTGTGACCAGGCTTTAACCTGAAGAAGGCCGAAGAGTTGCTGAATGAGATCGGCCTGTCAGGACTTCCAGCTACCTCTGAACTCCCAGATTGTGCAGAGACTCTGTAATTGTGACTGGAGAGCCATTTGCCTGATACAGTGGAATTATCTCACATGTGAATGTGCTGTGTGCTTATAGTGGGTCATGATTTGATTCCCCACTGTGTGTCTGAACTGTGTTTTGTTTGCTGGAGGCTGTATCCAGCTCCACAGACTGAATCCATATCCATTTCCATTTGTCTGGGCCCTGCTACACTGGCCCAGCCAGAATACCTGCTACACAGAGAAAGTCATTGATGAGAGACCGGCCTGGGGATCAGCCCCCTGCTCAATGTCTTGAACAGGAACGACGCCTCGGTGATTCATGTGGGCCCTGCTTCTCCGGGCACTCCAGCTCAACAGCCTGCAGTCTCGATTTCATCCTGTTTGTATCCAGTATTGGGTATCATGAGTAAACATCAGGGTAGCTCCCTGCAACAACAGCTAAATCTACAAGTGTTGTCATCTGATTGTCTGTTGCCTTTTTTTTCACGAACTGAGCCCTCTGGCTCCAGATTACAAATAGTGTGTGTTGCATGGGTGTAGGCAGGCATACTCCAAGCACTCCATGGTGTGCAATTTTATTTAAGAGGGGTAGCAAATATGCTCTGAACTGCTTTCTTTTTCCATGACAACTAACAAAGAAAATATTGAACCTTTCTGTAATTTTATTCACAGGAGTTGAAACTAGAAGGACTGGTCACTAATACTCTCTTTGCATCCCAAGGACAATACAACTTTATAGGCAGGGGTCGATCTTAACATTGTTTTACTAGCCCAAACACTAGTGCATATTGACCAGGGCTAGTGCAACTAACTCTCTTCTTGCCCGTCTTGACTAGTATGAAGTTAAAAGAGTCTCAACTTTAGCATTCTCTAGTCCTCATACTAATCTCTCTCAAAAGAGGTGTGCAAGAACAAGAAGGCACAATCTGAAGATGGGGGGGGCAGCACAGAGGTAATTTAAGGAAGTATTTTTTCACAGAGAGGGTTGTGGATGCATGGAACGGCCTTCCGGAGGAAGTTGTAGAGTCAAAAACAGTGGTGGAATTCAAGCATGCATGGGGCAGTCATAAGACCATTCTAGGGGTGGGGGTAGGAAGAAGTAGGCTGCTGGTTAACTAGGATCTGCAGCTTATCCAGTAGGTAGGGAAATGGGCAGACTGGGTGGGCCAAGCTGTCCTTATCTGCCGTGAAATTCTATGTTTCTATGTTTCAATGTTCCAGGTGGCCAGGCGTGATTAACAGCTCATCAAGAGCTGCAATTATGTGGCAGTTCAAGAAAGGGGTCCCACAAAAGACTCAATGTGAGTCATTATCACTCCACTGTTAAGACTTTCAGCTAGTGTCCAGGGTGATCAAGGGTAGAGTGCTGTTAAGTCACAAGATTCCAGTTTTCTGAATGTGTCTATGTCTAACAATTTTTTCCAGTATTATTAAGACCAGTGCCCCTCATTTCTCTACATTTTGAGTGTTTGTATCCAACATTTCAGTGGCATTCCTGGGGTGCATATATCATCCTATACATAAATAGAAATAGTATAGTGTTATGCCTATGTACTGTTTCCCCTAGGCTGATGAAAGGACAATGTTAAAGAAAAATCTGTTATTGTTGGGACAGAGCATATTAAAATTCATGCTTTTACAAATAAAGATGTCATAGTTTTCTATTTCCCAAGCCCCCTTAGATTTTTCTAGCCCCCACCCCAAATAAATCTTAGATGTGCTCCTGGCTTACTTGAGACAGTACAAAAACTTTCAGAAGTGCAGGTCTCCAGTTGACTATACGGTGGGAGCTGAGAGTGTCTTTCTCTGCCTGACTCTGTTCATTGCCCTGTGGGTGGTGGTGACAGTGTGGTGAGGTGCATGATGATGTCAGCTATTGTGTGTGTGTGCAGAGCTAGAACTGCTTGGTTGAACATTTGCTGTTGTGATATCCACTCTCTGTTTGGTGTGTGGGGGGGGGGCAGAAAGAGGAAGAGAAGAGGCAATGGTACAAAACAATGGGGGGGGCTCACTGTCTGTGATGGATGGCATTGCAGTCTTTTTTTTCTGCTGGGGAGCTGGAAGCAATGTGGGAGCAGGATAAATGTGCAATAATCAGGGTATTTCTTGGCTGGCATTGTTTCCTGTATAAGTGATCAAAATTTACCATTATAGTTAAGGGCTAGTGCAACCATCTGTGGGTTAGTGCAATTTTGAATCAACTTGCCCTGCTGGCTAGTGCAAAAAAAGGATAAGGTTGACCCCTGTTTATAGGTTCTGGGCTGGTATGTGGTTGTCTTAGGGAACAATGCATGGCATTTGTATTTACCCCATGCATGCCAACAACCACAGTCATGAGATACAAAAGTTGTATTTATTGTGCCAAATGAGGCAACAAACACAGTCCTGGTGTACATTTGTATGTTGTCTGGCTACACCCCGGGGGAGGGGGTACCTCACCCTAACTAGAGGGTGTGGGGTAGTAGTGAGTCCACTTGGTGTGCAGATCTGAAATTCCTGGCTACACCCCTGGTGTGTTGTGCATGTTGCTTTCTTCCATCACAGGTCCCCAACCAGCTGCAACATTCCTGGCTAGTCCACTGTTTTCCTACCTTGGTACCCAGAGTGTGTGACTGTGTAGGGACTCTGAACTGCATGCATAACTGTCTGATTAATATAGCTTTTAAGTAAATCAACCTGATTATGCCCCTCTCTTGTTTAAGTCCCCTGAATAAATCAAATTTAGCTGTGTTTGCATTTAACTTGACTGTGGTTCCACTTTGTGCCAAAAGTATTGTACTGTTGCTATTTGCTGTGCTTAACCTTGTTTTACAAGGGGTCCCCAGGGTCAAGCTAGAGGAACCAGCCCTGGTGGTAAGTGCAAACAGTGTGGGTAATTGCCTGGTGAATAAGGGTCATTGTGAAAGTAATTACTGTATATTGTTCAGGCCACTAGAAGGGAAAGAGGGGGGGTTACAGTGTCCTGGAGGGCTGTGCCCAGGTTAGCTTGACCACTAACAACCCTGGCCTCCAGGTGAAGGCACCTGTTTCATTACCCAGGCACCTTAACCTGCTACTAGCCAAGCAGGCAGGGGTAGTAGCACTTGGGATGCGCCACCTAGGGGTTATAGACATAAGGGAATTTTGGAGGTCAGGGGTAAGGGGCAACGGACTGCTAGAAAAACATAAAGTGAATTTACAAGCTCAAATGGGCAGACTGGGTGGGCCATAGGCCCTTATCTGCCGACAGTGTCTATGTATCTATGTAAATGTATGTGCACTTCCATGGTGTGGGTGTGGGTGTGTGTGTGTGTGTGTGTGTCTATTCTTTGCAAACAAAATTTCATGAATGCACTAGTTAGGGTAAATTAATGCCACAGAAGTAGGGAACTGTGGCATTAGGATTTCTAACCCTAAGTCCCCACCCCTACCCCTTTAAGAAGCAAAAGGTGAAAAAAAAAATTAGAGTTTGTGGTTTCCAGAGTCTTTGCAAATCAGTGGTGGGGTCTTCCTTGGGATTGTCAACCCTAATGCCCACCCTGTTCCCTGTGCAAACAATGTCACATATGATGTTCTTTCTGGGCCCTGCATGAAGAAAGCTACAACAAAATTGTATTGCCAACATGTGGCAAGACATACTTCTCTACCTTTGAAGAGTGTATCAGTATGAAGCAGTGGCTTGGACCTGTACCTTGTGCTTCTGACTGGAGGGTACGTGCTGGGGGGAAGGGTAGCATTAGAGTTGACAACCCCAAGGAAGACCCCACTACTGATTCACCAAGGTGCCAGAGATCCAAAACCCTAATGTTTTTTCCTTTTGCTGTTTGAAGCATGGGGGTGAGGAGTTAGGGTTGGAAACCTTAATGCCACATTTCCCTACTTTTGTGGCATTAAGTTATCCTGACTGGTGCATTAACTAAGTTTTATTTACAAAAAATTTCCCTTCTTTTTGACATAGTTGAAAAAAATCCTCATTTACACAGATCCCTTCAGGATCTGCATGAACAGATGCAGACGCACAAGACCATCTGGGCCATGTGCCAAAGGATCGCTCTGTCCATCTATGGAAGTTCAGGGCCCTGCTGACCCTGCCGTTCTGTGCAGTGTCTGATGTCAAAAGTTACTAAACTTTTGAACATGCATATAAAAATTTCAACACACCTTCATAACTGTGTTGTTAATATTTCTACCCAAAATTTTCACTGTAGCCTTGTTATGAACCCACCTCATGAACTCAGTATGTGAACATTTTAAAATCTCAGCCAAAACATCATTCTGTGGTACAGGTGCAAAAACACAGTTCGACCAGGTTTGAAAAATGACAGTTGTTACGTTCATGAGGTGATGTGAAAAATGGCAATGTTTAAAATTTGGGGTAAAAATATTGAAATGTACCAAAGTTACAGTATGAGCAGGCACTGCATAATTTCACTGTATGCTCATAACTTTGTTGTTTTGTAATATTTATACCCAAATTTTCAGTCTAGCCTTCTTATTACCCCACCTCATTAACAATGGTGGAGAAAATTTTCAAAGCCCACCCAAAAGGCGATTTCACACATCAACAACATCATTCCATGGCACAGGTGTAAAAACACATTTGGGCCAAGATTTGAAAAATACCAGCTGTCATGTTCATGAGGTGATGTGAAATAAATGGCTTTGTTGAAAATTTTGGGTCAAAATATTTAAAATGATCATCCCCAAGGGCAGTGACGAGCGGGGTTCTGCAGGGTTCAGTGCAGGGGCTGGTGTTATTTGGGATATTTATTGCAGACATTTCAGTGGGCATCAAGAGCAAGATCAATCTATTTGCAGATGACACCAAGATGGGAGCAGTGGTGGATGACCAAGGGGGGTGGCAGGGTTTGCAGGAAGATCTGGCAAGGTTGGAGACATGGTCGGATAGTTGGCAACTGGGATTCAATGCCAAGAAATGCAAGGTGCTGCATTTTGGAACATAGAATCCAAGGAGAAAATACCATCCGGGGGAGTACAGCTAGCTGAGACTGAGGAGGAAAAATATCTGGGGTTGCTCATTATGGGAGCAATGAACAACTTTGCACAGTGTAGGAAGGCAGCAGCAATGGCCAACAAAATGCTGGGTTGTATTGTAAGGGGTATAACCTCAAGGAGGGGGGAGGTGATTCTGCTGATCAGACCCCACCTAGAGTACTGCGTGTAGTTCTGGTGCCATACCTAAAGAGGGACATTAGATTACTGGAAGGGGTACAATGCAGAGCAAGATGATCCAGGGTCTGGGTGAGTTACCATATGAAAGTAGACTGAGAGAGTTGAACATGTACTCTCTGGAGGAGAGGAGGGACAGGGGAGATAAACAAGACAGATACAGATGGACTGTTCAAAGGAAGGGTGGGGAGGGACACTCAAGGCCATGATATGAGATTAGAGGGTAGAAGGTTTAGGAAGGAATTGAGAAGGCACTTTTTTACAGAGAAGATGGTGGCAGAATGGAACATGCTACCAGAAGAGGTGGTGGCCTGTAGAACAGTGTGATGCTTCAAGAGAGGCGAGGACAGGGCCAAAGGGAGGGTCAAGGAAGAGGGAGTAGGGAGGGGCAGCGGCAGAATGGGGTGCTAGCTGTAAAATCAAGCAGACTCAATAGACCAAATGGCCTTTTCTGCTGACAGTTTTCATATGTTCGTATTAGCAAAGTTATGAGTGTGCATTGCAAAATTTCAACATATGCTCATAGTGTTGCAATTTTTAAACATTTTAGCTGTAAATTCTCAACACAGCCTTTTTATGACTCCACCTCATGAAGAAAGGCAGTAAAAATGTTCAAATCTCGCCTGAAAGGTGATTTCACCAAATGACTACAGAATCACCTTTCTGGCCTGATTTGCATAATTCCACTGCCATTAGTCATGTGGTGGGGTCCCAAAAAGACCACGTTGAAAATCTGGGGTCAAAATATGTAAACCTGACAAAGTTATGCATCACAGTTCAAAACATTATTGAAATACATTGAACAGCAGTTACCTTAGTTTCTCATAAAGCAGTCATCACCGGTTCAAGCAGCAAGACATGTCTTTGATCATAGAGTGAATCTTCACCATGGAACAAGTTCAGGTGAGCGATGGTGTGTGGAGGGTGGGGGGGTGCTGAGTGGGAGGGCAGGCTGCAAGAAAGATCATCAAGGGACCATTTTCTTTTACAGGAATGAAAATAAATTGCGGGACAATTTTCTTTTTTACAGAGAACTTATCTGACACTGGGATTGGGAATCCAATGTTGGGCAACTAGTTAGCAGCACCGGTGGCGGGCACCCCGGTCTGCATAAACTTTGGGAAAGGCGGGCAGGTGACCTGGAGAGGAGGGGGGAGAAAGAAGCAGGACCAGTGGGCATCCCGGTCCACTTAATAAGTAAGAACATATGTAGGTAGAGAGGTAGATAGACAGACAGACAGACACAGACAGACAGACAGACAGGTTGATTTAGAGAGATAGATAGACAGACAGACAGACAGACAGAAGGGTATTGTTGGCTCAGTGCTGTAACTGCAGCCTGCAGCATGACCTCCAGCTGCAGAATTCAAGGAAATCCCACTGTTCTCATACAGAGAATGCAGGTCAACTGCTTTTCTTGCTAAGTTGGGCACCCTGGATGTTGGTGTGGCCAGAAAAGTTATTTCTGGCACATTTTTTAAAAAACAAACAGCAGGATCTAGCCAAACTGGTCCTGTTTAGCTAGCTTCTGGTGTTTGTTTTTTCAAACAAGATTGTTTATATGTATTTCCAATGTTTGTGAGTTTTATAAACGGCAACGATATTTTTTCAGCACGAGAGATAAATCATGAAAATAAGCACTTGCAAAAGTTTTTTTTTTTTTTTTACTGAACTAGGGAAGTTAATGGAGACCATTCTTAAAGACAGACTAGTGATCTTTCTTGAAATTAATGGTCTCCAGGATGAAAGGCAATGTGGGTTTGCCTTGGGAAGATCCTGCCAGACTAACCTGATTGACTTTTTCAATTGGGTGACAAGGGCACTCGATAAGGGCCATGCAGTAGATGTCCTGTATCTGGACTTCAGCAAGGCCTTCGACTCAGTGCTACATGGAAGGATGCTCAGTAAACTGAGGAACCTGGTAGCTTGGGAGAAACTGGTGGGATGGGTTAGGAGCTGGCTGCAGGATAGGCAGCAGAGGGTTATTGTAGAGGGAGAACTCTCAACCCACAGCTGTAACCAGCGGGGTCCCACAAGGCTCAGTACTAGGACCAGTGTTATTTAACATCTTCACTGGCCATATAACAGATGGGATTAAGAGTAAAATCAGCCTGTTCACAGACAACAGAAAGATCTATGTGAGGGTGGACAGTGTGGAAGGGAGGCAAGAACTCCAAGAGGACCCAGCAAAGCTTGAGCACTGGTCAGACATATGGCATCTGGGGTTCAATGCTAAGAAGTGCAAGATCATGAACTTGGGAGCCAAAACCCTGGGACTAGCTACTAGGTGGAATGCAGATAACCACTTCACAGGAGGAGAAGGATCTGGGGATACTAATCACGGTGGACATGAAACATTCTGCGCAGTGCAGGAAGGTGGCAGCTAAAGCTAATAAAATGCTGGGGAGAAATGCCAGAGGAATCTCCTCAAGGAGAGAGAAAGCCATCCTGCCATTGTACAGGTCGCTGCTGAGACCGCACTTGGAGTACTGTGTGCAGTTCTAGTACCCCTATATAAAGAAGGACATCAAACTACTGGAGGGGGTGCAGCACAGGGCAATAAAGATGATCCTAGGCCTGGAGGACAAACCATGTGAGGAAAGACTGAGGGAGCTCAACATGTTTTCCCCCTAGAGGATAGAAGGGAGAAAGGGGATGTGACTGAGACCTTCAAATACTTAAAGGGCATGAATAGGGTTAGTACTGAGGGCATTTACAGATTAAAGTATGGGAGGAACATGAGGGAGCACAGTCTGAAATTGGAGGGGGAAGATTCAAGCAGGAAATGAGGAGGCACTATTTCATGGAAAAGGTAGTAGCAAGATGGAATGAATTGCCAGCAGAGGTGATATCACTGCAAACTTGGGACAGTTTTAAGAGGGAGTGGGACAGGGTCAAAAGAAAAGGTCAAAACTGAGGGGAGACTGGGGAGGGGGAGTGGGTGGACTGGGTGGATAAATCAGGTGGACAGAAAATGGGTGGGGGTGCAGCTGCAGTAGATTAAACTCAGAGCTGCACACTTGAGCAGACTTAATAGGCCATTATGGCCTATATCTGCTGGCATTTTTGTATGTTTGTATGAGCTTAACAGCTTACTCAAAAATTATTATAAATGTAAAACAGTATAATATTTTTTTCACCAAACCTTCAAAAGGCACACCCTTGGCACAGGCCCCTTCAAACCTGAAAATTTCATGAAAAAAATTTCACACCTTCTAGGCTGTAGTTGAAAGCAAAAAATATGCAATTTTAAATATAGTTTTTTTACCTCGGTTTTTGGTGCTCCGTGTCTCAAAAACTACACAAGACACCATCACAAAACTTTTCACATCTTGAGAGTTTGGCAGTCTTATCAGGCATGCCAAATTTTGTGCTATTTAATCAAATAAGTTATTAAGGTGCAAAATCTGGGGTTTATTTACTTATTAGTTTTTGGTAAAGTAAAGTGCACTAGGCAACAATCCTGCCTATTTTCAGGCACGACCCGGGAGAGTACAAAATTGAGAATACAGATATGAACAGTTGAACAATATTCACAAAAGAGATAACAAATACAAATACAAGGTAAAATCATAATAGTAAAAGCTGAGCTACATCAGGTGGTTGATAATGCAGACAAGTCATACACACGCAAAAATGTATAAAGCAAAAGAAGTGTTTTGGCAGTGAGAGGAGCACACTCTTAACGGTCCTAAGCCAAGCTTAACGAAGCACACAAATTATATTCCATGAGGAGTGATTCTACTTACAAGCAGTTACAGTTACCTAGGGCATAGAGGTGAGAGAGCAGAGAACGCTTAAAGAGAGGTGGGAGGTGGAGTTTTTAACCTGAGGGGGGAGCGAATTCCAGAGTTTAGGAGCAAAATGTGAGAATGCCTGTTCACCCATTTTGGTCACACAGGGCCGTACTGAGAGCATTGGGACGGAAGAGGACCTAAGGGTGCGGGAGTGAGAGACCGGGGTAATCAAGTCAGGCAAAGAGGCTGAGCAAGGTGGTCTAGTAAGGGAGTCAAAAAGACACCCCAGGGTATAAGTCTGGAGATCTTTGGGAGACAACAAGTTTAGTCCAGAGTAGAGCAGGCAGTGGTGAGTAAGGCGTGGGGCTGGTAAGGCGAACCTACAGATATTATTGTAGGAGGTGTCCTACTTGCAGAGCACACTGGCGTTGGTGGGGTAAAGAACTGGGAGGACATAAATGAGGAGGGAGTAGTACTCCTCTAGCTACTGATAGCCTTGCTGTCGGTGTGAGTGAGTGGCGCACATGATAGGCAGCTCCTATTTTAGCATTGACAGTATGACAAACCTCATTGACATGCACCAAAAAATCGAGAGCAGGGTCAAGCGTGACCCCTAGGTATCTGAAGGTAGAGGTGTTTGTGACCATAGTGCCATCACGCAGTGGACGAGGAGCTGTGCCTCAGAGGCACCTTTTGGGGATCAAAGAGCATAGCTTGGTTTTACCTGTGTTTAGGATTTGATGGTTATCCGAGAGCCAAGATTGAAGGGATTGAAAGTCATGTGAGAGTTTACGGTTTATGTCATCCATAGATTTGGATGAATAATAGAGCACAAGGTCATCAGCATACATGAGAATGTTACTGTGATGAGAAGCACTGGGAATTCCATTAAGGAACAAGGAAAAGAGTAGTGGACCAAGTATGGAACCCTGTGGAACACCGCAGGTGATAGGGATGGGGGATGAGAGAGCCTTATGGAAAACTACAGCCTGACTGCGGTTATCAAGGTAGCTACCAAACCAGGATAGGGTAGAGGCAGAGGCTCCTAGGGCTTGCAGCTTAGTCAGCATAAGCTGGTGGTGGACCATGTTGAACGCTTTAGAAAGGTCGATGAACACTGCACCTGTGAGTTGGCCCTTGTCCATATTACCTTTGATATCACTGGTTAGTTGGGTCAGTGCAGTGGTAGTGCTGTGCCCAGCCCTAAAGCCATGTTGACAAGGAGATTGAAGATTATATTTAAGAAAGTGCTCAGAGACCTGTCAATGGACTAGTTTCTCAAGAAGCTTGCTAAGCATTGGGAGCAGTGAACAGCCAACTCAGCCCTGTAGATTTTATGCAATAGGAATGGAACTATATGTGTAAATCAGATTTATACATATAGTAAGTACGCCATCACCAATTTATACATATAGTTGATATGTCATCACTGCCGCCACCCCACCCATCTGCTGGCACTACTTCCAGCATTTCATACACCACACACAGTAGTAGCTCAGCTCACTGAAACAGGCTCTGCAGCATCCACATCTCCCTACCACCAATGTGCCCCAAATCAAATGTTCTCATTTGTTTCTCGTTTCTTTTTTTTAAGCACCTTTCTTTTTTATTTTTCTCTCTGTTCTCACTGTAGCACTCTGGACACCAATCCTGCTCTCTTCATGCCCATCTTCCTACCCATCTCTGATTCTATTTGCTCTTGTTCATAAACTCACTACCACACCCAAACAACCACTCTTCTGCTGTGTGCTGAACTACCCCTCCCAAAACCTCATCAAGATTTTCATTTCTACACCAAAAAGACTCTTTTTAACAGATTACCTTCTTTTCCCTGCAACTTCTCTCAGGTCTCTTGCCTGTTCTTCCAACTGCCTGCCCGATGTCTCGCCAGCTCCTGGCTCCGTTGAACATAAAAGGAAGGAAACAGCATTCTAAAGGACAAAAATGCATCTTTTTCTTTAAGAAGCTGCAACACAGTACAAAGTAAAAAGGAAGGAAGGATTGCAGTTCTTGAGCAGACAGGAAGTAATATGGTGGACGGGAATATTGTGTTGGACGGTAATACCATCAGTGCCGAGCACAGAATCAAAATCCGGACACTGGATTATTGTTTTTTTGTGAGATTCCTTTTAACAACTCTTCCTTTTAACAGCTTTTCACACATCCCATGTGGGGGGCTTGCTCCCCCCACACCCTCCCCCCAAAAAATGTATATAACCAACTCCAGTCCTAGCAAAATTCACAAAAACAATGTAATCGGAGGCAGCAGGATTCAATCCCAGGATGACTAGTGCACCACATACACTGTTGACTCCTTGCTCTCACCGCAAGGCCATCGGGGCAGCTCAGCTGACTCATGCTGTTGCCGTCGTCCTATAATTCCCAGGGTGACATGGACGGACTATCCCATAAACCAGGCATTCCCATCCACCATATGATTTCCTGTCCACCATACTTCTCGCTCAAACACTGAAATCGAGCCAAAAGGAAAAGCAAAGTAAAGAGACTCTCTTTTCCTGCTTCTTGCTTATTAAGTGAGCCAGCCATTTTCTTTTGAATTTCTGTGGAGTTCACACAGTTCAGTCAATCGGCGCAAATTTTATAATAATGACGTAACACCCTGACATCTCAGTCATAGCGCATTGTAAAACACTTCTAAAGCACAGTAACTTGGCATATCACAAGATAGACCAAGGATTACAAAAAAAAAAGTTTATTAAAAAAATTATAACCAAATTTAACAATGCACACAAGTTCAGACCCTATTGCATAAATGAAATATGTGATGGGAGATTGTGGGATACATCATTTACCTGCACTTGGGCAGTTTGACCTCAGGCACATCACTCGTGGCTTACGCCACTCAATAGTGGCATGATAGTGCCACTATAGTTAGGGCTGAGTAGCATGTTTAATATTAAACCTCAAATTGTTTTGCACTTTAATAACTTTGCAACCAATCAATGGATTTGAGCAAAATTTGGCATGCCCTGTCCTCGGGGTAGATCTCTTGACATGGAAAGTTTCATTCTAGTTGGATGTGCTGATTCTGAGATCCAGATAGTGCAAAAACCTTAAAAGTTGCCACTTTTTGCATTTTTTTCCTCATCGCCTTGCACCCAGATGGTGTGGAATTCTAGGGTGAATTTCTTATGGCAGATACAGCTTGGGTCACAGTACCAACTTGCATTTGTTTGGTGAAAAAATATTCATCTGTTGCAAAGTTATTCAGTTTTTAAGTTCCCATTGTTTTGAATGGGAAGATCACTTTCCATGATAGAGGAAGAAAGTTCGACAAAGGATTTGGTCTCATGAAATAGGATTCTTTTTCACGAAGTGCAGTTCCTTTTTGTGAGGATAAAATCCTTTTTCGTGAGCTGCCTGCCATCTTGTTGATTTTTTCCATGAAATAAAAGGCATGGAAAATACATAAAAATGGTGTCATTTTAAAAATCAAACACCAGAACCTAGCTAAAAGGGCCCCATTTAGCTAGATTCTGATATTTGTTTTCCACAATTAGGGCTAGAAGTACTTTTTCTGGGCACCCAAAACCCTGGGTGCCCAGCTTAGCGAGAGGAGCGCTTCCCCCGCATTCTCTGTATAAGAACAGTGATTTTCTTGACTTCTGCAGCCACAGCAGAACACAAGCTGTCATTTGCAGTGGAAACTGTAAGACCCCTTGGCCTGGTGTCTAGTGGCACCCCTCACCCCCCTGATCAGTGTCCATCTAAATAAAATAGCTATGTTCCCTGGTATCTAGTGACACCCCCCACCCTCCAATTGCAATCACCATTATTTTATTCCCTGGTGTCTAGTGGCACCCCCACCCTGCAGTCCGCATCCCCATTATAAATTTATACATTCCCTGGTGTCTTTGGCACCCCCACCCACCAGTCGCCATCCCTGTTATTAATTTATATATTCCCTGATGTCTAATGGCATCCCCTACCCACCGATCGCTTCCCCATTATACATTTATTTGTAACATGGTAAGCACGACATCTAAGCAACAGAACTGTAAACAGCTTAAACTTTGGATAATAATAATAATAATAATAATAATCTTTATTTACTTAAGCGCCTTTCTAAGTGTCAAGGCGCTGTACATAAAAGTTAATAAAATCAATAACAGAAATATAAAACAGTATAGAACAATCTGTTGAGATCCCTTTCCATAAAATTAATTAAAATAGGTGTGGTGCCATAAAAAAGTTTTGAGTGCCTGTTTAAACCCCCCATGGTTGCGCACTCCCGAAGCTGACAGGGTGGCAATGGCAGACCTGAGCAGCTTTCAGTTTCACAGACGCACTGCTAAAACATGCCATGCGCAACTTCTAAACAAAATAATTATACCTCACAATACCGCCAGAACATTTTGTGCTGTTGTTGGTAATTATAGAACTGTCCGGGAAAACTGCTACAAAAACATTTAAATGGGTATTACAGAACTATTCAGGCAACTTTAAAACATTCCAGTGGGGACTACACAAGTATTCGAGCAAGCAGTTGCCTTTCCGGGTCACTGTGTTCTCCTGTGTGCTGCTGTCAGTTTGGGGGTTGGTGTAGTAGCAGGGAGTGTCATTATGGGCCCAGCCTTGTCCACTGGGGGCATCCTAAAGTACTTATTTTAAACCATTCAGGACAACATACAGTATTTGCAGTAGAAGTAGAACATGGAATAAAGCATGGCAGATCAATATTTCAGCCTGGACATTATCAGCTACAAATGTAAACAGCTCAAACAATACATCTCTCAACTGCTCATGCTAGTTCTGGTGCTGTGGCTGACAAGGGTACTGCCATCGCTGACACCATCCATGGTCAGCTAATGGCTATTCCCTGGTGTCTAGAGGCACCCCCCACCTGCCGATCACCATCCCCTTATTAATTTATATATTTCCTGGTGTTTAGTGGTTCCCCCCCATACCGCCAATCGCCATCCCCGTTATAAATTTACATACTCCCTAGTGTCTAGTAGCACCCCCCCATGCGCTGATTGCTCTTCATAATTTCCCTGGTGTCTAGTGGCACCCCAACACCTGCCGATCACCATCCTGCTTCTCAGTTTTTAGATTCTCTGATGCTTACTGGCACCCCCACCCTCCCATTGCAGGCCAAACCTGAAATAAAGAAAACGGTCCCCCCATTTTATTTTTTTTTTTAAACCTGTAAAAAAATAAGGTTCCTACTGATCAGCTCCCACCCCATCTCCCAATCAGCACCCACCACCACAAACCCCTAGTACACCCGTCCCCACACAGCCTTGCTCACCTGAACAAGTCCCATGTTCAAGACCCACTCTCCAATCGAAGATACATCTTGCTGCTGGAACCAGCAACTGCAATATAAAACTAAAGGTATACGGTTCAGTGTATTTCAATGGGGGGGGGGTTCAAGTTTTATACATAACTTAGCCATTTTTTTACGTTTTGACTCAAATTTTCAACATAGCCTTTTGGGGACCCCACCTCATGAACAATACGGCATTAGGCAACTCCTGCCCAAAAAGTAATTTCACCTTTCAGGTGGGATTTGAAAATTGTTTCTGCACTTGATCATGAGGTGTATTCATAAGAAGGCTACGTTTAAAATTTGGGGTCAAAATATGAAAAAATGTTAAAGTTATGTCCATTTGTTGCAATTTTGCTGCATACAATCCTAATTTTGGAAATTTTTAAATATTTTGACACTAAATTTTCAACACAGACTTCTTATTACCCCATATCATGTATGTCACAGCTGTAATTTTTCAAATCCTGCCCAAAATGTGTTTTCGCACCTGTGGCGTAGAATGGCATTCCAGTTGTGCAGAATTATGTTTTGGCGGGGATTCGAAAATGTTCTGTACCAGGTACATGAGGTGGGGTAATAAGATGGCTATACTGACAATTTGGTCACTGTTGTCCTATAAATGGAAGTGCAGGGTCCAGAGGGCTCTGTGCTTCCACAGCTACATACATAAACTCATCTACGGTGCACTCCCACAGTAAAATAAGGATACTATTATACTATCTCAAAAAGTAAGGAAGTAAGTTGCAAAAAACTTTGTAAATGCTCCAGTTAGGGTCAAAGCAACAAAAGTAGGGAAATGAGGTGTTAGGGTTTCCCTAACAGCCTACTCTCCCAAACCAGGCAGGAGAGTGTGGGGTGTGCCTTGGGCTTCTCAAGCCTAATGCTCACCACATTCTCATAAAGTCTACACATTTGACCTTATTTACAGTTGGAATGGGGTGAGCGTTAGGTCTGAGAAGCCCAACGCACACCCCACACCTGTCTACCCATTTCCCTACGTATTGTATAAACTCCAGATCCTACAGTATATAATCTGTAACTTACCTTCTCCTTTCTACCACTAGGGTCACCTTCTGTCTGTCCCAAGCATTCTTGAATTCACCTATTGTTTTTGCCCCTACGACATCCTCAGGGAGGCTGTTTCATGCATTCACTACCCTTTCTGTGTAAAAATACTTCCTCATGTTTCCCCTGAGTCTTCCCCCCTCTAGCCTCATGTTGTGAACCCTTGTTCTTGCACATCTCCTTTTCTGAAACATGCTGCCTCCTGAACTGTGTTAATCCCCTTGAGGTACTTCAAAGTTTCTATCAAAACCACCCTCTCCCTTCTTTCCTCCAGTGTATACATATTGAGAACCCTCAGTCTCTCCTCATATGGTTTCTGGTGCAGTCCCTGCACCATTTTCATTGCCCTCCTCTGGACTGCCTCTACCCTGTCTATGCCCTTCCGGAGATGTGGTCTCCAGGACTGCATACAGTACTCCGGATGAGGTCTCACCAACTGTCTGTATAGTGGCATCACTCTGCCTTCTCACATTGTTTGGCTACCTTTAGGTCATCTGTTATGACCACCCCCAGGTCCCTTTCCAGTCTGGTTGTTGATAGTACCCCTTCCCCCCATTGTGTATTCCTTCCCTAGGTTTCTGTTACATAAGTGCATGATTCTGCACTTCTTTGCATTGAATTGGAGCTGCCATATGCCGGCCTGGTTGCACTGAGGGCTGAGGTGCTGGACGCCTTACCTTGCACTACGCTGGCAACCCTTGTTCAGGAATGAGCACAGGCTGCTAAGGGTTGGCTGGAGAAGAGAAGGATTGAGTGTCTGAGGACTGCTCTCCTTCTCTGGGGAAGGGGAACATCAGCATTCGGTGCATGACTGGCCCCTAGTGGAGGCTGGGGGCTGGCAGTGACACTCAGAAGGGAAGGCGATGCAGGGGGCCATTTCAGCTTTCAATGGGGGCAACAACTGGTCAGAGGGCTTTGGGGGGTGGAGCCAGGGCTGAAAAACATAAAAAAAATAGCCTGCAATGTGGGGTGGGGCGACTGCACCCCCCTAAATTGCACCCCTGGAGAGATAAGACAGATGTTTAGATGAGCGCGTGGGGTAGCTTGTGTGCTCTCTCCTTGCGGCACCATTGCACACCGCATCTCGGAGTAAGATTAACTGGAGGAGAAAAAGGGTCCTGGCAATGCAGAATGAAGCTGATCCCTGCAGGTGCCGCCTCTGCGATAGGCAGAAACCTCCAGCACCGGATCCTTGTGTTCGGCAGGTTGGGGGATCCCGAAGCCCCGCCACGGGGGGAACAGCCATGGGGCAGCTGGAAGTTAAGCTGCGAGCAGGGCATGGGGCTGGGGATCAGGAGAGATAGCCGTCAGGACAAGGAGCATAAACAAGATTAACTGCAACAAAAAAAGAATTGGAGCTGCCACAGTCTTGTCCACTCCTCCAACTTGCTTAAGTCTCCTCTCATTTTCTCCACCCTTCTAGAGTGCCAATGCTATTGCAGATCTTAATGTCATCTGCAAAGAAGCAAACCTTTCTTTTCAGTCCCTCTGCAGTCACTTATAAAGACATTAAAGAGGACCGACCCAAGCACTGACCCCTGTGGCACCCCGCTGGTCACCCCCCTCCGACTGAACTCTGTTTACCACCACCCTCTGTGTCCCACTGCTAAGCCAATTTCTGATCCAGTTTACCACCTTGGGACCCACTCCCAGACTGTCCAACTTTTTTGCTAACCTCTTGTGTGGGACTTTGTCAAATGCCTTACTAAAGTCTAGGTAGGCCATCTCTACCACCCCTTCCTGATCTACTACCCTTGTCACCCAGTCAAAGAAATCTGTCAGATTTGTCTGACAGGACCTTCCTGCTGAAAATCCATGTTGCCTTGTGTCTTGTGCCCTGCTGGCCACTAGATAGTCTACAATCCTTTCCTTCAACACCAATTCTGTCATCTTCCCTACCACTGAGGTCAAACTGATCAGTCCATAATTTCCTACTTCTACCTTACTCCCACTTTTGGGAAGGGGTATCACATTTGCCCTCCTCCAGTCCTTCAGCACCAATCCCTCCTCCAGTGATTTGTTGAATAGGGCTGTCAGTGGTGTCACTAGCACCTTTCTGAGTTCCTTTAGTATTCTGGGATGTATCCCATCCCCTACCCCCATTGTCTTGTCCACCTTCAGTTTCAAGAGTTCTTTTAGTACCTTCTCTTCTGTGAATGGACTGGTGTCCACCACTCTTTCATGTATTTTTTTAATGCTTAATTTTGGTCCCTCCCCATCCTCTTCCATGGTGGATACTGAGCAGAAGTATTCATTCAGGATCTCAGTTTTTTCAGTCCTCCTCTACCCAATCCCCCCTTGTAGCCTCACTATCCCTCCTTGGTCTTTTTTCTTTCCCTCATGTACCTGAAAAGGTTTTGTACCCTTCCAGGCTATCCTCTCTTCTGTTTGTGCCATTGCGCTTCTGACCACTTTCACTGTTTCCCTCTGCTTTGTCTGATACTGTTCTCTGTCTTCCTCCTTCTGTGTTTCCTTGCACTTTTTGAATGCCCATTTTTTCTCTCTAACTTTCCCTTCCATTTTATTAGAAAACCATAATGTTTTTTTATTTCTTTTTGCCTTGTTAACTTGCTTCACACAAAGGCTTGTTGCCTCTGCTATGGCTCTCTTGAGTTGCTCCCACTGCTTTCCTACCCCACTCCATCTCCCTTTGCCAGTGCTTTGGATAAGAAGAATCCTTGAAAATCCATCACCTGATTGGATGAAACACACCACGTGACCATGCATTATTTCACAACAACAGCACGCTTTCACTTCTATTCATCCATCAGAACCTTCTTGACATTTTATAAGACAGGTAGTCCACTACATGGCATGTGGTCGTGTTTTGATATACAATCGCCAGGGGTGGTTGAGTGCACTTGGCCTGCAACCTAGTTCCTCACAATGCACTCAATGTATACATATATCAGCATGACCTCACACCCTATAGTGGATTACACACACACACACACACACACACACACACACACACACACACACTCTCTAGAATCAGCATCTTATTGACTATTTACCCTGAAAGCAACTGTGATAATCATTACTGGAAAACTGGTAGCCCCAGGGTCATGTAGAATTACTGGCCTTTAATGATCAATAATGCATGAGAATGGCTCAAGCTCTTTCCATCGAGGGTATAAGCCACCTGAACACGGAGCTAATATTTTCATAAATAAAACCTAGTGGACTAAGGGCAGAAACATAACACCTGAGGCAAAGAGAGAGCTGTTATATCCACACGATTAATCCTCCAGAGGAGTCACAGGACATTTTCTTGTTATTCCTGTTGAGACTGAGGGAACTGGTTTCAGATCAACAGCTATGACTAATAATTCCTAAAAGGAAAAGGACAGGAAAGGGGATTTCCATATGCAAGCATTTAAATATATTGACTCCATTTATTTTACATACTTACGCAGTATGTTTATTTCAGTTTTTTTACTACATACATTATACTGTCATAAAAAGAGTTTTTATGTCCTATTAAGTGTAGAACCAGCTGGAATATAAAGCAGACTCCCAAGCAACAGCTAAAATGTGAGAGTTTAAAAACAGATCTTTCTTATTGTAATCAAAATGAGGTATTGAAAAGCATTGGTGGTTGGGAGATGTTGGATTTTCATTGCTCCACAGGTGTTAGTGCAGTTCCTTTCTATTTATTGTTTCCCTTGTCCATAGTCTGATTTCCTGCCTCTATTACACAGAAACTTAGAAACACAGATATTGTCAGTGGAAAAAGGCCCTGCCTGCAGCCCATCGAGTCTGCCCAAGCCTACCAATCTAACATTGATTTTCTGAGGGCCCTAGGGGCCCATAACTCCCACATTCCTCCTTCTCCTGTTGACACTGTCTTCACTTGACCCATATGCCTATCTCACTCATGCTTGAATGCCCCCACCACTTTCATAGACTACCTCTCTTGGCAGTCCATTCCAAGCCTCTACCATCCTATCCTTGAAATATGTTCTAATGTCACCCCCACCTCGACCAGTTTCATTGAGTTCCCCTGTTGTTGGTGTTCACACTCAGTGTAAACAGCTCTCCACTATCTACTCTGTTAAACCTGCAGAGGTATTTGTGCATCTTTATCGTGTCCTCCACACCTTTAGATTCTATCATGTACATGTTGAGATTAGATAGATGGTGTCACATTTAACTCTTATCCTGCTGGCCCTGAATCATTCCCGCTACCCTCCTCTGTACTGCTTCCACCCTTCCTACTTTTCTTCAAATATGATGCCAGAATTGCACACTGTTCTCCAGGTGAGGACAAACTAGGGACTGTACAGTGGCACTTTGCTTCTCCAGCTGCTCATCCCCTTTACTATACATCCCATCATCCTATTTGCCCACCTGTTACACTGTGCCATTGTCTTCAAACTGTCTCATATTATTATTCCCAAATCCTTTTCCTCTGCCATACTCTTCATAACAACCCCAGTTGTACCCATTCCTTGGATTTCTTGCTGCTCTGTGCATTGCCTTGCATTTTTTGGTGTCAAATTTCAACTGTTAAACTCCTGACCACATCTAGACTTTCTGGATCCTCTTTTATACTTCTCACCCCCTTCTCAGTATCCACTCCTCCAGTGGATCTTCCCTTGGATCCAAAATGAAAATGTTAAAAGGACTTGTACCAGGACCCATCCTTATTGCACCTCACTGGTGACTTCCACAGCCTTCTTTATTAGGATTTTTAGCATCCTTCCCTAACATGGATGGGAAACTGACAGGTTTGTAGTTCCCAGGATTGTACTTACTACTGATCTTGTGCAGGGGAACTAAAGTTGCCATCCTTCAGTCCCTAGGAACGACCCTATCACCTGCGAGCTGTTAAAGAGCTCATCACTGTTGCAGCTATGACCCACTGCACCTCCTTTAGCACCTGGGAATACAGGCTATCTGGGCCTATTGACTTGTCCACCTTTAGTGTATGCAGTCCCTTCAGTACTTTTTCCTCTAAGATCAGAGCCTTGCTGACACCCCACCCCCCTGTCAGGACTATGCAGTCTGGTAAGGTCCCGTTATTCTCCACAGTAAATCCTGAACAGAAAAACTGATTCAGTATGTTTTAGGGGTGAGCGAGCAATGAACAGTATTCCTTGAATGCCACAAATAATGCACTGTTCGTTATTTGGATTTGAATAACGAGTAGTGGCACTTCCCTTCCCCTTTCTCCCGGGACACACCTGGAAATGAGCCTCAGTTCAGTGTGCCTGTCCCTGTTACCAATTTTTAAATAACTAAATAAATAAATAAAAATTTGTTTTCTATTCTATCTGGGAAATACTCTTAAAAAAAAAAAAAAAAACAGTCCCTCCCCAAACCAAATCCTTGCTTTACTATGCAGGGCGAGCGAGCAAGGGTACAAGCACTTTCATTCAGCAGAGGGCAGCTGGCCGTGGAGGAGGGTGGGTTTGTGATGGTCGCCTTCTTCTTGTTCAGACGGCCAGTCAGCCACTTCTAATAAGAAGACTTGAGTGCTGGGGGGAGGGAGAAGGGTGGTCAGTGGCTGCTACCAGAGTGAATGGGGGAATGGGGTTGCATTATATTTGTTTTAGTGCAAATGAGAGCTTAGATGGTAACCAATCATGTAGGCAGGAGTGCTGTACCAGTCAGCCATTGGAGGAGGTTTTTTTTTTAATACTTTAAATTAGCATATTGTGGGTGCTGGGAAGATGATGGGATTGGAATTCTAAAAAAGGGTGGGTGGATGTAGAGTCGTATTTAAGGATTTGGGCTAGGGAGGAGTGTGGGGCCGTTTTCTTTTTCTTTTTTTTTTATTGTATCACCTGAATAACGAATGCAGAGTACTTGAATATTTGGGGGCTGAAAATAACAATCAGCCTGAATATTTAAAATAAGGTATTCACCAACCAGTAGTATGTTCACCTTCCCTTTATCCTCCTCCTCCTCCTCCTCCCATCCTTTTACTTCTTCAGTTTGACTATTCCCTCCTTTGTTTTGTATTTCTTGCATGTGTAATGAAAAAATGGTTTATCCCACTTCTTTCTCCCCTACACTGTTCTCAGCTATGTGCCAGACTTTGCCTCCAGTCCTGACAGCCTTGCTGGCATCCATCTTGTTTTGATGCTCCATGCTATCTTCCTTGCCGTGGCTGTTTTTGTACTTTCTGAAGGCCTTCTTCATCCCCCTCACAGCCTCTCCTACCTCCCATATGAACCACAGTGGTTTCCTGACTTGCTTGTTTTTCTCTACTACCCTAATCCAGTGATTCATGACCCCCCAGTATAGCATCCTTAATTTCTTTTTAACCCCTCCAACTGCATTCATCCCTTCAAAATGTTCCTGCAACAATTCCTGCATCCTGTCAAAGTCCACACTCCTGAAGTCCAGGACTGTGACTTCTTTATCTCCACTTCTAGTAAGAGTACTCTACACTGATTACTAATCACTGGTTCTTCACAGAACCTGCATGGCTATCTCCCCTATAGTATCCCTGTTCATAAGGACTAAGTTGAGGACACCCCCCTTCCCTTGTAGACTCCTTGACACTTTAGGTCAGGAATGCTTCCTGGAACTCATCTACCAGCAGCTGATTCCTGACACTTGCTGCTGCTGGGATCCTCCAGTCCACATCTGGCATGTTGAAGTCACTCAGCAGCACTTTCCCCTGATTTGCCCTTCTAATGACATCACCTAGTTCCCTGTCTGCTGCCTCTTCCTGTGATGTTGGTCTATATGCCACCATTGTCCTGATGTTCCTCCTTCCCATTTGTAATTACTTGTGCCCACACTGTCTCTATGTAATTGTCCTCCCTACTATCCTGATCCCCATGGCTTTAAAACCCTTCCTTACATATGGTGGTACCCCTCCACCCCTTTGCTCACTCCCTACCCTCCGACACAGTATAAATCCTAGGACTGTCAGATCCCAGTCATGGTACTGAATAGCCCATGTCTCATGATAGCTACCTGGTCCAAGTGTGCTTCTGCCACCACTGCCTGCAGGTCACCGGATTTATTCCCTGGGCACCTGGCATTAGCCCACATAGTCCTACATGTCTCCTGCTTTCTTCCTCCCCTAACTCACTTTCCCCCACCTTCCCTCCCATCCTTATCTTTGGTCCCTCTCCTAAAACCTTTCACCCTTGTCTCTCTTGGATACCCCAGAGCTACTGCACCTTAATTTGTTCTGTCATCTCATTGTCTCCAATCTGCTTCCTCTTTGCCTCCCAACCCCCCCCCTTTCACTAGCAATGTGGAGAGACCATCCCAGCCTTTAACTTTTGAGTCATTGCATCTATCAGTAACAGATCTGCCTCCCCCCTCTACTAGGTTAAAAGTGCCTTGATGCCCTCTATAAACCTGAGCCTGAGCATCCTGGTGCCCTCCTTGGAGGGATGCAGACAATCCTGTTTTATAGCCTTTTATCTCTCCAGGGGTGACAGCAGTCTCCCATGTACCCAACGTGATCTTCTCTGCACCACTCCTTCAGCAAAGGCATTTAAGTTACTGATTGGGAGAAGCCTCAATCCACCCACCCCCCAGAATCCAAACTGACAGCACCTCAGAGAAGGATACTGAGGTCACTGTCAGCTTGAGTCTCCCTCCTAGGTTTCCTATAGCTATATTTCACTTCCTGTAAAGGCCAGCTAACCAATCATTAGTCTCTAGGTGGACAATGACATCGAGCCCTTCCCTCCCCCTCTCCTCTGACACTCTTCTCCACCCTGTATGCATCCCTCCCTGCTGATACCATAGGAATGAACTTGATCATCTGAGTTCCCCGGTATCCTACTACATCCTCCATTCCCCTTATAATAGAGTCCACTCTTAATATTTTTCTAGCCCTTTACTTTCCTTGGAACACTAACCTCATCACAGGTGTCTCCCTAGGATCAGACCTGGCATCCTGGGAAGCAACAAATTCCAACCTCCATCTAGAGGTGGGCAAGCCAGAACCAGGCTCGAGCTTGGTGTCTGGCTCGAGTTGACCTCTATAAGCAACTGAGAGCCAAGGTCAAGCCAAGCCAGGTATGGTCAAAGTAAGCATTATTGTCAGCCTGAGCAATTAGTGTAGTGTCAGAAATGTGCAACTGCTACATAAAGAACAGCCCACAGTAGCCGGGGTGTGGCTCATGTTTTGGCCTGTAGAGTCAAGCCAGACCCCTAACTCGGCTCTGGCTTGGCTCTAAGTGAAAAATTTCTGGCTTGCCCACCTATACCTCCATCTTGGGGATACCATACCTACCAGGTTGCACAGGAAAGTAACTTGGTTCACTGTCACCACCCCAGGGGCTCCACTGCTGCCTGAGTGCACCCTCCTCCCATCCTACCCCCAAACTACAGTCCATTCCCAAGTCTAGACCTTAGATGTCCTTTAGGAAGAGGAGTAGTGGCTGCCTGCACCAGCCATCACACAGTTTGCTACATAGAAGGCTAAGTTCCATCTTTGTCATGTCAAGTTCTGCAGTAAGTGTTGCAATTCTGTTGCACACTAGGCAGAGTCACCATCTCTGGGGGTAAACCCTGATCATGGATACTCTGCACGTGTTGTACTCTGTCAGGCCCCCACACCCTTTCCAAGCTGTTCTTCCTCTGCTCTCCATAACCCATATTCTCTGCTCGATGATAGTCGGACACCCAATTTTCTTGTAGTCATCCCTATATATAAATGGTTACATACAAGAGAATTAAGGAGGTACACGAACCAGCAAGAGATGAGGTAGTGCCAATCACAGATTTTATAACCTGCCTGACTTCACATGTTGAATATTTACTTAAGCGCCTCTGTGGCCATTCATATATAGAGATAACTATGAAAAATTGGGGGTCTGAATATCAGAACATCAGTAGCAAGATATTTTTTAAATTACAAACATTCTATACCACACTTTAGGTTTTTATAATATTTTACCAGGAAAGACATACTGAGCTGGTAACAGCTTGTTTCCAGAGTGTCCCAGTTTTTAGGCATCAGGATAGTAAAGAAGTCACCTAGAGTTGACAGTTGGGAGAAAAAAGGCTAATGGAAGAGGCAAAATGGATTTGTTGGTCTGACACATTAACTAAAACATTCATTATCATCATCATCCTTTTATTTATAATAAGGCGCCCTTCCAAAGCTCAGGGCACCCGCACAATATTCATAAAAACATTATAACAATATCAGCAGTCAACAAATAGCAGGAAATCAAGACCCATTAAAAGCTTGATGGAACAAATGTGTTTTAAGGCTAGACTTAAAACCCTCGACGGTCAGGCTATTTCATATCCAGCGAGGTACAGAATTCCACAAGGTAGGTGCCATAAAGGCAAAAGATCTTGTGGCAGATGTTTTAAGCCGTACCCTGGGAATCTCTAGCAATCCCTCACCGGTGGACCGGAGTGCATGGGAAGGACAGTAGGGAGACAAAAGGTCTTGCAGGTAATGGGGTCCCTGGCCATGTAGAGCTTTATAGGTCAGTAATGCGACCTTGAAGGTTATCCGCCACTGTACTGGCAGCCAGTGCAGTTCGCACAGCACAGGTGTTATATGGCTTGATCTAGAAGTACCAGTTAACAACCTGGCTGTCGCGTTCTGCACCAGCTGCAATCAGCGGATATCTACCCCAGTAGCCCTAGGTAGAGGACGTTGCAGTAGTCAAACTAGCTGGTTACAAAGACGTGGACCAATATGGGGAGATCCTTGGCCTGGACCAGGTGCTTCACCTTGGTGATATTTCTTAGATGATAGAAAGCATATTTCACCACTGCAGAGACCTGAGATTTCAAGGTCAAATTCTCATCCAAGATCACGCCAAGATTTCGCACCTGGCTTGAAGCATACAGTGGGGTTCCCCCAAGTATTATTCTAGTGAGTTGTCCTCCACCTACCCTGGCAGGTACACCACCAGGGTCCAAAACTAATACCTCTGTTTTTCCCCTGAGTTCGACTTCAGCCAACTAGCACTCATCCAGTCCTGTATCTCAGTTAGACAGTTGTTAAACACCGAGACAGTATCTAACTCCTGCTCAGGCACAAAAAGACAGATACAGTTGAGAGTCATCTGCATAACAATGAAAACTCAAACCATACCATCTTATGATATCCCCTAATGGCAGCATATACACTGCAAACAACATGGGTGACAACACCGAGCCCTGCGGCACCCAGCAGGGCAGACAGTGCGATGATGTCTCCGTTCCAACCACTTTCTCACCCATCTAACTGTGTCATTCACTGCATAAAGATCCTTTAGCTTCTTCAGCAACCTTCTGTGAGGTACTGAGTCAAATGCCTTGCTGATGTCGAAATAAAGCAAATCTATAGCATGGCCCATACCCTGTCTAGTCAAGGAATATCTTTGGTCTGACAAAACCTCCCTGCCATGACCCATGATGTTTACTATCCTGGAATCCAATGTTCTCCAAGTAGTCCACAAGGTCCCTTTTGACCAGTGTCTCCTTCAGTTTACCCACAATAGAGGTAAGACTGACAGGTCTGTAGTTAGCTGGTTGCTCCTTGCCCCTCCCTTATGGAGCAGGACTATGTCTGCTACCCTCTAGTTAATAATTAATGAGAGATTATAGTGATTAGAATTGTATATTGAAAGAGACTCATAATATAATATTACGATTTTTTAAAACAGAGTACAATACCTGATGCAAGCTGTCAGCCTACACAACTTGTATAAGGGACGGCCTCTTGACATACTGTAGTATCTACTCTTTTTTGGTTTTTTGGACAGCTACATACATAAATTTAGCAATGGTGCTAATTTATCCATGTTTGTTCTTTTGTAGCGACTAGCCATAAGACAGCAAAATAATTAAATATCACACTGTCCTCTAGAGAGAAATTTCATTTCTTCATTTTCTTTTTACTCAGAATGGAGGGTTGGCCAATTCTGCCTGTTTTTCAGCATCTCCATTGGAGGATACAGATGCAAACTGACATATTGAATCAGTTTAAGCTGTCTGTAGTATTTGAATTGTGGAAATTTGGCCAGGACACTGGGAAAATGTCCTTAATGTTTTCAGGAAGTGCCATAGGATCTTTAACGTCCATCTGAACTACCACAAGTATAGGCAGACAGGACCTTGGTTTAACATCTCATCCAGAAGATGGTACCCTAGAAGTGCAGCACCCTCCTCATGCTGCACTACGGTGTCACTACAAATAAAGAGAATGTGCTCTGGTGATTCATTTGTTGCTGTACTTTAATATGGTATAAAAGTTACATGATTACTAAAGGTTGAACAATTTGATTATAGAAGTTTAATTTAATATAGCTGAATCATTCAGATGAAAATATAGCATGATATTGATTTTTGGAACATATGTAATATAAGTGCTGTTTATTTAGTTTCAGAAAAGTTAATAGTGCTAATGAAGCAGTGTAATATAGCAAATGCTGACAAGTTAACCTTCTGATGAGATCCAATAATGCAAAATAAAATGGTGAAATAGAGACACCAGTGAAAAATGTTTTAATTTCCAAGACCTATTTTGGATAGATTAATGCCTTGTCTTGGACCAAAATGCCTTCCAAGTTGCGTTTATTGTTTCAGATGAGGAGGTCGAACCATACTGCATCTGAAATGAGGATGCCTATTTCCTGCTCTGCTGGTCAACTCTAGGCATCTGACATTTAGGGTGCAAATCTGGGTCACTGGATGGCAAGCAGCAATTCTACCACGGCGTTTGTCAGTCGAGTCTTGTAGGGATCAGTTATGATTTCTGCAAAAAATGCCCCTACAATGACAGACAGTGGCAAAAAGTTGCTTGTTTTTTATGATCATAAATTACTTTTGTGTGTATGCTATTTTTCCCTTCTTGTTCTCTACACTGGCCCCCATCCACTCATCAAACAACCTCCCCATCCCACCCATGCTTTCTCTGTCACTCCACTCTGGGGTGGGGTTGGTGGGGACCTGGTCAGATTCCCACACACCCCTGAACGACAAAGTTCTGGAAGACAGAAGGCAGATGACACAACAGAACCCGAGAGTGCAGTCAGCCTTATCCTCAATGTTTACATTTCCTCTTTCCTCCATTTCCCAGGGATGCTGCACACAAGGGCTCAGTGGTGCACATGCACACACTGATGTGTAGCTGTGCCCATAGAAACCGGTCGGTGTCTCTCCCATAGTATCATCTCTAACTGCACCATCATATTGACATATTGAACAGGTATTTCTGCTCAGTATTTACTGAGGAAGAGGAGGGTAATGGGTCTGAATGGAGTACAAGGGGTGAGAATGGTGCAGAAATGGACACAAGTCCCTTTACACGAGAAAGGGTCCTGAAGGAACTGGAAGTAATAAGAGTTGATAAAGCAATGGGGCCAGATGGGGTGCACCCCAGGGTCTTTAAAGAACTAAGAGAGGTGGTGGCTGAACCTCTGGCTATCCTGTTTAGCCGATCACTGGAAACAGGGGAGGTACCCAAAGACTGGAGGATAGCAGATGTAGTCCTTTATACAAATGTGGGAACAAAGAGGAAGCGGGGAACTACAGACCAGTCAGACTCACCTCAGTAGTGGGGAAGATCATGGAGGCACTACTGAAAGAGATTGGTGGAACATCTGGTTTCAATGGACTACAGGACCCAGGCAGCATGGTTTCACCAGGGGAGGTCATGTCAGACCAACCTCATTGAATTTTGACTGGGTGACTAGGAGGTGGATCAGGGGAGGGCAGTGGACATGGCCTATCTGGACTTCAGCAAGGCCTTTGACACTGTACCACATAGAGACTATTGCACAAACTGGGGAATATGGGTGTGGGCAGGACAGTAGTGTTGTGGGTAGGTAACTGGCTGGGCAGCAGAACACAGAGGGTGGTGGTAAATAGCTGTCACTCCACAGAGGGAAGAAGAGTGACCAGTGGGGTACCATAGGGATCAGTGCTGGGACCAGTCCTATTCAATATCTTCATCAGTGACATTGCGCAGGACCTAGAAGGCAGAATTTCACTGTTCGCTGATGACACAAAGCTCTGTAACAGAGTAGATACACCAGAGGGTGTAGACAAAATGAGAAGACCTGCAGAAACTTGAAGAATGGTCAGGGGTTTGGCAGTTGAAATTTAATACGAAGAAGTGCAAGATAATGCATAAAGGCACAAAAACCCTGGCACAATATATCAGTTGGGGGTGAGGATATAGCATGCACCAAGCAGGAATGGGATCTTGGGGTTATCATCTCTGATGACCTCAAGGCAGGAAACAGTGTGACAAGGCAGCAGGTAAAGCAAATAGGATGCTGGGATGCATAGGCAGGGCATAGCCAGCAGGAAAAGGGAGGTCATAATTCCACTATACAAGACACTAGTGAGGCCCCACCTGGGTACACTGTACAGTTCTGGAGACCTTACCTACGTGGGACATAGACAGAGTAGAGAGGGTTCAGAGGAGGGCAACAAAGATGGTGCATGGATTGCATCACAAGTCCTCAAGAGGACAGGTTGAAGGAACTGAACATGTATCCCTGGAGGAGGGGGAGAGGGGATATGATAGAGACATACAAGTATCTTTGAGGAGGAACAGGGTGCAGGAATACACTATTTTTAAGTGAAAAGATGTTCCAGGACTAGAAGGCATGGGATGAAGTTGGAGGGAGGATGATTCAGAGGAAGCGTGAGGAAGAATTTCTTCACAGAACGGGTGGTGGACAAGTGGAACACCCTGCCAGAGGAAGTGGTGCGGGCTGAAACAATCACGGGATTTAAGAATGCATGGCATTGACATAAAGGAATTCTGGAGGTCAGGGGTAAGGGGCAACAGACGTCTTGGAAAACATAAACTGAACTTACAAGCTGAAATGGGCAGACTGGGTGGGCCATAGGCCCTTATCTGCCGACACTGTCTATGTATCTATGTATCACCTGTGGTCACCCAGCTGGCAGTATTGCAGCAGAGGCTGTGACACACCCTGCCCAAGAAAAGCATTCTCAGGGATGTTCAATCATCCTGCCCCAGCTGACCCTCTGACAAATCGGCCTTGATACTGAACCCAGGTCACCAACAGCATGAGTAGTAGTGCTGCGCTACACCCAACATGATCACAGATTTTTTAAAATAATGAGCTCAGTGGCCATAGAATAAGCCTCTAGGTGAAAGATAGCATCCCACATCCCTCTCTCTCTCTCTCTCTGTGAAGCAATTTTCAAATAAATAAAGAAACATAGACAATGATAGCAAAATAAGCCCTCATGAGCCATGTAGTCTACCCAGCCCTACCTATGGTATGTTGCAAGTACCCTAGCTGTCACTCACTCCCCTTCCCTTGTGCCATCCTTTCAGCTTCATACACCTATGCCACCCATGTTTGTTTATTTATTTATTTATTTATTTTTTATTGACCAGGTAAGTGCACTAGACAAATCCTGCCTATTTTTAGGCACGACCTGGGGGAGGAGGATACAGATGAATGCCAACTGACCTTGAACCAGATTAAGCTGTTGGTGTTATTTTTAGAGAATGAGGGAAATTTGGCAAGGACACCGGGAAAATTCCCCTACTCTCCACTGGGGGACTTTCTGGCTATCGATCTCCGATGGTCACTTTTCCAGGACAGGCGGAGGGGAAGGATGTCTCAGGGACAGGAGCGCAGGCCTCTGTTCCTGTCCTTTCTACACAACAGGTGGTTGATCTAGCACTGGATGTGGTGAACTTACTGGACACTGACCCCAGTAATATGGATGTGGATCTTTCTTTGAGTGTTTCTGATTTGCCTCTGCCAGGATTACCTGATATTTCTACCCCACCAGATGACTCCCGACCTCTGCAAGGAGCTGCTGCGCAAAGCTATGCCGCTCTCTTACGATGCAAACATAGCTGTTTGACTGCAGCTAACGATATTGACAAGGAACTGCGTGCATTACATGCTGGCTCTAAATCGGCATCTCCTGGTGATGCACAGCACCTCCGGTCCCAGGAAGTTGCTCCAGGAGTTTCCTCTGCAATCGACCCTGCAGTTACCCCTACACTATGCACGGAAGCTTCTTGCATGGCTGGCAGTGAAAATGGTACTGATACCGTGTGCCTACAGCCACCTGCCATTATTTTGGATGTTCCTGAGGTTCGTCACGACAAAACCAGGAAATCATGACTAGGAGTTGGTTGCCGGGTGGCGGAAAGACCCGGGCTATCTAAACAGCTTGGAACCATTTCTTCAGACTGTTTTTCATTTCAGGACTGTGTAAAAGGAAAAGATTGGAGTAATTTAGTTGACAGATCCTTTCCTTTGGATACTTTACCTCCAGATCCCTTACATGACGCAAACTGGACGCCAGCTGCTGCTCTGAAAGCCGAGGGGTGGATTAAAGACCAGCCTGGGCGATGGTCGCCAAATCCCAAAGATCCTGCCTATCAAAAGATGTGAACCACCTCTTCTTCTACAGTGGCCACTGCCAGACTTTTTATGAAGGGCACCACCACATCCCGGGGTAATGACTCTCTTGTTTTTTTCTAATTCTGATATTCACTTGGGGGCTGCAGAGGCACTACCTCAGCAGGCTGAGGGGCCTGCACTCTCTGATGGGTTTAGATTGAGTCCTGATTCCAAGGCCTTGGGACCAGATCAGGAGGGGGCAGCCATGGCTCCCTTGTTTAAACTGGCTGACCTTTTTCATTCCAGCGGAGAACCTGCTCCTAGGAGGAATGCGGTCCAGCTATTATACAAGGGTGGGCTGGAAGACCCTCCAACTAGATTATTTATTGCAAAGAATTTACTAAAGACTGCTATGAAGGTCTTTTCCTCAGAGATTTTTGCATTAATTTCTCTGGGGAGCGGGAACTTCGATGTTAGCTTTAAGAATGTGTCTAGCCTTGATAGACTCTAGGCCCAGTATCAGACACAGAAAAATGACCCGCTTTGGATTCCTTTTCAGGCTGTTCCCCTCACTAAACCTTTGGTTAGAACTATCATTGTTATGTTTAAAAACAAAGGGGTCAATGTGGAGGATATTCTTTTTTGGTTGCGTCAAAGATGTGAGATACCAGGGAGGCCTACTCCTACCATGGCTAGTGAACAAATCTGGGATGGGGGTTGGAAAATTAAAGTAAAACTTATTTCTACCAACTCAGGCCCTGTACATCTGCCTAGCAGATTTTTTGGGGGGAGGGATAGGGGTTCCATTTTTTATGTTGGACAGCCCTGATCTTGTTTTAAATGTGGATCTAGGCTGCACCTTAGCTTGGCCTGTGATACCTCCAGATGTACTCACTGCTTGGAGTACGGGCACCTGGCTACAGCATGTCTAAATTTGTTTAAATGCAATTTGTGCAAACAAACCAGACATGCCTATGGTCGTTGTCCTTGGGCGTCCCATAACCAAGAAGATTGCCCCTCACATGAAGGGCCTATTAATCAGGCCCAACATGATCTGGCAAAACAGGTCACATCTGCAGTACCTGCACGCCAGGAGCTACAGAGAGTAGTTGCTCCTTCTGATTCACTGTCAGCTGCTCCCCTGGATACTTCTTCTGCTGATCACCCCGTAGTTAACATACCATCTGATTAGGAGGGGTTACAGCAGGATCAAGACATAGTGAGTGAAGTTTTACCTGTTGAGTCTGACATGCCTCCTCCTCCCCCTCCCCCTTCCCCGACTGACATTGGTTTTAAGACCATGAAACCCAGGAAGCATAATAGGCATGGGAAAACAATGACATCAGTTAAAACTGTCCCTAACTTGCTCTCTCCACAAGACCCGCTGCAGTTGGGGAATTCTTTTGCTCCCTTGGAGGATGATATCGGGGGACCCAGGGGAAGATACTGACACTTCTTCCGTCATTTCTATTGCTGACACTGACTGTAAACCTGAGGATTCCATTGCTAAACAAACTAGATGAAGGCAACTAGGTGAACTCCCCTTAGGGTTTTTTGGGGGGTGTCGATTTTTCTTTTTATCCTCATGCATTCATTCACTGTTACAACTTTAAATGTTAATGGGCTTAAGAGTATGAAGAAATGTATGGGACTTTTTCAACTCTGGGAACCTTACACTCAGACATTATTTGTCTACAGGACATCCATCTAAAATCACATATAGACCTTAGATATGCAACCAGGAGTTGGTTATTGGGACCCTCCTTTTGGTCCACTGGGGATGAACCATGTGATGGACTTGGTATCCTTTTTTCTAATCCTGCATTACAGGTTTCTAGATTGGTAGATATTCACCCTGGGAGAGCTCTTAGTTTGGATGTTTCCCTTTTTTCAGAACGGTTTAGGGTGATTGCAGTTTATGCTCCTCAAACCAAAGCTCTGAGAGTGGTTTTATTTCTGGAGATTCAGCCCCTATTGCATACCTCCCGTTTAGTGATTTGATTAGGTGATTTTAATTGCAGCTTAGCTCAGGCAGATAGGGGCCTATGCACTCAAAAACTGTTCTGTGATTCCTTAACCCTAAAAAAATAGTGTATAATGCCCATTTAATAGATGCTTATAGGGTCCTTTATCCTACGGGAGGCTTTACTTATTTTCGAGGTACACTTAAGATCAGAATAGACTTTATTTTTTTATCCCAGGTTATAAAACTTTTACATGTATCTGTACGACCCATTGAAATCTCTGATCATAATGTTTTGACAGCCACTCTTACTTGGGAAGGTGCTCCACGGTGTAAAAAAATAAATGGAGATTGAATGAAACATTATTAAATGATTCTAAAGTTAGACAGTTATGGGTAAGAGATTGGAATGCTAGACTTTCAGTCTCTGAGTGTTATGACTCTATACTGACTTGGTGGGAGGATACTAAAAAAGGCTGGAAACATCTGTTCCAGCAACAGGCCCATAGTAAAGCTAATAGGGATTATTTGGCATATTTAAGACTTGGGCACCAATTACAGCATTTGATATTCTTATCTGAAACTACTACTCAGGATTACAGCTCGTTGATTTCTAATATTAAGGCACAAATGGTTAAACTACAGTATGAAAGGGGTAAATCTTTAACGCAGGAATTACGATTTGGACTTCCAAGTCATTAGATCCTTTTAAGGAGAGCAAGGATAGAACCAACTCTAGGCTAATTACTGCACTGACGGCTACAGATGGTACTACTGAGAGTGACCCTACTCACCTTTTACGATTAGTGGACCAATATATGAAGGAAATGTTAACAGCTGCATTTATCCTATCAGACACTGAGTTACTCAGGTGTCTGGCTACTTTAACATTACCTGGTTTGTCAGATTCTGATAAAAAGGGTTCTGGAGGCTGACATTGTTCTAGAGGAAGTACAAGAGGCTATTAAGGGTTTGGCCTCCCAAACAGCCCCTAGATCAGACGGTATTGGAGTGGGTTTGTACAAAACCTTCTTAACTGAATTATGTCCTGTATTAGTACTGTTGTTTAACCACATATTGCATACTGGAGATTATGCCCCTTCTATAAATGAAGCCATACTGATATTTTTATTTAAGAAGGGCGACAGAACTGATTTAGGGAATTGGCGTCCCCTGAATCTTTTGAATTCGAACTTGAAGATTTTAAGTAAGATATTGCTAGCTAGACTCTCCAATGTTACCCTGTTGCTTCTTAGCTCTGTCCAAACTTGTGCTGTCCCAGGGAGAAGGCAGCAAGATAATCTCATTTGGTTGCGAGAAATTTTTTTCCAAGGGAGACTCAGGCCAATTACAGGGGTTGGTGCTTAGCCTTGATCAGGAAAAGGCATTTGACTGAGTGGGACATGCCCTTCTATTTTCCATTTTGGCAGCTTTTGGAATTCTGTATCGGTTTGTGGGCTGGATAGCTTCAATGTATCATGCAGCAGTCATTATACCCATTGTGAATGGGTGGTATGGACAGCGCATTGGTGTAGGAAGGGGTGTAAGACAGGGTTGCCCTTTAAGTCCTATGCTTTACACTTTTACGATAGATATTTTTATCAGATTATTGCAATCAAACCATGCGTTACAGGGTACAGAAGTTTCTCTAACAATACCTCAACAAAAAGTATTAGCATATGCTGATGATCTAGTTCTGCTGTTGGATTCCCAGTTTTCATCTTCAGCTTTATTAGAGACTATTGATGTTTATTCTCGTATTTCGGGTTCTAAAATTAATTATGATAAAAGTAGGGGAGTGGTTATTGGGTCTACTTTGTTGCCACTCTTGGGTATGAAAGCAGGCATCCCTATCTCCAGAGATCTTATTACTATCCTGGGGGGTTTGTTTGGACCTGGGGATGTGGCTAGCAAAAACTGGGAATGAATCCTCATTAGGGGTGACCAACTGGTAGGGAGTTGGAAGGGACAGCAACTTTCCAAGAAAAAAAGGGTTTTACTTATTAGGACCATTCTTAGGTCGATTTTTTTGTATGTCAGTTATATCTTCCCGCCACCATCACATCTTAGAACTAGGTTGTTTAGTAACTATTTTCAGGCATTTGGGGGGTTCCCATTGAATCCCATTAAGAGAGAATTGACTTATCTCCCTATTTCAGAAGGGGGAGTTAATATGCTTAACCCAGTGGCCTTCTTTTTTAGTGTCTTTCTGTTGTTTAATTTGGGGTCAGTCTTGTGGCCAGGAGTAGTTTTTTGGAGACCCTTAGTGGAGCAGTGGTTACAACTATGTATGTTGTGTTGGCAAAATCAACAACCTAAATTACTGACTAAACTCCCTAATTTACCATCCTTTGTGGTTGATTTGATGAAACAAATTATTAAATGGGGCATTACCCCTCATCATTTGCAGACTTTGGACAGGAAGAAGATTTATACTTATGTTCTGTCCACGGACCGCATAGTGGAAGTTGTGTTTCCTGATTGTCCTGTTTCTAGGAGAGCTCAGATCTTGAGGTATCTAACAAATAAAAGACCCCCCCCCCCCCGTATATATGGGATTGTGTATGGCTGGGTAATTATGGGAGGTTGGGAGTTAAGGGTAATAGTAAACACAAACAGGTAACGGAAGATATTGCCCCAGACCTGGGTGTGGTCCACTTTTGGAAACACAAAAACATTTATTTCTGGACTATGAGTATATAAAACTATTTTGGGCCTTTCTAGCAGAACATTGGCATGAAGTGGATTTTCAGAATGTTGATTACCCTTCTATACTGTTTGGCCCAATAGGCAACACATTTGTACATTACCATAGTGACACTATTTATGTAATATTTCGTATTATTAGGTTTTTTAGTTGGCAATCTCAGTGTATGTGGATATTGCAGCAGAAAACTATTTCATATGAGTCACTGCTTTCCAATATTTGTACTGCTCTTCATAGTCTCATGAATTATGACTTTGCATCAGGTTCATATGATCAAGTTACATCTTTATGGTCTAATTGTTCAACTTGGTGCACTTAATGGTTTACTGTATCTTTTATGTCTGTATGATTTGCTGGACGTTGATTTTTTTGATCTGTATGCAATGCAGTCCTATCTTTCAATAAAATTCCCCTACTCTTTTCGATAAGTGCCATGGGATCTTTAACATCCATCTGAACTACCACCAATCCAGGCAGATGGGACCTCGGTTTAATGTCTCATCTGAAAGACAGCACCTCAGAAGTGCAGCACCCCTCTCATGCTGCACTACAGTGTCAGTACTGGGATATTAACCCAGGTGCCAGATGTGGAAACTGAACCCACAGCCCTCTGATCTCCCGGCCTCAGAGGCAAGTGTGCTACCTACTGAGCCACTGACACTGCAAATCCCACTACTGTTTTGGCATGGACCTCCTCCCTCAGCAAGTTATTTCACTTTTCCACCACACTCTCCATAAAGTAATACTTTCTGATGTCTTCTTTTAAAACTCCCACCTGCCACTTCCATGGATTTCTCCTTTGCTCTCATGTTTGCACTTATGAACATTTCCCTACTGTTCACCCTGTTTACTCATGTAGAAACTTGTAAATTTCTATCATGCACCCTCTTCCTCCAGCGTGTATATGTTGAGGTCCTCAAGCTTCACCTTATATGGCTTTCTCTGCTGCCCCTGAACCATCTTGGTACCCTCCTCTGCACTACCTGTACCCTATCCTCGTTATTCCTTAAGTGTGGACTCCAGAACTACACACAATATTCTAGGTGTAACCTCACCAGGGTTCTGTACACTGGCAAGATCCCCTTCCTTCTTCTGCTGTGGATGCCCCTGTCTATGTACCATAACATTCTTTTTGCCCTCCCCACCGCTCTGTTACACTGTGTAACCTCCTCTGTCAGAATCAGACATTCTCACAATCGGCCCATTGGTGCTGAGGGTTGAGGCACTGGACGTCACACCTCGTGCCATGCCAGCGACCAGGGTTCGGGAACGAGCCCGGGTCATCGGGGGTCAGCTAGGAAGGAATAGGATCAAGCATCCATAGACTGCTCCCCTAGTCCTGGGGTGGACTAGGGCACTTCGCCACACTGTAGTGGCCCCTGGGGATGCCCAGGGGCACTACAAGCATTGGTGACATAGAGGGGGAGCTTGGCGGATGTCGGCACGTAGTACCGTAGTAGGTGTCAGCGTGGCTCAGTCGGTAGCACATCTGCCTCTGGACCAGAAGGTCGTGGGTTCTCGTCCCACACTGGGATTGGACCTTCACCTAAAAATCGCTGGCATCTGAGTGCAGTATTGGGGGGTGCTGTACTGCTGGGGTGTGCCGTCCTTCGGATGAGATGTTAAACCGAGGTCCCTTCTGCCCATCCTGGTGTTGTCCTGGTGGGTGTCCAGGTGGAAGTAAATGAACCCAGGGCACTCTTCGCAAAGAGTAGGGAACATTCCCAGTGTTCTGGCCAACATTCCCCTTCCATTAAACTGGTTCATGCAATTATCCAGGCTGTGTGTGGGTGATGATGTGCGATATGGCCGACACCACACATTCAGTCACTTCACTACCAGTCTAGCATTGCTTATAAAGCACTTTGGATGTATGAAAAGTGCTATATAAATGCTAATTCTTCTTCTTCTTCTACCTGGATGTCATTGCATGTCTGTGCGCCAAGGGGGGTCAACTGGAGGAAAAATGGCTGGGCACAACCATACAGCTCGAGGGCTGTGCTCTGAGCCGCCTGGGGGACTTTGGCGGACTCCTGTTGGGGAGGATCCAGGGCTGTCCTAGCTGGTAAAGGCAGAGGGGAGCCCTCCAGCAGGACAGCATGACAGCCACCCTGGATCCTCCTGGGTGCAATTTGAGCTACCCAGCTCTCCAGGCGCGAAGGCGGGCAGTGGCAATGCCCCAAACCAGAGTGTTCCACAGTGGGGAGAAAAAAGTAGTCGTGATAAAAAAGAAAGTCTCACAATCAAATCTGACCTCCCCAGGACTCCTGGTGTGAACAGGGAATCAACAGTGACAGATACTGCGAATGTAGTGGTTATAGGGACAGGTTGCTTGAACTGCTGAGGGTTGCCACCTTGTAACCTTTAACTTCAGAGATGACCAATCCATAACTTACCTAGGTTGTTTCAACACTTAGCACTTAATGTAATCAAGGTGTTTATATGTAATCACAACTGTTTTATGTGAATTAACAAATGTCTAGTAAATATCAATCAATCAATCATCTTTATTTTACCAGGTAAGACACCATTGAGACAGACTCATTTGCAAGTTGGACCTGGGTAAGTCATATCAAAAACACATAAGCTAAATGTTGCTGTAATACAATGAAACAATAGTCCGTGTAGAGCGAATATGAGCTAGGCATAAACAACAGTGCATACAATGTGGTTAACAGTACAGTAGACCTCAAAAATTCAAATACAACATTGATAGGGCAAGAACAAAAAATATTTACAGAATAATACAAATCAGTATTTACAATATAAACAATACCTGCCCAGTTGCAACAAGACTTATAGGATAGACGTGGGGGCATAGGCTGGGTGTCAGGTAAGGGGAAATCGGGGGGGAGGTTTGAAGGGTAGGACAAGGTGAGGGCTAAGATGTAAGAGATGAGGGGAACTGAAAGGGGAGGTAGTAAAGGGAGTACATTACAATAGGGTGTTTAAGAAGACGAAGGTACTGGGTTGGCAACAAGGTGGACAAAGGAAGACTAACTATGCTTCAATGGCTTACGCAGCCAGTATAGTGTTATGCTTGTGCAACTGTGTTACTTAGGTTTTGGCTGTTCGCATTCTATTCCAGAGGAATCACCACTCTGTAGGGGTACCAAAGGCAAGGAACCCTCAAAGAGGGTTCTATCCCTAGAAGTGCTGTGGGACGAGTCCCTTGGCTAAAGGTACTTTAGGAAAGGAGAGAGGCGCTGCTACTGGAGGAGGAGAGGAGGATGGTGGGGCAAAAAAAAAGTGCTTCAGAAAGAGGCTAACAGGAACTGTTTATACAGGTCATGAAGTGGGAGTGGCAGGCTGCTTGTCCATTGAAACACAGGCCTAGCCTTCCAATTCAATGGCCTACACAGCCAGTATAGTGTTATGCTTGTGCAGCTGTGTTACTTAGGTTTTGGCCATTCACACTCTCTATTCCAGAGGAATTACTACCCTGTAGGGGTACCAAAGGCAAGGAACCCTCGAAAACTAGTTATGTGGCCCCGTGCATCCAAGCAGGCCACTAAAGCAGTAGGTAAGGCTAGGGAGATGTTAGGGTGTATTTGTAGGGGTATCACAAGTCAGACTAGGGAGGTAATAATCCCTCTTTACAAGACACTGGTTAGGCCCCATCTGGAGTACTGCATGCAATACTGGAGGCCACACCTTCACAAGGACATTAACCAAATTGAGGCAGTCCAAAGAAAGGGCAACCAAAATGGTGCAGGGACTGCATCAGAAAACTTATGAGGACAGATTAACGGAGCTCAATATGTATACCCTAGAGCAAAGGAGGGGGAGAGGTGATATGATCGAAACATTCAAACACCATAAGAGCATTAACATGGTGAAAGAGTCTAACATGTTTCAATATAAGAAAAATAGCAGGACAAGAGGACACAGCATGAAATTAGAGGGAGGCTGATTAAGGGGTAATGTGAGGAAGTTCTTTTTCACAGAAAGGGTGGTGGATCCATGGAATGGCCTACCTCAGGAAGTGGCGGATATGAATACGGCGCAGGGCTTCAAACAGGGATGGTATAGGCATAAGGGAGCAATACAGATGAGTATGAATAGATGGGCCATTGACAGAGCAAAGGTTGATAGCACATTTATAAGGTAGAAAAAGAAACAGGCAGACTGGAAGGGCCTTGCGGTCCTTATCTGCCGTCAACTTCTATGTTTCTATGTTTCTATATGTTTCTAAAGGGTTCCATCCCTAGAGGTGTGGGACGATTCCCTTGGCTAAAGGTACCTTAGGAAGATCCCAAAAAAAGAAATGTAGTAGTAGTAGCACCAAAGACAGAAGCAATCAAGCCATGAGGCACAGAAGTAGAATGACAACAACGCAGCTTAATAAATACAAGGTACACAGATTAATAAGATAGATAGGTGCTTTGGATACATTGATAATTAAAAGGGGGCTCATAAGAAGAGAGGAAACTGCAATTAGGGGCACCATCCACGTCGATCCAACAGCGGAACCTATCTAAGTGTAAGCCCCCCACCGGCCCCTTATTTAACCAGTAGGCACATCTCCCAAAGTCTAAGGGAAAAGAGAGGGGTGGGAGTTACATTGATTTGCCATCATTAACAAGATGGGATATGCAGATGGAGTAGACATTATAAAAAAAAAAACAAGTGTGGCTACTACCTGGCACACACCTGGGGGGACCAATACCATGGCCACAACCCAGGTCCTGGGGAGAAAACGTTTGCTCAGGGCTATGCTAGGTGTGCACTTCTGGACAGGGGGACCCAAGTAACAATAACATAAATGTCCATACCAAGTTGGGATGCTAGAGTGTGGTTTTATTCCACAACACAGTAGGAACAACACAAAGCGAAGATGGATCCCCAAGGGTTACACACATGGTAAATGCAGAGACCTGAGGTACAGAACAGCAAATTCCCATATTGCATAGGATGACTGTAGGACATGTGGACTAGCCACCTGTACAGCACACACTTTCTTCCTAGAAATGGCACACAGGGCCAGTACTTGGTCACTTCCCATATGGCATAGGATAAGGTGTGGCACACAGACCACAAAAGAGCACTACAGGCTTCAAACTCACAGAACCCACATACAAGGGGTAAACTGGAGAAAACTCACTCACTGGAGTAGAACTGGAGAAAACCCGTTCACTGGGGTAGAACTTTCTTCAGGCATTGGCCACATGCACTGACAGAAAAGAACAAAAATGCGCTTCAGAACCCGGAGTGCTAAAATGGTCACTCCAGATGGGGGGTCTCCCACTCAGTGTTGGGTAAGTTACTTTTTCTATTAACTTTCTATTATGTTTGGAAACTTGCTCCAGGAAGCTCTGTGCAGTCACTAGCAAAGATGGATGAGTGCTAGAAAAAGTAATACACCTTACAATTATAGTTATTTATTTCTTTTTTATACAAAAACAATACAAAAATAATAACTATAAAAGTTTACATTTTTTGAAAGTAATAGGTTAGTTACTACTTACTTTCAAATAAATGTAATCAGTTGCAGTTACGTATTTCTTTTGTATAAAAAGACATAAGTAATTGTAACTGTAAGGTGTATTACATTTTCCAGCACTTCTACATCCTTGCTAGTGACTACACAAAGCTTTCTGGAACAAGTTTCCAAAAGTAATAGAAAGTAATAGAAAAAGTACTTAGCCAACACTGCTCCCACCTTTTGTTTCCAAGTTCATACTCAGCCATCCCTCTGGTAAATACACCTCACACTGTACCAAAACTGAAGATGCTCTTCTGGAAATGTATTTCACACTTAACATCCTCACAGGACACCACAGGGAGTGTCAAAGGTAAAAGTTCTGTTCGCTTGGATGGTCACATACTGGACTCCACAGAGGACAACCAACTTTTAAAACTGTTCAGGGTGACAGGGTCCCTCTGTCAGAGAATCCACCCTTAAAACGGAGGTATCAACTGGGCAGTTTCACACAAAACAAAAGTACTCACAGAAGTTGTCACACAAGGCAGCTTCACCAATGACCTGGTAGGATCAAGGGGATTGCCCCTAATGTCCTGGCAGCCTGCTCCATCCCTCTGGGGTTGAAACACTGGAAAGTCCCTTGGAGTCGGTTTCCACCACTTTGCAAGATGGAAGATTGCTGAACTTCACTAGGGTGAGAAAGGAAAACAAACTGCAGCTCTATATCAGAGCTGCTGCTGGAACTGCAACTACACTCTGCAGACTCCAGCCACCAACTGACTACAGAGTTCTGTCTCCCTCCCTCACAACAGCTGGCTGTGACTTATGCTGCTGCGAGAGTTCTAAATGACATCATTACTCCAGCTCTCAGCTGAGACTGACAACAGAGAGAGAGAGAGAGACAGAGTGAAATCCATTTGCTGGAAAATCATTAGCTGCCTTCCCTGCCTACCATTAATTCTAATGGGATTCTTGTAACAAATGGGAACAAGGGGGTTACATAAGAAAACTACAGGACACTAACAAAAACTAACTAGATATTATGACCTTCAGCACGGCGGAGAGAAAAAAATCCCTTTGAGGAGAAAATCTCTGGGGATCCAAAGCCTAGGTCGCCTTCCCTCCAGGCGTGGGATCATTTTGTTAGTGACGACTCTACAACTGCAATTTAGAAAGCCCAAATAATAAAGAGGTGGAAAATATTCCAATTTGGAGGAAAACACTCATGCTATCCTTCTAACAGGAATGCTGTGAAGGGTTGAGAGACGGTTGCTCTTCAACCGGCTCTCCAAGGCCGGAGGAGGAGAGTAACAACCACCAAGGCACTCACCCAGCCTACCAATCTGAAAAACAAACCAGGTAAACCAGAGGTGGTCGTAGGGAGAATGCGGTGAAGGTGCCTTGCTAGTGGACCACTAGAGCCAAAGAAAACCGCTGTAACCACCCTTCATGGCTTAGTCTTAAATTCACAACTTGAGGCACCGTCAGTATGGTTGATGACTGAAGTTCCACCTAGAGCGAGGACATTCTCAGCTATGGGCCAGGTGAGAAGATCCTGCCCCAAGCTTTGCATGCTCAAGATGCGGATGAGAGGTGCAGAGCAAGACCATCAGCGCAGGGGGGGACCCAGCACCAGAAGAACTCTAGTACGAGGTCAGCATGCCTGTTACATTCACATAGGTATTTCTGACATATATTGATTATTTTATTTATTTCTTTTTGTTCGTTTTGTTTTGTTTATTTCTTTTTGTTTGTTTATCCATTTACTTAGTATACTGAAGCTGTTTATTTAGTTTGCTGAAGTTACTCAGTTTGCAAAAGCTATTGCAAACATAGGATAAACAAAGGTAAGACAACCAAGTCTCTACAGGGAGCCAATTGGAAGGAAGATTTTAGCGGCAGGGACAAGATTTGAACATGAGGCAATATGTCACATGGGTCCATGGCTCCTCAACAAGACCCCTAGTCCCCGCCGTAAGAAAAACAAGGAAACATAGAAACATAGACTTTGACGGCAGACAAGTACCACTTGGCCCACTTAGTCTGCCCATTTTCCTACCGAAAGGATAAGCTGCAGATCCTAGCTAGCCAACAGCCTATTTCTTCTTACCCCCACAAGAATTGCCTTATGTCTGTCCCATGTATTCTTGAATTCTCCCACAGTTTTAGACCCCACAACCTCCTCAGGGAGGCTGTTCCATGTGTCCACCATCCTCTCTGTGAAAAAATACTTCCTTACATTGCCCCTGAACCACCACTCCTCTATCTTTAAATTGTGTCTCCTTGTTCTTCCACATCTCTTTTTCTGAAAGATGCTACCCTTTCGGACTTTGTTGATTCCACTGAGGTACTTAAAAGTTTCTATCATGTCCCCCCCCCCTTTCCTCAAGGGTATACATATTAAGCTCCTTTAGTCTCTCCTCGTATGGCTTCTCTTGCAGACCCTGCACCATTTTAGCTGCCCTTCTCTGGACTGCCTCTATCCTGTCTATGTTCTTGCAGAGATGGGGTCTGCAGAACTGGACACAGTACTTCAGATGAGGTCTCACCAACTGTCTGTACAGAGGGATGACAACTTCCTGTTTTCTGCTGGTGATGCCTCTCCCTCTACATCCCAGTATAACCCCAGCCCTCCCTACTGCCTTGTCACATTGCTTGCTAACCTTAAGGTCATCTGATATGATTACTCCCAGGTCCCTTTTCATTTTTGTTGTTGTTACTACCTCCCCCCCATTGTGTAATCTTCCCCTGGGTTTTTGTTTCCCTGGTGCATTATTTTGCACTTCTTTGCATTGAATCTAGGCTGCTATACTTCTAACCATTCCTCCAACCTTGTCAAGTCCCTTCTCATCCATTCCACGCCTCATTGTGTATCAACCCTGTTGCAGATCTTTGTGTCATCTGCAAAGAGGCATACTTTTCCTTCCAGTCCCTCTGCAATGTCACTTCTAAAGACGTTAAAAAGTACTGGACCCAGTACTGAACCCTGGGGTACCCCACTAGTAACTCCTCTTTCTTCAGAGTGGACTCCATTTACAATTACCTTCTGTGTTCTGTTGTCCAGGAAGCCATGGTAAAGCGCCATAACCCACATGCAGCATTTAAAACTAGTTTACAGCACTGGCAGTAACCAAAGCTGACCTCCAGAGTATAATAATGTAGTATGCAAGTAAACAAGCAATGTCTATTAATAAAAACAAAATCACACATGCCCCCATGATGCAAAGCATCATGAGAATCATATGCAAATCACCACAGAATATTATGCTGGTTCAACTTTAAGCAGAAATGCATGGTGCTGAAAGGCCTCTCACACAGTTTGCAAAGGGTGCCAACAGAAGACACAGACATGTGTTTTGTCCTACCAGGACTCATCAGTGTGCCTCATCTGTTTGACACCCCAGTGGAATGAACCAGTTAAGCAGCATGCGCAGCAATTAAGTTTAGCTTGGAAGGGGTAATAATCTGAATGAACAGAGAAACTACAGAGAGAAGCAATATGCTGAAACAACAGCAATGTCTTTCTTGGTATTAGCGTAGGAAGCACAGTTTAGTTCCAAAGGCAGTGCATGGAAAACAGCAGCAATACTTGCAGCAGTATATTCATGTATTAGTTCAGGACCAAATTCCATGGACTTGATGGCAGAGAAGGCCCGAATCAGGTGACAACAATTAAGTTGAATGACAGGAGTAATGGTAGCAAGTAACATGAGCTCCTGTAAAGCAATACACAGCGCCAGGATATTCAAATGGGTTGCACATGGCACAACAGTGTTTAGCTATGTAACCACAATACCCAAGGATGATATTCAAAGGGAATTTGCGGACGTGCAAATCCCGATGCCCCGGGGCCCCCCAGTAATGTATGCAGCGCAAGTGCGGAGGGCATGCCCATGCATATTCGGCACATCCTGATATTCAGCCCGGGATGTGTGGCACATATACAGGCACACACCCACCTTGTGCCACACAGGGGGGCACAAAGATCCACCGACAAAAAACAGGAGTAAGGCCTGGCAACCTACAGGTGAACTGCCGTATTGCAGGGTGCAACACAGCAGCTGCCTCCTGTGGGTGGCCACCCGACCTCCTGAGACAGAGGCTGGACGTCGCCCCCCCACGCCCCAATCGTTGGCATTGGACATGTAAAATATCCCTGGTGGTCCAGTGGACCCTATCCCATCACCCGATTGCGGGCGTAATGAAATAAAATCATACCCTAGTGGTCCAGTGGACCGCTCCCAAGCCAGATGGTGGGCTATGTAGAATTATAGTTATCCCTGGTGGTCCAGTGCACTGCTCCCAGCCCAATCATGGGCTTATGGAAAATAAATGTCTCCCTGGTGGTCAAGTGGACCGAATCCATCCCGATCGTGGGCTTTGTAAAGTAAAAGGTATCCCTGGTGGTCCAGTGCACCCACCTCCAAGCCGATCGCGGGCACTGTAGAAGAAAAAACCCTGGTGGTCCAGCGGTACCCCCCTCCCCACCTGCCCACTCAGACCCAGCACCCCAGCCCCCCTGGTCAGCAGCGGGCAGCAGCTCCCCACCTGCAAGCTGCCCAGCCGCCTGCCGACTGACAGCGTACATTACGGCTGTACGCCCATTGGTCCACAGCATGGGCCAATGGGCATGCAGCATACTGTACTACACAGTCCCAATATGTGAATGAAATCCATTCACATATAGGACTATTTAGTACAATCTGATCTCACACCTCTATGCTGTCAGTCGCGCAGTGGCTTCTGCGGATGGGGAGCTGCCGACCGCCGCTGACCGGGGGAGCAGGTGGTGGATCTGAGTGGGCAGTTGGGGAGGGTGGTACTGCTGGACCACTAGGGTTTTTTCTTCTACAATGCCCACGATCGGACTTGGCGGCGGGTCCACTGGACCACCAGGGATACCTTTTACTTTACAAAGCCTGTGATCAGGCTGGATTCGGTCCACTGGACCACCAGGGATAAGTATATTTTTACATAGCCCACAATCAGACTGGGGAGCAGGTCCACTGGACCAACAGGAAGTTTTTCATTTACACAGCCCACGATCAGGTGTTGGGGTGCTTTGCCACCGAGGTGTGGGGGTGTCGGTCCCCGACGGCTGCAGCCTGGCAGGGCGCCAGGCACAAGTCGCTGGGAATCGGCACACATGCATGCAAATGGGGCCATAATGACATGCAAATGCCCCCATTTGTGCCTTGCATGCATAATGGCCCCATTGCATACTCACGCTGAATATCATGGTTCCGCACCTAAGCGCCAACTGCATTTTAGCTGGCGCATCCCCTGCTCCTCCTTGCCACTTGCAGGCGCGGTGCCACTGTGCATATTCAACGGTGCTGAGCCATGGTGCAGCACCGTCGAATATTGCCCAGTCCACGTCCTGGCGCATCCCAGTTGCTCTGCGCCCAGGCTTGCGCCCCAGCCTGGCACAATCTGAATATCCCGGCCAAGGAGTTTAGACAAAAGCCCCCCAAAGAGAAGGCAAAACAAGACACAGAAATACAGAGGAACAGGGAACAAGCACACAAAGAAGCATACAGCCAGAGGCAATATACAAACCAAGCAGAGCAGACAACAGAAGTCCAGCAGAAAACAAGCAGAATCCACAGAGGGAGGTCCAGCCCCAGCCAGCAACAAAGGAAAGACCGACAAAGCCTCTGGCTGCAAAGAAAAAGCGCTTCAGAAGGAGGCTGAGAGTAACTGCTTATATAGGTCAGGAAGTGGGAGTGGCTGGCTGCTTGTCCATTGAAACAGGCCTAGCCTTCCAATAAATATGCTTGTAGTCATTGGTTTGTGAGCAATAACTGTAAGTGAATGTTGTAAAGTGAGAAAGAAACTCACTAAATGTGTCTCTAGTTACCATATTGTCTGTAATTGCACCTCTACTGTGTGTAAAATCACCCCGGGTTGCCCCTAAAAAGGGACTGTCGTGGTCTCAGTGGCTCACTCGGGTACCAAAATTAAATAAATAAATAAATAAATGTTTCTAACAAAGTACTCAGCCAGGATGTTGTATTGGTGTCTGCCGTACTTCTGTTAAGTGTCAAGGAGGCTGATGGACAAGCACCAAGAATAATGGGAACCCCGGATCAGGCAAAGACAAAGGCAAGGCAAATTTATTTTACTAGGAACCTATCCAAGGCTCTAGACACCGTACAGACAGCAAGTTAAAATAGTCTGCACAATACATAGACACATCAGGAAAAAGGTGGTAAAAACACATCAATACAGTTTAAAAACATACAGCCCCAGCCCATTGTTAATAAATTAAAAAAAAAATAGTTGGTTCCCAAAAACCTCATTAAAAAGATGGGTTTTATGTAAACCCTTAAAGCGTTCCAGAAAGGGGGCTCCACTGATTAAAGCTGAGAGAAAAAAGCTCTGTCTCCCAAAGAGTTCAGTCAGAAGTGGGAAACCGCAAAGAGTCCTGCCTCTGAGGAATAAAGAGGACTGGTGGGAGTGTTTTCAGTTAGAAGGTCTTTCAGATAGCTAGGCCCATATCATGCAGGTTTTGTACCCTAACAATCTCATCTTAAAGCTGATGCATGCCACCTCACTGGCAGCCAGTGCATTTCCCAGAGAACTGATGTGATATGGCTGGACTGAAGGGTCGCAGCTGTCAGCTGGGCTGCTGAGCTCAGCAGGAGCTGCAAGGCTCCTATATTCAAGTGAACCGACTCAAGAGCAGACCGATCTGTGCAGTATCCTGATGTGAACAGTTGCTGTGGTGCGATCATGAACTAAGTGCATCTTTCCCAGGCCCTAGCCTGGGATGAATGGTAGTTCAACCAACATATCTTTGCCGATCTGTGCAACAGACGACAACAGAAGATCAGTGCATAGCCTTTGGTGGAGAACAGACTTGAACATAGCTCGACTCCTGTGTGCATCTGATGGAAACATCTGTGACTCTGGTTATGAACTTACCCATGTGATGATGAGTCAAAAGTCTGGAAGTCCTGTAGATGAGCTGCTTCAGAAAGCCATTCTTTGTAACAATGAGAAACTGTGAAGAGCATTTTAGTTTTCTTACTGTGGGAGTTCCTGTTGGATTTACAAGTTGCCACCCAGCAAGGCCTCAGTTCAAATAGGTTAAAAAGCCATATAAGCAATTACTAGGCCTTTGGGGTTTGGGGGAAATTGAGCTGTTGTGTTTAAGTGCACCAGTGCTGACCAACCCATGGCAACATCTAAGGGCCTGTGATGTTTCAGCACTGCATACCCAGGAACTGCCATAAGGAACTCCCATACTGTTTAACCAAAATCGTGTACCAGCCTTGAGAGACCAATGGCTTCCAAAACATGTAGCCTACAGAGATTGTGGGTTGTTTATTGGCATGTTGGTAATTAAGGGAGGTGTGCCTAGTTGGTTCTAGTTAATGACAGCTAAACATAACTTCTCCCACCGCTTGCCCAGACAGAGTTTGTCTAATTAGGGGACATGGCCCTTCAGAACTACACCCCCTTCTCCCTCTTTGCAAAATCCTCCTTCCCCACATCACTTCTTCAATCATTCTTTAAAACAAATAATCAGGAAATGCCTAGCCTTTCCCTTGAACCATACTAGCTGGACATCAGAGAAAGTAAATGAGGTCACAATTGCAGCCAGTCTGATTCCTGCACAGCTCCCCTAAATATGTCCTTTACCTTTCACAAAATGCTACTGGCTAGATTATTTGTCCCCAGATGGACAATTTTGTCTAGCTCCTCCCAATCTCCCTTACAATCCTTTTGATTCTACACGTATCCCTCCCTGTTTATGTCCCCAGTAGGCACCTGACCACCCTACCCATTGGTACCCTGCTTACACTTCTCTGGCAGCTTCCTAGTCTTCTGCCTGCCCTTGGACTCCGATGTCATTCCATGTGCCTCCCTGGGGGTAGTCCTGGTGTTCTGTTAAGTACTGAAAAAGATACCATCTCCCTGTGGGGAAATATTTGATGGATTGTGTGGCTCAGGGATATTTGTACTTGATGTTATGCTGTTTACCTGCCTATGTAACTGAATGTCTTGTCTACTCTGTATTGTACCTCCTTTGACATGGAATCTTTGTAAAAGATCTTTGGCTCAAATGTACTTGTAATCCTAGAATTGTAAGGATTTTAAGGAAATAGGAATGATCCTTAAGGAGCATTTGGATGTGATTGGGTCAGACATGGACACTGATAGTAGGTGGGAAATCATCAGGAGAAGGGTGCAAGATGCTACCAGCACCTGTGCAAGAGTAAGACGAAAATGCGGTAGGGCCCGAAAACCCTACTGGTGGACCAGGGAGGTCCAGGAGGTGGTGCGGGGAAATAAGGCAGCCTATAGGCAATTCAAGTACTCAAGGAGTGAAAGGGATCGAGGGGAGTATGAACTGATGGCTAGAAGGGCCACTAGGGTGGTGAGGGCGGCTAAGGCAAGAAAGGAGCAGAACCTGGCCAGGGATATTAGGAGAGGGAGCAAGGGGTTCTTTAGATACATTGGGGAAAAACAAAGGGTGAAGGGGCAGATTAGCAGGATTAAAATGGGGGAGAGATGGGCACAAGACCCAGGGAGCAGGCTGAGGTACTAAATGAGTACTTCACCTCAGTTTTCACCAAGGAAAATGGGGTGCTGCATCATACATGGGATGAGACAGTGATACTGAGGAGGGACCTTACCAATCGGCGGGTCTGGGGAGAGGGGGAGGCATCACTGGCAGGAGGGGGGAAGGCTAAGCAGGGAGAAGAGGTAGCGGAAGTGGAAATCACAGCAGAGAGAGTAAGGGAAGGCCTCAGGTTCCTTAAGATGGAGAAAGCACCGGGGCCGGATAAATTACATCCCAGAGTGCTGAAGGAACTTGTGGATGTCCTGGCGAAACCCCTGGCGGAGCTTTTCACCATCTCTCTGAGGACAGGGTGGGTGCCCCAGGACTGGAAGGTGGCGAATATAGTGCCTATCCACAAGGGGGGATCAAGGGAGGTGGCAGGGAACTACAGGCCTGTCAGCCTGACCTTGGTGGTGGGCAAGGTGATGGAGGGCATTGTCAAGGAGAGGCTAGGGGGACCTGGATAAGTCAGGGTGCCTGGACGATAGACAGCATGGATTCATCCCGGGGAAATCGTGTCAGACAAACCTGGTGGAGTTCTATGACTGGGTGACAAGTGCCTTGGACCTGGGTAGACCAGTGGATGTCCTCTTTCTAGTCTTCAGCAAGGCATTTGACTCTGTTCCTCACGAGGGCCTGTTGGATAAGCTGGGAGAAATGGGGGTGGGGAACCAGATGATCAGATGGATAGGCAATTGGCTCCAGGATCAGACCCAGAGGGTCGTAGTTGGCGGGATAGTCTCATCCCAAGGAGGGTCATTAGTGGGGTCTCACAGGGATCAGTCCTTGGGCCCCTCCTGTTCAATGCCTACGTCTCTGACATAAGGACAGGTATCAGGAGTGAGATGAGTCTCTTTGCAGATGACTCAAAACTGGGGGTGGTAGCGGATGGAGAGGAGGGGAGGGTGGCCCTACAGGGGGACCTGGAGGCTCTGGAAAGATGGTCTAGAAAGTGGAAGCTGAGGTTCAATGCAGGGAAATGCAAGGTACTGCACCTGGGGGCCTGAAACCTGGGCCAAGTGTACACCCTGGGGGGGAAATGCTACAAGTCTCGATGGACGAGAGGGACCTGGGGGTGGTGGTGGATGTCAAGATGAACAACTCGGAGACTTGTAGGAGGGCAGCAGCCAAGGCCAACAGGATGCTGGGATGCATCGCTAGGGGGATCGCCTCCAGAAGGAGGGAAGTGATACTCCATCTGTACAACTGCTTGGTGAGGCCGCACCTTGAGTACTGCGTGCAGTTTTGGAGGCCACACTTAAAGAGGGACATTAAACTCCTGGAGAGGGTCCAGAGGAGGGCAACCAAAATGATTTGGGGCTTGGGGACAGGACCTATGAGGAGGCTCAAGAGCTAAATATGTACACATTGGAAGAGAGAAGGGACAGGGGACATGATAGAGGTCTTCAGGTACATGAAGGGGTAAATAGGGAGGAGCAGTCAGGGTGCTTGAAGGAAGGAGGGGGAGCCACTGAGGGCATGGGTGGAAGTTGGAGGGGGAAAGGAGGAGGTGCTACTTCACTGACAGGGTGGTGGAGCCATGGAATGCACTGCCTAGGGGGCTGGTGGAGACAGAGACGGTGGAGGGGTTCAAGAGGAGGTGGGACAGGTACAGGGGAAGGGTTCTGGAAGCAAAATCCAATGCAGCGAGAATATCCGGAACTGGAAAGGGAAAAGCCAGAGAAAGCGAGGGGGGCAACAAGGTCAGCTCCCAGGGTGGGGGCTGACCAAACGAGCAGACACGAAAGACCGTTAGGCCTATTCTGCTTACATTTTAGTATGTTAGAATAAATAAATAAATAATGAGTTACTGTTACTAGCACTGGAGTTTTGGTAACCCCATAGGATCCCCCTTCACCCTTTTCCCCTGTTGACTTCTCTCAGGGTCCCACTTCAGACCCTTGTCCACTAGGAAACTGGGGCAGCAGTCACCTGATCCAGGTTCCACGTGGCCCTGCTACAGAGAAGTCCTAATTCAGCCTTTACTGCAGCCAGTTCTGCCACAAGCACTGTAAATCTACTGCACACTGAACAGCAGCCTATATTCCAGAGAAATCCTATGAGAATGACCAACACAAGTCAATGCAGAACAGTAGGCCTCCTCCCCATCCCTGATTATCCTGCCACCTTCCTGTGTTTAGGGGTACCAGATTATGATACGCCATAAAGAGGACACTTAGTCCCTCCCTCGATGAGCCCTTGTGCCAGACCTCGAGTAAATAGGTTTAAAATCTCCACCGACCTCACAGCTCATTTACAAGGAGGTCTTGGTTTGGAGAGAGTATAAAAATTATAAAAAAAAAATAATACAACAAGATAGGGAAGGTACATGAAGAATATTTGGCAGCTGGAAAAGAGGACGTGTTCTCGTAAAAGAGGACATCTAGTAACCCTACCTGTGTTGCTCATCCCACCCCCTCAGTTGCAGTACCTTTCAAATACACTGCTCTTCACAGCACTCATTTTAGTGGTTCCACTCTAGCTCGTCTTGCAGTAGCACTTTTCCTAGTGAGAGAGCGCTAATAGTTTGTTCCTTGCTCTGGTCTTGTCTTTGAAGCCAGTTAAGGATTGTTGTGCTACCCACCTATGGTTTGATGCTCCCTGTGTGCTGTGCCACTGCTCTCTCATGTCTAAAGATTTACAACTGCAATGACCTTCAGAGTGAGCACTTTCTCCCTGTGTTGCTCCAGACCTTTCTTGGCCCCTGCCAGACACCTCTTTACTTGGATACCCTAGATAGGGTTAAGCCAGGAGCCTGCATTTTCAGGTCCCAATTGTAACCTGCTCCCAATTTAACCCACACTGACAATGACAACAGGCACTACGTCTCCCTTAAGGAACCAGGATCTTACCTCTTGTTGAGTCACCATTGAAAACATTTCTGTGTGGCCCTACAGACTTCCCTACAGATACCAATGCAGATGCCACCCTCCTTCATGTGGCCCGCAGTCTCAGGGTCACTCACTCAAGAAGTCACTTGGACCTCTAGATGGTAAGTATAGGGCTGAAGCATCTGATTGGATGCTCTCAGTTACGTGGTCCTCCCCTGCCAATGGTGTCACTCACAGTTGCCACCCACTACTCAGCCTCCTAAGTCCTGCCTCCTTCCTCTGACCTCCCAAACCACACAGTAAAAACAAACTTCATACAGTTTTTTCTTTTTGATTTCCTCTTCCAACAGTCCCACAGAGGCATACCTCCCTGAGCTCTGAATAAGCAATAAATTGAAAAACCTGACCTTAAAAGGCCCTGACTAGAGTATCCAATTGAATGCTGTCAGTCACATGATTCTTCCCCACTAATGGTCCTGGTCATAGCTGCCACCTGCCCATCAGCCTTCCACAGTCCTATTCATGACCTGTTCCTGACTTCCCAACCCACACAGTAAAAACAAACTTATGGAAATCTTTTTTAGTAGCAGCCCCTTGACTCACCTTGGTTGTTTAAGGGGCCCTTGGGTCTCACCTGAACACACATCTGAAGGGGCTGGCATGGGTTCGGGAGTGAAGGATGAAATGGCCCAGTGCCTCCACCTAGGGTAATGGTAGGGAATACCTGTGAACAGATTGTAGGCTACCACCCCCTCTCCAAGAAATATACAATAGCTGCACCCAAAGTCCCTTCCCAACACAAAAACAACTCTCCCCTCGTGCAATAATTCAGAATATAACATTGGCAACATTAGCGACTAACAGTATTTATTTTGGGGGAGGGGGAAAAGGGAGGAAGATAGCACAACAACATTAATAACTAACTGAAACAATTTCACCCCACACAATCCCCACCTCCCACCTTTGGGTGCACCTGGCTTCCCATTAGCAGCTGCCCAAAATATCTCTAAAGTCCCTTTGATGGGTACAACACCACAGTGTAGACATCACTGGGGATCCTTCAGTGGGGCCCATATAATTTTAAACAGTAGAAACAATGAAACTTCAGGTCTGGGCACAGTTTTCGGACAGAGTCCTGCCCAGGACCTAACCCCATAATTTTAACCTATCTAGCTAGCTAAATAAGACTCCCCAAAGCTGCAGCTCAGGGTACTTACAGTTCAGCAGTTCAACAGGGGGTTCAGTAAGCTGGCTTTGACTGTACTGTGGAGGTATCAGGTTGGTGGTGCACCGCCGCAGCAGCAGGGCTGCTGAAGAAGTTGAAGAATGCCGCTGTCTTCACCTGCCTGGCTTTGCCAACTTCACTGCTGAGGCCTTTGTAGACAGTGTTCACCAGGCAGGCCTCTTGCCATCTCTTCGCTGGGTCTTCCCCTCCTTTTCTGGCCTAGGGACCGGGTAGGCGTGGTCCCCTAGGCTCTCTGTTGCACACCACCGATACACACAATTAGCAGCTGGGCTTTGGCACAGTCTTTACCTCAGCACAGTCTCTCAGGCTTGCAACAAAATGTAGTCTCAAACAGCACGTACTCCACTAAGGGGACACAAGTTGCTCAGTCTTTAATCAATGCAGCAGTTCTCTCTCTCATTCTCTCTCTCTCTCTCTCATAAAGCAGGTGCAGGCCTTAGGCTACATAGCCCACTCAGTCTCTCCTGCACTACTTTTCTTCCCAAATCTCATGCTGATTTTTCTGCTTTGGTGGGCATGCAGTCCTATTTTTACTTTTTCCCTTGTCTCCTTTTGATTGGCTGCCGCATGCCCGGCTTTCGGATGCCCCTTGACAAATTCCCAGCAGCTCCTGCTCTGCCGAAATCCATGGGGGCCGCCATATTTGTTTTCATATTTCCAGTCCCAGACACTTGCCCTAACTTTTGTTTTAAGTCCTTCCAGGAGCTAGAATTCACATGTCCTGGCTCTGTTTGGCTAGTGGGAGCCAGGACACCTTTTACTTTATTTGTGGGAGCCCCCATGCTGCCCTCAGAGCTCCTGATTCTTTTCAGACCCTTTTGCCGCAGAATAGTGTGGCTACTTCAAAAATTCCCTTTCCCAGCCATGCATGCAGAATGGGTGTGTGATGGCCATGTTCTTTATTTACATTATGGTCCGCTCCTTCTTGTCCTCTCCCTAGTCCTCACTAAGCTCCCAACAGTGCCCGGAGACGCGGAAACCACAGTCAAACCTCAGCCCCTCTTGGAATATGGGCCAAAGCCATGGAATTTTAGTGGTTGCAGCCACAGAGTACCACAGAACCGACAGGCCTGAATCCCACCAGGGACCACTTGTGGATGCCGGTTGAGGAGTGGAGGACCAAAGCCCAAACAGTTAAACTTATTGTGGGCTTATATTGTGTTCTTTTTGATTGCCATATCCAGCAGAGGCTTCCCTCTGATGAGTGTGAGCAATTAATTGAAAAACCTAGTCTTAACAGGCCCTGGCTGGAGTGTTTGATTGGACACTTTCAGTTCTATGGGCCTCTCTAGGTAATTGCACCATTCATGGCAACCACTGGCTCTTCAGCCTTCCACAATCCTCCTTCCTTCCTTCCTCCCAATCCGAAGAAAGAATGTTTTTGCCTCTAAACTTTAAATTAATTTAGAACAACATTTGCTTTAGCATTGTATACAGTGGTAATTAATTGCTTCCCACAAATCTTTACAGACTAGAGGTGGCTTGTTAAATGTTTCTTTAACTGAAAACTATAGTGCTCTGCTTATACCCCAGCAAGGACCAAGTGGTTTCCTCTAATAATGCCGTTATTGCTGCAGCCTGCATGTGGTTGCTAAGCAACTTTCCTTATCATTGATTCACATTTTCCACTGAACTCCCTCTGAATGGAAGATGCTTTGTTTTCTTGAAGGGCTGCTAAGAGACAATATTCTCAAAATTCTTTTTTAGAAAAACGCACTGCATTTCTACACAATGTGTGTCTTCAATAAACTGCAAGGTTTGAAATAAGACCTAATAGACACTTCTAGATCGTGAAAAGGACTGCCGATGTTTGCGTTTCAAGTCTTAATTAAGCCCTAAAAATTAAACAAGTGCTTAGTTCAAACCACTCTACAGAAACAAGGGGTCATGTTTATGACTGGCATTAAATATTTAATTTCTATATAAACTGGATTACTTTTTGCAGCTTTGTGTAGAACATTCTCAGTGGCCGACCCATTGGTGCAGTTTGTAGGGCTACCACTCATGATGCTGCTGACTGAGATTCAGAAGCAAGCCTGGATCTTCGGGAGTTGGCCAGGGAAGGAGGACTGAGTGTTCCACAGGACATGTTCCGTCTCAAGGAGGGAGAGCACCATCCTCTGCCACAATACTGCCACCTGGGTGACCACAGGTGGTAGTGCAGCTGGAGAGCTGAGGGAGGATATGGACATCAGGGTCATTGGTGCTAGGCATGCATTGCATGTAGGCACCATGACAGCATGGCAAGCAATGCCCACAAAGGGGAAGAAAATGGAAAAGGGCTCAACCACTGAGATGAAGGACCCCGGTATATCTGGGTTCTGCACCCCTGCCTCAGAGCACCACCTGATGCTGCAAGAAGCTTGGGGGTACATCCCCCTACCCTGTCATCATCTGAGTAGAAGAGCCAGGGCTCAATGGAGGGCTCTGACCAGATAAGGTGGTGCAAGGGCATGGTAGGCAATGAGAGCTTTAGTGGGAATAGAAGGTTGGAGAGTTGAAGGTAGCTTAAACAGATAGTTAAAAAAAAATGAGAACATGACCAGTGCTTTTGGACCACAAATTAAAGTGAAGGGGGTAGGTTCTCTTTAAGGAATGCTAGAATGGGTCACTGTATTGGGATGCCAAGACTGTACAAAGGCATAAAAATAATTACACATTAATAAAACCATGGGATGGAGGTTAGTTCTGGTGATATAATTACAGAAAATGCCCAAAAGATGTAACTTGCTGAATAATATTTTTCAAGAACCATGATGGGGATTTTTTTATTTTTATTTACTCACCCAGGATAACTGAGATATGAGCATCTCATTTTCAGTAGGGTTCTTCTTCTATCTAATATTACAGCTGGGGGGCTAAAGCATAAGGAGGTCAATGGACATGCTCAGGGTCATACGGTGCTGGGATTTAAACATGGGATTTCCTGTTTCATGGTTTTATGCTCTGACCAACATGCTACCAACCATCCTTATCAGTTTGGGAGGGCTGAATTAAAGAGATTCTCTAATAACAGTCATCAGATATGGATATTGTTGATAATCTAAGAAATTAACTGTGTGGGGAAATTGCCATTAGGTGGCAGGGCAGAACATAAAACAGTGCAACACATATTGTTTCAGTTGTAGCATAAAGAGAGGTGTGCATGGGTCATTTACTGTTCCTGGGATTTGTGTGGTTATTTCAAAACTTGGTACATCCCACATTCTATAAGGAGAAGATGTTTCATTCATTTATACAATAATACACTGATAAAGCATCATTGTGTAAGTGGACAGAGATATCTATTTGTCTGTGTATATTTTGAACGCTGTGTTTTGTAAATTGTTCTGCTTATTCTGATACTGGTAATAAGGTCCCTACTGTATAGCCTCTTTGTGCTTATAGCTTTCTATTTCTATGTGCATTATTTTGAATGCATTGCACTGTAAAATTGTTCTCCCTGCTTCTCTGATGTATCCGATATCCCAGGTCATAACTGGAAATGTGGCCTTTGTGAACTCAGTTTGCTCAGCTGGAAAAATATGCTTCAATTATATCAATACAAAATGTTGAAATCCAGTTTAAAAAACTGTTGCTAATAGAGAGTGTTTGATGATAAAGACATTTATTTTATCATAGAAATATAGTTTGGTGGCAGATCAGGACCACTAGGCCCATCCAGTCTGCTTGTTTTCTTTACCTGTATCATTGTCTGCTGACCCTACCTGGTCATTGGCTTTAGCCTCTCTTTCCTACCGCTAGGGTTCCTTTGTGCCTATCCCATGCATTTTTTAATCCCCCCACTGTGTTTGTTCCCACCACCTCCAGGGGTGGGCTGTTCCATGCATCTACCACCCTTTCTGTGAAGAAAAACTTCTTTACATTCCCTCTAAACCTGCCCCCTCCGATCTCATATCATGCCCCCTTCAATGCCTTATCCAGGTTAAGAACCCCATTGGGATCAAAATCCATGGATGACTTAGCTAGAGGAGCCACTGGTATAGAAAGAGAGGTTAAATGAAACCAAATGTCCCGAACTGGGGTAGAGGATTTTTATTCTTTAAAGTGGGCATGTAGGAAATAAAAACAGAGTTAAAAAACACAAGGTATAATCCAGCACTAACATACAGGGAGGAAAGATATAGACCCCATACTTTATAATACACCCCTTATTTACTGAGAGCTAGGTGACTTAAGTAAGGATTAACCCATGGCAGGGTATGGGTTTATTGAGAATTCATCCACACCTGAGGGTTGGTTGTGAGGCATGAAGCCACAGGCTGAGTGACTTCAACCACCCAAACATTAATTAATTCTCAGTAAACCTGTGCCCTGGAGTGAAGTTAATTTGCTGATAAAATGGGCAACTTTATTTTAGAGGTTTATGTACATAGATATTTAAAAAAAAACACTATTTACATGCATTTGTAATAAAATAGTTCTTCTGCCTAATGGATTTGTCCTTCTGAGGATGTCATAGTTGTAATTCTCCACTAGGTGTATTTGTCCTAATGAGGATGTCATAGTTGTAGTTCTTCTTTATGCTTCTCTGGTGCGGTGATCTGAAAAGGTCACTTTACATTGCTGTCACTCAGGATTTTGTAGTGCGGCAAGGCAGGTGACCTGTTTTGATGAATCAGAATGCAGGATTTTCAGAACCCATTTTATAATATCCCATTATACACTAACGCACCTATTGCCACATTCTAGGTGTGGATAGATGCCATGATAGGGGTACACCATTTCATCAACAGCAAGTTTTGCTTTCACACGTCCCACAACAATCCACTTTATGTGGCGTGCATGCACACTAAATACTTTTGAGTTATCGCCAAGGAGAAAGAGAGCCCTGGAATAAGGGATATGGGTATTCAATACCTCTTGATATGCTTTCTAAATTTCTGTCTGTCTTAGACTGTGGGTGTATTGATGGACACGGATACAGTGATGAGGAATCAAAACAAAATAAGTAGCTTTACAGTGGACTTTAAACAAGAAAGAAATCAAAAATGTATCAACAAAGCACACTACGCACTCTTGTTTCCAGAGGCAGTACAAGCAGAAGCCACCCTGGAACCAAACAGAGTCCAGGTCTGAAAACGTGCAGACTTTCTTACTTTGGGTCAGTACCTAGCTGATCCCACAACAAATCTGAAGGGATTACCACAATGAGCTCCCTTTTATACCAGGGAACCATCAGGTGACCGCCTTTAGTTCCACTCTCCTAAACACCCTGCATAAGCAAAACCTTTACAACACACATTCATTTACTCTTACATACAGGAAAAGTCCGTATATCTTTATTGTAGTACATACATAGATAGATACATACATAGACAGTGTCGGCAGATAAGGGCCTATGGCCCACCCAGTCTGCCCATTTAAGTCTGTAAGTTCAGTTTATGTTTTCCAAGAAGTCTGTTGCCCCTTACCCCTGACCTCCAGAATTCCTTTATGTCTATCCCATGCATTCTTAAATCCCGTGATTGTTTCAGCCCCCACCACTTCCCCTGGCAGGGTGTTCCACTTGTCCACCACCCGTTCTGTGAAGAAATTCTTCCTCACTTTTCCTCTGAATCGTCCTCCCTCCAACTTCATCCCATGCCCTCTAGTCCTGGAACATCTTTTTCGCTTAAAAATAGTGCATTCCTGCACCCTGTTCCTCCCTGTAAGATACTTGTATGTCTCTATCATATCCCCTCTCTCCCTCCTCTCCTCCAGGGAGTACATGTTCAGTGCCTTCAACCTGTCCTCTTGAGGACTTGTGATGCAATCCATGCACCATCTTTGTTGCCCTCCTCTGAACCTTCTCTACCCTGTCTATGTCCTCACGTAGGTAAGGTCTCCAGAACTGCACAGTGTACTCCAGGTGCGGCCTCACTAGTGTCTTGTATAGTGGAATTATGACCTCCTTTCCTGCTGGTGATGCCCCTGCCTATGCATCCCAGCATCCTATTTGCTTTACCTGCTACCTTGTCACACTGTTTCCTGCCTTGAGGTCATCAGAGATGATAACCCCAAGATCCCTTTCCTGCTTGGTGCATGCTATATCCTCACCCCCCAACTGATATATTGTGCCAGGGTTTTTGTGCCCCATATGCATTATCTTGCACTTCCTTGCATTGAATATCCCTGAAGTGCAATAATTCCCAATATTAATACAAAAACAGCTTATTGCCTGAGTTAGCCCCTCCCCTTACCTGTCTGTAGTATTTCTAGGGTGAACAGTGGGCCAGTTGCCTCCTAAGGACATAGCTGGAGCAGCAGGAACACTGAGCACCACAGAGAACTTTCCAGAATGGAAACAGTTAAGGTAAATCTTTGGCCTTTACAACATTCCTGGCTTTCTATGGTAACTGAGATACAGGAGTACCAAAAGGAAATGAAACACTGCATGGAACTGGTAGAAATTCTAAAATTGTGTACACTTTGTCTAGCAGTTCCTCATAAGTTTTATTTCAGTATTTCCTGCTTTGCAACCTTTCTGCACAATGCTCAGCATAGCCAGCTACTGCAATTCTTCTTAGTTACTGCAAGGGAATGCTAAGGGAAAAACACAAAACACTATTGCAACACCATTTTGGGGCATTAAAAAAAGAAGCTTTTTTATAAACTATAAAACAAATATAACTATTAGCCAAACACGCTAACTGGGTGTGTTTGCAGGTCTTAGTCTCTAAATAAGACAGTCCAGAATTGGACCACAGTTTCCATAGTGTTTACTATTTTTCTTGCATTCTGGCAATACCTGAAAACTGCTTAAACAACATTGCATGCTTGCAAAAATGCACTGTGAGGGTTTTCTACCTCTCGTTAGTGCAGTTCTGATGCCCCTGCTTTTACAAACCTTTTCAAGTGCAAAGGCAGACTCAAGCTAACAGAGATTATAACTTCTGTGTATCAGCTTACAAACAGTATCCTCTTTGGGGGGAAGGGGTTGAGTACTGGATCTCCGAGTGCCCGCCCAAGGTATGGAAATAGGAATAAAGGGATAGCGGAGACCTATTACCCAGGAGGCCTGCCTGGAAAAAGGGAAATGAAAGTATGGAGAAAGGAAAGGATAGAAATGAGAGACAAAAGGTGCTACTGCAGTAGGATTAATACACTAAAAATGGCAGGATTTCGGAAGAGGGGTACACGGCACTCTTTCATACTGTCCAAAAAGGATGAATCTTTCGGCAGGCCAATATCATTTTGGAGAAGTTACCTCCATCAAAAATTATATCTCACAACAGGTATCTTGGTCCATTATACCCAGAGATGTAAGAACCTGCTGGGTACTGTACCAGTGATGCAAGATCTTATTTTAAATCAGGCAGCTCCTGTTATCCCTGCAGGCCAAGAGGACCCACCACCAGCATGTGGTCCAAGTCTCAAGTGGTATAGAGCATTTCAGCTCAGCTTCCCCCAAGTTGCATGTGTTTTCTCAGTGAGAAAGGGGTAGGCATTTCTGATCTATATGCAGCCAGGTCAACACTTTACCTAATTACTTCCAGGAACCAAGGGTCATGGATCCCTAATGTGATACAGTGTCACCCCCCACCAAGAGTGATCTTACTGCACCAGATTTGCAAATATCTCCAGTGATCTCTTGCTAGAAGGATGAAAGGTGCCTGGAAAGATGCAAAAAAGTGCAAGGTGTTAGTCAATGACAGACATTAGTCCCCTACCCTGGAGATGTCCCTAGATTTCCAGCTCCCTCAGCTAATTATTTCTCCCTCTATGTGGAAAGTCAGGTTACCCCAAAGAAGACCACAGGTAGAGGGGAATACATTTATCTTTGTTTGATTCCTAAGAGTATTCCAGCTCACTGGGGAAGCAGTGGTAGCTGAGTTACCACAGGTGTCTTTAGTTATTTGTGAATAGAGACTTATGCTGCAGAAGAGCCCTGCCAAAATATCAGTCTCCACATGCAACCACAGAGACAATGTGGCAACCAAGGAAATGAACCACTACAAAGTCTAAGATTGCATGAAGGCCAGATAATAACCATTTATTGATGGTAGACCCCCACCTCCCTTTGACCAGTGAGCACTAAGTTTGCTCCAGCTAAATATAGTGGGTTTGCCATCCGATTCGAAAATGCCCATTATCAGCTGGAACCATCTTGCTGGTATCTGATGTGGGAGGTGACTAATACAGTAGACAAGCTTAGCAGAAGTGACCATTTTCAGGGCCTTGATCTTACCTGCAAGGGATAAATTATAAGTTCCTATCTCTTTCTTTCTTTAGCACTTGTAAAAGGGGCATATGATTTGGGGAGCAGATCTTTGTGAGTTTAGCCACCACTCATATGCCTAGACAGTGAAGTTTCTCCTGGACCATTTAAGTCCATGTTGCAGGAATGGGCTTGGCATGCACTGGTTTTTCAGTGGTAGGACTGCTGTTTTGCTCCAGTTTACTTTGAGGCATGAAATATCTGTAAACTCCTTTCAGATTTGCATAAGTGGTGGTATTGTGGAGTTTGGATTGGTAATAAAGTAATTAACTTGTCATTCACATGGTGACTGGTAAGATACACTTTTTTTTTGCTACATGGATTCCCTTTAATTTAGGGGTGATAACCCGCAGGGGCTCCATGGCTAGTACAAAGAGCAGTGACGATGGGGAGCATCCCTCTTGGGTACTGTTTTGGACACAGAATAACGGGGACAGTCATCTGTTAGTGGCAATACAGGCCCCAACAGAGCTGTGTTTTGCCTTGACCATTCTAAGAATGTCTGCCCAATACCAAATACTGACTGGGTAAGCTCCACTGAACCGAACGCCTTTTTGAAGTCAATTGCAACAACCACAGAGACATGGGAGTACTACAAGCTTCCCAGATGATATTGAACAAGGATTTGGGATGATCAGCACTGACCCTGTCAGGTGAAACCCATCTGAGATGGATCTATGAGGGAATGCAAGAGCTGTATTTGTGACACCAGTACTTTAACTAGAACTTTGCAGTCAACCTGGGAGGATATTTGCCTCTATAAGGGAGATGGCCTGCATCCTTCTAGGAAGGGGACAGCAGTCCTTAAAGGGAGGTTTAAATGCTACTTGGATGAACATTAAATCCGGCTGGGGGGGAGGCTGTAGAATTAGGTAAGGCAACAAATGTCCCCCCAGATGATGAAGCAGCAAGGAGGGAGGAACCAAGGAGAGTAAGCTCCCCCTGGGCAGGGGCACAGGAAGACAGGGGTGGAAATAAGGCAGAGGACAACAGGGGTTCAAATCAGGGAAACAAACAGAAAGAAAGAAGTAAAGGAGACAGGTAACGGAAAAGGTAATAAAGGAAGACGTGAGAGAGGGGATCATCAGGGGACAGCACAGGCAGGAGGGGGGAAGCAGGGAAGCAGACAGGGAAGGAGTAAGATAAGGAGAGCCAGGTGTACCAATGCAAGGAGTCTGGGAAATAAAATTCCAGACCTGGAGGCCATCATGGCAAGGCTAGCTTGGATTTAGTGACCATAACGGACTTGTGGTAGACTGACAGCCATAAATGGGACATGGCTGAACCCAACGACTCTCTTTCTTCAGGACAGACAGGTTGGGATGAGGGGTTGTGCTATATATAAGGAAGGGAATCAAGGTCATGGAAGTTCAGGAGCACCCAGAGGAAAAGGTAAGGCTGAAGGAGCTGTGGGTCATTCTAGAGACAGGAACGGGAGATAGACAGGGCTGGAATACAGACCTCCAGCACTGAAGGGAGTTGGATAAGGCACTGGGGGAAGCCATCAGCAATATGGCAAGTAAGGAAAAGGTGCTGCTGGTTGGTGACTTCATCAGGGAGCAGGACATCCTTGACCCCCTACAAGCGGCTTTTCTCAGGATACTAGTCAATGAACCTACTAGGAACGGGGCAATGCTGGACCTGGTGTTTACAAACAGGGATGGCAGTGCAGAGATCACAGTGGGAAGTCCATTAGGTACCAGTAATCATCGTACAATGTGGTTTAACATTAAGACAGGAACAAAGGCAAACCACATGAGGACGAGGGTCCTGGATTTTAGGCAGGCAGATTTTAAAGACATGAGAAACTGCCTCAGAAACTTCCTCGTGGGGGGGGGGGGGATTTCAAGAGAAGGGTAGAGGTACAGTGTGAAAAAATAAGGCAGGGCACAATTAAGGCATCCAGCCTCTGCATGAAGGAAGTGTGGAAAAGCAGAAGGATAAATAGACGGTTATGGTTCTCTAGGGAAGTGACCAAGATGGCGAAGGACAAAAGGGTGGCGTTCAGGAACTATCTGGATTTTAACAAGGCCTTCAACACTGTGCTGCACAGGAGACTGATAAAGAAACCAAGAAGCTTGGGGGTGGGATCCCAGGTGGTGAAATGGGTTAGAAACTGGTTAACAGATAGGAGACAAAGGGTGGTGGTTAACGGCACTCACTCTAGTGATGGGGAGAGTAACCAGAAGGGTACTGCAGGGCTCAGTACTAGAACCAGTCCTCTCAAATGTCTCTATAAGTGATTTTGCAAAAGAACTGGAAGGGAAGGTATGCCTTTTTGCAGATAACACCAAAATCTGTAATAGCAGGGATACTCAGGAGGGGGTGGAGAAAATGCATAGGGATCTTGGGAAACTTGAGAAGTGGTTATGAGCATGGTAGTCGAGGTTCAATGCTAAAAAGTGCAAACTCATGCACCCATGGCATAGGAACCCAGGTGCTGTATACAGGCTGGGGGCGGAGCTAATGACAGTCACTAAGGAGGAAAAGGATCTTGGGATTATCATATCTAAAACCTCAAAATGGCACAGCAGTGAGAGAAAGCAATGGGTAGGGCCAGTGGGAAGCTGGGATGTATAAGAAGAGTTATCTCCAGCAGGAGGAGGAAGGTAGTGTAGCCACTATATCTCTTACTGGTGAGACCCCACTAGGAGTATTGTGTCCAGTTCTGGAAGCTGCACCTCAGAAAGAACATAGATTGGGTTATGGCAGTCCAAAGGAAGGCAACTTAAATGGTGCGGGGTTGCACCAAGAACCTCTATGAGAAGAGACTGAGGGGTCTCAAACATATACACGCTGAGAAACAGGAGAATGATACGTGACATGATAGAGACCTACAAGTACATCACAGGAGTGAACAGGTTGCAGGAGAGGAGTCTCTTTCAAATTAAAAAGAACACCAGGACCAGAAGGCACATGATGAAGCTGGATGGGGGGGGGGTTTAAGAGGAATGTGAGGAAGTATGATTTCACTGAAAGAGTGGTAGACACCTAGAACAGACTGTCAGTTGAAGTGGTGAGGCAAAAACAGTAGGGGCTTCAAGCACATGTGAGATAGACATAGGGAAATACTGTATTAGTAAATAGGCAGGGATGAGTGAGGGTCTGCCGGAGACCTGTTAGGGTTTGCAGATATGGACTAGGCGGGGATCATCTGGGCAGACTAAGTGGTAAAAGCAGTCCATTTCAACTGACATATTCTGTTTCTGTGTTTCAGTCAGCATTTATAAAGGAAATGGAATGTAGTCAGTACAAGCAGTGGAGTCCATTCTCTTCTTAGCTATGACAAAAATAATTGTTTTCCAGAAGGTAGGTGTCCATACCCTTTCAAAGTGCTTCAGTGAAGGTGGATGGGGGCACGACTTCATGAATGAGTTGGTAATAGTCAGCAAGGAGTCTGTCTCCCTCAGGGGCTTTTGATGTCCACAGTGCCCAGATAACAAGTGTGGTCTCAAGCAGCATGTGGAGAGCATCAAAGATTTAATCTTTGTTCAGAAGCTATGGTAGGTAAAAGGGTGTGCTGGAAAAATGCCACTGTATTCACTTTGCAGGGTGGTTTAGGGTTTCTGCCAAATGCCACCTTTGATTATCTGCTGATTGTTTCTTGTATGTAAGTTGGCAGATAATCAAGAGAGCACTGTATGAACTCTTTATAATGTTCAAAAATAAAATTCAAACAGAGCGTAACACTACACAGTCATCATAATAAAACACTTCCATATGTAAGCAATGAGACACTCCAGGATGTTGGTTGTTTTGTCACAATCAGACACCTAGGGGTATAGTAAGGCATGGGGCCACAGGCTGAATGCTTTCATCCACTGGAAGTGTGGTTGTGACAACACAACCAACACCCTGGAAAGCTTTATTGTATTTATAAAATGGGTAGCTACGTAACACAGAAGCAAAAAAATTAAAAACTAAAAACAAAACACAGATAATACATTTAGATTAGTATGTGAATTTTATATGAAAAAGTCCCTCCATTAAAATGGGCTGCCAGGTGGCAAAGATTTGTGAGGCAGTGTTGGTATGGTCTTAGTGTGCGTGATGTTTGTTCACTCCTTCCCTACCCCTTATCTTGCCAAACTACTGAATGATGTACTGGAGATTCTGTATTTTTTTTCCTAATATAGTTGCTGTTATTTATTTTACTCCAGTAGCTCAGATTCAGAGGAACAAGGGTTGTTGTTTTTCTAGACTGTGATGTGACTGTGTGTAAGGCAGTGTGAACTGTGAGGTGGATTAAGTGAGTGGGCAGGAAGAAGCTGGGAGCAGGAATTGGTTATTTTAGTACTGCCATGTAGATTCTGTGTATCTTATGGTAAGAGGCATAAAATCACACTGGTTGTTTTTGTTTGGCAGAACAGAAGCAGGTGGTGTGGATCGAGTGATCAGTTCGATGAGCTGGTAGCACTGACAGTGTTTGGTGCATGGGAGATAAAGTGGGGAAGTAGCATTATAAAAATAATGAAAATATTAAAGTTACTGAAATCTAAGTTTGGAAAAAAATGTCCAGGCATTTGTGCCTTGAAGTTCTGCTTTGAAATTCATGAGATGAAAGTAAGTTAGTGTTTGGTGTGAGGGTGGTGGGTGGGTGGGTGAGTGGGTGGATGAGTGAGGGAGTGAGTGGGTGGCAGGGTGGGTGAGTGAGGGAGTAGGTGGCTAGGTGAGTGAGTGAGTGAGTGAGTGAGTGAGTGAGTGGGTGAGTGAGTGAGCAGCACAATTATATGTAATGTTACAGTACAGTATGTGCGTACAGTGCCAGAGCCTATTCACACCCATTGGTTCTGCTGTCCCAATCTTAAAGATAAGAAAATGTTTTAGTCAATCAGAAAATTACATTTTACTGCCCATTTCATGAGTAATCTGAATCTGCAAGTGAAAGACAACCACAGAAATACCTATGACAAGGTTGTACAGGAAACCAGACACAAAAAAGATGCTGTAGACACTCAACCTGAGGCGCAGAGAGCCTAGGGTCCTGTGGTTCTGAGTCATTGCAGTCTAGACATGTTGCCTCTGCCAAGGACTTTATTGATACCTGGAGGAGGCCAGACATTATAATTCATCTGAAAACATTTAATCAGCAAGCTTGCCCAATGATGCTCATGCACTGTGAAAAGCAGAAAGGAGCTAGCTGCCAGAGCTCGGTTTCCAATGTACAAACTTCTCATTTGAAGACCAGTGACAACTTAAAGGTTTTGTGAGTAGTAATTTGCCTGATAACTTTTGCCTAACAAATTGTTAGGCAAAAGTCATCAGGCAAATTCACACTTACAAACAAACCATGTAACTAAACATTTTATTATGGCAGAGGCATACTGTCTGAGGGGAGTGCTGTCCTAGATACAGAGACTCCTGTACCTGAGGCAGTGTGAAAACGTTACTGTTTTAAATTACAGTCTGCATTTCTCTGGGGAGAGAAGTGACTGGTGGGTCACTAAGTTGTTAGAAACCACTAGAACAGCTCAGACTGTCCAAGGATTGTGGGTACTGTAGTTGAAGGGTTGGCAAATCTCCTCTACTGGGTACTCGCTAAGACTGGTGTTAAATAACTAAAACGGCTGCCAGATGTCCAGCTATAGGAGAAAGTAAAGAAACAATCCAGCTGTGTTTTTGATTTTATTAAATGCAAATTTGAACTGTATTTTGTGTATCACTGAACCGGAAGAAGGCGGGACGCTACTTCCGGTCTGACAGCGCTAAATACAACGCTCCAAGCAAGCAGGGCGAGCACATGGTTCCATGTACAGAGATGCGCGCAGAGACACACGCATCTCAGCGTGTGTCTGTTGGGGAAGTTGGAGCAGTGGAAGCAAGTATATAAACAACCAGGATACAAACTACTGCTAAGTAACTTTGAAACAAATTCAGCTGATATTGGACTCTGTAGGGACCAAATAGAAATGGCAGTACAAAGAACAAGTTTTGTAGGCCCTGCTAACATATGTAATCAATGTCAAATGTTTTGTAAAGGGTATAAATTCCAGGTTTTACCTGTGACAATTGCTTACTAATTTGGACCCTCCAGGAACATAGAAACATAGAAACATAAAAGTTGATGGCAGATAAGAACCGCAAGACCCATCCTGTCTGCCCATTTTTTTCTACCTTATAAATGTGCCAAAGGGCTATACTCTGTCAACGGCCTATTTATTCATACTCATCTGTATTGCTCCCTTATGCCTATACCATGCCTGTTTGAAGCCCTGCACTGTATTCATATCCACCACTTCCTGAGGTAGGCCGTTCCATGCATCCACCACTCTTTCTGTGAGAAAGAACTTTCTCACATTACCCCTTAATCAGCCTCCCTCTAATCTCATGCTGTGTCCTCTTGTCCTGCTATTTTTCTAATATTGAAACATGTTAGACACTTTCATCTTGTTAATGCCCTTAAGATGTTTGAATGTTTCAATCATATCACCTCTCTTCCTCCTTTGCTCTAAGGTATACATATTGAGCTCTGTTAATCTGTCTTCATATGTTTTCTGATGCAGTCCCTGTACCATTTTGGTTGCCCTTCTGTAGACTACCTTCATTTTGTTAATATCCTTGTGCAGGTGTGACCTCCAGTATTGCATGCAGTACTCCAGATGGGGCCTAACCAGTGTCTTGTAAAGAGGGATTATTACCTCCCTCTTATGACTTGTGATACCGCTACTAATACACCCCAACATCCCTTTAGCCTTACCTACTGTTTTAGTGGTTTGCTTGGATGATTTCAGGTTATCTGTGATGACGATGCTTAAGTCTCTTTCTTCCCTTGTGATTGCCAGCAACTCTCCTTCCAACCTATAGGTGGCTTCAGGGTTTCTCTTCCCAGTGTGCACGATCTTGCACTTCTTTGTGTTAAACCCCACTTGCCATTCTTCCAACCATTTTGCCAGTTTATCCAGATCTCTACTCATTCAGCCGACCCCATCTGAATCTTCTACTCTGTTGCAGATCTTGGTGTCATCTGCAGACAAACCTTACCCTCCAGTCCATCTGCAATGTCACTGATGAAGATACTGAAGAGGACTGGCCCCAGGACTGATCCCTGAGGTACCCCATTTGTGACTTGCATCTCTTCTGACTGTAAACCGTTTACCACCACTCTCTGTTTTCTGCCCGCCAACCATTTTGCCACCCAGTTGATCAACTTCTGACCCACCCCAAGCCTACCTAGTTTATTATTCAACCTTCTATGTGGAACAGAATCGAAAGCTTTGCTGAAGTCAAGGTGGGCAACATCAACTGCACCCCTTTGGTCCACCACTCTGGTTACCCAGTCAAAGAAATCTATGACAGGACCTTCCTGTTGTAAACCCATACTGTCTTGGATCCTGTCCTCCTATGAATTCCAGATGTTACACTATCCTTTTCTTAAGGAGTGCCTCCATAATCTTGCCCACTACTGAAGTAAGACTGACTGGTCTGTAGTTCCCTGCCTCCTCCCTGCTACCATTGTTGTGGAGTGGGATCACATGAGCTCTTCTCCAGTCTTCTGGGACCTCTCCTGTGCTCAGACTCACTAAACAGTTCTGATAATGGTCAAACAGTTTTCCATAGCACTCACAGCACTTTTGAGTGCTGGGACAAGGTGAGGTACACCTTAGGATAGAATCCAAATACAAACATGTCATCCTTCACAAACCAAGGTGCTAATAATCCCGAAATTTAAATGAAAAACTCCATTTATTGTTAGATCAACAGCTTTATTGCTGCATGAATATACAGGCATTGAATTACCTAACAACTTCTTCATTTCTATGCTCCAATGAGCTTCGTCAGGAGGCCTCCTGATGAAGCCCATTGGAGCGAAGGGCTGAGGCTGTTGGGTAATTCTCAGTACCTGTATGTTCATGCAGCAATAAAGCTGTTGATCTAACAATACAAATGGAGTTTTCATTTTCATTTTGGGATTATTAGCACCTTTGTTTATGCAGGACTATTTGTTTGTGTTTGAGTTCTGATAATGGCTATGCTAGTTCCACCCTTAGCTCCTTTAATACCCTGGGATGTATGCCATCAGATCCTACTGCCTTGTCCACCCTGAGCTTAGCAAGCTTTTGTAGGACCCTTTCTTTTGTGAAGGGACTTGTGCACACCTCCCTCACCCCTGTGTCCATTATGCTGAGCTGTGGGCCCTTCCCTACCTTCTCCTCAGTAAATACTGAGCAGAAGTATCTATTTAGGATAGATGCTTTTCCTTGGTCCTCCTCCACACACTCCCCCTTATCCCCTTTGATCTTAGCAATACGCCCTCTGGACTTTCTCCTTTCACTAATGTGTCTATAGAAAGTCTTGTCACCTTCTTGTACTGTTTGTGCTAGTGTTTCCTCAGTTTGGGCCTTTGCCTGCCTTACTGCTGTCCCTGCTTCCCTTAGGGAAGTTTGGTATGCCTCACTATCTTCGTCCCACAGCATTCCCTTATATTTTCTGAAGGCCAGTCTTTTGGCTCTGACCTTTTCTGCTATTGTTTTTGAGAATCAAAGTGGTTTCCTCCTTCTTTTGGTCTTGCTTTTCTCCCTAACACAATGGGATGTTGCTTCAAGTATTGCATCCTTAATGCTTGTACCCCTTCACCAGTATTTCTTCTTGCCAGGGCTAGCGTAACTCTGTTGGCCATCTTATCAAAGTCAGCTCCTCTGAAGTTCCATATTTTTGCCTTGGAATAGGATGATTTAGTTCTAGTGGCCAAATTGAACTGTACCACGTGATGGTCACTGGCCCCCAGGTGACCTTCTACCTGAAGATCAGTGATCCTTCTACCTGAAGATCTGTGAAGAAATAGCTAGGCTCCTTAACAAGGAAGAAGTAAGTACAGAAATTGAAACATTAGAAAATGAGGTGGGCCTGGTTCAAAATATTCCAAATAGGAACCTTCTCTTAATTGGTGATTCCATTATTAGAGGAATAGACTCTACCCTATGCAAAGCTAGGAATGAAAATACAACAGTCAGCATGCTTCCAGGGGCAAAAATCATGTATAAAACAGCTTCTAGGGGGCTTGATGGCAAATACAACAAATCCACTTGTCTTAGTCCATGCAGGTGTCAATGACATATCAGGAAGGAGACTCAAAGATATCTATTTCGATTTCAAAGATGTGTTTTCTGAAATCAGGTGGAAGGGAAGGGACATCATTATGTCAGGCATCCTGCCAGTGTATGGACACCATGCTAAAAAAACCAAAACATAAACATCTTAAATGGTTGGCTGAGAGACCTTTGTAAAAAAGAAAATTGCAAGTTCTTGGATAATGCAGATGCATTTAGGGACTCAAGACTATACAAACCAGATGGACTACACTTAAATAAAATGGGCTACTGGTACCTAGCAAGAAGGTTCAGGGAGGAAATTCAGATCCATTGAAACTGATTGACAGGTTAGTAGAGGGATATAATAAAGCCAGTAATGTTGATACTGTTATCAACACATAAAGCGACCAGGAACCTATGGGATGGAATTGCTTATTATTAAATGCAAGAAGCTTAACAAACAAATTTGATGAATTAAAATACATTATGAGGGCTGGCCCAGTGGTGCAGAGGGTTGAGGCGCTGGTGCCTTACACTTAAACCACACCGGTGACCCGAGTTCGGGAATGGACTCGGGCGCCAGAGGGTCGGCAGGGGAAGGAGAAGGATCGAGTGTCCGGAGGACTGCTCTCCTCTCCTGGGGTGGGTTAGGGACAGCCATCACTCTATAGCAGCCCCTGGTGGAGATCAGGGGCAGTGCAGATGCGACACATGGGAACTGAAGGAGGAAAATACAGAAAAATGGCACCTCCAAACTGCTGGATGATGGCCACCTGGACCAGTGCCTCCTCAGAACTCTGAGAAGCCAACCCAACCTCAGCAGCACTCAGGGCCAATGTTGAGGCCTCCAGGCCATTCCTCCTCAGAAGTAGAGGACCCATCCAATGAAGGGTTACATCAGATTACCCTGAGGTGGCTGTGATGTGGGGTCAGGGATCGGCATCAGAGCCATGGGGGACAGCGTCCTTGGTAATGACCTGAAGGAGTGGCAGTTGGGGACGCAGGGTAGATAAAACAAAAATAACACAAAAAAAATACATTATGAAATCACAAGACATCCATATATGCACAGTAACAGAGACATGGTGGAATGCATATGATTTATGGGACCAAAGCATAGAAGGTTTTACATTGTATAAAAAGTCTAGGGAGTACAGGAGAGGTGGAGTAGTAGCAATTTACATATCAAACAAAATCAAATCAGAGGAAGGAGACATATGTCTGAATGAATCTGATCAAATCTGGGTCAAACTGATTCCTTATAAATCACCTAAAATCATAGTAGGAACAATATATAGGCCACCATCTGTGACAAAAGAGGAAACTCTTTCACTAGTGAACAAACTCATAAACCTAAACCCTGCTGACAGATTACTAGTGATGGGAGACTTCAATTTACCTGGGATAGACTGGGATAAAGCGGAAGCAACAAACAAAATGGAATCTGATTTTCTAGCAGCATTTGATCATATTGGACTGAGCCAGAAAGCAGAGGAAACAACTAGGGGTTTCAATCTGCTAGCTGTAGTTCTAACAAATATTGGTGACACTGTTAGAAACTGTAAAACATCTATGCCTTTGAGCACTAGTGATCACCTTAAAATACATTTCGAGATTAAGGAACCTCTTTATAGTAATGCTGGGGCAACTACTACTCTAAATTATAGAAGGGCTAATTTTGACCAAATGCGAACAAACATAAGCGGTCGGAACTGGGAACAGGAATTTGAAGGCAAATTATTAAACAATATCTGTGATACAGTTTGCAAGAAAATAACAAAGGAATCTAATTTGAATATACCAATTAAACAAAAATATGGCAATAACAAAGACAAACCACATTGGCTGACACCTGAAATTAAGAAACTCGTACACAAAAAGAACAAATTATATAAAAAAAACAGAAGAATAGCAGCTAGGAAGAAAATAGGACAGACTACAGAAATATAGCAAGATCATTAAAAAACAAAATTAAGAAAGCAATGGCTAATTATGAATTAAATTTAGCATCCAAGGTAAAAGGAAATTACAAAACATTTTATTCAAACATAAATAATAAAAAAGGAAATTCAAATTGAGTGGGACCACTGAGAAATCAAGATGGGGAATTAGTATCAGATGATGAAACTATGGCTAATATAACAAACTCTTATTTTGCTTCAGTGTTTAATAGCAAAATCAATTCAGGAACACCAAAAATACCACCCAATATTAATCATCAGAGGGCTATCATTGACACCATAGATGCACAGACCAGATTAAGGGAAATTAATTCCTTCAAATCACCAGACCCTGATGGCTTGTATCCAAGGTTCCTCAAAGAACTGAGTGATGAACTTGAATTCCCTTTAGCATACATATTTCAGTTATCATTAGATAAGGGGGAGGTAGTCGACCACTGGAGGAGGGCAACAGTGATCCCACTTTACAAAAAAGGATCCAAATCTGAGCCATTAAATTACCACCCAGTAAGCCTCAATACAATCCCTTCCAAAATTTTGGAGGGCATTTTGAAGGATCTTACAACAACATTTATTGACCAAAATCAGCTACAAGACAGTTCTCAGCATGGATTCACTAAGGGTAAGTCATGTCAAACTAATATGCTTGGATTCTGTGACACAGTGGCAAGGAGTCTTGATGCAGGAAGATCATTGGACATACTGTTTCTGGACTTCTCCAAGGCTTTTGATAAGTTGCCTCTTAATGAACTACTGTTAGCACTGCAGGAGATGGGGATACAGCATTCCATTATATACTGAGTAAGGGACTGGCTAACGGATAGGAAGAAGAGAGTTTGCATCAAAGGCTCTCTCTCTGACTGGGCAGAGGCGATGAGTGGGGTTCCCCAGGGCTCGGTGCTGGGGCCATGCCTTTTTAATCTTTATTTTGTTTCATTATAGTATGAAAAGCAGAATGTTTAGCTATCAAAATTTGCAGGCGACTGTAGGTTAGTGGCAGTGGGGAAGAAATCTAAATAAATAACCCAATTGAAATTACATTGGATTATATACTAGAGTGGACCAACAACTCTAAATTAACCCTAAACCAAGACAAATGCACAGTAATGCATTAAGGGAAAAATAATCCCTGTCATAGCTACATCTTAAATAACCAGCCACTGAGAGTTACAAGTGAGGAAAGAGACTTGGGGATTCTTGCATCCCAAGATATGAAATTCTCAGCACTACACTGCATTGCAGAAACATCACTCAGAAGGGGAACAAGGTCCTAAATTGCATTTTCAGACACATTGCTTCTAGGGACAAGAAGGTCATTCTGCCTATATACACTTCATTGGTGAGATCTGTCACAAATGCACTCCAGGGATCAGGCCCTCTGCTCCCACATTGCCCAACCTCGAAGTGCAACATGTGAACAGGAAACAAACAAGGTAACTCTCTTGTCTGTTTTGGGTTTGATCAACTACCAGTTTTGAGTCCTGGAATCAAATACGAACCCTTTTTGCTAGCATGCCCATATAACAAGTCCAAATATCACACCCTCTTTGGAGAAATGCAGTGCAAAACTTAACCCAGCTGGCACATCACCTGGTTCACAATCCCCCTTATGACTCAATTGATAGATTGGTATGTTTCTTATCTTGATGCATATGGTAACACATTGTAAGTGCTTAACAGTTCTGTCAGAATTATCAACACTGTCCCAGCATTCACACTCAAAATGAGAAAAAGGCTCAGGCAGGATTTCAAGGAAAACAGAGTTTGCTAGAATTAAAAATAATAAATAAAATACAAAACACAGACCATATAACATTATTGGTACAGTCATAAAAAGAAAAGGACAAGTATAAACAAACTGCCTTTTTACTGAGTAACTGATCCTACTCCAGTTTCAGTTAGTAAATAGTGGTGCTGAAATTACCTAACTTTGGTAGAAGTGCTTCTTAACAGTCCAGAAGTAAAAGTGTCTCTTGAAAGACCAGACACATGTATACATTGTTCCCTCTGCAGCTTGACAATCATGAGGGGAAAACAGTTCCACCCAGCTTGTGAGGTCACAGCTCTGTGGTGATGCTGGCTGTGAAGTCACTCACATTCCTGTATACCAAATTAGTCACATGCATCTGCATATTGCTGAGCATCCCATTTAAAAATATATATATGCTTTTTAATTTGTGAGCCTGACAGAGTAGGATTTATGACAGGTCACAATTACCCCTTTGATCTTCAGAAGGACATCCTGAAAGTTATTTCTCTTATCTGTGTGAAGATTTTCACAGGTATCTGTCAGAAGTTGCTTTCCTCCTGAAAGGTCATAAAATGCAGTCTGTTATGGCCAGTTTCCTAGGTTTCAAAGCACTGGTTGTTTAATAACCTGGTTTTATCATAGTCCCAGGAAGTCAGCTTTTACAAGCTAGTTGTGACAGCAAGCAAGGTCATCTCATTTTTTTCTTTTAAAAATCCAATATCCCATGAGGCTCTGCTGCTTGGCCTGTTTCTAAGCAGACATCTAAACCTGTATTTATCAAAAATATAATACAAATAGTAACAAACAGATGGCTATCATCACAAGACCAATTTTGGAATATGGGGCACAAGTCTGGTCACCTTACAAAAACCGGGGATGTGGCAATGACGGAGAGAGTAAGAAGAGAGCTACTAGGGGAATAAAAGACATGGCAGGAAAGAACTATGAAACAAGACTAAGGAAGCTGGATCTATTCCTTCTGGAGTACAGACAAAAAAGAGCCTATATGTGTCTAGTACACAACACATGGGCAGACAGCAATCTATGGGAACATATGGGGCTAGAAGCCAGTGATAATGTGTTTAATACCCAGTCACACCCATTACAACTAAAAACAAGATCAAAAAGATTAGTGAGGACCAGTAAATGGTTTAGCCAAAGGGTTGTGCATAATTGGAATAGGCTCCCATTGGAGGTGGTGGGAAGTAAAACTACGCTGACTTTCAAACATAAACTTGATGAATTCTATCAGCAGGAGAAAATTACATAATAGTACCAATTAAGCGAGCATAATGGACTGAAGTCTACCTAGCTCTGTAAAAATCCTATGACTCCTATGAGCTCAAAGAGCTCCTGTTCCACTCCTCTATGTGTACAACATAGCAGCTAGGAAAGGTCATGTTTGCTAATTTTTGGATCATTACAACTATGTCTTTGTCCATCTATTGTACACAATTATTATTTTTATTAGTAAATGAACTTGAATGTTATTGCTTGGGCATGATTGGGTTAGCTATATTGAGATTTTTTAATCACCATTGAGAAGACTAGCACATTTGTAGAAGACTTCACACCGCAAAGACACTGGGAAAGAGATTTATTGAACTATGATACATTTTTTTTATGTTCTTGGCTATTGGGTTATAGGTTTTGTTATAGTAAAATTATAAACATAGAGACTCAAAATACAAGAAGTAAATTAAAAGTTAATGAATGGATTGACATGGGCCAGGATACATTGAATTCCCCCCTCAGGCAATTGGTCCCCCCCCCAAAAAAAAATGGTGCTTGCACAAGTTATTAGGAAAAACTTCTCTCAAGCTTTGACACCTACAGCTAGTATGAAAATGGCTAATCTCAAAAATGGGAATTATGGTGACACAGATGCAGTTGATAATGATTTTTTTTATTAGATTGTATTAATGCTTTAGAATGGGAGGAGAAGAAATGGGTATGAACCAAGATAATATGTATATACGTCTTCTTTAAGGGAAGCTGTAAAAGGAGACAGAGAGGCATAATACAGTATGCTAAAGTATGAATAACAAAATAATTAAAATAAAAATGTGATGGAAAAAAGAACATTTTAAAAACAAAGAAAAACAGTGAGATGGCAAAAGGACAAGAGATACTTGATACACTCTCAATAAAATGAGATGAATAAGGCAGACACAATAAATTTAAAGCAGACAGGAAATGTGTGCTGATTGGAAGCAGTTAACAGTACTTCTGTTTACAGCAGTGACGGTCATCGCTCCAAATGATCCATGTTTAGCTATACCTGAATAAACACTGATATGAAAAATTTTATTTTCAGGGTTTTTTTCCTTTTAAGGACAACACGCTGCACAGTTCTTTTCATAAAACCAATAGTTTGGAGTTTTTACTATGTCATGGTTAGTGTACAGAATGCTAATTCTGAGCTACTGACCTATCAGAACCTTGCTCAGAGTTCTGTGCACAAACCATGACATAGCTAAAACTCCAGGTCACAGGTTCTATATGGAGAACTGTAACAGAATGCTGCCCATCAAAACAAAACAATGCAAAATATAGTTTTTCATGTCACTAGTTATTCAGGTGCAGTTTATTTTGGATACTTTTGGGAAATTAATATCATTTCTAAAAAGAAGAACTTTATAAACAACTACCAGTTAGAAATGATTTCCTGCGCTCTTTAGTAGAATCACAGTCACAACCTCTAAGTGTGACAGAAACTCTGAAAGAAACTGAAATAACACAGAGACACGAAGGACTTGAACTATTCAGTCACTAATCACTCAATAAAATTACTCTAAATAATATCCCAAATTCTGATGGCTCGGAGAAGGTAAAAACGGGGACAAGCAAGTCAATTAAACTGAATACTGACCAGGATACACACAATAATGCTACAGATACTGCAATATATAATAGATATCCCACAATTCTTACAAAGGATATGATAAAGGCTTTAGAGAGCCCTCATATAGCGAACATCTTAATAGTAGAATACAAACTCTGAAAGTTGAAATCACAGAGCTACGTAAGGAAGTCTTTGAATATAAGAATGCATTTGAAATGTTACAGTCTGAGAAAAATTTGAGGGGAAGTGTTTATTTCATAAAGAATATTGCAACTGTAAAAATACAGAAAAAGTTATTAAACTAAGATGCTCAATCAGAACTGCGGGGATCTAAAAGGAAGTCAAAAAAAGGAAAACAAAATTAAATAAATAAATTTAAAAATACTGTAGTAGAAAGGAATATACAGATAGATAACAAACTGCCTTAGACATATTTCAGTTTACAAATACAAAGTGGACTTAGTGGTCAGCAACTACCCTGATGAATCCACCATCAAGTATACCATTAAATTCTCGGCCTACTGTTTCTGAAGAAACAGATGGTCCCAAGATGTAAGGCTGCAATAAAAATAAAGCCCATGAAGTGAAAAGGACCAACATAGAAAACAATGTTGTTTTTACTGGAAATGAATCAGTGACAGAATTAAAGGAAGTGTATAAGAAAAGTCATGAGACACAAAAAAACATTAACAGAGTTCATGGTATATGTAAATTATGAGACACAAAAACCATTAACAGAGTTCATGGTATATGTAAATTATGAGACATAAAAAAACATTAACAAAGTTCATGGTATATGTACTCCAATTGGAACTGGAGATTGACCAGTCTATACCTGGTCTTGGTATACTGCGGGGGCTTGTAGTTTTAAGACCAAAGCTTTTAATAGCTGCATATCTATAGAGAGTATATGATGTGCCCACAGCTGCTCCCCATATGAAACGTTATACTGAGACAGCAGCAGGTGGTTGCGGGCGCACTGTGGGATCACTAAATGCCGATGGGAGGGAGGCAGGATCAACCAGATACAAGGGAGATATTTCATGACTGCTAAGGTAAAAAAAAAAAACACTTTACTTTTACGAAACAAGTAATCGGGCCATGCCTTACACCCAGGCATGGCCTGATTCTTGATGGACGTTTCCCTTTAAAGTGTATCTGAACTAGAAAAAAATGCATTTAGAGAATACAGGGGCTTCACAAAACATATAACAGAACTGAATGTGAGTATCACAGCTTCTGCTGGCTTGTGCAGGTATGCATCATCAGCTTTCATAATGCCTTGCATGACTGGTGTCATGACCTTTGCTATAGAGACAGATTTTGACACTAGGGCAAAACAGAGTGCAGCAACCTCATTACATTAGGATGACTTTAGGGGGATGCAAGAGAGGGAATCATTGTTCATTCCTTCAAACTACACCGGTATACAGAAAATAGGGTGAGGGGACTTTTCCTGTAAAAAAAGGGGACAATAATAATAATACAGAAATGTATAGACCAATAAGTGTATTAGATGCAGCCTCTAAGATCCTCTCTAAAATTCTCTGTATTAAAACTCAAACCCATTTGGAAATGATGGCATTATTTTGGATCTACAGGCTGGGTTTAAGAAGAGGGGGGGCTCAACAATTAGTCAATATTATATTCGTTTTCATATATTAGAAAATATGCTAATATAAGAGAACAAACAGTGTATTTAGCATTCACTGACTTTAGAAAAGCCTTCAGTTCCTCACATAGGAATATACTAGGTAGTAAGGTTAAAGAATTAGGTCTGGATTCTTCCCTTATTAGCATAGTTAGTGAGCTATATAATAACAACTGGTATAAACTCATGTATGACAAGAAGGGAAATCTCACCAAGAACATTGACATCAATGTCAGAGTGAAACAAGGCTGCGTGATAACCCCCATTCTTTTCAGTATACACATCAGTATATATGTAACACCCCCCCCCCCATGGGGGGGCTTACATGGTCTGTCTCCCAGCCGTTTGGTCTCGCCAGTCCATTCCACTGGTGCTCCTTTGTTGCTCCTGCTGGCCCCTGCATGCCTGTTTTGCTGGGGAGTCTAGAGAAGTTGTGTGTTAATGTTTGAAACCACCAGCTCGGCAGTGCAGTGCAGTACAGCTGGGCAAGCAGTAAGGTGCTGCATAGCCCTGTGTGTGCATGTTCGAGCTGGCTCCTGCTCGAACTTGTGAATTGTTGTGGTCTGCTCGTAGATCATACCAGTGCTACGGTGCTTAGTGTTAAAGCCACCCAGGTGGCTCAGTCAGTGTCTCCTTTGTGTGTTCCAGCCACTGGGACCCTAAAGACATAAATGCGAGTTTGGAGACACACTGGGGGAGAAAAGAAAGTGAACTCTGCAAAGGTGGTTTTGGACAACGTTGCTTTAACAGCAGCCGAGGCTGCACTGTGACTGTATGCTCTGCCTGTTGCCTGGGGGAACGTCACTATGGCACTAATGACAGGCAGGCTGAGACTTTGCTATGCTCCTTTCTGTCACTGGATAATAGAGCAGAGGGACAGGTATCAAACCCTGGAGGCTGTTAATGTAACAGTTTTACAGTTTGGCTGCAAAAAGACTTTAAAGGGACACTGTCAACCTGTTTTTCACCATATTATTTCTAGTTGAACCCCACATTTTGATTGTTTAGCCTCTCTAAAATTTACTGTTACTGTTTGTTTTGTCTGCCTCCTTGTTTAGTAGAACAGAAACGCATGGCAATGTATATTTATAAACAACCTTGTTTTTGTTTATAATCCTGGTGCTGTTCTTACTGCATACTTCCTAAATATTAGAAACACACCCAAACAGTGCAGTCACTTATAAGAAAGTCACCTCCTAAACTGCCACTACATGATGAGGTGCTAGACTGTTTTGTGAGTGTTCCCAAATCCAGGAAAGATGCATCTGGAGTTGATCAAGAAATGTAAACAAACCTGTTTTGGTGTGATGACACCAGTATGTTGGGCGGTCTGTTTTTGACTTTTAAAGAAAATAAGTCAGAAACAAACTACTGTACCAGCTACATCAACAATCTTTACAGAATGTTGGCAATCATAAAATATGTTTTTTAAACTAGGGACACTTTGAGACCTAAGGGGGTTGACAGTGTCCCTTTAAAGTTGTGACTGTGTTTAGAACCGGACTGTCAGAATATATAACAGTCATTTTTATTGCCTTTGACCTGCTCTGCAGCCAATGAGAAAGCCAAAGACCCAAAAGACTACAAAAGGGAGAGTCTTGGGAAAAGGTGGGTACTGTTATTGGTGCCTTTCCCCTCAGCTAATCAGGCATTGAAGGAGGATTTATTTGATATATTAATTTGGTGTGCTGATAGCCTGATAGACAAATTGGGTCTTAGTATCTGTCTCCTCAGACCTGGGGAGCAGATTCGGCTGGGAGCAATTGTCTGGGAGCTTCCAGAGTGACAGAAGGCTCTGCTGTGTGCTCTGAGGAAGGTGTGGAGGCCTACCTGTGGCTTTCACAGCCAACAGCCCAGGGAAAGCCTGACTAGTTTCCAATATCTGGAAAGCCATTGAGGAGGTCAAAACTATATTTTGTGATTCCAAAACCTGAACATTTAAGAAACATAACATAGAAACATAGACTTTGACGGCAGATAAGGACCGCTAGGCCCATCTAGTCTGCCCATTTCCCTACCTACAGGATAGGCCACAGATCCTAGTTAACCAACAGCCTATTTCTTCCTACCCCCCACAAGAATTGCCTTATGTCTGTCCCATGCATTCTTGAATTCTCCCACAGTTTTAGACCCCACAACCTCCTCAGGAAGGCTGTTCCATGCATCCACTACCCTCTCTGTGAAATAATACTTCCTCACATTGCCCCTGAACCGCCCTCCTTCTATCTTTAAATTATGCCCCTGTTCTTGCAAGTCTCTTTTTCTGAAAGATGCTACCCTCTTGGACTTTGTTGATTCCACTGAGGTACTTAAAAGTTTCTATCATGTCCCCCTTTCCCTTCTTTCCTCAAGGGTATACATATTAAGCTCCTTTAGTCTATCTTCATACGGCTTCTCTTGCAGACCCTGCACCATTTTAGTTGCCCTCCTCTGGACTGCCTCTATCCTGTCTATGTCCTTGCGGAGATGGGGTCTCCAGAACTGGACACAGTACTCCAGATGGGGTCTCACCAACTGTCTGTACAGAGGGATAACAACTTCCTGTTTTCTGCTGATGATGCCTCTCCCTATACATCCCAGTATACCCTCGGCCCCTCCCTACTGCCTTCTCACATTGCTTGCTAACCTTAGGTCATCTGATATGATTGCCCCAGGTCCCTTTCCTTTTTGTTGTTATTACTCCTCCCACCCATTGTGTATTCTTCCCTGGGTTCTTGTTTCCAGGTGCATTATTTTGCACTTCTTGCATTGAATCCTAGCTGCCATACTCTGACCATTCCTCCAACCTTGCCAAGTCCCTTTTCATCCTTTCCACCCCTCCTTGTGTATCAACCCTGTTGCAGATCTTTGTGTCATCTGCAAAAAGGCATACTTTTCCTTCCAGTCCCTCTGCAATGTCACTGATGAAGACATTAAAAAGGACTGGACCCAATACTGAACCCTGCGGTACCCCACTAGTAACCCCCTTTCTTCAGAGTGGACTCCATTTACAATTCCCTTCTGTGTCCTGTTGTCCAGCCAATGTTTTACCTAGGCTACCACCCTGGGCCCCACTCCCAGGCTGGTTAATTTGACTATTAATCTTTTGTGTGGGACTGTGTCAAATGCCTTGCTAAAGTCTAGGTAGGCCATGTCCACAGTCCCTTCCTGGTCTACTGCTTTGGTCACACAGTCAAAGAAATCTATTAGATTCGTCTGACATGACCTTCCCGCTGTGAACCCATGCTGCCTTGGGTCCTGTGCTCCACTGGCCTCTAGGTACTCAACTATTCTTTCCTTCAGAAGTGACTCCATCACTTTCCCTACCACAGAGTTCAGACTGACAGGTCTGTAGTTTCCTACCTCTGTCCTGGTCCCACTTTTGTGAAGGAGAATCACATCCGCCTTCCTCCAGTCCTTGGGTAGATTTATTAAAAAGAGTAGCCAGTGGTTTCACTAGTTCCTCCCTTAATTCTTTTAGAGTTCTGGGGTGAATTCCATCAGGACCCATTGCTTTGTCCACCTTCAGTTTTAGAAGTTCTTGCAGAACCCTTTCTTCTGTGAAAGGACTGGGATCAACCCCCCTATCAAGAGTGCTTCTGTTAATTGGATTAGGCACTTCCTCCTCTTTTGTGAATACTGAGCAGAAATATTCGCTCAGTATTCCTGCTTTTTCACTGTCCCTCTGCCCACCCACTGTTCATTCTATTCAGCCTCACTATCCCTCCCTTTGTCTTTCTACGCTCGCTGATGTACCTATAAAAGGTTTTATCCCCCTTCTTAACTGAGTTGGCTATCTTTTCCTCAGTTTGGGCCTTTGCTATTCTGACTTCCCTCCCTGCTTCCTTCTGCCTTAACTGGTACAGCTCCCTGTCCTGCTCCTTCTGTGTTTCCTTATACTTCCTGAATGCTATCTTTTTCTTCCTGACTTTCACAGCCACCTCTTTTGAGAACCATAGTGGCTTTTTCTTTCATTTTGATTTGCTTATTTGCTTCACACAAAGGCTTGTTGCCTCTGTGATGGCAGTTTTGATAATTCCCCATTGTTGCTCCACACCTCCTTCTAGCCTGTTTGCTAGTGCTTTTCTGAGGCACTCTCCCATCTTGCCAAAGTCAACCCTCCTAAAGTCTGAGCCTTAAGAGCCTGAAGCTGAGACTGTTACCTACTACAAACTTGTAGGCTATCCAGAGACTGTGTTCCTGCTGAACTTTGTACCACATCTTCCAGCCTGCAGTGTGGTGGAAGCCTTCTACAGTCTGCGTTTGTGAAATCCAGGAGGTTCCTGTTTTTGACAGTCTGTGAATTGGCCGGTCAGCACTAACATCTTGTACTGACTACCCTCTCTCCCTGGGGCTGGATGCCTGGACAGGTGAGGGAGGCATGAGGCCATGGTCCTGATACTGGTCAAATCCAGAACGTCAGAGAAGCCAAGTTCCAAAGAGCTGTCAGCATCTCTACATAACTGCAATCCATCCAGAGAGACCTGCATTCCTGCCTAGAGCCCCTGAAAGCTGCAGACAATGAAAGATTCAGCCTTCAGCCCAAGCCGCCACCGTGACTGGTAACTCCAGGAGTGTGAGTAAATTTGTGGATTTTGCTCTCACCAAGGGATTTGTATAAAGTTGTCAAAAGTTCCTGTATTTTTTTGAAAAGTGCACCAATGCCGGTCAACCAGCTCAACCTTTTCAGGCCTGCACCATACACCATGTCACCATCTGGGTACTGAATCTAGGGGGGCACTGGTACCAGTGTGGAGGTGGACCATCCTGTGTACTTGATGCTGGGGATGGGCACTGTTAATGCTTGTTAAGTTTTTACTACCAGTTACATCAAATATTCCAACTATTTATTTCTGCATCCCATTTCCCTACACTTTTTTTTTTATCTTACTTTTTCTCCCCTTGGTGCCCCCCGGTCAGCCCTGGTGTCTTCGCGTCCTTTTTCTCCAGTCACCATCTGACCCACACCAGCCTCCCACTGAGGGTGATTACCCATTACCCCATGGCTTACCCTCCATGGCAGGGTGGCAGGGGGCAACCAACTCCCCCACCAAGTCTGGATCTGCACTGGTGATCCCCTCCTGGAGCCGGCGCGGGTACGCTCAGATGGCCATCATGCTGCTACGACCAGGGCACCCTTTTTCCATGTTCTGCCTTCGGAGGTGAAACATGCAATGCCAGCAGTGGGCATGCCATGCACGTATCTGCACACAGTGTGCCCGCCGGCTGCTCCACCTCTGACCCCGATCTTTCAGGACCAGGCGTGTCAATACCTAGCCTCCACTAGGTGTCAGGCTATGCCAGTCACTGTGCCTCATCCTTCCCTGGGAGAGGAGAGGAGAGCTGTCCTATGGATGCTCAATCCTCTACCACCCCTGCTGACCCCTGGTGACCCGAGCTCGCTCCCAAACCCAGATCGCCAGCACGGCATGAGGTGTTGTGTCCAGTGCCTCAATCCTCAGTTCCACCGAGCCGGCTCATTCCCCTACCCTTTTAATAAATTGTTGATGTTCTTGTTTAAGACTGTCTCGTGGGCATATTAGTAGCTATAGCCATTAATTGCATACATAGTGAAACCGTTTATTCATTGCTGGTGTTCCACGTGTGTGGTGACTACAAGGGGAGGTAAGTAGATACTGCATCCCAGAGGGTTGTACCAGACAGACAGCTGGCCCACTATATTTTAACTCTGGGTGGAGGCACCATGCTACCTAACATTTATTGGGAAATAATTTCCTTTTTAGATCAAAAACAGAGCCCAGGCCCTTCAACCTTGTTAAGCCCACAAGGCAGAGGTAGCAACGAAAAGTTACACGTTGACCCAGTTACATATACATCAGTGGTCTCCTACATATGCTAGGTAATACACAGTATAGCTATCCTAAAATATATAAGAGATCATGCCCCATGCTAGTTAACACAGGCAATCTTGTTTTGATCTCTCTTACTCGGCATGGCCTGCAGGCACAGTTGGATAAAATGACAGCATGATATAGATTTGAAAATAATCTATGGTGACAGTAAAACCATAAAAAAGTATTAAAGAAGGACTCCAGCCAAAAGTGCTACATGGCAGAATTAGAATAAGCATGCCCCCAACAAATCTCATACCAAAAATTAGATTTCTACGTTACTTCATTTTAAAGTTATGGGTTATTTTGTAACCCTGATTTCACTACCTATTCAAAAAAGCCTGTTAAGTGAAAAGCCACTGATGATGTCATATCCTGAATTCACAGTCTAGTTCTCTCTATCGGCAACCTTATAGGAACTATTTCTCCAAAGTTTAAGAAACTGTAGCTATAGTAATCATTTTAAAAAAAGAAAAACCTGACATATGGTTGGCTGCAGTGCTTGCATTTCCAAAATGTTCAGATGCATTTAGAACACGTCAGCAGGTGGTTTTGGAATGCAGCAATGAACCCCAAGGTATAGAATGTCAAGGTGGTGCACAATTTTCAAATGTTGGAGGGACATGCAATCGCAGAATGTGGCAAGGATGTGCCATCTCAACATGTGGTGAGACAATCTCAGAATGTGACAGGGACACACATGGAGAAATCTGGTGGGGACTCGCAATTTCAGAATATAGTGGGGATGCATGCTGTCAGAATGTGACAGGACACACAATATTCTTCTGAAATTGCTTGTCCCTGCCACATTCCAGAATTGTACTCACCCACTATATTTCAAAATTGTGTATCACATCCCCACCACATTCCAACACTGTGCATCCCAGCCACATTCTAAAATTATGCATCTCAGTCACATTCTGAAATTGTGCATCACTGCCACATTCCCAAATTGCGCATCCCTGCCAAATTCTGAAATGAAGCATCCCCACCAAATTCCAAAACTTTACATCCCCACCACATTCCAAAGTTGTGTTTCAATGCCACATTCCAAATTGTCACTGCCACACTCTGAGAATGGGCACCACCATCACACTCCGAAACTGTTCATCACCACCACATTCCGAAACTGTGTGCCACCACCACATTCCAAAACTGCGCCACCACCACATTCTAAAACTGTATGTCACTGCCACATTCCAAAACTGTGCCATCACTACATTCTGAACCTATGTGCAATCGCCACATTCTGAAACTGTGCGTCATCACATTCCGAACTCATGCATCACCATCACATTCCAAAACTGTGCACCACTGCCGCATTCTGAAATTTGTGTGTCACCACTGCATTCTGAAATCGTGTATCACTGCCACATTCCAATATTGTGTGTCACCACCACATTCCGAAACTGTGCTTCACTGCCACATTCCGAAATTATATATTACTGCCACATTCTGAAATTTTGTGTCTCAGCTACTTTCTGAGATTGTATCATTGTGTCATTGCTGCATTCTACAATTGCAACCTGGTGACATTTCAAAATCTCATACCTGCAGTATTCTAAAAATTACACACAACTTTGTCATTCTTATGCCATGTTTGCCACTACATTCCAACAACCCCCCCCCCGCCGTCGCATTCTGATGTACTGTACCTTGCATTATATATCTCATCAAGCTGACAAATTAATTTGGCCACTATAACAAGGGTGACACTAAAAGCGGCAATTTTAATTTTAGATTGCTCCTCACTCATGTTGCCTATTGCTCCCCCAAAGTTTCTATCCCTTCAGGAACATGCCTGCCCCAGATTAGGTTATATTTAGTTTGGGGGGGTGCAGTGGGCGAAGCCTACCACAAAAGCAATTGTTTCCTGGGAGGGTGCTTTGGCACTGTAACTCCTGGGAGATGAAATGCGTGGTGTTGTAATGCCAGGTGGCATTTTGCCTGCACCGTAATCTGCGTCGGTAAAATGCTTGTTGCTGTTGCATGGGTGAGCTACCTTGCATCTGCACATTATGGAACTGCATGTGTTAACTGACCTAATGATAGTTTTCCTTTTTCAGATGTTTACTACAACTGCAGTTTTAAGTAACATAGGAGAAACAAGTTACATAAGGTAGCTTGCAGGCAGGACTAGGTTGCGAGTTAAGGTTATGACATCATCAGTAGCTCTTCTCTGAAACTGGCTTTTTTTGAAAAGGCAGTGAATTAAGGGTTACAAAATGACTTGTAACTTTTGAACGAAGTAACTTAGAGATCTAATGTTTGGTATGAGACTGATTGAGGATATGCTGACCCAAATTCTGAATTTATTGATGCCCGAAATTTTGGTCTGAGTCCCTCTTTAATAAGGAAAAATCAACCAAAGTTTAGAATTGAAAATTCAGCTTTAGAAACAGTGAAATAATACACCTACTTTGGAATATCTTTTAATAATCAAGTATCATGGACACAAGAAGTCTCGGTTACACAGACATACAGATTTAGTCTTTGCCGTATTGGTCCTTGTAAGAACAGATCCAGAAGCAAATGATTTGATACCTTTTATTGGATCAACATACAGTAGATGTAACAAAAAGAACAAAGTGCGTTCGCTTTTGGACCAACCCAGTCCTTCCTCGGAAGCGTAATGATTGATCATTTCACTTCCGTGGAAGGACTGGGTTGGTCCGAAAGCTAAAGCACTTTGTTCTTTTTGTTACATCTATGTTGGTCCAATAAAAGGTACCAAATCATTTGCTTCTGGATCAGTTACACAGATGAAGGTTAAATAAACATGTGGCTGGATACTTAGATTCAATACGAATAACGGTGGTAAAAGAGTGATGGTGGCACTTAAAGTATTAAATGCTAAAGCTTTTTCCCATTCCCTGTGCGGTACTGAAGTCTGGGGTGATAGTGTTGGAGATAACAGAAGAAGCATGATTTATTTTTAAATAAACAATTGCTGGGCCTTCCAATATCCATCTCTAGGTATAGCTTCTGCCTAGAATTAGGTCACTCATCAGTTAAGGCATTGGCAACATGGAGGGTGATTAATTATTGACTCCATCACATACAAGTATTAGCAAAAAGCTGCTTAAGTGAAAAATGACTATGCTTTAAAAAAAATGACAATTTACAATGTCTTGTTTTTGTTAGAGGTACCCTTAACCGCACAGGATATACTTATTTGTAGAACTGGATAATATAAGGAGTTACTATATCTGACTCGTATAGTCCACTAATTAAATCCAGTCTATTAGACATAAATCTAAAAGAACATACAAACATAGGAACATACGAAAATGCCAGCAGGTTAGGCCTTGATGTCTATCATGTCTGCTTGAGATGCAGCTCACAGTTTGATAAGGAGGCAGCATAGCTTAATGGTTGTTAGGAGGCAGTATAGCGTAGTGGTTACGTGCACTGAGCTGCAAACCTGAAGAACTGGGTTTGAATCCCACAGCCCAAGTTGCATACTGTGTGAACCTGAGCAAGTCATTTAACTTCCTTGTGTTCCCAGGTCGCACCTGAAAACAAGCTTCACCATAGTGTGCCTTTCCTGGTTAAACAATTTTCCCTTTCCCATTCCCCTTTCCCTGATAACTGCTGCTGTTGTCTGTCCCCTCTCCTTTCCTTTCTATCCCTTCCTTGACTTCCATTTGGAGTCCCCCTTGTCTCTACCTGCCCTACCTGTACCCCCCCCGTGTTTCTATCCCATCCCTTCTTAAAACCTCCCAGTGTTTCCCTTGATACCAACTCCTCAGGTGGTGCATTCCAAGGCATCAGCACAATTTCTGTGAAGTAATGTTTTCTCACGCCTCTTCTATACTTCCCATCAACCAATTTCAGGCTATGACCCCTGTGGTCCCTTCCCCATTCAGTCTGAATATCCACTCTGTGTTTACTCTATTAATACCTTTCAAGTATTTAAAGATCTCAATCATGTCCTCTCTGTCTCTTCTGCCTTCCAAGGAGTACATGTTTAGCTCCCTAAGTCCCTCCGCATAGGGCTCGTCCCCCATTTCTAGGATCATCTTAGACACCCTCCTCTGGACTCTCTCCGGGAGTCTAATGTCCTTCTTTAAGTATGGGTGCCAGAACTATACACAGTACTCCAAGTGTGGCCTCGCCAAGGATTTGTACAGTGGAAGAGTTCCCTCCTCCCTTCTCGAAGTAATCCCCCTAGCAATGCACCCCAGCATTCTGTTTGTCTTAGTCACTGCTTTCCTGCATTGTCTTGAGTGGTTAATTTTACCAGTGATCGCTACTCCCAGATCTTTTTCTTCTTCTGAGACTGTTAACTGTAACCTCCCCCCGGGCAATTTGTAGCTGTACCCTGGATTTCTAACTCCCAAGTGAAGTACACTACACTTCCTAATGTTAAACCCAAGTTGCCATGCGAATGACCACTGTTTTAGTCTTTCAAGGTCTTCCTGGAGTGTCCTCCTTCCTGCCTCACTGTCCACCTCTGCACCTAGTTTGGAGTCATCAGCAAACAGGCTTATAGTACACCTAACTCCCACCACAATGTCTGAAATGAAAGCATTAAATAACAATGGACCTAGAACCGAACCCTGAGGGATCCCGTTAATGACCCTAAAAGGGCAGATCTAAGTCAGAGACCAATAGATTTCAACCAATGTTAAGCTTACTAATAAAAGATAACACAATTGAAAGTTATTTAATAACAATAACTGATGCTAATATAAGAAGTATGCTATAAAGTTCTGTTTTGGGGCTTTTTGGAGTAAAAGTATAGGAAAAGGGTACAATAAAGATCCAAATAGAATCAGAAACAGTTTGTGTAGCTGCAGCTACATTTTCTTGGAAGATTTGATATGTATTATCTTAATTTGTCCATATTATAATAAATTAAGAGATAAATGACTAGGCAGAATATCAGAAAAGAAGAGACTGAATAGCCAAATTCTGATGTGTTCATTGTTTAGTGCACAAGATATGAATATAACAATAACATTGGTTTGTTTGTTTGTTTTATTTTGTTAACCAGGTAAGATACATTGGTACCATAAGGCACCTTTCAAGTTTATTGTTCAACCATATTGGGCAAACATCATGGTTATTACAAAATTATAAAAAGCACCATAAAAACAATTAAAAATTTCCTAAATTTAAGAACAGGGTGATTTAAAACAAGTATCAACCTTTAGGTGCACTTAGTAGCCTTCAGTTGGAATAGTTTACAGAGGAGGACATGCTGTTGAATATGTAGCTTTCTGGACCTAGGCACCTTTTACAGTTATGATCTAGTGTACAAAGGTAGGAAGTGCATACACAATGAGTATATTATAAAAACTACACTACATCACAATGTAAGATAAGAATATTAATGAATATAAACAATTCAAGCAGAATAGACACACTTCTTTAATGTTAAATAATGAAACCTCAGTTCTTTTGAAAATGTGGTAAAACTAGTTAATGATCAAGCTGATACGGGAATATTGTTCCACAAAGAAGGAGCCCAATAACTGAACGATTTTTACCCATATTTGTTAGGATACGTGGGACAGACAAAAAAGGATTTGGATAGATCTCAAGTTGAAATTTGGTGTAACTGAATGAAGCAAACTTGTTAAACTAGCAGGTTGCTTCTTACTCAACAATTTAAAGCTAAAATAAGCTAAAGTTAATTTTGATTTCATATCAAATGGAAGCCAACCCAAATCTTTCAAGATTGAACAGTGGTGCACTGTGTTAGCACTTTGACAGGTAAACACTACAATTTTATGTTATAATGCTTTTTTTAATCAAAATTAACTTTTGGTGCTGCATCCACAACTAGAGAGCCATAGTCTAATAAAGGAAGCAGTTGCTGTTTTGATATACTGTACTAAGTCTGGCATCATGCATCAAATATTTATTTATCCAGTATAGTTGATCTAATTTTTGGTGTAACTTTGAAGTCAGATTCTTAAAATGGGGACCGAACGTCAAATTACAATTAATATAGATGGCAAGATATTTAAAGACACTAACAGTATCAAGAAATTCGCCCATAAGAGTTGACACTGAGAAATTATTAGCATTAGATCGGTTTTTCTGTGCTGAATCTAGAAGCACTGCTTGAATTTTTGTAACATTTATTACTAACCTATTATTCTTGAATCACCTATGCAGAGAAATAAGTTCAGTACTTAAATTACTGTTAATGACTGAGATCTTTTTTGTGTAGGTAAAGAGCACTGTATCATCTGCATAAAGCAACATACTTGATTTATTGCAGACTTTTGGGACATAATTTATAAAGATTGAAAATAACAGGGATCTGAGTATGGACCACTGCAACACGCCATACAAAACATCCCTAACAATTGAGAACGCTGATCCTAATTTGACCTGTTGTTGCTTGTCACTTAAATCATTTGTGAACCAACCAACTGCAGGAGGTCCAAGGCCCAGCCCTTTTAGTTTACAAAGTAATAAACCATGATCTACCCTATTGAATGCCTTGGTGAGGTACACGAACACCTCTCCTGTCATAAAGCCACTATCTGTGGCTTTATATACAGAGTCCATGAACCCCATCAATGCAGTATCTGTTCCATGGTTACGTTGAAAACCATGCTGTTCTTCACTCAATAAATTATATTGTTCTAAATATTCGGTTGTTCTAAATATTCAATTAATGGGGCATGAATGATTCTGTCTTGCATCTTAGATAAGATAGGATGGATATAGACCTACGGGGGCTGATTCCAAAATGGCCAGTGTAACTTGCACACAGTTGGGAGTTACGCCAGTTGCCTCTATGCCAGGGACCCTACGCTGCATTCCAGAAGCAGCAGGGTCCCAGCAATTGCAACATGCAAGCTACACCATGCATGTGGTGGTAACCATTGCATGGTGTATCGCAGCCGCATGGTGCATCTCGTGGACAGCAACAGGTGTCTCCCCCAGAGCCCCCCACCCAGACCACCGCAGCACACATCAGGGGGCATGGCAGGGCCAGGACAAATGGCACAGGCATCTGGGGGGGCATTACTGAAATGGAACCCCAAGGGGTTCCCTCACAATTGGGGATTTGGGGGGTGCTAGTGGGGGACAGGGGGACAGTGTGGCACCATTGCTGCGGTGCTGTATGGCTGCATCCAATGGTGCCAGTCATTGGATGCCACTCAAGACAGCTCCAAACTGTCAGAAGTCAGCTACGCCACTGTGTGTTCTGAAATAGCAATTGCAGGTTGCGACAGCGGCCCTCCTGAAATTGGGCTAGGTTGCTGTCGCAACCCGCAGTTGTGTCAGGCATTGCGGGCTGCAGTGTAAGTGCAGTCATATCTCGTGATTGTTGCAGCCTGCAGATGCCATGGTGTAGGTGGCCTCCTGGAATAGCACCTGGTGTATCGCATGGTGTAAGTCGTGGGATACACCATGAGGATTGGTATATCTCACCTTACACCGGCATAACCCATCTTGGAATCGGGCCCTAGCTCTTAACCAGTCTAGTGTTGCCCTTTTTATGTAAAGGGACCACATGAGTTCTCTTCTATAGATTAGGCACTTGTTGGAATTCAAATGAGAAGTTAATTAGCCTTGTTATTGAATAAGCTATCACTAGAGCAACAAGTCATAAAACCTTCAGGAGAAGTTCATCAGCCCCAGCAGACTTGTCTGTTTAAACACCCTTTAATAATTTGTAAACTTGTGAACAAGTTGCTGCTTTAACATAAAACAGTGGTCGATCAGAACTGGGTAATTATTGATTGTCTGTCATGGCTGAAGGGCTAGAGTTTTAACAAGAATGATCTTTTTCCAAATCACAGAAATAGTCATTGAAAATATTTGATATTTCAGACAGGCCAGCTATATTATTACATCCATGTTCCAGACTCAGTTGTGGTAAATCTTTAGTGGGATTTAGCAAATTATTCAGACACCTCCAAAAACTCTTAGAGTTAGATAGGCTAGATGTCTGCTGTTATCTCAAATAATTTATTTTTGCTAAAGTTACTGATTTTTTGCAAGTGTTATGCAATATCTGGTAATGCTCCCAATCAGATTTTGTTAGTTTTTTTGTGTTTAACCCAAGCCAGATGCATATTTTTTGAGTTTATAAAGTTCCTTTGTCAACCGCATTGAGTCTAATCCTTTAAACCTTCTTCTAGTTAACAGCACGTGTTTATGTACAAGTCTAGTGAATTCGGCAATAAGCAAATCAAGAGCATAACTGATGTCTGGCACTAAATTAAGATAAGACCAATCAATATTAGAAAGGTCTTCTAAGAATTCAGAAAGAATCAACTCTGAGCAGTCATGAAACCAGCAAACTGCTGGTTTGGGTTTCTGTACGGCCCAGCTGGATCACATGCAATAAACTGTGTGGTCACTAATGGAGTCGGACAGAGATCCAACATTCCTAACTCTATTCACCATAATCCAATCTAATAAAGAATGTTTTGAAGATTTATTATTCAGTCTGCCATAATCACAGATAATCTGGCTGAAGTCATAATTATGCAGTAAATCTCTACAGGTGACTGCATTGCCAGTTCAGTCCAAATTAAGATCTCCAAGGACAATAATCTCTGCAGTACCCAACGTGGATTACATAGACGTAAGATCTTTTTTTTTTATTTCTTTTTTTTTCTTCTTTTCACAAAAAAAAAAAAACAGTACAACTGAACCAACATGCATAATAAAATATACAACATGGTATTCAGACAATTAATTGCTTTTAATTTTAATACATATTGAGGTATAGTGTCATTTCGTCATTTCGTCATTTCCATTTGGAGGCACTTCCAATTCTTCCAACAGGTCATTTGTCATGGACCATCGAAATTGGAATTTGTCCACCCATAAATTTAATGTAGCTGTGAAGTGTTCCATTCTTCTGGTGTCCTTGAGCCGGAGAAGAAAACTAGCCTGAGATGGAGGCAAACGGTTCAACCATTTAATGGTGATGGTTATAAATGCTACTGTTGTAAGCAGTCGCCTATGTATATCATATTTCTGAATGGCCTGATGGGTAAAAGGTTCCCAAAATGAGCACTTCAAAAGTCAGTGGTACAGGAGCTGGCACTATCCCATTTATGAAGGCTTGGATTTCCATCTAGCATGTTTTTATGGCAGGGCAACTCCAGAATATATGATATGGTGTGTCTTCTTGGCCACATCCTTGCCAGTACCTATTGAAACTATTAAATGTATAGGCCCAGATATTCAAACTGCGCCAGCCTGAGGCACATGCTTGGGCGCAGCTCAACTTGGCTGCGCAGGGGTATGGACTGGGTGATGGCTCAACAGCATTGAATATCACACCTGCTTTACCCCAGAGTGCATGGCGTAGTGGTACCGCGCCACAAGTGGCAAGAGGGAGTATGGAGATGCGCGAGCGCAAGTTCCATTGGCGCCCATGCACAGTAAACCGTAATATTCAAAAAGTTGACATGCAGATGGGGCTATAATGTATGAAGGCACACATGGTGCCATTTGCATGTCATTATGGCCCCATTTGCATGCAGGTGCGCCGATCCCTGACGAATTGCGCCTGGTGCCCTGCCAGGCAGCAGCCGTCGGAGACCGACGCCCCCTGCAGCCCGATCCTGGGCATTTGTTTAAAAAAAAGATCACTTCCAATAGCCCTGGTGGTCCAGTGGACTGCTATCTGCCCGATCTCAGGCATTTGTACAAATGAAAGTTTCCAATGTCCAATATCCCTGGTGGTCCAGTGGACCACTATCCTCCCGATCGGGCATGTGTTAAAAAAAAATCGTCCAATATCCCTGGTGGTTTAGTGGTAGCCCCCACCCACCCACTGAGCCCCAGTGTCCCGCTCTCCCCCCGGTCAGCCGGCTGGGTGGCAGCACCCCACCTGCCTGCTGTCCCACCGCCTGCCGACTAACACCTCGGTAGGGCTGCACTCATTAGTGCAGGGAGTAAAAGGGGGGAGAACGATTTTTTAGATACGTCAGGGAGAAAAGGAAGTGCAGGGACAATATAGTGAGGATAAAAAGGGGGGAGTGGGTGGAAAAGGGGAAGGAATAAGCGGAGGCACTAAATGAGTACTTCTGCTCAGTGTTCATAAGGGAGGAGGGGGGTCCATTACCACCCTGGTCGGGAAGGAGGGGGGATGGGGGGTGAGGTAACGGATGGCAGGATAAAGGGTAGCAGAGTTTTGGAGGGGCTGAGAGTGCTGAAGGTGAATAAAGCACCGGGGCCAGATGTTATCCACCCAGGGTGCTGTGGGAGATGGCAGAGGTTCTAGCAGAACCACGGGCAGACCTGTTCAGTACCTCCCTTGAAATGGGGGAGGTGCCTAAGGATGGAGGATGGCCCATGTGGTACTGTTACATAAAAGCGGTCTAAGGGATGAACCAGGAAGACTATAGAAACATAGACTTTGATGGCAGATAACGACCGCTTGGCCACCCAGTCTGCCCATTTCCCTATCTACAGGATAAGCTGCAGATCCTAGTAATCCAACATCCTATTTCTTCTTATCCCCCACAAGAATTGCCTTATGTCTGTCCCATGTATTCTTGAATTCTCCCACAGTTTTAGACCCCACAACCTCCTCTGGAAGGCTGTTCCATGCATCCACCACCCTCTCTGTGAAAAAATACTTCCTCACATTCCCCCTGAACAGCCCCCCCATCTTTAAATTGTGTCCCCTTGTTCTTGCACATCTCTTTTTTTGAAAGATGCTACCCTCTTGGACTTTGTTGATTCCACTGAAGCACTTAAAAGTTTCTATCATGTCCCCCTCTCCCTTTCCTCAAGGGTATACATATTAAGCTTCTTTAGTCTCTCCTCATATGGCTTCTCTTGCAGACCCTGCACCATTTAAGTTGCCCTCCTTTGCACTGCCTCTATTCTGTCTAAGTCCTTGGGGAGATGGGGTCTCCAGAACTGGATGCAGTACTCCAGATGGGGTCTCACCAACTGTCTGTACAGAGGGATAACAACTTCCTGTTTTCTGCTGGTGGTGCCTCTCCCTCTACATCCCAGTATACCCACAGCCCTCCCTACTGCCTTTTCACATTGCTTGCTAACCTTAAGGTCATCTGATATGATTACCCCGAGGTCCCTTTCCATTATTGTTGTTGTTACTACCCCCCCCCCCCCATTGTGTAATCTTCCCCTGGGTTTTTGTTTCCCAGGTGCATTATTTTACACTTCTTTGTATTGAATTCAAGCTGCCATGCTTCTGACCATTCCTCCAACTTGCCAAGTCCCTTCTCATCCTTTCCACGCCTCCTTGTGTATCAACCCTGTTGCAGATGTTTGTGTCATCTGCAAAGAGGCATACTTTTCCCTCAAGTCCCTCTTCAATGTCACTTATAAAGACATTAAAAAGGACTGAATCCAGTACTGAACCCTGTGGTACCCCACTAGTAACCCCTCTTTCTTCAGAGTGGACTCCATTTACAATTACCGTCTGTGTCCTGTTGTCCAGCCAATGTTTTACCCAGGCTACCACCCTGGGACCCACTCCCAGGCTGGTTAATTTGACAATTAATCTTTTGTGTGGGACTGTGTCAAATGCCTTGCTAAAGTCTAGGTAGGCTATGTCCACAGCCCCTCTCTGGTCTGCTACTTTGGTCACCCAGTCAAAGAAATCAATTTGATTCATCTGACATGACCTTCCCGCTGTGAACCCATACTGCCTTGGGTCCTGTGCCCCACTGGCCTCTAGGTACTCAACAATTCTTTCCTTCAGAAGTGATTCCATCACTTTTCCTACCACAGAGGTCAAACTGACAGGTCTGTAGTTTCCTGCCTCTGTCTTTGTCCCACTTTTGTGAATGGGAATCACATCTGCCTTCCTACAGTCCTCAGGTACCACACCATCATCCCATAATTTGTTAAAAAGTCAGTGGTTTCACTAGTTATCCCCTAAATTCTTTTAGAATTCTGGAGTGAATTCCATCAGGCCCCATTGCTTTGTCCACCTTCAGTTTTAGGAGTTCTTTCAGAACCCTTTCTTCTGAGAAAGGACTGGGATCGGCCACGCTATCAAGAGTGCTTCTGCTAATTGGATTAGGCACCTCCCCCTCCTCCTCTTTTGTGAATACTGAGCAGAAATATTCGTTCAGTATCCCTGCTTTTTAACTGTTCCTATCTGCCCACCCACCATCCATTCTATTCAGCCTCTCTATTCCTCCCTTTGTCTTTCTACGCTCCCTGATGTACCTATAAAAGGTTTTATCCCCCTTCTTAACCGAGTTGGCTATCTTTTCCTCAGTTTGGGCCTTTGCTATTCTGACTTCCCTCCCTGCTTCCTTCTGCCTTAACTGGTACAGCTCTCTGTCCTGCTCCTTCTGTGTTTGCTTACTCTTCCTGAATACTATCTTTTTCCTCCCTGACTTTCCCAGCCACCTCTTTTGAAAACCATGGTGGCTTTTTCTTTCATTTTGATTTGTTTATTTGCTTTACACAAAGGCTTGTTGCCTCTGTGATGGCAGTTTTGATGTTTCCCCATTGTTACTCCACCCCTCCTTCTAGCCTGTTTGCTAGTACTTTTCTGAGGCACTCTCCCATCTTGCCAAAGTCAGCCCTCCTGAAGTCCAGTACCCTCACTTTTGTATGGCTTGACTCTGTAGCTAAGTTGATCATGAACCACACTGTTTGGTGGTCACTTGTTCCCAGATGGCAACCCACTTCTAGATCTAAGATTCTCTCAATGTCCCCATTTGAGAGTATGAGGTCTAAGATTGCTCCCTCACAAGTGGGTTCCAAAACTAGCTGTCTGAGGCATGCCACCTGTAGGGCATCAAGAATGGTCCTGCTCTTGGATGTGGCTGCAGCAAATGTGCTCCAGTTAACATCTGGCATATTCAGGTCTCCCATCAACAGTATCTCCCCTTTCTCTGCCATCCTAAGAATGCCTTCTATCATATCCTTGTCCATTCCCTCCCCCTGACATGGGGGTCTGTATGCAACCCCGTGCGGATTGTGGTGCCATTTTCAGTCTCTAAGGTGACCCACAGTACCTCCTCTCCTCCCTGTTTACTCTTTTGTTCAGTTGCTTTTATCCCTTCCTTTACATAGAGAGCTACTCCTCCTCCTCTTCTTCCCTCCCTGTCTCTCCTGTAGATTATGTACCCTGGTATGTTAACATCCCAGTCATGGTTCTCTGTGTACCATGTTTCTGTGACTGCTATGATATCCAGGCATCCCTCTTCCATCAAGGCCACCAGTTCAGGGAGCTTGTTACCCAGACTATGGGCATTGGTACTCATTACACACCATTTTCTGATGGCCTTACTTCTTTTTGCCCCATCCCTGTCCTTATTGCCTTTGTCACTTTTTCCATTTGCCCCTGCCCTTCTCTCTATCGACATCTCTATCTTGCTGTTTACCTCACTTACTACCCTGACATTTTTGGGGGGCTATGATTTCCCTGTTTCTTTCCAGTGTATTCCCCCTTGGCTAGTTTAAATGCTTGCCAATGAAACATTTAAACCTATCACATAGGATCCTGGTTCCCCTCCTGAACAGATGCAGCCCATCATGCCAGTATAGGCCTGTATCACTCCAGGTGGACCCCCAGTCCTCAATGAAGCCAAATCCCTGAGCTCTGCACCAGTTTTCAACCACTGATTGAATCCCATGGTGTGGAGCACCCTAGCCTCACCTTCCGGTCATAGACAGGCAGCACCTCCGAGAACGCTACTGGAGTGTGCTACTTGTCTAAGGTTCCTTCCCCAACTCCACAAACTCTTCCTGCACTGCTCTTATCCCTTTCTTAGCCAGGTCATTTGTCCCTAGGTGGACAATGACATCCAGCTCCCTCCTGTGCAGCTGCTTTCCATGATCCGGGAGGATTCGCCCCCTGTCCCTCCAAGCCATGAAGCCAGGCAAGCACCTTACCTCCCTCTCCCCTTCCTCCCCAAGTTCTACCTTTCTAACAATGGAGTCCCCCACCAGGAGTTGTTTCCTTCCCCTGTGGGGTCCCATGCCACCCTCCTGTGGGTCTCCCTTGTGGAGTTTCCCAGCATCCTCCTTGGCTTCCACTGCGGGTACCTCCATAGAGGAACCACAGAATGGCATAGGGATTGTGGAGAGGTACAACTGGATGGATATGCCTCTGTTCCACCACCCTCACCCTCCCTGAGCCCACTGTGGTCCAACTGCTCCTCTTTCTTGGCAACCTCTGAGGCAATGGCAGTGTCCCTGGTGGTCCCTGGATAGAAGAGGAGGTCCCACAAATCCTGGCCAACTCTGCCTGGACATGAGCAACCTCCTCCCTCAGCCCAGAGAGGTGCCTGCAGATGGGACAACACCGCACCCTCCAGAATCTTTCCTGGAAGACTGCTGCTCCACAGCCACTGCACCACTCCCATAATGTCTTACTTCTGGCCCCTTCACTGTTGTTTGGAATCCTTACTCTTTCCTCTGTTTTTTTTTCTTCTCTCCCTACTTACTTACTGCCTCTGTGCCCTTTAAGCTCCTGATCATCCTGTTCTAAGACAAGAAGATCCTATATTTCTCAGTAGACCCCTTACTTGCTCAGAGGCAGACCTCCAGCAGCTGAGGGGGGGGCAGAGAGCTACTCTTGCCCTTCTAGGATGGTGAGTCTTTGGTGGCTCTGTGATCACTCACTTCCTGCTCCCAAACAGGAATTTCCTGTTGTCAGTCAAATCCTGTGCCTATAAAAGTAAAACTAGCTTTGGGTGGGAGGGAAGGAGAGCAATATAGTCCCAGTAGAGAAGTCCGGTCACGCAGCACTCCTTCCTTCTGGTGTTCTCTGCCAAGCTCGGCCAATGCCTCTGGCAGAATCTATCTAGGGCAGTGTTTAAATCTAGCTTCCTTCTAGCTAAGCCACTCTCCCTACTTAATAGATATTTCTACATGTAATAAAATGGCACAGATAACAATCCCCTTCAGCCACCTGAGATTTACACCTAGATAACTGCTCAGATAATCATTCACTTCAGCTAACTCAGACAAACACACTAACTTTTTGTTTGTTTTGTTAGTGTTTTTTTATCCTAAATTGAAGGTCCCAGTAGAAGAGATCTAGTTCTTAGTCCGAGTAGAGAAATCCAGTCACACAGCACTCCTTCCTCCTGGTGTTCTCTGCCAGTCAGTCTGACATCCATAGTGGGAAAGTTCATGGAGACGATACTAAAAGAAAGGCTGGTGGCATTTTGGGAGGCAATGACCTGCAGGATGGGAGGCAGCATAGGTTCATTTCAGGGAGATCCTGCCAAACCAATCTTGTACAGTACTATGACTGGATGATGAGGGAGCTGGATGGGGGCCATGTTGTAGATGTGCTGTACTTGGATTTCAGCAAGGCCTTCAATTCAGTGCCCCATGGGTGACTATGGGTGAAGTTGTCTGGGGTCAGAGTGGGAACAAAGATGACATGTTGGATCTCAAACTGGCTACGGGGTAGGCTACAAAGGGTGGCAATGGGGAGGAGCCTCAGAGCCTAGATCTGTGACGAGCGGGGTGCTGCAGGGCTCGGTGCTGGGTCAGGCGCTGTTCGGGCTATTCATCTCAGACATTGCACAGGGGGTGGTGAGCAGGATTAGCCTGTTCACCAAAGACATCAAAATGGGTGCAGTAGTAGATGATGAGGAGGGATGGATACAACTACAGAGGGACTTGACCAAGCTGGAGGAATGGTCTGGGAAGTGGCAGCTGGGGTTCAATGTGAAAAAATGAAAGGTATTGCATTTTAGGGCTAGGACCCCAAGGAGAGAATACTGGCTAGGGGGGATCAAGCTGTGGATCACCAAGGAGGAAAGGACCTGGGGGTATTGATAACAGTGAGCATGAACAATGCTGCCCAATGCACAAGGGTGGCAGCAAAGGCAAATAGGATGCTGGGGTGCACAGCATGGGGATTCACATTCAGGCACAGAGAGGTGATCTTGCTCCTCTACAGGACACTGGTCAGGCTGCACTTGAAGTACTGTGTGCAGTTCTGGAGGCCGTACCTGAAGCGGGATGTCAAGCTGCTGGAGGGAGTGCAGCGGAGGACGATGAGGATGATTCAGGGGATGGAGGGACTGGACTATGTGATGAGGTTAATGGAACCGAATATGTACACACTGAAAGAGAGGCAGGATGGGGGGACATGATCGAGACCTTCAAGTACCTGAAGGGTATCAACAAGGGGGGTGCGGAGGGAGTGTTGAAACTAAGGAGCGGGAGGGAAACTAGTGGCATGGGCTAAGAATAGAGGGAGAGAGATTCAGGAGGGAGATGAGGAGCCATTACTTCACAGAGAGAGTAGTTGCAAGGTGGAATGCGCTACCAGAAGGAGTGATATCAAGCAAAAATGTGGTTGGCTTTAAGAACACTTGGAACGGAGTACAGGGGTGGGTAAGGGTGGGCAAGGAGTACAAAAATGAAAGGTCAAGAGGGATGGGGAAGGGGCAGCTGCCTGCTAGGGAGCTAGCTGCACAATCGAGCAGACTTTGATAGACTAGTAGGTCTGTTCTGCTGGCACCTTCGTATGTTCGTACGTAAAGATACTCCTGTCTATCCACATCCATTACTTCATTGTAAGTCTTAACCACAGTGCCAACACTATACCCTCATGCCAGGAATTTATGGCATAAATCTGACCCATTTGCTATAAAGTCAGAATCCTCACTGCAGTTACATCATACTATCATCATTTGGGCCTTGGGTATATTTTTGATCATATGTTGTTGTGAGCAGCAGCAAGAGGACTTAAGTAGTGAGTTTTTCTCCATCCCTTTTGTATATAGATCCGTCCTATATGTACCATCCTCATTTTTAATTATTTTAAGATCTAAAAAGGATACAGACAGTAGATCACACTGTACTGTAATCTTAAATTTTGTTTGTGCTCCAAATAGGTTGCGAATTCCACAAGTTCCTCCCTGCTACCACACCAGACCATAAATATGTCGTCTATAAAATGACGCCAAATGTCAATCATATCATAAAATGGATTGACCTGGCTGTCAAGACATAATCCTTTTCCCATTTGCCCAAGTAGAGAATTGCATAGTTGGGGGCAAAAGTAGCCCCATAGCTGCCCCTTTTAACTGCAGATAAACTTCTCCCTGGAAAAGAAAATAGTCGATACCGAGGACATGTTCTGCACATTCCAATAAAAACTCCTTTTTAGCTATATGTAATGATGCATCCCCATCCAACCATTATCGTAATACATCCAAACCTTTCTCGTGTGAAACGTTGGTATACAATGAACAGATGTCTATTGCTACCAACAACCAATCTGTTTCATATTGCATGTTCTCCAGGATGCCCAGTATGTGCATGGTGTCCCTAATATATTTGTTTGCCTGTTTGCCTGTTCTTGGAGCTGGTATGCTTTTTTATTTACTATTTAATAAAACTTGTTACACTCTGCCTGTGAGCTATGCTGTAATTGTGATTATTCCTAATGCTACAGTACCCTTAAGGCTTTAGATAAAGGGTATCTGAACCTGACAGAGTCTAGTAATCTTGGAGGTGAAGTAATGTCTCCCAGGTAAAGAAAAGGGCAGCTGCTGGGGAAACTGGGCAATGTCCATCTAGCTCTGTCAGGAAGCTGTGTCTCTAAGAGCCAGTGAGTAAAGCAGCTGCTGGGGATGCTTTGCAAGGCTTGGTGAACTTGGGAAGCAGAGAACAACTCCCAGGGTAGGAAAGGGGTGACTGTGGGAAGCCTAGCAGTCACTTAAGGAAGCCACTGAGGAGCCTATAGTAGAAGTCTCCAAGGTTGGTTAGTTATAAAAGTAAGCTTGCTGGCAGTTGAACAGGAACAAGTATACAGCACTTGAGAGTGTGAAGAGGACAAAATCTGAGAGGTAGCATTCACCTCTGTAACCATCCTGTCCTGAAATGTTCTTGTGAGGTCCAGCACCAGATGAGCATGAGATCCAGTGTCAAGTGGTTCAGCACCCGATGACCTAAAACCTAAGGTAAGCATCATGTGGCTCAGTGCCCAAGGTCCAGAACTATTTATTTATTTATTTAGTGATTCAGAAAAACCTTTGAGCACAAGCTCTTTTACAAAGGTTCTACATCATAGATTGCAAAACAAAGTACAGTAGGAGAAAGCAAAGGTACATTACAATGAATGATACAAATTGGATTTAGAACTTACAGAATAAATCAAACATAGGTACAAGTTAAACAACAAGAAAAAACACTTTACAAGGGTGGGGGGAATAAAGCAGCCATAAAATGCCTTGTCAGTAGTTCAGAGGGCCGGGGTAGCTGGCAGAGGAGTGAAGAAGGGAGGTATGAGAGAGAGAGGTAAGTACTGTGGTGGAGGTAACAGAGTGGGGGAAAAGGGATGATAAGGTATAGGGAGAAATGATGAGGTGAGGGGAAGCTGAGTTGAGAGGACATGCTAGAGTAAAATGGTGGGGTGTGAGGGGGCATGGTCAGGCAGCCAGCATTAGTAGTGACTGTTTGGGAAACTCACAGACCTGTGAGTTGAGGGAGGGGAGGAGGGTGGCAGATGCCAAAGGAGCATGACGCAAACTGATTGCTGGGGCAAGTCATGAGAAGAGACAGAGGGATGGGGTACCTGAGGCGTGCCTAGTACTCGCTGGGGGGCACAGAGAGCAGGTTGGCTGGACTCAGGGGCAGATGCACTTAGAGAGTGTTATTAAGTGCTGTTTGAGGTCAGTTTTGAATTGTGGCAGACAATTGGTGGCCAAGAGATTCTCAGGAAGTTCATTCATCCATAGGGGGGCTCGGTAGGCAAATGCACGTTGCCTGAGTGAGGTGCGATGGAAGGGCATCACCAAGGCCCCACTAGTCCTCCCTCTGGTGACCTGTAAAGAGTTGGCTGCCTTGATCAAACTGCCTACACAAGGTGGTGTTTTACCCAATAAAGCCTTCTTCCCTAGGATGCAAGTCTGGAATTTGACCCCGTTTCTTAATGATAGTCAGTTTGCATGTTCATACAGAGTACAAGTGTGAGTGCCATGCTCAGCATCCAGGGTGAGACTGCAGGCTTTGTTGAGCGCAGTCTGAACCCTCTTGAACGCTGTATCCATTGCCGCCCGATAGAACTCTACTCCATAGTCAATAGTAGATATAATTGAGCTGTGGACTGAGAGGTGGAGGGCCCCTGGAGAGAGGTATTGCCTGTGCCTGTACAGGACACCAATCTTGGTATTGACTGTCTTGACCAGAGAGTCAATGTGTTGCACATCTATTATGACCCCCAGATACTTGAACAAGTGAACTTGTTCCAGCAGCTCACTGCATGAGTTGGAGATGATGAGGGGGTGGTGCTTATTTTTGTTGTGGGGGCTGGACATAAGCAAGGCATTGGTCTTCTTGTAGTTTAGTATCAACTTATGACTACATAACCAGTCCTCGAGTTTGGAGAAGGAGTTCTGCTGCTCAGATTGTAGGGCAGTCTGAGACATGCTGCTGCTCAGGAGCACAGCATCATCTGCATACTGTATGAGTTTGGTGTCGCAGGCTGTGGGAAGGTCATTTAAGAAGAGGCTGAAGAGTAGGAGCCCCAGTATTGATCCCTGGGGTACCTCTAATGATACCTGTCTTTCACTGGATACTGTTTGCCCAATTTTGACACATTGATTTCTCCATATCAGGTAGTTTTAGAACCAGCAAAGGGCATTGGGTGCCACACCCATGTTTCGCAGTTGGGTTAGCAACAGGGGGTGGTTGACTGTATCGAAGACTTTGGTGAGGTCAATAAAGACAGACCCCACCAGTTTACCTTCATCCAGGTCCTTATGTGCATAGTTTGTATAGTCCAGCAAGGCAGTGGTGGTACTGTGATTTTATCTGAAGCCATGCTGGTTGGGGCATAGTAGATTATACTTATTGAGGTAGTCGACGAGTTGACCCACCACAAACTTTTCCAGTGCCTTGGACAGGGGGGAGAGGATCGAGATGGGTCTGTAGTTGGCTACCAGAGACTTGTCACCTCCTTTATGCACTGGTGTAACTAGGGTCTGCTTCCAAACCGCCGGGAGTTGGGACAGGGACTTATTGTACAGCGTGGTAATGGGCACTATAAGAACGTCCAGGGTGAGGGATAGAAGTTTCATGTCTATCCCATCACCGCCCAGTCTGGTCTTACCTAGTATTTTCTTGACCACAGTGAGGGCCTCCTTCGCCGTCACCCTTTTAAAGTAGAAGGTCAGGTGAGAACACTGGGTAGATACATTGTTGGAGTGGTTCAAGCCGGGCTGAAAATAGGCAGCTGGTAGCACTGGGGTAAGATCAGTGAAGGCCTTATTGAAGGCTTCTGCAATAGTTAGGGGGTCTGTAGTGGGGATGTTACTGATACTGAGCAGCTGAGGGTGTTTCTTGTCCAACTTTCCAAGGATGTTTTTGATGTTATCCCAGAATCTTTTCCCATCACCCAAGAACTGCAAAGCTGGGCCTTGTGATAGTTGGCTTTGGCAAGCCAGATTAGCTTGGTGCAGCGGTTCCTGGCTGTTCTGTAGCACTGGTAGTCATGCTTGCTACCTGTGTTTCTAGCCTTCTCCCAGAGTATGTCCCTTTCTTTCAAGTGGGAGAGGAGCTCCCCATCAATCCAGCCATTTGCCTGCCTCCGAATTTTTCTTTTCGTGAATGGGGCATAGATGTCACAAATGGAGCAAAAGCCCTTAATGAAGTAACTGAGGGCCTGATCAAGGGTAGGCACCAGGTCAACCGGAGTCCAGTCATGCAGGGCAAGGGCCAATTTTACGGCTCCATGTTTACCCTTCCTCAAGACCCTGCTTTCAATGAGGATGGGTGGGCTTTTGGTAAATTTATTAGACCACAGGAAGGTGATTGGGGAGTGGTCACATGGCGAGTCTGGGAGAATCTTGCTCTCAGAGATCGGGTTACACAGAGCACCTGAGGTCTAGCACTGAGTAATTCAGTGCCTGAAATCCAGCACCAGGTCATCTAGCACCCAAGATCCAGCTATGGGGGCAAACGTTAACCATCCAGTCCAATAGAATAGACCAGTGGGCAAGTTACACTGCACTCCAATTATCTATGCAGATGGGGTGGGACGAGAACTTGGGAACAAATAATTTGTTTATCCATTCACTAGATAATTTATGATTGTAAGTTGATAATGTATGTGCACTATTTAGGATAGTGTATGGGTAACCATACACTACAAGGTTATTCTCCCACCGAGTGGATACAATGCTGACTGATGACCTAGAGAGCAAAGCTCAAGAGGTCTCTAAGTCAGTATTGTATCCACAAGATGAAAGAATAGCCGAGTAGTGTATGGTTACCAAACACTGTTCTATAGGAACAGTTCTTTAGGAGGCAGTATAGTACAGTGGTTTAAGGCTCTGAGCTGCAAACCTAGAAACCTGGGTTTGAATCCCACAGCCCCCACTTGCATACTGTGTTACACTGAGCAAGTCACTTAATTTTCTTGTGTTCCCAGGTTGCACCTGTAAACAATCTTTCAGCTTACTGTGTTTCTCCTGGTTAAAAAAAATATATATATAGTGTATAGTGACTGTAAAAAAAAAAACAGTCACTTTTCCCTGTTTTAGATCAGCTCAGCTGATCACCCTTGATTAGCAACTGCCGCTGGCCAGCACATGCATGCACAACTCTCACACAGCAAGGGACAAATCTTAACATCTGCTAGTCTCTTGTATTATGACATCATCACTAACACATAACGAAAAGTCATTCTGCATTAGTGAAGAATGAAGATGTCACTATTGCAGCAGAATGACTTTTTGCAGTGTATGGCTTTCCCTACACAACCACATTCCACCATACACTATATGATCGATAGAACTGACAACATCACCGGTGATTTAGAGTGTTTAAGTTTGCATTTTGAACCAATTTTACTTAGAGCTTTGAGGCCATTGTTTTTCTGCTATTTCTGAACTGTTTGATGCCTTATTCAATAAGTTTTTTAATAACTTTTGGCCGAGGCTTGTGTCCTAGTGCGGCCTGGGAGCACAGGGAAGTTAAGTGACTTGCTCAGGGTCACACGGTATACAAATGGTGGCTATGGAATTCAAACCCAGTTCTCCAGGTTTGCAACTCTGTGCTGTTAACCACTATGCTATACTGCCCCCCAACCCCCAAGTTATATTGTTGCAAGGTTCAATACTGGGTCAGGTCCTTTTTAATGTCTTTGTAAGTGACATTGCAGAGGGACTGGAAGGAAAAGTATGTCTCCTTGCAGACGATACAAAGGGTTGATACACAAGGTGGGGTGGGAAGGATGAGAAGGGACTTGGCAAGGCTGGAGGAATGGTCAAATGTATGGCAGCTTAGATTCAATGCAAAGAAGTGCAAAGTAATGCACCTGAGAAACAAAATCCCAGGGGAAGAGTACACATTGGAGGGTGAAATACTGACAACAACAAAAATGGAAAGGGACCTGGGGGTAGTTATATCAGACATTGTGAAGGTGGGCAAGCAATGTGAGAAGGCAGTAAGGAGGGTTAGGGGGATACTGGGAAGCACAGGGAGAGGCATCACCAGTAGAAAACAGGAAGTTGTTATCCCTCTGTACGGACAGCTGGTGAGACCCCATAAGGAGTACTGTGTGCAGTTCTGGAGACCCCATCTCCACAAAGACATAGACAGAGTGGAGGCTGTCCAGAGGAGGGCAACCAAAATGATGCAGGGTCTGCACCAGAAGACATACAAAGAGAGGCTAAAGGAGTTTAATATGTATACCCTCGAGGAAAGGGCACGGGGTCATAATGTCACAAGACATTATGCCGCATGGATTAAATCGCACTATTTATGCCATGCGGCATAACTCTTTTTTCTGTTGGGGCTCCACCCCACACATACCTGTTGCGGGGGCTGTGCTCCCTGACCCCCTCACTAAAGATTCTTAACTCCAGGGGGGTCCAACTCTGGAAGCGCATAAAGTCTTTTGAAAAATGTAATTTCTGGGACCGGGAATTAAACCCGGTCCCAGACGCAGTGCCTGGGTTTTTGCTGCTGTGGCTCTGTCCAGTGAGCCACGGCAGCTGCTTGGTGGAACCTACTTGCAGCAGAGGTCTTATCCTCTGCCTGGGAGTGCATGAATGGTGCAATACTGTGTACAGCAGTATACGCGGTATTGTACCATTCTCTGTCCTAGACAGCACTATTTTGGGTTAGCTATAATGTCGTACGCTACTAAGCGTTTGACATTATGACCCGGTACACAAGGAAAGGATGGAGAGGGGGGACATGATAGAAACTTTCAAGTACAACAAGGGAATCAACAAAGTCCAAGTGGGTAGCATCTTTCAGAAAAAAAGACATGCAAGAACAAGGGGCACAATTTGAAGATAGAGGGGGGGTGGCTCAGAGGTACTGCAAGGAAGTATTTTTTCACAGAGAGGGTTGTGGATTCATGGAACAGCCTTCATGAAGAGGTTGTGGAGTCAAAAACAGTGGGCGAGTTCAAGAATGCATGGGACAGACATACGGCAATTCTAGTGGGGGGGTAGGAGGAAGTAGGCTGTTGATTAACTAGGATCTGCAGCTTATCCATTAGGTAGGGAAATGGGCAGACTAGGTGGGCCAGGTCCTTATTTGCCATCAAATTCTATGTTTCTATGTTTCAATTAATCCTGTCCTTTTGCATTTGAGATTGCCTACTGCCTCTCTTTGCAGCAGCACTTTCTTGACTGGTATACTGGTGAGGGGAACCTGTTCTCTATATGTGTGTCTTATGCTGCTTATATACTGCTGCTGGACATGAACTTCTACAGAACATGAACATCCACATTGGGAAGGGCAGTTTGATAGGCCATAAGGCCGCCTTCTGCTGGCACTCTTCACGTTTGTTATATAGCTTCCTGCACAGTGTCAACATGAAGAAGAAATAGATCATAATTGGTAGGGTGTTGTGCATTATGAGGTTTTTAACATATGAGGTGTGTAATACCACATAAACCACCAATGCATAGCAGGAGTGGTGTGTGATGGTATTACAAACCGAGGGTGTTCAAAAAAACATGAATAATGTAATACCCCATTCTTTTTTTTCTTTATTTTTTCCCCTACAGTCGGCACACATCTAGCTGCCGTCCTGGTGCACCCTGGCTCTGATTAAGGCCCTCAGCCCTAGTTGTACCTGTAACCCCCCTGCTACTCAGGGTTACTAGAATCCCAGTAAGACCTAGTGGTAGGCAGGGAAGGCAGCTTGTGAAACTCCAGTTAAATGGATTTCACACTGTCTCACTCAGTTCTCAGTCTCAGCTGGGACTGAGGGATGACATCATTTTAGAACTGTCGCAACAGCATAAGCCACACTGGAATGTTGCAGTTTGAAGTTAGAGTAGAATTTTGGGGAATTTTAAGCCAGTCTGTGTGTGGTCTGAGTGAGAGACCGTAGTGCAGCAGAGTGTGTGCAGGCTCTCAGAGCTTTAAGCTCTGTTACAGAACTACTTTTGTTTTTGGTGTGTGTTTCCACCTGAAGAGGAACACAGGAACTGATAACTGAAGTGATGGAGACCGCTCTCAAGGGTTCAGTGTCCCATCCCTGAGGGGATGGGGGGAAAGGTGTCTGCCTGTTTTCCAGGAGCAAACCCCTTGGTTCCGGCTAAGGGAAAGAGGCTGCCCGTTTGAGTTGTGCTGAGGCACCAGAAGCTCTGAAAAGAAGCTTCCTTGAGGAGGAAACGCCTGTGGGGCACCTGCAACCAAAGGGTGAGTTCGCTCTGTAAAAGAGCCAAGTGTTTTCACCTGAAACAGAAGGAAACTAAAGGGACTGTTACTATGGGGTCAGGGAAAGACAGCCAAGTACAGTGGGAAGATATGGGGATTGGACTGCTTAACTCAGTGGGGTGTCTAGAGTAATGGACAAAGCCACTTATAAGTATGTTCAAGTCCAGCACAAATGGAAAGAAAGAATGTGGGGATTGGACTGCTTAATCTGTGGGGGGTCTAGAGTAATGGACAATGCCACTTATCTTAAGTATGTTCAAGTCCAGCACAAATGGGAAGCAAGAGAAGTAGATTGAATGTGAAATACATTTAGTAAGAATCTATACAGCAAAGTGTTAAAGGATGAGGTGTTCATAGTCCAGAGAAATGGCTGGGTATGAATTGGGGGAGCGAAAGGTGGGAGACTCCCCCCCTCAGTAGTAACCAAATTCACCTCTATGGATTTGCTCTGAGACACCTTTTGCTTTCCCTCAGGTACTTGGCCAGTGCCTGAGGAAAGTACCCAGACGTGGGATTAAAGAGGAAGATTCCCTGATAGAGCCAAGGTGCTCTTAGGTGGTTAGGGGAGCCACCAGAAAATATTTTCATGAAGTATGGAAGGTGTCCAAGTGGCTGGCAAGGGAGCCGAGCCAGGGAAAACCCAGAGCCGTGTACAAGTTCAGACTGTGTGCCCAGTGTGTTGTAGAGCCTGAGGGCTAAAGTGATGAGGATGTGTTCTTGTCTCTTTTAATCTGCATCACCAGGAGTGTAGCCCCATGGGGGTCCATCTATGCTTTGTTTATTCTGTTTGGATGTGAACAAAAGCCACACTTTAGAATCCCACTTCTGGTATTGGACATTACAGTTATTGCTTCCTGTATTCAGAGTTACTTGGGTGCCCCTGTGCAGAGTAGCCAAACCTAGCCTTTGTGTCGAGTGGCCTATTTCTCCCCGAACCCAGCCCACCTGGTAGAGCTGTCAGATACAAATGGCATACCAGCCTGGGGTTACATACCCCCATGACTTGCTCCCATGGTGGGGTGGCGGCAAGCTCCCCTTACTCACCAACAAGTCCAGATCCAGTCTTTCTGGGGGGCAACACCTCTGGAGCTGAGCGCATCCCAGGATGGCCATCAAGCCACATGACTGCATTTTTCCTCTTTTCTATTCCCCTCAGGGGTGGGGTGTACAATGATACCAGCGGATGCAACATGCACACTCCTGTGCATGCTCCTCCAGGCATCTGCCCCATCCCCACCCACCTTGTCAGCAGCAGCGTGCTGCCCTCCAGCCTCAGCTAGGGGCCAGGCATTTGCCTGCTACTGGTGCAGCCCCTCCCCAGAGAAGGAGAGCAGTCCCTGGGATGCTTGATCCTTCTTCTCCCCTGCTGACCCCCTGCAGCCTGTGCTCGTTGATGAACATTGGTCGCCAGGGTGGCGTGAGGTGTGGCATCCAGTGCCTCAACCCTCAGCACCACCCGGCCAGCATAATATCCCATTCTTTACATAATTGATGGTTGGTTTAGTGCAGTGTGCTAAAAAATGTTTCATTTTCTAAGGCATTTTGTTTCTCTGAGTGTGATACAGCAGTGGCTTTCACTTTCACTGGCTGACACCCATGCCTTAATAACCAGGTTCCATTCCATAATAACCAGCTAGTTATTGTGGCCTTACATAGTGTCAGTCCAGTCAATAAATGGACTCACTAATAATTATACTCTGATAATGACTGTAAAGTGTTGCTCAGTGCTGATGTATTAAGCTTGAATGAGTAAGTCATGAAGTGGAGAGAAAAGCTACACAGTCAGTACGCTAGCAAGTTGTATGCATTGTGATGACCCAAAAGGAGAGATGCATTTGCACTAAGTTACTAGGTTGTATAAGACATAAGAAAGCCTAAGCCCATCGGGAATGTCTCCCACAACTCAGTGGGCAAATTAGTCTGTACCCGTGATACAGTTTAAGTGCCTCAAGTTTGTTTTTAAATGCAGAAAAGTCTCTAACATCAATTACTATACATCCTGGGGAAGCAAGTTCCATGACTTTGTGCTCTAATAGAAAAACAGTGATCTCTCTTGCTAGTGTTAACCTTGGGAATCAATAGTTGTTTATGATGGTTTCTCACATTCACTCTACGGTCCGCAAACTGAAAACCACATTGGGATGTAAGATCCTGGTTTTGGAGTATTTTATACAGCTATAATAAATTTCCCCTACATCTCCTGTCTTCGAGGCTGACCAATCCAGTCTTGGTCAATCTCTCTTGATAAGACAGGTTCCTTATATTTGGAATTAATTTGGTGGCTCTATGTTGCAGCCATTCTATTAGATTAATGTCCTGTTTGAGATGTGGATTCCAAAAGGGGGGCAAAAATCCAAATGCAGCCTAATGTAAGATCTATACAATGGGATAATACAATGTTTGCTTTTGTTGACAAATGAGCACTTATTACTACTTATTTAGTTTTATTTTATTTATTTTTATTTATTTGGTAATTCAGATACAACCTTTGAGTATATACTCTTTTACAAAGGTTCCATGTTAGGATGTAAAACAGCAGAGACATAACAAAAACTTGACAGTTCACACAAAACATAAGATTGCAATCTAATACAGAAACTAGATAAATAATACATTTGAGTAACCTAGACAACTGAAATTAAACAGCGGGAGGAGATTCCCAATTAGCAAAGTACAGCATAGCTGACCCAGGGGGGCCTGTCAAGGTAGAGTACCAGAAAGGGTAGGAGAAAGAAAGGGGGGAGAGTGCAAATGAGGTTTCCCAATTAGCAACGCATGGCATAGCTGCCTCCAAGGGGGCGTCTCAAGGTAGATTATCGGTAAGGGTAGGAGAAAGGAAGGGGGGAGAGTGCGAACGAGGGGTGGATTAGAGTGAGAGACGGATTGGGATTAAGATCAAATTAGCTGTTTATGTGATCTTTTTGCAATGCTCAGATGATGAGAGACTGTTATTAATGATCATTCCAAGGTCGCATTCTTTGACCTCTGATTTTAGGATTTTGTTGTTGAGCACATAGTTGCAATTGGGATTATTTTTCTTCAGGTGGAGCACCACACATTTATCCTGATGCAGGGACATTTTATTATCCTAAGCCCGCTGTTCAATACGCTTAAGATCCTTACTCAAAGTAATGAGTTAGGGTAGTGTGTCTACCTCCCCTCCAATTTTGGAATTATCTGCAAATTTGGTAATATAATTCCTAATGTTAGTGCTAATGTCACTGATGAAAATGTTGAACAAAATAGGTCCAAGCACTGATCTCTGAGAGATTCCTCTACTGATGATCCCAGTAGAAGAGAGATGTCCTCCAATCCTTACCCTCTAAGTTCTCCCTGTTAGCCAGTTGTTAATCCATCTGACCAGGGTATAGTTTAAGCCAATGTTCAACTGGGATTTTATTATCTAGGTTGACATCCACATTGTTATAGAATGTGATTAAACTGGTTGCACACGAATGTCCAGAGGTAAATCCATGTTGGCAGATATCAGAAAACCCCAGTGCTGTCAAGTCCTACTCTATTCTGCTCTTTACTAGCATTTCCATGGTTTTACTGAACACTGACGTTAGACAGTTCTATGTCATAATGGCAACTGCGGAAAAGCAATTGCCCGTTAGGGCAAGTGTACGTGCCGAAAATCAGTTTCAGCATGATATAACACTCGGGAGCACAGCAAAGGCGCCACCACCCTCCCACACACACACACACACTCTGAAGGATTCCCAACTCCAGGGGCGGCATGTCGGGGGGGGGGTGCAAAACTAAAGGAAAAAAAATCATGGCCAGGTGCAAAAAAAGAACACGCACCTGCAACCGAACCTGGCACCATCACAACCCTAGCCTGCCACTAACCCACCATGTCACAGGGCCAGCTTGGCAGCCCACTACTGCAGTACACCTCACAAACCCTCCCTCCCCTTCTGCCCATTGCATGGTGTGCTCAATTCCCCCCCCCATGAGCATGTACATATAGCAACATCCTGTCACTATATTTGCCGCCCCCTATCCGGTTGCCCTCCCTGTCCAGTAGCCCTGTGAACATGTCGCCGTTATAGAGTCACCTTTTTGAAAGCGCTCAATAGCAGTCACCCTCATCACAGGCTACCCTTTAGACTGATGGACCCATAGTTGGCTACTAATCCTCTTCCTCCATTCTTGAATATAGGAACAACTATAGACATTCTCCAGTCTACTGGAACTACCCCTGTAGCAACAGACTTACTGAATAATATGGACAAGGGATGTAGCAAGTCTGATGCAGTCTTGACTACTAGCCTGGGATTTATATTATCTGGTCCAGGGGATTTTTCATTGCATTTTTATTTTTTATACTTGTTGGCAAGATGAGCAAAACTGCCTGTTTTCACAAGCGACAAGTGTAGACACGCATTCAACATGATAGACAAGACATGACTTACAAAATGACAAAATACAACAATATAAAAAAACATGTACATGCAAAGACAATTCAGTATCAATAACAGGTACATTCAATAAAAGATTCAAGCCATTGCACCAGCCTAAATTTAAAAGATCTAATTGTTCTACAGCAAGTAACAGCACCGGGAATAGAATTAAAGAAGGTTGTAGCCCTGAAAGAAAGAGATCTCTGATGCCTTTCTGAAAAGGGGTATCCTGTAAACCTATCTGGTTTGAGATCTAGTTCCTTGAGAATTTGACAGACTAGTAAATAATGACTGAACCTTTAAAGGTAAAAGATGCATCCTTTTTTTATTTTGTTATAGATGTTTTTATAACTTCTTCTGTAAAACAAGATAGTTTCTGATGCTTTATAATTTAATGATTGTAATGGGTTAGTTTTTAAGTTATAAACTGAACAGAAGTACTGGCTAAAGGCATTTGCTATTGCATTTTCATCAGTTATTATTTTATTGTTTTCAGTAATAGGGCCCAAATCTCTTAGAGAATTTTTTGTTTATTCTTGACATAGAAATAAAATACGAAAAACCTCTGTGCGCAAGCACTGAGGCAATGGTTACCCCAAAGGGCATTTGGCTGGGAAGCCAAGTTTCAAAAAAAAAATACAAAATCATACATGCACCCACAATGCAAAGCATCATGGGCTGCATATGCAAATCACCACAGAATATTATTCTGTTTCAACTTTAAGTAGAAATGCATGGTGCTGAAAAGCCTCTCACACAGTTTGCAAAGGGTGCCAACCAAAGACATAGACACATGTTTCGTCCTACCAGGACTCATCAGCATGCCTCATCTGTTTAACACCCCAGTAGAATGAACCAGCTACCCTAAGATGGTCTATCTGGGTTATGTTGTGGTGAACCCAATTAAAACAAAAAATAAGTTAAAAGACACATCATAGACACAACATAACCCAGACAGACCATCTTAGGGTAGCCGGTTCATTCCACTGGGGTGTTAAACAGACGAGGCATACTGATGAGTCCTAGTAGGACGAAACACATGTCTATGTCCTCTGTTGGCACCCTTTGCAAACTATGTGAGAGGCCTTTTAGCAGCATGCATTTCTGCTTAAAGTTGAAACAGCATAATATTCTGTGGTGATTTGCATATGCAGCCCATGATGCTTTGCATTGTGGGGGCATGTGTGATTTTGTATTTCTTTGAAATTTGGCTTCCCGGCCAAATGCCCTTTGGGGTAACCATTGTCTCAGTGCTTGCACACAGAGGTTCTTTGTCTTTTAAATAGTTTTTGTTTTAATTGGGTTCACCACAACATAACCCAGAAAGACCATCTTAGGACAGCCAGTTCATTCCACTGGGGTGTTAAACAGATGAGGCATACTGATGAGTCCTGGTAGGACAAAACACATGCCTATGTCTTCTGTTGGCACCCTTTGCAAACTGTGTGAGAGGCCTTTCGGCACCATGCATTTCTGCTTAAAGTTGAAACAGCATAATATTCTGTGGTGATTTGCATATGTAGCCCATGATGCTTTGCATTGTGGGGGCATGTCTGATTTTGTATTTCATAGGAATAAAATGCTTTGTTATTATCTTTTGTGGGGGCTATTTTAAACTCAGTCTTGTATTTTTAAAGTTTAATTACTTTTTTTTAACTTTTCTAATTCTGTTTTGTAGCTACTGTATGTTTTAGGTTTTTTTTTTATAGTTTGGAGTAAGCCTTTTCTTCAGAATTGATTTGTTTTCTGACTGATCTAGTTAGCCATGGAGGTATCCTCCCATTGTTATTATATGATTTTTTATTTTGAGGACATGCCTGGATTCTAGCTCTAGTATATTGTTTTCTAAGACAGACCAACTGTCTTCGACTGAAATGTTCTGCATCTCATTGTCCCAATTAATTGTGGCAAGGCTATTACACCTTGAGGATTCTGATAACACATGATTGTAATGTGTTTTTGATAGGACGACATATGTTGCATTTTTAAAGGATGCCTAAATCCAAATAAAATATTAGTAGAAATAGGACATCTAGTTGACATTCCTTGGGTGCCAATAGACCATGTTATAGCCAGAATACACTCAGGGTGCACTGGAAACAAGGAGGTTGGGCTCTACTGTAGATGGAGGGGTATAAAATGGCATACCACTGTTCTCAAACCCTGAAATGATTTCAGCCAAAGTCGAAGGGTTCCCCCCAATGGCTAGAGATTGAGCAAATTCTTGGTGATACTCCCTTGCTGACCTCCCTACTATGGATGGACATACCCCATGTGCTCCACTCTCACCCAACTCTGGGGCCCACAATCCGATATTGGAAAGCATTACACAAAAAATTGGGGACCCCTGCACACACCCTCCTACACACTCCCTTATGGCGTAACTCCTCTATTACAATAGGGAGCAGCCCGGTGCTCTGGCCAAAGTGGAAGGACAAGGGGATCCTTTTCATCAGAGACCTTTTGGTTCCTAAATCCAAGGCAGTGAACACATTTCAAAACTTGCAGCATCAGTGTTCCCTACCTAGTTCTGACATTTGGAAGTATTTACAGTTAAGGGATGCATTTAAACCCCTCCTTCTGCTTGACAGTGGCCCAGCTTGATCCCCCTCTCAACTCCACAGTTGGCTCTGCTTATCCAAAGGGACAGCAGGTATAATATATGCCACAGTTAGGGATGCCCTGCCCAATTCAGCTTCCTCCTCTAAGGCCAAATGGGAATTGGCTCTACAAATACGGATCTTGGACTCCCATTGAGGACAGTGTTGGAGAACTGGACACATAGCACAGAGGGATGCCCGTAGCAGGCTAATACACAACAACATATTACACTCCTGGTACAGGACCCCCACTGTGCTTAAGAAAGTGAAGGTACTGACACAAGATAATTGTTGGTGATGTCAACAGCCTGGAGGGGACCTATATCATATCCTATGGCAGTGCCCCTTAATCTCCCATATTTGGGTAAGAGCATCCCTAGAAGCTAGTAAGATCCTTCACCACCATACTCCACCCCTTGCCCCTCTGATGTTGCTCAGCATGAGATCAGAGGACCCATATCTTACATCTCAAGAGTTCAGATGGCTAATGTTGCTCTGTATGCAGGTAAAACGCACAATTCTTAGAAATTGGAGACATCCCACCTCACCCACTATGAGTGAAATTCTTTCAGCACACACCTCGGTGTATGAACTAGACAGGCACTCCCATTTAGTACTAGGACAGGCATGGACACTCCAGCAATGCTGGGCACCATACATGGCTTACCTGGCTCCAAGGATGGGCAAAGGCTGAAAAGATTCTGTCATAATACCGGATTAGTGGGCAGAAGGAGGAGGGGTGAAGTCTCTTTGCAGATGACTCAAAGATCTGCAACACAGTTGATGCACAAGGTGCGGTGGAAAGGATGAGAAGGGACTTGGCAAGGCTGGAGGAATGGTCAAATGTATGGCAGCTTAGATTCAATGCTAAGAAGTGCAAGATAATGCACCTGGGAAACAAAAACCCAGGGGAAGAGTACACAATGGGGGGGTGAGATACTAACAACAACAAAAATGGAAAGGGACCTGGGGGTAGTCATATCAGATGACCTAAAGGTGGGCAAGCAATGTGAGAGGGCAGCAAGGAGGGTTGGGGGATACTGGGATGCATAGGGAGAGGCATCACCAGTAGAAAACAGGAAGTTATTATCCCTCTGTACAGACAGCTGGTGAGACCCCATCTGGAGTACTGCGTGCAGTTCTGGAGACCCAATCTCCGCAAAGACATAGACAGGATAGAAGCTGTCCAGAGGAGGGCAACTAAAATGGTTGCAGGGTCTGCACTGGAAGACATATGAAGAGAGACTTAAGGAGCTTAATATGTATAGCCTTGAGGAAAGGAGGGAGAGGGGGGACATGATAGAAACTTTCAAGTACCTCAAGGGAATCAACAAAGTCCAAGAGGGTAGCATCTTTCAAAAAAAGAGATGTGCAAGAACAAGAGGGCACAATTTGAAGATGGGGGGGCAGCTCAGAGGTAATTTAAGGAAGTATTTTTTCACAGAGAGGGTTGTGGATGCATGGAACAGCCTTCTGGAGGAGGTTGTGGAGTCAAAAACAGTGGTGGAATTCAAGCATGCATGGGACAGGCATAAGGCAATTCTAGGGAGTGGGGGTAGTAAGAAGTAGGCTGCTGGTTAACTAGGATCTGCAGCTTATCCATTAGGTAGGGAAATGGGCAGACTGGGTGGGCCAAGCGGTCCTTATCTGCCATCAAATTCTATGTTTCTATGTTTCTATTATACCTTGTTAGTGACATGATGCATGGCTATTGACTTTTCTCCTGAATAGATAATGTTTGCAGGAGTTGTTCCTGTTCTCTACAGACAGTTTGTAAACAGTTTACTATTTGATGTTCTCTTGCCTGGTTGTATCTCAGCTCATTTCATGAACCCTTGCAGTAGGCTGAGTTTACTTTGTGGCGACCTTTTCTTTTCAGACATGGCACCTGGAATGACCACTGAAAGGTATATCTTTCTGACTACTTGAAGCCTTGACTTGAATCAGCAGCGGTACCTCCTACATGGTTGTGGCAGTCCACCATATGAGAATAGGTAGGTGCTTTATCCCAGGATAACCTGGGCAGTTCCATTCATATATCCTGTCGTGACTTATCTCACCCCCTGATGACGTGCTAGGCATGAAACCGGTCGGGGTACACTTTTGTTTTTGATCTTGGTGTGCATCTGCTCATGGCATTTTTAAATTTCATTAAAGCCTTATTTCCAACCAGTGGAGAATGCGGTGTCTTGCTGTGGGAAATCCTAGCCCCCCCCAACAAAATTAGGGTAGTTAGTGAGGTAAACACCAATACAGAGATGTCGATAGGGAGAAAAGCAGAGGTAAATGGAGAAAAAGGCAGTGAGGACATGGATGGGGCAAAAAGAGGTAAGGCCATCAAAAAATGGAGGGTAATGAGTACCAATGCCCGTAGTCTAGGTAACAAGCTCCCTGAACTGGTGGCCTTGATGGAAGAAGTATGCCTGGATATCATAGCAGTCACAGAAACATGGTACACAGAGAACCATGACTGAGATGTCAACATACCAGGGTACACAATCTATAGAAGAGACAGGGAGGGTATAAGAAGAGGAGGAGGAGGAGGAGGAGGAGTAGCTCTCTATGCAAGGGAAGGGATCAAAGCAATGGAACAAAAGGGTAAACAGGGAGGAGAGGAGGCACTGTGGTTCACCCTGGAGACTGGAAATGGCACCACAATCTGCACAGAGGTTCTATACAGACCCCCATCTCAGGGGGAGGAAATGGACAAGGAAATGATAGAAGGCATCCTCAGGATGGCAGAGAAAGGGGAGATATTGTAGATGGGGGACCTGAATATGCCAGATGTTAACTGGAGCACGTTTGCTGCAGCCACATCCAAGAGCAGTGCCATTCTTGATGCCCTACAGAGGGCATGCCTCAGACAGCTAGTGTTGGAACCCACTCAGGAGGGAGCAATCTTAGGTCTTGTACTCTTAAATGGGGACAGACGGAGGATCTCAGATCTAGAAGTGGGTAGCCATCTGGGAACAAGTGACCACCAAACAGTGTGGTTCACGATAAACTTAGCTTCAGAGTCAAGCCATACAAAAGTGAGGGTACTGGACTTCAGGAGGGCTGACTTTGTCAAAATGGGAGAGTGCCTCAGAAAAGCACTAGCAAACACACAAGGAGGAGGGGTGGAGCAACAATGGGGAAACATCAAAACAGCCATCACAGAGGCAACAAGCCTTTGTGTGAAGCAAATAAATCAAAATGAAAGAAAAAAATACTATGGTTCTCAAAAGAGGTGGGGTGGGGGAAGGTTAGGGAGGAAAAGACAGCATTTAGGAAGTATAAGGAAACACAGAAGGAGCAGGACAGAGAACTATACCAGTTAAAACAGAAGGCAACAGGGAAGGCAGTTAGAATGGCAAAGGCCCAAACTGAGGAAAAGATAGCCAACTTGGTTAAGAAGGGGGATAAAACCTTTTATATGTACATTAGGGAGCAAAGAAAGACAAAGGGAGGGATAGTGAGGCTGAATAAAGGGGACGGTGGGTGGGCACAGAGGGACAGTGAAAAAGCAGGGATACTGAGTGAATACTTCTGCTCAGTATTCACAAATGAAGATGAAGGGGAGGTACCTAATCCAATCAATAGAATCACTCTGGATGGGGGGTCAATCCCAGTCCTTTCACAGATGAAAGGACCCTGAAATAACTCCTAAAACTGAAGGTGGACAAAGCAATGGGGCCTGATGGGATTCACTCCAGAATTCTAGAAGAACTAAGGGGAGAACTAGTGACACCACTGACTACCCTTTTTAACAAATTATGGGAGGATGGCGTGGTACCTGAGGACTGGAGGAGGGTGGATGTGATTTCCTTTCACAAAAGTGGGAGCAAGACAGAGGCAGGAAACTATAGACCTGTCAGTTTGACCTCAGTGGTAGGGAAAATGATGGAATCACTTCTGAAGGAAAGAATTGTTGAGTACCCAGGGGCCAGTGGGGCACAGGACCCAAGGCAGCATGGATTCATAGCAGGAAGGTCATGTCAGACAAATCTACAGTAATAGATTTCTTCGACTGGGTGACCAAAGTAGTAGACCAGGGAGGGACTGTGGACATGGCCTACCTAGACTTTAGCAAGGCATTTGACACAGTCCCACACAAAAGATTAATAAACAAATTAGCCAGTCTGGGAGTGGGTACCAGGGTGGTAGCCTGGGTAAAACATTGACTGGACAACAGGACACAGAAGGTAATAGTAAATGGAGTCCACTCTGAAGAAAGAGGAGGGTTACTAGTGGGGAACCGCAAGGTTCAGTACTGGGTCCGGTCCTTTTTAATGTCTTTATAAGTGACATTGCAGAGGGACTGGAAGGAAAAGTATGCCTCTTTGCAAATGACACAAAGATCTGCAACAGGGTTGTTACACAAGGAGAGTGGAAAGGATGAGACAGGGCTTGTCAAGGTTGGAGGAATGGTCAGCAGTACAGTAGCTTGGATTCAGTGCAAAGAACTGCAAAGTAATGCGCTTGGGAAACAAAATCCCAGGGGAAGAGTTCACAATGGGGGGGGGGTAGTAATAACAAAAATGGAAAGGGACCTGCGGATAATCATATCAGATCAGCTAAAGGTTAGCAAGCAATGCGAGAAGGCAGATGGGGTGGATGGGGGGATACTGGGATGTATAGGGAGAGGCATCACCAGTAGAAAACAGGAATTTGTTACCCCTCTGCACAGACAGTTGGTGAGACCCCATCTGGAGTACTGCATCCAGTTCTGGAGACCCCATCTCCACAAGGACATAGACAGGATGGAGGCAGTCCAGAGGAGGGTAACTAAAATGATGAAGGGTCTGCAACAGAAGCCATATGAGGAAAGACTAAAGGAGCTTAATATGTATACCCTTGAGGAAAGGAAGGAGAGAGGGGACATGATAGAAACTTTTAAGTACCTCAAGGGAATCAACAAAGTCCAAGAGGGTAGCATCTTTTAGAAAAAGAGATGTGCAAGAACAAGGGGACACAATTTGAAGATAATGGGGGGACAGCTATGGGGCAATGTGAGGAAGTATTTTTTCACAGAGAGGATGGTGGACGCATGGAACGACCTTCCTGAGTAAGTCATGGAGTCAAAAACAGTGAGAGAATTCAAGAATGCATGGGACAGACATAAGGCAATTATTGTGGGGGGTAGGAAGAAATGGGCTGTTTGTTAACTAGGATCTGCAGTTTATCCAGTAGGTAGGGAAATGGGCAGACTAGGTGGGCCAAGTGGTCTTTATCTGCCATCAAAGTCTATGCTTCTATGGATTGTCATTTCAATTACTGCACCTCTAGTTGGTGGAGCTGGAATTGTTGATTTTAGTCATGACTTATGTTTGTACAATATGTTATATCCGCTGGTCCCACTGTATGACTACTTAATAGGTGGAAATACCAGTTTGTATAAATATGTCTGCAAGTATGTTTGTTTTCTTTATTTTGTTAATATGTGTTATGTTTGAAAACCAATAAATATTTAACTGGAAAAAAAGTAATGTAAAGTAAAAGCTTATGCACAATCACATGTAGAAATAAGAACAATATAAATTCAAAGAACAGTATTTAATTCACAGCTCAACCTGAAATACAACACTGTATTTTGAGAACAAGATGATGAAATTACAGTATTATACCACATAACATTTAGAACATGAAGCCAACCTTTTTTCTACTTTACAATTATTTTCACCCAGGATAGTCCCACCGAGATGCAACATTTAATTTCCAACAGGGTCCTGCTCTTTTACCCATTTCCACAGCTGTGTGGATTGAAGCATTGGGAAGTTAAGGGACTTGCCCGGGGTACCACTATCAGTATTTGACTCTAGCATTGTCTGAATCTACGATATCATGTTTCCTAAAATAGTGCTCTAACCACGAGACCACACTGCCTCCATTTGGCACCATAAAAATTAGAGTTACAGAGCAACTTTCTACTGTAATAAAAAGCTTTAAAACACTAGATTTACGTCAGTTATGTTTAAATTTATCGTTTTTTAATTATTTTATTTTTTTTACTTTCTCCTACTATTGGCCTACTAAACATTGTAGGTAACGTAGCATTCATTTCAATGAGCCTTTCAAAATGTATCAAACTCTCCTCTGATAACCCCACAATTGCTGTTTTGTGACATCACAGTACATTGCCATGGTGAGCATTATGATGTCATAAACAAAGGTACTTTGAGGTTAATGGGAGAGGCAAATGTTTTTTATACAGGCGTTTCAGACAGTCTACCTTGGAAAGAAAAATTGAAAATGAAAAACGTATTCTCTAGTAAATTGTAATAACTGAAACATCTTATTTATGTAAGTGCATACTGAAGTACAGAGTTGCTCTTTAAGTTGTAAAAATGAAGTTTTGTACTCAATAGCTAAGAGGGCTAATTAACAGACATTCCAGTAGCCTATCTGGTATACTTACTGAAATGTAACCTCCTCTAATACAAAACAACTGGGGCAGTTAAAGGAAATTTGAGAAGCCTGATACAAAATATAGCAGCATGTATCTAGTGGGCCAGTGCAAGTTTCAAACCAAGACAACACATATGAACTGATCAACCTAACATATGTAGAAGGAATCTAACACTGATGTCCATGAGGGTTAGGAAACTGGTCCCTGATCCACCACACACACCGCAAACGAGAATTGCCCTTCAGTTTTCTGATCCAAGTCACCTGTGCTGCCACAGAACACATCTTCTGTAGACAGTGTATCCCATTTCTCTTTTGTGGTCTTCTAATAAATGGTTGTGGAGTCCAAATACATCATTTTAGTATGTTCCAGCAGCAGCCAGAACCAGCTCTGTCAGACAAACTAATTGCATAGTAACAGCATGGCTTACGCAATGTTCTGGCTGTTTGCCACAACACAGCCTCTCCGGAAGGATTGGTATTTCTCTACAAAAGTACAGAAACACCATGTGGGTCATTTTGACTTGGTTGGCTCTCTGTACTGGAATACTGCAGGAGACTGAAAAGACCTCTGGTATGATTCTGTATCAATATTCAACCATCAGTCTCTCCAGTCACTTTGTCTTTGCTGTATAGAGAATTGTTTGTAGCCATATACTGGTCCTTAAACAGGTGAACAAACTAAGTAATGTGATACATTTTTTTGGATCAACAAGAAATTTTCAGTACACAAGCTTGCACAGAGCACTTCTCCAATTCCTATGGTTCACGTGGTGACAGTTTCTAAAAAATCTATTCTTTTATAATGCTACCTACTTCAAGTAATTAACATACATACTGCGTATACACTCCACAGCACAGGCCACTTGAGTACCATTTATGATTCTAATTAGTGTTAAGTTCTCCGTATAAAGCAATCTACATGTAAAAATGTTATTACAGAGCCTAAGAGGCCTCTGTGTGACTTTGAAAACTTGTATAATAGAAGAGTTATTTCATAAAGTATACACAATCCAAATACATCATGTATTATGAAATGATAATGCTCTTATGTTGTTAACTACTATTTATTTTTTCTCCTCTTGAACTATCTTCCATGCCCCTCACCCCCAGGACGCATCTAGAAATGAGCTGTTATCAACTCAGTATGTATTTCTTGCTAAACCTTTTGAAATAAATAAATAAGTTTCCTGGAAGGCAAATAAAAGGTATTAAGACCTACTTTTTTGCCTCTTAAAAATTCCTGAAAAACAAGGTAGAAATTAAATAGCAAGCATGGACACATGTTTTAAATAATTGCTTACAATACTCCCCTTGCTGGCATGTAGTAACGTCACATCCTCTAGGGTGAGACAGTGGACTGGAACACAGTACAGACCTTCAAGGTAAGTTATGCCAAGCTGAATAAATGGGTACCCTACTGCTCATGAATATCTACTACTCTCTAGTTTGTAGCTGTGTAGCTACTTTGAGGAGATGGTGTGATTTACATACTGATGTGAATGCGAGTGTTCAGGGAACTGCAATACTGCTGAAGTACAGTACATTAGCAATATTACTCAATGTTGATACAGAATAAGATTTTCTTCATCTTCAGTTTGGCTTTCAGAAAAATAATGAACAACCTCATGCTGTAGCCCTCTCAACCTCTGGTAGGACCACATGAATGATTATAAACAGCACTGTAAATTTGCGAACGTCTTCAGTTTCAGCTAGTAATACAACCGGGCACAATTGCTCTTTGCATCAGTGAATTTGAACTTGGGATTGTTGGCTCATTTGATTCCGAAGAAGGGTTTTTTTTTTTTTTCAGATAATCTATGTAAAAAGAAAATGAATCATGATTGACATTATTTTACAGATACTAAAAGCAGTAGTATAAACAATATGCACACAAGAAAATCAGCAGAGTACAGACAGTATGCATGAAGAAAATGCTTGGCTTTATATACACTACCAGTGGGTTAGATAGTGTTAGTGCTTGTACTTCACACAAACAGAATGAGCAACACAGCAGACATTACGTAAGAAAGTCTTAGATACTGGTTATACAGCAACAGTATACAGAAGAAGCATGAATTATGATTCAGCAAGTGAAGCAATATTAACCCAGCTTGCATTATCTACTACTGAGTGTGATACTTTTTTTAGATGTACTGTGTGAAGTTTGTGTGTGGTAATGTTATGTTCTGTATGTAGCACCCCCTTCCCCCTCACTGGGTGTGTACCCCTATGATTGGAACCTTTTGGCAGCAGCACCTTGCTTTACGTTGGCCTCAGGACTGTGACTGAAACTTGCGCTGATACACGTGGGCCGTAGAATGCAGTGTCATCAGGAGTGGGTAGCACTTGTAGCTTGCCACCAGCAAAAGGATCTGCCACTGGACCAACTGCCCCAGTAAATCAGTATCTTAGATTACTTGGGTGAATACCAAAGAGGATAATTGGGATTGGAAGCTCCAACAGTGTTTAGGTGGGATGGGCATGGACCAATGGGGCATCAAGGACAGGTCTGCCAGCTAGGCAATGAGTACGTGGCAGCTTTTATTGGTGTATAAGGTGCCCTCTCCAGCAGTACAAAAGTACCCATCACTGTGCTCAGGAGCCAGTTTGTTCATCAGAGAAGAGAGAGAGAGAGAGAATTTAAACAGTGAACTGTGCTGGTCTCATTTGTATTGTGACTATTGTGTGTAGCCAGCAGGAGCTGTGACAGAGGGGACATGTTTGTGAGGGTTAGTTGTTTGCAACTAGCCTTGACTACTGGAATCTGAATTCTCATTTGAGCAGAACCCATTAGTTTCTAGTTTGTTTTCGCTGTTAAGTGTGCGCGTAGGCAGAAGTAAACAGCCCTTTGGCAGAGCAGCACCGACCATTTAAAATGTGGAAATAGCCCTTTGAAATTACAGTTACAACCCATTGAAACTGTGATGACAGTAAACAGACAGTTAACAGTTTGCATGTGCCAGTCCTGCCAGCTGCCAACAGCTGCTCGAGTGCCTGGACCAAGCAGTCACATTCCCTGCTACCGATCCCAGTAGGCCAGGACACCAGAACCTAAGGAAATATTCACATCATTCCAGCCAGCAGCAGCAACATTAGTATTCCTTGTAACCTTTGCCTCCTCACACATACACAACACCCTCTCTCTCTCCATTATCTGATCTCCCCAGTACCAGCTCCCCTGTTACCAACTTTACCATTCATCTGCCTGCCCCTTCCAACAATAATTTGCTTTCCACAAACATCACCTGGCCAATATTTCCTGACAGCTTTCCTGTTCCTTCTCAGTTGCCTGTAAAGTGTCCCTCACCTCACTCACACAGACATACCTGCCCCCTTCACTCCATCACTGGCTCCCATGGCACCTCACCCACCACCCATACATGGCAACCCCACATTACCTCTCTTGAGCTGTCTTTTCTGTTTGCCACTGAAGCCACCTCCTTGGTTTAATCTGCCAGCTGCTGCTGCTAGAGCTGGATCTTGTGTAAGGGCCAGGCACCCCCCCCTGTGTCCAGTGGTATGTGATGACATTTCTCATCAAAAGGGCACCCACCTTACATCATGATACATGGTCTCTCTCTTTACCTTTACCGTGCCACCCCTGGTCAGGGTAAATGAGGACCAGGGCAACCAATGCACACTTTAGGTATCCCTAACAGGAGACTATTCACAACCAATGTTCACAACAGAAGCAGTGATCTAGCAGGATGCATATTTTAACACTGCACTGTGGTTGCACAACTTTGAAGGGCATTACTATTACCTTCTTCAGTTCATCTCTTTTCATTGTCACCATTAAGTATCTTCAATCACATAAGGCATACCCACTACGTTACTCTGTACTTTACTGCATTTCCAGGATTCCTGTGCACTGCGGTAAGGGTCTGTGCTGCTGTGTTACTCACAAATAATGTTCTATGCCATTTTTGGATCCCTGGAGACTTGGCACTCCCAAGACCATTTTTGCTATGGCACTTTTCCAGAGAAGACCAGTACTCCCCAGGGACAGCTGTGCCAGCAAGTGGCATCAACATGAATTAGCACACGAACATTATGATCTACTCTACTCCTAAATGTATTACAAGTGGTCCAGCCATCTGGACCTCCCTTGTGGTATCATACTGATGGCCCTAGTGGCTCAAAGAAACAGACTCCCTTTTCTGGCCCCACCATGGGGACTTATCTACCCCAACCCTTGCCAGGCCCTCTCCTCCTGATGACCATTGCCATTTACCGAGAACTTCATTTCAAGGGGGTTGTACATTCATTAACTGCCTAGGCCTATTCTCCCACAGAGCAACTCAACGAAGGTGAATTTACATATCTGCTGTCTCTCTCACAAGTACTGTTGATGGGAGTGGGTCTGCAATGATTTCCAGAACCTCCCTTGAGGAGTTGCCCTCCACTGTTTATGTGCCATCAGGTTCTGATCTACTCTTTATATTGAGGCAGGAATCCTTATCTGGTCCTCCTTCCACTGGCTGGCATTCTCAGGGGTTCTTCCCTGGCTGGATCCCAAGCCTCCAAAGACTGCACCAGAGGGGGCCAGTGCCACCTAGACCTAGGGACACTGCCACCATCCCTGAGGTTGTAGGCCCACTCAGTTTGATTGTATCTGGAGAGACCAGACTCTCCCTACTGAGTTGCTCACCACATTCCCCCTCACACTCTCCCTGGCACTCTGCTTGCCTCCCCCTTTTATAGGTTAAAGGAGGAAGAACAGGGCACTAAATACTCAAACCCATATTTCTTTCTTTTGGCTGGTCAGGAAACTCAGAACACAAACTCTAGACCCCCTGGCTCCAAGCTGAGGCCCACTAGGGAACATCTCTCAGGGCTATGCTTAACCCTTCAAGTGTTCTCTAGTAACCTGCCTTGAACTGGATGGAGGGAGGCTGGTTACACTCTCCTCTTCCAAAATTCCTTCTGGTCCCTCAGAAGGGTTACCCAAAACTGGTGCCAACTCCTTTATGGGCAGTACTGTCCTCCTGGCATCCTCACGATGGACGTTATGCTAGCTCTCCCTCTACCTGTGGCCACTGCAGGCTGGAGGACACAGAAGGGCTTCAGATGTATAACAGCAGGCCTACATGCAACAGGTCCTAACTACAGAAGTGGCTGAGCACATACTAGCTACACTTTTCCAATACAGTTCTTTTTTTCTTTTCCCTGATAACTTTAGCCGTTAAACACTCAAACCAGCAAGTAAGTGCCTAAGGGCTGAAACAACACCCAGTTGTCCAGGAGCAGTCTTCACTTTTACTGAATCTTCACCTTTACTTCACTGCCCATTCTCCTTCTGAATCTCACAGGGACACAATGCTCACCACATTCCAAGACTAAATAAGGTAACATGGGTACAGAATAACAGAATGGGGTAAGGATTAGGGTTTAAAATGCCAAGGCACACCCATCACAGCTGTTCCTGCATGCACGGTGGGGGTGGGGTATTAGGGATGGAAGTCAAGGGACGGGGTGGGGTGTAGGAGTTGGGAACCTTAAGTTCTCCTCTTGCCTATTCCTGAGTGGGGTCTAAAGCTTGGGAACCATAAGGTTGTATTTCCCTACTTTTGACAGTTCAACTCTAATGGTGCATTAACAAAGTTTTTGCAATGAATTTCCTTACTTTTTCAGATAGTTTATTTGTATCCTTATCAGGACAGGGATAACTATTTTCAGCATGTCCTTTTTGGAACCCCACCTCATGAACACTGCTACTGTCATTTTGTTTATTGGTCCCGAAAGGTGATTTCGCACAGTGATGGTGCCATTCTGTGACACAGGTGTGAAAAGATGTTTCAGGCAGGATGTGAAGGATAACAGCTGTTCTGTTCATGAGGTGGTGTGAAGAAATGGCAACATTGAAAATTTGAAGTGAAAATATTAAAATTGACCAGGTTACACGAGGCGATATTGTACAAACTGCGCAACGCGCCTTAACATGTGGTCATTTTGAAAATTTTCACCAAATTTTCAACATGGGCTTTTTGGAACTCCATCTCATGAACAGTGCTACTTCCATTTTGTTCATTGGTCCCAAAAGGTGATTTCACACAGTGACAGCACCATTCTGCGCCACAGATGCAAACACATGTTTTGGGCAGATTGCGAAGAATGACAGCTATACTGTTCATGAGGTGGTGTGAAGAAATGGCAACACTGAAAATTTGGAGTGAAAATATTAAAAACTGATTAAGTTAGGAGCATGCGTAGAAAAGAAACTTAAATAACTTTGAACAGATTGATATTTTTTCACCAAACCTTCAAAAGGCACATCTATGGGGCAAAGGCTTTCAACCCTGAAAATGTCAGACCACAAGAAAAATCAGTTTCTGAGATACTGTACAGACATCAAAAGAAACTGACAAAATCCATTAAAATTTAACATTTTTCACTACTCTGTATCTGAAAATTCACAAAAGGGATTCACACGAAATTTGGCATGTTAAGAGACCTCACCCTAGCCGCAAACCCTGCTAAATGTTGTGTGAATCCATTTTACTATTGCAAAGTTATTAAAGTGCAAAGTGTGAGGTTTAACATTAAACTGCCTGGCCAACCCTAATATACTGGTGCTACTGCGCCAGTATAATATGTATATAGGTGATACATGATGGGCAGGAGTGTGATATGGAAAATATTCTCACTCCTGCAGAGTGAGCTCTGTATACTCACAAGTGCCGAAGGCATGAGTGAGAGTATCCAGAGCTCATGATGCAGGAGTGAGAATATTTTCCATATCTCACAATCTGCACATCATGTGTGTGATTTATACAATAGGACTGTAACTGATTTTGTTTAATGTATTTTACTTATGTCCTGTGTTTCTGCACGTTTATTACTCTGAGCTTGATTCTCTTTTTTGTGTTAGTTGTGCTCCACGGTTGTTTGGTGTTCTTTTGTGAATGGAGGTTTGGGTTATGTATACTTTGTATTCTCCATTGTCTGATTGGTTATTCATGTGTGTGGCTGTTCATGTAGTATGCTAATTGGTGTGGTCTGAGTTGCTTGTGTGAGTCATCTCGTCTGATTGGTGTATTTTTTGTGATGGGTGGGTTTTAGTGTGAAAGACAGCGTGCTATGGAAAGTCGGCGTTTTGCATGATTTTTATTTATTGAATATTTTCTGCTTATTGAAGTCAAGTTATTTATTTAATATTTTAGTTTGGCTACCATCTGCAGTGTCTTCAACTCGGTAACGAAGTGACTGGTATTGTTGTCCAGTTATTCACTGTTGTGCGGTAAGCTGCCTTTCTCCACTTTTTGTTATAATTGCAGCAGTTTTCTTTCATATGGGAAACAGTATTTCAGTCTTTGTTATGATTGACTAAGATCTTCTCTGTGTGTAATATTCTCTGTATCTAATGATGTACTGCTTCAATCAATCAATCAAAATCTTTATTTTTCCAGGTGAACATCTTAGTTTACTGGTAGCGTGCGGTTCTGTTCGCCAGCTACGTGCAAGTTGACTCAGGTTTAGTGCATTTACGCAAGGTTTGTGAACGCTGATTCGGGAGTCAGCCTTGTGGATTTGTATCCAGTATACTTAGTTATTTTTTGTGGATTTGGGCAGCATTCTTTAATTTTTTTTGCGTGCTTTGAAACTTATGACGTTCTATGGGTGCTGCTTCTGCTTTCATTTTCATCCGATTATTCTTACTGATTATATTATTTGCTACTGGGTAAGTGAGTGTGTACATATCTTTCATTTATTTCTGATGTGGTTTTATTTTAATGCATGTTTTTTGTCAGGGTTTGGAAAAATGTTTAATTTGCTGCACAGTGTACTGTTTCACGTTTTACTATTGCTCGGTTACTTTCACCGACCATATCATCATATGTTTATCGTTACAGTTTCTACTACCTTTTATTCTAACAACTTAACATGTTTTTATGTTTGCACTGTATCTCAGCAACATAAGATTTTCATTATACAGGAACATAAATGTTGCAGGATGATTCTACTTTGTCGTAACAGCTTCTTTGATATCTTGACATTCAGAGTCACTGAGTCTGTCTGAGGTGATACATCTTGGTCTCTTTTGGTTGGCGTTTTCATATTGAGGACCTACAGGGAACATATAAACATCAGCAGTGTCAGTGTCTCAGTAGGTAGCACACTCACCTCTGAGGCTGGGAGATCAGAGGGCTGTGGGTTCAGTTCCCACATCTGGCACTTGGGTTAATATCCCAGTACTGACACTGTAGTGCAGCATAAGAGGGGTGCTGCACTTCTGAGGTGCCGTCTTTCGGATGAGATGTTAAACTGAGGTCCCATCTGCCTGGATTGGTGGTAGTTCAGGTGGATGTTAAAGATCCCATGGCACTTATCGAAAAGAGTAGGGGAATTTCCCAGGTGTCCTGGCCAAATTTCCCTCATTCACTAAAAAAAATACCACCAACAGCTTAATCTGGTTCAAGGTCAGTTGGCATTCATCTGTATCCCTCTCCCCCGGGTCGTGCCTGAAAATAGGCAGGATTTGTCTAGTGCACTTACCCAGTCAACAAAAGCTAAATAGACAAATAAAATAAATAAATGCTACTGTGTATAGTGACATTTGAGTATATATTTTTTATGACACAAATGTATTTCAAGTCTTACCCTGTATGATATTAAATGTAATGTTTCTGGCACTGATATGTGGGTTACTGAAGCATGCTGATATAGACTCTTTCCACTAAGAAGTATCCTGGTGGCATTCAGTTTTCTGTTCAGTATTGCTGGATGTAGATGGAACTGGCTTCATCATTTTGTCACTGTTTGGCTGCATATATTTTGAGGTTGATGGCATTGGCGCCTCAGAGTTGCTCAATATATTGGAAATCTTGTCTTGCTTTTGCTCATTCAATTTAGAATAATCATTTAGTGAATGAACTTTTTTGTGTCCAGACACCTGAATAATATCTGTTGGATGGATATTGCTATCTTGCAGCTTTTGGATCAGGTGTTTTCTAGTTGAATGATTGGTTAGTTTTTCAGTAGTACATATGCCAGCAGATGTAATCATGTTCTTCATGATAGAACTGATAGAGTTTATTCCCAGTGGCTGGTTTTTGTACCAGCTTCTTGCTCTTTGTGTTTTATAGGAATGGTTGATAGCCAAGAAAAATGGAGAGTTACTAGAATTTGCTTTCATGGGTTGTTTGGCAGCATATATGATATACAGTACAAGTCACATTAGACTGTTTCATCAACTCACTGGTGTAGCATTTTTTTGGTGTGATTCTACTGCAGTGGCAACTTGAATTGTTGAAGCTTTTAATTCTTTTCCAACCATTCTTCACTGCCTATTCAACTCACTTGTACCTGTTTAGTAATATGGCAGTAGCTGTTTTGCAGTGTTTATGCAATGCATTTTCATGGCATTGTTTATAAATATCACAGCATTCCTTAAGAGCATTGTTTATAAATATCACAGCATTCCTTAAGAGTTGTTTAGTCTGTCTTCTGAAATGAAACTCATAAGCACTCAGCTGAAAATAAAGCTTATAGTCCTAACAGCTAGTTGCAAACCAATACTAAGCTTTTACTAATTCATTTAATTAAACACTGCACAGATTAGGAAACTCATTGAACAATGCTACACCAGTGAGTGGAGGGAACAGTTTAATGTGACTTGTACTGTAGTTGCTAACTGGGCATCTCTTTTTATCAGATATTTCATATGTCCAAGGTTTCACAGTATGAGTATCTTTAGGGTTTAGGCCAGTTCTTGTCTTTGTTTATCTTTCACAGGAATATTCCAGGTATCTTGTGTTGTTATCATCTGTACATAAGGTTATATCCCCCCACTGAACCTTGCGGGTTTCAGTATTACCCCCTATTCCAAAGTACACAGTCAGTGTAAGCCACATAGTGTTTATGAGAGATAAAGCATTGTCTGGACCCAGAATATTTAGCTGATATAGTTTATCTATAATAGTATCAGTCAGCTCATCACCAGCATGGGGGTTGTTGCCCATGCCTTTTTTCTTTTAGTTGTTTTTGTTTTGATAGGAGTACTTGCCTGGTTTGTACAAAGTTAGGGGGAACTGTTTAATGATTCTGGATATTCCATCTCTTTCACATAGTGCTCAAAAGACAGAAATTTAGATCACAGGCTAAGAGGTTCATATTCTGTCCCATCCTTCCGCTGACAGTACATGAAATAGTTATATAAAATATGGTCCAAGTCAGATGGAGGTATATTGTGGAAAAGGTGTGAGATTCCCATTTGGTCCTTCATTAAGTTTTTCAAGTGGTTTATATCATTTTCAGTTTTACATTTTGTATTTAAATTTTTGGTACTGCTTATAAATTCTTGTATGGCTTAGTTGTCCACAGTGACAGTCCAGTTTTTAGAAGTTTTCATGCTTTGAAGTGAGGTTGGTGTGTTGCTTTCCATTTTGTTCTCTGGATCAAGTAGTGGCTCTTTGTCACTTTCAAATTGTGAACAACTTAGAAATACTTCTTCATCGATATTTGTGGGTTTTGCCTTTTTCTTCAGTTTCAGTCAATTTCTTTGTTCAGGAGATATTTCTGATAAAGTTGTTTCTTTTGCTGACTTGTTAAACATTTTGTTTTTTCAGTTTGCCACAAATGGTAACTTCTGTATTTTCTTCTTCTCTGTGTAGTACACTCTGCTGGTTTGTCTCTGAAATGCAATGCTAAAATGCAGCTCTACAATTACTTCAACAAGACAGCAGCAGCTCCTAATTTACCAGGTGAGTGTGATAATGTGGGGGTCATTTGTTGAAATAGTGCCAACAGTGCTATGATGGTCAGAAGTCTACTGTGACATCAGCACAGTTATAATATCAGCCTGTGAGGTAAGCACAGTATGTATACATGTAAAATATTATCACACTCATAATATTTCTGGTAAAAAAATCACAGTGTGATTTTCTAGCAGGATTTACATCACTCTATGTAAAATACATGGATTTATTCACTACTCATTCGTCTCATCCCTATTATATAAATATATACATATACATATATATATATTTTTATGCAAAATTGTTTTAACTAGTTGTATAAGGGAGTCAATTACTTTTTACAGTCTGTGAGAGCAGAAATACCCCACTTCCTTATGGATGGGGTCTCCTGGAGGAGATCCCAAGTGCAAAGTTGAGGTAGTTCAACTGTGTGGCCTCCAGTGCAATGCTCATGCACCAGGCAAGATGTAACCTCCTGGAACTGATGTCAGAAGCTACTCCTGTTACTTAGTAGCAAAGTTATTTCTTCCATCCTTGGTAGAGGAAAAGGCCTATTATTGAAACTGTTGCAATCAACTGTGGTGCACCCGTTGCAGAGATTGGGACCCTTCTTACTCTTGATATCTTTCTTTCCTGAAAATCGATTTTGTTGCCTCACACATAGTTTAAAGGATGGGGCTTCCTGACTCATTCCACACCAGACCTGACAGTCCAGATAGAGTAACCCGTTTGCTGTCCTCCAGTGTCCATGTAGAGGACCTTATTCATGTGGATGCTCCTGTCCATGTTCCAGCTTGAAACTTTAGTCTTGGCAATACAGTCAATTTGCTCTTTGTGCTGCTTGCAGTACTTTTGGTCTCCTGTGGCCATGGCCTTCTTAGCTTCAGTTAACAGAATACACTTGCTGTGAGTCTCTATGATCTTCCATCCTGCCATGTAAGGGAAGCAATACCCGTACCAGCTGGGTTTCAAGCCATCTTTTGATGGCACAGCCAGTTCAGCAAATTTTCCCACAAAGCCTGATGTCTCCTCAGCCAGGCGGTAGCCATGGTCCTCACCACCATTTTTTCATGACCTCATCAGTGGCTTGTTGATAAGAAGTCTGATTCTCCAGCCAGGGCATCAGTATCTGTTTGCTCTGGTTCCTCTTGCTCTGTTTGTTTTGTTGCCTCTAGTGTCATGGCACAAGTCAAGGGAACAGACTTAGAGGCTCCTGGGAGAGACTCTAGGGTGGCTGACTCAGTTGCTTCTTCAATCAGGTCCTCCATCACCACCACATCTGCAGACTCGGGTTCTGCAATGTCTTTTGGTGTGACATCTGACTACTGGCCCTCTTCTTCTTGGGTCTGACAGAGATGACTAAGGACCAACTTCTAGGCAGGCCAAAGGGTCAGTAGCCACTACAGGAGACAGGGCCATGAAACTGGCATGTGTTTTCAGGCCTAGTGAGCAACCTAGCCACTCTGGACTGCCAGTCAGACTGACCTTCATCAATGACCCACTCTCGCTAGCAGGCACACCAGAACTCACACTCATTGCACAGCTGACCAGGGAGGAGGCATGTGACCACATTTAGGACATCACCAGATCTCAGCCTGAATGGTCCAGCTTCACTTCCTGCATCCCAGCAATCACCTCCTAGGCCCGGAGCATCTCTGATAGGTGGGGGCCTCATTCCAATGTAGGCCTTCAATTAAGGCCTGTTCCACCTGCCTCAAGCCCTGGGCTATGGCCTCCACATCCAGCTAGTGCAGTGCCCATGGGAGACACTGTTGGCAGTGACCCTCCCAAGGTCTGCTCTTGGGCATTACAGTAATTTCTCTAGCACTTGGCTTTCTCACTGGAGCCTGAGAACTCTCATTTGCTGGTAGTTTGCCATTCCCTCAATCATGGACCGGAAGTTCGGACTGCATTATTTCTTCATGGTGGTCCCTGTCTCCAAACATTCCTGACTTTCTTTCTTGCTTTTACAAAAATTCAATAAGGTTCAGGTTAGGAGTTTGTACCACTGCAGACACCAGAGGATCAATGCAATTATCTGCAATACTACTGATACTTGGTTTCAAGGTTCTGTTTCCTATGCTTTATTTCTTTTGAAACAATACTTGTGGTGAATCCCTTGAGGGCAGCTTCATTAACAGAGGCCTTATTCTAGGGCTTACAACAAAACTGGAAGAGGTCCACAGGCACTCCTGCTGGGCATGTGGTGGGCAATGTGAAGTGATCCAGTCATCTGCTAATTCCTTGGGATCTGGTGCTGCAGCAGCAGCTGATAAGAATTCTCTGGGGTCCTTAGTAGTCAGGTACATATGAACATATGAACATGCCAGCAGATGAAAGCATTACTTATCTAGTCTGCTTGATTGTGCAGCTCCCTGTGTATTTACAAAGGGAACCACCCTCCATTTCTCTTTTGACCTCCCTCTACTTCCCCCTCTCCCCCAATTTGCCCACCTTCTAACTGCAATTTTTCCTCTCACCCTGTCCCAATCTCTCTTGAAGCTGTCCACCATTTTTAGGGATACCACCCCTCTTGCAGCTCATTCCACTTTGCTACCACCCTCTCTGTGAAACAGTGCCTCCTCATCTCCTTTCAAAACCTTCCCCACACCAGTTTTAAGCAGTGCCCCTAGTTGTCTTGTTCCCACTAAGGCTGAAGTGGCCTGCAGTGCTCACCCTGTTAATACCCTTAAGGTTCTTGAAGGTCTCAGTCATGTCTACCCTCTCCCTTCTTTTGTCAAGAGCTTGCTGGGCCTCTCCTCATAGGTGTTGCTCTGCTGATCCTGGAGCATCTTGGTTGCCCTTCTCGTGACTGTCTCCAGAAAGTTGATATCCTTCTTAATGTATGGGCACCAATACTGCACACTGTACTCCAGATGTGATCATGTCAGTGACCGGTATTACGCAGGATGACCTCTACCTTCCTAGTGGTAATTTCCTTGGCTATGCAGCCCAGCATCCAGTTTACTTTGGCTGTTGCTCCTCTCTTGTAGTGTGCAGAGTGTTTCAGATCACTTGTGATTATTACTCCAAGGTCCTTTTCTTCTTCTTACTTAGTTATCTGGAATCTACCCAACCAGTATTTGGTCCCTGGGTTCTTTGCACCCAAGTACCTAACTTAAGACACAGTATGGTCTGAAACAAAAGAGGTGCTTGAATGCACAGTACAAAGGACACCAAAAATGTAGATGAGTAATGATATTGTCACAAGACAATATCAGTGACATACTGTTATTGTAAAAAATTGTATTTCATGATATAACGCTTCATTCATACTTACTGTAATGCATATATTGTAACCATTGTTTCATTTTATTTTGTAAAACCTTATTAGGCTTCTGATAGCGGCCTTTCATTTTAACAAAAATGCAGCAAGGGCTCAGGCAGTGACCAGAGAGGGGAATCCAAAATGGGGTGTCTCATTTCCAAAGTTCTGAGGAGGAACTCCGGTCATTAAGCAGGTGAAGGTGCTATCTACCCATGGTAAGTTACAGTATTATGCTTTGTCAGTTTTCTCCCAACTTAACAACATGCAGTGCATGCATGTATGGGGAGGACAGAGCCTAGGGGAGTACATGATGACAGATGTATGCAGGGCATGCATGAGAGCACACACAGCCACGCGCGCTGACATCATTGCAGTTCCATGTGCAACCATACAAGAAAGCAATTATGATCAGTACTGAATGAAGCTCCTGTGCCTCCTCTCTAGAATAATGGTATCAGCACAAGTGTTAGCTGGGCTTCATACGTAGATATGGGTCTCTCTCTCCCTCGTCAGCCACGCTGTATGTGTTGAGCTGCATCCCTCCTAGTATTGGTGTCTTGGAGAGGAGGGTGGAATGAGGGGGACATGACAGACACAGAGTTACATCCCTGCCTGAACCTGAGTGAAAAAATTGGAATTCTGAAAAAATATATATTAAACATATTAATATATGTTAAGCCACAGTGCATTGTATAAATTATAGAAGGAAACACACAATTTCTGATTGTCTTAGTTCTATAAAAGTCCTAGAAGTTGTTTTTCTTCTGCTGATTTTCTTAGTAGTTGGTCAGAGATGGTAATTTTAGAATACACTCATGTGCAAATAGTACTGTGGTAATGGCAGGGATTGATCACAGCTAACAAAAGCTGTAAACTATTGGACCACTAATTCTGTAAAATTGTCTGGCCTACAGAAAATGATGGTGGCCCACTGGGAAATGCATTTTTCATATATAAAATTACTACATCTGCTGCAGTGTGTGATACAATGCCATCACAGATTGCTCAGCTAGCTATGAATAAAGAAACACAGCTCACTTCCCTTGTCTGGACCTCCTTTCTACCATGCTAAGTGAAACATTGGTTCATTATAATAGTCTGTCCATCGGAAAGCCACACTAGCCAGTACCTTGTCATACTAGCCCACTGGCCATGTGATGTGTATTTTCACATGACCTGCTCCCTGCAAACTCTGCTCCTTACGTGCCAGTATGGTGACATCAGGAGCAGTGTAACTGAAGCTTTTAAAGTTGTTGTTCCATGGATGACACACATAGCAGCTTCTTTGTGCAGTACATGAACTCCACTACAGCTGCTGTCCCATCTGAGTATTTTCATTGCCTTTACAGGGTACTGTCCATTCTGGCCATCAGCAGATGAGTTCCTCTTGCCCAAGGCAGAAATTATTGCACTTGGGATAGCAGGCCACTGCTGAACTTGAACCCTGTAATGGGTGTTGATGATTGAAAACTATACCACCAGTTGGTGATATGATTACTGCACAATGTGCAATGTTGCAAATACATAAAACTGTACCAATAGTGAGTTCTCAGTATAAAGCACAAACTATGATTTGGTTGATTATTGATATTTGTTGATGATTGCTACAAATACAAGAATCCGTATAGTGTCTTACATTCAGAGTACGTTGATAAATTGAATGAAGCGGTACTGACCCTTCGCACACAGTATCCTAGCTACAAAAAAGCAAAGGATATGACAAGAAACACTGACTGCCCACCTCCCATAGCTGCGCAATATTACAAGCAAGACAAGAGCCTGCTGGTAACCATGCACAGATCCAGGTTCAACAAGTCTGATGCATCACAAACATATGTTGAAATAATAGTACTCTCACGTTATAAGTAATAACACTGTCATGTTTTTCCTCTGCTTTTGCAGCTGCACACCACACAATGCAGACAATATTCAGTTGGGTATTGCTCACAGAAGGAGCATCCCTTTCAGACTGAATTTCACTCCATGTCTCCACAGAAATAATTAAATTAGCTGTACCACTGCATAGAACAAGGCTGCATATGGCCAGATGCCAAATAGCAAATAACAAAACATTATAGCGTCAAATAGACGGTGGGATACGTTACGGATAACCATGCATTTAGGACAGTTTGGCATGCAATGCGCTAAGTTGCCATCTGCATGATCATTAGGAGCCCACTTGCATGCGTGGTGTATCTTTGGTGACACTAAGACAGTTCACATGAACGCCTGGGTGGCAGTTGTGCACACCGCAACTGCATTCCTCGACCATTATATATAGAATAATACATAACAGGAGCTCATAACGTGAATTTAATGCACACCTGAGGTGTGGGATGCTTCATCAATCCCAAGGGGTTTATCAAAGCATCCCACACTGACAGTGTACATTAAATCAGAGTTTTCCTCCCACCCTCCCAATGTATTGTTTATGTAACTGCTGGTATCAGTTTTTTCATTCTTAGGATTTCATTTTCTGTTATGGTAGCTGTAATTTTGACTGGCCAGTAGATGTTGCTGTTGTGCACACTGTCCTTATTTGTGGAGACTCTCTGTATTTATTTCTTTAATTGTGTAAGTCTTCATGTTGGTTTGAATGTTTTTTTTGTTTTGTTTTCACTTATCCGAATTGGCTCCAGTAGCTGAAGTAGTTGAGGCAGCAGAGTGAATAGCCGCGCAGTGATGGCAGTTGCAGTCAGGCTGAGGTTCAGTCCCAGGATTCAGTTTTAGAGCTATGAACTAAAAGGTTAGTTTTATTTATTTATTTATTTATTTATTTTAACAAAAGCCAGGATAGAACAATGTTTTTTGCCAGTGTGGAGAGTAGATCTGTGTGATCAGCACTTGCCCGGTGCCATACTGAGAAAACTGCTGTTCTTATCTGTGGAGTTGTCAGTGTGAGATGGCTCTAAGCATGTGAACAATGTAGAAAACCTGGCGCGTGTTCACCATTATAGTTTTTATGTCATTTTTATTAGGAAAGTAGGAAGTGCATCCTTTGAGCTAAAAGCTCCTTTATGAAGGATTCTCATCATACAAAAGACTTTGACTTTGACTTTGACGGCAGAAAAGGACCACTTGGCCCACCCAGTCTGCCCATTTTCCTACCTACTGGATAAGCTGCAGATTCTAGTTAACCAACAGCCTGCTTCCTGCAACCCCGCACTATAATTGCTTTGTGTCTGTCCCAAGCATGTTTGAATTCCCCCACTGCTTTAGACCCAACGACCTCCTCAGGAAGGCTGTTCCATTTATCCACCACTCTCTCTATGAAAAAGAATTTCCTCACATTACCCCTGAGCCGTCCCCCCTCTATCTTTAAATTGTGCCCCCTTGTTCTTACACATCTCTTTTCTGAAAGATGCTACCCTCCTGGACTTTGTTGATTCCTTGAGGTACTTGAACGTTTCTATCATGTCCCCTGCCCTCCTTTCAGCAAGGGTATACATATTAAGCTCTCTCAGTCTCTCTTCATATGGTTTCTGATGTAGACCCTGCACCATTTTAGTTGCCCTCCTCTGGACTGCTTCTATCCTGTCTATGTCCTTGCATAGATGAGGTCTCAAAACTGCACACAGTACTCCAGATGGGGTCTCACCAACTGTCTGTATAGAGGGATAATCACTTCCTTTTTCTACTTGTGATGCCCTTCCTATGTATCCCCTGGCTCTCCTTACTGACTTCTCACATTGCTTACCCACCTTTAGGTCATCTGATATGACTACTCCCAGGTCCCTTTCCATTTTTGTTGTTGTTAGTACCTCCCCTGCTATTGTGTACTCTTCTCCTGGGTTTTTGTTTCCCAGGTGCATTACTTTGCACTTCTTTGCATTGAATCTAAGTTGCCATATGTCTGACCATTCCTCCAACCTTGCCAAGTCCCTTCTCATCTTTTCTACCCCCTCTTGTGTATCAACTCTGTTACAGATCTTTGTGTCATCTGCAAAGAGGCATATCTTTCCTTCCAGACCCTCTGCAATGTCACTGATAAAGATGTTAAAGAGGATTGGACCCAGTACTGAGCCCTGAGGTACTCCACTAGTAACCCCCCTTTCTTCGGAATGTGTTCCATTCACTATTACCTTCTGTGTCCTGTAGTGCAGCCAGTTCGCTACCCAGGCTACCACCCTGGGACCCACTCCCAGGCTGGCTAGCTTGATTATTAATCTTTTGTGCGGGACTGTGTCAAATGCCTTGCTAAAGTCTAGGTAGGCCATATCCACAGCCCCTCCCTGGTCTATTACTTTGGTCACCCAGTCAAAGAAATCAATTAGATTAGTCTGACATGACCTTCCTGCTGTAAATCCATGTTGCTTTGGGTCCTGTGCCCCTCTGGCCTCTAGTGCTCAACAATTCTTTCTTTCAGAAGTGATTCCATCATTTTCCCTACCACTGAGGTCAAACTTACAGGTCTGTAGTTTCCTGCTTCTGCCTTGCTCCCACTTTTGTAAAGGGGAATCACATCTGCCCTCCTCCAGTCCTCAGGTACCACCATATCCTGCCATGATTTGTTAAAAAGTATGGTCAGTGGTGTCACTAGGTCCCCCCTTAGTTCTTTTAGGATTCTGGGGTGGATCCCATCAGACCCCATTGCTTTGTCCACCTTGAGTTTTAGGAGTTCTTTCAGGACTCTTTCTTCTGTGAATGGACTGGTATCAACCCTCCTACCCAGAGTGCTTCTATTGTCTGGTTTAGGTAACTGCTCCTCATCTTCTTTTGTGAATACTGAGCAAAAGTATTCATTCAGTATCTCTGCCTTTTCACTGTCTCCCTCTGCCCACCTCCCCTCTCCTTTACTAATCTTCACTATCCCTCCCTTAACCTTTCTATGCTCTCTAATGTACCTATAAAAGGTTTTATCCCCCTTTTTGACTGAGTTGGCTATTTTTTCCTCGGTTTGTGCCTTTGCCATTCTGACTGCCTTTCTTACTTCTTTCTGCTTTAATTGATACAGTTCCCTGTCGTGCTCCCTCTGTGATTCCTTATACTTTTTGAATGCAGCCTTTTTCTCCTTAACCTTCCCTGCCACCTCTTTTGAGAACCATAGTGGTTTTTTGCTCCGCTTTGTTTTCTTTCTTTGTTTTACACAAAGACTTGTTGCCTCTATGATGGCAGTTTTGATTTTTCTCCATTGTTCTTCCACCCCTCCTATTTGGCCATTTGCTAGTGCATTCTTCAGGTGTTCACCCATTTTGCCAAAGTCAGCCCTTCTAAAGTCCAGTATCCTTGCTTTTGTATGGCTTATCTCCATGGTTGTGCTCATTGTGAAGCACACTGTGCAGTGGTCACTTGTTCCCAGATGTCTACTGACTTCTAAATTTGTGATCCTCTCTCCATTTGAGAGTACCAGGTCTAGTATTGCTCCCTCCCGAGTGGGTTCCAGCACTAGCTGTCTAAGGTCTCGCCTGCAAGCATCGAGAATGACCCTGCTCTTGGATGCATGCAGTACATGTCCTCCAGTTAACATCTGGCATATTCAGGTCCCCATCAACAGTATCTCCCCTTTTTCAGCCATTTTGAGAATGTCCTCTATCATTTTCTTGTCCATTTCCTCCCTTGAGACGGGGTCTGTATACAACCCTGTGCGGATTGTGATGCCATTCCCATCTCCAAGGTAACCCAGAGTGCCTCTTGTCCTCCCCTTTACTTTTTAGTTCTGTAGCTTTGATCCCTTCCTTATGTATAGAGCTACTCCACCTCCTCTTTGCCTTCCCTGTCCTTCTGTAGATTGTGTACCCTGGTATGTTGACATCCCATTCATGGTTCTCGTGTACCATGTTTCTGTGGACTGCCACAATATCCAATTGTTCATCTTCCATCAAAGCTACTAGCTCAGAGAGCTTGTTTCCAGACCACGGGCATTAGTAGTCATTGCCCTCCATTTAATGTTGGCTTGATCCTTTTTCCCATCCCTGCTCTTATTGCTCTTATCTATTTTACCATTTACCCCATCCTTCCCTGTGATGAGCTCTGTACCTCAGTGTTTACCCTACTACCTGCCCTGTTTTGTGGGGGGAGGCTTGACTTTTCCTGCCTTTTATCAGTACTTCCCCCCTTATCTAGTTTAAAAGCTTGCCAAGGAAGCATTTAAACCTGTCACCTAGGAGCTTGGTCCCCTTTGTGGACAAATGCAGACCATCATACCAGTATAGACCTTTATCTCTCCAGGTGGACCCCCAGTCCCCAATGAAGCCAAAGCCTTGTGATCTGCACCAGTTTTGCAACCATTCATTAAACTGCATGGTGTGCAGTACCCTAGCCTCATTCCTGCCATGGACTGGTAGCACCTCTGAGAAGGTTACTATGCTTGCTACCCATCTGAGGCCCCTCCCCAACTCCACAAATTCATTCTGCACTGCACTGATCCCATGCTTAGCTAGGTCATTTGTCCCAAGGTGGACAATGATATCTAGTTCTGTCTCCTGTGATGCTGCTTCTACAATTGTGAGGATTCGCTTCTTGTCCCTCCAAGCCATGGCACCAGGCAGGCAGCTTACTTCCTTCTCTCCCTTCCCCAGTTCTACCCCCTAACAATTGAGTCCCCTATCAGTAGCTGTTTCCTTCCCCTGTGGTGTCCCTTGCCACACTTTTGTGGGTCTCCCTTGTGGATGTCCTCAGCATTCTTCTGGGTCTCCACTGAGGGTGCCATCATAGAGGAACCTTGCTCTGCCAGAATGGCATCTGATTTGTGTAGAGGTACAACTGGGGGGCTTCACCTCTGGTCCACCACCCGCACCCTCCCAGAACCCACTGTGGTCCTACTGCTCTTCATACTCCGAAACCTCTGACTCAGTGGTTGTGGCAGTGGTGCTCTTTGGGAGGGGGAGGCCTCCTTAGTCCTTGCTAGTTCAGCCTGGAGGTGGGCAACCTCCTCTCTCAGAGCTGACAGTTGCCTACAAATAGAACAGCAACGCAGTTTCCAGAATGTTTCCCAGAAAACTGCTGCCCCACAGCCAGTGCATTGCACCACTCCCCACATGTCCCGCTCCCTTATTCTATACAATATGTAATTATCAAGGCCACTGTTTTTCGGTTTTTACCGGAAAATCCAGTAAAATTCCGGAATTAGGGCTGCCTGAAGACCAGTAAAAACAAAGATTTCATGGAACCTGGCATTTTATATCAGATCAGTAGATCTACAAAACTTGTGTTTTTCTTTTAATTCCTTCCTGTACTATTTTCAATTTGCTCTATTTAATGCTCTGTATATTAAGCCTTCTTTAATTCTGATTACTTATGCACATACTAAAAGAATGATAGCAGAATCCCGGTAAAATCCAGAAATTAGAGTAACAATCACCGGTGTAATTCTGGAATCTGAAGTCTTGAAAACGGAATTTCATTATTTTAATCACCGTAAATCAGTGGCCTTGGTAATTATATATGTATTATTATTTGTTTTGTGTAACTACTCTTTATGCACGTTGCAGGGTTATTAGGAATATGACAGTTCTGCCCCAAGACCTATTGAGGAAGTGATGTCAGAACTGTGGCTATAAAGGAAATGCCACGCCTGAGGGGTGGGGTGGGAAAGGTGGGTGGTTGGTGCACAGCCACTGGTGACTGTTAGAAACAATCAGATACACAGCTGTTCCACCACCCTGGTGAGTACTGTCCTTTATAGTAATACAACTAACACCACAATTTACTAGACCACGGCTCCAACACAAACCAAACCACTCTACTGAGTCCAAGGATAAAAATGAACTCACTCCTCAGCCAGCAGGACACTTAAAATGTTACAAAAATATCCTTCAAAATGCTAGGTCTCAACCCCCTCACTCAAGCAAATTCAGTTGTATCTCACTCTGGTTATAGAATTACTACCCTTTTAAAGGAATCCTGCAATTCTCTGCTTAATGCCAATAAGGAAAATAAAAGGGGGGGGAGACAAGACAGGTAAGAACATATGCAGCTACAGTAGGAAGCATTGTCAAAATAGAACAATTAAGTACAAAGAGTATACAGTATCACAGTACAGTCATTAATATCACAGAACTCACAAAATTTGGAACACCAGATTATAAGGGATCACATCCAAAGTGAGGAGGTAAAGTGCAAAGTCAAAAGGTACAGGAACTGAGTAACAGTGAGTGAGATAGTAGAAGCAGCACTAGCAATGGTCCTAGGTCTAGCTAAGTGGGATGCAGGAGATAAGTAGGGGACAATGACAGGACCCACCAGGTTAGCTAGTTGTGGACACAGTGGTAGGGGGTTAAGGGAGGTAGATAGTAGGGGGATTAAGGGGGGCATGGAGACAAGAGAGACTTGGGGAGGAAGTGGGGGGCAGGGGCATGGGTAATGGATATTAAGTGTGCAGTCTGGGCCAGGCCAAGGCATCAGGGGAGCTAGTATCCACAAGGGGCTACAGGTGGCAAAAGCACTGCTCAGGGGGTGCAATGAATTTTCTTAGCTCAGTTCTGAAGTGGCTAAGGCTTGTGTGGCTGTTAGCAAAGAAAGGGAGTGCACTGAGCTGGGGGGAACTCTTACAGCAAAGGTTCACTTTCCCAAGGCTGTTTTTGTAAAAGGCACAGCTAGTGCATGTTTAGTGACATTTCTAGTGGCATGCTCAGCTGGGGCTGGTCAGAATATGGCCTGTGAGGAAGGTAGTGCAAGACCAAGGAGGGTCTTCTTCCCAAGGATACAGGAATGAAGCTTCATCTGGTCTTGGAGAGGGAGCCATTTCATCCTAATATAAAGATCGCATGTATGCATAAGGCGATCAATACCGAGGACAAATCTGCAGGCTTTATTGAGGGAGGTCTGTACTCTGTGAAGACTGGTGTCAGTGGCAGCATCATATACCACGTTTCCATAGTCAAGTATTGGTAGAATTGTACCTCTAACTGCCTGGAGCCTAGCCTCAGTTGTAAGGCAGAACCGAACCCTATAGAGGGCACCTAGCTTCCTGTTGGAGGCAGTGGTGATATTGGATATGTGCTCATTAAAGAAAAGGGATTCTTCAATAGTAACACCTAGATACTGGAATGAGGACGCCTGCTTGAGGACAGATAGAGAGTTGTAGGTAATTGAGAGAGGCTTTGTTAGTCTCCTCTTTTGGCGACGCGTGAATAGCATAGTTTTAGTCTTTTTGCTGTTGAGCACCAGCAGACTATCGGTGAGCCAGTTTTGAATAAGATTAAAGTTGTGCTAGAGGTTCCTGGTGAGCATTTCTTGGCAGGAACTACGAGAGAAAATGACTGTGTCATCCACATAAAGCAGTATCTCTGAGGTAAGGCAGGCAGCCGGTAGATTATTCATGAAGGGGCTGAATAGAAGAGAGCCCACGATAGACCCTTCGGGGACCCCAACTGTAACTTTGCAGTTCTCAGATATAACTCCATTGATTTTTACTTGCTGGGAGCATCCAGTCAGGTAGCTGGAGAACCATCTGATTGTAGTTGGGGATAGTGCTAGGGCACTTAGCCTATGGAGCAGTAGCTGGTGATTGACAAGGTTGAAGGCCTTGGTCACATCAGTGAAGATTGCCCCTACCAAGCTGCCCTGGTCAAGTGCCTCATACACATGACCAGTGAAATCAATTAGAGCCATGCTCATGCTGTGCATCTAGTGGAACCCATGCTGCTGGGGGAAGAGGAGGTTGTATATAAGCAAGTAGTCCATGAGCTGATCGGCTATGATTCTCTCAAGCGCTTTGGACAGCAGGGAGAGGATTGATATGGGTCTATAGTTGGCTACTAGTGCTCTGTCTCCTCCTTTTAGCACTGGGGTGAACAGAGCAGACTTCCAGGCAGAAGGGAAAGAGGACATGTGGAGTGATATGTTCAAATGGTCAATGAACCAACCAGGTTAGGGAATACCCTTGACCTTGTGCTGGCAAATGGGGACTTTGTGAGAGAACTTACAGTGGAGGAACCGCTGTCAGGGAGTGACCACCACTCAGTATGGCTCACATTGGATATGGGCAAGGAAGGAGTGGAATCTGGCACAATAGTGCTGGACTTCAGGAGGGCTGACTTTGGGAGGATGGGGGAAGTGGTAAAAGGGTACCTGACCAGAATTCAATCTAGTATGGACACTAACCAGAGGTGGGAGCTCATAAAGCTGGGGATAGTGGAGGCAACCAAAACCTGCTGCAAAGCCCAGAGCAAGAAGGCTAGGGCTAAGAAACTGATCTGGTTGAGCAAGGAGGTTATGGAAAGGTAAGGAGAAAGAGCTGCCTTTAGGAAGTACAAGAAAACAGGGAGGGTGGAGGACAGGAGGAGTACTTGACAGAATCGAAGGAGGTGACAAGGGCAGTGAGGGGAGCCAAAGCATCTACGGAACTCAGGCTGGCACAAGGCATTAAGAAGGGGGAGAAGGACTTCTTTAAGTACATCAGGGAGAAAAGGAGCTGTATGGACCACATAGTAAGGATTAGGAAGGAGGGGGTTGGGTGGAAGCAGGGCGTGATAAGGCGGAAGCACTGAATGAGTATTTCTGCTCAGTATTTACTAAAGAGAAGAGGGGGTGACATCCAAGGTGGGGGAAATGGCAGAAGCAGGGCAGAAAGTGGTGACAGATGGGGAAATCATGGAGAGCAGAGTTTGAGAGGGTTTGAAGGCACTGAGGGTGGACAAGGCGCCAGGCCCAGATGTCATCCACCCCAGGGTACTGAAGGAGCTGGCAGAGGTCCTTGCAGGACCTTTAGCAGACCTATTTAATGCCTCACTACATTCGGGGTGTGTACCTCAGGACTGGAGGATGGCTCATGTGGTGCTCCTCCACAAGAGTGGCCCCAAGGATGAACCGGAAACTACAGACCAGTGAGCCTCACATCCATCGTGGGTAAGCTAATGGAGACTATCCTGAAGGGAGGCTGGTGGCCTTCCCTAGAGGCAAGGACTACAGGACAGCAGACAGCATGGCTTCATACGTGGCAGATCCTGCCAAACTAACCTGGTCGAGGTTCTATGACTGGGTAACTAGGCAACTGGACAGGGGCCATGCAGTGGATGTCCTGTATCTGGACTTCAGTAAGGCATTCGACTCAGTGCCACATGGAAGGCTGGGAAGGAAGTTAGTGAGGCACAGGGCGGGTACAAAGCTGGTGATATGGGTAGGAAACTGGCTGCAGGAAGGCAACAGAGGGTGGTGGTGGGTGGGGAGCTCTCACACCCAAGGACAGTGGCGAGCGGTGTTCCACAGGGCTCAGTGTTGGGACCAGTGTTGTTTGGGATATTCATTGCAGACATATCATGGGACATCAACAGCAAGATCAGTCTGTTTGCTGATGATACCAAGGTAGGCGCGGTGGTGGATGACCTAGGGGGATGGCAGGGGTTGCAGGATGATCTGGCAAAGCTTGAAACCTGGTCAGACACCTGGCAACTGGGCTTTAATGCCAAAAGGTGCAAGGTGCTGCATTTTGGGGTGAAGAACCCAAGGAGGAGTTACCAGCTGGGGGTGCAGCTAGCCCAGACAGAGGGAAGAAGGATCTGGGTGTGCTCATTACAGGGTCAATGAACAACTCAGCACAATGTGGGAAGGCAGCTGCAAAGGCCAACAAAATGCTGGGTTGTATTGCAAGGGGTATATCCTCAAGGAGGGAGGAGGTGATTCTTCCACTGTATAGGTCATTAGTTAGACCACACCTGGAGTACTGCGTGCAGTACTGGTGTCCGTATCTGAAGAGGGACATTAAGTTACTGGAGGGGGTGCAGCGCAGAGTGACAAAGATGATCAAGGGGCTGGGAGACTTATACGAGAGGAGGTTGAAGGAGTTGAACATGTACTCACTGGAGGAGAGGAGAGGAGACAGGGGTGACATGATTGAAACCTTTAAATACATGAAAGGAATAAACAAGACAGGTACAGAGGGGCTGTTCAAAGTAAGGGAGGGGAGGGACACCAGGGGCCATGATATGAGACTGGAGCAATGAAGGTTCAGGAGGGAGATGAGGAGACACTTTTTTACAGAGAGGGTGGTGGCTGGGTGAAATGCGTTACCTGCTGAAGTGGTATGCAGTAGAACAGTGGACTGCTTCAAATGAGGATGGGGCAGGACAAGGGGGAGGGTTAATGAAGGGGAAGGGTGGAAGAGAAGGGCAGCTGCAGAATAAGGGGTGCTAGCTGCACATTCGAGCAGACTTGATAGACCTCTAGGCCTTTATCTGCTGGAAAATTTCATATGTTCGTATGTTGAACATCTTGATGATGGGAATAATGATCTCAGGTAGCGCAATGTCGATTAGTTTCATATCAAGGCCATCACCTCACATATGGGTTTTCCCAAGGACTCTGGTGACGTACTTTCTGGCTTCAGCCACAGTCACTTGTCTGAAGTAGAAATTAGGGCAGCAGTTAGAGGAGGTTGATAGATTGGTGGGTAGAATACCGCCAAGGGGCATGGTGGGTCCTGGAGGGAGGACCACGCTATAGCCCAAGAAGGCTTCGTGGAATACATTGACCATGGCAGCATCATCAGTAATGATCTCCCCCTTATGTTGGAGCATGGAGGGGGGTGATCTATCATCAGTCCTGAGAAGGTTCTTTTTTTATTTATTTATTTATTTTATTTAGCTTTTGTTGACCGGGTAAGTGCACTAGACAAATCCTGCCTATTTTCAGGGACGACCCGGGGGAGGGGGGTACAGATGAATGCCAACTGACTTTGAACCAGATTAAGCTGTTGGTGGTATTTTTAGTGAATGAGGGAAATTTGGCCAGGACACCGGGGAAATTCCCCTACTCTTTTCGATAAGTGCCATGGGATCTTTAACATCCACCTGAACTACCACCAATCCAGGCAGATGGGACCTCGGTTTAACGTCTCATCCGAAAGACGGCACCTCAGAAATGCAGCACCCCTCTCATGCTGCATTACAGTGTCAGTATTGGGATATTAACCCAAGTGCCAGATGTGGGAACTGAACCCACAGCTCTCTGATCTCCCGGCCTCAGAGGCGAGTGTGCTACCTACTGAGCCACTGACACTGCTTTATTGAGGGACAGAACTTCTTCCCATCTCCCAGACTCTGGGACCACTGGGTCTTGTGAAACATAGCGTTGGCCTGTCAAATTGCCCAGGTACATTTGTTTCTGGCTGCTCTGCAATTTTGTATGTCTGGGATTCACTGATTAAATTCTGTTTCTCTCTCTCTCTCCTCTGATGAACAAACTGACTCCTGAGCACAGTGATGGGTACTTTTGTACTGCCAGAGAGGGCACCTCATGGACCAATAAAAGCTGTCACTTACTCATTGCCCAGCTGGCAGATCTGTCCTTGATGCTCCACTGGTCCATGCCCTTCCCATCTAAACATTGTTGGAGCTTCCAATTCCAGTTAGTCTGTCTTGGTCCAGTGGCAGAGGCAGCATCCCTTTGCTGATGGCAAGCTCCAAGTAATACCCACTCCTGATGGCACTGCATTCTGCAGCCCACTGACACAGTCAGCACCCTGGTGTCCCAAATGCGTATCAGCCCAAGTTTCAGTTACAGCCAACGTAACGCAAGGTACTGCTGCCACAAGGTTCCAATAATAGGGGTACACACCCAGCCATGGGGGGTACATACAGAACATAGGATTACCACACACAGAGTGTGTGCTCCTTGCCTACTATCACTTAACTGCTAACAGCTACTGCTAAGTGGAAGGGGCCTGTGACCTATGAAAAGTCAGAGTCATTTGAGCCCCAACTCCATTCTGATATAACTTTAGAAGCAGCAGATAGCAGCTGAAAGGGAGCTATCATTTACTTTTAAAAACACCTCATTTTGGAGAGGGAAGCTAGCAACTAAAAGGGAGCTAGCATTTGCTTTTAAGAGTATCTATTTTGGAGAAGAAGACGGGAATCAGCTAAATCTCCCCTCCCCAGTCACTTAACTGCTAACAGCTACTGCTAAGTGGAAGGGGCCTGTGACCTATGAAAAGCAGAGTCATTTGAGCCCCAACTCCATTCTGATATAACTTTAGAAGCAGCAGATAGCAGCTGAAAGGGAGCTATCATTTACTTTTAAAAACACCTCATTTTGGAGAGGGAAGCTAGCAACTAAAAGGGAGCTAGCATTTGCTTTTAAGAGTATCTATTTTGGAGAAGAAGACGGGAATCAGCTAAATCTCCCCTTCCCAGTCACTTAACTGCTAACAGCTACTGCTAAGTGGGAGGGGCCTGTGACCTGTGAATAGCAGAGTCAGTTGTTCCCCAACTCCATTTTGATGCAGCTTTAGAAGCAGCAGTTAGCAGCTGAAAGGGAGCTAGCCTTTACTTTTGCTTCAGCTTTTATAAGCAGCAGCTGGGAGCTAGCATTTACTTTTAAAAGCACCTCATTTTGGAGAGGGAAGCTAGCAACTAAAAGGGAGCTAGCATTTTCTAAGAGTACCTCATTTTGGAGAAGAAGAGGGGAATCAGCTAAATATCCCCCTCCCCATCACTTAATTGCTAACAGCTACTGCTAAGGGGTGGTAATAGTACTACCCACCCAGGTTCTTTCTACATTTATAGAAGCCCAGTGAGAACAGGAAGAGAGGATAGAGAAGACGCAGTGAAGGGAGAAAGAAACAGTGACACCTACAAGTCAGGAGGAACACAGACATGGACATCCAGATCTGCCAGAGCTGCAGAGGGCTGGTAACGAAGCAGAAACTATGGAGGCTGGGGTGCCCCTTCTGCAGGACAGTTGCAGATCTACAGAGGGAGCTATGGCAGGCAAGAGAAGAGATCACGAGGCTGCAGAGCAGACTGGATTGGAGATGCCCACCACCCCCCTTACCCACTCACTCCCCCAAAGGCCCACTTGTCTTGGGGGATGGAGGGAGGTGACAGAGGGCAGCGGGACACCTAGAGCTAAGATGGGGTACTGCCAGCCACACGTAATCTACACTTTGTTTCACCCCCCAAGCCAAGGAACAGAAACCAGGTGAGGAAGAAGAAAGAATCAAGCAGGACAAACCTGATACAAGAAAGCAGGAAGGAGGTACAAGGAAGGAGAGGAAGAATACACAGAGCAACAGGAGGATTCTGGTCATGGGAGACTCTATGTTGTGAGAAGTGGAGGTGCAGTCCATCAGTGTGAAGGGAGCTGAAACCATGGTGAAATGCATGCCAGAAGCATCTGCAAAGAGCGATAAGGACAGAATAGGATGGCTGGCAAGAAGAGATCAGGATTTCACAGGGATCACTGTCCACCTTGGGACAAATGACATAGCAAATAGGAATGTGGGAGATGCCAAGGCAGGCATGAAGACCCTAGAGGAGAGCCTAAAGGAGTACACAACACATCTGGCCTTCTTGGAGGTGTTGCTGGTTTGGAGGAAGGGCAGAAATGAGGACAAGATCAGGAACAAAGAGATCAGGGAATTAAATCAGTGGCTCCAGAGTTGGTGTGCAGACAATGGGATGAACTACATTGGAGACTGGGGGACCTTCTGGGACAGGAAGCTCTTCAGGCATGATGGTCTGCATCTCACCAGAGAAGGAGCGAGAGCACTAAGGCAGAAGTTGGAGGTCTTCTTGGAGGGTTTAAACTGGGAGGTCTCCAGCACGGAGAAGAAAACCTAAATGAGAATGCAGCAGAAAGATACGAAGGTAAGGGAATCAGCGAATGGAAGGACCCCCCCCAAAATAAGACTAAAGGAAACAGGCATGGCCATGATCAAGGAGTGGCCATAGGTAAAAAAGGAGGGACCTCATGTAAAGTACAGAAGGGGCAGACACAAAAAAGGGGGGATGGTACTGAGATTATAGCAGAGGGGTGAGGCTGTGATTGGAAGGCTATGGTGACAGCTCACACCACCACTGTTGGTGGGCTTGTCACCACTCCCCATAAATCCAAGGGAGCACATACACACCCAGAAAGAGAAATGCAGAGCCCGGGCATCTCAGACACAGAGGTCTTGATTAGCATTCTGCAACAAGACGGCAACCTCAAAAATCACTCGGGCGCAAACAGCAACTTGGCACTGTCCAAGAAGAGGGTGCAGCCCCATACCAAAGGGGGTGTACATTCCTGGAAGGTGATGCTTGCAAACATTAGAAGCCTTGCAACCAAACTACCTGAACCCGCAGCCATCATGGTAGTAGAAAGATTGGACTGGGTCGCTGTGACAGAAACATAGTTCACGGAAAACCATGGATGGGACATGGCTATACCCAGATACAATCTGTTCAGAAAGGATAGGCAGGGGCAAAGAGGGAGAGGAGTGTCCATTTACATTCAAGAAGACATAAAAGCCACAGAGGTGCAGAGTCACCCTGGGGACACTGAGTCACTGTGGCTTACTACAGATACAGGAAACGGAAAAACCTTCAGGATCAGTGTCAGTTACAGACCTCCAAATCAAGGACAGAAAGATGACAAAGACCTGATAGAAGAAATACACTAAATGACTCAGAGATGAGAGGTGATACTGGTGGGGGACTTCAACCTTCCAGATATAAACTGGAGTAAACTGACAGCGACAACAATGAGAAGCAGGGATTTCTTATTGGCACTACAGGGAGCAGGACTAAGTCAACTGATCAAAACACCAACAAGAGGAGATGCCATACTTGACCTGGTCCTCAAAAACACTGACAGGGTCAAGGAACTCGACGTGGGATGCCATATGGGTAACAGTGACCATCGCATGGTTAGCTTCAAGGTGAACATAACTAAGGACATGAGCCACTCAAAAATTAAATTACTAGATTTTAAAAAGGTGATCTTCAACCAAATGAGGACCAACATAAGAAACAACTTAACTGATCTACAAGGGAATGAGGTCTATGTCATGAGGGGGAAACTTAAGAAAGCAATCCAGACAGTCACTGACCAATGCGTCAGAAGGGCTACCAAAGCGAAAAGAAAACAAAACGCCTTATGGTTTTCAAAGATAGTGGCCAAAATAATGAAAGAAAAACAGAAGGCATTCAAGCTATACCAGGGAACAAACAAGGAAGAAGACTGGGTGTTGTACAAAGAGAAAATGAAAGAAGCCAGCAAACAAATAAGGCACGAAAAAGTGCAGACAGAAGCAAGTATAGCAGAGAGGGCAAAGAGAGGAGACAAATCCTTCTTTAGCTACATCTGGGAAAGAAGGAAGGCAAAATGGGGTATAGTCAAGATTACTACTCAGGAAGGGAAAACAACAGAAGATGACCCAGAAAAAGCAGAAATCCTGAATAAGTACTTCTCTGTATTTACTGAGAAGAATCCAGGCGATGGCCCAGAAATGGAAAAACACAACACCCCTGGACAGGGGGTTGATACTAGCCCCTTCACAGAGACCGAAGTACTGGAGGCATTAAATAAACTGCAAGTTGACAAGGCCATGGGGCCAGTTGAAATACACCTCAGGATCTTAAAAGAACTGAGATTAGAGTTGGCTGCCCCACTGGCTAAACTAGTCACCAAATCCCTAAAGAGCGGGGAGGTACCTGAAGATTGGAAAAGGGCAATCATGGTTCCACTCCATATATCAGGCAGCAGGGAGGACTCTGGAAATTACAGGCCCATAAGCCTCAAATCCATAGTGAGAAAGTTAATGGTGACACTACTCAAATGGAGGATCATGGCATTCCTGGAGGCTAGCAGCCATCAGAACTCCAAGCTGCATGGCTTCATAGAGAGTAGGTCATGCCAGACAAACCTGATTGAGTTTTTTGACTGTGTTACAAAGGTTATAGATGACAGTGGGGCAGTAGATGTGGTCTACTTAGACTTTAGCAAGGCCTTCAACTCAGTTCCACACAGAAGACTGGTAAAGAAGCTAGACCACACTGGAGCTGGATCAGAAGTAGTTAGATGGGTTAAAAACTGGTTACAGGGCAGAACCCAGAAAGTGCAGTTGCAGTTAAATAGAGCACTGTCATCAGAAGGTAGGGTGACCAACGGTGTGCCACAGGGTTCAATACTGAGGCCCCTGCTCTTCAATATTTTCATATCAGACATAGCTAACGGACTACAGGGAAAGGTGTCTCTGTTCACAGATGACACCAAAATATGCAACAGGGTGACACCCAGCAGGGAGTGGACAAGATGGAAGCTGACCTCAAGAAACTGGAAGAATGGTCTGGAGCATGGCAGTTGAGATTCAATGCCAAAAAGTGCAAAATCGTGCACATAGGAAAAAGAAATCCAAATAAGGCATATTGCCTTGGAGGGGAAAGACTAGCTGCCTCCACACAGGACCGCGATTTGGGAATCATTATCTCAGACAACTTGAAGATAGGTAAACAGTGCAGAAGGCAGCATTAAAGTCCAGCAGTATGCTGGGATGCATAGGGAGGAGAATCACAAGCAGGAAGAGGGAAGTGATCCTGTCGCTGTATAGATCACTGGTTAGGCCTCACTTGGAGTGCAGCGTCCAGTTCTGGAGGCCTCACTTCAAAAATGACATTGACTGAGTAGAGACGGTGCAGAGAAGAGCAATAAAAATGATTCAGGGACTGCACGAGATGTCCTCCAGGGATAGACTGAAAGAACTAAACATGTATTCCCTGAAACAGAGAAGAGAGCGGGGTGACATGATTGAAACATTCAAGTACATAAAAGGCATAAACCAGGTTCAGATAGACAATCTCTTACAATTTAAGAAAAGCAGCAGAACCAGCGGACATGATCTAAGGCTACAAGGAGCGCAGTTCTCCACCAACACTAGGAAGTTTTTCTTCACAGAAAGAGTGGTGAATGTCTGGAACAGCCTGCCTGCAGAGGTGGTGGGGGCAAGCACAGTGGTAGGTTTCAAGAATGCTTGGGACAGATGCAAGGGAGCCCTCAAACCCAAGGGCAGTTAGAAGGCTAGGCTAAAAGAAAATGAGCAGACTAGATGGACCTGGTAGTCTCCTTCTGCTGTCAACTTCTATGTTTCTATGTCTATGTGTCTACTGTTGCATGGCCAGAGGTGTCATGAGCTCTTTCAATAGTTATTGTTGTAACCCCCTTGTTACCCGGGGTTACTAGTATCCCAGTAAGACCTATTGGTAGGCAGGGAAGGCAGCTTGTGAAACTCCAGTTAAATCGGTTTCACGCTGTCTCACTCTGTTCTCAGTCTCAGCTGAGACTGAGGGATGACATCACCAATAGAACTATCGCAGCTGCATGAGCCATATTGGAATCTGCAGCAAAGGGAGTTAGATAGAACATTGGGAGTTTTGAAGGCAGTGTTTTTAGTCAGTCTTCAGTGAGTGAGTGTGACGTTGGGAGCTTGCTGAGAAAGCAGCTCAGTGAAGGCTCTAGGAGCCTCAGCCCTGACAGAGGGCTACTTTTAGTTTACAAGGGTGTGTGTCTCCACCTTAAAGAGAGACACAACAGATTATTGAAGTGGTGGGAGACCGCTGTTTTCTGGTCTCAGTGCCCCCTCCCTTCGGAGGGGGGCAGGAAAGGTTTCCCTGCAGATTTCTGGGACGAGCCCTAGTTCTGCTTGTGAAGGAAAAGCTGCCTGTGTGTTCCAGAATTTATTTGGGAAGAAAAGAAGATTTGTGAGTCGCCTGTGGGGCACCTGCAACGTGAGGGTGAGTGTCTGCTCTTGCTAAAAGGGCCTATGTTTTTCACCCTGGGACTTGTGTGACAATGTGGGGATTGAACTACTAAATATTGGGAAGCCTAGAGTAATGGGCTAAGCAAAGTAAAAGTAGGTTCAAGTCCAGAGTTTGTTGGGATGCAAATGATATGTAGAGGAGATGTGACAGACGTCTACCCAGAATCTACATTTGAAAGTTCAGTATAGGAATTGTTCAGTTTCCAGGGAAATGGCTGGGTATGGGCTGTGGGAGCTGGAGGTGGGAGGCCCCCCATCTTTAGTGACCAGGTCCACCTCTACGGATTTCTTCTGTGGTTTTCTACTTTACCTCAGGCACTTGGCCAGTGATGAGGGAAGTACCCAGATGTGGGATTGTAAGGAAAATTCTCTCTAGGAGTCGAAGACTCTAGTGTGGTTTGGGGAGCCACAACAGGATAATTGGTTCATTCCTCAAATGGACCGCGGATTAAGTGGCTGGCAGGGGAGCCGGGCCAGTGGGGAAAACCTAAGTAGTGTACAAGTCGGGCTGTGTACCCAAAGCTGCATGCAAGTCCGGGCTGTGTGCCTGGTGGGCTTAGAGCCTGAGGGCTGGAAATAGTGATAAAGTGTTCTGTAGTCTCTAATCTGCATTACCAGGAAATGTAGCCCCATGTGGGTCCGTCTGTGTTTTGTTTGTTCAGCTTGGATGTGAATAAAAGCTCCACTGAAGAATCCCATTCCTGGTTCTGGACATTACAGTTATTGCTTCCTGTGTTCGGATTTACTTGGGTGCCCCTGTGCAGAGTAGCCAAACCTAGGCCCCCCTGTGCCGAGTAACCTCATCCTCCCCGAACCCAGTCCCCACCAGGTACTGCTGTCAGCTTCAACAGCATGCCACCTGTCATTTTGCTAAAAAGGCAGGGGTGAGGGGTTACATTGTGATTTCACTTTATGTTTTCTTGTCACTTCAAAGCTGCAGATCAATTAATGCAGTCATGAAGATATTTTAGAATTATTTTAGAAATGTGAATTTTTATTATTCAGTAGTTGAGCCATGATTTTTCAGGACCAAAATGTTGTTAAAGCGCTGTACTTGTAATTAAAGAAAGAAAAAAGTCTGTCAACACTTTGTAACATGTTAATGTCAAATTAAAGCATAAAGCTTGTATAGGCATGATGATGCCAAAGGAGTTTATAAAAAAAATTCTGTTTAACAAGGTATTTTGTCTTCTCCTTTACTGATGATGATGGCAGCAGTCAAGAGTACATGTGTATCAAGCACCTGACCACATCAAGCATAGAGAGCTACTGGCACAGTCAAGTCAGGCTACTCATGGTAAAGAGGTGGTTAACTAAGGAGCCACGCCACCCACGTTTTCAACTTTGTAACACAGCCATTCATAGCTTAGTTCACTAATATTACCCACAATTACTGTTCCACATTCCCAGAAGGACATTTCTCTCCTGCTGCAGACACGGACACAAAAAAGCATTGAGATGATGCAATGTGGGGAAGAGGCTGCAGGGCTACTAATAGGTACAGAAAGATATTGTGAGTAGCTATGGCCTGTAAATATATACATGTAACCCCTAGATGGCGCTATCCCAGGGGCTACTACCCCTGCCTGATTTGCCACTAACAGGTTGAGGGGCCTGGATCCAATGGCGGGTGCCTCCACCCAGAGGTCAGGGTTTGCAATAGTTAAACTAACTTGGTCACAGCCATCTGGGACACTGCAACCCCCCTTTCTTCCCACTAGTGGCCCACACAATATATTAGAATTACCTTCACAGTATACACTTACCCCCAGGGCTGGTTCAGGCACTGGGACCTCCTGTAAAATAAGATACAGTGCAACAATCACAGTACAATACTTTAACATAGACAAATACCTCAGGCAGTATAACTTTGCTGAAACAAGCAGCTCTGATTTATTTAGGGGAATATAACAAGGACAGGAAATCAGGTTAATTAGCTTATCACTTTACTATCTACCTTTGGCTTTGTGCACAGGCTATCCCTACCAGTTACTGTCCTGGGTACCCAAGCCTAGTGGCTAGTCCAAACCGTGGCAGCTGGTAGGGGCCCTTTCCCACAGAGAAAAGAAAAATTAGTTTAAACAGTCAGCAGTACAGTGATTCCATTTGGATTTAATGTGGCAATTCAACAGGGCGCGACCCTGAATTAGTACTCACGACCTCCAAACAAGATAGGGTCCTTCAATGTCAGCAGGGCTACTCTTGAGCTCCACGAGACTCCTCACACATTTATATGGCAAACAGGCAGGCTGCTTCTCTATCCCGATCGCAATTACTGCACAATACCCGGGAGAACACACAGCAGATTCAGTTCCTGACAGACCGAGTGCAAACTCAGCAATTTCTCCAGTCTTCTACAGGGTGAGCCTGGTTTCTACTCTTCAGATATCCTTTGATTCTCTTCACAGGACGGATTCAGTCCTAACAAGCAGTTACACAAGCTGCAGACCGGAACTCTGGACCTTACACATGTTTTTTGACTAAAACTGTGCACTGAAGGAGCACAGGGTTCTTTTCCCCTTCACTGCCAGAGCTAAACTGAAACTCCAACAGACAAAACCGGGCACTTCCTTTGAGTTCCTCCCAGTTCTTGACTGGATTGGCTGTCACTCACAATAGACTGCTGCTGTTGGTCCAAAAAGGCGCCGAAGTCTAAACTACATTTCCCAGAGTCACTGCCCATATAATCCTCTTGTGGCTGGCTCAGATTATGAGTCCAAGTTCTGATTCGTCCAAGGCACCATTTTAGAGCTAGCTATACCCCACACTGATTGGTCCAGTTCAGCAGTTCAAAACCAGAATGGGAACTAGGCAGACACAGTTCTGACTGCGAAGAAAGCAGGTTAGACAAACTGTAATTTCATTATTACTGTAAATGATTTCTGGCAAACAGTTACATCTTTCAGATAGGTTCCATTTGCACTCTAGTGACTGCAAAATGGAGTGAATTGGCAGCAGCTCAGTGGTACTCAAACAGAGAAGCACACAGTCCCCCATACAAACTAATTATGTCTGCAAGCAGACAGCTCTTAAAGAGACAGTACCAGAGGCTCTAAAAACACTCACTGATAAATGGCTTAAACGCCAAACACCATTCAGGCTTGGAGCATTCAAGCAAGCTCCTGGAAGTCTTTTGGGAACCCCCATTTGCAGGGGGGTTACATACAGTTTACTTTGAAGGCACTCACACATGTTAATACTGGCAGTATTATATATATAAACCCAGCTTAAGATATATAAGTACCCACAAAAAAGTGTACATATATTTAGCAATGTAATGTATTGAGCTGCTCCTGACTGCTCCTCACCGCTTTCTATAGCTGTTACTAGCCCTGCAGTCCCTTTCATGCTTTACATCATCACAATGCTGTGTGTAAATGCAGCAGGTGCAGAGCACATTAGAGGGAAAGTAGAAGAGTGAATGCAGGTAATATTATCTAAATATTTTCAAGTGCATTTCCAAATTTATGAAGGAAAAGTATGCTGTACATTTTTTTGTACCTGATATCATTGAAAGTCCATTGCTGTAACTTTTATAATATTCTAAGCTGTCACTGTGGAAGTTGAAGGGATCATATTTTGGCCCCGCTGAGATAGCCAGACACTCCATTAGTTCCTGATCGATCAATCTGCACCTGATCCACCCCCACACTCAGGCACACAATCATGTGTGCCCAGGGAGAGTGCAGGGGCATACTCCCTTAAAGTCTATGGTGGGCAGCTTTAAATTGATTGTTCTATATAATAATGTCCTTTTTAAACATAATAATGGCCACTTGGTGATTTATTATTTCTATTTTATTTATTTATGTGTTTGTTTACCAGTTGACTAACAAGACCCTTGGTAATCACCCAGTGCTCTTGATTAATCAACAAATGGCCATTATCATATCTTGAAATCATCTTAAAACTGCTCCTTGTAGACTGTAATGGAGCATGCCCCTGCAATCTCCCTGTGCACATGTCATTACATACAATATCTGAGTACAGGGGCGGATCGATAAACAGGCAAGTGAAAGGGATTGGTTGGCTACCACGTTTAGGATAAAATCCAATCCCTTCCACTTCAGGAATGACAGCTCAGGATATTATAAAAGTTACAGATACAGAGTTTTGCAGATATCAGCTAACAAAAAATGAACAGCAAGAGGAAGGAGCTGCAGTTAGAACTTTACTACTCTACTGGACTAAAGAACTAGAATTCTACTACTGGGAACTTCAATTTAGGGTAAAAACAAACATAAAACAAACAAAACAAAGAGTGTGTTTGCTGAGTTGGGTGAAGGAGTTGTTATCTGTGCAGTTAGCTAGATGAACAAAAAAACTATGAATTAGGGGGAGTGGCTTAGAGAGAGGGAAGCCAGGTATTTGCATTGAAAAACTGACCTAGATCACTTGTGGCAGAGAACAGCAAGAGGAAGGAGCTGCCGTTAGAACTTTACTTCTCTACTGGACTAAAGAACTAGAACTTTACTACTGGGAACTTCAATTTAGGGTAAAAACAAACAAAAAACAAAAATAAAAGAGTGTGTTTCAGTTGGGTGAAGGAATTATTTTCTGTGCAGTTAGCTAGGTGAAGAAAGAAACTGTGAATTGGGGGAGTGGCTTAGAGAGAAGGAAGTCAGGTGTCTGCATTTAAAAACTGACCTAGATGGCTGGTGGCAAAGAACAGCAAGAGGAAGAAGCTGCTGTTAGAACTGTACTACTCTACTGAACTAAAGAACTAGAACTCTATTACTGGGAACTTCAATTCAGGGTAAAAACAAACAAAAAAAGAGTGTGTTTGTCAGAGTTGGGTGAAGGAATTGTTATCTGTGCAGTTAGCTAGGTGAAGAAAGAAACTGTGAATTAGGGAGAATGGCTTAGAGAGCAGGAAGCCAGGCATTTGCATTTAAAAACTGTCCTAGATAGCTTGTGGTACAGAACAGCAAGAGGAAGGAGCTGCTGTTAGAACTCTTAGATGAACCTCTTGAAGTAGTTGATACCTTTAAATACCTAGGGTTCTGGCTGGATAACAAGCTCAACTTTCTGTGCTACTTAAATGAAACCTTGAAGAAACTAAGACAGCGATTAGGTTTTTTCTATCGCATTAAACACCTACTCACGTTAGAAGTCAGAATGAGACTAGTACAAACTACATTCCTACCTATACTGGACTACGCTGACTTCCTTTACAGTCATTGCCCATCAACGATGCTAAACAAGCTGGACACCCTTTACCACCGGGCTTTAAGATTTATCTTAAATCTACCCCGTAATACACATCACTGTCATCTATACCAGGTTTCGGGATGGACCTCACTCTCAACTAGAAGAAAAAGGAATGCTCTCCTCTGGTTTTTTAGAGCATTATCTGATAACCTCCCTGCATACATCTCGAACATCTTCAAATGGGCTAAAGGTTCCTATGACCTGAAACACTTCTCCTTAATCTGCTTCCAGATTCCTAGAGTGAAAACTACCCTTAGCTCAGCAGCAATCAACTTGTCACTTCCATCACTTTGGAACACTATGCAAGACTCATTAAAATTATCCTCACTTCCAAGCATTTTCACATTCAAAGCTCTATTAACGGATTATCTGAAGGAATCTTGCAACTGTTTCAGATGCCGATGAACCCTAAGCATCGGGTGTCACTCTCAAATCCTACGCCTAAGTATCTCATCCACCCCACATTCCTAACAGCAGAAACCTAGGACCTACAAGCCTAGTTCCCTTAATCCAAGATGACCCAGCCTATTTTCTACCTTTTACCTGTTCTGGCCTCCCTTTTGGCTGCCTACTCTTTCACCCCAATTTCTACCCTATTTCTTAATACCTCCTTATTTTTTTATCATTTAGGTATGAGCTCTTACTCAACGGAGACTATATGGGATTGTTGTCTCTTCTCATTTCAGTAAAGCTTATCATTATGTACCTTTGCATGTTAATTATGTTGACCGGTATGTATAGGCCCATATTGACCGGCACCTTCACAGTGTTTTTTCTTTTTTTTTTTACCATTGTCTTTCATAATTGTAATCTTATGAAGTGTACTGTATTGTATTTATGCCCAGGATCACCTTGAAAATAAGCTTGCTCAATGGTGTTTATGCCTGGTTAAATAAAGTGATTGATTGATTGATTGATAGAACTGTACTACTCTACTGGACTAAAGAATTAGAACTCTACTACTGGGAACTTCAATTTAGGATAAAAAACAAAAAAATAAAAGAGTGTGTTTGAATTGTGTGAAGGAATTGTTATCTGTGCAGTTAGCTAGGTGAAGAAAGAAACTGTTAATTAGGGGTAATGGCTTACAGATAAGGAAGCCAAGTGTCTGCATTTAAAAACTGACCTAGATAGCTTGTGGCAGAGAACAGCAAGAGGAAGGAGCTGCTGTTAGAACTTTACTACTCTACTGGACTAAAGAACTAGAACGCTACTACTGGGAACTTGAATTTAGGGCAAAAACAAACAAAAAACAAACAAAAAGAGTGCGCTTGTCTGAGCTGAGTGAAGGAATTGTTATCTGTGCAGTTAGCTAGGTGAAGAAAAAACTGTGAATTAGCGGGAGTGGCTTAGAGAGAAGGAAGCCAGGTGTTTGCATTTAAAAACTGACCTAGATAGCTTGTGGCAGAGAACAGCAAGAAGGAGCTGCTGTTAGAACTTTACTGGGACTATATTGCACTCCATCTCTCTCCCCCACCCTTAGCCGGTTCTACTTTTATAGGCACATGATTTGACTAACAACAGGAACTTCCTGTTTGGGAGCAAGAAGTGAGCGATCACAGAGGCACAAAAGTCTCACCATCCTAGAAGGAAAAGAGTAGCTCTCCATCCCCCTAGCTGCTGGAGGTCTGACTCTGAGCAAGTAAGAAGGAGACTGTTGAGGAATATAGGAACTTACTGTCCCAGAACAGGAAGATCAGGAGCTTTAAGGGCATGGAGGCAGTAGGAAAGTAGGGAAAAAAAATAATATGAAAAAAAAAAAATAAACAGAGAGAGGAAAGAGTAAGTATACAAAACAACAGTTAAGGGGCCACAAATAAGACATGATGGGAGTGGTGCAGTGCAATGGCTGTGGAGCAGCAGTCTTCCAGTAGATGTTCTGGAGGATATGGTGTTTTCCCATCTGCAGGCACCTCTCTGGGCTGAGAGAGGAGGTTGCTCATCTCAGACTGAGTTGGCCAGGATTCGGGGGACCTCCATTCCCACCCAGGGACCACCAGGGCCACCGCCGCTGCCTCAGAAGTTGCCAAGAAAGAAGAGCAGTTGGACCACAGGGGGCTCAGGGAGGGTGAGGGTGGTGGAACAGAGGTGCATTCCTCCAGTTGTACCTCTCCACAATTCATATACTGTTCTGGAAGACTGTGGTTCCTCTATGGAGGGACCCGCAGTGGAGACCAAGGAGGATGCTGGGAACTTCCACAAAAGAGACCCACAGTGACATGGGACCCCACAGGGGAAGGAAACAACTCTTGGTGGGGGGCTCCATTGTTAGAGGAGGTAGAACTGGAGGAGGGAGGGAGGAGGTAGGTGCCTGCCTGGTGCTATGGCTTGGAGGGACAGGGAACGAATCCTTAGGATCACGGGCGCAGCTGCATGGGGGGAGGGAGCTGGATGTCATTGTCCACCTAGGTACAAATGATCTGGCTGGGAAAAGGTTCAGAGCAGTGCAGGAGTTTGTGGAGTTGGGGAGGGGCATTAGACAAGTAGCACGCATGGTAACCTTCTTGGAGGTGCTGCCTGTCTATGATATGGGTGAGGCTGGGTTGCTCCACACCATGTGATTCAATCAGTGGTTGGAAAACTGGTGCAGAGCTCAGGGTTTTGGCTTCATTGGGGACTGGGGGTCCTCCAGGAGGGATGCAGGCCTGTACTGGAGTGATGGTCTGCGTCTGTCCAGGAGGGGAACCAGGATTCTAGGTGATAGGTTTAAATGCTTCATTCGCAAGCATTTAAACTAGACAAGGGGGGAGGCACAGAAAAGGAGAAGGGAACTCCTAGCCCCACCCAAAAATCAGGGTAATTAGTGAGGTAAACACCAAGATAGAGAAGTTGATAGGGAAAAAGGCAGGGGTAAATGGAGAAAAAGACAAAGGCAGTAAGGACAGGGATGGGGCAAAAAGGGGCAAGGCTATCAAAAAATGGAGAGTAATCAGTACCAATGCCCATAGTCTTGGTATCAAGCTCTCTGAACTGGTGGCCTTGATGGAATAGGGATGCCTGGATATTGTGGCAGTCACAGAAACTTGCAACACAGAGAACCACGACTGGGATATCAACATATCAGGGTACACAATATACAGGAGGAACAGGGAAGGTAGAAGAGGAGAAGTAGCTCTCTATGTAAGGAAAGCTATCAAAGCAACAGAACTAAAGGGTAAACAAGGAAGAGAGGAGGCACTGTGGGTCACCCTCGAGACTGGAAATGGCACCACAATCCACTCAGGGATTGTATACAGATCCCCGTCCCAAGGGGAGGAAATGGACAAGGAAATGATAGAAGGCATCCTTAGGATGGCAGAGAAAGGGGAGATGTTGCTGATGGGGGACCGAATATGCCAGATGTTAACTAGAGCACATTTGTTGCAGCCACATCCAAGAGCAGGGCCATTCTCAATGCTCTACAGGGGGCATGCCTCAGACAACTAGTGTTGGAACCCACTCAGGAGGGAGCAATCTTAGACCTGGTACTCTCAAATGAGGATGGAGAGAGGATCTCAGATCTAGAAGTGGGTAGTCATCTGGGAACAAGTGACCACCAAACAATGTGGTTCACTTTAAACTCTGCTGTAGAGTCAAGCCATGCAAAAGTGAAGGTACTGGACTTCAGGAAGGCTGATTTTTTCAAAATAGGAGAGTGCCTCAGAAAAGCACTAGCAAATAAGCAAGAAGGAGGGATGGAGCAAAAATTGGAAACATCAAAACTGCCATCACAGAGGCAAAAAGCCTTTGTGTGAAGCAAATAAATAAGTCAAAACAAAAGCAAAAACTACTATGGTTCTCCAAAGGGGTGGGGGGAAGGTTAGGGAGAAAAAGATAGCATTCAGGAAGTATAAGGAAACACAGAAGGAGCAGACAGAGAACTGTACCAGTTAAAGCAGAAGGAAGCGGGGAAGGCAGTCAGAATAGCAATGGTCCAAACTGAGGAAAAGATAGCCAACTCGGATAAGAAGGGGGATAAAACCTTTTATAGGTACATTGGGGAGGATACTGAGGCTGAATAAAGAGGAGGGTGGGTGGGCAGAGGGACAGTGAAAAGCAGGGATACTGAACAAATACTTCTGCTCAGTATTCACAAAGGAAAAGGAGGGGGAAGTACCTAATTCAGTCAACAGAAGCACTCTGGTTGGGGGGGGGGAGTCGATATCAGTCCTTTCACAGAAGAAAGGGTTCTGAAAGAAATCCTAACACTGAAGGTGGACAAAGCAATGGGGCCTGATGCGATTCACCCCAGAATTCTAAAAGAACTAAGGGGATAACTAGTGACACCACTGACTACCCTTTTTAAAAAATGATGGGAGGATGGTGTGGCACCTGAGGACTGGAGGAGGGTGGATGTGATTTCCCTTCACAAAAGTCGGAGCAAGACAGAGGCAAGAAACTATAGACCTGTCAGTTTGACCTCAATGGTAGGGAAAATGATGGAATCACTTCTGAAGGAAAGAATTGTTGAGTACCTAGAGACCAGTGGGGCACAGGACCCAAGGCAGCATGGATTCACAGCAAGAAGGTCATGTGAGATGAATCTAATTGATTTCTTTGACTGGGTGACCAAAGTAGTAGACCAGGGAGGGGCTGTGGACATGGCCTAATTAGACTTTAGCAAGACATTTGACAAAGTCTTGCACAAAAGATTAATAAACAAATTAGCCGGTCTGGTAGTGGGTCTCAGGGTGGTAGCCTAGGTAAAACATTGGCTGGACAACAGGACGCAGAGGGTAATAGTAAACTGGGTCCACAGTGAGGAAAGGGGGGTTACTAGTGGGGTACTGCAGGGTTCAGTACTGGGTCTAGTCCTTTTTAATGTCTTTATAAGTGTCATTGCAGAGGGACTGGAAGGAAAAATATGTCTCCTTGCAGATGACACAAAGATCTGCAACAGGGTTGATACACAAGGTGGGGTGGAAAGAATGAGGAGGGACTTGGGAAGGTTGAAGAAATTGTCAAATGTATGGCAGCTTAGATTCAATGCAAAGAAGTGCAAAGTAATGTACCTGGGAAACAAAAACCCAAGGCAAGAGTACACAATGGGGGATGAGATATTGGCAACAACAAAATGGAAAGGGACCCGGGGGTAGTTATATCAGATGACCTAAAGATGGGCAAGCAATGTGAGAAGGCTGTAAGGATGGCTGGGGGGATACTGGGATGCATAGGGAGAGACACCACCAGTAGAAAACAGGAAGTTGTTTTCCCTCTGTACAGACAGTTGGTGAGACCCCATCTGGAGTACTGCATGCAGTTCTGGAGACCCCATCTCCGCAAAGACATAGACAGGATGGAGGCTGTCCAGAGGAGGGCAACCAAAATGGTGCAGAGTCTGCACCAGAAGAACTATGAAGCAAGAGAAAAGGAGCTTAATATGTATACCCTCGAGGAAAGGAGGGAGAGGGGGGACATGATAGAAACTTTCAAGTACCTCAAGGGAATCAACAAAGTCCAAGAGAGTAGCATCTTTCAAAAAAAGAGATGAGCAAAAACAAGGGGGCACAATTTCAAGATAGAGGGGGGACAGCTCAGAGGTAATGTGAGGAAGTATTTTTTCATGGAGAGGGTTGTGGATGCATGGAACAGCCTTTCTGAGGAGGTCGTGGTGTCAAAAACAGTGAGGGAATTCAAGAATGCATGGGACAGACATAAGGCAATTCTTGTGGTGGGTAGGAGGAAGTAGGCTGTTAGTTAACTAGGATCTGCAGCTTATCCATTAGGTAGGGAAATGGACAGACTAGGTAGGCCAGCAGTCCTTATCTGCCATCAAATTCTATGTTTCTATGTAAGGCATACAATCATCCCAGCAAATCACTGTAAGACTGGCTGCATAAAAATACTGGAAACATGGGCAATCTAGGTACTCATGCAAGGAAGTCATTGCCATGGGTTGCCTGTCTAGAGGGCATAATGTTGTCAGGTGCTCTTTAAGGAAATTTCAAGTGGTATATATCGCAACAGAAAACACAAGTAATAAATTACCTTAGATGAAACGTGTAACTACATTTACCTGGACACAATGAAATGTATACATAAATGTCAGTGTTTGCATGGATCAATGTATGGAGTGAAGTGATTGTATTTGGTCTCAGTGTAGCGCACATGGTCAGGTAAGTGTCACAGTCTGTTTCCTTTTTGTACTGAAAAAACAGTAATGTTGATGTATTTGAGTACTTGTTATTGCCATGTGATTGACTTATATTGATCATATAAAGTATTGCTCTATTGATGTTGAACCATATCCGCTTTATTGTCTACTGAGAAGTGCAACAGGCTAACAGTATTACAAGAAAGTACACCATCCCTGTGATTGCACTGACCACATTCAAATGGAAGGGATAGGTTGTGTTCCTCCACAGAGACCCAATACTATCACGTCACTTACTAATTAATGCAACAGAAATATTTCAGTTTACACACTAACCATGTAAGCACCATGGAAGGGTCCTGATATGTGCACTTGTGAAAAGGACTTTGAGATCATAAAAGATTAATTTTCATCACCAGCACTTGTGTCTTTTTCAGTGGGTTGTGATTTGGAAATGGTGAGAGGAAATATACAAGACAGCGCAGCTCATTCAGCACCCCAAAAAACTTGTCATAGATTGCTAAATGCTATGCTTCGATATTCCACGTAAACATGCATATAAATACAAGAAGCAATCATATTTTTTTTTAATTTATTTATTAAGATCTCAAATTAACCTTTGAGTACAGGCTCATTACATAGGTTCTGCGTCAGGGTTATTACAGTAACAAACAAAACTACAGCTTACGGGAGGCCATAAGAGGGCAACAACAATTAAGGCAAACTAGGTAAGAGGTTACATGTGTGACTGAAATAAGCAAACACTATATACAATGGTACTTGCCAACACAAAAGGAAAAAAGGGAAGGAGAGAGTGAACAAGGGGAGGGGCTGGCTCAGGAAGAGCGGGGTAATAGTGAGAAGACAAATTGGAGAGAGAGAATATATATACTGAAAATCAGCCCAGAAAGTGGGCCTCGTCACTGGTGAGGGAGTCTTATACTAAGCATACTGGCAGTGCCAGTAGCAGGAAGTGCTAACAGACGGTGTTGGGTGAGAGGGTGAGGGGCGGTGCAGTATCAGAGCAGGATGTCTGTATAAGAAGGGGAAGAGGGAATGGAAGCAAAAGGGGAGTGATGAAGAGGGGATGGGGGAGGTAGGGTAGAGGGTGTGGGGAGGAGGTTGGGTCAGTTAGGGAGGGAAGTAGTAGGGGGTGGAGAGGTGCCCAGTGGTGTGGGGTAGAAGCAAAGGAGAGGAGGGTGGCACAGTTTAGGGATGGAAGAAATGGGGGTATAGATGGCACCAGGAGGTACTTAGGTTGACGAACTGCCAGGGGCTGGCGACCTTAGTGGAAACAGTCGCAACTTGCTTTGGTAAACAGATATGATCATAGCCTGTGTTTGAAAGGGCCTAGCGTTGAAATAGCAAAGAGTCTTGGTGGCAGGTTGTTAGTCCATTTAGGTGCCTGGTGGGCAAAGGTCCTTTGTCCTAGAGTGGTGTGACATCTTGGAACCTTGAAAACCATGCTCCCAGAGCTTCTTGTGATGCAGCTGCATTTAAAGGGGGTGAGGAGCTTCTGGACACCTATAGGTAGCATGTCTAGACTTGCTCTTTTGGCCAGCAGACAGGTCTGGTACTGAAGTCTGCTACTGAACTGGAGCCAGTTGGTGAGGGTATAAAGGTCACAGGTGTCGGTTTGATGTTCTGAACTAGTGGAGAGGAGGCATGCCTTATTTAAGGTGACTTTGATATGGTGGAGGGCTGTGTCTGTTGCAGATCCATAGATTGCAATACCATACTCCACAAGAGAGACGACTGAGCTATGGATGGCAAGGTTCATGGGTGAGACTGTGCTTATGTCTGAGTAGGAGGCCGATGCGTATATTGAGTGATTTTACTATATTGTCTATATGGTAGACAAATGACATGGTACTGTTAAGTGTAACCCCCAAGTACTTAAAGTGCTGTACCTGTTCAAGTGATGCACCTTCATCATTGGTAATGGTAAGTGGGTGCGATCTATGTTGATTCTGCGGGCTGAAGAACATCATTGCCTTTGTTTTTTTATAATTCATGACCAGTTTGTGTGCCTTAAACCTTTTTCCACTGAGGAAAAGCTGTCCTGTAGGGTGAGCTCCAGTGATCTGGGGTCTCTGCCTTTGGAGAAGAGGACAGCATCATCTGTGTAGAGCAGAATTTTGCTAGGACAGGCACTAGGAAGCTGATTTAGAAATAAGCTGAACATTAGGGGACCCAAGATGAAGCCCTGTGGAATACCCAAACGAACTGGTCTTGTATTTGAGTAGACATTGTCTATCCTAACTTGCTGGGGATCAGCCCGAGAGGTAGGATTTGAACCATCTTACAGTATCGTCTGATAGACCAATAGCATCTAGTTGCTCAGCGAGGAGGTCGTGATTAACCGTGTCAAATGCTTTTGACAAATCGATAAACGTTGCACAACCAGCTCGCTGTGCTCAAGTGAGTTGTGAATAAAGCCCATGAACTCAAGCAGTGCAGCGGTGGTGCTGTGTGCTTTGTGGAAGCCACATTGTTCAGGGCATTGAATGTTGTATTTTTCCCAGATATTCCACTAATTGGTCAGCAGCAATCCTCTCTAGTGCCTTGGTAGAACAGGGAGAATTAAAATGGGTCTGCAGTTTCCTAGCATGGATCAATCACCACTCTTGAAGACTGGGGTCACTAATGCTGTCTTCCACTGCTGCGGGAACTGAGAGATCTGAGTGAGGCGTTGATTATGTAGGTTACAGACTTCAAGATGACTTCCAGAGATAGGGCTATAAATTTTAAATCAAGGCAGTCTCCACTGTATCATGATTTTCCCCGGACCTTTAGAAGGTATTTCCTGGCTTCGTTTAAGGAGATGGATTTGAACTGAAAATGAGGATTAGTAGGCGGTTGGTTCACTGTTTGCGTTGTGACAGAGGAGTTAGAGGGATGGAAAAAGTCCAAGGTCAGCACTCCAGAGAGAGATCAGTAAACACTTTGTTAAGTGAGTTAGCAATAGTTTCCGGGTCAGTAGTAGGTATGCCATCAATGTTAAACATCGTAGGGGCTGGCTTGTTAACTTTCCCTGTGACCTCCTTGAGGTTAACCCCAAATTGTTTACCGTCACTCCAGGACCGGGTCAGCGCATCCTTGTAGTATTGTTTTTTTGCCGCCTGTATCTCCCTAATGCAGTCATTGCAGGTCTTTTTGTAGATTTGAATACTGGCCTGCTTGCCTGTCTCCCGAGCTTTATACCAGAGGCAGCCTCTTGCTTTCAAGTGCCCAAAAAGCTCAGGAGAGAACCAAGGGTTGCTCCGGCCTTTCATTATCCATTTTTTTATTGAAGAGTATGTGTCACAGACTGCATTGAATAACCTGATGAAGCACTCCAAGGCTGTATCCACAGAAGTAGAGAAGTAGACTTGGGACCAGTCCTGCTGACTTAGGTCAATTCTGAATTGGTCCAGGTGGCCTTGCTTAAGGACTCTGTTTGTGGTAGTTCTAGTGAGGGGTTTGGAGTAGGTGCTAGACCAGCAAACTAGAACAGGTGAGTGATCACTGAAAGCATCAGGTAGGACAGAGGTTTGGGAGATGTGTTCCAGCCTAGTTGCTAGGGCCCAGTCTAGCAAAGTTGATGTGCCAGTCTTGTAGTTTGCCCTAGTGGGTGAGGAGACAAGTTGGGAAAGGTGCACAGATGTCACTGCGTCCCTGTATGGAATTGCCGCAGTGGAGGGCCAGTCTGCATTGAAGTCACCTAACAGTAGCATTTCAGAGTTGAGGTTGAGGGTACTGAGACATTTGAGTAGTGAGTCAAGTCCATTGGATTTTTGTCCAGGCAGGATATATAGTGAGAGGACTGTGAGAGTTTTGTTATGCTTTCCAAGAAATATTTTTACTGCAAGGACTTGCATACTGGTACCCATATCAGGTAGGGGTAGGGGTAGGATGTGGGCCTTTAGCTAGTCCCTGAGATATATTATGCAGCCACCTCCTCTTTTGGCGAGGTGATACACCCTGAACATGGTGTACCCTGGGATTGAAATGGAGGCATCTGCAATGTTGGGAAAGAGCCATGTCTCTGCTACTGACAGACTATCAGGGTTGTGTTGTTGTGTCCAGTCATACAGGTTGTCCATTTTTGGTAGGAGGCTACAAATATTGAGTGAGCCAACTATAAGTTTGCCAACACTGTCTTGCAACCCATTCAGGTGCGTTCGAGGGCCTGGGTTGGGGTGAATATTCCCAAAGAGTAGCAAGAGCAGGAAGGCTATGTGGCAGAAATATTCCTTAATCAGTTTGACACTGAGCTTACGCTGCCTACTCTGGCTTTTTGAGTATTGATATCCTTTAACATTGAGGATCCTGAGATAGAGGGCCATTGGGTGCAGGCACTATGGGTAACGTGCATGGAAATGCTTAGAGCTATTTGTTTTGTGCTCACTGAAGGAAGTGGGTAGTAAGGCACTGTAAGACAATGTTGCTGAGGAGTGCACATTAATGGGAGTCCCAGGGAGGGAAGGAGCATGCCCATAAATCTAAGTGCCATACAGGCGGTTATTTAGGCTCAGGAGGGTGAGAAAGAGAGTAGCCCACCCAGTCATTGCACAACATAGAGACATTATGCTGGTTATGCTTGTCTACAGCCAAACAGCAAAGTAGCACTGGACAGAAGTAGAGAATAGGGAGATCCTGTTTGTTGTGCTTGTGTGGTTCAGTAAGATGAGATGCAACTGTCCCTTTAAGCTGGGTAAGGACAAATATTGTAATTGGCTCAGAAGGCCAAGTAGAGCAGGGCTAGTTGGGCTTAAAGACTATTTAATAAGGTGTTGAGGTGGGGCAGGTGTTGAGGTGGGGGAGGGGGGTGGGTGAAAATTTAAGCCAGAGAATGAGGTTGCACAAGCAGAGTACTTAAAATGTGAAGCAGCTCCAATTAATTTCAGGATTTTTAAAATGGTGCCAGGCGCCTGAGTTGGTTCAGCTGGCTACCTTTAACAGATGAGCTGCCGCTTTTGAAATGTGGATTTATCACATAAGGTGATGTGATATACATCGGGCTTCATTACGCATACACCATGAAGGGTACCTTTTGGAAGTTTCGTTCCTGTGGGAAAGTGGTCATAGAGGACACAACATAGTGATTGAAACTGTGCCCACAGTTTGATACATATGACCTATGTTATGCAATTCCATGCATGAAAACCTATTTCCAGGACTGAAACAACTGGCATGTTTATTTATTTTATTTATTTAAATTTTGGTAACCGAATAGGCCCGCTGGGACCAGTAATAGTCCCTTTTTCAGGGGCGACCTGGGATTAATTGCACATAGTACAACAGGGTATAACTTTTACATTAGATTCATCAACATACAGTTAATTACAGTTCATGAGAGGAGGCAAATATTTGATGGACAGACTACATAAAGGGGACTATTATTAGTTCTTGTCGTACACATTAGGTAACGTCATCAATCATACTCAGAAATCATGCAAACAAGAGGAATCTAAGGTGAAATTCAATGAGTACAAGTACATTGGTTTAATTCCAGCAAGTGTGTTTTAAGTCCGTTTTTGAAGCCCCCGAGTGATTCACATTCTTGGAATTTAGGTGGAAGCATGTTCCATATGGGAGGAATGAGGGATGAGAAGACCCTGGACCCTTGAGAGGACTGCGTCCGGGGAACCTTGAGAAGCTGTCTGTTTGAGGACCTTAATGTCCTGCTAATCATTTTAGGTTGAAGTAACTCTGCCAGACTAGGTAGAGCAGTAGTCAGTCTGAGTTTATAGACTAGGCATAAAGATGGATAATGTAGTCTACCTTCCAGGGTGGGCCAGTTTAGGGCTTGCAGGATATGACAGTGGTGTTTTCGTTGGGGTGCCCCTATAACAAATTTGCCAATCCTGTTGTACGGGGTCCTAAGTTTACTCACCTCAGTGCTTTTAGCAGAGAGGAGCACAGGGGAGCCGTAGAGTAGTTTGGGTAGCAGGGTACCAAGGGCAATCTTGGCATGTGACCCCAGGGTAAGGTAGGGGCTGAGTCGGTACAGGAGACCAATCCTTTGGTTCAGTGTTTTAGATAGTTGATCTATGTGGGCCTTGAAGTTGAGTTCCTGGTCTATGGTGAGACCTAGGTATGTTAGTGAATCAGCTACCACCACCTTTTCCCTGGACAATAGAGAGAGGTTTAGTGTATTTGATCTATTAGGTCCAAGGTTTTTAGGTCCGAACAGCATCCCTTTGGTTTTTTTGTAATGTTATCAAACAAGTTATGAATTACATGATACATACTAATGCATCATCAAAAATATGATCACATTACACAGTTGTCAACTCAATACATACAGAGTTAAAAAGTTGTTATTTAACATAGAAACATAGAATTTGATGCCAGATAAGAACCGCTAGGCCCATTCAGTCTGCCCTTTTCCCCCTATCTACTAAAAATGCCGGAGATCCTACTTTATTTCCAGTTTTACCTCCTCTTTTGAATCTCTAGGGCCTACTGGGTCAATACCGCGCATATAAGACAGCCCGGTATTAACCGTGCTGTATAGTGAGCGCCTGGGTGTACAGTGACAGGGGTAGAACATTGGTAGGGAAATATCACTATCCCTGTCACTGCATACAGATCATGAGGCTGGACAAGTTACCATGTGCTGGGTGCCTGGTCAAGCCTCTCCCATGGAGGAGTGGCTAGGACACCAGCACATGGCGCAGTCGGGAGACCTGGGACCATGGTTTGGTCCCACCTGGGTCTGCCCTGCTACATCTTTTTACCACGTTAGCAAAAAAAAAAAATACCCCCCTCTCAAATTTCTCCCCATCCTCAAGGTCCCCGAGTTAGTTATTTAAGTTCTAGGGGGTGTGGGAGTAAAGCCCAGGCGGGGGGTATGGTGGGTGAAGCCCCCCCTGCAAAAACACATGAAGATCGATTGTGGTCAATGGGTAAGGTGCACGGAATAGGTCGGTGTTTTGCCTGACTGTTTTTGTCCAGGGCTGTTTTGCTGCATCAGTTTTACCGTGTGCAGTTATGACCCCGTGCCCTCTAGGGTCCCCCTATGTCTATCCCATGTAGTTTTGAAGTCCCTCACCAACTTTGCTCCCACCATCTCTGCTGGGAAGTCGTTCCATGCCTCCACCACCCTTTCTGTGAAGAAGTATGTTCTCACGTTGCCCCTTAGTCTACCTCCCTCCAGTCTCATGTCATGTCCTTGTTCTAGAGCATCTGCTTTTCTGAAAGATGCAGCCCTCCTGTACCTTATTTACTCCCTTTAGGAACTTGAAGGTCTCTATCATGTCTCCCCTCTCCTTCTTCTCCTCCAGGGTATACATATCGAGCTCCTCCAGTCTCTACTCGTATGACCTTTGGACAGACCCTGCACCATTTCTGGTGCCCTTCTTTGAACTGCCACTACTCTGTCTATATCCTTTCAGAGATGCAGCCTCCAGAACTGGACATACAGTAGTACTCCAAATGAGGTCTCACCAATGATTTGTACTGTGGCATCACCACCTCTTTTCTTCTGCTGGAGATACTTCACCCATGCACCCCAACATCCCACTGGCTCTCCCTACCACCTTGGCACATTGTTTGGTCACCTTTAGGTCGTTCGATATGATCACCCCCAGATCTCTTTCCTGTTTGGTGGCTGTTAAAAACTCCTCACCCATCATGTAATCCTCCCCTGGGTTCCTGCACCCCAAGTGTATGATTTTGCACCTCTTTGCATTGAATCTTAGCTGCCACACCCTGGATCATTCCTCCAGTTTAGTAAGGTCCTTCCTCATGTTTTCCACCCCTCCCACAGTGTCTGCTCTATTGCAGATCTTAGTGTCATCTACAAAGAGGCATACCTTCCCCTCCAGCCCCTCTGCAATGACATGGATATTAAACAGTACTGGCCCAAGAACTGATCCCTGTGGTACCCCGCTGATCACCCTTCCTTCCTCGGATTTAGCTTCATTTACCACCACCCTCTGTGTTCTATCCCTCAACCAATTCCCAATTTAGTTCACCACCTTGTGACCCAATCCTAGGCTGCCCAGCTTTTATACAAGCCTCCTATGTGGAACGGTACATTAACAACCTAACAATAACCAGACATAAGTGAACCGTTACATTGTCAAATCATAATAGTAAATTGAACTATATGTGAAATCTCTTCAAGCCAGCTTAAAACCAACATATTCATTTATGGAAAGCTACTTCGAATGGCAGAAATGCAGCACGAAGGAATTACTTTCCGGCTTCCTTGTCCAAGTCGTTCCATATCCAGAACACAAATCTCCGATAGGCCATACGACAGTACAATCTGAAAATGAGAAAGAAAGCAAATCATCAAAAATGCTGCCAATAATAGAAGTATTATTATTTATGCAAATGGTTAAATGTATAAGAACACTGGGCCCTGTGCACGAAGGTGCAGAGTCACTACATGCTGTGTAACATGGGCGTGTAACCACCCTGCACCCACTGTGCCCCCCACATGGCATGCATGAAGGGGGGGGTGCACAGACCCACTGCACCTGATCCCCTACATCCAAGGACAGCTCCTTGCTGGGGGCATTCCAGGGGCGTGCCAGCACTATGTGGTATTCACTAACCCACGTAGTGCTGGCTGCATGGGTGCAGAGGGTGGCACAGGGTGCGCCAGGGAGACCCTGCTATAACCCACTATGCACCCCCACAGACACAGGCCTGAAGTCACCAGAAGACCAGGACAGGGCACACTGTGCTGCCCCTGACTGCTGGGCAGCAGAAAACAGCAGGGATGGCTGGATGGGTGAAGGCCCGGAAATATCTTGAGTGGCGGCAACGGGACTGGAGGGTGCCACATGGGTCCAGGTGTGTGCAATTAGCATGCACAGCCCCGGACCCACACCACCCTATGCATGGGATCCACTATGGGTCCCATTGGGGCATCCCAGTGGATGCCCACCTGGTACGATGACTCCTCCCCCGGCCACCCTGTGGAGTCCTGTACACCCGGGGGGGGGAAGAGGAGCCACAGACAGGTGGCCAGCCTTGGTGAATGCCATTATAGGAGCACCTGTCCACGGGGTGCAGGGGCATGGGTGGGGTATGCACATGTAGTGCGCACCTACACCCCATTCATGCATTGGGGCCATTATGAAAGAAACTGAGGAAACAAAACTCAAGCACAGCTCAGATGTTGCGCTGCACTTGCACCTGTGACAAATGCGTGGCACGCTATGTTCGGTTAGATAGCGAGCATTGCTATCACAGTGAATAATGTGCATTGTCATTGTAGCACTAACTGCAAATGTGCTGCAAAGATGTGGACATGTCCAGTAAATATACCATAGTGCATATCGCTGCAAGAAATAGAACAGAGACAATACGCCAGTATAATCTATGCAGCAGGAATGCACCAAAGAGGCTATTGGGCATGCAAGGCACTAAGGGACCATCATGGGCTCATTTGCATGGAATGCAGACTCACCTTAGCACCATAGCCGCATAAACTCTAAGATGTGGTGGTGTATTCTGATTACCCATCCCACCACTGGTCCTTGGAGTGTGTTTTAGCATATGTGACACCCTCCTCCCCAGCATGTTTACACAGAAAATGTTATGCCCTGGTGTCCAGGGGTTCTCCAATCCCTAAAACACATCACCCGTTAACACCCCTCCCAATCACTTGCACCCAACATGCACACCCACATATGACCTTCTGTTACAACTCCCTCTTTCCCATGTGACTGGTGGTCCTTCAAACTCAATAGGACAACCTACACAGCCCTGCTATCATGTACATGACCACATGACATATCACCTGTCAGAGTGCTCATGTACAGTTACAGTACTGTATGCATGCTAACCTGACATCTCAAAAGGTGGCCATCTACAGCAGTGAGGGGAGGGCTGTGTGGTACACACAATGGACCTTCATTGAGTGCCACCCACACTGGTAAGTGTAGGGGGGCTACATAAGGTCATATGTGATTTAATCTTTCAGGTTTGGGGGTGAACAGTGTACTACCAGTGGTTAGATGTAATAGTCTTAATGGGTGATGGTAGTTGGGGGGGGGGCTGGACCACTGACGTAAAGGGCAAGATTTTTTCTGTGTAAACTGGCCAGAGGGGTGTGGGAGTCACATTACACCACCAGGGTATGTTATAACACTGTCAGAGGCCTAATGGGGGAGAGGACAAACAAGACTAACAGGGAATGTTACACTTATAGAACAGGTGTTCGGGAAGGGCAGCTGCAATACAACAGACCTTCCTTTGGGGGCATGGGTTGGTGGTGGCGTGTGCTCATTGTCCAGTTAGGAGTTGGTCTGCAGTGGTGGTATGCAGCACGGGTTTGGTGGGTGTTTACCACTACCACACAGCTTTCGATATTGCACTCCACCTGTATGCATGAGGTGACATCATTATCTGCATTGGTGCAGCTCTATGTTATCACTTTGGCAAAGCCTTGTTTTCATTACATACATGGAGCATGTGAGTATGGTTCTGCCAGGAGCACATGCATTAACCCTGTTAGCATGTACTGCAACCTTTCAATATCAGGAGAGCACAGTTTGGCAAAGGGGTACTTGTCTGATGACCGATTAGATGTTTATATGTTTCAGTTACTGCATACCACACCTGATCTAATGTTAATTCCCCCAACCCACAAACAATGATTTCATAAAATAAAAATAAAAAAGATTCCTGTCTACATACATTCTCAAAAACACCATGTTCCTCTCATCCAGCATTCTCCATGGTGCCTACAGTTGAGCTGGTTGCTCTTCACCTAAGCAGCCTGTGTTTACACCGCACCCCATGACGACATCTATGGAGAGGAACTGGAAGGGTAAGTGGCATCTACGAGGATGCTCAGGTCAGTGATAGGGAGGCTATGGCTTACATTACTTCTTGAACGGCTCCTCGAGGTAAGCTGGTGGTGGAGCACTTGGCAACATTTTGACCATGCACTTCCATGCATCCTTCACAAGACTTTTTGATGTACAGCCATTCTTTGCAAGTAGTGCACAGGGAAAGGTGATACATGAACTGCTGGCTCTGGAGCACTGGATAATGGCCCACTTTGGCTAATCACATAGGCAACTGTATGCACATTGCACTGTCCTTAACGCCACAACCATCACCACAGATGTCACTCTCACTTCCCCTCTGGTGGCAGCAGGGATGCACACTTGCAGGAATAAGAGGGAACACAGGAGTATCAGGGGATCACAGGGAGCCTCATCGGAGGGGGGTTGAGTCTGGTGGTTATAGGGGATGAGCACGTGTAGTCTGAAGGGAAGGGTCTCTGTAAATTCTGGTAGAAGGAAAAAAAAAACCTCCTCACATGCATCTATAGATGTCAACCTTTGTGTCTTCATTCAGTGTGCTATTATTTTGTGGTTTGATTTTTAATAAATAGTATTGTTACCTATCACAGCTGACACTCCGTGGAATTAACACATTTGGACTTCCAACAGATGGATTACAGTGTAGTCACATCTCCATCCTGCTTGATGAGGAGAACAAAGGTTAACCGGCATGGTGGGCCTTCAACACACAACAGTGATCAAGAACCAATGACAATAGCGTCTCCTGGGTGCCAAGTGGTGAGGCACACTTGGCACCCTGGCAACCATGGCTCACACAATGCACAGATGACAATGTGATCGTAGAACAGAACAAAGGGTTCATAGTGCTCACATCCCTGGGTAGAAGTGGATCGCCTACAATGTTCCTCAAGTAGCTCATGATGGTAGGCCACATGAAGCAAACTTGGAGGCACGGGTGACCACAGTCTGCTATGCATCATTAGCGTGATGTCACTACCTGCACCCATGATGTGGGAAGGGTGGTAGAGAGAAGGAATAAATAAGTAAAATGTGTCATCCTGAAGTGTCAGATAACATCCCTCTGTGGATCACCATCCACACCACAGATCACACAGCGCAATGATCATCACAGCTGATGTCAGAGGTGCTCTTTCCCTGGTGGCTGTAATGTGACCCACAAGAAGGGATAAGCTTGAGCACGAGTAGTGTTGGGAGACCTTGTGGGAGCCTGGAGGTTAGTGACAGCAGGCGAAGTGTAGTATATTGGTTATGGGACTGCTCATGATGTGTAGGGCAATGACACCTTGCATTAGCACACCAGTCTAAGTAAGCCTCCCCGTGTGAGGAGGGTTGTGATATTGCAAAAATGAAAGTGCTGATGAGCACCATGATCACCACGTGCAGCAAGAAACTGTGCAACGTGATGACCTATGATCACTCATGGGATCACAAATGTGGACGTTATGAAGGAGCTGCCACACAGGGAGACCTCAACCATGGTGAGGTGCTAACAGAGGTCACCACTCCATGACACAGGGGAGAACCACAGGATGGAAGATGTTGCATGTTGTTGCATTCACTGGTTAATCACCCTCTATGTGGTTAGCCTTTGCAAACAATAAAATCATATAGAGTGACTAACACAGAATTTACAGAACCCATGTTCATTAATTTATCTGTGAATCTGTGTTTCGTGGCATTGTTTAAGTATACAGCAAGATTACACGTGGTGCAGAAGTTGTGTTTATCTATAAAGACTTACTCATTTTGTGGTGTTTCATCACCCACTGGTCTGTCCGGATAGATGAATTCATTCAAGGTGGACTCCAGAACATCCAATCCTGACAATCTGAGGTGAAGCCAGGATGCATGGTAATACAGTCCAAAATGTCTATACCAAACAACTCCTCCCACAGCATTGATTTTCGGTGGCCGCTGGGATCTATTGGAATTTGTCACAGTGGCACTTAAAAAAAATTAAATACTATTAGCATAAAAACATAATGAGAGCACATGAGTTACAACTGTATCAAAACCAGGGCCATATATCAAAAAACGGGCATAGGGTGGCCCAGTGCCGCTGAGGGCTGACATGCAGCTCCATGCCTTATCTTGCACCATGCTGGTGACCTGAGTTTGGAATGAGTTTGGGTAGCCAGGGATCAGCGGGACTGTGTGTGCTGTGAGTGGTTGCAGCAGCCGCCCAACAGCTCTCCTCTTCTGGATCAAGGAGGCTTGCTGACTCAGTTCTTGGTTGCCACCAGGTAGAGGTCTGGTGGCAGCACCAGGCATCCAACTGGCAGACATATTTAGGTCACTGTGGTGAGTAGAGACCAACAAGTTCTGGGTTTTTATTTATTTATTTAGTTTTTGTTGACCGCGTAAGTGCACTAGACAAATCCTACCGAGTTTCAGGCATGACTCAGGGGAGGGGGATACAGATTAATGCCAACTGACCTTGAACCAGATTAAGTTGTTGGTGGTATTTTTAGTGAATGAGGGAAATTTGGCCAGGACACCAGGGAAATTCCCTTACTCTTTTCGATAAGTGTCGTGGGATCTTTAACATCCACCTGAACTATCACCAATCCAGGCAGATGGGACCTCAGTTTAACGTCTCATCCAAAAGATGGAAATTTGGTAGCATGCATGTCTGCATGCTTATGGTCAACCTATGTCACCTTGGCTCAATCAGGGCCAGAAAATGGGACCTGAGGGTTAGCCAGCATACCACACACTTCCTTGGACCTGCACCATTGCCTGGACACCTTGGGCGCTATCTGGATGTGTTCACTGGGGGGATGACAGACCTCTCCTCCTGCACCTGCCATGGGAGAGGGGGGTGAGTCCATAGGGGACCATGCACAAAGGTAAACTCAGGGGAGGTGTTTGCCAGTCTGGGGGAGGTGGGTTCAGTGAGGTCGGCAACCCGAGGGGTAAAAAGCAATATAGAAAAATAAAGAGAAAAAGGCTGTTCAGTGGCACAACTTGTGCACCCTCCGCAGCTTTCAGTAAACAATGGAAAAAAAGGACAGAGTGGAGTTACACAATATGACAAGTACGTGAACAAGACACAATGAGTCACAACACAAGTGAAGTGGCATAATGCACTGTAACAAATGACAACTGAGAAAAAATGCATCCAGAAATGTCAGCACAGGCACACAAGTAAAAGTGCAGGACTTGCATTGTATGCCAAAAGTGGTATCTGTGCTACAAAAACATGCATCACAACATAACAGTAGTGCTGTGCAACACCTTCTGCAAAACTGGGAACAATACAGAAACTGCATCCTTAGATGTTACAACAATAGTTAGAACCTCATCATTGTGCTGGTGCAAGAGACATAGGCATGCAGTATAAATACATGTAACATAATATGAAAAAAAAATGCATGTCATGTGAGACACAGACAGTTACATGAGGAACAACATAGTCAGCACATCACAGACTACTGCCCCCCCCCCAACCAAGTTGATGTAGTGTACTTTACTACAATACTGGTATGTCAACAACCAACTCAGCTCCGTCTTTCTCTTGCCCTCTTGCTGCATCTCACTGTATATATTCATTGTAAATATTGTTTGTATATAGCCTTGTAAATACTGCTTTGTATATAGTTGCTTTATTTATTGTAAATAGTGTTTCTTGTAATTCTTTTGTGCAGTCTCTCTATCTAGTTTTCAGTGGGAAGACTAGATGGGCTGAAAGGGTCCTTTTCTGCTGTCAAGCTTCTATGATTCTATGATAACACTGTTATTACAATGCTGTATTTTGACTTTTGTACCCCCTTCCCCAGGTCACACCTGGAAATGAGCTTCTGCTCATGGTGCCTTTCCTGGTCATCGACTTTTAAATAAATATACAGAGAAATGCACACTGTGGAACCAAAAGCCATACCCATGGCCATGTTGCAAGACAAGATAACAGTGGTACAACAACATGGGCACCCCACACACCACAGTACCACAGTAACCACACCACAGTGATGGAAGGTGCAACTTTAGATGAGACAACCAGTGCCAAAAAGGATGTCTGTTGGTAAACAGATGCTTCATTCATGTGAAAGTCAGTTTGGTGAATTGTACATCACCAACACACCACAAAAAAGTAAAGGTTTGCCATGCGAGACAGACATAGCTACATCAGAAACAACACAGCAAGTCCTTCGCAATATCAGCACCCACCCACCAAAAACAACTGTTTGCAACACCTGTATGTGAGCAACAAACAACTACACATATCCAGAACACACCAGCAGCATAGTATGCATGTGAAGGAGACATAAGCACATCATATAATGACTGTTTCTGACCCCCCCCCCATGAAAAAAGATGGGCTGTAAAATAAAAAGAGCTACTTTAACACCAACACAATACAGCAGTGACAACTTCTGGACACAAACACCCACTACAAACACTGGTATATGAGAAACAACACACTCATCCCATCCTTGGTACCACAAACATACTAGATGAAGCTGGAGAAACACCTTCATTTCTGGTTTGAAGCTGGGGAAACAGCAGAACTGAGAAACAATAGTCAACACATGACATGACCACCACTGTACCCAATTAAAAAAAATAATAATTAAAGGTGTGGCAGGAGATAACCAAATCAAAACTTGGCACAATACCAGAGGTACTTCACAGTAAATGAAAGTAAAAACTGGTGTCTGGTACAAACAAAGCACTGAACATAACACTGGTCACCCCCAACACACACACACAAGACAAAGCAAAGTTCCATCAATAACAAACCCTGTCAGAGCATAAAATACATATAACCCAATAATGGACACCAGTACAAAAGATGTAGTGCTCATGAACCATTGTCAATAAAGAACTTGCTGAATAAACTGTGAGTAGCATGGTTACACCTGTAAAAATAAAATAAGTTCTGCATGCACACACAGGCTTCTGCTACAGGCATACCACATTACTGAACACATGGCATGCATACATGAATAAGTAACATTAATTTATAATATAATTTTCAAAAAACTGTGTTAATGTACCAGTTAGGGTACTAACGCCACATAGTAGGGAAATGTGGCATTAGGTTTTCTCACCCTAACTCCCTCCCCAACTCCGCCAAGCAGCAAAAGGAAAAAAACATAAGACTTTGGGTCTTCAGAGTCTTGGTGAATCAGTGGTGGGGTATTCCTTGGGGGTTGTCAACACTAATGCCTGTCACAAATGCACTTAGCAGATCAGGCCCTCTGCTCCCACAGTGCCAACCTCTGAGCACAGTAATGTAAACAGGTAACAGACAGGGTAACCCTCCTGTCTGCTTGTGGGTCTGAACCAACTTTAGTCTCAAGTTCTGGGGGGATTCAAACTATGAACCTTATGCTAGCATACCTAAATATACAGGCTCAGATAATATTCTCTTTGAGGGATGCAATATATCTTTCGCCTAAGGGCACCTAACCAGGTATCCAAAATGAGCCCTTAAAACTCTATAAAAGACCTTAGGTATATTCTTACCTTTTCCCAGTTTAGTAACACCATTAAGCTTTCCAGAACAGCTGTCAGACTTAACCAGCTATACGTCACATGCAAAAAAAAAGAGCTTGTAGACACCCAGGCAGTCTTTTAAATAAAAGGCTTACTAAAATGGATAAAAATATGTTAAATGTAAACACAGAACAATATATCAAAGAGCATACAAACACTTAAAAGAAAACAAGGAAAGGTACAAAACAAAAATGCCTACTGCGATACAGTTAGACTTTTTCTATCTAATGTATTACCTCTTTAAGTGCCTAAGTTAGATCACAGAGCTGTGTCTTTCTACAGTCCCAAGATGGAACATCACAACCAAGCTCAAACACAGTATTCAGTTTTAAAACTCTGTGTCTCCACACCTCTTCTATGAGTCATCTAGCTCCTTCTTTTAGAGCCAAATAAAATACAAACATGATTTTCCTGTCAGGAAATATTTTAAATAATATGACTTCAGCAAAAATGAATTTCCCAAATTATGACAGTCTTTAATCAAGCCTTTCATCTTTGATCTTGAGCAGTGTCTGTTTTCCCAAGGAACATCAAAGGTTTTACAACTCTGCCATACATCACTTAGGTGCTATATAGCCAACAGGAATCAGTTAAATGATGTCCTGTTTCTGAAGTCATAAAACGTGTATTTTTAGTTTCCCAGCTTCAGAGGCAGGAGGTCATAAAAAGGCCATAAAATGCAACTTCTCAAGGAAGTTAATTACTTTACAGGGATCTTCTGGTTAATTATACATCCTGTAGTTTTCACTCAACCCTGGTGGGGGGGGGGGTCACCCAGGATCACCAGCTGTGTTATGTGAGACAAACACCTACTATATTTTTATATTAGAAATATCGTATAGCAATCATAACCAGCTGGCCAAGCATCACAGTGCCCACCACATTCCATAAGCAAACAACATCACACATGATGTCCTTTCTTCATGCAGAGCCCACGGGGGGGAGGGGGGAGTATTAGGGTTGACAACGCCCAAGGAAGACCCCACCGCTGACTCGGCAAGACTCCAGAGATCCAAATCACAAATGCTTTGTTTCTTTTGCTGCTTGGGGGGTGGGGGGAGTTAGGGTGAGAAACTCTAATGCCACATTTCCCTATTTTTGTGGCATTAAGTTACCCTACCTAGTGCATTAACACAGTTTTTTTCAAATTATTTCCTTACTTTTCTAGATAGTATCATCGAATCCTCATTTGCATGTGGAAGCACAGGGCCCCTACCATCCCTCCATAGATGGCGTACATGTATGTTGCCATGGAAGTACTTGTCAGCATGGCCTTGTTATTACCCCACCTCATGCACAGCATGCTCAGAGTTTTCAAATCTCCACTGAAATGTGATTCCACGGCACCACAGTGTCATTCTGCGTCACAGGGCGAAAACACATTTTGGCCAGGATTTGAAAAATGACACTTGTCATGTTCATGAGGTAGTGTAACAAAAATGCCTACATTGAAAATTTAGGGTCAAAATATTCAGTTAACAAAGTTACGAGAGAGCACAGTAAAATTTCAATGCATGCATATAACTTTGCCATTTTTACATATTTTGACCCTAAATTCTCAACATAGCCTTCTTATGACCTCACCTCATGAACAAGGGCAGTGAAAATGTTCAAATTCCGCTTCAAAGGTGATTTCAACAAGCAACTGTGAAATCGCCTTTTGGGCCAGATTTACAAAATTCCACTGAAATTGTTCATGAAGTGGGGTCCTCAAAATGCCATGTTGAAAATTTGGTGTCAAAATATGCAAAAATGTCCAAGTTATGCATCAGAGTTGAAAATCCCATTGAAATACATAGAACCGCATTTACCTTAGGTTCTCATATTGCAGTCGTCAGTTCCTGCAGCAAGACATGTCTTCTGTCATGGAGTGGGTCACCACCCTGACACCTGTTCAGGTGAGTGAGGATGTGAGGGGGTGTACTGGGGGTGTGTGGAGTGGTGGGTGCTGAGTAGGAGGTGGGGGTGGGGAAGTCAGATCGGCGAGGGACTGTTTTCTTTTTTGTAGGTAAAAAAAAAAGCATCAGTGATCATTTTCTTTATTTCAGGCATGGACCACAATTGACGGGTGGGGAGGTGAGACTAGACATTAGGGACATAGCATTTTGTTATAGGGACAGTGATCGGCGTGTGGGGGTGCCACTAGACACCTGGGACATATTTTGTTATGGGAACTGTGATTGGCATGTGGGGGTGCCACTAGATGCCTGGGACATATCATTTTGTTACAAGGAGAGTGATCAGCAGGTGAGGGGTGCCACTAGACACCAGCGACATATCATTTTGTTATGGGGACAGCGATCGGAAGGTGCTATTAGACACCAGGGAAATATAATTTTGTTATAGAGGAGGTGATTGGTGGGTGGGGGGGTTCCGCTAGACACCAGGGAGATATAATTTTGTTAGGGGGACAGCAATCAGTGGGTGGGGGTGTTACTAGACACCAGGGAAAGATTACTTAATTGCAGAGCTGGCCATTGGAGGGTGGGGGTGCCACTAGACACTGGGGCAAAAGCAAACATTACAGATTTACAGGAATGGCAATGGGGGATGCCACTAGACACCAGGGAAATGGCAGCTCACTGCTCTCACTGCAGCCCACAGCAAGAAGTCAAGAAAGTCCCACAGTTCTCATACAAAGAACTTGGCAGAATGACTCCTCTCACTAAGCTGGGCACCAAGATTTTGCGCTGCCCAGAAAATGTATTTCTGGGATTGGTTTTTAAAAACAAAGCCCAGAATCTAGTGAAACAGATCCCATTTAGCTAAATTAAGGAGTTTGCTTTTTTAAAAAGACATAATTTTTGTATGTATTTTGAATTTTATTTTTAGTTTGAGGAGGAGAAAACAAGATGGCGGTGTCACACAACAAAAAAACTGCTTCCCTAAGTGAGAAGCAAGTGCTGTGAAATAAAAAAAAGGATCCTTGACATCAAATTTTTCTTTTTTTTTTTATTTACTACACTTTTTGTTCCCTAGTCGCTCTCCCATCTGCCCAACCCCTGCACCTGCCTCACTTCCCCAATGACCGCCTTCTGCCACCGATACTTCCTGGCTTACCCCCCCAGGGTGGGGCCATAGCATCACGACCTGCCCGTATGCAATGGGTAAGGTGTTGGTGAGCCGACATCGCCTCCCTGGTTCCCCCCAGGGCAGGGTTCTGGACCTATAGTGATGCTTGTGGAGCCAGTATTTTAGTTGGTGGCAGAGTGGCGAGGAGCTATGGAGACCAGGTGCCAAGGCGGCATCATCCACAGCAATCAGAGAGGGTTTTTTCTACATTTTTCTGGGAGGTGGGGATGAGCAATGACATCCAGTGCCCACCCCCTCCCGAGACACACTGATGCTGGTTGATGTGGTACTCCTGGCCTCTGCTAGGAGTCTATCATGCACCGAGCATACTCCCCACCCTCCCTCCAGGGAAGAAGAGCAGTCCACGGGACACTTAATCCTTCTCCCCCCAGCCAGCCCTCTGACAACTCAGGTGCATTCCCGAACCCAGGTCACCAGCATCACAAGTGGAAATCCAATTGTGGCAATGGGCCAGCTTGACATCAAATTTTTCATTTTGCCCCAGAACATCATCTCAAAAATCCTACTGCGCATGCTCAGAATGAAAAACACTAAATGTTAAAGCCTTATAACTCGGGGGCCATTTAATAGTTTTTCACCAGACCTATCAAGGAATTACCTTAGGACATGACACCTGTCCCTGCAAGTTTTGGAAAAAAGTTCAATTTTATGTAGGGTGTAGACGAGAGCAAAAAAAAAAAACATGTTAAGTATAGGAAAAAGGCTAGACATTTACAAAAAATTACATATACAGATCTCAGAAACTGCACAAGCTGCCATTACAAAAAATCCCACAGATCAAGACCTTTACTCATAGACAACACATGTAAAATTTCAGCTCATTTTGTTGAAAAGTGCCAAACATATTAATGTGCAAAGTTAGGGGTTTAACACTGAATGCCCTATTCAACTCTAACTATAGTGGTGCTACCCAGCCACTATAATATGGATTATGAAAAATTGAGTAATAGAACAACTGGAGCCATGTGTACATAATAACTTTTACCTATGCAGCCAAAAAAAAAACACAAACCAATGAATCATGCTGCTTACCCACACAACAATAGGACTATAAACAATAAACTGAGCACAAAAAAAGAGTTAGAAGTATGAGGTTTCATCATTCATCAACAGAGGTTGTTGCACTGCTGCCATCAGGCTTGTTGCCATCCTCACTTGAGGTATTGTTGCTGGATTGAACTCCACTTGCTCCTGCTGTATTGGTGGCCAGTGGATCAACATTGATACTGGGTCAATATAGCGCTGCTGAATCAGTGCAGGAATAACAGCAGTGTAAAGCGTGGAAACATTTTAGAGCGATAGGGGTATAATAGTAATAGGGAACTACTGCTACCCCTGTCACTGACCGCGGACTAAAGGAAGGGGTGAAGAAGCCTCAGGTTCTGTGCCTGGTGGAGCCGCTCCCATGGAGGAGTGGCTAAAGCATGGTCACCTGAGGCAGTGTGGACCAGGAGATCGAGGATTGATTCCCTGTCCCCGATGTTTTTTTTTATGCTGCTACAGACTTAAGTCCCCTCCCAAGTTTCCCCTTATCCCCTCAGTTCATACCCCCTTGGAGTTAGTTATTTTAGTTCCGGGGGGTTTGGTGGGTGAAGCACCCCACAAAAACAATAGCTTGCGCAATTTTTGTTTCGGTCAGTGTTTTCATCGACTCTGTTTTTCGCACATGCTATTTTGACTGTAGTATTGTTTGCTGTGCTGTTTTTCTGATAACTTTATGACCCCATGCCATCAAAATTATACAGCTGGATTAGACTGTTGTAAAAGCTGACAGGAGAAATGTTGGTATTCTTGTCTGAAGACATTGTTTTAACCCTTATGCTGCAGACAGAATTCGAACATATTGGAAATTTGGATGTATATATTCACCTGCAGCAGGGTAAGGGTTAATGAGACACTGCCCTTCAAGCTGTTCACAGTAGCATGCTGCCCTGCAATGCCCTATCCTCAAAGCATGCCTTCAAAACTTGAACAGGATCACTCTCATCCTCTTTGATGTCTCACAGACATTTCTGGTCACAGCACGATCAGGACAGCAGCAGCATGGTTGCATCTCAAAGTAAACACCAGCAGAGCAAAAATTGCATAAAATTAGGCTTAAAATTATATTTCTTAAAAAAAAACAGCAGTATATACAGTATATGGAAACACAGCTGAAATGTAGTTAAACATAAATAATGGTTCATGTGAAATGTTGTTTACACATGATCTTCAATGGTGGATTTTTGTTTTCAAGACATGTTTGCAAATTACTTTAGCCTAAGTAATGAGGCACATGCATGTATTTATTTATTTACAGTTTTTATTGATTTAAAAGTTTAACCAGGAAAGACATACTGAGCTGAGAACATCTAATTTCCAAATACATCCTGGGGGAGGGGGAGAAGGAGATTGCTCAACAATAATACTGCTGAAGATAAGAAATCAAATACAATAACAAGTACTAAGAAGAATAATTCTAAAAATTAGAGGCAAATTAAAAAAATAGTACAGTAAAATTAAAACACATAGTTATTTATATAGAGAAAGGGAATAAGAAGAGAAGGATGCCATAGACAATTGCAGATAGGATAACAAAAGTCATCAAGAAGAGACTTTAAGGAGGAAGGAAAAGATGCAGATTGAATCAAAGAGGGAAGGGTGGACCACAGTTTGGGAAATCGGTAAGAAAAAGCAGATCGTTCAGCAGTAGATTAACCTAGAAGGAATAGAAAGAGAAGGGGAGATACTGTTGCAGAGAGGGTAGGAGGAAGACGGCAAACAGGATAGTAGGGATTTAAGATAGGAGGGGAAGGAAGCTGAACCAGAATTTGGATATAAAAGAAGCACAATGAGAAAGGCACCTAGCATCAAGAGAGGGGAAAGAAATGGTTGTGTAAAGAGAGCTATAGTGAGTACGATGGGGACAATCTAAAGCAAAATAACAAAAGTAATGAAAAAGAGGGACAAGTCTAGCAAGGGAGAATTTAGAGGTGCCACTGTAGGCTAAGTCACCATAGTCAAAGATAAGGAGAATAATTTTTACTATGATTTCTCGGCAGGCAAAAAAATGGAATACATGCTTTATTCATGCACAATGCTCCAAGTTTAGGGTGAAGCTTATGGTAAATTATATCAATATGCACTAAGAAATAATGAGGCCAGTTAAGGTAGACCCCGAGGTACTTAAAGGAAGAAACATCCGTAATCTTAACAAAATCAAGGGTATTAAATAGTGGGAGAGAAGTATGTCTGGCAAGCCTTTGATGGGTGCCAAAAGTCAAGGAGACCGTTTTTTTTGGCATTGAGGAACAATTGGTTAAACTTGAACCAGTGCTGAATGTTGTCAAAATCCAACTGCAGCCAGGAGGTAAGGTCATGGGAAGAGGAGCCAGAAGCAAACAGAACTGCGTCATCAGTATACATAGAAGGAGCTGTCAAGAAAGGAAATAAGCTAAGATAAGACAATGTGTTCCTGTAATTTAGCCATGGGGGGAAGGAGAGATATAAGACATAAGTTACCAGGTGAGGTGGGATCACCACCTTTGTGTAGAGGTATGACAATAGCATGTATCCAAATAATTTTGGATCAGTCTTTAGAAATATAAATCGAATAAAATACCTCATTGCAAGTGCCAGACTGAGGCATTTAATAATCATTGGGATAAAAAGTTTAGCCTCTACAAATTTTACTAAACCAATTGAATGTAATTGTTTTAATTGTGGTGAGTTTGTGACAGGGTTGATCAGGATTCTGTCCCAGTTGTTATGGAGAGTTTGAATGCAGGGATCTGTTCTTTCTTTCCTGTCTCTTGTCCGTCTGGTTGCACAACCAAATTTTCTCATGTGACCTAGGATTTGATCACCCCGACGGTCTTGCAATCTCTCTATCATCACTTGCTGTTCCTGTCTTTTCCTGTCTTGCATATCTGCTGGTATAAAAATATATGCAAATCATTAGATGGAAATGTAACTGATATCTGGATCTCTTTGTTTAGAAATTACATAGTGTTACTGTTGAAATGTATATAATGAGATGCAATTTTCCCCAAGGTTTTTGTTTCCCAGGTGCATTATTTTGCACTTCTTTGCATTGAATCTAAGCTGCCATACTTCTGACCATTCCACCAAGCTTGCCAAGTCTCTTCTTATCCTTTCTACCCCCTTGTGAATCAACCCTGTTGCAGATCTTTGTATCATCTGCAAAGAGGCATTCTTTCCTTCCAGTCTCTCAGCAATGTCACTTATAAAGACTCCTGTTGGATTCTGTCAGTTCACCACCATGCCATTTGGTTTACATGGTGTGCCAGCTACATTCCAGCAGTACATGGATATAATTGTATCCCCTCACACTGGTTATTGTGCTGCATACCTGGATGATGCTGTGGTGTACAGTCCAGACTGGAAAAGACACCTGGAACACCTACAAACAGTTTCCCAAGCTATCAAAAATACAGGTCTGACTATTACTCCTACCAAATGTGCATTGGGCATGAAGGAAATCAAATATTTGGGCTATGTTTTGGAAAATGGAGACGTTAAGCCAGAAATTTCTAAAATAGAAGCTGCAGCCAACAGCCCTGTCCCTAAAACGAAGAAACGTCAGGTCATTTTTAGGGCTGGCTGGTTATTATTGGAGATTTGTTCCCAACTTTGCTGAGTTAGTTACTCCCCTCACTGAACTCACACAAAAAGATACCCAAATAATGTTAAATGGACCCCAGAGTGTGATGAAGCTTTTCAAGCCATTAAGGTTGCATTATGTTTGACCCCTGTTTTAAGAAGCCCAGACTTTGAGAAACCATTTTAGTTACAAACAGATGCACCAGAGGTAGGCTTAGGTGCAGTCCAGAGTCAAAATATAGATGGGACAGAACATCCCATTCTTTACATAAATAGGAAGTTACATGATAGAGAGAAAAGGTACTCCACCATTGAAAAGGAATGTTTAGCAGCAAAGTGGGCCATGGAGTCCCTTAAGTTATATTTACTAGAAATTGACTTTGTACTTATAACAGATCACAGTCCTCTCTGTTAGCTTAACCAAATGAAAGATAACAATTCCAGAATCACATGGTGGTACCTGACACTACCGCCATTTAAATTCAATGTGGTACACAAATCTGGTAAAGAGACTAGCAATGCTGATTTTCTGTCAAGATATGGATCAGAAATTGAGGGCTCTGAAGGTTGAAAAACAAATGTATGAGTTTGGAATTTACTGTTTGCTGTACTGTTATAGAAAAAAAGATACTGCACATGTGCTTAATTTCTGAAATTTAGAAGCTGTTAGTAGAGAATTAATAGAAGGTTTTGGAAACCTGTTTGATAAAACAGGTTTCCCCTTAAGAAGGGGGGTGTATGTGACAGGGTTGAATAGAATCCTGTCCCAGTTGTTATGGAGAGTTTGAATGCAGGGATCTGTTCTGTTCTTTCCTTTCCTTTCCTGTCTCTTGTCTGTCTGGTTGCGCAAATTTTCTTGTGAGACCTAGGATTTGATCACCCCAACAGTCTTGAAATTTTCTGCCCCTTATTATCTCTCTACCCTCACTTGCTGTTTTTGTCTTTTCCTCCCTTGCATATCTGCTGGTATGAAAATGTATGCAAATCATTAGGTGGAAATGTAACTGATATTGGGATCCCTTTGTTTAGAAATTATAGACTGTTACTGTTGAAATGTATATAATTATAGTTTGAGATGATTGCAAAAAGTTATTGGGAACTCAAGGGGTTAACCTGAGATGCAATGTTTAAGCCTTCTGCAGAAGCGGTAAACAAGAGCTTAGTTCTGGGTCACAGTGTACTATTATGCTGCACCTGCATGAAATTGACAAGAACATTGGAAATTTACAAGAGCATTCTGTGAGAAGCATGCTATGTTCTTAACAAGCTCCTGGACAGACATAAAAAGAAGTTACAATGAATTGCAAAAGAGACACACAGAGATTGAAGGAAAACCCAGATGGATCTTCTCTGTTTATTCTGTCTTTGTAAATAGTTACACTGAACAAGTTTATTTTTTTATGTTACTGCTAGTACTGATAAACACTTTTTGTGAATTCTACAACTGCTCCTGTTTTTTCCTATGCTTCCTGACCTGCGTCTTGATGACAGTGTTACTATTATGTGGAGATTTTATTGGCACATCAGCACTTTTTGTAACACTGTGATCTTAAATGTATTTGCACATTTTACTGATTGAATGGGGTATTTAATCCCTGTGTTCCTGTTCCACCACATACCCCCTGAGGAAGCCAAACAGCAGTGGTGCTACATAGGGGCAGCTGACCAGCAATTCTCATACATCTTTTGCAATAATAACAATTCTTAACATGTCTAGTGGACATTGTGTGTGCTGTTTTTTTTGTTTGTTTGTTTTGTTTTCCTCAAGTTTATGTGCATACAACAGCACCTTCAGGGGTTGAGAGTGCTCCTCTTCCCCTCCTAACATAAATTGTTTGAGTTTGGAGACCCCTCTATGCCCACAGAGTGGCAGGGCAGAATTTGAAAGAAGTTTGCACAGTGGTCAGAAGCTTTCTCCCTGAAAAAATGGGTCATTGGGTGCGCCATGGGTGTACAGCACCACATGTTGGCCACTATTAAGGGAACTTTTTGGAATAGGTCAAGAAGACTAGCCCCTGCCAACATAGATGGTGCCCAGAAGCAGGAGATACTGGCCACAGGCATCATTCAGGAATCTATGAGTCCCTATGCACTACCAAATGTAGTTGTCAAGAAAAAGAGTGGAGCTGTCAGAATTGTGTTAACTACCAGACTCTAAACAAAAGAAGTATACCCAACCAATACACTATGCCACAAGTCCTACTGTAGATACCTAGATTGCCTGAATGGAAGTCAACGGTTTAGTATGATGGATTTGAGATCTAACTACTATCAAATCTCCATGGCTGAGTAAGATCAAGAAAAGACAATGTTCATCTGCCCCCTAGGGCACTACACGTTCCTTCAAATGCAGCTAGGGATCTCAGAAGCATCAGCTACATTCCAACAGCTGATGGAGAAAGCAGTGGGTGAGTCATGCCTTGTGTACTTGGACAACATTATCATATTGGGGAGAACTCTGGAAGAATACAAAGCCCAGCTGTTCAAAGTGCTCGACAGACTGGAAGAGTATGTCCTCAAGCTGTCAGCTGACAAGTGCCAGTTCTTCAGGACCTGAGTCAATTATGTGAGTCATACCATGTTCCAAGATGGCATCTGTATCAATCCTGACTATGTCAAGGCTGTTACGACTATGCTCAAACCCACCCAACTGAGAGAACTGCAGAGTTTCTTGGGATTCTTCAATTACTACCACAGATTCATTAAGGACTGCACCAAGATCATCAGTCCTCTGCTGGACCTGACCCAAGGGTATCCTCCTGTCAACCAGAAAAACAAGAGGCTGCCACAGTCCACTCCTGAAAAAGCTTACTACAGAGTGCATGAACCGTTTGGCGCCAGATGGACCTGAGCTTACGATGAAGCGTTTGAAGAGATAATCAGTTGACCAATGCCCCCTTTGTTTGCCTGTGCAGACCCCAGAAAGCCATATGTGTTGCTCTCAGATGTCAGTCTCAGTGGTTTGGGAGCAGTTTTATATCAGGAACACTGACAAGTGTTCTGGCTAATAGATTACGCCAGCTGCAGTTTATTGCCATCAGAAAGAAATTATCCTGTTCACAAGCTGGAGTCCTTAGCACTCAAATGGATGCCTGTTGATCAGTTCCATCAGATCAGTTCCACACCACAGTCCACAAAGACAGCAACCCCCTCATCTATGTGCAGATGACAGCAAAGCTGGACACAGCAGGCCACCACTGGTTGTCTGCCTTCTTCACCTATGATTACTGGTGTGGAGTATCATCTTACAAAAAGCAACATTGACGCTGACATGCCATCCAGGAAAACCCCACCCAAGGGTGCCATGGCCTGAATGGATCTGAATCCCAAAGACTGCTCTTCAAGCTTTGTGCAAAAGATATGACCCGGACAAAATTACAAACTCCAGTGAACCACCTTACCCAGTGGACAGCTTGGGTGCCCCCATCAGACTGTATACCTGTGGCCTACTACAATGTTGTGTCCCTCAGTAAACCCACTTTGCCACAAAATAGTCCTTAAGACTGGAGAAAAGAACAAATGGAGGATCCTGCAATCAGAGACATTGTTCAAACCCTCCAATAAGAGCAAAACCCTGAATTTGTCAAAGTGAATCATTCTGACAATTCCAAGCTCCTGAGAGAGTGGAACAAGTTGAAAGTGCATGAGGTGTGATTTACAGAGAGACACACAGTAATGATAGGCCAAGCAGAAAACAGTTGTTGCCACCAGTCAAGTTCCAAAAGCTGGCTCTCAAAGGCCTGTATGATGAGTTGGGACACTTGGGCATTGACAGAATGTTAGACCAAATCAGAAGACAGTTCCATGATCCCAAATGAGCATGGAGGTGTAGAAATGAGGGTTACTCACCTGTGACTTGTAGTTCTAGCAGTAGTATATGGTACACATCCACACATTGGCAGTCTTCCCTTAAGTTCTGCCAGAATGTCTTCAAGTTAAGCTCCTCCCACCTACCCAGGGTGGTATCCTCCTCAGCACCACCCCGAGACATCAGATCTTGCATGCTGGAAGCAGGGATTCATACGCCACTTGCCAGGGAAGGTCAGGTGGGTCATGTGAATGTGCACCATATACCACTCCTAGAACTACAGTTACAGGTGAGTAACCATCATTTTTAGGGACATGGATATGGTGCACTATTCATACTTTGGCAGACTCCTAGCTGTTCTCCAGGAGAAGGGGGCAAGATGCACACCCCTACTTAGGAAAATGGGAATGGAAAACTGAGGTCCCAAAACCAACATCCTAGTATGACTCAAGGTTGATGCAGTAGTGGGAGATGAAGGTGTATGCTGACTTACAGGTAGCAGCCCTGCAGATCTCCAGGATAGAGACAGCTCTGAAAGCAGCCACTGAGGCAACAGTATGTCTGGTGGAATGAGCCCACAGCCCAACATGAGACTTCTTACCGGACAACCTATAAACAAGCGTGATACAGGATACAAAATACCTGCCAATCATCCACCTAGCTGCCAGTCTGCCAGGTGTGGCTTCAACATAGGCGACAGAAGAGCTGAACAGCCTTTCCCCAAACTCCAGTTGCACGCTTCATGCAATAACTGAGCGCTCACCACAGACCAACTCATGGCGCCTGGGCTCGGACTCTGAGGATGAAGCAGTGAAGCACACCAGGAGAATAATCACCTGAAGAAGGTGACTTCAAAACAATCCTTGGAAGGAACTTTGGGCTGGGATGGAGGACAACTCTGTCCCCATGGAAAGCCAAGCACAGAGACTCCACAGAGAGCGCATGAAGCTCATTGATCCTTCTGGCGGAGATGGTAGCCACCGACAAGGCAATCTTCCATGACAGGTAGACAACTGACATCTGCATGTATTTGAATGGCTTAACCAGGAGCATTGCCAATACCAGCAACAACTTCCAAGGTGGTGGTGGTGGTGGTTCACATACCGGCAAGGACAGGTGGTCAGGGCTCTTAAAGAAATACCCAACCACCTTTTCCTGCACCACTCTCAGTATACCAGCCTGTGCCTTGTATGCAAAGATGGCTGCTAGGTGCACCTTGAGGATCATCAACCTCAGGTCCAACTGGGAGAGGGACCATAAGTAGTCCAAGATGCTAGCCACGGGGTAGGACAGAGGGTTTAGTTCCCTTCCCTGGTACAAAATGGAAAAGCACTTTCACCTGAAGGCATAGCACTAGTAAGTCAACTCCTTTCGAGAGGCCTGAACAGCCAGGAGGACCTCATTGGAGAGACCCCAAAGCCTGGAAATTTGAAAAACTAGCTGCTCAGGAACCAGACTCTCAGGCGCAGGGACTGAAATTCCTCCCAGACCTTCCTGTGATGGCAAGAGAGCAGGGTTGGGCACAGATGCAAGCACCATAGAGGCCTGCTACTGAGGCTGAGGAGATCTGAGCACCAGAACTGGTGTGACCAGTCCAGGACTACCAGGATCATCTGTGCCTTGTCCCTCTGCACCTTGACCAACACCTTGTGGATCAGGGGAAAGGGAGAGAAAGTGTACAGGAGGCCCAGGGTCCAGAGCCTTGCGAAGGCTTCCCCCAACAGTGTTCGATGTAGTGGGAGGCAGGCACAGAACAGCCTTATCTGTGCATTCTCCCAGGAGACAAACAGGTAGACCAGGGGAGTGTTCCACTGTAAGAGCAGGTGATGCACCACCTCCTGGGGTATAGACCACTCATGACACATCTCACACATTCAGCCAAGGCCATCCATTAGCTGGTTATAGGCACTGGCCACATGGATCACTAGGAGATCAGCAGCTGGGCTGCTCATGAGGGTCCAGCTGTGGAGGGTTGCCCAATGGAACTAGAGGGAATACAGTCCACCCTGCCTATAGGAGTAGTGTATGGTCGTGGTGTTGTCCGTCTGGACCTGCACAACCAGATCCCAAACAGATGGAATGAAGGCCATTGGAACAAGACACACCACACAGAGCTCCAGCAGCTTGATGTGATGGCAGGACTCCCGAGGAATCCAGAGCCCATGGGCCTGTGGTCCCCCAGATGTGCTTGCTCCCCATCCCACCAGAGATGTGGTGGTCATCACAGTGATTGCCGACTCTAAGCGGATGAATGGGTCTACTTCCTGCTGGTGTTCCAGAATAAGCCACCACTAAATGGCATCTCACACCGGCTGCATCACCATGACCAGCTGGTCCAGTAGACCAAGGCACAGGGACCCCTGGTGGGCCAGCCCTCACTGCATGGGGCATATCTGCCAGTGAGCCCACTGGACCAAGCTGGCACATGACGCAAGCTATCCCAGTGGCCACTAAAGTCCCAGCCAGGGCGTAAGTGCCCAACCTGAAATGATCAGGCAAAGGAGGTAAGATCCGTCATCCAGTCCTCTGGGAAGTGGGCCTTGGCCCAAGGTGAGTCGAGCTCTGTCCTGAGGAAGTGGATGACCTGCAAGGGATGAAGTTCTGACTTACCTGGACTGACTTGAAGGCCTAAGACTGAGTAAATCTGGAAGGCCAGATCCCTGAACCGCTCCACTGCCTCCTGAGAGGAACCAGGGATCAGTCAGTTGTCCAGGGAGGGGTACACTTGGACCCCTCAGCACCACAGAAATGCTGTCACCACTACCAAGCATTTGGCAAAGACCCTGGGGGAGGAGGAGAAGGAGGAGGAGAGGCCAAAAGGCATCATTCAGAACTCGTAAAGCACCCCATCTGCATGGAACCAAAGGAACCATCAGTGGGACGGACAGACTGGAATGTGGAAGAAGGTGTCCTGGAGTCACAGAGCATAGAAACACATGCCCTGCTTCAGGGATGAAATGATTTGATTCCCCAGGAATGGATTGTGATCGTGAAGGTCCAACATGGGGTGACAGCCCCCCTCCCCATCCGAGTGGGAACCAGAAAGTATCTGGAGATGAAACTCTGACCAGTCAGGAAGTCCGGGACATAGGCTACAGTGTCTTACTTACAGGTACATTAGGGAGTGTAGAAATACAAAGGGAGGGGTAGTGAGGCTGAATAGAATGGACTGTGGGTGGGCAGAGAGCGACAGTGAAAAAGCAGGGATACTGAATGACTACTTCTGCTCGGTATTCACTAAAGAGGAGGAGGAGGAGGGGGAAGTACTTAATCCAATTAACAGAAGTACTCTGGATAGGGGGGTCGATCCCAGTCCTTTCACAGAAGAAAGGGCTCTGAAAGAACTCCTAAAACTGAAGGTGGACAAAGCAATGGGGCCTGGCAGGATTCATCCCAGAATTCTAAAAGAATTAAGGGGAGAACTAGTGATACCACTGACTACCCTTTTTAACAAATCATGGGTGGATGGTGTGGTACCCGAGGACTGGAGGAGGGTAGATGTAATTTCCCTTCACAAAAGTGGGAGCAAGACAGAGGCAGGAAACTACAGACCTGTCAGTTTGACCTCTGTGGTAGGGAAAATTATAGAATCACTTCAGAAGGAAAGAACTGTTGAGTACCTAGAGGCCAGTGGGGCACAGTACCCAAGGCAGCATGGATTCACAGTGGGAAGGTCATGTCAGATGAATCTGTTCGATTTATTTGACTGGGTGACCAAAGCAGTAGACCAGAGAGGGGCTGTGAACATGGTCTACCTAGACTTTAGCAAGGCATTTGACACAGTCCCATACAAAAGATTAATAAACAAATTAGCGGGAGTGGGTCCCAGAGTGGTAGCCTGGGTAAAACACTGGTTGGACAACAGGACACAGAAGGTAATAGTAAACAGAGTCCACTCTGAAAAAAGGGACGTTACTAGTGGGGTACCACAGGGTTCAGTACTGAGTCCAGTCCTTTTTAATGTCTTTATAAGTGACATTGCAGAGGGACTAGAAGGAAAAGTATGCCTCTTTGCAGATGACACAAAGATCTGCAACAGGGTCGATACACAAGGGTGTGTGGAAAGGATGAGAAGGGACTTGGCAAGGTTGAGGAATGGTCAGAAGTATGGCAGCTTGGATTCAATGCAAAGAAGTACAAAATAATGCACCTGGGAACCAAAACCCAGGGAAGAGTACACAACGGGGGGAGGTAGTAACAACAACTAAAATGGAAAGGGACCTGGGTGTAATCAAATCAGATGACCTTAAGGTTGGCAAGCAATGTGAGAAGGCAGTAGGGAGGGCTGGGGGGGATACTGGGATGTATAGGGAGAGGCATCACCAGCAAAAAACAGGAAGTTGTTATCCCTCTGTACAGACAGTTGGTGAGACCCCATTTGGAGTACTGTGTCCAGTTCTGGAGACCCCATCTCTGCAAGGACATAGACAGGATGGAGACAGTCCAGAGGAGGGCAACTAAAATAGTGCAGTGTTTGCAACAGAAGCCATACAAGGAGAAATAAATGGAACTTAGCATGTATACCCTTGAGGAAAGGAGGGAGAGGAGGAACATGATAGAAACTTTCAAGTACCTCAGTGGAATCAACAAGGTCCAAGAGGGTAGCATCTTTCAGAAAAAGAGATGTGCAAGAACAAGGGGACACAATTTGAAGATAGAGGGGGGATGGTTCAAGGGCAATGTGAGGAAATATTTTTTCACAGAAAGGGTGGTGGACACATGGAATCACCTTCCTGAGGAGGTTGTGGGGTCTACAACTGTGGGAGAATTTAAGAATGCTTGGGACAGATGTAAGGCAATTCTTGTGGAGGGTAGGAAGAATTAGGCTGTTGATTAACTAGGATTTGCAGCTTATCCAGTAGGTAGGAAAATGGGCAGACTAGGTGAGCCAAGCGGTCCTTATCTGCCATTAAAGTCTATATTTCTGCGTTTCTTACTGAAGGAGCTGAGCAGTCTTCTCCTGAAGGGTGGCTAGTATGTCTGAAGACACTATGACCTACCATGGGACATGGATCAGTAGGACAGGAGAGCATCAGAATCTAGAGACAGACTGGGACCCATCATATCGAGCACCCAGGTGGCCAATGTGAAAACAGATCAGGCATCTTTAAGACAGCGAAGCTAACTCCCCACAGGGGCCCAAGGTTAATGCAGGATGGATCGGAGGGAGACAACGCGTGACCCATCGCTGATCAGGCTGGATTAAGACCCTGGCACTGGTTGCCACAGGAGTGCCATCGCATTAATCCCTGGGCTTCTTGGAGGCCAGAAGCGGTGAGTTGAGGCTCAGTTGGCCAGACCTGGGAATGCCCTGAGTGGGGCAGCGGCAGCTGAAGCCATGGATTAAGGTGCACTTGAAACCAAAAGAGCTTGTTTCCAGCCCATGGGATTCATCTAAGAGGATGTAACATAGGCCAAGGTGGCCTTAGACAATGTCATGCTAATGAGATGATCAGCCACCCCCACCTGAACCAGCTGGGACTAAGGAGGGAACCTTTGCCAGCTTACATGGGGAATCTGCAGGAAGGGTGGAGATCCCAAGCTAAGCCCCCACATTGCCAGGGACTGCACTGGCCATGGATCAGGCACTCAGATGACCAGCATCTGAGGCTGGTTGGAACTGGAGCTCGGCAACCTAATGGCCCTGGTCCCAGACCAAATGAACTGACAACTGGAGATCCACAGGGAGGTGGGCAAGACCTGGCCAAGACACCCATGAAGCATGGGTAAGAGGGCAGGCAGGACAGTGGAGCTCACCTGCCGGAGACCAAGGGAGAGGGCAGCATACACCAGGGATGTTGCTTGGTCTCGCTGCTCTATGTTGGGGGTGGGATGACACCCCAATAATGCTCGTCCACTGAAGACCCAAACCCATCACCTGTCCTTCGGCTGAAGGATGGCTGGTGGAGCTGAGGAAGGGACCCAGTAGGCACCACACAGTTGTGGACCATACAGCCTGAAGGCACCCAGTAAGAGACTAGACAAAGCTCCTGAGTGGGACCAAAATAAGGGCTCCCACCAATGAGAAGGCCACCCCTGATGATTCAACCCCATCAAGGAAAGTGGACTGAGAATACCCATCTGTGGACACCCAAGCAAGCCCAGTGCCTGAGATAAAAGCAGGGAGGAGGTCTCACAATTCAGGAACTCCTCGAATACAGCCCTCTACCCAGGCTCCCCTTGGATCACTTGGGACTCGACTAAACAAGAGGTCTCAAAGGACAGCCAGCCGGGGAAGCTGGAAACAGTCAGCAGCCTGGGATGGAGCCCGAGCAAGGGCTGTGTTGGTAGGGGGCTGCACCCAGATAGGAGGAGAAGTCAGCATTGGCTCAGCCAGGGACAAAACCAGAATTGTCATGTGGCAGTGCTGAGCAGGGGAGCACTGGTCCCTGCAAAGCAGCACAACCATGGCCGAAGAGCCACAGGGGCCACATCAGCACCTCCCAGCGATGCAGTCTGCCTTCATCCGAAGATGATACAGGGGAGAAGCACAGATGGCACTTCTGAGTGGACGGCCACTGGCGGGAACACGAAGACACCCGAGATCTCAAACCTGAATGGGACCGAGCCCTCGACCATGGCCTCAACTGACGCAATAGGGTAATCGGGAAAGAGACATGGGAAAGGGAACCATGTATGCAGCATGGACTGGAGCCCACAGAACCCCGAGGGGTCAAGCTCCCGAAGGGAGACAGTCAGTTCAGCTGGTATAACCAGCCTGCAGAAGGAGGGCCGAGAGGACCAGAGCCTAAAAGAGGCAATCAATGACTTCCAACAATGGGCCAACAGGGCCAAGAAAAATCTCATCCAGCAAGTACCACATGAACACCAAGGGGCCAGCAGGCAGATCAAAAACTCCAGGAGGATCAGCCAATGCAGATGGTTTGGCAGCCATCGAGCCAGAGCCACAACTGTGGGGGTGGGAGAAGCAAGCCCATTCTTGATTCCACAATTTGCGACAGGGCCTCATTGAAGGTGAGGACCTGGATAAGATGGACTCTCAGGAAGGGCCCTCCCTGCGGGTCGAAAGGGACTAACAAGTCCTGAGATGCTCTGGCAAATGTAGATCCCAATCCCACTGGGAGCAATGAGGGAATCAAAGTGACACCCGCCAGGACCTGGACTGCCACCACTTTGAGTGCAGCAAGCTGTGACTCCAAGCCTCCAAGCCTGCTACCACTGAGACAACCCTGCAGGCATCCATGGACTGGACCGATGGGTTCTATGCAACCAGGTGGCCCAAAATAGGTGAGCAAAAACGGCCCTCTAATGGTGAGGGCTGCAGGGACAGGCACAAGCAGCAAGTGTGCAGAGCGTGCTAAGCCCCTAGGAAAGAAATGCACAAAGCATGAGGGTCAGCATGTGACATGAACTGGGAACAATTGGAACACCAATTGAACCCAGGATCAGATCTCTGGTTGTCACACTCCATACAGTAATCAAAAATACTCAAGTCTGAGTACAAAACAGCCTACGCCACACGCAGGAGTTGGGAAGGAGGAGACCTGATTCTTCCAGCAGAAAGGAAGACCTGACAACACAGGGCAGATCTGAGGAGGATATGCCCAGGTGGGTGGGAGGAACTTAGCTTGAAGACACTCCAGTAGAACTTCAAGGCAAAGGAAGACTTTCAAAGTGTGGATAGTGCACCATATCCATGTCCCTAGAACTGTTGTAAACAGTGAATGAGATGCATCCAGTAGACAATGCAGCCCATATGAGCAGTCTCTTTGGTGAACGTTACCACAAGTGCCCCCCGGACTTGGTTTGCATTGTCTTTTTGAGCTTGCAACCAGACAAAAAGAACACTGTCAACATTCTGGTAGTGACAGATCACTATTTCAGGTATGCCCAAGTGTTTGCCACAAAAAAAACGAAAGGCCACAACCAAAGCCAAGATTCTGGTTGAAAAGTATGTTGTTTGTCATGGACTGCCAAAGAAAATTAATTCCGACCAGGGTTGAGATTTAAAAAATTGGCTCATCAAGGAGCTGTTGTCTCTCAGTGGAATTAGGAAGTCATGGACCACTCCCTACCACCCTCAAGGTGATCCACAACCAGAAAGATGTAACAGAAATTCGTACAATATGTTGGGCATGTTGGATCCATGTAAAAAATCAAATTGGAGTCAAGTGAGAATGCTCATCCATGCATACAGTTGAACTCTCAGCAATGCCATGGGGCAATCCCCATATCTGCTAATGTTTGGAAGGGAGGCCAGGCTCCCAGTGGACCTTGCATTTACATTAAATATGTTCAAAGACTAAAACAGCAAGTGGATGATCCCTACAAGCTGGCTGCAGAATTGTCTCCTAACAGGAACGTGGCAAACAAAACAAGATACAACAAATGTGTCAGAGCTCACAAGTTACTCTCTAGAGACTGAGTTTTGGTCCAGAACTTGGGGTTACCAAGAAAGCATAACATTACAGATTGGTGGGGCAACATCCCCCATGTGGTCACAGAAACATCTGTGGACTTGCCAGTGTACAGTTTGCCCAGAGGGATATCCCAGTAGAAGTAAAACTTTTCACCACAACCATTTGCTCCCAGTTGAACATGCCAGTTTTGGACAATGGCCCAGTACTCCTCCAGAGAGTGGAAAGCAGTGATTCTCATAAACACAGAAGCAAACCTAGTCAGCCTGCCTCTAACCTAGATAAGAGTCCATTCAGGCATCCAGGGAGGTCTTCTCCTGAATCAGCACAAATTGCAACAGAGTTGTCTGATGAAGAGTATGATCTTGTTCATTACCATTCCACTGTGGACATTCCCTGTCTGTTAAATGCTTCTGATGATTGGTCGATGCTAACTATACACTCATGCGGTTAAATTTAGATGCAGAGCCTTTTTGAACACCCAGCTCCCCCTGAACCAGAGCATGTAGAAGATCACGTAGAATCTGACAGAGAGACAGATATTGTAATTGAACCAGCTCATTCTGAGAAACCTCATTCACTGGCCAACGAGGAGGGACATGCGCCCTCCGTTGTCAAGGAGCTGGAAGGAGTCCCATTGCAACATTCAAAAAGACCTGTCAGAACTTTTTTGAAGCTCAACTACAAACTGACCTTGCCCTGTATGTAGTGCACAGTGGAATCTGTAGTGCACGGTGAAATCTATATTACACCCTGATCCACACCCTGTATTGTGTTCTATTGTCCTAGGTTATAGTTTTGGGATGCAGAGTACTGAAAATGTTGGTCAGATAGGAACCAATTATCTATACAGAAATGTCTGTGGAAGTGTTGTTAAATCTGAACCTGTTGATATTGTTATGTGTCTAAGGAGCCTGTGAATAGCCTATCTAGGAAACTTTAGTTAGGTGGAACTGCTAGTTGCTGTTTCCTGTTTTGCGTCTTTTTGATATACACTGGATGGAATTCATGGAACTGCCGGGATGACAATCTGTGACATGGGGAACGTGTAATGCCTCCTTGAGGGCTTACCTGGACTGCACATACTGCACTGCGTCTGCTGCCGCAGAACTTTGGTATTCGACCACATGTGTGGCTAAGAGAGAGGGAGAAACACTGCTTTGGTTCTTGGCACCTTCTGCACCACTTCTCTAAATGTCACCAATGGCATGAGAGAGAGAGAGCGCATACTGCAAGGGGCTGCTCCTCAGCACTCTCTCTCTCTCTCTCTCTCCCCCTGACCCCAGCATGACACAACTCACAGACCCACTACTCCACCACAAAAACAGAGACCAGACAACAGCCCTAAGGGACTGCAACGGAACCCTGAAGGCCTGCACACTAAAGGGACACAGAAAATTATAAAAGATATTGGAAGCAAGCCTCCATCCAGGACACGGTTGCAGCCACTTTTGTGTCTGTCTCTTGGCCGCACCAGTCAACCAATCAGAAAGCTGGGATGCCAGCAAGCAACCAGGGGAATTGTTGAAGGAGGATGCAATCAGAGACCTTCACAAATATACTGGTAGGCTATGAGGGCCAATCAGAGCACAGGACAGGGCAGAAGACCTGATGGACAGCCCAACCTCTCCAATGGAATACTGAACTGCAAGAAGGAAGTTTCTAGGCTCTCGAGTAGCTGATGTCAGTCTAAGAGAGACACTGAGGTGTTCAGAGTTGCTGGTGGTGAGACCAAGCAAAAGGCCTAGCCAGGTCACCAATCCTGCAAGCCCTCACCAGGGTTAATCCTGTGAAATGACTGCAAGCCTTATCCTGGGCTTATATTGTTTTGAGACTATGCCAGGGAAAGGCACCTGCTTAGAGAAAGCTGTGAATTTGTGTCAGATAGGCTCTGAAAGACTGTACCTGTGGGGCACTGTTATAGACCTAAGCTGTTGAGTTGTACAGAACTGACACCATGACCTGCATCCTACCCAGTTTGCTTTGGAGCCAGATAAGGGGCCTACTGTAACAAAATTGTAACTGAATTGTAACTTTTGTCTCTGTAATTACTGTGTCCCTTGTACTATTGTTCTTATGTCCTCTTTGTGATGAGGTACCTTTGTAAATGAGCCTCTGGCTCAAAGGTTTCAAAACTGATGTTTAACTAAATAAATAAAATAAATAAATAAATAAATACTAGCCTTTATCTAGTGGGGTAGATTTAGGAAACAGGGAGCCACAGGACATGTGCCCTGAGTACGTGGGTACACTGGATCCAGAAGGAAGTTGGAGTGTGGGGGTCGCTTCTGGGGTATGGGCTCCTTGGGAACTAGGAAACCACTGCATAGTGCTCCAGTGACTGAGAGATGAGCCGGAAGAGCTGTGTCCTGAGAGGTATGAGCCAGAAGTGCTGTGCTGCTGCAAAATGTCTGAAAGAGTCCAAAGTGCTCCATCCCCAGGCCACTGGGGCCTATTCCTGACAACTGCCCAACCTGCTGCTGTGTGCTGTTCCCCACCTCAAGTGAGATGCTGCATCTGTGAGTCACGTGAGTGCTGGCATTGCTGGCTAGGGTTTTCTATACTTTTCCAGTTGAGATTACAATGACCTTATTTGGATTACAGGTTAGTCTTCACGCATTTCCATTTAAGTTCTTTAAATTGCACTAGCACACTATGACCTGTTGTGTGTGTGTGGTGTTGGGGGGATACTTTGCAAGCTTGCTCATTTTCATCAAGTGCATTACCAAAAGAACCCAGGCAAAGTAGCTACCAGGCCAGTACCGGGACTATAGTCTAATTACTGGGTACTCAGAGTCATTGGTTCTTGTATCATACTTGAAATCATAGTTTTGCTATTGGTACCAGCTGAACAGTTTACTGCACCCTGTGTAGAATAATTCCTCCTTTTATGCCCCTTGATCGGGCAGGTGCTTCATAGTCAGCATGGAATCTGGAGTGGTGGTAGTGACCCACAGTACTGTGGCTCCTAGTGGGGCCTTGCTGCAGGTTGCAAGTGTTCAAGGTGACTTGCAACTGTCTAACCCCCTTTCTCCAGCTTCCAGGTATATGTTCTTAAATAAAAGCATTCTTAATTTGTTGAATTTTACTTCCATGTGTTTTCCCAGTTTGCATAATCTGATTGAAGTGTTTGTTGGTGAAGGTAACAACTGTCTTATTGGTCCCCAGGGGGGTGATGCAGTCCAGTGTAGGGAGGTACATAGATACTGCATCCCAGGGAGTGGTATTGCCACACAACATCTTGCCTGTTCTCTCTGGGTGGAGTCATCACACTAGTTCTTATTTGTTCTGCGAGGAACCCCCACCACTACCACCAGAGGAGAAAGAATGAACCAAACCCCCTATACTAGGTGAGCCTGTGCAGTCACCAAGCAGGGGTGTAAACCAGGACAATTTTCTCCTTGACATTTTGGGGCCTCTTTCTTTTTCTTTTTTTATCACCACTTTCAGTCTTTTTTGATCTCTCAAGTGCACCTGCCCCAAATCTGACTCCCACATGTTCCACCTCCACCTCCTCCGCAGAACTGATGCTACCAGTTACAGTATATCAGGTATATAATTATGATCTGTGTCTCTGTTCCCAAACTCCACCAAATCACTTTGCTGCTCCTCCTCTGCTTGCATTACTTCTTGTTGCACCTTTCTTTCTTTCTTTTTTTCTTTCTTTCTTTCCAGATTGCTCAGCTTGCAACCCTTGTATTGGTTCCTACAATGTTTGATTCTTTACAGACTGTTCGATTACTGTCTTCTATATTTCTAGTTCCCACTGAGACAAAAGGTCTCTGACCACCCCACTCCACTTTTTCTCTTTGATGCGACCGAATGTTCCCACCATGCCACTAGCTCCTTGCCCTCTCTGCTGCTCCATTTTCTAAAGCTTTGTACCTACAAACTACTTGTTTCATGTTTCAATTTTTGTTATTTGTATTTTTTATTTATTTTAACTTTTATTTAGCAACTTAGGAACAAGAACATTGGAAGAAGAAAAGCTGTTTGTGCTGGCAGGCTGCCAGCTGGCACACTCTTGCTGCCCACTGCCCAGATCACACTGCAACAGCATAGCTCAGGATGACACACATGCAGACTTCAGGAGGAACCTCAGCAACCTGGGAGAATGTGAAAACTGCCAAAAGAAAAAAACATGTCATTTAACCTTTTTTTTTTAATAGGATGCCTTAAAGGTACCAAGTGCCAGTGGTCTGCCTCCAGCAGGCTGACAGCTGGTACACACTTACTGCCCACTGCCTAGAACCTCCCTAATCATAGGCTTCAGGTGCCTCTGTCACTCTCGATGTGTATGCCCTGCTAGTTCAGTGATGCAATTGCTGAAAACAATGTCTAGCTAGTCAGTCAAAAAAATTAAAATGTGTGCTGACTGAGCACTGGCAGACTGTAATATCATGCCTCATCTGCCTACCACCCAAACATACTCCAGTCCCTCTCCTCCCAGTTCCCTCTAGGCAAGCCCCTGGGCCCAGAGTCTTGTTGCTTTGCAATGCACTGCTCAACCTGAGATTTGACTTTCTTTTTTTTTCTTCTTTTTCCTCCTAAAAGAGAAAGTATCCACCCTTAAGCAGCCCTATTGCTTCTCCTTTTTGGTATACAAGTAGGTCAAACTTTTCAAGATTTGGACCTTTTTGAAGAATTTCCTAGCCACTCTAACTGGAATCGATCAGAGCCCTGCCTGAGCTTCCTAACAGTCTGATGGCAAGTACGCAACTGGGCTTTCCCACTGGCTCATGACATCGTGTTGAATCTAGCACCCAAATGATAGTCTGCCTACCTAGTTAACTCATTCGGATGCAGATTGTAATTGTCAGTTTGACTGGTTCATGTGGTCTGCATCTTTCAGACCATGGCACACCAGTCAAGCCAAAATTACACTTATTTTAGTTCATTTATTAAATTTATCAGTAACATAACAAGTCAAAGCATCATAGTGCAGCAAGCAGTACTTTTTTTTTTTGCAGTTAGTAATTTTTATTGATTATTTTTATTTCAGAGCAGCATTAACATTTAATACAGGATACTTAACTTGACAACAGCAATACAAAGCATCAGAAGATATAGGCTAAAGAATACAGTGCATCCAGTTCCAGTAAGCACAGGAAGATAGACAACATGCTGTGCCCAAAGGCATTGAGAACCATAATAGTATGCAAGGCCAATATAACTCCAGAACCTCAGACACCAGAGGGGAAGGTGGAAGGGAGAGACTCTTACAAACTGAACTGATGTATTCTTAGAATGTATGCAAGTATAGACCCGATCTGTGGGAAGGAGAAGGGGTCATACCCCCCCCCCCCCGCAGGGTAGTCTCCCCAGGCTAGGCTTACCAATGAGAACCAGCCATTTCCTAATATTGGTCAGAAAAGACATAACCCAAATTATGAAAAGGGGCCCATAGTTTGCCATGATATTACTAGCAGGGTTTGGCATTCTAGCCAGAGGGGTCAAAGTTCAGGTACAGCAAGAATCCTGACATAATCACTGCTCCATAGATTGCATTTTGAAACATAGATTTCATGATGAATTTGACCCAAATGTGTGCCACCATCAGAAAGACTGAAACATCCAAAGTCTGTGGAGTTAAATGTTTTATTAGAACCAAACTTGCAACCCTAATGTGCAGCTAGTTTTAGCAGCTGTAGCATCAAGGCTCTGCAGCACATGCAGTGTCTCACAATAGAAGTGGATTGATCAGTTATACACGATTCATATTTAAGTGGGAAAATCCATTTGGGGGTGGTTGGGCGACAGTAATTTTTATTTTTACTTATTTACTGTTGTTCAGTTGTCTGATTTTACTTATTTATATTCCCGTCATGTGGGGCCATCTCATAAATGTAATATTGTTATGCTGATATTATTGCTGTTACCACAGTTATGCTTGCCTTTAACTGAGCCATCTCATCTTATGCTATTTGTACCTATTTTATCTCCTTTTACCCTCTCCCCAGGGCTGCACCTGGAAAATAGCCTTGGCTCAGTGTGCCTCTCCCAGTCCCAGTTTTCAGAAAAAATAATTAAACATCCCTAGATACTCTTTAGCTTGTTTGAGTATGTTGTCTGGTAATTAGTATAATAATAATATTAATAAAAAATATTCTTATTCACACTAAAGTAATATTGCAGCTTTGCATTTCTTAGCAGTGTCCTTTCACAATGGATTGGTCCCCATTCATACTGAATTTCTAGCAGGACACAGGGGCATAGCCAGGCTTTGGAAAGGGTGGGGTGTTTCACCAGAAATAGCCTATAAATTAGTCCTAGTGTACAAAAAAATCTTATGAAAACATATTGGAAGCAAGATTAGGGGACTGGGCACCCAGGAAACTCCACCTGGCTATATCCCTGGGCTGTCTTTTTATTGACTGCATATAACTTTTAGAAATTTGTCTATATTAACACTTCCTTGGTTTAAAAAATAAACAGGTTCTCATCTTACACTGTCAGGCCCAGGTTGGCATCAGTTATTTTTACATTCTACAGTGTCACCAACAGAGGCTTAATGACATCATTTAGCACACAGGTCTTGTCAATTTTCCACAGTTTTATTAATAGGGTATTAACTCAGGGACTGCCACTGTGTAATTACATCTCTGAATAAGACAGTCATGTCCTGATGTTACATACATGCAGCTGCAACCCTTTCAGTAAATAAGGTACTGTGTGGTCACTGTTGCATCTGTATCCACTTTACCACTGCCTGCCCTTTTGATCTTTTTGCAAGGATTAGCTCTAAGACTGACCAAGGGCTGCATTTCCAGTGATCACAAAAACACTCTAATTTTGAGCAAAATCTGTTATTTGGAGTAATTTAGTTTTAGTTGTGCACCTAACGTTTACCTCAATATCACACAAAATTGTAGTTTGTCCTTTGCCCCTTGCATCACATCAGAAGTGGTAGAAGCTGATGTAAACAACACAGGCTGAAGCAGGGGGCAGCAAATTACCGTGGGAAGTGTCATGTCTGTCCCCTCTGCCTAGGCAGATCAACCTCCAGCCCTTGCAGTGAATCAAACCTTGGTACCTGAATCCAGAAGTACAGAAGTTCTAACCAACTAAAGGAAAAGTCCCCCTAGCTGAGAGGTTAGCATGCTTCTTTTGCTCATCCTTGCTTCCTTACAGACCCACTACTAGAATTACTTACTTAGGATTTTACAGTATGCCAGGAAAGGTTAACTGAGCCAAAGTTAATTTCCAGGTGTGACCCAGAAGAGAGTTAAGCACAGGGAGGTTAAATGACTTCCTCAGGGTCATACAGCATGCAAGGGATGGATGTAGGATTCAAACCCAGATCTGCTAGATGTCGTAGCGTGTGGGTAGACAGGATGCAATAAACAGGCAAACCATTCACTGAAGTGCATAAAAATGCTGGAAGCATTTATCATTTTATTTCTCAGAACAAAAATAATAAACTAAAATAATAAAAGGACAAATTTACACCATAACAGTACTCTTAACATCCCAAGTACTGCCCACAGAGCGGATCCCAAGAGCCTTCTAGGTCCATCTCTCACTGTGTCAGGGACGTAGCTACAAGGGTACAGGGGGTGCAGTGGCATCCTGGCCCACAAGGTTTGAGGGGCCCAAATCATAATTTTGATGTTTATTCAAAACTGGGGAGGGGCCCTGTAACATCACCTTGCACCCAAGCAATTTGGGAATTTGCTACACTACTGCACTGTGTTTCCTATCAGAGCAATGTCTGACACAGGTCCTCTCTCTAGGCTGGACTGCACAAATGTGCTCAGTGGAGAGCTTATGTACTCTTTGGTAGGGTCACCTGACTTGCCCCTTAACTCTTTTACAAAAGAAAAACTATCTGGGTTAGTCTATGCATCAAACGATGACACACCATACATTTTACCATCATATTTCCCATTGTTTATATTAAAGATCACATTTAAATCAGTTACGAAAGGGCCACAATACCCTAAACTATCCTTAGTTACATATCACTATACACTGGCTCCCTCCTTAATCACTTTTGAGTGACAGGTAATTTGTATGTAGAGGGGACTGCAGAGGGCACTGCTCCCCTAAGTAGGATGCTGACTCATTTACTGGAAGCCAGGTAAGCAAGAAAGCCCTGTTTAGTTTTCTACCTGGCTGTGTTATTTTGTTAACAACAACCTCTACCTTTTAGTCTTTGAGTTCACTAAAAGTTTGTACAGCATCCCTATACTGCAAAACAAAAGAAAACAAGGATGGGGCTTGCTTTTAAAACCCTCGTTTTACTTCTATAGTACTAGAGATAACCATTGTCTTTTGGTACTTCTTTATAACAAAGAAAAACAAAGGGTCTTATAATGAGCTCCAACACCTGTGAAGTAGAGCCCTTAAATGCCTAACTGGGCTCTGGGTAGCAGGGGATATGAAGTAACATTATTTAGAGACTTCAGTCTCTTCTTTAATTAGTTTCTTTTGCAACCCTCTCTATTTTATTCTGAAGGTTGCCACACTTAAAACAATATACTGCTTCAAAGGGACGTTCCTGTCTCTTTAATTTGTGACATTCATTTTTCAGCATAGCAGCAGTTTGCACAATAATTAATCTGCTGCTTTGTTTTGGGTTTAGGAGCATTCTAGTGCTCCTGTTTTATTTTATTACGTTTTAAGAACACTGCTGTCCCTTCCACAGAAGTGCTTGCTTCTTTTGTTTAATTTCATAATGTAGCCCTCTGTTATCAAAAATTCTCTTCAGCACAACATACAGTACAGAAGACCCCTCTTTGCTGTTAAAATAAATATCCAGGGCACCTTTTCCACTATCCACAGCATATGCATTTCAATGCTTTGTTTACATACGTTCAGCTTTTATAATATACTAGGATTTGTTATACTAGCCCCATTTCTCTTAGGGGGGCTTTTAATTTTATTTTATGCCTCAAGACATAAAGCATTTACCATTGTCAGTTGCAACTGTCATATTACCCCATAAAGGTGTATTTTTTCTTCTCTGATGTATGTATGGGACTTTGTGGATGCAAAGAAGAATAAGCAACAGCATAAGGCGCAGTAGGAAAGTAGAGAAGATAGTACAGTACTATCCTACGTGGCCTAGCTAGGACAGTAGAACAGAACAACAGTGTAAGTATAAAACGTATTGTTACACAACAGAAGTTTTTGTATGATAAATGAGAAGAAAAAAGAGATAGAAAAGTGTCCAGCAGTCCAGACTCGGGGGGGGGGGTAGCCCGAACTCTGCCACACTAGATGTCCAGGTTCACAACTCTGTACTCTAACCACTAGACTACGTTGCCCCACTACAAGTTGCCATCACTGTTATCAAGTCATCACTGCTTTTGTTATTCACAGTTTTCACTGCTAGACAGCACTGCTTTGCACAGACTGCTTTTCCTCATAAACAACGCAAAGCTCCTGGGAAAGCTCAGCTTAGAGGGGACTGATGTGCTGCTGAGTGAGCTCCTGAGGGAGCCAGTTCTCCCTCTTGGTTACACTGCAGAGCTACAGTATGTACCTGGAGACCCAGGCCTGAATCCCACAACCAGTAGTAAGAGGCATTATACTTGATTAAGTAAAATCAAACATCCAGTGTAAATGGGGGGAACAGATACCGACAATACAGATCAAAACACCAACATGAAAATAAAATGTGTTTGTTCAAATACTGTAGTGCAAATACCAAATAAACTAGAAATAAGGGTTTGTGGTTCTCATTGATGGAATACCACTTGCAATCTTCTTATGTGACATACATAAACACACTTTCTTGCTTTATATAAAATGTAATTCCTGCTATTAAATGTCATTATGTGTAATTAATACAACAAAATCTAAACCTTTAAAAAAATTGTCTTAATTTAAAACAACATTAATTCTGTCCCTATAGTGCAACTGTAGTATAGGTATGTTGATATAGTATATTTCCACAATGTCTGTATACTGAAGCTACTTAGCAAATAGGTGTAGTAAAAGTACATTCCCAGTATACCAAAACATTGAAAGTGTTTCAATATTGTGAATCCATATTAGCATATTCTAACTTCAGAAGAATGCACTTTATATTGTTATTTTTCATGTCAAAATTAATTATTGTTTAATAACTGACTGATGAATATTGTAATCTAGTGAATGCCCAGGACATATATTTTATACGTAAAAGAAACTGATATATAATTTAGGAATTTTGGTTGTATTTATTTTTTATATCATGAAAGCTGAATGGCTAACAAAGAAACTGAAACTGAAAAATTAGGTTTCTAGCCCTCATAGTTCAAAAGTCAGTCCTTTTTAAAGAAATGATCTTTAGACAGGGCTAACTTTGGAACTCTTAGGGTTAATATCCCAGTACTGACACAGTAGTGCAGCATGAGAGGGGAGCTGCATTTCTGAGGTGCCGTCTTTCGGATGAGACGTTAAACCGAGGTCCCATCTGCCTGGATTGGTGGTAGTTCAGGTGGATGTTAAAGATCCCATGGCACTTATCGAAAAGAGTAAAGGAATTTCCCCAGTGTCCTGGCCAAATTTCCCTCATTCACTAAAATACCACCAACAGCTTAATCTGGTTCAAGGTCAGTTGGCATTCATCTGTAACCCCCTCCCCCGGGTCGTGTCTGAAAATATGCAGGATTTGTCTAGTACACTTACCCGGTCAACAAAAACTAAACAAACAAATAAAAATAGAGACAACTTTAGCTTGGAGTCAGGCAGACACAGTTACACCATATTGACACACTTTCAATGCATCAGTATACTGAAAATTTAGTTTTACAATACTGACTCACTACATTAATAATACATTCCCAATACTGTGATAGAAAGAAGTAATTTCAGCAAATGAACATATTCTATAACAATTTACTACAGTAATAATACATTCCCAATATAGTGGTAGAAAGAAATAATTTCAGTAAATTAATATACTCTATACAGATTTACTACAGTAATAATACATTCTCAGTATAGAGAAGTAATTTCTATAAATGAATATACTTTATACCGATTTACTACAATAATCAGGGCTCCAGATAAGGTGAGTACTTGTTTAACTCGCCTTATTTTAGAAAATACTCTTCAGAAATGTTTTAATGAGTACCAGTACTTACCCAACATTTGTAAATGCTCCACATTGCACAGCATAGTGCTTCATACCATAACTGGTGATTCAAAAGGAGCAGTTGTTTCCAGATTTACAGCACTTGTATGCATTCCAGTTTTGTTTTACTCACTATATTTTAAAACTTGTGAGTAAACTATTCCTACCTGCCAACATTTTCTAGAGCACTGTTGGCACCTGATCAATTCTTATCTGGAAAAAATATATTGTTTTTAAAAATGTACTCCACACTTCACTCTGTCCAGACATTTGTAAGCATCTGAATAAGGTTTTACGCACCTTACTTTCAAAATTAGGAGCCCAGTACTCATACCAAAAAATCTTATCTAGAGCCCTGACAGTAATAATACATTCTCAATATAGTGGTAGAAAAGAAATTTAAGTAAATGAATATACTCTTTACCGATTTACTATAGTCCTTTGTACCTGATCCGGATGATGCAGTCTCAGTGTTTAACAACTGCCTCACTGAGCTCCAGGATTGGATGAGTGCCATCTGGCTGAGGCTAAATTCTGACAAAAATAAGATTTTGGTGGTGGACCTAGGTCACCAGGTAGAGGGGTCTTCAGCTGGGTGTCCCTCTGGGCTTTTGCTTGGAGGACTCCAGCTGACAACCTCTGAATGGGTGCAGAGTCTGGGTGTTATTTTTGATGAGGGACTGACCCTAAAGTCTCAGGTGTCATCCATCGTCAAGACCTCTTTTTATCATCTGGGGAACATTGCCAAGATTAAGCATCTTGTTCCACCTGGTGATCTTCCAACATTGCTCCATGCCTTTGTGACCTCCCACCTTGATTTCTGCAACACCCTCTACCTAGGGTTTCCGGGGGTTGATATCTGCCACTTGCAAATTGTACATAATGCTGCAGCCAGGTTGTTGACTGGACTTTCTCAATCTAGCCATATCATAATTGTGCTGTGTGGACTGCACTGGCTGCCTGTTCAGTGGTGGATCACCTTCAAGGTCGGCTTGCTGACCTACAAGGCCCTATGTGGACTGGGACCAAGTTACCTGCAAGAGCTCCTATGTCCTTATTGCCCCCTCCGACCACTCCACTCCATTGATGAGGGATTGCTGAAGATTTCCAGGATCCATTTAAAGACCTCCAGAGCCTGAGCATTTGCATTTGTGGCTCCTAGCCTGTGGAATTCTCTGCCTCATCAGATAAGGGAGTGTCTGACTGTGGAGAGCTTCAAAACAGTACTGAAAACATTTTTTGTTCTCACTTGCCTGTCTTGAGTGTTAATTTATAGATGTCAGTTTATAATGGTTTTAAATATTTATGGTTTTAAGGTTTTATTGTAAAAGCACATTGGTACTTGTTGAATTGAGCTTTCAACAAAGTTATTATTATTATTATTATTAATAATACATTCCAAATATAGTGGTAGAAAGAAGTAAAATAAATAACTTGCTATCCAAAATGTATGATATGAACAACAATAAAAACTGTCAAATGCCATGGAAAGCATGAATCAGTGGGTATTTGTTTTGCTTGGGTTTACAGACGCCAACAGAAACTGACAAGCGAATGTCAGTGGGTAGAGCTCCACAGAACAGGAGCTCTTTAAACAAGAGGGGGCGCCTATGAAAGACCCAGTCCCACAGACCTAGTTGCTCTATCACCAATATAGGGGGGTCAGATGCTCAATGAAATGGTGGGACCCACATCATTTAGGGTTTAAACATTATAAAAGGACCTTGTATTCAGTTCACTGCCACTTACTTACTCTTAGTTACACACTGACATTTACTCACTGTCTCTCACTGCCTACTGCCACTCATTCACTGCCTCTCACTCACTGCCACTTACTCACTCTTAGTTACACCCTGCCATTTACTGTCACCGTCATTTACTCCATCACTTACTTACTGCCACTTACTCATTGTCATTTTCTGATGAAGAACTCTGTGTAGTTTGAAAGCTTAAAACATTCTGTGAGTCTCTTGTTGGTCAAATAAAATGTATTAAATCACCCATTTTGTTAATCTTTTTGTACAAGGGCTAATATGGCAACAAACAATTCTTTACATCACTGTCACCTACTCACTGTCACTTACCCACTGCCACTTTACTCACTGTGTGACTGTGAGATAATCTGTAATATATGTGCAGTTTTATTCTCTCCTCTCTGTGTGCCCAATGGCAATAACATGCCCCCCCTTCCTCTCCGGGACTGTAAAGAATTTTGGGACATTGTTATATAAAAACACTATATAACACTCATTTCCATCCTTCCTTCCCAGTTTTTTCAAGGATTCTAGTAGGGCCAGCAGGTAGCAGAAGATTGCCTTCGGGACAAATCTTATTACAAACTGTTGAGCACTGACTGCCACAATGCTGATGAGACAAAGAGGTACAGAGATACCTGCAACAGGACCAATAAAGGCCAGTCAGCTTGAAGTCATGCATCCCCTTTCGTCCACCATCCAGATCCAACATGACCTGAATAATCCCAACACACTAGAATTGTCTTTAAAAGCTTCCAAGGAGGCAGTGTGGTCTACCGGTAATAGCACTGGCTTCAGAACTGAGAGATCGCAGGTTCAAATCCTGCTAGAGTCAAATACTTACTGTGTGATGGTGAGAAAGCAACATAACCTCTTGCTTGCTCCCATTCACCTAGCTACAGAATTAGGTAGAAGCAAGACCCCACTGGAAATGAGATGTTGCATCTCAGTTGGGTTGTCCTGGGTAAATGAATTGTAATTACAGAAACAAAAGCTAACTGTTGACACATACAAATCCCTATGCGAGTGGCTGAATTGCTAAGTCCTAGCTTTGATTTACTGTAACTAGATTGCTTCAACAAAGCTGACCATGTCCCTTCTACAATACACTGCTCTTGATGCACATTTAAATTACTTGTATTGTTGGTTTGTGTTTCTGTATAAATATGAAAAAGAGCATTAAAATATTTATTAAGTATGTATGTATTATGCATTTGAGAATTGGTGACCAGGAAAGGCATACTAAGTCACATGTTTTTTCCAGGTGTGTCCCAGGGGAGGGGTAACAGTATGGAGAACAAGAGCATAAATTTGGTACAGTTGATTACTGGAAGGAAAAATAATATTCTTTTTTTATTTTAGTTTTTGGTAACTGGGTACGGACCACTAGGCGCAAGTGCCTGTTTTCAGGGGTGACCTGGGAGCACTGGGCAGTTAAGTGACTTGCTTAGAGTCACACAGTATGCAAGTGGAGGTCATGAGAATCAAACTCAGGTCTGGTCTGCTGGATGTATCAAGCTTGTTCACACCTTGTTCCTCTAACCTCCAGGCAATACAGCCAGCCCAGAAAAGTAATAGAAAAGTAAAACAAATATTTATAAACAGTACACTAATACAAAATAAACAGAACAATAAAATGTGAAGATATTTAAAAATGGTGCGTTAAAACATGACAGTGCAGGTAAGATATACAAATAGTTCATAGACCACGGAATTTGCAGACTCTATCCATAACTAGCCATCATCTTAACAAGGCCATATTGAGAGAAAAACTATCTAAACTACCTGTACTACTGAACAAATATTTAATAAAAATAAAAAAGAAAGGCTGCAGACAACCACACAAAATAGATGGTCCCCACCAAGGCTGGGGGGGGGGGGCAATGAGACCCCTGCTCCACTGATCCCAGAGAAAGAAAGAGTAGTGGTACACCTCAGCAAGAAGCTAGTGCTGCTATTGGCCTTCAGTTCAAATACAGACTGTGACAGTTGGTACAAAACAGTGCAGCAGGCTGGGATCTAAAATAAAGTACATGGGCCTTTGCATAGTTTCCATTTTTGTTTTATTCCTGTGTACAGGCGTAAAGGAAGTTCAAACTAACATAACACTTGCCTGTGAGAGAAAACAGATGTCCTCGGGCAGCTCATATAGCAACCAAACAATATGGGTCTCCAACTGTACTTTATTAAAATATGCCACCTTTTAACAGAATCCATAAAAGAGCCTACTGAAGTTACATTCCACTGGGTATGGAGGTGATAAAGTGACTGGAACAGAAATGGTCTGGTTGGTACCCCACATGGGACACCTGTAAAGTTGCCTGTTGTGCCACATCTCAACACAAGCTGTGGGAAACTGCCTGACCCTATCAAATGACCAAACCGGTCCACAAAGGGGGAATGGTGATAGGATGGCAATATATGTGACTACATGGAGAACAAGGGGGAAAATCAATGCTGGCAAGTGTTTTGCTGGACATATTTTATTTATTTATTTAGTTTTTGTTAACTGGGTAGGTGCACTAGCCAGCAAGTGACTATTTTCAGGCATGACCCAGGAAGTACAATTACAATACAAGTAGAATGGTGCAGTTTATACAGTACAAGTACAGGTACATAGATACAAGCATACAATTTTTTATAAGTAAGCAGAGGGTACTGGAGGAAGGACAGATTTTGGATTAGATTTGGGGAAACTGATGGGGGGGATGTGGGCAGGGAAGGGTGAGTGCACAGCTCAAGGTAGTTGGAAGGTGGCAGAGCTGGAACCAAGGTAAGAGAACTCTGCCAATTGTTTTGGCCGAGAATCTTAGGAGTGTGTAGGGTGGGACAGCGAAAAGGATTACGGCTTTTGCGGCAGGGGGCAAGAGTCTACAACCGGGCTCATGGAACTGATTCCCAGTATGAGAGGCTCAGGTGGGGGGGCGACCAGGGGTATGCTGACCAGCGATGGGTAGGAAGAAAAGTGTATAGACTACAGGGTCTGGAGACAGGGAAGGGGTAGGGTTACATAGGGAGTTGTGCTGAGAACAGCAGAAGCAGGAGTGAGTACGGCTGATGTGGGGAAAATATGGAACAGCAATCGCCCTCACGGGAACCTTGAGTCGGAATGAAAGGCAGGGGCCCAGCTGGAGGGAGCCCAAGCTGGGCAGGGTTGGCATTCTGGATGAGCGAGGGGTTCCAGAGCTAGACAGGTTTGTTCACAAGCACGGTGACCCGTGAGGAGGTCGATATAGGGGGGAAGGCTGAAAACCGGCGTCAAGGAAGGGATCAGGGAAGCGGGAAGATACGGCATTAGCAGTAGAATGCTGCAGTCGGCGTCCGGGCTTATGGAACCATAAGCCGGCAGGGAAAGTAGGGGGACTCTGTCACCAGGGGGAGAGTTACGGCTGCATATGGCTTTAGCGAGAAAAGGTGCAGTAGCGACCCAGTGCTGTGGAACTGATAGCTGGCAAGAAATACCAGGGGTAGTCGGAGTGGGTGGGGGCGGGGAGAAGATGAGGAGAAACCAGTACCAGTTTTCAATAAATACATATGTCAAAAGATTAGTGCAAAACAGCAGGATGTTTTCATTACATACGTCAAAAGATTAGTGCAAACAGCAGGATGGGAAAGCAGGTACCACAATCATAAGGTAATTGGCAATTGTTACACACAACGATTGTAACAATAAGGTGACTGAAGACATTTGTAATACATAACACAGTAAGTAAAAATGGCAATTGTCATAACACAAGGATAAGAAAGGTAGAGTGATAGAGGCATATATAATACATCAGACAGTAGAGCCATACAAGTTTCTTTGTGATCATAAAAGAAAGTGTAAGCAGTCCAAATAACCAGTATGTAAGGCATCAAGTAGGGTGTAGGTAGATGAATGGGCATGTAGATAGGGGGAGGGAGAGGTAACATGAAGAAAAAATTTAGGTAGGATCAAAACAGGCACATTGGTCCATAGAAGTAAGGTGATTCCATAGTCTTCGCTTGAAAGGTGTGAGGAAGCTCATCTTAGGTCAATAGGTAGTAAGTTCCATGCTTGGGGGGCAGCATGCCCAAATGCACCAGCACCCTTGGAAGTGCGGCAGAGGAGAACTTTTAGGAAAGACTTATCAGACGATCTCAGCTCATGCGGGGGGATAGCAGGCTGGAGCAGCTCAGATAGCGTAGCAGGTCTAAACACTCTGATTATGGAATCTGAGAGGCAGCAGAGGTAGTACTGTCTAGTGGAGGAGGGGGAAAGCCAGCCTAGGTCCTTATAAAGTTGGCAGTGATGTTTAAGGCGGGGGGCCTTTGAAGCATATCAGCAAACATTGTTGTAGGTGGTATCCCACTTTTGTAGTGCAGTTTTGTTTGTCATGGTTAGGATGGGGGCGCAGTAGGATAGAGTTGGCAGGAGGATTCCCCTGGCAATGGCCAGCTTGGCAGTGGGTGTGAGCATGTAGTTAGTTCTGTAGGCAGCCCCCAGTTTGCAATTAACCGTTTTGCAGGTTTCTTGGATGTGCTGGTTCAGGTCAAGGGTTTGGTTGAGCAGTATGCCCAGATAGCGGAACGTACTTACAGTCTCGAGAGGGGTTCCGTTTAGGTCAAGTATATTCATGGGAGATGAGCAGGATCTAAGTTTATGGGTTGTTCCCAGTAGCATGGCTTTTGTTTAGCTAGCATTAAGTATGAGGCATTTAGCCAGTGTTGAGCCGAATGGAAGGCAGATGTCAGAGTGGCATTGAGATGGCTAATACAGCCTGAACGAGCATAGATAACCAGGTCATCAGCATAGACTAGCGAAGCACCAGATGTCATACTGCTGGGAAGATTATTTATGAACAGTGAAAAAAGGAGAGGGCCTAGTATTGAGCCCTGCGGTACTCCAATGTTGATTGTGGCACTGTCAGAGATAGCAGAGTTGAGTTTCACCGCTTGTGTCCTGTCTGTTAGGTAGCTACTGAACCAGTTTGTTACAGGGGATGAGAAGCCAAGGTTTTTAAGGGTACTTAGCAGAAGGGGGTGATCCACAAGGTCGAAAGCCTTGGTGAGGTCAATGAACACAGCCCCCGTTAGATGACCTTCATCCATATTTATAAGAGGATCAGAGGTAAACTTCGCTAACGCTGTTGTGGTACTGTGATGTTTCCTGAAACCATGTTGTGCTTCACAGACTGAGTTTGAGGAGTCGAGGAATTCGATGGACTGGGTGACTACTATTTTCTCTAGAATTTTACTGAGGACTGAGAGAATGGCAATGGGTCTGTAGTTTGGTATTTCGTTTTTGTTCCCTTTTTTGAAAACGGGGGTAATTCTAGCGGCCTTCCATATCTCTGGGACTGTGCCTGTGGAGAGGGACAGTGTGAAAATCCTGGCTAATGGATATGAGATGAGATGGGCAGCAGCTTTCAGTAGTCGGGGTTCCAGTGTATCCGAGCCAGGGCTGGTGTTATCAGATATGGCATTTAGGAGTTTAAGAACTTGATTTCTAGTCACAGCCTTGAAATAAAAAGGTTTTGTTGCTGCTTGTTGAGGGTCACTTGTTAAAATGCATCAGTTTTCCCTTTTGTAGATATGTTGTGTACAAAAAAAGTGAAGCTTGTAATCATGTAAGAAGAGCACCTTGTTCAGAGATTTTCACAGTATTTTGGCATTGTTTCATTCTGTAATTACCTTTTCTATCGATGGACTATATTATTTGTGTAATAAAATGATCCATTCTGGAAAAGAAGTGTCATCTTCAGGGCAGTCTATGGAGAGCTCTGAATCTATAATTCTAGTAAACCAATAACATTTGCAGTTGAAGGGTTCTTTAAGGCAGAATTATTCAGAGAGAACCAGGTGCATCTAGATGTACCCTGTATCACCACGTCTGGTGGTACAGTAAAAAGAAACATCATAGTCTAAAGTGGAATGTAACAGATGCATTTTAATTTGCTCTCCTCATTGTTAGGGCTGTAATTTTTTCATGGCAGAAATTGGCAAATTTCACTGCACGTGCAAGGGGGAAAAATAGTAAATTCACTGCACTTCATGGTCCAAAAAATTGACACTGTATTTATTAAAAAAGGATCCTGTAATATTAAAACTGATATTTATTAAATCAGTGGTCATCATGGACCTCCCCAAATAACCCAGTGCCTCTGAGCATTTTAAACGATCTGTTCTTTTCACTATGTGTTTTCTTTACTACCTCCCCAGTGGTCGCCCTGTTACTTTATTTTTCCTGCACTGCTCACAAGCAATGACAACCCCTGAATTAACTAATTTCTAGTGAGAGGATCAATGTGGTGGAGGATGTGAAGACTTCCCATTTCCTGTCCCTGTTGAGTCATCGTGCACCTGGGCACTGGTTCATTCCATTGGGCACAGCAGAATGACATCCCAAGGGGAAGTTTACAAAGTTCCATAGTCTGGAAAGTATAATGCTGCACACATTCTGACTGACAATGGGACACCAGCTCCACACACAGCTCAATGCAGAGATCATTAACAGTGGCTGTAGACAGAACAGAGCAATGGAGACACTGCTACTCACTGAAGTAGAAGACATGCATTTTTGGTGCAGTAAACTAAGAAGGGTGGATATCATCTTAACCAGAAAGCTGTACTCTGTGTTGGGCTGTGGCTACTGGCTGAGCACAGCCATTTACAGGTGCACCCCTGCCCGAGTACAAGGGAGGAAAGGAAGCAAATAGCCTTTCTCTCCTTATTTGCACCTCCATTTCCATCCTTATAAACAGCTTCTGAGGGATTTTTTTACTCCCTTCTGTGCCTGTTACCCCCTCCTTTCAAGCAGGGACATAGTGGCAGGAGGCAAGTTGAGCAAATGCCTGCCCATCATTTTAGGTCTGTTGGAAAATTTGCATTAACGCTATTTTGTCAGGAAATGGAGCTCTTAAGATTATCAAAATTTATTAAACTTTATATCCAATTTTATTGCTTTGTCTATTAAAGTGGTAAATGTGACATAACAGAAATTGAAGGAATTTAGTCAGATTCATATGTGGGCTTCACAGCCCATTACCCTATGTTGGTGGTAACCTTTTCCAGCCAAAAATAAACATTTTTATGAGGTTATATGTGGGAGGGAAGGGATCATAACTGAAACCAAACCCATGGCCAGACGATCCCTTCCACTTCCGGGTCTACCAGCCCCGTCCCCACACTGAGATGTTTTGTGACGTCTAAGCAGGGAGAACGCAGCAGTGCACCCCATAAAAGTCTATTGGAAAGGATTTAAATACCTGTTTCTAAATGATTAAGCAACCATGAAGAAAAATGAAAGCTGCCGATCAACTTTAACTGGAGGCTTTCATTTTTCTTCATGGTTGCTTAATTATTTAGAAACAGGTATTGACAACCTTCCCCATAGACTTCTATGGGGCGCATTGCTGTGCTCTCCCTACTTAGATGTCACATTACACCCTGAAACAAGCCTTGGTACAGTGTGCCTTTTCCAGTCAAAAAAGAAATCTAAATAAAAGATCCAATTCCTGAGCTGGCAGCAGACCTTAGACATACTGTACAAAGAGGGATTAAATGAGCCCACTGATGGATGTTAAGGAAACTCAGGGAGGTTAAGTACAGAAAAAGAGTGAAGACAGAGTAAGGTTAAGTGACTTTGTCATGGTCACACTGTGAATAAGATGGCAGTGGTTGTTGTTCTCCAGGTTCTCAGCTCTGCTTTCTGACCATTATGTTTCCCCATCTTCATGCAACATAGTGACATAGTACTGTGAAGATGGAAGGGGTTTAGAATCAAGCTAGTCCACCCCTCCTGCCACACAGCAGTTACCTGACCATACCCAATTCAAGTATGGACATATCTCCCAGGGTTATCACAGTAATACTGTATTTTAAGGTTGGAAGAGAGTCTAGGTCAGTCACTGAACACCCACCCCCACCCTCGCTGAATAATTAGGGATTAAAGACGTTCCTACGTGTTTCAAAGTCCCATTTTCCGATGCACCCGAAAATGCTTTTATGGCTGTTTAATGGAACAAGTGTTTTTTAAATACAGCATTATTAGAATATGATTTATCCTATTATGTCATGTCCAGCTAAGAATACACACAGGATGGCAGCAAAGAAATTAGCTCCCACAATTGCAAGCATTGGCATAATTCAAGGTGATTTTATTGCCGGTCTGTCTTTGGTTACTCCCTTTCTCTTATATTGAAGTCTTTATCAGATATTCTGCATGTACTTTAGAACTGTTTGAATAGCTTTCTGGCAAGAATTTTTTTTTTTGGGGGGGGGTGGATTTTTAATGACTTTTTCTCTGAGCCAACCAGCTCTGAAACTGCAGCTTTGAAAACAGATGTAACAAAAAGCAGCATTGTAACCCCTTTCTTTCTTTTGCTTTTATTAAAAAGTTGTGTAAAATTTATGGAATTTAAATGGTTTTATGCATTCAAATATATAAATATTTCCCACATTTTGGGGACTGTTGGTTCACGTGGTTGTCATAATATTGACAATTTACTCTTTATTTTTGGATTTGTGTAAAAAAGGGAACAGACGTCATGACAAATGCTGTGTCCTTGTTTCACTTTTTCTTTCACACCCATGTTGACACCTAAAACAGTATTGTTACAGCAATCTAAAACACTCTGACCCTTTACAGATTTGTTCCGTTAAGATGTATAAAATCTCACCATATAACTTAACAACAAGCAAGCATGTTAACAATGTTTTTTACTGTGGCTTTCAAATGTTTAGACATTTATCATGTACTTGGCAAAAAATTATGAGTCTGACATGGGATTGCAGAAATACAGGGGAATGTCCCTAATAAATGCCATGGGTTCTTTTTCCACCTGAACACACAGCAGGGCAGCACCAGAGATGGGCAGAAGGGACCTCAGTTTAAAGTCTTATCTGAAGGACAGCACACCCCAACAGTATAGTAGACCCTAGTGCTGCACTTGCCTGCCAGAGATTTTTATGGTACGAGCCATATCCCAGTGTAGGACTAGAAACCATGACTTTCTCGCCCAGAAGCAGATGTGATGCCAATTGAGCCATGCTACAACTATACTGAGCAACTGGTTGAGGCTGGGGAGAAGGAGCATGTACCCCTCAATAGCAGAGAGTATAGGTTCAGGCCACGTAGAGAGAGGGAGGTATTGCTGGATGCCAGGGAGCAAATGTTTGGGGCCAGGGAGAGGTATGGGGTATCATTGGATATCAGACAGTGATAGGTTGATGTTTGATAAACCAGAAAACCTGCTAGTGTAATCATCCAAGGCTCTGAGCAATACCTGGGATAAGTGGGAGGTACAGTTTTTTTAACCTACTCCACCTCCACCATATCTCACCCTTTTCCTGCAGGCTGTTACAAGAGAGCACATGAACCAGAAGGTCTGCAACTGGTTTTGAACCTAACACCGTAAGTGCCCCTGAGTTTCAGAGATGTCCCTAATATTGACACACAAAGTGCCTATGTCCCTACTAAAACTGTTGCCTCTGTCACCAAACAGTAAGGACTTAGAGGCACAAAATGTTTAACATTGTTGTTAGTCTAGTTCACCTTCTGGAAATGTTTTTGTACATCAGTTATTCTAACAGATTCCTGAGGTAATACTACAATTCGTGAAATGGTGGCCTTAATTTTGGTCATTCGTCCATGATTTTGAAAAGGTCTGTCCCTGATTTTCAGAGATATCACTGATTTTGCCTCTAAATTTTCCACTGTACCTTTAAAAGTTACTGTACATTGCTGTCCCTGAAGAGTGAAGGCTCACTCCATAAAGGGATCTGCACCCATGGAGGGGTGCTTACATGGGCTCAAGGTGTGGAGTGGTGCCACTCTGCACTTGAAGAGAGCTCTGTGCATCCCCCAACCCTGACTGCGTGCCCTCACAACACTTGATCCCCTGCTGTGTACACTACTATATGCCTGGCCAGATCAGGGGCAGGAAAGGGAGTGGGGGAATGCACACACTTGTTTCCAGAAACCTACTTTGCATTGTAGAGGGACAGTAGGGGAGGCAGAGGCTATGAGCCTGAGGGGTTGCCATTGAGCCTACATGCCCCCTTAGCCCAGCGTCAGGACTCTTTGGGGGTCCTGAATGGCCACCTCTCCACCTGTCCCCAGCCCTCTGTGTAGACTAGGAGGCCTGGGTGTTTGGCTAACACCAGCCAGTTATACTGACATGAAAAAATGGATGCCCCAATGGAAATATGGCAATCCTTGAAGGACTGTCAACTCCCTATGGTATCCCACTGCCTGCAGAATGGGAGACCCACAATACCTGAGCATCTGACTGAATACCTAGTGTTCCATAAAGCACTGCTCTTCTTGCCACCCCCTGCCTTATGTGGGGTTCCTCACATGCAGACTGTAGGAAGAATGGGCTGTGGATGCTGTCCATTGTTGACTGGCATCGGGATGCACAGATGCACAGCCGGGATACCCTCAATTTTAACTTATTCCAGTCACCTTTGTGAATTAAGTCTTAAGCATTTAAAACATAATACAATGCCAGACATAAGTGTTACATTCTAGTTTTTCTTTTTTAAAATTATTTTCTCCAGTGGTTGAAGACAAGTGTTTAAATAAAGTGGTGCTACTCTGCATGACATCAGCATAAGGGTATATATTAAATGTATGGTTTGATTTTAAATAGTAGTGACACACCACGCACACCCATATGCCTCACTTTGACCCCTGGTTTTCACATTAAGTGGCATATTGTAACAGCTTCTTGACTGATATTAGCATTTTTTCTAGAAGTGTCTCCAATTTTAGTAATTTATCCCCGTTTTATTTGAGATTTGTCTGTGATTTCTGAGGTAGCAGGTTCAGAAGTATGTGAGCCCGTATAAAGTTGTATGTGCCTATCAGGAGGAGCCCCTGCAGTAGAGGGAGAGGAGCCCACTGCTGGCAGTGAAGCAGTTCAAGCAGGGCTGCAGCTATGAATTTTGGGGCCCCGGACAAGTCACTTGAAATGGGCCCGTTTCCCAAACCAGTTAATGCCAGGGGTAATACCATTTCCTCAAGTGGGCCCCTCCTGAGCTCGGGGCCCCGGACAACATCCCCACTTTCCCCCCATTACTGCGGCCCTGAGTTCAAGTGCCTCCCATCTCCCGTCTCCCAATAATTTCCCTTTGCCCTCCAATTAACTTTACAGCAAAACAAATAAAACTCATTTCCCTCAAATGAGGACACATTAGACAGCCTCTTGGCACAATGATAGCACTACTGCTCATGATGCCAGTGACCTGCATTCAAGAACAAGTACAGACCAGTGGGGGTCAACCAGGGAGGAAGGATTGCGCAACCAAAGGACTTGTGTCCTTCCTCAGTGGGGGAGGGAGGCACTACTCCACTGCATGGCTGCCAGCTGGTGCAGACAGGTGGAAATACAGCTAGGAAGCACAAGAATGGGGAAGGGTAGCCACCAGATGCCTAGCATGCATGCATGCATCGAACACACCAGCACCCCAGGGAGGAAAACGGGAGATGGAGGAAAAGCACAGTCTGAGCCAACTCTGACACGCACACACACACAGCCTCATGCATGACCGACAAGGCAAGTTACCCACCACTGTGTGATCCTGGGTAAGTGGTGGTTAACCAGTAAGCCTCTGAGCAGGTCAGTGCCAGGGTTCGGGGAGTACCATAAGGCAGAACCGGGAACAAGGAAAAACCTTGATTAAAAAAACAAATGAGTTTGCACTGACAGCAATACTGGGCTTGTCTTGGTGGGGTTGTCACATTCTTAAAGGAACCAAAACCTTCAGAATTGTAGCTCTAATTACTTCTCCAAACTCCACAAAAAGAACCCTCTGCTCCCTTGGCACTTTAATTGAGGAAGGGGAGGTCTGCAGACTTGCTTTGTTTCTGTTGTTACCCTAAATACACTACACTTTCCCACTGTCTCCCTCACAAATTGCTCACTTATATGGCAAGCCATTAGGGACATAATTCAGAATCTCTGATACATAGTTAAATGCATACACTATATACTTAAATACATATATCATATACTGAAATAAATACATCATACAGTGAAATATATATGTCAAGTAGTGAAACACATACACTGTGTCCTGAACCACATGCACTATGTAGTAAAATACATGCATCATATTGTGAAATGCATCCACTGTATACTGAAATGTATATTTCATACATTGAAACACATACATTGCATAGAGAAATGCTTACATTATACAGTAAAATACATACACCATCTACCGAAATCCACATACTGAGTACTGAAAAGCCACATACACTATCTAGTGAAACCAATAGACTGTTTAGTGAATTGCATACACTACCTATTGAGATACATACACTGCAGACTAAAAATTTGACATACACTATCTACTAAAACCAATACACCATATATTGTAATACATACACCACATATTGAAAAGCAATCTGCATACACCATATAGTGAAACAAATATACTACATACTGAAATATATACACTATCTATTGAAATACATACACTGTCTATTGAAATACATACACTACTGTATGAAAAATCCACCTACAGCATGTACTGAAACAAATACACTACTGAAACATATACACTATATAATGAAACACATACATTACCTATTGAAACAAATACACTATATGTTGAAAAATCTGCATACACTATATACTGAAACAAATACACTACATAGTGAAACACATACACTGTCTATTGAAATACATACTACACATTGAAACACCCACATACACTATATACTTAAACATATACACTATATATTGAAACACATACACCATCTATTGAAATAAATATACTATATCATAAAGTCCACATACACTACATACTGAAACAAATACATTATACAGTTAAAACATATACACTATTGAAATTTGTATTTATTTATTTAGCTTTTGTTAACCGGGTAGATGCACTAGCCATAAAATGACTATTTTACATACACTATACACTGAAAAATCCTCATACACTATATATTAAAACATATACACTGTATACTGAAACACATACACTGCCTAGTGAAACAGATGTAGTATCTAGTGAAACACATACACTATGTATTGAAACACGTACACTATATATTGAAAAACATAGATCTATTGAAATACAGCACATCATAAAAAATCCACATACACTAAATAATAAAACAAATACACTATATATTAAAAGATATACACTATCTATTGAAATACATACACTATATACTGAAACACATGCACTATATACTGAAACACCTACACTGCCTAGTGAAACACATACAGTACCTAGTGAAACCAATAAACTATATACTGAAATTTCATGTAACAAGGAAACTTCTCCCACCCTTCAAAGCCAAGATTTACTCTGGCTTGATCCTTTGAGGAAGTAAGACATGCTATTTGGGCTCTCTGTTAATCCTTATCTGGTCACTGCAGTATAGCTGCCACAGGTTCGCTATCCCCATTTCTCAAGGGAAAGCATAGTTTTTTTTAAGCCACATTTCAAACCTACAGAAGCTTATTTATTAAGTTTGCTCAGTGATAGTGGATGTGTGAACCTGTAATTGCTTCTTGCTAGATCCTGAAGCCACTGTCAGAATCTAGTGCTGCAATTGAGGTCAGTTGCAGTTAGCTGTAATTGCTCTGGATTGCAGACTTAATTGATGTGAGTCCTGTTTTGCTTCACTCTGTTTTAAGCTGTCTTTCTCACGGATTCATCACCCCTTCTCACCCCCTGGCAGAGACATACTAGGAGCCTTGCCCTCTGTTATTGTTACAGCCCTCTCTGAGGAAAAGTAATTGCCATGTGCGCTAGTGGCATCATCTTTTTCCTGCAGTCTCCGCAGCTACCAACCAAATTCTCCCTCTAGTGCCTTGGCACCAATCCCCCTCCTTTAGAGTAGGAGAGAGGGTGGTCCAGTGAGGTTCAGGTAGTGGTCAGAGAAAAGAAGGCAGCCTACAAAAAATATAAAACAATGAGAGGGGATACGGAGAAGGAAATGTACCATCTTGCATCTAGAAAAGTCACCCAGGTGGTGCGGGGGGGGCAAAGTCCAGTAAAGAGCAGCAGCTGGCACAGGGGATACGGGGAGGGGAAAAGGGGTTCCTCCGGTACATTGGGGAGCAGAGAAAAACTAATGGCCATCTCGGCAGGTTGAAATCAGAAGGAGGGTGGATGGAAGAGGCGAGGGACCAGGCAGAGGTATTAAATGAGTACTTCGCCTCTGTGTTCACAAGGGAGGGGGATGGGATATCTACAAAGCAAGGCACAATGGGGATAGAAGCGGTAGTGAGTGGGATAAGGGGAGCAGCAGAAATGGAGCAAGAGGGAGGGAGAGGTACCCCAGGGGTGTCGCATCAGGATAAGGATAAAAAAGCCAGTAAGGTGGATGGCACAGATGATGCTATCTCCACCGAAAGGGTGTGGTTAGCCCTTAAGGGCCTAAAGAAAGATAAATCTCCTGGGTCGGATGGCATCCATCTGAGAGTACTGTGGGAATTGGCGGACACACTGGCTGCACCCTTGGCAAAGCTCTTCAACAGGTCGCTTGAGACAGGGAGTGTACCTAGGGATTGGCAAGAGGCACATGTGGTGCCAATCCATAAAGGGGAGGTCGAGGGAAGTACCAGGTAACTATAGACCCATCAGTTTGACCTCGGTGGTGGGAAAATTAATGGAGAGTATACTAAAGGAACGATTGGGGGTGTACTTGGAGGAGGTGGGAGGTCTGGATAGTCGGCAACATGGGTTTGTGCCAGGTAGATTGTGTCAAACCAATCTTGTGGAGTTCTACAAATGGGTAACATCAGAACTGGACAGGGGAAAGCCTGTGGATGTATTATTCTTGGACTTCAGCAAGGCATTGAACTCTGTCCCCCACAATGGGCTGGTGGAGAAACTGACGGGGTTGGGAGTAGGCCCTTTGATGGTCTTATGGACTGAAAACTGGCTAGCTGGACGCACTTAGAGAGTAGTGGTCGGTGGGGAGCTCTCAAACCCTAGAGAGGTTGGTAGTGGTGTACCGCAGGGCTGGGTCCTAGGTCCAATCCTGTTTAATGCATACATTTTGGACATCAGGGAGGGTATAGGGTGTGAAATTAGTCTCTTTGCTGACAATTCCAAGATGGGAGCAGTAGTTGAGGGGGAAAGAGGGGAGGTTGGCCCTGCAATGGGACCTGAACACCATGGAAAGGTGGGCTCACACATGGAAATTAAATTTCAATATCACCAAGTGCAAGATGTTACATCTTGGGTGGGGAAACCCTAAACACAAGTACACCTTGGGAGGGGAGGCACTGGAGGCCCCAACAGGGGAAAAATACCTAAGGGTCATGGTGGATGCATGTATGAATAACTCTGAGCAGTGCAGGAGAGCGGCTAGCAAAGCAAACAGGATGTTGGAATGCATCGTAAGGGGGATCAGCTCTGGGAGCAGGGAAGTGATTCTGCTGCTGTACAATGGATTGGTTAGACCACCCTTTGAGTACTGTGTACAGTACTGGAGACCACACTTGAAGAGGGACATACAGCTTCTGGAGAGGGTACAGAGGGCAACTAAGATGATCACGAGGAGGCTAGAGTTTGGCGTATGAGGACAGACTTGAGGCTCTGCCTGTTTTCATTGGAGGAGAGGAGAGACGGGGGGACAAGACTGAGGTCTTCAAGTACCTCAAGGGAATAAATAGGGTAAACACGGAGGGGATCTTTAGACTAAAGCATGGAGTTATCACCAGAGGCATGGTTTGAAGTTGGAAGGTGGAAGGGTGAATGGGGAAAAGAGGAGGAGGTTTTTCACTTAGAGGGTTGTGGATCCTTGGAACGTGCTGCCTGGCAAGCTGGTTCAGAGATCCACAGTGGAGGGCTTCAAAAGAGGGTGGGACAGACACAGAAAGCAGATGTATCAGATGATAGCCTGGCCCAGGGGGGTGGGGATGGATGACAGGGGTTTCTAGAAAACAAGGGGGGGGGCTTCAGTACCCAACTAGGGATCTGAGGTTCGAGCAGACTCGATAGACCATAAGGCCTAATCTGCTGGCAATTAGTATGTTAGTATGTAAGTATGTTAGTAACTAGGGGAGTTTTGTGCCCTGCACATGAGACCAGTTTGGTGCTGCATTAGAGAGCGAAGGCATGGAGGAACGGCGAAACTGGAGTCTGGACATTTGTTTTGCGCAAAGCCCTGTTTCCCTTAGTCCTGTAGCAGGGACCACTAGCCTTGACCCACGTGAAGTGACCGAGAGGAAAGAAGGGAGAACACTGGTGGGGTTGCAAGCAGTTGACTGCAGAGTGGTGCCAGAGGAGGAGTGAGCAAGCCAGGGCACAGTGCTAATGGAGGACCATACTGTTTGCTTATGCACTGAGGTAACTGGGAGGGTTAAGGCAGGCAGCAGCGAAGAGAGCCGGAGGAAGATTGTGCAGTGATAAAATCCACATCTCTTGTAGTATGCGCAGTTGTCTGTGAGGGCTGGAAAATCTCAGAGCCTCTTGTTTTCAACTGTTGATTAGCTTGCGGCAGACTAGTGAGGAGGGATGAAGGAGGAGGAGTAGAGCGACTGTCTAGAGAACCGGCACCCTGTTCCTGCAATGGCCTGGAGAATTCTACCTTTTTTTTAATCCAAATGGCACCTAATCCTGAACTTTATTCTTTAATTTACCCATGCATTTACAGTGACTGAGAATTGGAACAATAAATCCTTAAATCTTTTTTTTTCCTGATTCTTAGCCATTGTAAATGCCAGGGTAAATTAAAGTATAAAGTCAAGTTATTAGGTCTGCTATTGTCTTCTGTAGCACCGCGGCATTCCTTCCAGCCATCTGGAGGCTTCAATTCCTGATCGGCTCCTAAGCGTGCTTACTGTTTCACCTTCAGAAACGTGCCCAGTGCCATTTCCTTTTTTTAAAGGAGATACGAAATGATTTTGTGTCATTTTTGCTGGCTAAATACATCATACACTTCAAAGGATGACATCTCTGCGTGTTTATATATGGAGTAATTAGACCAAATACTCATTTGTATGCTATTTTCAATTTTTAGAAAGAAATTCGGCTAGAGTTTTTTTTTTGAATCAGGAGTCAGCGCATGGCAGGCTTTGAATTGCCCATGTCACAGACTCCCGATTCAGCATGAAGCGAGTAGCTGCTGGACACATTTCTTATGTCACTGTCCCATGTCAGTAAATACTTCAGTGTGAAATAATCACCTGTCATTTGTACACATACACCCCCCCCCCCCACTCAGCTGCTGGTTACCTTACGGTACAGATCAATATGTATAATTTATGTAACAGGGGTCAGGATAAAAACTGTAGAATAAAACCATTTATCTTCGCTACTATGGTAATAAATTTATTTATCCACATAGTAACTACATCATCACCCATTTATCCACACAGTAACTACATCACTAGCTCATTTATCTACACAGTTCTCTTCAGAATTCATTTAGAATGTTCGGCCTCAGAACCAGTACTAACCATATTTAAATGTCAATAACTTAAAACGAAAAAGATAACATGGTACTGTGAGCACAAAAATTGTTCAGCACAAAATTATCTACAAAATGAATACTGTTTCATTTATATAAACCCTGTATATTGTATATGGTTAGCAAGAAAACAGAAGAAAATGTAATTTTTGTTTACTTTTTGACAAACAAATATAAATAACTTTAAAACAAAAATGATAGCATGGTACTGTGAGCACGAAAATGTTCAGCTCAAAAATATCTACAAAATGAGTGGTGTTTCATATATAGATACCATTTTGTTTTTTATAATTAGCAAAAACAGCATAAAATTCAATTTTCTTTTCCTTTTGACAAATTATTTACACCTACCAAAATCAAAATGTTCACACAACATCTAAACCTGTTGCATAAATGGAATATGCAGTGGTTCAGTGTGTGATAATGCATTATTTTGTACAGTTTCCAGTGACCTCTCGGAACTCTCACTCGTGCCTTTGGCACTCGTGAGGTTACTTGAGGTCACTGGAAACTGTACAAGATAAATGCATTATCACACACTGAACCGCTGCATATCCCTTATTTACCCACCAAGTAGTCGATTGAAAGCCTTGTTTCATTTATTCCCCTCAGTGGGTGTCGAGTATACTAATTCACTCACTCGCTGTCTTGTTATCAAAACTGCTTACAAGTTTACCATCAGCAACAGCCCCCCTCCACATACACACACACACACACACACACACACACACACACACACACACACTAGTTGACTGCTTGGGGGAGTAAAGAACGGGAGCAAGTTACCGGCTACAGCACTGAGGAAAAGTTACAGATACAAAGAAATGTGGTGGCAGAGAAAGGCACCACAGCCCATCTAGTCTGCCCAACACCCTACCTTCCCCCTTCTGTTATGCTTCCACTCTCTTTTCCCAACCCCTTAAATCTATCCCAAGCCCTCTTGAACCCCTCCACCATTTCAGCTGCCACTACCTCCTCTGCCAGCTTGTTCCAGGCCTCCACCACCATCTTCGTGAAAAACGGCCCCCTGACATTACCTCTGTATTGCCCACATTCCAGTTTAAAGCTATGTTCCCCAGTGTTCACTCCCTTCTTCAATTTGAACAAGCTGTTACCCTCTACCTTATTTATTCCCTTCAGATACTTAAAGGTCTCAATCACGTTCCCCCCCCCCGCCGTCTCTAGAGGGTACTACAAATTCAGCCCTTTCAATCTTTTCTCATAGGGTACATTCTGCATCCCTCGTACCATTTTGGTTGCCCTTCTCTGCACCCTCCCCATCAGCTCAACATCTCTTCGTTGGTGAGGCCTCCAGAACTGCACCCCATACTCCAGATGCGGCCTAACCATGGTTCTGTATTATGGCATTAGCACCTCCCTCTTCCTGCAATTAAAACCCCTTGCAATGCAGGCCAACATTCCATTTGCCTTTCCCACTGCCCTGCTACACTGGCTGCATACCTTGAGGTCACACAATACCATAATTTATTTATTTATTTATTTGCTTTTGGTAACCGGGTGAGTGCACTAGGCATAGCAATGCCTATTTTCAGGCACGACCCGGGAGAAGATAGTTTAGAGCACATAAAATAATCCCCAGGTCCCTTTTTGTTTCCTTCTCCTTAATCACCAACCCCCCAAGGGAGTAAGTTTCCCTCCTATTCTTCCTCCCCAGGTGCATCAGCGAGCACTTTTGTGTATTAAACTTCAATTTCCAGTGTCAGACCACATTTTCAGCCTCTCCAGGTCCCACCTCGTGGCTTGCACCCCACTAGGTGAATCTAGCCTATTGCAGACTTTTGTATTGTCTGTGAACAGGCACACCCATCCCTCCAGACCCTCTGCTAGGTCACTAACATAGATGTTAAAGAGTACTGGTCCTAGCACTGACCCCTGTGGCACCCCACTGGTCACCACCTGTTCCCTGGAATGTGTCCCATTTACCACAACTGTCTGACTCCTTCCCTTCAACCAGTTTTCCACCCACCAGATGATCCTGTTGTCCACCCCCAGTCTGTCCAGCTTATTTACCATTTCACCATGCGGAATGGTGTCGAAGGCCTTATTGAAATCCAGATATGCAGTGTCCACTACTCCTCCCTGGTCCACTATCTGTGTCACCCCAGGTTAGTCTGACAGGACCTTCCCTTGGTGAAGCCATGCTGCCTGTCATCCTGCATGCCATTCATCTCCAAGTATTCTATCAATCTGATCTTAAGCAGTGTTTCCATTACCTTCCCCACCACCGAGATAAGACTAAAGGATGGTAGTTTCTGACCTCTTCCTTCTGAGCCCCTTCATCCTTCACCTCCTTAACCCTTGGGTGTATTCCATCAGGCCCCATTGCCTTGTCTACCCTAAATCTACCCAGCTCTTCCTTTACTCCTTCAGCAGTGAATTCTGCCACAGCCACCTGCCTGTGGCTGTCACCCTCCCCTTCCCTTTCTGGTCCCCTACCCTCCCTTTCCTCTGTGAAGATTGAGGCGAAATAGCTGTTTAATGCCTCTGCTTTTTCAAAGTCCCCTTCCAGTATTGTTCCACTTTCCCCTCTTATTCTTCCAATCCCATGCTGTGCCCTCCTTCTTTCTCCAACATACCTAAAGAAGGTTTTGTCCCCCCTCCTTGCTTGCTTGCTTCACTATCCTCTCCTCAGTGGCCTCCTTAGCCCTCCTTATCTTTTGCCCAGCCTCCTTTCTTTTTTCCCTGTAGGTTTCCCTGTCCTCATCCTTTTGTATCCTCCTGTACCTCTTGAATGCTCTAGTCTTCTCCTTGACCCCTAATGCCACCTCTCTAGTGAACCATAGAGGTTTTTCTGTCTTCTTTTCTTCCTCTCCCTTTTATAACAGGTCCATGGCTTTAAATACCCTCTTAATGGCTGCCCATAATTTCTCCACCCCCTGCACATCCCCTATCCTCAACATTTCTTCCCCAACTACCTTCCTCCTTCCATGAAAGTCAGCCTTTCTGAAGTCCATTACCTTGGTTCTTGTCCTAACCATCTCCCTGCCCACTCTCACCCTGAACCTGACAGCCCTGTGGTCACTGGTGCCAAGCTCTTCCCCCACCTCCACCTTCTCCACACTGTCCCCATTTGTGAGGACCACATCCAACAGGTTTACACCCCTAGTGGGCTCACTGACCCTTTGTTGCAGGAATATGCCCTGAAGAGCCTCTAAGATGCCCCTGCTCCTTGCGGAGATTGCTGTCTGGGCCTCCCAGTTGATGTCCGGAAGGTTTTAAGTCCCCAACTAGCACAATTTCCCCTTTCCGTGCCATCCTCGCTACTGATTCTACAAAGTGTCTATCTCATTCCTCCCTCTGCATAAGAGGCCTATAGACTACCCCAACACGCAAGTTTTCCCCGTCCCCTGTCTAGGGTGACCCACATTATCTCTGTTTCCCACTCCTCATCCTGCCCTTCCATGGCCCCAATACCTTCCCTGATATATAATGCCACCCCTCCCCCCTTCCCCTCCCAATCTTTCCTAAACAACTGATACTCTGGGATCACCGTCTCCTAGGCGTAGTGCTCATTCCACCAAGTCTCACTCACTGCAACAATGTTTAGGTTCTCCTCCATCATGGTGGCCTCCAGTTCTCCCATTTTGTTCCCCAGGCTCCTGGCATTTGCAATCAAATCCCTCCAACATGTAACCCCATCCCGTCCTTCCCTGCTGCTAAGTGTTCCCTTGATGAGTGTTGTGATTTGGGGGGGGGCTGATAACCTCCCTGCTCTGCCTCACGTAAGGCTGGTCCTGTCCTTAGACACCCCCCCATTTAGTTTAAATTGAACTTCCTTGCCATGAAGTCCCCCAGTTTACTCTTTAGTGCAGCTGCCCCTGAAGAGCTCAGGTGCAACCTGTCTTGGGCATACAGCCCCTCCTTCTCCTCCCATGTAGAGCCCCAGTCACCTATCCAGCCGAACCCCCATCTGACTGCACCAACCTTGTAGCCATTGTTGAATGCCCTTATCTTCTCCTTTCTGGGTGTGCTTGCTCTTGGTACTGGCAACACCTCAGAGAAGGAAATGGAAGGAAAAACAGTGTTGCTCCTACAGAACCTAGCAAGTTCCTCAAACCTTGCCTGTACCTCCATCAGACTGTTCCCTTCCAAGTCATCTGTGCCCACGTGAAACACCAGATGTGTCCTTTCATCCTACTGCTTACCCCAGGAAGGAATATGATGCCTCACCTCCAGTACCATCATCCCTGGCAAGCACTGTACCCATACTGCATTGTTTTTTGCTCCCTTCCTTCCCTATTTTAGCCCCTTAATTATTGAGTCCCACAAGAGTGCCACTTTGTTGTCCCCTGCTTCCTGGGTGTCCTTTTGGACTCTAGCTTTGTGTTGCGGGGTTAGGCTCCCTTTGAACTCCTCCTCATGTTCCATCCTGACTTGGTTTCTGCCCCTGCTCATCTTTTGTTCCCCATCACCTAGCCTATCCTGATTTTTACCCACACCCAACATCTGTACCTCTTCACCCTCTCCCTTTAGCTTTTCATCAGACTCCCCCTTCCTGTACCTCTTTATCCCTTGTACTTCCACCTGGTTTCCTTCATCTCTGCAGACCCCTCCTGCTTCACTGCTTGAGCATGATCCAATTTCACCTGACCCCCCCCCCAACTGCTCCTGGCCTTCCCTTGTCTGCATCACTGTGCGAGATTGTGCCAACTGTGCTTGATCCCCCTCCAACTGTTCCTGTCCTGCCCATCTTTGCAGAAGGCTTTGAGCACAGTACCCCACATGGAGAAGTCTTCCTCCTTACCAACTGCCCTGTCTACATATTTCCCCTCTCCTGCACCCTGCCCGGCGCATGTCCCAGGCTCCTACTGCAGCTCCTACCCTGCAGGGTTTCCTCCAGTTAATTTTCAACCTCCCAGGAGCTCAACTCCAGCTCTTCCAGTGCTTCCTTCCTGCCTGCCCCTTTTCTTATGCCACAATTCCCCTAGTGCCACCTTTTGGTTTGTCCCTAATGTGCCCATCCTCCTCCTCCACCGCTTCTCCTGCATGCAATGTGCCTGCCCCCTCCTCCCACCTTCCACTGCACCTGCTCCTCTTGTGTGTTCCCAACACCGCCACTGTCTTGTTTGTGTGTGCAGTGTCAGTTTGAGCCTCTTAACAGCAGCATTGACAATTCTGAGGCCAGGACTGTGTGTGCTCCATAACTTCCATTTCCCAGTCCCACTGCTGCAGTGCCCCTAAGGGTCAGGCATGCAAAAAGCACGGATGGCTTGCAGGCTGATCTTTGACAATGTATAATTTACCTACTGAGTAGTTGATTGAAAGCCTTACATCGTTTATTCAGTCAGTGGGTCTCAAGTATATTAACTCACTCACTTGCTGTCTTGTTATCAAAACTGCTTACAAGTTTACCATCAGTGACAGCCCCCCCCCCAAACTCTGCCCCACACACACGCAAACACACTTGTTGACTATTTGGGGGGTAAAGAACAGGAGCAAGTCACCAGCTACAAGAGCAGCAGTCAACTTTTCTTCGGCACTGTAGCCAGTAACTTGCTCCCGTTCTTTACTCCCCCCAAACAGTCAACCAGTGTGTATGTTTGTGTATGTGGGGGAGGGGGACTGTTGCTGATGGTAAACTTGTAAGCAGTTTTGACAACAAGACAGCAAGCGAGCGAGTACACTCAAGACCCACTGAGGGAATAAATAAAACAAGACTTTCAATCGATTACTTAGTGGGTAAATTATACATATCGATCTATAATGTAAGGTAACCAGCAGCTGAGTAAAGGGGGGGTGTACGTTGTACAAATGACAGGTGATTATTTCACATTGAAGTATTTACTGACATGGAACAGTAGCATAAGAAATGTGTCCAGCAGCTTCTCACTTCATGCTGAATCGGGAGTCTGTGACATGGGCATTTTAAAGCCTGCCACGTGCTGACTCTCGATTAAAAAAAAAAAACTGCCTAGCCGAATTCCTTTTTAAAAATTGAAAATAGCATACAGATGAGTATTTGGCCTAATTACTCCACATATAAACACATGTCATCCTTTGAAGTGTATGATGTATTTAGCCAGGAAAAATGACACAAAATCATTTCCCATCTCCTTTAAAAAATGGAAACGGCGTTCAGCACATTTCTGAAGGTGAAACGGTAAGCACGCTTGATAGCTGATCAGGAATTGAAGCCTCCAGATGGCTGGAAGGAATGCTGTGGTGCTACAGAAGACAACATCAGACCTAATAACTTGGACTTTATACTTGAATTTACCCTGGCATTTACAATGGCTAAGAATCAGGAAAAAAAAAAGATTTAAGGATTTTATTGTTCCAATTCTCAGTCACTGTAAATGTATGGCTAAATTAAAGAATAAAGTTCAGGGTTAGGTGCCATTTGGATTATAAAAAGGTAGAATTCTCCAGGCCATTGCAGGAACAGGGTGGCGGTTCCCCAGACAGTCCCTCTACCCCTCCCCCTTCGTCCCTCCTCACCAGTCTGCCGCAAGCTAATCAACAGTTGAAAACAAGAGGCTCAGTGAGATTTTCCAACCCTTACAGACAACTGCACATACTACAAGAGACGTGGATTTTATCACTGCACAATCTTCCTCTGAATCTCTCCACGGCTGCCTGCCTTAACCCTCCCAGTTACCTCAGTGCGTAGCAAACAGTGTTGTCCTCCATTAGCACTGTGCCCTGGCTCACTCACTCCTCTGGCACCACTCTGCAGTCAACTGCCTGCAACCCCATCAGTGTTCTCCCTTCTTCCCTCTCAGTCACTTTGCATGGGCCAAGGCTAGTGGTCACTGCTGCAAGACTAAGGGACACAGGGCTTTGTGCAAAACAAACGTCCAGATTCCAATCTCACCATTCCTCCATGCCTTCACTCTCTAATGCAACACCAAACTGGTCTCACGTGCAGGGCACAAAACTCCCCCAAGTTCCACCCTCTCTCCTACTCTAATGGAGGAGGATTGGCGCCAAGGCACAAGAAGCAGAATTTGGTTGGTAGCTGCTGAGACTGCACGAAAAAGACGATGCCACCAGTGCACGTTGGAATTACTTTTCCTCAGTGAGGGCTATAGCAATAACTGAGGGCAAGGCTCTTAGTATGTCTCTGCCGGGGGGGGGTGGGGTGAGGGAAAAAGGGGTGATGAATCCATGAGAAAGACAGTCTAAAACAGAGTGAAGCAAAACCAGACTCACATCAATTAAGTCTGCAATCCAGAGCAATTACAGCTAACTGCAACTGACCTCAATTGCAGCACTAGATTCTGACAGTGGCTTCGGGATCTAGCAAGAAGCAATTACAAGTTGACACATCCACTATCACTGAACAATCTTAATAAATAAGCTGCTGTAAGTTTGAAATTTGGCTTAAAAACACCTATGCTTTCCCTTGAGAAATGGGGATAAAAAACCAGTGGCAGCTATACTGCAGTGGCCAGATAAGTGTTAAAAACAGAGAGCCCAAATAGCATGTCTTACCTCCTCAAAGGATCAAGCCAGACTAAATCTTGGCTTTGAAGGGTGGGAGAAGCTTCCATGTCACATGCAATTTCAGTATATAGTTTATTTGTTTGACTAGGTACTGTATCTGTTTCACTAGGCAGTGTATGTGTTTCAGTATATAGTGTATGTATTTCAATAGATAGCGTATATCTTTTAATATATAGGCCCAGATATTCAAAAAGGTTGCGCAAGACACAACAGATGTGCCATGGCGCGATATTCAAAAGGGAAAAGGGAAAAGTGCGCCGCACAAATCCCGATGCGCTGGAGCGCATCAGTAATGTATGCAGGCACAGGTGGGGGGGGCGTGCCCATGCATAACCTGCACAACCCGATATTCAGCCCAGGATGTGCAGAGTCATGCATGCACAACCCCTACCTGTGCCTGCACAAAGTTAGCCAAAAAAAAAAAAAAGGAACAAGTGATGGCCACTCACAGGTGATCTGCCGCATTGCAGGGCACCACATGGCAGCTGCCACCTGTGGGTGGCCACCCGAGTTCCTGCCGTACCTGGCGGCACCCCACATGCCCCATCGCGGGCATCCCTGGAGTGAAATCCCCCCTGTTCAATATCCCTGGTGGTCCAGTGGACCTCTATATGCCCGATCGCGGGCATTGGTATAGTGCCCCCCCACGTCCAATATCCCTGGTGGTCCAGTGGACTGATCGCCGCCCGATCACGGGCATCTGTAACACATAACAGACCCCTACTACCCTGGTGGTCTAGTGTACCCCCTCCCCACTCCACTGAGGCCCCACTACCCCACCCCAGCCAGCTGCGGCAGGCGGCAGCACCTGCCGCCTGCTGCCTGCGCCCTGACAGCTCAGTAAGGCTGCATGCCCACTGGTTCTGGCGTGAGCCAATGGGCATACAGCCCATACCATACTGCTCAGTCTAGTTATGTGAATGAATTCCTTCACATATCTGGACTGAGTAGTACAGTATGGGTTGCATGCCCATTGGCTCACGCCAGAACCAATGGGAGCAGCCCTCACTGAGCTGTCGCCAGCGGGCAGTGGGGTGGCGATGGTGGGGTGCTGCCGCCACCGACTGACAGTGGGGTGGGGCAGTGGGGCCCAGTGGGCGGGTGGGGAGGGGGTACACTAGACCACCAGGGTAGTAGGGTTCTGCTATGTGTTACAGATGCCCGCAATTGGGCGGCGATCGGTCCACTGAACCACCAGGGATATTGGACGTGGTGGGGGACTATACCGATGCCAACGATCGGGCACATAGAGGTCCACTGGACCACCAGAGATATTGGATTTTTTTTTTTTTTATTTACACGAATGCCCGCGATCGGGCTGCAGGGGGCGTCGGTCCCTGATGGCTGTTGCCTGGCAGGGCACCAGGTGCAAGTCGTCGGAGATCGGTGCACCTGTATGCTAATAGCATGCAAATGGCGCCATAATGAGATGCAAATGGCCCCTTGTGTGCCTTGCATAAATTATGGCCCCGTTTGCATGTCCCCTTTTGAATATCGCAGGTGCTGTGCATGGTGCAATGGCACTTGCGCTAGCACATCTCCATGCTCCACTCTGGCCACTTGCGCTGGCGCAATGCCACTGCGCCATGCACAGTGGGGGTGGCCAGGGTTGCGATATTCAAAGCTGCTGCACCATAGCGCAGCTCTGTTGAATATCGCCCAGGCCACACCCCTGCGCAACAAAGTTGAGCTACGCCCAGGCTTGCACCACAGCCTGGCGTAGTTTGAATATCTAGGCCACAGTGTATTTTTTTTTTATTATTTAGTGTATGTGGATTTTTTATGATATACTATATTTCAGTAGATGGTCAATGTTTTTCTATATATAGTGTATGTGTTTCAATACATAGTGTATGTGTTTCACTAGGTACTATATCTGTTTCACTAAGCAGTGTATGTGTTTCAGTATACAGTGTATATGTTTTATTATACAATGGCAGGAAAAAATTCTGTTCTCTGATTGGTCAGTGTGTACCTAGGACAGTGATGTTATTAAGCTATAACATCACTGTATTAAGTCCAGGCACACACATGACCGCATATCAAACATATAAATCACACCTTCCCTTCACACGTTACCACCGCTATGACGAGTCACGCTAAATGACTTCAATCCCCCCCCCCAAACAAACTTACCAATCTCACACATACCAATTTTCTGAAAACTCAGCCAGTCACAACCAATACTGGCTACAACAAAACAGAAAGCACACCAAGCATTCCCATTTAATAAAGTGACGCACCGATCATCTTCTCAGCCGCGCGTTCATGGATCCTCAGCTCCCCGCCTCTCTCAACTCACACCTTTGCCATCCTGTTGTCGTGTTCTCCCGGTACAAATGAGGAAAGCAACATAGTGCACCGGGAAAACCTAAAAGACAGCTTCATGTTTAAAAAAACGGCTTCTCCTCTACTCACCGGTAAAAAAAATTAAGTTAAGCCGTGACACCTCAGCTGCAACAGCACCATTACGAATTTGCACATCGAGCTGCAGGTCTCACAACGGCCAACAGACTCCAAAACCACCCAAATTAACCGTGAAACAAACGTCAGCTGCATCTCATTTTCAGTGGCGGAAGAATGGGGGGTGCGGGTCATACTATCATAACCAAATTAAATTGTGAGCAGTGTCAGACTCGGCAGACCACACTGATTCAGCTAACAGCTCCATCTACTGGCAGAAACAAATACTGGACTTTTTTAAACCATAGTCCTCCACCCATAAAAAATTAAATAAAAGTGCATAAAAATGTTTTTTCTTTTCTTTTTTTCTGCATAATTAACAACCGAGCCATTGTATAATAGCAATAAGGCCTCCAGAGTGTATTATCAGTGTAAACGTCACTCCTGGGTGGTGGAAGCACTCGGCTCCGCCTCCTGCTTCGACCCACCCCAGGAGTGACGTTATTACACGATAACACACACCCTGTCGTGCCTTATTGCTTAAGTATACTGTATAGTGTATGTGGATTTTTCAGTGTATAGTGTGTGTATTTCAATAGATAGTGTATATGTTTTATTGTACAGTGTATTTGTTTCAGTATATAGTGTATGTGGACTTTTTTACGATATAGTATATTTATTTCAATAGATGGTGTATGTGTTTCAATATATAGTGAGTATGTTTCAGTACATAATGTATGTTTCAGTAGATAGTGTATGTGGGTGTTTCAATGTGTAGTATGTATTTCAATAGACAGTGAATGTGTTTCACTATGTAGTGTATTTGTTTCAGTATATAGTGTATGCAGATTTTTCAACATATAGTGTATATGTTTCAATAGGTAATGTATCGGTTTCATTATATAGTGTATATGTTTCAGTAGATGCTGTAGGTGGAGTTTTCAGTCTGTAGTGTATGTATTTCAATACAGTGTATGTATTTCAGTATGTAGTGTATTTGTTTCACTATATGGTGTATGCATATTGCTTTTCAATATGTACTGCATGTATTACAATATATAGTGTATTGGTTTCAGTAGATAGTGTATGTCAAGTTTTCAGTCTGCAGTGTATGCATCACAATAGGTAGTGTATTGGTTTCACTAGATAATGTATGTGGATTTTCAGTACTCAGTATGTGGATTTCGGTAGATGGTATATGTATTTCACTATATAATGCAAGCATTACACTATACAATGTATGTGTTTCACTATATGAAATATACGTTTCAGTATATAGTGGATGCATTTCACAGTATGATGTATGTATCTTACTACATAGTGCATGTGGTTCAAGACAGTGTATGTGTTTCACTACCTGACATATATATTTCACTATATGATGTATTTATTTCAGTATATGATATATGTATTTTAGTATATAGTTTATGCATTTAACTGTGTATCAGAGATTTTGAATTATGTCCCTAATAGCTTGCCATACACTTGCATTCACAAACTTACACTGTTTTCAGTATTACATTATAGGCGAGACAACTAAATTGTTACCCCTTAACCTCTGCTCAGACACCTATTGCACACAACTTGATGTAATGTTACCATCTTGGAAGTCACAACTGTGCAATCAGTATTCATAAACTAATGAGGGACAGACACAAAGGGCCAAGGGGGATTTTTCTTCTGATGGATTCTGTTTCTTTTTCTGTAAAACTTTTTTACCTGATTGTCAATATATTATATATTAATAGGATGCATTCTTATGTGTCATACTGCCACATAGATTATAAATAAAGTACAGAACAGATATACTACATAAAAGTTGTAACATATTTGGTATAATTAAAGCAAGGGAAAAGCATGACATTCCGTGTAAGGCTAGTCCAATTAATATGGAGGGGAACTATACCAAAGATTAAAAAATAAACGGAAAAGAAAAATCTTCCTATTAGTTTAAATTCAGTGGTGAGGTATAATTTGAAGAAAAATACAAGTATTTCATATCAAGTTACTCAAGGGGTGGTTCCAAGACTAACACATTTCCTAATCAAACTAAATATTCTATATTAAGACAAAAAGGGAAAACAAAATATAATCTCTTAATAATATAAAAGTTATAAGAATCAAAATAATGTCAAGAATCCACTGATTTATAAAGAACCCATCACCCCAAACTCTGCTTCTATTATAACATGAAAATAGTAATAAGAATACATACAAACTTATCTCAGAATTATGTGAAGCCATTTTAAAGGAAATTGAATCGCTTTCTACATACTGTACGTAGATACTTGTCTAAGACATCAATAGAAGGATACAGGAAAAAGACATTTCTCGAAAGCCCCATTACAGATGTTAAAGAACTGCGCTCCTAACTTGCTTGCAGCCAGTTAGGCAAGCAGGTAACATGTGGTGGTGGCCATCTCCAACCCAATCAGGGCTTCAGTGGGAAAATCCAGGAGTACTAGTGGTCAAGAGGAATCTGTGCCCACCCCCCGCCACACTAGCCAACAAGGACACCAATACTTTTATTTTTAAAGTCCTAGACCTTCTTCCACTAGCCAGTTAGTCTACAGTCATGGATTTCATTTCCTATGTACTCCCATATAATTTATTATGTTTGCTTGCACGCATGTGCAAGAAACATAGTACCATCATCTGAGTTTTCGGATGTGTGGCACCCTGTCTTCCAATTCAGTCAGTGTGTTTGCAGGTGCAGCCACAGTTCACCAATGAATGGAGCAGCTGTCTATGACAGCATTTGAAAATGCAGTGCTGTACAGTTAAAAGGGAGAGCTATGCTTCAGTGAGCAGCGATAAGATATCGCGTGCTCACTCGCTCCTCCCACACACACACACACACACTGTAAACACGATATTGCATGCTTATGTGTCCCCCACTGCCCAATCCCCCGCCGGCTCCACTGTTTACCCCCCAAGAGATTACCAGGTGCCACGCTGAGAGCCCACCCCAGCATGGTGGCAATAGTCCGAGATGACCGACGGGAGTGCCCAATCTCCCTGCTCTGCTGCCCCCAAACAGTTTTCCAGCTGCCACGCTGGGAACCCACCCAGCATGGCACAAGTCCTGCGCCTGCCCTCCTAAAAGAAAAGCACCTGAAAAGAAAAACCTTCCTCGCTGACTGTCTTGACCCCCATCCCCCACCCCACCCACCCACTGCACACCCAGCCTCCCCACACCCCTCACCCCATACTTTCTTCCAGAGCTCGTGCAATGATTTTCGTGGACCAGAACACGTCTGCACTGTTCAAAGCCGACTGCGAACTGAGGAAATGCCGGTAAGCTGTATAATAGAATAAATAGTTTTTTTTTCAACTTTGATGCATATCTCAGGCATTTTTAGGAATTTTTTCACCAAATTTTCAACATGGGGTTTTTGGGACCCCTCCTCATGAATTCTGTCACTGTCATTTTGTTAATCGGGCCTGAAAGGTGATTTTGCAGTCACTGCGGAACCACCTTCGGAACCGATGACAAAACAACAGTGTCACAGTTCATGAGGTAGGCCCCCAAAACCCTATGTTGAATATTTGTGAAACACCCTCAAAATGACTGTTTTACAAGCATGTTGTTTCATTCTCAGCACGCTTGTAGTTAGTGAATTTTCAATATTTTCACTCCAGATTTTCAACATTGCCTTTTTATCATACCTCCTTATGAACAATGCAGCTGTCATTTTTCACATCTCGCCCAAAATGTGTTTCCACACATGTAGCACACAATGGCGCAGTCTGTGTGTGAAATCAATGTTCGGAACAGATTAAGAAAATCACACTGACACTGTTCATGAGCAGAGGTGTTAAAATGGCTATGTTAAAAGTTTAGTGAAAAAATACCCCAAAATAACTGTTTTAGGAGCATGCACTGCGCTGTTCCTACGCATGCTCGTAAGTTTGCGAATTTTTAATATTTTCACTCCAGATTTTCAACATTGCCATTTTACCACACCTCCTTATGAGCAGTACAGCTGTCATTTTTCACACCATGGCTGAAATGTGTTTTCGCACTTCCAGCGCAGAAATGCATGGTCGCTGTGGGAAATCACTGTTCTGGACAGATTAAGAAAATTACAGTAACACTGTTCATGAGCGGAGGTTCCAAAATCCCTGTGCTTACAATCTGCTGTAAAAATCCCCAAACTAATTGCATTATGGGTGTGCGTTGCTTATTTTCTATGCACGCTCATGACTTCACCAGTTTTTTTTTATATTTTCACTGCAGATTTTCAACATTGCCATTTTTCACCTCCCCGTGAACAGTACAGTTGTCATTTTTCATATCCTGTTCGAAATGTGTTTTCGCACCTGTGGTGCCAAATGGCGTAGTCACTGTACAAAATCAGCTTTCGGATAACAAATTGATATTGCCACTGTTCATAAGGTGGGGGGTCACAAAAAACCCATGTTGAAAATTTGGAGTGAAAATGCCAACGAACGCCTGAAGCATTAGGGTTTCCAACCATAATGCCCCACCCTGTACAGATTGACAGGCATCAGGGGTGTGACTTGGAATTCTCGCCTGTAATGCTCATACCATTCCACACCCTGCAGCCAGTGACAGGCATCAAGGTGTGCCTTGGACTCTTCAGCCCCAAAGTTCACCCCATTCTCCTATACAGCACCCATCTCACCATATTTCCTGATGGAATAGGGTAAGCATAAGGGCCAAAGACCCCAAGGCACACCATGACACTTGTCGGTGTCTGCAGGGTAGGGTGTGGTGAAATGGCGTGGCCGTTATGCCTGATGACCCAAAGGCACACCCCAATGCCTGTCAGTCTCTGTAGGGTACTGGTGGGGTTGGCTTCAGTTCAATACTTCACTGCCATTCCTATTATGCATCTCTCTAACTCCTGCACTATCAATGCCAATGCTAGCAAGTAAACATTCGGCATTGACAAATGCTTGTTTATTTAGTTTTTGTTAACCAGGTAGGGTGCACCAGGAAGTAACTTGTCTATTTTCAGGCATGATACAGGAGAGTACAGACATCATGGTATTACATGGTTAAAGAATCAACAACAGGAATTTTACAGGATTCTTGAGGGCAAGGCAAGTTAGTATGTGTAGTTCTTAGAACAAGACAATAGTGCAAATTATTGAGAAACTGCATAAATTGCACACTCAGTAGACAATACATTAAGAGTTGTGCAAGAGGTTACAAAGTAACATGGAGAAAGGCACAGTCAAATTAGTCATTTACACAGGTATATCACAGGGAAGACAGGTAGTATCAGTTAATAATAGTTACGAACATACGAAACTGCAAGCAGATTCAGGTCATATGGTCTATCAAGTCTGCTCGAGTGTGCAGCTAGCAATCCCTTATTCTGCAGCTGTCCCTCCCTTCCCCCTCTCACGGTGATCATCCCCCTCACTCTGTCCCATCCCCTTTTAAAACCACACACTGTCCTGCAAGACACCACCTCTTTGGGCAGTGCATTCCACTTAAATGCAACCCTTTCCATGAAAAAGTGCCTCCTCATTTCTCTCCTGAATCTACCCCCTCTAACCTCAGACCATGCCCCTAGTGTCCCTCCCTCCCCTCAACTTAAACAGCCCCTCAGTACCTGTCCTGTTAATGGCCTTATGTATTTAAAGATCTCAATCATATCCCCCCTCTCTCTCTCTCTCTCCTCTCCTCTCCTCTAGAGAGTACATGTTAAGCTCCCCCAGCTTCACCTCGTAGGACTTGTCCTCCAATCCCAGGATCATCCTAGTTGCTCTGTGTTGGACCCCTCCAGAAGTGGCTAGTCAGGGTAGATACAGTGCAAACTGCCACCATAGGTTGGCAATTATGGCACCATGTTGGCAGTCCTTTATTAAGGAGCAGTTGAAAGTGCCTATGTGCAGGACGCAATTCAGGTTGAGTACAACTGTACTCATTTTCAAACAACCTCTCAAGTCCCCCAACATAGCTTACCTAAAGTGGGCTTAAACAGTCTGCATTGTTGAATTTTCTGCTACTTAGTTTTCAGAGGGAAGGGATCCTAAATTCCATTCACCCACCTAATAGTAGTTTACTCACCTGGTAAAGGTGATTGTGGGGGAATACATCTCTGAGGCACTCCACATTCATGACATAGAAACATAGACTTTGATGGCAGATAAGGACCGCTAGGCCCATCTAGTCTGCCCATTTCCCTACCTACAGGATAGGCCGCAGATCCTAGCTAACCAACAGCCTATTTCTTCCTTTGGGTTCAGTATCTCAATTGCTGCTACGTCTTATTTCCCCTTGGTGGGTTTCTCGGTTTTCTTGGGCAGCAGCACCGCCTGGATGTTGGGCAGCACCCCTCCCTGAGCAATTGTCACCCCTTCCAGCAGCTTGTTGAGCTTCTCATCGTTGCGGACAGCCAGCTGCAGGTGCCGCGGGATGATGCTGGTGGTCTTGTTGTCCGGGACTGCGTTACCAGCCATCATGGGTTGTGTACACATAATAGGTTGCTTGATGCACATGTGACTTAAAGAAAGTCCATCCCCCACCTGAGAGGGGGTCTGCTCTCCTAAGGTCAGTTTGATGTATTCTAAAGCTGTATCTGTAACAATAATCTGTTAATACCTTTTGCTGTTAATGAGTGTAGATATGTAGTGACCACTTAGCGGTAGAAAATTGTTGTGTAACTTTATTTTGTTATTACACTATACATATAGACGTTGGTGATGTCCAAACCCGCTAATTTTCAATAGCGAGTATCATACATTCATACAATGTATGAAAACTTGTTGAGTCTTTCACACATCTGATGGGCAGGATGTGGAGTGCCTCAGAGATGTATTCCCTCACAATCACCTTTACCAGGTGAGTAAACTACCATTGTGGGGGATAATCTCCGAGGCACTCTCCATTCATGACATCAAGGGTCATTAAAAGGCAGTAATCCTCTGCTAGGGTGGGTCAGACGTGTTGTCTTGTACCTAGTCCTTACATGCTGCTAAAGATTTCCTCTGCAGTATTCCCATTTTTCTCTGCCCAGGAAGTTGCTATTGCTCGGGTAGAGTGAGCCTTCCAATCTCTTGGTGTAGTCGAGTTATTCACTCTGTATGGTTCCATGATTGCTGTTTTAAGGTACATGGCAATCAAAGATTTTGAAGCTGGTTTTCATTTTCCATGCAGCATTAAAAATAGTCTGTTTTGTATATTTCATCTGTCCTTAATAGGAATGTGCTAAGTATCCTTTTCATACCCTGTATTTTAAGCGGAGGGTTGTTTTGTATTTCACACTGAGGGGGTTCTGCAGATATTTCAATAGTTTGGTTGATGTGGACTGTCAATGGTACTATTGGTCAGAATGACATTATAGGTCTAAGGGATATTCTGTCAGTGAAGAATGTTAGGAAAGGTAAAAGGAATTTCAGTTTACAGCTTAGTGCTTTAACCACTAGGCTACACAGTCTGCACGGGTCTGCATGAGTGTGCCTGTAGTTCTCCTCCACGTCTGGCAGATGTTAGTGCCATCAGGGGGAAGAAAATGTTAATGTCTGTGCCAAGCCTATGTCATGCACTGGGCCCTGTTTGCTCAAGAATGGTACGAGAGGCCTCATGTTGTACTTGGCCCATGGCACTATGTCTATCAATGATGACATTACTCCCAGTACTTGTGAAACTGCTTGAAGTTCTGGATTTCTGTGTTTCTGTAATTGTGTAGTCTGTGCAATAATTGAATGGACTTGGGCATTTAATGGGTTGCCGAGACCCGGATTTGTGTCGATCAGTGAGTCTAGACTATCTATAGACTGGCTGGGGATGATGGGTAACTTTCTGATAGGTTATTATACAGCTGTGATTTTGTAGGCAGTGTACTACCGCATTGTTCTCTAAAGGACTGTTGTACTGTTCTGGTCTTGATCAGCCAGTCGTTCAATAGGGTATTACTTGTATGCCCTTAACTCTTTTACTATCGTGAACACGCTTGGGGTTGGTGGTAGGTTGAATGGTAACACTTGTACTGGTATCGTTTTCCCAATACGTGAAATCGACGGAATTTGTAGTGTGATGTATGTGTCCTACAAATGTAGTGAAGTTAGGTAATCTCCTGAGCTTATAACCGTGAGGGTGGGCCCGATTGTTTCCATTTCTAGGGTTTGAATTGTACGGAATTGTTAATGTCCAGAACGGGGCATAGCCCTCTGGTCCCTTTTTGGGTACCTTGTCAAATCTGGAGGATCCTCCTTTTCTGTGTTTTGTAATGTGTTACCCAGTCTATGGTCTTGTTGTGCAGTAAGTCTGACAGTACTGTTTGGACTTGTGTCGGGGTAACGTGTTTTTCGGCACAGAAAATAGGACTAGAATGTTCTTTGTTGGTATGTGAGAAAGTTGTATCACATATCCTAGTCTTATTACTTGTAGGACCCACCTGTATTGTGTGATTTGCTCCCAGGCTTGCATGAAGAGTAGTAGTTGGTCACTGACTGGAATGTTTTGGTATTGCTTGTAGCAATAGTAGTTGTTGTTTCAACTGGGTTCTGTGGGGGGGAGTAGTTCCCTCTACCTTGCTTGGGAACCCTTCTAGCTCGATGCGTGATGCTATTTGTTATTTTTTTTGTGGGTATGGCTGCCTGTAGTAGTGTAGCCTGTAGATGTAATTGCCCCAGTCTTGTCTCGAAAGGACTGAGAATGGTATGTTTGTCTAGCTGGCAGATAAGTGGATCTGTTTGACTGGTCTGTGGTATCTTATCCTCTTTTCCCTTGAGGTATCTTTCTAGACCTTAACCAAACAGTCTGTTTGGCTGCTGTTTGCGCTTGGTGGAGTTGAAATGTTGCTGTATTTCAGTGTGCTGGGGTCATAGGCAGTAGTTATCGTGGGATCTCCGCGATGCTGAGATCCCACTGTTTTGCCCCTCAGAAAGATGGCAGCTGAGGTCTCGTGAGTGTTGGGAGTCAGTCAAAGGGCCGCTCCCTCATTGAGCGAGCTCCCAGACCGGAAGAGATGAGGGGAAGAGGAGTGAGTCGTTTGGGCATTTTTGTGGACATGGGGCCATAAAAAAAATTTTGGTCAGCTCCATGTTGGTCCACAGCCTTAAATACCCTGTATGAGGTACACCAGTAGCATTGAGGTCGTGGAAAGCCACGTTTCAGTCAGGTTCCACCATGGAGCTAGATGCCGTTTGAATGGTGACATGCCACAGAGACTGGGATACCTGGAATGGAAGTAGGGCCACTGTCCTGCACTGAGACACTGCTCTAAGGGGTGCCAGGTTGATATTTGCCTTGCTCTCCTTGTACAGGTCATTTGATGAGCCTTTTTTTTTTTTTTGGAAGCATTTGCTCCTGTAACCACTAGCAGGGGTATCCAGTTAGTCAATCTTCTTACATTATAAGGCCCAGTGGATACTTTATGGATGTTTGCACCTGGAACCTCTAGCAGAGGTATCCAGGGTGTCAAATCTCCTTACATTATAAGGCCCAGTGGATACTTTATGGATGTTTGCACCTGGAACCGCTAGCAGGGGTATCCAGGGTGCCAAATCTCTTTACATTATAAGGTCCAGTGGATACTTTATGGACGTTTGCTCCTGGAACCACTAGCAGGTATATCCAGGTAGTCATTTTCCTTACATTATAAGGCTCAGTGTATACTTTATGGTGGTTTGCTTCTGGAACCGCTAGCAGGGGCTTCCAGGTTGTCAGTCTCCTTACTTGTAACTTGCACTGTTCTACTTAAAAGCCTTGTAAACTAATGCTGTGATATATGTAGAAGCTATGTCATGTATTAGTTTTCTGTACTTTTTGCCTGGTATATTCTAGTGGTATAAGCACAAACTGATAACCAGGATGCTGGCTTTTGATAGCATCCTGTATTTAGTGACAATTGTCCGATAATTTTTGTATGTATAGCTTATACTGAAATATTATGAGTCTTACCTTTGCCTCTAGATTTGGTTAAATATGCTGGAGATGTAAGGTATGCTGCAACCTTGGTTCAGCTGTGGCTCTTTGTTTTGGCCCTGCAGTAAGCTGAGAAGGTACCATGAGAGTTTTTTTTTTTTTTTTATTATTTTTTGTTTTCCCTGCACAGTAATCACTAATGTTCTGCACTGTGCAGGCTATTGCTGAGCCTGTGCATTAAAGTGTGCACTGTCCCTTTAAATGTGATTAGAGTGAGTGAGTGGCTCAGTCTTATGCTGCCTTGCCCACAGCTGTGGTAATGGTGCTGCCCCCAATGTATTTTCCCCATTGTTAATTGATTTGCAAATCATTGCCCTTACATTTAATTATTCACATTGTGGTCTGCTGTTGCAGATCAGTTGGTGCTTTTAACAAATGTGCTCTGTGCTGGTTGAACATTTATGAGCGTAGTTATGCTCTCTGCAAGATGGCAGTAGTGACTCTCAGTCAGTCTCCTGTCTGGCAGCCACCTACACCCATAATACTGCATGGGTAAGGGGTGAGTGGAGAGCTTTTCTGAGATCACAGCAGCAAAGTCTCGCAATATTCTTTCTTGAGGCTGCCACTCTGGATAGGCAAGTTAGGTTAGTTTCTCAATGCTCTTCCTCCACATGAGACCTACTTGTTTATGGTGTTTTGGTCAGGTAGATGATAGAGGAGTTTCCTCTACCTTTTGATAGAAGAAGGTGGTGAGTTTAAAAGACATAATGTGTCATAAATAGGTCTAGAGAACATAGGGCAGAGGGTGACTGTGAAAAGGCAGAGATACTAAACAAATATTTTTGCTCAGTATTTACAAATGAAGAGGGGGAGGTACCTAAAACAAACAATAGAAACACTCTGGATACAGAAGTTGATACCAGCCCATTTATAGAAAAAAGGGTTCTGAAAGAACTCTTAAAACTGAAGGTGGACAAAGCAATGGGGCCTGATGGGATTCATCCCAGAATTTAAAGAACTAAGGGTAGAACTAGTGACACCACTGACTACCCTTTTAACAAATCACGGGAGGATGGGGTGGTACCCGAGGACTGGAGGAGGACAGATGTGATTCTCCTTCACAAAAGTGGGAGCAAGGCAGAAGCACAAAACTACAGACCTGTTAGTTTGACCTCAGTGATAGGGAAAATGATGGAATCACTTCTGAAGGAAAGAACTGTCGAGTATCTAGAGGCCAGAGGGGCACAGGGCCCAAGGCAGCATGGATTCACAGCAGGAAGGTCATGCCAGGCGAATCTGATAGATTTCTTTGACTGGGTGACCAAAATAGTAGATCAGGGAGGGGCTGTGGACATGGCATATCTAGACTTTAGCAAGGCATTTGACACAGTCCCACACAAAAGATTAATATACAAGTTAGCCAGCCTGGGAGTGGGTCCTAAGATGACAGCCTGGGTAAAGAATTGGCTGGAGAATAGGACACAGAGAGTAATAGTAAATGGAGTCCACTCTGAAGAAAGGGGGGTTACTAGTGGTGTACCGCAGGAGGTTCAGTATTAGACCGTCCTCTTCAATGTCTTTATGTTTGACATTGCAGAGGGACTGGAAGGAAAAGTATGTCACTTTGCAGATGACACAAAGATCTGCAACAGAGTTGATGCACAAGGTGGAGTGGAAAGGATGAGAAGGGACTTGGCAAGGTTAGAGGAATGGTCAAATGTATGGCCGCTTAGATTCAGTGCTAAGAAGTGCAAGGTAATGCACCTGGGAAACAAAAACCCAGAGGAAAAGTACACAATGGGGGGTGAGATACTAACAACAACAAAAATGGAAAGGGACCTGGGGGTAGTCATATCAGATGACCTAAAGGTGGGCAAGCAATGTGAGAGGGCAGCAAGGAGGGCTGGGGGGATACTGGGATGCATAGGGAGAGGCATCACCAGTAGAAACAGGAAGTTATTATCCCTCTGTACAGACAGCCGGTGAGACCTCATCTGGAGTACTGCATGCAGTTCTGGAGACCCAATCTCTGCAAAGACATAGACAGGATGGAAGCTGTCCAGAGGAAGGCAACTAAAATGGTGCAGGGTCTGCACCGGAAGACATATGAAGAGAGACTAAAGGAGCTTAATATGTATAGCCTCGAGGAAAGGAGGGATGGGGGGACATGATAGAAACTTTCAAGTACCTCAAGGGAATCAACAAAGTCCAAGAGGGTAGCATCTTTCAAAAAAAGAGGTGTGCAAGAACAAGGGGGCACAATTTGAAGATGGGGGGCTCAGAGGTAATTTAAGGAAGTATTTTTCACAGAGAGGGTTGTGGATGCATGGAATGGCCTTCCGGAGGAGGCTGTAAGTCAAAAGCGGTGGTGGAATTCAAGCATGCATGGGACAGTCACAAGGCAATTCTAGGGGGTGGGGGTAGGAAGAAGTAGGCTGCTGGTTAACTAGGATCTGCAGCTTATCCATTAGGTAGTGAAATGGGCAGACTAGGTAGGCCAAGCGGTCCTTATCTGCCGTCAAATTCTATGTTTCTATGTTTCTATATCATTTTGAGGTGAGACACAGAGGGACTGAGAAATTGCTTCAGATACTGTTGTGTAGTGATGTCTTGAGCGAGTACTTCAGGTGTTACTATGCTTATAATGGTGAACTGTGGCACATTACTTAGTATTTTAGCATCCTTTAAATCTAGCGTCCCTTAAATTTCAAAAATGTGATAAATTATCTTGTTCCTGCCCTTTTTTATTAAATTAATAGGACCAAGTCATGCATTCACATTGGTATGTATTACTTTTGTCACACACAGTACATGGTAACGGCTCTTCAATTAATATGTGATTGTGCCTTGAAGAGAGAAAAAGCAACTGAATATTAGTGAAAGAAATGACTATTAAGATGCACTATTTTCAAAATAGTTATTTTAAATCAAACCTCCTTGTATGTTCACCCAATATAGAATAGTGCTGTGTATAATTTTTGGCCCTTTTTGTATGCCTTGGTTATCTCTGGGATAAAGTAGGCATGTGCGGGGGGGACAGGCAGCAGCTAAAACTTGCCTTGGCTGTGGTAAACTGAGTGAGGGATATCTGCATTGCTGGCTGCTATTGTAATAGTCTACAGTTTGGGGCAGAAGCATTTTTTGTTCTGTAAAACATGTTTCTTCAGTTCTCTCTCATGGTCAGTAAGTTAGGGGACTTTGCCTTGAGAAGCTGTAACAATTGCTAGCTCCAATCTCCACTGCAAGATATGTTGGATTTAGTCAAATCTAGTTTGTTTATCCTCATCTAAGATGGTGGCTGAAATCTCACAAGAGCTGAGAGCCAATCAGCTTGCAGCTCTCATGTAGCAGGAGATTTGCAAACTGGAAAGAAGTAGGGGGGACGGTCATGTTGATTGGAATTGTTTGAGAAACTGGGGCCATAAAGAAACATTAGGATGGCTCCATTTTGGTCCATAGAACTTCCTTTTCTCTGAGGGGCTGTTTTTGTGTAGAAAACAGCACAAGGTGGTTGTGGGTGCTTTGATTTAGTGCCACTGAACTCCAGTAATGTCTGAATCCAGCTCAGGCATTTTAAACATTTTCCAGTGTGAGGAAGCTTTTCTGGGACAGTTTGAGAGTACCCTTTTTACAAGTTAGTGGGGCAAGCAGTGTCACCAGATTCTTGTTGGTGATTAATACAACTCAGGAACTAGGTTGATTTATTTATTATATTACCTCATGTAAATCACTGCATAGATTCTGTGTTCAATTATGTGGGTCAGATATTATCTTAGTTCCTGGTAGCGCTAGCAGGGGTGTTCAGGTAGCTAATAATCTCTATAGTTGCGAAATGCGATAATGTTCATAATTTGAATACTGTGCTGGCAATTTCTCAGCTAACATTTTCCTAGACAACTGACGCTAGTAGTAGCAACAGTGCTAACATTTGTAAGACTGCCAGTTTTGCAATTTTAAACAGTTGCATATCTGCAGGAACATACTCTTGTGGTCTTGTTTTATCTTTGTTGTAGGATATTAATAAATGGCTTAGCCAGGTGGCTTCTTACCTTAGTAATGAAGTTGTTCTTTATAATAAACATTTGTTCTTTACAAGAAACACACTGGAGCGCTAGGGTGTGCTGCAACCTGTTTTCGATGCACATAAGAACTGACCTTAGGAGAGCAGACCCCCTCTCAGGTGGGGGATGGACTTTCTTCAAGTCACATGTGCACCAAGCAACCTATCAGGTGTACACAACCCATGAAGTCATGAATGGGGAGTGCCTCAGAGATTATCTCCCACAATGATGTCCCCTTTCTGGTGGCGATAGTTGAAAGCTCCACCCCCATGCTGCCCCCACTCTCAGACATTTTGTGAAATATTAGTTTGTAAAGCACAGGGGTGCTCTGTATTGATTGCAATGGGAGTGTGGCTCAAAATATATTTTTTACATTTTAGAGGGCCACTGGAGTCAAGTCAAATGCTCTTTTTAGTTGAGCTGAGGCTCTAATTTGATCCTAGTGGTCCTCTAAAATATAAAACAATATCTTTTAAGAAGCGTTTCCACTGCCATCAATAGAGCAAGCTCCCAGCTCTACAATCAGGAAAGGTAGTGGGCGGCTGAGTGGAATTTACAATCCCTTTCCCTGAAAACTAAGCAGCAAAGAATTCAGCAATGTGGACTTTTTAAGAGCACTTTAGGCAAACTACCATTGGGGGCATGCTTAAAGCATTGAAACTGGTGCTGTTTAAGGGCTCACACCAGTGCACAGTGCATTTCATGTAGTCCATGTATGTTAGACAGTCTTCTACTATAACAAATTGCAGGCTTAACTGTACTGCCCTACTTGTTAGACCTGTGATGCTGTTTCTGTATCTTACCTGCAGCTGCTTAATTTGCTACTAGGGTGCACCTCCTCATCTGGGGCGCACCAATATATTTGCCCTGATTGCAGCATATGTCGGAATGTACCACTGTCACTGTTAATTCTGTTGCTTAGATGTTGCCTGCCACCTAGACCTCCTACTGCACAGTGGCATTTTCCTGGGCCATCTTAGCTAACCTGCCCAAAGGGTGCCCCTTCCCTTCGTAATGGCAACTAGTACTATTCTACTGTCCCTACTCCTACTGTCAGACAGTATCTCTCCCCTCACCCAGCTGATGACGGACAATGTCCTGTCTCAGAACTATAATTTTACATACAATCAAGAGAAGAAATGCACAGCACTCAGCCTCACAAGGATTTGCTGTCCACACAAACTACAGGTAAAGACAGTCTTTATTCAAGCACTCATAGACACATCACATTAGCAGTGGTGATACTAAAGGTCCTAGTATTACCACTGCTAATGTGATCTGCCTGGGTGTTTGAATAAAGACTGTCTTTGCAACCTGTACTCAGTGTGGACAGCAATCCTTGTGAGGGTGAGTACCATGCATTTCTTCTCTTGATTGTGCACAGCTGTAAAGACAAGCACCAAGATTTCAGAGCGTCTCCTTTACTTGACTTTGTATACTCTTATGTACTCAAATACTTAAGTAGTGTGGCATCTTACACTAATCTGATCACATTCCTGAAGTCCAGATATCTGTATTTACTAATGAGGCATGTACCCAAGTTTTGTTACTACCCCCTTTGTGTCTGTCCCATGGCCGGGGACATCTGCAGTAACTGGCACCATATGTTGCTTTGTATAAATGTATCAGTTGATGCTGAATCAAACCCAGGTTCCCTTACCCCACTCAGTATTTGTACCTTACACTGGTCTATCTCAAAGTGGCTAAATAATTACTCACCTTAATATTCAGAGTCTGTTAGCTAACTGTCATGAACTATAGGCCTGGGTGTCCCAGTAAAATCCTAGTATCCTCAGCATTTCGGAATCTCGGCTCAGGTCTTCTATACTTGATACAACCTGCTTCTTAGGCAACTGCAACATATTAAAAGAAACCTACACCCAAAACTTGAAAAAATATATGTTGTGCAGAGTGTTTTAATTTGTATGTGAAGTTCTAGTGTTTCCTTCCCTCCCTCTGACTGGTATTAGGAGTTTTTCCCAAATTAGCCTGCTAGCTTTATGCTAGTTTTATGACCCCTGGGGATCTTCATACCTGATAGCTTAATTGTATTTCTTGTTCCCACAGTGCATCTTGTCTCATGTGACTGTGATGTAAGAAAGAATCAACATTCAGCACACACATGCCAAACAAACTAAATATCTTGGAAGCTTTACAAGCTGCACAAACATTACCAGCAGTAAAGTTTTTCAGGACAGTAAAACCTTTAGGATGAGGGTGGTCACCAAGCTGAATTCTACAGATTTTAAAATATAGCCATCTCTATTGTTGTGAACTGATTGTAATGCAATGTTTTCTGCTGGATTTATGGGCTCTGCTACATCACCATCACGTGAAACAAGGTGCATCGTAGGACAAAGAAATACAATAAAGCTATTTGATGTGGAGATCTCCAGGGGTCGTAAAACTACTCTAAAGCTAGCAGACTAATTTAGGAAAAACTCTTAACACCAGTCAGAGGTAAGGAAACACAAGAACTTCACATACAAATTAAAACACTCTGCACAACATATATTTTTTCAAGTTTTGGGTATAGTTTTCCTTTAAGATGCGATCACCCTTCCTCTCAAGGGTGCCGGAAGATGGTAAAAGCTGAGGGGGCTGAGAATCAAAAGGGCACTTATGAGGGTACAAAGAGCACTTTTTCTGTACTAGTTTTGCCATACAGAAATTAAAGTGGAGTGGCTACCGCCCTTCTGGCCTCCCCACCCCACCCCGGTTTCGCACCTATGCTTTCCTCTAAAAGAGAGTGCACGTATTGCCATCTTATATATGGAGCACCAAAAACTCTCTGCGTTCCCTATTCCAGAATTGTCCCCATGTGAGATTTTGCACTTGGTTTTGCTCTTGGGTGAAATTAAGAAGCTTCAGATTTCACGTGCCTGTAACCGTCCCAAAAGTGGTGTGGCTGGCTTGGCTAATCTCTTTAAAGGAGAACTGCACTGAAACTGTATGACATTTTCACTAACAGAAGCTGTTTCTTTAAATGCTGATTTATGTTCTGTTGTTGCTCTATTTATACAGGCCTTATTGTAGCCACAGCAGGCATTTCTGATTTTCAGTCTGGTAGTAAGTACCATTTTGAAACTGTATGGTGTAGTTTATGTCCCTTTCAACCACAGAGTTCTGTAGTAGCACATGGGTGCATTGTGCCAACAATAGAAGAGAAGTTCAAGGACATAAACTACATCATGGTGTACCGAAATGGTCCTTACCCGCAGTGTGTAAATCAGAAACACTCACTGCAGTTCTCCTTTAAGTATGCAGCTGCATCATTAGGCAACCATGACGTTATGGTACTGGGGACTTTAATCTAGACTGGTGTGAAAAATCATCTTAAACTTTAGAGTACCGAGTGAAGAAACATCACTTAACCCAGCTCATCTCTGACCCAACCCAACACCCTCCTGCTACAGATCATCACTTTGGCTGGACCCTTACTAGCAGAAAAGATAGAATTATGGGTCCTGGCACCCTTGCTGATGCTATCAGCGACTGCTCCCTTTTTTTGTATCTGGAAGGCTGTCTCACCCACCCACCTGTCCCATAGAGAGATCCTCCTGTGGAGTTTCTTGAAACTTGACCCCACTGCTTTTTTCGCTGACTTGTGACAGATTGACTCGCCACTGACACTGCACCACCAATGCCACTGAGGCTATTATTTTATCTCTTGTGTTAATGACCTCCAAGATTTGCCCCCCCACACTTCTGCCTTTGTGTGCTAACTATCACAGAGGTACATCGACTACATAACTCCATTTCTGCTTGCAGGAGTGCTGACTCAGCTGACCTTGAGCCCAGTCTCCTAAGATTGCTTTCTTGTACCCGGCCTCCCTACTGACTAGGATACAATCTATCCCTGTTCTCTGGGCTTGTAATCAAGGCTTGGAAAGTGTCTAAAATCAGCCCCATCTATAAGAAAGGTGACCATAAATTGGTGGAAAAAATACTGTCCAATTGCCATGGTATCTGTCCTGAGCAAAATAATGGAAAAGCTGGTTGCAGCCCAGGCTACTGACTGTGTTAAATAAAACAGTTTTCTAAAGCCCAACATGGTTTCAGACAAGCACCACTATGACACTCATTCAAGTTACAAATGGTATAAAAGTTGCCATGGATAAAGGTATACACACTGGGGCTGTGTTTATTGACTTAACCAAAGCCTTTGATCTACAGCACCACCATTTACTTAAGATAAAGATGCTATCAATTGAGCTGGCTCGGTGGTGCTGATGGTTGAGGCACTGAACGCCACACCTCGTGCCATGCCGGCAACCCGAGCACCAGGGGTCAGCAGGGACGGGGAGAGGATTGAGCGAGGGCTGCTCTCCTCCCCGGGGGGAGGGCGAGGGATAGCCCGGTGCACCAGCAGCTCCCGGTGGAGCTCGGGAGTGCTGCAGTGCATGGGCTGCACATTAATCAGCATGCTGATGCTGGCAGGGTTGCCATGCACCACGGCATCAGAAGTGCACACACAGGGAGGGGGGAGGCAACCAGAACAAGGAAAACAACCGGCTCTGTGGTGTAGGCAACGGCACCTGCCCCCCCATGCCCTTAGCTGGGTCCACCTCGTCTGGCCTTCCAGTTCCTGTGTTCCAGGGCCCTCTCCTGCAGCCAGAGACTGACTAGCAAGTGCGCCCAACAAGAGGGGAGGCCCCACCCTGGAGGGGTTAAGCAGGAGGTGCTGGCTGCGGGAGGCACAGGTCGGGGAGACCTCAGATGGGTAGGAAAAATGGGCAGGATGCCTGAGAGAGGCTCCACAAGGCCATGACCGGAGGGAAATAAAGTAAAAAAAAAAAAAAAAGATGCTGTCAATCGGCATCTCCCCTATGGCTGTCACATGGTTTGACAGTTACCTTAGGAACAGAAAAACAACTTGCTAAAATCAACAAAACCAACTCTGATCTCTGTACTATTAATAGTAGACATGTCTTAAGGATCGATACTAGGTCCTCTACTCTTTATTATCTCTGTCAGTGACCTCTAACTAATCCCAGCATCCTGCTCCTCCCCCCTACTTTATGCAGATGACATGGTTCTCTATACCAGCTCTAAAAACTTGGCAGACATCAACTCTATCCTAAACTCTGTTTCTGTCTGGTGCACTCCTGGCTCTCACAAAACAAACTACTTCTCAGTACCAGTAAACTCACTCTGTTATTTGGATCTGCTTCAAAGTTGAACAAGCATTTGTCAATGCTGAATTTTTGCTTGCTGGTATTGGCATTGGTAGTGCAGGAGTTAGAGAGATGCATAACAGGAATGGCAGTGAAGTACTGAACCGACGCCAACCCCACCCTGCAGAGACTGACAGGCATTGGCGGGGTGTCTTTGGGTTGTCGGCCACAACACTCATGCCATTTCACTTCACCCCACCCTGTAGACACCGACAGGTGTTGTAGTGTGCCTTGAGGCCTTCAGCCCGTACGCTCACCCCATTTCGCAAGGAATACGCTGAGATGGGTGCAGTATAAGAGAATGGGGTGAACATTAGGGCCAAAGACCCCAAGGCACACCTCAATGCCTGTCAGTGGCTTTAGAGTGGGGATGTGGGTGGAATGGCATGAGCATTACGTCTGACACCCCCAAGTCACACCCCGACACCTGTCAGTCTATACAGGGTGGGTGTTATGGTTGGAAACTCTAACACCCCAGGCATGTGTTGGTATTTTTGCTCCAAATTTTCAAAATGGGCTTTTTGGGACCCTACCTCATGAACAGTGGCAATATAATTTCATTACTCAAGCCCAAAAGGTGATTTCACACAGCGAATTATGCCATTCGGCACCACAGGTGCGGAAACACATTTTGGGCAGGATGTGAAAAATGACAGCTGTACTGTTCATGAGGAGGTGTGAAGAAATGGCAATGCTGAAAATCTGGAGTGAAAATATGAAAAAGTGGCGAAGTTATGAGTGTGCGTAGAAACTGTGCAATGCACGCTCATAACGCATTCATTTTTTGGAATGTTTTCACCAGCTTTTCAACATGGCCTTTTTGGGACCTCCCCTCATGAACAGTGGCACTGTGATTTCATTAATCTGTCCAGAAAGTTGATTTTGCACAGCGACCATGCCATTCTGTGCCACAGGTTCAAATACACATTTTGGGAAGGATGCAAAAAAATGACAGCTGCACTGTTCATAAGAGGGTGTGAAAAAATGGCAATACTGGAAATTTGGACTGAAAATATTAAAAATTAATGACGTTATGAGTGTGCACAGAAACTGTGCAATGGACACTTGTAACACAGTCAATTTTGGGATTTTTTTCCCCCAAATTTGCAACAAGAGCCTTTTGGGACCCCACCTCATTAACAGTGGCACGGTAATTTCATTAATTGGTCCCAAAAGGTGATTCCGTGCAGCGACCACAAAATCACCTTTCAGGACTGAGAAATGAAATTACAGTGCAAGTGTTCATGAGGTGGGGTCCCAAGAACACCATGCTGAAAATTTGGGACCAAAACTCCAAAAATTGGCTGAGATATCAACCTAAGCTGAAACCCCCATTGACTGCCATTATAGGGCTTACCGTCATTTCTTCAGTTCCCGGTTGGTCTTTGAAGAGTGCAGACGTGTTCTCGGTCCACAGAAGACCGTTGCTTCCAACCTCCGGATGCAAGCATGGGTGGAAGTGCAAAGAGATGAGTGTGCAGAGGGAGGGAAGGGTTGGGGGGCTGGCAGGAATGACAAGGGGCCGTTTTCTTTTTTCTTCAGTTTTAAAAAAAAAAAAGACATTGAGGAATGGTTTTCTTTTTTACAGGTGAAATATTAACAAAACAGATTTCGGCATACTGGGGAGGGCTCCCAGTGTGCCAGAGTACTGAAGGGGGATCAATGGTGACCTGGGGATTGGGCACACCGAGGTCGGCTGAGAACATAGGGGCATGGGGGGGGGCAGTGCATCTTACACCAGGAGTGGGCATCCTGGTGTCGGAAACATCAAAGAAGCATTTTTTAGTACACTGGGGTCACAGTGTGCCACATTAATGGGGGGAAGGGGATACATGCTGACACAGAGAATTAAGCACCCCAATGTTGGCAGGGAACAGGGAACGGAGGGTGTGAAGCGGACAGCAGCAGTGGGAGGGAGCTAACATTTAAATTTGTTGTCCTGCTGTGTGCCTGGTTGGGAGGGAGGGGGTACTGTCGGTGCAATGATGGAGCTGGCCCTGATTGCAGCGGCAGATTTCTTTCAAGTGTGCTTGCTCTGAAACTGCCATCATCACAGTTTCAGCATTAATTGGTGGCCAAGGAACACACCCATTAAAGCATCTGCTACAATGGCCACAACACTGCCACACCTCTGCAATGCTCTACTATTTCAATATGTTTCTTGTGCGCTGCACGAGCAAGCAAACAAAAAAACTGTCCTGATAGCCTGGCATGTTTAAATACCTCTTGACCCTTCTCAGAGCTTCTCATTTCACAATTCCAATATTTGTAAAGCTACTGACATTAAAATAGGCCTGGCCCATATAGCCAAATATATCTTCACTCACCCTCTCTGCCCGCATTGCCACTGCTCAAGGTAATTTGTTTTCCAAGCCTTACCTGTTCCACCTTCTCGAAAGTTAGCCAGAGCAATTGGGATGTTTCTTACAATAACAGTTGCCATTTTGCCTTTGCCTCCAACCAATGTACCCATCACTGCAGGTATTATCAAAGTGCTACTTATCAGCAAATGTATTTATGATGACTGCTGATTTTGTGTATTTTTATTTTATTTATTTGGTTTCATTGTTGAGATGTGTTGGTAAAATAAAACTTCAACAAATATTGATAAAAAAAACTTACCCATCATTCCTACCTATACACTGGGCTAAACTGGTTATCCCATGCTGCCTCTTTTCCTATTGGTGCCCTTACAAACAAAGTTCTCAGGACTGCTGTGACCTTCTCCCTAGTTGCACAGTTGAAACCTTTAGACCTGTCTTACACCTTTTAGTCTGATGACCTGTCTCTACTAGCCGTCCCAAGGTATACTACCACTATGGAAGAACAGGCCTTTTCTCATTTTGTCCCAAAATATTGTAATTCCCTCTAGGTTGCCCTTTGGAGTTCCATATTCCATGCCCAATTTAAAGGGAATTATACCTATGCCAAAAGGCTTCTTACATATGTACCTGTTCTTGGCCCACTGGCTTATATGCATATGACTGCTTTCATCATGCATTGTATTTATATGTTAATTGCATACTTCTCTACTGCACTTTTATATGTACCTCCACTACACTGAATGTAATGTATTGTACCTCCTTGTTACCATATTGTATGTATTGTACTATGACGCTACTCATTACCTCATACCTTATTCATTATATCTGTACTCCAGTGTTCTTGTGACTGTACTCTCCCAGGCTGTGCCTGAAAATAGGCATTTTATTGTCTAGTGCACTTGCCTGGTCAAAATCCCAAATAATAAATAGAAACATAGACCTTGTCAGCAGAAAAGGACCTCTTGGCTCACCTACTCTGCCCTAAATTCCCTGCCAACTGTGTTACCGCAGACCCTACTTGATCTCCGGCCTCCCCCTTCCCCCAGCCTTGTTACCAGGGTTCCCTTGTGCGTATTCCATGCATGCTTGAATCCTGTTACCATTTTTGTACCCACTACCTCTGCTGGGAAGCTGTTCCAGATGTCCACCACCCTTTCCATGAAGAAGAATTTCCTCACATCCCCTCTCAGCCTTCCCCCTTCCAACTGCATATCATGCCATTTTGTCCTTGAGCATCTCTTTCTTTTTAAAATGCCACCCTCCTGTACCTTAGTGATACCTTTGAGGTACTTGAACATTTCTATTATATCCCCTCATTTCCATCAGAAAGTACATATTTAATTCCTTGAGCCTTTCTTCGTAGGGCTTCTGATGCAGGCCATGCACTATTTTGGTTGCCCTCCTCTGAACCGCCTCCACCCAATTTATGTTATTCCACAGATGCATTTACAGGGAATCACTGAGTTAAGAAATATAGAGAATAATGCATATGTAGGTGTGTGATATGCAGTATTTTTATACACCCAAGGTTTATATATTATCACACACCAAGGGTGTGTAAAAAAACTACACATCATACACCTACATATGCTTTAATTTTTATAATAACTGGTGCATTTTTTATTTTGTTTTAAAGGAAATGAATACAAGACTAAGGGGCACTGTCAGCCTTTTGGTCGAATTTGAGAGAGTATAAACAAAGGTGTAAGGAGCTAGCTTTAGTAATGTAAAATGCATAAATACTCCTAAAATTTCCCTGTAGTGCATAACATTTATTATTTTTGTAAAACGTCACCTCACATACCGTCCATCCAAAATGTTGACTTCACACAGCAACGAGCTACTGTGGCGTGGAGCTGAGGGGACGCATAATGCGCATGCCTGGAAGTACGGCTTTATTTTTTTACAGACAAAATAAAACAAACTACAGCACTAATTTATGAAAATGAATATGTTTGCCCTTCTCTTTGCTACATACTGCCCCATGAGACCTTTCCTGAGTATGGCACCAAAAATAAGTAGCAGGGACATGAACGAGCGTTCTCTCAGCTCCATATCAACTTGGTGTGATGCTGTATCAACTCGGTGTGATGTCACAATGGGTTGATACGGCTTTTGAAAACTTCAACAAGCCAGCTGATATCAGGAGTCACCAGTTATTATACAACAATAAACAAACTTTTTATTACAATATTGTGTGTGGCTGGCATTCATGAATTTTGTGAAGACTGGACTGTTCATATACCAGCCCCAACATGAACCATTGTGAAACAAATATGAAGGGTACACATTGACTGTCTTTGCTTGCATTTCCAGAGATGGGGCCTCCAGTACTAGACACAGTACTCTGGGTGGGGCCTCACTATTGATCTATACAGGGGTAACACCACCTCCCTCTTTTTGCTGGTGATACTCCTCCCTATGCACCCCAGCATTCTACTAGCCTTTCCCATTGCCTTATCACACTGCTTTGCTACCTTCAGGTCATCAGATATGATAACCCCTAGGTCCCTTTCCTGTTTCGTGGTTGCCACCACCCTCCCCCCAAACTGGTACATTGCCCTTGGGTTTCTGTGCCCCATGTGCGTAATTTTTCAACTTTTGGTGTTGAATCCTAGTTGCCAAACCCTTGACCAGTCTTCCAGCTTTTTCAGCTCTTCCATCATTTTTTCCACTCCCACTGGTGTGTCCAATAAATAAATAAATACATACACACACATAAACACATCTAAATACATAAATTAATAAGGAGGAAAGTCAAAATGTAAATATTTCATATTTCAAAAAAAAATCCAGAACAACTGAAATTCTAATGTCTTAAAGTGAATGTTCTTCTTTGTAAAAGCTAGATATGAATAAAAGCTATTTCTGCAAGATGGCTACCTAGATAATGTGTTTGTGTCTTCTGTCTGTCTGTGTCTGTAGGTTAGTTTTGGTCTTTTTTTGTGTTTCAGAGTTGGAGTAACTATATCCAGGAACTGTATCAGTTTTGTCCACCTCATCAGTGAACAACACCTGAATCATCACCTTGAACAGTAGCGTACTGGGTATAAGTACTTTGTTCAGAACTGACTTTTAAAGATCTGCTCCAGCAAAGAGATTTCTGTGAGTTTCTGCAGGTTTTCATACCTCAAGTCATTTCAACACTCCTTCTTATTTCTGCTTTCTTTCTGTCATAGAAGTTTTTTCTCCGTAGTCAGTGAGGGTGGGCCCTCAACCCTGTCCCTGTCCCCTCTTGCACAGCACTTCACTGCACCAGTTCGCCATGCCTGAATCCCTCATGGACCCCCCCTTCCCGTGTTGGGGCTGGGAAGGGACATCCTCCCACCACCTGGAGACACACATTCAGATGGAGCAGGTGACCAGCCGACAGTATAGGGCAGAGGAAGGAAGGCAGGCAGGGCTTCATTTAGCCCACACCATCCCTTTTCCTTATTTATCCCTTGCTCCCAGCCATGGTGGCACGTAAGTCATGTGCGTGGAGGTGCACCTCCTCCCTACTTGTAGCTCAGACTGCCGGCACCACCCCCAGGCCTCAACCTGGGGGCAGCCAAGGGCCGAGATGGTGAGCCATCCCACCCCAGGAAGAGAAGACATGTCCTCCAGATGCTCAATCCTCTCCCTCCCCAGCCAACGTATTCCTGCTTTCTGATTTACAAGTATGCACAACTCATAAAGATCTAGGATTTCCACTCGGTTATTCCCTGGGGCTAATTGCTATTCTCTTTTCTACAACATGGTGTGAATGACTAACATGCTGTCCAGTAACTTGATTCCTACTTGTTGACAGTGGTGTTTCCCCGTATCCTCTTCCTGCTGTGCTTTCTGGTCCAAGATGAAAACCTTGCTTTCTCACTTGGCACTAACTAAGTAAGCAGTGCCTTGCTCAGGACTGGGGGATTACAGCTTGTTGGGAAGCAACTGGCATTATATTCAGTCAGATTTGCTGCACCATCGGCTGTGAACTAGGACACTGGTCTGTAGATCCTTTACTTGCTACTAGGACTCCAACCTGATAACTCATCTGCTTGCATTTAATTTTTTTATTTTATTTATTTATTTGAATTTTTTCAACCAGGTAAGCCCACTGAGACCAAAGGTCCCTTTTTTAGGGGCAACCCGGAATTAGTTACATAAAATAAATCATATAGCATAGATCATCATACAGTACAGAAATTATTTTCCATAGTCATAAAGGAGTTGTTTATTCTACACCATGAGTAAACTTTTTTAGTGAAGACGCTATGGAAAACAGTTTGATCTACATTTAGGTAAGCTTATTTATGGAGACAACTACACAAGAACAGTTACACAGCGTGGGGCATGCACCCATAGTGCAATACTGAGACTGATAGGAGAGTAACTACATAACTACCCTTACAGGAAGTGCTTTGGTTTGAGGGTGAGAGCTTGTAATCTTTGTAGCAGAGCTGGTGTCTGCCTTTGGGGGGGTACATGGAGGTAACCTAGTTCGAAGGGACAGATAGACTATCCTAGGTATGTTGGGAATGTAGCCCATTTAAGTCTTAGATCTGTGTCCCATCTGGACCCCTGTTCCGCCTTTAGCATTTGAACTTGTAAGTTATACCACTCAGACACTAACCTGCAGGACACCTACCAGAGCCATTGTTTGCAGGCTCCCCACTGCCTGTCTCCAAGACTACAAGATTTCACTTGCAGGACTCCAGCACTCTGAATTGGGGGTCACCACCCAGTAGTCACTGACATGCAAGACATCTTCCATCCCTACAGGGCTGTAAACAACTGCCCTCCTCCACAAGGACTAAAGCTGTGACTTTCTCCCTCCACTACAGCCTATAACCAAGACTTCTAATTTTCCTTTGCTATCTCTGATGTAAGATATTTCTGGCTTACTGGACTGGTATCAACTGCCTACTCATTTTGGTATGCATTAATCTTATTCCTTGAATAATGTTTACAGCTGCACTGCATCTGCCTAGTTAACTATTTCCAGCCCTGTTTTTGTGCCTAGTGTAGTCTACTTAGTTTAATTGTATTTTCCCTTGCACTGTTATACTGTAGCTTGGTTAGCCCCAATGATTTGCTTAATTAAATGTTTTGTTGCTTTACTCTGATAATTTATTTAGCAGGTGCTGACTACTATACTTGTTTGCACTGGCCGAATGTGCAGTCACATCTGCTCTGGTAATTCATTTTATATGGTAGCTGCACTTAAATTAGTACCACTTGTGCAGCTTGCTAACCCATATGACAAGGCTCCCCTACTACTACTGTCGGCTAGCTGCTATAACTTGCACCCTCCACTAGCCCTCCCCCGGATTTACCAACTACGCTTCACTGTGCCCTCTTCCATTTTATTTTGACCCTTCTGTGTCTCCTATTGCTTCTCTCCCTCCCCCTTACCATTCCCTTCATCTTACTCCCCATCTCCCTCCTTTATCCCATATCCCCACCGTTCAACCCCCTCCTCTTCCTCATTCACTCTGGTCTCCTCTGATCCCTCTATCGCAGTCTTAATGCTGTCTTGTGTTCTTTCCCTCTTACCCCACCTCCCCCTGACCACCACCCCTCTTCCAGAGAACCTGATCATAGGATTGGTCTCACACATGTATGATCCTTATAATCATTCTGGTGCTGCCAGCATGTGATGTGAAGCTAAACCCTGACCCCCTTCTAGCCATCAACCTTTCCAAAGGGCTGACAGCCTACTTCCCAAGTTTGAACAGCTAAGGCTGTGGGTTGTACACTGCAGTTCCGCTGTGCTGATTTGTACTGAATCCTGGCTCTCTGTCTGAATAAATGATGTATGAATCAGTTACACAGTTCACAGACAGGACCATGGGAAGTGTGATGGCAGAGTTCTTTTATACATACATCCCAACCTTGACTATGTGTTGTGTATCATTCTGCCAACCCCTTTTCCCATGAACTCCTCCTGTGCAGGCTTCCTTTCCCCTGCTCACTTCCTATTTTCATTGGTGGCACTTGCTCCTCCCCTAAAGCCAAGCCTGACAACTGTACTGCACCCTCTTATCCATTTCTTCCCTTTCAGTTTCAGCTGAGCTCTTAATCCTCGTAGATCTAAATATAAATTGGCTCTGCCCCTCAGCAAAAAAACACCACTCACCAAATTGGGTCCCTCAATCTCACATAGCTCATTACTGAGCCAACTCAGTCCAACTCCCCCAATAATTCAATGCTTGGTTCCAGCCCTCACTCCCCACCACATTATTCCTGCTAACAACCTACTGGATACTTTCAGTGACCATCGCATAATTCACTGAATCCATAAGATCCACTGCATTAAAATCCCACCAACATTTTTCTGGTCTAGGTCCGTCAAATCTCTTGACCTCCCATCCCTACTAGATCATCTTTGGGCCCCTGGCTGGTCAGCACTCACTTTATTCACTGAAACAGATTTTGCTCAGACCTCTTTCATGTCTAAATTCATTGCAACAGGGGATAAACAAGGCACTCTCAGGATGTCTTGTGTCCATGGGTTCCACCTTCCCCTGATCTCTGCAGAAGTCACTGACCTACTCAAAGCTCATGATTCTACCCGGCATCTCCATAAAGCTTCAGGCTTCCCTGAGGGCTCGTTGAGATACAAACAACTATGTCACACCTGTGCTAAGACCCCCAAGGAAGCCAAGTCAATTTCCTTCACCTGCAACCTGCAGAACAACCTTAAATCCCCTGACAGGCTCTAGAAGATTATTCACTCTCTTCTCAAACACCATTTGCAGTCTACCGCCCCCATCTTTAAACTAGGAATCTCATATATCTCTATCCCAGCTGAGGTTGTTGACACCTCTAACAATTTGTTCACTATCTGTGCCCCCTCTCTACTTCTTCATCCCCTCCTTTCTCTCAATTATGCCTGCCATTTCTCTCCCCAAATGCCCTTCATCTCCCTACCCTCAACCCCAGCATCTTTTTCCTTCTCTCTAGTTTCCACACAGGCCACTCTCACTGCCTTGTTCTCTCTTAATTCTACTAAGGGGCACAGGCCCAGTGGTCTGAATACTGATCTTTTCCATCTCTCTGCACCGGCTTGTATTGTGCCACAGTTGTAAGGAATAACTCCTCTCCTTTCAGTGTGAGGCCACCTTTGTATATAGTACAACCAGGTGGCAATGCGATGGAATGGTGTCGAAATACCTATTTTGCACCATTTCTAATTACGACTGAGAATCTGGCTTATGTCACCTGTTTTTACATGAACTGGCAATAAAAACTGTTCCTAATAAAATGCAAAAATGTGCTTCAGACTTACCACAGGGTAGTGTCAATGTGCTTCTTTCATTACTATCCCTTTTCTGGTCTCTCAGACTGACAACATTCCGATTATTTAATTTCAGCCATTAGCCTCTATTTTGACCGCCAACTCTTCATGGGAAATTATTCTGCTTCAAAAAGTAACAGGAAATTAACCCATAGTGATATCATTAATTTTATACTGTGAGTTTCAATTTGCTTGTTTTAGTAGGGAGAGAACTATATTAAACTAAAATGGTATGTTGTTTCCCATATAGTGCTATCAGTATGAGCATTTGAAAGTGTCAGCAGTGATGAAGGCACAATATCGTGGTACACTGACTTTATTTAAAGAGAAAGTATTTATATTCAAAATACGCCTCTAAAGTAAAAATAGCACAAATTAAAGTTTAAATTGCCAAGTGTAACCCCCGGACCCCTGCCTTTTTGCAAAACGACAGGTGGCATGCTGTTGAAGCTGACAGCAGTACCTGGTGGGGACTGGGTTCGGGGAGGACTAAGTTACTCAGCACAGGGGGCCTAGGTTTGGCTACTCTGCACAGGGGCACCCAAGTAAATCTGAACACAGGAAGCAATAACTGTAATGTCCAAAACCAGGAATGGGATTCTACATTGTGGCTTTTATTCACATCCAAACTGAACAAGCAAAGCATAGACGGGGCCCCACAGGGCTACATTCCTGGTAATGCAGATTAGAGACAACAGAACACTTCTTCACATTTCCAGCCCTCAGGCTCTAAACCCACCAGGCATACAGCCCAGACTTGCACGCAGCTTTGGGTACACAGCCCGACTCGTACACTACTTGGGTTTTCCCCACTGGCCCGGCTCCCCCGCCGGCCACTTGATCGGCAGTCCATTATGGGAAAGAACCAGTTTTCCTATTGGTGGCTCCCCAAACCACCTTAGAGCCTTCAACTCCTAGAGGGAATTTTCCTTCCATCCCACATCTGGGTACTTCCCTCATCACTGGCCAAGTGCATAAGGCAAAGTAGAAATCCACAGAGCAAATCCGTAGAGGTGGACCTGGTTACTAAAGATGGGGGGTCTCCCACCTCCAGCTCCCACAATCCATACCTGGCCATTTCTCTGGAAACTAAACAACTCTTTTGAAAGCTTGGCAATGTAGATTACTGGGTAGACATATGTCACATCTCCTCTACATGTCTTGACTTCCCCTATGTGCTGGACTTGAACATACTTTTACTTTTGGCTAAGCCTATTACTCTAGGCCTCCCACTATTTCAGTAGTCCAATCCCCACTTTAACACAGTTCAGGATGAAACATGGGCCCTTTAGAAGGAGCAGAACTCACCCTTTGGTTGCAGGTGCCCCACAGGCGAATCATGAAATCTTCTTGTACCCCACATACGTGGACAAAATAAGGCAGCTTCTTTCTCCAGCAATAGCCAGGGGGTTGCCCCTGGAATAGCAGGCAAACCTTCCTGCCCCATCCTCTGAGGGATGGAGCACAGAGACCCGTATCAGCGGTCTCCACCACTTAAAAAAAACAGCTTACTGTGTCTCTCTTTAGGCGGAAACACACACCTTTCCCTAAATGTAGCCCTATTTCAGAGCTGAGGCTCCAAGAGCTTGAGCACAGAGCTGCTGTGCTACTCTCACAACAATCTCCAAACTCTAACTGCTACCAACTGACTGTTCAAACCTCCCAACATTCTACTCTAACTCCCTTCTGCAGATTCCATTGTGGCTCATGCAGCTGCGATAGTTCTATGGTGATGTCATCCCTCAGTCTCAGCTGAGACTGAGAACAGAGTGAGACAGTGTGAAATCCATTTAACTGGAGTTTCACAAGCTGCCTTCCTTGCCTACCACTAGGTCTTACTGGGATTCTAGTAACCCCGGGTAACAAGGGGTTGCACAAGGAAACAAAGTACTAGACAAAACACACTTTTCTATTAACTTTATTGTTTTTAATGTGTAAAGTTTAAAGAAACAATGGACATTTCTTCATTACAGGAAAAAAATATTCGAACAATAGACAATATCTCTATAGTTCATACTACAAACTTGCTCAATGATTTTTTTTTACAGGGCAGGTCAGACATTATTTAACAAAACTGTAAGGAACTCCTGAAGAAACTCTTTTCTGAGTTGGTTGTTATATACCCTACAGTGAGTATGTAGTTTTCCAATACTATAATACCTTTTCTGAGACTACCCAAAATACTTTTTTGACACAGATTTTGGGATCAACAAAGGGTCTTTCTTCAGGTGCAATGGATGCCAACCAGCCAACCAGAATTTCAGAGCTTATATGCAGGAGTTCTATAAATCCTTTGAGGATGGGCATAACAGCACTTAGTCCTGACAGACAGGGATTATTTAGGTAATTATGTGGTTAATTAAGGGGTTCAATGCTAAAAAATGTGAGACCATGCACCTAGGGTATTGGAACCCAGGGACTGAATATAGGATGGGGGTGATAACTAGCAGTCCCAAACAGGAAAGGGACCTTGAGGTTATCATATCTGATGACCTCATGGTGGCAGGGCAGTGTGACAAAGCAGTGGGTAGTGCCCGTGGGATGCTGGGCCTGGGCTGCATAAGGAGGGGTATATCCAGCAGGACAAGAGAGGTGGTATTGCCACTGTATAGCTCGCTGGTGAAACCCCCACCTGGAATACTAAGTCCAGTCTTGAAGGCCACAGCTCAGACAGGGCATAGACAGAGTGAAGGCAGTCCAGAGAAAGGCAACTAAAATGGTTCTAGGGTTGCATGAGAAGCCCTATGAGCAGAGACATTGGGATATCAACATGTGCACCCTGGAAGACAAGAGATTGAGAGGTGACATTAGAGAGACTCACAAATACCTCAATGGGTGAACATGGCGCAGGAGGAAAGTCTCTTTCAAATGAGAAGAAGCACCAGGACCAGGGGGCACATGATGAAGCTGGAGGGAGTAATGTTTAAGAGAGATGACAGGAATACTTCTTCACAGAAAAGGTGGCAGACACTTCGAACAGACTGCCAGCAGACGTGGTGGAGGCTAAAATAGTGAGGGGGCTTAAGCATGCATGGGACAGACATAGGGTGTATTAGAAAACAGGCAGGGAGAAGAGAAGGTTGCCAGAGACCAGTTAAGGGATGTAGAGACATATTAGACAGGGAACATGTGGGCAGACTGGGTGGGCCAAATGGTCCTTTTGTGCTGAAAATGTCAGTGTTTCTATGTCATGATAATTAGATAAGTCCACACTAGTGCAGGCTTAAAAAGTTTTTTGTTTGTTTATTTTTCAAAGTAATATCTTTTATAGAGAGTAAGGAGCAAAACAGCATCTCCAAGCCCTGTGGTGCTCACAGAAACACATACACAGCAGTCCAAACAAGGCACCCATTGTCCAGATAAGGAACACAGGAAGGATGCCTGCAAAAAATATATTTATTGTGGAGACAGATAACAACTCACCAGGTGACATCGCCCCCACCACCACCACCACCAATAATATTCAACATTTTGCACATCTAGGCAGTGCTTTGTCAGGGTTGAATGCCCTCCCAGAGGGGTGGTCAACCATGTGTGTTGCCATCTGTTCTCACAATATCTGTGTTTTTGTCCAGAAATCATTTCCTGTGTCCTTTATTTGGGTGCCTTGATTTGGGGACTACTGTGCTCTGCAGAAACAGAGTGGTGCACCATATTTTGAACAAAGCCGTTTGAAGGGATATTCATTTCAAAATCAGTCTGGGAGTTTTTAGTTAGTAAGACAGCTTACTTTTGTTCATTCCCTTTTCATCAATTCCAGAGAGCCTTATAGATGATCTCCCAGAGAAACCTTTCCCAGTGGTCTCTGAAGTAATAGTAGTAACTGTTGTAGTCAGTATTGGAATTATACTTTATGAGATTTTGGAGCTGCGGGGGCATAAGGGCACTATCTTTAAATTGAGCCCCCCTTCCCATTATAAGTTAATGGCAGTGATGTGTGAGCTGCCAGGGCTCGCTTCAGAGCTAGAAGGGCCAAGCCCTGGCAAGCCCACCCTGTAATTCCAACACTGGTTATAGTAGCAGTAGAACAAGTAGTACTGTAGTAAAACATGTTTTATTAAAATATGGAAGCAAACAACACAGAGCTGAAGCTCATTTACCTCCGCCCCCCCCCCACACACACAAATACCTCAGCTAGTACACCACATTTTGCACATCTGGCAAGCACTTTGTTAAGGGTGAATGCCCTTACTGGGGGGTCTACACTCTACACTCTCTGCATCTGGGCTTACCTTGCACTTGAAAGTGTCTTCCTATGTAAAAATACAATGCCTTGTATGCTGTACACTGCGTCTGTGATCTGTTTGTCATCAGAAGTTTTGTCTTAACAGGGCACCATCATAAACTACTGTAGCTCTGCTCATTGTTTTTTATCATGACTAGAAAAAAAAATTAAATAGAATTTACAATGGGTTCCCAATTAAAATATGAAAAAACTAAGTGCATGAACAAGTTGCAAAACAGTATTTAATCACAGTACATTAAATACAACAAATCCTTTTTGTGGAACACTGAAGTTCCCTTGAGAATTCTGAATTTGTGGTTAAAAAAATAAAGTGTATGATGACAGAGAGATAGATAGGAGTTTGGGGCGGACAGACTCCTTTGCCTGATACAGGTATCTGACCCTCCTTCCCCCATCAATCAATCAATGTATTGGTAAGCAAACTGTTTCTGTCTGTATTCTTTGCTATCCCTTCTGTTTACTGATCAGCCTAGGCTTTAGTACTGTCCAGTCCAAGCCACATGCTGCAGACCTCAAAGGGCTTTTGAAGGGACAGTTCATCCCCGTGACCCTCTTGCTGAAAGGGACAACAAACTGATTACATATGTGCCTAATCAAAACCCTGCAGGGTTCCCTTGATCTTGTGACTGATACTGTGTCTTCCACACTCATTATGGTTGTGCTTCAGACCCTAAAATCTTCTTAGACTGTTTGAAGATTGCCCTGTTACACAGCAAAACAAAACAAAAAACAGAATGATGCAAATGGATGTAAATTTGTCATGGCTCTTTTGGAAGTAATGGATATCTTGACTTTTGGCATTTAAACAAATGCCATGAATTTTACTGTTTTTCATGAAAATGCATAAGGGATGACTTTCTTATGACAAAATTGCATCCCATACTGATGAGTCCTGGATTTTTGATTCATGGTGTTTTGTCAGTTCACTGACTCATCTCATCCAAAGTTAAATTTACATTCAATACGGTTATTTATCAGAACTTGAAAGACCATAACGACTGAGCTTCAGCTTTCAAATAAACTTCAGTTGTGGTTGAAAATGGTAAACAAATCAGTAGATAACAAAATTAAGGACATGATGCATATATTTTTGCTTGTTACTGTGTGTTGATAATCTTGTCTGTAATAAAACAGTATAAAAACGACTGGCATGGGCTGTGCATTGAACAGTGGTACCCACAATAATGCCATGAACTAATTTTCAGTGATCAGGCTGTGTTATTTTTTTATTACCCATGACAAAATTATACATTTAATGATGCCTTTACTGGGACACTTGATAGGTTGTGTGCATGTTTTCAAAACCTCTGGGTCCAGATATTTAAACATTTGCACAGGGGCAAATTGCACTGTGCCGCTGACAGCACTTTCGCCTGGAACTCAGCTTGCTATATTCAGAGGCATTGCACTGACACCATGCTGTCTGAATATAGGTTGGACATGGCACAACATAAATGTATGCAGCGTGAGCATCACAGAGCAATACCACAGTGCTGCACAGAGCAACCAGGACAGCGCATCCTACGAAGGGGGCATGCAAAAGCGTAGCCCTGTTTAAGGCAGTGGGTATGAAGCTGCACAACAGAGGTGGCTGTGAGTGAGCAGACAGGGTGCCAAGGAGAGACACACACCACAGCTGCATCAGTCACACAAATAAACTTTTATCAATAACAAATGGCTTCAGGCCAGAAGAACTAAGGGTAACAGGAAGGGTAAACAAGGGTGGGGTAGCAACATGGGGTCGGTGAGTCCAGAAGGGAGCATCGGAAAGGTGGCTGCTCACATGTCAGTCTCATGGTGCTGGTGGGGTGGAGGTACTGCAGGTGGCGCTACCAAGTCCAAGCAACGGGCCACCATCACCAATGCCTGGACTGCTTCACTGATGTCCTTCAGCTGGCATAACATTAACATTGCTACCTCAACAGTGGCCTGAGGAGCTCATTCTGACCCTCAAAACTTTTGGGCTGCCTGCAGTGGTCCGGACTCTGCCATGCACCTATGGACAGAAAGGAAAAACAATCAGCCAGCTGTGCACACAGGATGAGGATGCAAGTCCTGCTCATTGCACGCTGGCACTGTCAACCTAGCCAGTACATGTGCTACAATGCCACACAGGGAGGCCGGCTGGCTGGCATGCTTAGTGAACTGGACATGGAGCACAATGTAAAACACTTTGAACCCATAACTGGAGGGATGCATGACCATGGCTATGCCATGCAGCGCATGTGGTAGTCCAGCCGTGGCATACACATACACCATTGGTGGACATGGCAGAGGTATACGAACATATGAACATATGAAGAAGCCAGCAGAAGATGGCCATTTGGTCTATCAAGTCTGCTCGTATTGCACGGTCCACAGCTTGAGCTAATGTCCTTGTCCTCCCTCCCTCCCCACTCCTCCCATCCTCCCTACCCATGATCCTTAGCTTCCCCTATGCCTATCCCAGCCTCTCTTAAAGCTGCCCAGTGTCTTCAACAAAATTACCTCTTCTGGCAGCGCATTCCAAATATCCACCACCCTCTCTGTGAAGAAGTGCTTCCTGACCTCCCTCCTAAACCTCCCACCCTCCAGCTTAAGACTGTACCTCCTCGTGTTATGGCTGCCACTCAGCTTAAAGAGACTCTCCTTATCAACCTTATTTATCCCTTTCAAGTACTTGAAGGTCCCAATCCTGTCCCCTTTCTCTCTCCTGTCTTTCAGGGAGTACATGTTCGGTGCCCTGAATCTCTCCTCGTATGCCTTACCCTGCTGACCCACTATCATCTTTGTAGCCCTCCTCTGGACCTTTCAGCAGCAGGTTAATGTCCTTTTTGAGGTGTGGGCACCAGTACTGTACTCCATACTCTAGATGCAGCCTTACTAGTGACCTGTACAAGGGCAGTGTAACCTCCTCTCTCCTACTACTGACACCCCTAGATATGCATCCCAGCATCTTGTTTGCCTTTGTTGCTGCTTTCTTGCACTGTGTGGAGTGCTTTAGGTCACTAGTGATCATCACTATGCCAGTGGTACAGCCCTTGGCAGAAGCACAGCAGGGTCTGCAGGGCTGAGACATGTCCTGGGAGCATGGAGGGGTGGCCACACAGCATGCAGCCACTGACCAGGCATCCTGCAACCTGGCAAACTCAGGTGTGCCAGACATGGACAGCCATGACACTCCCAGGGTCACAGTCGGGACAGGGCACAGGTACTCACACATGGAACACACAACACAGCTGCAAAGGGGGCGCAGAGCTGGCAGCATCATGTGCAGCCCCATGGTGCATGTTACTGCTGCAGTGGTATACGTGAGAGGACGCAGGACCAGGACACCAGTGTATGATTTGCATTAGGTTGGTTGTGGCAGACATATCTGACATAGCTGGTGCAGCATAGGTAAAGTGCAGCCACAGTGGCTGTGGCCACCGAGATGCCCAGACATGTCCACGTGGGCCATCCTGGTAGGTATGTGGTGATCCCATATACCCTGAGAGTCACCGCATGTAGTGGCCATACTGCCTGACTGAGGTTGATAGGTCACTGTAGCCACTGTAACGGTGCTGGCACAGCACCACAGCAGCCCAGTAACACTGCTCACGTGTTAGAACATGATGTCCCGAGCCCACCCTCAGTGATTGGCCCTAAAGGCCCCTGTAGACACTGTCCAGGTGTGCCCTCTCCCCTACCCTGACCATGGATGTCCATCACTGCAAGGCCCATGCAAAGCATGGGTTGTGTGGCCTTCCACATCCGATGTGTAGCCATTGGTCCCATATGCATTGGTCACCATGGCCAAGGCAGCACCGTGTGTCATGGATACCACTGCAGCTGTGGCCTGAGTCATGCACACCTGCCACTGACACACACCACCCACCAGAGGTCTCACTTCCTGCCACCCTATCCTAGTACCATGAGCCAGCAGTGTGCACTGGGGCATGCCATTGACCACATGTGGTGCCGGAGAGGCCAGCAGTACAGGCAACCTACCATGGCAGGCAGCTGGGGCACATGAGTGGCCATGACACTGTACTGAATACACACAAACAGCTGCCTGCCACTGCTGCACCCTGTGGCCAAAGTCCTAGCTGCAGGACAGTAGGGGTTCCAACCTGTGAGGTGGCCTCACCAAGGCTGGTGTGCATTTACCCCATCCCCCATGACAGCCATCCAGTGGCACACAATACCTGCATCCACACAAGGGGTGCCATAGCATGGCATGGGACAGACACACATACAGCATGCCTATGGCACAGATATGCAGCATGGTGCAATGCACGTACCATGTCATGGCACATTGGCACCAGTCACATGGTACCCCTGTGCATGATGCATCTACCACCCACATCCCTGAGGTGATACCCTTGCAACCAGCATGGTGACACATACAAACAAAAAGACACACATCACCAGACACTGACACTGGTGATACAGAGCTGGGCTGATTGAGTAACCATGGCTGGTGCATATCCACACCTCCCAACACTGTTCCCCCATGACCACTACTTCCCAAGGCAAGGCACACCATGGATTCTAGGTACTGGCACCCACTGTGCCATGTCCCAGTGACATGAGAGCATGGGCACCTCCAGCTGTACACACAGGGGCATTGCCATCCCCTGTACCACTGGCCCATGTGCCATCATGCACACTTTATGGCATCCCACCACCCTGACAGCCTGTGTATCAGTGACAGGGCATATGAGCCAGAGTCCCATATAGCCAAGTGGACACCACCAAGGGACCACTGACAACGGTAGGGCCAAGCCACCACTGTGTAACCTGTGCTGGCACCTACCCATGTGCACACGTAACATCGGAGCTACATGCACAGTGCCCTGCACACCAGATTGCTTCCCCTCTACAAAGTCTGACCTGGGCCTCATCATGGCCTGTCAATGCTTCCCAAAACTCCCTTTTGCACTGCCAGATCTGTGCCTGATCCTCCTGGTCCTGTGCAGTGAGATCTGTAGGGGAGGAAAAGAGAGGTGCAGTCAGTTTCGGAGGCTGGTACACAGTGCCCCATCCAGTATATGGTATCCCACAGAACCGCACATCCACCAGCACCATGGACCAGTCACGACATATGCCATGCATGGGAGCCGGGGTAGGCAGGGCTACCTGGTACCTGTGGCACCACAGACAAGCAGACTGGCATGTGCACATACAGTACATCCCTCCCATGAGGTGGAGACATCCACAGTGCACACCACCCTGTGTAGTGGCTGCTGCTAGGGTCATACTGAGGTACAGGGGCCCACCTGGAAAGTTGACACTGGGCCTACCTTGATACCCCATGGGGCCCAGGGTGACACACGTATATCAGTAGACCCCCTCAAGAATATACTGTAGCCTTGCGTGGGCATCCTACAATGACATACAGGGTCCACGTCAGTACAACATAGCTGAGCACACTAGTATCTAGAGTATAGAGGCTGGCCAGGTACCTAACAGAGGGGTCCCACATGGCACTGTCCAGGTCCTGGTAAGCCGTCTGACTGTGACCTCTGCCCACTGGCCCAGGTGCTCCTGACACAACATGCTAGCCTCAGACATCAGACCCCCTGCAAGCATTGACTCTATGGGTATTCATAGTGCACCAGGACACACAGCACAAGGGCAGATGGGCAGAGCAGTGGAACACCCAGGGCCCCAGGATGCCTTTATGCATGCTAGCACATTGTCCTGCACATGGCTGGACCCCCACATGGCCATGCTACATCCCCATAGTCCCTGGCACATGCAGCCCCATGGTCCTGTGACACAGTGAGAACAACGCACATGATAAGCCTGGGGACAGTGCCAGGTCCTGATGTGTACAGCACCCCAGGCAGCCATATCTATGTCAATGTGGACATTGACCAAGCCATCATTGCAACAGGTGGTGACATGTCAGGGACTCCATAGGCTGCACACGGGCCCTGCCAGCTGAGCCATGCCACTATACAGCTAGTCCTCACATCCATGACCCTTCTGCCGTGGTCAGGCAGTGGCCCCTACCATGTGGAGACTGACTTTGTGCACCCAGGCACCGTGACAGTGCAAGTCATGTACAGGACAGATGGGCATCCTGTAGGTCAGGATAGCTGGCCAGAAGTATATGACTGGTGGGCCATGCTGCATGGCATAGCCATCTGTACCCAAAGAAGTAAAGAGGGCACACAGGAGGTGTGCACAGTGCCTGTGAGTTGCTCTAACACAGTGCATAATGCCATTGTCTTGCACATATGCCCATCCTCATGCCCACTTTACACCTGGCTGTACCTATCTGGCCTGGACACAGCACCACTGGTGACCATATCTCACAGTTCACACAACCTGCAAACCTCCTGCTGTTGCAGGTCACTGAATCGGTGGCAGCACTGATCCCCAATGCAGGCAACCCCCATCCTGTGAGTCAGTCGACAGCCTACCAAAGGCCCAGACCTCACACCAAGGCCTGTCCACCCCAGACATCTCCCACAGCAGCTCCTCCAACTCCTCCTCCCTGGCCTTCACAAGGTCAACCAGGCTAGCCACTTCAACAGCTGATCACTGGTGGTCACACTGCATGACAGCATGGTATGACGGCACCGAGAAGTCATGTCTGCTGCCTTGATGTGCTGCACAGCCTCCTGGCACACTGCGTCCTGGTTCAGGGCCTGTGCTGCATTTGCACAGTACAAGTAATGCATAGTGCTGCATAATGCTTTGGTGCACTGTGTAACACTCATGTCCAGGGTGGGCCTGTGTCATGCAACCGGCATGGGGAGCCACGTGCGGGGCTGTGCATGCACACCAGGCACATGCACCATACTGCACTGTTCTGACGTGCCTGAATCTGCATGGCCTAGTAACATCATAAGTGGGACACATTATCGTGTCTGCGTGCAACCATGTGAGCGCCCAACAACATGCGCAGGTGCTGCTGCAGTTAACACTGTGCACAAACATACAATATGCAAATGAGGTCATTGGGAAGTCCATGGGCTAAGGGCCACATTAGCATGTTATTACAGGCAGATCTGCATACATCAGCATGCCGGAATGCGTGGGTTATTTAAGGGAGTCTACAGAACCACCTAAAAAGTACAATGGAACTGCATGCCAACATTGGTAAGTGTACATGGGAGTGCATGTGGATGGCTGGTGTGTCACCCATGTGTTTGTGGTACTCAGGGCATGGCCCCCAGATGCAGGACCAGAGCCAAATCACCACAATGATTCTCACACACAACAGGGACAAGGACCATAACCTGAGGGTCACTGACCCACATGCAGAGCCATAGCAGGAACCGAGCCATAGAACCATGCATACCTCTCAATAACCTGCCCTAAGGATTGGGGAAGGGCAACAAGACATTAGGGACAAATGAACACAATCAGAGGTACATCTTAACCAATGAATGTAGCCACTCAGAATGCCCACCAAACAGTGTGGACTAATCAACAATGCATTGTCCAATGGAACTGCAGACTGTAACAGTAATGTTTGCCATCAGTGTATGCTGCACAGCTCATCCGTTAGTGACAAAAACTAAAGGTTTACACAGTCAGATGACAGATTTGAGGCCAAATCATGGATATCCCTGGCAATCAAGGACATTTAAGAGTTCTGGTCCTGCAGCAGGCTACATGCTGTGCAGGGCCAATGGCAATACACACAAACATTCCACACCCACATGGGGCACATAGGATGTCATTCCCTGGACTATGGGAACACATAGTTGGACACTGCAGCACAGGTGTGCTTGGGTACCGGGCTCACAGTGAACCCCTGTGCCACTGGTCTACAGCTGTGTGCTACAGATGTGTGATGGTGTCACCTGCTGCCCTATGCATTGGTTCCCATATGTGGGAACATTGTGCGGGGGACACATCACAGCACAGTGGTCCTGGGGCATGTGGTGCCTCATATGTGCCAGGGTTCCCCGGTCCCGTTGGACGGTGGGGTGTGGCACTCTGTGCCTATTGCTGCCATGGGGTATGATTGGATGTGCCTAAATACACCACAGTGTTATCCAACACACACTGTTGGTCCGTGGCCTATGGGGCCAGGGGAAGACAACAGCAAGGACATCCCCACATACAGTGACAATGGGAAAGTATGGGCAGACCAGACCCTTCAGAATGTTCTGGAACTATCCCTGTGCTCAGGGGTGGTGTGCAGCTGTGTATGGCATGGATAGGCAGGCCTCCCCCTCCCACCCTCCAAAATTGACCCAGGTTGCCAGGGCAACTGTAGCCATCCCCGTGAACACCACAGCAGACCTGTAACATCCAGGACATCCGGTAGTAATGGGTTCTACTTTTTGTGAGTGGTGGCTGCCATCTGTCGTTGCATCATGACTGCAGGAATCCATACCACTGGGGCAGACATCAGGACCCCCAACCCTGCAGCGGATGATGGGGCAACAGGACCAGTGGCTGCCCACACCTGTGAATCCACAGTGGATGGACTCTGCACTGCTACTGGTACCACTGTGCATGACGTAAATACATTTTTGCAGTGCCTCCACATCAGTGGACCTGGGTCTGCAGTGTTCTGGAACCTTCCTTGTTGTGTAGTGCTGCCCAGTATAGATGATGTCCCCGTGTATGTGCTATACCATCATGGTGCCTGTGTCCATGGAACCCCAGCCCAGGCCCTGTGCAGTGCGGGCTGTACTGTGCAGGTGTGTGGGCACTGCCACAGTGACATTCCACTGAAGGGTGCACCCCAACCCCCATTATCTATGGGGGGCTGTCCACTGGGGGTGTCCTCCATTCTGTTACAGCATACGTGAGGCTGCATACTGGCAGCAGTGGCCATGATGGCAGGGTGCCAGTGTGAAATGGAGTGGAGGCCCTGGGACTTCCATGCACTGTGCAGTGTCTGTCCAATGGCTGTGGGTGAACCATGGCTGTTGTTCTGAATTTACCTTGTACCTACTATATCTCATACACTTTCTTCATTCCTTATACTATATAGGTACCTTTATTGCACCACAGGTGCTTAGTTTCGGTAACAGTAAACACCACAGATACATAGTGTCGGAATGAACACATATTACTCTGAGGTTCAAATACCAGTAGAGGCTTACCTATCGGACCCCACCCCCAAACCTCTTTGTGTTATCTCTCTTCCACTGCTTTGCATGCCTATCTTGTCCATTCTTTCCCCCTGCCAGTCCCTTATGTTCCCTGCTCATAAGGCATCATCAAATTCATTATAAATGTGTTATCTAATAGCGCATTGACTATCTGAGTAAGTTTAGTCTCATACTAGCCCTGTCAATTATCCATACGGGATGCTACTCCGCTGTAACCAGTAGTGCATATTATCTTATTCTGAATACTGTAGTGAATGAGCTCATATTATGTACACTGCAGTGAACAATTCTTACTCTGTAAGAGCATGACTTGTAACCCTCTTGTTCATTATAAGCATATTTTATAGTTGGTCTGTACTTGGTTATGTATATACTGTTCTGCACCTTTATAAACTCGAGTTTATGTATGATATGTCTAGAAATTAATAAATTTATGTGGTTTTGTACTTCTATTGTGTACTTTACTGGCCAGGTCCACCTCGAAAATGAGCTTCCTCAACAGTGTTTCGCCTAGTTAAATAAAGATTTGATTGATTGATTGTCACAGTGTGGTGCCCCACACCCCCAATGGCAGGCTGTGAGCATGTCAGTGGTCCTCCCAGCAAGGCTGCACACTGCAGGCTGCGCACTCACTGACTCACAGACAGACGCCCCTGTGGGAGGTCCAGGAGTATGTGGGCACCAGGCACTGCCTATCGAGGCCATCTGTCACCAGCGATGGTGCTGGCTGCACGCATGGATGGGTCAGTATCCGGTGTACCTCTGCTATGCCAGAGAAGGCATGCAAAGGACACATGTATGCTATGTGGGGTGGCTGGTCTGTGAGTGGTTGGCTGGTTGGCGCAGTCTGTATCTCCCAGTCACCTATGTTGCACTCATTTTTCTGATAGGTACCATGGATGATGGTGACAAACTGCAGGCCCACTGCTTCAGTGTGGAAGAGCTACATGCACTGGTACTGGCCTGCAAGGTCAGGGAGGAGGTAATGTCCTGTTGCAAGAGCACCAATGCCTTTGTCTGGTGGGCCAGGGAGGATATTGTGGAGGACGTGACTGCCATAGGTGGCCAGGGTAGGCCTGAGGAGAAAGTGAGAAAGTGATTCTGAGGAGGCACACAAAGCAGGCCATAGAGACTGAGTGCTGAAAGCTGCATGCCATGGGCGAGGGCCCATGAGCAATGGAGCCACCCCATACCTGGATCCTATGGAGGAGGCCACACTTCCACACTATGGCCCATGAAGATGACAGGAGTGCTGGGTGGCAGTTATGAATCCCAGGTCTGGCCTGCCCGGACATGTGAGTATGTGCATGTGCCATCCTCACGTGGGCAAGGGAGATAGTGAGGTTGTTCATCACTTAAGTGCATGGTGCAGCCATGGCCATGGCTCACATGGGGTGTGGGCATCACTACTGTGTACCCACAACCACACAGTGACCAGCTGTGAGCGTGCCCATGGCTGTGCCCCACAGTGTGCCACCCAGCTGCCCATGAGTTGGGGATATCTACATCTTGGGATGGTGAGGTGTGCCTGTGTCACATCGGATTTGGATGCAGTGGTGCTAAGTGTGTTGTCACAGGTGGTTGGGTGTGGGATCAGCGGTGGTGGGGGAACTGGCCATTAGTGGTGGAGTGCGTTCACCAAGGTCTGGGCTGTCTGTCATGTGTGGGGTGTGTGCGCACATTGGAGATGGGCCAAAGTGGTACTGGCACAGTGCTTGCTCCCTCATGCAAGTGAGTGTGTTCCCTACGTAGGTTTGTGTCTCTCCCTGTGGGGTCTGGCCTCTTCACTGCACACACTGCATTGGCGCATAAGAACATAAGAAAATGGCCAGCAGAAGGAGATCTCTCGGTCTATCAGGTCTGCTCGTAATAATAAGGATTGTTTCCGACTTTCGATTTACCTCTCGGGCACCCTTCCCTCCTTCTCCTCCCCCTGTATTTCTGGTCTTCACCCTCACAAGACCTCCTGCCATTCCTTTATGTCCATCCTAGACCCTTTTGAAGGCTCCCGCTGTCCTTAACTCCACCACCTCCTGCGGTAGTTCATTCCAAGCCATCACCACTCTCACTGTAAAAAAGTGTTTCCTCACATCCCTTTTAAATCTCCCTCCCACCAGCTTAAAGCTGTGTTTTCTGGTGGTGGTGGTCCTCCTATTGAATAGGTTCACCCAGTCCACTCTGTTAATTCCCCTCAAGTACTTGAACGTCTCTATCATATCCCCCCCTCTGCCTCCTCTCCTCCAGCATGTACATCCCCAGGTCCTCCAACCTCTCTGCGTATGATCTATCCTGTTGTCCTTCTATCATTTTAGTCGCTCTCCTCTGTACCCACTCCATCATGTTTATGTCTTTCTTCAGGTGTGGGTGCCAGTATTTTACTCCATACTCCAAGTGAGGTCTAACCAAAGACCTATACAGCGGTAGAATAACCTCACTCCTCCTACTGCTAATTCCCCTAGAAATACAGCCTAACATCCTATTTGCCTCTGCCACAGCATTTTTGCATTGTGTCAAATGCTTCAGGTCCCTAGAAATTATCACCCCCAGGTCTTTTTCCTCCTCTGATGGCATAGCCTGGACTTTTCCAATGTAGTACACTGTTCTCAGGTTCTTTGCCCCATGTGCATCACTTTGCACTTTTTGGCACTGAACCCGAGCTGCCATATCCTTGCCCATCTCTCTAGTTTGATGAGGTCCTCTCTCATCTCCTTTCTCCCTTCTTCGGTGTCCACCCTCCCACATAGTTTGGTGCCATCTACGAACACGCACATTTTTCCATGAATGCCTTCCCCAATGTCCCTAATGAAGACACTAAACAGCACCGGCCCTAGCACCGACCCTTGAGGGACCTCACTGGTGACTTCCCTTGTACTGGAGAACTCACCCTCTACCACCACCCTCTGTGTCCTGCTGCTCAGCCAGTTATCGACCCATCTAACCAATTTTTACCCCACCCCAGGTCCTTCAGTTTCATTATCAGACTTCTGTGTGGTACAGAGTCAAAGGCTTTGCTTAAGTCCAGATATATAATATCCATTGCCTGTCCTTTGTCCACTGTCTGGGTAACCCAGTCAAAGAACTCAATTAAGTTTATTTGACATGACCTGCCTGCCACAAACCCATGCTGCTTGCTATCCTGCAGGCTATTTTCCTCTAAGAACTTGACCAATCCCTCCTTCAATATCATCTCCATCTGCCAGGCATTCATGCTGCCTCCGCCTGTACAGCATTGCGGCTGCTGCAACCCTGACTAATTTTCCTGTCATCTCCTTACAGCACAGCCCATGGAGTCAGACATGGAGGAGGATACCACAGGGCCATCCTAGTGTGTCCTGTTCCTGCCACCCACCCATCCATACTACCCGAAGGACTTCAGCGAGGAAGCCCTATAAGATGATGATGATGAGATCTACATTGAGAGCCTGGGGCAGTCAAGGCAACCCCAGACTGGGACAGACTGTCCCCCACATCCAGTCCACACCCCAATGGGGGCCAGCCACAGTCTTCATGCAGCCTGGCAGCAACATGGATGCTACCCACGATAGTCCCTGGCACAGCTGTGACCAGGACACCACAGACCCTCACTGCCACCATGTACATCATCCCACTTTGCCCTGCCAACAATGCTGAAGACTCTGCCACTGTGCCTCCTCAAGAGGGCTCCATCGGCATGTCTATGGCCCTGTTGCACCACACCAATAGCAATGGGTCACACACAACTGGCTTGCTGCCACCATCTCAATGTGCCACATCTTTACTGTTGTGACCCAGCCCATACAACACCTGTGGGTGCAGCCTGACCCTGTCCCACTGGACAGCCCTCAGTGGCAGCAGGATGTGTTTGGGACCAGGCAGCTGCTACGGACCTCTATGAAGGCACAGATGGCACAGCAGCAGGAGCTAACACACCGCTGCCACATGCCGCATGAGGATATGACACACCTCCACCCCAAGCTGCATGAAGACATGCAGCGGGCAGAGTCCCAGTAGACAGTGCTTGTGGCTGCCCTACAGGACCCGAGCAGCATTGTGCAGGAGGCAACCTGACCCTACCCAGGGGCGGTACCCCACGGACCTTCCCCCAAGGGAGGTGACACCAATGCCATGGACATCCCCCATAATGTTGCTGCAGTCAGACCCCACCCCCACCACCACCATACCAGGGGCTGTGCAGGCAGTTGGTCTGTACCTGGGATGGTGCTTGAGGACAGCTGTAGGTGGGGCATGGACAACCTTGCCACCAAAGTGTCCCCCCTTCCTCCATAGTACCACACTACACCTCCAGCTGCCATGTGTTGCAACCACAGCCATCCAACCATGACATGACTGACTGCCAATCCTGCCTGGCTGGTGGGTGTTCTTGCTGACCTCACTGTACCTCCCCCACATTGCCTATGTCTGTACATCCCCAAGTGACAGTTCCACCACAGTGGGCCAGTAGTGACCTGCACCCAGGCTCCTCCTGGACTGTCGTGCCTTTTTCTGTGTTGGCAGCCCCAGACCACCACCCTCCATGGCCTGCACCATCTGTGTTCCATATTGCCAACCTCTCTTGACCGGTAGCATGGTGTTTTGTGTTACACTGCTTGCATTGTTGATGATGATGATGATGATGTTGATGTTGTTGTTGTTGTTGTTGTTGTTGTTGTTGTTAGCGGTGCTCTGTCTGTCTCCTAATACATCACTGAGCCATGCAACAGTGTCCTGAGTGTTTTGTTCTCACCTGCCAGGTCCATAGTTAGTTAGTTAGCTAGTTTTTGTTGACTGGGCAAGGAAGGCTAGGCAATTCTACCTATTGTCAGCCTTGTCCTATGGGAAGGGAGAGACACAGATGGTAACCAACTGAAACTGAACCAGATTAAGCTGTTGTTGGCATTTTTAGTGAATGGGGGAAATTTGGCCAGGACACCAGGGAAATCCCCCTACTCTCCTGCAGGAAGAACCACTGGTCGTCAGTCAGGATGGCCAGTCCTGTCCCGGAGCCGGAGAGAATGGATGTGCGGGAGGCTGGGGAGCAGGCCTCCTCCCCTGCCTCGGTCCAGCAAGAGACCAAACATTTTTTTTAATGCCTCCAGGCATATTGATACAGAACTCGGAGCAGAGTTTTCAGAAAAAGAGCTGCATGACAAAAACGGCACTTCAGAGGCTCAACAACTGAACTTGGAGATATGGGAACCAGTGACTGGAGAAAACCAGGAAGAATTGTTTTACCGATCGGCAGGCCATATACAAGCACTTTTGGTTGAGGAAGAAGCCTGCTTTGCAAAGTGGAAAAATGAACTGATGGCAGCTTTGACAAGTTGCCAGGAGGCCTCGACAATTCAGATAGGATTACAGCACATCGATGTACGGCCCACATCAAAGCCTGTGACACATATCAAAGGGCCACTACTGATTCCAGTGCAACAGCGGTTGCCGCAGAACCCCTACAACCTAGTTATGCTTTATAGGAATTTGCATTCTCCACAGAACAGTGGAATCCTACTTAGTTTGTATTTAGGCAACAAAAGAAGAACTTGGGAAATCATCCAGAAAGGCACAAATGGCCCCTGAGCAAACTGGCTAATGTCAGTTTCCCATTAACAACTCGGCATCTACATCAGCACAAGCCTGGTCCGTCGAGTCAGCTCTACAAGTGGTGGGATGAGCAAAGGAAAAATTTTATGGAAAATGGATATTGGGCTTCTCGCTCATCAGAATGCCTACTGCACTTTCAGCCTCAAAACCAGGTATGCAGCCTTTGTCTTTACCTACAACTCAAGTCCAAACTGTGGTCAATGCTTCTACACAGTATCTGACTCTGAGATGGACACTGTTAGTACCAGAGCTAAGTCTCCTTTGGACTTACCAGCTAGCCTACAGCTCACGTAGAACCCAATTTTGACTTTTCAAACTGCCACTAGGGTTGAACCCACTGCTGCTACTAAAGACAGTGAAGAACCAGGTCCTTCTAGGTCCAACCCTTCTCATGGTCCCATCCCACCTCAACAGCCTCCCACTGAATCTACTGCAGACCCTGATTCAGCAAATGCTTCCTCGCATTGCTCAAATGATAGACCTTATGCCTCCCTGTTTCACACACCAGTTTATCCAGCAACAAGACACAATGCTGTTCACCTCCACTAAAAGGTGGCATGGACTCTTTACCTGATCAAGTGTTTGTCACTTGAATGCTCCTGAAAGAATCAATTGGCTTCCTAGCTATGGAAATATACACCCTCAGTCATACACATTTCAGAAGAAACATCTTTTGACATCAGTTTTAAATTAAGCAGTGGTCTGGACAAATTCTGGCAAAAAATGTCCATGTCTTGAAGCATACTCCTTTATGGACACCCTTTGAAGCAGTCCCATTAACTAAGCCAGCTTTTTGCACAATTGCAGTGCTTTTCAGAAATGATTCTGATGACTGATCTCTTGTACTGTCTGAGACAACTTTGCACAGTACAAGATCACCCAGAAGCCATTTTTGATAGTGAACAAATCTGGACAGGAGACTGGAGAATCAGGGTGGTTTTGCACTCCTTGGACTCGGCCTCCAGCACTCACCTAATTATTTTTTCATGGGTCGAGATCGAGGTGTACTATTCTATGCTGAACAGCCAAAAGTTTGTTAGAGATGTAGATCAACCAATCATTTAAGCAGCTTATACGATAAGCTAAAATGTACTTTGTGTAATGAGGTAGGCCACATTAGTAGCCATTGCAGAAATCCACAAACTTGTAATTTATGTAATTTAACCGGGAACACCTATGCTACCTGCCCCAAAGCTGCCCACAATCAAGATAATCAGGATGGCAGTTCAGCACGGCAATGTTTGGCCTCTATAGCACAATGAACATCTGCAAATAAAGGACCCCAGAGACCTGGACTCACCCCCCCAACCGGGTTCTAGTGCTATCCCAACTCAACCCTCCAGCACAGATATTACTACCCCCACCCCGTCAAAATGATGAAACAGTTCAGATGGACCAAACACCCTCTAGTGTACAGGTCTCTTCCCCAACTCATTCTTCAGATCTCACCAAGGACGTCTTCACTTGGTTCTGACCTAACATCTACCTCTGCAACCCCAGGGGGATGCTGTATTCCTCCGCTTATCCACAGGAGAGGGTGACAAGCTGGGAACTAGACACCGAACAGGCAAGAAATACCCTCCACCCAAAGTACCTAAACAATCTTCTCTTCCTCTCACGAACAGATTTGATGTGTTGAATCCAAGATAAGAAGCCTTAGGGGATGAATCTGATGAATCCTCCCTTAGTTCCTCCCTTCCTGATTTAACGACTGATACTAAAGCTCTACCCCCCCCCCCGGAGGAACAAATCCACTTCCAAATAATGCAGGCAGTACTTGCAGCAAAGTAAAGGAGACTAATGGCCCCAAGGGTTAAAAGAAACAACCACCATGATTGTTCTATGAGACAGTAAAGTTCTCTTTTCCTTTACTGCACTTTTATGACATCATTCTTAACAGTAAATACTATAAATGTCAATAGTATTTAAAACTACAGGAAGAGAAGTGCATTTTTTTCTTATATGATATCTAGCAGAATAGCTGCCACCTTTTTACAAGGTACCAGACTACATACAATACCTGAATTATCTAAACCGGTAAGGGAATGGTATGTTGGACCCTCTTATTGGTCCGTAGCACAAGATACCTGTTCAGGGGTAGGTATTTTGTTTCATATTGTCAACTTGAAACTGATAAAACTTGTTGATCTACAACTGGAAGGGCTTTAATTTTAGATATAAAAATTGATTGGCCAACTATACTGTTTTATAAATATATATGCAGCACAAATGAAAGCAGAAAGAACTGCATTGTTCCAACTAGTCCAACCATACCTTTTTTCTGGTCATAATGTGTTTTTTTGGGGGGTGATTTTAATTGTGGACTAACTTTGTCAGATCATGGTAAACAGGCAAAGACAACAAAATATTTTTGTGATATGACATGTCTAGTGAATATTATTAAAATTTCCCATTTGAAAGATGCATACCATTCCCACCACCACAGATCAGACCCTGCCTTTCAGAAAAGGACCACTGGCTACCAGAATCGATTTTTTTTGTTACAAAAAACATGCACCTTCACTTAGCTTCTGTTAACCCAGTGGAATTTTCAGATCACAACATTCTTACTATGCATATTGGGAAAAATACATCTGTGCTACGTGATCCAGGAACATGGAAGTTTGTTAACACAAACTCTTCTAGCCCAAAATATTAGGCACTTTCTCACAGCCAGGAAATCAGTGTTAATCCTTTATGATGACCCCACAGTTTGGTGGGAAGACACAAAATTTGATTGGCAAACCCTGCTAAAAACACTGTGTAAACAGTTTATAGATATCTATCACAAATATCTCCAAGACAGGAAACAACTCCAGAAACTGTCTTCTCTAAGTTTGACAATTGGTCTGTCATATACAGATCAAATAAAAAGGATGAAAGAGTCTATGGTGACTTTCCACGCTAAGCAGGCTGCAGGCTTGAAAAGGCAGCAGCAATTTGGTATGCAGTGGAAGACCAGGCTTACATGCCCCTATGATAGCTGCTGAGACAGGGTCTCCCCAAAATTTATTGATTGTTTGTCAGACCATCAAAACAAAATATGCACCTCAGCACAGGAAATTATGTCATACTTCCCTTTTATTTCAAAATTCCCAGTTGACGTATCACAATGGACATAATTATTTATTAGTTTCCCCCACCCTGCTTGCTCAGATACAGTTACCCATACTTTAACACAAAATATTGTGCCTTCTGAATGGATGCAACCATCAGTTCTTTAAAAAATGAAAAGGCATCAGGCCCTGATGGCCTGACCGGAGAGCTGTATAAAATGTTTATGACAGAATTAACTCAAGAATTAGCAATAGTTTTTAATGCCATACTCAAAAAGCAAATCATCCCCCTGGCAATGTCAGCAAGGAATTTAATCTACCTCCACAAAAAAGGAGACAAGTGAAACCTGAACAATTGGAGGCCTATAAGCCTACTTAATATTGATTGTAAATTATTAACCAAAATTTTATAAAACAGATTAGCTTTGGCTGCCCAATCACTGATCACCCAGCCCAGTCTTATTCAATGTCAGACCGCTCTGTCACAGATTACTTGATTCTTCTAAGAGAAGTTTTTGAAAGGGATAAAAGTAATAGATTGTATATATTTGTTTTAGCATTAGATCAACACCAGGCATTTGACTAAGTAAACCACAATTACTTATGGTTCATATTAAAATTATACGGAATTCCTCCCACCTTCCTACAATGGTTCAGATGTCTATACAGAACTGCAAAAGTAACACCCATAGTTAATGGATGGAAGGGGACTCATGATCCCAGTTAAAAGGGGTGTAAGGCAAGGCTGCTCCTTAAGCCCCTTACTTTATGTGTTCAGCATAGACCCTTGGTTAAGGGTATTAAATAATACCCCTCTTTTGCACCCTCTGCAATGCCATGAAGGAATTCTGCCTTGGAAAGCAATGGCTTTTGCAGATGATCTTAGTGACATGGTACCCGACATACCCTCAGCAGAACAAGCCAAAGCTATCTGTACTACCTTCAGGAAATTTGCTAAATATTGAAAAAAAGTGAAGTCAAGCAAATAGGTAACCCAGCCTCTACCAGTCAGACAATAGTGGGAATAAACCTGAAGACAGGAACTATTAAAATACTGGGCATCCTCTTTGATGAGGACCAGATGGATGTTTTAAACTGGACACTGAAATTAGACCAAGGGAAATCTATGGTAGCAAAATGGAATCAAAGGCAGATGAGTAAAAAGAAATGGGTGGTCTTAGTGAAAACCTACTTAATACCCTTATTCTTATACCTTAGCTACATTCCCCCAACCCCGCCAAGACAGTTAGAAACAACTCTCTATAGTATTTTCTTTCAGGCAATGTGGAGAAGCTGGCTAAACTCTATAAAGAGGAATGTTCTTTCTCTCTCCCTAAAGGCAGGGGTTTAAATATGGTGAACCCTTTGTTTTTTTTCTATTCTATATTTTTTTAACAAATTTGAAACCTTTACTTTTTAATACTGGAAAATGTTGGAATCCACTGTTTTTTTATTCTTGCCAGCCCTGGTTCCAAAGGTGGGAGTAGGGATCTTGAGAGGCTATGGGGCCACATGACAAACTCCTCTTTATGTTAAGAATGTCTTTTTGAAGCTTAGATCATGGCACTTGACCAGTACAATGATCTAGACTTGACACAGGAAAACATTATACACACATATTATAGAAACCTATTATGCGTACCCCCTTACTTTTCCCTTATGTCCCCCTCCTCTTTTAGCTTCGCTAAAACAGTTCCTAACAGACACTAGAATCCCACCTCACATGTGGGATGTGCACTGACTGTGTTGCCATGCTAAACTGAATACAAAAGTCAACCAGAAACATAAGCAGACACAGGACAGAATGTGCAGTAGGGACACTTGTGTTCAGCAACTGGAGACATTAGACCATCTCTTTTTCATATGCATCTACTGTATATTTCCCAGTTTTGGACAACTCTAGCAAACAAATGGAAAGAACCTTGCTTCGCTTCAGTTACATATGACCTACTAATGTATGGATTCTATCCCAGGGCCTGGAGCAAATGGCACGCTAGCACATTACATGTCATATTTGGAGTTATTAAATGGTACATTTGGAATTCCTGATGTTTGTACACCTTACAACAGAAACATTTCTCACACCTAGAACTGATTGTAAAGATAATGTCAGACTTACAGAACATTTACTTCTCAGAAACTAAACAAGTGAATGTTGTTTTTCTAAACTCTGCATGGAAAAATCTTTCATGGATCACTGATACTGATGTTTGAATTACATGAATACTGAAACCTATGTTTTTCATTTTTATGCAATGAGGAAAAGGCACAGAGGACTACACAGGAGATTTTTTTCAGTTAAGTTTTCAATGTGAATAAATTGTTGTAAGTATTATTTTTACCAAGCTTTCAGTATGAGCTCCTTGTATGACAAGTTTGGTTTATTTCTTTCCCTTTGTTTCTTTTCTTTTTTTCCCCAAGAATGTATTGTTTTTTTTCTTTTTTGATGTTGCTTGTTAATTTTTTAAGATAGTGTAATTCACATGCTTGTGGTAAAGCTTGTATATTGTAGGATTTTTCTACCCTAATAAACACCCCTACTCTTACAGTAGGGGGAATCCTTGGCCACCTTTTCCAAGATGGCCACTTCAGAGGAAACAGTGGAGAGAACGGACATTTTAGAAGCAGGGGAGCTAGCCTCCTCCCCTGCCCTTACTACACAAGAGGCTGTTGATAATGCTGTGGCAGTTGTGGAGTTCCAAGATGAAGATCTGGACCCTGAAGAGTTTGTTTCTACAGAGGCTTTCTCAGAAAAATCTGCCTACTACAGATGCAGACAAAGTACTGTCCTTGGATAACATTGAATCAAGTAACAAGGTAGCTTTTGATAATTCAATAAAACAAGCTGAACTATTACTGTCCCAGCTACAAGCAGAGGAGCCATGTATTTTAACAAAAAAACAACAGTTACAGGCAGAGATATCATGCTTGAAAGTAAAATCAGTACCTGTCAGCAATGCCGCAGAGGTCTTTGGCAATCAAAGCCAGCTGAACCATGACGCGGCAGCATAAAAGCAGGCCGCTGCCCTGCCTGCTGTCAAGCCTACAACAGGAGCTCCAGATGCACAGAAGATTTCTACAATGAAATTGCAGCTAGCAGTGAAAAGCAACCAGAGGTTGTGTGCCTAGAGCCACGGGAAGGAAATGTGGGAGTCCAGCTCGGAATGGCACAATCTAGCCACTGAAGGCCCAGCCTACAGCAGCTCCAAATTTCTGCCTCTATTAAAAATAAAAACACTCCAGACATTTTGCAACAAAGACAACTGGATGGTTTCGAGGAAGCTGATGAACTGGAAAAAGCTCAGAAGCTCCACAAACAGATGCCATTGCACAGCAAAACCCTAACAGCAACAAAAGCAAGGTAGCAGTCCTTGCTGCACAACATGCTTCCCCCACCTAGGAATATGGACATTGGATCAGGAAACTGGTTGTCAGTACATACCCTGGAAGATACAGGGTGGATGCAAGCTGTTGAAGGGCAATATATACCAGATCCTAAAGACACCAAGGTGCAACAATTCTGTAAGAGGTTAATTCAGGTGCTATTTCTACATTGGTGGCCACCCTTTCCACAAGAAAGGACATTTCAGAAAGCTCTGCAGTTATCAAAAATTTAGTACCCCAAGGTGTAAGAAGTGCAGAACAAAGCACTACTCAAACAGAATTACTTTCTGAAACAAACTATGATACAAGCACATATCAAGAGGTTCTCCTCTCTGCTGCTACAGGGCAGAACAATTCAACTCTGGCTCTGGAACACACAGAAACTGACTCAGTTAGCCTGAGTATGTATATACAGATTGGTAAAAGATAGCACTCACCAAAATTAAACAGATATTCACTCTTTGTATATAAAAATTCACAGCATTTTATTTTTCATTACAGTGTTAGACAAACGTTTTAGACAAAACTCTTCAACAGTGTGAACACTGCATCTAAATAAGTAAATCAAATAAATATTTTAAACTGTGTTATAAGGCCTTTGTATAGTAAAAATAAATTTAAATAATCAAGTTATTTTTACTGAATAAATAATAGCCTGTTGTGTTCTTTTCAGTATGTATCTATTTTTATATATATATATATATATATATATATATATATATATATATATATATATATATATGAGAATCATATGTATATTTTAGTATCTAGGCTCATATAATCAGTCCTCATATAAATGAAGTAATTTTTAAACAAATATACTCACAAAATATTTAATGAATTGGAAAAAGGTTAAACAAACTTTGAAAACTGTGTTTTTTAAGATTTTGAAACCAATTGAAGCATAAACCTGATTTGTTTTCTTGCTAGATTATGCCAGAAACAATTCAAATATAAAAGGAACAGGTACCAGCAGCAAAAGATTACAAAGTAAGGATGGACTGAAGTACTATTTTGTATAAAAACATTTTATACATTAAGTTGTGGTTATTTTGCTGAGTATATTTGTTTAAAAATTACTTCATTTATATGAGGACTGATTATATGAGCCTGGATACTAAAATATACAAAAAAAATAGATACATTTTGAAAAGAACACAGCAGGCTGTTATTTATTCGGTATGAATAACTTGATTATTTAAATGTATTTTTACTTTAGAAAGGCCTTATAACACAGTTTAAAATATTTATTTGATTTACTTATTTGGATGCAGTGTTCACACTGATGGAGGATTTTGTCTGAAACATTTGTCTAACACTGTAATGAAAAATGAAATGCTGTGAATTTTTATATAAAAAGAGTGAATATCTGTTTCATTTGGGTGAGTGAGTCCTATCTTTTACCAGTCTGTATACACATGAATATTTGCTTGATTGTTAACAGGACTACTCCCTTTAATGGAAACCTTTTACTTTTCTACCAAGGTGGCTGTGCTGGCTTCTAATCTTTGATCAATCAGCCTGGGTCCCACAGAAGCTATCATACAGGACCCCACAAGAAGAGCATTGCTTAAACCTATGTTTAGGCTTGCAGATTTTTTTCAGAATGGGGTCAGCCAGCACCTTGACAGAACGCTGTTCGACAGATATACAAAGGGAGGCTTGAAAAAAACCCTGACAGACTTTATTTAGTGAAACAGTTATTGAAAGGTTCAATTAAATTTTTCTTCTCAGAGATATTTGGTTTGACATACCTGGGTAATGCTAATTATGATATTAGCTTCAAAACTGTCACAGGGCTAGACAGATTCTGGTCGCAATATCAAACCCTTAGAAACACCACACTATGGATCCCCTTTTATGCAGTCCCCTTCACAAAACCCTCTCTAAAAAACATTACAGTTATGTTCCGTAATGAGGGAGTCAACGTAGAAGATATTCTGTTTCAGCTGAGACAAAGATGCGAAATTCTTGACTGACCATCCCCCATTTTGGATAGTGAGCAGATCTGGAACGGGGGTGGAAAATTAGGGTGAAGCTATTTTCCACCAATAGTGGCCCTGTAACATTTGCCTAACAACATTTTGGGGGGAAAGGATAGGGGGATGCTTTGCTATGCGGGGTCAGCCAAGATCATGTTTTAAGCGCAGTGCACGAACCCACCTAAGTTTAGCTTGTGCTACACCTCAGTGTAGTCATTGTTTAGAATATGAGCATGCATCTGCAAATTGTGTGAACTTATTTAAATGTAACTTATGTGAGAAAACTGGTAATGCATATAATAGATGCCCCTGGCCCTCGCATAATTGAGAGGACTGCCCAGCACATGAAGGCCTGATCAACAGAGCACAGCAAGTACAAGCAAAGAAAGTAGCAGAGAAGGCCAGAACCAGGTACTAGAGGATTAGACAACATCTACAGCTCCCCATGATACAGAAGCTACCCCGATGCAGACAGAACCCGAGGTAAATCCTGCTACTGTAAGGATAGAAGACACCCATAACAAAGCCCCTAGTACAAATGCGAACACAGCCAATTCTCATGGCTCTATCCCACCCACTGTGGTTACTAACACAGATACCATGCTCCACCCCCCCACCCCCACCCCCCAGTCAAAGCTCAGCTTTTAAAGTATTAGGTCCAAAGAAAAGATCTAGACCAGGGAAATCCTCATATTTTTTAGTCTTATAAAGTAAGACAGGGAAAGACAAGGCACAACCCTCATGGAAAACAGGAAACATGAATGCCTCCCTTTCCACTAACAAATGGGGGGAGGAATCTGGGGATGAGAGCTCAGACACTTCCCTCAGTCACCTCCACAACTACTGATATTACATCAGATGCAGAGGAGGGAGTAAGGGAGGATTACAGTGCCAAATCTTCAAGAAGCAGGTCACTATCTAAGACCTCATAAGTATGTCACAAACACACTCCAGGGATCCAACCCTCTGCTCCCACAGTGCCCAATCTTGAAGTGCAATATGTGAACAAGAGACAAACGGGGAAACCCTCCTGTCTGTTTTTGGTCTAAGCAACTACCAGTCTCGAGTCCTGAGGTCAGATAGGAACCCTTTTTAAAGCATGCCCAGGTAACATGTCCAAATATCACACCCTCTTCAGGGAAAGCAGTGCAATACTTAACCCAGCGGGCACACAATCTGGTTCACAATCCCCCTTCTGACTCAGTTGAGACATAGGTATTTACTTACCTTGCTGCATATGGTGACACACTATAAGCACTTTAACAGTTATGTCAAAATTATTAACCCTGTCCCAGCATTCACACTCAAAATGAGAAAATGTCTCAAGTAGGATTAAGGAAACCAACACGTTTACTAAAATTAAAAACAGTAAATAAATACAAAACACAGAACATGTATACATTAATGCTTACAGTCAAAAAGAAATGGAAATTACAAAAACAAAACACATTGTAACAGAATTACTAGTTCTAACTCAGTTTTCAGTTGAGTGTTACCTATTCTTGACAGAAGTGCCCTTAAGTCTAGAACACAAGTGGGTGAGGTCTTTCAAAGTTCAAATAAGAGTGAGCCTCAGTCCCATCAGACTGCTTGGCAATATTCAAAGTTAACATCCCAACCTCCTTGTGAAGTCACAGCACATGAGGTCACTGTTAGTCCTGTAATTAATTTGTAACATGACCAAGTATACCCAAAAGGGTATCATCTTACTACTTGCTTGAAATCTGCAAAGATAACAATATTAAATTATAACAGACAGTCTCTTTCCTCATCAGAGCATTCCCCCTTTGATCTTCAGAAAAGCATCCTGAAAAACATTTATTTTTATTTTTTTTTAATTTTAAATCTTTTATTGAGTTATATAAGACCAATAATACATGAGAAAAAAACTGCTTAAACATGTTATACACGGATCAAGTAAAATACAATTGGTGAGGTAAACAAGGCTCTAAGGGTTAAAGGGATACAATAAAATACAAAAAGGAAACAAAACCCATCCCAAACTCCCTATCCACCTTCCCCTCCCCGCCCCGATGAGTGCCATGACCGACAGGGACTGATTCAAGGAGAAGGATATTGGAGAAGTAACACCAACTAGCAGTGTCAATCCCAGGGAGGTGATTATAGCATCAAATGTCAGGGGTCCATCTTATATGTTGGTTATTTCAGATATAGCGATAATTTACCCCATTTCTGGTTAAAGGAAGATAGCCGGTTTCTAGAACTGGCAATTAACTTCTCAGTATTGAAACACAGGGACATCTCTTTGAGCCATTCTGAGTATGTGATAGAGTTTTGGTCCAGCCAATGTCTAAGGACCAATTTTTTGACTACAATAGAAATCAACGCCATATGATACCTACGTTCTTTCACTTCAATGTTGGAATAAATTCCTAGGATACAGACTTCTTTTGTAAAGAGTTCCTTTAGCCCCAGGAGTGGGTCTAGATTATTTCATAACTGGTTCCAGAGGGGTTCTATCCTGTCACAATCCCAAAGGATATGCAGCAGGTTCCTCTTGTACTACCATCGCTGCATAATTAGATGTTTGGAGCTACAATTTAACTAATTTAACTGGAGTATAATAAAGGTTATTCAAAATATGGTATTGGATTAATCTAAGATTATCCTGGGAGAGATATTTGTATACGTCCTTCCATATCGATTCTCAGGGAAGGGGAAAATCCAGTATAAAAGATGACCAGATTTTAGAGCCTTCCAGAGCATTAGGAAGCAGGGTGTCCAACAAATAGGTGTAAATATTGACTGTACCATGAGGTTTGCCAGCGGCATCATGGATCTTTTCCAAATGGGGCCTAATTTTGGATGGGGTGTATACAGACCCAAATAACTTAACTATTTAATGTCTCATTTGAAAGACTTTAAAAATATGTTTCTGGGAAATATTAAAGGAGGTTAAAATATCCTCTGAAGAAAGAAGAAAGCCATGTCAATACAGAGATTCCACTAATGAGTCCTGGATTTGTGGGAGCCACTCTGGTGTCAAACATTTGCCACCGATTTTAATGTTGGGGTTCAGGATGAGAGGTTGTGCCAGATCCCTGGTATGAGGAATTTTGAAAAACTCCAACATAGAGAAAGAATTTTAATAGAGAGCCCAATAGTGGATTCCTGGATGGCTACAGGTAATAAGGAAGGGGAGTAACAGAAGATGTAGGGTGGTTGTAGATTGTGTTGGTCCAGCATTTTAAGCTCTAATTGTAGCCAAATTGGTTGGGATGGACTAGATTGGGGGATTAACCATTTTCCTAACTTATATAAGTGGCTAGCCCAGTAGTATAATAAGAAATTGGGTAGACGAAGGCCACCTTTATCCCTAGTTGCATTAAGTTTAAGAAAGGCCCATCTGGGTTGTTTACCCTTCCAGATAAAATTAGATAACGCAGAGTGTATTTGTTTAAAGTACATTCTAGGGAGCCAAATATTTAATAGATTAAGGGGATAAAAAATCCAGAGTAGTACATTCATTTTAACAATATTGATGCGCCCCCATAGGGATAGTGGTAAATTTTGCCACCGGTCTAGATCCCGCTGAATCTTTATCAACAAATTATCCAAGTTGAGCTTTTGAATCATTTCTGGCTCACGAGCTAGGTGGATACCTAAATACTTGAATGAGGCCGGGGACCACTTCATGCCAAACTGAATAAAGTCGGCCTGAAAAGTGAGGGAATTTAATGGAAAAATAACTGATTTAGATAAGTTTAGTCTATAGTTCGACACCTGACCAAAGCGTTCAATGATCTGTAATGCTCGAGCTAAGGATAATTCTGGGTTAGCAAGGTGTAGTAAAATATCATCCGCAAAGACCAACAGTGTTATTGGGATTTGAGAGATAACACAGCCTGTGACCCGTGTTGAGGTTTTGATACTGACTAACAGGGGCTCTAAATATAAATTAAATAGGTAAGGGGATAAGGGGCATCCTTGGCATGTGCCAGAACACAGAGGAAATCGAGAGGAGAAAATGCCATTGCAATAAACTTTAGCTGAGGGCGCCTTGTAGATTGTCTTGATCCACTGTATAAAGGTAGCCGGGAAACCCATTCTCTTCAAAGTAGCCCACAAAAAGTCCCAGTTCACCCTGTCAAAGGCCTTTTCTGCGTCAAGTGCAACTAAAATCATGGGGGACTGTGAACTTTGGGCCATTTGAAAAACATGGGACAGGGTTCGCAGGTGGTCTGCTGCGGATCTGCCTTGGATGAAGCCCACCTGCTCCGGGCTCAACAAGTGTTGCCAGATCCTCTTGATTCTAAGGGAAAGGATTTTAGACAGTATTTTAATGTCATAATTTAGTAGTGAGATTGGACGATAGCTAGCTGGATCCAATAAAGGTTTGTCTGGTTTTGGAATTAAAATTATTGTGGCCTCTAAAAGAGAGGGGTCAAGACAGTCTGAGGAAAACATGTATTCATATAATTTCAGAAGAAGAGGGGATAACTCTTTACAAAAAACTTTATAAAAATTAGGGGGGAAGCCATCGGGACCAGGAGCCTTGTCCAAGGGCAGATCTTTAATTGCTTCTTCTACCTCAGTTAGGGTGATGGGAGAGGATAAGATATCGCAGTGGTGTACCTGAAGAGCTGGGAGATTAATCCCATCTAAAAATTGCTCTATCATATGGGAGGATGGATTAGCTGCACCTTTGCCATATATCTCCCTGTAGAAAGATTCAAAATTTGGGCAATATCTCTAGGTAGGGTTTTAGTAGAGCCGTCCTGAGAATTTAAAGCCGGGATTAATCGTGAGCTCTCCATCTCCCTCAATCTAAGAGCTAGCAATCTTCTGAGTTTTTCTACTTGATCTAGATAGTGGGACTTGGTTTTGAGCATGGCGTACTCTACTTTCTCTCTCGTTAAGTCACTATACTCACTCCTAAGTTTGATTAGAGCTTCCAGGTCTTTTTGAGAGTTAGAGTGGAGGAAATCATCCTCGGCTGTCCTGAGCTGATTGGTCAGTAAAGTAGTTTTGGCCTCTATTGCCCTTTTCCTATGGGAAGCAACTTTTAGGAATTCACCCCTAATAAAACATTTAAGAGAACACCAGAGTATGTCCTCTCTGTGTACAGACCCTTGATTGCATTCTAAGAAGGATAGGATTTTGTCTTTGATCAGGGAGACTGTGTGATCCTCCTTTAGAATTTGCATATTTAATTTCCATGAGGTATCCCTCTGTCCCTGTAGGCCAAGGGAAACCGTGATCCATACCAAAGAGTGATCTGAGATAACTATTGGCTCTATACTTACTTGATGTGTATTACACAAAAGGGTAGAACTAATTAGTATGTAGTCAATCCTTGACCACGTTTAGTGGACTTGGGAGTAAAAGGAAAAGCTGTGGCTATCAGGGTTAAGCAGACGCCAAGGGTCGCATAATCCTAACAGGTGCATAAAGTCAGTGAGAGCCTGTTGAGAGGGAGACGTAGGTTTTACAGGCTTATAAGTTTTGTCCATCTCATTGGATGGACTGAAAAACATTTCTCTTAGCTGTGTGAATTGTCACAGACATCCAGCAGAACTGACTTCCCTCCTGATGTCGTAAAAATGCAGTCTTTTATGGTATGTTTCCTAGGTTCAAAGCAGTGGCTGGTTTTACAAGCTGTTACAACCTGGTGTATCACAGCTAACACAAGCTCTGACAGGTAGATGTCAAAAAGCAGCTCTTAATTAGTTTATCCACTGTGGCAGTTTTACTACAGCCAGCTGTTCCAGCAAGCAAGGGCCTTTGAGGTCAAAAAGTCAGGCCTCTTTAAAAGCTAGTCTTTCCCATGGGCCTGCTGACCTGACCATGTCTCATAAGCAGAAATTCAAAGCAACATATATTTATCAAAATTATGCACATAACTAATAAACGGATATCACGTTACAGTATGGGCAGACAGTAGCTAAGCTCTATATAGCCCCATGAGCTCCCTCACTATAACTACTCTGAATGTAAACAAAAAGTCATGGAAAAAGGATGGTGACTTTACACACTCTACAGAGAGGTACTAGTGAGATTTACTGCCTGCAGGATTCCAGACTCAAAACTCAATTGGAATTATGACAAGCCTCACAGGCTTGAACAAAAGGGTCCTCATTTTGGTCAGTGGAGGAAGAGTTATGCAATGGTATAGGCATCCTATTCACAAATCCTGATCAGAAAGTATCTAGATTAACAGACATTCACCCAGGCAGAGCACTTTTAATAGATGTAAACTACTTCCAAGAAGGATTCCAGAAAATGTCCATCTATGCACCCCAAACCAAAGCTCAGAGGTAGCTCTATTCAAAGAAATCCAGCCATACTAACACACCTCCCACCTGGTAATTTGGGCAGGTGACTATAATTATGGGTTAAGACAAACTGATAGGGGGCTAAAAACAGATAAACTATTTTGCGATTCTCAGGTACTACAGAATATAGTAACAACTGTAGAACTCGTGGATGCATATAGATTCAAATTCCCAACCAGTGGGAACTCTTATTTTAGAGGGTCTACTTCCACCAGGATCGACTTTGTTTCTATATCTTCTACGATACAAATTCAAGGATTACACATGCAAGCTTGGAAATTTTTGGATCACAAATCCATTACTGTACAAGTAAAATTGGGAAACTCCCCCAGATGCAAAAAAATTGTTGGAGGCTATGTGGAGTGGTTTTAGAGCAAGAAGCTATTAAAAAGGTGTGGAAACAGGAGTGGAAAGTTAGATTATTGGTCATTGGTTTGTATGATGTCCTGGCCACCTGGTGAGAGGATACAAAAAGATCTTGGCAGATTTTTTCCAAACCAGGTCCAAAAATTCAGCCAACATAGATTATTTAAACTGTTTACACCTCCGAGGTCAGCTACAGAAACTTATTTCACAATCAGAATTGAACAAACTGGATAACAGTTCTCAAATGAAGGTAATACAACAACAAATGTCAGATATTCAATATAACCAAGCTAAATCCCTGGAGCAAGAACTCAGATTTGGAGCCCACACAAAAAAAAGATCATTTGACCCACATAAAGAATGTAATGCCAGGGTTGGGCACAGAGTATGAACAGAAGTAGCCTCAGACTCAGGCCAGTTGGTTACTACCCCAACCGGAATTTTAGAACTAGTTGAGCTACACATAGAATCCCTCTTTGGGGCCATGCCGCATACAACATGGACCCCCCCCAGAGTTTTGAGCACCTAAATCTTCCACTAGCCATGACACAAGATGCCCAGAAGCTGTCTTGTGACATCATGAAAAGATGAGGTACGACTGGCTATCGGTTCACTTAAAAAAGATACAGCTCCAGGGACAGACGGTATTGGCTCAGAACTATATAAAACATTTGTGGATGAGCTTGCTCCCATAATAGCAATTCTTTATAACCACCTATTGCAAACAGTGAAATTAATAGATTCTATGAATCAAGCAATACTTATCTTACTGTACAAAAAAAAAAAGCACAGGGAGATTTAAAAAACTGGAGGACCTTGAGCCTGTTAAACACAGACTTTAAATTCTAAGCAAAATGCTGTTAAACAGACTCTTGAAACTGGCAGATAAATTGATACACCCATTTTAAACATGCGTCATACCCTCTAGATACCAGCAGGACAACCTTATCCTCTTGAGGGAACTATTCCAGAAGGGCAGTATTAATGAAGCCCAAGGGTACATACTGGGGCTTGACCAAGAAAAGGCCTTTGACACTGACAGGCTGGCACACAGTTTTGTGTTTGTTGTTCTCTGTTTTTTTAATTAATATTTTATAGTAGTTTTTCCCCAGGTTTTCATGCACACCGCACTTTGAGACACCCTCTCTACATGCCGCCCCTCCCACCTGCGCTGCCATCAGACCTCCACCGGGTGGCAGAAGAACTACGGGGGGGTTGACAACCTCCCTGGGAGAGGACAGCTGCTGATATGCTGCTTAATCCTGCTCCCTCCCCCGTGCCAACTTCCTGACAACCCATGGTTGTTCCTGAACCCAGGTCGCCGACATGATCTGAGGTAAGGCATAATACCTCAACCCTCAGAGCCATGGGGCCAGCTACCCCCATTTGCTGTTCTTAAAGCTAATGGCCTACCAGATATATTTATCAATTGGCTTAAAACGTATTTATAATAAGGCTACTTTGATCCCAAATGTGAATGGATGGTGTGGTAAACAGTTTTCAGCCTGCCGAGGGGTAAGACAGGGCTGCCCTCTTAGCCCTCTCTTACATGCCTTCAGTAATGACATACTAATTCAAAGTATTAATGGGAACAATAAGATACAGGGTTTCCCTGTGACTCCTGGCCAACCACCAGTCGAAATTCTCGCATACGCAGATGACATGATTTTAACATTGACCCCAAATACCTGTCAGATAACCCTTGTGGAAATATTAAGTCATTTTTCTAAAATGTCAGATTCATGGATAATTACAACAAAAGTAGAGGGGTAACACTTGGTGATACCCTTATACCAGCTGGTGACTCATTTGCAAATATCTAGATCTCCTATGAGCCCATAACAATACTGGGGATAGAGTATGAGTCTCAGGATATGGCCACCGCAAACTGGGAGGCAGGGTTAGACAAGGCTAGTAGATTAGTTTCATCCTGGAAAGGACAACAGATATAAAAGAAAAAGAGTCTTATTGATTACAACACTGCTCATACCAATCTTTTTCTAAGTGAGCTGTTTTTCCTCCCCCACAATCAATATTCAGTGCTCTATATAGTGTATTCTTCCAAGTCTTGTGGGGTAGTACACTTAACCCCATTAAAAGGGAACTTACACATCGAAGAATTCAGGATGGGGGCATTGGCATGATCAATCCTGTAGCCTTTTTTTGCAGCATCTTCATTCCATACGATTCCGGGTTGGCTTTGAAACTAGGTAACAAGTTGTGGAAGCCTTTTTCACTCATTTGGATTACACCAACTATACCATCTTGGACACGAAAAAAGCCAAGACTATTACATAGAGTCCCCCTGTTCCCTAAATATGGCCTAGAACAGATGAAAATGCCATTAATTGGGGCCGTACCATCACTCAGGTGCAAACACTTGAGAGAAAAACAGTATGCAATAATATACTGCAGGAGAAAAGAAGCATGTCAATTTTTTCCCCACACTGTTCTTCAAATCATTAGAAACTTTTACTGAAACAATTGTTATGTCCACAGTTACTGGTATTTGTTTGGGACACAGTATGGTTGGGCAACTTTGCCAGATTAAGTGTTAAAAATAACAATAAACATAAGCAGCTGTCTGACAGATTTTGCCTTAGAGACACCTGTTCCCAGATATTAGAAACCCAGGAACACCTTTTCCTGAAATGCGCATACATTCAATTGTTTTGATCCTATCTAGCTAAAGAATGGGGAGAACCTTTATACACGTCCCTGACATATCCAGGCTTGCTCTACAGTGTTCTGACCAGCGGCTGGGGCCACTACCATTCAGAAATGCTATATGTGGTATTTGCAGTTCTCAGGTATTACATCTGGCAAGCAAGATGCGTTTGAGTCATACAACAAAGGGCGATATTGCATGTAGAAATTCTGAAGAATGTGCAGCTTTCATTGCAGGCCATTTATCAAAAAGATACAAAATGTTACTCAACAGAAAAAGTAAAACAATTATGGGTGAAATGTGAAAAGTGGGTTTATGGATAGAAATTGAAGCCTATTTTGTACTACTGTGTTCAAAATGCTTCTTAACAGATTTATGTTTCTATAATTTTGTATAAATTGAAAAGTATATGATTGATTATGTTATATTATTGTACATATAAATGCTTGTAGCTCTTTTTTCCAATAAAAATTCCCCACCTCTTGCATTAGGGGGAACCCTAGGCCACCTTTTCCAAGATGGCCATGTCAGAGGAGACAGTGGAGAGGATGGACGTTTCAGAAGCAGGGAGCTAGCTTCCTCCCCTGCCCTTACTACTCAAGAGGCTGTTGACAATGCTGTGGTAGTAGTGCAGTTCCTGGAAGAAGATATGGACCCAGAAGAATTCATTTCAATGGATGATTTAACTGAGAATCCACCTGCTACAGAACCAGTTAAGGTAGTGTCTATGGATACCTCTAACATTAGTAACGAAGTTGCCTTAGGCATTTCCAGAAAACAAAAATAAATGCTAATATCCCAGCTCTTGGAAGAGGAGCAACATTTTTTTGGTAAAAAAGAAGAAATTACAGGCAGAGATACATGTATCATGTTTAAAAGCGAAACCCATTCCTGTCAGTACTGCTGCAGCTTAATTTGACAACCCAAGCCAGCTGAACTATGACGCAGCAGCATCAAAGTAGGCCACTGCTCTGTCTGCTTTCAAGCATACCACAGAAATTCCCATTGCTCAGAAAACTGTTACGGAGGAAAGTGCGGCTGGCAGCAAAAAGCAACCAGAGGTTGCATTCCTAGAGCTGCAGGAGAAAGATTCGTGAGTCCAGCTTGGAATGGCGCAAATGAGCCATCGGCAGCTCGGCCTACAGTGACCCCAGATCTCGGCCTTTTTCACAGTTAACGTCTCTACAGACACTCCACAACAGAGACAAGTTGCTTGTTCCGAGGAAACAGATGGACAGGATCACAATTTAGGAACTGCACAAACCAGTGATAAGATGCAGCAAAACCCAAATACTGAGAGAAATAGAGGAGCATTGCCTGCTGCACACCATACTCCCCTCCTGAGGAATGAAGTGACTGGATTGTAAAACTGGTCACCAGTGTATGCCCTGGAAGATGCAGGGTGGATATTTACTGAAGAAGGACAATTGGATCCTAGGTCCTAAAGATAATAAGGTACAGTAATTTTATAAAGAAGTTAATTCAGGAGTTATTTCTACACCAGAGGTCACCCTTACCACAAGCAAAGTTATTTCAGAAAGCAAAGCAGCTACTGTAAATTCATTACCCTGGGGTACCACAAATTCAGAAATGAGTGCTACTCAAACATAGCTATACCCTGCAACAAATGGTAACATGATTACAACTCAGGGGGCCACTCTCTCTAAGGTGACAGGACAGAATAATGATACTCTGGCTCCGGAGTTCACAGAAACTAATCCTATTCGACTAGGTCCCACAGCTGCTACCATACAAGACCCAACAAAAAGAGCCTGATTAGAACCTCTGTTCAGACTTGCAGACTTATTTCAGAATAGGGGTGAACCAGACCCTCGACAGAATGCTGTTCACCTGAAATACAAAGTGGGGCTTCAAACCCCCCAGATAGACTTTGTTTAGCAAAACAGTTATTGAAAGGTACTATGAAATTATTTTCCTCAGAAATATTTGCCTTGATACATCTGGGTAATGCTAATTATATTAGCTTTAAAAATGTTACAGAGTTAGATAGAGTTTGGTCTCAGTACCAAACCCTTAGAAGCACTCCATTATGGATTCCCTTTTATAAGACCCTCTGTGAAGACTATCACGGTCATGTTCCGTAACAAGGGGGTTAACATAGAAGATATTCTGTTTTGGCTAAGACAGAGATGCGACATTCTAGACAGACCCTCCCCCATTTTGGATAGCGAACAGATCTGGAATGGAGAGTGGAGAATCAGGGTTAAACTATTGTCCTCAAATAATGGCCCTGTACATTTCCCTAACAGTTTTTTCTGAGGAAGGGTAGTGGGATGCTATTCTATGCAGACCAACCCAGATCATGTTTTAAGTGTGGTGCCCAGACTCACCTGAGTTCAGCTTGTGATACTCCTCAGTGTAATCATTGTTTAGACTATGGTCATGTCTCTGCAACCTGTGTGAACTTATTTAAATGCAATTTATGTGAAAAAAATGTTCATGCATATGGCAGATGCACCTGGGCCTCACATAACTGAGATGACTGCCCATCACATGAAGGTCTGATTAATAGGGCACAGCAAGCACAGGCCAAGAAAAGTTGCAGAGCAAGCCCAGAATCAGGTACTGGAGACCCAGTCAATAACTACAGCACCTTAAGACACAGAAACTACCCCGATGCAGATACAGCACGAGGCAAAACTTGCTACTCTATTGGTAGAAGACACCCCTGATGAGGCACATAGTACCAGTGCAAATAGAGCCAGCTCCCATGGCCCTATCTCATCCACTATAGGCACTACTATAGAGACTATGCCCCACCCACTAACCAGAGCACAACCTTTAAAAGTGATCGATCCAAAGAAAAGGTCTGGGCCAGGGAAATCTTTGACTTCCTCAGCTTCAGAGAGTAAGAAAGGGAAGACAAGCCACATCCTTCATGGAAGACAAAGAACAAGTATGCAGCATTATCCACTGACAAACAATGGGGGGAATCGGGGGACGAGGGCTCTGATACCACCTCAGTCGCCTCCACAACCACTGATATTACATCAGACACAGAAGACGGGGTAGGGGAGGAATGTATTGCTAAATGCACAAGATGCAGGACACTATCTAAGACCACATAGGTATCGATGGAGAGAAGCCAGCCTCTATTCAGCCTAATGAGCTCCCTTACTATAACAACGCTAAATATGAACAGCATCAAAAGTCACAGAAAAAGGATGGTGACTCTACACACCATACAGGGAGCTATCAGTGACGTTTACTGCCTGCAAGATACCAGGCTCAAAACACAGTTGGAATTGTGACAAGCCTCACAGGCCTGGACAAAAGGGTCTTCGTTTTGTTCTGTGGGGGATGAATCATGTGATGGTATGGTTATCTGATTTACCAAAATATCTATATTAATAGACATCCACCCAGGAAGAGCACTTTTAGTAGATGTAAACTACTCCCGAGAAAGGTTCCGATTAATCTCCATATATGCAACTCAAACTAAAGCTCAGAGAGTAGCACTATTCAAGGAAATACAGCCATACTTACACACCTTTCGCCTAGTGGTTTGGCAGGTGACTATAACTGCGGGCTGAAAAAAACTGATGGACTGAAAACAGATAAACTGTTCTGTGAGTCTCAAGCACTACAAAACATAGTAACAATGGTTGGATTGGTGGATGCATATAGATCCATATTCCCAGCTAGGGGGAATTCCTATTTCAGAGGGTCCATTTCCACAAGAATAGATTTTGTTTTCATATCTTCTACACTACAAATTCAAGAGATAAATATGTGAGCTTGGGAATGTTTGGACCACAAATTAATCACTGTTTAGGTAAAATGGGATAATTACCTCAGATGGGGCAGTATTGGAGCAAGAAGCTGTTCAAAAGGCCTGGAAAAAGGAGTGGAAAGCTAGATCATTGGTCATTGGTTTGTATGATGATCTGGCCACCTGGGGAGAGGATACAAAAAGATCTTGGCAGATCTTTTTCCAAACTAGGACCAGGAATTCAGCTAATAGTGAGTACTTAAACTGCCTACACCTCCAAGGTCAGCTACAGAAACTTATTTCACAATCTGAATTGAACAAATTGGATTATAGCCCCCAAATTAAGGTCATAAAACAACAAATGTCAGATGTCCAATATTTTCATGCTAAATCCCTGGAGCAAGAACTCAGATTTGGAACTCACACAAAAAAAGGATCATTTGACCCATACAAAGAATTTAAAGCCCAAATTGGGCATAGAATGTTAACAGAAGCGGTCTCAGACTCTGGCCAGTTGGTAACTTCTCCAACTGGAATTTTAGAGTCAGTTGGACAGCACGTGCAATCTGTCTTTGGGACCATGCCACAAACAGCATGGACCCCTTAGAGTTTTGAGCACCTAGATCTGCCACAAGCCACAACACAGGACACTCAGGAGTTGTCTCGTGACATCACAACAGATGAGGTACGATTGGCTGTCAGATTGCTCAAGAAAGATACAGCCCCAGGGTCGGATGGTATAGGCTCAGAACTATATAAAACATTTGTAGATTATTTTACCTCCGTATTAGCAATACTATACAACCATTTATTACAAACAGCCAGATTAACAGATTCTGACTCAAGCAATACTCATTTTACTGTACAAAAAAGGAGCCTTTAAGACTGTTAAACACGGACTGCAAAATCTTAAGCAACATTTTGTTAAATAGACTCTCAAAATTGGAAGACAAATTGATAAGTCCCTTTCAAACATGGGTCATCCCTACTAGATACCAGCAGGCTCATTCTCTTGAGGGAACTATTTCAGAAAGGCGGCATTAATGAGGCTCAATGGTACGTGCTGGGTCTAGATAAGGAAAAAGCCTTTGACAGGCTGGCACACAGTTTTTTGTTTGCTGTTCTTAAAGCTTATGGCCTTCCAGGCATTCCTATAGATTGTTTTAAAAATATGTATAAAAATGCCAGTAGATCCCAAATGAAAATGGATAGTGTGGTAAATGGATTTCAGTCTGCTGAGGAGTAAGGCAGGGCTGTCCTCTTAGCCTTCTCTTATATACTTTTAGTACTGACATACTAATTTGAAGTATTGTAGTGAACAACAAGATACAGGGTTCCCCTGCGGCACCTGAGCAACCGCCAAAATACTTGCATACACCGATGATGTGATTTTAACACTGGCCCAAACACCTGTGAAAGAACCCTTTCAGAAATATGACGTAATTTTGTCCGAGTGTCAGGTTCACAAATCAACTACAGTAAAAGCGGGGGGTTGACATTAGGCGATACTCCCATACAAGCTGAAGATTCCTATGCATGTATTCATATTACCCAAGATCCCATAACAATACTTGGGATAGAATATAGGTCTGAGGACATGGCTACTGCAAATTGGGAGGCAAGGTTACACAGGGCCAATAGGTTAGTCTTATCCTGGAAAGGTCAACAAACCTCAAAGAAAAAGCTTTTTGATTAAAAAATTGCTCATACCAATTTTTCTTTACATAAGCTATGCCCCCGCCACACACACACACACACAGTCTATGCTTACGGCCCTATATAGTGTATTTTTTCAAGTCTTGTGGGCCAGTAGACTGAACTCAGTTAAAATGGAGCTCACATATAGAAAAATTCAGGACAGTGGAATAGGCATGATTAATTCTGTAGCTTTCTTCTGTAGCATTTTTATTTCATATAATTCTGGGTTGGCCTTGAAACAAGGTAACAAGTTGTGAAAGCCTTTTTTACTTGTTTGGGTTACACCAAGCTTAGACCATTGGACACAGAAAAGTCAAGACTGCTTCAGAGAGTCCCTTTGCTCCCAAAATATGGTCTAGAACAGTTGAGGAATATCATAAAATGGGGCCTTACCATTATCTCCTTCTCTGAGATTCTGCCGGTCTGGGAGAGGGGGGCAGATGGATGGAAGGTCAGAGAAGGGGAGATAGGGGAGCTAAACATGTGGCTCAACAGCTGGAGCCAGGAAAAAGGACACAAATATGTAGGTAACTGGCAACAGTTTTGGGAACGAAAGCTCTCTAAATTCAATGGACTGCATTTGACTAAGGATGGAGTCAGTGCATTGGGGCAGAAGTTTGACGTCTTTGCAGAATATTTAAACTAGCAGATGGGGAGAGGGATGCAGCACCCGATACATCGAACGGGAAGAACACCCCTTCCCCTCAGCTAGTGATCAAACAGGAGTTTATCAAGTTTGTAGTTCATTTGCATTACCAGGTAAGAGAAAAGGTCCAGCTCTCCATACGATGCACAGGGGAAACACCAGACCTCGCCCAACAACTAACACACCAAAATATGGCCAATGGAGAATCGCGTACACAAATGCCCACAGTCTGGGAAACAAGATCCCAGACCTGCAGGCAGCAATGACAGAGGCTAAACTGGACATAGCAGCCATTAGCGAGACATGGTTCAGCAGTAGCCACACTTGGGAGACTTCAGTACCCAGCTATGTACTGTTCAAAAGAGACCGAGGTGCAAAAAGGGGGGGGGGAGGGTGACCCTTTATGTCAATGAAAACATCAAAGCTACAGAATTCACATAAGGAGCCAGAAGAACTGTGGGTCACCATGGAAACAGGAAATGGGACAGCCATACAAACTGGGGTTGTCAACAGGCCTCCAGACCAGGGGGAGGACATAGACACATTACTGTCAGAAGATATACAAAACATGACAGCTAAAGGGGAGGTTCTGATAACAGGAGACTTCAACATGTCAGATACAGATTGGTCAATACCAGCAAGAACATCCGCCAGAACTAGACACATAGTGGATTCCCTGCAGGGGGAGGGTCTCAAACAATTGGTACAACAACCCACAAGAGACAGGGCTATCCTAGATCTAGTACTGACTAACGGGAAAGGATCACAGATCTCCAGGTAGAAGGTCACCTAGGGGCCAGTGACCATCACATGGTATGGTTCAATTTGGCCACTAGAACTAAATTATCCCATTCCAAGGCAAAAATATGGGACTTCAGAGGAGCTGAATTTGATAAGATGGCCAACAGAGTTAAGCTAGCCCTGGCAACAAGAAATACAGGTGAGGGGGTATAGGCAAAGTGGGCAAGCATTAAGGATGCAATACTTGAAGCAACATCCCATTGTGTTAGAGAGAAAAGCAAGAACAAAAGAAGGAGGAAACCACTTTGGTTCTCAAAAACAGTAGCAGAAAAGGTCAGAGCCAAAAGGCTGGACTTCAAGAAATATAAGGGAACACAACGGGACGAAGATAGGGAGGCATACCAAACGTCCCTAAGGGAAGCAGAGAAGGCAGTGAGGCAGGCAAACGCCCAAACAAAGGAAACACTAGCACGAATAGTAACAGAAGGGGACAAGACTTTTTATAGATACATTAGTGAAAGGAGAAAGTCCAGAGGTGATATTGATGTGATCAAAGGGGATAAGGGGAAGTGTGTGGAGGAGCACCGAGGAAAAGCATCTATCCTAAATAAATACTTCTGCTCAGTATTTACTGAGGAGTAGGTAGGGCAGGACCCACAGCTCAGCACCATGGGCACAGGGGGGAGGGAGGGAGGTGTGCACAAGTCCCTTCACAAAAGAAAGGGTCCTACAAGGGCTCGCTAAGCTCAGGGAGGACAAGGCAATGGGACCTGATGGCATACATCCCAGGGTACTAAAGGAGCTAAAGGTGGCACTAGCAGAGCCATTATCAAAACTGTTTAGTGAGTCTCTGAGCACAGAAAAAGTCCCAGAAGACTGGAGAAGGGCTCATATGATCCCGTTCCAGAAGAGTAGTAGCAGGGAGCAGGCAGGGAACTACAGACCAGTCAGTCTTACCTCAGTAGTGGGCAAGAGTATGGAGGCACTCCTTAAGGAAAGGATAGTGCAACACCTGGAATCCATAAGAGCACAGGATCCAAGACAGCATGAGTTTACAAAAGGAAGGTCCTGTTAAACTAATCTCATATGTAACCCCTAGGTGGCGCTATCCCAAGGGCTACTACCCTTGCCTGCTTGGCTAGTAGCAGGTTAAGGGGCCGAGGTTCTGTTACAGGTGCCTCCACCCAAATGTCAGGGTTGGTATGAGTCAAACTAACTAGGCCACAGCCCTCTGGGACACTGTGACCCCCCCCTTGTCTCCTGCTAGTGGCTCACACAATACACACTGTTAACCTTGCCAATACCCCAGATATGCTTTGTACATACACCTATATTTGACACTTACCTCCAGGACTGGTTCCTTCAGCTGGCTCTGGGGACCCAATGTAAAATAAGGTGATGCAATACAAAGAAGCAACAATGCAATGCCTTCAATATAAACTGACTCCACAGTCAATGTAACTTGCAGAAAAAAGTAGATCTGATTTATTCAGGGGACTATAACAAAGATGGGGGATAATCAGGTTAGTCTGCTTAATCACACTAAAAATCACTCTGCTGTGCATGCAATCAAAGTCCCAATCAGTTATACTCTCAGGGTACCCAGGATGGAAAAAAGGGCTAGCCAGGACTGTTGCTCGGGGTAGGCTAGCATTGCAGCTGGTTGGAGCCCTGTGAAGAAAGAAACAACATGCACACACCCCAATAGTAATCCGGAGCCAGAGGGCTCAGTTCGTGGAAACAGAACAACAAAGTAATCAGATGACACACTTTTGATTTGAAAAATGGTTGCAGGGAGCTACCCTGATAGTTACTCACAGTTCCCAACACTGAACACAAGGCGGATGATAGATGTTGTGGATTGCCAGAGGAGTCAGGGCCTAACTGCATTAGGCAGAAATGGATTCAGTTCAAATTGGGCTGGGTACAGCTTCCAGCCCTCAGCACACAGTTCAGCTTGGGAGAAACCAGATCGTGACCCCCCTCCAGTTCACAGCATATTTATATGTATCTGCTAGCAACACACAGTTCAAGCTGGGGGAAAACCAGATTGCAACCCCCTTCAGTACACAGCACATTTATAAGTAAAAGGATTACTGTACCAGGCAAACTGCTTCCCGATCCCGATCACAAAGTCACTGCTCAAATTCAGGGCTCATATGTAGCTGAAGTTCCTGACTGGCCAATCGCATTTAGCAAAATGTTCGGTCTTCTACAGGTTGAGCCTGGTTTCACTTCAGTAGTTTCTTTCACTCTTACACACTCGGATTCAGTCCAAAAGTACTTTTTCCTCTCCCTCGCAGGGCAGAATCAACCCAGCAGGCCAGAAGGCAGGCCTTCCACAGTTCTCCCGTGCAAACTACTGAGCAAAAACGTCCGCTCGAGTATCCGAGCTGTTGCTCTTTCAGCTTCCAACTTAGATCTAGAAAGCCCAGGGGCTTTTACTCAGATCCAAAAGGTTCGGTTGGTCAGTTCAGGTGTCAGTCACAACAGGCTCCCTCTATAGGTGCAAAAAGGCACCAACAGTCCAAAAACTACAATTCCCAGAGTCTCACTCCACACAGCCCCATTTCAGCAGGCTCCATTTGAGAGTCCCAAGTACTGATTGGTCCCATTCAGCAGTTCGGGACCAAAATGGTGGAGCTACACAGAACAGTCCTTGCTGCAAATAAGGCAGGTTAGAACAAACAACAATATCTCTCTCACTCTAAATAATTATCAGCAATTAGTTACATCTTTCAAGAGCGCTCACTCGCACATTTAGCGATGGCAGAAATGGAGCGATTATTTAGCAGGCCGGGTGGGACTCGGGCATAGAAACACCAGTCCCCCCTTCAGTTTAATTATGACTGCAAGCAGGCAGCCCTTAAAGAGACAGTACATGGAGGTTTTAAAAGCACTCACTGGAAACAACATTTAAACAGCTTTTCGCCGATCACCAACCAGACTGTGAGCAAATAGACAAGCTCTTGGAAGACTTTTTGGGAACCCACATTTGTAGGGGGTTTACATATAGATTTCTTTGATTGGGTAACTAGAGTAGTGGACCAAGGGGGAGCAGCTGATGTCGCCTACCTTGACTTCAGCAAAGCTTTCAATACTGTTCCACATAGAAGATTGATTACTAAGCTGGGTAGGCTCAGGGTGGGTCAGAAGTTGGTCAACTGGGTGGCAAACTGGTTGATGGGCAGAAAACAGAGAGTGGTGGTAAATGGTATACAGTCAGAAGAGATGCAAGTCACAAGTGGGGTGCCTCAGGGATCAGTCCTGGGCCAGTCCCCTTCAATACCTTTATCAGCGACATTGCAGATGGGCTGGAGGGTAAGGTTTTTCTGTTTGCAGATGACATCAATGATCTGCAACAGAGTAAATGATCCAGATGGGGTGGGCAGAATGAGAAGAGATCTGGATAAACTGGTACAATGATCGGAAGAGTGGCAACTGGGGTTTAACTCATTTAGAACACAAGAGCTCTTTGAGACTTCCACCACTTGTGCCCTGTATACTCTTAGCACTGCATCCTGGGCCTTTCTAAGCAAAATCAAGCCATAATCAGCATGCTACAAACAAATGTGAATACCTCTTGAATCGTAAGTGCTACACACAAAGTATGAGTGGCAAAGTTGTTCAGCATAACATTATATTTCCAATGGTGCTATGTAATCAATTGTAATCAATTCAGTTTTTATTTTATACTAGCTGAAATACCAAACAACTGTGTTTTTTTTCAGATTTTTTCAAGGTGCTTAGATGAGGTTTGAGAGACAGATGTCAGCTATGCACACCGTACCTTAAACAAATGTGAATAATTCCTAAAGCATACATGATAGACACAAAGTATCAGCAGCAAAACTGTTCAGCACAAAAATACCTTTCTAACAGTGCTATGCAATCAATTGTAATCAGTTTGGTGTTTATTTTATACGACCTGAAATGTCAAACAACTGTGTTTTTTTTTTCCAGATTTATTCAAGGCGCTTAGGTGAGGCTTGAGAGACAAATGTCAGCCATGCACACCATACCTTAAACAAATGCGAATAACTCCTAAAGTATACATGACAGACACAAAGTATCAGCAGCAAAATTGTTCAGCACAAAATCACCTTTCAAATGGTGCTATGCAATCAATTCTAAGCAATTTGGTTTGTTTAATATTTAGGTAAAAACTGCTGACTTCCTCAGACATTTCCAGGCCTGAGTGAAAGTTAGCTGAGTATGTCTACAGTTGTTATTGGCCTGAGTGGCTATGCTTTCAGACACCACCTACAGGTGTATCTAGGCCTGAATGAGTTAACGCAAAGAAGTGCAAGATCATGCACATAGGGAAGAGAAACCCTGAAGCCACCTATAGTTGGGAGGGGAGTTGCTGGCAATCACAAGGGAAGAAAGAGACTTGGGCATCATCATCACAGATGACCTGAAATCATCCAAGCAGGCCACTAAAGCAGTAGGTAAGGCTAGAGGGATGTTGGGGTGTATTAGTAGAAGTATCGCAAGTCATAAGAGGGAGATAATAATCCCTCTTTACAAGACACTGTTCAGACCCCATCTGGAGTACTGTATACAGTCCTGGAGGGCGCACCTGCACAAGGACATTAACAAAATGGAGGCAGTCCAGAGAAAGGTAACCAAAATGGTGCAGAGACTGCATCAGAAATATGAGGACAGATAAATGGAGCTCAATATGTATACCATAGGGCAAAGGATGGAGAGCGGTGATATGATCAAAGCATTCAAACATCTTAAGGGAATTAAGGGCAGTGGAGACCAAAGAGGATGCTGGGAACCTCCACAAAGGAGACCCACAGGAGGGTGGCATGAGACCCCACAGGGGAAGGAAACACCTCCTGGTGGGGGATTCCATTGTTAGAAAGGTAGAACTGGGGGAGGGAGGGGAGAGGGAGGCAAGGTGCCTGTCTGGCACTGTGGCTTGGAGGGACAGGGAGTGAATCCTCAGGATCACGGGAGCAGCTGCACGGGGGAGGGAGCTGGATGTCATTGTCCACCTAGGGACAAATGATCTGGCTGGGAAAGGGATCAGAGCAGTGCAGGAGGAGTCTGTGGAGTTAGGGAGGGGCCTTAGACAAGTAGCACGCACAGTAACCTTCTTGGAAGTGCTGCCTGTCTATGGCATAGGTGAGGCTACGGTGTTCTGCACCATGGGATTCAATCAGTGGTTGAAAAACTGGTGCAGCGCTCAGGGTTTTGGCTTCACTGGGGACTGGGGGTCTACCTGGAGGGATGCAGGCTTATACTGCTGCGATGGTCTGCATCTGTCCAGGAAGGGAACCAGAATCCTAGGTGATAGGTTTAAATGTTTCACTGGCAAACATTTAAACTAGCCAAGGGAGGAGGCACTGAAAAGAAGAAGGAAAATCCTAGCCCCCCAAAAAATCAGGATCGTTAGTGAGGTAAACACCAAGATAGAGAGGCTGAGAGGGAGAAGAGCAGGGGTAAATGGAGAAAAAGACAAAGGCAGTAAGGACAGGGATGGGGCAAAAAGGGGTAAGGCCATCAAGAAATGGAGGGTAATGAGTACCATTGCCCACAGTCTAGGTAACAAGCTCCCTGAACTGGTGGCCTTGATGGAAGAGGGATGCCTGGATATCGTGGCAGTCAAAGAAACATGGTACACAGAGAACCATGACTGGGATGTCAACATACCAGGGTACACAATCTACAGGAGGGACAAGAAGGGTAGAAGAGGAGGAGGAGTAGCTCTCTATGTAAGGGAAGGGATCAAAGCAATGGAACTAAAGGGCAAACAGGGAGGAGAGGAGGCACTGTGGGTCATCCTGGAGACTGAAAATGATACCACAATCCACACAGGGGTTGTATACAGACCACCGTCTCAGGGGGAAGAAATGGACAAGAAAATGATAGAAGGCATCCTTAGGATGGAAGAGAATGGGGAGATATTGCTGATGGGGGACCTGAATATACCAGATGTTAACTGGAGCACCTTTGTTGCAGCCGCATCCAAGAGTAGGGCCATTCTCGATGCCCTACAGGGGGCATGCCTCAGACAGCTAATGTTGGAACCCACTCAGGAAGGAGCCATCTTAGACCTAGTACTCTTAAATGGGGATGGAGAGAGGATCTCAGATCTAGAAGTAGGTAGCCATCTGGGAACAAGTGACCACCAAACAGTGTGGTTCACGATAAACTCAGCTGTAGAGTCAAGCCATACAAAAGTGATGGTACTGGACTTCAGGAGGGCTGATTTTGTCAAAATGGGAGAGTGTCTCTGAAAAGCACTAGCAAACAGGCAAGAAGGAGAGATGGAGCAACAATAGGGAAACATCAAAACTGTCATCACAGAGGCAACAGGCCTTTGTGTGAAGCAAATAAACAAATCAAATCAAAAGAAAAAAACACTATGGTTCTCAAAAGAGGTGGCGGTGAAGGTTAGGGAGAAAAAGATAGCATTCAGGAAGTATAAGGAAACACAGAAAGAGCAGGACGGAGAAATGTACCAGTTAAAGCAAAAGGAAGCGGGGATGACAGTCAGAATAGCAAAGGCCCAAACCGAGGAAAAGATAGCCAACTTGGTTAAGAAGGGGGATAAAACCTTTTATAGGTACATTAGGAAAGAAGAAAGACAGAGAGAGGGTTACTGAGGCTAAATAAAGAGGAGTATATGTGGGCAGAGAGGGACAGAGAAAAAGCAGGGTTACTGAACAAATACTTCTGCTCAGTATTCACAAAAGAAGAGGAGATGGAGGTACCTAATCCAATCAATAGAAACACTCTGGATAGGGGGGTCAATATCAGTCCTTTCAAAGATGAAAGGGTTCTGAAAGAACTCCTAAAACTGAAGGTGGACAAAGCAATGGAGCCTGATGGGATTCACTCCAGAGTTCTAAAAGAACTAAGGGGAGAACTAGTAACACCACTGAGTACCATTTTTAACAAATCATGGGAGAATGGTGTGGTACCTGAGGACTGGAGGAGGGCAGATGTAATTCCCCTTCACAAATGTGGGAGCAAAACAGAGGCAGGAAACTACAGACCTGTCAGTTTGACCTCAGTGGTAGGGAAAATGATGGAATCACTTCTGAAGGACAGAATTGTTGAGTACCTGGAGGCCAGTGGGGCACAGAACCCAAGGCAGCATGGATTCACAGTGGGAAGGTCATGTCAGATGAATCTAATCGATTTCTTTGACTGGGTGACCAAAGTAGTAGACCAGTTAGGGGCTGTGGACATGGCCTACCTAGACTTTAGCAAGGCATTCGACACAGTCTCACACAAAACATTAATAAACAAATTAGCCAGCCTGGGAATGGGTCCCAGAGTGGTAGCCTGAGTAAAACATTGGCTGGACAACAGGACGCAGAGGGTAATAGTAAATGGAGTCCACAGTGAAGAAAGGGGGGTTACTAGTGGGGTAACACATGGTTCAGTACTGGGTCCGGTCCTTTTTAATGTCTTTTATAAGTAACATGGCAGGTTGGAGGAGTGGTCAAATGTATGGCAGCTTAGATTCAACACTAAGAAGTGCAAAGTAAAAACCCAGGAGAAGAGTATACAATGGGGGGTAAGATACTGACAACAACAAAAATGGAACGGGACCTGGTGGTAGTTATATCAGATGACCTAAAGGTGGGCAAACAATGTGAGAAAGCAGTAAGGAGGGCTGGGGGGATACTGAGATGCACAGGGAGAGGCATGACCAGCACAAAACAGGAAGTTATCATCCCTCTGTACAGACAGTTGGTGTGACCCCATCTGGAGTACTGCATGCCGTTCTGGAGACCCTATGTCCACAAAGACATAGACAGGGTGGAAGCTGTCCAGAGGATGGCAACCAGATGGTGCAGGGTCTGCACCAGAAGCCATACAAAGAGAGACTAAAGGAGCTTAATATGTATACCCTCAAGGAAAGGATGGAGAGGAGGGACATGATAGAAACTTTCAAGTACCTCAAGGGAAACAACAAAGTCCAAGAGGGTAGCATCTTTCAGAAAAAGAGATGTGCAAGAACAAGGGGGCACAATTTGAAGATAGAGGGGGGGACGGCTCAGAGGTAATGTGAGGAAGTATTTTTTTCATAGAGAGGGTTATGCATGCATGGAACAGCCTTCCTGAGGAGGTTGTGGAGTCAAAAACGGGGAATTCAAGAATGCGTGGGACAGACATAAGGCAATTCTAGTTGGTGGGTAGGAGAAAGTAGGCTACTGGTTAACTAGGATCTTCAGCTTATCCATTAGGTAGGGGAAATGGGCAGACTAGGTGGTCCAAGCAGTCCTCATTTGCCATCAGATTCTATGTTTCAAATCCTATGTTAACAAGGTGAAAGAGTCTAACATGTTTCAATATAAGAAAAATAGCAGGACAAGAGGACACAGCATGAAATTAGAGGGAAGCCGATTAAGGGGTAATGTGAAGAAGTTTTTTTCACAGAAAGGGTAGTGGTTGCATGGAATGGCCTACCTCATGAAGTGGTGGATATGAATACAGTGCATGGCTTCAAACAGGCATGGGATAGGCATAAGGGAGCAATACAGATGAGTATGAATAGATAGACCATTGACAGAGTAAAGGCCTATGGCATATTCATAAGATAGAAAAAATGGGCAGACTGGATGAGCCTTGTGGTCCTTATCTGCCGTCCACTTCTATGTTTCTATGTTTCCATGTACTCAGGTACAAACATTTGACAGGAAAACAATATATAATACAATACTGCACGTAGAAAGAAGCGTGAAAGTGCCCTTTAATCCAACAGAAATTTGTATTAAAATAGTTGACATGCCCACTGGCTGGGCAACTATGGCAGACTAAGTGTTAAAAATAACAAGTACAAACAGATAACTGACAGATTCTGCCTTAGAGATTCTTGCTCCCAGGTATTGGAAAGACAAGAACACCTTTTCCTGGAGTGTGCTTACATTCAGACATTTTGATCTTATTTAGCCAGAGAATGGGGAGAACCCTTATACACTTTTCTGACGTATTCAGAACTGCTTTATGGTGCCCTAACCAATGATATTATCATTCAGACACACTGTATGTAGTGTTCGCAGTCCTCAGGTATTACACCTGGCAAACAAGATGCATTTGGGTCACACAACAAAGGGTGATATCGTATGAGAAGATTTAGAAAAATGTGCAACTATCACTACAAGCTACATATCAAAAGGATATAAAATGTTATTTGACAGAGAAAGTGAAACACATGGGTAAATTGTGGAAAAAGGATTTCAAGGTAGGAATTTAAGTTTAATCTGCTCTTTTGTATCTAAAGTACTACTTATACTGTTGGTTTTCCTGTAAGTATTGTATACATTGAAAATAATAATGATTGTTTATGTTATATTGTTGTACATTTGAGGTTTGTAGCCCCTTTTTTCGATAAAAAGTCCCCTACTCTTTTCAAGAAATGCCATGGGATCTTTGACATCCACCTGAGCAACCACCAGAAAAGGCAGATGGGACATGGGTTTAAGGTCTCATCCGAAAGACAATCCCTGAGGAGTGCTGCATCCCCCTCATGATGCATCACAGTGTCAGTATTGGGATTTCTTTACCTCAGGTGCCTGGTGTGGGGCTTGAACCCACAACCTTCCAATCATCCAGTCTCAGAGGTGGTTGTACAACCTGCTGAGCCACTGACATTGATTTATCACATATGATGTAGGCTTTGTACTCCAGGGCTCTCCTGGCCATTCTTGGGTCTTGCCCATCGAGCTGCTCCAGTATCCCCTGCTCCTCTGGCTCTGTATCTGATGCACTCTGTATCTTTGTAACTGGCAGACATATTTCACAGGTGAGCGCCATGTTATGTAGTATACCACAGGCTATGAATATAGCACAGACCTTGTGAGGGGCATGCTATAGGGCACCACCAGGCCAATCCAGGCATAGGAAGCAAATCTTGAGCATTCCAAAGATGTGCTCCATGATGCTGCATGTGGCAATGTGTGCCACACTGTGCCTGTCCTCTGCTACAGATGCAGGGTGGAGGACAGATGTGAGGAGCTCGGAGTGCAGAGGATGGGCACTGCCCCTGTGAAGGGAAGGGCATATGTTAGTGTGATATGGCAGAACAGCCACTTGCACAGTGTCGACACCCACCACCCATGGGTCCATCCTGTATGTGCCTCTTGACCCTAGCATACCCACATCCTGGTGTCCATATGTGGTTCTACACCTTCACACCCCATGTGGGGCATTCTTGGGGGAAGGGCTCTTGCGTGTATTCACTGGCGAGGTGTTCACTGGTTGTCCCCACCTTCAAATCTCTGGCACAGGATAGAACTGTGCCATATGAAGGCACTGTGGAGCTGCTGGGGTACTGTGCCAGGACACTGGTGATGTGCTCTGTTGCTTCACACACTACCTGACAACTAATGGAGTGATGCCCTTTCCTATTCAGATAGGTGTCCACCCCATCACCAGTGGGTGCTCAGATGGCAACATGTGTACAGTCAATAGCACTGAGTTCAGCAGATAGGCACGCAACTCAGTGGAACTGCTGAATGGTTGCTGTGCACTTTGCCGGGGTGCTAGGGAATACAATGAACTAACAAGCATGTTCTAGCAGTGTGTCTTGGAACTATACAACAGGCATGAGGTGACTGACTATGAGACACCAGTGGTGTCATCCACTGGTGTCTGGAATGATCCTGTGGCCAGGAAAAACATTACAGCTGTCACCTTCAGCCCCACAGACAACACATGACTTTGCTGGGTGTCACTCCAGAGCTGGTCATGCAGGAGCTCACACAGCTGCCTGAGCATGAGCCTTTTGAGCCTGTAATAGCCCACGAGCCAGTCGTTACTTAGGACCTTGAATGTTACTTGTGGCTAGTAACGTCTGTGCGCAGCATAGTGCCTCTGCAGCCTATGTATGAGCTCAGGGTGGGCATCTGCTCTGACCTCCCACTGTACAGCCTCCTACAGTGTGTGCAGTAGGTGTGCGCTCCCAAACAGCATCTTAACTTGTTGGTTGCAGTGTGTCCACCCACCTCTGGGGGTTTTCTGGGTTTAAGCTGCCCTTTTTACAGGCGGTAATAGTGTAGCGCTGTGTTCCCAGCACTAACTCCATTGTGCAGTGTTACCATGCTGAATATCACACTGTGCCAGTACGCATAGTCCCATCCCACTCCTTGTGTGCTGCATACATTTTCTGTGCGAGAATGAGCTATCGACTTTAGCACACACTGCACCCCCATTTGAATATGGGATCCTGGGGCAAAACCCCCACAATGTAGGCACAGTCACTTTGCATGCAGCACAGTCTTTTGAATATCCAGCCCCTGAAGTCTTCCATTAGGTATGTTTTACAGTTAAAGCAAAAAATATTTTTATTGAGGTACAGTCAAAGAACTGAATTGTGTTAAAGTTCTGAAAAAGTAAGGAAAGTTACTTACAAGTGTTATCAAAAGCAGACTGCCAGATAATTACAAAGTTTTTAAATCTACTGCAGGTGGTGCGTGGCATAGCATGAACATGGGATGTGCCATGGGCTGACCCAGCACATGGGGGAGGGGGCAGGACAACAACTCAAAAATGGCAGAGCCGCAAGTGAGATATATAAGGCCACAAGTGATTTCTGTAGATCCTGCCCCCATACAAGTGATTATCAATGGCTTTTTCTGAGTTGGATCACTGTGTATCCATTTATACTATTATCATAAACTGAAAAACTTTTAATTTTTATGAAGATTTAACAGTTTCTGTTTGATTTTATTGCTCTGTTTTGAGTGCAGTAGAGGCCATTGCAATGTCATCAGGAGTTGTTGAAGCTGCTCTCCTACTAGTTTATGTTTTTTTTTCGACCTATCTAAGGCGAGGATGAATGGTCAAAGTGAGGATAAATGATTTATCCTAATTTGGAATTCTTCCGTGACTAAATAAAAGTCATATATTTATAAAGTGTATCTCTCACATACACTGTACAAATAATAGTAATAATCTTTATTTATTAAGCGCAATTCACAATGTACCAAAACACTGTAGAAAAATAAGATAAACTATTTAAAATCAATTAAAAAAAATCGAGCGTATAATAAAATAGATTAAATAAAAGTACAGTAAGCGTGTGCAAGAGTTGACTGGACATTGTAAGGCCAGAGATCACTGTCACATCTACTGTGTGTAAGAGAAAGTGAACAAAAGTTAAATTTAACTTATCAAACATTGAGTAAAATATTAATCACAGTACCAGTGGAACCAAGAGACTTATGCTGTCCCAAGAATAAGCAGGACTCCCATAGAAAATGAGACTCGGTGTCTTGTCTCTACTGTGTAAATTGCTTGTAAAGCACATTGGAACACAATGTATGAAAAGCACTACATAAATAACAAGTAAGTTCTTTTCGACAGCTCATACTACTAGTATTTAATCAAAATGCAAATGACTATAAGAGGTGCCAATTCAATATCTCTTATTTTGCCTTTCTATTTTTATTAATGTTCTCAACTCTTTTTTTTCCCTTCACTCTATCTCCTGGACTGTAAGACCATAGGGACTGTCAACTTGTTTACTAAGCAACAGCCCAGTAAAGAGACATATAAATTAATCAGCTAAGTAATTCACTGCCAGACCCTCACCCCCCCCACCGGAAAAGGTGTGAGGGGTAAGTGTGCACTTGTGGGAGGGCTGCAGGGCAGGAATGCACATTTTGAAAGGGTATCAAGAGTGAGGGGTACATACATACACATTTTAGTAAGGAGTAGCAGTAAGTATAATTTTATTTGTTGTTAATATATGTTTATTCAATTTTTAACTAAGGTCTGTACAATACAAGGAGAGGACAATAAAATATTGACTTCATGTGCTGTGTCGGATCTTTTGTTATACATAAAACTACATGAATTAAAGCAAAGAAGTCCCCCCCCTTAGGTACAGCTTGGGGGGTATCTTGTGCCATTTTCTATCTAGGCAACAATCACTGTCCTATGCTATGTAAAACCCCCTGTTTTTAGTGACCCAGAGTGGTGGTAGAGGCGCAGGTGGGGGGGGGGGCACCAGCAGGGGAACACATCCAGCTGTAATAGTTGGGTTTATGTTAAGAGGATTAATTTAGAGTGAGATGTGAGTAAGAGCAGCACCATTCCACTAGAGGGTCATGGCCACTGAAAGTGCCTATGGTACAAAGGTGGGATCCTTATTCATGGCATGGAGGAGCCAGCCATTCCATTGGGAAGAGCAAATAGCATAATCATTTAGTGAGTGGGTGATTTTTTTCCATACAATAAATTTGATTGACTGAATGCCTCCATGAGGTCAGTTCCTGGAGTTGGGGGTGAGACAAAGCTTTGTGATTGACTTCTTTGCAACCATGGGCAAGATCCCCACTAGGTAATGGAAATGAGGGTCCTGGAGTCCTCTTAGGTACTGTAACAAAAGGGAAAAAGCAGGAGAGAGTGGGACCAGACTGCCAAACAGTTCCTCCAGTTTGGTTTCTAGTCATGGGAAGAAAGAATGTAAGGATGGGCAGCTCCGCATAACATGGGTGTGAGTGGCACAAGGCTTGCCATGGCCTTGCCTTCAGGCTGGGTAATGTGCGGGATGATGACAGGCAGTGATACCTGCTGTACAAAAGAACTGAGTCAAAAGTTTTCAGGCACATTCCTCCATTGGTGGGAACTGGTGACCCTGGGGGAAGTCTCATATGCTCTGTTACATGATCCTTTGCCTAGGGAAATCCCTCTTTCCTCATCTCACATCCATGCCATATCCACAGTGCCATGTCTCTGCGCAGCAAGCAGGGCTATATGGCATATATATATATATATATATATATACATATGTGATATTATGTGGGGTTGGACTCCAGATTTGAAGAAGCTAATAAAGTAGGGAACTATAACAGTATACATACGTGTGCTCTTACCATGACCCCTTACCCTTTGACAGTGGCCTTCCGGATTGCGTACCCCTACCCTCCCTATCCTCTCGCCAGCAGCGCTTATTTCTAAGTTTATTTCTAAGTTTGCCCTTGGATGTTGTGTCTCTATACCTAACATTTGGCACATTTTGAAGTACTGTAAATATCTATGCCTCAGTCTCTTGCTTCTTTTTACTATGTAACTATGTATAATCCTGTCGACCTTTGTATGTATGTTTATCTTCCATTTCCTCGATGTGGAACCTTTGTAAATGAGCAGTTCCTGCTCAAAGGCATTTGTAATCCTAGATTTCAATAAAATAAAAATAAAATGAAAAAAATGGGGAGGAGAAATACATTGTTGGGGTTTGCACCTCACATGGGAGAGAAAGGATATAATAATTCAATGTAGATATTGATAAAACTCAGACCTTCTCAGGACGTTCTGAGTTTGGAGTTCAGTAAATGACTAACAGAGGCACCAGACATAAACTGATAAATGTGCTGGCAAGAGTATCACTCCTAAGAGTATCACTCCTAATTGTGGAAATCTGGGTCCAGTCAAGGTTAATGTGAAATCTTCCAGCCATGCTATTGGGTAGAGGAGAGGGAGGAATAATAATATAATAATATTCTTTATTTATATCATGCCTTTCTCAAACCAAGGTGCCTTAACAATAAGCTTTATTAAATAATAAATAAAACACAATACAATAATACTGAATTCATAAAATGCATTTAAAATGGTACCAGATGGAATGAGCACCTGATGTTTTGCCACACTCTCACCTGGGACTGAAGCCACAGGCTGAGGTTAGTGAAGAGAGCTGAGGGAAGTGTTAAGTGACATAATGCTGGAATGAACTGACTGTTATGGAGAAGTTCCCACTTCAGGTGCAGCCACACACCAGGTACACCTTTCAGGAGTCTGAACGATAGAAATCAGATGTGTACCACCCAGTAATACAACTGGAGTTGAGGCAGGACAAGTCCGCTTGATTGCTTAGCAAGAAATAGCTGCTTTAGTTTAATGCAAGGTGTCTGCTCTTCCCAAATGAACTGGGAGATTTCCCTGTTTCAGGTTGTCCAGGTGATGCCCGGCAATGTTGCAGGGAAATTCTGAAAGAGGTACAGAGCCCTGGGTGAGGTTAGAATGCAGACAACGTCCACTCTGTGGACTAGATTAAGCTGGAGAGACCCCCAGCAGGTGAAATGTAGCATCATCTGTTCCATGAAGGGGGTATAATTATTTTGGTATCCTGTGGCTGAGGAGTGGGCCACAGCAGTAAGTATAAACTTTAGATTATAACAGTGGTGCAAGGCAGAGTTAGACACTTGGGAGAGGAGTGAGCATGTTTTTTGAAAAGTTGCAAGGAAGGAGCAAGTTAGAGGTGAATATTTTTGTGGGATTATACATTTGGGGAGAGATACAGGAGTAGTAGCACACATTCTGTAAATGCTATGGAAACAAGAAAGTCGTGTAGCTGCATTCAGGGCTGGAAGGGAACAAAGGAAACCAAACTTTACATTTAAGAGCCTACCGGGTTAGTTTTTTTTCTTTTGGTGGGGCGGAGAGCTTGATACTGTGCCCAAGCCATTGGAGATCAGACTAGGAAGCTTGCCAGATATGTACCCATGTTGGTTTAGTAATATAATTCCATTAATAAGGACCCCAACAGAAAACTGGAAGCAACTGATTTTTGCCATTGTGCAATCTGATGTACTGTGTGTACTGAGTTGACATGACCTTGAGGAAAATTATGTTATTACTATTTAAATTACATCAGCACTCACCCAAGATTCCGCTAGCTGATCTGAAAAAGTCTGAGCAATTTTCTGAGAAACCATCAAATAAGGGACACAATAAAATGACCTCTTGAGAAATTGCAGTTCCTGCACCATGGAAATCCAAGTAGTACATTTTAAAACCACTGTGCTTTAAATAGATGAACAGTGCTTCATACTGCAGTGCCGTGTACCTGCGAGGCAAGCAGGGCCATATGTATATCTATATATATATATATATATATATATATATATATGATATTATGTGGGGTTGGACTCCAGATCTGAAGAAGCTAATAAAGTAGGCAACTACAACAGCATACATTGTTGGGGTTTGCACCCCACATGGGAGAGAAAGGATATAGTAACTCAATGCAGATATTGATAAAACTCAGACTTTCTCAAGAAGTTCTGAGTTTGGAGCTCAGTAAATGACTGACAGAGGCACCAGATATAAACTGATAAATGTACTGGCAAGAGTATTACTCCTAAGAGTATCACTCCTAATTGTGGAAAACTGGGTCAAGTCAAGGTCGTGTGAAATCTTCCAGCCATGCTATTGGGTAGAGGAGAGGGAGGAATGGGACCAAATGGAATGAGCACCTGATGTTTTGCCAAACTCTCACCTGGGACAGAAGCCACAGGCTGAGGTTAGTGAAGAGAGCTGAGGGAAGTGTCAAGTGACAATGCCGGAATGAACTGGCTGTTATGGAGAAGTTCCCACTTCAGGTGCAGCCACACACTACGTACGCCTCTCAGGAGTCTGAACAATAGAAATCAGATGTGAACCACCCAGTAACACAACTGGAGTTGAAGCAGAACAAGTCCGCTTGATTGCTTAGCAAGAAATAGTTGCTTTAGTTTAATGCAAGGTCCCTGCCCTTCCCAAATGAACTGGGAGATTTCTCTGTTTCAGGTTATCCAGGTGATGCCAGGCAATGTTGTAAGGACATTCTGAAAGAGGTACAGAGCCCTGGGTGAGGTTAGAATGCAGACAACGTCCACTCTGTGGGATAGATTAAGCTGGAGAGACCCCCAGCAGGTGAAATGTAGCATCATCTGTTGCATGAAGGGGGTATAATTATTTTGATATCCTGTGGCTGAGGAGTGGGCCACAGCAGCAAGTACAAACTTCAGATTATAAGAGTGGTGCAAGGCAGAGTTAGACACTTGGGAGAGGAGTGAGCATGTTTTGGAAAAGTTGCAAGGGAGGAGCAAGTTAGAGGTGAATATTTTTGTGGGATTATACATTTGGGGAGAGGTACAGGACTAGTAGCACACATTCTGTAAATGCCATGGAACCAAAAAAGTTGTGTAGCTGCATTCAGGGCTGGAAGGAAACAAAGGAAACCAAACTTTACATTTAAGAGCCTAACAGGTTAGCTTTTTTTTCTTTTGGTGGGGGGAAGGGGCTTGATGCTGTGCCCAAACCATTGAAGATCAGACTAGGAAGCTTGCCAGATATGCACCCATGTTGGTTTAGTATTATAATTCCATTAATAAGGAACCCAACAGAAAACTGGAAGCAATAGATTTTTGCCATATTGTAGTCTGATGTACTGTGTGTACTGAGTTGACATGACTTTGAGGAAAATTATTTTATTACTATTTAAATTACATCAGCACTCACCCAAGATTCCACTAGTTGATCTGAAAAAGTCTGAGCAATTTTCTGAGAAACCGTCAAATAAGGGACACAATAAAATGATGACCTCTTGAGAGATGGCAGTTCCTGCACTATGGAAATCCAAGTAGTACATTTTAAAACCCACTGAGCTTTAAATAGATGCACTGTGCTTTATACTGCAGGCCAGATCAATGTATAAAAACTATTGCAGGAAAACGACTGTCTGTAAACAGGGTCACATGTTGAGGAGCGGTAGGAAAATCTAAAATGCCACTTCCAGATCTCTGTCTTGAAGTGACTTAAGCCAGACATTTTCTGGACTTACAGCAAAAGAGAATTTTATGGACAAAGGCCACTTCTGAAAATATCCCATCCCACCAAAGTATAGTCTGAAAGGCCAGTTCTCTCTGCACTGTATTGGATGGTCTTGGGGGCAGAGATACAATAATCTGTTTAATCACTCAATGCTGCATTTAAGCAATGAGGCTCTCCAAGTGTGCTTTACTGTGGGATAACTACATGCCTCAGTAAGTGAGGTACAAGATGAATCTGTGTGCCTTACGCACCCGAGAAGTGCTGTTATCCCACAATTATACCACACATACTGTATATACTCTTAGCCAATCAGAACACAGGGAAATTGTCAATTATTATCACACAAACTACCACAACTACATTTACACACACCCACAGTAGGTTATGCACACTTTACACAAGCCCACAGTAAGTTATCCACATTTTAAACACACCCACAGATGTTAGCCACATTTTCAGACACCCACAGTATGTTGGACAAATGGACACAAGTGCGGAAGAATTCATTTGTGAATGAGTTTTTCATTTTGAAACTGCAGCCAGTTAAATTTGTTTTTTAAACTACCTTCTCTTCTGAGTTTTTTTTTATTGGAGTCCTACTGAAAAACAAGCAGTATTACAGGGTGAAATCAGGCTTTGAAAAGTAAAGCCAGGACTCTTGGCACTTGCATTACCCCCAGCGATAATGTGCATGCTCAGAGTCACAGCTTTACTTTTCAAAGCGCAATTTCACCCTGTAACAGTGCTCGTTTTTCAGCAGGACACCAAAAAAAACAACAACTTTCTAACTCATATTGGTATAATAGTAATAAGATTCATTTAGTGGCTGTGTTCTCACAATAACACACTTTTGTGGGGGATAACATTTATTTATTTATTTATTGAATTCTAGGATTACAAATACCTTTGAACCAGAGGTTCTTTTCCAAAGGTTCCATGTCAGATACAACATGCATTTGTCAATGCCAAATGGTGTCTCGCTGGCATTGGCATTGGTAGTGCAGGAGTTAGAGATGCATAATAGGAATGGCAGTGAAGTATTGAACTGACACCAACCTCATCCCTACCCTGAAGAGACACATTTTCAACACAGGCATTTTGGGACCTCCCTTCCTGAACAGTGGCACTGTGATTGTGTTAATCTGTCCCAAAAGTTGATTTCCCACAGCGACCACGCCATTCTGCGCCACAGGTGCAAAAATACATTTTGGGCAGAATGTGAAAAATGACAGCTGTACTGTTCATAAGGAGATGTGACAAAATGCCAGTTTTGAAAATCTGGCATGAAAATATTGCAAATTTGCAAAGTTACAAGGGTGCGTAGAAACTGCGCAACGCACGCTTGTAACACAGTCATTTTATGGACTTGTCACCAAATTTTTAACATAGGCATTTTAGGACCTCTACTCATGAACAGTGCCACCGTCATTGTCTCAAACTGTCCTGAAAACTGATTTCGTATAGCAACCACGGTATTCTGCGCCGGATGTGCGAAAACACATTTCAGCCTGGATATGTAAAATGACAGCTATACTGTTCATGAGGAGGTGTGGAAAAATGCCAATGTTGAAAATCCAGAGTGCAAATATTACAAATTCACGAAGTTACGAGCGTGCGTGGAAACTACGCAACGCACGCTCGTAAAACAGCCATTTTTTAAATTTTTTCCACCAAATTTGCAACATAGGCTTTCTGAGAGCTCACCTCATGAACAGTGGTACTATCGTGTCATTAATTGGTCCTGAAAGGTGATTCCACGCAGTGACCGCAAAATCACCTTTTGGAACCGAATAACGCCATGACTGTGACTGAATTCCTAAGGAGGGGTCCCAATAACCCCATGTTGAAAATTTGGTTTCAAAATTCCCAAAAATGTCAGAGATATGTACCAAAGTTGAAAAAACTCTATTCATGCCATTATACAGCTTACCGGCATTTCTTCAGTTCGTGGTCAGCTTTGAAGAGTGCAAACGTGTTCCCAGTCCACCAAAGATCATCGCGCCATGCTCCAGAGGTAAGTATGGGGTGAGGGTGGTGTGGGGAGGCAGAGTGCACAGAAGGTGGGCGCGGGATGCAAGAGGGCCACCAGAGTCGATGAGGGACCGTTTTCTGCTTTGCAGGCTTAATAAAAAACAAAAACATTGCTGGACGGTTTTTCTTTTACAGGGGAATTTGGCAAGCTAGGGTGAGCTCCCAGTGTGCCACTTGAGTGCTTGTTTTTGAGGGGGTTCTGTAGCCGATGGGGATTGAGCACCCCCGTCAGCACTAACAAATGGAAGCGGGGGCATTTTGCCGTGAAGTGGGCTCTCCCTTAAGCCAAATTAAACTGGGAAGGGGCATGATGCCGAGGATTGGGCACCTCCTCAGCACACACGTTAAATGGGAGGGTTGCATTATGCCAATGGGGAGTGGGCTCCCCCATCGGCAAATGAAGTGGGTCTGGGCACTCTGCAGCATGGCATGCCGCCATGTTTTGTAAACTGGTCACCAGGAAAGGCATGCCGCTGCATGAGAAGCTTGTCTGTCATTGCAGCAGACCTTTCCTTAGATCTGGTGGCCAGTTTACGTGTTGAGGGTGTCGGCGCCTGCAGCTGCCTTATTGGGGAATGAGGGACGCACCTACTGATGCGTGCCCTGCATTCACCCACAGTGACCGCACCTCCAAATCTGCTACTACTGCAGTATGTTGGCTGCGCAAGTGCGAGCCAACATAAAAATGAAACAAAATGCGAAGAGTGTGAGTTACATATGGGAATGATACAATCATGGGAACAAATAAGAAACATACATCACATTATTAGGAGTAAAGGAAGGGGGAGAGGGTACAGGATTAAGAAGCACTCATAATTGTGACTTTGTCATTAAGTGCTTGTTGCCACAAGAAGTGCAAGGAAGGGCTAGCATGCAGAGGGGGAGGAAGAGGTTGGGGGTGAGGTGGGGGAGTAAGGTATGACTGAGGAAAAAGGGGACTGGGACAGGCACGAAGGAAGTTTAGAGTATTGGTGAGGGTGTAGGAAGGCTGGGGTGGTGGGAGGGAGTAGGGGTGTAACACAGGGAGTGGGAAGGGGTAGGAGCAGAAGTAGGGTGGGTTTAATAGGGAGGGAAAGCAGTGATATCTTAGTAGGCACAATCGCCTTTGGCCTTCGACCTCTGTATTTAATCACCCACAGTAGCCATACTCCAACTAAATGGATGTTACACCCAGAAGTGCCTTATTGCAATTATGAAATGGCTTCCCTGATTTTTTTATTTTAGAATCATGTATTGAGGCTCAGAAATATAAGTATTTCTGACCTGTGCTGTTGTGCTGGAACATGTGATCAGATTCCACAAATCAAAGCATAGGATTTCCCACCCTATTTTATAATTATTCATATATCCTTTATGGAATACAGCAGTTGTTTGAAGGTTTAGTATTCTGCACCATATTGATGGTAATGTACTACAATAATCGATATGCCAGTCTACAGTTGGGAGGGTGTGGTAGACAATAATCATAGATGGCTGTACCTCTGTTAATGATGAAACTCAATAAAAAATAAATGAGTATAAAAAGTTAAACATTTTCTTTGTCTTCAAAAATTATATGTCCAATGACCTTTAACATCTAAAGACTCTGACTTTTTTTGCTTTGTAATAAAAGCTGGCATGAGTAATGAGACAATGGCTAAGTCAAACTATAGGCTATCACATTTTTACACATGAAGAAAGCATTTAATTCAACATGTTAACCTCTTTAAATGAATCCTAGAGCTTCAAAAAGAGTGCAGAGCATGACTGTGTGACAAGGGAGTTCTAATCACAATGAGTGCCATCTTTGCTGCTATTTTCAAGAGAATACCATCTGACATTCAGCCTAAACAGGTACTGTATTTGAATACCTCTAACACAGTTTTTTGTTCATATTTTCATAGGGAGAGGCTTAGGCCATGCAGGATGCAATGCTGATTATATCCAGATTAGTTGGTAAGTACCTGGAGAGTGTGAACCGGGGAAAATTGCAGGGCCCCAATGGTATCCACCAAGGGTAATGGTGGCCTTAAAGGGGGTTCTGGCAGGGCTCCTTGCTGATACTTTCTGGGCTCCTTACAGACAGGGCTATGGCTGGTGGTGTGGAAAACAGGTGATATCATCTCCTGTTCAAGAAGTGGGAAGGATCAGAGCCAGGGATTTTTTTTTAATTTATTTTGTTTAAGCAGGTAAATGGCTGACCAGAGGCCCACTTTCAGCCAGGCTAGGGTCCATGTCAAGCCTGTTGATACATACAGTTTACGTACATTTAAGTTACTTAAAATGATGAGGTGTTACAAGGAAGGATAATGCAAGTAGTAAAGGAATGTTACTATTTACCTCACCATTTGGTCATGACCTTTCTGTTTAAAAAGTGTTTTTGATCTGTGGGAGCATTGGTTGAAAGGTAAGGGGCTGGAATTTTCAGCCAGCTGCAACATGATGTGGCCCCACTAGTGGTACTTCTGACAAGATGGAGACAAAATACCCAGAGGGTTAAAGCATCAAACTGTGAATATCAAGATCCAGCACACCTGGATTTGAATCCCACAACCTCTGCCTGCACACTGTGTGACCGTGAACAAGTCACTTAACCTCCCCATGCTCCCGGGACACCCATGGAAATGAACTTCAGCTCAGTACGCCTTTCCTGGTCAAAAATTATAAAATACAAAAATAAAATAAAAGACAGACCATAGAAAATGTGGTCTGTCTTCCTGTCGAAAGTGCCACGAGCTGCACACTGTAAATGATGAATGCATCAAATATTTGTTATATGCATCATTTGTCATCTGTACATTGTGCAAAGTGTCATAAATGCATCAGAATGTTTGAAAATCTCACGCAAGCATTCTGCCACATTTACATGGGCGCAGCAGCAGCAGTACAACTGCTGCAGGTACTGTGCCCAGATCTTTGGAAATTCAGGCCTACAAGTGTAGCAGCCAAGGACCAGAGTGCTAACCCATTTGAGGTTCTCATGCTTTCTCCCAGAACTGCACAGTCTCATTTCTTCTAGTAGGAAAAGACCGTTTACAATTTACAAAAATATAGCCCACACTGCTTGGAAGCTACTGTTCAAGTATACTGCATGTTAATGCCATCCCCCCAAAATAGTTTCAAGAGTGCAGAGGAATTGATTTCCATTTAGTAACTCCCTCCTCAGGAGAGGGCATACCTGGACTGCCACTGCTGCCCTCCTGAAGTCCTGCACTGCTGCCGTCTCTCTCTTGCTTGACCGCGTGTTGGCACAGAGACATAGCCGGGCTGCAGCACAAATCTTCTTTGTCTCCTGCAACCTTCTTCCCAATGACTGCAGCTGTATTTTTTGTCCTGGTCCCCCAAGTCTGGCAGTGGGGACTGGGAGAAACAGAGAGAGACCAGGATTGTTGTTTCCTCTTTGGCATCTCCTGCACTCGCCACCAGAAGGCCAACACAAGAACAAGAGCATGTGCTGCAGGGACTCCTTCCCAGCACTCCCAACTCCACCCTTCCTTGTCAGCATGACCGATCATGGACCCAAGACCCACAAGACCACCACCCCCTGATTGGATAACAGCCCAAGGGGAATGCACAAAACCTGGGGCCAACACACTAGTTGGAGTCACATAAATGGGGATAAAAATTAAAGGCTTGGAGCACAAGGCTCCTTCAGACATGACTGCAGCCATCTTGCTGCACTCTGACCCTGCCAACTAACCAATCAGAGGGCTAGAAAGTGCTAGCAACAAGAGGAGTGGATTATGGGAGGATGATACAGTCAGACCCTCTCACATGAACTGATGGGATTTAGAGACAATCAGAGGGCAAGAAAGACCATAGGACTGATGAACAACTCTTCCTGTCCAATGAAACACTGAATAGAGCAAAAGAGGTTTCTGGGCTCTCAAGGAGCCAGGGGCACTCTGAGAGGGACACTGAGGTGTTCAGAGCTGCTGCTTGTGAGATCAAGCAAGAGGCTTAGACTGGCCAACTATCCTGCAAGCCCACCCCAGGGTTCACTCAGAAGATTCTTTGAGAACATTTTCCTGGGTTTACTCTATTCAAAGACTATCCCAGATGAGTCCTGGGAGAAGAAGTTGCTGAGAGTGAAGACTGATGTCCACTGCTGTATATCAAAGTTGCTGAGCTGTACCGAGTGGAAACAGACTTGCATTCCATTCCAGGTTGCTCCAGAGCCAGGTAAGAAGCCTGCTTGCCCTTATGTACTGGGGTGGATTGGGGTACAGTGAGCCATGGGGTGCATACCTTGAGTGCATGGGTACTCTTCATCTGGAGGAGAGACAGACTTGGGAGGTCGCTCTGGGGCTCTGGGCTCCTTGAAAATTGGGAAGCCGCTGTGTGATGCTCCTGTATCCTGAGGGGTGAATAAGAAGGCAGTAGCCAGAGAGGTGTGAGCCAGAAGGGCGGTGCTGCTTTAAAACATGCTAGAGTGTCCGAAGCTGCTGACTGTGGCTCAACCTGCTGCTGTGTGCTGTTCCCCACCTCATTTGAAGTGCTGCATTCATGGGTCATGTGAGTGCTGACATTGGTGTCTGGGATTTTTGTACTTTTCTCACTTTGGATTACAATTTGATTTTCAAGCCTTTTGGGATTTCAAGCTCTTTTAAGCTGTGCCTAGCACACTATGGCCTGTTTGGAGGTGGGGGGGGGGCTAAATTGCAAGCTTGCTAACTTTCATCAAGTGCGCCACTGAAACAACCAGGGCAATATAGCTGCCAGACCTCCGCCGGGACTCTAGTATAATTCCTTGCTACCTAGAGTCATTTGGTATTTGCATCATACTTATTTATTTTATTTATTTATTTACTGAAATGTTTCACCAGGAAGGCACACTGAACAACAAGTTGCTCATCTCCCGGTGTGACCTGGAGGGGGTACTATTGGATGAAGAATTAGACATACAGTTTAACATTTAAAACATACAAGAAATTAAGCATTCAATTACATTTGTAACAAGACAATTAAAAAACATAAATAATCATTCAGTCGCTTTTGTAACATAACACAATTAAATATATCATACCTGTGAAATATGCATTTAATTACAAGTGGCATATCTGAGGAACATAGCACATAGTGGTGAAGGGGGAGGAGAGTGTGCTGAGATGCAGGCTGGGGGGTGGAAGGTTTAATAGGTGATGTGAGTCATGGAGAGGAGCACAGGCATATGAGTACAGTTAAGGAGGGTTAAAGCAGGAGCAGTTAGATGAGAGAAAGTTATGTAAGGCAGAGGCAAGGGAGTGGGAGAAGGAGGAGTGCCATATTTGGGGGGGAGGGAGTTCCAGATTTGCAGGAAACGATGGGTAAAGCCTGACTGACAGATGAGAGTGGTATGACGTGGGACCAACAAAGTCTGAGTGACAGAGGATCTGAGGGAATGGGAGGGGGGAGGCGGGGAAGAGAGCAAACATAAGAGGTAGGAGGGAGTTCTCCTGACCAAAATTTAGAAGTGAGTTTGGCACAATGAGTGAGGTGCCTGTTGGCAAGCGGGGGAAGGGAAATGGTATGGTAGAGGTCACAGTGATGAGCGCGTGATGGAGCATCAAGGGCAAATCAACAGAAGGAGTTAAATAGTGTCCAGTCTGGTTAGGGAGGATTTGGGAGCGGCACCACAGACTACATCACAGTAGTCAAAAATGGGGAGGATTATCTTCTGGACTAGTTCACATCGCGCTGTAGGAGGGATACAGCTATGGTTCCTGAATAAGGTGCTAAGCTTGGGGCACAGTTTTTTCAGGATGGCGTCAATGTGGCCAGAAAAGTTGAGATGTTGGTCCAACCAAACCTCAAGGTATCTGAATGAGGAGGTGTCCTCTAATATTGTCCCATCAAGGGCATGGAAAGATGGTAAAGTGTGGAGCCTAGAGAGTCTCTGCCTAGTGCCAAAGGTCATGGAGAAAGTCTTTTTGGCATTTAAGAATAGTTGATGTGAGGCAAACCATAACTGAACCTGGTGAAAGTCAAGCTGAAGGGTGGTTGCAACATCAGCAGGGCATTTGCCAGACAAGAACAGGATAGTGTCGTCGGCATACATATGGCTAGAGGTGGAGGGGGAGCATACTGAGGGTAAGTCATTTAGGAAGATGGAAAAGAGAATGGGCCCAAGCACCGAGCCCTGTGGGACTCCAGTGGAAGTGTGGGGGGGGAGAGATTGTATCCTGAATCTTGACTGATTGTGTTCTGCCTCAGAGGTAAGCTCTAAACCAGTTTTGGAAAGAAGTAGACAACCCAGCAGCCATAAGGGAGCCACGAAGTAGGGCATGGGAGACTGTGTTGAATGCCTTGACGAGGTCAACAAAGATGGCAGAGGTAATGAGGCCATTATCCATCCCAGTGGGAATGGAGTCAGTGATCCTGAGTACGGAGGTGGTAGTGGAGTGGTTCTTCCGAAAACCAGATTGGAACGGGATAAAAAAGGAAGAGTCATTGAGGAAGGAGGTTAGCTGAGAGAGGACCAGGTGTTCTTGGCTAGTTCAACAAGGGCAGGGAGTAGAGGGACTGGGTGAAAATTTGCAGGGGAGGAGGGGTCACCACCCTTTGGGAGAGGGAGGACCACAGCATGTTTCCAGTATGAGGGGACAGATGAGGATGAGAAGGAAAGATTTAAGATCAAGGAGAGAGGGTAAGCTATAGCAGAAGCTGAAAGGAAGAGGAGTTTAGGGTCAAGATCATCCGGCAATGAGCCTTTGGAAAGATTAAGAGAGAGAAGGGCCATTAGTGTTTCTTCTGGGGAGACCACAGAAAAAGAGAAGGAAGGATGGGCATGGAGGGGTTGAGTACTGGGTGTGGGAGGTTGATGAAGGGGGAGGTTAGAGGGGAGTGACTTTAGAAGTGCTGTGGCACAGGAGGCATAAGAGGAGTTAAACTCTTGAGCCACTGCACATGGTTCGGAGACCAATGAGTTGCTTATTTTAAGCACAGGGGGAGGTGGATGTGAAGGGGGGAGAATAGGGTGTGGACCACTTTCCAGAATTTGGAGAGGGAACTAATGTTTTTGAGAAAAGATGATTAAAAATATTCAGACTTGGCAAGTCTGGTAGCTTTTGTGCGGGCATTTCTTAACATGCGACATCATACTTAACATCATACTTGAAACTGTAGTTCTAGTACTGGTACCAATTAAAGAGTTTACAGCACCCTATATAAAGTAATTCATGTTTTTGTGCCCCTTGATGAGGGTGTTTCCTCAAATGTGTAGGATCTGAGTGTGGTAGAGACCCACATTACAGTGGCTGTTGGGGTGCATTACTATAGGTTGGCAGTGCTCAAAGTGACTTGCAACTGCTTAACTTTTCCTTCCCTTTCGGCTGCCAGGCCAGTGTTCTTAAAGCACTGTTAATTATCTGAATTTTCCTTCTGTGAGTGAGCTCAGTTTGTACAATCTGACTGAATTACTTATTAGTAAAGGTAACAACTGTCTTTGTAATCCCCAGGGGGTGGTCCAGCCCAGTGTAGGGAGGCGGGTAGGTACTGCATCCCAGAGGGTGGTGCTACACACAACAACTGGCCAGGGGCATATGGTGCAGCAGGTGCAGTGGCACCTAGTGGGCCCACGAGGTTTGAGGGGTCCAAATCATAATTTTGATGTTTTTTGAAAACTGGGGAGGGGCCTGTAACATCACCTTGCAACAAGGCCCTTTAGGAATTTGCTACGCTACTGCAACTGGCCCACTTATTCTCTCTGGATGGAGGCACAGCACTATTTATTATTTGTTCTGGGATAAACCCCACTATTCACAGGAGAAAGAATGAACCTAAACCCTTCAACCAGATGGGCCCTGTATAGTTACCAGGCAGGAGTGTGAGCCTGGACACGGTGTCATGGGGGTCACTATTTTATCCCCTTATAAGGGTTCTCATGACATAATATGAAGAAGTCAACAGAATAAGGCCATTTGGTCTATCTAGGCTGCCCGTATTGTTAACCGATAACTCGTATAATGTTAACTGGTGGTTGTAATCTTGATTGGGGAAACTGGGCCAGGGAAGAGTATTTTGTATCAGAAGTAGGGCTGGCACAGTCTATTATTGACCAAATGAGTATAAACCCTCACAATCTTAAGCAATTAATTTTGGATCTGTTATGTGTTAGTAATTCAAATAAATCTTAATGGTTTTGATGTTTTCCCTGGTTACTTCTCAGATCATTAGGCAATTTATTATATTTGAAAAACAAATCAGCAGAAGGGCTTTGTGAGAATTTCAAGATTTCACTCTTAAAAATGTTTTGACTATGTCTCATTTATATGTGATCTTGAAAATGTAAGGTGGGCTCATCTTGAATTCATTCCACTCAGACAATTCTTAGACATTCTTAAAAACTGGATACCATGGGAGGAGGCTTAAGCCGTAACTGTCTGTACTGTTTGTAAATCTACTAAAATCTACTACTACTATAGAGAGTGTGATACTGAATGTGTATATTTGTCTTGGATGGTGCAATAGAAAGAGATTCCCAAAATATAAACTAATTTTGTAACCATGTGTGATAGACATGCTCTTATAAAAAAGATGAATTAAATGTTGACTGGACCTATGGTATGATAGTAGCCATTTTAGCATTTTTTTTTGCACCCCAGCTCTCCCTGTCCAACCACTCCTTCGGGTCTCCTGGACCATCTGTCTGCCCACCCACCCAACACCAGCCCTTGCCTCATATTGAGACCTCCCAGGTAACCCGGCGTGTCCTTTCTCTGGACAGGTCCCCCTCCTCCGAGAGGGAAGGCACTGGTGGGGAGGCCAGTGCACTCTTAATTGGCCTGGGTGTTACTGAGGTGGGTCGGTCGTGGGACTTGGCGGCAGCGGGAGCCGAAGACTGTCATCCGGCCAGACAGTGAGCTGTTTCCTTGTTTTCTCCCTGAGGGGGAGTGGCGTGACACAGACATCAAGGCATCCCAGATGGAAATCCAACTGCTGCACCGGCAACCCAAAATGTTTCACAAAAATCAGTAAAGTGGGGAAAAAATATTTGCCATCATGGGCTAAATACCACAAATTGTACAATGAATATCCTAAAGTGATGAGACTGGCCAATTCTACTTTTTTAAATACCACCTGTCAGATTATCTTAAAGGAATACTACAGACAAAGTTTGCAAAAACACATGGGGTGGGATATTCAAAAGAGTTGTGCATGGAGCAACAGGGGTGCGCCATTTGCAACCGACCAATGCACCCCAGCGCGATATTCAAAGGGGCAAGTTGCGCTGTGCATCTCCCAATGTGCTGGGGTGCATGTATGTGGCGCAAGTGCAGGGGGGTGCCCATGCATATGCGACACATCCCGATATTCAACCCGGGATGTGCAGCATATATACTGGCACAAATCCACCTTGCGTTGCTCAGGGGGCGCCAAGTTGTGCCTGGTAAATCCAGGAACAATTCCTGGCCACCCACAGGTGAGCTGCCGTAGTGCAGGGCGCAATACAGCAGCCGCCTGCTGTCGGTGGCCAACTGCCCACCCAGATCACTGCCCACATGCTCCCTGCCCAAGGAGCGCTGTGCCCCCTTCCCATCGCCTGATTGCAGGTGTAGATGTAGTACATCCCTCATGGTCCAGTGGACTGCATTCCAACGCCCAATCACAGGAATATGATTATTATAACCCTGGTGGTCCAGTGGACCATTTCCAATGCCCGATTGTGGGCATATGATTATTACATCCCCGGTGGTTCAGTGGACCGCTTTCCAATGCCCGATCGCGGGCATATGATTATTATATCCCTGGTGGTCCAGGGGACCACTTTCCAATGCCTGATCATGGACTATGATTATTATAACCCTGGTGATCCAGTAGAATCCTCCCCCCCAAGCGCCCGATCGCGGGCGAAATACCGACGACACCCTGGTGGTCCAGTGGTACCCCCTCCCACCCTTCACTGAGGCCCCTGCCACCCAATACCCTCCTCATCTCCTCTTGAATCCCCCCTCCCAGTCTCAGTCCATGCCCTCGTGTCCCTCCCCTTCTCATCTGAGAAACCCCTTCTGTGTTGGTCTTGTTTATCCCCTTCAGATACTTAAAGGTCTCAATCATATACCCCCCCATCCCTCCTCTCCTCCAGTGAATACATATTCAACTCTCCCAGCCTGTCCTTATACAGCTTGCTCTCCAATCCCTGGATCCTCTTTGTGGCTCTTCACTGCACCCCCTCTAACAATCTGATGTCCTCCTTCAGGAATGGGCACCAGTAATGCATGCAGTACTCCAGGTGGGGCCTGACCAATGACCTATACAGGGGCAGGACAACCTCCCTCCTTCTGGAGGAGATCCCTCTTGCAATACACCCCAGCATTTTGTTGGCTTTTGCTGCCATCTTCCTGCACTGAGCAGAGTTGTTCATGCTCCCCTTAATGATCAATCCTAGGTCCTTCTCCTCTGTGGAGCTCCCCAACTGTACCCCATTCAAGTCATAATCCCTCCCTGGTTCCTGGCTCCAAAGTACATAACCTTGAACTTCTTGGTATTGAACCCCAACTGCCATGTTTTACCCACTCCTGCAGCTTAGTCAGGTCCTTCTGCAACCCCTTCCACCCCTCTGCGTAATCTACCACAGTTCCCATCTTGGTATCGTCTGCGAACAGGCTGATCATGCTTTGGATCCCGTGTGAGATATCTGCAATAAAAATCCCAAACAGCACCGGTCCCAGTACCGACCCCTGTGGTAACCCACTCGTCACGGCTTTGGTGAGAGGTACCCCACAACCACCACCCTTTGCTGCCTTCCCTTTAGCCAGTTTGTGATCCATTTCACCATTTTTGGTCCCGCCCCCACATATTCCAATCCCCCCCCAGCCTCCCATGCGGCACTGAATCAAAGGCCTTGCTGAAGTCTAAATACAGGACATCCACTGCATGGCTCTTGTCCAGTTTCTGCGTCACCCAGTTATAGTACTCTACAAGGTTTGTCTGGCAGGATCTGCCCTCTATAAACCCGTGCTGTTGATCATCTTGGAGACCGTTTTCCTCTAAGAAGCTCACTAACCTCTCTTTTAGTATGGTCTCCATGAGCTTTCCCACGATTGATGTGAGACTCACTAGGCTATAGTTTCCTGCTTCATCCTTTGGGCCACTTTTGTGGATGGGCACCACTTGAGCCATTCTCCGGTCTTGTGGTACACATCCCGTGTCCAGGAAGGTATTGAACAGGTCAGCCAGTGGCCCTACCAGGACCTCTGCCAACTCCCATAGTACCCTAGGGTGAATGCCATCAAGTCCAGGTGCTTTGTTCACCCTTAATTCCCTCAACCCATCTAGTATCCGGCTCTCTGTAATCCCTACATCTGCTATCCCCTCCCCCCTACTCATCCACCCCTGGTCTGGGGTATCTGCCCCCCCTTCTTTTGCGTGAATACAGAGCAGAAGTATTCATTCAGTGCCTCTGCCTGCTCTGCCCCTTTCTCCACACACACACACACACACACACACACACACACACATATCCTTCTTACTCCTCATCAGCTGATCTTTGCTCTTTCTTCTCTCTCCAATGTAGTGGAAGAAGTCTTTTTCTCCACTTTTAATTCCCTGCGCTAGTCTCAGCTCCCTGGACACCTTGGCTGCCCTGACCAGTCTGGTAACCTCCCTGGACTTCTCCATGTACATATCCTTATCTTCACCCCTTCCCGATTTCCTGTACTTTCAAAACGCTGCCCTCTTGGCCCTCACCCCTTCCACAACCTCCTGTGTCAGCCAACTGGGTTTCTTTACCCTTCCCCTCTTGCTTTTCTTCCTAGTGCAAGACTCCATTGCCTCCACCAGCCCTTCCTTTATGATGTCCCATTTCTGGTCTGCATCCATGTGTGGTTGCATTCCTGCCAGGTGCCTGCCCACAATTCCCCCATCTTCTTAAAGTCTGCCCCCCTAAACTCAATCACCCTTGTACCCATGTTCCCCTCCCCATGTAGAGTACGAACCACACTGAATAGTGATCACTCCCAGCCAGTGGTTCCTCCACTTCTAGATTCCTTACAGCTTCCCTGTTATCCAGTACAAGGTCCAGAGTCCTGGACCAGCTGTGTCAGGAAGCTGTCTTGAAATGCTCCTAGCGGGATCCACTTCCTTGCAATCGTGGTGGATGGGGTGCCCCACCCACCCGTTAGGTTGAAGTCCCCCACCACCACTGTGCTCCCCTTCCTGAAGACCCTCCTAATTTGTTCGGCTAATTCCCTATCCAGATCAATCCCCTGAGCCAGTGGCCTGTACACCACCCTCATTCTCAGTGTCCTATTCTTTGCATCTTAGAACTGCATCCATAGTGCTTCTGTCCACCCCTCCTCCCCTTCTTCCCTTACACACTTTATCCCTTCCCTTACATAGATCACCACTCCCCCCCCCAAAACCCCTTAGCCCTATCCTTTCTGAATAACCTGAACCCCGGGATCATCATATCACAGTCCTGGTACTGGTGGCCCACGTTTCCATGATGGGAGCAATGTCCACCCCTCCACCACCAAGAGAGCCTGTAACTCAGCTGTTCTATTCCTTAGGCTTCTTGCATTCAGTGAGACCACCCTCCAGCCTGTCTCCTCCCCTCCCCTACTCCTATTCTTCCCCCCTTTATCCCTCCCTGTGCCACTACCCCACTGCCTTTACCCATAACTAGGGGTGTGAGCTCACTATGCTCCCCTTTCTGGACCCCTTTCCTATCAGAGGTCCCCTTGCCACCCCCATCCTAGTTTAAATTCATCTTTGTTGATATATACCCCATCTATTCCCCAATTTAGTACTCCCTTCCTCTCCCTGCTCAAATATAACCAGTTCCCTGTGTATAGGTCACTGTTGCCCCAGGTCCTGTCCCAGTCAAACACTAATCCATACTCCCTGGTATGGAACCAGTCCCTCAGCCACTCATCGAACTCCTCTATCCTTTTTCTTCTCACTGTACTCGTACATGGTACCAGATGTATCTCAGAGAAAGCCACCAACACCCCCACCTCCTCACACTGCCTACCCAACTCCTGGAACCTCCCCTTTACCACCTCTAGCATCTCCCCCACCAAGTCATTTGTACCCACGTGCATCACTATGTGAGGTTTCTCCCTCCTCCATGTGCACCTGAGAAGTGCCTACCCCGCCCTGTCCACGGTCAACCCTGGAATAAACTCAACCCAGATGCGACTGTCCCTTTCTCCCCTTACACCCCACCTGACCCCTTTCAATATAGAATCCCCCAGCACTAGTACCCCCATCTTCTTGTCCCATAACCCCCTCCTCTCCTGTTTTTACTGTCTACCTTTCCATAGTCCACACTGCCCTGCTCCTTATTACCTCTATCTGCACCATTTGTGACTCCTACATCTTCCCCCATTTCTGCCTTTCCCTCTGCCTCTACCCTGCTCTTCCCCTCCCCTTTTCTTCCTTTCCCAGTATGTAATATAATGTGTATTCCTAAAGTAGGTTAAGTATATAGCTGTTGCAGCCATGGTAGGAAACCAAGATGAAGTAACCATCTTTCAATTTATTAAAGGATTGGCCATGTCTCACTTATTGTAAAGTTGCTATACTGTTAAACCTTTAAATACAGTTCACTGCAGCTGAATTCCCTGAAAAGGTTAGTGAAATTACCAGATATAACAACAGCTGTATGATAAAAACTTACAAACCTGTAATGAGTGTTTCATGGCTTTTAAACTCTAACTTGCAAACATTTTTAAGATTATATAAATTTTAGTAACTTGAGATAAATAAAGGATCAAACAGAGTCCTGTCTTAGTGTTCTGTGTTGCCACAGAGGTGCCAGATTGCACTGGGAAGACTAAGGCCAAGGGGGGAGCTGCTCAATAGAATCGGCAATGAGAATTCCACCACCATTTTAGAAGTTGTAATCCCAACCGCCCAAAAATCCTATTGTGAGAATAATCAAACATCAACAGAAAGTGACTACCACTTAGCAGTCTATACGGACTGGGTGGTGGTGTGCCTTTAAATCAAAAATACTCTTATCACTCCCACAGCTCCCCTCCTCATCTCTGATTCCTGAAATCACACAAATAACCTTCAGGAAGGCTCCTCACCACATTGTTCAGTCTAGTATTGCCCACTCAGAAATTTCCCCATGAGTGGAAACAAGCTCCAGTTGTGCCAGTATTTCAGTCAAAAAAATGGGATGAGCACGGGTTGCCCCTGAAAAAGGGACCTTCGAGGCCCAGTGAGCCAACCCAGTCATCAAAATTCAATATATAAATAATAAAATTATCACCTTATTTCTCTTTTGCAAGTGGTGTTAAAGGTCTGGGAGCAGGCACAGGGGTATCTGCTGAAAAATTAACTTTCGAGTAAAAATCAATCTGGTCATAGAAAACATCACAGCCACATTTCCGTGGTTACCATTCTAGGTGTCATGGATAAAGGATGGCTGGTTGGCTCAACTTTCATTGACCTCTCAAAGCTGTATGACATCATCAGCTATAAGATCATGTTGGATAAATAACATTAGTTGTGCTTTGAGCTAGCGCAGAAACATAGAAATGTGACGGCAGAAAAGGACCTCCAGGCCCACCTAGTGTTTTTTTGGTTTTGTTTTTCTCAGGTAGCCAAAGAATTCTGCAGGGCTCTGCATTGGGGTCCCTACTTTTTTCTAATTTAGTATTGCACCAGGACCAAGTGGAGGAGGTAAATATATCCTTGAATAGGTGTTTTAAAAATGCTGCTTTATACATTTTTTTAATCCACTTTTGCTCCTTCCTTAACAAGCCTGTGCCCCGCCCCCATCCAGACTGACACACTCAGCCCTGTCCATCTGTATCTCGTGGACTTACAGCTTCCTCCCCTATCTGCCCCATGGCTTTCTCCTGTGGTGGGGCAACTTGGGGCCTAACTGCTACAAGGATCCGTTTAGGGGGTAACCACTTTGCTGATTATGCAGTCTATGGATGGTCAGTCTTTCATGCTATCCTGGGTTTGCAGTGTTTTTCTTCTTTTCTTTTCCTTTCCTCTAGGATGCTGGCCTGGAGATATGACACAAGCACACCATGCAAGCATGTGCATGTTCACCTGTGTCCCCACCCACCCACCACCGAGCCACTCCAGAGTGCACTGCAAACTGTGGTCACAAGGGTAGCAGTCAAACACTGGAGCAGGCTGCCCTCCCTCCCTGGAGGAGGGCATCTCTGAGAGGCTCAACCCTCCTTCCCCCCGGTCAGCTCCCAATTACTCAAGCTCAATTTTGAACCCAGGTCACTGGCATCATGAGTAGTAGCACTGCCACGGAGCAGGCAAGCTGGCATGCTGAGTTACATTTTATTACAAATGAAATTGTCCTACATGATAAAAAGATGCAAGTAATTATATTTAGCCTTAAAGGAAAATTAAGAAATGATGGGGTTATTTAAAATGACTTTCAGAGAAATGACAAGTTCCACCCACCCTAAGATCATCCACCAGGTTTCCTTCTCCTGCAAAAACCCATGGGGGCAGGCTGTTCCAGGAATCCACCACTCTTTTCTGTGAAGAACTACTTCCTCACATCTCTCCTGAATCTACCCCTTTCCAATGTCATAGCATGTCCCCTTGTTCTACAGACCCATTTTTTCTGAGAAATTCTCCCCTCCTATACCTTATTTACTTCCATGAAGTATTTAAAGGTCTCTATTAAATGCTCCCTTTCCCTCCTCCTTTCCAGGGTGGGCATATTCAAGTCTGTAGCCTCTCCTCATAGGGCTGTTGATGCAGACCCTCCACAATTTTGGTTGCCCTTTTCTGAACTACCTCTTCTCTGTCTATATCCTTTCTGAGATGTGGTCTCCAGAACTGTATACAATACTCAATGTGGGTTTTTACCAGTGATCTATATAGGGCAGCACCACCTCCCCCTTTCTGTTGGTGATTCCCCTTCCTATGCACCCCAGCTTTACACTAGCTCTCCTGACTGCCTTGTCACACTGTCTGGCCACCTTTAGATCATCCAATATGATTATCTTGTTGTTCACCCAGGTCCTTTCAAAGGGGCAGTTAGTGACTGTACTCGGTGTTATATGTGATGTATTTGTGATTGTACTATCTTAATGACCCTGCCTGTTTTTCAATGATTTCAAAGCTTTTGTAACCATGCATCGTTGACACTATTATAATCATATTCTTATTCGCAAAGCTTTTGTGACCATGCATCGTTGACACTATTGTAATCGTATTCTTACTATCAAAGCTTTTGTAACCCTGCATCATTGACACTATTGTAATCATATTCTTATTCGCAAAGCTTTTGTAACCATTCATCGTTGACACTATTGTAATCGTATTCTTACTATCAAAGCTTTTGTAACCATGCATCATTGACACTATTGTAATCGTATTCTTACTATCAAAGCTTTTGTAACCATGCATCGTTGACACTATTGTAATCGTATTCTTATTCTCTTGTCGCTGTTTTATGATGTAACCTGTTTTGTATGTGCCGTCTATGTGGCCCGGGTCATGCCTGAAAATGGTTCCTGTGGACCAATGTACTTTCCCGGTTATCAAATGCATAAATAAATAAAATTTGTCCCAGGTCTCTTTCCTGCTTGGTCAATGTTAATAACACTCCATCCATTTTGTACTCTGTCCCTGGGTTTCTGTGGCCTAAGTGCATTATTTTGCACTTTTTTGCATTAAAACCCAGCTGCTTTTCAGATCTCTGCCCATTCTTTCTACCCCCACTCCCCCCTCCGCGTCCATCTGTTGCAGATCTTGGTGCCATCTGCAAAGTGGTAGACCTTCCCTTCCAGGTCCTCTGCTATGTCACTTGTAAAGGCATTAAAGAGTACTGCTCCGGCATTGAACCCTGAGGTACTCCGCCCCCCCCAGCAACCTCCCTTCCTCAGAGGGAACTCTGAACTCTGTTTACCACTACCCTGTGTCTCCTATCCTCAAACCAGTTTCTTATCCAGATTGCCATCTTGTTGCCCAACCCCAAGCTACCCTGCTTGCTTACCAGTCTTCTATGTGGAATGGTGTCAAAAGCCTTGTTGAAATCCAGGTAAGCCAGGTCCACTTCTCCTCCCTGCTCTTACTCCTTTGTCACCCAGTCAAAGAAATCTATCAGATTTGTTTGGTATGACCTCCCTCTGTGAATTCATGGTGCCTCAGATTCTGTAGCCCGTTGGATTCAAGATACTACAGAATCCTTTCCTTTACAAGAGTTTCCATTAACTTACCCACCACCGATGTCAGGCTGACAGGACTATAATTGCCCACCTCTTCCCTGCTACCAGTTATGTGAAGTGGGATAACATTTACCCTTCTCCAGTCCTCTGGCACCACTCCGGTCTCCAGTGATCTGTTAATTAGGTTTGTCAGGGGTGTGGCTAGTACCTCCCTGAGCTCCCTCAACACCCTTGGATGTACTCCATCTGGCCCCCATAGCTTTGTCCATGTTCAGGTTAGCAAGTGCTTTCCAGATTCACTCCTTAGAAAAAAGACTAGTGTCCACTTCCTTCCCATCAAAGCTTCTGATGCTTTTTTGCTATCCCTCTGCTTCCCCTTCCACTGGGAACACTGAGAAAGTATTTGTTCAGGATATTTTATTTTTTTTGTCCCCTCCATACAGCACCCCCCTTAAAACTAATAATCCCTCCCCTTGTCTTCCTTTTTTCACTTACATACCTATAGAAACATAGAAACATAGAATTTAATGGGAGACAAGGACCGCTTGGCCCACCCAGTCTGCCCATTTCCCTACCTAATGGATAAGCTGCAGATCCTAGTTAACCAATAGCCTTCTTCCTCCTACCCCAACCCCTAGAATGTCTTATGTCTGTCCCATGCATTCTTGAATTCCCCCACAGTTTTTGACTTCACAACCTCCACAGGAAGGCCATTCCATGCATCCCAACCCTTTCCATGAAAAAATACTTCCTCACATTACCTCTGAGCCATCCCCCTTCTGTCTTCAAATGGTGTCCCCTTGTTCTTGCACATCTCTTTTTCTGAAAGATGCTACCCTCTTGGACTTTCTTGATTCCCTTGAGGTACTTGAAAGTTTCTATCATGTCTCCCCTCTCCCTCCTTTCCTCAAGGGTGTACATTTTAAGCTCCTTAAGTCTCTCTTCATATGTCTTCTGGTGCAGACCCTGCACCATTTTAGTTGCCCTCCTCTTGACTGCCTCCATCCTGTCTATGTCCTTGCGGAGACTGGGTCTCCAGAACTGCTCACAGTATTCCAGATGGGGTCACACCAGCTGTCTGTACAGAGGGATAACAACTTCCTGTTTTCTATTGGTGATGCCTCTTCCTATACATCCAAGTATCCCCCAGCCCTTCTTACTGCCCTCTCACATTGCTTGCCCAACTTTAGGTCATTTGATATGACTACCCCCAGGTCCCTTTCCATTTTTGTTGTTGTTAGTACCTCACCCCCAATAGTTTACTCTTCCCCTGGGTTTTTGTTTCCCAGGTGCATTACTTTGCACTTCCTAGCATTGAATCTATGCTGCCATACATTTGACCACTCCTCCAACCTTGCCAAGTCCCTTCTCATCCTTTCCACCCCACCTTGTGTATCAACCCCATTGCAGATCTTTGTGTTGCCTGCAAAGAGACATACTTTTCCTGCCAGTCCCCCTGCAATGTCACTTATATAGACATTAAAGAGGACCAGTCCTAGAACTGAACCCTGCAGTACCCCACTAGTAACCCCCCCCCTTTCTTCAGAGTGGACTCCGTTTACTATTACCCTCTGTGTCCTGTTCTCCAGTCAATTTTTTACCCAGCCTACCATCTTGAGACCCAATCCCAGGCTGGATAACTTGTATATTAATCTTTGTGTGGGACAGTGTCACATGCCTTGCTAAAGTCTAGGTAGGACATGTCCACAGCCCCTTCCTGATCTACTACTTTGGTCACCCAGTCAAAGAAATCTATTAGATTCATCTGACATGACCTTCCTGCTGTGAATCCATGCTGCCTTGGGTCCTGTGCTCCTCTGGCCTCTAGGTACTCCACGATTCTTTCCGTCAGAAGTGATTCCATCATCTTTCTTATCACTGAGATCAAACTAACTGGTCTGTAGTTTCCTGCATCTGCCCTGCTTCCACTTTTGTGAAGTGGAATCACATCTGCCCTCCTTCAGTCCTCAGGTACCACCCCATCCTCCCATGATTTGTTAAAGAGGGTAGTCAGTAGTGTCACTAGTTCTACCCTTAGTTCTTTCAGAATTCTGGGATGAATTCCATCAGGCCCCATTGCTTTGTCCACCTTCAGTGAATGGGCTGGAATAAACCCCCCTATCCAGAGTGTTTCTGATGTTTGGTTTAGGTACCTCCCCTTCTTCACTTGTGAATACTGAGCAACGATATTTGTTTAGCATCACTGCCTTTTCACAGTCACCCTCTGCCCACCCCCCTCCCCTTTATTAAGCCTCAATATCCCTCCCTTGGCCTTCCTTCCCTCCTTGATGTACCTATAAAAGGTTTTATCCTCCTTCTTAACTGAGTTGGCTATCTTTTCCTCAGTTTGGGCCTTTGCTGTTCTGACTGCCTTCCCTGCTTCATTCTGCTTTAACTGATAGAGTTCTCTGTCCTGCTCCTTCTGTGATTCCTTGTACTTCCTGAATGCTATCTTTTTCTCCCTAACCTTCCCTACAACCTCCTTTGAGAACCATGGTGTTTTTTTACATCATTTTGTTTTGTTTATTTGCTTCACACAAAGGCTTGTTGCCTTAGTGATGGCAGTTTTGATTATTCCCCATTGTTCTTCCACCCCTCTTTCCTGCCCATTTGCTAGTGCATTCCTTAGGCACTCATCCATTTTGGCAAAGTCAGCCATCCTAAAGTCCAGGACCTTTGCCTTTGTATGATTTGACTCTACTGCTGTGTTTATCGTAAACCGTACTGTTCGATGGTCGCTAATTCCCAGATGGCTACCCACTTCTACATCTGTGATCCTCTCTCCATCTCCATTTGAGAGTACCAGGTCTAAGATTGCTCCCTTTTGATACTGCCTGAGCTATTCTTTTTTCAGTTTGTGCCTTTGCACTCCTTACTGCTTTCCCTGCTTCCCTGTTTCCCCTGATACACCTCTCTATCCTCCTCCCACTGGGTTTCCTTATACAGTACCTTCTTTATACAACCCTATTAGCTTTCAATGTTTCTGCCATGTCTTTTGAGAACCATAGCAGTCTCTTCCTTTTGCTTTTGTTCACTTGCCTGATGCAGAGGTTTGTTGCCTGCACTATGCCCGTTTTAGTTTGGCCCACTGTTCTTCTACCCCCCCAGGTCATCTCCACTTGCCGGCTCAGAAATTTAAGGGGACTTACATTTTCAAATTGTGTAATTCTGTCCAGCAATCTGTAGGTTATCTTTTTGGTTTTTCAGACTCTGTGAGAATTCACCAGCCATCACTTGAATTTTATTTTCAGTTAGTAAGAGGTTATATCCCCTGAACCAGTTTTGTTACAATAGAGAGCTTTCCTGTAATTTACAGTATGTTGAATTGTCGCTAGTGACTTGCCTTGACTGTAAATTACTATATCAACTGCCCATAGTGACATTTGTGCATCAGCAAAAACAGATGGGGTTTTGTTTATGAGCAACTGACAATAACTGTGGGCCCAGAACAGACTCTTCAGGGACTCCTGCAGTGATTCCCAGTGTGTACCAGGTAACTACACACCTGTGTGCCTTACAGTACCTCGGTATGTAACAAAGTGTTTGAGTCACTCATAACAGATATGGTGATTCAGGACATGGATGAAACTGGCTGTTCTGTAGCACACACATGGCTTCACAAAAGGTAGATCTTGCCAAACCAAGCTACCCTCTTCAAGGAGGAAACGAGGGAGGTGGGTAAGTGCTGGGCAGTGAATGTAGTTTACCAGGACTTCAGCAAGGCTTTTGACTCTACCACTTGTAAAACTCATGGAGAAAATAGCACAATACCAAGATTACAGGAGGTAAATAGAAACAATGATTGGCGGGTAGGAAGCAGAGAGGCGGTGGATAGTTACCAGTAGTGTGGAGGGATGTGCTGGGTGGGCTACCTTGAGTATCATTTCTGTGTCCATTGTGCTTTAACCTATTTATTAATGGACTGGAGAAGGGGGTCAACAGTGGGCTGCTTAAGTTTGCTGTTTACACTAAACTGGCAAGAAGAGTGGACCCAGCAGAGGAAGGAGATAGCATACATGGCGACCTGTACAGGGGCATGGGCTGAAAAACTGGGGCTTAAATTTAATGTGAGGAAGTGCCAGCTATTACCATCTAGGTAGAAGGAGCCTGAATTGCACATACACCGTGTGTGGTGCAACAGTGGACAGCACAACTGAGGAGAAGGATCTAAGAGTACGGTGGAGCCTGTCACAATGCAACACAGTAACTTACAGTAAATGACATGTCACAAAATATTGCATGATGAAAGGGCTTAAATGCCGGACTTACACTGTTCCCTGCACCATACTGCAGCATTCTGTGATATACTGCAGCACACTGCATTGCATCCTGCTGGCACCACTGTACTTATAGACACTAAGCTGAAGCCAAACAGGCAGTGTGTTACTGTGCTCATGAAAGCAACTGCAGTGTTAGGATGCATCAGAAGGGGTTAAAGAGCAGGATAGAGGTGATCCTCCTCTGTACAAGAGCTTGATACAAACACCGGAAGTATTGTGTCCAGTTCTGGCCACTGCAGTGCAGAAAGGACCATGGGCTAGTAAATGTTGCATGGTTTAGTGGCTTAGGCCTTTAGCAAGAATCCCAGACAAACAAATTTTGCTTCCTTGTACGTTCCTTTTTTGCTGCTTAGGTACTCATTATTTTTTTTTTGTTAGCTTAGCAACAAAACTCAGGAGCTCTCAGTCAAGCTCTTTTCTGGCCATTTAATACTTTTATATCTCAAATCAGGCCACTCTGTGGGTCCCCAGTGTGAAAGCTGTCCAAATATAACTCATGGGGGTGGGTGCATGGAATAGCCTCCCAGTTGAGGTAGTGGGCACAAATTCAGTAGGGAAATTCAAAAATGCATGGGACAGGCATAGAGGAACCCTAGTGACAGGAAAGAGATCAAAGCCGAAGATCAAGTAGGGCCTGTGGTTTCTGCAGCAGGTAGGAAAAATGGGCAGACTGGGTGGGCCCAGCGGTCCTTATCTGCCATCAATTTCTGCGTTGCTGTGTGTTTCATGCCCTCCAGTCTGTTTTGCAGTGGCAGCTTCAGGAATTATGAATAACTGGAGCACAGGCAGGGAACAGAAGCCTTGTGACTGGGCTCCTAGGCTGAACTTCAGTCTGTACAATTGTGGTAGCTATGTGTAGCTGCTGAGGCACAGCAGATTTTTACTGTGTGGCATGTGACTCATAAGGCCCTGTCCTAGAGCCCCCTCATCTTTTCTTATGGTATTCTCCAAAGAAGACTCCTCTGCTGCAGCACAGCTAAGTATTAATGCACATGGAGTTGAGGGGCTCTAGGTGCTGCAACAGAGCCTGGTCAAACAATCAGAAGCCTGTGTTTGGGCCAAAATCACTCCTTGTTACATGGGAGAGTGGTTCACTGTTTGGTACTCCAGTGAATTGTAGGAAATTATGATGCGCCCCCCAACAGTCAATTTTTGAATTAATAAAACCTTGAAATAATTAAAAACATTGTTCTATGGTAAAGAAAGGAATTTAGTGTCATACAGCACCTTTACAACTGATTTACCCAGAATAGCCCAGGTGAGGTGAAAAATCTTTTTTCCAGAGTGGTTCTGCTTTTATTATTTTTATATTTATTTATTTAGTTTTTGTTGACCGGATAAGTGCACTAGACACATCCTGCCTATTTTCAGGCACGACCCAGGGGAGGGGGATACAGATGAATGCCAACTGACCTTGAACCAGATTAAGCTATTGGTGGTCTTTTTTTAGTGAATTTTTTTTTAACTAATTAGCAGGAAGGAATGAATCACAGAAAAGTCAACTGACTTGCTCAAGAGATCTAACAGCAAGTTTTGTAAGTGGCTCTACTGGGATTCAAACATGAGTCTACTGGTTCCCATGTATTTGCTACAACTACTAGGCCAAACTGCCTTCCTGCCTTTCATACACATAGTATCCCGAAGTCCAGAATAGTTGCACCAGACACAGTAAGGTTCAGGGAGATAGAGGGAGGTCAGGCAACAGACAGAGGAGGCTATGGACAGAGAGGTTAAATGGTTTGCTCAGGGTCACACAGAAAGTGATGCTGGTGGAATTCAAACCATGGTGTTCAGATTCACAGCTCTCCACTCTAACTGCTAGGTTACACTCCTTTTTGACTAAGAAGAGCATCTTTAGGAAGCATCCTTTCTAATTTATCAAAATAGTTCCTTTCCAAATTGGAGGGCAATGCAAAGAATCCCCCCCCAAGCAGGCATAACTTCTGCACACAAACGCACATGCACACACACAAGCAGGTGTAACTTTTGCACACAATCATGCAAGCACACACACACACACACACACACACACACACGTAATGCTTTGTAGTCCCCCTGTAACTTTGAAAATGGTTGTATCTTCACATAATTTCAGTCAAACTCTCAGCCAGCACCCTTTCACACTAGCATGAATGAGAGTGGCTTGCTGTTGTGAAACTGGGCTGTGGAGCACTCATAAACTCAGCAGCTGGAATTGAGTTCTTGTGCTTCTTTCAATTGAAATTAGAAGTGACACACTGGACCAGTGGCACAGAGGGTTGAGGTGCTATATGCCACAGCTATCACCATGCTGGCGAGTGGCGACCCAAGTTCAGGCACAGACTCAAGTTGCTGGGAGCTGGCCAGGGAGGGAGAAGATGGAGCACCCAGAGGACTGCTCTCCTCTCCAAAGGCAGGGGAGACATGGCACCTTGTGCAAACATGGCCCCTAGGAATGCCAGGGGTCATGGCTACCAGGAACCATCACACAGGAGAAAGGAGAAGTGGCAGCTGGTGACATACTACACACACAGGAGCGAGCGCTGGGCTGTCTTTGGCGGCACTGCATGCCCACTCCCCACAGGGAGAAAGCCAGGAGGAAAACCAGCTCTTTGGCTGGCTAGATGACTCCAGCCACCCGCAGGCCTCACACTCAGTGAGAACCCGGGCCATGCTAGTGACGCACAATCATAAATCCTGGAGGAAGGTCAGGCAATGGGCTGGGGTGGCTGGTATGAAGGGAGGGCTGTCCAGGTGGAGGAATAAAGAAATTAAGAAAAAAAAAGGGGTGTTTGCATGGCTGTTATTTTCTGTTGTTACAGCATGCAGTCAGAGATTTCTACTGCCAGATAGGACTCTTTTAATCCTTAGCGATAAATTCAGTTTTTACTCCAGTCTAACAATTTCATGGAAGAAGAACTTCATTTTGATTATTGCGTTACCTGCCAGTGTCAGGAGCGTCAAACTATTCTTCTGGGTTTCCCACAGTCTGTGTTCCTGTGCAGTTCTTCAGGCTGTACAAGGATAAGAGGACATGAGGTCACTCAGTGTCACTAAAAATTGGGAAGATTCAAGGGAAATATCAGGAACAACTACTCTGCAGAGCAAGTGGAGAATACTTGGAATAGAGTTCCTGAGCAAGTGATGTCGGTCAACACTGTTTTGACCTTCCAGCTTAAACAAGAAACATATCTTGAAGAAAAAGGTGTCATGATATTCTCACTGAGCTGGGGTGGGGGACTTGATGGGCTGTTTGTCTGATTTCTTTCCTAGATTGACAGTGCTGAGAGAGTTACTGGGGCTCACTTCAGAGCTACCAGGGCTCATTCATCCAGCTGCTTTCTGCAGGTTTGCCCTGTGCCATGGATTTTTAAGACTAGGGCATGCATAATGCTTAATGATTTACATGGAAGTCATGAGATTCGTATCCTCCAATATCCATCAATACTTCACCTTTGGATGACTCTAGTTTGTTAGGAGGAATAAAAGGGGTTCCATTTCCAACACATTTTAAGCCTGGATGAGAATGAATGAAGCAACCCAAGCAAGATGAATTAGGGTTCTGAAAAAGGTAACTTGTTGTCAGGCTGGGAACAAAGTGACATGAGCTTTCACTGCAGCACTGCACACTCCTACAAATCTCTCACCCTCGCTTGAGGTCAGCAGAGTGATACAGTAACGTACAAATGACAGAGCAGGATATGAGGTGTGGGCAGAGGAAAAGAAACAATCAGTGTCAACAGTGAACCACAGTGACATCACAGGAGAAGAGACTGAAAACTGTTCAACATTTTCACATGAGCTGCAGTTTGAGAACTGAATGGAGTAGAGGGGGATGATGCCTTCCTTGGTGTCATCAAGAATAACAAAATGCTTTTCTTACTGGCCTGAGCCTTTGCTGCCTAGTTCAACACCAGCATCGGTGGAAAGCAACACAAAGCAAGGTATTTATTTTTATATTGCATCTTATCCACTGGGGTTCAGAGTACTTCACAAATCACAGATTAAAGAAGACCTGATTAACAATAACCTCAACAGAAATACAGAATTAATCAATGTAATAAATATAATTATTTCAAACACAATGACTGGGAAGCAGTACAGTTTGGTGCTTAAGAGTACTGAGTTGCAAACCTGGAGAACTGGGTTTGAATCCCACACACCACTTGCATACTGCGCTACCATGAGCATGTCACTTAACTCACCCCTGCTCCCAGGATGCACCTGGAAACAAGCCTTGGTGTGTCTTTTCTGGCCCAAAGTTGTAAAACAAAAACAAAAAAGACAGTGTCCTACATTAAATATACTGTACAGGTTGTAATCTTAGATACATTAATAGCTTTTCACACCCTTTTTAAATGTCTCCATCAAGGGGGAGCTCCTAAGATGGTAAGGCAGGGAGTTTTCAAATAAGCGGGGCTGCCACTGAGAATGCCCTGTCACCAAAAAGTTTAAGAGATGCCCTCAGGATGGCCTAAAGGAACCCCTCAGTGGTAGTTGTAGTAGTAGTAGTAATAAAATGTATTTTTACACAGGAAAAGAAACATGTTATTTGCATTTTGTCAATCCAGTTTACAAGACAGTCCTGTACATTATCTAAGTTTCACAAGTAAAATAAGTATAAATATACAAATACTACAAAAGTTAACATAAAAACATTAACAAGCAATACATTTAAAACAGACAGAAGGTGAACCATATTAGGAGGGGGACAGTGTAACAATAGCACAATAATTGTTTCATACATGTACATATATGTGCACAACAGTTGCTTAATGCCCTAACAAATTTCTTGTGGTTTAGTGGCTTGTACTGGTGGTGGAAGTGTGTTCCAATGTAAGGCTACTTGGGATTTCACTGTTCTCTCTCCAAACCTATTGATTCTTCTATCCGGATAGATCTTGTTTTGGTGTACAGTCCTAGCTGAACATTTCCTGGTAACTGAAACACTTGTAAACAACAATTTAGAAATGTTATGATTGAGATGATTTGTTTAGTATTTATGAGTAAAGGTTAACCAATTTTTCTTGTAGTCCAAATCAAGGGGCAACCAACCTAGTCTAGCTAAAAAAGTGCAGTGGTGAGTTCTAAAATCACAGCATAGGACGAACCTTGCAGCCCTATAATAAAGTTTATCTAGTTTGTTCAGTAGTTGTTTGTTTGCTGATCTATAAATAAATTCACCATATTTAAGTGGAACATAGCAATCAATCAGGGGCATACCAGACCAAGAGGTCTTGGGAGTAGCCAGCCACTGTACCATGTAGGGCTTCATAGGTTAACAATGCAATCTTTAAGGTGGTGAGCCACATGACTGCAAGCCAGAGCAGCTGCTGCTGCACAGGCATATGTTGAGCATATACTGATCCAGGGATTAGCTTGGCTATGGCATTCCATACCAGCTGCAGGTGGCACACCACTGGCCCTGATTGCCCTAGGTAAAGAGCATTACAGTAGTCTAGCCTACAGGTCATGGGCACATGTACCAGGGCCAGCAGGTCCTCTTGCATCAGATAGGTTTAATCCAATAGATATTTCTGATTTGGAAAATGCAAAAATCCACTGCAAACCATAGCTAACACATTACTTTCAAGTGTCAGCCCAGAATCTGCAATGACTCCCACATGTTTACCTTATCTGGGCGCCAGAGTCATGTTATTTTAGAGATGACCATACAATGGCATCTTGTCTATCCACAAACCCGTGAGGGCCTGCTTTCACTAGTAACAACTCTGCTTTGGATGAGTTTAATCTTATCCAGCTAGAGGCCATCCAGTCGTTGCTTCAGTACCGAGAACATCGCCTGTCCATCAGCTGAGAAAAACAGGTACAGCCGAGTGTCATCTGTATAGCAGTGAAAACTCACGCTGCACCATCTGGGCAATAAGATTTCTACAAAGAAGTAAGCCAATATTCTGCATACACTATACAGCATGTGCTTTAGAACTATTAGAGCACCACTTCTTTCTGGGGACAAAAATCAAGTACTCTGAAATCTACTAGTGGCAAGTCTGGTATCGTGTCACTTGGAGTGACCAGGTTTGTGTCCCCAGCTCAGAATCCCTGAATGTAACAAAGTGACATAGTACTGTGGTGACAGAAGTGACTACAGCCAGACAGGATATCTTTGCAAGCTGCAAAACTGATTTGTGATTCACAAATGGAGTTAGCAAGCAGGAAGTAGACAGATAGAAAGGCACAGCCCACATTTGAAGGGCAGACAGAGTGCTCATAGACAGGATAATGAGCACAAAAAACAACAAGCACAAGTGTTATGCTAATGAGAGCGCTGGTCTGGACATGCATATCTGACATACTCACACACTCAAAGAAAATGGCTATTGCAAATTGCAAAATAGCAAATGCATTCATACCACCAAGTGGAAGCTAGTCTTATGACACTCTGTTTTATTGCTGGAGCTAATGAGGGATGCAGAGGGGCCCCAGGAGTATGCTGCCTGATGGCATAAATATGTCCCATGGCCACATGCCCTTAAAAGAGTCAACAGGACATGGCACACCTTCCTGGAGCTGTCTGACCTGCAGATTGTGTACTGGTACAGGCTGAATCGCAACACCATACTGAGGCAGGACAGGGAACTAGAGGTGTGATGACCAGGAACAGTTCTCATCTCAGAGACTCTTATCGGAATGGTTCCTCTCTTGTCAAGATCCAGTTATCCAGCTTATGTTTGTATATTGTTTTATTTTTGCTAATAACTATCTCGAAGGGTAATTTATTCCATGTGTTAACCACTCTTTGTGTGTAATAAAACTTTCTGTGATTCGTCCTGTATCCAAAACAGTGTAATTGGAGTGGGTGACCTCTGGTTTCCATCACATTCTGTTTAAAGACAAAATCCAAAATAAGTAGGTGTCATTTATGATGTTCCACATAAAAAGAAGATCACCCCATATCTTCTTTTTTCAAGAGATATTAGGTTCAAGTTACGCAACCATCTCAGTATTGTGTGAAGTACTCCAGGAGGACATCCAGAGCACCACAGTTTGGAGTCAGGTGTTGTTAGTGGAATTGAAGGTCACAGCAGTACTGTACTTTCTTTGCACTGGCACATTCCAAACACCATGTGTGGACACATCAGGGATAACCCAGTCAGCAATGTGCTGCCTATTTATTTGGTTCATAGATGCGCTGACTAGGTCTCATGCCTACATCACATTCCCCATGATACAGGAGCAGAGGGCAGCAACAATGCATGCATTCAACCCAGATGCACACTTCACAGATGTGGTGGGTGTGGCAGACTGCACCCAAATCATAATCAAGGCAACACCTAGGAGGGAGAGGGAGGCATCTGTTAACCATAAGACTTCCACTCCCTCAATATACAGATGATGTGTGATAGTAGCAACCGCATCACTAATATGGTTGTGAAGTAGCCTCGTGGGGCAAACGATACCTTTCCTCTGGCAGAATTCCTACCTGTGCCAGATGTTCGAGGCTGAGCAGATACAAGACGCATGACTACTTGGTAAATATGATACAACCACCACCATCACCACTAGCATCATACACAGCATCTAACCAACTGCTTTTACTACCCCCACAGATGGCACACACCCTGCATCCATGATTGATGACTGGTGCTGTGGCCAGCCACTGACAGTAAGGAGCATTATAATGAGGCCAACTGAGCCACTAAAAAACATCACTGAACAGGTATTCGACATACTAATAATAAGGTTCTGATGGTTTTACTGTTCCTGTGGTGCTCTGCAGTATTGCCTGCAAAGGTGTGCAAAATACTCCTGACCTGCTGCATAATCCGCAACCTGGCAGTCCAACATGAAATACCACTGCACATCCCTGAGGGCAACACACTGGATGACAATGGCAGTTGAGGGGCATGGAGGGAAGAGGGCCACGGAGGAACAGCAGCCCAGCCATCCAAGCACCAGACACAATGGGAGCAAGAGGAAAAAGAAAAGTATGGGCTACCACCATCCAGAGGCATACAGGTTCGGTGTGGCAGGAGGGGACCCCACACTCCACTGCCATGGAAGGTGGCATGGCTGTTATGAATTGGTAGCTCTGCAATTGGTATTGTTCTTCATCAATTGCCACTCATACATTGCATCATAGTGTTGTCATATACCAGTCATGCTGCCACATGAGGCCAACCTGCATACCATTTATCTGCAGTGGTGGGGGAATGCATACACAAGGTATGTTGTGGCTTACAAGTTGACTGGGAGGGGACAACATTCTGTGCCATGACCACTGACTTTGATTACCCCTAATGTCTGATATCGACCCTACTGGTGTTATAATATGAATGTTGTGCTCGGCTTGAATTAAACATAATGTTAAATGCATAATACTAATTATACAATGGCAAGAAAGAATTCTGGACTCTGATTGGTCAGTGTATGCTTGAAACAGTGATGTTATTACACAATAACATCACTGTATTGATTTGTTGCAACCCCCCACAACTTTTATCTCTTTTATCCTTCAGAAACAAAGATACACTGCCTCACTAAAAATCTACTGAAAACATTTAAAAATTTTTTTTTTTATTTTGTATAACAACAAGCCATTGTATAATAGCAATAAGGCACTCCAGGGTGTGTGCTATTGTGTAATAACATCACTCCTGGGGTGGTGGAAGCACTCGGCTTCACCTCGTGCTTCAACCCACCACAGAAGTGACATTATTACACAATAACATACACCCTGTCATGTCTCATTGCTTATATAATGTTGAATTAATTGCTCCTCTTATACATTTCCCGAAGTATCATAGGGGATGTACAAGAGCTCTGGCTTAGAAATATGACCATGTCTAAAATGGAGGGGGGGGAGGGCACCACAGAGGCACCAAAGGGTTGTGACTTACAGTTTACATTATCCTAACTACGCCACTGTTTCAGTGTATGCAATACCTGCACTGTGTTTGTCTGTGCATCAACTGTTGTGTGCATCTGGTGGTGCACTGTGCCACTTCACACAATGCACTGTGGCCATGAGGTACATGCCCATCATACTACAACACCTGCACAACTGTGTTCTGTGAACATGCACATACTGTGCAACAGTGTTCTGAATGTGTGTGGTGTCATGTGTCACATACTGCTATACATGTTTGTACAGGTGTTACGATTAAGCAATAATGCACAATAGGGTGTAGGTTGTGCTGGGATAACCTCATGCCTGGGGTGATTGGGGCCGAGTGCGTCCAACACCCCAGAAGTGAGGTTATCCCAGCACAACCCACAACCTGCTATGCATTATTGCTATTATACAATGGCTCGAGTCTTCATACAGAAAAAAAATAAGAGAGCAATGATTTCTTAAATTCTTTTTACTTTGTTTTTCAGTGTGGAAGTATTCTTATAGAAAAAAGTTCCTGTTCTGCATTTTTCCAATAGGTGGAGCTGTTGTGTAAAGCTGTGACCCACAGCTCCCTTACTTTGTGTTTTGTTCATCCCGTTAGTTCTCCTCTACCCCCCCGCCATGTCCTGCCTGTGTTCCCAATATAATACATAGTTTTGTTTTTATTTTGAGAATGTGATGTCGTCCAATACTTATGGGAGTGGGGCAGTGTCGGCCATTACTTTGTGGAACAGATCTGCTTTCGGGAGCTGGGTGGTGTCAGAACGAGCACTTAATAATTATCAGATGTGTGTTGGAACAAACAGGTTGTGGTTTCAGGTATGAGAATATAGAAAAGCTGGCTAACCTGAAGAAAGATTTTATATTTTAAATGCTGGCACTGCTAGTTTTAAATTCTGGACCACATCATACCTCTCAACTGTCCCTGATTTTCAGGGATGTCCCTGATTTTGCCTCAAAATTCCACTCTGTCCCTCCTAAAAATTGTGTTTCTGTGACCAAACAGTGGGGGTTGTAAGCACAAAATAATGTTAAACATTAAAGTTACAGACTTTTTCTTACTTAGAAAATGCATTTACACTAAGCCCCTTATTCTACCAGCTTCCTGATCTGATATCTCCAATTTTGAAGATGTGTCCCTGATTTTGGTCCTTTGTCCCTGATTATTTTAAGCCTTGTCCCTGATTTATGAGGCAGGAGGTTGAGAGGTATGGACCACATGTGGCTTTTCTGTGAAGTGGATAGCTGAGTGGGCACACACTCACAGTCTATTAGCTGTATACTGCTGCTGTAGTGTCTGGAGTGGAAAGAAAGAAAAACATTCTTTCTTCATGTTGTTTTTTTATGTGGCTGCCTATTAAAAATGGAGAAAGAGACGGTGGGGCTGAAATTATGGAGGGTTGACTGTTCGTGGCTGGTGGCGGCAGGGAACACGTGGGGGGGTGGGATTTGGTTGTGAGTAGAGCAGGGATCCTCCAAGCAGGCTACGTGGAGTGATTCCCTGAACAGTTGCTGTGGTCCTGTGTGTGTGTGCTGGGACTAGACCTGTTATGCTGTACTGGGATAACATCATGGATCCAATCCCACATTGACCAATCTGAGGCCAGCTTTCTTTCTTGCCATTGTATAATGTGCAACCACACCTCAGAAAGGACATAGGATGGAGGCAGTCCAGAAGAGAGAAACTAAAATGGTGCAGGGGTTGCACTAGAAACTGTAAGAAGAAAGACTGAGGGAGCTCAACATGTACAACCTGAAAGAGAGGAGAGAAAGAGAAAGAGAAGGTACACGATAGAGACTTACAAGTGTCTCACATGGGTGAACAGGAGGCAGGAGGACAGTCTCTTTCAAAGGAGAAAGAGCACCAAGACCAGGGGTCATGAGATGAAGCCAGGGGAAGGGGAGTTTAAGAGGGATGCAAGAAAGTACTACTTCATTGAAAGGGAGGTAGATGCCTGAAATAGACTGTCAGTGGAAGTCATGGAGGCAAAAACAGCAGGGGAGGCATCAAGTATGAGTGGGATAGACATGGAGTATTTTAGTAAATAGTCAGGAAGGAGGGAGGGTTGCTGGAGACCAATTAGGGTCATCTGGGCAGACTGGGTGGGCTACACCACTGTTTCTCCATGTGCAATACCTGCACTGTGTTTGTTTGTGTACTAACTGTTGTGTAAATCTGGTGGTATACTGTGCCACTCTACACAGTGCTCTGTGGCCATGAGGTACATGCCCATCATACTACAACATCTACATGACTGTGTTCTGTGAACATGCACATACTGTGCAACTGTGTTCTGAATACATGTGGTGTCATGTGTCACATGCTGCTGCAGTACAGGTGTCACGATGTGCAACCAGACCTCTGAAAGGACATAGACTGGGTAAAGGCAGTCTAGAAGAGGGCAACTAAAATGGTGCAGGGGCTACACGAGAAGCTTTATGAGAAGAGGCTGAAGGAGCTCAACATGTACACCCTGGAAGAGAGGGCAGCAAGAGGGGATATGGTAGAGACATACAAGTATCTCATAGTGCTGAACAGGGTGTGGGAGGGGAATCTCTTTCAAAGGAGAAAGAGCGCCAGGACCAGGTGGCATGCAATGAAGCTGCAGGGGGAAGTTTAAGAGTATGTGAGGAAGTACTACTTCACTGAAAGGGTGGTGCACACCTGGAACAGACTGCCAGTGGAAACGGTAGAGGTAAAAACAGTGAGCGCTGCAAGCATGCATGGGACAGACATAGGGGTATATTAGTAAATAGGCAGGAAGGAGGGAGGCAGGGTCACCCAAGACCAGTTAGGGTCTGCGGAGATAGATTAGGCAGGGAACATCTTGGCAGAATGGGTGGGCCAAGCAGTCCTTTTCTGCTGCCAAATTCTGTGTCCACAGTAATGTGCACATACCTGGGGGGACACAACACACTTCCTGTGTGTCCCTGCACCGCTGTTGTGTGTAGTGCTGTCATTGCTTTTTTCCAGTGTGTGCTCTAGTCATACTGCCATATGGAGGGGTAGACATGTGTGGAACTACTCACAACATACCCTCTCGCAGGTGTCCTTGTACATCACATGGTGCCCACACATTGTGGATCACAGTACACTGCAGTCAACACATGCTGGGATGTGCATGTCCATGTACCATTGTCCAAGGTCTCCCCCTCATACCCCATGCCACATTAATGCCACATACATCACAGGTGTCGCACAGTGGTATACTGTACACATGCATAGACACTTCTGCAGCAGTGTACTGTGGCCTGTGTATGCACCTCTTCTTTACCTTTGTGCACTACACATGGAGCAACAGTCCATCACAGCCCACTTGGTAGAGACTGCAACACCACAACTATTCCATATGACATGGTAGGGAGCTATGTACACATCACCCAACCATACACTGCCAAGTACAGCATGGGCATTCATTGCCATGTCCATTTCTGGCTGTGCCACTATGCCCTTCACAGGTGCAAGTTGTCTGCAGGTGTACGGTGAGTTCTGTCCCACTGAGGGCCATGTCCAATACAGGTATGTCAGTTGTCTCTCATAGGTCACCTGCCACTATCCTATCCCTTTGGTATGTGTGTCATACATGCTGATGTTGTTTTCTTTCTTGTTTCAGGTAATACTCTACAGCAGACAGTCCAGCAGGACGTCAAGAGGCAGAAGCCAATCATAGATGGACACTGCATGTACTATGTCTACAGCATGCACAGCCTGCTGCAGGAAAATGTGCAACTTATAAGGGTACTCACAGCCTCCCCAAGTGTGCTCGCACCACCACCAGGGACAGCAGCATAACAGGATTCCAGGGAAGGTGCAGAGAGTGCTTATGACAAGGATTAGCACAGTCCAGGACATTGCCCAGTTTGAAGAAATAGTAAATCACGCATATTTCAATAGTGCAAAGCATCATGAGTTATATATGCAAATCACCACAAAAAATTAGACTGTTTCTGCTTTAAGTATGAGTACATGGGGCCAAAGGGCCTCACACTATCTGCAAACACAGTCACGTTTTTCATCCTTCTCAGGACTCATCAGCGTGCCTCATCTGTATCTCAATCAAGGGGAAAATGAATCAGCCCTTATGAGGTCTTACAGGTTTGGGTCATGGTGGGCTCAACATAAGAAAGCAAACAGAAAAGGCAATGAACCTCAGCACAAATGCACTGAGGCAAGGGTTACCCGAAAAGGGAATAGGGAACAAAGCCAGGTTTTAAAGAAATGCAAAATCACACATATCCCAATAATGCAAAGCATCATGGTGATATGCGTTTATACTGCATGATGCTTTGCATTATTGGCATGTACCTGATTTTGTATCCCTTTGAACTCTGGCTTTTTTGCAAATGTCCTTTTCAGGTAATCCTTATCTCAGTGCTTCTGTGCTGAGGTTCTTCGTCTCTTTTTTTTTGTTTGTTTGTAAATCTGTATGGAGTATTTTTTATCACACATACACAAACAATGATAAAAAGTACAGAAAAAAGAAACACAAAGAAAAATGAATTTGTTAATGAACTTCTTGTACAGTAGTCAAATCCTTTGTTTCAGGGGGCTCATATTAAATTGTAAGAATGAATCAGCTGTAATGCATATTAATTTAATGAACAGCAATAAAGTTCATTTAGGATCAATTATATTCTTAGTAATCATTAATATTTCCTAATATTATAGTACCCCAGAAGCAAAAAAATATAAAAAGAAAAAAAACTATAAACGGGGACAAAGGATTACATACCAATCGCAGTGAATTTAATCAACAATACTGAAAGGTTACCTTTAAGAATATAATGAGGCAGTCTAGCGCAGCGGTTTAAGGCTCTGAGCTACAAACCTGAAGACCTGGGTTTAAATCACACAGCCCCCACTTGCATACTGTATGACCCTGAGTAAGTCACTAAACTCCCTTGTGCTCCCAGGTCACACTTGTAAACAAGCTTTCAACTTAGTGTGTCTCTCCTGGTTAAAAAAAAAATGTTTCAAAAAGGAAGGGGTACGTTGCTTTGCTTGCTGGGGGGGAAACAGGTCCTAAATTTTAGAAAGGGGTGGTTATTTACAATGTCTTACTTTGCACACTGTTCAATTTTGTCCATGGGGTAGACATGGTCTATTAAACATAGTGCAAAATTGGGCACTAACCACCTCAATAAAAACGCATGACTTATGCCATTGAGACACGTGTTTTTTTTTTTCATAATTTTTTTATTGAGCTTTCAAGGCCATTAGCACTTACATCCAGCTATACAACAAGAAAGGGTACATAACACATACACATCTTAAGATACAGTTCACCATTTGAACAAAATCCACCCAGAATTAAAATACAAAAAGGAGGAATTAGCCATATACAGTTAGAAACATGTGGAGTCCAAAAGCCTACAGCATACCTCTCAACCTTTTGTCACCCAAATGTGGAACATTGCCTCTCAAAATGTGGAACAAATGGGCTAAATGTGGAACACTTCATCAAATCCTTACTTAGGGGGCTCAGAACACTGTTAAAAGGTTTGCATTTATGTTCAGAAAGTCTGTTATTAATTGAATAATATAGTTTTTCCATACTTTACTATAAATTTGTGCTTTAAAATGTTAATACTGAATGTGGAACAAGTCCTCACAATGTGGAACAGGGAACATTTGTGAAGTAAAATGAGGAACGTTCCTCGTAATGTGGTACAGTTGAGAGGTATGGCCTACAGTACAAGGAAAGCATCAATCTGGGGAATTATCACCAGTTGGCCCCTTAATAACCTGCCGGTGTGTGAACTATAGCCGTATGCCCCTAATAAACTGTATAAACTCAAGTAAATAACAGCCCCTGTATTTATCAAAAATGTCCTGTCACCCACACAATTACAGATGCCCAACAGCCCCAGGATATCGTTAGGAACATTAACGCTCAGGCCAAAGACAGAATAAACTTTGAAGCAAATCTTCAACTGCTCCCTTATACCATTTAAAAAGAAAGTGAGTAATTTCTATAAACAATTAAGGGCAAGTACTCATAGATTAGATTCCCAATCTCTAACCCAGATCCAAAATGCTTATAGTCCTTTTATAAAATAAGAAAAAAGTCCCACTGGGAGCTGCAATCAGAATGAAAATAGTTAAGCTTTGCCAATTTAGATCCCTCAGACTGAGTCCCATATATTTCCTTCAGTATGTTACCTCACCAATACTTTTACCGGCCACTTAGTCCATTTAAATTCAGCCATCAAAAGGGGAAATCAGTTCGTCCACATTATAGTATCAGTGTCCTGAAAAGTTACCCTTCCTCTGAGCCATTATCCCCTGACCCCTTAGTTGTCTTCTGCTCCATAATTCCCATCATCTTTTCAACCTCTGAGGGGTCATGAAACATGTAGACCTTGTCTTGCCACACCTAGCTGGAAATAGTAGTTGGTGCAAAACTTTAAGCTGTCGGAGGCAGCTCCGTATGCCATCAAATGACCTGCAGCATTGACGAGTTTCATAGGAAAGGTCTGGATATATATAGAGAACCGAGTCCCCACATTTAAAGAATCTCCTTCTTGCTGCAGCCAGAATTCTATCCCAGTCTCCCACTCCCGAACAAACAACCACCAGTGTCTGAGGGCCATCCTGTCTCTGCATCACTCTGTGAGGAGTCAGATGAAAGGCTCTATCCAAAATGAGCGGCTGTTCATCCTCTCTGAATCCAAGTAGCTCAGACAGGAAAGTTCACACAAAGTCAAGGGGGTCCTCCCCCTCAGCTGACTCCGGGAACCCCAATATTCTAATGTTGCATTCCCGCACCTGGTTCTCCAAGGCCTCAATGCAGCATTGTAGTACTGTGGCATCCCTGATCAGCTTAGTAGACACATCCATCATCTTATTCAAGTTCCGTTCCAGCTTGGTGACCGTTTGATGGGTAAGCTCTGTTTTAGATTCCAGTGCTGCTGCTCTCGGGGTTAATTGATTGAATTTGCGATCCAGATCTTGAATCATGTGGGCCAGCTGCTGGAGAGTGAAGTGTACCGTCCCTAGAGACATCTCCTCTGGATTAGTTGTACCAGCGGCCTGGCCGTGTTGCTCTGGGAGGGCCCATCACCTCGTTTACCTCTTGGGTGAAAGAAATCTTGCGGTGTAGCCATTAAGCCCCTGGTCTTCCCCATATTAGGCAGGTACAGGATGAGAATGATAACCAGGAGAGGCTGGGCAAGGTAAATACTCCCAAATGCACTTAAATTGAAGAAAAATAAACAGAAATACATGGAGCTACATAATCTTGCTGCTTCCACGTGGCTGCTCAGCAGTGCCCCTCCCCCCCGAGACATGTCTTTATTAAAAAAGCCACAAGGCACAAAGACAGGTCTAATACCTTATATTAGACCTGTCTTTGTGCCTTGTGATTTTTTTAATAAACACTTTTATCTCGATGGCATAAGTCAATAGTTTTTATTGAGGTGGTGAGTGCCCAATTTGGCATTGTTTTTACTGTGAATTTATCATGAGCACCCCATCCCAGTGCAAATCCTACCGGTTCCTGATGGTCTATTAAACATTCATATATTAATGTATCTTTAAATCTAGAAATCCAAATACTTGGGACAAAGTTTGGGAGTCCCTTGTTATTCGAGTTATTCAAGATCATCCCTTTTGTGGCCAGCATAGCAAATCTAACTGTACACATTTTACTTTGTATAAGATTCAAATCAGTTTGTGAGAGGTCATTAATGATCCAGAATGTATTCGTAAACAGCAGATTGCAACCCAAAATCAGTTCTATAAATTTTTGGTTTCCTTCCCCCACATTTACAAAAGAGAGCATAATTATAACAGACGTACGAAATTGCCTAGTTGTTCACATTTGTGCCAATAGTCAGGGCCAGGCATTACACCCATCCAATACAACTTTCTCAGTGTCATGTACGCATGGGACAAGATCTTGTTGTGTATGGTCTTGTTCTTTGCGTTACTATAGCTCTTTATTGCATTTATAAAACGTGGTTGCCAGATTAGTCAACCAGGCTTTTTTTTCAACTCATCCTCCCATTTATTTAAGGCCAGCGATTTTTCTATACACAAAGAATAGTTAATCCTTGGAACCAGTTACCTCTTCATATAATTATTAATAAAACAAACGGTGAATTTAAGACTAAACTAGACAAATATAGTTTAGCGGGAGGAAAATTAAGTTATTACCCACAATGAAGCTGTTATGGGAGCAGTGATGGTTAGCTTGTCTTCTGGCTCCTTAACCATCCTTAGTAAGAGCCTTGATACAAAACAGTTTTTTGTTAATCAATAGTTTAGAACAGAAAGATGTATTATAACTTCCCACTTTTTATCAAAATTGAGTGTTTTGGTCTATTATTTCCAGTAAGTACTTTAACTCAATATGAAGTTTCCTTCTTAGTTTTGTAAAGGTGCCTTTAGGGTACTATATAGAAAGAGCAGTATTCCTTTCTGATCCTATATCCTTTAAAACTTCAAATGTCACAATCTCCTTCTTATATCAAATCTAACCAATTTAAATATGGCAATAACCATAAGGGTTTATTTAATTTCAAATCCTGCAACTGTAACGCCATATTATACCATATGCATAAAGAAAAAATGGCCTATTTATAATGGATGACATCTATCCTTTATTGATATCTTAGTTACTGAATTTCTATTAGGTTCTTAATATCCTTAATCTAGACAGGGTTATTAGAATGTCCTGTACTGCTAGTTACTCCAGTTCTAATTCTATTAGTTTCTGTGCCCAATGCTCATATTTGCCTTTTTTCCTCTTATGTTTAATAGTGTCTGCATGTCTTGTTATAACCTGCCATTTATACGCTTTGTAATATATTGGATACGCCAGATAATACTATTGAAAACAATATTAAAAAAATTCCCGTAATACCGCACTTCCACTTCTCTAATACTACAGTTGAATCTCGTAATACTATTGTTTTGAGCTCTGAATGATAGTATTAGGAGACTGAAGCAGGACCACACACACATGGATTAGTTCCTCATCCTCAGCACAAACTGGCATCTACTGTAACTGCTGTGTACAGTAAAAGCTGACCCGTCGCTGACCACAAACAATAAAAAAATAAGAGTGATGATGTGGATGTGCAGGGGAAGAATGTTCCTGCCATGTGGAGCCCCTCTCAGCCTTTTGCTAGTAGCAGTGCTGGAGACGAATGAAATAAAGCAGCTCACATGGACAGGAGACCAGCATTCTTTTTCTCTCTCTCTCTCTCTTTGCCTTTCATCTCACTTCCTGGAGCAGTGCATGTGCCTCCTGACGGGTGGATCTGTCACACAAGAGGTGGACCTTCAGTCACACTACCATGTAATTGTAGGAGGATTCTAGCCGAGCAAAGTGGTAAGCTCAGCTTAATTGATCACAACTGAAGGTGCTCCCCTTATCCGGCAGTGACTGAAACTCATTGGATCCATATATTACAAAAAACAAAAGGGAACTATGATTACTCGGCTATAATACCATCTGGAGGTTCTGGGGATGTGTGGGAATCTCTCAAGCTTCGGTCTTGAGGTTTACATGTCCCCAGAACATCTCAATGACTTTATAGCTTTGTAATACACAGTCCCCTCTCTGTTATTCTATTTATAACATATACAGTGCTCCCTCACTATAGTGAACCCAGCTATAGTGAATCTCTGGCTATGCCAAATGCCTAAGATGGCTCCCGAGGTATCAGCTGTTTTCTGTCTACGGTTCTATGTACCCACACCATCGGTCCCATTGAGACAAATACTTATAAATGCTTACTTTGTGTTGAACAAGCATTTCCTTTATTGTAGAATGAAACACATTAAAATCATAATGTAGCAGCTGTTTTGGGGTTGGGGGCACAGTGAGGAGAAGAGTAATAGAGAACTGAAGCAACAGAGCTAACAGCTGAGCTTTGGCACAGACATGGACAGTGAGGGTTGATCAGATGAGAGTCTCTGCAACTGGACAATCAGTAATTTCTGTGCTGGACTGTACTGCACTTCTACTTCTGGTTACATTTAATGATACAGTAATTGTCTCAAGCTATTTATTTAGTTTTTGTTTACCGGGTTAGTGCACTAGGCAACAGCAAGTTGCCTATTTTCAGGCATGACTCATGAGGGTTACAGAGCAAAATGACAGTTAATTACAAACATGAATACAGAAGATAATGCAGCATCATAAATGTCTCCTTGTACAGAAGGGCAGCAGACCCTGGAGTGTCACCATCTGGAATTATTGGCTGGTTGGTGTGGTACATGGAGTGGACTGATTGTAGGGTGCGGCCTGAGGCTTGCAGCTGAGATAGTATATCCTGCACATCTGCACCAATTTGTAGTCTCTGAAAGGGGCATTCAGGATGGACAATTGTAAATTTATTTATTTATTGAAACATTTCACCAGGAAAGGTCATTTCCAGATGCGTCCTGGGGGGGAAAGGGGAATGGTGGAACAAAAACAATTACATGTTTGCAATCTACTTACAGCACAGACGTAGCCACACGTTACAACATTGAGATACAGTAAGCCATGAGAGCATAGTAGAGGTAAAAATCAGTTGGCAATCCATTTACAGAGCAGAAAAAAAAAATCAGAAAAAAGCATCCTGAGCAAAGTCAGATACCCTCAATCAAGAGTGTCGACAAAAGCAAATGTTCGCCATGGCAGCCCTTGCCAAGGTGTCGATGGCATTGTAGGCTGCTCTAAGGAGGTAAATGCTGACACTGGTTACTTCTGATTACATTTAATGATACAGTAATTGTCTCAAGCTATTTATTTAGTTTTTGTTTACCGGGTTAGTGCACTAGGCAACAGCAAGTTGCCTATTTTCAGGCATAACCCATGAGGGTTACAGAGCAAAATGACAGTTAATTACAAACATGAGTACAGAAGATAATGCAGCATCAGAAATGTCTCCTTGTACAGAAGGGCAGCAGACCCTGGAGTGTCACCATCTGGAATTATTTGTACTGGATGAACAGATTTAGCTCCTGGAGGCACAGAATAGGCCTGAGGTCTCCTGTGCATTTAGGCACCAGGAAGAAGTGAGAATAGAACCCTCTGCCCTGCTGAGTCTCTGGGACAGGTTCTATGGCCCTTTTTTTGCAGCAGGGAGTGAATTCCAGGGCACTGGAATGTGGTCTGGAGGGTAAGAGGACGGAACTGTTTTTTTTTTTTCTGGAGGCCACTCCAGAAGTTCCAGACTGTGGCCGCTTTCTATGATCTGCAGGGCCCAGGCATCTCTGGTGATTTCCCTCCACTTATCCAAGTGTAGGGAGAAGCAACCCCTACCACCACTTATTGTCTTCCGGGAGCAGAGGGGGGTGGGAAAGGAGTCAGGTTGAACCAGCAGGGGCACCCAGGGCCGCACCTCCTCCTCTGGAGTTTTTTCCTGTGATGGAGAAAAGGGAGGGCATGGCAGGGGAGCCCTGACATTTACCCTGAGGTTTGCTGGAGGGCTTGGGTCTATGACTAGACTGACAAAAGGGCACTCGTGACCACTTTTTGGCTGGTTGGTGTGGTACATGGAGTGGACTGATTGTAGGCTGTGGCCTGAGGCTTGCAGCTGAGACAGTATATCCTACACATCTGCGCCAATTTGTAGTCTCTGAAAGGGGCATTCAGGATGGACAATTGTAAATTTATTTATTTATTGAAACATTTCACCAGGAAAGGTCATTTCCAGATGCGTCCTGGGGGGGGGGAAGGGGAATGGTGGAACAAAAACAATTACATGTTTCCAATCTACTTACAGCACAGACATAGCCACATGTTACAACATTGAGGTACAGTAAGCCATGAGAGCATAGTAGAGGTAAAAATCAGTTGGCAAACCATTTACAGAGCAGAAAAAAAAATCAGAAAAAAGCATCCTGAGCAAAGTCAGATACCCTCAATCAAGAGTGTCGACAAAGGCAAATGTTCGCCATGGCAGCCCTTGCCAAGGTGTTGATGGCATTGTAGGCTGCTCTAAGGAGGTGAGTGCTGACACTGGGCCCAACTTTAAGAGTCTGCAACAACTGCTGTTTCAGGGGGTCCTTTAGGAGGGCACAAGCAGATTTAAGGACTTGGTCCCATAACTGATTTTGGTACTGGACCATATGGGCAATGTAATTTAATAGCTTGATCGTCAGGGTAGCTGAGGCAAAGGTTCTCCTGCCAATATGATCCAGCCTCCATGATTCCTTATCCGGGGGTAAGTAACTAAAATGTTTTGGCCTCTTGGTACAGTCATGGGCGGTGTTAATGACCACCGAATCTGCTTGAGTCTGATCGTCGATGAAAGACTTTCCTGCTGGAGCTTGGTACAGCAGGTATCAAGTTGGACTGATGCCAGGCAGCCATGGTGGCATCTTCAAAAGGCTCAATTAAGGCAGGGCTGACCAAAGGTGGGGCATCCGGAAGCCTTAAATAACTGGCCAATCGATGATGAGCAGGATCTTGCTCCTCAGTGTCGAGGCCCATGGCCGATTGTAGTTGTCTCATAACTGAGATGAAAGAGGGATTGTCTAGGGGGACCACGAGATATACCTCAGGGCTCCTCACCATCAGATGAGACTGTGGAGGAGTTGTAAAGAGTAGTTCCTCCATCATCGTCATTGTTGCCATTTTCACCCTCGGTGGGAGGAATGAGGTCCGGACAGCCCCCACCCTTGTCCCCCAGGTCCTGAGGGGGGAGCGAGGGCCCAGGGTTCTGGAGTCTGGGCTGGGGTCCTGCTGGAGAAGCAGGTGGACATTGCAGGGACAGGTCTTGGGGAGAAACTAGCTTAGCCTGCATGAAATCCCATAAGGGGATAAGCATAGAGTGGAAGACTACTGCTATCGGCATCTGACCCATTGGCGTTGGTTGAGAAAACACCAGGGTCAGCACCTGATTGAGTGTCCACAGAAAATAAGGGCCTGAACAGCAAGGACTATGAAGTCAGTGGGGCAGCTGAGCTCCTGGAACTGACCCCACCACCGAAACATTGGTGGAGGAGCTGCCAATGGTATCCCTGCTGGGGAAAGGGAATGCAAGGCAGTGGGGGCTGTCCCTGATGATGAGGATGGCCCACCATGGTTGGGTCATAGATCGGTGACCGGGATCAAGATGAGAAGGACCGGGTTCTCTCCTTAGGCCAGTCCCTGTCTTGATATTTATGCTTTCCCGACAATTTGTCCTTGGCCTTGGAAGGCTGCAAGCCCATGGACATTGAGAGGGAAGTGGAGGAACTTCGAGCCTGAAGCTCCTTCTTCATCTGGGCAACCTTCTGCTTCAGCAGCAAAGTTTTGAGAGGGTCTGCTCTCGAAGCTTCCTGATGGCCTGGTTGAAAATGCAGCAGATCACACACACCTTGATGTTGTGTTCTGGGCCTAGACAGCAGATGCAGGCCTCGTGGTCCTCCTTCTCAGGGATCTTTTGCCCTCAGGCACACTTTTTGAAAAGGTTCCCAGAGGTGAATGTCAGCAGAAACAGAGAGGGAAAATCACGTTATCACTAAAGTGATATATACTAGGGAGAGGAGAAAAAAAAATAAAGGTTCAATGAAGAAATTCAGTGAAATGGCAGTTGACTGAAACTGGCAGATCTCCGTGAAGTCCAACATGTGATGGTCGGCAGTGGGAAAAGAACTAAGGAGGGTGCAGGGGGTGATCACTCTTATAGGATCGGTGGATATCAGTGTATGACATCAGAGTGGGTGGCCTCCTGGATAGAATGTTAGCTAGAAAGGTTTCCATGTGGTCCTACTGCCTGGTGGCTATAGTTTCATAAGTGTGGCCTGCTGCAAGAGATACCCTCGAAGTCAGAGCAGGATTTATAAAAATGAGTGTTTGGTGATGGTGGAACAGTGATTACAAGGTATGATTAACACAGTGCAGAAGTCCAGTAAGATAGCAGAACAGGTGCTGGCCATCACAGCAGTGGCAGTAAAGGAGCAGAGAACTGTGAAGGCTTTGACAGGGTTGAATAAGACCCTGTCCCATTTGTGATGCAGAATGAGTTCAATGCAAGAATCTGTTCCATCCTCTCCTTTTTTGTCCTGTGTCTGTCTGGTTGCACAACCAAATGTTCTCATGAAACCTAGGAACTGATCACTCTCATGGGCTCATGACTCTCTGCCTCTCACTACCTCTCTGCCTTCACTTGCTGTTTCTGTCTTTTCTTCCCCCTTGTGTATCTGTGGTTAGAAAAATATATGTGAATCTTTATGTGAAACTGGGATCCCTTGGTTTGAAATGTATATAGTTATACCGTTGAAATGATTGCAAAAAAAAACTATTTGGAATTTAGGGGGCTAGCCTGAGATGCAGTTTGAGCTACTGTTCTGTTTGCAAGTCTGCTCTGCAAAGAAACTGACAAGAACTCTGATACCTTTTGGGAGAAACAGGATGTCTCCTTAACGACTTCAGGATGAAGTTAATTGTCAGGCAAAGACTTGTTATAATAAGAGCAGCAATATTTTTGCCAGAGAGACTTCTTGAAAACTGGAAAGAAACCCTCTGATGAAGGACTTTTGGTTTTTCTGTTTGCACTGCCTTTGTATTTTGATAGCCTGAACAATTTTGTTTTTATTTTTATTCTATTGTTATTGATAATAAAAAACATTTTACAATTCCTGCTGGTCTTCCTATGCTTCCTGACCTGTGTCTCGATGACAAAGGCTAGACTCAAACAGCTAGAAAATTTGGCAATGTCCCCCAACATTCAGTTGCTTGGAATAATGGAAGGTAACATTAAATATTTTTAGAAGCAGGGGTATAGTCTCTGTTTACTAGTAAGGTACCTATAGCAAGGAATATCAAATCAGATAATGAGTGTGGTGGAGTTAGGCTACACCCTCAGCTGTCACTGATGGATCACTTTTATATCCCCTTATTTCCTAGCAACAGTTAACACATTTCTCTTTGCTTTTCTTCTTTTCCACATTACCCTAGGTTAGCTACCTAGCATAGCTCTTTACTGTCCCTACTAAACTTCCTACTAGTTCTCTCTTTTCATTCTTTTTCCTTTTCCATCCATCCAGTCCCTGGAATGATACCAAACACCTAGAGAGGTGTTGTGTAAAGTGTATAAGTGTATTTTGTGTACAAAAAGCATGAAGGCTATTTGAGATAGCAGGAACGAATACAGCTAATAAAGCCTTTTTAAAGAAAAATTATTAGAAGCTATATAAAACAATAATAATTCCATGATTAGTACAGTTATAAGAAATCCTTAAGATATTTTCATAAATTCACACTATAAACCTGTTAGTGTATAAGGTTCTATGTGTAACAGTGCTTAGTCACTATAGATCAGAGATATATGGAGTCAATATCTGTGGAGATATATATACTGTACCATTAACTACACCAGGAAATCCCCTGACACAACCCCTCCCCCCTTGGTTTTGAAACAACATGTCCAGACATGTAAATAGAAAAGGGCTCAGTCAAGTGACCCCACCAAAAGATATAAAAACCTCTTCACTGAGTCCAGTAGAGTTCAACCCTGTAGGGCTCAGCCCTGAGAGAGAAGAGAGGTTATACTGCTACTGTAGACAAGCTGTTGAATGCAGATTAAAGGATCTGAGAAGCTCTAAAATCCAGGACTGTATTATGGGAGAAACTACTGATGTTAAGTAGTGATTTTCTTTGCAATTGTTTTTGTTTTCATTTATTATTTTTCAAACTTTTGAAAAATAAATTTCACACCACGGTGTTTTAAACCTGTAAATTTGCCTTGTCTGAAGTTTATTCCCACACACTGTTACAAACTTAGTGTGAGAAGTGGGATAGTACTGGTTGTTCAGAGAAACAAGTGGGAGACTAGTACCCAGATACCAGCCCTGTTATCCAGACATATGAGGCAAAGAGCAGGATGGCGTACCTCAAGGATCTCATTGATGCCAAAGATCTGTTGAAGGAGGAGGAGGTTCTTCCCAGTGTGCATACCAGAGCCCAGGTGAGAAGGACCAGAGGGAAATTACTAACCTGACTGGAGTTCGATGGAACATGTAGGTGGACCAGCACCGGAGAGAGGTGGAGCACCACTGCCAGGTGCTGATAGAGGGTTCCCAATTGGAGGATTTCATTGTGGAGGCAGAGGACCAGGATCCATGGATTCTAGAGGAGGAGGAGGAGGACCCCCTGATGGAACCTTTGTTGCCAGTCACTTTTGAAATCCCATTGTTGCCCATTTTCCGGGCTGCTGCTGCTACTTGGAGGACGATGAGATGAAGGCCCCAGGTAAAACTGTTTGGGACATTTGTATACGTAGAAGACTATAAGCACAGGAAGACACCCATGGTAGTTGAATGGACTTTCCATGTTTTGGACCCCTGTGATATGATATGAAATGCATGAAACATGTCATGTCTAAAATGAATATAGCATTAAGGCTGGTGCTGAGTACAGTTGGTTGAGGGTACCAGAATGGTGCAAGGGTTGAAAGAAAACCCTTGGTATGTTAAAAATAAGGGTTGAAAGGAAACTCCAAAGGTTTTGAAGTTAGGAACTGACTGGCTGATGTTCTGCATAAGAAGGTTCATTGTCTACCAGAAAATATATGAAAGGGAAATGGATAAATGAAATGTATGGAATGATTACAAGACATGTATAACACAAAAGAAATGTTTATACTGTATGACATAAAATGATGAACCCAGAGTCATGGAGGATCTAGGTATGGGGTGGAATGGATCTAGGTATGGGGTATGATTGGGCCCCGAGAGGAAACGATGCCAAGTGAAGGGTATGGAGGAAGCTCAAAGTGTTCATAAAACTGCTGTGTATTACTTCCTCTTTTTTAATGTAGTGATGACGGTACGATAGTGGGTGCACAGGGCTGAAATGATGCCAAGTGATGAGTATGGAGGGAGTGTGAAGTCAGCATAAAACTGCTGTGTATTACTTCCTATTTTTTAATGTAATTATGAAGGTACGATAGTGGGTGCACAGGGCTAAAATGATGCCAAGTGATGGGTATGGAGGAAGCTAGATGTCAGCATACAACTGCTGTGTATTGCTTTCTCTTTTTTAATGCTCTGATGAAGGTATGATAGTTGGTGCACAGGGTTTTAAAACAATGCCAAGTGATGGGTTCTGACAAGATGCCAAGTGATGGGTGCTGAAACAATGCCTATTGATGGGTGCCTGATATTACACAGTAAGTGTCTGAGATGTAGTAACCAGAGTGACATAGTTAGTGGGTAGATAATCACTACACACTGATGTCCTCTGAGAGCATATATGGGTACTGTGCTGAACTCTATGACAGCCCCAGGATAATGCTGTGAAAGTATTGTCATATTGCAGTAACTTGGTATGGTGGACAATACTGAAAATAGCTGAATTAAGGGACCCTGGGGTGAAGCTCTCATAGTGGGTAAGAGTAAGTTTCGACAACCCCCAGTCTACTGTTTTGGTAGAATATTTATGACTGAGAGGGGGTTCTTGAAAAAACAGTATAGTTTTGAGAACTGTTTTTTTCTTAAGGAGGGAGGTGTGGGGTGGAGTTAGGATACACCCTCAGTTGTCACTGATGGACCACTTTTCTATCTCCTTATTTCATAGCAACAGTTAATTCTTTTCTCTTCACTTTTCTTCTTTTCCGCCACTACCCTAGGTAGGCCACCTAGCGTAGCTCTTTACTGTCCTTACTGAACTTCCTACTAATTCTCTCTTTTCATTCTTTTTCCATCCATCCAGTCCCTGGAATGATACCAAACACCTAGAGAGGTGTTGTGTAAAGTGTATAAGTGTATTTTGTGTACAAAAAGCATGAAGGCTAGTTTAGATAGCAGGAATTAATACAGTTAATAAAGCCTTTTTAAAGAAAAATGATTAGAAGCCATATAAAACAATAATAATTCCATGAGTAGTATAGTTATAAGAAATCCTTAAGGTATTTTCATAAATTCACACTATAAACCAGTTAGTATACAAGGTTCTATGTGTAAAAGCGCTTAGTCACTATGGATCAGAGATATATGGACTCAATATCTGTGGAGATATACATTGTACCTTGAACTGACCAGGAACTCCCCTGACACAACACTCTCCCCCCTTGCTTTTGAAGCAATATGTCCAGACATATAAATAGAAAAGGGCTCAGTCAGGTGACCCCACCAAAAGATATAAAAACCTCTTCACTGAGTCCAGTAGAGTTCAGCCCAGTGGGACTCAGCCCTGAAAGAGGAGAGAGGCTTTACTGCTACTGTAGACAAACTGTTGAATGCAGATTAAAAGGATCTTAGAAGCTTAAAATCCAGGACTGTATTATGGGAGAAACTACTGATGTTAAGTAGTGATTTTCTTTGCATTTTTTTTGTTTTCATTTATTGTTTTTTAAACTTTTGAAAAATAAATATCACACCACAGTGTGTTTTAAATCTGTAAATTTGCCTTGTCTGAGGTTTATTCCCACATGCAGTGACAATGGTCTTCAGCGCTATAAGTAGAGGTATGCCCCCCCACCTCTTCCCCCATCAGCTGCTTACATTAAACAGTATTGTACAGGGTTATATCAAGTTATAAAATGGTAGACAATTTCCAGGACTCTGATTGGCTAAAAGGTACATTTTGGTGTGAACTTATACAGCCATAATCTGTCAACTGGTCCTACTTAGACCCAGAAGAATGGTACACAGCCAGATATCCCTACCTGTCATACCTTTTTCTAAACAAAACTGTCTCAACTGCAGTCCAAGTGTCCCCAAACAGAATGCAGCCATAGGTCCCCATCACCAGCATACACACCCTCCCCCGGAGTCATGCAGCTCATAAGCCTCTTCCTACCGAAAGCCCACATAAAATAACCTCTTTGAAATGCACAAAAAGTAATCTGAAAAATAAAAACAGTGGGCTGGGTTCTCAAAGAGAGCTAAAAATTCTGTAGTTGTTGAAAAATGGCTTGCAGCATATTCACAAAGAAAAGTTCTGCAGCAGCGGAAAATCATGAAACAGGCAAGTTGGGAAATCTGCAATTGCTGAAAAAATGCAACTTTTTTTCCACAGCTGCAAAAATAATATTAGAGGCCCAGCAAACAGAATAACAGCAGGTGCTCCATATTAAGTTGAGTAGGAGACTTTCACAGTCTTGCAAAAGTTGCAGCAGAACCAGCACTCTCAGCATGGCAAGCAACCAGCCCCACAACTGGGACCATGGTAGCACCACCTGTACCAATAGGATCTTGCACCCACTGGCAATATGTATCTGTTGGTTGTGTCTCTCACTCTGAGGTGTTTCTTCCTCCTGCATCTATAGCGTACACTTTCACCTCTGCCTCAACTGCCTGTGGGGCTCCTTTATGGACTGCACTGGATCCTGTGGTTGTGGTGTGTTGCCTTTCAATGGAAATGTATGCTATTTGTGTTGTAACAACTGACACTATTATACATCCCAAAGGTCTGCAGTTGCTGGTGCCTGAACCCCCACTATAATTGTATCCCAATTGTTAGTACACTGCTTTTTGCACAGGGTCAGTTACGCCTCACTCTCTGTAGTGCAACATGTGTGCAGCATTCTTTCCACAACTGCGGAAAATCAGTGGCTGAGAATAGTCTTTAAAGGGATGTGCCATACTTTTTAATGGCTTTTTTTGCCCAGGAGCTTCAACAGCTGCACTTTTTTCCACAGTCCACAGTATAGTTTTCCTGCAGCTATGGATGTATTGTGTACCACTTAGCGCAACTACCCCTTTTTTTCCACAACTGCGCAACTTTTGGGGACTTGCACATTTTTTGCACCTTCCAAGTGTTTTGAGAATCCAGCCCAGTGTTTCTTTACAAAGAGCAGCATGATGAAAGTGCAATGATCTGTAAGCTGCTCACTCAAGAAGCAGTAGTGTGAACCAGAAAACACTGCTCGCTCTTCCTGAAGCCAGCCACTCAATAGTAGTAACAAGCCAGAGATGTATATCAGGGTAAAAGAAAATTACAGTTGTTTAAAATGAAACCTTCCAGTATGGTAGAGCCAGCAGCATGATATTCAAAACTGCAGTCAGGGAAGCGCTGAATACGGCGGCTGGAAAGGGACATCAGCCACTCACTTGCAATCCAACAGCCACTGTGAGCGTTCCTGTGTACAAAGACACCCTCTATGAAAATGTATGTGTGGGGGGTTTAATGTAAAGGAGGTCTAAATAAGCATGCCCATTTCCTATTGTAAATACAATGATTGCTCATAAATACACAGAGGGCCAAACATTCAGAGGAGCTGCACAATGCACAACCGACTTGCGTAGGTGCAACCACAGAAATGCACCCTGGAGCCATATTCAACCAGCATGAATGCGGACACAATATCCATTGCACCGATGCACAACAGTAATGTATGCGGTGCAATTACATGTGGGTGTGCCCATGAATATGCTGTGCAATGGCATAGTCAGCCAAAAAAACACAGCACAAATGAGGAGCAAGTCAGAGAATGTGCCACACAGACTTGAGCATGTAAAAGGAGGCTCAACACACGCACAGCAGATGCACAAGCCAGTGCAGCAGACAGCCATGGACTCAGGACCATTTATCATGGAGGAGGTAATGAGAGGTGTGAGGATGAGGGAGGAACAGCAACGTGGCTGAGGAAAGGCCCTTCAGCAGAATGCCCAACACAGACAGTACCATGCCTGCCTCACATTTGAGGACTATGGGGACAATGATATAGTGGGCTGATACCGTCTGAACAGGGAAATTCTGAGGCAACTATGTGAGCTGTGCCATGACAAGCTGCAGGCACCCACCAGAAGGAGTCATGCCATGATGGTGGAGACAAAGGTGACAACAGAAATGTGCCTGCTTGCCATGGGCACCTTCCAGACACCAGTGGGGGCAACCACTGGCATATCCCAGTTGGCCACGTCCCGCCTCCTCACATAGTGCCTCAATGCTCTGCTGCCACATGCTTCAGGGTACATAAGAATCCCAAGCACACAGGCAGAGCATACAGCAAACATGCAGGATATCCACAGGGTGGAACACATGCCCAGCATGATTGGGGCTATTGACTTTACCCATGTGGCCATACGCACACCATCTGTCCCAAAAGGGGTGATCTACATCAACAGAATGGGATAACCCTCTGGCAACTGCCAGGTGGCATGCAATGCCACTGAGCATGTCATCAATGTGTGCCACATACAATGGAAGTACACACGATGCATTCATATGGTACCATTCTATCCTGTGCCAGCGATTTGAGAGTGGCGTGATCCCCATGGGGCACCTACTAGGTGAGCATGACATGTGATGGGGTGACAGAGTGGACAGGCTCAAGGCACACATGGATGGGGGGGTTGGGGGGTGGCTGTGTGCAGCATATGGGTGGCAATGGGAACAAGCAATGCCACGCGCTAACCAGCATATGTGTTGCCCCCACAGATGACAGTGCATACCCCCTCTGGCCCTGGCTGCTCACCCCCATCCAGTGACCATCCAATGCTGTGGAGGAGCAGTACAATGAGACACACATAGCAACATGCAACATCATCGAGCAAGTCTTTGGCACGCTCAAGATGCAATTCTGTTGCCTAGATAGGTCTGGTGGTGACCTACAGTACAGCTCTGCAAATGCATGTGGCATATTCCTGGCCTTCTGCATGCTGCACAACATGACCATTGACCATGGGATAGCTGTCCAGGTGGATGAGGGCAACAGCAGTGATAAGGATGGGCAGGATGAGCCGGATGAGGGTGCACAGCCACCCATGGAGAGGAGGGACCCAGGCTGGCTGCCCATGCCAGAAGGCACCGAGACACCATCGTAGAGGAGCACTATGGGTACCACAGGTGTGTACCATACATGACAGCCGTGCATGCATGGGACACCACACACACAGAGATGCACGGCCACACAGGGATGCATGCAGAGACACTGGCACACACACAGCATGCACAGGTAACACACAGACACACAGCCACATGCCCACACCACAGTGGACAGGCACAGGTGCACACAACCACATATGGGCCCTGTGCTGGGCACACAGGCAGCCATACCCTGTTCTACACATGCACCACCAGCACCTTCACATGTCGAACAGCAGGGCACAGTGGGGCAAGTGGGAGACACAATCAGGAGTGGTGGGCAATGTGGCAACACACACACACACACACACACACACACACACACACACACACACACACCAGTACAGCAGCACGTGTCATGGATCAGAGTATATGCACCGACACACAGGCAAGGCCAGCACAGAGCTGCTCTTATCATGTCCATGCCACAAGGTACAGCAGCACTGCATGCACATATGGTAGATGTGCCACACTCACAAGTGTGAGATTGCATGAGCAGGGCGACTGCCAGGTGCGCACCAGGCCACAGCAGCGAGTAGCAGGATGGGGCAGCACACACAGCAGGCCTACTGTGTGGTGCCATGGCTGCCACAGCCACGTGGGTGGCCATGCCTGGATTGTGTGGCAGGCATTGGCTGCTCAACAGCCTCAGGAGGTGTTATCAACACACTCATGGGTGAAGAGGCCTGAGAACATGACCAGATCCTCATGGGTGTGTAGAGACCGGCCAAAAGACTACCATCGGGTGAGTCGGGGATGGGCATGCCAGAGCATGGTGTCAGCTGTGCTGGGGTCACCAGTCACCATGGTGTTGATGTTGCACTACAGGGAGGCCTTCATGCTCTGTCGCACCCAGCGGATGCCACTGATGCAAATCCAGCATCGATGGTACCAGCAATACAGTCCAGCAATGCAGTCATGGCCTCCCACAGCTGCTGGCGCTCACCAAGCAGCTGAGCACATCCAATGTCCCCTTGGTCGGTCAGTTGATGCACTTCCACCTGCAGTGCATGTATCTCAGCCCCGAGTGTTGCCTGGTTGTCCACGGACACCCACAGCAGCCTGGTGTGCTCATCAAGCCTGTCAGTGTCTGGTGCATCACGGGGCTGCCATTGACCTGCTTGGGGTGTGGCAGCATGCTGTGCAACACCCTCCACCTAGGAATGTTGCACAGGCAACCATGCAGGTGGTGGAGATTGTGCGAGTGCCCCGATGGCAGCCCCTGTGGTGTGCTACATGGTGGTTCCTGCAGCCCGCTGCTGTAACCCATCAACCCACTGGACCAGCCCGACAGCACCGGTGACCAGGCCAGTGCCCTGTCCATGGCCGGCACCAGCAGTGGTGCCACACAACTCTTTGCGGCCATGGGCAGGTGGTGCCTGTGCGGGTGCTGTACCATCTGTGCTGGCATCCGCTGCCCATGTACACCTCCGTCCCCTGTGCCACCCACAATCAGTGTAATATCATCATCACTGTCTGAAGATGTCCCCTCCTGAGTTGAAGGAGCAAGTACCGGAAGGGCATCCATGAGCAGGAGGTCTGCCAATGGGTCATCATCACCCAGTCCCAGGAACTCCAGAAGCCCCACACTGCTACACTGTCAATGGTCAGTGTCCCGAATGCCAGATGAGGTAAATGGCTCAGCCTCCTCAGGTCCCATGCCGTCGGTCACATCCTGCACCACACCCCTAAGGCATGATGGAGCTGGAAGACAGAAAGAGCTGTATCAGTGCTGAAGGTGGTACTATGCATGCAATGCTGTGTCCAGTGAAATTGAGGCATGCATGTCACCAACATGCTGGCTTGCACCAGGGGATGATTGTACAACACCACACAGCTGAGCAGTTATACCATAGGCATTGCTAAAGACAGGCCAGCCATGGTGCACAGCTGCAGCACACAGGGTTGCATCACCACATGCCTGGCATGCATGTATTCACCCCCCAGCCCCACCCCCTGGCCCATGCCACATGCGGTGTGTTGCACAGATGCCTGTGACTGTAGTGGCCCTGCCTACACTACTGGCACACACTGTGCAGGCAGCACTGACTGGCATCTATGCAGCACTGCACGCCCTGGATACCGACCCATGGCCCCAGCACAGTACCCAGATGGCAGTCCCAATTCACATGGGTGGCCATAGCCATGCATGGTGTACCCATATGCAGCATGTGCCCCAGCATGCCACACCGATCATGGGTACACATCACTGCTGCAGTCAAGCTGGCACGCTGGTGGCATGCACACACACACCCGCCCCACACCTAACGCCTACATACTTACAGTGCTGTGATGGGCTGCCACCTGTCTGGAATCCACCACCTGGGACACCTTCGATGGCTGCACAGCTGATGGTTGCCACCACTAGCTCCTCATTCGATGACAGTACGGGTGCTGTGTCCGGTCCTCCACCTGTCCTACTGCATGCCGCCCTGATGGCAGCCACCTTCTCCTTAATGCACCTCCTATCAATGCCCATCTTCCTTTTGCACTCCTGTCCACTGCAGTTGTGTCTGCCATGGGCGTTCACATATGTGACCACCTCCTCCCATCTGGTGGCATGGTCCTGCAGGGCACCAGTGGCCCCACTCAGCAGTCCTTCCCTATCAAGGTAGGCCTCAAAGAGGGCCTGCTGCTCATCTTTTGTGAAGTTGGGCCTGCGCTTCCATACAGGCACCTGCTCTTCAGTTCCCTCTGTCTCCGACATGTTGCTACCTGTGGAAAGTCAGGCATAGCCCCGATGAGCAGCACAGTAGCACACCATGGAACAATGCAGTGCTGACAATGTGCACAGCAGTAACACTACACAACACAGTGTGGTGGTTCTTACCTCAATGGCTGCAATACCTGTCAGTGATCTGTGCTGTGTTGTGGTGTTTTTATGGCTCAACCCATGCAAATGAGCCCCTGTGCAATTGGTAATGATAAGCTAATGTGCGCGAATCTGCCTGGCATTGGCTCATGAGGCTATTTGCATACACTGGCTGAATATTGCAGAACTGCACCTTGCACAACACAGCTGCACCAGAGCATTTCAACAGCGCACTTCTGCGCATGTGCGATGTGCATATGTGTACCTGCCATGCATGTCATTGGCAGACCACCATCCTGTGTGGCATATTATGCAGCTGATTGTGCTGCACATCAGTGTTCATTGATGCATGTGAGCATGCTGCGCATGCAGCACTGATGCTCTATTGTGCCATATCACGCAACCGTGTCAGCTGCACCATGCCAGTGACCGAGCATGGTCTGCCAATGCGATGTGGTGCCATATGATGCTAAGCATGTAAGCGGGTCATGGTCATGACCCCATACTCCCGCCTGCACTCCTGGCATTGTGCATGTGCTGTAATGCATGATAGGCCTCTGTTGTGCATGTTTATCGTGCATCTACGTGCTGCACCATCGTGGCCTGTGTATCCCAGTCACACATGTGGTGCAGCGCAGATCCACATGCTTAAATTGCATGCCACCTTGCCCTGCAGCTATGGAGAGGTGTGCAGATACCATGGCGCGGTCGGCAGGTCACCAGCAACGGGTGAGGAACTGGTCAGAAATTGAAATGGTTAATCTGGTGGCCTTAGTGGAGCCCCATGCCGACCAGCTCTTTGGGGTGGTTGATCTTAACGTGCCATGGTCTCAGGTGTGGCTGAGGGCCTGGAGAGAAAGGCAGGTGTTGCACAGATGGGGGAGCAGTGTCACCACCACTGTGGTGACCTGTTGCGGCGTGATTCTGAACATCTACAGAAGCTGCAGGACCATGCCCACCAAGGATCAGTACCACAGCCAGGTAGTTGTCCCCATGCACTGTGCATGCAGCCATCATCCAGTTTCTGTGCTGTTGGGTGTGCTGCCTGTCCGGCTGCACCTGCGGCAGGGAACAGTACTGGTGAGTGTTGTGTGTCCAGTGGTGGTGCACAGTGTCATAGGCCCAGCTACCATACCCCACACGCGGAGCATTGTTCCTGCTCGAGCTCTGGCAGCTCTGTGCGCTGTGCCTGGGCTGGGGAGGGCTGCTCATGACATGCCACTCATGTCCTTTTCTATCTCTGTTTCTTCCACTGGGCCAGTGGAGCGCTGGAAGGCCAGGGAGGCCACCGCTCAGGACAGCGCCGTGATGGAGGTGCAGCTGCAGGGTCACTGTAAGGACAGGCAGGTGAGTGTGTGCAGCATGGTTCACACAGCATTGCAGGGCTTGGCATGGGTGGTGCCGGTACAGCTCCAGGGCCCTGCCACCATGCAGGGATACAGCATGTGGTGGGGTACGGGCTTCACTGCCTGTCTTATGTTGCACAGTGTGTGGCAGGGCCATGCATGTGGCCTCTGTGTGGTGGCATCCTGTCACTGGTGGTGTGTGTGTGTATTTGTGTGTGTCCCACAGTGCATAACTGCTGCTGGGTGGCTCCTGTCCTACCTGTGGGGGCATTGCTCCTGCACTGTGGGGTACACTGCACAGGTGTGGGTGCATGTCATTTACTGGCATCCAACCAGTATGTCTGTGGGTCATGGTTAGGTCTGCTGTTGCTGTCCACTGTGCGCATGCCATTGGTGGTTCCATCCATGGGTGGGCATCGCAGCTGTCCTGTGCACACACACACACACACTGGGGGGTGCACTGCTGCTGTTTGGGGCCCGACACTTAGTGGCTGTTCTGTGTTCCCATTTCTTAGGTTATCCTGGGCCTCATGGAGGACAGTGGAGGGTCAGTGCCCTTGGTGGTGGTGTGGTCCAGCTCCAGCGCCTGATCCTCAGGCTTCTCTACAGGACAACTGTACACATCCATCTAAGCAGGCGATATCTGGCAGCAAGCAATGCAAGAGCTTGTGTTGGAGGTGCGCAGGATGTGCATTGCACTACAGCGACTACTTTGTTAGCCGATGGACTGTCTATTCCCTCTCCTCCCACCATCCCCTGCCCAACACCCATTGGGACTGCTGATTATTTACCCTTCTTCTCCCTGTATTGTCCTCGGCCAATTCCCCCTGTTGCCCTCATTTGGTTCCTTTCTGTGTTGCCCCTTCCCTGTTGTTGTTTTTGCCCTGTTGGCACCACAGCTTATTTGTTTCACTGCTGTGTTTGCTATTAAACTGTTCTGCCTTTTGCACATCTGTGTCTGTGTCTCCTTCACATGCATGCTGCTGCACTGTGATGCCGTTGTTATGTGCTGTTGCTGGGCGTGTCCCTGTCCATCCCCGTGCTGTCCCCTCCATGTGGTTCTGTTGTGTGCACAGTGGCCTGTGTGCCACATCCCTCTGTGTCTAGGCCCTTGAGTGTTGGCTGTGCACCTACCCTGTACATGGTACAGCGCCATGTGTCCCTGTTTGCCTGTGCTGGCCTGTTCACCTCCAGCCATGGTGCCCTTCCCAGTTCTGGTGTGCTGTGTGGTGCCGTGTTCTGTTTCCCTGTGTGTCTGCATGGCATGTGCATCATGCAGCCCAGCTCCTGTGTGGCAGTGTGGCCACGGCACACTGTACATGCCTGGTGCCCTCACACTGTGGCTTTGGGGTCGTCCCATACAGTGTTGCCTGTTGGGATGATGGTCATGCAGTGGCCTGGACCTGCTGCCATCCATTCCATGTGTGTGGGTGGCTTTTTCACACTGGTGACCGGGGTCTGTGTAGGGTGCCAGGTGTTGTCTATGACCCTCTGGCCATGTGCCTGTTCTGTGCCTCCTGCCCACTGCCCCTTGTGGTTCGCAACTGCCACCCCTGCCTTGGCCCTGTGCTCTTGTGCTGCCATACCTGTGTTCACTTTTGTATGTTGGCCTTGCTCAGCCTGCTAGTTTTAGCATGCTGTCTTGCTCCTGTGCAGTCCAGGTTGCTCCGGCGCATGTCTGGTTGTGCAACGGTGCATTTATGCTATATTCAGTGTATTTTATGGCTGCGCATGTCTGTGGCATATCTGCTAAATATGGCGTCATTTTCCTGTGGTGCACCTGGATTATGCTACACCTTCCATTGCGTACATTCAGGCGCACTTTTGAATATCTTGGCCAGAGTGCGTGTGTGTGTGTGGGGGGGGGAGGGATTAGCCACTGTGAGTGTTCTTCAGTAAAAAGACATCCTCTAATTGGAAATGTGTGTTTGGGGGGGGCTAATGTAAATAAGCCTGTACACTAAACTGCTGGTCTTAACCACTTCATAGAGAATCAATGGGAGAAGGTCATCATGGGCGATTTCAACATTAACTGGTGCTCTCAGAAGGAATCAAAAGCCAGGGACCTAATATCCAGTCTATTCCTAACCCAGATGGTCACTGATGACACTTGGCTCAACTACAGAACAGGGAGCAGCACCCTAATTGACTAGCTCCTATCATCACACCCAAAACATGTCTCCGATGTCACAATCCTGCCAGATAGCCTCAGTGACCACTCCCCAGTGAAGTGCACCTGGTCTAACTACTTCATCAAAATCCCACCTAATGTGTCCAAAAATCGCTGTTTGAGGCCTGGGCTACTCGACCACTTTGTTGTATTTGACACAAATAGTCTGGTCACCACTGGCAGGGGATATTGATGGAAATGAGGCCCTGACCTACTTCATTACCAAATTCAATCATGCTTGTGATATTTTTGCACCCTATAAAACAAAAAAGATTAAGGGCACCTCTAACCTATGGCTTACCAACTCTTTTATTGGTCTTATCAAGAACAGAGACAATCTGTGGCACAAGGCTAAAGCAGCAGGAATGCCTGCTGCTCATAGTGCCTACAAGGAGGCCAGAAATGTCTGCACCATACTCATATGATAGGCCAAAGCAACTTACTATAAGGAGCTACTATGCAAAACCTAGGGCTCTAGAAAAGAATTTTGGAAAGCCATTAATGCACTGATGGGAAATTCCCCTAAGACACCTCCTGACCTAATAATCACCGTGGATGGGACCCTACAGGAACCTATTGAAATCGCCAATGAGCTTAATAACGCATTCATGGACCTTTCTGGCATACTTCCTGGAGACTACCTTAAGGATTTGATGGGTCACCAGCACCATACTGCCCCACAAAATCCCCCCAAGGGATGATCTGCCACCTTTCTATTTCAGACGAGTCACCATGTCTGAAACAATCAAGCACATTAAATGGGCCCTAGGCAAGACCAGGATGAGAGTAGATGTTGTCGACATGAAGCTTGTTGGTTTGCTTCTGAATGAACTTGCCAATCCCCTAACCATTGTATTTAATGCCTCTCTAAAATCAGGGGTGTTTCTGAATGCATGGAAGTCAGCCATTCTCACACCTGTTTTCAAAGCTGAGGACAAAACACTAACGTCCAGCTACAGGCCAATATCCATCCTGTCCCATTCTCTAAAGTATTACAAAGAATGGTCTCGGAGCAGCTAAGAGTAAGTAAGTAATTTATTTTATTTTTTTAAGTAAGTAAATTTTATTGTTGTTCAGTATAAAAACCATTACAACATCTTTACGACATCAAAAAATTGCAAACACAAAAGGCACTTCTAAACTAGAAGTACCCACAATCACTAAAATGCAGCATTATAGATCCACAAAATTGTAGGATAAATAATAAACAAAGAAAATTCAAAATATCATAGTGAGACAATAACTGAGTTGCCAGCAGAGTCGGCTCCGAGGCCTGGACTCCCAATACAAGAGTTTAACTATTAAGCAAGTAAGAGGCTCTCTATTTTCAGGAGTCCAATTTTGGGTGAAAAACCATCAGACTCCATCTATTCTCAGGAGTCCATTAATGATTATTATAACAAGGGTCTAAGAAATGAAGCTTTCTGATTGGCTGTAAACATTCTAACAGCCTTACGTTAATCTTTTATTAACATACTTGTACAGCTTAACCATATATTAAACGAGGTTTAACACTGTTTAAAAAAACATTTTTATTATAATAGCAATAAGGCACTCCCAGGAGTTATGTTAATAGTCAGTTAATCACCCTCTAGGGCATGTGGCTTTCGGCAATGCCTTGTGCACATTATACTGAAGGTGATTAACAGACCGATATTTCAACCCAGTCTATTGCTTAAGTAAAAGCTGAGAACCACAGCTCTTCCCCAGATATCACGTAGTCCACCTGGATTGTCCGTCTGCCTCAGTTTCCACCAACTGCAGGTGCTACATCTTTACATCTGGAAATATTATATGCAAAACTAAGACTTCATGATAAGAATTCCAAATCAATTATATAACACTTTTAAAAAAGCCCATCTTTCTTAACAGGAATAGGAGTACCCCATAATATATCTTCATAGGTCACTCAAATAGAATAACACTTCATCAAAGAGCACATTGTCTTATATAGTTTGGTAATCAGCGCCACAACTTCATGGCTCCATACCCTCTGGAGTCCTTTTGCTTTTCAACCTTGTTTCTTCTCCAAAATAAGGTCAAGGGATTTGCCAAGTTCCAAGTATGTGCAAAAAATTTTAGTATAAAAACAGTACCTTTTCCAAATGGTGTTCCATAAGTGATTTACCGACTCAGTCAGCTCAGTCTCAGCAATCTATGGAGTCCATTAACTGGCTTTTCACTGCTGGCAAACCTCCAACTAAATTCAACAAGCCGTCTCTCTCCTTATGCTTAATTGTATCAGCAGATGATTAAAACTTCCTTGGCTGCCCAGCAATACCTAAAGAAGAAAAAAAAAGCACAAGAACGCTCCCTCTGAGCATAATAACTTTGACTCAGAATAAGGAAAAATCCACAATACTCCCCCTAGGCAGTGATGTCATACCTCTTATTTATTTAAAAACAGCATTTCAGCACTCATCAGCGCTCCAAGGGTGGCTACTACAAAAGTCTCCGACAAGTCCTCAGTCTCAAATCCGGGTCCTCTATTCATTTGTGCAGCTTCAATAGCCCAATTCTCACGTTGCCCAAACTTTTTAGGATTCCAGTAAACAGGTAATTAACACATTTTAAGTTTAAAATATTGAGGTAAAATAATACATTTCTATTTGGCATTCCAGCTGCCCCTATGGGACACCTACAAGGGAACTACCGACGGACCACTAAACACAGAAAAAAATTCTATTATCTTTTCCTGCTCACTCTCTTTTCAATTTGGCAATTTCTCCAGCTGTCGAAAATAAGCAAGCGGCCAATTCAGAGACTTTGCCACACAATAATTTTGTCTATAAAAACACCATAATACTGACCGTAAACTAAATTAGTTGTGAAATGCTGAGAACCAAGGACTGTCCGCATATTACAAGGCATGAACGCATACATGTCTTACTTGAGGTTTCCGGAAAAAAATTTTGCTTATTTTGAGACAGTTGTCTAAAAACAACTAAAGTCTCATTCATGAAACAGACTAAAACAAGCATTAAATATAATGTCCACAAATCAAAAAAATCATGTTGTGGGGAGCAAAGCAGCAATTCGGCCATCTTGCCGTTCTGTCCCCCCCCCCCCCACCGAACAGGAGTGGTCCACCTAACAGAGTATCTTGACAACTATAAACTAATCTGCCCACAGCAACATGACTTCCGTAAAAAACATTCCACACTTAGTGACTTGTTGAGTACTCCTCCCAGTTATACAATGCCTTACAGTAGATAGAGGGCAGGCTGACTCTGTGAACCACAATCTTCTCTTGAGCTGCCTTCAGTCAACAGGTCTATCTCCTGACTCAGTATCATGGTTGGGCAGCTACCTCTCAAACAGATCACAACATGTCAAAAATAGGGGATACTCTGTCAGCATCTAAAGGTGTGTCCCTTGGGGTCCCACAGGGGTCCATTCTTGGGCCTCTCCTCTTCAGTCTCTTCATCAACCCTGCCCCATCTGTTTGCTCAGCATGGATTGTACTGCATGCGGATGATGCAGTTATATCGGTTGCTGGTAAAGACTACTACTCCATTACATCTGAAGTTCAGCGCAGCTTCCTCCAACTTGAATCCTGGTTCACACAAAAACTACTCCTAAACCACAAAAAAACAAAGAGCATGCTTTTCTCTACAACCCAAAGCAAAAAGAAATATCAACCACTGCTCATACACAACCACAAGGGTGAGGTTCTAGACCAAGTAGCAAAGTTCACGTACCTTGGCATCACCTTTGACAACACACTGGCATTCTCAAGCCACATAGACTCTGTAGTCAAGCCAGCAAATATAAAGCTGGGGTCCTCTTCCGACACAGGCACTCAATGACTCCTGAGGCGCTCAAACTTGCTACCGGTAGTTCAGTACTGTCGTCCATTGACTATGGGCTGCCTATCTATGGGGCCGGCACAAAGACTGCCCTCAACAGGGTTAGTACACTCCTCAACAAGGCCTGCTGCCTAACACTGGGGGTCTCTCTTGACACCCACACCTGCTCCCTCTGCACTGAAACTGGGTGGCTCCCTCTCCAGCTCAGAGTACAATACCAAACCTGTCTTCTCCTAAAAAAGGTGCTTCTTGGGCTTACATCCCCCACTATGGGCAGCCTCTTTAAACTGGCAGTACCAACTAAATACACTAGAAGTGCGTCGTCCCACAGGCTGATGATCCCTTTCAAATGTACAAAACTTGCACAAAATTCTATCTTGCACAATGGACCGAAATGGTACAATGAACTACCAGCTGACCTCACTGATACAACCAAGATTGGAACTTTCAAATCTGGACTCAGATCCTATGTGGACACATGCAATACTATCAGTGGCAGCGACATGGCTTTCCTGTACCTGCCTGCATAATTTAGTGTGCCCTCTAGCCACCCTATTTTCCCTCTAACCCACCCCTCCCCACGTCACCGCTACCACCCCTACGTTTCCCCTGGACGCTTCACCCAGACGATGCCTCCCTAGGCTGATCACCCCCCCCCGACGAGGCCTTATCTAGGCTGACTACCCTACCCTCTGTCTTTTTGGTGTACTGACCATCCATTTATTACTAGGACAGTGTACCCCTCTCCTCTCCTATCCTAATCCCTTCTCTGGCACCATTGTAATGAAGATGTATGTAATTGCTATGTACTTGACTGTGTAATTTGATTCACTGTTTGTCTGTATTTCTTGTCCTATCTGTAATGTTTTTGTCCACCACTGACTTGGAACCTTTGAAAACAGTCCTTGACTCAAAGGTATTAATCCTAAACTGAAATAAATAAAATATATAAATAAATAAATAAACCAGTGCTCATAAATACTGTGTGTGTGTGTGTGTGTGTGTGTGTGTGTGTAGGGGGGCACCCTCTTCTGGTGACAGCTCACTTCAGAAATTAATAAAGGGACTATTTTAGTATTTCAGCTATGAAAACATCATTTTTCAATTTTTTTTGGCAAATGTTTTTGTTTTTTTTCCTCAAATAATTTTTTGGCAATTTTTTTGTATTTTTTTTCCTCAAATATTTACCGGGGGACCCATTTTATAAGTGGAATAAGACACTCCGAGGTGTGGTTTATGGCCTGATAAAAGCATGTCCCAGGTGCTAAAGGCACTCAGCGCGAGCACCGCATGCCTCATTATGTACCTGGGGTGTGCTTTCATCAGCCCATAAATGCAAGCTTAGTAAAGGTGCCACAAATTCTTCCTCTCAGGGATTTGTCCTCAGGACAGCTGTGAGGACTTAGTGTTTGTGCCATCTAAGTCCCTTTTCCCATACAGATTTACTATTACTAACTCCACACCGCCATGGATTATCACTCAAGTGAAATTCTGAGAAAAGAAAAGTGAGAGAACATTGGATGGATTCAAACCCACAATCTCTTGCTTATGAGGCTATAAGTCTTTCCACTACACCACAGAGCTGGCACAGTGATGAACCTTAGCTCTTCGGCCATAGTTCGGCTATACCGTGCCAGGTGGGTGGGTTCTTACAGGACAATTTCCTGACAAGACAATTGTCGTTCCTGACAGGACAATTTGCTAGCAGGAAAATCTCATTCCCAAGAGGGCAATTTTCTGACAGTAAAACTTTGTGGCACCTTTATTGTCCTTGCCCCATAAACCACACCTTGTCATGTCTTATTCCTTATTTATACCACTGACTTACAAAATGTTTCCAGTGTTCTAAGATTTCTTAATGTTAATTTGCACTTACAGATGAGACTTTCCTCCCTGAAGGTTTCAGCTGCCATTTTAAATTTAAACACAGCAAATACTGATTATTACAACTGCCTTTTTCTTTCTGGTGATACACTACCAGATAGGAGTAGCTAGGCCCTTGGGGGGACTCTATTCACTCAGGTCACATAAGCTATCCCGTATCCAAGTTGTTTATAGGGGACAATTCTACAGTCTACTTAAACTGTCAAACAGGTGTATTTTCAGTTTCTCCCCCAGATATCAACATCCTTTATTTTCCTTATATAATATTGCATTTCAGCTAGAGTTCCCAATTATACTATGTAATGCGTTGTTGATCTTTTTAACCTCCCATGAGCTAGGTAGCTTTGGTTATTCAATATGGTATCTTCCTGTGCAAAAAATTAATAGTTACGTTGGTGTATCCCAGTCTGGAGCTCCCACTTACAAGTAAAATTTGTATGAAGAACCAAATATTGCATTAAATTCATTTGCCATTTGCATACTGTGCCTCTTTATATGGCTCGCAGACGGACTATGTTTTCTGCTTTGAATTGCAGACAATCTTGTATTTAACAATTTAACTAAAGACATGACAATTTATGTCAGAATGAACTGTGTAAAATGTGATGCTAAGCAAGAAAACTTGTTTTCTAATTTTGTCAGTTTGATTTAATAATTTGGTTTGTGGTTTAAATTGCTTATGTCACTGTGATGTCATGGCTTTTTCTGTATAAAATCAGAAGTATATCCCGGATGGTTTACACCCCCTTGAAGGCTTGTAGCTGAGGTGCTAGGGGCTCTCACCGTGGTGATAAATTAAACAATTATATTGAAATTTTCAGGTCTGCGTTTCTTGGAGCGTTGTTGTTTTGGACTTTGTGCTTACACTGTCAAACAGGTTTATTTTCAGTTTCTCCCCATATACCAATATCCTTTATTTTCCTTATATAATATTGCATTTCAGCTAGATTTGTATGTTAGTTAGTTAGTTCTATAACTTATCGATACAAACCACCTATTAAGTAGTTTAAAATATCTTGGTCAACAAGCCAGAGCTATTATATAGTGTCAGAATAGCCCAATAGAACAACATACTTCCTCTGCCCTTATGCACTCCACATCAGAAGCTGCCCCTTTTTTTCACAGTATTATGACCAATGTAATGCTACGTAAATGTACTACCCGGAATGTTACAGGATTAAACTCCCTATTAAGAGGGGAAAAAATCCTTGCTCGCCTAAAAAGATTACAATCCCACGTACCCTTCCTGCAGGAGACTAAACTAGTTCATACAGAAGATGCCAAATTAATGAGAGTGGGTGGGATGGGTGGCACATAGCAGTGATGCTACTTCTAAACACGGCGAGTCCATCCTGCTACATAAAAACCTTAACTGGAACCCACTTTTACAACTAGGGGACAAAGATAGGTGCTAGATTTTAGCTAAATTTTCCACACAAATGGACCCCTGATCTTAGCCAATATCTATGCTCCCAGTGATGATGATATCCCCATATTTTTGGCAGAATTTCATAGAACCTTATGGATATGGCCTTTGACAACCCTGAAATCTTACTAGGATGGGATTGAACTTAGTAATATATGACTGTTTGGATAAATCAAACACATTGAACCACACATCAAGGCCTTAGCGGCCCTAAAAGATTTACTGTCCATGCAACAACTCTTTTTCATATTTCTCAGCCACCACAAAGGCTTGCAGATTATACGTATAGTTGACCTTCCCTCCATCACCTAGGCAACCTTGGAAATGAATACAGCTCTGCTTTGTCTCACAGATCACACTTCAGTCACCTTAACTTCTATTTTGGACCCACTTCCACAGATATAGTAGCTCACAATGTAGCAGGGGTGCTATTTTTAGTAAAGTTTTAAAGTTATTTGTTTGCACTGTCAGGCAGGGCCGAGGGGTCACGTGACACGATAGTCACTTCCGGGTCTAGAGCATATGAACAGCACTCTGTTCTGTGTGTGGTGCCTAATCCTTGTTTACCTGCTGTAGGACAGACTAGAGGTGTGAGACAGACTTAGTGAGGAACCTACACACTGTGGGAGAGCTGTTTCTGAGACCAGTATTCTGTTTGTCAGCGAGGGGACGATCAGGGAGTTAGGTGGGAATTGTAGCTCAGGAGCCAGCTGAAGGACTACCCAGCTCCTGTCCCATATAGCATGCTATTACAGAGGTCTTTGTTTTGCTTGGTGTACCTGCTACCAACATAATAATAATAATAATCTTTATTTATTAGGTGTCTTTCAAATATCAAGGCACCTTACAGAATTAAAACAAAAACATCAGATATTATAGATTAACTATACCATTAATAGAATCCAAGGGTGTAGGCAGGCATACTCACTGTACACATTTGTGTACAGTCTTGTTGAGTGCCTGTCACAAACCATATGCCTTTCTGTTAATATTATCATTCTAATCTGTAGTATTTGGGTTAGTGTAGGCAACTGAGGAGTGTCTCTGTTTAAACCTCTGTTGTTTAGGAGACAGATACATGTATAACCTCTTTAGAGATTAGAGGAATCGTCTGACACACAATCTGACTTGTTTGGAAGGGGGTACCATTTGGAGAGGATGAGTACATTTTTAATGGGGGGGGGTGTAACTGTTGGAGATTGTGTGTACAAAACAAAAATTTCTGGCTACACCCCTGATAGAATCTTGATAATTCTTGAAATGCCTGAGTCCACAAAAAAGTCTTAAGTGCCTGTTTAAAGCCCCTGACCGTTGTGCACTCATGAAGCTGATGGGGCAGAGAATTCCAGAGGGTAGGGGCCACAAACGCAAAGGCACAGGTCCCAGAAGATTTCAAAGTAACCCTCAGAATCTCCAGCAACCCCTCAGCAGCCAAGCAGAGCTGTTGCACAGGGGTGTAAGGAATCAGAAGCTTTTTCAAGTAGTCAGGACCAAGACCGTGTAGGGCTTTGTAGGTCAACAAACCTACTTTAAAGGTAATCCGCCACTGAATCAACAGCCAGTGCAGATCGCAGAGCACAGGGGTGATATGTGAACTCCTAGACACCCCTGACAGTAATCAAGCAGCAGAGATCTGCACCAGCTGCAAGTGGCAGTTATCAACCCCGGGAAGCCCCAGATAATGGGAGTTGCAGTAGTCAAGGCGGGAGGTCACAAAGGCATGGACCAACACAGGCGGATCGCTGGACGGAACAAGGTGTTTGACCTTGGCGATGTTCCTAGGATGGTAAAAGGCTGACTTAACGACTGCCGACACCTGATGATGAAGGGTCAGCCTGTCATCAAGCACCACTCCAAGGTCACGCACCCCTTCTGAGGTAAGGATCTGAGCGCCCCCCAAAAATATGATCAATCCTCAATCCCTCTATCCTGTGACCCGGGTCCACAACCATAACCTCAGTCTTTCCCGCATTCTACTTTAACCAGCTCAAATTCATCCGGTCTTGGATTTCGGCAAGGCAGTTATTAAATACTGAGAGCACACTAACCTGGTCGGGGGTGAAAGACAGGTAGAGCTGGGTATCACCAGCATAACAATGAAATCACAGCCCATACTGTCTTACAATGTCTCCAAGGGGTAGCATATACACTGCAAACAACATGGGGGACAGCACCAAGCCCTGAGGAACCCCACAAGAGAGAGAAAGAGGGTCATAAGAAAAAAACCGCGACACAACTCTCTGTGTTCTACCAGCTAGGAAGGATGAAAACCATCTGAGCACTCTACTTGACAGGCCACAGATGGACCTCAGATGCTCAAGCAGCACCCCATGGTCTACAGTGTCAAAAGCTGAAAAGAGATCAAGGAGTACCAGAATGGAATGGTTTCTCCAATCTCTCACCATCAGGAGATCATTGAGCACCCGAACCAGAGTGGTTTCAGTACTGTGCCTCTTACGAAAACCCGACTGGAGAGGTTCGTAGACATTATGGATGGTCAAATGGTTCTCCAGCTGGATTGCCACTACTTTCTCAATGACCTTGCCTAAAAAGGGAAGGTTCAAGATAGGTCGGTAATTAGCAAAAATGTCCAGGTCCAACGAAGCTTTCTTCAGAAGGGGTGTCACCACCATCTCCTTCAGGGAGCTTGGAAACTCACCCAATTCCAAGGAGCACCAGACAATTTGGGCTGGAAACGGGCCTATGATCTCATAACAACCCAAAATCATGGAAGTTGGGCCCGGATCTAAACTACAGCACGTAGGGCACATCCCCTGGACAATCCACATAATATCCACGAATTCCGGCAGGTCAAAGGAACTCCAGGAAGTATGAGGAGTAGTGACCAAACGTTGACCAACCGCATCCCCCATAGAGTGAGTCATACAAATCTCTCACCTGATGTCGACCACCTTATTCGCAAAGAAATGAGCAAGCTCATCACACTCTTTTTGTGAAAAAGCTTGATGGAGCTGCAGACAGGCTGGGTTGCACAACCTGTCCACAGTTCGGAAGAGCTGAGCCAGTCGGTTCTGAGCGACAGTGATTTCCCTGGACAGGAACTCTGCCTTCTTATGGGAGATTGCCGATTGGTAGAACTGGTAGTGCTCTACCAAACTAAGGCCGTCGACCTCCAGGGCAGATTTTCACCAACAACATTCTAACCTTTGTCCCACACGTCGCAACTCCCTCAAAGACCCATCAAACCAACGGGCCTGAGGGTGAAGTGAGAGGGGATGAATACGGACAGGAGCTATCAAGTCCAGAGCAGAGGAAATGGCATTATTATAGGCCAGAACCAACAACTCCAGACTCGAGCTGACATCAGGAAGTTCCGGAAGGTCAATCACCGCCACCAGATCTTCAGGGCACACATCCCATAAACGGCAGTAACTGACCATCTCCACAGGGGCAGACCTATGAAGGGGGGTGGAAAAATTGAACCTCATGGTGCAATGATCGGACCAACTGACAGGGTCCACCTCCAAATCAGAGGTCTCAATCCCCAGGAGGAAAACCAAATCCAGAGAATGACCGTGATTATGGGTAGCTGAAGAAACAATCTGAGAGAAGCCCAGTGATGTCATCATCTGGAAGAAATCCTGACCAAACGGCAAGAGTTTGTAGTCGACCCAGGCATTGAAGTCGCCCAGAACCATCAGTCTGGGTGACTCCAATGCCATGTCGGCAGCGAAATCTGCCACTTCCTACAGAAATCTCTTCTCGTTCCCGAGTGGACAGTAGATGAGAGCTATCCTGCAACCCACACCAGCTACCACAGTACATTCTAAGGATTTGGCCTCCTCAACTGGTACACCAGTGAGGCCCAATTCAGTCTTAAAACAGACCGCTAGCCCCCCCATGGTCCAATCTCGGGTGGTGTATCACCGAGTACCCGACTGGAATTGTTGCCCCCAAAATGAGGCCAGCATTTTTATCCAGCCAGGTCTCGGTGATGCAAGCCAGATCAGCTGTTCCAACAAGATCTGCAATAATTGCAGTTTTGTTCTTAATAGATCTGGCATTACATAACACCGCCCGAGTTGGACGGGGTTCCTGAGTCGTCCCAGCTAATTGCCCATCAAAAGAGATGGTGCCCTTTGGTATGGGGACTAAGCATGGATTACCATGTTCCAGGCTCCATTTTGCCCCAGGGCGTCTTCTGGACCTAACCACCCCTATGCGAGAGGACCGCTCCTTCGGCCTCCAGTGTCTGAGCCCCACTATGCCAACCCTCATTTCTCCTACGTACAATGCCCAATTCCTGACAGCGTTGACAAAAATGGGCAAAGGAGTGGGGGAGAACGGGCGGATGGCACGGAGAGAAGAGGCCAAGATGTTTGCACACATAGTAGCCCACAATATAGCAGGGGTGCTATTTTTAGTGAAGTTTTAAAGTAATTTGTTTGCTCTGCCAGGCATGGATGAGGGGTCACGTGACACGCTAGTCATGTCCAGGTCCCAAGCATAAGAACAGCGCTCTGTGCAGTGGACCGAGCACGGACAGAGCGAGCATGGTCACCGCGCATGAAGACATGTGTAGGCAGCATGGGGAAGAACCATTCCATTACTATAGGCCATAATATTGGGGTAAGTCACCAGAGTAATAATATTAAAACCCTCACTGGTCTTATAAGAAACCAGGTATCCTGGCACCATAGGAACTTTGTACTCACTCTTGTGTAGATGTTACAGGTGCTCTTTATTTGTACTTGTCAACCACCTCCATATCTAAGCTTTTTGAATTTATTATGGTGGACACAAGGTGCCTTCAGGCACCAGAAGCTACCTCCTACCAGACTGGCTTCCACTCTCCTGCAACATTTCACCTATTGGCTGGCACTTAAATCCCTAGTTTGGACTGTAGCTCTGCTTCTCACATTTACCCACAACTGCGTTGGGCTTGTTTTTTTGTTTGCTTGTTTTTAACTGCTGTGCTGCCTTTTTTCCTGATTGTGTTTAAATGTTAAGCCATTGCTGATTTAACTTTTGTAGTCATGTTTAACTGTATTCTTTAGAGCTAGATGAATGAATGTGTTAACATTTAAAATATTTTTCTTCTCCTTGCTATCCCCTCCTCCTGCTCTAGTTAATTGCTCTCTGCTGCAATTGGCCTGGTTCGGACTCCATTCCCCCCCACCGATTTAGTCCTCTTGTTTTCCCATACCCTCTGCTGTCTCTCTGTCTGCCCCTGCCCCTCTCACCGATTTTGCCTTCTTTAAATTTCCCCTGTCTCTTCTTTCCCCAGTGAGAGGCCCCTGACTGGGTGGTACCTCCACAGCAGCAGCAGCTGGATTTCTGAGCACTACTCGCCTCCCCACAGGAACCAAGCTACAGGACCAGGACCTCCATGGCTCCTTTTTCCCCACCAGCGCTGTGTGCCAGCTTCCCACCCGCCCTATCTGGTGAATTTCTGATATAGAGTGCAGGGATCACATGGCCTCTGAAATATACTAAGTGGCCATTTCTCCATACGCTGGTTATACTGAGTAACCACTAGCGGGAACTGATGTACTTCACAGTCTTCATCCTCTCAAGTTGCTTCCTAGAGCACTCTGTGTTCCAGTATGAAAAGTCTTTGACCAGTGTTTAAAAAATTCCCAAAATGTGTAAGTCACATCCCGCCATCCTAATACTACTTCTCTTAGCCTTTCTTTTCTATGGTGACCTACAAGGTAACAAACAGCAATACTGTGAAAAAGCTGCTCTTAATCACAACTTACACTATGACCCAAGCCTTCAAATGGGGAACGTCTTAATGATGACAAATGGTCCCTGGTCGCAACACTGGCTCCTGGTTCACTACTTGGGCTGGCAAACCTCCCATGGCCATGACACCTACCCCCTCCAGGCACTACCCATCTGCCTAACAGTAATGCATTCTTGCCTGAGGAGGCGGTCCAGCCATAAACAGGTGGGCAAAGTGAATTAAAGACTACTGAAAGCCTATCTTATCAGAATCATCTTCATGCTTCTGCTGATATCAGACAATGTTCATCCCAATCCAGGACCAGCTAGTGGTGCTCCCTCTGTGGGCCAATAAAAGTCTGAATCCATCAAAATGGCGGGAGTCAATATCTGCAGCCTACTAAGTAAGCTGGACAGCCTCAAAGCTTGGATCTACCAGAACAACCCTGATATACTATCAGTGGCAGCGACATGGCTTTCCCGGAAAATACCTGACATAGCAGTCACTTTACCCAGTGACATCATTTTCCGGCAGGACAGGCATTCTAATCATGGTGGTGGATGTGCCATTTATCTCAAGCAGATATTAAAGGGTCATACCTTACCTATGGTCGACCTTGGGTGCTCTGCACAAGCACTTGCAATTAAAGTTCTGCTTGGTGCTCATAATAAGGCCCTTACAATTTTATCTGTCTATGTTCCACCTAAAGAACACTTAACTGGCTTCCACCGCATCATGGATTATATCCGTAACCTGAAGCTCAACTCTGAAACTATTGTTTTTGGCGATCTCAGTGTCAATTGGCTGTCCCCTGATGCTGGCTCTTTCAAGGACTCTATCTTTGCACTTCACTTCTCTTCTCTCAACTTGTTCCCTTCCCTGGCAGGACCAACTACAAAATGGGAACAAGTACCCTCCCTGATGTGATCCTCTCAAACTGACCTGATCGTATCTCCAACGTGATAGTTCACCCGGACTCACTAAGAGATCACGCCCCCATTACTTGCAGCTGGACAAACAAATTCCAAAAGCCCCATCCTCAAACAATATATAGTAGGGTGCTCAAACGTGGGCACTTTGAGCTCCTCAAACAGCACGCACCTAAGTAACCTGGATTGGACACTCCTTGACTCCACCAATGATGTCAACCTAGCCCTACACCATTTCATTAAGCATTTTAATACTGCCTGTGACATTCATGCTCTCTACAGAAAGATGAACGTGCATGGCACTATTAACCCCTGGATAACCCCAGAGCTCATCAACAGGATGAAACACAGGGACCACCTCTGGCACTGAGCAAGAAACACTGGTAGACAAGCAGATGTGCAGGAATGCAAACAGGTCAGGAACGAATGCACAAGGGCAATCTGACTTGAGAAAGCCAAATTCCATTGGGAAGTGCTTGCACATTCCTAGGGAGACAGTAAGAGTTTCTGGAAAAACATTATAGAAGTTAACGGCAATGACCAAAAAAACTCATCTTCAATGCTAAACATAGATGGTACCCCTACCCTGGACTTACCATAGCCAATGTTTTCAACAATGCCTTCACCAATCTGAGCAGCGTCCTCCCTCTGGACTTCTTTGGTGATACTCCACCCCCCCCCCCCGTTCCTACACACAGTCTTGTAGATGGGTCAACAGCCTCTTCACCCTTTTACTTTAGGAAGGTCTCAATGTTAACAGCCAAGAAGTACATAAGCAAAGTGCTATGGAAGTCAAGAAATAGTGGAGACTCGCTGGATCTTAAAATCATTGCCCTTGCATTAGACAAACTCATTGAACCCCTTACTAAGATTCTCAATCTCTCGCTAAATATGGCTCCATTTCCACACATTTGGAAGTCAGCCCTAGTTACCCCCGTTCACAAAAGTGGGAATTGGGCCCTACATACAAATTACAGGCTCATATCCATACTCCCACCTTTATCTAAGGCACTTGAATGCATAGTGGCCGACCAATTGATGGATTACCTTGAAAAATATTCTATCCAATGCCCGCAGCAACATGGGTTCCAAAAAGGGCACAGCATCATTGGAATTCACTGGCTTCAAACAACAAAGGTAATTTACTGGGAGCAGCGTTCATTGACCTAACAAAGGCCTTTGATAACATTCACCACTCTCTACTTCTCTGGCAACTAACTTCCATTTGTCTCTCCTCTGACACCTTACCTTGGCTCAAGAGTTACTTGGACAATCACTCCCAGCAGGTGAAGATTTCAAATGTTACCTCTGACAAGCAGCCTGTCCGCTCTGGAGTGCCGCAGGGCTCTATTTTAGGGCCTCTACTTTTCAGCATCTTCCTTAACAACTTCTCTTGGGCCTGCCAACAAAGGATACTCCTGTATGGATGATGCTGTCATCTTTACCAGTAACCCTGACCCACTGAAACTGAAATGTCAACTACAGCATAGTTTTAATGAAGTAGAGGCCTGGTTCAACTTTCACAAACTGATCCTGAACTACAAAATAACTAAAGTCATGATATTCAGCAGCACTCACAATAGACACAAATCTCTGCCCCTTACCATCAGGAACTGTGTGGGAGTACCACTCGAACAAATCCAACATTTTAAATACCTGGAAGTAACCCTGGACTGCTTACTTTCCTATACACAGCACACTGACAATGTCGCCCGGGCAGTTAACATCAAGATTGGTTTACTCCACTGTCATAAACACTGCTTAACACCTGAAGCCCTCAGTCATAAGTAATCTGAGAGGGAGTTCTGTTGAAAGATGTAACTATTTGTTGAAAATCATTTAGAGTGATAATGTAGTTTGTCTAACCTGCCTTCTTTGCAGCAAGGACTGTTTTGTTTATCTCCACTATCTTGGTCCTGGACTGCGAATTGGACCAATCATTTCTGGTGGGACCTAAAATGGAGCCGGACTGTAGGAGCTGTCTGGAGTCAAAATCTGTAGGAATTGTAGTTTTGGGCTTTTGGCACCTTTTTGCACCGAAGGGGGGGCCTTTATTGTGACTGACAGACAGATCAGCCAACCAAACCTTTTGGATTCTGGGGAAAGTCCCTGACTTGCTGGCAGTTGAGTCAGATCTCAGTTGGGAGCTGAATGAGCAAGAGCTTGAGACAGTCAAGCAGCCGTCTGAGTAGTTTCGCGTGGGAGAATTGTGGAACGGCCTGAGTTGTGGCCTGCATGTCTGCCTGCTGCCCCTGAGAGGGAGAGAAGAGAATTATTTCGAATAAATCCAAGTTTGCGAGAACGAAGTAAGCCACTGATTTTTTACCAGGCTCATACCTGAAGAAGACCGAAGATTTGCTGAATGTGATCGGCCTGTCAGGATTTCCAGCTGCTTTTGAATCCCCAGTTTGTGCAGAGACTTTGTGATCATGACTGGAGAGCGGTTTGCCTGGTACAGTAGAATTTTCTTACATGTAAATGTGTTGTGTATTGAAAGCGGGTCTTGATTTGGTTCCCCACTATGTGAACTGTGTTCTGTTTGCTGGTACCGTAGAATCCTTTACATGTAAATGAGCTGTGTATTGAGAGTGAAACATATAGAAACATAGAATTTGACGGCAGATAAGGACCGCTTGGCCCACCCAGTCTGCCCATTTCCCTACCTACTGGATAAGCTGCAGATCCTAGTTAACCAGCAGCCTACTTCTTCTTACCCCCACACCCTAGAATTGTCTTATGACTGTCCCACGCATGCTTGAATTCCACCACTGATTTTGACTCCACAACCTCCTCTGGAAGGCCGTTCCATGCATCCACAACCTCTCTGTGAAAAAAATACTTCCTTAAATTACCTCTGAGCAACCCCCCTCTATCTTCAAATTGTGCCTCTTGTTCTCGCACACCTCTTTTTTTTTTGAAAGATGCTACCCTCTTGGACTTTGTTGATTCCTTGAGGTACTTGAAGTTTCTATCATGTCCCCCTCCCTCCTTTCCTCGAGGCTATACATATTAAGCTCCTTAAGTCTCTCTTCTTCATATGTCTTCCGGTGCAGACCCTGCACCATTTTAGTTGCCCTCCTCTGGACAGCTTCCATCCTGTCTATGTCTTCTGGAGATTGGGTCTCCAGAACTGCACACAGTACTCCAGATGGGGTCTGACCAGCTGTCTGTACAGAGGATAATAACTCCTGTTTTCTACTGGTGATGCCTCTCCCTATGCATCCCAGCAACCCCCAGCCCTCCTTGCTGCCCTCTCACATTGCTTGCCACCTTTAGGTCATCTGATATGACTACCCCAGGTCCCTTTCCATTTTGTTGTTGTTAGTATCTCACCCCCATTGTGTACTCTTCCACTGGGTTTTGTTTCCCAGGTGCATTACCTTGCACTTCTTAGCATTGAATCTAAGCTGCCATACATTTGACCATTCCTCTAACCATGCCAAGTCCTTCTCATCCTTTGCACCCCACCCTGTGCATCAACTCTGTTGCAGATCTTGTGTCATCTGCAAAGAGACATACTTTCCTTCCAGTCCTTCTGCAATGTCGCTTATAAAGACATTGAAGAGGACCAGTCCTAATACTGAACCCTCGGTACCCAACTAGTAACCCTCCTTTCTTCTGAGTGGACTCCATTTACTATTACCTCTGTGTCCTATTCTCCAGCCAATTCTTTACCCAGGCTGTCATCTTGGGACCCACTCCCAGGCTGGCTAACTTGTATATTAATCTTTTGTGTGGGACTGTGTCAAATGCCTTGCTAAAGTCTAGGTAGGCCATGTCCACAGCCCTCCCTGATCTACTACTTTGGTCACCCAGTCAAAGAAATCTATCAGATTTGTCTGGCATGACCTTCCGCTGTGAATCCATGCTGCCTAGGGTCCTGTGCCCCTCTGGCCTCTAGATACTCGACAATTCTTTCCTTCAGAAGTGATTCCATCATTTTCCCTATCACTGAGGTAAAAATAACAGGTCTGTAGTTTCCTGCTTCTGCCTTGCTCCCACTTTTGTGAAGGGGAATCACATCTGCCCTCCTCCAGTCCTCAGGTACCACCCCATCCTCCCATGATTTGTTAAAGAGGGTAGTCAGTGGTGTCACTAGTTCTACCCTTAGCTCTTTTAGAATTCTGGGATGAATCCCATCAGGCCCCATTGCTTTGTCCACCTTCAGTTTTAAGAGTTCTTTCAGAACCCTTTCTTCTGTAAATGGGCTGGTATCAACTCTGTATCCAGAGTGTTACTACTGTTTGTTTTATGTACCTCCCTCTTCATTTGTAAATACTGAGCAAAATATTTGTTTAGTATCTCTGCCTTTCACAGCCTCCTCTGCCCACCCTCCTCCCCTTTATTAAGCCTCACTATCCCTCCTTGGTCTTCCTTTGCTCCTGATGTACCTATAAAGGTTTTATTCCCTTCTTAACTGAGTTGGCTATCTTTTCCTCAGTTTGGGCCTTTGCTGTTCTGACTGCCTTCCCAGCCTCCTTTTGCTTTAACTGATACAGTTCTCTGTCCTGCTCCTTCTGCGATTCCTTGTACTTCCTGAATGCTTTCTTTTTCTCTTGAACCTTCACTGCCACTTCCTTTGAGAACCATAGTGGTTTCTTACATCGTCTTGTTTTGTTTATTTGCTTCACACAAAGGCTCGTTACCTCTGTGATTTGGTTCTCCACTGGGTCGTGATTTGGTTCTCCACTGTGTGAACTGTATTCTGCTTGCTGGAAGCTTTATCCAGCCTGATCGGACTGAATCTGCATTCATCTCCATTCGGCCTAGGCCATGCCACGCTGGCCCTGCCAGACTACCCCACTGCACGGAGAAAGCCACCGACGACAGACATGCCTGGGGATAAGCCCCCCGCTCCATGCTTGAACAGGAACGACGCCTTGGCAAATCGTGTGGGCCCTGCTTCTCTTGGCACTCCAGATTAACCACCTGCTGTCTCGATTTTCATTCAGCCTGTATCCAGTCTTGGGTATCATGAGTAATCATCAGGGTAGCTCCCTGAAACAACAGCCTAATCTAAAAGTGTGTCATCTGATTGTCTTGTTGTTTTCTTTTCACAAACTGAGCCCTCCTGCTCTGGATTACAAGTAGTGTGTGTTGTGCATGTTGTTTTCTTCCATCACAGGGCCCCAACCAGCAACAACATTCCTGGCTAGCCCACCATTCTCCATCTGGGTACCCAGAGTGTGTGACTATTTATGGACCCTGAAGTGCGTGCATAACTGTTTGATTGATAGAGCCTTCAAGCAAATTAACCTGCTTACGCCCCTCCCTTGTTCAAGCCCCTTAAATAAATCAGATCTAACTCTTTTTTGCATTTACCCTGACTGTGGTTCCAGTTTGTGCAAGAGTACTGTACTGCTGTTATTGCTGTGTATAACCTTGTTTTACAGAAGTTCTGGGGCCAGGCAAGAGAAAGCCCTGGTGGTGAGGTGCAAACAGTATGGTGCTTGTGTGGTGTATCAGGGTATTGTGAAAGTCATTATTGTGTATTGTTCCAGCCACTAGTAAGGAAAGAGGGGGATTACAGTGTCCCGGAGGGCTGTGCCCAGGTTAGCTTGACCACTACCAACCCTGACCTCTGGGTGGAGGCACCCATTTCAGAACTTAGGCCCCTTAGCCTGCTACTAGCCAAGCAGGCAGGGGTAGCAGCCCTTGGGATAGCACCACCTAGGGGTTACACCAGCACTGTCTTACCAACTGTCGACTATGGCCTGTTTATCTATGGTGCTGCTACAAATTCCACTCTCTGTAGAATATCCGTTGCCTCAAATAAGGCACGTAGGCTTCTTGCTGGTACACTTGTGACTCATACGTGCAAACTAGATGGCTTCAACTAAGTGGAAGGATACAGTACCAAACATATCTGTTAGCTAAAAAAACACTTCTTTGCCTCCTACCCCCTGGAACCAGCAAACTCCTGAGACTCCACCGCAGCTCCCAGAACACTCAAAGCTTGGCCCACCAATGTCTGCATGTTCCTAGATGCAGGACATCTCAAGAGTAGAGCTCATTTGCTTACAGAGCACCACTTGGTTTCAATGCTCTTCCTAAAGAAATCTCAACCATACCAAAACTTGGCCATTTCAAACACATGCTCCATCAGCATCTTACAGCTAACAGTTTCTGTGACTGCTTCACCTAATGCCTCCTCCAGCTGTATGTTTCAACCAACCCCCTTTCCCTTACCCCTAAGCATTACCTTACCTACCCTTATTCTCCACTCCACATTTATCTTCTCATGCCCTGACAAGGCCTGCTGGCTGCTTACCCCTCACCTCTCTATTCTGTACTTCTTTCCCTCTGCTTTAACTCCCATTCTAAAGTTTTAGATAAGTATACAAATAATGTACTATTGCCAGTGTTCAAACCAAGTCTTTGTTTTACCACCTTTGTATGTTTGTTCACCCTGCCCTTCTGTTGTGGAACCTTTGTAAATGAGCGCCTTGTGCTCAAAGGTATTGTAATCCGAGACTGAATGAATGAATGAATGAATGAATGAATGAATAAATAAATAAATAAATAAGACAACTGAGGGAGAAGTTGGCGTTAAATGCTCTAAATATTTGATGTATAGTAATATTAAGACCAGCAGTATACCAGAACATTATGTATGCAGTAAGTGTATACAGAATGAGGAAATGGAAATAGAAATCACTCTATTTAATTCAAGGCTTATGGTATTAGAAGCTAACCAGAGAGATATGGCAGCTAGACTGCAAGGTAAAAGTAGCACTGAGAATATAGGAGTACAAACTGAAAGTTGTAAGCAACCTTTTGCACATGAAATTACAACAAAGACTAGACCCACGATTTGCTCTGATTCCAAAAAGGTACTACTACCTCATTCTAGTACTAATTGCGAGTTGCCAACATATAATGAATTAGGAAGTCACACCCCAAATATACCCAACTTTACAAACAGGAAAAGAATAAGGGAAGAGGAACCAGTTGTTAACACAGATGAAGAATGGTTCGTAGTACAGAGCAATAAGGCTGCTAAAAAAGGGCATAGGGCAGAGTATTTTCATCTACCCACTAGTAACAGGTTTGAGACTGTAAGTTCACTCATAGACTATGGTGAAGCTACCCCATCTACTTCACAAGCACTCCTAATAAATGTTCCACAATCAAATCTGGCTATTACTATGGAGGATTAATACCAAAGGAAATACAGACGCTATATTTGAGAATTATGGTACGAAATTAAATAAAATAAATAATGACGTGACTAGAGGTACAAGTAGTTATGATAATGTTATGAAGCATCAAGACCAGACTATCCAGGAAAGTCCCCAAATCTATGGATTCAAGACCCTACACAAATCCTTGTGCTTGGTGAGTCTATTATTAAACACCTTGATAGAGTAATTTGTAATCCAGATAAAGCTAACTGCACCCTGTCAAGCTATAGTGGGGCAAAGATATCTGATTTAACCCTGATGATTAATGATATTCTCCACAATGTTGATGGCAATCCATTAGTGATAGCATATGTGGGAGCTAACAATATACTTCATGACACCATTTCAAACATACAGCTAGATCTTGTGGCATTAACCAATAAATTAATTGAGATAGGTGCTGATGTAGTTTTGTCAGAAATTCTTCCCATCCCATGATTCAAACTAAAATTAAAACAATTAATAACTGGTTATGGGAATGGTGCATGAGACAAGAAATCATGTGTATTACGCATTGAGAGGAATTTGATGGCAGGGGAGAAGTATACTCTTGGGACGGACTTCACTTCAGCAGGAGGGTTAATACCATATTAGGCAAACATATCATAGCCTGTATAAATAAAAAGTGAAACTGATCAACAGGGGGGAGAAGCTGGTTAGGACTGTCTCTCTGAACACTGGACAAATATCTGGTAATAGAATACATACTCATACACATAAATCAGTCCTTGGTACCCAAACTCTACAGAAATCCAGGGGAAACTACTCTAGAACTGCAAGGAAAGAATATTTGAAATTATTACTCATCAATGCTCAAAGCCTTAAAAATAAAATTGATGAACTAATTAATATATTGATATCTGTGGAGTCATAGAGACCTGGTTCACTGAGGCAGAATGGGGCACGACAATACCAGGCTATACCATGTTTCCTAAAATTAGAACATCCAAAAAAGGTGGTGGAATAGCACTTTATACAAAAGATGAATTAAAGGCTTATTAACTAAACCAGAATGCTACTCAGAATAGTGAAAATGAATTAATATGGGCAAATATACCCACACCTCCTCAAGTTTAACTATTGGTTTGGGATACCAATCTCTCAGTTTAAGTACTGAAGATACTGAAGCCTTCCTGAATGAAACAGAATTAATGAATGTTAATGGGGACTATGTCCTCATGGGTGACTTTAATTTCCTACCATAAATTGGCCCCTTTTAACGGGAACCAATAAGTTGGAAAACAAATTTATAGAAATCATTCTACAGAATAATTTAGATCAACTAGTACAGGAAGACACAAGAGGAAATAATATTTTAGATTTAATTTTTATAAACCCTGAACTAAGAACCCATGAGCCAAAAGTACTCCCTCACCTAGGGAAAAGCGACCACAGGATGGTACAAGCCAATATAAATATATACAAGAATAAAATGGTTCACAGAAGGACTAAACTTAAGGACTACAATTAGGCAGACTATGAAAATATGAGGAAATTCTTAACAGCCTGGGATTGGAACCCAGAATTAAATAATCCAGGCTTGAATTATATATGGGATAACTTTAGTGATAAAATAAGTACCTGCATAAAACATTGCATACCACAAAGAACAAAATATAATAAAAATTGTAGGTTACCCCTGTGGTGGAATAATAGTATATGGAAAAGCATACCGAAGAAAAATCAATGATATAAACGCTACAAAAAACACACAACTGAAATTAATCTGGGATTATATAAGGCAGCAGCCAAGAAAACAACATCTCAAATACGAAAAGCAAAACAGAATGCAGAGAGATACTCAGCTACTATGGTAAAAGACAATATGAAAATGTTTTATAATTATGTGGGCTCACTTAGAGGTAATAATAATACAGTAAGCCCAATACTGACACAGAATGGGTTGGTCAGTGAAGAAGCTGAGCTAGCCTCTGAACTGAATAAGTACTTCCTTAGTGTTTATAAAACAAAAGAGTATCACTACAGAAATCCCATTCCTGAAGACAGATTTTCCACTCTTTTCTGAGCAAGAACTGGATGTGATTAAAACTATTAAGGCTAACAGTTCAACAGGCCCTGATGGACTGACTCCTAAGTTTTTAAAAGAGCTGGCACCATATGTACTTAGCTTCATGTTCTGTCCAATTTAATTCTGCCTTGCACTTCTATCCAGGCCTGATCTGTCTCCCCAACTTCCCTGTCCCTTTCTGAGCTGCGGATATGCACTTATGTTGCCCTTCCCCGGTTGTCTCCACCTCCTTCATGCCCTACTAATGTCAACTCTTTTGCTCGTCTTTATATACCTTATTGTTCCACCCTTGCCTTCACTTTCTGTCTTGGTACATCCTTGTTTGTTCCTTGAATATAGTGTTGTACTACTGCCAATAAGGTGCTGACTGACCGTGTACCCTGCTACACTGTTGGACTGTTTATGCACAACAAACTATTCCTCACAACTGACACTGTATGTTAAGTAACTCTGTACATCTGTAAACCTGCTGCTATCTCTATATGAATCTGCACCTATGTAAGGATATCGTTATCTTTGTAAGTACTGCAATGTATTGTTTAACTGTACTCTCCCGGGTCATGTCTGAAAATAGGCAATTTTGTCTAGTATGCTTACCTGGTTACCAAACACTAATAAATACATAAATATCTGGCATGTCCAATCACAGTGCTCTTCAATGCCTCATTAAAAGAAGGGGAAAACAATAAAAGAATGGAATGAAGCCTTAATTACCCCAAATATTTAAAAGTGATAGTAAACAAGATGTTAAGATTTACAGACCTATTAGTCTTATAATTGTTTTGGGTAAAATATTGGAAAGTCTGCTTCAAAAATGTATTACAGAACACTTGCAACAAAACAAACATACAGATCAAACTCAGCTTGGTTTTGCCTCTGGTAGGTCCTGTTTGATCAGTCTCCTACAATTCTTTGAACCCGTGAGACCTCGATAAAGGAATGCCAGTGGTTGTGGTCTTCTTAGATTTTTCTAGAGCGTTTGACACAGTCTCTCATAAAATTCTGATTGAAGAATTGATTAGGTTACAGTTCCATCCAAATATCATTAGGTGGATAGACTCATGGTTAAGGGGAAGGAAACAGTCTGTAGCAATCAGGGAATATATGTTGGAATGGGGCCATGTGACCAGTGGGGTTCCCCAAGGATCAGTCCTCGGCCCCGTTCTCTTTAACATACTTTTAGCAACGATGATCCTAAATCCACAGCTAATTTCCAAGATAACTTAGATCTCCTTGCAAAATGGGCACAAGAAAACAAATTAACATTTAATGAGTCTAAGTGCAAGGTAATGCACCTGGAGAACAATAATCATGGATATCAATATACATTAAACAATAGACTGTTGCAAGAAACAAATGTGATACCCATACGACTGTTACACTTAAAAAATGCTATGGAATATTAAGATGCATCTTTAGGAACATCAAGAGCAGGGATCCTGAAGTCATCAAACCATTATATACCTCCCTTGTTAGACCACATCTGGAGTACTGTTCTTCTCCCTTTTGTGCCCCATATTCGATTGAATGCAAAAAAAAAAATAGAAAATGTGAGGTGGGCTAGAAAGCACATTAAACATATGGACAAAATGCACTATAGTGAAAGACTGAAACATTTAAACCTATATTCAACAGAATATAGGAAAGTAAGAGGAGACCTGTGTCTCACAATTAAAGCTTATCAGGACATGGTATTATTAGAAACTATAGGACTAGTAAAGCATACAGCAGCAAACAATAATACTAGATCCCACAACTATAAACTGCATGGAGAAGTAAGCAGGACACTTAGAAGGAGTCAGTGGTACAACTAGAGAGTTATAACTATATGGAACACCCTTACCAGTAATATAGTGGAAAGTGACAATATGGACACATTTAAAGAAGATGGATGCATTTATGGGACATAGAAATTTATATTTCACCATTAAAAGTGAATGGTGGCAAGTTCAATAAAGGGCTAACATCCACGGAACTTGTAAACTGACTATGAACCTATAAATCTACTTCTGGGAGACTAGATCCCTAATGACTGAAAGTCATTTTCAAGAATTACTTTTAACAAGAGGCAGCTGCCTGTTTTACGCTGAACTCCCTTCCCAGTGTAACGTCAGCAGCCATGATATGGAAGGCGTTTAAGGCAACCATGCAAGGAAAAAATAATGGGGTATGCATCTCATAGGTGCCACCTCTGAGACAAGGAAATATCCCAGTTAGAATCCACACTTACAGAAAAAGAACAAGCATATAAAGCTGACTCTTCCAAGCCCTACAATAACACACTGCTGGCAGAGACTATTAAACTAAGTCTACAGCTCAAATTCCTGCTCTCTAGGAAGGCTGAACTAAATTTTCATAAAACTAGACATAAATACCAGGACTGTGGCAAGAAGGTGAGCAAACTGCTCACTTATCAATTAAAGAAGCAGAAGGCAGAACACCACATATCACAACTAAAAAGCCCAGACGGCCGTACCCATACAAAACAAACTGATATCAACAAGGTCATGCAAGATTTTTACTCCATGTTATATCAGTCTCAGAATAATCTAAACCCACATGTTGTCCAGGCACCACGTGCCAGTGAGCTACTACCCCTGCCTGTTGACTGCCACAAAGATTAAGAGGCCTGGGTCCTGCTACTGTGGTATTCAGGGGTTCAATCCCAAATTGGTGAGAAAGTAGCGTGGAGCCTCCACCCAGAGTAAAGAAGCAGTGGGCCAGGTGTTTGCTTGGTACAACCCCCTGGGATGCTGTGCCTACCCACCTCCCCTACCAACCACCCCACACACTAGATACCACATTGCACCCCAGTACTATAAAACACATACTCTTAACAATGGTTACCAATAACTTGATAGCAACACAGGAATTGCAACAAACAAACCACAGCTTTATTTATAAGGGGGGCTAGGAAAAGGGGCACGGGGAACAGGATAGCTGTAAAGAGAAAAAGGTTTTATTTTGGATTAACAGAGCTTGTGGGTCCAAACACACTTAATGCCCACCCCCACTGGTACCAGTGAAACCCCCTATGTACTGACTAGGTACCCAGGTTTTGTGCAAGCATACTAGATGCCATGGGTTGCCCAGCATTGGGGCCCTTGAGACAGCCCTCTTTAGGGTACTAACAATGATATACCTTTACTCCCTTTTTAGTCAAGGCAAGCCCTGGGTTACTCACAGTCCTGAAGCTGGAGATTCAGTCACTAGCATGGTGGGCTCAAGCAGTTTGGGGTTCCGCCAATCTATTTCAGGGAGGGCAGTAAGCAGAAGAGCAGAAAAGTGTTGGTCAAACCTTGGGCTTGCTTGAATGTCTAGCTGATTGTCCTCTTCTGACTTGCTTGGAGGTCTAGCCAGTTGTCCCCTTCAACCTGTTTCCAGGCCCAATGAACAGCTCAAATGCAAGGCCTACAAGGTCACAAGGGACCCAGGCAGAAGTGACTCCACAGTCCAGCTCCCAACAATGGTCAAGAGTGCCCTAGCACTCAGGCACGCGCCCCGTGGCCCCTAGAACCCAGTCTGCCCCACTTAGTAGAGGGTGGCAGGTTCCTGCCTGGCTCCAAGTTGCATCTGTGAATATTCTCAGATTCTGCCTTTCTCTTAGCAAAAACAACAAACAGCTCCAGTATGCAGTAAACAGGTTCTTAGAACTTTCCACCTTCCCAGTGGCTTTGGCTAATGACTGTCAGTCTCTGATTTAAACCACCACCTTTTCACAGCTAGCTTTCAGCAAACTACAGGCTCCTGAATCACTGGACACCTACAAACCTTTTCCTTTCAGTGTCCTCAGCTTCAAACAGTAGTGCTCTTTTGGCTCTGGTACTCACAGTTCCAAAAACACTCCTTTTACTAGCTCGGGGTTTTTCATCACACCGATGCAGGCTCACTGGGAAATTCCTGAGTCTCCAACACTTCCAGGAGCTTCTCACCAAAACGTTTTAGGTGGTCAGATGCAATATCACCCTTTTCTCAGCCAGAATAAAGTCCTTTTCCAATCCTCAAACACTTTAACGATTGTGCAAACTAAGGCCTCAAACAGGCCTTGTGATTTTCACACACACAGCCTGAGCCCTTCCTGACTTGAAAGGAGCACAGGACAAACTGACTAAACTGCCCAAAGTTAAAAAATCTCGGCTTCTGATTGGCTGAATCCTGTTATCCATCACAAATATTAACCCACTTGGATTATTGATTGGCAAAGGGCTTTGGTGCCTGAAATTAGTTCCCACCTTTTCCAATAAGCCATCACAACAAATTTTTGGGTGCCTAGATAGCTGATTGGCTGTCCATAGGGGTCAAAGTCTCAGTCATGGCTGTCTAGTATACAGTCCATAGCAGTCTCTACTTTTCAATGTCCTTGCAGTAACACTATATAGTTTTTACGTAAATTTTCCCCATTACTCTGTGGCAGCCTTTATCCTTCGTCAAGCGACTGCAAAATTATTATTCTTAGGCCCTCCTGCTGTTTGTCACTAGCTCAGTTTCATACAATTCCCCCAAAGCAGACAGCAGGCTCATTAGTATTTGGACTAGCTCATTAATATTCATGAGCTGCCCTGATCCTTAAGTGCTATTGCCACTTCTAAATAAAATACAGGCACCTATTCTTTTGTGTCTCCTGCAGGTGTCCAACCCCCCGTTTAACTTACCTTGAGGGTTGAGATCACCAGGGAGGTATAGGGGCAACCACTATGATGGTCCGAAATAAAGATGCTCTACTGCACATGCACAGAAACCCTCGCCACTCTTGAAGTGCCAGACCAAGCTGCGGATCCATGATTTATGCTCCTCTGGCCCCAGAGGACTCCAAAACATCATAGGGGCTGGACAGAGACCCAGAGTGATCCCAGGACCCAGGACTGGTTCCGGAGAGAATCAGGAGGAGCGGGAGCAATAATGGAACTCCTAGGATGCAGCAAGGTAAGCACCTCCCACGGGGGGAGGGTTACCCACAAAACTTTTACAACTTCATAGAATCCCTCAATCTCCTTAATCTTAGTGGCCAACAAAAACAACAACTGGATGCACCATTTACCTTGCTGGAGGTCAAGCAGGCAATGAACCCCATGGCACCTCATAAAGCACCTAGAGGTGATGGATTTCTGGCAGATTTTCATCATCTTTTAAATGATGCACTATCCCCCCACTTGAAATGACGACAGAAGCTCGGGAGTAGTCTTGCTGCCAGACAACCTTAGAGAGGCAACTATCACAGTTCTTCTTCAACAGGGTAAGGTTTTATCCCTTCCAGCCAGCTACAGACCAATATTGTTGACTAATGCTGATGCAAAAATCATTGCAAAACTCCTTGCTTCTCAACTGGTGGGGATACTTACTACCCAACCCACACCTCAAAGGTAGGCTTCATGAACGGCACGTCAGTTCAGACCACCTACAGGCCCTGGTATTGATACTGCAGGTTGGAAGCTCTGTCCCCACTCCAGTTACAGCAACTGCTATAGACTTTGAAAAAGTCTCCACATTTTCTTACAACACCTGAACTTTGACTCAGGTTTCGATCTAGGATAACAACTTTATATACACAGCCCGGCCCGTCTATCTTATTACCCGCTGTTGCGGCGGCTGTGGCGGCAGTCACGGAAGCGTGGGCCAACAAAAACCATGACTGGGACCTAAATGTACGGGGGTACACTATGCTTAGGAAGGATAGAAAGGAGGGCAGAGGGGTGGAGGGCTATGTTCATTAGAGATGACATAGAAATTGCTATGGTAGAAGAGGCAGAGGGAAGCGTGGAGGCCTTATGGGTCACCTACGATCCCCAGCAGGAGATAAGGTCAAGCTGGGTGTAATATAGGCCCCGGATGAGTGATGTTCTAGAGGATGGTTTGCTGGACAACATCATTGCCCAGTGTGGTCCAAAGGGAAGGAGTGGTGTTGATGGGGACCTATATGCCAGGTACTAACTGGGGAACCATGTCCTCTAAGGTGGCCAAGGAGCAGAGGCTGCTGGATGGCTTCCAGGATGTGTTCTTAACACAGCATGTGATGGAGCCCACAAGGGAGGGCATGTCCTGGATGGTTTCTTGCAGATGGGGATCTGGTAGGGACATGGTTGTACAGGACCCCCTGACTGGGAGTGACCACAATACTGTCTGGTTTCAAATAAGCATTGGGGAGTGGGGGTGAGATCTAGGACACTGGCAGTGGACTTCAGAGGCAGACTTTATGGGCATGGGAAATATTCTCAAGGATCACTGAAGGATTACCTCAACAACAAGTGTGGAAAGGAGATGGGAGGTCATAAACGGGACTTCATGAGGCAGTCAGGATCTGCGCTAAGTTGAAACGTAAGGGAGCAAGGTCACATAAACCATGCTGGTGGTCCAGTGAGGTCCAGGTAGCAGCCAGAGAAAAGAAGGCGGCTTACAAAAATATAAAACAACAAGAGGATAGGGATAAGGAAATGTACCAGCTTGCATCTAGAAAAGTCACCCGTATGGTGAGGGGAGCAAAGTCCAGTAAAGAGCATCGGCTGGCACAGGGGATACATGGAGGGGAAAAGGGGTTCTTCCGGTACATTGGGGAGCGGAGAAAAACTAAGGGCCATCTCAGCAGATTGAGATCAGAAGGAGGGTGGGTGGAAGAGGCGAGGGACCAGGCAGAGGTATTTAACGAGTACTTTGCCTCTGTGTTCACTAGGGAGGGGGATGGGATATCTACAAAGCAAGGCACAAAGGGGATAGAAGCGGCAGGGAGTGGGATCAGGGGAGCAGCAGAAATGGAGCAAAAGGGAGGGAAAGGTACCCCAGGGGTGTCACATCTGGATAAGGATAAAAAGACCAGTAAGGTGGAGAGGACGGATGATGCCATCCCCACCAAAAGGGTGTGGTTTGCCCTCAAGGCCCTAAAGAAAGACAAATCTCCTGGGCCGGATGGCATTCATCCGAGAGTACTATGGGAATTGGCGGACATACTGGCTGCACCCCTGGCGGAGCTTTTCAACAGGTCACTTGAGACAGGGAGGGTACCTAGGGATTGGCGAGAGGCACATGTGGTACCAATCCATAAAGGGGGTGAAGGAAGTACCAGGAAACTATAGACCCATCAGTTTAACCTCGGTGGTGGGAAAATTAATGGAGAGTATACTAAAGGATCGATTGGGGTTTACTTGGAGGAGGTGGGAGGTCTGGATAGTCGGCAGCATGGGTTTTGCCAGGTAGATCATGTCAAACCAACCTTGTGGAGTTCTATGAATGGGTAACATCAGAACTGGATAGAGGTAAGCCTGTGGATGTATTATTCTTGGACTTCAGCAAGGCGTTTGACTCTGTCCCCACAATGGTCTGGTGGAGAAACTGATGGGTTAGGAGTAGGTCCTTTGATGGTCAGATGGATTGAAAACTGGATAGCTGGGCGCGCACTCAGAGAGTAGTGGTCTGTGGGAGCTCTCGAACCCTACAGAGGTTGGTAGGGTACCACAGGGCTCGGTCCTGGGTCCAATCCTGTTTAATGCATACATATCAGACATCAGGGATGGTATAGGGTGTGAAATGAGTCTCTTGCGGATGACTCCAAGATGGGAGCAGTAGTTGAGGGAGAAGAGGGAGGTTGGCCCTGCAAGGGGACCTGACACCCTGGAAAGCTGGGCTACACATGGAAATTAAATTTCAATATCACCAAGTGCAAGGTGTTGCATCTTGGTCGGAAACCCTAAACACAGGTACACCCTGGGAGGAGGTGCTGGAAGCCTCAACAGGGGAAAAGACCTAGGGGTCATGGTGGATACATGTATGAATAACACTGAGCAGTGCAGGAGAGCAGCTAGCAAGGCAAACAGGATGTTGGGATGCATCGTAAGAGGATCACCTCTAGGAGCAAGGAAGTGATTCTGCCACTGTACAATGGACTGGTTAGACCAACACCTTGAGTACTGTGTACAGTACTGGAGACCACACTTGAAGAGGGACATACAGCTCCTGGAGAGGGTACAGAGGAGGGCAACAAAGATGATACGAGGGCTAGGGATTTGACTTACGAGGACAGACTTGAGGGCTCTGCCTGTTTTCATTGGAGGAGAGGAGAGACAGGGGGACATGATTGAGGTCTTCAAGTACCTCAAGGGAATAAATAGGGTAAACATGGAGGGGATCTTTAGACTAAAGCAGGGAGGCATCACCAGAGGGCATGGTTTGAAGTTGGAAGGTGGAAGGGTGAGGGGGGGAAAAGAGGAGGAGGTTTTTCACTGAGAGGGTGGTGGACCCTTGGAATGCTCTGCCTGGTGAGCTGGTTCAGAGATCCACAGTGGAGAGCTTTAAGAGAGGGTGGGACAGACACAGAAAGTGGATGTATCAGATGATGGCCTGTCCCGGGGGGGTGGGGATGGATGATAGGGGTTTCTGGAGCACAAGGGATGGGAGGGTCTCGGCACCCAACTAAGGATCGAGGTTCGAGCAGACTTGATAGACCATAAGGCCTAATCTGCTGGCAAATAGTATGTTAGTATGTTAGTATGCTGTTGTAGGTGCAACTAACCCCCTGTTGTAACCTGTGGTACCCGCCCACCTTGCCCCCTGGCTCGACAACGTCCACTGGACATCCTCTCCCTCCCCCAGACCCACTCCTTCCCTACTGGGTCCAAACAGGGATGTAACTCGCTGTCTTCTCAGAGGACCTACTATATCCATGAGTGTAAGTTGTGTAACTCACAATTTTGTAACACTATGCAACCTAAGTAACATACAAACTACTACATTATGTAACCTAAGTGTATCTATGTTAAATGTTCCTTTTACTGCGCCTGTAATGTTATCCTCTGTTTTAATCAGTATTGTAATAATTGTCTTGTTGTCTGCCCCCCCGTGATGAGGTGCCTTTGTAAATGAGTCTGTGACTCAAAGGTTGTAAACCTGATTTGTAGTGAATAAATAAATACTCACTAACTTTATTCTCCCTTCTCCATTTCATTTTGGGAGGGGCACTCTCCCAGGCTGCCCCCTCTCCCACCTTTTATTTATCTTGTCTATAGAGGCCCAGATATTCAAACTGCACCAGGCTGTGGAGCAAGCCTGGGCACAGTGCAACTTAGCTGCGCAGGGGGCGTTGACTGGGCGATATTCAACAGAGCTGCACCATAGCTCAGCATAGCTGAAAATCGCACCCTAGCCACCTGCAGTGCGCATGGCACAGTGACACTGTGCCAGAGCAAGTGGCCAGAGTGGAGCAGGGGGATGCACCAGCGCAAGTTCCATTGCGCTAGGTGCAACAACCGCGATATTCAAAAGTGCACATGCAAATGGGGCCATAATGTATGCAAGGCACAAATGGGGCCATTTGTATGTCATTATGGCACCATTTGCATGCAGGTGCACCGATCCCTGATGACTTGCGCCTGGCGCCCTGCCAGACAGCATCCGTCAGAGACCGACACCCCCTGCAGCGCGGCAATGTACCCCACAGCCCGATCGTGGGCATTAGTAAAATAAATAAAGAATCCTATATCCCTGGTGGTCCAGTGGACTGCTGTCAGCCCGATCGTGGGCTTCAGTAAAATAAAAATAGACTCCTATATCCCTGGTGGTCTAGTGGACTGCTGTCAGCCTGATTGCAGGCTTCAGTAAAGTAAATAAAAATCTTATATCCTGGTGGTCAGTGGACCGCTGTCAATGATGCGGGCTTCAGTAAAATAAATCAAGAATCCTATATCCCTGGTGGTCAGCAGACCCCCTCCCACCACCCACTGATCCCACTGCCTGCTCCTCCCGATCAGCGGCAGGTGGCAGAACCCACCATGCAGCCCACCGCCTGCCGATTGACACGTTGGGTAGGGCTGTGCCCATTGGTCCTACGCGTGAGCCAATGGGCATGCAGCCCGTCTCCTCCACGTTCCTGATATTTGAATGGATCCATTCACATATCTGGAATATGTAATGCAGTATGGGCTGCACGCCTATTGGCTCATGCTGTGGACCAATGGGTGTACAGTCCTACGACGGTGTCAGTCAGCAGGGTGGCAGGCGGGTGGATACTGCTGCCCGCCGCTGACCGGGGAGCAGGCTGGGGACCAGTGGGGCGGTGGAGAGGGGGTCTGCTGACCAGCAGAGATATAGGACTTTATTTATTTAACTGAAGCCCATGACTGGCTGGACAGCGTCCACTGGACACCAGGATGTGTGATTCTTTCTTTATTTTACTGAAGCCCGCGATCGAGCCGACAGCAGTCCACTGGATCACCAGGGATATAGGATTCGGTTTTTATTTTACTGAAGCCTGCGATTGGCCTGACAGCGGTCCACTGGACCACCAGGGATATAAGATTCAGTTTTTATTTTACTGAAACCCGCGATCAGGCTGACAGCGATCCACTGGACCATCAGGCATATAGGATTCTATTTTTTCATAACAATGCCCGCAATCCGGCATGAGGGGGCGCCACCACGGAGGTGCAGCCGGAGCTCGGGTGGCCACCCACAGGTGACAGCTGCCGTGTTGTACCCAGCAATACAGCAGCTCACCTGTGGGTGGCCGGCCATTGCTCCTTTTTTTGGGGATCAACTTTGTGTGGCACAGGTAGGGGTTGCGCATGTATGGCTCAGCACATCCCGGGCTAAATGCGGGATGTGCAGGTGTCATCGGAGCACGCTTCCCCACCTGCGCCTCATACATACTGATGCACTCTGGGCATCGATTTGTGCCAGGCACACCCGCCTGAATATCGTGCCGGGGCCATCAGTGGGTTGTGCATGGCGAATTTTGAATATCTGGGCCTTAGCCTCTTGCTGAGGCCATCCATGCCCACCCACAACTTGCAGGCATCTAAATAGTGGGCACTGACTACTGCACAAAATTATAAGCAGATGACTTGACTTTCTAATACTAGTCCAAGATGTACCTCATAGACTCCCTCCCCCTCACATGTTTTTCATTATTGCAGCAGTCAGTGTCAGTGGCTCAGTAGGTAGCACACTCGCCTCTGAGGCAGGGAGATCGGAGGGCTCTGGGTTCAGTTCCCACATCTGGCACTTGGGTTACTATCCCAATACTAACATTGTAGTGCAGCATGAAGGGGTTGCTGCACTTCTGAGGTACCGTCTTTCGGATGAGACGTTAAACCAAGATCCCACCTGCCTGGATTGGTGGTAGTTCAGGTGGATGCTAAAGATCCCATGGCACTTATTGAAAAAGAGTAGGAGAATTTCCCCGGTGTCCTGGCCAAATTTCTCCCATTCACTAAAAATGCCACCAACAGCTTAATCTGGTTCAATTTCAGTTGCTTACCATCTGTATCCCCCCTCCCCCGGTCGCCCCTGAAAAAGGGACTTCTAGGCCCAGTAGGCTTACCGGGTCAACAAAATTCAATAAATAAATAAGTTTGAATCCCTTTCTGGTCTAAAGATTGATACATCCAAGTCAGAAATTCTCCCTCTCAATGTGCAATGCTGAGAGCAGCATGTCCAAGCCTTTGGTCAAAAGTGGGCCCTGCAGACCTTCTGGTATTTAGGGATAACAATAACCTCGGACCTATCTAAATCATGCTCTGCAAACCTTTCACCCCTTCTCACAAAATGTCAAAACGAAATGGCCAGATGGTGACATTTCAATCTCTCTATCTCCATTGCCGGGAAGGTAGTCACCCTAAAAAATGGTGTCAGCCCCAAAGGTGCTGCACATCCTTATGCACCTCCCCATCACAATTCTTCTAAAATGGTTTATGAAACTGGTTACCCTTAAAGGTAACTTTTTATGGTAAGGCACATTACAGCAGGGCAAAATTAAGGGATCAATGGACAAGATGGGGTGGCTGTCCCCCTTAGTTTCCTACCTACTTGTATGCATTTCATTTGGCCCAATTCTGCCAGAATGTTCAACCCCTTACTGAACAGCCCCCTTCATGAAGTTCAACAGAACTAACATTACTTGGTAGTTGTCTCTCCACAGCTTAGCTCGGACACCCACTACCTGCAGCACCTCAAAAATGGCTCACCGTAGAGGCATCACACAAAGCCTGGTATATGGCGAGTAAACTTGCCAGACTCTGTAGTGCTCCTGGGACCTGGTTTTCAGTATGGAACAACCTTTTTTTATGCATTGATAAGAAACCAATTTATTGGAAGGGATGGGATGACAAGGTCATCCATACCATAAAAAATGTCATAATACTGGGCGGATCTCAAATAGAGTCTTGAAAACTTACAGGCTCTCCATGCAATTTCACAGTTAGTTTTTGGAAATTCCTTCAACTACATTTCTAACTGAGGCGGCCAGTGCCAGCAGCGGGGGTGGGGGGATTCCCAAATACTGACTGCCTGTATTTTACATTTCAGGAGCTTTATTTTGTGGCAGGAGCTGCAGCAGTCAAACAGAATTGGGAATCTGGGTTGAGTCAGGAGGCAGAACCAGGAAGCAAGAGCCAGCCAATCAGGGATCTCTGAGCTCCCTAGTCCAAGTGTAAATTCCATTCCACCTAACATGTCCCACATACATTCGCATCCAAGAACATGAGTGGAACAGCACTGGAGTGGAACAGGTATTTCACTGGCCTCTTAGGCATCAGTAGATGTCTGCAGGAGCAAACAAGAAAGCAGGGGATGCTGCCAGTTGACTAAGGTAAGGCACCTGTTCACTACTGTGTAACTGTCACTGCTGGGAAGGGTGGAAGCTAAAAGGCAGGCCAAAACTGGGAATAGGAGCAACACCCCATGTAGAGTAGGAGTATAAAGAGATTTAAACATGGCATGAGGGAATACAAATAGAAACAAAAAAGAGGGGTGGACTAGAAACACCCTATCAGGGGTAAGGGTACAAAAAGTATTTCCAACTAACACAAGGAGACTAGAAGTTGAGAATGCTGGGAGTGGTGCAGTGCAGTGGTTGTGAGGTGACAGTTTTCAGAGAGACCTTGTAGACACTGCAGGGCTGCTCCATCTGCACACACCTCTCTGGGTTGAGGGACGAGGTTGCTAGACCGCAGACCGAGTTAGCTAGGATTTGGAGAACCTCTTCCCCCACCCAGGGGCCACCAAGTCTGCCACTGTCACCTCAGAGAATGGCAGGAAGGTGGAACATCTGGACAATGGTGGGCTCTGGAAGGGTGGGAATGGTGGGACAAAGGCACATTCCTCAGCCAGTACCATTATGTCATTTTTGTGCTGTTCTGGAAGGGTAGGACTGCTGGGAGGAGGCACCCGTGATAGTGAACAGGGAGGACACGGGGTCCTCCATAGTGGAAACCCCAAGGAATATGATAAGAGGGCACCAGAGGAGAAGGAAGAAACTTTTGGTGGGAGACTCAGCTGTGAGGGGGAATAGATTTAAGAATCAGAAAGGGAGGAAATGTAGGTTAGGTGCCTGGGTGACGCTATGGCCCAGAGAGATGGGAAGCGGATCCTGAGGATTGCTAGAGCAGCAGAATGAGAGGGAGAGCTGGATGTCATTGTCCAGTTGGGGACTAATGATCTGGCTAGGGATGGGGCTGGGATAGTACAGGTATAGTTTAGGGAGCTGGGGGGGGGTCTTAGCACCTCAGTGGCTTTCTTTGAGGTGCTGCATGTCTATGAAAGGGGGAGGAGAGGGATCTCTACACCAGAAGCTTCAACTCATGGCTGAGGGAATGGTGCAGAGAGGAGAGGGATAGCCAACATTGGGGACTGGGGACCCACCTGGGAGGATAAGGGCCTTTACAGGGGTGATGACCTGCATCTATCCAGGAGGGCAGCCATAGTCCTCAGTGAATGGTTTAAATGTTACTTTGATGGGCATTTAAACTCACCTAGAGGGGGCGGCAGAAGGAATCAGGGAGGCAGAAACTGTTCTCTCTACATGTTGAAGTAGGCAGCAGGGAGGACCAAAGAGGAGCGGAATCCCAAAGGGTGCAAATTAATAAAGGAAGCAGGGTGGTAGAGACAAAGGGGAGAATGAACATGAATATTAAAAAGAGAGAGGCAAGAGGGAGAGCAAAAAGAAATGAAAAGGGGTACTGTAGAGTGGAAACGAAATCTGGAAGACCATGTGTGTGACTGTTTAAAGTCTAGGAAATAAGATTCCAGACCTAGAGGCCATCATGGCAGAGGTCAATCTAGATATCGTGGCCATCACTGAGTCATGGTGTACTGAAAACCATGACTGGGACATGGCCATATCAAGTTATACTCTGTTTAGGAAGGACTGGGTGGGAAGGAAAGGAGAGGATGTGGTGCTTTATGTGAAGGAAAGCATAAAAGCAACAGAGATACAGACAATACAGGAGGAGGCTGAGGTACTGTGGGTAACCCTGCAGACAGAGAATGGAGTCATTCTGTGCACTGAAGTGATCTAAAGACCTCCAGCTCAGGGGGAGGAATTAGATAACATACTGGTGGAAGCCACTGGTAAGATGGCAGAAAAGGGGGAGGTGCTGCTGGTGGGGGACTTCAACCTGCTGGATGTAGATTGGAGCCTGCCAGCAGCTGCATCAGCTAGAAGCAGGGACATCCTGGACTGCCTGTGTGGGGTGCTCCTCAGGCACCTGATCAGCAAACCTGCTCATGATGCGGCAATACTGGACCTGGTACTCACTAACAGGGACAGTACTGCAGAATTGAGAGGTAATTTGAGAGTCATAGCCAGCAGTAATGCCATCTCATGCTTTTCTAAAAGATATCCCTCCCATACTTACATCACAATAGTACAACAAATAAAATAAAATACTGCAAATTAAGTTAGTGCAGAAGGTGTATTTTTTTCTCAAATACATTTTTGAAAGAGTTGTACAGAACAAAAATACAGAAACTAGAATGAGTGAATGAATAAATAAATACCCTTTGAATAGAATATAAAGTATACTGCGGGATACAAAAAAAGGCAATTTCATGCCACAAGTGTGAAAACCCATTTTGGCCAGGATTTGAAAAATGACAGCTGTCACATTGATGAGGTGGTGTGAAAAATGGCTAGATTTTGGGGTCATAATACTGAAAATTACCAAAGTTACCAGCATGCATTGAAAATTTTCAATGTACGCTCATAATTTTATTGTTTTAAAATATATTTTACCCCAAATGTTCAGCGTAGCCTTCTTATAATCACCTTCATGAACAAGGGTGAGAACATTTTCATTTCCTGCCTAAAAGGTGATATTGCTCCACAAGTACGAAAACACATGTTATCCAGGATTTGAAAAATGACAGCTGTCACATTCATGAGGTGGTGTGAAAAAAATGGCTATGTTGAAAATTTGGGGGCAAAATATTGAAAATTACCAAAGTTATGAGCGTGCGTTGAAATATTTCAATGTTTGCTCATAACTGTTGTTCTTTTAATATTTGTACCCCAAATTTTCAACATAGCATATGAACCCACCTCATGAAAAAAGGTGGAGAAAATTTTCAAATCCTGCCTGAAAGGTGATTTTGCGTGGCAACCACAAAATCATCTTTTGGGACTAATTGTCATAATATCACTGACATTGTTCTTGAGGTGGGGTTTCAAAAAGACCATGTTGAAAATTTGGAGAAAAAAATCTTAAAATCTGACCAAGTTATAAGGCCAAGTTCAAACCCCAATGAAATACATTGAACCGCATACCTGATTTCCTCAGTTCGAGGTCTGGCATTGAAGAGTGAAGACGTGTCTCTGGTCCAGAGAAGATGACAGCGTTGGACACCCGGTAGGTAATTAAGGGGTGAGGGTGTGTGCAGTGGTGGGTGCTGAGTGGAGGGTCAGATGAGGGGAGGGTAACGGATGTAATGAGCTGGCGACAACAGATATTGATGGACGGTTTTCTTTTTAGGGAAAGACTACGAGGAACGTTTTTTCTTTATTTCAGGTACTAACACTAGGGATTGGGCATCCCCAGTGTCAGTGTTATGTTTAGCAGCACTGGGGTGGGGCCTCCGGGTGTCACACACTGAAAACGAGCTGGGTGGGGTACTAGCTGGCACAAGCTGGAGGAGCAGCTGACAAATGCAGCTTTGTTTTGTATAGAGGGGTCTGAAGAGAAGCTGTCAAATGCAGTTTTGTTTTGTATGGGGGGACTGAAAAGCAGCTGTCAATCATGTTTTTTTTTTGTTTACAGTGTTTCCCCTTCTACCTTGTGTGGTAGGGAGCAGGAGGAAATGACACTGACCGTAACTATGGAGATGTGTAAGTGTGTATTGCTTTTTTCTTCTTTTTTTTCTGAAATGCAGCTTTGTTTACAATGTTTCCTTCTCCTGAGTGCAGGGCTGGATTAAGGCATAGGCAACATGGGCTTTAGCCTAGGGCCCCATCTGCCAGAGGGCCCCCAGCAATCCCCAAAATCTACTTACTTCATGCCCATTTCTTTCTACCTGAGCTGCATTCTTTTGTAATGAACTTGGCTGCTGAATAATCTTTTTTTTTTGAAATTCAGAATCGTTATTGATTTTATAATAAGCAATAACAACAATAACAACACATAATGGAGTATTGTGACAATACATTGGGAAAAATTAAACTGTCCCCTTCCCCACTAACATCCCCTCCACCCCCAGAATGCCCCCACCCCAGAATGTGCCCCTATGGAGTTATGAGAAAAATTAATCTGGTTATGGAGTGTGCATGTCGAGTCACAGGAAATGACCCTTAATGCAGATAAAGAGCAAAAAGTTTACCCCACTTTTTCTCAAACAGGTAAGTCTATTCTGAGAGCTGGCAAGCAGACGTCGACCAGAAAACACTGAAAGGTCATTCAGCCATTCATTGTAGGAAATGGCTAACTGATCTCTCCAGTGCTTGAGTGCCAATTTCTTGACCACCATAGAAATTAAAGTCATGTGATACTTCCGTTCCTTAACCCTTATATGAGTGTATATGCATAGAATACAGATCTCCACTGTGAAAAGATCTTCCAGCCTAATATTGGATCCAAGTTGGACTGAATGATACAACACAGGGGCGACTTTGTCACAATACCAGAAGACATGTAAAATTCCTTCTTCCTTACTACATCTAGTGCAGATGGGATTAGGAAGGTATCCAATTTTAGCTAATTTGACAGGAGTATAATATAGTTGTGCAAAATATGATATTGAGTGAGGCAAAACTTATCTTGGGAGTTATAAATGTGGAGGTCCTGCCATACCTTAGCCCAGTCGATAATTACCTCGGGCACCAAAGAGGTCCATACTTTAGAACAGGATAAGGTATCTGGGTGGCCAATAGACAAGAGATAGGCATATAAAAGGGAGAGGCAGCGGGATTTGGAAGATAACTCATGGAAGCTGTCCAGAATAGGTTGTAACTTATAAGATTGAGGGGAAGTACCAACGTTTCTGCCAATTGAGTGTCTCAGTTGGAAGATCTTGGAAATGTGCACAGGAGGTAGGTGAAATTTCTCTAAGATATTGGGAGATGAAAGAAGGGAGTCAGGAGCATAAAGATCTGCTACCATGGAATTCCGTAGTGGGGCCAGCCATTGTGAGGAAATGGGCGAGCCCCCTATCTTGATACTGGGGTTATGAATGAGAGGTTGAGCAAAGTCCTGATGTGGGGATATCTTGTAGAAGGAACAGCATTGAGAAAAGACCTTAAATGAGGTCTCTATGACAGAATGACGAAGGAGATCAGGTAAAGCATCCCATGGATGATAATAAAAGACAGAGGAATGTAAGTGGTGCTGCTTTAAGAGTTGAGTTTCGAGTTGTAGTCAAATCGGCGTGGAATCCTCTGCAGGGTTGGTGAGCCATTTGCCAAGCTTGGCAAAGTGACCAGCCCAGTAATATAGAAGAAAGTTGGGGAGGCGGAGACCATCTGACTCTTTGGGAAGACTCAATTTAAGGAAAGAACATCTGGGTTGTTTGTGCAACCAAACAAATCGGGAAATAAGAGAGTGGATATTTTGAAAAAATGAAAGGGGGAGCCAGATATTCAGCATGCATAGTGGATAGAAAAACCTAGGGAGGACATTAATCTTTATAATATTAATACATCCCCACAAAGAAAGTGGGAGAGATTCCCACCTTCAGAGATCCTGTTGAAGAGTAACCACTAGGTCATCCAGATTCAACTTCTTGGTAAGAGCTGGGTGAGTGGAGAGGAGTATACCCAAATATTTAAGTGAGTGGGGGGACCATTTAATATCATAGTGACTAAAGTCAGCCCTGTGGGTAACATTATTTAAGGGGAAAATTACGGTTTTAGTGAGGTTGAGTTTATAGTTGGAAAAATGGCTATATTGGGCTATTACATCCAATAGAGATTTCAGAGAAACTGCAGGATATTCTAAATGCAGAAGCTTATCATCTGCATAAGCAGAGAGGGAAAGGGTTTGTGGTTAAGCAACGGTATGCCATGTATTGGGTGACAACTTAATATGATGAAGGAGGGTTCCAGATAAAGACTGAAAACAAAGGGTGAGAGGGGCATCCTGCCACGCCAGTGTAGAGGGGAATCGTGGAAAAAAAACATTACAATAAATCCTAGCCAATGGAGAAGTATATAGCCTGGATCCACTGAATAAAAGAGTAGGAAGCCTGTTCTTCTCAATGTCCACCAGAGGAACTCCCAGTCCACTCTGTCAAAAGACTTCTCGGCATCTAGGGAGACCAGAGCCATTGGAGTTTGAGAAGAACGGGCAGCCTGGAATATATGAGTGAGTTTCCTGAGGTGGTCTGAGGAGGAGCGACCTGGAACAAAGCCCACTTGCTCCAGGCTAAGAAGGTGAGACCAAACCCTCCTGATGCGCCAAGCAAGTATCTTGTTTATCTGGCTTTAAAAGGAGAATTATAGTCACTTCTAGTAATGAGGGATCAAGGGTCAGCTTCAAGCACATGATGGTATAGTTTGAGCAAGAGGAGCTAACTCCTTAATAAAGGTCTTGTAGAAATTGGAGGAAACCATCAGGCCGGGCTCTATCCAGGGCTAGTTCTTGAATTGCGCCTCGACTTCTTCCAGAGTAATAGGTTCTGACAGGGAGAGCTGTTGGTGAGCAGATAAGCAGGGAAGAGTAAGAGAATCTAGGTAGGTGTCTATGTCTTGGGAGGGCACGGAAAGGCCCTTTGCCATATAGGGAGCAGTAAAATCTTGAAAACCTTAGCAATATCTCTGGAGGCCATTTTGGTGGATCCGTCTGGAACCTGAATGGAAGGTATAAGTATAGAACTTTCTACTTTCGGAGATGAAGAGCTAGAGTTTACCAGCCTTTTTACCTTGGTCTATATAAAATGTCTTGGTTTTTAAAAGGGCATATTCTGCCTTTTCTCTTATTAGAGCGGCATATTTGTTCCTGAGAGCTAGCAAATCTGATAGAGAGTCAGGAGAAGTGGAAGATGATAAAGACAGCTCAGCCACTCTTATTTGGGCTAAAAGGGACAAAGCCTCTCTTTCTCTCAGTCTCTTCCTCCTAGAGGCTATCTCAATGAACTCACCCCGGAGATAACATTTAAGTGCACACCATATAAGATCTTCTCTCTGAACCAAGCCCCTGTTAGAGCCCATAAAAATTTGAATAGATGATTGAATTTTAGAGACAGTGGTTTTATCTTTTAATAACTGAGTATTCAGCTTCCATGATTTATCTGAGTACATTTCTGGGATCGAGAAAGAACTATCCAAACTAAAGAATGATCAGAAGAACAATTGGTTCAATTCCTGTCTGGCATCGTTGGTCAGGAGGAAATGCAGATCAATACGTAATCCAGTCTGGACCAGGATCGATGAAGGGCAGAGTGATAAGAAAGAGGCGGTGGGATGAGTGAAGTAGGCACCATGGGTCACAGAGCCCAAGTGTAGTCATAAAGTCATGTAATGCCCTTTGCAGCACGAGGGGTTTTTGTGGTTGGTGAGACCTGTCCAAATCCTGAGTAGGGGAATGTTCCAATCTCCCCACAAGATAAAGAGATGGAAAGAAAGGAGGCAATTGCACTAGCAAGGTCCATATGAAACGATGGATCCTCCCCTGGGGCCATATATGGAACCTAGTACCACTGTAGAGCCCATCAGAGAGCCTTAACTAAGATATACCTACCATTGGGGTCTACCACGAGGAATCTGCCTGAAAGGGATCATGTTCTGACAAGTACAGAACCCCTTTACTCAAGGAGGAAACCCCTGAGGCGAAGAATTAGGATATCCCCTGTCTGTGCAGCCAAATAACTTCACTTGCCAACAAATGAGTTTCTTGCAATAAAATAATGTCAGCATTAAGTAGGGCACAATGCTTTAGCACTTGGCACCTCTTCGTGGGATCCCTGACTCCCCTGATATTCCATGTGACAATTTTACATGAGGTGATTGCCATACCTAAGGAATAATCAGGTCAACAACTGAAGATAAGAAAAATGAAATGACTCTCCATGGGGCACATTCCAACCCACCCCCTCCTCTCCCACCCATCCAATGCTGCAATAGCAGACTCCAGACATGACAGCCACAGTAAATTAAGAACATGTATGATAACAAGGAATACACCCAGGCATAAAACCCCCTCCCCCCTTCCAGTCAACCCAATTATAATACATGATTCAGAAACCTGGACTGCATCGAATATAGTGTGTATCCGAGTAGCTCCCACCTACCCACACATCCCAAAAACAATCCAAAAGCAAGCACAAGCCAGTAAAGTGACCGGTAGATGTAAAAATATCCCATCCCCAAACCCTAGACAGGTAACTACTATAAAACTCAAACGGCTATATACAAAGGACTTACACCTGGGCAAGAGAAATTGACATGGAAACCACTAGGTTAAAGTCCAACCCCTACAGCTTCCTTGTCAAAAGTCCCCAGCCATAGACTGAAGAGAATATAGAAGCGATAAGGCAGGAAGTCCCCCCCTCAATTGACTCAGGACATAATGCAGCATCCCCCCAAGCCTATAGAAATCGGAGTAATCCAAATCCCCATCCCCAGGCATAGCACACAACCAGGGTTCCAATCCATCCTACAGAAACCAGTATATGATTCCATGTATGACCTGAGGGAAATGCTATTATGTTCTGCTAGGCAAGGAGGTCACCAGGAGTATGAGTTCCAGAGTGTAAAAAATTTGGAGATTGTCTCCTGGGGATGAATCTGGTGTAGAACACCAAGCCAATCGTTACTGCACCAAGGAGCACCACTTAAAAGTGTCAAGTGGTGTAGGAAGAGTTAGTAAAGTAAGAGGTTCTATTGTCACCTTAGGGCAGTGTAATATAAAGGGCAGGCCTGGAACCTGTGGAGTAGAAGTTATGCCTATACGTAGCCCTCGTGTCAACAAATAGGTAGTAGGTTACAAATAGCACTGACCATGAGTAAGCAATACAACCAATATCCCTTTGTCATAATACTCCTATAAGGGAAGGAAGAAAACAAAAAGTACTTGCAGTTAACAAAGACCATGCTATTTTGAGCTGGGCCAGCAGGAAAGTGCCTGGAGGAAGGGTACTGCTGCAGGACCTAGAGGCATTCCGCCCAAAAAGCCGACCCCGGGGAACTATCCTCTGAGTTGAAGATCCGCCCAGGTACAAAGGGTCCCCACCCGGGCAAGTTCCTCAAGATGAGGCCGAGCCACTCTTAAGACCAGGAAAGGTCCAAGATCCATGCAACTCCGCCCCCCCAACCAAAAGCATGCCTCGGACTGGCAAAGAGAGTCCCAAAGCCAAGCAGGTAATCTTTCACAGTCAAAAAACAGACTTTAAGTATGAGAATGCACATGTAAAAAACTTATAGACTGCTAAAATAATTCAGCCAGTTTTAAATAGATCAGGCAGAGTGGAGGTTAAGTCAGTTGATGCCTGTGCAGGGGAGTCATATGAGATCCAGATGCCTTTAACAGAGACTTGCAGTCGTGCAGGGTAAAGCATTTTAAAAGGTATACCAGCCGCAATCAGCTTAGTGACCGTAGGATGAAAGGCAGAGTGTTTTTGGTGTGTCTCGTAGGGGAGATCCTGTGCAATGCGAAGTTTAGAGCCTTCCCAAGCGATGGATTGAAGCTCTCACACTTTGTTGAGAACATGTTGTTTTTCAATGAAGCTGAGAAACTTTAAGATAATAGGCCATGGGGGGGGCTCCTGGCTGTGGCTTGGGTCTAAGAGACCGGTGGGCCTGTTCAATTTGATATGTAGGGTTGAGCGGATATGTAGGGTTGAGCGGTGAAGGGCCTACGATTTTCAGGAGAAGCTTTTGGAGAAAGGCAATGGTATTCGGCCCTTCTTCTGATTCCGGGAGGCCAATAATTAAGATATTATTACACCTGCTTCTCCCTTCAAGGTCCTCTGTTTTTAATTGTAATTTCTGGACCCAGATGCACAATTTCAGGGTCAATCTTCTCTTTCCATTTTTCGAGGGAGGAAGAGTGGGCCTCTGAGTCCCCCACCCTTCTGTTCAAGTCTGCCAGATCTCCGCGGATAGTCTTGAGCTCAGTGGAGATTTCAGAAAGGGTTTCTCTAAATGGTAGAAGCTCTTGAAGAAAATGATCCTCCTTGACGGGAATCGATTGAGTAGCTGCACAGGTAGTTTTCCCAGCCCCTGCTCAGTGAGCCTTAGACTTCTTAGGCATTTTTTGAGGTGATGGAGGCAGGGTCTGCCTCATATCAGCATCCATTGTGACAATAAAAAGTCAAATGCGATGCAGAGACAAACCAAAATTGATTGCTGAAGGCAGGACCTCAATGTACAGTAGATGTGGTTATTCTGGTCAAATCTCTGAAATTTCAGGATGGATTAAGGCAGATTGAGAGGCAGGAACAGGAGCTCCAGGTTCTTGCTGCTACTAGCCTGCTAGCATCATGTGACTCCTCCTTGGCTGCTAAATAATCTGAGTAAGGCAGGAGTTGAACTGTGATGGGAATCCCACCCCCCTGATTAGGCGTTAAGTGCAGCTGATAACTTCAGGGGTGCTCCAACCAGACTGACCTTTAAGGTGTTAACAGGCCCTTTTCCTTTGTTTTGTCTGCTTGAATGTGAATCTCACCTCCCTGATTAGGTGTTACATACAGCTGATAGCTTCAGGGGGCTCCAGTCAGATTGACCTTTAAGGTGAAAATGCCCTTTCCTTTGCTTCATCTCCCAGCCCCTGGTATCTCAAGTGGGAAGAAGTAGCTAGAAAGATCCCTGCCCTCCCAATCAATGTTCCTCACAGGGAGAGTGACTGGTGCAAATCTTAAATGGGGGCCCTTGCAGTAGTTTCTCCACTATGTGCCTCATCTTGTGCATTTGGGGGGGGGGACTATCATTCATATTGGAAGGATAGGAGAGCCAGTAGAGCCTGCTTATTGGAGAGCCTGTTCCAAGTTCTAGATGTCTCTCATAAGCACATGGATGTTCTGTTACATGCCATGGCCCTGGACAACATAGTACGCAGATAAGAGGTTGTGGTTCACAAATCTAAGTATTCTGAGTCTACGTTTTCCTGGCTTTTGGATTGAGGCTATCGCCACTAGACTATACTACCTAATGTATTAATTTTTACACTCCTTGACTGGAAACGGATTATCATTGTTAATGTAATTCTCCTTTCAGGGAAAATTAGTAGGAGGGTTCGTGGTTGAGTTTGGGTTGGGGCGATGAGTGTCACGAAAATGATCAAAGTTATGAAAAAATGAAAAAATGCGGCTGAATTTTTCTAAGCCCTTTAACAATACTATATTGCAATTCACAAACAGTATGGCTAAGCCTGATCTTTAACACCACCTACAAAACCACATTTAAGGCCCTGGACACACTGGGGAACTTAAAATGGTTTAAGTGCCTTAAAATGGTTTAAATCCCCCTAACACTGTTTGCAGACAGACTACAAGCCCCTTAAAACGTTTTAACAAAAGTGTTTTTAAACCCTGCTAGATATCTAGTTTTAAAACCATTTTTAAAAACATTTTGGAGCTAGCATGGTTTTACTGACAGGTCTGTCCAGGAGCAAAAACATTTTAAGCTGTAATGGTTTAACTAAAACAGTTCTAGCTGCAGTGTGTCCAGGCATGCAGAGTTCTATGTGTTAGACTTAACACAAAATAGTTACAAGGAGAACAGGTTTAACACTAGCAGTGTGGCCACACTGAACCGTTATCAAAAATGGTTACTGAGTAGTGTGGCTGCACAGAAATGGTTTAACTAAACTAGTTTTAAAAACAGTTTTCAAAAACAGTTCTGTAGTGCGTCCAGGGCCTTAATGACACAAAGTAGTGAAGGGGCTACAGTGCTATCGAGAGGCTTACAATGCCATCAGGGGCAGCAGTGGCCTTTAGATCATATTTGTTTAATTTGCAGGCAGTTGTATATGTTATGGAGCTATAGACATACAATACCACCCCCGTTAAGTACAACTGCCTGCAAAGTAAACAAATAGTATCTGAAGGCCACCACTAACCCTGACCTTTATAAGTCTATCTATAGCACTACAATCCCTTCCCTATGTGTTTTTTTGGGTAGGGCTGTATCAGGAAGATAGAGTGTACTTGCAGTAAGTTAAGTAGTTTAACAAAGGTGGCAATCATGTATGCTGAGAGCAGTCTTGCACATACAGTGAGACCCTCGATTATCCACCAAATGTGTTATACAAAATGATAGCTATTCGACTGTCCTCATTATCAGCACCCTTGATTATCCACCTAATTTTGCTTATACGATAATGGGTGGATAGTCGAGGGTGCACTGTAGATTATCAGACTGAAATCAAACAGTATGTGACACTTGGGGGAAAAGGGAGACTAGATAATATTGTGCACTGTCACTAATATGATTTTGAGAGAAGGGAACAGAAAGGTAGGAATTTTGATTAGTATTCTGTTGTCCGTATCTCTTTCCATACAAACTGTATCCTAACATGAGATACAGGTTGTATGTAAATGGATTCCCAAGGTGCCTTATAGTCTGTGGCAGGGTCCCTTCACGGCAAAGGGGGCATGGTCACAGTGAGAGGGGGCCCCAGATTTCTTTTGGGCCTAGGACCCCACGTTACCTTGATCTGGCCCTTCCCAAGTGGGATGGCTGAGAAGCCGCTGACTGTGGCTTTTTTTTTGTATCCCCAGTATGGCAATGCTGAAGTGATGGGGAGGTTCTACCACCTGCATGTTACTACTGCAGTTACTATGATGAGGCGCGAAAGTGATCCTCACAGAGTAACTGGGTAGTAACATGGGTAAATTACTCTTCTGGATTCCATAGATTAGTTAACAGTAATTCCAAGAAGTTTGTCCTGACTACGTCAGGCAGCCTTAAAAGAAGACCATCATTGTTCTCGAAAGAGATGGCTGAAAAGGTAAAGGCTAAAAGAGTATCATTCAGATGGTATACAAAAATACAGAGGGAGGAGGATAGAGAGGTGTATTAGGGGAATAGAGGAAGCAGGAAAGCAGTAAGGTGTGCAAGGCTCAGACTGAAGAAAAATAGCCAAGGAGATAACAAAAGGGACAAGATATTTTTAGGTATGCAAGTGAAAATAGGAAGACCAGGGGCGGATTGTAAGGTGAAAAAGGGACGGGGAGGGACTGTGCAGAAGAAAACCAGGAAAAGCAGACATCTTGAACAAATACTTCTGTTCAGTGTTCACAGTGGAAGGAGAAGCAGTGGGCGGAGCTAGAGGGGAGGCTGGGGGGGCGGTTGCCCCTCCTGGCTGCCCCAGTGTGAGCAGTGGCACCCTGCTACCATCTTTATTCACTGTTTAGTGCCCATTGCGGAGCCTGTGATTGACTGAATGCCCCCCCCCGGCTCCCAAATGCTCCCAAACCTGGCTCCGCCACTGAGGAGGAGAAGAGAAGCAGCCACAAAAAACTAACCAAACCTTTGGAGGGAAAGAGGTAGACACTAGTCCTTTTTTGGAGGAGAGAGTCCTGAAGGGACTAGCTAATCTTAAGGTAGACAGAAAAATGTGGCCAGATGGGGTGCTGAGGAAACTCAGGTAGGTACTAACTATACCTCTGACAGTCCTATTTAACAGATTGCTGTAAACAGGGTGGTCCCAGAGGACTGAAGGAGGGCAGATGTAGTCCCACTTCACAAAAGTCATAGCAGGGAGAAGGCTGGCAATTATAGGCCAGTCAGCCTTACATTAGTGGTGGAAAAGTTAATGGAATCACTGCTGAATGAAAAGGTTGTGGAATATCTTAAATTCAGTGGGTTACAAGACCCGAGGCAGCATGGTTTCACAGGGAAGAGGTCATGTCAAATCAGATAAATTTTTTTGACTGGGTGATGAAGGAATTAGATTAAGGTGGTGCTGTGAACATGGCCTACCTAGATTTTAAGTAAGGCTTTCAACACCAGTCCACATAGAAGACTAGTAAACAAGCTGGATAGCTTAGGAGTAGATCCAAAGGTGGTAACCTAGACAAGATATTGACTATATGAAGTTAAATTTGGAAAAGTGCAAAATTATGCATTTTGGCAAATAAAATCCTCTTAACACCTACACTTTAAATGAAACAACATTATGCACTAGTAATTCTGAAAAAGATCTTGGGAGATACATTACTGAAGACCTGTCCTGCACACAGCAACTTAAATGCTGCAATAAGCAAATCAAATGGAGTTACATGGTCTATAAGGCAGAATATTAACTCAAAAAAAGCTGACATTCTAATGCCACTATTCAGGGCATATGTCAGACCTCACTTAGAATATGCAGCATGAGTTTGGTGCCCCTACAAAGAATCGGTCACCGTATTATTGGAAAGGGTTTAGCAAAAATTTACAAAGAACATCACTAATATTAAAAATAATACCTATGAAGAGAGATTGGACTCGCTTAAGTTGATGCCAGTACAAACAAGAAGGCTTCGAGGAGGCCTTTTACCAATGTACGATATCATGAGTGATCCATATCTAATGTGCAAGTTAGGCATCAGAATATAAGATATGGGATCAGAGGCCCCCCTCTTCAAATTGTAGGCAAGTCCTTTAAAACTAGATCTAGAAAATATTCCTTTACTGTAAGAGTTACTGGTCCATGGAATAAGTTACCGCTTGATGTTGTTACAAGTAAATCTAAGGAGGAATTTAAGAGAAAGTTGGATAAATATATTCTACAGGGGGGAAACCTGAGATATTTCTCTTATTAGAACAGGAGCACACATGTGCATTCTTGCTTTTTGGCTCCTTCGTGACCTTAGTATGAACCTAGTGGATAGGCTGCAGAGGGTAGTGGTAAACAAAGTCCACTCCATGTAAGGAAGGGTAACCAGCGGGGTGCCTCAGGGATCAGTGCTGGGACTGGTCCTCTTTAATGTCTTTATAGATGACATTACAGAGGAGCTGGAAGGTAAAGCCTGCCTCTTTCCAGATAACACCAAAATCTGCAATAGGGTGGACACTCCAGCGGGTAGAAAGGATAAGCAGAGACCTGAGAAAACAAGAGGAGTGGGCAAGGGTATGGTGGCTGGGTTTCAATGTGACAAAGTGCAAAATAATGCTCTTAGGGCATAGAAACCCAGGGACAGAGTACAAAATGGGTGTAGTGGTATTGACAACTACCAAGCAGAAAAGAGACCTGGGAGTAATCATATCTGATGACATAAGGTCGGCCAGGCAGTGCGACAAGACAGTCAGGAGTGTTAGTGGGATGCTGGGGTGCATATGGAGGGCTATCACAAGTAGAAAGAGGAAGGTAGTGTTGCCTCCGTATAGATCACTGGTAATTCCCCACCTTGAGTACTGGGTTCAATTCTGGAGACCACATCTCTGGGAGGACATAGAGTGGAGGTGATCCAGAGGAAGACAACTAAAATGATGCAGGGTCTGCATCAAAAGCCCTACACAAAGGGATTAAAATACCTCAATATGTACACCCTGGAAGAGAGGAGGGATATGAAAAAGACCTTTAAATATCTCATGTGGGTAAATAAGGTATTTTTCAGAAAAAAGGTGCTCAAGAACAAGGGGACATGCTGTGAAGCTGGAGGGCGATAGATTCTAAAGAGATATGAGGAAATACTTCTTCACAGAAATAGTGGTGGATTTCTGGAACAGCCTTCCAGCAGAGGTAGTGGGGGCGAAAACAGTGGTAGGATTGAGAATGAATGGAACAGGCACAAGAGAATCACTGTGGAAAGGAAGGGGGAGACAGAAAGTGCTGTAGATCAAGCAGGGTCTGTGGTGATAATGTAGGTAGGAAAAATGGGTGAACTAGGTGGGCCAAGTGGTCCTTATCTGCTGTCAAATTCTATGTACAAGATTTGATCACTACTGAGCAGTGGAGGAGGTGTGTCTGTTCCACACAATGCAAAGGCTGTTTGACTCAAATTGAAAATCTTTATACAACCGCCTGGTGTAAAATGCAGAAATAATTAGCAGGAACTATCCACAGAACCATAATGGATACTTCTCCTGACACTATAAACAAGTCCAGACTAAAATAGCAAACCTCCCTCCAGACCACAATATCTGATGACACTTGATCTCAGTGTTGAAGGCTCATCCAACAGACCTGCCTAGGTTATATGAAATTGCTAATCTAAAATAAGGTGCTCCACCAGTGGTACCGCACACCTGCACAACTAAAATCCTTAGGTCTCCTATCTCATAAGTATTGGTGAAGTCATGCCCCAAGAGTGGCTCTATTACACATATTATGGTCTTGCCTGCCCTTCACCATTTCTGGTGTCACATACAATAGAAGTGCTCCCTGATATTAAATGCATACATCCCTCATCTACTGATGTATTTTTACTGCAGATCCTGGACAATAAGGCCAAACTCTCCACTTACCAACAGCAGTGGCTACTCACAGCAGTGCAGAAACACAACACCTTCTGCTCCAGCAATGGCATGCTAAGGGTATCCCAACTCTTTGGAATGGTGGCCTCACTGGAATCCTTAGCCTCATTAACTAGGATGTCTCTCATTATGCAAGAATATTGGTGTTATGGGGCTATTTGGAACTCCTACATGTATTCACAGGCTGTCCCTTCCAGTCCACATGGATACTCTAGGATTTACTACAGCCTTAAAAGACTGGCGACACACTCATGCCAACTACCTCGCCCCTTTTGTACCTGACCATCCCATCCTCAGGTGTCAAATAGGTGACCCAACCACTCAGAGCTACCCCACCATAGGTGCTATCTTTGCATTCAGCTCCCAGCTGGGTCTTACTATCAACTATATCTGCCAATCCCCCTTCCACCATCCATTTCTCTCTCCCTTAGTGTCCTAATTTACTAATAAAAACACAATACACAGGTCACTGGAGCCCCAGATAACTATCGGCAATCTCAGCTTAACTACCTCTGTTACCACACCCCTCTTTTTAGGCTAAATATACACTCTGGCATACTCCTCTTATGGTAATCACTACCATGAATTGTATGTTATGTTGTGCTGTCAACTACCGTAACATATGTTTATACTGTACTTGTATCTATTGTAATCCCATGTTATTAATGCTGTTTCAAGCACTATTCATGAATTGTTTGGCTACATACTTTCAGACTGTATGTGTTTGTTAAAATGAAATTTCATAAAAAATTAACTGTGAAACATTTTAGAAAGGTGATTCTAGAAGCAGTAGGTTTTGGCTGTGCGATTCAACAGTTGCAGCCTACCATATTAATCCCCATAGGCCCTATACAGAGGGGATGGACCTCAGACTATTCTGGTAGTTACTACCTCTTCCATGATGAGAGATCAGGTGTTGAAAGTGGCAAAGGACTAAGCTCCTGTAGCAATCGTGGATAGCAAATTTTATTTTCCCGATTACTTGTATTCTGCTTGAATCCAAGTCAGTGTGCACACACTTCAGTTTTCATAGTTAAAGCTCATTGCCCATGCAAGCATCAGTGAGCACTGGGCAGAGACAACACTGGCAGTGTTTGCCAGTATCAGCCAGAAGAAACCACAGAGGCCAGAACTTTATGCATGTAAGCAGAACTAAAATATACTCCGTCTCATTATATAACTGCCTAAGTACAATCTCAAATGTATCCAGTAACATGGAGTTTTGTAAGTTGCACCATGTATGCATGTGACAGACCAAATGGAAAAAATCAGTGTTTGTTTTAACAAGTATAAATACATTGAAAAGGATTTTATAATCCGAAATGCGTCAGGCATTCATGTAGTTTTATATGTAATAAAGTACATTTTTAGCATTATTTGGAAGCCTCAGTGGTACTAGAAAAATGGGTGTGTGTGCTCCAGTCATTTTGGACTTGTCTGCTATTTGTTTGACTGTTTGAGCACCAGTTACCTTGTAAGCACTTTTGGGGAGCAATACTATAAATACATAGTGGAACTAGAAGGAAGTGGCCTCATTAAAGAGGCACTATCTAAATTAGAGAGAATCCATGAGTTAGAAAGATATGTATCCAAGGTGAGGAATCTATTAAATGAAGACAGGGAGGAATATTCAACTGAGGGCTGCCTGAATGCTGAACACATTCAATGAAGGCTATCAGAACAAACAGAACAGAGAATTACTAGAGTAAATCTCTTTTGATACAGACAAAGAGGTCATGGTGAGGAAGAAAAGAAAAAGGCATGATAGTCTTGGAAGTAACCAAGATATGAATGAAAATCATGAAACAGACTGGACCTGGGTTCAAGAGAAAAGGAGTACTAAAGGAGGAAGAGTAGCGGACTGCCATTTAGTTCAGCTATCAAACAGATTTAGTTCTTTGGATAATATGATCCATGATGACCCCATGTTAGATTTAAATGAGATACGCTGTGAAGAGAACCAAAACACAACCAACAGCCCCACGATTGCAAATGCAATAGGGATATCACAACCTAATAATGAGATCATAGTGACTGAACAACCAATTATAAATACAGCAACAATTATATTAGTGGAAACTATCTTAAGATTTACTGATAGAGCAATATGCAAAGGAAACAAAGAGAACTATGTGGTGTGTTGCTTACCAGGAGCTAAAGTAAGTGACCTGAAACAGAATTTGGAGGGACTGCTAAAGGGCAGTGGTAGACAACCTGTGGTTGCACTGCATGTAGGAGTCAATGCACAGGTATACATCCTGATAAGGATATTAAGAATGATTTTAAGGAAATAGTAGGACTTAAAGAAAAATACTGCAAAATGGTGATCTCAGAAATACTTCCAGTAGCCAGCCTGGTGGCACTGAGGTTGAGTGCTGGATGCCGCACTCGCCACACCAGCAACCCGGGTTCAGGAATGAGCTCAGGTTGTCAGGGGCAGGAGAGTATTGAGCATCGGTAGACTCCTCTCCTCTCCTGGGGAGGGTGGGCACACTTGCTGTGGTGCCAGCAGCCCACAGTGGAGACTGAGGGCAGCACAACTGTGGCACACTTGGGGATGGGGTGTCAGTGTACGTCTTATGCACAGGTACGGAGCATGCCCATTGCATGCAGGACAGCATGGCATGTCCACACCCCGGGAGGAAACCAGAAAAGCAGATATACCCTTGCATCCAGTCAGGTGATGGTGGGCCCAGTGGACTGCCCCATGCCCATTGCGGAGCCGTCCTGGCTGGTCACTGCTCTCCTTCACTCCCCAGCTGCTCTTCTAGGCTATAGAGAGCATTGGGGAGCATGAGTCCCACCCGGGGCACAGAGCCAGGGGTGGGGTAGTTGAAAAGAGTTGAGGGGGAGTGCCTGCAGGCAGCAGACCAGACCTGGGAGGATCTCAGGTAGGGGTGGGACAAGACAAGTTCCAAGTGACCTCTCTGGAGAGGTCTAAGGGACCAGAGAAGGAGGATAAAAAGTTCAGAAAAAAAATACTTCCAGTACCAACAGTTGGACAGGGTAGGGTAATGGCTATTAAAAAAATTAATAATGCATGACTAAGAAGATGGTTAAAGATGGAAATCACCAATTTATTAGACACTGGGACTATTTCAGCAGAAACAAAGGACTGTATAGACAGGATGGTTTACTCCTAAATGGAAGGGGGGAAGGTTGCTACACTAGGGAAAAGAGAATAATCAATAGTTCTTTAAACTAACAGGTGATGGGGGAACTGAGTCTATTTTTCACCAATCTGGTGGGTTTTTAAATGATAGAAAAACAAATACAATAGTTATTAACAAAGAAAGAGGGAGCAGTGCTACCACCAGTAGCTCCAAAATAAAGAACAGAGGCAAAAACTTTAAGCACCTTCTCCAAGAAGCATAACTAATAAGATGGACTACCTAGAGTTTTAACTGAACACGGAAAAAATAGATGTGATCAGCATAACAACATGGTGGTCTAATGGTGACCAACAGAATAAGGATATCTAGGGATATAACTTTTTTTTGCTTATTCTTTTTATCCCCCTCTGCCCTCCTAGCCAGCCACTCCCTTGGACGGTCAAGGTCCCCACTGCAACTGAGCTCCCCCCACATCTGCTGGCACCCATCGACCTGACGTATCCCTTTATCGGGGGGACCCCTCCCATGATATACCTTATTTAAGGAAAACAGAAGTGGGGAAAAAAGGCAGTAGGGGCTTGCCATGTATGTAAGAAATGCTACTGAGTGTGGGGAATTTGAAAAGGAGGGGGTGGGTGATTCACTTGAATTGGTGGGAGTCGAATTAAAATATAGAAACAAAGCCCTGGTCATCCTAATAGTAGTATATAGACCATCAGACTGCATGGAGAAGAGAGACCAGTTATTAATATAATCCATAACTTGGGTGAAAACAAACATTTTATCCTAGCTGAGGATTTGAATACCCCAGGCATTGATAGGTCACATATGCCCAGCAGAAAAATATTTGAAAAAAAAAGGCTTTTGGACGAGGTTAATAACTATAATCTGCAACAGTGGGTCAAGTCACCTACTAGGGGAAATGCAATTTTGGATTTAGTTATTGCTAACCATACTGAAATCATATGCTACTGTTTTGTCAGGGAGCTTCTAAGCACCAGTAATCATAACATGATCCAGCTTCAGATAAACAAACCTACTGACAGACAATCAGGGACAACAAATTGTTATGATTTTAAAAGAGCTAATGTCAACCAAATGAGAAAGGAACTGTCCATTTGGAACTGGGAAGAACTAATGCATGGGCTAGAGGCAAAAGGTCAATGAGTACAATGAAATCAAATCCAAGGTGCATAATCTAGTAACAAGTTATGTACCAATAAAGAAGTACAACAATTGGGGTAAACTATCCAAGTAGTGCACCTTTCAATAAGACTGATAAATAAAAAAAGATGGTATATAGGCAACTGAAGTGTGATAATAATGAACAAATTGACCTTCAGGGAAATTCAAATAAAATGTAAGAGGCAAATCAGAAAGAGCAAACCAAAGATGGAAGTGGGAACAGCTACAAACTCAGTTAACAGCTACAAAGCTTTCTATTCCTACATACAAGGGGAAAAAGAAAATGGGAGGACTGTTGGCCCACTATGGAGGCACAATAATAAACAGAAATATTGACATGGCTGAGGACTTTAACCATTATTTTGGTTCTATCTTCAATATGTGGTATCTACGAGGTGCAGACTGAGTCTATGGCTGTACCACATAGTCACCTCATAAACAACACAGGAAGTTTTACACTCATTAAGGGAGCTTGATCGGAGTAAGTCTGCTGGACCAGATGACATACACCCTAGAATATGAAAGGAACTAGCTGAAGGACTAAGCAGGCCAATATCAGCACTTTTTAACGAATCATGGATTACAGGGGAAGTGCCAAATCAATGGGGGGATGGCATTGTGGTTCCTATCCATGTAAAAGGCAACAAAAGCAGATGTGAGCAACTATAGGCCAGCTAACCTATCTGCAGTAATGTGCAAATTATTGGAGAAGATTATTAGCACACAATTGGTATCTTGGTTAACTGACAACAATATTACAGATGACACACAGCATGGATTTGGGCCAGTGAGGTTATATCTTTCTACCTAACTTCTATAAGCCAGTTAGCAAAGCTCTGGATGAACTGCTGATTGACTACTCTGAGGCCTTTGACACTGACCTACATGTGGAAATATTAAATAAGCTACAACAAAAAGGTGTCCCTGGTAACTTACATAAACAGATTACTAACTGGTTGATTAGATGGTGGCAGAAAGTCAGGGTCAATAAGAAGACATCAGGATGGGTGAACATGGCCAGCAGGGTTACTCTTTAACTTTCATGTACGGGATTCCTTTATGGGAGTATGAGGTTTGGCATCTAAGTTTGCAGGTGATACTAAGTTAGGACACATTATAGATTCTAAACACCAGTATAAATTTACTACAGGAAGATAATAAACTGTCAAAGTGGACCAATAATTCCAAAATGAGTTTTAATATAGCGAAATGTGCTGTGTTACATCTCAGGGAAAAATAATCCTAGCGCATCCCACACAATTGATGGCATTCCCTTAACAGAGCCCCACTGAGGCACAAGACCTCAGAATAATAGTAACAGACAGACTCACATGGGAAAGACACTGTGAAGTCACAATAAACAAATGCAATCAAATAATGGGATGCATAGCAGGAATATATCAAGAAGGAGAGGTTCTGATGCCCTCGTAAAGTGCAGTTTAGTAACCTATACCAGGAAAAATATTGAAAGAATTCTAATAGTACAAAGGAAATTTACAAAACAGAAGAGTTAAGGGACATGACATGTGAGGAAAGGCTGCATGCGTTTACCCTTTTCTCTCTGGAGAGGCGACGACAGAGGGGAGATATGATTTTAACATGCAGAGTGGCATGAGATCCTCTATTGGAAGTTATTAATGTAAAAGAAAACTATGCACAGGATGACTTAAGGGGATATATGCTTATACTGTCAGGTGACCACTGTAAAATGAACCATAGAAGGGGATTGTTCACTCAGAGAGTGGTATCAGTGGAATAGTCTTCCTGACGAGGTGGTTTATAGCAGAAATTTGAGCATGTTTAAATGATGACTAGATGTTCACATGGGAAGCTGGGAGTATTACACATCAATAATAGTGTGTACTAACAGGTTGTTTATATGGGTTTTGTAACCTTCTTTTGCCTGCACCTTTCTATGTTCTTATGGTTGCATAGGAAATGCTTTGAAGGAGTAGAGGAGAAGCCTAGACGGCATGAAATCATATACAGATTTAGCATCTCATCCCAACATCAAATTGAACACAATGACAAAATATTTTGTTATATAGAACCCAAATCTGAGGGAGCCTTTGTGGCCAGATTGAAGCAGACAATTGCTACGATAGCTCAAGGGGAGGAACATTATGCAGAGGATAACTGAGGGACCTTGATTTTTCTGTGGAATGGCATGGGTTGTAATTACTGTTACCTTCTGGCTGTGGTCATAATGATTGGATTCATGTATAGGCATTATAAACTAGGACTCTGAGTCGAAATAGACATTCCTGTTTGAACTACCAGTGCTCACTTAAATTAGTGTATCCTGTAGTACAAGTGTTCAAGACATTTTATGTACTTACTGAAGCATGATATATTGCAGTACATACAGCTGATTTGAATGAGGTCATTTTTACATGAAGTCATTGCAACTAATGTTTAAAAATCATTGTAAAAATTAAATGTTATGGTACAGATACATTCACCTAGGTACGGACCTGTGACAGTTTTTGGTAAAGCAGCAGTATTTGTTAGTCAGCGTAAAAATTCATCACATAGCTTTTTTAGCAAAAATGTATTTCTGACAACCTAAGATTCATGCTCAGTATATATTTTTGTTTTCTCAGATGTTGTTAAGACTTTTTTATAGTTGATATTGTAATTAATGACTCACATCATTAAATATACGCCATTCACCATTTTAAAAATCTTGTCCCCTGGTGTTACTCGTTGAATGTACATGCTAGATTTATGCTGTAGTTGTATTCAGATGGTTCTTCCACGTTCTGATAGTAAACAGTGCACAATATTTATTTTTATATGGTGGGCATGGCATGGTGTAGCATGAGCATGGGAACTTCAAAAACTTCAAGACCCCATATCTTGGTTCAGGAATGAAAGAAAATGAAAAGAAACCTGTGCATATTGATATTTTTGCCAGTCAAACCTTATTACTGAAAAATGTGTACCATTACTAACAAATACTGCTGCTTTAAGGTCTACTGCACTGATGAGTGAAAGATGGCAGCCTGGAGAGGCATAGCCACGTGTGTTGGGCAAGATGGCAGGTGGGGTTCATTTCTTGAAGCCCTGGATAACCCAGCAGTTGAGGAGATGCTAACCTATTGTTTTGTATATTTTGCATATTCTGTACTGCTCGGCATTTGATCTTAGTCCACATCTCCCAGCGAGGTGAACCCTCAGGTAACGGTAACTGGACAACACAAGCTTGTTTTTGCTTGCTTTTACTGTTGATAATGCCTGTTCTCTATATAAAGGTGGATTATAAAATGGATAAGAAAATACTGCTTCCTGATTGACTCGACCTGTTCATTGAGAGCACAGCACATGGGTAAAAAAGTGCTGACAATCAGGACATAGCACACTAACAATATCAATGACTTTTTGTAAAATTCCTGATTGCCATTACAAACATGGCTGACACCTTTACTCACTAAAAAATATCACCTAGGTCCTAAAACTTAAATTCCACCAAAATAAAAAGAACAAACTGATTAAATGTTCAGTTCCTTTATATTCCCCTCCTTAAGTAGAAACAAAGAATCTGACAGCAGGTAAGGTCCACTTGCCCACCCAGTCTACCCATTTTATTTTCCTGTCTATACTGTTACAACAGACTCTACTTGGTCTCTGGCTCCCTTCCCCCTTAGATTCCCTTGTGCCTATCAAGCATGTTAGAATTCCACCAGTGTTTTACCTAAACCACCTCTGCTGGGAGACTGTTCCAGGCATCCACCACTCAGTCAAGAAGTACTTCCTCACATCTCTCTTGAATTTAACCCCTTCCAGCTTCATTTTATGTCCCCTTGTTCTTGTGAATCTTTTCCTCTGAAAAATGTTCCCCTCCTCTACCTTATTTACTCCTGTGAGATATTTATAAATCTCTATCACGTCCTCCCTCTCCCTTCCAGGGAGTACATATTGAGGTCCATCAGCATCTCCTTATAGGGCTTCTGATGTAGACCCTGCACCATTTTAGTTGCTCACCTCTGGACCACCTCTGCTCTGTCTATGTCCTTCCTTAGATGTGGTTACCAGAACCAGACACAGTACTCCAAGTGGGGTCTCACCAGCAATCTATACAGTAGTAACACCATCTCTCTCCATCTGCTGGTGATACCTCTCCCTGTGCACCTCAAAATTCCACTGGCTCTCACACTGCCTTGTCTTACCGCCTCACCACCTTGAGGTCATCTGATATGATTACTCCTAAGTCCCTTTCATGTTTGGTGACCGTCAATGCCTCTTCTCTTATTTTGTATTTTACCTCTTACATTGTGTATTCCTTACACACATACATAAATTAAAATCAAGTACTTCTCACAGTTTTATTTTGGAGCTTCCTTTCTGATCATGCCTCCCTTATCCTTACCTTCATTACCACAGAAATTTTGCTGCTTGCCCTGTCCCAGATACAAGTGAACTCCTGGCCTTACTGGGGCCTTCTGTTGTATGTGTTTCTGTGGGAGAGGTCAGCATTCAGCCAGTAGAATTCTGCAGAGGTTTGAATTTCTGCATTCCATGATAAACAAATATTCCATATATTGAATGTGAGGCTAGAGAGATGCTTTACAGCTGAGGTGGGACTACTTTTCACTAGTTACAGTACTTATAACAAAAGAAAATTGCTATTTTAATTTAAAAAGTTGGCTTTTTTGGTTTTTAAATGTTCTCAGTTTACTCATTTTATAAGTGCATTAAGACATTTCAAGGTGAGTGCTATGCTAGCACAATGTACTTCCAGGGGCCGATGGCACTTCAACTACAGCACTGTGCCCAACTATGCCCCTGGACATGCATTGTGCCAGTACAATGCACGGCCCGTCATGTCTTATTGTTTAATTAACTCCAGTTCTGTTAGTCAATCTTAATAATCAATGCAGTATTTTGGAGTTTGGTGGAAGGCCCAGTGTTGGGATCAACACTTTTAGGATTCAAACATTATAGCTGTTGTAGCTGGAAATGAGACTTGTTACAAAATACCACTACATATAATAAGGCAGCATTAGTTGCTCCAAATGGTGACAAACGCGTTGCTTTTTATTCTATAAATGTGTTATTCCTCAGGAGGTTACACTAATAGATATGACGTGTGTTACTAGATCACGTGCTACTGTACAGAGTAGTGATTTCTTGTATGAATTATCTTGCATGTATATTTTCAAAATGCATTGGTAGTTACAAATGGTGATAAACATTGCTGTTTTAATTATATAGATGGGTTATACCCTTCAGGAGGTTACACTAAGAAATATGGCATGCTTGTTCCTAGATTAATATGTGCCCCTGTTCAGAGTAGTCATCTGCTGTATGAATTATCTTGCATGGGTATATTTTTAAAGTGCAATCAAATACAGTACATTTATTTCGGATCTCTGATTAATCAGTACATAGAAAGGGTGGTTCCCCTACCAAACCAGAGTCCCAAATTCAATTGTCTCTCTTCCATGGAGTTCCTTTGTTTTTGCTAGGTGGTCACAAGGCATAAATACTGAGTGTGTATTAAATAAGGTTACATGCCAGTTAGATTATATACCTGTAACACACCGCATTCATAGGTGTTTTTCACCAAACCAGGGGTCACTAATCCAAAAGGTGACCATTAAGAGTTTCAGCTATATTATAGGAGATTACATGTGAGGGAGACAAACCAATGAATATGCAGTGTTGTTCAGAGTCTACACCATATTATGCAGGTACTTCTTATAATCTAACTGGCATGTAAACTCATATAGTGTATAGTAGAACATCATTATTTATGAAATCGATTGAATCCCAGACTTCTTGTACCATCAACGAGACATAAAATTGTTGTTCTACCATCTTGAGTATATCACGTTGATGCTACAACACAATATGGAATGTCAGTTGGCCGGTGGTGCTGAGGGTTGAGGCTGGATGCCACACCTTGCGCCACACTGATGACCCGGGTTCAGGAACAGACTCAGGTCACTTGAGGGGTCAGCAGGGGGAAGAAGGATTGAGCATCCATAGACAGCTCTCCTTCCTCGGGGGGAGGAAGGACAGTGCAGCGCGCTGTAGACTGACATCTAGCAGTGGCTGGGTGTCAGCACAGGCACATGACCTAGACTAGGGGAAGGCACCCATCCAGGAGGTATGGCTGCTTCCACGGAGGTGGGGGAAGCTGCCTCGCCCATTGCATGGTTCGGGTGCCAGGGGAGAAAAAGCAGAAAACAGCTGGGAGCCAACGGGGTTCATGATGACCCAACATGTTTGGGTCTAAGTATGAGTTCTTCAAGGAGGCCAGAGCAACCAGTCAGCTCCACAGAGGAGCCATAAAGTATAAATTAAAAACAAAAACAACATGGAATGTCTTCATGCATGCATGCTTGGCAAATCTCCGCTTTTCAGGAATGGCTGCAGCGGTGAGACCTGCCCCCTAAACTGAGGAGCATCAAAAAGATACTGGCAACGTAATGATCTATGGGTGAAGGTGCATCTAGCTTGATTCATTTAAAAAAAAAAATTTTGTGAGAGCAGAGGACAGTGGAAGTTACAGGGGTTGTTATTGGGTTTGGGGGGATTGGCATGGAATGCTCAGGACCATAGTGTAGGGATGGATAGCTGGGCTCAAGAAATGGTCTTCTGTTGTTTAGCTGTTGCCCATACACTGTACAAGATAATGGATGGGCAACAGTAAACAGCAACCTGTTAACTTCTCGGGGTTTCATAACAAACATAAACCTCATGAGCTTCGCTCTCGAGGTTTACTGGGTTGTCATGACAACCTCTCAAAGTGAACTGGCGTGGTTGTTCACTGTTGCGCATCCATTATCCTCTATGTTGTTACATTAATTTTTCTTACATCTGTAGATCATCAGGCCATTGCAGTAGCAGAACCTTGCCTATAGAATGCTCTGCAACATGTGTTCTGGTTCAATCCTCCATCAAGATTTATTAAGAGCCATTTAAAAAAATGTTGTTTCAAGAGACTGAGGACCTGACTAGATGGAAGGATCATATTCCTGGCTTTATAATTCGATCAGTAAGTTACTTTACAGTACAATGATCATCCAGAAGAGTACAATATAAAAATCATAAAGATAATGACACTGGCTAGTCCGTCCATGCAGCAGTAGTGCAACTGCTCGTGATGTTGGTGACCCAGGCTCAGGAACAACCCTGGGTCATTGAGGGCTGGCTAGGAGGAGAAGGACTGAACTTCCCGGGGGGGGGGTGTGCTCTCCTCCTCTGGGAAGGGAGGGCCATCACACTGCTTCATCACTGCCACCTGTGGATGCACTGGTGGTAGTGCATGAACAGAGGGTGTAGGGAGGGGGATGTTATTGCCACTTGTCTGGGGTGTGCAATAGCACACCCACAGCCTGAACATGATGTCCTTGTGGCAGTGTCCTCAGGGAAGGTGGGTAAGGGGCAACTAAAGGGCTGAATCCCCGTTTGCCATAGCAACATGAAGGCTGTCATTTGTGTGGCCTGAAAGATGGTGCATGCATCTACCGCCAGCCACAAAGGTGCAAAAAGTATATTTGGGAAAAAAAATGATGATGATAAGGGGGCTTTATGCAGTATATTGCAGCTCTCTTCTCCATATACATACAACAACAGGTCTTGCACTATCCCGTGGGGCTTAATTAAATAAGGAAGTGCTGCAATGTGTTGCACAGGTTGCTGCAAAAATCCTTTTCTATTAATACAGACTGAAGATGTGAAACATCACAAGGATTGTGTTTTCAAATAGCTTGTCAGATCATCTCGCCTTGTAAAGTACAACACTGAAGGTGTTGTCTGTGTAGCAGAATACCTACTAGATGACCTTTCAGCAGAGCAGAACTAGTGGGGCCTATTTAAAAAGCAAATGCTTGCATGGGACATGAAGCCATGAGCCCTGGAGGCAAGGCAAAGCTAATTGCATATATACTGTACATATACTGTACAGTTGAATAACATGGTCAGATAGTTCCTAAAATGTTTGTGACATCTCTAGAGCAATTCCTTACCTGCCTGTGTGCCTGCCTGCCTTGAGTACCACTAGGGCCATTGGAAGAATCTCTTTAGAAATATTGAAGAATATATGGAAATATCTATATCTGACCAAGTCTTTGCTAAAACTGTACATAAGGAAAACTCAGTCATAACTGCAAGGAGATGGAATAGTATTAAATATCAGAAGAATAACAGGAAAGGTCTAAGCTACGATCCTTAAAGCTGCATGTAAGGCAACTCAATTCTGAAAATCCTCTTAAGGTATAAGGTTTTGTTTTCAGAAATTATAATCATGCTTAAGGAAAAAAGATAGCATCAACCTAGGTGACAAGCTGTCAGTCTTTGGAAGAACAGGTCTGGGTGAAAAACTATCCTCCTTTCAGAGGACAAAGGTACCTGACAGACAGAAAGATGATATAAAGGTCTGTTGACAGATGGAGCTGCATGGTCAACCAGGATTGATGAGCTAGGCTGGATTTAACCACTGAGTGGCAGATGCACAGCTCTGGGGTCTTCACAATGCACTTTTAAGCAAAATATTGCACTTTTCCATGGTGTTCCACCAGCTCAATAACAACAGGAGGCCAATAAAATTATTTTCAGTAAAGTGAGAGAACAAAATGAAGGCACATTGAATATAAAAGCACCCCAAGCCTAAATCCACTTTACATTAGATCAAACTAAATTACAAAATATAAAATTGAATTCAACCCAATATATATATATATACTGTATATATTTATATATATATGGAACACAATTACACATACCCCAATAAAGCAAAGCATCATAGGAAACACATACAAATCCCCATGACAAATTTGGACTGGCTCTACTTTAAGCAGAATTGCATGGTGCCAGAAGGCCACACAGTGTAATCAGCAAAAGCTAAGTACAGCAAACACATACACATGTTCCATCCTCATTTGGACTCATCAGGGTGCCATATCTGTGTCTTAACCCAGAAAGAGGTAGTCAGCCACCCCTTAAGGGGGATGTTATTTGTTTGGGTCATGGTGACCCCAAAGTGAAGAAGGAAAAGAACTACAAAAGAACCCCAGAGCAAATGCCCTGAGGCATGGTGTTATCCCAGAGGATATTGGCCATACAGGCAAGTTTTTAAGGAAACACAATTGCACATACCCCAATAATGCAAAGCATCATGGGAAACATATGCAAATCCACAATTCTGCTTAAAGTAGAGCCAATCCAAATTCTCTCATGGGGATTTGCATGTGTTTCCCATGATGATTTGCATTATTGGGGTATGTGCAATTGTGTTTCCTTAAAAACATGGCTGTATGGCCAATTTCCTCTGGAATAACCCAAGCCTCAGGGCATTTGCTCTAGGGATCTTCTTTTGTAGTTCTTTTCCTTCTCCATTTTGGGGTCCCCATGACCAAATAAATAACGTCCTCTTTAAGTGGTGGCTGGCTCCTCTTCCTGGCTAAGACACAGATATGGCACACTGATGAGTCCAAATGAGGACGAAACATGTGTACATGTCTGCTGTTCTTAGTCTTTGTTGATTGCACTGTGAGGTCTTCTGGCACCATGCAATTCTGCTTAAAGTAGAGCCAGTTCATATTCTCTCATGGTTATTTGCATATGTTTCCCATGATGCTTTGCATTATTGGGGTATGTGCAATTGTGTTTCCTTAAAAACTTGGCTGTTTGGCCAATATCCTCTAGGATAACCCAAGCCTCAGGGCATTTGCTCTGGGGTTCTTTTATAGTATATAGATATATATATAAATTTGGAGGGGGCTGTTCACATAGCTCATAACAAAAGCCAGTCTATTGAATTATATTTCAGTTTATAAGTCTACTTACTTGACACCAACATTTAACTGTGAAGTCTTTTACAGTGGAGTGTTTCTTTTTGTGTCTGCTGGATACCCATTGTTTAGCATCCCTTTTCTTGTCACTGAAATGAACACACATGCAGCAGACACTGCTTTCTGATCTTATGGGACAATAGGGCCCCAATATTCAGAACTGCACCAGTCAAATGGTGCATGTGGTGAGGCAACACAAGTGAGATGAGCTGGTGCAACCCAGGGATATATTCAAAGAAGATAAGCCATGGTGCATCTGCTCTGAATATATCAAGTAATGCACACTGTGCAACTAGGATGTACTGGCGCTTCCCCCCTAGACATGGCTGAATACCAGGAATGGGATCTGTGCCAGCGCAACAGAGTTACGCTGTGTGCAAATTCCTGATATTCAGTCAGCAGTATGCAAATGGGGCCATAATGTATGCAAGGTGCAAAATGGGGCCATTTACATGTCATTTTGGCACCAATTTGCATGAGTTGTGCAGGGCTGACCAGAGAAATGCGCATGGCGCCCTGCACAGCATGTGGTGCTGCCAGATGGGGTCTAGTGGTACCCCTCTCCCCGTAGTGGCGAGCACCAATAAATAACATTGTACAGTATCCCTGGCAGTCTAATGGTACCCCCCTCCCACCCTGTAGCTGCAGTTGCTGAAAGTAAAGGAAAAATATCCCTGGTAGTCTAGTGGCACCCCCCTTCCTCCCTGTAGCCACGATTGCCCATAAAATAATAACCACACATTCTCTGGCACTCTAGTGGTACCCACCTCCCTTTTGTAGCCCCAATCACTCATCAAAGTACAAACTGAACATTACCCGGCAGTCTAGTGGCACCTCCCACCCCGCCCATAGCTGCAATCGCTCGTAACAGCATAATTCCCTGGTGATCTGGTGGTTCACTGGCACCCCCCACCTCCCCACCCACACAGGACCCCTTGCTCACCCAGCTCCCTTCCCCAGTCATTGGCGGGCAGCAGCAACCCATCCACATACCTCTGCAGCTGCCCGCCGAATGACAGCTTGCAGTAGCAGCTGTAAGTCCATTGGTCCACATTGTGGACCAGTGGGCATGCAGTGCATACTGTAATGGTCACAAATATGTGAATGAATGTTTCAATGTTTCCAGTAGGGGGTACCATATTCCATTTATGCCATACCTCTAAAAAAGTGAAAAAAAAATGAATTTCCTGCCATTTTTGGTTGATTATTAAAAATCTAAAAGGTATCCATAAATGAAACACCACTCATTTTGTAGACATTTCTGTGCTGAACAACAACGTTTTTGCTCAAAGTATCATGCTATCATTTTTCATTTTAAATTTATTAGCATTTGTTTGTTGCAAAAAGTGAAAAAAAAAGAATGTCCTGCTGTTTTTTTGCTAATTATTAAAAAAAAAAAAAAGATATTCATAAATCAAACACAACTTAATTGTAGATATATTTGTGCTGAGCAAAGTTTGTGCTGACAGTGCCGTGCAGTCATTTTTCGTTTTAAAGTTATTAGCTTTTGTTTGTCAATAAAGTGAAAAACATGGAATTTTCTGCTGCCTTTTTTGCTAATTATAAAAAAATAAATAAAAGGTAGCTATAAATGAAACACCACTCATTTTGTAGATATTTTGTGCTGAACTGTCTTGCTCACAGTACCATGCTATCATTTTTCGTTTTACAGTTATTCATATTTGAATGTAGTTAGTACTGCTAGTATACATGTGTAAAAAGAGGGTTTAGATTTCCTTAAGTACAAAACTGTGCATGTTCTACAGACTGAAACATTATACAACTATTGGGATTTGACATAGGGTAGTGGAGGTCAGGATCCTGCTCGATTTGGATTATGGTGATCTAATGTATGCGGGGGCCTCTGAGACGGAGCTGGCAAAAGCTGGATGCTATATGCAACAGGCTTACCCGCTTCATCCTCGATGCCCCCAGAAGAGCACATCATTGTGAGATGTTTAGAGCTCTGAATTGGTGGAGTCTGGAAGACAGAAGGAATAGGCACTTGACAGCTTTTATGGCAAAAATCAGGAGGCAGAAATTACCTAGTTATTTACTGGACATATTTGGAACCAGGGAACGGAGGGTGGGCCTAGGATCCTCTCTGGGTTTTGAATTTATTGTCCCTAGGTGTAATCTGGGGATCGGTAGATGCTCATTATTTAGTAGGGGCCCCACACTGTGGAAAATCCTCGCTTTAGAATTGAGAGGGATACAAACACCTATTAGCTTGGGACCGATAAAGAAATGGTTTCTTAATTTAATTAATACACAGAAGCTATGCTGTATAAGATAAAGAATACGTTTCCTTGACATTAGAGAGTCTTGGGTAGCCTGCTGCTATTAGTTTGTATGTTTATAAACTGTGCCCTTTGTACTGCACTATGTCATTTATTTGCATATGTGTAAAATATAGTTATTACGATGTGATATATGTTTTGGATCTTGTCCGTATTATTGAAATAATTTATGTTCTGATACTTTATGTTTGTCATAAATGTGTGAAACATGTAAACTGTGATCAAGGGACCTTTTTGAAAATGAGTTTCGTGCTCAATGGAGTTTTATCCCTGTTCATATTTTATGAATAAACATTTTTACTACCACTACTACTTTAAAGTACACACACACACACACACACACACGGAGTCAGTGAACAGCTCAGGGCTGTTCCTGGATATCTGAAATTCCTAGGCTTCATGAAAGATCAGCTGTGTCTGCTGGCATGCGAATATCAAAGGAGAGTGCTGATCCATGATTGGGTCAACTTTTCCTTTTCAACTAGAGAATGTATGGAGTGGTGCAATGCAGTGGATGTGGGACAGCCATATTCAGGCAGACCTTCTGGATGCTGAGGTGCTGCCCTATCTACAGGCATCTCTCTGGACTGCAGGATGAGGTAGCCAGACTCAGAGTGGAAGTAAACTGGGTCAGGAGTACCTTTGGCCCTATCCAGAGACCACCCAGTCCAATGCCACTGCCTCAAAGGATGCCAACAGCAAGGAGTACTTGGATGACAGTGGGATCGGAAAGGGTTAGGCCGGTCAGGCAGAGGCACATCCCTAATCCTATTCCACTCCAGAACTCATATTCTGGACTGGCAAATGGAGAAACTGAACAGAGGTACCCAGAGAAGTGAAGAGAAGGATGTGGAGGTCAACTAAGGAGGTGACCTCAGTGGGAGGAACAGTGGACCCCAGAAGAGAAGGAAGTGAATCCTGGTGGGGGACTCTATCATAGAAGGGATCCAGCTAGGAACACAAGAGGGGGAGAACAGAGAGGTGAGGTGCCTACCAGGTGCCATGGCATGGAGGGATAGGAGTAAGATCCTGGGGATCACTGAGAAGATAAGATGGGAGGGTGAGCTGGATGTCATTATCCACCTAGGTACTAATGACCTGGCAAATGGGGAGCCTAAGGAAGTTCAGGAAGAGTTTAGGAAACTGGGGAAGGGTCTCAAGCAAGTAGCTACATCTGTCACCTTCTTGGAAGTACTACCTATGAGAGGCATGGGAGAGCGTAGGGGCACATACACCAGGAACTTTAACACATGGTTGAAGAACTGGTGTTGCGAGGAAGGGTTTGGATTCATTGGTGACTGGGGTCCCACCTGGAGTGATGTGAGCTTGTTCAAGTCTGATGACCTGCATTCGTCCTGGAGGTGAATCCAAGCACTCAATGATAAGTTTAAATGCTACATGGACAAGCATTTAAACTAGCCAAGGGGGGTGGCAGGCCAGCAAGGTGGGTACCTAATTGCCCACCCCCCACAGCTAGCAGTGGAACCAGTGAACAGGAGGAGGGGATATCTCTACAAAGCAGTGTGCAAAAGATGGAAATAGGCACCCAAGGGGTGGATAGGCAGAAAGGGGACAAAATTCAACAGAAGGGCAGACAGCAGGGAGAACCAGGGATAAAGGACAACCAGGGAGGGGGCTTGAGTAGAACAGCAAAACAGTCCAGGAAGTTCATATCAAGGAAAGCCATGTGTGCCAATGCCAGGAGCCTTAGCAACAAGATGGAGGATCTGGAGGCTGCCATGGTGCAGTCAGACCTGGACATTGTGGCCATCACAGAGACCTGGTGTAATGATAACCATGACTGGGAGATGGTCATACCCGGATACAACATATTCAGAAAAGACAGGGCAGGAGGGAAGGGAGGAGGAGTGGCACTTTATGTGAAAAATGGCATAAAGGCCACCGAGATTCAGGAGGAAAAAAATGGAGGAGAGATACTGTGGGTTAAGTTGGAAAGGAAACTGGGGTCAGCCATCCGCACAGGGGTGGTCTACAGACCACCAGCCCAGGAGGAAGAGACAGATAGGGAGTTAATGCTAGCCATACAAAGGATGGCAGACAGGGGGGAGGTGGTGCTGGTTGGAGACTTCAGTATTCCAGATGTGGACTGGAGCCTCCCAGCAGCAGCGTCAACCAGGAGCAGATTTATCCTGGACTCACTTCAAGGTGCCTTCCTTAAGCAACTGGTGATGGAACCAACTCGGCAGAAGGCAATACTGGACCTCATGCTCACAAACGGGGACAGTGTGATAGGGGTAACAGTGGGGGAGCACCTGGGGAACAGAGATCACCGGTCACTGTGGTTTGAAATCACAGAAGGAGCAGAACCAAACCACACAAAAACACGTATCCTGGATTTTAGGAGGACAGATTTTGGAGAAATGGGGACATGCCTGAAAGAGGCACTAATGGGAATGGGGAGGGAATCAGGGGTGGAGAACAGTGGGCAATATTTAAAACAGGGATTACAAGAGCAACAGAATTATGCATTAAGCAGGTTAGCATGGGGAAAAGGAAGAGGATGCCATTATGGTTTTCCAAGGAGGTTGCAGAGAAAGTGAAAACCAAAAAGATCACATTCTGGCAATACAAAAAGGTGAAGGCAGAAGTGGATAGGGAGAAGTACCAGGAGAAGCAAAGGGAGGCAGGGATGTCAGTAAGGGAAGTCAAAGCTCAGACAGAAGAGTGCATCACAAAATCAGTGGGTTGAGAGGACAAAACCTTTTACAGGTGCATAAGTGAAAAAAAGAGGGGCAAAGGAAGGGATAGTGAGATTGAAGGGGAAGGACAGGGGCCACGTGGAGGATGAAAACAGTAAAGCTGATATAATGAACAGGTATTTCTGCTCAGTCTTTACTAAGGAAGAGGAGGATAATGGGCCTGAAGAAAATACAAGTGGTTGGAATGGTGCAGAAATGGACACAAGTCCCTTTACACAGGAAAGGGTCCTAAAGGAACTGGAAGGAACAAGAGTCGATACAGCAATGGGGCCAGATGGGGTGCACCCCAGGGTCCTAAAGGAACAAAGAGAGGTGGTGGCTGAACCTCTGGCAATCCTGTTTGGCTGATCACTGGAAACAGGGGAGGTACCCAAAGACTGGAGGACTGAAGATGTGTCCCCTTATACAAAAGCGGTGACAAAGGGAAAGTGAGGAATGACAGACCAGTCAGCCTGACCTCGGTAGTGGGGAAGATCATGAAAGCTCTACTGAAGGAGAGATTGATGGAACATCTGGTTGCCAAAGGACTACAGGACCCAAGGCAACATGGTTTCACCATGGGGAGGTCATGCCAGACCAATCTCATTTAAGTTTTGACTGGGTAACAAGGGAGGTGGATCGGGGAGCGCAGTGGACATGGCCGATCTGGACATCAGCAAGGCCTTTGACACCGTGCCACATAGAAGGCTATTAAACAAATTGGGGAATATGAGAGTGGGCAGAACAGTAGTGCAGTGGGTAATTGGCTGGGCAGCAGCACACAGAGGGTGGTGATAAATGGCTGTCAATCCACAGAGGGAAGAGTGACCAATGGAATACACCAGGATCAGTGCTGGGACCAGTCCTATTCAACATCTTCATCAGTGACATTGTGCAGGACCTAGAAGGAAGAATTTCCCTGTTCACTGATGATACGAAGCTCTGTAACAGAGTGGACATGCCAGAGGGTGTAGACAGAATGAGGAGGGAGCTGCAGAAGCTTGAAGAATGGTCAAGGGTTTGGCAGTTGAAATTCAATGCAAAGAAGTGCAAGATAATACCCTGAACTCAGTACAGGTTAATCTACAGAATAATACCTGCACTGACAGCGAAGCAATCTTCATTCGCATCATCCTTGGACACTGCAAGCACCTCACCATGGGCTGCGTCTACAACCCCCCTAAGAACGCTTCCATTCCTTGGAGGCAGTCTTAAGGACATAGCCTAGAGGTCTCCTCGAACTCCTCATCCTGGGTGACTTCAACTTGAACTGGACCCAGGAAGCAAACCTGTCCCTAAAAGGACTGCTCCAAGAAACAAATCTCATTCAGATCATCTCCGAGCCCACAAGACTGAACCATAAAATTGGTAATCACTCCATCCTTGACTGGGCTATGGTGTCCAACCCCCACAATATACTGTCTTTGGCACCCTGGCTGATGCCCTGAGTGACCACTCCCCATATTCTGCCTCTGGAAGAATAAGGCACCCAGGGTCCCTCTGAGAATCCTATCTGCAGGACTACTCCCACTTCTCACCCAACAATACACCAACCACCTCAGCAGTATAGACTGGAGCCCGATCAAACTCCTTCCCAACCTGGACAAGGCGGCTGCCCCTTCTTCCAGAGAACAGTCATCACCACAGCAAACCTCTTTGCACCTATGAAAAGCTCAGTGCTAACGCAGCTGCTATAAATGGATAACCCCTCCATTAAAGGCCCTGGTGACCAGCTGTGACAAGGCTTGGAAAAAGTTCAAGCACTCCTTCCTACCAGCCGACCTGGTGAAATACAAAACCCTCAGAAATAAGTGTAAACGGGACATAACATCTGCCAAAAGGGAGTATGTCACGCGTATCCAGAAAAAAAAACCTAGGGAACCCTAGACTCTTCTGGGCTCACATTAATGAGCTGCTTAAAGGGAAAGGGAAGTCCGAACTTGGTCCCATAGAAGTCAATGAGCAACTGTTAAACGACGAGCTCCAAATTGCAACTGCACTCAACCACCACTTCACCAACCTCGATGTGTTCAAGGCTGGTCTACCACCCCCCAACACTGACCCAAAATTGGGCACCCCCAACCAAGGACACCCATCCTTCCACCTTAGGCTGGTCAAGCCAAAGAGTACTCTCACAACTAATGACCTTAAAAACCGGGCTCCAGGGGCCTCGGCGGGATTCACCACCGGCTGCTGAAGGACAGTGCCACTGCCTGGCCAGACCTCTGTCTTGGCTCTTCAACGCTCCTTGTTGAACAGTGCAGTCCCTGAACAATGGGAGCAGGCCCATGTGGTACCCATCTACAAGTGAGGCAGCTGGGAGTCCATTGAAATTACAGGCCAATCTCCTCCTCCTCTGCATCTTATCAAAGCTCCAGGAAAGGTTGATCTACATCCAACTCCGCGACTACTTGGAGGTCCACCAACTTCTGGCACCCTCCCAGCATGGCTTCAGGACCAGGCATGGGACTGCTACCTTCACCAAATTTTCCATGGAAGTACTCACGACCTGTAAAGGGTCCCCTACTGGAGCAGTCTTCATAGACCTGTCAAGGCCTTCAACCTGGTGAATCACAACCTGCTGCTAGCCAAGTTGGGCAAAATAGGCCTAGACTGCCATGCTCTTAAGTGGTTTGAAAGCTACCTAACCGGTTGCTCTCAGAGGGTAAAATGGAAGGATGCCATATCCGACTCACTCTCACTAAATGAGTGGGTGCCTCAAGGTTTGATACTCGGCCCCCTCCTCTTCTCCCTGTTCACTAACGATCTAAGTGACCACTGTGGTGGGAGCACTACCGTCCAGTATGCGGACGATGCTGTCATCTATCGCTCCACATCCAACCTGCCTGACCTCAGCTCCTCACTCCAAAATTACCTACAATCCCTCAAGAATTGGCTCGACGAGAATAGAATGTTTCTCAACACGAACAAAACCAAGGCCATGTTGCTTGGTCCCAGATCCCTAGGTGAGGACAGAAAACCACTACTACAGGTCACCTCTGCAACTGGCACCTGCATAGAAGTAGTGCCTTCCCTAAAATACGTTGGCCTCACCTTGGACCAGGGTGTCTCTTTTAAGAACCATGTGGACCAAGTCACCAGAACTATACATGGGAAACTGAGCACCCTCTACCGACTAAAAGACCAGCTGGTACTGGAAGCTAGGGTCGCCATTGCCACCAGTGTCCTCCTCCCCCCCACACTCACATATGCTGCCCCAGTCATATTTGGGATGGCGAAGACTGAGAGGAACAGACTCCAAGTGCTGTACAATAAGAAGGCACGCTTTGCTTCCCTGGTAAACCCCAGGAACCATCATTGCAATACCCTGTGACTACTCAACTGGCCATCACTGGACGCCCACCTCCAGTACCCATTGCTATGCCTAGCATACAAACTAATCAGTCCGGATCCTCCCCCTAGTCTCTCTGGACTCATCACCGTAAAGACCAATCCCCGGCCCCTCCGCACTGCAGGACGAACTCTCCTGTAAGTCCCCAGAGTAAGAACCAAGGTGGGAGGCAAATCATTCACCTACACTGCTCCCACCCAGTGGAACTCCCTCCCTCCCGGTGTGCAAGAAGCACCCTCCATTAAAAGCTTCCACATTAGGCTCAAGACCCACATGGTCACAACCGGCACCTGTCACTGTATCGACCCCTGAGACCACTCCATAGACTTTTAGGTCTCCTCGGACAGCACTTGACTCTGGCTGGGCCAGTACTATATATCAACATTGTAGCTCCCCCTATTTTCTTCTCAGGTATCTTGTATGTATGTTAATGGTAAAATATGAAATTCATGCTCACTGCCTCACAAGTATGTACCAAACTGTATCTCGCTTCTAATCTCATGTAACTCATTTTTACCATTTAACTCTCTGTTCCTTTTGTAAATCCCGGGTCGCCCCTGAAAAAGGAATCTCCGGGGCCCAGTGGGCTCACCCAGTCACCAAAATTTAATAAATAAATAAATAAATAATGCATATGGGGTACAAGAACCCTGTAACAACATATCCATTGGGGGTGAGGATACAGCATGCACCAAGCAGGAAAGGGACCTTGGGGTTATCATCTCTGGTGACCTCAAGGTAGGGAAGTAGTGCGACAAGGAAGCAGGTAAAACAAATAGAATGCTGGGATGCATAGGCAGGGGCATCACCAGCAGGGAAAGGGAGGTCATAATTCCACTATACAAGACAGTAGTGAGGCCCCACCTGGAGTACAGTGTACAGTTCTGGTGATCTTACCTAAGTAAGGACATAGACAGGGTAGACAAGGTTCAGAGGAGGGCAACAAAGATGGTGCATGGATTGTATCACAAGTCCTATAAGGACAGGCTGAAGGACTTGAATATATACTTCCTGGAAGAGAGGAGGGAGAGAGGGGATATGATAGAGACATACAAGTACCTTACAGGGAGGAACAGGGTACAGGAATACACTATTTTCCAGTGAAAAAGATGTTCCAGTATTAGAGGACATGGGATGAAGTTGGAGGGGGGGCGATTCAGAGGACATGTGAGGAAAAATTTCTTCACAGAACGGGTGGTGGACAAGTGGAACACCCTGCCAGAGGAAGTGGTGGGGGGCTGAAACAATCATTGGATTTAAGAATGCATGGGACAGGCTGGCCCACTGGCACAGTGGTAGAGTTACCACTTGCGGCACCAGCGACCCAGGTTCGGTAACAGACTCAGGTGGCTGGAGGGTTGGCCAGCTGGAGGAGGATTGAGCACCCAGAGGCTGCTCTCCTCCTCCAGGGAAGGTGGGTTGCTTGTCCCACTGCTCCGCCGCCACCTGGGTGACCACAGGTGGAGAAAGCAGCGAGACAGCAAATAGAAGAGAGGGGGGACGTCAGCCGGGAGCCAGAGTGTCCGCACGCCCTGACATGCACCGCCCCATGGCTTCCCAAGCATGTCGACATCCTGTGGGAGGACCAGAAAGCAGGGAAAAACCCTGCAGTGCTCCCTGTAGATGGAGCTCCAGGCCCCGATCCCCACGCCCTTGCTGGCGCCGGTGACAGCATCCCCAACAAAATACAGACACATCGGGGTGGTGGAAGGGGGCCCCATCCCGTACCCGCCTGGGGGTATAAGCAAGGCTCTGTGGGGGGATGGACTGCACCGGCAACTGGACAGACAAGCAGGGACGCACAAGGCAATGGGAGTCTCCCGAAGGAAGGAAGTACCACGACGAGCAGGGGGCATAAAGAGAGAGAGAGAGAATAAAAAAAAAAGATGCATGGGACAGACATAAGGGAATTCTGGAGGTCAGGGGTAAGGGGCAACAGACTTCTAGGAAAAAACATAAAGGGAACTTACAAGCTCAAATGGGCAGACTAGGTGGGCCATACGCCCTTATCTGCCGACAGTGTCTATGTATCTATGTAGAATGTCTCAGCACAGCAAGCCAAAACTGTGTCATGCTCACCCTGCCTGATGGCTGGTCATGTCCCTTTAAGACTGTTCTGCACTGGAGTACAGTGTCACACCTCTCAAAACCCAACTATCATAACAAAATCTTTGCTGCATGCACACACGCGTGGCGGACATAAAAAGTGGTATAGCAGACTCAAAATCAGGAGAAAGGGTATCATACACATCAGGAGATAATTGGCAATCAAAAACAGAATATAAAGTATAGGTCGAAATTGTCACTGCTATCATGCACTGCTGCTTTAAACATATATAGTACTTTCTCAGCTATGTTTTCATTCAGTGTTCCTGGCTGTGCAGTTTATGCACTTTCTGTAAGGCTGTATTCTGCAGACAGCCATGTGCTTATTTAAAGAATCCAAACCACTGGCTGTAGACTAAAGATCAGAAGCAGGGTAAACCTGCCTTCAAGAGCAAGAAAAACAGTCTAGTCAAGTGGATAAACCAATAGATGAAATATTACATAGAACATAGAAACATAGAATTTGACGGCAGATAAGGAACGCTTGGCCCACCCAGTCTGCCCATTTCCCTACCTAATGGATAAGCTGCAGATCCTAGTTAACCAACAGCCTACTTTTTCCTACCCCCACCCACTAGAATTGCCTTATGTCTGTCCCATGCATTCTTGAAATCCACCAGTTTTTGACTCCACAACCTCCTCAGGAAGGCTGTTCCATGCATCCACAACCCTCTCCATGAAAAAATACTTCCTCACATTACCTCTGAGCCGTCCCCCCTCAATCTTCAAATTGTGCCCCCTTGTTCTTGCACACCTCTTTTTCTGAAAGATGTTACCCTCTTGGACTTTGTTGATTCCCTTGAGGTACTTGAAAGTTTCTATCATTTCTCCCCTCTCCCTCCTTTCCGCGAGGCTATACATATTAAGCTCCTTAAGTCTCTCTTCATATGTCTTCTGGTATTTTCCAAAAGAGTGTGCACTGGGACGTGGTGCTCTAAGAACCAACCATATGAATCTGTAGAAACCAAGGTTCTGGCACACACAAACTCAAAAAGAGAAACACATAATAAAAAAACTCTTTATTAAGACTGTGAAATAAAACAAAAGCCTGACATGTTTCGGACTGACCAAACATGTCAGGCTTTGTTTTATTTCACTGTCTTAATAAAAAGTTTTTTATTATGAGTTTCTTTGAGTTTGTGTGTGCCAGAACCTTGGTTTCTACAGATTCAGATGTCTTCTGGTGCAGACCTGCACCATCTTAGTTGCCTCCTCTGACCGCCTCTATCCTGTCTACGCCTTTATGGAGATTAGGTCTCCAGAACTGCACGCAGTACTCAGATGGGGTCTCACCAGCTGTCTGTACAGAGGGATAGCAACTTCCTGTTTTCTACATGGACTACATGGACTGTGGCTTTTATGAGCTGAAAGAGCCCTCTCCCATCTCAAATTAAGTTGTTTTTGGTCCACTTCCATACAACCTTTATTCAGAAATCTGGTTATTCCTGAAGCTATCTCTGGCTTGCAAATTCAAACCAGAATACAAGGTTGAGAATTACGTTCCTTTAAACCTAAGTTGGAAAAACATTCATTTTTAATGAAAACAATATGTTCTCAGTGGAACTAAAACATGTTCTAAGTGAAAATAAATATTCATCCTAAATGTTAGAAAAATAACATGACTGATTTTTATTTATTTGAATTTTGACAACTAGTTATCCCACTGAGACTTGGAAATCTCTTTTTTCAGAAGCAACCCAGAATTAGTTACATACAGGACTGAATAAAACTTTTCACAATGACTGCTGCAAGACAATATTATCATAAAATAAACAAGAGAAATAACAAGTACATTAAAGACAACCTACATACAGCAAACATTAGTTAATCACAATTTGACTACATATGGTATTGACATTCAGTACCAAGTAACATAAACCACAAGTTCAGCAAGGTAACATCATGCAAGAGACACTTTTCTTAAATGAATATTGCCTCTGAGGCAGCGCTACCTCAGAGGCAGACAACTTAATCCCGCCCTCTGCTGTGTCTCATTGGTTAATACCGTCTGAAGGACAGTAAGCGAGGTTGCCCGCCTCTTGCTGCTGACTGGTTACAAATGTTGCTGCCCCGGAGGCAGATTACTTAATCCCACCCACCCTCTGCTGTGTCTCATTGGTTAATACCTTATGAAGGACAGTAACTCAGGTTGCCGCCTGTTGTTACTGATTGGTCATACATGCCACGGCCTTGGAGGCAGACAACTTAATCCCTCCCTCCACTGTGTCTCATTGGTTAATAAGGAAGGCAGTAACTGAGGTTGCTGCCTGTTGCTGCTGATTGGTTATTCCTCTGGTCTCTAAATGGCCCTCCCATATGTTTTTTCTTGCTCTGATTGGGTGGTTCTAGCCTGCCCCGATTGGCTGATATACAGAAAGCGCCTTTTTAAAGACACTTTTTTATATGAAAGGAGTCTCCAAGGCAGATCTGCCTTTGAAGCAGGTATGGATAGGGCTGCTCCCAGGCAGGGCTTTAACCTCTATAGCTAAAGACCTGAGCTTCACTGCTGTGCCAGTTTGGTGGTGTGGTGGAAAGGTCTACATCCTGATAAACAAGAGGCTGAGAGTTTGAATCCACACAAGGTCCCCTCAGTTCTCTTTTGCAAGAATTTCACTTGAGTGGTGATCAATGGCAGCAGGGTAAAGGCCTGTGGTACATTCATAAGGTAGAAAAATGGGCAGACTGGATGGGCCTTGCAGTCCTTATCTGCCGTCAACCTCTATGTTTCTGTGTTTCTATGGTGTTAGAATAGTAAATTTGTAAGAAAAGGGACTTAGCTGTGCCTCAGAGGCAATATTCATTTAAGAAAAGTGTCGTAGATTTGCTCCAATGCAAACTTTATTGTTGCAATTACTTTTTCTCACAGCTACAGTAAGTCCTGTAGGGCACTTAGCCCATTCAGTCTGCCTATATTTTCCTGCCTATACATTCATCACAGACCCTACCTAATCTCCGGTTCCCTAGTAAGATTTCCTTTGTGTCTGTCCCATGCATGCTTGAAACCCACCACTGTTTTGCCCTCACCACCTCCACTGGAAGATTGTTCCAGGCATCCACCAATCTTTCAGTGAAGAAGTACGCCTCACATCCCTTCGAAATTCCCCTTCTGACTTCATTGCATGCCCCTTGTTCTCGCACTTTCTCTCTGAAAATAACTCCTTCCTGTAACTTATTCACCCCATGAGGTATTTAAAGGTCTTTATCATGCCCCCTCTCCCTCATCTCTTCCAGGAAATACATAGTGCACCTGGGAAACAAAAACCCAGGGGAAGAGTACACAATGGGGGTGAGATACTGACAACAACAAAAATGGAAAGGTTCCTGGAGATAGTTATATCAGATGACCTAAAGGTGGGCAAGCAATGTGAGAAGGTAGTAAGGAGGGCTGGGGGGATACTGGGATGCATAGGGAGAGGCATCACCAGTAGAAAACAGGAAGTTGTTATCCCTCTGTACAGACAGTTGGTGAGACCACATCTGGAGTACTGCATGCAGTTCTGGAGACCCCATCTCTGCAAAGTCATAGACAGGGTGGAGGCTGTCCAGAGGAGGGCAACCAAAATGGTGCAGGGTCTGCACCAGAAGACATATGAATAAAGATTAAAGGAGCTTAATATGTATAGCCTTGAGGAAAGGAGGGAGAGGGGGGACATGATAGAAACTTTCAAGTATCTCAAGGGAATAAACAAAGTCCAAGAGGGTAACATCTTTCTGAAAAAGAGATGTTCAAGAACAAGGGGGCACAATTTGAAGATAGAGGGGAGACAGCTCAGAGGTAATGTGAAGAAGTATTTCTTCACAGATAAGGTTGTAGATGCATGGAACAGCCTTCCTGAGGAGGTTGTGGTGTCAAAAGCAGTGGGGGAATTCAAGAATGCATGGGACAGACATAAAGCAATTCTAGTGGGGATAGGAGGAAGTAGGCTGTTGGTTAACTAGGATCTGCAGCTTATCCATTAGGTAGGGAAATGGGCAGACTAGGTGGACCAAGTGGTCCTAATCTGCCATTAAAATTCTATGTTTCTATAGTGAGATCTCTCAGTCTCTCCTCATATGACTTTTGATGTAGCCCCTGCACCATTTTAGTTGCCCTTCTCTGGACAGTCTCTACCCTGTCTATGTCCTTCCTGAGATGTGGTCTCCAGAACTGGACACAGTACTCCAATGTAATCTCACCAATGATCTATATAGTGGTAACACCATCTCTCTTCTGCAGGTGTTACCTCTCTATGCACCCCAACATCCTGATGGTCCTGCCTACTGACTTGTCACACTGCTTTACTATCTTGAGGTCATCCAATGTGATTACTCCAAAGTCCTTTCCTGTTTGATGATCGGCAATACCTCTTCCCTATTTTATACACAACCTCTTGGTTTCTGTGCCCTAGGTGCATGATTTTAAGCTTTTCTGCATTGAAACCCAGCTGCCAAACCCTGACTACTCCTCAAGTTTTCTCAGGTTTCACATATTCTTCTACCCTCCAGAGTGTCTACCTTATTGTAGATCTTGGTGTCATTTACAAATAGGCATACCCTTCCTTCCAGCTCTTCTGCAATATAATTTAAAAAGACATTAAACAGAACTGGTGCCAATACTGAGCCCTGAGGTACCCGCTGGTCACTCTCCCTCCTCACAGTGAATGTCATCTACCATCACCCTCTGTCACCCATCCGACAACCAGTTTCATACGCAGTTTATCACCTTGGGTCCCACCCCAAACTGCCCAGTTTTCTTATGAGACCCCTATGTGGTACGGTGTTGAAGGCCTTGCTGAAGTCTAAGTAGGCCTCATCCACCACTGCACCATGATCTTTTTCCCTGGTCACCTAGTCAAAGAAATTGAACAGGTTCATCTGACACAACCTTCCTCACACTGTGACTCCATGCTGCCTTGGGTCTTATAACCAGCTGGATTCAGGATATTTCACTAGCCTTTGCCTCTATAAACTTTCCCACTACTGACGCCAGACTGCCTACAGTTGCCAGCTTCCTCCCTGCTGCCACTTTTATGAAGTGGAACTACATCTGCCCTCCTCCAGTCCTCTGGAACCACTCCAGTTTCCAGTTAGTGAATGAACAGGGCTGTCAGAGGCGCAGCCAGCACCTCCTGAGCTCCCTCAACATTCTTGGGTGTACCCCATCTAGCCCCATAGCTTTATCCACTTTCAGATTCACAAGTTTTCTCAGGACTGTTTCCTCTGAGAATGTACTTGTGTCTGTCTCCTCCCCAGTGTTCCTGCTGCTTTTATGTGGTTCATATCCTCTACTTCCATTGTGAAGACTGAGCAGAATTATCTGTTCAGGATATCTGCTTTTCACCGATTCTCCTCTGCACAGTTTGTCCTCACCTTCTTAAGATCACAATCCCTACACCTGTTTTCCCTTTAATGTATGTACCTAAAAATGGTCTTGTCCCCCTCAATTACCTCTTCGGCTATCCTATCCTCAGTTTGCACCTTTGTGCCCCTATCTGCCTTCCCTGCTTCCCTCTACTTTTCCTGGTAAACCTCCTGATTCATAGCAAAATTGCTTACGATGTGGATCTGCTATCTTGACTTTCAAATTTTATTTAGCTTTTGTTAACCGGGTAGGTACACTAGATAAGTTATATGCCTATTTTCAGGAACGACCCGGGAGAGTACAACAGGTATAACAGGGTACATCAATACAACATAGTAGGTGCGCAAGTACATATACATTTTGTGGTTAGGTACATAGTCAACAAAACAGCAGGCAATATACATTTAGTGGTTAGGTGCATTGAGTCAACAAAAACAGCAGGCAATATATAGTGCCAGTAGTAAGTGTAAATACCATACTCTAATTCATATACATGACAGCAAAAATTTGAATAAATTATAATACAGTTAGTTTGGAGGAGGAGACCACTGTAAGTGGAGAGAAATCTGACTGATGTAAACAATAAGAAGATAGTATACAGGGAAGTCACAGACATCTGGGGGTGTAGGTGGGGGGTTGTTGGGGTGCTGAAGGTGTGGAGGATGTTGAAAAGAGGAAAAGAAAAATAAATACAGTAAGCAAAGTACACAAAACAGGATAAGGGTAAGATGGGGTGGGGAGACGGAAACAGATTAAGAATAAAAAATATAAAGAAAGGGGAAGGAAATGGTACAGTCACAAATTATATCTGAGTTTTGTGGACAGAACAGTGCTAAATCATAGGAGGTGAATCCAAGAGAATAAATCAAAATGGGCTAGATAAACAGTTTTAAGCCCAATCTTCATTCAGTCCAAGGAGCTTTAGGCTGTTGAGTGTCAAAATAGATGAAGTTTCTATTTGAAGGAGCTTTTTAAATCTTTCCTCCACGGTTACTGGGACAAACATGCTATAGCCCCATAAATTGCAAGGTTCTGGGACTCCCATTGTGGACTTTATGAAAATTCTGTCTCACAGGTGTTTCAATGTCATGATATTTAATGCTTCTGAAATGTTCAAAATTCGCTTTTAATGAGTGACTAGTGTGCCCAGTGTAGATTATGACACTCACACCAAAGAACATACTATATATTGTAAAGTTGGAAGTACAACTAATGAATTCTCTAATTTGTACAGTTTTCTTGAAGTGTGGTAGTGAGAACATTTTGGATTTACAACAATAGTGGCGACTGTACAACTATCACATTTGTACATTTCTGATGGCGAATGTGTGAGCTATGACAGATAGTTAGGACATGACTCTGGTTGCCTATATTGGCTATGAACCAATGAGTCACACACATTTCCATCTCTTTACATTCTTAGCAGTTTTGCTATGAATCAGTTGCAGTCGCATTTACATGCATTTTATAAACCAGTCAACATCTATTGCAGTGGCAGTATTTGCCATTTGATTGCTGCCATATTTATTTTTCCACTTCTGATATCAAGTGTTTTTTTTATCGTGCTCAATCAATTCAAGTCGTATCTTATTGAATATGCATGAGGCTAATGGTTCCTTGGGTATTGTACTTTTGAGCCTTATTGAATTACCACATGAAAATGAATTCTTAAGTCATAACTAATTGGTAATCAAGATTCCACCAATCAGCTTTTGGTATTTTTCTTTATACAAAATTATTTTTGGGTGAATGGGTGACGAGCCTTGTGGACATACTTGTGTATGCACTGTAAACATCAGTTTAATTAACTTTGATGTCATCATGCATGGGCTACATAAGGGGCACCATTTAGTTTCCCACCCCCTGATGAAGCTCTAATGAGCGAAGCACAGGGGGACCTACACAGTACTGATCTATTGTCTGATCCTGCACCGTGTTAAATACACAATACATTTTTGTTGCGTCATACACTTTTGTCAGTTTCTCTTGAGTTCATCACTTCCTTGCCTAGTTCACAGTGGCGGCCATCAGACCCATGGTTTGAAGGCAACATTGAGCAGAAACCACCTTCTGCATCCTGAGTTGCCAAATTCTAATGGGGTTTCACTCTGGACCAGAAAAGGAAGACCTGCTGTAATAGCCCTCCCCCCCCATTGAAATGCCCTGATAATCTACCAAATGGACTCCATCTTGACAGATTAGTTCAGACTGCAAATCTAAAATCAGGCAAACAATCCTAACTTCTTTGGTACTATGAAGTAAACTGAGAAGAACCCCTGCCCCTCCTCGGAAGGGTACTAGAACCATGGCCCACATCTGGAGCAGGTGATCCATGGTCTGGGTCCACCACTTTCTTTTCACTGGGCTTTGGATACTGTAGTTCGAAAGAACCAGACCCTTGAGGGCATGGTAGAGAATTCTATTGCTTAACCGAGAACACAGATCTCCAGCATCGACAAGTCTGTTGTGGTCTGAGCCTATCTTTTGAAAAAGTTCTAAAGATGGACCCTGAAGGTCCAAGAGACAAGATGGGACTGCAAATACTCATGGAGAGAATTCAGTTTTCCTGCAGTTTCCTCCAAAATGTTGAAGGGGAGCCAAGGGCTACTGCTGTACACTTTTTAAACTTCCCCTATTACTTAAAATACAATCAATGGCTTGGAATAAAGGACAACAGTAATGCAATGGAGCAACATTTGTAATATACATACAATGACTATCTGAAACTTGTCATTCACATAAGAAAGGAGTTCAGAAACCTCAAAAGCTTAATGCATTAGGCAGGACTGACGTTCTCCCTAAACTTCCAACCAGATTGCACAAATGCCTTTCCAATAAGATCTTAATCTATTCATCACTTCAGCATGCTGAAGAGAGATGTACTGGTGATCTTTAAACACAGCTACCAATGAAGATACATACAATGCTGTCTTGTTCCTAAATTCCCCTTAAAATGTAGACTGCAACATTCTGAGCCAATACATTGCACTGCTCTGCCCTACTGAAAGAGAAGTAAATACTGTTTGCTTTTTTTATTTTATTGAACCCCCCCAAAAAAACGATTATTCTCTTCTATACAGCTTTCTGTTTTTCTTTTACTACTGTAACTGTATTGATAGAAATACTAAGACAAGCCTTAACACACTTTAGTTAACTGCATTCTTAACTATTCACCTCAGTTGATTAACTAAACACAACCTGACACCAAGTGCTTATTACACCTTTCTACATATTTGTGCCACTAGTTCTGTTTAGTCCCAGGAGCCTGAGTGATGGACAGAACTTTGATCCCATGTTGCTCCTTGCATAATAATAATAATGCTGATGGTGCTGAATACTGATTGCAGTCAAACCCAGATTCACTGAACACCTCTGCATGCCTGCTTTTGTGGAAAATCTATCACTTAGGTCATTTTAAGTTTGCCGTGTACACGCCAGCAAACTTCTTGCTATAAGTGATTTGAAGGTGTGACACTGTCTGTCCAATGCAGAGTAGTCTGCAAGGGCCTCAACAGTGTCACACCAATCATCAGCCAGGTTGGTCATGACACTATTCTGGCTTGTTGGCATCTAGTTGAAAAGAAAAAGCCGAACCAATCATAGGGCGGCTTTTTCCTTTCATCTGCAGGGCACCGCCAGCAAACAGCTGTTCGGTATCCAGATCAGCCTGGCTGATCCCAGCCCACCAGTCTCTCCCCTCCCCATCTTTTCACTTAAGCAGTGGTGTGATTTATGCTGTGCAGCACCTGCCACTCTCGCTGCTGTTTCCTTACTCCACTCTCATTACACACATACATGCACAGACACACACCATTTTGCTTTAGTCGCTGCGCGGCTTTAGAAAACAGAAGCTCCAGCTGCTGGTTACATCCTCTCTGCTCCTTTCACTCCCCCCCCCCCCCAGCTCCCTATATGCCTCTAAGCAGATCGGTCCCTTCTCTCACTTGCCTTTCACTTAAAGGGCAAGAGTACAGTACAGTCAGCTGGTGTACCATTCCAACCCTGCCCTGTGACCCATCCTGACAGAGTAACAGAGACACCGTGATCTCATGTGCTGCAAGAGAGTGTGAGACAGCACCCTCCCCCCACCCATCTGTGAGCTAGTGGCAGAACAGTGTCACAAACAGCGCCGAGTGGAATCGGAGACCTGTCTCTGTCTATGCACCCAGCTGGGAAAGTGGGACACAGCGACCTGACTCTCCCCAGCTGGCCATCCTGCCATGTAACAGGCTTTGCATGGAAGGGAGGAGACAGTGCAACCTGGTAAGTTTGTGTCCCTGCTGTGGTGCTACAAGGAGGGACAGAAAGCGAGGAGGATCGGTCTTGCAGAACCATCGTGGATTCTGGCTGTCTGTATCTGTGGCCATCCCCCCCACAGAGCAAGACACGATGTCCCAGTATTGCTGAACGCAAGCACCTGCCAAGTGCTCAGATTCCCAAGGCCCCCACCCTGTATAAATCAAGTCTGTGGGGCATGAGACACAGTGATGAAATAGGAGTTTCCCAAGTACCTGGAGATGGAGGGCAGAGTGAGGGAGAAGGTGGCACAGCAAGAGACAGTCCCTGGAGAGGGAGAGACACAGTCAGGGAAAATGAGGCACAGGGAGCGAGCTAGCTGCAGCCACACACACCCACCCCGGAAGGCTGCTCTGCCCTGTCATGCTAATTACTAACCCATGGTTTGTAACAAGTTATTTAATAACTTTTCTACAGCATGGCTGACAGCTCTGAGCCTAGAGTAGAAGGTGTGAAACTTTTCCTTGTTACCAATAGTGAAGCATGTTCAGTGTAGCTCTTTGTCACATCTCTCCTGTGCCAGGTTGCTATGGAGGTGCGTATGGCAAAAGACAGAAGTTGGATAGTGTCAGACACACAGAGGTGCAATTAACCAGAGAGCCACAATAAAACAGATGCAGCAGGTACATGGCATGTTCAAACACTTGTTTTCTGGTTCTCTCCCACCTGTCTCCTCAGCTCCCTTACAGTCATGACACAAACATTGTTCACCCAGTACACAGCTGTGTGAGGCACAAGAAATTACCCCCAGAGAGGGTATTAATGTATTTCATAAAACACTAGCCCCATCTCCTTGGGAGCTAGCCCACTAGACCACCAGGGCATAATTTTCCACAGTGCTGCCTCCCCCCCATGGCATTTTCTAGCCCACACAACCACCAATGCCACTCCTTATTAAGACAAAAAGGGCTACTAGCCCTCCACCACCCATCACTAGCCACCTGGGCTGCCACATAAATTACTGGCCACTCGGCCACCATTATGGTCAAAGGGCTCTTTCTTTCTTTCTTTCTTTCTTTCTTTCAAAAGTTTCACCAGGAGAGACATACTGAGCTGTAAACAACTTATTTCCAGAAGCATCCTGGGTGAGAGGGTAGAAGGGGTATATATTGTACATATGCATACAGAGTACAAAATATTTACAGAGTATAAAATATTTACAGGGTAGAAAAACACAATTTCATACATTATAGCATAAATTAAACACTGAAATATACATTGAATGGTACATGGCATTTACAAAAGACAAGTTACAGAAATAAGCAACAGCAGTAAATACAGTGAATAAAGTAGCCTTCAAGATCGGTGGAGAGAGGAACCAAGAGAGGCATAGCTTTCAAGATCGGTGTGAGAGTAGAACCAAGAGGACACAGCAGCCAAAGGAACATCCTGCAGAGGAGCAGAGTTGGAGAGAAGGAGAAAGGATAAGGTAGAGCAGATGGAGAGGTAGGTAACCAGGGAAGTCAGGAGACATGGGGTTAGGTAAAGGGAGGCAGGAAGAGCAGAATGAAGGTGGGGGAGGAGGTAAGAAGGGGAGAGGGAGGTCTGAAGATGAGAAACAGGAGGAGCGGGAGAGGTAGAGAGGCAGAGTGAGGGAAAGTGGAGAGTGCACTGGGCACTCTCCCTCTAGAATCCTTTCTTACCCCCGGTCTCTTCTTTTACGGGGGCAATGGAAGACATCTCCCCAGGACTACCATGTGGCACCCTGCACTCAGGTAAGTCCCTCTCTTTTACTTATATTTTTTACCTGTGCCACTTCCCCAAACTACACTCCCATTACTCTTTTGCTAATCTTACATCTTTTTCCTTCTTAACAAACCTATTTTTACTTCTATCTCTACAGGTCCGACAGGACATGAACTCTGACCCCATCAGATAAGTATAAGTTTATTTCTCTCCTGTCCTTTCCACTCTATTTAACTCCCCTAAGAACTGCGGATCCTTTCTGACCCACTTGTCTCTTCTTTTACAGGTGCAGTAGATGACATTGTCCCAGGATTACCCCATGGCATCCTGCACTGAGGTAAGTCCCTCTCTTTTACCTATATTTTCCTGGGTTTACTGTAATTGGCCAGCCGCACCCATTACAAACTTTCCTTTTGTGAAATTACCTGCTCTTTTCAGTTGGACGTGGGTCAGGTGATGTTCCTATTAAAGGGCAAATGCATCTGTACTACTTAATTCTATGCCTCTTGTGTGCTTGCTCCTTATCACCACCTTTTCCTCGTGATGTGATAGAAGTGGCACATTTTCGTCTAAATAAGGTATTTGCACAGGACAGCCCAGCTTCTTCAAGGTTCAATTTTATACGAACACATGAAAATTTCCAGCAGCAAAAGGCCATCATGGTCTATCTAGGCTGCTCGTGAATGCAGCTAGCTCCTATTCAGCATCTGCCCCACCCCCTAACCTCCCTTTACCCTTCCCTTTGCCACCCTTTCTTGAAGCACTCCACTGAGGTACATGCCACCATTTCAGCTGGTAGTGGGTTCCACTTTGCCACCACCCTGTCTGTAAAGAAATGCCTCCTCACCTCCCTCCGGAATCTTCCCCCCTCCAACCTCATGTCATGGCCCCTAGTGTCTCTCCCGACCCTCCTCCTGAATAGACCCTCTGTGTCTGTTTTGATTATCCATTTCATGTATTTGAAGGTCTCAATCATATCCCCCCCATCCCTCCTCTCCTCCAGTGTGTACATGTTTAGCTCTCTTAGTCTGACTTCATATGGCAATTCCCCCAGGCACTGAATCATCATCATTGCCCTACACTGCACCCCCTCCAGCAGCCTAATATCCCTTTGTAGGTATGGGCACCAGTACTGCACGCAGTATGCCAGGTGGGGTCTAACCAACAATCTGTATAATGGTAGAATAACCTCCCTTCTTCTCAAGGTAATTCCCCTTGCAATGCACCCCAGCATTTTGTTGCCCATTGCTGCTGCCTTTCTGCATTGTGTGGACTTGTTTATTGCTCCCATGATGAGCACCCCCCAGATCCTTCTCCTCTTCTTTTACCTCCAGTTTCACTCCTCCAGATGGTAGCTTCCCCTCTGATTTTTTTGCTCCGAAGTGCAGCACCTTGCATTCTTATGCATTGAACCCCAGCTGCCATCTGTCAGACCATGCCTCCAGCCTTGTCAGATCCTCCTGAAGCCATTGTCACCCCCCCGGGTCATCTACCACTGCTCCCATCTTGGTGTCATCCACAAATAAGCTGATTTTGCTGCTGATGCTCTCCAAGATGTCTGCAATAAATATGCCTAACAGCACTGGGCCCAACACCAAACCCTGTGGAACACCACTTGACACAGGCTTAGGGGATGAGTATTCCCCACCTACCACCACCCTCTGCTGCCTATCTTTTTAGCCAGTTCTTCACCCACCCCACCAGTTTTGCTCCTACCCCTGTGCCCTGTAGCTTGATTCCAAGTCTGCCATGTGGTACTGAATCAAAGGCCTTACTGAAGTCTAGGTACAGGACATCCATCGCATGGCTCCTGTCAATTTGCCTAGTCACCCAGTCATAGTATTCCACCAGGTTGGTCTGGCATGACCTGCCCTTGATGAAGCCATGCTGCTTCCTGTCCCGCACCCCCATTCAACTCCAGTAGGGCCACTAGCTTATCCTTTAGGATGGTCTCCATTAGCTTCCCCACTATGGACGTTAGACTTAATGGCCTATAGTTCCCTGTTCATCCTTGGGTCCACTTGTGGAGGGAACCACGTAAGCCAGTCTCCAGTGTTGCAGTATGCATCCTGTGTCTAGAGATGAGTTAAATACGTCTGACAAGGGTTTAATTTTAGTACAAATAAAAAATATCATTTGTTACATACCACATAAATCATTAACATTTACAGACATCACTTAACAGTATAAAAACTCTATTACACAATAAATAAATATTTACTAACAAATACTACTATATGGGCCAGACATACATGCTGTTTCTTTCCTATTATACCTGAATTTATGTCCTCCATTTTAACGTTACCACTATCTTATGTGCAAAACAAGCCAGTGCAAATATCTGAGCCGGACTTTCTGAGTTAAAAATCATCCTCATTTGTTCCTTTTTTCCTAGACCAACCATATTTTTAAACATATCGAGTACTCATTCATTCCCATAGACACCATATGGCGTTGGAACCATCCAATGCTGGAATGGACCCAAAATGGCCACCGGGAGCACATGAGTTAAGGTTTTCCTTTCTTCCTGGAACTTTACACATTCCAATGTGAGATGTGTTATGCTCATTAATGCATTGTTACAACTAGTACATATTTGTTTTCATTTCTTACAAACTCCATATTTCCCTATTTTACATACTGCCCAAATCTTAAACAGGTTAATATCTTCCTGTGTTTGGTATTTTCAGATATTAATAAATATTTGTCAAGTTTACATGTATTTTTAGCGCTTCAAAATGTTACAATTCCATGCATTTCATACTAGTTCCATATCTTTTGCATTTCATTATCCAAACCTCTTTGTATTGCTTGTAGAATAAATGTCTGATTCAGTACATCATTACAAATATAGTTATATTGTATTCCATACTGGTTTAGTTCATAATTTAACTTTCCAAACCATGTTAAAGTGCTATAATTCTGCTTTTGGACTGCTTCTAACCAGCAGTTGCATATTATCGTCTGTGCAACTGATCTCAATTTTCTCCCAATATTTAATACATTTCTTCATGACCAAGGCAAAGAGTGAAATTGTACAGTCTCAGCATGTACTGCTGCATCTAAGGTTGCTCTTCATACCCCAATACATTTTTCAGGTATTGACTTTGTATTACTTCCACATCTTTGAATTTACAGAATAGACCCCATACTTCTGCACAGTATTAAATTTGGGTATTTGTTTTGGCTGCTAAACAACAATACTGTGCAGTATACGAGCTTTTAGCCATTAAATGTGCAAAATGATTTATGCCATTTAATGTTTTACTAGCATTTTCTTTTAATTTTCCTATATGTTTATTCCATTTTAGATTGTTACTGAAAATAACCCCTAAATATTGAAAATCATTTGTTTCGCCTATATTTACTCCATTAATTTTCCATACTCTATTTCTCCATTTTTTCTCACCAAAAACTACTATTTTTGGTTTTTCCAAATTTAATAACATCTCTAATTTTTTCACTGTCTCCATTGTTGTATTTATAGCCCTTTTTAAACCCAATGGGGTCTGTGATAACACAGCATTGCTTGCGTACAATAACATTTTTATTGGTGTCCCATTTATATTTGGTGGAAAGGAATCAATCTTCTCTAATTCATAAGATATTTCATCTATATACATGTTAAAGAGACTCTGAGCTAATAAACATTCTTGTTTTACACCAGCACTTACATTTATTTCATCAGTTATTGCACCGTCTTTACCATATTTAACAACCAACTGTGTTTCCTTATGCAATAATTTTAAAATAGTCATCATATTTCATCCATACCTTTGTTACCTAATATTTCCCATAATATAGACTGGTTCAGAATCAAATGCAGATTTAATATTCCAAAAGTATATATGTTTTTATAATCTCTGTATATTTATTAATTATATATTTTAATATGAAAACTGGTCAATTGTCAAATGGCCTTTGCAGAAACTCACCTGACATTTGAGAGAATTTTGTTATCTCCATTCAGAATTAAATTCTGTTTAGAATTATCCATGAAAAAATCTTAAACTTATGTTTAGAAGTGTTATTGGACAATAATTTCTGGAAGTAGCACTGTACTTTTCTTATGTAGTGGAACAATTCCCCACCTTCCAGTTTTCTGGTATTGTTTTATATTTTATAATATTTTCAAATAGTTGTACTAATAGATCTGCCCACCATTGAGGATTTGCTTGATACATTTCTGCGCTAATCTCGTCAATCTCTGAAGCTTTATTTTTTTTGTTTCATGATTGCCTGTATTACTTCCTCTTTAGTTATCTGTAGCCAATTTTTATTTAACACACATAGTGGGGGCACTTCTGTACTTTCCAACTCCTCGGCACCCATAACTGAAACCATTGATTGATTAAAAATCTTCTGGAAATTATCTTTCCAAATCTCAGGAAGGATTACTGCCTCTATATTATACCTATCCCGATTTGTACCATATGCTACCAAGTTCCAAAACACACCACTATCTTTTTGTTCAATAGCTACTTGAAGAGAACACCATAAATCATTAGTTTTTTCTTTAACGTTATCATATCCCTATACTCCTGTTTCAAAGTTTTTATTGCTTTCTGATCTTGCACTCTATTATATTTGATAATTCTTTTCCCTATTTTACGTATTAGCTTCCTTGTTTTAAAGCATTCCTGGTCAAACCACTTTGTTTTATAATTATTCATAAATTTCTTTCCACCCTGTTGTTTTTTTTATTTCCTTTACTACCTGTTGTTCATTTTGCTGATAATCTAAAATTAACTTATGTGTTCTTTGAATATCACTTGAAGTATTTAAATTGGAGTTAAGATTTTTCATATTCTTTTCTTTTGCAATCTGAATATTTTGTAGTAAAAGTGTATTTTGTATTACTTCTACATTTACTGTAGTCCATTTGATTTTCTTACTATTTTGTATTAACATATTATTTTCTGCAAAGCATCTCTGAGCCTCAAACTCAGTGTAAACTCCTATCTTAACATCCAGAGTTACTTTTAATGGGTGATGGTCACTATCCCAGTAGTTCACCACTTCTAGAGAATTTACACTTTTATAGGAAAATATATCAATTATAATATAATCTAGTACACTAATTTGTGTTTTGTATACATGTGTAAGTTTACCATCTCTGTCACCTTGGCATCTCCCATTTAGGACTCACACATTTAGATTATTCAGGGTCTCCAATAAATGCTCCCCTTGTCTGTTCATTTTTTTGTCCATTGAATCTTTAAGTGATATTTTTAATATGTCATCTAGGTTCCAATTATTTTTTTAATTTTTGTTGTTGTTGTTGCTTACTGGGTTAGTGCACTACACAAATCTTGCCTAATTTCAGGCAGGGAAGGGGACACAGATGGCTGCTTACTGACCTTGAACCAGATTAAGCTGTTGGTGGCATTTTTAGTGAACGGGGGGGAATTTTGGCCTTGACACCGGGGAAATCCCCCTACTGCTTGCTGGCTGTGGGGGGAGCTCTTACCGTTTGGTCTGTGTGTGGTCAGTGTGCTTCATGACAGCGATGGAGAAGGAGGCTGTTTTGTGCTCTCCGGAGCACAGTGTGAATTCGGTAGCTGGTTTTGATTCGGCGGTCTCCCAGGTTGAAGAGGATACTTTGTTACACCAGGCTGTGAGTCGGCCTGTCCTGGAGTGTGCTGGTGTATTGCCAGTATCGGAGAGTGTCTCCACTGATTTTTCTGCCTCAGTGCCTACAGAACCTTTGCGGTTGCAGCCTGGTGCTTGTTCCAGATCGGACGGAGACGCGAGGGACTAACGGAAGAACTTGGGTTTAGGACAGCGTGACATGCAAGATGGATTGCTGTTGAGTTTACCCATGGAGAAAGTGCTTCACAATTATTACAGAGACAGTTCGGTCTTCCTAAACATTCACAAACTTTTCCGATGATGGACTGGTCAGCGGAGGATGCGCTTAGACTCTGGATGGAAGCAGACAGCTGCGGGACAATGGACCCCTGATCCCGACTGGAAGGTGGCCTCTGAGGTGAAAAAATCTTCGATTAAGCATGCCAATGATTCTTCTAACCTGAGCTCAGGTACTGACTTTCGTGGGGGTTCAGGGACACATGTACATGCTGCACAGATTTTAGAGGAGCGTTCTATGGCCTGTTCTAGGCCTGGTACATCCTCTGGTGGGGAGATTTCTTCTTTTTCTCAGAAGAAGGGTCGTAGTAAAGAGACTTTAGCAGATAGGGCTAGTAATAATGCTAGGATGCCTATGTCTGACCTCTTTAAGAATAAGTTGGAACAAGCCCCGAGGCGTAATGCTGTCAGATTACGTTATAAAGGAGGGTTAGAAGAGCATCCAGACAGATATTATGTTTTCAATACTTTATTGAAGGGAACTATGAATTTTTTCCTGCTGATATTTTTGCTTTAATCCATATTTCAGGTGAAGATTCCTTCGATGTCAGTTTTAAAACATCGCATTGTTTGGAGAAGTTTTGGGACAAATATTCTGGTTTAAAATCTACTCCACTTTGGACCCCTTTTTTTGCGATTCCTCTCACAAAACCTCAGATTAGATATATCACCATTATGTTTCGAATTAAGGGGTTAATATTAGTGACATTCATCATTGGTTACAAAATAGGTGTGATATTTTGGGGTCCCCTGAGCAATTTTAGATTTGTCTGGCATTTGGACAGGTAGCTGGCGGTTTAAAGTGAAACTGTTTCAGGATAATAGTGATATTGTACATCTCCCTAATAGTTTTTTCCTAGGCAAGGATAGAGGAGTTTTGTTTTATGGGGGTCAGCCTCGGGCCTGTTATAAGTGTGGGGCTAAAACTCATATTAGTAGTTCCTGTGATCGATTAAAATGTGCTCTGTGTGGAGGATTTGGGCATGCGATGGACTGCTGTGAGAATATCTTTCAGTGCAATTTATGTGATGACAAAGGACACGCTTTCCATCAATGTCCTTGGGCCAAACATAATAGGACGAGTGGTTTGGATCAGGATGAACTAGTGAACAAAGCTCAGGAAAAGAAAAGGGATAAGTCTGCCTCTGTCCATGCTTCCATTTCAGAGTTGGGGGGGGTTTCAGGCAGGCAAGGGAGATCTGAATCTATTAGTACAGAAGTTTTGGTTTCAGTTGCTAACTCTAGTGTTCTGTTCCTCCTGATAAGGCCTCCCTGTTTCTGTTGACCAGTCTCAGGCACAGTTACCTCACCCTATCCTCTATGCCTCCTCCCTTGAAACAGTTAAAAGTAGGAGGTTTACTAGGGCTTCGTTAAACAATTAGTTAACCCTGTCCTTGTAGGTAATTCTTTACCCCATTAATGAGTGAAGGGGAGATTCAGATTTGGAATCTGATACCTCCCATCGCCTGAACTTCTTTCTGAAGATGAGGGTAGTAAGTCTCTTGAATTGACTAAAGAAAAAAAGGGAAGAAAGGAAAAAAGGAAAGCTAGTTTTAGTCAAAAGGTGGGCCTTGATTTTTATTTTGACTATTATGGCAATGTTAAAGGTAGTTTCTACAATGTCTGTAGTCTTAAAATTTCAAGAAAAAGCTTTCCCTTTTTTCTTTTCTTGGAACATCGTAGGCTGATATTATTTTGCTTCAAGAGACTAGATTATCTTCTTGTTGAAATTGAACAGGCAAAACACAGATGGATTTGGGGGCCTTCTTTTTGGACGTTTGGCCCAGATATGGCAGATGGGATAGCAATTTTGTTTAAGTCTACCTTTTTAAATCTTTAGACTGGTAGATATTTGCCCTGTAGGGCTTTACTTTTAGATTGTAGTTTTCGGATTTTGATTATCGATTATTAACATTTATGCACCACAAGTAAAGACTGCTCTGATAGATTTATATGAACTTATTAAACCATTTCTACACTAGAAAGCATATTATTTGGGGTGACTTTAATTGTGAAGTTGATGTTAAATTTATTAGTGGAGTTCAGAAGAAATGTATTGTGATTCCTTAGCATTAAAGCAGACTGTTAAGGACGCAGGCTTTTCAGATGCCTATAGGGACTTACATAGTACTGGAGGTTTTACTTGTCATAGACATGTCTATTCGACCCGTATTGATTTAATTTTTGTTTCTAAACACTTAAGGCCTTACTGGAGTATTGTGAAACCGACGGAATTTTCTGATCATCAGATTTTATTTTGTCATTTTAGCTTGGCAGGGATTCCTACTAGGATATTTCCAACTTGTTCTAGATGGAGACTGAATTTGTCTCTTTTAGAGTCCTTTGATTGTATGAATGGTTTAGATACTATTTTTGCAGCGCGGAATTCTACGATTTGTCTTTATGACAATCTATATGACTGGTGGAAAGATACCAAATTTGAGATTAAATCTTTCATGCTGAAGAGTGGGAAACAAAGAGCAAATTCTCAGTATCTGAAATATTTACAATACAGGAATCAGTTATATAAGTTAATGTCTTTCCCTCCTCAGGATAGGATACTTTTTCAGACACAAATCTCTGAAATTAAGAAGCAGATGACTCTTTATCAATATGATAGGGCAAAATCTTTGGATCTAGAGTTCGGATATGGTTTGCGTTCACAGCCTGCTGCTGACCCTTATAAGGCCTGTAAACAACATTTAGATAAAACTCTTATGACTAGCTTAGTGGCAGAAAGTGGTGTACTTGTGTCTACTGATTTGGAGATGTTGTCGGTTGTGCAAAGTTTTGTCTCTAATCTTTTTAATGTAGATTCTGGGCCCACTAAAGTTTTACCAGCTGAATTTCTGGCTACCCTTCCTTTATTGGATGATGTTTTTAAAAGAAGTTATTAATGCCTATTTCATCTCAGGAAGTGGAAGATGTGATAAAATCTTTAAAAGAAACGTCCCTGGCTTAGATGGCATTCCTAATGAATTTTATAAAAAAGTTTCTTCCTTATATGTGTTTTTTTTTTGCCATTAGTTTTCAATTGTATGTTAACATCAAATCGGGGTTTTAAGGACTTTAGTACTTCTTTGTTGAAATTTATTCATAAAAAAGACGATCCAACTTTGTTGACAAATTGGAGACCAATTAGCTTGCTAAATAGTGACTATAAAATATTTTCTAAAATCCTCACTAACAGATTGTTGCAAGTTTCCGAATTCCTTATTCATCCGCTCAAACTTGTGCTCTTCCTACACGAGGATTCAGCACAATCTTTTTCTCTTAAGGGAACTTTTTGATAATTGTTCTTTAGGTAGAGGTTCTGGGTTGGTGGTGGCACTGGATCAAGTTAAAGCTTTTGATAGAGTTAGACATCAGTATTTGTTTAATTTGTTGTTGTGTTATGGTATTCCACGACCTTTGTGGCATGGATAGCTATGTTATATGCTGATTCTCAGGTCATTCCAATGGTAAATGGACTCATGGAACTGAAATTCAGTTTGCTAAAGGAGTGCGTCAGGGCTGTCCTTTAAGTCCCCTATTATACACTTATGTTTTAGATCCAGTAATTAGATATATTCATGGGAATCTTGATATTGTAGGACTTGCCCCGATCAGTCTTTGTCACCAGAGAAGATAGTGGCATATGCTGATGATGTAATTTTATTAATGGAAAATGAAGCATCCTTTAAGATTGCTTTACAAAGCTTTCACACATGGGGTCAATGTTCTGGGTCACAGATTAATCTGACCAAGAGCTTTCTTTTTTCTTTAGATTCTGACTTTGTTGCCCAGTCAGAAATAATGGGTATTCCCTGTCTCTACCCTCATAAAATTTTGGGTATATGGTTTGGATATGAGGATATGGTCAGCTTTAATTGGGAGCAACAGTTAAAGATTGGGGAGGGTAAAGTTAATATTTGAAACGCTGGAAATTTGGTAAGAGAAAGCATTTTATTATTAAAAATTCCTGTTGCCTGTGTTTTTGTATCTTAGTTATCTTTATCCTCCTCCATTTAAGTTAGAAACTAGGTTGTATAATGTATTTTTCAAATGCTTTGGGGTAACAGGTTGAATCCTGTGCATAGGGAAATAACTTATTTACCTATTAAAAGGGGTTGCTTAGCTATGATTAATCCAATTGTATTCTATCACTCTATATTTTTGTTTAATTCTTTTAGTTATTTATGGGGGTCGGTGACTTTACCATGGCAAGCGTGGTCACAATTTGTTTGGGCTCGGTTTTTTCATAAATGGGAAAATTTACTTCCCAAAATTTTAGCTCAGGATCACTTGCCAGCCTATGGGATTCCGGCTCTGAGAAAATGTCACCAATGGAAACTTCTGTTCCAGATTTTAATTTCTCATACTAGAAAGTCCTTTTATTCATATATAGTTTATGACCTACAAGGTATTGTGTTACTTTTTCCTGAATGTGTTCCGACTAAAATGTCTTATGCTCTTCATAAATTAATGGGTTTTAGACTTCCTGTTTTTACATGGGATATAGTATGGATGTCAGTTCAAGGAAGGTTAGGGGTTCGTGGTAATTTGAAATACAAACCATTACAAGATAGATATTGTCCAAGGCTTTTATGTTTAAATGAGGAGGAAAGTTTACATCATTTTTTCTTACCTGTTCTTTAGTAAGACTTTTGGAATGATGCAGCCACTTTTTGGCATATGCCTTTACTTTCTCACCTTCATATAGTACTTTGATTTTAGGGGACTATTCTGGGCTTGGGGTATTTACCATAGTAGCACTTTGAATGTTTTTTTTGCCTTATTCAATATTATCTTTGTGTGCACGTTGTCAGTTTATTTTCCAACAACAACATGTTTTGAATTCTACTATTATATCTCAGGTAGAAGAAGGATTATTGCATGTTAAAAGTTCAGATAAATTGAGATTTTCACAGCTTCATTTCTGTTCCCTTTGGAATCATTTCTTTTTGTGAATCTGTTTATGGAATTGTGTTGTTCTACATCAATTATGACTGTGTTTTCTTATTGTATGTGATTTGATTTTCTTGTTGTGATGTTATAGTTTTGCTTCAATAAACTTCCCCCTACTCTTTTCGAGAAGTGCCATGGGATCTTTAACATCCACCTGAACTACCACTGGAACAGGCAGATGGGACCTCGGTTTAGCATCTCATCTGAAAGATGGCACCTAAGGAGTGCAGCAGCCCCCTCATGCTTCACTACAGTGTCAGTATTGGGATTTTAACCCAAGTGCCTGGTGTGTGGGGATAGAACACACAGCCTTCTGATCTCCCAGCCCCAGAGGCCTTGGGTCTTCTATTTTATTTACAATTCAAGCATTATAATCACCCCCTATTAATGTAATCTTACCAGGGTATGATACTTGTATCTGTTGCATTATATTTTTGAATACTTTTATGCATTTATACTTTTATACATCCTATAATGGGAGTCCTTGAGGTGTCTGGTGGAAAATAAACATTAATCAGTAGACATTTTACCTGATTTCCATACAGCAACTCAATTACCAGCATATAATGTTTATCATCACTCCATATACACCTGGCTGCCAGATTTAGACAGATTTTTGGGAGTATAGCCACTCCCCCCGATGATCTCCCAAATTTACTCAGCTTTTTTTGCTGGTATCGACCAGCTTTAATAGCCCTCAAAATAGCATTCATCTTTAGTACAAGATCATGTTTTTAGAAGCACTATTATATGGAAGCTTGACAGGAATTTAACAGATTCAACATCTTTCAGTTTTCCTACCACACCAGCTAGGTTCCAGCTAAGTAGCTCAATATTTCTACATGTCTGACCCGTTTCCTTTTCCAGGAGTCAATTCTCATTTATCTCACTTAAAATGTAGTATTGGTTACTTTCCAAGTTAATTATGCTGTTCTCCTCACTTACATTTAAGCTGGAATCATTTGTGAATTGAACCATGGAGCTGACAAACTGTTAGTAACGTCCAACAGAAGGAAGGGTTAAAAGGTCAGGTTAGTCGATATCTTGGAGGTGGAAGACTAGGTTTGCTGGCAAACGCACCTAGCTTCACCTGAGCTCTTTCCTTCTAGGTTGCTTGTAAGGACAGAACAAGGAACCTTATCAGAGCAAGGAAAAAGAGTAAGACTTCTTTTGGCTAGGCAGATTTACTGTGTGTTATTTTCTTTTGTACTCACAGGGGTTGATACTGTTTGTTGCTAACATTTTACTACTTTATTTTTCTCTGATTCAAATTGTTGTTGCAGAGTATACTTTCAGCTGCATTATTACATGGTGTGCCTACAGGTTTGTGCTTACAGATTACTGCTGTACTCTTCTGATTCAAATTGTTTTTTGCAAGGTATATCTTCTGTTACTGCTTTATTTTTCTCTGTAGCAAAGTGTTTTTTACAGGGTGTATCTTCTGTGAAATTATTATAGGTGGTGCTGTACAGATTTTACAGTTTTATCTATCATTAGGTTAAACTTTCAGGGCTACTGCAATTGTTGGTTGATTGTTTCTGCTATTACCTCCTTGTTTCTTTTGTCCATGGTTCTTCTTTTTGGCAGGGGAATGGCCCAGCCACCCCCCATCCCCAACCACCCCACGCTGCACTCCTTTTATAGGGTAGCACATTCGTACACAAAGCAGGAAGGGGAGGATCAGAGTAGTATCCACACAGTGATCTCATTTACAGGGCCACAAGTAATTTAACTTGTTATAACAAGTTATGCAAAAAGAAACAAAACACAAAATCAAATTTTTGCTTTCATTTTCTTCCTTCTAATTACTCTGACCAGGTTATAAACCCAACAACTCATCTGGAATGGATATAATTAACTGCAGATACTGTGGGACACTTTTCAAAAGGGCAGTTATACAGGATTTAGGACACTGTCCTACATGCTGGACCACTGGAGATCTAAGGGCTCAGCTCCAGGCAGCATAGGCAGAGATTGCACACCTCAAATCACATATTTAGGAGGAAATACATTATAAAAACTGCCCACCATTTCCCCAACAGAAGCACCTCGACCACAGAGGGTAGTTGGTCTGGGAGGTTGGCAGGTGGTTAGGAGGGGTAAATCGGGTGCCCCATCACTCAGTGCTCTCCAACATATCACCTCCATATAAAAACTACAAACAGGTATCTGCCTCTATCTCCGAAATCAAACAAAGTGGCAGAGGACACTGCAGCACAGGAGCTAGCACAACAAAACTCACCCAAAACAGGGACCAAAACAAAAAAAGCAAAAAGGAAATCCAAAACACTTCTGATCATTGGAGACTCCATGATTCGGGGAGTTGATACCCACTTCCAAACAGGGGTAATGGTCAGATGTCTCCCAGGTACATCAGCATGGACAGACACTGACCGCATTGCTAAAATTGTGCAGGAAGCAGGAGAAAACATTGCTGTCCTGGTACAAATAGGGACTAATGATCTCACCAGCCAGTCAGTTGTGGAGTCCAAGGAACACCTGACCAGGCTGGGTGGAAAACTGTCATCCATTTCATCTGGCATCTCCTTCTCTGAGATCCTGACAGTCTGGGAGAGGGAGGCAGATGGAGGAAAGGTCAGAGAAGGGGAGATAGGGAACCTAAACATGTGGCTCAAGAGCTGGTGCCAGGAAAAAGGACACAAATTTGTAGGTAACTGGCAACAGTTTTGGGAGTGAATGTTCTTTAAATTCAATGGACTGCATCTGACTAAAGAGGGAGTCAGTGCATTGGGGCAGAAGTTTGATGTCTTTGCAGAATATTTAAACTAGCAAATGGGAGGGGTGCAGCACCTGATACGTCGAATGGGAAGAACACCCCCTCTCCCCTCAGCTAGTGATCAAACAGGAGTTCAGCATGTTTGTAGTTCATTTGCATCACCAGGTAAGGAAAAAGGTGTAGCTCCCCATACGATGCACAGGGGAAACACTGGCCAATGGAAAATCATGTACACAAATGCTCGCAGTCTGGGAAATAAGATCCCAGACCTGCAGACAACAATGATAGAGGATAAACTGGACATAGTAGCCATTAGCAAGACATGGTTCACCAGTAACCACACTTGGGAGACTTCAGTACCTGGCTATGTACTGTTCAGAAGAGACTGAGGTTTGAAAGGTGGTGGAGTGTCCCTTTATGTCAATGAAAATATCAAATCTACAGAAATTCAGAATACACAAAAGAAGCCAGAAGAACTGTAGGTCACCCTGGAAACAGGAAATGGGACTACCATACGAACTGGGGCTGTCTACAGGCCTCCAGACCAGGGGGAGGACACAGACACATTACTGTTAGAAGATATACAAAGCATGATTGCTAAAGGAGAAGTTCTGATAATGGGAGACTTCAACATGCCAGATACAGATTGGTCAATACCAACAGGTACATCTGCCAGAACTAGACACGTAGTGGATTCCCTGCAGGGGGTGGGCCTCAAACAACTGGTAGAACAACCCACAAGAGACAGGGCTATCCTAGATCTAGTACTGATTAACGGAGAAAGAATCACAGATCTCCAGGTAGAAGGTCACCTGGGGGCCAGTGACTATCACATGGTATGGTTCAATGTGGCCACTAGAACTAAATCATCCCATTCCAAGGCAAAAATGTGGGACTTCAGAGGAGCCGACTTTGATAAGATGGCCAACAGAGTTAAGCTAGCCCTGGCAAGAAGGAATACAGGTGAGGAGGTACAAGCAAAGTGGGCAAGCATTAAGGATGCAATACTTGAAGCAACATCGCATTGTGTTAGAGAGAAAAGCAAGAGCAAAAGAAGAAGGAAACCACTTTGGTTCTCAAGAACAGTAGCAGAAAAGGTCAAAGCCAAAAGGCTGACTTTCAGGAAATATAAGGAAATGCAGCAGGACAAAGATAGGGAGGCATACCAAACTTCCCTAAGGGAAGCAGGGAAGGCAGTAAGGCAGGCAAAGGCTCAAACTGAGGAAACATTAGCACGAACAATAAAAGAAGGTGACAAGACTTTCTATGGATACATTAGTGACAGGAGAAAGTCCAGAGGGGGTATTGCTAAGATCAAAGGGGATAAGGGGGAGTTTGAGGAGGATGATCAAAGAAAAGCATCTATCCTAAATAGATACTTCTGCTCAGCATTTACTGAGAAAAAGGTAGGGCGGGGCCCACAGCTCAGCACCATGGACACAGGGGGGGAGGGAGGTGTGCACTAGTCCCTTCACAAAAGAAAGGGTCCTACAAGAGCTCGCTAAGCTCAGGGTGGACAATGCAATGGGACCTGATGGCATATATCCCAGGGTACTAAAGGAGCTAAGGGGGGAACTAGCAGACCCATTATCAGAACTGTTTAGTGAGTCTGAGCACAGAAGAGGTCCCAGAAGACAGGAGAAGGGCTCCTGTGATCCCGCTGTACAAGAGTGGTAGCAGGAAGGAGGCAGGGAACTACAGACCAGTCAGTCTTACCTCAGTAGTGGGCAAGATTATGGAGGCACTCCTTAAGGAAAGGATAGTGCAACACCTGGAATCCATAGAAGCACATGATCCAAAACAGGTTGGGGTTTACAAAAGGAAGGTACTGTCAAACTCATCTCATAGACTTCTTTGACTGGGTAACCAGAGTGGTGGACCAAGGGGAAGCAGTTGATGTTGCCTACCTTGACTTCAGCAAAGCTTTCGATACTATTCCACATAGAAGATTGATTAATAAGCTGGCTAGGCTTGGGGTGGGTCAGAAGTTGGTCAGCTGGGTGACAAACTGGTTGGCAGGCAGAAAACAGAGTGGTGGTAAATGGTATACAGTCAGAAGAGATGCAGGTCACAAGTGGGGTACCTCAGGGATCAGTCCTGGGGCCCATCCTCTTCAATATATTCATCAGTGACATTGCAGCTGGACTGGAGAGTAAGGTTTGTCTGTTTGCAGATGACAACAAGATCTGCAACAGAGTAGATGATCCAGATGGGGTGGGCAGAATGAGAAGAGAGCTAGATAAACTGGCAAAATGGTCGGAAGAGAGGCAACTGGGGTTTAAAGCAAAGAAGTGCAAAATCATGCACATAGGGTAGAGAAACCCTGAAGCCACCTATAGTTTGGGAGGGGAGTTACTGGCAACCACAAGGGAAGAAAGAGACTTAGGCATCATTATCACAGATGACCTGAAATCATCCAAGCAGACCACTAAAGCAGTAGGTAAGACTAGAGGGATGTTGGGATGTATTAGTAGGAGTATCACAAGTTGTAAGAGTGAGGTAATAATCCTTCTTTACAAGACACTGGTTAGGCCCCATCAGGAGTACTGCGGCAGTACTGGAGGCCGCACTTGCACAAGAACATTAACAAAATGGAGGCAGTCCAGAGAAAGGCAACCAAAATGGTGCAGGGACTGCATCAGAAAACATATGAGGACAGATTAACAGAGCTCATTATGTATACCCTAGAGCAAAGGAGGGAGAGAGGTGATATGATCGAAACATTCAAACACCTTAAGGGCATTAACATGCGGAAAGAGTCTAACATGTTTCAATATAAGAAAAATAGCAGGTCAAGAGGACATAGCATGAGATTAGAGGGAGGCCAATTAAGGGGGAATGTGAGAAAGTTCTTTTTCACAGAAAGGATGGTGGATGCATGGAATGGCCTACCTCAGGAAGTGGTGGATATGAATTCAGTGCAGACTTTCAAATAGGCATGGGATGGGCATAAGGAGCAATAAAGATGAGTATGACAGATAGGCCATTGACAGAGTACAGGCCTATGGCACATTCATAAGGTAGAAAAAATGGACAGACTAGCTGGGCCTTGCGGTCCTTATCTGCTGTCAACTTCTAGGTTTCTATGTAACTGTCACTTCAGTCACTTCAGAGCTATCCAAAATAATGTTGTGATTTATCTTTGGCCCTTTTCCAGTCTACCTCTAATTATTTTTTCATTTCTTCTGCTAATATGCATCATCAGCCAGCAGGACATGTTCTTGTCCTACTGATTTCATATAATCCAAAATTCTCTGCTGTACTTTTCCCCATCTGTACATTTATACGTTTGACAGTCATATCCCTTTTTCTTAATTCATTTACTTCTGCCTTTTGACATATTTTTTCTGGCTCTCATTTACTATCACTATTGTTTTTTCCATTTTGATGCCTATTTCTGCAAAATTTTCCTTTCCATCTATCATATTTTGTCTGACATTTCTATTTTTCAAAAAACACACATATCCATCCTTTTCCATTACCTCCCTGGTATCTGTATGTCAAACCAATGTCATTCCATAATAATTTATTTCCCATGATTCCTTTACATATATTATATATTGCCAGTTTAAGTGTAATATTATTTTCATATTTTGTTTTTGAAATACCTTTTTGATAGATGGTTGGTAATATTTTCCCTTTGGCTATCAGGTCCTCCTTATCATATACACCAGTGCTTTGTCTGCTAAATTTCCTTCTGATTTCTTATATTTCTTATGCTCCTGATTACTATGCATTTTAGTTTTAACACCTAAGAGCAGTTCTTCCACAACCTTATATTTTTTAACCAATCCATCTTCCTCTATTTATAATATCTTTCCTAGTGAGTCTTTTTTTTATATTTCTTCTCCATTTGCTTTTCTTCTTTCCTTCCTTTTTCCTTCCACTGTATGTATTTCATTTACCTTTGTTCTTATTTTTATTTCCATTTAACTCTAGTATTAATTTTTCTGTCTCTCTTACTTCTTTCTAATCAATTTCTTTTATTTGCTGTATTGTTTTCACTTTCCCCTTTGTGTGTTTGTTATTAGAATATTTCTCCATCATTGCTGCTAGCTGTACGTTTCCAGCATCTTTTGATAAACAGGAGCTCAGTAGTGATGTAAAGTTAATTAAAAGTTCATTGTTCAGTAAGATTCCATCCCTAATCTCTCTCAATAGATTTTGTGTAGTACTATCTAGCGCAACTTTACCTTCCTCTTCCCTTTTTCCATCTGAAACTTCATCATCCAAAAGAAAAAGTTGCTTACCATAGTAACCTTGTTTCACCCAAGGGATACTCCAATATTCATAACTCTTCTGCAGTGTGCCTTTAAGTCAGATCTGCCCAGAGATAAAACGTTGTGCTAATGATGGAATCATTGGCATGAGCCACTTTTCAAATGCTGCCACCTATCAACTGCCTATAATCTAACCCTCATATTTCATGGACACCTGGAAAGACAGGGCCCAATATTTCAACAGACATAAAGAATTCAATTTAAGTTTTAAAATCCCATACCCAACCTCCAACTGGAGGAACACATTATAAATACATTAAATAAAACACACAATCCCCTATGTCAGAATCACCTAAAGAGGAGAAGAAATCATTAAACAAAGTTCCAATATAAAGAAGAATGTGGCATACATACCCCAGGGTACAGTATGGAATGCAGAGGCCACTGGTTCTAATAGGGGAGGCAGGGTGGGAGAGTTGTGAATATTGGAGTATCCCCTGGGAGAAACAAGGTTTCTATGGTAAGTAACTTTTTCTTCTCACTCCAGGAATACTACAATATTCCTAACTCTTCTGCAGACTAAGAAGCAGTACCTTTGGAGGTGAGAAGAACCTATTTTGGAAATAAGCTCTGCAGGACAGCTGTACCAAATCTGCTAGACTACAGCTAGACACTTGGTGAACACCCTTAGAGCTGAGGTGAGATCGAAAGGTAGGGATGAGAACTGATAATGACCTGAAAGGAGTCTGAATCTGAGATACTTACTGTGAGACTCCCTTATGGGGCTGTGGAAATAAGCATCTTTTAGGTCCAGTGATGCCAACCAATCTCCTTTTTGGAGTGCTGGCAGAATCAGAGACAACGTTACCATTTTGAATTTTGGTTTTGTTAGGAACCTGTTGAGGACCCTTAGGTCCAAGATAGGCCGCAACTCTCCATTTTTCTTTAGTGTAAGGAAATATCTTGAATATAGCCCTTTTCCCCTTTGCTGTGGAGTTACTGGTTCCACTGCTTTCAGTAGCAACAAATGCCTGACCTCCTTTTCTAGCAGTTTTCTCTCTAGAAGAGAAGCTGATTTGAAAACCCTTGTTTTCAGATAGAGGAAGGACTTGAAGCTTGGGGACAGTCCCTGACCCACTTTCTCCAGAACCCACTTGTCTGTGGTGATTGTTTTACAAATCTGGAATAATGGGTCAGTCTGCCCCCTACTGGAAGAAGAGAGGCAGCCTGGGAGAAGAAATCAAGGATCCTGCCTGGCTTGAGGCTGAGACTGGGAACCACGTCTGGCACCCCTCCTGCCCCTATCCCTGAAATACCCTTGCTGGGGGTATTGGGGTACCTAGGGTACAACCATTACCTGGTAAAAAGGCCTGGAGTGGAATCATCTGCCCCTGCCTCCCCTATTACAGGGTCTTGTAGAGGGAGCAGGCTTTTCTTTAGCAGAATTACTGCTGAAGGTGGCTTTGTACTCATCCAACTTCTTCAAGTGGGCCTCTGTATGGCTACCAAAAAGGGAATTCTCTCCATAGGAAAATCCAGAGTTTTATTCTGGGTATCTTATGTGAGGTTTGTGGCCCTCAACCATGCAAACCTCCTTTGGGCAGTGGTATTGGCCATCTACCTTGCAGCAGTATCACTGGCATCTGCTGCCATCTGAAACTGATATTTGGCAGCCTCCATGCCGAACCTAGCAGTTTCAGCTAGGTCTGCAAAAAGATTAGATGGAGCTTTCTCAGCCATAGCCAGAACTGACTGCCAAAGGGTCTTCCAGTAGTGGGCTGCAAAGGTTGGTAATTTGCCTGCATCGTAGCCAAGGAGGCTGATAAATAACCTTTTTTGGCCATGCTGTCAATTTTTCCTGAGTCCTTCTGTTTTTTGATACTTTGTTTTTCCTTTTGTATCCCCTTTGTTGTTTTTATTTGTTTTAATATTACTGAACCCTTTTCTTCCTTCTTTTCCTTCAGTTTTTCCTCACTAACTTTTGCATCAACTTGTGCTATTATTGCGCTAAATGCTGAGGCGCTGGCGCCTTACCTTACACTACGCCGGTGACCCATGTTTGGGAATGAGCACGGGCCACTGGGAGTCGGCAGGGGAGGAGAAGGATTGGGCAGCCAATGGACTGCTCTCCTTCTCCAGAAAGGGGGATTTCCTGTGGTCAGCACTTGTTTGCCTCCCAGCAGAGGCTGGGGGACAGGCCACTGCACCACAAGGTGAGGAGGAGTTGGGCCAAATGCCTGGAGGGAGCGTATGCAGATGTGTGTGCGTTCCCCTCCACTGGCATCATTGCACGGCCCCGACTCCTGGGGAGAACAGGAGAAAAACAGCACTGCCGTGCACAATGGCAAAGGGCGCCTCGCAGGCTCCGCTCTCAGCTTGCCACGACACAGGCCCACTAAATGCAGACTTTGGTGGGGGGTTGGGGACCCCTGCCGACTCCGCCGGCGGGGCAAGCCCTGGAGTTTGGGTCAGCGTCAGCTGGTAGACACTGGGGGACGGGGCTGGGGGCACCCACCTGAGGACAAGCCGGCAGTGAAGAAGAGAAAATAATAATTGAAAAAAAAAAAAAACTTGTACCATTACTTTTAAATGTTCTTCCATATGTTCTTTTTCCTCTGTACACTTTTTCTCGTCGGTATCTCCTTTAGCTATCTTACAGTTTTCCACAGATCTGTTATTTGAGCTTTCAAGGTCTCTAATTGTTTTTAATAATGGACGTTCTCCCTCAGTTTCCAGGAATCTATTTTTTGAATGTTCTTTTATGGGGGAAGAACTTAGTGGGAGAAGAGAGGAGCTCTGTATTCTTAGCACCTCCTTCTTTCCCACTAAATTTATCTGGCTACCTGGAGCCGATATATAGCTAGTGAGTTTCTTTTCATTTTTTCCCCCTCTTTTGTCCCCTTTCCTCTGTGATCCAACCCTTTCTTGTTCTCATAACTAACTGGATTATCATTAATTTCTTCTTTCCTTGTCTAGTATTCATCATTTCCACACTGGATTATACAAAATGTATTAACCCCAAATCAGTCACAACCTTGTTATAATAAACAATGAAAATGAATCTACAATCAAGGACCATAAATCAATCGCTGTATGTTGTAAGCACCTACTTAACTAATTAATTCATATATGAAACACAAGTTATTTTCTGTTTCTTTTTAAAATCCATTAATCTTTCAAAAGAACTTTACTCTTTCTTCCTTATATTCTTCTACTGTTCTCTTTTCCTGAAGATTCTTTTGCAGAGAACAAACTGGGTGCACTCTTGTACCTCCAACTGGCCACTGCTAATAGTTCATTAACTTCTTTTATTCCTATATTCCCAGTCCAAATGACCTTCAGTAGTCTATAGTTCAAAGAAGCATGTAATACAGGCCCACCATCAGGTTTCAATTGTGTACCCTTCGCCCGTGTCCCTATCCTCCAAGATTAGAACGCAGCTTGCTCTGTTGTCGGTTATCTTTTCCTTCATCTCAAATTTTGTTTTGTATTCCTATCCCAGCCTCTAACAATGTAACTTTGCTCTGGATGATTTGAACCTTAAACTAGTTTCCAAAATTTTCAAGCCCAGCAGCTTGTTGCAATTTCCTGTGACTATCCTGGAGCTCAAGATGGCGAAGTGCCCAACTTCTCATTTTACTGTTAGAAGTGTGCTCTTTCCTCTTAACAATAGTTAGCATTGGGCAGTTAAGCGACTAGTTTAGGGCCACACAAAAAATGGCATACAGGATTTTAACTTTGGTCTTTTGATTAACTGTTGTGTGCTGTATCCCAAGGCTACATGGCCTGCCCACTTACTGTATACAGTATACTGCTTCCATAAGCTGTGAATAAATAAGAACCTTTTATGGTTAGCAAGAAATGCTGCTGGTTAAGTGCATTTATTTATTTTTTTTACAGGGAGAGACACACTAAGCTGATAGCTTGTTCACAGGTGTGACCTGGGAGCACAAGGAAGTTATGTGATTTGCTCAGGGTCACACAGTATGCAAGTGGGGGCTGTGGGATTCAAATCCAGGTCTCCAGGTTTGCAGCTCAGAGCCTTAAACCACTGCACTATACTGCCTCAAATAAGCTAGCAGCCAAGGCTGCTAGGAACTGTAGTCCTGCCCCACCCGGTACAATAGCAATACTATCTGTGAGCTTTTGACATTGACAATTGCTTGTTTAGAACTGTTACTCTAGTTTTTGTCCTATGCCATCAAAAATAATAGCATAGCTGGCCTGTCGGCACAGTGGTTGGAGTTCCACTTATGATGCCAGCCATCCGGGTTCAGGAATAGACTCAGGGCATAGGAGGGCTGGCCAGGGGAGAGAAGGCTAGAGTGTCCGGAGACTGCTCACCTTCTCTCGGGGGAGGGTGGATCGGGGACCCGGTGCTTGCCAACTCCTGGTAGAGGCTGGGGTATGGCAACGCACTGGGGTCCCACTGACTAAAGGGGGTGTGGGGAATATCAGCTTATGCCTTGATGTTGTGGCAAACCATGCCCCCGGGGAGCAAAGCAGAAAAGTGCTCCATGGCTGACCGGATGACAGTCGCCGGCTCCCATTGCCACCGAGCTCCCGATGCAGCCCAGATCCACCTCAGCAGCACCCGGGCCTAGTAGCATGTGCTGGCCAGCTCCTACTGGTGCCTATCTCCCTCAGAGGAGGGGGACCCACCCGGTGAATGGTTACATCCGGGTTACCTGGTGGGGCTGCAAATATGAGGTGGTGGTGGCTGGAATCGGGGCAGGGGTGCCAGTGGGGACCTAGGCGGCCCGAAGGAGTGGCCAACCTGGAGCAAGGGGAGGCAAAAAAAATAAATAAACAATAGCCATGAATGAATGAAATTGTTTTTTTAATAATTTTCTTATTCTATGACATGTGCTTGCTTAGCATTTTGTTTTCCAAACTGATCACCTATGTTTTTCTTTGAGTTGTGGCTGTGCTGTTTGAAGGTTTCATCAACTTGTTTTATGAGGGCTAGCTGTGTTGGGGGGGCATACTTCAGAATTTAGAACAATCTGCCACTTTGTTAAGACTGGGCTTTCTTAAAAAAAAAAGGGGGAGGCAGACACTTTAATAGGAAACAAGATGCATGCGACGAAGACACAGAAGATGGTTGCTATGGAACCCAGTACAGTAACTTGTGTAGATTGCCTCACAATCGATTCCAGCTACTTCAGTGCTCATTATGCTGAACAGGAGGTACACTGGTTGAGTTCAACGCACTGACTCCCAGCACCTACACAGACTACTGCTTCTCAAGTCGTCAGATAAAGAGGATGCTAATCTTTTTTATCTCCAATTAGGAGAACTAGCCTATGAGGAAATAACGCATCAGAAGGGAGATCTTGGTAGTTGCTGACAATCAGCTGATGCATAAAATTAAATAACTAGATTAACACTGCTTCCCTACTCTTATTTTTTCCTGCTGATTGCTAACATTGTGATTTTAACAGTAACAGAAATAATAAGAAACAACAATCTTTTTGCACTTTATGCAATGCAATATAGAATAGATATGTAAGAATTTACCATAACAGTCGATCCTCTATGTAAAGGAAGGGATAAAAGCAACTGAACAAAAGAGTAAACAGGGAGGAGAGGAGGCACTGTGGGTCACCTTGGAGACTGAAAAGGGCACCACAATCTGCACAGGGGTTGTGTACAGACCCCCATGTCAGGGGGAAGGAATGGACAAGGATATGATGGAAGGCATTCTTAGAATGGCAGAGAAAGGGGAGATACTGTTGATGGGAGACCTGAATATGCCAGATGTTAACTGGAGCACATTTGCTGCAGCCACATCCAAGAGCAGGGCCATTCTTGACGCCCTACAGGTGGCAGGCACTAGACAACTAGTTTTGGAACCCACTCGTGAGGGAACAATCTTAGACCTCGTACTCTCAAACGGGGGCAGTGAGAGGATCTCAGATCTAGAAGTTGGTTGCCATCTGGGGACAAGTGACCATCAAACAGTGTGGTTCACGTTAAACTCAGCTACAGAGTCAAGCCATACAAAAGTGAGGGTACTGGACTTTAGGAGGGCTGACTTTGGCAAGATGGAGAGTGCCTCAGAAAAGCACTCAGCAAATAGGCTAAAAGGAGGTGTGGAGCAACAATGGGAATTATCAAAACTGCCATCACAGAGGCAACAAGCCTTTGTGTGAAGCAAATAAACAAATCAAAATGAAAGAAAAGCCACTATGGTTCTCAAGAGAGGTGGCTGTGAAAGTCAGGAAGAAAAGATGCATTCCGGAAGTATAAGGAAACACAGAAGGAGCAGGACAGAGCTGTACCAGTTAAGGCAGAAAGAAGCAGGGAGGGAAGTCAGAATAGCAAAGGCCCAAACTGAGGAAAAGATAGCCAACTCAGTTAAGAAGGGGTATAAAACCTTTTATAGGTACATCAGCGAGCATAGAAAGACAAAGGGAGGGATAGTGAGGCTGAACAGAATGAATGGTGGGTGGGCAGAGGGGGACAGTGAAAAAGCAGGAATACTGAACGAATATTTCTGCTCAGTATTCACAAAAGAGGAGGAGGAAGTGCCTAATCCAATTAACAGAAGCACTTTTGATAGGGGTTATCCAGTCCTTTCACAGAAGAAAGGGTTCTGCAAGAAACCTAAAACTGAAGGTGGACAAAGCAATGGGTCCTGATGGAATTCACCCAGAATTCTAAAAGAATTAAGGAAAGAACTAGTGAAACCACTGGCTACTCTTTTAATAAATCATGGGAGGATGGTGTGGTACCGAGAGGACTGGAGGAAGGGATGTGATTCCCTTCACAAAAGTGGGACCAAGACAGAGGCAGGAAACTACAGACCTGTCAGTCTGACCTCTGTGGTAGGGAAAGTGATGGAGTCACTTCTGAAGGAAAAAATAGTTGAGTACCTAGAGGTCAGTGGAGCACAGGATCCAAGGCAGCATGGGTTCACAGCGGAAGATCATGTCAGGCAGATCTAATAGATTTCTTTGACTGGGTGACCAAAGTAGTAGACCAGGGAGGGGCTGTGGACATGGCCTACCTAGACTTTAGCAAGGCATTTGACACAGTCCCACACAAAGATATTAGTCAAATTAACCAGCCTGGGAGTGGGTCCCAGGGTGGTAGCCTAGGTAAAACATTGGCTGGACAACAGGACACAGAAGGTAATTGTAAATGGAGTCCACTCTGAAGAAGAGGCGATTCTTTAGTGGGTACTGCAGGGTTCAGTATTGGGTCCAGTCCTTTTTAATGTCTTCATCAGTGGCATTGCAGAGGGACTGGAAGGAAAAGTATGCCTTTTTGCAGATGACACAAAGATCTGCAACAGGGTTGATACACAAGGAGGCGTGGAAAGGATGAAAAGGGACTTGGCAAGGTTGGAGGAATGGCCGACGATGGCAGCTAGGATTCATGCAAAAAGTGCAAATAATGCACCTGGGAAACAAGAACCAGGGGAAGAATACACAGTGGGTGGGGAGGTAGTAACAACAACAAAACAGGAAAGGGACCTGGGGTAATCATATCAGATGACCTTAAGGTTAGCAAGCAATGTGGAGAAGGCAGGAGAGGCGGGGTATACTGGGATGTATAGGGAGAGGCATCAGCAGCAGAAAACAGGAAGTTGTTATCCCTCTGTACAGACAGTTGGTGAGACCCCATCTGGAATACTGTGTCCAGTTCTGAGACCCCATCTCCGCAAGGACATAGACAGGATAGAGGCAGTCCAGAGGAGGGCAACTAAAATGGTGCAGGGTCTGCAAGAGAAGCCGATGAGGAGAGACTAAAGGAGCTTAATATGTATACCCTTGAGGAAAGAAGGAAAGGGGGGACATGATAGAAACTTCAAGTACCTCAAGGGAATCAACAAAGTCCAAGAGGGTAGCATCTTTCAGAAAAGAGACTTGCAAGAACAAGGGACACAATTTAAAGATAGAAGGAGGGCGGTTCAGGGGCAATGTGAGAAATATTATTTCACAGAGAGGTAGTGGATGCATGGAACAACCTTCTGAGGAAGTTGTGGGGTCTAAAACTGTGGGAGAATTCAGAATGCAATTCTTGTGGGGGCAGAGAAGATATAGGCTGATGGTTAACTAGGATCTATGGCCTATCACCTAGAGTGAGAAATGGGCAGACTAGATGGGCCTAGTGGTCCTTATCTGCCGACAAAGTCTATGTTTCTATGTTTCTGTATTTCTATGTTTCGAGGTGATCTCAGTCATCAGGTCACACCATAGGAACTTCACCGTCAGTGAAGCAGGATCCACACGGAAGATTTTCAGCAGTACAACTGGGGCCGCCCATGCTGTGAACATCTGTCAATGTCATCAACCCTATAAAGGTATGAACGACCCTGCTCCCTCCTCAATTCTTTCCCCTGGAGACTAAGGGAGCAATGTTTGTGCCATGGGGCACCAAGGAGAGTAAGAGTTGCCCAGATCTATATGAAAGGCTGGATACACCAGACAGCCAATTCCAAGACAAGAGCCCCAAGAAGGGGGATGGTGGGAGGGAAAGCAGACCTGATGACTGAGATCCCCTTGAAGATCTACTGTTATGGTAAGTTCTTACGTAACTGTTCTATCGTTGTCAGGGTATCTCAGTCATCAGGTCACATCATAGAAAAGAGTCCCAAGCAGTTACAGGTGTAAACAGACAGTCTGAGAGGAAGACCAGCCATAAACTTAAGACAGGAGGTGCTGCCAAAACCTGCATTAGCCCTTGAGGCAATGTCCAGACTGTAGTGCTTGGTGAAAGTATGGACAGTACTCCAGGTGGCAGCCGCACAAATATCAGCGGCTGAGTACCTTGTGGACTGGGGAAGAGACCAGGACTAGGTGATCTAGTGCGTCCATACGCAGGTTCCACTGTATCCGGAGGGTCTACTGAAGGGTGCGCATATGGAGCCTTGCCAGTGGAATGGTGGGAATGGCAGCTGCTATTAGACCCAACAATTTAAGCTACATTCTGACAGGAATATAGCAGCTTTGAGCGACTTCCTGAGCTTGGGCTATGAGGCACTCTGCCCAGTTTTGGGGCAGGAAGGCGTTCCCCTGCGCCAAGTTCAGAACCGCCCCTATATACTGCAGCCTTTGGGATGAGACAAGAACTGACTTGGGCAAACTGACAGTGATGCCCAGGGAATGAAATAGCTGGAGAGTTCTCTCCAGAGTCAGTAGAAGCTGTTCCCTGGACAGGGCCTTTTGGAGCCAATCATCCAGATAAGGGAAAACATATAGTCCCTCCCTTATGAGAGCTGCTGCTATGCACTTGGTAAAGATTCATGGCACAGAGGGTAAACCAAAGGGAAGCACTTTGAACTGATAATGCTCGCCCTGAAAGGCAACATGGAGAAACTTCTTGTGGGGAGGAAAGACTGCTATGTGCAGGTAAGCGTCCAGCATGTCCAGTGAGCAGAGCTAATCCCCTGTTTTGAGGAGAGGCATCAGGCATGGTGAAGTTACCATCCAGAACTTTTTGTACTGGACATACAGACTGAGGTCCTTTAGGTCTAGAATGGGTCTCAAATCTCTGGTCTTTTTGGAGACCAGGAAATACCTGGAATAAAACCCCTTGTTTCTTTGGCACTTGGGTACTGGCATGATGGCCTGCTTGAGCAGATGAGGTTGTATCTCCTCCCAGAGAACAGACAGGTGAACTGGGGGGGTAACTGGAGGGTGGGGGAAGGGTTTCTGGAGGCTGCTCGATGAGCTCCAGGGTGTGCCCCCTCTCTCTATGATCTGCAAAATCCATACATCTGAAGTTATGCTTCTCCATTGATTCAGATGGAGGGAGAACCAACCTCTGATCACCGCCTCCTGGTCCAGGACCAGAAGAGGGAGTCTGGCAAGGAGTCAAGCAGAGGTGGATCCAGATGCACAGGCTGGTCCCTCACTTCTGGGGTGCTGAACCACAGCTCCAGGATTGGAGGGGCGGGTATGGCAGCCGGGGCTCTGCGCTTCCCTTGGGGGTGAGAGGCTGCACTGGGCCTATTGGCTGCTCTGCAAAAGGGAGGGTACCCTCTACCTCTCGGCTAAGCATGGTAGAGAGAGTGGACAGACTTAACTGCCCTGACAGAGGGTTGCAGACCATTGATAATTTCATGAACATCAGGACCAAACAGCTTAGTGCCACTGAAAGGGGCATTAAGCACCTTCTACTGAACTTCAGCAGCAAACCCAGACATCCTCAACCAGGGGTGCCTTCGTAGGCATATGCCTGTGGCAACAGCCCTGGCAATAGCGTCTGCCATGTCACAGAGGGCCCTGAGAAGATGTTTACTAATGTCCTCAGCTGCCTGGAGGCACTGAAGGAGTTCTTGCTTCTGTGTGCCATCTGGAAGGGCCTGGGCAGCCACCTTGTCCTTCTTCCAATTAGAATTTTGGTACTTTACCATGTGACACAGGTAGTTTGCAATCCTCAAACCCAGAGTGGAGGAGGCATAAACCCTTTTACCCCAGAGGTAAATTCTGTGAGACTCTTTGTCTGGGGGGAGAGAGGTAAGGTGCTTGGGCACATCAGACCTGTCGTGGGCTGCCTTAATGACCACTGAGTCTGTTTTGGGCTAGGCAGCATAGCAGGGGAACCCTTGGGGGCATGGTAAAGTTTATCTGCCCTGAGGGGGCATAGCTGGCACCATGCCAGTCTGCCGTGGCTGCATTCCTCAAGGCAAGAAGGATTGGAGGAATGATCTTTGGGGGAGACTCTGGGATCTCCAGGAAATCCACCAGTTCTTTCCTGGTGACATCCTCTTCCTCAGTGTGGAAGCCCATGGCTGAGAACAATTGCTTTATCACATTGAAAAATGTGGGGTCCTCGGGAGGAGACCTAGGAGTATGTTTAACAGAATCCTCACTGACAGAGGAAGGTGCGGACCTGTCAGAGATCATGATCTCTTTCTCCTCTTCTTCCTCCTCATCATCAGGAAGAATGAGATCTGGATGGTACTCCTCCTCCTCGACCTCTTCCAGTTCCGGGTCAGGTTTTGGATGCGCCGATGTCATCTTGTGGGGAGCCTCTTGTATCGATGAATACGTGTTGACAACGAAGCCATTGGCAAGGTGGGCCTGTACATGCCCAGCTGTTGCACAATCACCAAAGTGAATTTTGCCAAAATGTAATTTAAATCGACATTTGTTGATGGGGGGTCAACGGCACAGGAAGCGACAACCCGCCTGACAGGCCCTGGTAATCTGAAGAGCCTGTATCCCTGGGGGAAGAAGGGTCAGGCCTCAATGGGGGGCTGTCGATGACAAGCCCACCATCGATGAAGAAGGGGCCGATGACCCAGTGGTCAATGGCTGGCCACCCTGAGAATCAAGTGGGGATGCTATCAGTATGGTTCTGGTGGACACAGAAACCTGTACAGTGGTTTTGCATGTCAGTGCAGCCACAGTCAACAAGGATCCCCCAGAGGAAGGGGAAGAGGCCATCGGGGAATGAGATCGTTGCAGGGGGGAGCGGTCACAATCTCTGTCTTTTTTTATAACTTTTCCCCGAGGACTTGTCTTGGGCCTTAGAGGCCTGGGAGTTTGATGACCCCATCGGTGACTGAGAGTCTGGGACCCTGGAGGACCCCAGTCTGGAACTGGCTACCTGTTGATCCATCAGGAAATTGTTAAGAGCCTTTCTGCCTTACCTGAGGGTTGTTTGATTAAACTTCTGGCAGAGCTCAGTCAAACTTTGTGATCTGGCTGAAGACAGTAGACACAGAGAGAATGTTCATCTGTGGAGGCAATCTTCTTTCTGCAGCGGCAGCGACAGAAAAGAGAAGTTGAAGGGTTAACTCTTGACATTAACAAATTGAAGGATAATAAAAGAGATTCTAAAAAATGTAAAGAGAAAAAGCTGTAGACAAAAAAGGCGCTGAAGCACTGCTTGAGACTTCGAGAGACCCATGCAATCGAGTTGGCGGCGGGAAAGAACTGAGGATGGAGCAGGGCCGTTCACGCCTTTATAGGGTTGATGATGTCAGTGGACTTCAACAGTGTGAGCGGCCCCAGTTGTACTACTGAAAATCTTCTATGTGGATCCTGCTTCACTGACGGTAAAGTTCCTATGGTTAGACCTGATGATTGAGAAACCCCCAACAAAGATCATTTTATTTTTATACAGTGCTCCCTTCCAGAGACTAGGGGTGCTTTCCAAAAAAGTACAGTCAAGCCCAGCAGATAAAAAACTATTTTGAATAAAAAATAATCAGGTAATAAAATCATAAAACATGTACTGGTGCTGTATGTATTGGTGCCCTGCCGCTCCAGTTTTTATTTAATCATTGTATTTTCTTGGAGTCTTTTTTAATTTTATTTATTTTTGGCCCCATGCTAACAACATTTACTTAGAAACAAAATTGCATTTAACTAGCTCATCTTAATGGGACATAATATACTGTATCTGTGTCTGTTAGCCCAGTAAAGCATTTGTACTGATCTAATCAGCAGATTCAATTTGTTGTCGTATTCATGTTTTATAGCAGAATTGTTTATTTAATTATTTAGTTTTTTATTTACCAGGTAAGTGCACTAGACAAACATATGCCTATTTTCAGTCACAACCTGGGTTTAATCTGAGGTGTTTTGTTTAAAGCTTCTACTTAAAAGGATATTGTTGTGCACATAAACCATACCTGTTCCTGCAACAGCCTATTTTTATGTTGTCTTGCGCAAGTGCAAGCAACATCTTGTGGTAGTAGGAGAAATGCAGAGGTGTGTCAGTGCTGGCGAATGAAGGGCACACTTTAGTAGGTGCATCCCTCATTTCCCAATTAGCCAGCATGCTAGTGCTGACACAAGAATTATATAAAGTGCCACCAACTTAAAAGAAATGTGCCGTTGCAATCGGAAACAAGCTTGTCATGCAGCGGCACAGATGACACGCCTCCCGTACGTGCCTTTCCTGGTGAAACATTTCAATAAACATGGTGGGGAAGAGCTGCCACCACATAATCCCCAAAAGCTGACATCGGGATGCAATTCCCATGTCGGCATGTCCCCACCCGCCCCACATTATGGGGCACACTGGAGAGCTGCCCTGTGTGCGCCACTCACACAAAGCCGACTGTGTTGGCATGTTCTCCCAACGCCCATTGTGTGGCACACTGGGAGCCCACCCAGAGTGGGCAACATCCACCCAGAAAGTCATGGGCAACTGGGAGCCCACCCTAGTGTGCCCAACATTTGCTTTATTTCACCTGTAAAGAAAGAAAACTGTCCCACAACGTTCATTTCTTTTCTGTACCTGAAAAAAAGAAAATGGTCCCTTGACTTGCCTGCAGCACCCCCTTCCCCAACCAGCACCCACCCTCTGTGCACCCCACTTCCCTACCACCCCACCCTATACTTACCTCCAGAGTGCCAGCGCTGCTATCTTCGGTAAAGCAGGAACACGTCTGGACTCTTCAAAGCTGAACTGCAAAATGAAGAAATGCTGGTAAGCTGTATAATGGCATCAATGGGGGGGGTTCAACTTAGTGGGATATCTCAGCCATTCTTTTTGAATTTTGGCTCCAAATTTTCAACATGGGGTTGTTGGGACCCCACCTCATGAACACATTCACTGTCATCTCTTTATTCTGTCCCAAAAGGTCATTTCGCAGTCACTGCCCGAAATCACCTTTCGCAACCAGTTAATGAAATGACAGTGCAACTGTTCATGAGGTGGGGTCCAAAAAAACCCATGCTGCAAATTTGGTGAAAATATTCCAAAAAATGACAGTGTTATGAGTGTGCATTGTGCATTTTCTGTGCACACTTGTAACTTTGACAATTTTTAATATTTTCACTCCAGATGTTCAACATTGCCATTTTTTTCACACCTCCTTATGAACAGTACAGCTGTCATTTTTCACATCCTGCCTGAAATGTGTTTTCGCACATCTGGCGCACAATGGCGCACTCGCTGTGGGAAATCAACATTCAGGACAGATTAACAAAATCACAGTGCCACAGTTCATGAGCAGAGATCCCAAAATGCCTATGTTGAAAATGTGGTTAACAAAATCCCCGAAATAATTGCATTACAGGTGTGTTCTTTAGCTTTTTCTCGCATGCTCGTGACTTCACCAATTTTTCATATTTTCACTCCAGATTTTCAACATTGCCATTTTTTTACACCTCCTCATGAACAGTACAGCTGTCATTTTTCACATTCTACCCAAAATGTGTTTTCACACCTGTGGCGCCAAATGGCGCAGTCACTGTGCAAAATCACCTTTCAGCTAACAAACTGCTAAACTGCCACTGCTCATGAGGTGAGGTCACAAAAAGCCCATGTTGAAAATCTGGAGTGAAAATACAAACAAACGCCCGGGTGTTAGGGTTTCCAACCATAACGCTGCTCCCTGTAGAGACTGACAGGCGTCAGGGGTGTGATTTGGCATTGTTGGCTGTAGTGCTCATGCCATTCCAACCCCACCCTGCAGCCAGTGACAGGCATCGAGGTGTGCCTTGGACTCTTTGGCCCCAAAGTTCACCCCATTCTCCTATACTGCACCCATCTCGGCATATTTCCTTATGGAATGGGGTGAGCGTAAGGCCCAAAGACCCCAAAGCACACCACGACACTTGTCGGTGTCTGCAGGGGTAGAGTAATGAAATGACATGGCGCTATGGCTGACACCAAGCACACCCAATGCCTGTCAGTCTCTCTGAGATGAGAGTGGAGTTGCGTCAGTTCAATACTTCACTGCCATTCCTATTATGCATCTCTCTAACTCCTGCACTACCAATGCCAATGCCAGCAAGACAAAATTCGGCATTGACAAATGCTTGTTTATTTACCTCTCAGTGTACCCTATGCAGTAATATGAGCAAAAACTTAAGAGCGTCACTAGTTGTCCTATATTGTTAAATATACAGCTGGTTTACTTATATTTAGTTGAATAACGTTTTCCTTAGCCACATTAATTTCACCAGTGTTTTTTGGGGGGGAGGGGGGCCTTTAAGACTTCAACATTGCTAGTAGTACTTTTAGAATGTTCCTAGAACTTAATAAAATGTTGAGCAGCATGTGACCGTTATTTTGAAAATGGACAGACTTTTCTGGGCTCCATCAATATGGCTTATACGTTGTATTATGACATTTCTGCTGGAGTCTTTTGCTTCATTAATTTCCAAGTTTAAAAAACAAATTATATATTTTCAATATATGCTGCTTACTAAATATGAGATTGTGTTTGTAGCAGCAAGACTGTATTCTTTAGTATAAATAATACAGTATACAGTATATATAGAATAGTGTATGGGACCCAATACACAACAAGGCTATTCTTCCACTGAGTGACTAAAATGACAACAAAGACCTCGAGAGCGGAGTTTGAGAGGTCTGTCAGTTGTAATGGTAACCGTAGGGTGGAAGAATAGCCTTGTTGTGTATGAGGGCTCCCATACACTATTTTATATAGTGTATGGTGAAAGAACAGTTCAACAAGGATTTCTTCCCTTTAACATGTTTACTGACTAGTCAGTTAGTCAACTAGTTAACTGCTTTCATTTAACAAGTCACTCAAAGTTCAACAAAAACAAAGTTCTTGTGACATCAGTGACGTCATGATGTTGGGATCACACGGGGTACTCCATCTTCTCTCTTCTCCCACTCTAGTCACCTCCTTGCAAGAAACAAAAAGTAGTAGAGAACATTTACTTACTCAGCTTCTGAGCCCCCCCCCCATGAGTTTTCCTCTGTTCTCTGCTCTCCTATGACCTGTGAACTACAACCTCATGGCTCCCCCAACCAATCACAGAGTCCCTAGTAACTGCCCTCCAACCTACCACATTGTTGCCATGACCATGCCCTCTATGTCCCTATACCCATCTATACATACAGAAAGAAGGTAAACCAATCAAGTTACAATTTATTTTTATTTTAGCCATTTGCTCATACAGTTCAATTCAGCGCTCCAAGCACGAGTGTCAAACTGGCGAACTATGTTACTGTGTGATGTCCCTAGTGCAGCAGAACAAAAAGTCATTCTGTTGCATTTCAGATGTCGCTACTACAGCAGAATGATGTTTTTAAGACTTCAGAAAATCATCTGGAACAAGTGATCACCATACACTAGATCCCCCTTGAAATATTAATTTATTTAAAGGTGTCTTGATTGGATTTAAACCATTTCCTATTTCAAAACCACTGTAATTTGACAACCACAGTAATTCTTTTGGGGAGCGAAATTTGGGGAAGGGTTTGGGGGACAGACACATCTGGGTCATGTCCACAGCTTCAGATAAAAATTTGCAAGGGCGTGAGGGTGTCTGGGGAAAACGTGAAGTGATTAATGAGCCTCCACTCTTACATACGGTCTTCTTCTTTTCTTCTGCTTCTTCTTCTTCTCTTTTATTCTCATTCTTCCTGTTCTCCTTCATTATTATTTTCTTTTAACCAAATGGTGTAAAACAGAGAAAAGTTTATACAATTTGGTAGCAATCCCCAAACTATTGCTCTGTGGGGAATTTGGTTAACTCTTAATTTGGATAAACATAGACTTTGATGGCAGATAAGAACCACTTGGCCCACCTAGGCTGCCCATTTCCCTACCTATTGGATAAGCTGCAGATCCTAGTTAACCAATAGCCTTCTTCCTACCCCCCCACCAGAATTGTCTTATGTTGGTCCCATGCATTCTTGAATAAAATAATCAGTTTACGTTACATGTTTCATTATCTAAGAATATTTTTAAAGTCCTAAGAAAACCTTCACGAACAGGAAACAAATACACAACAATCTCCTGGAATGTTAATGGCTTCACCTATGCATGAAGGAAAATGATTCTCGTATAACTATCATTCAAGAGTCACACCTAAAAAATGACTGCTTACTGTGGTTAAACAGAGCTTGGATCGGACAAGGTTTTAGCTCATGCTACAACTCCAGGAATAGGGGGGTAGCCATACTAATACACAGAACCCTAAACTTTAACCATCATCCTACACTGACAGACAGGGAGGACAGACATTACAAACAGAATCTGTCAGCAGAAAAGGATCACTTGGCCCACCCAATCTGCTCAGATTTTCCCTGCTTATTCTGTCTTTGCAGACCCTGTGTGGTCTCTGGTGACCCTCACACCTCCCTGCCTCCTATCTAATATGCCACTATGTCTATCCCATGCATGCTGGAAGCCTCCCACTGTACCAGCATCCACTGGCAGTTTATTCCAGGCATCTACCACCCTTTCAGTAAATAAATATTTCCTCACATCATTCTTGACCACCCCGCCAGTTCTGGTTCTTGTTCTCATTTAAAGATACTCCCAAACTGTACCCTTTTACCCCTTTGATGCATTTATAGGTCTCTATCATGCAACCTCTCTCTCCTCTCTTCCAGGGCATTGCCCTCCTCTAGACTGCCTTCACTCTGTCAATATCCTTTCTGAGGTGTGGCCTCTAAAACTGGACATAGTTCTCCAGGAGCAGTCTCCCCAGCGAACAATATAATGGCAACAGCACCTCCCTCCTCCTCCTGCTGGAGATACCCCTCCCTATACACCCCAGCATCCCCCAGCCCTACTCACTCCACCACCCTGTCACACTACCTTGCCACCTTGAGGTCCTCAGATATGATAATCCCAAGGTCCCATTCCAGTCTAATGATTGTCAGTACCTCCCCCTCATCATATACTCAGCATTTGAGTTCCTATGCCCTAGGTGCAGGATTTTGCACTTTTTGACACTGAACCCCAACTGCCATGCTTTTGACCACTCCTGAGTTTCCCAACATCCCTGGACATTTTTTTTATCATCCCTCGGGAATGTCCATCCTATTGTAGATTTTGGTGTCATCTACATAAAGGCATACTTTCCCTTCCAGTTCTCCTGCAATCCCCTATGAAGATATTGATAATGACTGGTCCCAGTACGGAGCCCTGTGATACACCAATAGTCATTCTCCCATCCTTAGAATGAGGGACATTTACCACTGCTTCAATATATTACTTTATATTACAGAATTTGAACTCTGAAAACATTACTTTTGTTTAGATTTATGCACCAGCTTTAGACAACCTTTCTTCTCTTCTTCCTTTCTTCATTTCTTCCTTTCTTTCTTAATATTAGAATTCTCTTGGCACAATTTGCAAACTATAATTTTATAACAGGAGGGGATATGAACCGCATCACTGACCACACACTTGATAGAACTTCATCTGTCACAAATATTCCTAAGAAAGCTGTCCTAGCCTACAATAAAACAGTCCAATGCAGGGCTAACTGACATATTGAGATAAGTTCATTTTTCTAGACTAGACCATCTAACTATTATCTCAGGACAAGGTGTCTGCACTGGTCTTTACAAAAAAACACCCTACTGTGACCTCAGATTATGCTGCTGCCCAACATAGTAATGCATTACCTAACTCAACTGAAAAGACATTAAGATGGAGGCCAGTATATGCTGAAACATAAAGACTGTACTGCTAGGCTTCTCAGGGAAGCAGTTCTCTTCTGTGAACATAATGCAGGATAAACCATTAAATATACTAGTTTGATATGGGAGGCATGTAAGTGTTATGTAAGGGACAAACTAATCTTCTACTTTTCTGCACACAAGAGATCCAGAAATAACCAGACCAAAGTTACTGTAATTAAGATAGCCTCATTAAAGAAACGATTAGCGAGTAACATATATAAGAGACACATGAACAAATTTACAGTCTCTTAAACTGTAATATATTTAGAAACATAGAAACCTAGACCATGACAGCAAAAAAGGACCAGAGGTCCATCCAGTCTGCCCATATTCCCTATAATCCCTGGAACCTTCTCTGGAACCTATTGTTCCTCCAGGGTACTAGCCCTCCCCGTCCTATCCCCATTCTCCTCCCTGGTCTTGTCACCTCGATCGACCACTATTGCCTTCATTCTATGCCATGCCTGCATGAATCCCCTAAATGTGTTTTCACCCACCACCTTGGCTGACAGACTGTTCCAAGGTTCCACCAACCTTTCCATAAAGAAGTACTTCATGTCCTTCCTGAACCTCTCTCCTGTTAATTTCCACTCATGATCATGTGACCTTGAGTTGGTATTCAGGGTAAATAATTCCCCACGGTTTACCTTGTTTATTCCTTTAAGGAAGTAATTTCACCAAGTTACTGACAAGGTCAAGTTTCACCTTCTTTAAAAGCAAAAAATAAATCTGTTTGGGGGGAAGAAGGACCTGGGAAACTATTGGCTTTTAGACTGAAAAAGCTATATTCCTAAAACAAAATCCCACTTGTACCAAAAGATGATGTATTAACAAGATATGCACAACAGATTAATGATACATTCAAGAATTCTAGATTCATAGATATGTGTCTGCAGAAAAGGACCTTCTTGGCCCATCGAGTCTGCCCATTCTCCACTCTTTACTTGCCCCCCCCCCATAGATTCCCCCCTCCGTTTCTTAGACAGCACATTGTGTTTGTCCCATGCCCTCTTGGATCCCTCCACAGTTCCGGCCTCCACCACCTCCTCCAGCAGACTGTTCTAGGGCACCACCACCACCCTCTCAGTGAAGTAATGTCCCCTCACATTTCCCTTAAACCTACCTCCCTCCACCTTCAGCCCATATCCACTTTCTTTCTTAATATTAGAATTCTCTTGGCACAGTTTGCAAACTAATAATATATTCATCATTATTCAGACAGAAGATAAACTATTTGAAAGAAATATTACAAACTACTTAAATGATTTAGATATACTTTCTATTTTGATTCAAGATAAAGAATTCTTAGATAGACTACAGTCTTGTTTAAAGGGGACACTGTCAGCTGGCTGTCCAATTCCTGTTAAGCTGTTTTTGCGTAATCTGTATGTAACTGACTCCTTCACTGTTCTTGTATGCTTCTACCTTTGTAACCCTCCCGGGTCGCACCTGAAAATAGGCACCTAGCTGTCTAGTGTGCCTTACCCGGTTAACAAAAACAAACAAATAAATAAACCCCCCCCTCCATGCTTTAAACTGTCCTTAGTTTAAAAAACACATTTTGTAATTGCTCACTATCTATTAGGGATGGGCTAATTGTTGATTTTAGTCAGATATCGGATCCAGATATTATCTGGTCAGTATCCGATTGGAATGATATTTTATTGGCTCGAATATTTTAGCTCCCAATACCCATTGCCCCCGCCCCCACATACATCACTTCATCACACAGTGAATGAGGTAAAAGTTTAATTTTTGTCTTAAAATGTCACCATCAGGCATCATCAGATAACCTATTACTTATGTTTGCTTATCAGAAAGGTACTGTAGATGCAGTAAAGCTGAACGTCTATTAAAGTTCTCATCAACCCAATGGGCAGTAATAGGGAGGTATGATATTATTGAACACTCAGCTGTCCAGGTGTCACTGGTAAAACCAAACGAGGTAACATGGGCTAATTCATCATTCATCTTGGACCTTAATTTATTGTACATCTCTGGTATTTTAACTTTAGAGAAGTAGCTACGCGATGGCAAACAATATCTGTGTTCCAGAACAGATATCAATTTTTTAAAGCCCACATTTTCAACTATGGAAAATGGCTGCTCATCTACAGCCATCATCTCAGCAACTGCATGCGTCATTTCGACAGCTCTGGGATGGTCACTAGGGAAGGGGTGAGTGCGAGCAATGCAGGTTTCTATTGTTTGAAGCTCCCATTTAATTTTCTTGGCTGGTGGCTCACACAGTGACTCAGCTTGGCTCACTAAATCAGCTTTTGCCTTTTCTGTTTGCAACTCAGAGTATTCTGTTCTGTGCTTGTTTCTAAGGTGATTAAGCGCAGCCTGAAGTACCAACACTTTTACTAGAAGAACCACGACTGATATATGTAAGAGTCGGGCGAAGACAGCACTTAGCTTTTTTTTTTACTATGTATTTATGCCCCTGCTTGCCTCCCTTCTCCACTCTTTCCGGCATCCTACTACCCACAGTCCCCACTCCCCATCGAGATCTGCCCCTAGAGCACACGACTCCACACTATCATACCCCTGGTATACCCCCCCAAGTAGGGGTGAGGAGGGACACCCCCCATTTCTTACCTCCTCAAACCAGCATACTTGAGTTTGTGGGGTCGGTGCAGTGGAGTCTGTCCGATGAGCCCGGAGACCTGCCAGTGAGGTGCCATCACCTAGGAGAAGCCGAAGTGTTTTTTTTCCTCTATTCTTCCCCCGATGTCGGCGTGCAATGAAGGCCTATGAGCAAGGAGGCACGCTGAGATGTGCCTCCCACTCCGCCCCTCTGCCGACGTCTGCCTAATGCCCTTATTGCTTCTCCACCTTACCACACCTTCTGCCTGGGCTCCCCCCAGGTGGCGGTATTGCAGCGGGAGCCTGCAGTTAACCTCCCCGGAGAAAGAGAGCAGCCGTGGGGTGCTCCATCCTTCTCCTCCCCTGCCGACCCCGGCGGCCCGTGCTCGTTCCCAAACCTGGGTCACCGGTGTGGTGTGAGGTGAGGCATACAGTGCCTCAGCCCTCAGCACCACCAGGCCAGCCAAGCACTTAGATTTTGACTCAGTGTCTTTGTCCACAATAAAATGAGTCCATACCAGACTTTTACTTGCCATTCAGTTGTACTGGATCACAGCAGCATGCACCGTATCTCGAGTTCAAGTTTGCTCGCTCGCGTTCTTTCTCTTTTACAGGTTTCACCCCTCCTTCCACTATGGCAGAACTTACCAGCTATTTAACAGGTGCTCAATTAAGTAATTAAGTAATTAACATAATCCTCCATCTTAAAGGCAAAATATCTGAGCAGAACGGTTCAATGTACAAATGTCAATATCCGATCAGATTTTTTGTCGGATCAGATAACCGCCCATCCCTACTATCTATAAAGTGTGTTGATGTAGCCACTAGTTTGTTTCTGATTCCTTTTTTTCTTTTAAATAGTGAAAAACTGAGTGTCCACCATACTGGTGCTACCACACAAAAACATTTGTTCACATGTCTTGATCAACACCCACTGCATCTTTTCTGGACTTGGGAACATCCCAACAAAGTCTAGCCATTCATGATACTGTGGGAGAAGAGAAGAGTATTGCATCATGAGTGGCTGCACTGTTGGTGGTATTCCTAAGGTTCAGAAAGTATGAAATAAGAGTAGATCAATTATTTGAAACAAAACATGGTTGGGTATAATAACACCATTAGCATGCATTTCAGTTCTACAAAAAAGAAAGCAGGTACAATGACCATCCTCAGCAATTAATTTTAGAGAAGGAAAGCAATCAAGACACATTGGGCCATTGAAACCTTGAGTGCCTTCAGGACTTCTAAGAGATTCAATCTGGAAAATTCTAATCCTCAAGAACCATGCCCTCAAGAGAAGGGTCCTGGGGTTCAGAAATGTTATTCTGCTCTGGCACAAAGTCAACAGGCTGTGACCAAGTGGCAGATTCACTGGATTCGTGTCAGACAAGACTGGGAGCATCGAGTACCATGCCTGACTGGCTCAGTCTGGACCTATCATGATCATTGTTATAGGTTCCCTCCTGACTTTTGGAGTATTTTCTGAATGAGTGGAAATGGTGGCAAGGCATACAGAAATGTCCCTGTCCAGTCCAGTATGAAGACATCCTCTGGGACTGCTCCTCCAGCTGGTGGTCTGCAATAAAACTCTGGGAACTGGTAGTTCTCCCAAGATGCAAACAGGTCTCTATCAGGAGTGCCCCACCTTCTGAACATTGTAGCCACATCCTGTTGGTTTAAGGCCTATTTGTGATTTCCCTGGCTGATTCTACTTAGGGAACCTGCCAAGACATTGTCTTTGCCTGGCAGATGCGCTGCAAATGTTTACTTATAAGGAATATGCCAAGTCCAAGATCCTCTTTAACTCTGTACAGTTTTGAATATCTTGTTCCTCCCTGCTCATTTATGTAGTACACTGTGTTGTTGTCTGTCCTGAAGTGGACAGTCTGACCCTGTAGCTGGGAGGAGAAAGACTGCATTGCTAGCAGTACTGCTCTGAGCTCCAGGAGGCTGATGTGTTCTAGTGACTCATGTGGGCTCCATGTGCCAGTCACTGAGTTCCTGCAGGTGGGTGCCCCACCCCAGGAGTGAGGCATCTGTAGTAAGAATACCTATTGGTGATTGCTGAAGGAAGGGAATCCTACAATGGGGAATGAAGTTAAATACTGATAAATGCAAGGTTATGTATCTGGGTTCCAATAACCAAAAATGTCAGTATATTTTGGATGATTTTCCATTGAGTTCTACTACGGACGAAAAGGATTTAGGTATCACCATATCTGATGATTTAACTTATTCTATGCATTTGCACTCTGTTATTAGTAGAGGAAATAAAATCATGTGGTCTATTTTGCGTAATATTAGATCCAGAAACAAGGATGTGTTGTTGCCTTTATTTAGATCTTATGTTCGACCGCATCTTGAGTATGCTTCACAATTATGGTGCCCTTTTGAAAAATCAGATAACTATTCACTTGAAAGGGTCCAACGAAAATATACTAAAAACATTTCTGGATTGGAAAGGTTATCATATGAATCTAGGTTGAATACATTAAAATTAATGCCATTAATTACCAGGCGAATCCGTGGGGATCTTCTTCTTTTATATGACATCATTAATGATCCTTATATTATTTCTGAATTAGGTTTTTCTTTTAAGAAATCTGTTTATAATACAAGAGGTCATTTTCTTCAATTAAACGGTAAATATTTTAAGCATATCGGAAGAAAGTATTCTTTTACTGTTAGGATCATTGGGCCATGGAATCAGCTCCCTTTGGAGGTTGTTTCTAGTAATAATAAAGTGACTTTTAAACATCGTCTGGATAAATTAATTATGTCCGGGTATGATTTATCCTATTATTCTTTGGTATAGTATAGGAGCATTATGGGCCTCGGCCTACTCGCTCCTTCACCCCTACCTTAGTATGAACCTTAGTATGAATCCTCCCTCTAAGGTTGCTTTCTTCCTTTCACCACCCTAATGATTCCACTAGTGTTTTTGTCACTGGCACTAGCTTTGAAAGTGGATCCCATCTTTGGCCCCAGTTGTCCCTTAAGTGGTACTGAGTATCTCTCATTTGGAACCTGACCAATGGAACCACAGCTGTGGATGCAGCCACATGTCCTAGTAACTGTAGGAAGTCTCTTGCAGGTCTTGGTTGCTCTGCTGTGAAAGACTCCGCTGTTACTATCAAAACTGTAACTCTGGCCTGTGGGAGGAAGTCTTTCCCCAGAAGGGTGTTTATATCTACTCCTATGAAGTCCAGTACATGAACAGGACCTTCCTGGGACTTCTGCAGGTTTAAGAATCCCAGGTTCTTCAGGGTGATGTTTACCAATTGAACTGAGCACCCTGCCTCTTGTTCTGTTTTCCGCAAGACTAGCCTGTCGTCCAGGTAGGGGAAAACCACCATGCCTTGTTTCCTTAGATGTGCTGCCACCACAGCCAGGAACTTTGTGTAAGCCCTTGGAGCTGAGGAGAGACCAAATGGGAGAGCTGTGAACTGGTACTGGCAGTTCCCCAGCTTGAATCCAAGGTATTTTCTGAGGCACTGTCTGATTGGGATATGAAAATACTATAGGCATCTTTCAGATCCAGGGATCCCAGCCAATGACCCTTCAGCAGAGATGGTGGGCCTGATTCCAGAAGGGGAACACAGGGCTTGAGCCTTGTGTGTCCGCTGCAACATGACCCACAAATGCGTAAACACTCCTGGACACAACCCTGCGCTATTACAGAAGCATTGACACAGTTTGCGACACTTTCACTGCTCTACGGCAACTTGCCCCATTGTGTGGGGCCCCCATGGACACAATGCTAGACCATCAGGGAGATGGTCTAGCAGTTGCATTGTTGGAGACCTACGGCAATGGCTTCTGGAATCGTGTGTCTGACGCAAGTCGGCACTTGCATCAGACACCGTGCCACAAGTCCCCTGCGTCAGACAGAACACATCTCAGAATCAGGCCTGGTATATCACTGTCCTTAGTGTGGTCATCTTGAATTTTTCTTTTTTCAAATGCTTGTTCAGAAACCTGAGGTCTAAAATGGGTCACCACTCATCATTTTTCTTGTGGGTCAGGAAGAAGTATCTTGTGAATAGCCCCTGATCCACTGGGAGGCAAGGACTTTCTATAGCTTTTGATGTTAATAGTCTTTTTACTTCCAGCAGACTTTTTTTGTGGAAGACTGAGCTGGAAAACTTCTGTTTCTGCAGATTTGGAAAGTGTCTGAACTGCAGACACAACCCCCAGCCCACTACTTCCAGTACCCACTTGTCTGTGGTAATGTTTACCCATTCCTCGAAGTAGTGAGACAGTCCTCCTCCCACTGGCAATGGTTGGGTGATCTGGGAAAAATTGTCAGGGGTTTTGTTTTCACTGGGGCTTAGGCACTGGAGCTGCAGCATTACACCTGGAAGGCTTTTTCCCCTTCCCTTACAGTAGCCTCTTTGTGATTGATACTCATAGGGGGCATAAGAGACACAGGCTCTTGGTAAGTATCCCCTGCCACTGCCTCCCCTTCCATAAGACCTGGAGGAGGTAGAGACCATTTCCTTCTCATTGTTACTTTCAAAAGTGGTTTTGTAGTCATCCACTTTTTTTCAAGCAGGCCTCTGCTTTGTCACCAAATAATGAATCTCCCTTAAGGGAGAAATCCATGACCTTGTTTTGATTATCCTGGGAAAGGATGGTCATCCTCAGTCAGGAAAACCTCATTAAGGGCACTGCGTGAGCCATAACTCTGGTGGCAGTGTCATCAGTGTCCATTGCTGTGCAAAAATTATATTTTGTGGCATCTAGGGCTGAACTTGCTGTGGCAATCAGGTCCTGTACCAAACTATCATCTGCTCTTTCTGCCAGTGCTAGAATTGTGTTCCAAAGTGCTTTCTGGTACTGTGCTCAAGGCCCCAATTTTTCTGCAGCAACTTGGGTCTAAATTCTGCAGCAAGTCCCCCTATTGCCGCAGAAGTTCTGGCATTAGTTTCCTGCTTCTGCAGAAATTCTGTGTTGGCAGTTGGGGCTTCGTGCAGACAGCAACCCCCAAGCACCCAGGTAGGGAAAAACATTAGTTTTTGGGCTGGGGCCTACAAACCAGAGAAAGTTGTCAATTAACTCCTGAGTTCTTATAATTAGAAAATAACAAAATCCACCCCATCCATCTCAGCCCAGTCCCCACAACCCAGCCTGAGATTCTCCAGGGCCACCACATTTGAGTGAGTAATATTTTTAGCAGCTACCACACTGCACTGTGATCCTCATCCTTCTAGGTTTACCACTAGGCCAGAACGCCAGTTTCTCATTCCAGTAGTGCTTTGTGCGGCTGTGCTCAAAACACTTCTGGGACATGAAACTGGAATTCAGGCCCAGCGGTAAAATTAGAAGGATGAGGCTTGCAGCACAGTATGGGACCTGATAAAAATATTTCTACTTCAAATAAAGGACTCAAGGAGGTTCTCAGGTGGGGTAGGGAGGGTGGTGGATCTGAGCTGGATGGTGGGGGGGAGATTTACCTGTTTTGATTTTTTAGATAGAGCTCTAGCAGACAAACTAATGGTCAGCGGCTGTTCCAAAATGATTTTCTTATTTTTGTTTTTTAAATTACACTGAATTCCAAAAAGCATTCTGCAGAGTTTAATACAATCCATGGAATAGTTTTCTGGGGTTTATATGATCCATAGAAAAACCACAGTTTATATGATCCCTAGAATAATTTTATTTGGTCACAGTCAATGTAAACTGCAGATTTGTTTTACTCACAGTTTATACGGACTCTTCATTTTTCTTTTATTTATTATGCTTTATCACCTCATTCCCCAGCCCTCATTGGTCTGATCTACACACGCTCAGCCCCGCCACACACCCTGGGACCTACCTCACTCCTAAACAACCCCGGCCTACACCCCACCCCCGACGGAGACAGAACAGTAGAATGGGAATGAAAGCCTGGTCAGTGGCGCAGGAGGTGCATGCCATCATGTGGCAATGGAACCTCCTTTTTCCTATTTTCTCCATGGAAGGCATGTTGTGCAAATGACATTGGGGCAGCACGCTGAACGTCTGACATGCCTCCCAAACATAGTCCTGGCTGTCGTACCCCAGGCTACCACAAGGAGTTACTCAAATACCTGTGACTTACCCATCCTCTCCCCTTGGAGAAGGAGAGCAGTCCATAGGATGCTTGATCATCCTCTCCCCGGCCAGCTCTCCAACTTCCCAGGCTCGTTCCCAAACCTGGGTCATCAGCATTGCGAGTGGTACTGCTGTATCAGCGGGCCAGCTAAATACTGAGTCTTCAGTATAAACTGCGGACTAATATTCTGCATTTCATGCAAATCGCAGAATACTATACCGCAGTTCATGTATTCCGCAGTACATGTAAACCACGGAATAATATTCTGCAGTTCATGTAAACCACGGAATAATATTCCACAGTTCATGTAAATTGCGGAATAATATTCCACAGTTCATGTAAAAAGCGGAATAATTTTCTACAGATTTTCTGCAGATTACAATAAATTACGAAGCAATCTCCACAGCCGCAGAATTGCAGAAAAATTGGGGCCCTGACTGTGCTATATGTAAGTAAGTAAGTAAGTAAAACCTTTTTGTTAAGCACCCATTCCCTGAAGCTCAGAGCACTGTACAAGGTAAGGACACTAAGAGGAAAGACAGTGTTTACAAATACTTACATAACATCATAAACATAAATAAAAAATATTATAAATTAAATAGCATGATCAGATTATTAATCCAGACTAAAACCATACTCATCAACAGCTGACATAAGGGATCCTTAGCTACGCGCCGAAGGCTTTTCTAAACAGGTGTACCTTCATGCCCCTCTTGAAGGCCTCTAGCGAGGGGGGTCTCCCTCAAAGATCTTGGAAGAGAATTCCACTTGAGCTGGTCCTGCCACTTCAAACAATAGATCACCTGATGATTTGAGCTGCACTCTGGGAACCACTAGGAGGCCCACCTCAGAAGAGCAAGAGGGTGCTGGATGCTGTAGGGAGTCAGGAGGTTACTCTGGTAGCTAGGGCCCAGTCAGTATAAACTGGCCTTGAAGGTGACTCTCCACCTCATCAGCAGCCACTGAAGATCACGCAGAACTAGGGTAACATGACAAGACCTACGTAGGCCTCTCAGCAACCTGGCTGCTGGGTTCTGCACTAGCTGCAGGTGATGTAGGACTCCTCTTATTACCCTGAGGTAAAGAGCATTGCAGTAGTCAAATCTAGGGCTGGGCAGACTCTTCCATGGGAAATCTGGATCCCTGGATTGAACTCGCAATCCATGGACCCGGATAAATACGGATTTCACCATAGAAGTCCAGTTCCAGGTCCGTGGAGCTGCCATTTCCACAATTTTATTGTCTGTTGCCATGGGGATGCCACTGGCATGTACAGATGGCCGGCAGCATTCAATCAGGCAACAGAAGGTCACGTGACACACTCATGGCATATAACTGTGCTGAGTGTACAACGCAGCCCCAGACGAGCGAGGAGGACCAGAGGTGCAGGAGCTGTGCTCAGCAGAGCGCCAGGCAGCCAGCAGTGAGAGTCATCAAACAAAAAAGCCAACCCCCCCAAAAAAGCAAAAAAACATCAGAAATATATGAGCCGGAGGGAAGAGAAGAAATTAGACTTCCATGTGGCTGTGTGTACAGGGCAAGGGCAGCAGGGTGGCAAAATAAATTTTTGACTTGTACCATCCAGAGGGTAGAGAGAGAGACTGCAGGGTGGCCCACGATAAATGTAACAGTTCCAGAAATCCCAAATAAAAATTTTTTCCTGGCTTCAGTGTGGCTGTGTGTACAGAGCAAGGGCAGCAGGGTGGCAAAATAAATCTATTACTTGTGGTGTCCAGAGGGGAGAGAGAGAGAGAGAGAGAGAGAGACTGCAGGGTGGCCAACAATAAATGTAACAGTCAGTGTGGCTGTGTGTACAGGGCAAGGGCAGAAGGGTGGCAAAATAAACCTTTCTCATGCCATCCAATCATGAATCATGATCACTTGTTAATATTCATTCATGATTTCATGTATTTAAAAAAATTCTGTTCAGACAAACAACATACAAGTTAATGCGCCTGTGCTGCTATCTGTGGGTGGCCCAGGGGATAATCTGACTTTGTCACTTGTAGCAGGCTGTTTACAGTACAACACAAGTATCAGTACTGTACACTCAAGTGTCATCATCATCATTTCATTCCCCATTAATCCTCCTTATTATCATTAGTTTTATAGTATATTGCACTACATTACGTATAAGTATTAACCAGCCCCCAGTGTGGGACTGTTCTGCATTCGGCTATGCACCAGATGTGTCTGCATCTCCAATTCAGATTCTGAGGTACACTTATCAGTTGCTGAATTTGGTCACTTAACAGTAACTAACTGCATTGTAAGAGTCAGTTCGGTAATGTTGGAAGGAAGTGGTGGTGGACTGTTGTGCTGTCGGAGTGCTTTGCATAGTCATGAGTCATGACAGTAAATTTGTCTCTGGCCTGTGGGTGGGAGTCATCAGAAGGACATCACATTAGTTAGATGGATTTTTTGTTACAGGTTAGAATACTAGGAAAAAATGGATCAAAGTGTTGATGAGGCACATTCTATTTCTCAGGTAGGCAGTGGCACTGCCAAAGACAGCAATCAGTCTGAAAAGGGAAAACAAAATCAAACCCCAAAAAGTGATTTTTTTCATGTCTAAGGTTTCGTCTTCCAAGCAAATGCTTGAATCCAAAAAAGGTGAATGTCTCGGATCATCATCATCAGTCCCAAGTTAAAAAAAAAGTTATGTAGCTAAAAAAACTAAAGACATGGCACCCAATGGTATAGAACAATTGCATACTATACTACCCAATGAGGGTAAGAATAAAGATGAAGAGAATGATCAGGTAGCACAATGGTTGCTAGAGGGGATGGAAATTGCAGATGAGGAAGAAACAGGCAGAATTGTTTTGATTGTGGAGGAGGCAGTGGGAATAAACCACAAGGGGAACAGGCCCAAGAAAAATCTGAGGGAGGCCCTGAAAGGGTGATAGAGGTGCCGTGCCTCCCTGGGAAAAAAACTAAAAAAATATCATCTTTTGTTTGGTCATACTTCTCCATTAGTGCTTCCAATGAGTTGGTAGCAACTTGCGCTATTTGTAAATAGCCAATCAGCAGGGGTAAAAAGAAAGGAGCATTGGGAACTTCAGCACTGAAAAGCCACATAGACAGTTGTCATAACATTACTGAGAAGTCCAGCTGTGAGTCTCAAAGAGAAAGTGACAGTGATAGCTCACTACTCTTGGGGTAACTTTCACAGATGAAAGCAGTGGCAGACCCCGCAGCACTACTGAAACACCTCCACAACCACTTCCTCCCATTTGAAGGACTCCTCCGACTGTTACTGAAAGTGACCATGTGTTCAAAAACCCTTCTTCTTCAAGGAAACAGCTTACCATCTCAGAAACATATGAGCGTAAAGCCAAATATGCCTCGACTCACCCCGTTGCTGTTACAATAACTAAAAAAAGTTCAGAAATGATAGCTGTTGATTTGCTACCGTACAACATGGTTGAACATATAGGATTCAGTCAGCTGCTTGAGTACCTTGAACCTCAATTTAGTATACCATCACAGAAATACTTCTTGACAACAGGGATTCCAGATTTGTACAATGTCTGTATGTAAAAAATTAAGACGCATCTTGTGCAATGCTGTTGGGAGGGTGGTACATCTCACAACAGATATCTGGACAAGCTGTCAGCCTGAATCCTTCATGTCTATCATGGCACATTGGGCATGTTTCTATAATTCACGTGGGCCTGGGGACAGTGAAGCATCGCAGTTTGCTGAAACATAGAATTTGACGGCAGAAAAGGACCGCTTGGCCCACCTAGTCTGCCCATTTCTCTACCTAATGGATAAGCTGTAGATCCTAGTTAACCAACAGCCTACTTCCTCCTACCCCCCACTAGAATTGCCTTATGTTTGTCCCATGCATACTTGAATTCCCCCACTGTTTTTGACTCTATGACCTCCTCAGGAAGGCTGTTCCGTGCATCTACAACCTTCTCCATGAAGAAATACTTCCTCAAATTACCTCTGAGTCATCCTCCCTCTATCTTCAAATTGTGCCCCCTTGTTCTTGCACATCTCTTTTTTTGAAAGATGCTACCCTCTTGGACTTTGTTGATTCCCTTGAGGTATTTGAAAGTTGCTATCATGTCCCCCCTCTCCCTCCTTTCCTCGAGGCTACACATCTTAAGCTTTTTTAGGCTTTCTTCATATGTCTTCTGGTGCAGACCCTGCATCATTCTGGTTGCCCTCCTCTGGACAGCCTCCACCCTGTCTATGTATTTGCAGAGATGGGGTCTCCAGAACTGTACACAGTACTCCAGATGTGGTCTTACCAACTGTCTGTACAGAGGGCCAACAACATCCTGTTTTCTACTGGTGATGCCTCTCCCTGTGCATCCCAGTATCCCCCCAGCCCTCCTTATTGCCTTCTCACATTGCTGGCCCACCTTTAGGTCATCTGATATGACTACCCCCAGGTCCCTTTCCATTTTTGTTGTTGTCAGTATCTCACCCCCCATTGCATACTCTTGCCCTGGGTTTTTGTTTCCCAGGTGCATTACTTTGCACTTCTTTGCATTGAATCTAAGCTGCCATATATTTGACCATTCCTCCAACCTTGCCAAGTCCCTTTTCATCCTTTCCACCCCACCTTGCGTATCAACCCTGTTGCAATCTTTGTGTCATCTGCAAAGAGACATACCTTCCCCTTCAGTCCCTCTGCAATGTCACTTATAAAGACATTAAAAAGGACCGCCCCAGTACTGAACCCTGCAGTACCCCACTAGTAACCCTCCTTTCTTCACTGTGGACTCCATTTAATATTACCCGCTGTGTCCTGTTGTCCAGCCAATGTTTTACACAGGCTATCACCCTGGGACCCACTCCCAGGCTGGCTAATTTGTTTATTAATCTTTCGTATGGGACTGTGTCAAATGCCTTGCTAAAGTCTAGGTAGGCCATGTCCACAGCCCCTCCCTGGTCTACTACTTTGGTCACCCAGTCAAAGAAATCAATTAGATTTGTCTGACATGACCTTCCTGCTGTGAATCAATGCTGCCTTGGGTCCTATGCCCCACTGGCCTCTAGGTACTCAACAATTCTTTCCTTCAGAAGTGATTCCATCATTTTCCCTACCACTGAGGTCAAACTGACAGGTCTGTAGTTTCCTGCCCCTGTCTTGCTCCCACTTTTGTGAAGGGGAATCACATACACCCTCCTCCAGTCCTCAGATACCACACCATCCTCCCATGATTTATTAAAAAGGGTAGTCAGTGGTGTTACTAGTTCTTCCCTTAGTTCTAAGAATGTTTTATTTTCCATCTGAACATACCTCATACAACATCAATGAAGCGTTCCAAAAACAAATACAGCAATGGCTCACTTCACAGGGACTGTCAGCTGGCTTTATACTTGCAGATAATGGGTCCAACATAAGGAAGGCCTTGGAGGAGAGAGGTTTTGTTCACATCCGCTGCTTTGCGCATTGCTTAAGTTTAATAGTAATGGTTTTCGCAATAATGACAGGGAGATTAAGGCTCTCGTTAGCACTGCTGAAAGAATATGCAGTCATTTCAGTCTCTCAAGCAAAGCCCATCACTTCTTTGAAAAAATACAGCAGGAGTACAGTTTACCTTTGTACAGACTGATCCAAGACATTACTACTCAATGGAATTCAACCTTTTGTGTGTTCCAAAGGCTGCTGGAACAAAAAGAAAGCTGTCAGGCAGTACACTTTAGAAAATAAAATTGGTGATGCAGATGTCTATATTACTCCAATACAGCAGGCCATGCTAGGGTTTCTCGTTGTACTGCTCCAGCCATTTGAGGAGATCACCAGGGAGGTTAGTGCAAACACAGCAGCTCTCAGAGGGTGATACCCCTAATAAAAATTGTAAAATTCAGATTGAATCTGATTAGGGAAAAGTTAGAGAAGCAAGACAGTTCCATGCTCACACAGGCTGCCAGTGATGCTGCTGACACATGGCAGTTGCCCCCAGAATACAAGAAAATCTAATGAGACGTATGATCAAAAAAGTTGAAGAAGATGACAAACTATGTAAAATGCTTCATTCTGAGTACTACATTAAAGCAACAATCTTGGACCCACGGCCACGATACAACTCAAAGCAACTGCAGCTGTACTGAGTGATGAAGATGACACTTGTTTCGAGATAAACAAGAAATAATTGACGAGGTGAATGTTGTCATGTAACAGAGTACAACAGCAGCACCACATTCAGAATCTTCTTCACGACACAGCACAGCATCAGGTGACCCATCCTGTACTGTTGCGGCATTTTTTCCCCTCTTCCTCCTCAGCCACTGCAGCTGAATCTTCTTCTTCTTCAATTCCAGCCAAGCATAGCACTGTCCCACAGTCATTTGGTTCAGCTTCATGTCTCTGGAGTCACTTAGAAGATGTAATTGTAACATCTTCTTCATCTGCCTCTTGCAACACAGCCTCAGCCGAGACCATTGTTGAAATGTACCTGGCAGAGCCCAATATCAGCTGAAATGTTGATCCTTTGTAATACTGGAAATCCAAACAAAATATGTGGCCTGCTTTAGTAAACATTGCAATGAAGTACATGAGTTGCCCTCCGACTAGCGTCTGTTCAGAATGATTGTTTAGTTCCACTGGCAATGTCATTACTGAGACATGATCTTGTTTGACACCAGAAAATGCTGAGCACCTCACATTTCTCAAAGTCAACATTTCTCGCTTTAATTTCAGATATGATACCTGAATAAAACATAACACTGACTGCTCTGAGCAGGCCATATCCACAAAACACTTTCAAGAATTCATGCCTGTGGTGAAAATCTTTTGTGAATAGGGTCTACTACATGAGGTAGAAATTAATTGCAGCAAGTCAGGTCAGGATGGACTAGGCCAGGCCACTATTACTTGAATGATCACATGAGCAGCACAGAACAGAAAAAAAGAAACAACATCAGTGGGTTCAGAATCCAAATACAGCAAGCAACTGCATTTCATGTCACAAACTTAATTGGTGGTACTTGGTACCACTATCTGATCTGGAAGGTAGGGTACTGCTGTCTACTACTGCTACTATCACTTTTTGTCCTCACGTGTCACGACTACTATATTAGGTTCTTATACTAGGATTAGAATGGTAGAAGACCCCATGGTCCATATTAAACCATTCCCCACCTTAGTGGGATAATTTCAACCCATTGTGTGTTATAAATGTATCGACAGCCTTTTTACACTCCAGTAGAGTACCGCTGGTCACTAGCTTACTTGGTAAAGTATTTCATATTCTACCAGCTCTATTTATGAAGGAAAAATATCCACTGTTTCTTTTTACCCTTTCTACATTTATGTGCATTCTATGACCTCTCAATCCTATTGGTTTATCCTGTATTTCAATGCCCATCTCTCCCTTGAGTTCCTCATCTCTAAATATTTTATACATGGTCATCAAATCTCCTGATTCTTCTTTGTTCTAATGTAAACAATCCTGATCTTCTTAGTCTTTCAGAATAACTTCTTTTTTTTTTTTTTTTTTTTATTTAGTTGTTTAACCAGGTATAGCACACTAAGCTGAAAGCTTTTTTACAGGAGCGAACTTACTCTACCTAAGGCTCCAATCAACCTAGTGTATCTTCTCTGCACTGTCTCTGATCTTTTTATTTCACCCTGTGTGTAGGGGCTCCACAGCTGTGATACAAAATCCATATAGGGTCTTATCACTTTTTGTCCTTGCTCCAGTCCTTACTACTACTACTTGTCACTTTTTTTACACTCAGCAACTGACCCTGACTGTACTGTTTTAATTTTCATACAGTGCATGGCTTAGCAGATGCCTGAAAACCAGAAACTGAATACTCTTTATACAGTATATGTCTCATGTCCCCCATATTTGGTTGTGAATATTTCACAGAAAAAAAAATGCTACTAAACTGAAAATTCACATAATTTCTTTATTGTGTGTGTGTGGTATGCTAGCCTGGTTACATCTCACTTAAAGTAACTGGGCTGTGATTATATTACTATATCTAATGTCTGATACTTCAATTGCTTGGCAGTGGCTGGCAGCAATTGTGGAACTAGGAAGGATGTAATTGTGCTGTGTGTCTGTCATCAGGTGGCAGTGGCAAACTTTTTTATGACTGCACTGCACTTGACCAATGTGATGCATGACTGGCTGCCTGCCTGGGTGGTGGTGATCATTATGCCTTTCATTTTTCTTCTTTAAGGATTCAGCGTGTTGATCAGATTCAGTAGAAGTAGTCATAGTACTAGAAAACATTACCACCTCTTGTACCAGGTAGTGTACCATATACCACAGTACACTGTGGCATGCAAAGCAGTTGCATCATTCACATGGGTAGGGAGGGTGGGCTTTCTTAGTGCTGCTAATTTGATCATTTCATATTCATTTCTTTGGGGGCCCCGAATGAGAACCTTACTATGCAATGATCTGACCACATGACTGGGTCAATCTTGAGATTGCTTAGCTCAAGCCCCAGTGAGAATATTAAATCCAAGGCGTGACCATGTCTGTGCATCACAGTAACAACAGCTTGTGTGAGGTCCACCAAATACAGTCTGGAGGAAGTCTTATCCAAAATGCGAGAGTGTGTCATCAATCCAAGCACCTAAGTTACCCAGATCCAACCAAGACTATCTTGGCAACAAAGTCAGCAACCTCCTGCAGAAATTCTCTCTAAGGCCTGGAGGCCGGTACACCAGAAAAATTCTAAAACCTGCACCTGGACCCCCTCATACGGCCACACATTCAAAAGACAAAGTAGAACCCACTGGGTGCACAGAAAAGTTCAGGTCAGATCCAAAACAGATGGCCTCATCCCCAACCCTGTGATCCCTCCTCAGACAGTGCATTACAGAGAATCCAGCTGGGACAGACACCTCCAGAACTGGGCCGGCATCATCCCCCAACCAGGTCTACATGATACAAGTCAGATTGACTGAGGAGAGCAAGTCTACGATAATTTAAGACTTGTTCCTGATCAATCTCACATTGCAAAGCATGGCCCAAAGGGGATTGGTAGAGGTTGCTGGCCTGTCAGCCATCTGCCCACTCGGTCCAGTGGGAGTCCTGGGTATGAGAACCAAACACATCTGGCTTCTCCCTAGGTTCCACTTTGCCTCAGGGCATCTCTTGGTCCTCACCACCATAATATTGCTCACCCCCTTACCAGCTCTCACATCCCACCGACTACCATCCCACCTTCTCACAGTACCAACCTCCCTGCTGTGTCAATATGCTGCCACTGGCAGGGGGTGGTCAGTAAAAGTACAGAGGTCTGGTAGCTAGGTTGGAGAGTAGCTAAACCTCTGAGGCCCAAAACCCATGCACATTGTTCCACTGGCTATCTAATCACACCCTTGAGCAATATCCTGTAACAGTTCCACTAAATACAGACATGCACTCTATTCTAACAATAAACTACTATACAAGCACACTAATTCAATTATCCACTCACCTACCAGCAATCAACCAATACCCTACCCATCGCCCTATCCTCCTTAAAACCACAAAATTACAGAATAAACAAGTCCGGCATACTGTGAGTTAGAGAATCCAGATCCACATATTTGCCATCCACTAAAAAACTTTGTGAAATAATAGCATGGCTTTCAGTCAGATTTTATATGCTACCTCAGCTCTGCTGCCACCAGAGCAAGCCCCAGTTCAGAGAAGCAGTAAATGTCCACAGAGAACAGCTATTGCGCCCCCCCTGCAGCACCCTTACTACCTCTGTAGGGTTGACTGACCAAGGCAAAACGAGAAGGGAAGATTAAATCTTGTAATAGTCAAGTGCTCTCACCACTTATATCCCCTATAGCAGTGGCAGGGGAGAGACGTTCAGTCTGGGATTTCATTCCTTCAGTCTGGGCAGACCCATGCAGCAAACATGTCCTATCTTTCCCCCAGAAGCACGCTGTCTAGTCTTCATCCTGTGACCACAGGAACTCAGGGAACCTATAAATTCCCTCCAGTACAGATGGACTTTGCTCACTTCAAGCCTTCCCCAGATCCCTGAACCTTCCAGATCAGCTCAAATCTCAGGTCCCACTTACAACAAGTCCTGTCTGGGTTGAACATTTCAAGCCCAGCTGCTTCAGCCACAGAGGATCTCCCCTCGTTCTCCTCCTGCTCCAGCTGACGCTGTAGAATCATGGTTAAATGCAGCCAATGTATCCTAATTTACAGCCAAGATATAGAAATATAGATGCAAGTCCCCGACGTGTGGCACAAAATATGAACCTGCCTAAAAAATGAAAAAGTTAACTCACTGTCCCGACCCTACCTATACCCCATTCCTAATCCTTTCCTCTAACTGAAAGGAAGTACTAGTGCAACCTGCACTGGCAGATGCCAAACAAGCTTACTTAATCTTTTAAACCTTTGATTAACTTAAAAACATCCAGTAATATCAATAGATATCACTGGATCAGTGAATTCTCTCACTAAATCATATAAATTATAAAGCAAAGAGGAAAAAAAGCAACTAAAAGTTAAGCTACTATACAGAGCTCAGACGGTACCCCAGCCTAGTGGTCACCTTCCACCCCACCATTTGCTGAATATGCTGCCTACCTGACAAGCAGGAAAGCCACTGTATACACCTTTATTGTCGTGGTATTACATTTTTTAAGAGTCTTTTCTGGGGGGGGGCACAGATGGAGTGATTTTTGCTCTCTCACAAGCAGCAGTCTGGACTACCTCATGATGATCAGGATGGGTATACAGACAATTCAATCCCTGCTTGTCCACCTGATATTTTCTCTCAGTTTTATTTGTTGATGGATGCAGCTGAAGTGGATACAGCCAAGACTTTAGCTACAGCCTTTTTAAGTGGTTTATAGATGGGAAATAATGTCTGTCTTAGTGGAGCTACTCCCAACGAGTCCATAAAATCAGCATCCTCTTCCTCAGTTTTCAGTGGGGGGATGTTGACAGTATTAATCATCTGGCTAACAAATGAGGAAAAAGATGAGTAGTCTTCACTTTGCCTTGGAGGATATTTAAAATCTTGCTCAGCTGTGCCCTCTGCATGGGGTCAGCTTCCTCCATATGCACATATTCTTCTTTCTCCTTTGCATGCAGATTGGTTGGAGCCTGAGCCAGGGTGGCAGGTATCTTATTCAAATTTCCTGTGGCCTGGACCTTCTGGAAAAATTGCTGAATTTTTGATATATTCTCTCATAAGGGCATGTTTTTCTGTGCCATCTACCTGCTCCTTTCTCTGTGTAGAAGAAGTGGCAGTGACATTTTCTTTCAATTTCTTTTGGGCTGACACTATTTCCAGTGCTGCTCTAAGACTCTTTTAATTTTGCCATCACTGGATTCAGGGTTCCCCTTTTCAGACATACTGATATCGGAACCATCTTTACTGAGCCTTACAGCTGTCCTGTTGTTGCAGGAGTTAATTCTCTTACCTATAACCTCAGTAAATTCATTGAGTTATTTCTCAAAAACAGTGTGGAATCCCCCCACTGTACCTCTGACACACTATGCATGTCCTTAAGAAATTTAACAACTTCAACAAGAAACCAGTGTATTTACTCTTGGGCACAGCTGTGAAGTCTCTCTACACCTTGATCGGGCACTGGAATGGGATCAAAGCCTGCAAACATTTTCTTGAGAAGAAGAATCCATTTTGTGAAAGTTTCCCCATAGATTTCACGTTAGTGGCATTGTTTATCTTGACCAAAAACATATTTTGAATGTCATGGGTAGTTCTGATCATGAACTTGTGGGACTGCAATGGGGGCATCAATGGCACCCTCATTCGCAAACCACTTTCTTAGTTATTAGGAAGAGAAACTTGTTCACAATCCTGACAACAATCCACATACAGACCACATCATATGCTGGTACTGCCTTATTGATGATGTGTTCTGTGTGTGGGTGGTGGATGGGATGGGACAGAGTCAGAAGCCACTGACTTTGTCAAATGGTTAAACTGCAACTATCTGAACCTCAGATTTATTAGCACTTGCAGTAAAACCTGCTTAAACTTCTTGGATATCACCCTGGATGTGAACAACATGCAACAGGTCAAAACCACAACTTAACATAAACCCACAGCCACCAATAACCTCTGAAGAGCAGACAATTCCCATGCCAAAAGCTTGACTGAGTCTATACCCTATGGGCAATATTTACCTCTTAAGCATAATTACACAGACAATATGGACTTTGAGAATAAGGCAGGGTAACATACCCAAAAAATTACTGGAAAGAGGTTACCAACCTGCATTACTGGACACAGCATTACATAAAAACTAGCTTGAAAGAGAGCTCAGAATTGCTAGAACCTAAAACCACTACTACCTTTGAATGACAATCAATTTGTTATGTAACTGAATAGAACATCCTTAAGAGGAGAGTGGGAGGTATCTTTAGGCAGTTTTGACCTATTCTCAAAAACAACTCTGAACTATCAATGGCATGGTGTGAATACTCAAAGATCTCATTCTAAAGGGCAACCAATTTTGAGAGATAACTTGGTCCACAGCCAATTTAAGAGACAAAAAGAGAAAGACAAATCCACATACCTCAGTTGGTTACCAAACCCTCCAACAGGAATGTACAGTACACGTGTGGGAGATGCAGTCTTTGTAGCAACTCTTGCCAGACAAAAGTATTAGATCTGCCAACAACAACAAAAACAGTAGAAATCATGGACTTTCTTAACTGCAAGTCTGCTTTTGTTGTTTATGCCGTTTGGTGCCCATATAAGAAACCATACGTGGGTAGGACAATCAGGCCTCTTAAGGAGAGACTACAGGAGCACATTGGGAGTATTAAAAACAGAAAAAGCAGCACTCCTGTGGGTTTACACTTAAAGCAGACAATGCAGACTACAAATCTTTGAGATCTGCAGCATCAGAATTCATTCAAGTGCCTAGCAGAGGTGGCAATAGGTTAAATAAATTACTCCAAAAAGAGTTCTTTTGGATTTTTTTGTCTGAAACCTAATGGTCTCAACAAAGAATAGGATTTGAAACCCTTTTTACATCATTCATTTTTGAAAGGTTTATGAATTAGATGTGTAGTTATTGTCTGGAGACAGAATTATATATTGCAGTAACAGCCACACTATGTATAATATTAGCCACACTATATATATTATTGTATTATTTTAATATTCCATTTGGCTGTCATTTCATTGTGCTTTGATAGTTACAACATTCTTAAAAGAGGTGACTAATAGTTTTTTCTTTCTGAATTATCCTGCAGGTCACTCCACCTGGTTGTCGTTGGGCTATCTTTTCCGTATGCAGATCTCCTATCAAACAAGGGCCTTCCCGCTGACTCAACATGGTCCTGTGGCCCCGCTCTGGAGGGCATGCCAGGGAGGCTTCCCAGTTGTGCTCCACCGGCCCTCATACAGTCATCCATGGGGACCGTGCCTGACTGCCAGCCCCATCCAGAGGGGGTAAGCTTGGATGGATCACCACTCCAGGTAAGTCCTGGGGGTGGGCAGTGGTCTGGGGAGGACGGGGGCTGAGCTTACCAGAAGCAGGCACTGTATAAAGTATACTAGTAAAGCAAAAAAAAAAAAAGACAAAGGTGATCACATCATTTGGACAAAGGCTGACACCCCAGGAATAGTGTCCAGCTCCTGCATTTATGCAGCGCAAGTTCACACTCGAAATGGAGAGCACACTACCTTGGAGCCCCATATCTATGCACGTCTACCTTTGACGGAATTGGCAAGACTGAGAGTATGGTACCTAGAGCCTCACCCCCTACATTTTTTGATACAAAGTTAACCCGAAATTGTACGAGAGTTTTTTCCCTATACTCTAATGATGCTTATGTGAAGTGTATTTTGGCACTATGACTGGAGAACTGCATATTAAGGGAGGTTTGTTAAGTTGATCATTGGCACAGAACTGTATGTTAAGCTTTGCTGAAATACTTTGAATCAGAATCACTAGCAAACAATTGATTTTAAGTGGTATCAAATCATTTTTGGCAAATGCTTAAATCACTGTGATGCCATCAATCTGTCAGCATTCAAGAGATGTGTGTAGCACTTGGACCCCGCACCCCGACAAACACCTACGAGGTCGAAGCACCAGGGTGTTCAACCGGTGGTGACTGTCCTCACTGGCTTTATATAAACCTGCATTATAGCATTTCATTTTGTGGATGGTTTTCTTTTAAGCTTGAAGTTTAGAAGTTCCGGTCACTCACATTCGAGTGAGCTGCAGCTGCAGTAACTAGATGTCTTTTCTGTGTCACAACTGAGTGCTGTTCCTAGACTGGCTTTCCATTTGTGATTTCCCTCGGTGAGTCTTCTTAAAAAATCTGCCAGGTCATTCCTTTTGCCTGGAAGATGCACCGCAGGAGATGTCTGTGTCCAAGGAGCATGCCATGTCCCAGATCCTCACAGCTTCTGTACACAATTTTGAGGATCTTGTTCCTCACCGCTTCTTTATGTAGTACACTGTTGTGGTGGTGTCTGTTCCAATTTAGACAGACTGACCTTGCAGCTGGGAGGAGAATAACTGCATTGCTGGCAACAGTGCCCTGAGCATTAGGAGGCTGATGTACTCCAGGGACTCTTGTGGGCTCCAGATGCCATTTACCGTAAGATCCTGCAGGTAGGCACCCTACTACAGGAGTCATGCATCTGTTGCAAGGACACTTGTTGGTGACTGCTAAATGAAGGAAATGTCCTCTCTGAGGTTACTTCCTTCCACTACTTTAGTGACCTTACCAATGCTTTTGTAACTGGCACTAGTTTTGAGAGTGGTCCCATTTTGAGACCAATTATATCTTAAGTGGTAGTGGATATCTCTCATCTGGAACCTGGCCCATGAAACCACAGCCGTAGATGCAGCCATCTGTCCCAGTAATGGCAACAAATCCCTTAGTTGGCCTGCTGTGAAGGATTCTGCTATAGCTATCAAGCTGCCACTCTGGCCTGTGGCAGGAAGGCTTTCCTCTGCAGGATGTTTAGTTCAGCTCCTATGAAGTCCAGTACCTGAACAGGTTCTATTTGGAACTTCTGCAGATTTATCAAGAATCCCAAACTCTCCAAGGTGCTTTTTACAGTCTGAACAGAGCACTTTGTCTCTTGTTCCATTTTCCCATAGACTAGCCAGGCATCCAGGAAGGGAAAAACCACCACACCTTACATTCTCTGATGTGCAGCCACTGCAACTAAGCACTTTGTGAATACCCTGGGTGCCGAGGTGAGGCTGAAGGGAAGAGCTGCAAACTGGTACTGGCAGTTCCCTAGCTTTAACCCAAGATATTTCCTGTGGGAAGGCCTGACTGGGATATGGAAGTAGGTGTCTTTCAGATCCAGTGATCCCAGCAAGTGCCCTAACTATAAAGATGGTATCACTGTTCTCAGTGTGACCATCTTCAATTTCTCTTTTTTTATATGCTTGTTCAGATACCCAAGATCTAAAATGGGTCACCACTCCCCATTTTTCTTGTGGGTCAGGAAGTACCTTGAGAATAGACCCTTGCCCCACTGAGAAGCAAGGACCTTTTCCACAGCCTTTACTATCAGCAATTTTTCTACTTCCATTTCCGACAGAATACTTCCGATGGGAGAGTGAGCTGGAAAGCTTTTGTGTCCCTGCAGTTTTGGAAATCTCTTGAACTGCAGGGACAAACCTAAGCCCACTGCCTCCAGAACCCACTTGTCTGTAGTAGTGTTCACCAATTCTTGGGAGTAGTGGGCAGTTGCCCCCGCCCCCCTTCCCCCACACACACAGGCAACGGTTGGGAGACCTGGAAAGAATTGTCAGCAGTTTTGCTTTGGCTGAGGCTCAGGCACTGTTGCCAAACCAACCATATGTTTTGTGCCCCTTCTGCCCCTGATGCCCATAAGGGGCATATGTGGCAGGGGTCAGCTTTAACCTAGTTTTGCACTAACCAAAAGGATGAGTTGATTCAAAATTGGACTAACCCGCAGATGGTTGCACTAGCCCACATATATTATAGAAAACTGTGATAATTTATACAGGAAAAAATGCAAGTCAATAAATACTCTGATTATTGCACATTTATCCTGCTCCCTCATTTCTTTCTGCCCTAGTGAAAAAAAAAAAACAGCTATGCAATCACACACAGTGTGCCCCCACCGTTCTGTACCATTGTCTACGCTCTTTCTTTTTTTGCACCCCCTCCCACCGAACCAGAGGATCACAGCAACAGCAAATGCAGGCCTAGCTCTGCACACAGAACAGCCAATCATCATGCACCTCATCACACTCTCACCCCCACCCACAGAACAATGAACAGAGTCAGGCAGAGAAAGACAGTCCGAGCCCCCACCCTGTGATCAACTGGAGACATGCACTACTGGAACTTTTCACGTAGTGTCAAGCAAACCAGGGGCAGATCTAGGATTTCTTTGGGGAGGGGGCTACACAAACCTAGGAGGCTTGGAAAATAAAAACTTTGACATTTTTATTTATACCTATACCAGGCACAAAGTATTGCTTTTAACATGTTCTGCCCAACAATAACATATTTTTAAAACATTGTCCTTTCATCAGCCCAGGGCAAACAGTAACCAGGCAAAAAAGCCCCACCCACCCCTCCCAGAAAAGAGGCTGACAATGGGCAGAATTGTCTAGTCCTCCTTTCCCAGTCAATAAAAACGAACTACCTATACCATCTCTATTTCTATTTAGAAGGATCTGTGCACCCCAGGAATGCCTATTTTAACCATTTGAATTATAGTATATATTTTATGAAGATTTATTTTTGTACCATACATGCCTCAAAGCATTGTTTTTAGGATGAAAGGAGGACTTGGACAAAGAACTACTGGAGCAGATAAGGAGGGTCAGCTGGAAGGGTAGCACCATGATTGTGGGGGGACTTCAATCTGCCAGGGGTAGATTGGAGCACCCCAGCCACCTTGAGTGCAAAGGAGCTGGTCCTTCTTGAGGCTTTCCAGGACAGCTTCTTGGTACAGGTTGTAAACGAGCCAACCAGGGTAGGCAATATTCTGGACCTCTTGCTATCTAATGGCAAGTTTGTCAGAGAGCTGGGGGTGGAGGATCTGCTGACAGGGAGTGACTACCACACAGTGTGGTTCTCAATCAACATGAGCAGGGAGGCAGCCAGGACAGGGACCAAGGTGTTGGACTTTAGGCGAGCTGACTTTGGTAGGATGGGGGTAATAGTGGCCGGGCACCTAACCAGCATCCACCCACACATGGATGCTAACCAGAAATGGGAAGTTATCAAGCTAGGGCTCACAGATGCCACAGGTTCCTGTACTAAGACACAAAGCAAAAAGGCTAGGTCCAATAAAACAAGATGGTTAAGTGGGGAGGTGTTGGAAAAGGCGAGGGCAAAAAGGGCAGCCTTCAGAAGATTCAAGAGATCCAGTCGGGAAAGGATACAGAGGAGTACCTGAAGAAATCACGTGAGATGACCAGAACAGTAAGGGCAGCCAAGGCTTCCAGAGAGCTTAGACTGGCACAGGGTATCAAGGAAGGGGGAAAAGGTCTTCTTCAGGTACATAAAGGAGAAAAGGATCTGCAAAGATCAAATAGTAAGGATTAAGGAGGATGGGGGTGGGCAGAGAGAGGGGCAGAGCAAGCGGAAGTGCTAAATGAATACTTCTGTTCTGCATTTACCTAAGAGAAGGATGAGGCTCTGCCTAAGGGGTTAGGGAGGGTAGACACAGGGGGAGGGGGTGATGGATGGGGAAATCTCAGCAGACAGGGTACTAGAGGGTTTACAGGCACTGAGGGTGGATAAGGCACCAGGCCCGGATAGTATATACCCCTGGGGACTGAAGGAACTGGCAGTGGTCCTGGCAGAATCATTAGCAGACTTGTTCAATACTTGAGAACAGTGTGCATACCTGAGGACTAGAGGATGGCTCATATTGTGCCCCTCCACAAAAGTGGACCCAAGGATGAACCGGGCAACTATAGACCAGTAAGTCTTACATCCATTGTCAGGAAGTTAATGGAGACGGTCCTTAAGGAGAGGTTGGTAACCTTTCTAGAAAGTAATGGTCTCCAGGATGGAAAGCAACATGGGTTTGTCTCTGGCAGATCCTGCCAGACCAACCTGGTTGACAGGGGATGTCCTGTATCTGGATTTCAGCAAGACATTCGATTCAGTGCCACATGGGAGGCTTGTTAGTAAGTTGGGATACCAGGGAGTAGAGACAAAAATGGTAAATTGGATCAAGAACTGGCTGTAAGGGAGGCAACAGAGGGTAGTGATGGGGAGGGGAACTCTCATCTCCAAGGGCTATAATGAGCGGGGTACTGCATGGCTCGGTACCGGTCCAGGTGTTTGACATTTGCATTGCCAACATCTTGCATGGCATTAAGAACAAAACTAGTCTCTCTGCAGATGACATGAAGATTGGTGCAGTGGTGGATGACACAGTAGGGTGGTAGGGGCTGCAGGATGATCTGGCTAAACTCAAGCACTGGTCAGGACACATGGCAGCTGGGATTCAATGCTAAGAAGTGCAAAGTCATGCACTTGGGAGCAAGGAACCCAAGGAGGTGTTATCAGTTGGGAGGGGTACAGATAGCCATTACAGAGGAGGAGAAAGATGTTGGGGTGATAATAACAGGGCAAATGAACCACTCAGCACAGTGCAGGAAAGCAGCAGCTAAAGCCAATAAGATGCTGGGATGTACTGCTAGAAGAATCACCTCCAGGAGAGGGGAGGGGAGGTGATCCTGCCAATGTACAGGTCATTGGTGAGGCCGCACCTGGAGTACTTCATGCAATACTGGTGCCCATACTTGAAGAAGGATGTGAAGTTACTGGAGGGGGTCCAGCACAGAGAAACAAGGATTATCCTGGAATTGGAAGACAATCCCTATGAGGAGAGGCTTAGGGAGCTTAACATATTACCTGGAGGAGAGTAGGAGGAATGGGGGGGATATGATAGAGACTTTTAAGTATATTAAGGGTATAAACAAGACTGGTACAGAGGGGATTTTTAAATTAAGGGGTGGGAGAGACATGAGAGGGCATGGTCCAAGATTGGAGGGTGGAAGATTCAGAATAGAAATGAGGAGATACTTCTTCACAGAAAGGGTGGTGTCTATGTGGAACGAGCTGCCCGAGGAGGTGGTATCCTGCAAGTCAGTGGGTAGTTATAAAACGGGATGGGACAAAGTGAGGGGGAGGGTCACCATTATGGGGGTATGGAAGTGAGGGACAGCTGCAGTGTAATGTTTGCTAGCTGCACATTCAAGCCGACTTGATAGATCATATGGTCTGTATCTGCTGGCAGTTTCGTATGTTCATATGACATACTGGGTGATTAAAGAGCAGCTGACGCCTTTAGGATGGAGGAAGTCCAGAAAAGGGCAACTAAAATGATGCAGGGTTTACACCAGAAGCCATACGAAGAGAGACTAAAGGAGCTTAATATGTATACCCTCAAGGAAAGGAGGGACAGGGGGACATGATAGAAACTTTCAAGTACAAGGGAATCAACTAAGTCCAAGAGGGTAGCATCTTTTAGAAAAAGAGAAGTGCAAAAACAAGGGGGCACAATTTGAAGATCGAGGGGGTATGGCTCACGGGCAACGTGAGGAAGTATTTTTTCATGAAGAGGGTGGTGGATGCATGGAACGGCCTTCCTGAGGAGGTCATGGGTTCAAAAACAGTGGGGGATTTCAAGAATGCATGGGACAGACATAAGGCAGTTCTGGTGGGGGGTAGAAGTAGGCTGTTGTTAACTAGGATCTGCATCTTATCCAATAGGTAGGGAAATGGGCAGACTAGGTGGGCCAAACAGTCCTTATCTGCTGTCAAAGCCTATGTTTCTGTGGATAAGGGTCTGATGGATGGCACTAACGTAGTCTGCAGCTCATCAAACAGGTAGGGAAATGGGCAACTAGGTGGGCCAAACAGTCCTTATCTGCCGTCAAAGTCTATGTTTCTGTGGATAAGGGTCTGGATGGATGGCACTAATGTGGTCCATTAAGAAGAGCTGGGGACCCCTACACCTACCAGTAATGGAAGTTGTGCGTCTACTGATGGTCATTTCAGAGTCTGGTCTACAGTGGTGTCCAGGGAAAGTGCAGAGTTGGGAGACTGAGAGAGGAGATGCAGCAGCTGTGGAGAGGCTGAGATAAAATCCACCACCTGCAGGGCAGACCCTACATACCTCCTTGCATTTTGTCACTGAAATGTTGGACACAGACACTCAATGTAGAGAAATGAGCAGCAATGGTCTTAATAATGTGGGACAAATCATCAGACAAAGACAAAATTAGAAAACTGGAAGCTAGTGATTTAACAGCACTCTACTCTTGATTACAGCCTAGATATTAGCTGACAGTCCTAACAATGGGGTGAGCTTGACTCACACGGAGTCTTTTGTGGCATCCCCCTCTTGTACTGCCAGATTACTGCAGCTCTTAAAGAGCAGCTGACGCCTTTAGGAAAACTTCATAAAACATAATGTTCAGACACAGTTCAGCTGTTATTTCATATATTTTCTATATATTTCTACAGATTTCTCCTCTTCATTATTTATTAGTGAAGAAATTCCCATAAAACAATATCTGTATCCCTCAGACTTCATTTGCCTCTATAGCTTATTCCCTACTTGAAATCATAATGATCTGTTGTAACATCACAGTACGTTGCCATGGAAACAAGTGTGATGTCACACGAAAAGTATTATGACATCAGATTGAGAAGAAACAATAGGAGCTGTTGAATGGTCAAGGAACAACAATCCTGTTTTAGGCATATCACCTCAGTAATAAATAATGGGGATAAGAAATACAAAGTTAATGAGAAATTTAAGATGCTTTGTATCCAAATATTAAGTTTTGCAAAGTTCTTCTTGAGGCGTCCGTGGCTCTTTAATGAGCTGTTAATCACACCAGGCCATCTGGAGCACTGAGGAAGACTGGCATGAGGACTAGAGGCAGCTAAAGAAGAGACTTTTTCAACTTCCTTGACATGGAAATTCTGCACTTTTTAAAATGGACAAGTAGATGGTTAGCTGTACTAGTCCTGATCAATTTGCACCAGGCCCTCGGCTAGTAAAACAATGTTAAAATCAATCCTGATATGAGGTATAGACTCCAATGAAGTAATTCCTGCCTCTGCCTCCCCTTCCATAGGGCCAGTAGGAGGAACAGGGCTTTTCCTTCTGTTACTTCTGTAAGTGGTTTTGTATTCACCCACTTGTTTCATATATGCCTTGGTTTTGTAACCAAAAATAGAATTTCTCTCAAGGGAGAAATCCATAGCCTTCATATGGGTATCCTGGGAAAGGATGGTAGTCCTTAACCAGGAAAATCTTTTTAAGGACACTGCATGAGCTAGAAACTCTAGCTACAGTGTCATTAGTGTCCACAGCACTGTAAAAAGGTACTCAGTGGCATCTAGGGCTGATCTTGTTGTGGCAATCAAGTCCGGTGCCAACTCATGATCTACTTTATCAGTAGCTACCAGAATTGTGTTCCACAATGCTTTCTGGTACTGTACTATATGTGCAGAATAAGCTACCTGCCTAATGAGTAGGGAAGCTGAGGTATAAACTTTCTTGGCCATAACATATAAAGTATTGGGTGGTGTGTGTAATGAGAATTTTACACACACCAGAGGTGTCGGATGCCACATAAACCCCGAGAGTGAAGCTCGTGGGGTTTATTTTAGCATCCAACAGCAAGGGTGTGTGTAAAATTCGAGTTTTGCACACCACCCCGTATTTTATTTTATATAATTGCTGGGTTTTACTTTCTCAATACAGCAATTATATAAAATAAGTATCCTTCTGGAGTGGCCATGGTCCAGTTCACTTTTAGCGCAGTCGTTCTGTTGCACTTTTTTTTTCTGTTCCCACTCCCCGCCATGTTTAGTGAAGGGTAGTTTATTTTTTTTTAAAGGTAAATTACTTCTGTCTTTGTTATAATGGTGGTGTGGCATTGGCAAGGAGGCAGGGTAGTAAGCGAGCAGCAAAAAACCTGGAAGAGTTGCAGGCGGTGTATGTGCAGAGGGAGGAAAACCTGGCATGCATTTGCCATTATAAACACTCCTTTATGGGTTTCCATATGGGTGAAAGCGAAACCCATTAATTATATCCAAATTTTTTTGGAGTCCTTTTCTGGGGTCTTTGCAGAAAAGGGTGACTTTTGCTCTCTCACAAGCAGCAGTCTGGACTACACCTTGATGATCAGGGTGGGTATTCAGGTATTCTGCCTCCTGTCTGACCAGCTGATATTTTCAATTTTATTTTTAATCAATGGCTGCAGTTGAAGTAGGTGCAGACATGGTTTCTGATATGACCTTAGGTGATTTATGTATGGGGACTAGCAACCTCCTTGAAGGTTACTGTGGCAAGATAAGGCCATATCTTATTGTTTTAGTCATGTTGTATATATGTTTATGTATATACTGCAGAGACGCCCATGGTGGCTAGAGTAAGTGTAAGGGATCATGGGTACAAGTACATGGGCCCTGTAGAATTATGTTGCAACTCCCTGTAGAATTATGCTTCAAGGATGGAACTAGCAGAGCCATTAGCAGAACTGTTTAGTGTGTCTCTGAGCACAGCAGAGGTTCCAGAAGACTGGAGAAGGGCTCAAGTGATCCCGCTCCACAAGAGCAGCAGCAGGGAGGAGGTAGGGAACTACAGACCAGTCAGTCTTACCTCAGTAGTGGGCAAGATTATGGAGGCACTCCTTAAGGAGAGGACAGTGCAACACCTGAAATCCATAGGAGCACAGGATCCAAGACAGCATGGGTTTATAACAGGACGGTCCTGTCAAACTAATCTCACAGATTTCTTTGACTGGGTAACCAGAGTGGTGCACCAAGTGGGTGCAGTTGCTGTCTTCTACCATGACTTCAACAAAGCTTTCAATACTGTTCCACGTAGAAGATTGATTAATAAGCTGGGTAGACTCGGGTGGGTCCGAGGTTGGTCAACTGGGTGACAAACTGGTTGGCAGGCAGAAAACAGAGAGTGGTGGTTAATGGTATACAGTCAGAAGAGATGCAAGTCACAAGCGGGGTACTTCAGGGATCAGTCCTGGGGCCAGTCCTCTTCAACATCTTCATCAGTGACATTGCAGTTGGAGGGTAAGGTTTGTCTGTTTGCAGATGACACCAAGATCTGCAACAGAGGAGATGATCCAGATGGGATGGGCCGAATGAAGAGATCTGGATAAACTGGCAAAATGGTTAGAAGAGTGGAAACTGGGGTTTAACACAAAGAAGTGCAAGATCATGCACGTAGGGAAGGGAAACCCTGAAGTTACCTATAGGTTGGGAGAGGAGTTGCTGGCAATCACAAGGGAAGAAAGAGACTTGGACATCATCACTACAGATGACCTGAAATCATCCAAGCAAACAACAAAAGCAGTCGGTAAGGCTAGAGGGATGTTGGGGTGTATTAGTAGGAGTATCACAAGTCATAAGAGGGAGGTAATAATCCCTCTTTACAAGACACTGGCTAGGCCCCATCTGGAGTACTGTGTGCAGTACTGGAGGCCGCAGCTGCACAAGGACATTAACAAAATGGAGGCAGTCCAGAGAAGGGCAACCAAAATGGTGCAGGGACCGCATCAGAAAACATATGAAGACAGATTAACGGAGCTCATTATGTATACCATAGAGCAAAGGAGGGAGAGAGGTCATATGATTAAAGCATTCAAACATCTTATGGGCATTAACAAGGTAAAAGAGTCTAACATGTTTCAATATTAGAAAAATAGCAGGACAAGAGGACACAGCATGAGATTAGAGGGAGGCCGATTAAGGGGTAATGTGAGGAAGTTCTTTTTCACAGAAAGGGTGGTGGATGCTTGGAACAGCCTATCTCAGGAAGTGGTGGATAAGAAAACAGCACAGGGCTTCAAACAGGCATGGGATAGGCATAAGGGAGCAATACAGATAAGCATGAATAGATAGGCCATTGACAGAGTAAAGGCCTATGGCACATTCATAAGGTAGAAAAAATGGGCAGACTGGATGGGCCTTGTGGTCCTTATCTGCTGTCAACTTCTATGTTTCTATGTTTCTTGTTACTGAGCAGCAATCTGTCAGCTACTAGCCAGGGGCTAGAGTTAATTAAATTATTTATAAGGAGACAAAAGAATAATTAAGCAGATCTGGCAAGCAGGTAGGTCCATTTGTGTCTGAATGGACCACAGCATCCACAGGAGTCTGGATGTTTGGCCTTCCATTGTCTCTGCAAGGCTGCAATGACTTAATCTTGTTACCAGCTGAACTGGCTACCATTTAAGTAAATAACTGTATTGAGTGCAGCTTAACTACAGCAATCTCCCAGGGAGGCTGGATGTTCCCCCAGAACACTGGTTTAAACTGGTTGACCTCTGAGGTTTTTTTTCCCTCTCATAATCAGAACTGCATATTTGTGTTTTGTAATAAAATACTAAAATCTGATTGGTTGTGTAGCCATAGAAACAGAATACTAGCCAATCGCAGGGCAAGCCACTGTCCACTGGACCTGCCCTTTTGAAACCCCTTAAAACAAGAATGCAGAGGGGTATCTGAGCCTTTCAGCCTTCAGCCTTCTTGGCATTTGGGACCCTGCTGTCTGCTTGGAGAGAGGAAACAATTTCTCCTGGACAAGAGTCAAGACTTCAAGCTGCTACTTCTAAAGGACTCTTTGCACCTCAAAATTCAGCAACCTAAGGACACTAAGGTAGAACTTTAAAACTAGAATTCTCAAAGTTTAGGTTTTTTTGTATACTTTCCATTTTATTTTCCATATCCTGTAACCAAGGTTTAAAATTATTTGTCTTTTATGTTGTTTACTGTTTTTTTTTTTAATTTAATTAGTAAAGCCTCAGGCTTATTTTAAAATAATTTTATGTTGTTTGTGTGTGCTGGTCGTTCAAATGATACTACATCTGTATAACTGTTTTAAGGCCAAACGCTACTAAAGTGAAGTACCACTAGGGACTTTGTGATGAAAGGAAGGGAGGAAATATTAAGGATCTCAGCAGCAGCTTATGGGGGGGTTGAACTGAGTTCTGCATTTCAGGGGAAAGACAAGGCCCCCTGAAGCCTATACACATCTGTGGCTTTCTGGTTTGTGTGCAGTGGCTGAGAGGGTTCTACCCCAGAAACAGGGCCAGTCTTAACCATTCTGGGCCCCTGAGCAGCCCCATCAGGCCCCACCACTCCATTCCCTGTGCCCCCCCATCTAACATTTATACCCAACTAATCCTCCTGTCCTGTATTAATAAAGAAGTACCAGGTCTACTAGTTTAACCAGCATCTTTTAATTAATGCCATTAAATGCACTGAATTACTTGACTTCACCATTGGAAATTATTCTGACTGAGCCTGGAGTAAGAACTTAAGTACGGTACTACTACCATATTCATTTCTGTAAGGATAGTGACATCATCACTGGACACTCACACATCCGATAATCTGATTTGCAAACAAGTTAAACAACTTAACTTTTCTGGAGATGTGAGAGAGAATAGTGAGGATTATCATGGGGCACCAGTAAGGTTGCCACCTGTCAGGAATTTTACCTGGTAATCAGGTTTTCAGGGTCCCTATTAGGACATCTGGTTTTGCTCTGTGCTGGTCAGGTTTTTGAGCTATTTTGAGTGCTCACATACCATTGAAATAGATTTCGTCATATAATTCATTGTTTCTGCTACATGTCCAGTTTACAAATTCTCTTGTCAATATAACACTTTGTTTGTGAAAGCAGTCAACCTGAGAGGTGCAAAATATTGCAATTAGCACTTACTGCCATTAGCACTTATGAAGGGCAGCTGCAGAATAAGGGGTGCTAGCTGCACATTCGAGCAGACTTGATAGACCTCTAGGCCTTTATCTGCTGGCAAATTTTGGATGTTTGTATGTTCATATTTAACCTAATCTTTTCTACTGCATCTTAAAGTGGTATAGCAGCAAAGCTGCCCCCACCTTTTGCAACAGCAACAGAGCCAGTTGTCTTCTACTTTTATTTCCTGGTAAACATTTTCATCTTTAACAGAATTTAAGCATTTTTAAATGTTTTTAATTTTTTTCCCTCAAGAAAAAAAAATATGGGCCCCTCCTCAAGGTGCAGGGGCACAGCTTGCACCTAGCTAAGGCTGGCCCTGCCCAGGAACACAGACTCGAGGCTGTATTTGTATCCCCTCACATGAAGAGAGGGTGCCCTGGGATTGTCTGGCATATGTTCAATTGTGAAACAGCGAGCTTGCTAAACAGATGGCGAAAGTGTATCCCTGACCCTGTGGAGGGGTTGTGGGATGACAGATGGACCAGACACCGAACTTCAGGTTCAACACACAATCTCTGTGTGTTGTTTATTCAAAATTCAAGAAATAAGCTTCTGCAATGCCATATTGCTTCTTCAGTACATCAGTTTGCAGCCACAGACTATGAATGTCATTTCTCTGCACTTATGACACTGATCTCTGATCCAATTCACTAGTTGAGATGCAACCACCATCCCTCTGCAGGCCCTATTTGCTTACATAGTGGGGGATCAAAAGGAAAAAAACAAAACAAGCTATAAACAAAGAACCTCAATGCAGAATCACTGAGAGAAGAGTTACGCCAAAAGGCACTGGCAACAAATCAAGTTTTAAAGAAATACAACATCATACATACTTCCATAATGCAATGCATCATGGGATGCATGCAAATCACCATGACATTTCTGGCTTGTTAAGTTTATAACAATTTACATGCATTTTAAATAGCACAACTAGTTTAATTTCTATAATAGACACCTAGTACTTTTTACCATTATCAAAACGCCAAGTGCCATGGTATTTTCAACATTTACAGGTTTCATAAACACAAGGTACAGAGTATACATTAAGGTATTTCATAACATAGTGTTATTAAATATTATACAATGGCAAGAACATTTCCTGGACTCTGATTGGTCAGTGTGTGCCTGAGACAGTGATATTACACAATAACATCACTGTGTTGATTTTTTGGATGATTATATGGATTGTATGAATTTTTTTTTTCAGAAACAAAGATATACTGCCTCACTAAAAAAAAAAATTATTTTTGTTTTGTGTAACATCGAGCCATTGTGTAATTGCAATAAGGCACTCCAAGGTGTGTGTTATTGTGTAATAATGTCACTCCTGGGGTGGTGGAAGCGAACCACCCCAGGAGTGACGTTATTACATGATAACACACACCTTGTCGTGCCTTATTGCTTAATTAAATCCAACAATGCTAAACACAACCTTTTTTTACATTTACTTGGAGGTCACCACAATAACCTCCCTGTACGAGGACCTGAGAGGTAAAAGGAAAATCAAAGAGGGCACTATAGCATAGTCAAGAGAGGGAGAAGGTGGTGCCCACAGGTGGCCAACCTTATGGACTAGAAATAGTAAAGGATAGATTAGGCTTAGAAATAGAAGAACTGTTGCAACAGATTTAAGAAAAGGTTGGTCCTCAAGAGTGGCAGGAGCTCCCGGTCACAGACCCCCGTCACTGAAGGGATTCGCTGTGATGTAGAGAGAAATCACACCCCACGGGAGTGGGCTGCCGACAGGGTTATCCCCATCTATCCATAAATTCACCATCCTCTTCATACTCCTCAGTTTCTCAAAGTGGAATGTTGAGAGTATTGAGCATTTGTCTGACAAATAAGGAAAAGAGAGGTACTGTGCTCATTACACCATGGATGAGAGCCAAAGTCTTGCTGAGGTGCACCCTCTGATTCCATGGGATCACCTTCCTCCTCTTGTACATAGTACTCTTCATTCTCTTCCTTCTCCTCCACAGGCAGATCAGTTGGAGTCTGAGCCGGGATGGGGGGGGGGGGGCACTTACATTATTGAAATTTCCCATAGCCTGAAAAAATAAATATCACATCTTTGATATGTCCTCAGATGACAGAATTATTTCTGTGTCATCTGCCTGCTCCATTCTCCATTCAGGAGGCATGGCAGTGACATTTTTTCTTTTATTTTCTTTTTAGCAGCCAATGTTTCCTGTGTCTACTCGGATACTTTTTTTTAAATTTTTGCCATCAACTGATTCAGGGTTCCCCTTTTGGACATCATAGTACCTAATCCATCCTTACTATGCCTTTCAGATGGCTGAGCAGTGCTAGCTTTTTTTCTTGTCACCCTTTAGAGTAGTTGATGCTGCTGCTGCTGAACATGATGAGACAGACCCTTCTGATGCATGCTTTCCACCATCATTGGGAACTCCCTCAGAGCCTTTTTTGTTATTCTTTGGTGACAAGAAAGCAGACTAAGAGGTTTTATAGCAAAAAACAGTACAGGACTCACAGTTAACCAAGCTGTGGTCTGGACCCCAGCACTTTAAAACAGAGCTTATGGCAGTCTGCCTTTGCCAGGAGCTGGAAACAATTTCTACAATTTTATTTTTCCAATCATAATGTATGCTCTTTCAGCAAGGATAGGCTAGACTCTCCTCTATAATGCTCAGCTGAACCCCACCCACCCCAGGACTTAGCAGCTGGCCCAAGTATCCCAACGAGGCAGGGTCAGGAGACGGATGGCTGTTCTCCCCTCCCCAAAGTACAATTATCCAGGTGGTGAGGTGGGTAAGGGATCAGTGGGCAAGGCCTTATGAATGCCTGCCCTACCACCATTCTCCTCCATAATTTTTTCCCAGGTCCCATTTCTGGGGTGCGCAGATTGACGTGCATATAGGGAGGGATGCCACAGAGTTCCACAGAACCTCCCACTACTGCTGCTCCCATCCTGCACTGCCACCAGGACTCCACCTGGCAGTAGTCTTTCAGTGGAGCCAGTGGTCCTCCTTCCCCGTGAAAGGAGAGCAGTCCCTTGGACACTGAACCCTCTCTCTCCCTGGCTGACCCTCAGTGTCCCGTGCTCATTCCCGAACATGGGTCACCAGTACGTTGTGAGGTGCGGCATCCAGTGCCTCAACCCTCATCGCCACCAGGCCATCTATTTTTTTTTACAGTTTTTTAAAGAGCTAGTGTAACCAAAACAGACAGGAAAATGATGCACATTTTAAGTTAGTCAGTTAGTTGTAAATTTTTTATTTCTGAAGTATTTTTCTTTTTCCTCTTGCTCATTAAAAAGTTTTTTATCTGATAATATTATGTTGGATGTGTGGAACAGCTCTCAGCCTGGCAGCTGACATATCTATCTGTAGTCCCCCCACTACATCATCAGCATTGTGATCTCACTGATAGTGACATCACAGGTGTTTGACCTAGCAGCTACTGTGCGGCTGTTTCTAAGCAGCAATGAAGTCACACTTAGTGAGATGACAATGCTGATGATGCAATGGGTGAAACAGAGCTAGGTATGTCAGCTGCCAGGCAGAGTGGCTGTTCCACACAGTACACCTACTGACATCAGGTAAACAATCTTCTAATTAACCAAAGGTAAAAGGAAAATTACCTTAGCTATAAAAGGTAATAGTTGACTGCTTTTAAAAACTAATATTAGTTTTAGGCAGTACACCAGCTCTTTAAGCCTGAGGATCCCCTAGGTCTTGCTAACATGCCAAATTAGAGTGATCCTATTAAATAATTCAAAGCAACTCCAAAAAAACATAACAGTAAGAGCCCAGTATTAAAAAATAAGTACATTCTCCTAACACAGAGGAACAAGGATTTAACTTGAACACTTAAAATACTTCTAACTAAACATAATTGTTTAAAATAGTGTAAATAAATGGCTGGAGCCCCAGCGATACTGGAGCTTAACTAAGGGCGATTGCTCTCACCAGGTGGAGAAACAAATCTGGTCAACTGCCAAAATGAAGGTGGCTGCACATTTTTTTGAATCAGTATTCTATATTCTGCTAATTAGAATAAGATTCTGATTCCAGCGCATCTGTCTCCTAGGAGATGATGCTTGCAGTGCAATCACAAGGACACAGTCAGCTTTTTTTATGATTTCCAGTGTATCTATAGTGTAGGTCACCTGTGCTCTTGTAGAAACTCTCTGCTCACAAAATCTAAAAATGCCAATAGATCTACTTAAAAGTAACAGGTATCCTGTGTTTATGGCATAAATACACTTGTGTCAGTTCACTCTTAATGACTACCACCGATGCTTCTGAGCAACCAGGAGGTGATATGATGCTGCAGCCATAGTGTACACTTGTTCACAAATGAGTCTGGATTTTTCTGAGGCATATGAGTAAAACACCTAGTCTGTTTCAAAGTTCTTGATTGTGCTCAATAAAGTTATGCTCGTTTCAAAATGAGCATTCTGACCATTTTAATGTAGTGCTTGAAAATTCAAGCTGGGACTCCGAGCATGTACAGAGTCCCAGCTTGAATTTTCAAGCGCTGCTTTAAAATGGTTAGAGTGTTCATTCTAAAACAAGTATAACTTTACGGAGCACAATCAAGAACTTTGAAACAGACTAGGTGTTTTACTCAGATGCCTCAGAAAAATCCAGACTCGTTTGTGAATGAGTGTACACCACGGCTCCGGTGCCACATCACCTCGTGGACACACGGGAGCATCAGCTGCAGTCATTCAGGGCACACTGACACAAACATATTTTTGCCATAAATGAGGGATACCTCTTAAGTAGATCTATTGGCATTTTTAGATTCTGTGAGCAGAATAGTTTCTACAAGAGCACAGGTGATCTACTCTGTGGATACACTGGAAATCATTAAAAAAAAAAAAACCTGACCGTGTCCCTTTAAGGGAGGGATTTTTGAGGTTAGAATATAGTCTATTTCTCGTCATTCTCCTAAAAAGCACAATAAAAGTGCTCAACAATGTTTAAAGATATTTAAAAATGTCATTTATATAGCATATGAAAAATTTCAAATTTGACCTTTTTGTATTTTGGCAATGTACCCCTACAGCTCTCCCATACAGCATACATGCTACTACATGAAAATGTTCACAATATGATAACATTGAAAAAAAACAACATTTTTTTCTTAGTCTTCTTTGTGGCCAGGACAGCTCCCGTAAGCCCTACCTCCAGTTATCATACGATGGTGATGTGGCATCTGGTTTTGGTTGTATGGGAGGGACTCTACATGTCACACATTTTTTGGGGTGAAGAGGGGGAGATGGGGTAGTGGACTGAAAAACTGACTTTTGAAAACATAACTGCATTATATCCTGGTATATTGTGAAAAACAGTTATTGTGATACAGGAAATAGACACAGTCTCAGTGTCATCAGTGGAATTATTGTGGTTGTCGGAAAAACAGTCATTGTGACATCCCTACCATGTAGTACCACTAAGTCAGTCATCTGGATAGGAGAGAAGGCAAGATGCTGTCTTTGGGCCATTTATTTTCCATTTTAAAAAATAGCTAAGTTTATCTGGCTAAATCTTTAAAATCAATTCTGCCAAAACTTAAAGCAACTCAGCATATTTTGAATTAGAATTTGGCACAAGTTAGCCTTAAGTAGGTTTTGTACACAGCAATTTGACTGAAGTAGAGAGTTTTATATAAAATATTGGCACCGAGGGGGGTTTTTACACACAGAAGTGGCTCAAAGAAGGGCTAAATTTAACAATCTTTTTAAATGCCGATGTCTGTTTTTCCTCCTGATGACGCAGTGATACTGCGAAACAAATCGAGGTTGTTCTCTGAGCTACAGGTGGTTTGTTATTTTGCATCAATAAAGCCTATTTTGCATGTAGTCAAATAGTGTCAGTGTTTGCTGTTTCTTGGAAACTCAAACAACAGAGGGCAGTATATATCATGCCTATGGTATGCAACACATGCCCCCATCCATTCATTCTCTTCTGGGCAAAACGCTGATGGCCAATTCCACTTTTCTGTCGGTTTTCCATTCTCATGGAAAATCATAGGCTCCAATGTCTTCTCCACCAGTAATTATGTAGCTCCACAGCCAGCTGTCAGAGAATGATTTAGTGTCAGGCAGTCCATGCCTCCTCCCGGAATCAAGTGCATCACCTCCACAGCATATTCAACCCCTGCTTATCCCAGGGCAAGTCAACACATGCATGCTTTAGTCCACCCATCTGTACAGAGGGTAAAAAAGCAGAACACTATGAAAATGAGATACTGAATCTCAACTTTCACCTTTCATAACTTCTTCCTAGTACATCACATCAGGGAAAAACACTAGAGATGAAGTTACCCTAGACCTGATAATCTCAAACTGTTGTTTCATCGAAGAAATACGAGTTGAGACCCCTTCCCCGAGGTCAGACGGTCACAGCACTGTATGGTTTAACATAAGTCACTGGGCACAACATCCCAGGACCAAGATGCATGTGCTGGAGTTCCGAGAGATGAATTCTGAGAGGATGGTGGGATTATTGCAGGTTAATCTTGATGGGGTGGAAGCAAAACAACAAGTTGGTTACTCTAACCTCTATCGTGGGGAAGTTACACAAGTCTATCATTTATTTATTGAAAACTTCAGAAATTACCTTTGAGCACAACTACTCATTTACAAAGGTTCCATGTCAAATACACAGTCACAAAACATTACAAGTACAATAAGCAGTTCCAGAGGAAACGCAGTTGAGTCTGATTCAAAGAACTTAACACAGAACAGTTGCATATTTTTTTTAAGCTTTAACATTTATTAGATTTGTAATTGAATTTGAAATACAGTCAATAGCTCTCCATATGGTATACAGTCCATATAAATACAAAGCCAGTGGGACAAAAGGCCCCTTAATCACAGGGTAATCAGAATGCATCAACATATTATTGATACAACATCAGGGGGATATCAAAATAGTCTATATAGATAGGAAAAAAGCTGAAGTTGTGATAAGTAATTGACACCAAGCCCATGAGCAGCATGGATGTGTACTAAAAGTCTGCATCCTAAAAAGAGACCCAACATTGAACTACCCCATTTAGGGGAACGTATTGCATGCTAGTCTCCTAAATATGATCAATAAACTTTGATGAAAGGTGCACTCTTTTAACAAACAAAACATCATAGAGAAACGTTGTTTAGGAACTACATTAACTGTGAGTTAATATCCCCATGGAATTAAAAGGCATGAAACTTTTGGTGGACCCCCCCCCAACCTGCCAAAAGCAAGGGATCAATTTGAAGGAGACCTCCAAGTGGGAGGCATACCTATAAAATCTGGCAACAGTTATAACAAGAACATTTAATTTGCTTCACAGTTTGTAGGATACATGCAAAGACTGTCAAAGACAAAGGTGTGGCAAAAAGTCATAGGGAGAGAGGCAAAGTCAAGTTACTTGTCCTGACCCATCGCCATCCTCAATACTCTCCCCACCCTCCGCAGTTTGTTGCTGAAGTTCTGCTTTTACCCTTTCAGCCCAGTTTTGAAAAAAATCCATACAGATCACTGTGTAAAAACCCACAGCTTATACACAGAGGGAAACGGAACATTTTAATCCTTACAACTGCATTGGACTGCAAAGGCAGACAGCAAAGATCTCTTAATAATAAACTTTGGGGGGGAGGGGGGATTCAGCAGTGTATCAGGCAGTCCATTTATCCAATTAGCAGCTCTGACAACAAATGACCACTTGCCCAGCTGAGTATGCCGGAAACAACAGTAGGCTTAAGGGCATTCCTGGCCACATTCCTAGTGTTGTATTTCTTGGAGATGGTGCAGAATCAATTTGTTAAAGTAGGGGATATTAGGTCCAGGATTTCCTTTTGGCTAGCAAACTGGTCTGGAACTTTATTCTGCTAGGAAAGGTTGCCAGTTAGTGAGTGTGTAAAGGGTGCAACTATGAGCACAGTTATCTGCACCAAGTACAGTGCAATCTCAATCTAATGAACCCCCATTACATAAACATCCTTGTCTAATGAACTTATAGCATGTCTCCAGAGTTGAATACAATGAATGTTTTAATCCCTGTTTTACGAACTCCCAATTAGCCAAACTAATTTCATGCCTCCCAAGCAGTTTAGATAATCAAGAATGTACTATATAAAGCAGCACACCATATTACAGATCAGCTTTACTGTTTAACACCATGTCACAGGCAGCTGTGTAGACCATAATCTATAAGTGACAGAATGGTGCTGCCACAAAAAGGCATCTAGCATCCCTAGTGAGACTGTTCCAGTTACAGTACAGGGCACTCAGTCTATTTTTAACTATGGCCACCAGACTGTCAACACAGACGGCAAAAAAATAAGGTGTCATCCAGACTTACTCCAAGGTATTTGAAGGTCTCCACCTATTTAAGGTTTTGTCCTTGGCCATTTCGGATGACAAAGGGTGGAACTTTCCTCTTCTGTGGGAGATGTACAGATTTTTTTTTAGTCTTTGGTAACCAGGTAAGGTACATAGATGTTGTCGGCAGATAAGAGCCTTCGGCCCACCTAGTGTGCCCATTAAGGCTAGTAACTTTGCTTCTTCAAGCTTTCCTGAAATTAGGTTGAACCCCTCCTCCAACTACCAGTATCCTTCTATGTCTATCCCATGCATTCTTAAATTTGGTAATTGCTTCTGCCCCTACCACCTCTTCCGGCAGGCTGTTCCATTTGTCCACCACCCTCTCCATGAAGAAGTACTTCCTCATGTTCCCTCTGAACCTCCCTCCAGTTTCATCCTATGTCCACTCGTGTTTGAGTATATTTTTCTTTGAAAATTTGTATTCTCTTGCACCTTATTCTTTCCTGTGAGGTACTTAAATGTCTCAATCATGTCTTTCTCCTCTCCTTCAGGGAGTACATATTTAAGTCCTTCAGCCTATCCTCGTAGGGTTGGTGATGTAATCCCTGCACCATCTTAGCTGCCCTCCTCTGAACCACCTCCACCCTATGTCCTTATTCAGGGAAGGCATCCATAACTGGACACTGTACTCTAAGTGTGAAATACTGTACTCTAAGCTAGAGAAGAGCATAGTCTGTCTTTTTGTAACGGAGGACCAGTTTGTTGTTGGAGAACCAGCTTTCTATTGACCTAAAGTTAGTTTGTTGAGCAGCAATAAGACTGTCAAGGTCAAGGTTTTTGGAATACATTACTGCATCAACAAAATAGAGGAGATGCTGGCTGGGGCCAAATAGACCTTAAATATCATCAGGTAACAGACAGAGAAATTCCTTCAAGCTAATGACTTACCTGACAGAAGGCAGCACAGCTTTGTTAAGAGGAGGTCATGGCAGATGAACCTCGTTGACTTCTCTGACTCAGAGTTGCAGACAGTGGACAAAGGCCTGGCTGCGGATGTCCTATCCTTGGAGTTCAGTAAGGACTTTGACTAGTTCCAGACAGAAGGCTTGTAAAGAAGATGAGGGACCTGGGAGTGAGAGCTCATCCACTTAGATACGCAACTGGTTGAGGGAGAAGACACAGACAGTGGTAAGCAGATCTCACAGAGTGGGGGAGGGGGTCAAGAAGATGACAAGTGGGGTGCCAAAAGGTTAGTTTCTGGGACTTGTACTCTTTAATTTTTAATCAATAATCCACAACAGGGTGGGTTACGCTGGGAATTACATTATGTCTGTTGCAGTTTGGAGTGGGTTATTGTAAAAATACAATTTTAAAATATGACAAAGGCAAAAAAAAAAGCAATGTTTTAAGTGTGTTTTACTGATTTGTATAGCAATATTCTTTTTCCCTTGTCAACAGAGCTGTGTTTCTAGGTAAAATATGCAAACAGCCCCCCACACACACACACACATGACATTCTGGGATTTTTTTTTGTTTGTTTGTTTTGTTCATTTTGCTGGGAATTGGATGTTTGTTTTTTTACATTTTTCTTATTTTTTTTGTTAGAGAGAGAGCATGATGCCAGCTGTGAGTGGCTCTTTTAGACAGCGAGTGTGATGGGAACTGTAAGCGACTTCTGCACTTTAGCCTGGCAGACAACGTGGTGCTAGTGGTCAGCAGCTGCCATGTGCTGTCGGAACAGAGAGGTATGAACTGCTGAACTTAGTGATCTGGAATAATCTGTAGTCAGTGGCCAATTTGTGAGAGAGGAAAAGAGAGAGATAGCTGACCAGTTCACAGACAAAGAGACAGTGCACAGATGAGAGAGAGAGAGAGAGAGAGAGAGAGAGACAGAGAGGGACACACACACAGCATGTTAGATGGAAGAGAAGAAAAAAATTACTCACCATAGTAATGTTACCGCTTAAGGGATCCCTCATTATGTTTACACTTTATGCAGCCATCTCAGCCTAGAGTGATGCCCCTATGCAAATTCCCAAATTTGGTATGGAGGTCCAACTCTGCAACCATGCTCCACTCTGGCCGTTGCTCAGCTGTTTCCATGCCACAGTGGAATGGTGGCTAGTGAAACTAGCTAAAAAGCTACCAAAAATATTTTTAAACAATTTAAAGAACACCAAACAAATTGAGAGCAGACTTGAGAACAGATCCATCATATAAACCTTAACAATGAACTTACAATTGGAGGAACTGCAATAGTAATGCTCAAGCAACCCCACAGAACTGATTCTTGTGTGAACCTATTTCAGGTTCTGGAAGGTGTGACAGGGTAGGAAGTGCAAACATAGGCCATGTTCACACCATGGTATTTAAAATGGTTTAAGGCGCTTAAACCATTTTAAATCACTGTAGCACAATTTGAGTCCACACCTATCAAGGATTGTAACTCGTTTTTAAAAACCATGCTTAAATCCTGATAAGACCTAGGCTTAAACATGGTTTTAAAAACATTACAACTGCTAAATCGGACTTACTTGCAGCGCAGACTCAAACACACGGTTCTCCTTCATGTCAGTTCATGGGAACCGGTTCAGAGTTAAATCAAGCTAAAGGCAGTAGTGCAAATGCTGTAACCATCTTTAAGAACAGTTTACAACATGCTGGCACTAGTGCGGATGCTACAGCATGGACACTACAGCACGGTAAGGTAATTAATTCATTTTTTGGAAACATTTTAGTTACCGTGATATAAGCGTGAACAGGGCCATAGTGAGGGCTCCCTTAAGAAAAAACAGCATTACTATAGTGAGTATTTTTTTCTTCTAACCCCAGGAATCCCTCACTTAGATGCTTATACTTTATGCAGACTTTGTAGCAGTACCTTGGGAGGCCTGATCCAGAACCTAGTTAGGAAAAAGGTTCTGCAAGACGGCAGTTCCAAAGTTGGCATCTCTTCTGGGCTGTATGTCCAGATAGTAGTGTTTTGAGAAGGTGTGTACTGTTTTCCAGGTAGCTGCTTTGCAAATGTCTAGCAATAGGATGCCCCTTGAGGATGCCATCGAGGCAGAAGTACTCCTAGTGAAGTGTACTCTTAAGCCTCCTCTTGGTGGCATTTTTCCAGCTTTTTCATAGCAGAATTACATGCAAGAGACTATCCACCAAGAAACAGATCTCTTTGCAGCTGGTTTGCCTTTGCCAACATCACTATAGGTAATGAAAAGCTGTGTATCCTGGGTCCTGACATCTTTTTTCCGATGCATGTAGATAGTCAGTCTATGTAGATAGTCAGAACTCTCTTTAGGTCCAAGCTGTGCAACTTTTCCTCAACTGGACTAGAATGCTCTGGATAGAGTACAGGGAGGGTCACTGACTGATGGTCAGGTGAAAAATCAGATACCACTTTAGGAAGGACTTTTGTATTGGTTCTAGGAAATATTTTATCCCTGTGGGGAATTATGTAATTTGGCTCTGTGCAGAAAGCTTGCAGCTCACTTACCCACCTAGCAGAGGTCACTTCAACTGGGAATACGGTCTTCTATGTGACATTTTATTTATTTATTGAAATGTTTCACCGGGAAGACACACTGAACAAAAGTTGCTCATCTCCCGATGCGACCGTGGGAGGGTACAATAAGGATAAGAGAAATAAGAGAAACAGAGAGGCAACAGAATAAGAAGAAGTAAGAATAGTTACAACTGAATTGGACCATTTATATAATATTAGATAATATAAATAGCAATTGGAAAACAGTACAGACATTACAGCTTATAAAATTATTACAGCCAATGGGTAGACACAGATCATGAACCCATAATACAGGCATACTGATATGCGACAAAACAAACATGGTGCATAGATGTTGCAAGTGCAAAGCTCATAGGCAGTAAACAAGTACTAGTGTTGGAGTATGGAGGGAGAAGACAGTTACCACTGATAAAGTGGGGAGGAGGGTAGCTAAGGAACAATGGAGAGGAGGTGGGAGCAGAATGGGGGAGGGGGGAAGGGGAGTCATCCAAAACCTAGTCCCCCTCAGGATGTGAAAACCCCTGCAAGGGGGGAAGGAAATGACGAGCTAGAGCAAAGTTAAAGGGGGAGATAGGATACAGATAGTAGCCAGCCAGCCTAAATCCCCTTCAGGATGCTGAGAATCCTGCAGAGAGGTCAGGGTGCTGGTGAGTAGGAGCAAGAAAGGAGGTGATATGGGAGGATTAAAGCAGGTGCAGCTGGAAGAAAGGTAATTGTGAAGTGCAGTGGAGAAAGAGTTGGTGGAAAAAGAATGGCAAATTTGTGAAGGTACAGCGTTCCAGATTTTAGAGAAGCAGTGGGAGAATCCAGACTGGCCAATGAGATAGAATGGTGAGAGACCATCAGGGAACGTGTGTCATTAGATCTAAGGGGATGGGAGGGGTAGAAAGGGAGGATGAAAGGTAAGGGGGAGAACACCAAGCCAGAATTTGGAGGTCAGTTTAGTGCAGTGGGAGAGGCATCAGACAGTGGGGCAAAAGTTAAGGCATGATAGAAGTCACAGTGATGAGTCCTAGAAGGGGCATTAAGGGTGAAGCAACAGAAGGAATTAAAGAGTGTCCAATTTGGTCAGGGAAGATTTGGGATCGGCACCATAGACTACGTCACAGTAGTCAAATATGGGGAGTATCATCTTCCGAACAAGTTCACGCCTCACAGTCAGCGGGATGCAGCTACGGTTCCTGTACAGGGCACCAAGCTTGGGACACAGTTCCTTCAGGATGGCATCGATATGAACAGAGAAGTTGAGGTGTTGGTTCAACGAAACCCCAAGATATCTAAATGAGGATATGTCCTCAAAGTTTATCCCATCAAGGGTGTGGAAGGAGGGCAGGGCAGTAAGCCTACAGAGTCTGCCCAGTGCCGAAGGTCATAGAGATTGTCTTCTTGGCATTAAGGGAGAGCTGGCATGAGGCAAACCAGAGCTGAACCTGGTTGAAGTCATGCTGTAAACTAGTTTCTACTGCAGCACGGTTAGTGCCGGAGCTGTATAAGACAGTACCATCAGCATACCTATGGATGGAGGAGGTGGAGAAGGCTGTAGGAAGGTCACTGATGAAGATGGAGAAAAGCAGGGGTCCAAGCACTGAGCCCTGAGGGACTCCAGTGTTGATAGGGAGTGATGGGGAGGTTGAATCAGAGAATTTTTACTGATTGAGTCCTCCCGGTGAGGTATGCTTTAAACCAGTTTGAGGCAGACGATGCCAGACCTGCTGTGAACAGGGAATCAAGAAGCAGTGAGTGAGAGACTGTGTTAAACACTTTGGCTAAGTCAACAAAAACAGCTGAAGTTGTCAGACCATCGTCCATCCCAGTAAGGATGGAGTCAGTGAGCCTTAGGAGGAAGGTGGTGGTGGTAGAGTGGGTCTTCCGAAAACCAGACTGAAACAGGGTGAAGGAGGAATCAGAAAGAAAGGAGGAAAGTTAGGAGAGAACCAGGTGTTCTTGAAGTTTAGCAAGGGTGGGAAGGAGAGAGAGATAGGGCGATAATTGCATGTTTCCAGCAGTTAGGGACCTGGGCAGACGAAAAGGAGAGATTTAGAATTGAGATAGGGAAGGCAATAGCAGGAGCACAGAACAAGAGAAGTTTAGGGTCAAGGTTATCCGGGGTGGAACTTTTTGAGGGATTATGAGGAGGAGGGCATTCAGAGCTTCATTTGAAGAGACAGGTGAGAAGGAGAAGGTTGGAGGGAGTCGGACAGAGGGAGTGGAGGTGGACTCGGGAAGGGGGTAAATGGGGGGGACGGGAGCTTAGAAAAGACTTGGTGCAAGATGTATAGTAGGCATTAAATTCTTTGGCTACTAAGCAGGGGTCTGATACCACAGAATTTTCAATACTAAGAACAGGAGGGGCAGATGAGAAGGAGGGGAGAAGAGGGCATGGACCACACACCAGAATTTAGAGGGGGTGTTAATATTAGTGAGGAAGGAAGATTTTAAATACTCAGACTTTGCCAATCTGGTTGCTTTGGTGCAGGAGTTGCGAGTGTTCTATATATGGTGTAAATTACTGGAGAGCTTGGATATTTTGTGTTTTTTCCAGGCATGGGTGTGCTTCCCTTAGGCAGACAAGTAATTCTGGGGTAATCCAGGAGAGGTGAAGCCCATGAACTCTGGTCCTCTTAAAGGGGCGAATAAGTTCCAGGTAGAAATGAATTTATCCTTGAAGTAGGTGAAGGCATGGTCGATGGAGGGGGCAGCGGTCAGAGGGGTCCAGTAAGTGGAGGCAAGTTCCTCCTGGAGGAGGTCAAGATCAAGGGATTTAAAGGAACGTAACTGAATGATTTTATGAGGGGATTTGGAATGATGGACCTTACGAATTAGGAAGATGGGATTGTGGTCGCTTAGGTTCATCTGGGAGGATACCAGACTTGATGACACAATGTGGATGAGTGGTTAGTTCCCAGTCAAGTAAAGTGCCATTTTGTGCTTTATGATGATTCGGACGTGTGGGCTCAAGGATGAGTTGACTAAGATTCAGTGCAGCCATATCATCCCGTGTCTTACTCAACTTAGGTGACAGCAAATTTAGGTTCAAGTCACCCATAATGAACAGCTCACTAGATTGCAAGAAGTAGGTAAAAGCGGCTATAAGTTCAGATGTGACTGAGGGGTGGGCAGTGGGTCGACAGTAGATGCCAGCTATAAAAATTGGAGCTGTGAAAGGGAGAGAAATATGGGTGACTAGAGCCTCATAGGTTGCAGGGACAGAGGATGAAACTACTCAGTAGATTGCAATGTGGACTGGATATATATGGCCACTCCTCCACCCAGTCCTGCCCAGTCTTGCCTGGAAAGGGAGTGGCCAGGGATAGCAATAGAGTTATCATGGATTTTGTTTGAGAGCCATGTCTCAGCTATAATTAGGATGTCAGGAATGTAAGAGACCATGAGAGTTTGGATGAGGTCAATTTTGCGTGGCAGACTGCAGATATTCAGGTGAAGATGTTTCAGATCATTTGGGAAGATCAAGGGGGTCAGGGAGCAGTTGAGTTGAGGGTAACAGATGAGGAAGGTAGCAATGGAGGGCCAGCATTAGGGTGGATATTTCCTGATGCGAGAAAGAGGATGGCTAAGATGAAAAAGTGCAGTTTAGGACATTTGTATTGCAGCTTAGAGGTTAGGCTGGGAAAGGATGGGGAGAAGGAGATTGTGACTCGAAGATAGGCAAGGTAGCTGGGAGGAGGGAAAAGAGCAGCGGGGGGGGGGAAGAAAGGGAAAGAAAGACCAGGATTCGAGAAGGGGGAGAAGGAGTAATTGCAAGGATGCATGAGTATCTGGGGAAGTAGGGGGAGGGATGTTGCACAGGGAGTAGTGGGAGAGGGAGAGATGAGGAGCAGAATCAGGAGGGGAAGAAGTAAGAAGAAGGGGGATGGGAAAAAAGTAGAAAGTGATTGCCATTTTTGAGGGGGGAAGGAGGGGCTTCATTATCAGGAAACAAAATTTAAATGCAAGTACGTTAACAGTGATTGTGCGTTTTTGACAGGTAAGCTAAGTAAAAGACAGGTCAGAACGGCAAGGTTACTATAGTTATCTAAAGGTTTGGGTTCAACAGTACCTAAAAAACAGTGACTGATCATGACAACCGTGGAGCAACAGTGCAGAGCAGCCCTCTAATGGCAGCAACGTATAATCTGCAGATGCAAAACTAGAGACTTAGTAACTGGCAAACATGAGAGTCATGTGACAGAACAAGACTATATAACAAACAGCCCAGATAGGGAGGGAGGGAGGGGAGCTAAAAAGTACAACTTAGCTCTAAAACAGCAAGAATTTAGCAGCACAAAGCTGTCCTTAAACTACTGAGTCCTTACGGTGGCTAGGAAGCCAAAAGCAGCCTGAGCTAGAGTTTTTCAGCTCGCTGAAGAAGCCAGTCGGGTAGACTCCGCTAGTAGACTGGCCAATCAGCTACAGGGCACCAAGGAATTGAAGAAGTGTTTTCCTGAGCTCCATGGAGGGGCCATACTTTGGATCCTGTGGCTGAGAAGGGCAAGGTGGGTAGCGGCTGAGGTGAAAGCCGAGCTGCAGGGGGAGTGCCCCCAGTCAGGGGCTTGAGGCTTGGATACTTCAGATCAACAGTTTCCATATGCTCAAAAGGAGCTCCATGAGCTAGGCAAGGCATATGTGGAGGTCACAGGGTGGGACAGAGTACCTCACTGATGGGTACAAGTGATTTAGGCCTTTAAAAAAACTTTTTAAAAATGGGTTGTGAGGCCAAAAGCTTTTCTTTACCAACTGATATACAGTATATGCTGATACTGCTAAGTGCACCTTTAAAGCTGAAGATTGTAGGCCTAATGACTGCAGGTGTACTAGGTATTACAGAACTATAGGCAACCCTGCCTCTGTTGGGTTTAGTTTTCTGGGGGCAAACCAGTAAGAAAACATTTTCCATTTAGAGGAATAAGCTTTTCTGGTAGGGGGTTTCCTTGAAACCTTAAGACCCTTTACGACTTCTAAGAGATCAAACCCTTAAAATTCTGAACTCCAAGAACCATGCCCTCAAGGGCAGGGTCTTGGGATCCGGGAATGTTATTCTACCCTGGGACAAAATCAACAGATTGTGACTGACAGATGGGCTGATTACATTCTTGTTAGACAGGACCAAGAGCATCGAGTACTAGGCCTGCCTGGCCCAGTCTATCATGATTGCTGTTGCAGGTTCCCTCCTGAGCTTTAGGGGTACTTTATGAATGAGCGGAAATGGCAGGAAGGCATACAGAAACTTCCCTGCCCAATGCAGTACCAGGGCATCCATCTGGGACTGTTCCTCTGGCTGGTGGTCTGCAACAAAACTGTGGGAGATTATGGTTCTCCCAAGATGCAAACGGGTCTATTTTGGGAGTGTCCTACCTTCTGAATACTGTGGCCAGAACCTGCTAGTTTAAGATCTGTTTGTGATTTCCCTGGCTGATTCTGCTTAGGGAATCTGCCAAGACACTGTCTTTGCCTGGCAGATACACTATAAATATGTTTGTCTCTAAGAAATATGCTAAGTTCCAGATCTTCATTGCCTCTGTACAGTTTTGAGGACCTTGTTCCTTGCTGCTTTTTGCACGGTTTGCACTTGTAATTGTATGCTATTTGCACATGTAAAATATTTTTTCCTTAAGCTGATGCCTGGTGCCAGTGTTGTGTGTTTGATTATGTTGTAAACAGTCACTGAGCACAGGCCTATAGAGACTGGAGCAGTGAGTTTCTGCTTTTGTCTCTAAGGAATATGCCAAGTCCCAGATCCTTATTGCATCGGTACAGTTTTGAGGATCTTGTTCCTTGCTGCTTGTTTTTGTAGTACATTGTCGTGGTGTTGTCTGTCCTGATGTGGGCAGTCTGACCCTGTAGCTTGGAGGAGAAAAGACTGCATTGCTAGCAGTACTGCTCTGAGCTCCTGGAAGTTTATGTGCTCTAGTGACTCATGTAGGCTCCATGTGCCACTCACTGTGAGATCCTGTAGGTGAGCATCCCACCCCAGAAATGAGGAATTTGTAGTGAGAATACATGTTGGTGATTGCTGAAGGAAGAGAATGCCTTCTCTGAGGTAGCTTCCACCACTATAAACAACTCCAAGATTGCTTTGTCACTGGCACTAGCTTTGAAAGTGGATCCCATCTTTGGGACCAGTTGTCCCTTAAGTGATACCTGGTATCTCTCATTTGGAACTTGGCCCATGGAACCACAGCCATGGATGCGGCCATGTGATTTAGTAACTGTAGAAAAGTCTCTTGCAGGTCTTAGCTGACCTGCTGTGAAGGACTCTACTGGGTTCCATGTCAAAACGGCAATCGCCTAATGGTGATTGCCATTTGGGCAAGTGTACATCGATGAAAATAAATGACAGTGATGTACATTTGCGGCAACTCAAAAGCGGCAATGGGACTGTAAAGTATCGGGGCTGTGCCTCTACACCCTTAACTAAAGACCCTCAACTCCAGGGAGTGCATGTCGGGGTGTAAACTTTAAAAAAAAATAAAAACCTCAGCTCTGATGCGAAAGCATCCGCCCCAGAACCGAACCTGGCACCTTTCCAACCCCAACCAGCTGCCCTCCCACCACGCCGCACAGCCTGCTTGGCAGCTGACCACCACACTACCTCCACCCCTCAAGCGGTGTTGTCCCTCCCGTCTTGCCGTTGCATCACCCTTCCACCCGCCTCTCATTCCGCTCACCGTGTATCCTGTCGCTACCCTGCCAGGTAGCACAGAACACAGGCGCTGTGACTGAGTTACCATTTCTCCAGTCGCTTGATCACGGTCGCCATGCTCACACAACACACTCTACTGTTGCTATTAGAGCTGTAACTCTGGCCTGCAGGAGGAAGGCTTTCCCCACAGCATACTTGGCTCTGCTCCTATGAAGTTCAGTACTTTAACAGGGTCTAATTGGAACTTCTGCAAGTTTATTATCAGGAACCCCAGGTTCTCCAAGGTGCTTTTTACCAACCAAATTGAGCACTTTGCCTCTTGTTCTGTCCCCCTCCTCCACCAAGACTAGACTAACCAGCTGTACAGGTAGGGGAAAATCACCACACCTTGTTTTCTCAGATGTGCTGCCACAACAGCCAGGCACTTTGTGAAAAGTCATACAGCTGATATGAGACAAAATGGAAGAGCTGTGAACTGGTACTGGCAGTTTCCCCAGCTTGAATCTGAGATACATTCTGTCAGACTGTCTGACTGGAATATGAAAATAGGCATCTTTCAGACCTTTCTGCAAAGATGGTATCACTGTTCCTAGTGTGACCCATCTTGAATTTTTCCTTTTTTAAAACGTTTGTTCAGGAACCTGAGGTCTAAAATGGGTCACCACTCCCAATTTTTCTTGTGGGTCAGAAAGTATCTTGAGAATACACCCCTGTCCCACTGTGTGGTAAGAACTTTTCTATAGCTTTTGACATTAACAGCTTTTTGACTTCCACTTCCAGCGAACTTTGTTTTGTGAGAGAGTGAGCAGCAAACTTCTGTGTTTCTGCAGGTTTGGGAAGTGTCTGAACTGCAAACAACATCCGTCCCACTACTTCCAGTACCCACCTGTCCGTGGTAATGTTTACCCATTCCTGGAAGTAGTATACCAGTCTCCCTCCCACTGGCAATGGTTGTGCAACCTGTGTAAAATTGTCAGGGTTTTGTTTTCACTGGGACTTGGGCACTAGAGCTGCAGGATTATACCTGGAAGCCCTTTTCCCCTGTCCCTATAGTACTCTTTTTGTGACTGGTACTCATAGGAAGAATAAGAGACATAGGCTTTGGGGTGATATCCCCTGCCTCTGCCTCCTCTCCTGTATGACCTGCATGAGGTACAGACCTTTTCCTTCTCATCATTACTTTTCAAAGCGGTTTTGTATTCATCCACTTTTTTCAGGTAGACCTCGGTTTTGTCACTATATCAATGAATCTCCCTCAAAGGAGAAATCCATAGCCTTGATCCGAGTGTCCTGGGAAAGGATAGCAGTCATCAGCCAGGAAAATCTTGTTACGGCCACTGCATGAGCCAAAACTCTGGCAGCAGTGTCACTAGTGTCCACTGCAGCGTGGAAATTATGTTTTGTGGCATCCAGCACTGATCTTGCTGTAGCAATCAGGTACTGTGTCAAACCATCTTCAGCATTTTCTACCAGTGCCAGAAATGTGTTCCAAAGTGCTCTGTGGTACTGTGCTATATATGCTGAAAATGCCTGCCTGACTGATAAGCAGGGAAGCTGTTGTATAAACTTTTTTGCCACAGTACCTAAATTTTTGGAGTCTTTTATTAGGGGGCAGCACAGATAAGAGTGATTTTGCTCTCTCACAAGCAGCAGCCTGGACTACCTCATGATGATCAGCATGGGCATACAGATATTCCACTCCCTGCTTGTTCACCTGATCGTTTCTCTGTTTGTTTGCCAATGGCTGCAGCTGAAGTGGGTTAAGCCATGACTTTTGCTATGGCCTTTTTTTTAAGTGGTTTATGTATGGGAAGTAACATCCTCATTGGTGGAACTACTTCCAACATGTCCATAAAATCAGCATCCTCTTCATCCTCCTCTGTTTCTAGTGGGAGGGGGGATGTTCAGGGTATCAACCATTTGTCTGGCAAATGAGGAAAAAGAGGATTAATCCTTGCTTTGTCTTGGAAGAGGTTCAAAATTTTGCTCAGGTGTGTCTAACTCCATGGGGTCACCTTCCTCCATACGTACACAAAATTCTTCTTCCTCCTCCTCTACAGGCAGATAGGTTAGAGACTGAGCCGGGGGGGCAGGTATGTTACTGAAATTTCCCATGGCCTAGACCACCTGGAAAAACTGCCACATTTTTGATATGTCCTCTGATAAGGGCATTTTGTCTGTGCCATCTGCCTGCTCACTTATCTGTGCAGGAGGAGTGGTAGTAACATTTTCTTTTTCGGTGCTCACTGTCTCCCACCCCCCCATGGCAGTCTGAGGCACAAGTTACCTGCTAGATGTAGGACCCCCTCAGGTAAATCCAGACAACATCCTCTGTATGTGTCCTGAGGTAGCTTGCCTGACATGTTCGTCCTAGTCTGACAGGACTCTCGCAGGCAGTGCCCTTTTTCTTTTTCTTGTAATTTCTTTTTATCCCCCTTTGGACCTGCACTGTCACCAGACTACACCTCCTTACACCGTTATCCCCCAAGGGACCCCCCATGGAGCCATGACTTACCCCCAAGGCAGGGAAGGAGTGGGAGCAGGAAGCCAGGCCCATTAGCCCCCCTTCCTGGTTCTATACCTTCATGCTTGCATCAGGAGTCCACTCTGGGCCGCAGCATCTGTGGTGGGGGTCTAATTGACCATTGCATCGGTGTCGCACTAGTCCAAATATTTGGAAGTACTCCCCCCTGCCCCCACTGGAGATGTGACGTGCACCAACGCCAAGACATGAGCCAGTGTCTGTCACGTTCCTTCCCCTCTGGACTGCACAGGCACACTGATCCTTCAGCCGCCATTAGAGGCCAGTTGTGCACCTAGATAAGGTTCCTCCTCACCCCCCAGAGGAGATGAGCAGTCCCCTGGACACTCAAGCCTCCTCCCCTAGCCAGCCCTCTGACTACCCAAGCCTGTTCCTGAACTTGGGTCACCACTGTCACGAGCAGTAGCGCTACCGCTGCCCCCACGGACTGGCTTAGGCAGTGCCCATTTGTGTGCTGTGTCTGTGAGCAATGTCAGCCTGCAGATGACTATACTATTCTGTCTAGGCATGGTCAGATCCCTGGGTGCACTGTGGTCACAACTTCCAACAAACCTGTCCCATGCATCCTGCTGGATGCAGCAGACCACTTGCAGCATCTGAGGGGATTTCATTTCCTGCGCTGATATTGTACCAGGTCTGCTGCAGGGGCACTGTTGCAGCAGGCTTTGATGCAAGCTGACTGTTGGCTGCAGCTACAGTATGTCAGCCTGCAGATGACTGCACTATTCTGTTTGGGCACAGTCAGATCCCTGGGTGCACTGTGGTCGCAGCTTCTGACAAATCTGTCCCACATGTCGTGTTAGATGCAGTGGACCACTTGGTGGCATCCAAGGAGACTTCACCTCATGTGCCAGTAAAATCTGCCACAGGGGCACTGACACACTAAGCTTTGATGCAAGCTGCCAGCTGGCTATGGCTTGTGTCACTCTGGGCTGGTCAGTGACTCAGTAAGGAGCATGCTTGCTGGGTTCATGCCACACCAGGTACTTGGGGCAGCACCATTACTGACATCATAGTGCAGTATGATGGGGGTACTGTACTGCTGAGGTAACCTACTTCAGATGAAACATTAATCAAAGGCTCCTTCTGCCCCTTTCTCATCCCCAAGATGCACCTGGGAATGGACTATCATATCATAGCTTCGTGTGCCCTTCCCGGTAAAAAAAATTACAAACAAATGCTGGGTTTCCCATCTTACATGTGTTGTTCACTGCCTCACCCCCAATGGTCCTGTTCTATTAACAATTCTCCCCACCCCACCCCCGTCACCACCAATTGTGACCTCTCCAGGTATTACAGCATAAAATTAGCACAGAATTATGATCGGGTCCTGCTGTGAGATGTGACACGGTGGACTACCCAACTCCTCACCACCGCTCACAAACTCCCCAGTCACAGGCACAGCATCAGTTCACTCCACCACATGCTCCCCAAAGAAAAGGTCACCTGCCAACATGCAGAGTTTGCAATCACTAATTATGAAATAGGTTTGAAGAATGTCGAATTTTGATTGGCTGAGAGCTTTTAGCTGGGCCGTTATCCCAGCACAAGAGCCCAGCTGAAAGTAGCCCTCACACAACCAGGACTCAGCACTGTAAAAGTAATCCACCTATTATTCAAGGCAAAAGTCCACAACAAACCTGGTGAGCCTAGTAGACTCCAGATCTGCAAAGCACATGGAGATGGTCTCAGATCCACAGTAATTACCGGTTTAAAAAAAGGCTTCATTACCACAGCTGCTGAATGTGTATCAAAAAGTAACAGATCCCGCTATCACCCAGCCCACAGTGGTACGAAAGCTGCTGTGTGCTACAACTTTGACTCACCAGCCGCTGGTTCTCATCCTTCATTCTTTCAACTTGTCACTGCAGCGTTTCTCATCTCTGACCTTCCAGACAACTGTGGGCTGTCTTAAAGACCCAAGGAGAGCTGGAAAAAGAAACCACTGATCTGATGACAAGTTGCGCAGCTGCCACTCCCTTCAGACTTGTAATACTGCTGCTTATACTTGCCATGATAGTGAAGCCCTTGTTCCCACAACTGCGCTGTACAGGTTCAGCTCACTCACTCGGGCTCTCGTCATTCATTTTCTTCCCACTCGCTGTCTCTGTATTTTTCTCCCTGAAACTGTGGAAAATTGTTCTGTTGTGAATAAAAACAAAAATATGCTGATCTAGTCAGCTGACTGAAAGTACAGTTACGTAAGAACTTACCGTAACAGTAGATCTTCAAGAGAAGCTCTTGAAGCAGGTTCAACATTGAGGAGTGACGCCACGTGGTGGCGGTTCCGGCAACTTTTTCTCTAGCAGTACCGACGTCGAGAACGCCCCCTGCCGAAGTTGGCTCCACCCCCGATGTCACCCTATATAAGGGAGGAGCTTCCCATGTGCTCCAGTTCTTGAATGCCCCCTCCAAGCAAAAACCCAGCAGGCCAGAATGGTAACTGATTGTCAACAGACAACCCTTCAAAGAGGAAATGATGCCAACCTGAATAGGACCTGATCCCTGGGGGAAGGAGGGCAGGAAATATACCTGTTGCAAGAGCTTCTCTCGAAGATCTACTGTTACGGTAAGTTCTTACACAACTGTACTATCTTACTTCGAGGAGAAGCTCTTGCAGCAGGTCCAACATTGAGGACCAAGTCGCAAGCAGTATAAACTTATAACAACCCCTTGGGAGGGGGTAGAACAGGAAAACAGGGAAGCCATGAAGGGAAGAACCCTCACGAAACCAGGCCTTGCAGGACTGCAAGGTCGAATCCTGCTCTGCATCTGGAAATAATGTCTAGGCTATAGTGCCTGACAAAGGTGTGTACAGAACACCAGGTAGCAGCAGCGCAAATGTCTGCCATCGGAACTCTCTTCAGCGCTGTGAAGGAAGTAGCGATAGCACTAGTAGAATGGGCTTTAATCGGCCCCAAAGTCGACCTGTTGTGCTTCTCATAACAATGGGAGATGCAATGGATCAACCAGCGTAAAAGCATCTGTTTGGTGACCAGGCGGCCTACGGACCATTGGGCAAAGGACCCAAAAAGCTGATCAGACTTCCTGATCTCCTTGGTTCTAGCCAAGTAACATCTGAGGGCCCTGTGGATGGTGAAGGAGTGGAGAAGGGCCTCTCCCCTATTGGAATGCTCCAGGCAATAAATCAGAAGCTGAACTGACTGGTTTAAAGTGAGCTCTGAAATCACTTTCGGCAAAAACGTCATATTTGTGCGCAAATCAACCCTATCCTTGTGAAAGACCAAGTAGGGTTCCCTACACATGAGGGCTTGAAGTTCCAAAATGCACCACACCAAAGTGACAGCTACCAAAAACAGCGTTTTCCAGGAAAGGAAATGGAGCTCAGTGCTCATCGCCGATTCGAAAGGGGGGAAGAGAAAGAGCTTCTCCAGGATGAGCAAGAGATCCTGAGGGGGAACAGGGTCCCTGATGGGAGGTCTGATATGCAAAAGGCCATGCAGGAAAGCTTTGGAGACCTCCATCTGAGCCACCGTCTTACCCAACACAAGCAAGTGGTAAGCGGAGATGGCAGCCAGGTGTACCTTGATGGAGGAATAGCTAAGGCCTTTCTCGAAGAAAAGGAGCAAGTATTCTAGGGCCGTGTTAATCAGACAGACCAATGCTTCAACCTGCTTAGCTATGGCCCAACTGCAAAAACATTTCCACTTCATAGCATAAGTGGCCCTGGTGGCAGGTTTCCTCGCCTCAACCAACACCTGGGCAACCTGGTCAGACACACTGAACCGGACCTTGGCTAGGTTCTGAGGAGCCAGGCATGCAAGTAAAGAGAATGCAGATTTGGGTGTAACAGAGACCTGTTGTCCTGCACCAAAAGATGCGAGGATCCCGGCCTGTCAGTGCAGCGGTTGGATTTCCGTCTGCGACGCCGGTGCCCCGGGTTCAGGAACAGACTCGGGTCGCCAGAGGGCCAGCTGGGGGGAGAAGGATGGAGCATCCAGGGACAGCTCCCCTTCTCTGGGGGGAGGGTGGGGATGTGCACCAGCACATGCTAACTCCTGGCAGAGGCTGGGAGCACAGCAGTGACACCTGGAGCGAAGTTCAAGGGGGGGAGTGACAGACGTCTGGCGTATGCCTTGACGTCAGGACGTCACTCCCCACAGAAAAAACAGGAAAATGCTTCCTGGCTGGCGGATGATGAATCTCTGTCTCCGCTTCCGCTGATCCATGACGGCACACACCTCAGCGGTACCCGGGCCAATGGAAAGTACACTGGCCACCCCACGGTGCCTTCCCCTCGGAGGAGGGGACCCCCGGTGAAGGGTTACGCCGGTTACCTGGGGACTGCCATATGAGGTGATAGCCGATGTGGGAGTCAGGGCAGGCTGTTGGGAGGGGCATTAGAGACCCGAAGGAATGGGCAGCCAGGGAGAAGGGGAGGCACAAAAAAAAAAAAAGATGCGAGGATAGAGGAAGAGGTACTGGAGACTCTACCAGTAGACGCTGCAGTAAGGGAAACCAAATCTGGCGAGGCCACAGCGAAGCAATCAGAATAACAGTGGAAGGTTCTGACTGAGCCTTGAGGAGAACCTTCTGAAGAAGAGGAGAGGAGAGGAAGGGACGGCATAAAGGAACCTCCCGCTCCAGCAGAGGGACATCGCATCTTGCCAGAAAGCCCCAGGCTCTAGACCTAGCGAGCAAAAACTGGGCAGTTTTCCGTTGAATTGAGACATGAAAAGGTCCACCTCTGGTGTCCCCCACAGGCGTAAAATGTGATCTGCAACATCTTGATGCAATGCCCACTCGTGAGCTTGCGATCTTGTCCTGCTGAGTGTGTCTGCCAGCACGTTCTGAAGCCCGGGAATGTGAACTGCCGTCAGAAACAACTGGTGTTTCAGGGCCCACTCCCAGACCTGCACTGCTTCCCTGCAAGGGGGTAGGAATGTGTGCCACCTTGTTCATTTATGTAAAACATCTCCGAAGTGTTGTCTGTCTGCACAAGAAGGTGGCCCGGAGATAGCACCGATACCAAGGCTTGTAGGGCATAGAGCACAGCTCTCATTTCCAAGACATTGATGTGGAGGTTCGCTTCCAGGGGAGACCAGGAACCCTGAGTATGGTGGGTCCCCAAATGTGCACCCCATCCCTGGGACGATGCGTCCATTGTCAGAGACTGGGACGGCACCCCCAACTGGAAGGGTATGCCCTTCAGGAGATTGTCGGATGACATCCACCAACAAAGCTCCTGGTGGATTGGCTCTGATATTCTGACCAAGGTGTCCAGATCGTCTGACATCTGGTCCCACTGGACCCTCAGGGACCACTGAATGGTCCTCATGTGGAGATGAGCCAGAGGAATTGACACTATAGCTGTGGCCATGTGCCCCAGCAATCTGAGAATGAGTCGAGCTGGCACCTGCGAGGCTGAAGCGACCTGGGACGCGATGGTCCAAATGTGACACGCTCTGTCGGGGGGGGGAGAAAACCCTTCCCGAGAGTGGTATCCAAAGAAGCTCCTATAAACTGGAGGATCTGAGATGGAGACAGGTGAGACTTGTCCCTGTTGATAGTGATTCCGAGACTCTGGAACAGAGAAATGGAATCCCTGAGCATCTCCAACAGGTGAGGCATGGAGTGGGCCAGGAAGAGCCAGCCATCCAGGTAAGGAAGACGAAGTGGCCCCATCTTCGAAGTGCTATGGCCATGACCGCCAAGCACTTGGTGAAGACCCTTGGGGCTGAGGACAGACCGAAAGGGAGGACTCGGAACTGGTAGTCCTCACTTTCGAACCTGAACCTGAGGAATTTCCGATGGCATCTGACAATGGGGATATTCAAGTAAGCGTCTTGCATCTCCAGAAATGCTAGCCAGTCTCCTGCAGAAATGAGAGAGAGGAGAGTGGGTAGAGAAACCATCCGGAATCTCTTGTAGGAGACCTACTGATTTAGATTGCTGAGGTCCAGAATGAGTCTGATATCTCCCGACTTCTTCAGAACTAGGAAGAAGTGAGAAAAGAACCCCTGTCCTAACTTGGCCAGTGGAATTGGCTCGATGGCCCTTTTTGTCCAGAAGGGAGAGTATCTCCTGTCTGATCAGGGCTCTGTGCTTCCTTCGGTACCGGGATGGGGGTGGTGGTCTATCCGGAGGAATGGATGTGAACTCGATGGAGTGCCTGAACTCCACGAGTTCCAGTACCCAATGGTCGGAGGTCACCTGAGCCCACGCATCTGCGTAGAGCGAAAAGCGGCCTCCGACCGGCTCCTCTGGTCTAGATTCCAGAGGAGAAGGGCCACCTGAATAGTCAGGCATTGGGTTGGGGATGGAGGGTGGCAGAGGCTCCCTTGGGTGGTCAAGAGGCGGAGGCAGAGGAGCTTCTAGCTCCCCCCCATGACCAAAGCCTCCTCATTGAGCCTGCTGCTGAAAATGAGGTTGCTGAGATTGGTGTCCCCCCTTGGTCATGAAAACGAGGCTTTCACGCTTGCCCCTGTTTTGGGTGGTGCATGGACTGCACGGAACAGATAGCCTTTCTGGAGTCCTGCAGCCTGGTGATGATTCACTCCATGTCCTTGCCGAAGAGCATGGAGCCTTTAAAGAGAGCATCCAGAAGACTGGTTTGAACATCTGGATCGAACCCTGATACCCAAAGCCAAGCATGGTAACGGAGGCAGATACCAGTGGCGGCCACCCCGGTGGAGGTGTCCACAGAGTCACAGGCTGACCTCAGAATGTGGGTACCCACATCTGAGCCGGTCTGCAGCAATTTGGTGAGCTCAGTCCGCTGAGGACAATCAGGAAGGCACTGCACTATGTCCAATCCTTGTTCCCAGAGGGCATTCCGGAATTGGACCATGTGTGTCAGGAAGTTGAGACTCTTCATACTGCAGATGGCAGCCGAGTACACCTCACGGCCCATGGTATCCAGCTGCTTTGATTCTCTATCAGGCGGCTGGGTGCTCAGATGTTTGGGCCTCTGTGAACGATCATGAGCTGCTGAAATCACCACAGAGTCTGCAGTGGGTGGTTTGGCTAAAAAGGAATGGTCCGCAGGCACCCAGTAGAGCTGGTGAGCCTTCTTTGGCACAGTGGAGGAGGAATGAGGGTGCTTCCAGGTTGCACATGTGACATCAGCAAAGGTGTTGACCATGGGAGGGATGACCACTGGCTTTGGGTCTTTTTGACGGAGGTATTTAGCCAGCCGAAATAGTTCGGGGTCCAGGGCCTCTGTATCCCAGCCTGTGTTGACCTGTATGTACCTCATTATCTCCAGAAAGCTTGGGTCATCTGGAGGGGATTTGGGGAAACCCTCTGTATCCCCTAGGTCTGGCTCTGAATAGACAGAGGAAGAGTCCGAGTCTATATAGGACGTGGTAGGAGAAGAGGGCAAGGGACTGCATCTCTTCCCTTTAGGCCTCTTGTCCGGAGGAGCAGAGGGGGAACAAGAGGAACTGCTGGACTGGTCCCTCTTAGATTTTTTGCCATGCTTCTATGGATGTGGCATGTCGTCCTCCCCCACCCCCCCGGTTCGACTGGATCAGGAACAGTCACCGGAGTAGGTGGAGGTGCCCCCGCTGGCAGGTCTTTTTTAATCGTGTCCCATCAGTGGGAAAAAAGCTCCTTAACCTGTGAAAGGTGTAATTTTGGAGAGTCAGATGTAGGCTGAGGAGTGCCAGAGCCCGTACCGGCGTAGGCCCTGCCGTCCGGGGGCTGCCGGTCCAACTCCCTGTCGACTCAGCATCGGCCTAAGGGGGGACATCAGGGCATCAGTACCACTGTTGTCGGGGGGCCGGCGTCAGGTGGACCGGTGTCAGGCTAAACTACGACCGGCGACTGAATAACCTTCGCCAACGTCGGGGCCGAGGAAGTGGTGGGTGGACGAGAGTCCGGCGTCCACTTCTCCTTGAGCGTTGTTCCAGGTCATAAGACAAATGACAGTCGGTCTTTATGGCTCAAGGCCTTCTCAGCCGAATGCTGGTCAGAAGCCAGAGGCTGGCGTCGGTCTGAAGCCTTGTGTTTTGGTGGCAAAGAGGAAGCCCTGCCGCCCGAAGACCTGGAGGCCTTGCTCAGCTCCCGGGAGTCAGCTTTAGAGGAGGAAGCCGAGCGGGAGGAGCCCTTACCTGAGCCCTTGGAATTCTCAGAGGGCTGAGACACTTTTATCAGCTGGAGAGAAGCTGTCACGGATCCCACAGATGAAGGTTTTAAGGGCCATGAGGTGGGAGTCATGCCCCGACAACCTGGACTTCGATCCCGAAGACCTGTGCTTTGAATTGGATCTCCCTCGGTCCTGCTCCCTATATTTGTGGTGCTTTCGGGTGGGCTGAGGATCTGATTCCCCAGAGAAGAGGCCCATTCCATGATGGCAAGTCTCATCACTGCTAAGAAGGCAACAAGGGACTTCTGGCACCAGATTTACATCCGCAAATTAAAGGCCTGGCAATGAGGGCAGGTGTCGGTGCGATGGTCAGGCCCCATGCAGTAGAAACAAGCAGAATGTCCGTCTTTAGCGGGAATCTGTCGCCCTCAAGTGCACTTACTTATATGTGAGGACACAGATGTCAAAAAATAAACGAGAAGTGAAATTTCTAATGGTGGAGAAGAGCAATCGGTACTAGCCGAAATGCTGAACTAACCCTGACCGTGCGGTGGGAAAGAACTGGAGCACATGGGGAGCTCCTCCCTTATATAGGGTTACGTCAGGGGTGGAGCTGACATCAGAGGGGGCATTCCCCACGTCGGTACTGCTAGAGAAAAAGTTGCCAGAACCGCCGCCAGGTAGGGTAGCCACCTTTGGATGAGGCAAAAACCGGATCCTAAGCTCCACCTCCTGGCCCCACCCCTTTTATGACTCATCATGCACTGCTCCTCCTAGAAAGCCATTTATTATATCAATATAACACAACACTTAAAGCAGCAGTTCAACAAAAATATTAAGATACTGTACTGTACCTGTTAAAATTACTTTCCCAGGGTCTTCCTAGTTATTTATTTACTTATGTACAGTATGTATTTATTTATTGACATTGGTTTACCAGATAAACATAAAGACAGAAAATAAATCTCATTTATAGTTATGATCTTGGGGGAGATAAGGGCAATACTGTAAATAGCATACAACAGTACACATGGTATAGAATAATACATAATAAAGAAAAAGAGGTTTCCTATAACGTATACTTCATATATTTTTTCTGGCTACATTTCCTCTTCATGTCCACAGTACTATTTCAAAGCCAAAGTAGTGACCATACTTTTCTTGAGGAAAAAACATATTTAAAACATTTGAAATGCCTAAATTCTGTCAGAGATGACAATGTTTACCAGCAAATGAAAGTGGAAGACAGCTGGCAGTGTTGCTGTTGCAAAAGGTGGGGACAGCTCTGCTGCTATGCCACTTTAAGATGCAGTAGAAAAGATAATGGTGTTAATGGCCATGCTTTACACCTCCCAGGTTGACTGTTTTCACAAACAAAAGCCTATACTGACAACAGAACTTGTTTGTAACCTGAACATGAACAGTAGCTGAAACAATGAATGAGATGACAACATTTGTTTCGAAAGTATGTGAGCACTCAAAATGGCTAAATAACCTGACCAGCACAGAGCAAAACTGGATTACCTGATAGGGACCCTGAAAACCTGATTACCAGGTAAAAAACCTGACAGGTGACAACCTTACCGTCAGGTGGCGTCAATCCTCAATGTTGAACCTGCTGCAAGAGCTTCTCCTTGAAGTAAGAGCTGTAGATTGCTGCCCTAGATCATGAAGCTGCCCCTGCCCTTCTGCCCATACTTGCTGCCTATGTACAGCATAGGCACCAAGCCCAAAGGACATTACAATGGATACAGGGCACTACTTTTTCTTTTGTTCAATTAATTTGCAGTTCTTTCCACCTTTGTTATAATTTAAAAGACCCCAAACCACCTGTGGCGCTGACGACCTATGTTCAGGAATGAGCGTGTTGTGTCAGAGGGTTGGCCAGGGGGAGGCAGGATGAGTATCCCATGGTCAGTTGTCTTCCTCCAGAGAGGAGGGTTGTGGCTCCCCGGCATTTCAGCAACACCCAGTGGAGGCTGGGTGTGCAACAGTCAGGGTCACTCTTCCGGGGAGAGGGGACTACGGGCATCTGTAGGTCAGGTGCAGGAGCACACCCAACTAGTGCTGACATCACTGCATGTCAGCGCTTCCAGGGAAATGTATGGGAAAACCCCTGGGCTGGCTGCACCATGAAGTCCCCGGAACTCCACTCAAATGACATCCCAGACGTCAGCCTCAGCTGCAGCCTCAGGCAGATCTTGGTCCTTGCCCTCAGGAAGCCCCACCACGGGGGGCCAATTGCTAGTCTTACAGTCCAGGCAGCCTGGGGGGCATGCCAGGAGTGAGGTCTGGGAGCTGAAGAGGGGATATATCCACTGCACCACATCAGGCAATAGAGAGAATTTTAAGACCCAAACTGGTTTTTTTTTTATTATTTTTTTTTAATTTTTATTTACTAATACTGTTAAATCCAGTTACCATTCATAATAAGGCACTCCAGGGTGTGCATTATGGTGCGTTAATGGCCCTTCTTGTGTGGTGGAAGTATTTGGCTTCACCTTATGCCTCAATCCATATCCCACCATAACACACCCCATCATGCCTTATTGCTTAAATAACCCATTGTAGCATCATCAATAGCAGACACTTTGTCTGGGCGAAGGGTCCCAGTGTTTTCCCTACCTCTTCTTAGTGCGTATACTACATAGTTCTCTAAGAGGTAGCTAGCATTTTCCCCGGTTATGGCTGCTACTAATTGTGCAACTTGTTTTTCCATGCCAGCACAGAATTTACTTGCTGCTTATCTACCTACTGTGAATGCTATACTGCAGACTGCTGTAGAGTACATTGTGAGATTCTTTAACTTAGCCACAGGTGCTGACATGCTGGAAGCAGTCAACAGCAGCAGCAGTAGTGAACATGGGCCACAGTGTGGAGTATGTTGTTTGAACCAGACACCGCTCCAAATAAGAAGTGTGTGTGTAGTTGTGGTTGTGTAATTTTGCATGCTGTATTGGTGGGTTAGGGATAGTGTGTGGTGTTAGGTTGGTATAGCCCAGCATGCTGGTGGTTATGTGTGACTGGTGCCAGTGAACTGCAACGTCAGCCTGTTTAGAGGGTGGGGAGTGTTGTTGGTCAACCTTGTTGTGAGAATGCCTAATTGGTGGTGTGCATAAATGGTGAGCTGGATGTCTGCATGCCTGTTGGGGACAGGGAGAGCATTAGTGATGCCACATGACCATGCTGTTCAGATGCCTGATTGGTGGTGTGTGCAAGTGTTGAAACTGACACTGTGATGTCAGGATGCACTGGCACCAGTAACGCACACCACCAAACAAGTGTCCTGACATCACAGTCAACTGGCACCACTTGTTTCCCCCCTCCAATCAAGCATACTGACATCCTGGTAACCTGTCACCACTCACGCATACTAAAAATCAAGCATGCTGGCATGACAGTCCACCAGCACTCCTCATCCCCCAGGTGTATTTGAGTGGTGCCAGTATACTGTGACGCTAACATACTTGACTGTGGGGGTGGCATGAGTGGTGCCAGTTGTCCTTGATATCAGGATGCCTGAGTGATGGTGTGCATGTGTGGTGACAAGAGTACCATAATGTTGGAATGCACTGGTACCAGCCATGCACAACACCAAACAGGCACCCAGACATCATGGTCGACCGGCACCACTCATGCCCCCACCATGAGGCTTGACGACACCCTTATACACTAGCACTACTGAAGCACATCAGTCAGGCATCCTGACATCATGTTTAAGCTTGATGTCAGAATGTCTGATTGTGCGTGCTGACAGCGTAATGGGATGTCTTGATGCTCGGCTGGGGGGAAGGGGCAGGAGTGCTGCCGGCTCACAAATGTCTGAATGCCTGACTTGTGGGGTGGGTTAATGGTGCATTTCTACCATGTTAGTATGCCTGATTGGTGATGGGGGGCATAAAAGTAGTGCCCATCCACGGTGCTGTTAGGATGCCTAATCTGTGGTGTGTGTAGGTGGTGACAGTGTACCAGTATGTCAGTAAGTTACACTGGAGGGATAAGAGTGATGCCGGTCAACCATGATGTCAGTATGCCTAACTGGTGCTGTGTGTGTGTAGTTGAATTGTACCCAATGTCAGTATGCTTGACTGGGGGCATGAGTGGTGCTGGTCAACCAAGATATCCGGATATCTGAGTTTGGTAGCATGTATGGTGACACTGTGTACCAGGATGTCAGGATGCTCTGGCACCAGTCACGCACACCACAAAACAGGCATCCTGATGTCATGGTAGACCGGCACCACTCATACCCCCACCATCAAGCATATGGACTCCTGATATACCAATAAGGTGTGTGTGTGTGAGTGGTGGCAGTGTACCAGGATGTCAGTATGCCTAACGGTGAGGGGCATGATTGATGCTAGATGACCACAATGTCTGGATGCCTGATTGTTGAAGTGTGTGAGTGGTGACGTACCGGGATGACCAGATGCAACAGCACCAGTCATTCACACCTCCAAACAGGAATCCTGACATCATGGTTGACTAGCACCATTCATGCCCCCCCAATCCAGCATACTGACATCCTGGTACACTGCCACCACTCACACACACCTAACTGGGGGGGATCATGAATGGTGCCAATGGACCATCATATCAGGATGCCTGATTGGTGGTGTGTATTGACAGTATACTGGGATGTCATGAGGCTTGACGGGGGATATGAATGGTGCCAGCTGACCATGATGTCCAGATTCCTGATATGTGGCATGTCTGAGTAGTGACAGTGTACTGGAATGTCAGTATGACTTATTGGGGGGGGGTGGAGGGTGAGTGGTGACAGTGTACTGAGAGGTCAGTATACTTGATTGGGTGGAAGGCATAAGTGGTTCTGGAAAATCATTATGTCTGGATGCCTGATTGGTGGCATGCACGAGTGGTGACAGTGTACCAAGATGTCAGTATGCTTGATTGGGTGGAGGGCATGAGAGGTTCTGGAAGATCATTATGTCTGGATGCTTGACTGGTGGTGTGCACGAGTGGTGACAGTATGCTTTTTTAAAATTTAAATTTATTAGCAACCAACAGGTACAGATACTACAGGCATGCCAGACAGGTTCTGCATTATTTTACAGAGTTACAACATATCATCTATGCTTGGCTCCTCCTCCTGGGGCTGTGTGGGTGGCTGTTTGTGCTTGTCTGTGTCTGTAGGTTAGTTTTTGTTCATTTACATGTTTTTCTGCTGGGAATACCTGTGCCATTCTTGCACACAACATTGGTGAAAGTCTCCTGGACTGAATTTCTGCAAATCGCCATCAGGTATCAGCTTTTTAATTTTAAATCAACTTTCTTGAAGCCTCCCCAAGGAAGCATATGCCTTACAACTAGTCTTACAAACATGGTGATGCTGGGTCCTGCAACTGAATCAACATTTTCAACATCCTCATCTGACCACTCTTAAAGCAACTGCACTTGTGGACTTTAAAGAACAAAGGAATTTTAACACATTTTGTGACTGAATCAACATTTTTGTCTGTCCTTTTCCAAAGGTATTGTACTTGTCTCTGAGGACTTTGAAGATCAAAGGAAACATACAGACAAAAGTTTCCACATTGCATATGCCTCTGTCTGACCTACTCCCAAGGTATTGTACTTATCTCTGAGGACTTTGAAGAACAAAGGAAACATATAGACAAAAGGATTTTCACATTGCATATGCCCAGGCCACAGTTTATCATCTTTCAGGAACTTTAACATATTATGTGATCCTGGATCTCAACAGTACTATAGTACTTCTCTTAAACCCTGTGGCACCAAACCTCTTTTTTTCATTTTTTTCTGTACTCAGCCATAGTGCTTAGCTATCCACCCAGCTCCACTAAAACTGCACTTCCGACTGCCTAGCCCACACTACTTGGTTTCTCCTGCCTCGCTAAAAAATGCTTTGGCTTAGTCCCCACCACCTGTTTCTGCTCACCCTCACCCTCCTTTTCCTTTATGCCAACTCCCCTCCGCCTACCCTACTCCTCCACCTACTCTCACCTTTCTATACTACTACCAAACATTGTACCATGGCTTTTTACTCTGGAAGTCTTAAACAAACATCACCCAATTAATACCTGGGTGCAAGAGCCATATTTCCTAATTGGAAACTGCCACATCATTATAACTCACTAACGATCACCCTTACTGGGACCCAGAAGACAATCCAAGCATCTTAAAAGTACAAGCAGAAACTCACTCCAACCTATTATGAACTTTGAATGGCATCGCTGAAACTCCTGCTCCTCCTACTTTTAATATCTAGTGGGATACACCCAAACCCTGGTCCTGTTGCACTGAAGCCAACAAAACAGGAAAGTTGGTAGTGGTCTCTCCATTATCACTCTAAATATCTGCAGCCTCCTTCCCAAATTGGCATCTCTTCAAACACGCTGGACAAAAACCCTGATATACTAGCCATTGTGAAACCTGGCTGTCTCCCAAGCACCCTGGATCATGCGGTCTCACTTGAAGGCTACAATCTTTTCAGACTTCGACCGGGCAAGCAAGAAAGGTGGGGGCTGTGCTATACATAAAGGACAACCTCTCCTGTCAGCGTGGCAGCTCACCCCACAAATACGCAGATGCAACTCCTCCCTATCAAACTGCTTCTTGGTGCACAAAACAAAGTTCTCACAGTGGCCGTAGTCTATATCCTCCAAAAGACCACCGTGCCAGTATTAAGTCTGTACTTGATTTTGTTAGTCTGCAGCCCTCTGAAAATGAGCCTCCTCCTCGGGATTTCAACATAAACTGTCTCGCCTCTGACACTGGCTCCATAAAGATGACATCCTAGCAGCAAACCTGACTCAGATGGTAACCTCCCCACCGGAAAAATTACAAAACTGGTACAAGCACCCTTATTGACTGGGTTCTCACAAATCACCCTGACCGGATAAAAACATTAAAGTCCTCTCTGACTCCCTCAGTGACCACTCCCAGTGTCCTGTACCTGGTCTAATAAATTTCTCAAGCCACCCCCAGAGTTATAACAAGCAGAGTATTGCCTTATGGGAATCTTATCAAGTTGAAAACCCATCTCCTACAACAGGACTGGACGCCAATCACTTGAATCAACTGATATTAATACTGCACTAGAATACTTCATTAAATCTTTCAACTCTGCATGCACTTATCACTTCCAAAGTAAAAAACAAAATCAAAGTGCTATCAAATCCATGGATTACTGCCAACTACTTGCGAGCTCAAGGTTCAGGACCACCTCTGGGCAGTTGCCAGAGACACAGGCTCACCTCATGATACCCTAAAATACAAGCAGGCACGAAATAGATGTACCTCACAAATTAGGCAAGTGAAGAGCGCCCATTTCAAAAATGCCCTTGAATCCACCTGGGGTGATGGAAGAGCTTTTTGGGACAACATCCTAAACATAATGGGTAAACAATCAAAATCGTCACCTACCATTATGAAAGTTGATGGATCCACCACTCTTGACCCAAAGTCTATGCAGATGCGCTTAATAAGACATTCACAGACCTTAGTGGGGTCCTCCCCAGATTTCTTCTAGGACTTACCTGTGCCTAGCCTAGTATCACAAAACACCCTCGTGACAAACCACAATTTTACTTCAAGAAAATCAAAGTGCACGAAGCACACAAGTACATAAGAAAGGCCTGCTCCAAATCCAGAACAAGTAGTGACACACTAGATCTAAAAATCCTGTCTCTCACCCTGGATGAAGTAATTCACCCCCTTGCAAAAATTCTTAATCTGTCACTTTGCCAAAGTCAATTTCCCAACAAATGGAAATCTGCCATAGTTACGCCAGTGCACAAAGGGGGGGACAAAACCTCAACAGGAAACTGGGGACAAAACCTCAACAGGAAACTATCGACCAATATCAATACTCCCTCCCCTCTCCAAAGCACTTGAATGAATAGTGGCAGACCAACTCTCTGATTACCTGGACAAATACAATCTACTCTGTAATCAACAGCACGGCTTTAGGAAAGGACATAGTGCAACAACAGCCTTACTTGATTTCTCTGGAGAAGTCCACTCAGCCCTGGACAAAGGGTGCCAAACAGGTGCAGTCTTTATCGATCTTACAAAAGTTTCGACACAGTCCATCATGGCCTACTTACCTCCCTACTTTCTAGCCTAGGCCTGGCCGCCAAGGTCCTTGTGCTATGTAAAAAGTTACCTGTCCAATCGGGTCACAGGCTGTAAAATCTCTAATGAACTCTCCGACTTCAAACCAGTTCTCTCGTGTACCACAGGGATCAATTCTTGGACAACTCCTCTTTAGCCTGTTCCTTAACTCCCTCCCAGATATCTGCCAGGAGAAAATAATCTTACGCTGATGATGCTGTAATTCTCTCTTCCCAGAGGATACAAACTCCCTACGAAAAAGCCTGCAACTTGCTTTCTCTAGTGTTGAAGGTGGTTTCCTGGATAGTAAACTTGTGCTAAACCACAATAAAACAAAAGCCATGCTCTTCTCCAATCACCAAAACAAAAATAGGCATACTCCACTCACCTTACAAACCTCTGCAGGAATTACACTGGACCAAGTAAATACTTTCAAATACCTTGGCATCACTTTTGACCAAGGGCTCACCTTTGCAACCACATTGACAATACTGCGAAAACAGTGAACCAACGCTTGGAATACTATTCCTTAACCGTCAATTTCTAAATCAAGCATTGAGAATAGCTATACAGAGTTCCATAATCTCAATCATTGACTATGGCCTTATTATTATGGCTCAGCTACCTCCACTGCTCTAGGCGTATCTCAATCCTCTAAATAAGGCCTGCCGCCCCTCACGGGGCTCAAAGACTGACTCACGTGTCATCTGTACTATGAATCAGGCTGGTTGAATTCCATCAAATCGCTCTATTTATCTCACCTGCACAATGGCAAAAAATCTATCTTGGGACTGACTCCATTATGTATTCAAAACCTACTCCGACTGAATCCTGGCTCACGACCCTCCACCAGATCTGAGCTAACCTTTCCTGGTTCCGAGATGCCGGACTGCACAGGGACAAAGATCTTCACATACAGGGCCTCGACATGGTTCAATACCTTAGTCCACCTACTCTATCCTCAACCTCGCTTGAAGCTTTCAAATCCATGTTCTATGCCCACCTCACCACCACTAGCAACTGTGATTGCACTAGATAAAGACTACTACTCCTCATGTCCATCCTCACATCTGAGGCCTCTTCCTCCTGACTAATGAACCCTCTGGTACCTCTACTACTTCCTGTCTCCCACCCAAACTCACTCCCCCTTTTTCTGTCCCCTCTACTTACTCTCCTGCTCACCACCTTTCCTCCTCTCTAGCCTCCTTTGGTGCCTAATGATCACCCTCTCCCTGGAAGTTTCCTTGACCTCGAAATTGTCTACTCGTTGAACCTGTTATAGCTTGTTTTTCTATGAAACTTAAAAACGTTACTGCCTTAAACTGTTAATAGCAAATTTATGATGTAACTTTCCTGTCTGGTTTTACCTGTAATGTGTATCGTGCTTTGTTAAATGTTCTTTGTGACGTGGAACCTTTGTAAAAGAGCCCTGGCTCAAAGGTATTAATTCCTAGACTAATAAACTAAACTAAATCATTGTGTACAAGTAACACAATCCCTCTTTTTAATTAATTCTTTCTCTTTATTCCAAACCTCAGAAAGAAAAAGACAAAGCGGTGTCCTATTGTAGCTCATCTCCCCCATTTACTGCCATTGCAAGACACCTGCCATTTAATGCAGATTTTTTTTTTGCCTATTTTTCTCCCCTTTGCATATCCACCAGATCTCCTTTGGACCTCCATCACCTCCCAACTACCCAACAGACTCTGCCCAGAGCCATCCCAGTGCTCTGATCTGGACTTCCATCATCACGCACCTAGGATCCGTCTTGTCCCTGCCAGGGAGGTGGCCTTTGGTCACTATGGAGGTGCACTTCCTGCAACTCCTTGACTTCCCTTCCCATAGTAGGCTTGACTCTGCTATGGTCTTTCCCAGGACAATGAGGATGAACCAAACAAAAGGTAGTAAAATGTTGAATGCTCATAACGCACACAAATGTTGACGTGTTTAGTCATCTACATTTTACCCATTGTGTGGTGGGTATAAAAGCTGAAAATGAGCAAGAACAGCTCCTCTAATTTGTCAAATGTTGTGCAGTATGTCTGTAATGCTGTGAATACATATGGACACTGTTCCCTGCATGCATTGACCATCCATGGTCCATACTACACTTTTTTATAGACATATGCCAACTTGTGCATAATAATGGTATAGTATCAGTAATTCATTGTAAGATGGAAGCCATGGAATTTTTATGGATTATGGCGAGGGAGTGGCTATTCAATAAAATGCGCACATATCTGCATGTACTGTGGTTTGGTAGTAACTTATTTGAAACACCTCTAGTGGAGTCTTTATATTGGTTTTCTTTCTTCTGACCGGCTGTCCATGATTGCACCAGCATGTCCTACTTGATGTGCTTAGTTGATCTTTTTATTGACAATTTTACTGTAACAAGACAAGAAAACAAAAAGGACACAGCAACAAAACAATACTGATCAGTATCAAACAACTTAGACATTCTAACATAATCAGATGGCTAGAAACATACTGAACATTTTAATCTATTTTAAGAAGTATGTGACTTGTCTCATGGTACAATCATATACAGAGACATAGCAGTCATCGTAAGGGACATTAAGTGAGCCATGCACTGACTAAACCGAGTCCCCAGAAGGGTTAGGGTTGATGTACTACTGCTTTGTTTCTCTTGAATGTCTGCAGCAAGAGCAAGCTCCCTGGCCCAGTTGCAGAGGTCGCTGTGGTGCCAGAACCCGCTGCCTACCCTCCCTGATGGAGGCATGCTGCTGCATGGCAGCCATCCCATCCTTGCCTGCCTTCCAGCACAGCAAACCGAGCTTGCTCCTAAAGTACCCAGTTTCCAACAAGGTCAGGATAAAGTTGAAGGAAGAGACAGTCACTGGTGCAGGGCCTATGGCAGATTAGATTTTATCCTGCATTGTGGGGGATGTTTTTTCTCTAAGCCCACACTATCAAGATGCTGGTGTCAAGGATGTGATCGTGCAGCAACAGCCAGTGCCTCACTTTTCTGCAGCTCATCTCACCTGCACTGCCAGGTGGCATATCACAGCAGAGCCAGCTGCCCTCCCAGAGAAAAGTCTCCTTGGAGATGCTCAGTCCACCTCATTACAGCCATCCCCCAATGATTCAGGCTAGTTGTCGAGCCCAGGTCACAGGCATCATGTGCCTTCCCCAGAGAAAGTGTTAAGTCAGCCTGGTGAAAGTTCAGTACCACCTTCTGGGATTCCAGTGAACCTATTCACCTTCCCACCATGGTCACTCCAACTGTGGACCCACTCAATGTCTGTACAGTTTTCAATTAGCATGCATTTTCACTCTAAATGAAAAAGTAGCAGACAAACTATTTCAACAGAAAAACAAAATTTTACTTATGCTGCAGACTCTAGGGTGGAAAGGGGTTTTGTAACCGGCAGTACAAGGTAATTATTGCAGATGGTTACATAAAATTTGACTGCAGGTGAGGACTGCTTGGCCCACCCACTTTGCCCATTTTTCCCTGCCTATCCTAGCTTGTCACCATAGACCATTCTTGATCTCTCCCCCACCCAACTTCCCAACTAAGATTTCCTTGTGCCTATCCCATGCTTGAAGCCCACCGTTTCGCCCCCACCACCTCTGCTGGAGGACTGTTTCAGGAATCCATCACTCTTTCAGGAAAGAACTTATTCAAATCTCTCCTGAATTTTCCCCTACCAGCTTCTTTGCATGTCCCCTTGTTTTCATGCATCTTTTCCTCTGAAAATACTTGAGAATCCTGAACCTTATTTATTCCCAAGAGGTATTTAATTTTCTAACATGGGTGTACTGAGGGAGAAGTTTAATTGGACAGGAAGCCCCACCTGACCATTGATTAAATGCCTGTACCGGCACAGTTACGGCGAAGCAACCCTGTGTAGTATCCCAGATCCTGTTATCTGGCCAGAATATGAACAGTAAGTGGCAACCATTTAAAACCACACATACAAAATCACAACACAGTAAGGCCAAGGATGAGAAAAACATGTGAAAAGTACAGCATGGGCTGTAAAAGTACTGGAGGCTTGGGTGAGTACAAAGAATATGACTATTAATTACAAAGCGATCTCCCCAGATAGCTACTGTTTACCACTTTTTCATATGAAATACTGTTCAGAAGTTTATTTCTCACAGAATGACCGAGCTACTGCATAACCCATATTATTTACATACCCCTAATGCAGTGCTTGCAACTCATGTTAAGTACTGTATTGTCATACATGGCAAAAGGCAAGTAAAACAGATGTTGTTACATGTTTTATTGATTACTTTAGGAAAGGAGCTGTGTTACTTTGCTCTTGTGTTTTGAACACTACAAAGTATTATTAAAGTATTTACATTATTACAATATAAATAAACAACACTCTACTCATAGTACTCTCTTCCATGGTGTACAACCCATTCTTACCAACAGTGCCATATGATGTCAGAACCGTCTATTGTTTAACTCAACCCAAAATGGACACTAGGAGGAAATGAGATAAGGTCCTTCAGTCCCCTCTTTGTAGTTCAGTCCCCTCTTCGTAGAGCTTCTGATGCAGCCCCTGCACCCTTTTAGTTACACCTCACCCCCCCGGACACCCTCCACTCAATGTCCTTCCTGAGATGCAGTCTCCAAATGGGGACACGATACTCAGGTGGGGTCTCAGCTGCAATCTAAACAGTGGCAACACCTGACCACCTTCCTCCTTCTGCTGGTGATACCCCTCCATATGAACTCCAGTATCCCACTGGCCGTACTCACTTCCTTGTTGCACTGTCTCATCTCCTTGAGGTCATCAGATATGACTGCCCCAGGTCTCTTTCCTGTTTGGTGTCTGTCAGTACATCTCCCATTCTGTACTCAGCCTCGGAGTTTCTGTCTCATACATGAATGATTTTGCACTTTTTCACACTGAAATATAGTTGCCATGTCTTTGAGCACACCTCGAGTTCTCTTATGTCTCTGCAAAAAATAGGCAGTATAGCCTAGAAGTTAGAGTAATGAGCTGTGAACGAGCTTGGTACGTCCAACAGACCAGACCTTGGTTTCATTCTCACAACCTCCATTTGCATACTGTGTGACTCTGAGCAAGTTGCTTAACCGCCCAGTGCTCCCAGGTCGCCCCTGAAAACAGGCACTTGTGCCTAGCAGGCCTTACCCGGTTACCAAAGACTAAAATAAAAATAAAATAAAATTCATTCCACCCCCTCTGGAGTGTCAACCCTACTGCAAATTTTAGTTTCATCTGCAAAGAACTAAGATACCTCCCCTTCCAGTTCATCTTCAATGACACTTATAATGACACTGAAGAGGACTGGTCCCAGTACCAAGCCCTGTGGTACCCCGCTGGTCACTTAATCCACCTTCCGTCTCCTATCTGTTAAACCAGTTTTTAACCCAATTTACCACTCCAGATCCCACTCTTACCCTGGTCAACTTCCTAATCCAAGGCTCACATAAAAAGCAGCATGTCCTGGATGTCTGGTGGTGTACTGAGAGGCTGCCGACACCAGCACAAGTAGCAGGAGACTGCACTCAGGAGCCAAACGATTCCAGCTGCAACCCCGGTATGCCTATTACAAGTTTTCTGGCTGGCGGTGATGCACTTTTGACACTGTGTTGGAATAATGACTGCTGTTCAGAGGTGCATCTATCCTCTGCATAATTAGGCCTCGTATGGACCTACAGCACTCAATGTTCATGCATCCAGTCTCACAAGGCATTGATATCCACACCAATTTCATCTGCATTGCACTGGAAAAAAATTCTATATTAAACACAGATGTCACTTCACATACTAAAATGCAACTCTTTACCCAGCAAGTAAATACAAGGGGGGGGGGGGGGGAGATTAAAGGTGCATGTATATTTCCATTTCCATTTAAAGTAATGCCATTTGTTATTAAGTTAAATGACAAATGAAATAGTAATTTAACAGGTATTTTCAACTATTGGAAATAACTCAAATAACTCAGTATTACTGCGTTTCAGTGTCCCGTGATAACAGCGAAGACAAAACGGTGACCGACAGTAATAGCGATGGGAAAACAGCATGAGCCACTTTGGTAACTTACGGATCCCCCCTCGAGTTGTGCCACCCCCAAGAGATGGTTATCTAAAGAAAGGGGGGATGCGGAGGGCAAAGCACCCTGGAAAAAAAATGCAGTCGCTGTCTTTGCACTTGCTATTGTTCCATCACTGTTTTACCGTCGCTGTTGCTTCTTCGCTCTTATCACATGGAACCCTGCACTTTCTACCATACATTCATTTGAACATCGAACCTAACATAAAACTGCAACTCCAATTAATTGTAGGTATCTGTCATGTTACATTATAGCTGGGTTTCTAAACCTGATTATTTTTTTTAATCAATGTTTTTTCTTAAGTCCTTGCCCAATGTGCCCTCTTCCGACCCGTCCTCCTAGCTCTATCACCCAGCTTATCTGGCACTTACCTCGTGTTCTAAATGTCCTCTACCACAGCAGCTGGAGGTTCCAGTCACTGGTGTTGGGCCTGCGGGGGACTGAGCCATAAGCCAGCCACAGGTGTAATTTTGACACAACCTACACTGATTATTTCTTTCAGGGACAGTCATCAGGTCTGCTGTTTTTTTCCTGGACCCAGGTACGATCCACCTGGTTAATCGCCCACCAATGCGTTTTTATTATGTCATATTGTTGCAACTGCAAGGTGTTAGATTCTGTCCTTTCTAATAAAGAAGTGCTAAGTAATAGGGACTTGTGTAATGCTTAATTTATCAACACTAGAGCAGTTTGACTTCAGTTAACCTCACAAGTGGCATAAGCATGCACCCAAGGTCAAACTGCTAGAGTGCAGATAAATAAGGTACCACACAAGGGACGTATTTTGTAATTTATAATGCTCCTTGATATCCACTGGAGTACATGCTATGCCTTATTTTGTATACAGTTGATCTTTTTTGCTTTTTGTATGATGCTTATATGCATTGCCTGTGTCTATCATGTATCTGTTTGCCTTGTTTGCTTTCATTGCCCTCCTTTACCCCCTTCCCCAGGACGCATCGGGAAATGAGTTGTTGTCAGCTCAGTACATCTTTCCTGGTGAAACTTTTGAAGTAAATAAACAAACAAGGCCCCCATTGCATATTTAATTTACAGGCTAGGACTTTGTGTGATACACTGTTTTAAGGGTTTCGTTTAAAAGTTGGTGGCTCTTTTTTGTGAAGTAATGCCTTTCCGTTTTATGGGTGTCCTGTTTCCATTTGTTTTTTTAATAAAAGTTGGTGGCACTTTTTTGTGAAGTAATGCCTTTCCATTTTATAGGTGTCCTGTTTCCATGGGTGGTGTTATGGAGACTCCAACACTGACGTTACAGATTCCCTGACATGCATTGTTACTGGTGGTGAGAATGCCTCCGAGACATTTACACACAAAGATGGTGGCAGGTTTTGGACACCGGCTAGGAATGCAGCTAGCATCTGAGACTTCAGTGTCGGTGCTGTATTTTATTGTTTTGCTGTGTCCAGTACTCTGATGTTAGAAACTAGTTTTAAAAAGCATGCAGTTATGGCTGGTTGAAGTCTTCATGGCAGAAAGAGTTAGGATGTGGTGGAGCAGCACGGTGAAAGCTAGTGTTGACTACTAGTGGGCGGTTGGCGGGTATGCAAAGAAAAAAATTATTTCATGAGAAAAGGAACTCAGAGAAACTTGAGAGGTACAGTATATAGGTTTTGACAGGGTGGGCGTTGTGGAAACATACTGTGGAAAATTAAAGTTGTGGGTGAACCAGTCTGAGCTTCTGTGGATAGAGCTGTGATGTGAAAAATGGGCTTTTGTTTTGCATGCAGACCAAGGGGAGGTAGTGCCAGTAGTGTTGGAGGGGGTGTTATAATTGTGGGTACATTTTATGTTTCTCATGGGGGAATCATGTGTTATAGCATGGATTTTGTGTGCATGCCTATTACATAATAAATATATCCTTATGTACTGCTAGGCACTGCTACTTATGGTGGTACCCCCCCCAATTAAGCACAAAGAAATTTAAAGACTAGACCTTGTAGCATAGTAGTTACATGTCCACACGCCATTGGTGACCCAAAGAATACAGACACAGCAAGGGTGCGCTGCACACACTACATCAAGGCAATTTTTAATGTGCTGTTTTTATACTTTACAGTTCCTATTATGACATGTTAAAACAACCTCTCAACTAACAAGGGCCCTGTTTATTGAGCGGATGCCTTGATTTGTCAGAATCAGAACTAGAAAGTATACAGAAATTAAAAAAAAAAAAAAAACAGCACATTAAAAAATGACCCTACTGTACTCTACAAAGCACACCCCCAGGTTGTCTGTACATCAGAAAATGTGCTAGCAAATGGGTGTGTATGTGACTATGAGGTAGATTCCAGCCCTTGGCTCCATGTAGCCAAGATATGATCCCTTCCCTCCCAATATACAGGGAGCAATAAATACCTTAATGCAGCAACGGACTTGGGGCCACGTTAGAGTCTTTATGTGGTTTTGGGAGGAGGAGTACCAGAAAGTGTGCTCTTTAATGTGGTTAACTGTTCTGTGTTAAAGTGGAATATTAGAATAGCTACCGCAATATATATGCAATGAGAGTATTTTTACATATGAAATACAGTACACTATCACTGGTTAATTTTTAGACTGTATGTTCTAATTTGTGAAGCTCTGGGGTAGGGTTCACGAAAGGGCATGCACTCCAGTCAGCTTTAACCCATGACACAGCATGGGTGTGCCAGGCATTAATGCACTGAGGCACTGAAAGGCAGAAGTGTCTTCTCAACCACCAGGGAAGTTCATCAATGCCTGATGCACTCCACTGCCCTGTTGTTGGTTACTGCACTTGTAAAATGGTAAAGTTGAAAATTAAAAAAGTTAACGGTAATATAAATTGTAATTTGGATGCATGTGTACCTCTCAAAACAAAAAAAAATGTAAAAAGTGGTTCTGTCACCAAATTAACCATTTAATGTCTAATTTCACTCATTAGAATGCATAAAAAATGTTATCAAGGAGTTCACGGTACAAAAATACATAAATGTTCCAAGTTAAAAAAAAAAAAATGTCATTGCGTGACTGGCCTCACCATGGATGATTTGTGGGGGGGGGCCACACACAAGGGAAAAAAACTTCAGTATGAGCCCCGTGATGCCTGGATACTGGACCTAGCCAACATGGGGGGGGGGGGAGAGCCCCCCCGGGCAATGACCAAGGACCCCAAAATAAAAGCATAAAAAAACAAAAAGCTATGAACACAGTATGAATAAAAAACAAATATCTGACATCAATTTCAGATGTGTCTGGGTGTGTTTTTCCCTAAGCATTTTAATATGCTGATGATCCTTAATGAGAACTTTTTTTTTTTTTACAATATTAAAATTCTTATAATTCTGCAACCATAACTATGATTTTATAAATTTAAAATGCTCTTCTTTAAATTACAAGATAAATTTTGATTTGGTATAGGTACTAAACCCACCCAGTGATAGGCTGGGGTAGTTAGGACCAGATGGCTGGACCTTTGGTGTTTTTCTGTCTATAAACTTTTCTCTGTTTCTACGTAACTGTGCTATCCTGGATAAATGCCGTAACTTCTCAGCAAACTTCTTATAACCAATTCACGCTATGTGTACTAATGCAAAAATATTTAAGGGCTGGCAGCCCCTGTATATGGCAGTCCATTAGGCTACTGGAATCCCCACTTTTTTTTTTTAACTAATTCTAGTATGGAATTAAACAGTACATACAGTTTGTCATGTATTGTCAGACGAAATACACCCCAGGGTGCTGAAAGAGTTAGCAGAGGATCTGGTGGTCCCACTGCCTGTTCTCTTCAATATGTCTCTGGAATCGGAAGTGGTGCTGTTGGAGTGAAGAATGGCACACGTAGTGCCACTCCACAAGAGCGGACCCAAGAATAGCCTAGGTAACTATAGGCCAATCGGCCTGACCGCAATAGTATGTAAACTCAAGGAGACCATACTAAAGGAAAGGTTAGTGAGGTACTTGGAGAATGGTCTACAGGACGAAAGACAGCACGGGTTTGTGGCAGGCAGATCGTGTCAAATAAACCTGATCGAATTCTTCAATTGGGTCACGAGGGCAGTGGACATCATATACCTGGACTTTAGCAAGGCTTTTGATTCTGTACCACACAAAAGGTTGATAATAAAACTGAGGGATCTAGGGGTGGGGGAGAATATTGTAAGATGGGTAGTAAACTGGTTGAGTGGTAGAACCCAGAGTAGTGGTTGGGGGTGAGAGCAGGTCACCAGCGGGGCCCTGCAGGGATCAGTGCTGGGGCCTGTGTTGTTCAATGTCTTCATAAGTAACATAGGGGAGGCATTAAAGGCAAAATGTGTCTGCTTGAGGCCGCACCAAACTCTGTGGGAGAGTAGAAACCAAGGAGGGGGATACAGGACCTGATGGAGGACCTCGCCAGACTAAAGAGATAGTCAGGAATCAAGCAACTTAGTTTCAATGTCAAAAAGTGCAAAGTGATGCAGATAGGGGCCAAGAACCCTAGGACAGAGTATTACATAGGAGGGGCTCAGGTAACTGCTTCTGAAGAGGGAAAGTATCCAGGGGTAGTGACCACGAGTGACCTGAAACACACCTCTCAGTGTAAAACGGCGATGGCGAAGGCTAACAGGATGCTGGGGTGTACTGTAAGGGGATTCAGTAGTTGGCGGAGCAAGGTTATTTTACCATGGTATAGGTCACTGGTGAGACCACATTTAGAATATGGGGTGAGGCACGGGCATCCTTACCTTAAGAAGGACATCTGCATGCTGGAGGGGGTCCAGAGGAGAGCAACCAAGAAGATCGAGGGGGTTACAGGATAGGTCCTAGGAGGAAAGGCTGGAAGCCCTGGGGATGTACTCCCTGGAAGAGAGCAGGCAAAGCAGTGATATGATAGAGACCTTCTAGTAACAGAGTGAAAAAGGGGGTTCTCTTTAAAATGAGCAACAACAGCACCGCTGGGGGCATAGCCTAAACTTGATAGGGGAGGGATTCAGAAGGGATGTAAGGATGCATTTCTACACAGAGAGCGTGATGTCCACCTGGAATGAGCTGCCAAAGGAGGTGGTATTAGCAAGGATGGTGGGGCACTCAAGAGAACCTGGGACAAGCACAAAGGGAACCCTTGGGACCAAGGAAGGGGAGAGGGGGGAAGAGAGGTAGGGACAGCGGGGGCAGGGTCACAAGAGTAAATGTAGGCCAGACCCTGCATTACTTACCGAGCAGGCACGATAGACCAGGTGGTCTTCTTCTGCTGGCTCTTTTCATATGTTTGTATTTTTGGTCGAAATACCAATATTATTTTAAAGTTTTGGGGATCTTAATCTGACCCTTTTCATTTACCCTACAAATATCTTTTGAAGCAGCACTGTAATGAAATTGGGCAAAAAAAAAAATTCCACAACCTTTCTTTCCACTATAATAGATTCCAAGCATCTTCCAGTTTTATTTGGTGGTAACATTTTCTAGTTCTACCAAAATTTGAGTTATTTTATAAATGTTTTATTTTTTTTCTCAATAGAAACAAGATGGCCACCACATTCGAGTTAGAAACAGAATTGTAGACTTGGCAAGAGTTAGGATCAAAAAGAAAAAAATGACTGACCATAGTAATGTTTCTTTTTTGGGGTCACCCACTATATTTATACTCTATGCAGTCATCTCGGCTGAGAGTGATGCCCCGAAGATAGGACCTATTAACATAATTTTAGAATCTGGAATGTAAGTTCAGATACTGCAATCTGCACCCCACACTGGCCATTGTTCAGATCTGTTTCCAAGCCAGAGTGGAGCAGTGATTAGTGAAACTTGAAACTAGCTAAAAAGGACTACCATTTTTTTGAAAACTTTTTATGGAATTTTTTTAAGACATCAAACAAATTGAGGCAGACTTGTGAAATGTTACCATATAAACAATAACGCAAGCTTACAATTATAGGCACTGCAATAATAATGCTTAAGCAACCTCAGTGAAAAAAGGAACCAATACTTGTGCGAACCTATTTCAGGTTCTGGAAGAGGCAGGGTAAGGAGTGTAAACATACAGAGTGATCTCTTAAGAAATATTACTATTTTTCTTCTAACCCCAGGAAACACTCAATGTCGGACATACAGATTTAGTTCTGTTGCTGTATTCATCCTTGTAAGAACAGATCCAGAAGCAAATGGTTTGATACCTTTTATTGGACCAACCTAGATGTTAGAACAAAGTGCTAATCTTTTGAACTAACCAAGTTCTTTCTCAGAGTTTATGACAGTTATTTAGAAAAGCACACACTATTAACACCCAGATCATACATTAAAAAACCCTGAAAGAATTTTCATTGGTGTAAAATACTCATTTAAACCATAACTGAAGATTAAATCAGTTGAACCATATTTCACCAATTTGCTTTTAGCCGAGAAGCCTTTCAAGGTCAAATGTCACCAGAATAAGATAAGAACCCTTCGAGCAGAAAGCTCCACTAAATGAAAATTACGTACCTACCAAAATTGCTGATCTTTCTGTGCATCTTCATCATGCATCACTGTTGGGTAGTGAGCCGGAGGATCAGGACCCCGCGGGAGTTTTTTTTTTGCAAGGGGAGGAGTAGACGTCAGGATGGCACTGCCCTCGAGGCCAACGTAATACATGGTGCTCGTGGGTTTGCCAGTAACCGTGGTCGAGCCCTCCTCAGCCCCAGGTCTACATGCCGGAGAGACGAAGACAGAGAAACAGGAAGGGGGGTGCAAGGGAGCCCGAGAGGCAGCAAAAGAAAAGGACGTAAAACTTAAAGGAGAAATAAGCCATAGAGAGGACAGAAAAGAAGGAAGCCTGAGGGATTGGAACAGGAGGGGTGAAAGGGTGAGGAGTAGAAGGAAGAGAGAATACAGGAGGGAGGAAAAGGAGACAACACCCCCGAAGATACAGCCCCAGACTGCTCAAGGGAGGGTGCTATGCCCCAGACCAGACTAACTAGCCAGTGGAGGATCCAAGGCTGGAGCAGCAGAATAGCACCAATCCACAGGAGGCAGAAGAGTCACCCAGAGGGCTAAGGATAGGTTGGTGTCTCCCCTTCCTGCGTAGAGGATTCGAAGAGGAAAAACCACCTATAACATCCCTGAAGAGAAGACCCCAAGGGACTGACTTTTAGTTGTACAGAGGGAGTCACCTCCAGAGGAGGAACTGAAGAGGGATACATATACTCCTTGAACGAGGAGAGGAAAGTAAACTACATATGGGGAGGAACAATGTGGTTGGAGGGAAAAACAACTGAGGGAGTCACCAGCGCCCCCCCTCCATACTTCCCCGAGAGTAGACTAGAGGAAGCAGGTAAACCCAAGGACTACCTGGGCTGAGAAGGGGCTCTGGAGACTCCTGACAGAGGGGGCCCTCCCTGCCTGTCAACCCAGGGGAAAAAACCCCGATCCCAAGGGGGTAGAGGGTAGGAGGTGCTGGAGATGGACCAAGGTCCAGACTAGGAGACAAACAGGGAGTAGGAGAATCACCCAGAGACTGAGGCCTGAGAGGGGAAGGTGGGTAGGAGTCAGTAATCAATGGTGAAGATACACAGAAAAATCAGGAATTATGATAGGTACATAATTTTCATATCTTATCAGTGTCAATCTTCACCATTCATCACTGTTGAGTGACACTGAGCCCCCCGAAGGGGACCCAGAACCTCCCTAATGGACAAAGTCCCTCAGCCTCCAGTGGGGGAGACACTAGAGGAGGGAACCCTAACAGGCCTGGCTAAGCCTGAGGCTGGTCCGGGTGAGGCGAGGTTCTCTTCACAGGAGAGGGAAGGTGCCCCTGAAGCCATAACCTCACCCTACGGGGAAAAAAGATGGGCTCCCTGGAAAGAGAGGGCAGTCACCCTACACCAGGCCAGGGGTGACAACTGGGAGAGACGAAGCCACGCTGTCCGCCTGATGCAGATCACTGTCACTGCCAACCTGGAAGCCACCTCGTTGGCATTGTAAGATGCCCTTGCTTGGTGCCTCACAAGCTCCAGGCCCTGTGCGGAGAGGGCAATGGCCTGTCTGGTTGCCTCAGAGTCAGGCAAAGGACATGACCTATCAGAGACCACAAGTGCCTGCTGTAGGCAGCATGGTGGGCCTGATGAGCTGAAATACACAGTAGAAGGCGTGCTGACAAGAAGGTTCTCCTCCCCCAAAAATCCAACTCAGCTGAGCAAGATTCTGGGGGTCGATCATGCCTTGGGCTTCTATGCCCGGAGAATCATGCCCGAAGGAGGATGAGGCAAGGCTCCTGAAGACCCAAGGGGTGCACAATACCTCTGGCGGAGGTCCCTCTGGGCTGGTGCTTGGGTTAAGGGACTTCGCCAGGGATGGTACGCCTCCCGAAAGGGATTAGGCCAGGCAGCAACCAACAGGTTGGCTGCACTGAACTCGCTTAAAAAGGCATGCACCGATCGGTCAGGATTGTGGCCACTTGGGGTGAAAATATGGAGCTCGTCGAGCAACCCTGACAGGAAGTGCTGACAGCTGGAAAGATCAGCAGCTGGGGAAAGGCGGACAGAAGATTCCTCTCCCTCAGAGGAAGCTGAGGGAGCCGACAAGCCCGGAGAGTCAGGTTCCAGCTACAGCGGGGAGTGGTGAAACACCTCCTGGTCCATGGACTGGTAGTAAGCAGGAAACAGTGCAGCTGTGGACCTAAACAGCTCCCAGGTGAGGGGTCCCATAGGACCGGAGTGACCTGGGAGAGAGGGAGGGGTTGGCAGAGGCAAAGGGGCCAGGCACCTACGAGGAAGGGCACGCCCTCTGCACGGGCTAGGGGACCTGCAGGGAGACCTCAAAGGAGCAGGAGATCTGGTGGTTCCGGCAGACAAAGGCTGCTCAACTGAGCTGGAGCAGCCAGAACTAAGGCCAAAAAGAAAATCCCCCCCCACGAGGTGACTGGGGCCGCATGAGCCCAGAAGGGTGGCCCCTAACCTCTGTAGATGAGGTCCCTCCTGAGGAGACCTGAGGGGAGAAGGTTGGACCAGCGCTGTGACTCCTCCCTGAACAAACCCCTGTGGGTTTCCAGGAAAGGGCACTGCCCTGAATCCAACCCCCCAACCCCTCAGACTCCGAGAGAGCCCTCTTCCTCACTATGAGCTGAGGCAACTGACACTCCCGTAGCTGACTCCTGAGAGACAGCCAGAGGTGGAGCACCCTCCCCTACCTGAGGCTCTCCAGCCGGCCCAGACGTAGGACTAGCAAGAACTGTCACAGGAGGGGGTACATCTCCCAAGGTGACAGACTGATCACCGACTCCAGGCTGCACTCCCCCGGCACCCGGGGACTGGTTGGTGCCACCGACCCCAGAATCAGCAGGAGCCATACGCTCCTTGGAAGGGGGCTGAACTGGAGCCGATGCACTGGAGGAGGAAGAATCGGTGGATTCCAAAGAGCCTAGGAGCCAGTCTGGGTCAGCCTCAGCATCATCCTCCCCAGAGGAGACTCTTACTCAGACCACTCCCCGATCCCTCCCAGATGCAGCACCGTGAGCAGCACTGTGAACTGGCCCAGTGCTGCCCACGACACCGCCCCCCTCCCCGGTACCGTGAATGGCACCAGAGTCAGAGTCAGCACCGGAGGCTGGCCCCATGCTGCCCCAATCCCTGGCATCAAATCAGGAGCAGCACTGGCGGGTAGTGCCAGCTCGGGCCTGGAGGCCTCAGACCGTGACACCGGGGAAGTCCTCGCCTCCGAGGAGGTGACTGCCTGAACGGTGCCTCACGCCTGACCCCCAAGGGGGCCAGGCTGGGCCTCCTGCACCGTGGAAGGGGTTCCCGCCAAGGCAAGGTTAGAATGGGCGGAAACTCCCTCCTCCACGGGCCATATAGGACCGGAAGGGGAACCGAAGGAAGGGTCAAGAACCCTGCTTTTGTTGACCGGGTACACGCCTGTCCCCCAAAAGTCGGCAGCGCACGTCCAACTTTCAATACACACAACTCCAACACACGATGATCCTTTGGGGAAACAGGCGTTGCATCTATCCATGTCGTGGTTAGGTCCCAAGTGGGTAAGACAACGGTCATGCTGATCTGTGATAGAGTATAGTTGGTCGCAGGGACACCGACACATCGGAAGCCGACCCACCCGGGAAGATTTTTTCTTATCCCCCGAACCAGACATGACCGGATGGAAAAAATAATAATCGAAACCAGCACTCCGTGTCGATGGAGAAAATAAAAAGAAAAGATCTTACCGGTCGATCACCGAGAAACGTAGCAGCAGAACTAGGACTTTCTCAACCGACGGACTAGGCCACAGAACAACTGCGCTCACAAGCGAGGTTGTGCTCACTCGACGGCAGGAGAAGATGAACTGGGGCTGAGGAGAGGTTGACAACGGTTACTGACCAACCTGCGAGCACCACGTAATACATTGGCCTTGAGGGCGGTGCCATCCCAACATTGACTCCTCCCCTTGCAAAAAAAAAAAAACGCTCCCGCAGGGTCCTGATTCTCCAGCTCACTACCCAACAGTGATGAATGGTGAAGATTGACATACATACGATCATAAATTCTGAATGTCTCAGTGTGTTTTGTGAATACAGTCTTAATGAACCTTTGGATTCAATACTCCAGGAAGATGGTTTTCCATGTGACATACTTCAGGTCAGCAGTTTGCACAAACTCAGGGAGCCTCTACAAGCTGCGCAAGGCATATACTGAGGTCCTAAGATGGGAAAGGTTCTCTCACTTGCAGGTACAAATGGATGAGGCCTTTAAAAAACCTTTTGAAAACGGGTTGCGAGGCTAAAAACTTTCCCATGACAGCTGAAATGTATGCCGATATTGCCAAAGGATGTGGGCTCTGGGCTGAAGATGAACCAGAGAACTACAGGCTGGTCAGTCTGACCTCAACAGTGGGCAAGCTGATGGAGACTATCCTGAAAAGAGAGATTGGTCAACTTTCTGAAGGATAATGGGCTCCAGGGTGTAAGGCAGCACAGGTTTGTGTCGCTGAAGTCCTGCCAGACTAACCTAATTGAATTCAACTGAGTCACCAGGCCAGTGGATAAGGGCCAAGCGGTTGATGTCCTCTATCTGAACTTCAGCAAGACCTTCAACTCTGTACCTCATAGGAGACTGGTTAAAAGCTAGAAGACATGGGGGCTAAACTTGTTGGGTGAGTCAAAAGTTGGCTGCAGGACAGAAGTCAAAAGGTAGTAATTGGGGGGGGGGATTCTCTGAAGCTAGGCATGTGACCAGTGGGGTCCCACAGGGCTCTGTTCTCAGTCTGGTGTTAACATTTTCAAAATTGATATCATGGATGGGATCAAGGGTAAAAGCTGCCTGTTCAGATGATACAAAGCTCTGTGGGAGGGTGGACACAGAAGAAGGGAAACAGGAACTCAGGCAAGACCTGGCTAGTTGTCTGGCATTTGGCAACTGGGTTTCAATCCTAAAAAGTATAAAGTTATGCACTTGGGGAGAGAAAACCCCAGGGACCAAATACAGTACTGGTTGGGTGGTGTGCAGGTAACCAGGTCAGAGGAAGAAAAGGACCCAATCATAAGAACATGGAGGGGTTGTAGACCGATTTCAAATACACTGAACTTACAAATGGAAGTATTGGAGTAGTATGTAAGCTGTGTAAATGCCTGCTCCTAGAAACAAGAGAGCGTAATATAGAGGGCCAATGACAAGAGAGGTCACCCCTGAAGAAATAGTGACAGTAAATGGAGCTAGAACAAACACAAAGGAGACATACGGTCATACAGTCAGTCACACAGATCTTGGGCATATGGGAGCAGGAAAAAGATGTAGAGGGGGGAGGACCAGCAGGATACAGAGTGGTCACTAGTTCAACCACGAAAGATGAAGACTGGCTGCAGGGCAGATATACACCTGCACAAACACAACATTCTAATGATACTGAAGAAACAAACAAGTACTCCCCACTAAGTGAAACTGATGGTAGTCAGGAGATGGAGGTTGTACCAACCATATTAAATAGATCCCAGGATAAGCAAGAGATAATCATAGATGATTCTATAGTGAAATACACAGACAGAATCATTTGCCAGGATATTAAGGAAAACAAAACACGGTGTTGTATTTCCCAGGGGCAAAAACTCATGATATAAATAATTTAGACGGGGTGATGAACAGTTTTGAAGAAGGGGGAAAAGACTATAGCAGTGCATGTAGGAATCAAGGATACTGGAAAGAGACCAACAAACATTATAAAACAAGAATATATGGAGTTGGGAAGGAAACTGAAAACATACAACTGCAAAGTGCTAATTTCTGAGATACTGTAAGTACTAAGACATTTGTATAGGAAAGAAAGAGATTTTATGGAAATGAACAAATGGCTGGATGACTGGACTCTTAAAGAAGACTTCTATCTGCTAAAAAACTGAGAATCATTCTGAGAGAAGGGTCAGCTGTATGCAAAAGATGGCCTGCATCTTAATAGGACGGGTACTAAAATCCTAGGGGAGCATGTAAATGAGATAATTACAAGACCTTTAAACTGCGCCTAGGGGTGCTGGGTTCATCTTGGAGACAAAGGTCCATGAGGCTGAAAATAATTCTAAAAAAAAAAAAAAAAAAAAAAAAAATTTTGAAGAAGAATCTATCCAGATTAACTTTAAATGCATGTTGCCTAAATAATAAAATAGACAAATAAAGATTGCTACATTAGACCCAGCTATTATAGCAGTTCAGGAAACTTGGTGGAGTAATACAATAGAATGGGACAGGAATATTACTGGATACCAAGTATTTAGCACACTGAGATCAAATAAGGGATGGGGGTGGCCATTTACTGCACAGAAACCCTAAAATACTGAGAGTGGGAACCTTGGGATAAAAACCTAACAGAATCAGTATGGGTAAAAAATTAATAACGTGAAGAATGGGCCTATAATAACAGGAAACTGCTACAGTATATCCCCCCAGACAGAAAGAACAATTAGACCGCCAAGTTGTATTCCGAAATGTTTCACTTAACATGTAATACATGTAACACTGTAACTGTAGGAGATTTTAACTTGACAGAAACAGACTGGTCATTAAATAATGCAAATACATAGATACATAGACAGTGTCGGCAGATAAGGGCCTATGGCCCACCCAGTCTGCCCATTTTGAGCTTGTAAGTTCAGTTTATGTTTTCCTAGAAGTTTGTTGTCCCTAAATAGTACAATAGGGAATGAATTCCTAATACAAGTCACTGACCATAGTATGAAACAACATGTGAATAGACCAACTAGAGGGGGCAATGTACTGGATCTCATTCTTAGAAATCTTGATGCCGAATGTCGCTATGAAATAATGGACCCTTTGGCAAATAGCAATCGCAACGCTATTTTATTTAGTAATACTAGGGGTTCACATATGGATAAAGAGACAAGAGAATGGTTTGATTATCACGGCAGGATTATGATGGATATAGGCATATCTTACAAAACTGTGACTGGAATCAAGAGTTAAAAGGAGAAAAAAAAAAGCACTGATCAGGTTTGGACTATATTTAAAACCAAAATTTATGACGCTAGGAATAAATTTATTCCAAAAAAGAAAATATATAAAAAAAGGTAGAAAATGCCTCCTTGGCTAAAACCTAAAATAACAAAATTACTATCCAGAAAGAAGGGGTACAAAATTATGGGGAGAAAAATCCCATTGAGACAAGCATAAAAAGATATAATGATATCATTAAAACATGCAAGAAAGAAATAAAGAGGGGAAAAAAATAACCTGGAAGAAAAATTAGCTAAAGATGACTCAAATCGCAAATCATTCTACAGATACATAATTCCCTAAGTAAAACCCCACCAGTTTTGGGACCACTTCAGTATAAAGGCAAAAAGAGATCAAGGAGTTCAGCGGTTGCCCAGTGTGCTACCAGCTGGCACAGCTTAGGGAGGAGGTTGAGAGGGTTAGGAGACAGCTGGGGGAGGTATGGTTGGGGAATAGGGCAGGGGCTCTCACGGGGTTGCAACAAGCACTAGGGGCAGGGGCATGGGGAAAGGAGTGCAGGACAGTACTCTGGGGTCGCATAGGGATCCTGACAGAGGGGGCCCAAAAGGAGGACACTACCAAGGAAGCAGGCAGGTATCTGGGGAACCCCACAGAGGGGGGCCAAAGGGAGGACATTCTCAGGGAAGCAAGCAGATGGATGGGGCTGGACAGAAGGAAGCAAGGTGGGGAGGTGGATCGGACCTTAAGCTCAGAAACTGCTTGAGTTCTCTTCTTCTGCTTGAGGATGAGGGGTGATGTAAGCCATGGACAGGCGTTAGAGATGGAAAGGGAGTGGGGGCAGAAGGAGGGACCAGACAGCAGGAAGAACCGTGGGGGACCTTGGAATGCAGAAAAATGTGGGGAGCAGAGCAGGAGGGGATAGAGGGAGGAAAGCGCAAGGAGAAGGATCAGTTGGGTAGAAAGGGCAAGGAGAAGGACCAGAAGTACAAGGAGGATACAGTAAAGGGAGCTGAAGGTTTAGGCCAGGGGAGCACAACAGGCAAGGAAGGGCTGAACAGAGATGGGAAGGGAAGGAGGACGAGCCAGGCTAGTTTAGCAGATGAGGGGAAGGACTAGTCTCGAACAGTGACGGGGGGCAAGGAAGAAGGATACCGGGAGGAGGAGAGGCATAGGATCAGAGGAGGTGGCCAGGTAATAAGAAGGGGGCGGTAGGTGGCATCCAGATAGGGGGAGGAGCAAGAAGTCAGCTGGGGAGAGGGGCTGACAGAAAGGATGAGAGACAGGGAAGGGGGAGTAAATGGAGGAAAAGGAGCAGTCAAGAGTGCTCCTGCTGGGGGATTCCATGATCAGGGGTATCAAATGGGATAGGGAGGGGGAAGCCTGCCTGGTTAGAACAAAATGCTTCCCTGGACTAACGGTGCACAGGGCCAAGCATGAGGTATATCAGCTGGCAAAGGATTGTGGGGGTTCCCCGGACATACTAGTCCACCTGGGTACCACTGATATTGAGGGAAGTAGTGAGCTAGAGATACAGGCAAGGTTCGGGGAGCTTGCCAGGATCTGTCATGACACAGGATGCACGATTTCCTTCTCAGAAATCCTGCTGGTGCCAAGGGCTAGTGGAGAACACAAAAAGAAGATAAGGGAGATAAACCAGTGGCCAGGGTGGTGAGGGGCAGAGAGTATGAGTTGATGGGGACTTGGGGGAGACCTGGGAGGATAAGGGGCTGTATGCTAGAGATAGGCTCCATCTTAATTTGGGGGGAAGGAAATCCTTACATTGAAAATAGAGGGGTTCATTGGTGAAAGGTGGGATTTAAACTTATGAAGGGGGAGGGATGGGAGAAAAGGCTGTCGAGGGGGGTCCGATAAAGGAGGGACTCTGTTTCCACCCCCCGGGGAGCTGGGCCGACTGGAAAGGTGCAGACCACGGGAAGACTGAATCCCCATGGGAATGCGAGTAGGGGAAATGGAAGTATAGGGAAAGGGTGGAAGGTAGTCCTGCTAAATGCCAGGAGCTTGGGCAATAAAATGCCTGAGCTCCAGGAGATACTAACTGAGGGAGAGGTTGATGTGGCGGCGGTCACCGAGACCTGGGCCACAGCAGGGCACGATTGGGACCTGAACCTGGAGGGTTACACCATGTTCAGGAAGGACAGGGGGGAGATGTAGCAATAATAGTCTAAAACGGCATTGGCATAGGAGGAGTATAGGAGGCGGAGGCCATTTGGGTCACCTTGATAGCAAGGGGGGGGCAAGAGAGTAAAAATAGGAGTGGTGTATAGACTCCCTGCACTGGCAGAGGAGCTGGAGGACAGTCTGGTGGCAGATGTTGGGAGACACTGCAGACTGTGCAGGGGAAGGGTGGTGGTGTTGGGGGACTTAAACATGCCAGGAACAGACTGGGAGACTATGACATCCTCGGTGGCCAGGGAACAGAAGTTGTTGGATGCCTTTCAGGAGGCGTTCCTAACTCAGCAGGTGGGGGAACCAACCAGGAAGGCGCGGGTACTGGATGTGGTCCTGGTAGACAGTGACCAGATTGGGGGCCTGGAGGTAAGGGACCCGTTGGCGGGGAGTGACCATGCCATGGTCTGGTTCTGTCTGGACCTAGGAGGGGTAGAAGGCTGCACAAAGACGGAGGTAACTGACTTCAGGGGGCAGATTTCAAGGAAATGGGAAGGATCCTTATGAAGCATTTGGATGGGACTGGGCCAGACATGGGCGCTGACAGTAGGTGGGAAATCATCAGGAGGGTGCAGGGGGCTACCAGCACCTGTGCAAGAATAAGACGAAAATGCTGGTAGGACGCGAAACCCTGCTGGTGGAGCCAGGGAGGCCCAGGAAGTGGTCAGGGAAAGAATGCGCCTATAGGCAATTCAAGTGCTCAAGGAGTGAAAGGACTGAGGGGAGGCCGAGCCGGATGGCCAGAAGAGCCAACCAAGGTGGTGGAGGGCGGCCAAGGCAAGGAAAGAGCAGAACCTGGCCAGGGAAATTAGGAGAGAGGGAACAAAGGGCTCTTTAGATACACTGGGGAAAAATGAAGGGTGAAGGGACAGATTAGCAGGATTAAAACAGGGAGGGATGGGCACAAGACCGGGGGCAGGCTGAGGTACTAAATGAGTACTTACCTCAGTTTCACCAAGGAAAATGGGGCTGCATCATACATGGAAGGAGATGGTGAAACTTGGAGGGGACCTTACTGATCGATGGGTCTGGGGAGAGGGGGAACACTGGGCAGGAGGGAGAGCTAAGCAGGAGGCGAGGTAATGGAGGTGGAAATCACGGCAGAGAGGTAGGGAAGCCCTCAGGTCCCTTAAGATGGAGAAAGCACCAGGGCCGAATAAATTGCGTACCAGAGTGCTGAAGGAACTGGCGATGTCCTGGTGAAACCCCTGGCGGAGCTTTTCAGCATCTCTCTGAGGACAGGGTAGGTGCCCCAGGACTGGAAGGTGGCACATATAGTGCCTATCCAAAAGGGGGGGGGTCAAGGGAGGTGGTAGGGAACTACAGGCCCGTCAGCCTGACATCAGTGGTGGACAAGGTGATGGAGGGCACTGTCAAGGAAAGGCTGGGGGGGGCCCTGGAAAAGTCGGGATGCCTGGACGATAGACAGCATGGATTCATCCCGAGGAAATCGTGTCAGACAAACCATGTGGAGTTCTATGAGTGGACGACGAGTGCCTTGGACCTGGGTAGACCGGTAGACGTCCTCTTTCTTGACTTCAGCAAGGCGTCTGACTCTGTTCCTCATGGGGGCCTGTTGGATAAGTTGGGAGAAATGGAGGTGGGAAACCAGATGATCAAATGGACAGGCAACTGGCTCCAGGACCGGACCCAGAGGGTCATGGTTGGCGGTATAGTCTCATCCCCAAGGAGGGGCATTAGTGGGGTCCCGCAGGGATCAGTCCTTGGGCCCCTCCTGTTCAACGCCTAAGTCTCTGACATAAGGATAGGTATCAAGAATGAGATGAGTCTCTTTGCAAATGACTCAAAACTGGGGGCGGTGGTGGACGGGGAGGAGGGGAAGGTGGCCCTACAGGGGAACCTGGAGGCTCTGGAAAAGTGGACTAGAAAGTGGAAGCTGAGGTTCAATGCAGGGAAATGCAAGGTACTGCACCTGGAAGCCAGAAACCCGGGCCAAGTATACACCCTGGGGGGGGATGCTACAAGTCTTGATGGCTGAGAGGGACTTGGAGGATGCGGTGGATGTCAAGATGAACAACGCCGAAGACTTGTAGGAAGGCAGTGGCCAAGGAAAACAGGATGCATCGCTAGGGGGATCACCTCCAGAAGGAGGGAAGTGATACGCCCTCTGTATAGCTGCTTGGTGAGGCCGCACCTCATGTACTGCGTGCAGTTTTGGAGGCCACAATTAAAGAGGGACATTGAACTCCTGGAGAGGATCCAGGGGAGGGCAACCAAACTGATTTGGGGCTTGGGGGACAGGACCTATGGGGAGAGGCTCGAAGAGCTAAATATGTACATACTGGAAGAGAGAGGGACTGGGGGACATGATGGAGGTCTTCAGGTACATGAAGGAGGTAAATAGGGAGGAGCAGTCAGGGTGCTTAAAGGAAGATGGGGGCAAATAGAGGGGCATGGTGGAAGCGGGGATTCAGGGAGAAAGGAGGAGGTGCTACTTCACTGAGAGGGTGGTGGACATGGAATCGCTGCTGCCCAAGTGGCTGATGAAGGCAGAGACAGTGGAGGGGTTCAAGGGGTGGGACAGGTATAGGGAAGGGTTCTGGAAGCAAAATCCAGTGCACCGAAAATATCCGGGACTGGGAAGGGAGAAGCCAGAGAGGGTGAGGGTGGCAGCAAGGTCAGCTCCCAGGGTTGGGGGCTGACCAAACGAGCAGACACGAAAGACCATTAGGCCTATTCTGCCAGCAATTTAGTATGTTAGTATGTTAGATGAAATGGACAAAATACTTAATAATTATTTTAGCAGTGTATTCCAAAAACCTGTAGGGACCCAGCCTACCAACTGTGACACAGAAGACATTTGTGAGTATGGGCCTTTTAGTTAGTCAGAGTTATGGGACAAGTTACTTAAACTAGACATAAACAAATCTCAAGGACCCAATGAGATGGGACTGTAGCTACTTCAAGAAACGGCTAATGAAATAGCAGACCCCTTATCTTATATTTTTAAATATCCTTGGAGAGGTGTGAGGTGCCTAGAGACTGGAGGATCGCTGAAGTGACACCAATACAAAAAAGGGACTAAACAATAACCCAAGAAATTATAGACCTATAGGCCTAATGAGTATATTGGGCAAAATCATGGAAAGTTGTCTGAAACATAGATTTAATATTATGACCCAGAATCTACTGATAGAAGACAGACACCAGCATGGCTTTATTAGTGAGAAATCATGTACAACGAATCTCCTGAGCTTTTATGAAAAAGTTAGTTCGAATTTAGACAATAGAACGCCAGCACATGTCATTTACCAGATTTTGAAAAGGCTTTTGATAGGGCACCACATCTGGACTTAAAAAAAAGAAAGAAATTATGTGATTTCAAGCTCGATAACAAAATGGTAAGGTGGATCGAAAGCTGTTTGTATAATAGGGAAAAGAGGGTTAACATTAACAGCCATTTGCCCTCAACCACAAAGGTGACTAGCAGAGTCCCGCAAGGTTCAATTCTAGGCCCAGTCCTATTCAGACTGTACATAGCAGATCTAGGTAAGGTGTTAAGAGTCATGGTATGAGGTATATGCCAATGATACTAAGCTGGGTGGTAGGGTGGATACTATTACAGGGAATGAAGTTATTTAGAGGGACTCAGATTGATATTGCAGGCAACAAAATGGGGCATGACCTTAAATATATCCAAGTGCAAAGTTATGCACTTTGGTAGAACCAATCCAGGTTTCAAATATTCAATGCAGGATATAATATTGGGGGAAACCAAAAAGGAAAAGGATCTGGGTATAGTCATAACAAATTACCTCAAGTTTCATGGTTAATGTGCTGAGGTGTTCAGGAAATCAAATTATGTTCTGAATACTATTAATAGACTTTTTATTTCCAAATCAAGGAAACTTGTAAAATGTTATATACTATGCACCTATGATATATGATACTTCTGACCCTAGATCCTGTGAAAATAGACCCTGCCTAAAGGATCTTGTGTGTATATTTATTTATTTAGTTTTTGTTGACCGGGTAAGTGCACTAGACAAATCCTGCCTATTTTCAGGCACGACCCGGGGGAGGGGGATACAGATGAATGACAACTGATCTTGAACCAGATTAAGCTGTTGGCGGTATTTTTAGTGAATGAGGGAAATGTGGCCAGGACACCTGGGAAATTACCCTACTCTTTTTGATAAGTGCCATAGGATCTTTAACACCCACCTGAACTACCACCAGTCCAGGGGCAGATGGGACCACGGTTTAACGTCTCATCCAAAAGACGGCACCTCAGAAGTGCAGCACCCCTCTCATGCTGCACTACAGTGTCAGTACAGGGATATTAACCCAAGTGCCAGATGTGGGAACTGAACCCACAGCCCTCTGATCTCCTGGCCTCAGAGGACAGTGTGCTACCTACTGAGCCACTGACACTTGTATATAATTAATAAATAAAACTCAAACTACCTCTATACAACACATATGTCAGACCATATGTGGACAACTGCTCACAATTCTGGGGAGGTATGGATAAGTGATAGGATGAAACTGGAACGCATACAGAGAAAAGCTACTAGAGCAATTAGGAGAATGGAAAATTTGTCCTACTGCGAATGGCTAAAAGAGTTACAACTAAATACACAGCATAAGAGACGTATAAGGGGGGATTTGTTATTAATGTATAGAATAATAAAGATTTAATGCAGGGAATGATTTTTAATTTCAAACCACCACACAGTTTAAGGGGTTACAGACTGATAACTTCAAAACTGAGAAACGTAAGAAGTTTTACACTCAGAGAGTGGTACACACATCAAACTGTCTACCCGCAGAAGTGGTGTAAAGTGGAACATTTAATATTTTTAAGAACAAGATTGTCACTGGAGGAATTGGTGGATTATTACCATTAAAAAGGAGACAGCTTACTTGGGCCTTTGGCCTCTTGCTGTCTCTACAATTCCAAGTAAGATCCAAGTGTAATTATCACAACTGACCTGAAATACTCGGTGCACTGCAGGAAAGGTGCAGCCAAAGCAAACTGAATGTTGGGCTGCACTGCCAGGGGACATGGTCATTCTGCCACTGTACAGGTTTCTAGTGAGACTGCACCTAGAGTACAGTGTGAAATATTGATCACCTTATCTTAAAAGGAGAAATGCACTGAACCTGAAGTCATTTTTCCCCCAGCAAAAGCTGTTTTTAAAATACTGATTCCAATTTTATTATTGTTCCATCTATATAGACCTTTTATTACTTCAGTGTGTGTTTCTGATTTACACACTGTGTTAAGTATCATTTTAGAACTGTATGATGCAGTCTCTCTCTTTCTCTCAACCACAGAGTTCTATAGGAGAACAGGGGTATACTGTGCCAACAACGGCTGAGCTGACTTAGGGACACAAACTACACCATACAGTTTTAAAATGGAACTTACTGGCGGTATATGACTCATACACCTACTTGTTAAAAAAATAAATAAAATCCTGTAGGGATGGAACAATAAAACGGGAACCAACATTTAAAAATCAGCTTCTACTAGTGGAATGACTGCCAGGTTCAGCGCAGTTCTCCTGTAAGAAGGATATCAAAGTGCTGGAAACAGTCCAGAGAAGGGTAGCCATGCTGATCCAGGGCCAGCAAAGCAACACCTATGGGGAGAGGTTCGGGGGGTTCAACGTGTAGTCCCTTGAGGACAAACGGGAGAGACAGCATGTGACTGAGACCTTCAAGTACCTTATAGGTATACGCAGGGTGAGCACCAAGGGCCTCTTCAGTCATAGTGGAAACAAAAACACTAGGGGTAACAGCCTAAAGCTTGGGGGGCCGGAGGGAAATGAGGAGGCACATCATTGAGAGGGTGGTGGCTCAGCAAACTGAGTTGCCAGAGGAGGTGGTATCACTAAAACACAGTGGACAGCTTCAAGAGATTGGGACAGGCTAATGGAAATGGTTGCCGGGGGAGGTAGTTCCCTCTTTAAACACAATCAGAACTGTACACTCAAACAGACTAGATAGATCATAAGGCCTTTATCTGCTGCCACATTTGTATGTTTGTATGCTGCCAAGTGCACCTTTAAAGCAGTAGTACTATGTAAAAAAAAAAAAAAATCTGTGCTTTTTCGGCAGTTTATTCCCTGTGCTCTGCTGAGCATGTACCTAGTACTCTTTCCCGGCAGAACTGTATCATCACCCCGTACTTTGCTCAGTAATCCATTCTTTTTGTTTACATTTCTGCCGCCTGCCACAAAGAAAGCTGCAGTACTATATGCAACTGCCATATTTACTGTAGCGCTACAACAGTGATAACTGATCACTTCCTGATTAGGCCGTATTGCTACTTTAAAGTTAAAGGCCATAGGCCTAATAACTGTACGTGTAACTAGGTGTTCCAGAATTAAAGACAACCCTGCCTCTATTGATTTTATTTTTCTGGGGGCACACCATTAAGAAAATCTTTCCACTTAAAGTAATATGTTTTCTTGGTAACAGGTTTCCTTGCCCCCCCCGAGTACCTTTAGGACTTCCCTGAAAGATCCAGTCCAGAAAATTATTTAACTCCTTAGTCATGCCTTCAGGAGTAGGCTCCTGAGGTTCAGCAATGTTATTCTGCCCTGGGACAAAGTAAAGAGAGTGTGACTGTGTGGCAGGCTCACTGGACAGGACCTGGAGCACTGAGCACCAGGACTGTCTGGCCCAATCTGGAGCTATCAGGAACATTGTTGCACATTCCCTCCCGAGTTTCAGAAGTATTTTCTGAGTGGGAATAGTGAGAAGGGATACAGAAACCTCCCTGTTCACTCCAGTACCAGGGCGTCTCTGGGACTGTCCCTCCGGCTGGTTGCCTGCAACAAAACTGTGGGAGCGGTACAAAATAGTAATTAAAAAAAATACTTCCATTCATTTCGATAGGACATGCCCCAATCCTCTCCCCTGCTGCATGTCATAGCGCAGGGGCATAAAAATGAATAGGGAAGTGGAAGGGAACGGCTAGCCACCTTTTCGGGGCCAAATTATGATCCATCCCCATTAAACTATCACTGCACAAAAATAATCAAAAGTTACAGAAGGGGGTATTGCCAGAATGACCTATCATTTTAAGTTAAGTTACCCCCCCAGCTCCAAAAATCACTTTAAAGAGCAACTCTGCACCTCAGCATGTGCCTTCATAAATGTTTCAGCTGTTTTAGATAGATAATACTTTTACTTTTTTCAATGTCCCTTTTTAAATTTTACAGCATATCTTGGTAGTCCTTTTGAAAAGGCTGCATTAAAAAAAAAAAAAAATTTGAAAACATTCGTCTTTCCCCCGTTAACCCCACAGTGCCTTTCTTTATGATATAGTGCTCACTATGCCAACAGACTGCGACGGTACAAACAGCAATTATGTGGCTAGCATGAGAAGTCGGATACATTTTAAGGACTCGGTCAAATAACTGCTGCATTACATACAACATTTAGTAGAACAGCAGCAGATGAAGTAAAAAAAAAACTGAATAAAATGAAGAACTAAAAAAACAATAAAATTTAAACATAACTAGTGTAAATGTTGTGTTTTTAAGCTTTTCTAAACAAAGACTGTGGCAGTCAGCCCTTGCCAGGAGCTAGAAGCAATTTTTACAATTTTTTGGGTAGTCCACAAGACCTATCTAACAAACCAATATGAGAGAACCTTGAAAAATGTTGCAATACAGAGGCCAAATAGTAACAAGCATTTTTCAATACCACGTGTGCCGCTGGTACTGCTGTTGTACTAGGTCTGGCTTGTACACAATTTTACTATATATTTACTCAGGATAGACCAAATGAAATGCAATATCTCATTTTCAGTAGTGTCCTGCTTTGACACATTGTTAAACTGCAATTACCCAGGACAGGGCAGTTGAGAGGCAGTATCTACGTTTAAGTGGGCCCCCACATTTTGACCACAAATGTCCAACAGTCTTTTTATGACCCAATATTAGGATCAAGACAGGTAGATTTTTTAAATCCCTTCTGAAAGGTGATTTCGCTGTGCAGCTGTGGAAACACATTTCTTCGGAGATTTGAAAACTGACACCTGCCATGTTCGGGAGGTGGAGTAACACAAGGGATACACTAAATTGGTTCCACCACTGTACAACGTCGGGGATGAACAATGTCGACTGTCAGCATTGTTCCCGACAGGAGAAAGTGTTTTTCTGTGGGGAGTTGGTTCGGGGTGGGGGCACAATACCAGGAGTTGCGGTGTCAGGTCACAGCAGACCACCACAGCGAACAATCTTGACCTGGTGAGATTTGTCGCTGTGGTGGTGTTAGCTGTCAGGATGTCGATATCCTGACATGATACCCACTGAATTAGGGGGACAAAATCTTCAAAAACTAAAGTTATGAGTAAATGTTGGAACACTTTGTTTCCTCATAACTTGGTTGGTTTCTCACACTTTTACCCCAAATTTTCAACATAATCGTTTTATGACCACTCCTTCTGAGCATAACAGACGTCATTTATAAAACGATGTCCGAAACATCATTTTGCATCACAAGTGTTAAAACACATTTTGTGTACGTTTTTGAGAAATGACTGCTGCCACGTTCATAGGTGATGTGAAAAAATGGCTACGTTGAAAGTTGTAGTCAAAATACTGAAACCTGACCATTGCAAACTTGCATTGAAAAACTGCAATGTAGACTCATAACTGTTTTCTCATATTTTTACCTCAAATTTTCAACATGGCCTCCTTATGAACATACCTCAAGAACAAGTGCAAAGAACATTTTCAAATCCTGCCCAAAAGATGATTTCACGCCACAAGTGTGAAAATTTTCAACTTCTGTCCAAAAGGTGACTTCACGCAGACAGTAAAGTCACCTCTTGGGATGCAAAATCACATTTTGGCCAGGATTTTAAAAATGACAGCTGTCACATTCATGAGATGCTGTGAAGAAATGGCTGTGTTGAAAATTTGGGGTCAAAATATTGGAAATGACCAAAGTTACAAGCCTGCGTCTGCAAATTTCAATGCAGGCTCATAACTTCTGTTTTTCTTTCTTTTTTTTTTTTTACCCCAAATTTTCAACACAACCTTCTTATGACCCTACCTCATGAACAAGGGTGGAGAAAATGTTCAACTCCTGCCCGAAAGGTGATTTTGCGCAGCGACTGTGAAATGACCTTTCAGAACAGATTTGCCTAATTTTACTGCACATGCTCATGAGGTGGGGTCACAAAAAAAGGCATGTTGAAAATTTGGGACAAAAATATTCGAAAATGACCAAGTTATACCACTAAGTTCAAAACCCTTTGATATACACTGAGCCGCATACCTGATTTCCTCAGTCCGCAGTCCAGCACTGAAGAGTGAAAATGTGTCTGCGGTCCAGAGGATTATAGCACTGGATTCCCGATGGGTAAGTAAAGGCTTGGGGGGAGAGGGTGCTGAGTGGGAGGTCGGGGGGGGGGACTAATGACACCAGCAGCAACAGACATCGATGGACAGTTTTCTTTTTTTATGGTGTATATTAGGGACAGTTTTCTTCATTTCAGCTGCCAACACAGGGGGATTGGGCATCCCCAGTGTCAGTGTTTTGTCTGTAGGGGAGCAGCACCAGACATCAGTGGATGTTTTTCTTTGTTACAAGGTATATATGTATAACAAAAAAAAAAAAAACTACAAGGGACAGTTTTCTTTATTTCAGATGGCGACACTAGGGACTGGGCACCCCCATAACAGTGTTGTGACTTTGGTGGGGGATGGGGTGGTGGGTGCTGGCTGCGAGGGTCAGGAGGAACAGTAAGGGTGGCTGCAGCAACAGACATCGAGGGTGTTATTCAACCTCAGCAGGCTAATCATGACAGATCAGCTGTGTTTGCTGAGCTGTGTAGATCAAAAGAAAGAGGCGGCCAACGACTGGGTCGGCTCTCTCCTTTAAACTACATGAAGTTTCCGCCCAGCAAGCCAGAACAGTGTCATGACCAACCTGGTGACACTAACACGCCCCTTGAAAACCACTCTGCACTGGACTGACAGTGTCACATCCCTCAAAAGCCACTATCTTAGCAAAATGCTCGCTGCACATGCTCACACAGGGCAGACATAAAAATGGCACTCGTACAGAGGAAAAAAAAAAAACTGTGCCAAAAGTCAAATTGCAGTTCTTGAAAACAGGTACTAAAATAATTAAGGTGAAAGCACACACACAGACCACTACAGTGAAACTCCTCTCTTCGGGGGAGGAAACGACAGATCCGAACAGCCAGAATGAAGCATGGATGCAGAGTTTGCACCACATTCCAAATTCTCAAATTTGCATAGGTTCTATCTCCGAGTGTCACTTTCAGCAGAGATGACTGTAAACATTAAGTGACTGATTCCTGGGGTTGGGAAGAGCGGGGGAAGAAACGCTCATGGTGTACAGCACAGCAGCTACCTAGAAAAGTAGATGCGACAGGTGTGCTGATATTTTTATTATTTGTAACTGAAACTAACTTTTTTTGGAAAAACATTCTGTTGCACTTCTGCTTTAAAAAAGCACATCAGATGGTTTGTTAAATAAAATATCTGGATAAAGAAAAAATAATATAAATAGGCCTGGAATGTACCCTCAGGCCCTAAAACTTAGTGACTGGGTAAAAACTTAAATGCCTCCAGAACTGTAATCTACACAAATCCAGAATGATAAAAACAAAACAAAAACAAAAAAAAGCCCCCATGGCCTTCAAAATGACCCCTCCCCCCCATTCCATGCTCCCTTTAGTGCTGACAAAGGCACTTACTTGTGGGTGCATTCTGGTAATTTGGGGAGGCTGTCATCATGGAAGGTGCCAGGGCCTTTTTCCTTGATTCCCAGTCTACCTCCCAGGATGATGCATGCGCGGATGTCAATGCGGGCCCCGCACGTGCCTATATGTGTCCACCCACTGTCAGCAAACTCCCTACACCATTCTCGACATCCCTACACCATTTTCCATCTACCGACAACTGCCACTCATGGTCAACCAGATGGCAGACTTGTGGCAGAGGATGGAACCCCCCCCCCCCCAGAGGAGGCCAGCGTCTTCTGGGCTGCTCAGACCTCCTCCCCCTGGCCCGGCCCCTGACTACCTGATGTTGTTCCCAAACCTGGGTCGCCAGTGTCGGGATCAGTAGCGCTATCGCTATGCCGATGGGCTGGCCAATCATGCTGCATCCTTGATGCTCGTGCTGATACGTCAGACCACCTACAAGGTGGTCCAAGTATGGTGAGCAGTGTCAAGGGAGCTCTAGGATGCGTGCATCGCCATTTCGTCCTAAAGCAGCAGCCATACCAGTAAACAGAAACACAGATAATGATGACAGGAAATGACCATTGGTCCATCCAGTCTGCCCATAAACCCCAACAAACCTGAGACCTATTGTCCATACAGGGTTCTAACCCACACTATCCACCTCCATGCTCCCCTCCCTACCGCTACCAACCTACGTAACCACTAAGCCCTTCGCTCTGTCCCAGCCATGTCTGAAACCATTGACAGTTTTGTTGCCCACCACATCAGCTGGCAGACTGTTCCAAAGCTCCACAAGCCATTCTGTAAAATAAAACTTCAGGCTAAATAGTTCCTCACAGTATACCTTGTTCATTCATCTCTATCATAGCTCCCCTCCCTCATCTGGCCTCCAGCAAGTACATGTTCAGCGCCTCGAGTCGATGCTTGTCAGATCTGCCCTGCTGGCCTTCACATCATTTTGGTAACCCTATGTTGCACTGTCTCCAGCCTGTCCTCATGTTTCCTTAGGCAAGGACTGAAGAACAAGGCACTGTACTCCAGGTGTGGCCTCACCAGTGATCTACAGAGAGATAGCAATATCTCCTTCCTTCTGCTGTCAATGTCCCTTCCTATACACCCCAGCATCCCATTTGCCTTACTGAAGGCCTAGTTAGATTGTTTTAAGGAAGTCACCAATGATGATCCCCTAGGTTTCTCTTAGAGTTTGTGCCCGGCTTTACCGCACCCCCACCCCCAAATCCAGTACTCTGTCCTCAGGTTCTAGTTCTCTATGTGCATTTCCTTGCATTTACTTGGCACTGAATTTCACCTGCCGAACCTCTGACCACCTCTCTCGCCTCTGCATGTCTCTTCATCTCCCTAGCCCCCTCCTCGCTATCCACAGATGTCAGTGACTCAGTAGGTAGCACACTAGCCTGAGGCAGGGAGATCAGAGGGCTGTGGGTTCAGTTCCCACATCTGGCACTTGGGTTAATATCCCAGTACTGACACTGTAATGCAGCATGAGAGGGGTGCTGCACTTCTGAGGTGCAGTCTTTCGGATGAGGGCGTTAAGCGAGGTCCCATCTGCCTGGACTGGTGGTAGTTCAGGTGGATGTTAAAGATCCCAAGGCACTTATCGAAAAGAGTAGGGGAATTACCCCGGCGTCCTGGCCAAATTTCCCTCATTCACTAAAAATACCACCAACAGTTTAATCTGATTCAAGGTCAATTGGCATTCATCTGTACTCCCCCTCCCCCGGATCATGCCTGAAAATAGGCAGTATTTGTCTAGTGCACTTACCCGGTCAACAAAAAATAAAATAAATCCACCCTGCCACAAGACTTAGTGTCATCTGTGAAGAGACACATCTTGCAATGGATTCCTTCTCCCATGTCACTGATGAATATACTGAAAAGGACTCGACTTAGGAGTTATAACGATCCTTGTGGCACCCCACTGTGACCTCTTTGTCTTTTAATTTGACTGTCAACCACAACCCTCTGCTATCTCTCTTCCAACCAATTTCTCACCCATCTGTGTCCTTTGCTGCACCCATATCCTCCAACTTAAAGAACTTTCTGTGAGGCACAGAGTAAAACACCTTGCTGCATTTGAAAACAGCACTGAAACATTGTGCTGCACTTACCCTGCAACAGAAAACTGAAACCACTGCCTCCGACAGGGCTTCTGATTTTTAATGTTCATCTGGTCTGTCCTACTGTTCTTACCTAGAATTCCTCAATCTATTCTGCGCTCCCAGAAGCCCCTTTTGCTTCTAATTCTGTACCTATCCCATTGGGGACGGGTTCTGAACCTGGAGATAGTTCTAGCACTAATCACATTACTAGGTATCGGTAATCGTCATAGCTGAGAGATGGCCAAAGGAACAGCTTGTGAACTGGGCAGACAATATGCTTTTATACCGAGCACCTAACACAATATAAACTTAAAGCGATAGCAGCAGAGGGTAAATTTTGAACGAACTCAGTTCCACCTCCTCCACCTTTTATTATTAGACAGTTCCACTTCCTAGGGATGAGAGTGACACCTTCTATAATGTAGAAAATACAGTTCCGCCTCCTAAACATTTCTAATCTAACCACTGAGTGACAGGGTTTCATTGTCTATACCAAGGTGTTCAATTTACCAGCTTTTGACATGATGCACCTGTGATGGTACTAAAATGATATCGCAATCTTTCAAAAGAAATGATGTAGCTCAGAATACTCGTGGCAGACAGCAGTGACACAAAAAAACCCACACACACACACACTTCCAACATTTCTTTTAAAAATAAAGGTTATTTAGCGATAAATGCATCAGCAGTAAAAATATCACATTTTTTAATGTACACGCTTTTAATAAATTCACGTGCGTGTACATCTAGCTGCATCTCTGTTCTTATTAGCAAGTGCCCCGATTAGGCCAAACAGGCTCCTCTGGGTCTCTTCAACGCGCATGTGATCGCAGAAAGTCTTGCAATGCAACTTGCCAGCTTCAAGTAAAAAATGTTTTGCAAACGGCACCGCACAAGAACATTTTATAATACTAATTATCTCAATCTTTAGGTGCAACGAAAATGCAGCCTCGAGTAGATCCATTATTTTCCCAAACCGTGCGCCAGTGTAGTTCCATACTGTAAAAACATGAAAACGAATTTCGCAGTCATTCCTTCATCAACAAAACCAGAGTGGCCCTCTTCAGACGCCGCCCGGATCGCTCCATAGTATGTCACCCACGACTTGTCACAGCGGCAGTGTGTTTATTCCTAGAGTAGCTGCTATGAACATGAAATCAACTTTCATTGTGCTTAGCGACAGTTTCAGGTAGCAACCACGGTACGCCTGTTTCGACCGGTAGTGCACCACCATATCCGTCCGCGTCTTTTAAAAATAGTACCCACCAGGGAGCAAGCGTACACGGCATGGACCACAAAATTACATGCGAGAAGGGACGGTTGCGGGAATAAAGATCTGTTGCCTTGGTCTGGTGTTTCCGACACATGTTGTTTCACTTGTTTTTGTTTTATATTACATTTGTGAAGCGGAGGGATATGTAGAAGTGGACGTCTGTCGAGCGTAGAAATCCCCCCTGCTTTTTCATTTACGTGTACCATACGTCCCCAGCTGCTGGTTCTGGGTTCGCTGCCCGTAGATAATTCTTCTGTGATACACTGCTCTATCCATTTTTTTAAATTGGTCACTATAATAATAGAACAGAAAAATGGTGGCTAAACAGAGAATCAGAATGGCTAACGAAAAACACAGCAAGAACATTACACAGAGAGGAAACGTAGCAAAGACTCTGGTGAGTATCATTGTTAGAACATTAGCATTGACACCAGATTACTGTTTCTGTTGAATATCAGAATCCGTTATAACCAAAAGATTGTATGAATCATTATAATTTTTAAAGTAGTGGGCATCTTCTGACTTGTATTGGCATTATCAGCTGGGAACGAAAACAATGGGTTATTTTATAGACAGGGCATGACATGATGGAAGGCTTCAATGATATTTAACATATTACGTATCTTGATACTATTGCAGACATTGTAACGGTTTTTTGAGGTCATGATTTGCGGATATGGCAGTTCAACAGGGTGTTTCACAGATGACATTGGGCATAATTCAAAGTCTAATGAATGTGCTAGCTTCAGTTGGTGAAATGAGTTTCTAGTATTAAGTTGGTGCAGAAGAAGAGTTGAACTTTTAGCATGCTGTATATCAGAATGACAGCATACTCTAAAAGATAGTGAAGGGGGGCTGGGGTACACATTCTGTACTAACACAGTAAGGGGAAGTAAATTCTAGAAAAATAACTGAATAAGTTATTTTGCATAACTACTTTATCTTGCCATGACTTTAATCCCTCTCATGATCAATACACAAATAGTTAATTTTTGGGTTAAAACTGACGAAATATAATTGAAAAAAGAAGAAAACTATAAGATTACAGTATATTCATCAAACTTCGGTGGGCAGCTGTAGGTATCACAGGTGTTTTCTTTCTTCATCAAGCCACTGTCCCTTAGGAAATTCAGCAGTAGCTTTAATTATTTGCTAAGTGAAAAAAACAAGCCTGTTTTTGTAGTAAACAGAAATGCTGAACACTACGTTGACAGCAGAAAGAAGGAGGTATTACTGTCTATCAATCACCGAAGTGGCCCCACCTGGAGTACTATGCCCAGTTCTGGAGTCCTGACCTAAGGAAATATAAGGACAGGCTGGAGACAGTGCAGCATAGGGAAACTAAAAAGATTCAAGGCCAGCAGGGCAGATCTTACAATGATTGGCTCAAGGCATTGAACTGTACTCACTGGAGGCCAGATAACAGAGGGGGAGATGTGACAGAGACCTTCACATTCCTTAAAGGAATGAACGAGGCAAATTACGAGGAACTCTTTTGTATAAGCAGTGAATCAGGAACATGGCCACAAGTGGAAATTGATGGGGGAGGTTCAAGATGGAAGTGAGAAAGTTTTATTTTACAGAAAGGGTGGTGATGCCATGGAACAGTCTACCAGCTGATGTGGAAGGTACCAAAACTATCAATGGTTTCAAACATGGCTGGAACAGAGTGAAGGGCTTAGTGGTTGGCAGGGTGGTAGCGGTAGAGCGGGGAGCATGGGGGTGGAAAGTGTGAGTTATAACCCTATATGGACAATAGGTCCCAGGTTTGTTAGGGTTTTATGGACAGATTGGATGGCCCAATGATCTTTTTCTGCTGTCATTTTCATTTCTGTGTTTCTGCTTAATAAGTCATAATTGACAGTTCTGACACAGTAAGTCATAATTCTTAGTTCTGACATCACTGTTGTGGGTCAGGACTTTCTGACATCACAGGTATTGATAATTCAGTAGAAGCTTTCATAAAATAGAAATATATACAGTGACGGCAGAAAACAACTGAAAGTCCATCAGGTCTGCCAATTTGTCCCTATGTAACCCCACTACCTAGTGCTGATACATAGTTCTAACCCTCCCCAGCAGTCTTCCTGTTCCTTTCCCTGGTTTTGTCTCTACCAGTGAGTGCTATTATTTTTGCTGTCCCAAGGTTGTTTGAAGCCCTCCATGGTTGTAGTACCCACAACCTTGGTCAGCAGGCTGTTCCACAACTCCACCAACCTTTCAGTAAAATAATACTTCCTACATCTCTTCTGAATCTTCCTCCTGTCAGCTTCCAGTCATGCCCTCATATTGTCGAACTGGTGCTCCCGCTACATAATTCCTTATAGTTTATTCCCTTCAGAAGTTTGACGGGTTCTGTCATATCCCCCCCCCCTTCTGGTCCCCAGCGAATATATGTTCGGTGCACTAAGATGTTCCTCGTAGGACTTCCCCTTCTGACCCCATATCATCTTCATCACCCCACGTTGTACTACCTCCAGCCAATCCTTGTCCTTTCTAAGGAGTGTTTGTGTTTAAACATTAATCAGTTTTTATCTGTACAGCCTCTCTTCACTATAGGTAAATGGCATGATAGCGCTGTGTCTTGAGTAATCAGTAGTATCACCTTGTGCTAAGCGTTTGAGAACTGCAAAGTGAAGCAGAACAGTTGAAGAACCCTAAGACAGCAGGAAGTGATGCTCTTCATTTGCTAAGAAGCATCCATGACATGCTATTCACTTTTTTATTAAGCATTTCTTATGTTTTCAAACCACAGTTATGTGTATTATTTAACCATCCTACCTCACTCAGTCAATCTAATGTGTGGTGTCATGGAGTAATAGAATAAGAGGTCAATCAGAAGCAGTCCCCCTCATCTGAAGCACTGTCAGGATTGTTGTAATTTTGCAGGTTGCAATTTGGGGTTAATCTAAAAATTGTGGGCATAATTTCTAGGGCTGTTCCCCTACCACACCAGTCAAGTTGTCTGTAGCATTTGAAATCTTTCTTTAATTTTACGTATATATTATTGAGATTCCAGAGACATTACGTACAAAAAAAGCATATTATTTACAAACATTTACAGTACATGACAGATCCCCTTCCCTTAACAGCAAACATTTTATTTGGTTATACATCAGAAGGTTGGATTTTATCATTTTAGCACAAAGGTGACATTGGAGATTACACGAATCAACATGTGTATAGCAATTTATTAAACATGGGTGGAAGAGATGGGGACAGGCAATTGGGCAAACACCATCACCTGACTGTGGATTAAATTCATTATTTAATCCACAGTTGGTGTGAGGTGGCCCTCAAGCAATATCCATGGGCAGAACGGCACTTCTTACATGTGGGAAAGTTGAATTCTGAAAAGCAGCCATTAAAACCTGTAGGGAAGTGAGAGAGTGAGAGCTGCAGTGTTGCAGAGCAAAACCAGGTGCACCTCATCTCTCTGATGTATAGCAGATGTGATTATTTACAGTATCACAAACCAGATGCAGATCATCTCAGTGATGTGTAGCAGACATGGATTATTTACAGTACCACGAACCAGATGCACCTTCTCTCTGTGATGTGTAGCAGACGTGGATTAGGTACAGAACTGTAGTGGACAACCGCTTGGGATAGTGCTCATAGGACTCTGTAGGACACCTTTCCATAGGCATTGCTAGCTACTCTCCCCACATCACAGGCTGCCTTGGCAATAACAGTGATGCTGGGGTGATGGGAATCCACCGTCCTATGCGCAGTATCCCAAGCAGTTGCCCAGTACAGTACTGTAAATAGTAGAGTGGTAGAAATGCCAGAGATGAGGTGCCTCTGGTTCGGACACTGTCAAGTGCCAGCTGAGCACATCGGCACCACTGTGAGCATGCTAGATACAGGCTGCACCCTGTGTCTGTATATTGCCTGCACTGTTCATCTCTCATTGTCCGCATGTTGTTGTGGGGGGCGCCCATGCCCCAGAACAAACAGTGCTTGTGTACCCAGCATGTGCCGCAAGTCATATGTTCAGAATCCATGGCGCATCCGAGAACAGAGAATCCCCTAATAATCGGTGGTCCAGCCCCAGAAGAAACAGTCCACGCTTACCCACCATGTGTGGCAAGTCATGTGTTTGATTCCGTGGCGCGTCCAATAAAAGAGAATCCTCCTGTAATTGGTGGTGCAGGCTTGTTATGGCACACCTAACCCCCTTACTTGCAACAACCTGTTCAGCCAGCACTTGACATGTGGCTGTGTGGCAGGTAGACACCCCTCCCCAAGAGTTCCTCTCCCGGCATTGGTCAGTCTTACTTAAGCAACCAACAGTCCCTATTTTCCCAGGACAGTCCCTATTTTAGGCAGTATGTCCCGGTGTCCCCACAAGTTTTGCAAAATGTGACTTTTGTCCTGGTTTTTGCTCACTTGTACCAGTTTTGTCCCTATTTTTTTTCTTTGCTAACTGGTAATCCATGAGTGACAGTTATTTCAGCACCACCGTGGCACTGCTTGGGCTGGACAGCAGTTTGCAGCTTCAGCCCCTGCACCTGTGTTGCACTGCAAGCATGTCAATGGGAGCACAGTAAAGCATGTTCCTTCTTGTTAGATTAGACTAGGTAGTGGTGCAAACAAGCACATGTGGATGCCTGCTTGCCAGCAGCTGAGAGGGACTCCAGACAGAGAAGAGACCGGCAGCAGTGCAGCAGTAAACTAAGGTACCTGAGCCTGATCAGCTATAGGGAAATGAGGGAAAACACACTGGTGTGGTGGTGGGAGTCACTGAAGTGAAGTTTGCTCAGCAAATGAGGTGAGTGTAAACGGGTTGGATGGGACTATTAGGAGGAGCAATACATGCAGATTGAATTTCTGATCACAGTTTAATGCAGGTTTATTTCTAATGAACTTTCTGTACATCATGATTTGGAACTTGCTGCAGCAGAATGATGTATTGTTTTAATCTGGATGTTTGCTACTGGTGTTACTGTGGGGTGGCATGGCCAGAGCAAGCAACAAAATTTAATTGATTGTGTGCAGCATTGTCTGCGATGCAGCAGTGCCTATCGGAGTGACACGGTGGGGGCGGTGGGGGTCATGGTCAGGATGGACAGTCCCAGTTTTAGGCCTCAGAAAGTTGGTAGCTTTAAGTCTTACAAGAGTGGAAAACAGCACAGCGACACAGCACAAACAGGCAGTGTTGTCCAGTGAGGAGTCCGTTAAAGAGTGTGCCATACACAGTGCCTATATTGTCTCATGCTGTCCTCCAAGTGCAGTACATTGACTAAGGTTCCAACAGTGTTATACAGGTAGCAGACTGTGGATCAGGACCGGGGGGGGGGGGCCGTGTGACAGAGAGGAAGATCGCCACGGTCAGCCACCTCCAGCCACACAGAAAGAGAATGTGAGTGAGACAGCAGTTGGCAGTGGCAGGCACAGTGGCAAAGTGGGTAGAGAGACTGGGCGACAGGCAGCCAGCCACACCAACGAACAGGCCTCTTTGTCATGGGGGAGCTGTATTTTATTTACTGTAAATTCAGAATTACAAACCTTTGAGTCAAAGACTCTTTTACAAAGGCTCCACGTCGGTTACAGAGGGTGGAGGGGGGAACACGAGTTGGGGGAAGACAGACGGAACAGGCAAGTTATATACAAGCACAAATTATTTGCAGATTTATGTACAATCACATTTTAGTAACATTAGCTCTCCGGTGGTTACAGAGGGTGGAGAAACATATGACAGTAAAGGCAATGGAAGGCAACTTTCAATACATAATAAACAAGTGGTATTACTGAATTAATTGTCGGTATGATGGCAGAGACTTTTTTTCTCTGGTTTGGGCAGGTGAGAGACATACCTCACGACCCCTGGGTTGAGCATGGGGGTTTAGATAAGCCTGAGAGCCCTGTGTGGGTGTGTGCGGAGGGAGAGGAGACAGGTAGGCCAGCGTAGCATTCACATTTTGAGCTACCCAATAGGAAGGTTTTAGGCCTGCTTTGAAGAGATGGATGCTGCGGGATTGGGAGAGGGAGGCGGAAGAGTGTTTAGCCAATTGGGAGCACAGTGGCGGAGGATCTCTAAGGGCGTCCGGTATGGGGAACAAGAAGGATGTGGTAGCCGTGAGTCTGGTAATACGCCTGAGAGGGGCCGGTTTGATGATGTGGTGAAGGGCGGTTGGCGCTAGCTGGAGGTGGATCTTTTTTGCAAGAATGCAGGTGTGGTACTTGAGCCTTTGATGGAAATTAAGCCAGCCAGTCAGTTTGTACAGGTCGCAGGTGTGGGTGAGTCTGTCACAACCCGAGACAAGGCGACATGCTTTGTTTAGCGCAGTGGTTATGCAGCTTAGGGTGGAGTTATCAGCAGTGCCGTAGATTACAATCCCGTAATCGAGTGTATGTCAGTGTGTGGGTGTTCCATTGAGCGGTGATGGTGGAATTGAAACATTGCAGCCATGGTAGCACAGAATATTAGGCATCAGAAACATCACAGCTCTTGTCAGGAATGTATCTGTGATATTATTCTGTGGATAACAGCATCACGCTGTGCATTTTTTCCTAGAGACTGTTTTGCAAGGTGGCAGGATACAGTACCTTCTGTGCCTTAAAACAGCAGAGAAATGCCTTTTTTGGGGGAGTTTATCCTACTTTGCACATAACCCATGTTATAAGCACAATGACCCGCTCTAGGGTATGGTGTTATAGGCATTTAATCCATGCCTAGGGCGCTGTGAGGAAGCTCTCCCTGCAGCCTCATGCCTCACAATGCACCCCAGGTGTGGATTAAATGCCTTTAACCCCATACTCTGTCGTGGGTTATTGCTTACTTATTCCATTTCATTATCTCTTCCTTCACCATCTGCTTTTTCCATCAAGATCAAAGTGTGCAGTTTCTTCCATCTTTTTTCACAAGATTTGTATCTGTTGTTGACACTTGCTATGACTGTTTCTAATCTGAGGGCTATTAGAATTTCATGGCACCATTCTTTGTATGTGGGAACTTCCGAATCCATCCAGTGTTTCAGGATTGATCTTTTTGCTATCTTTGCTATTAAAGTTATATAATTACTGGTGACCCCATTCATCAAACAGATTACGGTATCTTTCAAATGCTGTAATGACCCGAAATCGGGTTATTACACTGTTTCTTAAAACTTTCTCTCACTAGCAGTGTCACTCATTTGTAGCACGCCACGTTATTGGCCCTTACTCTCTGTGTGGGTGGGCCGAACACATCAAAAAAACATGGCGGCTACAATTTCCCATTAGCGATGACCAGACTACTCTCCAAAGTAACTGTAGCCCAGCTGCAGTAAGTTGTTTTTTAAAATTATCTGGTTAATCCTGCCTTTTGGGGAAACAATAAAATAGAAAGCTATCTGGTTGATCCTGCCATCGTCACGCTTTGGTCGGGGCTTCTGTCCGACCCAGTGCAGTCTCAAAGGTGACTCTTTCCTCTCAGTCAGCAGTTCCATTTTTCTTAAGAAAAAAGGAAAAAAAGGTCCTTATTGCACAGGGAGTGTGTGGTGTGTGTGTGTGTGTGTGTGTGTGTGACTGAGCAGCAGGAATTAGTGACTGTCTGGGGAAACAGCTTCCTGCACTAACCTCTTGCACCAGCAGTTATAAAAAATAAAGTCTAGGCAGGTGTGTATTCATGATGTTTTACATACTCTCAGTAAGTGATGAGCTCATAAACCTCCGAGCTTCACCTCGAGGTTTATGGCTCACCACCTCTGAGTGTAAAAAAAACATCATAACACACACCTGCCTAGCCATTATTCTCTATGTGATATTTTTGCATGCCCATCCAATACCCTCCTACATTTCCCACTATGCATAATTCAGGAGTAGATGTATTTTCCAGACCTAGTAAAGGGTCTTATTTGTTCTATGTAGTAATCTATAAAGACTTGGTCTTTTGACACTCCCATAGTACATGGGATATATGGATAGTGTGAGGGGAATGAGGGAAATGCAAAGTGACCTGCAAAGACTAGAGAGGGGTCTGGTGTTTGGCAGTTAAATTTTAGCACCAAAAAGTCAAGGTGATGTGCCTATGGAACAGGAACCACAGGCAGAGTATTGAGTGGGTGAGGTAAGTCTTACCACTACGGCTGAGGAACTGGATGTAGAAGTTATCATTAGTGACTCCCTAAAACAAACCGGTGCAGCAAGGCCTATAGTGGGGTAAATAGGATGCTGGCATGTCTCTGGAAGGGTACTGACAGCAGAAGTAAATAGGTAATACTGCCTCTTTATAGATCACTGGTGAAGCCACACCACCTGGAGTACTGTGCCCAATTCTAGTGTCCTCACTGCAGGAAAGATGAGGACAGGCTGGAGATGGTGCAGTGGAGGGTGAGCAAGATGATTCAGGGCCAGCAGGGCAGGTCGTATGAGGAACACCTCAAGGCACTGAACATTGACTCGCTGGAGACCAGATGGTAGAGGAGAGATAGGATGGAGACCTTCAAGTTCCTGAAAAGAATAAACAAGGTGACCAGCTGGGAATTTATTTAGCATGAGTAATAGTTCAAGGTCACAAGGACATGAGTGGAAACTGACAGGAGGAAGATTCAAGAGGGATATGAGAAAGTATTATTTTACAGAAAGGGAGGTGGACTGTGAAACAGTCTACCAGCTGAGGTGGTGGGTGCCAACACCATTAATGGTTTTAAGCATGGTTGGGACAGAGTGAAGGGTATAGTGGTTACTCGGGGCGACAGTAACAGGGAGGCGACTAGGGGGGGTGGATAGGGAAAGCTAGAACCCTGTATGGACATTAGCTCCCCGATATAGATAGGGAACCGTGGTCACACTGGATTGACCATCAGTCTTTTTCTACCGTCATTGTCTGTCTTTCTATGTCACATGGAAAAAAGTGCCCTCTTGCTCCCCACATCTCATACATATAGCATTTTCTAGCCAGACCATTTAGTGGAGATTGTGTGGGGTGAAATATAAGTTATTGAGAGTCTTGGACATTATCAGGTTTTCTGCTTTAATATATTTATAGACATTCTCCCATATATTTTTCCAGGATCAATTCCCACTCACTTTAAGTAGGGCTTGAGCCCAGTAATGCACTATTTCAGAGCCTTCTTGGAAGCATGTTTGATATTGCTTACATATAGATTTAGTATTGCTTTTGGGTTGCCAGCTAGCTGCTAAAGTGTGAAAGCATATGATCCTATGGAGGTGGTCCCCGCTGGTGTGCTATAGCATGGGTTAATTGGAGAAACTTAAATGCTGAGCTGTTTGGTTCACCATATCGCACGTGGAAAGTTCTGAATGGAATGAATCTATCTCCTAGTATTAAATGATCCACTGTAGGGATTAGGAGTCTATTCCAGGGTCCATATTAACCCCCCAATTCTGATATTAGGGTTGTTAGTAATCGGTTGCCCAGCATCTGTGTAATGATTCGTCTTTAGCATGCAGCACAGCTGCCCATGAACACAAACTGAACTTTCTATAGGTGTACCAGCCATTGGTTTGGGGAGTTTCTTAAAGGGGCAGTGTATCAGTGCTTCTGGGGATATACCCATTTTCTTACACAACTTTTCTTCAATATCCTGCCACTATGGCCTATAACCACTCATCTGTTCATTATTTGTGCACCGCCTTAGGTATTTGCTGCTTTGAGCGGCAAAATAATATAAGAAAAGTTTTGGGAAATTGACACCACCTTTGGTTTTTGTTTGTTTGTTTTTTTATCGGTGCTATCAATTTACTGTAGACTCTCTAAGCCATTCTTCCATTACAGAGTATTTATTTTATTTATTTAAAATTTTGGTAACTGGAATAGGCACACTGAGCCGAAGCTGGTTTCCAGGTGTGGCCCAGGGGAGAGGATTACAGTAAAATCAGTGAGCTAGTGACAGACATGATACAAATTACAAAATCCAAGGCATCGTAGTGAAGAGCATGACAAAAAATAGAGGTTGATTTGACAAGAGGGATACAGTACACCAGCAGCGGGACCAGAGAGGCAGGGAGTTGGTACTGGAAGGGGAGGATTAGGATACGGCGGAGGAAGTAGTGAGGCAGGAGCAAGGGGGGGGAAGGAGGCGTAAGTGCTGTTTGAAGGAGGAATAAGAGCAAGAGTTGTAGAGGTGGAGAGGAAGACATTACCAAAGGAATGGGAGCCTGTAGGAGAAAGTGAATTGGCCAGCTGATGTGTCGGGGTGGGGGAAGTAGAAAGAGTGGGGGTCCCTGGTGCGCAAATCATAGGAGGAGGGGGCCACAGGGGACAGCATAGCAGAGAGATGGGGGGGGGGAGTAGATCAAACCAGAATTTGGCTATGAGAGCTAATGAATGAACACAGCATCTATGTGATGGAGGCAGGGTGTTAAGGGAGGGGTAGAGATTGCAGTGATGAGTTTGAGGGGGGAGTTTGAAGCAAAGCGACAGAACAAATTCAGGAGGGTATCTAGCCTGGATAGAGAGGAAGCAGGGGCAGTATCATAAACTACATCAGCAGAGTCAAAAATAGGAACTAACATCTTAGTCACTAACTCATGTTTGGATAGGGAGTGGGAGACAGTCATTTGTTGTGATAGAGTATACCAAGTTTGGGTCAGGGCTTGTTGCTGACGGCATCTATGTGAACTGAAAAATCCAGATAGGAGTCCAACCAAACCCCTAGATATTTGAATGTGGGGACGTAGTCGAGTGAGGTGCTGTTCATGGTGGTGAATGCTGTGGGGGGGAGGGTGTTCTAGCCAATTTTTGCACAGAGCTGAGGATCATGGCAACAGTTTTAGAGGCGTTATCCTTTAGATGATTGGCAAGGTACCAAGATTGCACCTTATTGAGGTCCTGTTGGAGAGAGGTGTGGACATCAGGAATGGTGGGTCTGGAAGAAAACAGGATGGTGTCATCCGCATACATATGTATGCCGGAGCAGGAACACATGGAGGGAGGTCATTAATAAACATCGAAAACAGAATTGGGCTCAGGATGGAACCTTGAGGTACACCTGCTAAGATGGAGGAAGGGAGAAGAGGAGTTGCCCATCTGCACTGATTGTCACCTATCTCCGAGTTACGATTTGAACCAGTTTACAGAGCTAGGCCAGCTGCTCTGAGCTTGGCGAGAAGGATGGGGTGGGAGACCAAATCAAAAGCCAGGTCCACAAAGATGGCAGCAGTCAAGTGACCCTGGTCCATGGCTGAGTGAATGTGCTCAGTGATGCGTAAGAGGGATGAGATTGTTGAATGGTGTTTTCGGAAACCGGAGTGGAACTGGGAGGAAAACCAAAAGAGAACAGGAAGTCAGTCAGTCTGGAGTGGACTAGGGATTCTTGTAGTTTCACCAGCGCAAGAAGGAGGGAGATTGGCCGGTAGTTTCCTGGTATTGAAGTATCACCACCTTTGTGGAAGGGAATCGCTTTAGCAGTTCTCCAAGCCTGGGGTACAGTGCTGAAGGAAAAGGAGGGGTTTAGGAAGTGGACTAGTGGGTCAGTAATAGCAGGGGCTGAGAGGCGAAGGAGTTTAGGGTGAATATCGTCTGGGCTAGATTTGTTGGTATTTAGTGAATAATGTGCCTAGAGGACTTCCTGTGGGGAGACGGATGAGAAAAGGAAACTGTCCTGTGCGGGAGGAGGGGAGTGGTCCGAGGTGGGGTGGGAGGGATGGTCAGGGAGGGGGGTAGGTAGTAAAAAACTTAATGAGGATTTCAGCAATGCTGAGTGGGTCGGAAATGGTTAGGCCATTTAGTTTAAGGACCGGTGTGACCGATTGCGCAGGGAGTTCTATAAGAGAGTGGACTACTCTTCAGAAGGAGGTGGTGATGTGGGGTTGGTTTGCAAGTGCCTTTTAAAGTAGTCTGACTTTGCACAGTTGATCACCTTGGTACAGGTGTTTCAGAGGGATTTGTAAAGCTGCCGAGCTTGTGTGGTCGGTGTGGATTTGTAGTGAGATCAGGCTTTGCACTGGGCAATGAGTGTAGCCGTGATCCAGGAATGATGACATCACCTGACTCTGGCTTTAACCAGAGGGGCATGAGAGTTCCAGGTCACAGTGAGTATCGATATAAAGTGGTCAATGGCTAAATCTAGATATGGTGCAGAGTAGACTGGAGACCAGTCAGCGTGGCTCAGGTCATGTAGGAGGGAAGCTGTGTCAATCGAATGCAGTGGGCGGAACTTTATGTATTTTGGGGCAGATTGAGGGAGGTGTATCTTCCTGATGCAGTAAGTGATGCAGTGGTCACTTAGGGCGTCTGACAGTACACCAGCACCAGTGACTTTGTGAGGGTGGGAGGTGAGAATCCAGTCAATAGGTGAGTGGTTTGGGGAGTGGGGGTTGTAGCAGGTGGGTTCAGTGATCAGCTGGGTTAGGTTAAGGACTTCTATCTTAGTGAGTGAGGACTTGGAGGAAGGGGAGAGCCAGTCCAGGTTGAAATCACCCATTAAAATGAGCTCACCAGCAGCGGTCAGGGGGTGCTTAGATGATGTGCATGAGACTGGTGAGTAAGGGGGAAGCCAGGAGGAAGCATAGATCATGCCAGTGTAGATAGGGAGAGTAGAAGGGAGGGATAGGAGGGCTAGGATTAGTTCGTGGGAGCAGGGCAGGACTGATGCATGGAGATGGAGCACGATAGAGACTGCCGGACATAGACGGCAACCCCTCCACCCCGCTTGCCACAATCTTGGTGAAAGAGCGAGTAATCCGGAATAGATATGGAGGAGTTGGGGGTCTTTGCCGAGAGCCAAGTTTCAGAAATACATAGTTGTTTGTTTTTTTTTTCTTTTTTTTTACTTGCTTTATTTTTGGCCGGGGGAACTGGCTGTTCTCAGCATCCCCCCCCCTTACTCCCGGTGCTGGGCCACCTCTGTGGGACACCCCTCTCTGCTGTAAGTGCCCCCAGGGCTTCGCCCCCACAGTGGGGGCAGTGGGGCCGCAGTCACACCACTGCACACATGATCCAGCTACGTGGTGAGAGAAGGGGCCCACCATGACTGGACACACACACGGTGGAGGAGCTCATGTCATCCGGCTGGCTCCCTTCATTTTTTCGGATGTGCAGTGACGTCAACACAGCACGTGTGCACCCACACACACACTGCAGATGTCCACTGACAGCCTTAGCACCTTTCTTTCAGCAGTCCTGGCCTGGGACCCAACCTCCTCTGGGTGACACCCAAGCATCGGATCACCGTGCAGACCCCGGACCACCGTGAAGACCCCCCAGAGGTGGAAGCGGTCCGTTGAATATACTATGCCAACCCCGGCTGACCTCGGACTCACGGATCTGCTCCGAACCCAGGTCGTCGGTGGCGCTACTGCTGTGCTGGCGGGCCAGCCTCAAATACATAATCGTCAGGAGAGTGTTGGGCTATCCAGCATTTTACAAGGTCCAATTTAGGAAGCAGGCTTCTTGCGTTCATGTATAAAATTCTTAGACCCTTAGCTGAGTTGGGAGGCTGGGGAGCAACTGGGAGCCCAGGGTTTGTTTCAATATCCCCTGAGAGGAGTAAAATGAGAAGTAGGATTAAGATTAAGCTGAAAATTACTGATTACAACTAATATTACTGAATGCGGCTTCTAGAAGGAGGGCAGTGGTAAAACTAAATTCAGCATGTTGATGGAATATCACAACCTAGGTAATACATTGATTTTAATTACATTTATAAATCCAGTCAGTGAAAAAGTTTGTTTAGACTATTTTTCTAAATCTGCTTTCAGTGTAGGAACAAAGTGATGTACAAGTTGTCTCTTTTCATTATTGCCTGATATCTTAAGATGTCTATCCCTAAATAGCAGATGTTGTTCCGTGGCCATTTCAGTGCCAGTGCCGTAATATCTGATTTTAGAACCTTGTGGTTTAAAGCCATTACCTAGTTACATTACAGGGACACACTGTCAGCTTTTTGACATATTTTTACATGAAAAACAATACCTGCAGGCATCTGTAACATTCCCCTTCCTAAACACAGTGCTTGCTTGAGTTAAAATGAGCATTTAGGCAAGTTTTGAATACATTTTTCTGCATTTACTCATTCTGGCTACATCCCCGCCACCTGCTTCTCCTGCACATGCACATTCAATAGGGTGCCGAAGCATGTCTGAACTCGTGCTTCTAGGAGTTTTTGTTTTTTTTTAACGTTAGCTCACTGCGCTATTAAAATGAGCGCTCTAACATGTTTAATCTGATGTTAGAACTCAAAAGCCATGACTCTGGGCATGTGCATTAGCGTTGACTCTAACGTGCATGCCCGGAGTCACGGCTGTTAATTTCAGACATCAGATCAAACATGCTCGAGTGCTCATTTTACTAGCACACTCAGGGTAGTATCAGCTTCCAGGAGATTGCTTTTTCTGATGTAAGGTAAACAAAAATCAGACTAGTACAAGCACAAGTTTAGATGCACTTTGGCACTGCGTTGAATGTGCACATGCGGAAGGAGCAGGTGGCCTGGATTTTGTCAGGACGAGTAAATATAGAAAATGTGTTCAAAACTTGCCTAACAACTCATTTTAACTCTCACAAGCACTTTGTATAGAAGGGGGATTGTTACAGATGCCTGCAGGCATCGTTTTTCATAGGGAGGGTAAAAAATAATGTCAAAAAACTGACAGTGGTCCCTTTAATCTTACAGTCAGATATAGAGCCGAAATTTGAAATGATTTTGAGTACTACAGGCAGAGATGTCCCCGCATCTTTTAAATGCATCAAGATGGTGTCTGCGTACATGGAGAATTTATAATGTTCATCACTCGGTTTTGTCCCATTTATTCCAAGAGCCTCTCTCAGTTTGCAGGCGAAGGGTTCCAAAAAATAGGTTAAACAAAGGAGGAGAGAGGGGACATCCCTGCTTGGTTCCTCAGTATAATCTATAGGACAGAACCAGTTACAGAATATATATGCTGATCGTTGGTCATATAGCTCGCTGCCATATTATTTCAGTCTGCTAAGTAAGTATGGCCATGAAACCCTTTCAAAAGTTTTCTTCCACGTCTAGAGACTCCAGGGCAGCCAGAGTCCCTGAATCTCCAGATGCAGAAAATATATAGCCCAGCTTCCTGATGTGGTCCATGGAGACCCTTTCATGAAGCTTGTTTGTTCCGGTCCAATGTGTCTGTCCCAAACCCTACCTAGTCTCTGTGCTAAAACCATGACCAGTATTTTGGCATCTAAATTTACAGAATTGGCTGGTAGTTCACAGCCTGTGTTGCATCCTTTTCCGATTTAGGAATAAGGATAATCACAGCTTCTGTGAAGGATTTCTCTATTACCCCATTCTTGTGCAGATAAGATGTGTGCAAAACTGGAGAGGTTCTGGTTTTGCCAAATCCCCCCAGTTTTAGTTCTGGTTTTGCTGTTATATTCAAGCCAGTCTCCCCTTCCCCTAAAACTACCTTAGACAATAGGCAGTTCTAAAAGTCTGCTTCACAAGTGGAACATGTGTCCTGAGAAGGGATTATTATCTGGTGCCCTCTGAATGGGTGGACTTGTGCCCTGAGTAAGCATTTTTTACTGGTGCCTTATGACTGGACAGACTCGTGCCCTGAGAAGACTTATTAGCTTGTGCCCCCTAACTGGATGGACTTGTACCCTGAGTAGTGCATATTTACTGGTGACCCCTGACTGGACGGACTCTAGGGCTTATTATCTGGTGCCCCCTGACAGCATAAACTTGTGCCCTAAGTAGAGCTTATTCGCTGGTGACCCTGACTGGGTGAACTTGTGCGCTGAGTAGGGATTATTTACTGTGACCCCTGACTGGATGGGCAAGTGCCCTGCCTTAAGTAGGGTATAACTGGTGCACCCTAATTGGCCTGAAAGCTGTAAATGACTTTGTGTGCCCTGCTAGCTGCTGCCTGTAAATGGGCTTATAAAATATTTATTTTTGTGGTTCTTTCACCTAAAATTAGCTGTCTGTTAATCAGTTTGTCTTTCCTGTCCCCCTGCTGCTTTTAAAGATCACCTTCCTGCTCCTTTTAAAATTGCCCCCTAAGAACCATGAAGGACCCATACATGCCCCCAATTCATATGGTGCCAAAATCTGAATTTTTATTTGCCCCTAATTTGGAAGGAAAATGATCGTATTTTGGCTCCATGGAGATGATCTGCCACTCCCTTCCTCTACCTGATACTGAGAGCCACCCAGTTTTGTGATGTCACTATATGGAGAGGGCAGGGGCACACTTCATAGACATGAGTGGGACCATTTTTTAAACTCCATTTTTCATATTTTAAATGACCATCACGAACAAATCAAGGCCAGTGCACAAAAGGTCCTTGTTAGTTGAGCAGTGACCTTGATTTGTTCCCGATGGCCATCTAGAATATGAAAAATGGAGTTTACATAGAAACTTAGAAGTTATGGCAAATAAGGACCGAAAGGCCCATCCAGTCTGCCCATTTCTTTTTCTACCTTATGAATGTGCCATCGGCCTTTGCTCTGTCAATGGCCTATCTATTCATACTCATTCGTAGTGCTCCCTTATGCCTGTCCCATGCCTATTTGAAGCCCTGCACTGTATTCATATCCACCACTTCCTGAGGTAGGCCATTCCATGCATCCACCACCCTTTCTGTGAAAAAGAATTTCCTCACATTACCCCTTAATTGGCCTCCCTGTAATCTCATGCTGTATCCTTTTGTCCTGCTATTTTTCTTATATTGAAACATGTTAGACTCTTTCACCTTGTTAATGCCCTTAAGGAATTTGAATGTTTCGATCATATCACCTCTCTCCCTCCTTTGCTCTGTACATACTGAGCTCTGTTAATCTGTCCTCATATGTTTTCTGATGCAGTCCCTGCACCATTTTGGTTGCCCTTCTCTGGACTGCCTCAATTTGGTTAATGTCCTTGTGAAGCTGTGGCCTCCAGTACTGCACGCAGCACTCCAGATGGGACCTAACCATTGTCTTGAAAGAGGGATTATTGCCTCCCTCTTCCGACTTGTGATACCCCTACTAATACAACCCAACATCCCCCTAGCCTTACTTACTGCTTTAGTGGTCTGCTTGGATGATTTCAGGTCATTGGTGATGATGATGCCCAAGTCTCTTTCTTCCCTTGTAACTGCCAGCAACTCCCCTCCCAGCCTGTAGATGGCTTCAGGGTTTCTCTTCCCTGTGTACATGATCCTGCACTTCTTTGCATTAAACCCCAGTTGCCACTCTTCTGACCATTTTGCTAGTTTATCCAGATCTCTTCTCATTCTGCCCACCCCATCTAGATCATCTACTCTGTTGCAGATCTTGGTCGCCTCTGCAAACAGACAAACCTTACCCTCCAGTCCATCTGCAATGTCACTGAGGAAGATATTGAAGAGTACTGGCCCCAGGACTGATCCCTGAGGTACCCCACTTGTGACTTGAATCTCTTCTGACTGTATACCGTTTACCACCACTCTCTGTTTTCTGCCCATCAACCAGTTTGCCACCCAGTTGACCAATTTCTGACCCACCCCGAGCCTACACAGCTTATTAATCAATCTTCTATGTGGAACAGTATCAAAAGCTTTGCTAAAGTCAAGATAGGCACTATCAATTGCTACCCCTTGGTCCACCACTCTGGTTACCCAGTCAAAGAAATCTATGAGATTAGTTTGACAGGACCTTCCTTTTGTAAACCCATACTGTCTTGGATCCTGTGCTCCTATGGATTCCAGGTGTTGCACTATCCTTTCCTTAAGGAATGCCTCCATAATATTGCCCACTACTGAGGTAAGACTGACTGGTCTGTAGTTCACTGCCTCCTCCTCCCTGCTACCACTCTTGGGGAGCGGGATCACATGAGCCCTTCTTCAGTCTTCTGGGACCTCTCCTGTGCTCAGAGACTCACTAAACAGTTCTGATAATGGCTCTGCTAGTTCCACACTTAGCTCCTTTAGTACCCTGGGATGCATGCCATCAGGTCCCATTGCCTTGTCCATCCTGAGCTTATCTAGCTCTTGTAGGGCCCTTTCTTTTGTGAAGGGACTAGTGCACACCTCCCTCCCCCATGTCCATGGTGCTGAACTGTGGTCCCTGCCCTACCTTCTCTTCAGTAAATTCTGAGCAGAAGTATCTATTTAGGATAGTTGCTTTTACGTGGTTCTCCTCCTCACATGCCCCCTTATCCCCTTTGATCTTAGCAATACCTCCTTTGGACTTTCTCTTTTCACTAATGTATCTACAGAAAGTCTTGTCATCGTCTTTAAAAAACTGACCCATTCATGTCTATGGAGCATGTCCTTGCAATCTCCATATTGTGACATCACAAAACATGCTAGCGCAAGAGCAGCTTGCAGTATCAAGAAATGGAAGGGATCGGCTCCATGTTGCCACAATGCAGTCCCCTCCCTTCCAAATTAGGGACAAATAAATTCAGATTTTGGCATTTTACCAATTTGGGGCAGATAAGGGTTCTTAAACAGTTCTGCACCTGTCTGTCATTCTCTTTGCTTTGCTCCCGAGCCCTTATTTATTTATTTATTTGATTTTGGTAACTGGATAGACTCATTGAGACAAGCTGTCCCTTTTTCAGGAGCAACCTGGAGTTAATTACATGAAATAGAAAGAACACATATGAATAATAAAAACATACATTGCAGAAGTATATGACAAAATACAGTGCAAACCATGGATATACCCCTGTATATTCCAAAAGAATCATTAACAGGTTGGTAGTTAGATACAGGATACAGATAAGTATAAACCCTGAAAAGGGCTTTTTTTTAATTCAAAACAGTTTGGCACAAACCTCACCAGCCCTCCCACCATGATGATTCACTCTCCAAGGGGTCAGGATTAAATTTACTGCAGTTTGTTTTGTTTTTCAAAGGATTTTCCTTTCTACTCAGTGTGTAGCCTTTTGTGATGTTCAGGTTGTCATCTGCTGACTTGCTCTGGTGTGTGTGTTTATTTTCGACCTTCACCCAGCCTTGACGCATACCTGAACACACACACACACACTATGCAGTCAGACTCATCTTTTATTTTCATCATATTTTTTACCATCCTGCTCCAGTCTGTGTCTGGCCCCACACATTACCCACCCCAGCCCTCTATTAGTCTCCTGCTGCCAGTAGAATTCACACCCAACTAGCTCGTGAGGCCTGTTGCAGAGCTGTTGATCGCTTTATTTTCCAGCTGGAAATGGCAGTGAGCAGTCACACAAGCTATAAGCTGGCTCACGCTGTCTCTGTACAGTGTAGCTTTCCCAAGATCTTGCCGTAATCAGCATGTTACCATGGAGTAACGGACGGACCAGCAGCATGTGAGGGGGGGTAAGAAACAGGAGGCAGGCACCAGGAGGTGGCATCACAGGAGTGGCACAAGTAAAAAATAAAAATCTTGTGCATAATCCGAGCTGAACCAGTACCAAATTGTTTAATTCTGGTTCAGGTTTCACTATAACCAAGCTACCAAAGTTAGGGGAGGCTTAGTTTGGCACTGTCAGGTTCTGCACACCTCTAATAGTAGTGTTAGATGACAGCTTAATTCAGGGCCCACAACTTTATAGAAACTGGGGTGAACCCATTCAGTCCTGGTGCCTTGTCTAAGATTAGTTGCTCAATAGTAGTTTGAATTTTTCTGTTATAATTGCGGTAGTAGTAGCAGTATGTATGTATAGCAAGTGCCCTTCTGCTGTGGCTCTGGGCACCATTACAAACAAAGAAAACAGTAGACTCAACAAAAAAGTATTTATACAGAAAAACACAGGCTACATAATACAACTCAATAGCATAAAACCCGTTTTTAACTTAAATCAATAAATAAACAGACTGGGATGACGACAGAACAGGGAAAATCAGTCCCCAAATGCCTATAGAAACAGATGGGGTTTTAGGCCCCACTTAGAGGCCTCCACCAAGATGGCTTCCCTCAGGGCTGTTGGAAGAGATTTTCACAGGACTGGGCCTGCGACTTCAAAAGCCTGATCCCCTGAGTTTTTTAACCTTGCCCTGGGAAATACCGGAAGACCCTCTTCAGTGGAGCAGAGAGAGTGCAAGGGGTAAGTGAGGAGTCAAGAGACCAGTCAGGTAAACTCAGGCCCAGCCCAAGCAGGGCCTTGTATGTGAGCAGGGCCACTTTAATGGGGATATGCCACTTAACTGGTAGCCAGTGCAGATCACGCTGTGCCAGAGAGACATGACACAACTTTGGAATGCCTGTCAGCAACCTAGGAGCCGCATTCTCCACCAGCTGCAGGTGCTGTAGTGTATCTCCATTGACCTTGAGGTACAGAGCATTGTAGTAATCAAGCCCTGAAGTCAAGAATGCATACATCATTGTGGCCAGGTCACCAGGAGGGATGAGGGATAAGGGATTACATCCGGCTGATATTACACAGATGGTAAAAGCCATTCCCGATTACAGCCAACACCTAAGCCTCAAGTGTCAGCCCCTCATCCAGAGTAGCTACCAGATTACTCACTTTTGTGGCAGCCAAAATCCTGAGGGGCTGAGCCAAAGCCCTGTCCCCTCTCAGTAGCCGCCACTCTCCCTCACCACCACCACCCACATCCTGGCTCTACTACCAGTACTTTTGGTTTTGTTTGGGTTAAGTCTGAACCAGCTCGATGACATCCAGTCTTGGATCTCGGCAAGGCACTTATTATTTAGCACATCAACCACCCCTGGTGTCAGCAATGTGGCCAGATGGGGTGCATCCAAGGGTATTGAGGGAGCTCAGGAAGGTACTGGCTGCACCTCTGACAGTCCTGTTTAGCAGCTTTTAACAGGAGGGAGGAGGGTAGATGTAATCCCACTTCACAAAAGTGGTAGCAGGGAAGAGAAAGAGGCTAGCAATAATAGGCCAGTCAGCCTGACATCAGTGGTGGGACAGTTAATAAAGTCACTGCTGAAGGAAAGGATTGTGGAGTGTCCTGAATCCGATGGGATACAAGACCTGAAGCAGTATGGATTCATGGAAGAGAGATCATGTCAAATGAATCAGATAGATTTCTTTGACTGGGTGACCAAGGAATTGGATCAGGGTAGAGCAGTGGATGTGGCCTGCCTAGATTTCTGTAAGGCTTTTGACACTGTTTCATATAGAAGGCTAGTAAGCAAACTGGGTAGCTTAGGAGTGTGTCCAAAGGTGGTAAACTGGGTAAGAAATTGGTTAGAGGATAGGTGACAGAGACTGGTGGTAAACAGAGTTCACTCAGAGGAAGGGAGAGTGAACAGAGGGTAGACCTCAGGGAATAGGTGCTGGGACCGGTCCTCTTTAATATTTTTATAAGAGACATCGCAGAAGAGCTATAAGGGAAGGTCTACCTCTTTGCAGATGACACCAAAATCTGCAATAGGGTGGACACTCCAGAGGGGGTGGAAAGGATGAGCAGAGACCTGAGAAAACACAAGGAGTGGTCAAGGGTATGGCAGCTGGGTTTCAACACGAAAAAGCTCAAAGTAATGCACCTGGGGCACAGAAACCCAGGGGAAGAGTACAGAATGGGAGGAGCAATACTGACGACCATCAAGCAGGAAAGAGACCCGGAGGTAATCGTATTGGATGACCTAAAGGTGGCCAGGCAGTGCAACTAGGAAGTTGGGAGATTTAGTGGGGTACTGGGGTGCATAGGGAGGGGTATCACCAGCAGAAAGTGGAAGGTTGTATTGCCTCTGTATAGATCACTAGTAAGATCCCACCTAGAGTACTATGTCCAGTTCTGGGGACCACATCTCTGGAAGAATGTAGAGAGAGTGGAGGCAGTCCACCGGAAGGCAACCAAAACAGTGCATGGTCTGCATTAAAAGCCCCATGAGGAGAGACTTAATGACCTAAATATGTGCACTCTGGAAGAGAGATGGGGGAATATGATAGAGACCTTTAAATACCTAATAGGGGTAAATAAGGTACAGGAGATAAGTATTTAAAAAAAAAAAAAGGCGCTCAGGGACAAGGGGGCACGATAAGAAGCTGGAGGGGAGTAGATTCAGGAGAGATGTGAGGAAGTATTTCTTCAAAGAAAGAGTGGTAGATTCCTAGAACAGTCTTCCATCAGAGGTGGTGGGGGTGCGAAAAGAGTGGTGGGTTCCAACAATGCATGGAATGGTCATAAGGGAATATTGGGGAACAGGAGGGGGTGGAGAATGAGCCTGAGATCAAGTAGGATGTGCAGTGATACTGTTGGTTGGGAAAAATGGGTAGATACTAGGTAGGCCAAGCGGGTCTTATCAGCTGGCAAATTCTGTGTTTCTATGTGCCGATGACATATGGAGCTGGGTATCATCTGCATAGCAATGGAACGTAAGCTCTATTGTGTAATGATCTTGCCTTGGGGTAGCATGTACACTACAGACAGCATGGGTGAAAGGACTGAACCCTGGGGTACACCACAGGACAGAACCACTGGGAGTGAGGAGAACACTCCCGCCATAACCCTCAGAGTCCTGCCACTGAGATAGGACTCAGACCAGCAGATGACTTTGCTGGTGAGTCGCACATACTCCCTAAGCTGGTCCAATAACCACTCATGATTCACAGTGTCAAATGCTGAGGAGAGATCAAGGAGAATGAGAACTGGCTGATCTCCTCTATCTCTCGCTCTGAGCAGATCATTGTGCACCTTAAAGAGCAGGTGTTTACTGATTAGCCTCTCTTCCCCCTCCTTACCAGAATCTTTATCTTAGGTTCCATTACAACAATCCTTCTGTGTGCTGCCTTTTTTAGTTTAGTATATTTTTTGTACAAACACTCGTAAAATGAGATCCCGGGACCCATGGACAATATGTTTGAACTTCCTTAGTTGGAGGCACGCCCCCCACACTGGCACATTTTCTGATGTCAGTAGTAGAATTGCACAGGGGGCACGCCCCATAGGCTATAATGGGGCCGGTTTTGATGTGCATTTTTATGTGCTTTTAACTGCCGGTTTTGAAAAAAGAAGGCCACTGCTCAACTAACAGGGTCATTTTCATTACACTTGGGTAATGTGCCCCCCCTACATGCGGAAATGGCACAGTCCAAAGCTTTAGAATGTTGGGCACATGAGGATTCCGGACAGCAGCAACTCACCAGTCATAGCTGTGCCACTGAAGGGTTAACATCTCTCAATCTTCTCTGAAGAAATTTTCAGCTTCTTGTCTTAGCGCTGCAGTTCTGCATAGCAGACTGAGGCTTCCTAGTGACAGGGAGTACTCCTAAATTAAAATTGTGCCTGTTAAGCTGCGACTTTCTAATTGGCTAACCTGCTCTTCCCATTTCCACTGCATGTGCTTGGATTGGGAGCCACGTCTGCCACATTATTGAAAGTGTTTTTGGTTTGGAGGTCTTCGATTTTGTTTAAAAAATAAAAAAAAACAGTGGCACAGGTAAGGTACCTGTTCCGCTGTTTTAGGTATTTAGAGAAGGTCTTCGGGGCTTCCTCCTGCTTTCTATGCATCGGTCCCTCTCCTTCACAGTATATATATATATATATATATATATATATATACATATATATATATATATATATATATATATATATATTTTTTTTTTAGGGTTTTGTGTCTTTTTATTCCCTTTTAATTTCCGTTTGTGTTTCTTTTTCAGGGGTATCCCCCTTTTAATTCCCCTAGTTTTTTGTTTTCAGGGATATTTCCCTTTTAAATTTGTCGTAACAGTTTTACTTAATTAAAAAGTTTGTAAAAAGTTCCTGATAGAGAAAGCTCTTTTGGAGGAGTTCAGAGCCTTTGGCCAATTCTTGACGTTATTTTGTGTTACAGAAGCTGTTTTTTTTCTGTCACAGAGGATTTTGCAATCCATGACAGCCTTTATGGGCTTTGTGTCCTTTTTCTGGAATTTGGAAGTGGAAATGCAACCTCATAGAGAGGATTCCCTTCCACCAGCAATTCCTACAGTTATTCCCACAGCAGGTGCCTCCCTCTTAGGTTGGGGAACCCGTCTGCAGGATCTAGCTATGATTGCCACATATAGTGTACAGGAGGAGCTAGAGCATGTAAATCTCCTGTAACCCAGTGCTGTGTTCCTGGCAGTAAAGGCATTTTCTTCTCAAATCAGTGGTCAATCTGTCCAGACTAGAACAGACAACACCACAACCGTGTACTATATCTGCAAACACGGAGGAACAAGATCTTCCAGACTGTACTTGGGAGCCATGAAGATCTATAGAAACATAGACACATAGAAACTGACGGCAGATAAGGACCGCTTGGCCTATCTAGTCTGCCCATTTCCATACCTGTTGCATATACCGGAGACCCTATTGATCTGTGGATTACCCTCTCTTTCCTATTGCTAGGGCTGCCTTATGTCTAGCTCATGTATTCTTGAATTCCCCTACCATTTTCGCCCCCACCGATTCCGCAGGGAGGCTATTCCGCTCATCCACTACCCTTTCTATGAAAAAATATTTCCTCGCATTATCCCTGAGTCTACCTCCCTGTGGCCTCATATCATGACCCCTTGTTCTTGAACATCTTTTTCTGGAAGATGCCCCTCTTGTACCTTATTTATACACTTGAGGTATTTGAAGGTCTATAGCATATCCCCGTCTTCCAGGGAATACATATCGAGGTCCTTTAGTCTGTCCTCATATGACTTCTGTTGCATTCCTTCCCCCATTTTCGTTGCCCTCTTCTGGACTGCCTCCACCCTGTCTGTCTTTTTTGAGATGCGACCTACAGAAATGGACACAGTGCTCCAGATGAGGTCTCACCAATAATCTGTACAGTGGCATCACTGCCTCCTTTTTTCTGCTGGTAATACCTCTCCCTATGCGCCCAAGCATCTGCTGGCTATATCCTATAACGTGGAATATGCCCTGGGGGTACAGCTAACCACCGTACACCTACCAGGGAGAGCCAGTGTACTAGCACCTTGAGCAGGATCAGTCAGGGAAATCACAAATGGGCTCTGAACCAGCCGGTGCTGGCACTAGCGTCCAGGATGTGGGTTACACCAGATATCGATCTGTGCATCTTGGGAGAATCATCAGCTTCCCCTGTTTTGTTGCAGGCCTCTGGCAGGGGACTCGGTCCCATCAGATGCCCTGATTCTAGATTAGACAGACAGGTTTCTGTATGCCTTTCCTCCTCTCACTCTCTTGTTGAGAGTGCTCTTGGAGCTGGTGAGTCAGTCTGCAACCATGGTCCTAACAGTGCAGATTGTGCCAGGGAGGTTTGCTACTCCCTACTCCTGCCCCTTACCATCTCCCTCCCTCCCTCCCATGATTGCGCCCATGGATTAGAGGTGAGCAAGCCAGAATTTTTTCACCAAGAGCCAAGCCTCCATCAAGCATACCATCTGCCTCTCAGTGAGACACAACCTGCTGCCCATGGCTCAGGGCAAGGTAACTTCCCCAAATCTCAGGTCTCTGCGACTCAAGGCATGGTTCTTGAGGTCGAAGCTGGAGTTCTATGACTTTAACCTTTCTGAAAAAATTTTGCAAGTCTTCTAGCTTTCTAGGGAACCAGCAACAAGGAAAACATATGCTTCCAAGTGGAAAATGTTCTCCCTATGGTGTGTTCCTAAGCAGCTCAGTCCTTAGCGAGCAGATCTGCCCTCAATCTTGGACTACCTAGTCTACCTTCAGGCCCTGGGCCTCAGGCCCTCAACCTTTGAGGTGCATCTCTGGCAGCAGTATTGGCTTGTGTTTCGGCAGGTAAAGAAAAAACAATGACGATACATTCCATTTTCAGAAAACCCTTTTAAAGGCTTCTAGAAACACAGAAACATAGAAGCTGACAGCAGATAAGAGCAACATGGTCCATCCAGTTTGCCCTTTAAACACCTGCATCCACCTGTCACGGACCAACTCCCTCCATGGGATTGAACCTGTGCATTGCTGAGCTGATGGACCCTCCTCTCAAGACCATGGCTATTGCTGCTTTAAAGTATTTCACTTGGAAAACAGCCTTCCTGGTGGCCATGGCTTATGCCAGAAGGGTGTGCAAGCTGCAGACTCTGCACAAATCCAAATGACATTATCTTCCACAGAGACGAGGCAGTCCTTAGGACAAACAGAAAATTCCTCCCTCAAATGGTGTCTTAGTTTTACCTGAGCCAGTACATTACCCTTGTTCTTTACAGCAAAATCCATCTCTAGAGAGCAGAGGCTCCACAGTTTGGATGTCAAGAGGATGCCCAGTTAATACCTGGACTACACTAAAGAAGTCAGGTCCTCCCGTTCACTGTTGTTTGTCGCATATGATGAAGCAGACAAAGGTAACCCAGCTTCCAACCAAACAGTTGCTCACTGGATAGTCTCTTGATCCCATCTGTTACATCAAAGCAGGCAAGCTAACACCACAAGACCTCAGAGCACATAGAAACATAGACTTTGACAGCAGATAAGGACTGCTTGGCCCACCTCGTCTGCCCATTTCCCTACCTATTGGATAAGCTGCAGATCCTAGTTAAGAAATAGCCTACTTATTCCTACCCCCCACCAGAATTGCCTTATGTCTGTCCCATGCATTCTTGAATTCCACCACTGTTTTTGACCCCACAGCCTCCTCACGAACGCTGTTCCATGCATCCACCACCCTCTCTGTGAAAGAAAACTTCCTCACATTGCCTCTGAGCCGTCCCCCCCTCTATCTTCAGATTGTGTCTCCTTATTCTTGCTCATCTTTTTTTCTGAAAGATGCTACCCTCTTGGACTTTATTGATTCCCTTGAGGTACTTGAAAGTTTCTATCATGTCCCCCCTCCCTCCTTTCCTCAAGGGTATACATATTAAGCTCCTTTAGTCTCTCTTCGTATGGCTTCTGTTGCAGACCCTGCACCATTTTAGTTGCCCTCCTCTGGACTGCCTCCATCCTATCTATATCCTTGTGGAGATGGGGTCTCCAGAACTGCACGCAGTACTCCAGATGGGGTCTTACTAACTGTCTGTACAGAGGGATAACAACTTCCTGTTTTCTGCTGGTGATGCCTCTCCCTATACATCCCAGTATCCGCCCCAGTCATCCTTTACTGTCATCTCACATTGCTTGCTTACCTTTAGGTCACCTGATATGACTATCCCCAGGACCCTTTTCAATTGTGTTGTTGTTAATACCCTCCCCCATTGTGAACTCTTCCCCTGGGTTTTTGTTTCCCAGGTGCATTACTTTGCACTTCTTTGCACTGAATCTAAGCTGCCATACTTTTGACCATTCTTCCAACCATGCCAAGTCCCTTCTCATCCTTTCCACTTTCCTTGTGTATCAACCCCATTGCAGATCTTTGTGTCGTTGGCAAAGAGGCATACTTTTCCTTCCAGTCCCTCTACAATGTCACTTATAAAGACATTAAAAAGGACCGGACCCAGTACTGAACCCTGCGGTACCCCGCCAGTAACCCACCTTTCTTCGGCGTGGACTCCATTTACTATTACCCTCTGTGTCCTGTTGTCCAGCCAATTTTTTACCCAGGCTACCACCCTGGGACCCACTCCCAGGCTGGCTAATTTGTTTAATAATCTTTGGTGTGGGACTGTGTCAAATGCCTTGCTAAAGTCTAGGTAGGCCATGTCCACAGCCCCTCCCTGGTCTACTACTTTGGTCACCCAGTCAAATAAATATATTAGATTCGTCTGACATGACCTTCCCGCTGTGAATCCATGCTGCCTTGGGACTTGTGCCCCGCTGGCCTCTAGTTACTCAATAATTCTTTCTTTCAGAAGTGATTCCATCATTTTCCCCTACCACTGAGGTCACGCTAACAGGTCTGTAGTTTCCTACCTCTGCTTTGCTCCCACGTTTGTGAAGGGGAATCACATCTGCCCTCCTCCAGTCCTCAGGTACCACACCATCCTCCCATGATTTGTTAAAAAGGGTAGTCATTGGTGTCACTAGTTCTCTCCTTAGTTCTTTTAGAATTCTGGTGTGAATCACGTCAGGCCCCATTGCTTTGTCCACCTTCAGTTTTAGGAGTTCTTTCAGAACCCTTTCTTCTGTGAAAGGACTAGTATTGACCCCCCCTATCTAGAGTACTTCTATTGACTGGATTAGGTACCTCTCCCTCCTCTTCTTTTGTGAATACTGAGCAGAAGTATTCGTTCAGTATCCTTGTTTTTCACTGTCCTCCTCTGCCCACCCACCCTCCCTCCCTTTATTAAGCCTCACTATCCCTCTCTTGGTCTTTCTTCGCTCCCTAATGTACCTATAAAAGGTTTTATCCCCCTTCTTAACCAAGCTGGCTATCTTTTCATCGGTTTGGGCCTTTGCTAATCTGATTGCCTTCCCCACTTCCTTCTGCTTTAACTGGTACAGTTCTCTGTTCTGCTCCTTCTGTGTTTCCTTCTACTTCCTCAATGCTATCTTTTTCTCCCTAACTTTCCCCGCCATGTCTTTTGAGAACCATAGAGTTTTTTTCTTTCATTTTGATTTGTTTATTTGCTTCACACAAAGACTTGTTACCTCTATGATGGCAGTTTTGATGTTTCTACATTGTTCCTCCACCCCTCCTTCTTGCCTGTTTGGTAGTGCTTTTCTGAGGCACTTTCCCATTTTGACAAAGTCAGTCCTCCTAAAGTCCAGTACCTTCACTTTTGTATGGCTTGACTCTGCAGCTGTGTTTATCATGAACCACACTGGTGGTCACTTGTTCCCAGATGGCTACCCACTTCTAGATCGCAGATCCTCTCTCTGTCCCCATTTGAGAGTACCAGGTCTAAGATTGCTCCTTCCCCAATTGGGTTCCAACATTAGCTGTCTGAGGCATGCCCCCTGTAGGGCATCGAGAATGACCCTGCTCTTGGATGTGGCTGCAGCAAAGGTGCTCCAGTTAACATCTGCCATATTCTGGTCTCCCATCAACAATATCTCCCCTTTTTCTGCCATCCTAAGGATGCCTTCTATCATTTCCTTGTCCATTTCCTCCCCCTGAGACGGGGTCTGTATACAACCCCTGTGTGGATTGTGCCATTTCCGGTCTCCAAGGTGACCCACAGTGCCTCCTCTCCTCTCTTCACCTCCCTGTTTACCCTTTAGTTCCATTGCTTTGATCCCTTCCCTTACGTAGAGAGCTACTCCTCCTCCTCCTCCTCTTCTACTCTCCCTGTCTCTCCTGTAGATTGTATACCCTGGTATGCTGAAATCCCAGTCAAGGTTCTCTGTGTATCATGTTTCTGTGACTGCCACGATATCCAGGCATCCCTCTTTCATCAAGGCCACCAGTTCAGGGAGCTTGTTACCTAGACTATGGGCATTGGTACTCATTACCCTCCATTTTTTTTGATGGCCTTACCCCTTTTTGTCCCATCCCTGCCCTTACTGCCTTTTCTTTTTTCTCCATTTACCCCTGCCATTCTCCCTATCGACCTCTCTTTCTTAGTGTTTACCTCACTAACTACCCCAATTTTTGGGGGAGGGGCTAGGATTTCCCTGCTGCTTTTCAGTGCCTCCCCCCTTGGCTAGTTTAAATGCTTGTCAATGAAACATTAAACCTATCACCTAGGATCCTGGTTCCCTTCCTGGACAGATGCAGACCATCGCGCCAGTATAGGTCTGTATCCCTCCAGGTGGACCCCCAGTCCCCAGTGAAGCCAAAACCCTGAGCTCTGCACCAGTTTTTCAACCATTGATTGAATCCCATGGTGCAGAGCACCCTAGCCTCATCTATGTCATAAGCAGCACCTCCGAGAAGGTTACCGTGCGTTCTACTTGTCTAAGGCCCCTCCCCAACTACACAAACTCCTCCTGCACTGCACTGACCCCTTTCCCAGCCAGGTCATTTGTCCATAGGTGGACAATGACATTCAGCTCCCTTCCCCGTGCAGTTGCTCCCACAATCCAGAGGATTCGCTCGCTGTCCCTCCAAGCCATGGCACCAGGCAAACACCTTATCTCCCTTCCCCACCAGTTCTACCCTCCTAACAATGGAATCCCCGACCAGGAGTTGTTTCCTTCACCTGTGGGGTCCTGTGCCACCCTCCTGTGGGTCTTCTTCGTTGAGGTTCCCAGTATCCTCCTTGGTCTCCACTGCGGGTGCCTCCATAGAGGAACCACATTTCATGCATGGCACTTCTGCTTCTGGGGCAGCCGCAAGGGATTTCACCTTGCTGGAAATTTATAAAGCAGCTACCTGGAAAACAGTACACACCTTCAAAAAGCACTGTGGGGTCTGGACGTACAGTCCAGAAGGGAGGCCATAGTTGGCTCTGCTGTCTTCCAGAACTTTTTCCCTAAATGGGTTCTGTACACAGCCTCCCAAGGCTTTGCTTTGTAGTCTGCAATAGTAAGCACAGTGAGGGATTCCTGGGGTTTGAGGAAAACATTACTTACCATAGTGATATTGTTTCTCCGAAGGGATTCCTCGCTATGCTTAACACACCCACCCTACCTCTCCTTCCAGAACCTGGAAAAGGTTCTACAGGAATCGGCTCTCTTTTTGTCTTTACTTTGCTTGGCATTCTTTGGGCATTCCCAACAATCGAATTTTGGGTGTTTTCATTGCAATTTTTGGCCTGCCATTTTTGTATAGGTTTAGCTAGTTTAGTGCTCACTGCTCACCCTCGCTGTATAAATAAATCTGCCATTAGAATGTTAGGGTGAGAATGAGCACACAGCAGAGTTTTGAATTTCATTCTAAGATTGTCTAATTAGCATAAAACTCTAAGCTCCAGGGCAGCTCAGACCTGCAGGCGAGGGATCCCTTGGAAAAAACAATATTACTATGGTAAGTAATGTTTTCTTCCCTTTTCTAGGAACCGGACCAGTTTTCTTTTGATTGGAACAGTACTTCAAATGGTAGTGCTTTTCTCATGCTCTCTGTGATAAAAAATATTTATTTCAAACAGCAATATTAATTTTTTCCTTGAACCAGTAAACTTACCAGGTCTCTTAGTGTTTGGCATGACTGGTAGACCAAACAAGCACCCAGGACCTACAGTCTTCAAAAACTGTAAAATTTATTTTCAGCTCCTGGTCTGAGTCATGATTCTTCCAGTTGTGAACTTTTCCCTAAAACCCAAAAGAACAGGGCTAAACAAATAGAAGAATTTATGGCTTCTCAATATGCCTTTGTGTCACCAAAACACAGTAAAGGCTCTGAGGGAGTTCCTAATGATGGCGGAAGGCACGCATTGGAGTGTTCTTCTCCTCATAAACAGCAGCAGTCCCTGTTAAAGGGGACAGACAAAAAGATAAAGCTGCTCGGCCATCAGACAGGAACAGTAAATATGTCACAGAGACCAGGGTGTCCAAAAGGAGGACCCAGAGTCCAGTGATGGCAAAAATACAAATAAAAGAGCCTTAGAGCAGGTAGTAGAACCAGTACCGGCCAAGAAAAAGCAAAAAGGAAAGCATGTCCATGCCATTCCTTCTGCAAAGGAAAAGGACCTGGCAGTGGACCAAAGGCAAATGCCCTTTACAGTGGAACATGGCCAAAGCATGGCAGTTTTTCCAAGCCTTCCAGGTTATTAGAAACTTTCTCAATATGCCTGCCCCCCCACCCCCCGGCTTAGGTACCAGACCATTTGCTGGAAGAGGAGGAGGAGGGGGGAGAGTATTATGAGGAGGAGGAGGAGGCAGGTAAATCTATAGAACCTGATGGTTCACCTGATTAAGAGTTTGGCTCTCCTTCTAAGCCCTCAGAGGATTATACTTCTTTTTCGACATTCATTAAACAGATTGTGAAGTCCTTCAACATCCCATTTTGTGAAACACAAGACAATAAAGAAGGAAATGGAGTTCATGGATATGTTGGGGTTAGCACCCACAGGAGACTACTAGACCTATCTGCAAGTCGCTACAAAAAGCTGCTTCAGAAATCATATCATCACCTAATTGAGCAGCTGCCATTGGTAAAAAAGTAGAAAAAAGTATCAGGTGGAATGACAGGGTGGAATACTTGTATGTCCATCCTGATCATGAGGAAGTGGTCCAGGCAGCTGCTTGTGAGAAGGTCAAGGTCTCATTCTCTGCACAGCCTTTTGAGAATGATTCCAGAAAACTGGCTACTGTGGCTAAAAAGTGTATGCAACAGATTTCTTGCTCTTGAGACAGGCAGTTTATTTGGCATATACAGCTCAGTACCAGAAAGCACTATGGAATGCAGTGCTGGCACTGACTGATAAGGTTGATGGTGAAGTGGCACAGGTCCTGGCTGCTACAACAAAGTTAGCCCTGGATGCCACTGAATACCTCTTCCACTTGGCTATCAAGACCAGTGACTCTGTGTCATGGGTCTTGGCCCCTGCCCTGCAGTAACATAGAGGACGTTTGCCAGGCTAAGTGCAGCCATTCCTTCCCAGGACACCCGGACTAAAGCCATTAAGAAGCCTGGACGTGGGTCCTAAAGTAGTAAGATGAGTAGAGAACTGACTGGACAATAGGAGTCAGAGGATGGTGGTAAATGGCATCCACTCTGGAGAGGGTAGAGTGACCAGTGGGGTGCCACAAGGGTCAGTACTAGGCCCAGTTCTCTTAAGTGTCTCTATAAGTGACACTGCAGAAGGACTGGAAGGGAAGGTATGCCTGTTCATGGATGACACAAAAATCTGCAACAGAAAAGACACACGGGGGTGGGGTCTGTGTGGAAAGAATGAGAGAAAATCTAAAAAAGCTGGATGAATGGTCATGGGTTTGGTAGCTGGACTTCAGTGCAAAAAAGTACAAAATCATGCACTTGAGGCACAGAAACCCAGGGGCAACATATCAACTGGGAGGAGAAGTACTAGCAGCCACAAAATAGGAAAGGGACCTGGGGGTAATCATTTCTGATAACCAGAAGGTAGCTAAACAGCATGACAAGGCAGTGGCAAAGGCTAGTGGGATGCTCGGATGCACAGGCAGGGATAGCACCAGCAGAAAGAGGGAGGTAATAATACCCCTGTATAGATCACTAGTGAGACCCCACCTTGAGTACTGTGTCCTGTTCTGAAGGCCCCACCTCTGATAGGACATAGACAGGGTAGAGACGGTACAAAGGAGAGCAACTAAAATGGTGCAGGGCCTGCATCAGAAGACCTATGAAGAATGGCTTAAGGAATTAAATATGTACTGCCTAGAATAAAGGAGGGAAAGGGGGATATAATTGAAACATTCAAAAACCTCACAGGTACAAACAAGGTACAAGAAGGGAGCATTTTCCAGAGAAAAAGATGCTTAAGGACAAGGGGTCACGCTATGAAGCTGGAGGGGAAGGGGCTGTGAGGAAATGTGAGGAAGTACTTCTTCACGGAAAGGGTGGTGGATGCATGGAACAGCCTCCCAGTGGAGGTGGTGGGGGCTGAAATGGTTACAGGATTCAAGAAAACATGGGATAGACACAAGGGGATTTTAGAAGTAAGGTGGGGGGGTGCAAACTGGAAACTCAGTAGGGGTCTGCGGTGGCACTGTAGGTGGGGAAAATAGGGCAGACTAGGTGGGCCAAGAGGTCCTTATCTGCCACCAACTTCTATGTTTCTGTGATTTCTCCTTTAAAAGAGGTCCCTTATTTGGTGACAAAACAGACATATATGAAAAACAGTAGATGAGTACAAGACCACTTATAAAAACAACAGTGAAAAGGAAAATTTTTTCATTTCCTACAGGCCCTACAGAAGGGGTGGCAGGGGTAGGGGCTGCTATCCAAGACCCTATGAACCCTATAAGTACCAACCCCAAAGAGGCTACTACAGAGGCAGAGGTAGCAGGACCTCCAGATGTGCTGTTGCAGCGCCTGCCCCTAAGTCACAGCCCAAAAAAAACCCCTGACAGTTTTGCCTAGGTCACCAATCAACCATTGCCAGGGGAGGGAAAGGCTGACACACTACTTTCAGGAATGGGTAAAAATTACCACAGACAAGCGGGTCCTGGCAGTAGTGAGTTGTATTGGCTCTGCAATTCAAAAGGTTTTCAAAGTTGCAGAGACCAGAAAAGCTTTCCAGCCCCATTCAACAACAGAATGAATTCTGCAGGAACTAGAAGAAACTGCTGCAAGCAACAGCAGTAGAAAAAGTCCCTACCTCACAGTGAAGAAAGTGATTGTTTTCAAAATGCTTCCTCATTCAGAAGAAAAATGGGGAATGGTGACTTTTTATTTAAGATATCTGAACAAACATATTAAAAAGGAAAGTTTCAAGATGGTGCAACTAAGCACAGTGATATCATCCCTATATTCAGGAGACTGCCTGGGGTCAGTGGACAAGAAAGACGCCTGATTTCACATTCCAGTCAGATCATATCACAGGTTCAGGCTGGGAAACTGCTGATACCAGTTCATCGCCCTTCCTTTCTGCCTCACCTCAGCACCAAGGGTCTGCACAAAGTACCTAGCAGTGGTGGTAGCACACCTAAGAAGAATCAGACAAGGTGCAGTGATTTTTCCCTACCTAGACAACTGGCTAGTCTCAGGGAAAACAGAGCAAGAGGCAAGGTGCTCTATCCAAAAGGTAAATAGCTCATTGGAGAGCCTGAGATTCCTGATAAATCTGCAGAAGTCTCAGACAGAACCATTTCAGGTGCTGGACTTCATAGGCGCAGATCTGCATACCCCAAAAGGGAAGGCTTTCTTTCCTCAAGAAAGGGTATCGGATCTGATTGCTATTGCAGAAGCTTTCATACTGGCCTGCCCAAGGCCTGCAAGAGATTTCCTGCCATTGCTGGGCCACATGGTCTGATCCACAGTGGTGGTCCCATGGGCCAGATTTCAGATGAGGCACATTCAATAATATCATAAAGGGCAACCCTAGGAGGCATATGCCAAGTGCGGTCCAGCTCCTAGCCTTACTGTCTGCTGAGCTTCACTGATCTTCACCAACTGGGAGAGAGACCAGTCATGGAGGGAAGGCAGACTCTGACAGGTGCAGAAGCAGGAATTCCTTGACAGCAGTTCTACCTGGGTGAATCCCCTATGGAGTGGACAGTCTGGGCTCCTTTCTCTGCTGAGGTGGCTTCTCTCCTCACTCGCTCTGCTCAGACCCAGCCAGTGGCTGCTGTCTCAGCATAAGGAGCTGTTGGAACACTTACTTCATGCCCCCTTAACATAAAAACAAGTTTCCTTTCCATCCTATCAGTTCTGTGTGTACTTCGTTGACGCAGTTCGGTGTGTACTTTGGTTTTATGTGCAGTTGATGTAATAAGGGCTTGGTACATCTAAAAGGCAGAACATCACTGATTGTTTTTACAGGTAGCAGAAACAAACATCAGTGGCAAAAAAGCAATTTTATTTCTTTTTTTTCAATTTCTTTACTTACCTTTCAATGCACGCCTCCAGGACACTTGACCTTCTCTTGTTTTTCGTCTGCAAGCAATCAACTCAACCATGGATATAGTAGATTGCAGGCACTGTGGCACCTTTTTCAGCAAAGTGATTGCTCATAAGATTGGTCACTGTCCCACATGCTGGGCACTCAGGGATCTACATTCGCAGCTCCACACCGCGTGGGCTGAAATATCATACTTCAGAGCCCGAATTCTGTGCAATTGAACACTGCAGCTATCGACCAGCAGCACAATGCCAACCCCACACATTACCACCTCTGTCCCAAAGAACAACCAAACCAGGGGGTTGGCAGACAGTCAACAATCATAAGTCACATTCCTCACTGCGCAGCCATGGTGGGCAAATGTGTACGAAATCGCCACTACCTACTTCTAACAGGTATTCGCTGTTGTCATCTGAACCTTCAGCAGTGGCACAAAATGACTCAACTCTGAACCCTAAACATAAAACAAATACGCGTACCACAAAGGATGGCTCACCAACTAAACTCAACAAAAGACCCTTGCTGATCATAGGAGACTCTATGATAAAGGGAGTAGAGTCTCAACTTCAGCAATATGGGCACTCTGAGGTCACAGTCAGATGCTTCCCTGGGACATTAGCCTGGAGGGACACTAGCCGCATTGAAAAAATAGTTTGCAATATGGCTAAGGACGTACATGTCTTAATACATATGGGGACAAATGACTTAGCTAGTCAAACGGTCGATGAAACAAAAATGCAGCAAACCTCGCCAATAAAGTGTCTTCTATTTTGTCCACTGTCTCCTTCTCTGAAATTCTGCCTGTCTGGGGGGCAGGGGGTAGCAGGCAGAAAGTCAGAGAAAAGGAGGTCAGGAGATCACAGACTTGAACACATGGCTAAAGGACTGGTGTAAGGAAAAGGGCCTTCACTTTGTGGGTGATTGGAGGAATTTCTGGGAGCGGGACTTTTTCAAATTCGACGGTCTACACCTGACAAAGGAGGGGACCCGCACACTCAGCCAGAAGTTTGACATATTTATCAGTCATTTAAACTAGAGGAAGGGGAGAGGGCAACAGCACCCACTGCAGCGCCAAAGGTAGCAGTTGCCCCTCCCCCATCACCTACTAGTACTGTAACAGGTCACACTGCAACAGGCACAAGCAAGGACAAAATGGGTACAGCCCAGGCCAATCAAATCAGACGGTGTCATAAAAGTGGGGACACAGCAGGGAAAACCAAAGCTGGCAGGCACTCTGTCTCAATGCCCATAGCCTGGTAAATAAGATACCAGTTCTCACTGTCTTAATAACAGAGGCAAACCTGGACTGGGTCACTGTAATGGAGACTTGGTTCAACAAGAACCATTCCTGGGACGTTGATATCCCTGGGTACACTCTGTTTAGGAGAGATTGCAAAGGGAAGAAGAAAGGGGGGTGTTTCCATCTACATGAAGGAAGGAATCAAGGCCACAGAGGTACAGATGACACACTCTGAGTCTGAAGCCCTATGGGTCACCCTCAGAGCTGAGGAAAAGTCCCCCATCTGAGTGGGGGTGATCTATAGACCCCTGTCTCAGCAGATAGATCGAGACAAGGAGACGCTGGAAACCATCTTAATGATGGCCAATAAAGGCGACTTGTTGAGGTTTCAATCTGCCTGACATAGATTGGTCCTCCGTCACGGCATTATCAGACAGGAGCAATGAATTCCTCATGGCTCTGAGACAGGCAGAACTAAAACAGTTGGTGCAGTTACCCACCAGAGAAAATGCAATCATGGACCTTGTACTGTCAAACTGCCGGGATCACAGACGTCAAGGTAGGAATCAATTTAGGGTCAAGCAACCATAGGTCAGTCTGGCTCACAGTCAAAAGATCCGAGGACACAAGTCACACAAAACTGAAGATCCTAGACTTCAGGAAGTCTGACTTTAACAAAATAAAAACATGCATTAGGAACAATCTCAAAGTTGTAGCTGGAGGAGATGTGGAGGAAACCTGGAAAGCCATAAAGAGTGCAGTCAATCTGGCAACAGCAAAATACACAAAACAGATAAGTAAATCTAAAAAAGGAAAATCCTCTTTGGTTTACTAAAGAAGTAGCTTCCAGAATAATGGAAAAAAAAGAGCTTTCAAGAAATACAAATGGGCTGGCCGGTGGCGCTGAGGTTGGCGCTGGGCTACACCTCGCGCCACACCCGGCCATTCAGGTTTGAGGAATGAGCCAGGGCCACCAGGGGTCAGCACGGAGGAAGAGATCGAGCATCTGGAGGACTGTTCTCTTCCGAGGTGGAGTGCAGAGTCTTACTCTTGGGCGACCTCTGGCAGTGACTAGAGGATCACCGACTATAGCAGCACGCTATATGCTTGGGGCGGAGCCACGGCACCATTGCTTTGCTTATCGGGCTCGCAGGGAGAGGGGGAACCAAAGTAAAAACTCGGCTCGCCGAGGAGATGATGAGGGCCCCAGGGATCTCCTCTCATCCCTTACACCGGGCCAGGCCACACCGGGATCCATGGCCGACCTCCCAGAGGATGGACCCTCTTATTTCTGAAAAGAGCCGCCAAGGCGGGTCCTGTTCGGGGGGTGATCCGGAGTGCTGGAAAGTTCCTCTGGGAGGGGTGAACGGGTGATGGCTGGCCACAGTAGGGAGAAGAAGGGGCAGGATTGAGTCGGCACCTCTGAAGGATGCCACGGAGAGTACCGGTGCATAAATAAAGTAAAAAAAAAAAAAGAAAGAAATACAAAGAAACTAAGAAAGAAAGCTCCAAGGGAGAACCCAGAGAGTGTTATTAAACGGCATTCTGTTGGAGGAAGGAGTGGTGACTAGCGGAGTCCCCCAGGGATCGATGATGGTTCCCATTTTGTTTAACATATTCATCAGTGACATCACGGGGGGTTTGAAAGGAAAGGTATGCCTGTTCACAAACATTACCAAGCTCTGTAACAGAGTGGTCATGCAATAGGGGGGTTACAGAAATGATCACTGATCTAAAAAACTGGAGGAAAGTTCAAAACAGTGGCAGCTGAAATTCAAAGCCAAGAAGTGCAAAGTTATGCACCTGGGGAGGAAGAACCTAGGCTGGAAATATACCCGGTGGGGGGGACAGCTGACAAACTAAGTTAGAAAGGGATCTGGGGATACTTGTATCTGATGATTTAAGGACAACCAGGCAGTGCAAAAAGCTGGCGGAAAAAGCTAGCAGCATTCCTAGATGCATAGGAAGGGGTATCACAAATAGAAAAGTGAAGTGATGGTCCCGCTGTACAGGTCCTTGGTGGGGCCTCACCTGTAGTACTACATCCAGTTCTGGACTGCACCTCAAGAAGGACAAGGATTGCCTGGAAACCGTGCAGAGGAAAGCTACAAAGGTACATGGACTACATGAAGAACCATATGAACTGAGAGTAAACTATCTTAGGACATACTCACTGGAGAGGGGAAGGGGGGGATATGATAGAGACATTTAAATACCTCAAAGGCATCAACTCAGTACAAACACAAGATGTCTTCAGGGAAAACATGAATACACGGACAAGAGGGCACAACATGCTTCTGAAGGGAGGTAGTTTCAAAACAAAGAGCAGGACATTTTTCTTTACGGAAAGGGTGGTCAAGCTAGCATGGATAAGCACTGTGGAAACCTAAGGCAGTAAAGAAACTGGGAGGGGGTAACTTTCACGGGCAGACTGGATGGATCACAAATCCTGTTCTACTGGCACTTTCTTATGTTCTTATCACCTAAGGGACCACCGATCTCAAAGGTGAGATTCAGTGTCAAAGCTAGTGCCAGCCACAGAGACCTTTGTGCAAGCATTGGAGTGGTGGATGGAGAAAAGCAACCTCAGAGAGGGCATTCACTTCCTCCGGGGGGGGGGGCACCTGAAGGACCTACAGTAAGTGGTGTCTGTAGCCCACAGGAGACTCTGCAGCACATCATTCTCCTAGAGCTCAGGGCAGTATTGCTGCGAGTGCAATCCTTTTCCTCCCAACAGCAAGGTCAGTCTATGCAGATCCAAACGGACAATATCACACCGATGTATTACATAAACAAGCAGGGAGGAGCTAGACCCTCAAAACTGTGCACAAAAGCCATGAGGATCTGGGATCTTACTCATTTTCTGAATGAGAAGATTTCTGCTGTACATCCGCCAGGCAAGGACAATGTGCTGGCAGACCCCTTAAGCAGAATCAGCCAGGAAAACCGTGAATGGACCTTGAACCAGCAACTGCGGGTCTCAATCTTCAGAAGATGGGACACTCTGAAAATAGACCTATTTGCCTCTTGGGAGAATAATCTGTTCCCACAACTTTGTTGCGGGCCACCAGCAAGGGGCATAGTCCCAGAGGATGCCCTAGTTCTGGACTGGACAGTGAGGTTCCTGTATGCTTTTCCACCATTCCCACTCATACAGAGAATGTTGATAAAGCTCAAGAGAGAGCCAACAGCAATGATCCTGATAGTCTCAGACTGGGCCAGGCCGGCTGCATCTGACCTTGTCCAGCAGGACCCCAATCAACCTGCCAGAGAGATGCAACCTGCTGACACTGTCTCAGTGCAGAATAACATTCCCAGACCTCAGAACATTACCCCCGAGGGCATGGTTCTTGAGGATCTGAGACAAGGAAAGCATACTCATCTGAGTGGAAGAGATTTTCATACTGGAGTGCTCCCAGGAAGATAATCCCAGTACAGGCAGGGCTGCTTACAGTTGCGAACTACCTGGTAGACTTACATTCCTTGAGTCTTAGATCCTCAACCCTGAAGGTACACCTGACCACAGTGTCAGCGTACATAGCAGGCAAAGACAAGTGCTTGGCTTCACAACCTGCTTTTTTTGTAAAGGTCATTTAAGGGTCTTGATCAGCTGTACCCCCTTGCAGGGGGCCCTGTCCCTCCAGGGGATCTAAATATCTGTCTTGCCCAGCTGATGGAAGCTCCCTTTGAGCCTGTGGTTACTGCTGATATAAAATATGTTGCATGAAGAAAACAAACATCTGCCAAGGGGCTAACCAAACTGTAATTATTCTGTACAGATCCAGATTGCATAATCTTCCACATGAATAAGGTAGGCTTTATAGCTAATAGGAAGTTCCTACCTAAGGTGGTGTCAGAATTCCATCTGACCCAGTCGGTCACTTACTTACCCTTCAAGTGCTCTATCCTGATTATTCCACTACAAGTGAACATAAATTGCACTGTCCAGGTGTAAAAAGAGCACTTGGTCATTACATGGACCGGACAAGGGATGCCATGTCCCTGGGTACACAGCTTTTTCTTACCTATGGAGAGGTAGGCAAAGGTACTGTAAGCCAGAAGCTGGGATAACTTATCTCTTGTTGGATAGTCTCCTGCTTACAGTTCTGTTATAAAAAAAACTGACAAAATACCCCCAGAGGCCTAAGAGCACATTATACAAAGAGTACATCTGCCTCTGTGGCAGCCACAAGGGGCATCCCCTTGTAGACGTATGTAAAGCAGCTACCTGGAAAACAGTGCACACCTTCACAAAGTAACACTGCCTGGACATACAATCCAGAAGGGATGCCAGATCTTACTTTGAGAGGGCTCTCGCAGTCGGTATTCACGTATAGGACTGACCCGCCAGGCGTCAGGACCTTAAGAAAAAATTTCTAGCTAGCGGTCTCTGGCGGGGGACTGCCCCCACGTCAGGTGACCGGCGTCATACCACATCAGTATAAAGGGGCGGTCCTCCACGCCCACATTCCAGCTCTTTCCCGCTGTCAGTTTTGTGAAAGTTCCTCGCAGTTGAACAACGCTTCATGAGTCATTCATCGGTCCTTAAGTCTTCGAACTTTTCAACCTTTTTTCTCTGTCTTTAAGCCTTTATCTTTGATTCGCTGTGTATGTCATCTCCAACACCCTCCAAATCGCATAACAACTAGTGCGACTCATGTGGTTCCCAACTTCCACACAAGGCGGCCACTCCTTGTGCCTCTTCTGTCTGGGCCCAGACCACCCCATGGAGAAGTGCCAGCACTGCCAGAAATTTAACTCCGCTACCTGCAAAAGAAGGCAGCAGTCCCTGGAAGCCCATACCTTGAAGAAGAAAATGGCCTCCATGGAAAAGGAGCTAAAGAAACTCAGGCAAGCGTCCACTTCCCCTGAAGGTCACAAGAAAAAAAAACGAGACAAGGAGAAGCACTGGGAGCAGGAACCGGCTTCCACATCAGCTGCAACTCCGGCCAGAGTCACGGCACTTAAGGTAACATCCCCTCCAGGGGATCACTCCACGATGGCCATCTTGGTAGTTACTAAGAAGGTGTCACCCCTCCCATCTAGCTCATGCTCGGGCCCTTCGGGAGCCTCCGGGGCCAAGGAGGCCTCCGCTCCTGTGAAGGCCACTTCTACCACACGGCCTTTGGGTCAGTGCAGGTCCGGTAAGTCGGACGTCGGTCCCACCAACGCTCACCCAGACAAGGCTACTAAGCTGCTTGCCCCTGCGAGGGAGCACCCAGCCAAGCTTACGCCCGACAAAGGCCGCATCTACATGCGGCGGCCTTACTCAGGCAGAGTGTCCGAGAGTTAGACATCGGCCCTCTGACGCCCACCCGGATTCGGCCGATAAGTCGGATGCCGGTTTCACCGATGCTCGCCCGACCAAGAAGCCTGCGCCAGACCCTGTGGAACAATCTGATGCCCCAGGCTCTCCGCAATGTGCCAAGTTGCCTTCTGAGGTCCCTGTGTCTCCTCAGCTGACCCCCGGGGATTATAATCCTCCCTCCCCAGTCATCACAGGGGATACTGAGATGTTGCCGTCAGAGAACCCTCCTTCAGGACCTGATACCCTGACGTCAGACCCTCAGATACGGTCCCAATGCCGCATACCCGCCATTGGCACCCTCACTGCCAGGTCCTTCGACCCTGTCGGCATGCACTCCACACCGGCTCAACACCTGTGGAGCCAGCATTACCTCTGCCTGGCCCGCCAGCTGGGCCTCTGCCAGGCCCCTCTGCTCCATCAGAGCTCCTGGCACCCGGGTATCCGACACCACAATATCCGGTGCCACAATACCTGACTCCGCAGTATCCTGCGCCTCAGTACCCGACGCCCCAGTCCCCAACGCTGGGCTACCCGCTGTCAGGTTGCAGATACTCCTTCTATGGATATCCTCAATATCCTTATCCCCCCTCCACCTGCGCCGCCCACTCCTCAGCTGCCGGCGGATCTGAAGGAGACGCTGGCCTCCTGGTGGACTGAGGCCAAGGCTCAGCTCACTCGTGAGGTTGAGAGTCATCTACTGATGCCGGACCCGGTACAGGATCTCCTGCGTCAGAGATGGGAGACTCCATCCCCCCTTCCCGACACCAGAGGAGAGCCCTCTGGCGCCCGAGGAGGAGAGGATATGAGCCCCAGGGAATTCCCCAAAGGGTCCGTCCCCCCCCCATAGGGAGGAGTCTTCCCCCTCATCATCAGATACATCTGACTCTGACTCAGAGATGGGACGCTCTGATCCCAAAGGCGAGCCACGTACTCCAGATCACCCCAGGCCAAGGACCCCTCCAAAGTCTCCTCCAGAGGACCCTTTCTTTCTGGAGTTATTGAGGAAAATCCAGGAAGTCCATCAGTGGCAATCACTGGAGACAGACCCACAGTGTTAGAAACTCACTGCTCATCTGGATCTGCCCGAGACCACTCCTACGCTGATTCCACCCTGGATAGAGCCTCACACAGATCTTGTTTCCACCATTTGGAAACAAACTTCTGCATTAGCCCCCCTTCCGAGGAAGGTGGACAGGCCATATCAGGCTCCTGAGAATGTAGATCTCCTTAACCTCCACCCCAAGATGGACTTGGTCATCATCAGCGCCACTCACGGCCGCATCACAAATCCCAAACACCTCAGCTCGTCTCCGCCTGGTAAGGAATCCCGGCTTCTGGACCAGTACGGGAAGAAGATCTATTCCTCTTCTACCCTGGGTAATAGGGCCCTGAACTATGTGGCACATATAGAGGATTTCCAGAAGACCATCCTTAGTCAGGTGGAATCTAAATTGGACTCCCTTCCTTCGTCTAAGACTAAGAAGGAAGTGGTGGATCTTGTCCATTCTGTTCGTTCGGCCAGTCAGCACATGCTTCTCCTTCCATCTGCCGGGTTGGGAGAGGATAACGTCCGATGCTTGGGTGCTCCAGTTGATATCAGCAGGACACTCAATAGAGTTTCTACAGAAACCACCCCAAAGACTACCCCCCAGTCATGTTACTTCCAGTAACATCTTTCTCTGGTACTAGAGGAAATCCTCTCCCTTCTCTCGAAGGTGGCAATAGAACCAGTCCCCCAACCATATTTGGGGGACAGGATACTATTCCTAGTTCTTCCTAGTTCCAAAGAAGACAGGAGATGTGAGGCCTATCCTAGACCTCAGCTCCCTGAACATGTTCGTGGAGTACAAACGCTTCAAAATGCTCTCTTTGCAGAGCCTCCTACCACTTCTTCAGCAGGGACAGTGGCTATGCACTCTGGACATGCAGGATGCCTACCTGCATATCCCCATATGCCCTTTTCACCGCAATTTTTGCTTTCAGGGGGACCACCACCGATTCATGGCCCTCCCATTTGGCCTTTCCTCGGCCCCCCAAGTATTTACCAAATGTCTGTCTGTCGTAGCGGCCTACCTGCGTACCCAGGGAGTTCAGGTATTCCTGTACCTGGACGATTGAGGAACTCATGCATCCCCTTTCCCTTACCCTGCAGATTTGCACCAGCCTGGATATTGCCATCAACCAAGCGAAGTCCCATTTGGTCTCTTGCCAACACCTCCAATTTATAGGGGTGATTCTGGACAGGACCATCGGCAAAGCCTTTTTGCCTCCAGACAGGGTAGACACCCTTCAGACTCAGGCCCATCTTCTGTCCAGTCGCAGGAGGGTCGGAGCCAGGTCAGTCCTTCGCCTCCTCGGGCTAATGGCGGCTGCCATTCCGACAGTCCCACTCACTCAGTTCCATATGAGGATCTCCCAGTGGATGCTTCAGTCACAATGGGACCAGACCATGGACAGTCTAGACCAAGAGGTACTAGTTTCTGATCCAATGATCAGGGACTTGCATTGGTGGATGGTTCAGGAGAACCTATGCCTGGGAGTTCACTTCAACACCGAACCCCCTTCCAGACGTTGATGACAGATGAGTCGGGAGAAGGCTGGGGTGCCCATCTAGGGTCTCACAGGACTCAGGGCAGCTGGTCCAAGTTCGAACAAAATCTACACATAAATGTGCTCGAACTGAGAGCAGTTCTTTATGCCGTTCAGGCTCTACACCCCCTTATTCTCCCTGGTCATCTACTCATACAATCAGACAACATGTTTGTAGTCTGGTATCTCAACAAGCAGGGAGGAACACGTTCCTACCCTCTGTGCCGGGAAGTGATGAGAGTCTGGCTTTGGGCAACCCAGCATCACCTTCACTTGACTGTGGTTCACGTTCCAGGAGTGGAAAACACACTGGCGGACCAACTCAGTCAGTCCCCAGCCAGGTCCCATGAATGAGAGTTGGATCAAGGAGTCATAAACAACATCTTTCAGCGATGGGGAACACCTCAGATAGACCATTTCGCTTCTCCCCAAAACGCAAAACTTCCCACCTTCTGATCGCTCACTTCAGGGCAAGAAATTTTTTGGCGGGATGCTCTGTCTCTCGGAGGGACAGATTCGTTTATGCCTTCCCTCCCATTCCCTTAATTCCAAAGGTCCTGAACAAACTCCGATCAGAGGGAGCTCGAATGATTCTCATCGTTGCTTTCTGGCCCAGGCAAGTTTGGTTCTCTCTTCTGCAACAGTTTTCAGAGGAACCTCCACTTCAAACAACATGAAGTCTTGCTGTATTCTGACATATGCAGTTAGCCCCAGCACTTGAACTGCTCAGGAGATGAAAGAGTTGTCACAAACCTACTCAGCAAGTCAGGCCCTCTGCTCAGTCACTTCACTACCAGTCTAGCATTGCTTGTAAAGCGCTTTGGATGTATGAAAAGCACTATATAAATGCTGATTCTTCTTCTTCTTCTTCTTCTTCCCACAGTGCCAACCTCCGAGCGCAGTCTTATGAACAGGAACAGAAACAGGGTAACCCTCCTGTTTGTGGGTTCAAATCAAACTTTGGTCTCAAGTTCTGGAGGGATTCAAACTGTGAACCTCTTGCTAGCGTACCCAAATGTACAGGCTTAGATAATTCTGCTCTTCGGGGAAATGCCAAATATCTTTGGCCTACAGGCACCTAACCAGGTATACAAAATGAACCCTTAAAACACTCTATGAAAGACCTCAGATAAACTCTTACCTCTTTCCTAGTTTGGTATTACCAGTAAGCTATGCACAGTGTCAACTTTAACCATATATGCTTCACTTGTCAAAGAAAGAATTTCGAAGGCACACCAAATAGAAGTTTACTTTAAAATAGATAAAAATGAAAAATGTAAATACAGAACAGTACACCACAAACATACAATCACTTAAAAAAATAAGGTTTAAAAGTGCAAATTCCTACCAACCATACACTTAGACTTGTCTATCTAATGTATTCTTATCTCCTTACAGTGCTGATAGATGTTGTAGCTTCAGAGTCCAAACTTGAATGTCTCTAAAAGTCAGTCACAGCATAATTAAACAACTGTCTTGAACCTGCCTTCTCCACGATGTCACCCAGCTCCTCCCCTGTTTATTAAAAATCATACAACCAGGATGTCTCATCATTCAGAAGGTAAATGAAATAAGGTGACATCAGCAAAAACTCGTTCCCCCATATGACTCCTTAATCAAGTCTGTGATTTTTCAGTATCTTCTTTCATCCATGAGCAGTTTCTTTCTTTCACAAAGACATCAAAGAACTTTTTATAACTGTCAGATCTCACTGAGGTGTAATATGCTTTGTAACACCAGGTGCAATTAACTGTGCTTCCTCTGAAGACGCCATAAAATAGATATTTTTGTTTCCTTTGCCTTCAAAGAGCACAGCTCAACAACAAGATCATAAAATGCAAGTCTTTGTAAGTTAGTCACATTACAGAGATCTGCTGTTTAACATATATCCCGTCAGTTTAAGTGATACCTGGGGTGGGGGGAAGGTTGTCATCCCAAGCACAGGATTTCTCATGACAGACAATCACACTACATTTTTATATTCCAAAAATCATAGAGTAAACAGAACCAGCTGTCCAAGTGTCACAGGGGTTACCTCTATGCAGAAGCATAGAACGTTGAGCTCGAGCTCGGATTTCAAACCTCTGTCTGTGGTGCTTGAGAGTGTAACCGTCAGATTATTTACTACGTCTAGCTGTGAAGTCACTCCGGAGATTGCTCCTTTGCTCAGTTCGGTAAAGTTTCTTAAAAAGTGTCGGTTTTCATGGATTTCTTATTTTTTCGGTTTCAAGTCTCTGTCTACGGTACAGTAAATGTGTAGATAGGTAGTGGACTGTTTTTTTTGTCTTTATTACTGTGGAAATTGTAATTCTTCAGTTCTCTAGCGGTCAGTCCGGTTGGAACTGACTGTTTCTCTTTAAATTTAAATTCTGGAATTTGCAAGTGGTGTGCCAGTTCCGATCGGTTTAAAAAAAAACTGACTTTTACTGGTTTCTTTCCACAGCCCTCAACATGGTTGGTTACTGATCAGAGAGTATTACCTGGTGTAAAAGCTATTAAGGGTAATTTTGTTAGTCTGCCCATGTCTGAGAAACCCAAGAAGAAAATTAGGCCCACTGGGTTTCATCACTGTAGTGAGCGTGGGGAGGCTTTTGCCAAGGCTGATCCTTACCTCATCTGTGTTTATTGTCTGGGGTTTGACCAGCTCAAAACAGACTGTCAAATATGTAAGAATTTTCCCAAAGCCACTATGGATAAGAGATTGAGTAGGCTAAAGGAAAGGGAGGCCGAGAAGTCCACTGACCCGGATGGCCAGCCCTGTTCAGTTGCAGACGAACCTGAGGAGGTGCTCACTGACCTGAGCGATACCTCCTAGAGCAAAAGGAGATCCAACTCAGAGGGGTCGGTTCCGGTGAAAAGAAAAAGGAAATCAGCCAGTTCAGATCCAGAACCGTGTACTCCAACCACTGATGAGATATCCAAAGTGATAAGCATTGTTCAATCGCTTCGACCGATTCCGTCTGAACCGGCACTGTCGGTTAGGCGGTCGGTTCAGTCGGATTCCACTCCATCGGATTATGATCCAGATGCCTATTATGAATTGGAGTGGGAGGGAGATAAAGACTTCCCAGAACAAGATGATGATGATAATGATAATGATTTAGAAGGTCTGGATGTACCCATTGAACTGGACATCTCCCCAGACAGACCCTCCAATGTCTCCCCCCCCCCAGGCTTTCTGAGTCCCCTTCCCACTAGTTGTTCTACAAAAAGGTGACTGAAATCCTACAGCTCCTCATGGTAGAAGCTGCAGAGGAGGAAGAGGAGCCTGATTTTGTTGAGATGATGAACATCCCAGAGTCTAAAAAGTTGTCTATTCTCCTCCACAAGTCTTTGGGGAAACAGACAAAGAAGATTCTTGAGACACCAAACTCTTTACCTCCAGTGGACGAGAGAATGGACAGGAGGTACATGTTGTCAGGCTCGGGTATGGAGTTTTTGTACAATCATTGCAGCCATGTTGGAGTAGTGCAGGCTGCAGCCTGTGACAGGGCTAACATACCTTGGACTTCACACCCCCCAGATAAAGACTCCAGGAAGCAGATGCCATGGCCATAAAACAGTATTTGGCATCCTCCTTGGGACTCAGGCAGGCAAATTATATGGCCTATGCAGCCAGGTACCAGAAGTCCAGGTGGGATACTGTTCTGGAACTGGCCAAACAGGCTTCCCCCCAGCTGGCCAGAGAGCTGGAGGAGGTGGCTGCCGATGGGTTTGAGGCATCCAAAGTACAATTCCATGCTGCTGTGGACTCAAATGATGTGGCATCACGAGTCTTGGCTACATCTGTGTCTCTTAGGAGATTTGCTTGGCTCAGATGTACTAGCCTTTCGCAGGACACCCAGGCTAAGTCCATGGATTTCCCCTGTAGTGGGTAGCTCTCTGGGGAGCAGACAGAGGTTTACATGAAAAAAATGGATGAATACAGAACTACTTACAGGAGTGCTCAGGCCAAGGAAGGAAAGTCACTCCTCAGAGGCAGCAGTCTAGGGGCAGGGGCAGGCCTTTTTGCAGGCCTTTCTACCAAGCCCAGGCCTCCTCTCCCTTGCCACAGAGGGGATTCTTCTGAGGAAGAGGCAGCAGGGGGATGAGCAGAGCTGCATCCTCTTCCCAGTCTAAGGCTCCTGCCAAGCAGACACCCTGATGTGTCAGCCCGGATCGACTCCCCAACTCCAGTAGGACAAGTGGATCCTGGAGGTAGTAAGCTAGGGACTGGCCCTCAGTTTAAAAAAAATTCCAAAAATGAGAGTTAGGTCTTTTCCACCTGCAAACATCTCCGAAACTATTGCTTTAGAAGCAGAGGTTTCCTCTTTGCTGGCTCTCAGAGCCATAGAGAGAGTTCCTATTTTGCACAGGGGCAAGGCTCTGTACTCCAGATATTTCCTTTCCCCGAAAAAGACAGGGGAGTAGGGACCCATCCTAGACGTAAGGTATTTGAACAAGCACATCTTAAAACCAAAGTTCAAAATGGTGACTCTGGGAGTAATCCTTCCCTCTCTAAGGCCAGGAGACCGATTAGTTTCCCTGGACCTCAAGGATGCCTATTTCCATATTCCCATCAGGTGCTCCCACAGAAAGTACCTCAGGTTCGAGTTGCCTTCAGGCCATTATCAGTTCAGAGCTATGCCTTTTGGCCTAACATCTGCTCCAAGAGTGTTTACAAAGTGCCTTGCAGTATTAGTGACCTTCCTCAGAAGGCAGGGCATTTCTCTATTTCTATACCTAGATGACTGGCTCATTGTAGGACAGTCTTCCGACCTGGTCAAGTCAGCTCTACAGGTCACTCAGGATCAGCTCTGTTCCCTGGGGTTCTTTCTCAAGCTGCCAAAGTCAGTTCTCGAACCAGTACAGCTTCTCACCTTCATAGGGATAGAGTTAGATACTGTTCAAGCAAAGGCCTTCCTCCCACTTGCAAGAGTTCAGGCCCTTACAGATCTCGATTCCTCTTTTCATCCTCTGGTTTCTTGTCCAGCAAGACATTTTCTTCGGCTCTTGGACCACATGGCAGCTTCCACCTGTCGTGGAAATTTTCTACTTGTTATACAGAGACAAAGAAACAGTCTTGTGCAGAGTTCAAACCATTTATTCACGTATGCATACAGAGAGCCAGCTCCCCAGGTTGTTATTGCATAGCTCCGATTACAATAGTAAGCCTCCTTCTCTTATACACTTGCCTAGTCCTATAACAGTGTCATGGCACAACTTCATTGGACAGTAAACGTCATACAATACTGCTGTTAGTTGCTGAGTGGTTATGCTAATACTATGTTAAATACAATACTGCTGCCACTTACTGACTGGTTATGCTAATTATTATGCTAACTTACTTTAGCCACATCATCTATAAGGCATGCATACATTACTGCAAGGAAATGTGTGCTATGGAATTTCACCATCCACCAAGGACATGCTTGCTGTGGTGCTATGGAATTTTCCACTATCCACCATTTCATGAAGATTGTTTCAGTTCTGCAGCCATTTTGTGGTGCTTTCTGCACAGATACATTGTGCAGCATTAGGTCTATTATAAAATTTTCCTCTACACCCCCCCTTTTGATACTCTGTATCAACTGCTAAAATTAAATATCACAGTTACAGTAAGGCAATTCTTGCGCATTTTGTTTTACTATGTTGTAATTATGTATCACAGGTGATTGTACAGTTGGTGTAGGTGGGTTACAGGCTGTGTTACACATGTTTGTAAGCAGCAGCTTTACACAAAGTACAACGAGCCATATACATAACAAGGCGATAATGCCAGCGGCAACATTTGTCATTATTGTTGATCCCCATTGGCCAAATACATTTGTAATCCATCCCCATGGATTCCAGTCACCCTCAGACTTATTTTCGCTCACAATTTTATTCTGTAGTTGCTGTACTTTGTGCAAAACTTCTGTCATGTTATCAGCTACATTTGGTACATAGGTACAACATTCTTCTCCAATTATTGCACATACCCTGCCCTGGGCCGCTAGTACATAATCAAGAGCGACCCGATTTTGTAATGCTACTAGTCTTAATGCTTTAGTTTTGGCACTTAGCAGGGTGAGCCCCTCATTTGTGAGGTTTACTAGAGCCTCAAGTTCGTAACTTAGTTGATCAATATAATGCATAGCTTGTTGTGCTCCCCAAAGTGGAAAAATCCTGCAGCTAACTTTTTCAGACCAGGTGTCCTATGGTGCCTGGGCACCCGGACCACATGCCTATTGCGCATTTCTTTCGGGACACCTTACCATTGTTATTGTCATTGTGAAGCTTATATACCTGTACAGCTGGGTGGAGAGTGGCCAAGTAGCAACACCCAATATATCCCGTTGGTAAAAACACATAAGCACTGTCCCCACATACCCAATACCGGCTGGACAGGCCGCCACCTACAGACCCCCTGTTCCTTCGGAGAGTGTAATTTGAGGCACAGCAGGAGGAACCGTTTGTGCTACCCTTAGTGGTGCACAGGCAATTAGCGGCACAGGTGGAGTATCGATGTTCTAAGTGTAGGGCAGGACAATGTGTTTTGTTTGGGGGTTGATATACCTTGGAGAATAGGTGGCCCCTAAACAGATTGGTCTTATTTAATATCCTTTGTTGAAAAGAGGTATCAGTGTTGTTTGGCCACAAGGTTTCCAAACCTCCTGTCAATCTGTAAGTGTCATTGCCAACAGGCTTGGGCCGTAAATGCAGTTCCATGGCAGCAGAAAATGGGGAATGCGCACACACATAACAATCACTTAGGTTAGTGTTAGTAACATGTAGCTTCACTAGAGTCCACCAGGTATTAGTGGTGTGTAGGGGTTCAAGGCTGCGGCTGCATCTCACAGTCTTATGGTTTACTTTAATACTTATCAGAGTCAGAAGAACCACAGTGGCTCCTAGCACGCATGCCACCCCTGCAGTCAATAAAACAGTCTTTTTCTTCATCTGTCCTCGGGGGCCGTCACCAACCGACAGTGGGATGCGTGGATCCATGTGTCTTTCTCAGCGATCTTCACGGCTGTCAGTGTCGTATGGAGCACTTGGAAAGGACCTTGCCACTGGGGATCACTCCACTTCTCTCGCCGAAAGTCCTTTATCACCACGAAGTCTCCGGGCTGTATGCAGTGTAGCACTGCTTCCAGATTTGGCACAGGCAAGGCCACCTTTACTCTAGGGTAAAAAGATCTCAACACAGCATTAAGGGATAAACAATAGGCAATCATTTCATTATCTATACCATGCAATGTTAACCTGCTTTGGGGAAAAGGTGCTTTAGTCATTCTCAGAGGCCTACCCATCAGAATCTTGTGTGGTGACAGACCTATCCGCGTTGGTCTACCTCTCATACTCATTAAGGCCAAAGGCAGGGCCTTAAACCAATTAAGTCCTGTTTCTGTCATCAGTTTAGTTAATTTTACATTTAAGGTTTGGTTTGCCCTTTCCACAGCCCCTCCAGACTGTGGATGGTAGGCACAGTGAGTTCTTAAATCAATTTTCGAAACCTCACATAGGCACTTGATAACTTTGTTTGCAAAATGAGTATCATTGTCACTAGATATACGCGAGGGTAGGCCCCAACGGGGTATAATATCCCTCAATAGGGCCTTTGCCACCACACAAGCAGTGCTTCTTCGAGCAGGGAAGGTCTCTACCCACTTAGAGAACATATCCACTATTACCAAACAATACTTGTAGCCCTCACAAGGGCTTAGTTGACTGGATGGGCATTGAGGTCCTTATCTGCCGTCAACTTCTATGTTTCTATGTTTCTATGTTAGTTCAATAAAGTCCATCATTATATGCTCAAACGGTCCTATAGGAGAAGGATGGGCAGAGGGAGTTACTTGGAGTCCCCTGCCGATATTATTTTGCATGCATATAATAAATTTTTTACAAAAGTTTTCAGCATACAAAGAGAAACCTACAACATACCAATATTTATTTACAAAAGCCACCATCCCCCCTTTTGACACATGGTCGGCTCCATGAGCCAACTTGGCCAAAAAGGGAAACATGACTGCTGGTAGGCAAAGTCTGCCATCGGGCGCCACCCATAGCTTTGCGTATGCCATAGGTGCAACATGTTTGCTAGTTCTTTCTCCTTTTATCAGCAGATTGTTGTATTTCAGCTACATCACTGGCAGAAAAAAGATTTACTGGTTTTACTTCTTGAGAAAGCATTAACGGTAGTGGGACAACATCAAGGAGAGCTGCTCTTTTCGCAGCTGCATCAGCTCGGGCATTTCCTTTTGATACACTGTCAGAAGCAGATGTGTGCACTTGGCATTTCACGACTGCGACAGACCTAGGCATTTGAATGGCCATCAACAGGTTTTCTACTAGTTTCGCATGCGCAATGGGCTTTCCTGACAAAGTCAGGAACCCCCTGTTTTTCCATAGTGTTCCAAAATCATGCACTACTCCAAAGGCATACCTACTATCCGTGTAAATGTTAACGGTTTGGTTTTTTGCTAAAACACAGGCCCTGGTTAATGCCAATAGCTCAGCGGCCTGGGCTGACAAGTGAACGCAGCTATGGCTCTCTAGAGTAGTGCTGACAGTGCATACGGTGTGCACCACTGAATTGGCACCCTGCTCGTCTCGTTGAGCCGAGCCGTCCACAAACAGTTCCAGGTCTGCGTCTGGTCAGCGGTACATCAGTCAAATCAGGTCGAGGTCTGCAGTCCGAGTCAATTACTTCTCCACAGTCAGGTACATCACCGTCCTCCGGGGTAGGGAGGAGGGTAGCCGGGTTTAAAGTAGTACAGTGCTTAAGGGTAACATTTGACATGGTTAGTAACACATTCTGATATTGCAGTAAGCGAGCAGGAGTTAGATGGGCGGTGAAGGCCTGCAGTATAATTGAGTGTACTGCATGTGGCACATGTACAGTACAACTAGAGGGGAAAACCCCACCAAATCAGAACAGGCCAGCACCGCCTCGGTAGCAGCGGCAACAGACTGTAGACACGACACCATTCCTCTGATTACTGAGTCTAAATGCTTAGAGTAGTAAGCCACCAGCCTTCTTGCATCCCCATGCAATTGTGTTAGTACTGCAGACATAAACCCATTCCTTCCACCCACATAGAGGTCAAATGGCTTATTAAAGTCAGGCAGCCCTAGACAAGGTGCTGACGCTAAAGCCAATTTTAATTGTGTGAAGTTTTCCAGCTAACTTGTCCACTTGACCTCATCTTTCATTTGTAGCACCCTTGCCGTGGATGGCATCTTGCAAGGGCTGTGCCAAGAAGGCATAATCCTTCAGCCAGGCTCTGCAGTAGCCCGCCATGCCCAAAAGGACATCATTTGTTGTTTTGTTACCGACGAGGCAATTTGGTAATGGCCTCAATTGGCTCTGGGGCTAGGGCGCGCCTGCGCCCCGACAGTGTATGACCTAGTACTTTACCTGTTCTGTACACAGCTGTAGTTTACTTTTTGATACCTTGTGCCCGTTTTCAGCCAAAAAGAGTAACAGCGCCTTTGAGTCCTGTTCACATGCTTCCCGCGAGGGGGAGGCAAGTAGCAGATCATCAATGTACTGTATCAACACACTCCCACTGGGGGGCACAAAGGCAGACAAATTGTCACTCATTTGGGCCGAGAACACAGCCGGGGATTCAACATACCCTTGGGGCATCCGAGTCCATGTCCACTTTTTCCTTTATAATAACATAAACCATTCTTGGCTCTGGGCTCCACAGGAATGCTGAAAAGGCATTTGCTAAATCTGTAACTGTAAAGAAAAACTATTTGTAGGTACCTGAGACAGAACAGTGACAGGGTTCGGGACCACAGGCATTCTGGCATGTACAGCAGCATTTACCAGTCGCAGATCTTGCACAAACCAGGAGGTGCCATCTGGCTTTTTCACCAGCAGAATAGGAGTGTTTCCCGTAGCATTGGGACATGGTACGATAACTCTCCTGTCCACCAATGCTGCTGCACAGGCGCAATTCCCTCTTCTGCGTCCCTTCCAAGCGGGTATTGGTGTTTGTGGGGCCTATAGGAGGACTTTGGTGTGACTGATAAAGGTTGTGCATTTTTTATTAATCCTACATTGGTCTTGGAAGTGGCCCATAGACTACCTGGCAGCTTATCTAGCCAAGGGGGTAACCTATCATTTAGTTTACTTTCTTTTTCCTTTGTAACCTGTCCAATTGCCTTTATCTCTAGTTGCACTGACACTTGCTCACATAGAACATGCTTATAACACCCTGTCGATCATGACACCCATCTGTCACCTTCTTGCTCCCAGTCGCTTAGGTTTTTCATGTACGCCACCCACGGCCCCAAATCCTTCCACTGTACCCCTTTTCCCTTTGCAAGTGAAATGTGTGGGGCTGCCCCTTCCACTAAATAGACTTGTTGTTGCTCAGTAGTAAGTTCTACAGCTGCAGCGCAGCGGTCATGTGCTACATATAGGTCTTATACTTGTAACTCACCTAGCACTGGCTGAGTACTCCATCTGCTTGTCTCGTACCCAAAATTCCTCTCACCTTTTGCATAGTGAGCAGTTCAGTGGAGATAGTACTGTAGTTCCTGAGCAACCCCTGTCAATTTTGCAGCCCATTATATCAATGAGCCCACTTGCTCTTCACCTATAAGCTTCCAACAGTACAGCCAGTCACTTGCAGTCACTGTCAAGGGAAAAATACCAGCTCTGGCCAAGGTCACAGAGAGTCCCTCATTGCTTATACTTATAGTCATGTTTAGCTTAGCCAATAAGTCTCTGCCTAGTAAGTTTACAGGGCAAGTCTCACTATACAGGAATTTGTGTCATATTGTCAGCTTGTTACACTGCACAGTCAGGGGCTGGGTCAGATGCTCGTACATAGGTATGCCTGAGGCGCCCACGGTTTCCACCACAGTGTCACTGGGACGCAGGTACAGTTCACAGGTTCATATCACAGACAATGGAAACATTCTTGTTGTCAACAGTTAGTGTCAATTTCGGTATTTTAACGGGGTCAGGGTTGAGGGAGAGCATTGCTTGATGTTGTCCCACTATTTCCTAGCAATTGTACGTTGGCGGTTGCATTTCATACAAAAGGTTGTGCACAGAAAAGTCGGCAGCGGGAGGGGGCAGTTCATACTGGGCGGCTCCCCCTTCCTGGGAACAGTTTCTGGTGATGTGGCCCATTTGGTTGCAGCAGTAGCAGCGGTACTGGCTATGATCACCCCTCCCTCGCTCTGCCTGGGGACCTCTTCTTCCTCGCCCTCTCCCTCTGCCTCTTCCCCTGCCTCTACCTCCTTCATAGTACATTAGCTGCGCCTTTACTAGTTTCTTCTGATCTTTTTCTTCATTTCCCCTCTGTTGTCTCTCAGGTGTTCAGCACACTGCAAAATCTCCAGCTAATGATGATTTTGTCTCCCATCAATACAAGCAGTTGTAACTCCTTTTTTATCTCAGGCAAAAGTCCACTACAAAAAGGCATGCCCCAACAAATTTCCATACGCTGTATCACCAGGCTTCACCACGAGTGCTGTTTAAATATGGTTCCAGTCTCTCTCTATATTCCTGCACTGTCTCGCCTTGTTTTCTGCTTTGTGCGTGGATGTGGGGCCAATCAATAGTTTTCTAAACTTAGTCTGCATTGCCGTCAAACTGCTTGCAGTTGGTTTGCTCTATCATCTCTTGCAAGCATCCATATTCACATTTCCCTTGCACTTATTCCACTGGAATTTTAAACTTCTCCTGAAACACTCAGTCATTTCTGGAGTGGACAGGTCATACATTGCAAATAGGGCTTGCATCTCCTCTATGTACGCATCTGCATCTTTCCCAGGGGGCGGTATGCCCTTAACTGCGTCAGTCAGTTCGTCCAGGCTCCAAGGTCTCTCTACTCCTATCCAGGGGTGGGTTACATCAGCCGGGTTAGGGTTGGGGTAATATACTAGTGGCATGTTAATTGCGGGGTCCTTCCTGCTGTCTGTTGATCTAGTTACCATGGGACTTCTTGGGGGGAAGTAGAATTTGGGTTGCCTACTAGGTGGTTCTACTTCCCCGCTAGTCGTATCAGGCTCCGTTCGTGCCACTGCCTCCACAGCATCTTCAAATTCGTCCTGGACCTGCAGCCCCCCTTCCTCAGCCCCTCCCAACGGTGGAGCAGAGGGTGGTGGTGCCGTTGCCGGGGCAGCAAACGGGGGCCGATACGGGGGTTGCGTATCATGCTTTCTTGGCTTTCTTTTCCTCCTCCTCTGTTTCTTGTTTCACCATTATGCCCTTCACTGACCTTTCATACCTACTTTCTGCTTCTCTTTCCCACCTATTGAACTTTGTCCAATCTATTATTACTTTCTTTTGTTTGCTTTCTACCTTCTCTAGAATGCTTCTTGCTTCTCGTAAGACATCCAGGCTAAATGTTCCTATTAGGGGAAATAATCCATCTGTTCTCAGGTTCCATTCCGGGACCTCAATAACTGAGTTGTTCCCATACTTATCAGCCATACATTTTACTGGTCCACACAGGGGATCAAGCAACTTTCCCTTGCTTTGTTTCGCCCCCATGTCACTGTCCTGTGTTTAGTTTATGTATTATCTTATTTATTTATTTATTTTTTAGTTTAACCAGGTATAGCACACTAAGCTGAAAGCTTTTTTACAGGAGCGACCTGGGAGCACATGGAGGTTAAGTGACTTGCCCAGGTCACACAGCATGCAAGTGGAAGCTGTGGGATTCAAACCCAGGTCTGGTCTGCTGGATGTCACCAGATTTGCAGCTCAGAGCCTTAGACCACTGTGCTATGCTGCCTCCACTTTACACCCTTCGTGCTTAGCTCTGTTCCTGGGTTAGCATCACAGTTAAAACTCAAACCCCCTTTTTAAGTTACTTTTGTTCCAACAGTTCAGGTCCTGGACTACTTTTGCTACAAAAGCTCAAACCTATGTTTCGGTTACTTTTGCCCTGGCAACTCAAGCCTTCTGACCGCTTTTACTAAAAGGACTCAAACTTGTCTGAGGTTACTCTTGTTTTAACAGCCTAAATCTCTAGAGTTTTACATCACTGTTTTACCACTTTACTTTTATGCTACTTTAAAACACTTTTACTCAGTTTGGAGTCAACACAAGAACTTTTTTGTCGATCTGCGCCGCCCTGGTTGGTGCGTCCTCGCCCAAACAGCCCAAAGCGGGTCCTTGCCTCGTCTTTGTGAGGTGGTCTCCCTGCAATGTCCCCTGGACATCTGCCAGCATACTTCAGGTCTTATTCCAGCGAAGACTCCACCAAACAGAGCCATACACATCCTGCCGACTACACCAAGATTGTCGTGGAAATTTCCTACTTGTTATACAGAGACAAAGAAACAGTCTTGTGCAGAGTTCAAACCATTTATTCACGTATGCATACGGAGAGCCAGCTCCCCAGGTTGTTATTGCATAGCTCTGATTACAATAGTAAGCTTTCTTCTCTTATACACTTGCCTAGTCCCATAACAGTGTCATGGCACAACTTCATTGGACAGTAAACTTCATACAATACTGCTGTTAGTTGCTGATTGGTTATGCTAATACTATGTTAAATACAATACTGCTGCCACTTACTGACTGGTTATGCTAATTATTATGCTAACTTACTTTAGCCACATCATCTATAAGGCATGCATACATTACTGCAAGGAAATGTGTGCTATGGAATTTTCCACCATCCACCAAGGACATGCTTGCTATGGTGCTATGGAATTTTCCACTATCCACCATTTCATGAAGATTGTTTCAGTTCTGTAGCCATTTTGTGGTGCTTTCTGCACAGTTACATTGTGCAGCATTAGGTCTGTTATAAAATTTTCCTCTACACACCGCAGTGGTGCAAGGGGCCAGGTTCCAGATGAGGGACATTCAATTCCACCTAAGGTCCTTTTGGTCTCAGAAGAAAGATTCACTTACCAGGCTGATTCCAGTGACTCAGACTCTGGTCCAAGCTCTCCAGTGGTGGCTGGACCAAGATAATCTCATGCAAGGTGTCATATTTCTCAGGCAAACTCCTTCAGTGGTCCTCACCACAGCTGCTTCTCTCCTGAGCTGGGGAGCCCACCTGGGAGCCCTCACAGCACAGGGGGTCTGGTCCCCAGAAGAGTCTCTCCTTCATATCAATCTTCTGGAACTCGGGGTAGTATCTTTGGCCCTTCAGTTTTTCTCGGACTCAGTGAGGAACAAGGTGGTTCAGGTCAGAACAGACAACACCACCACCACCAGGTGGTACATCATCAAGCAAGGGAGCACTCGGTCTACGGCCTTGTGCATGGAGGTCATGAGAGCATGGTCTCTGGCCTACCCCCTACAAACTTCCCTAATAGCAGTCCACCTCCCAAGGAAGGACAATGTTCTAGCAGATGCTCTGAGCAGAATCTCCCAGGACCATCATGAATGGACCTTGGATTTACTCATCCTGAAAGTAATCTTCACCAGGTGGGGCACTCCAGAGTTTGATCTCTTCGCAGCTCCGGACAATCATCAACTTCCCCAATTCTGCTGCAGACCTCCAGTCCTGGGGACTGTTCCCCTGGATGCTCTGATGTTGAATTGGGAAGGCAAGTTCCTTTATGCCTTTCCTCCCTTTCCCCTGTTGTTCAGGGTTCTAATAAAGATCAGGTCACAACCCTGCACAGTGATTCTAGTTGCTCCAGACTGGGCCAGGCAACCTTTGGTATCCTCTGTTGTTGTCCTTAGCAGTCTCACTTCCTCTGTCTCTTCCCAAGAGACACAATCTTTTAACCTCCTCTCAAGGGAGGATCTGGTACCCCAATCTCCAGTCTCTCTCAATCTCAAGGCCTGGCTCTTGAAGAGTTAGAATACACAGGCCTGCATCTGCCTCAGGAAGTTTTAGACATCCTCAAGGGTTCTCAGAAACCTTCTACAAGGAAAACTTATAACTCCAAATGGAAAAGATTCAGCATTTGGTGCTCACAAAGGGATATTCTGCCAGAAGCTGTGGGTATTGCCACAGTCTTAGATTACCTGGTTCACCTTACTGGCTTAGGCCTTATGCCAGCCACTTTAAAAGTTCATTCTGCAGCTGTCTCTGCATTCCTGTCAGCAGGGAAGGGCTCTTCCCTGGCTTCCCATCCTGGTTTCAGTAAGTTCTTCAAAGGTCTGGTTCATATCAGCCCTCCCTTTAGAGAGCCTACTCCAGCTTAGGATCTGAATGTCTGCATTGCTCAGCTTAAGCAGCCACCCTTTGAACCTCTGGCTTCGGCTGAGCTTAAGTACTTGACCTGGAAAACTGTGTTCCTGGTAGCTATTACTTCTGCCAGACAGATTAGTGAATTACCAGCCCTCTCAGTCGAACCTGACTTTATCTCCTTCCATAGGGATAAGGTGGTCCTGAGAACCAATAGGAGGTTCTTACCCAAGGTGGCCTCAGATTTCCATCTAAATCAGTCCATGTCTCTTCTTGTGTTTTTCACTGATCATTCTTCTTCAGGAGAAAGGAGGTTACACAGTTTAGATGTTAAAAGGGCACTTAGCTATTACACAGAGCATACTAAGGCACATAGGAATGACTGTCTTCAATTGTTTCTCACTTATGGCAAAGTGGGAGACGGCAGGCCTGCTACTAAAAGAACTATTGCCAGGTGGATTGTAGCTTATATACAATTCTGTTATACCAAGGTAGGTAAAGCACATCCCTCAGGCCTGAGGGCCCACTCAACTAGGGGTACAGCTGCTTCTCTGGCTGCTGCCAGGGATATACCTTTGCTAGAGATATGTAAAGCAGCCACCTGGAAAACAGTCCATACATTCACCAAGCATTACTCTCTGGATATCTAGGCAAGGAGTGATGCTAGGTTTGCTACAGCAGTACTGTAGAGCCTGTTCCCAAAATAGGTTTGGTACCCTCCTCCATGGAGGTACTGCTTGGTAGTCTGCATATGTCAGAATACAATAAGACGTTATGTTGTTTGAAGAAAAAAATTACTCACCTTAGTAATTGTGTTTCTTCTAATGGAGTCTTGCTGTATTCTGACCTCTCCCCCGCCACTCCTCTCAGAACCTAGTTTTTGGGGTGTGGGCTGGCAGGTACAGTGTTGCACTCAGGGGTGTACCTTACACCTTTCCTCTTTAGAGTGGGGTTGTTGTTGTTCTGTTTTTAATTTATATATTATATATCTTGTTCACTACCTGTTTTTTTATATTGGGTTCTCGACGTGAGTCTTTTGGGACCCAAGTACTTCCCTGTTGGTTTATTTGTTTACAGTTTCCACACTGGAAGTGTAGTTAGTTAGTTGCTAGTAGGAATCTGACGGTTACACTCTGAAGCACCACAGACAGAGGTTTGAAATCCGATCTCGAGCTCAACGTTCTGTGCTTCTGCATCGAGTTAACTCTTTCATCTCCGGGGCAATTCAAGTGCTGGGGCTAACTGCATATGTCAGAATGCAGCAAGACTCCATTAGAAGAAACACAATTACTAAGGTGAGTAATTTTTCCTTCTTTTTCCTCTGTCACAACAATTGTTGACCCAGGATCGGGGGACCCTTGTTCATCCAGGACTCAGATCCCTTCATTTACATGCGTGGCTCCTGCAGACGTAGCAAAAGCCCACTTCGGAGTTTCTCCGCTTATCACAGACATCTTGGTAGAGGTTAGAAAGCCTTCCACCAGGCCCACCTATGCAATGAAGTGGAAACGATTTTCTATTTGGACTAGCTCAAAAGACTTCGAACCTTTCTCATGCCCAGCCAATAAAGTTCTGGACTACATGCGTCACCACTTCCATCTGGGTCTCAGACATTCCTCATTGAAGGTCTACATGGCCGCTATCTCAGCCTACCATATTCCCTTCAGGGACAGGACATTTGCTCAGTTGGAAGTCTCCAAGTCCTTCCTCAGAGGGGTTTTCCATTTGAGACCCCCCCATCCACATTCCTACCCCTCCTTGGGACTTGAATTTCATGCTGGAGAAGCTTACCTTGTCTCCCTTCAAGCCGGCAGCTACAGCAGATTTAAAGTTCCTTTCTTGAAAGACACTCTTCCTAGTGGCTATTATCTCTGCTTGGTGCATTTCCGTGCTTCAGGCCTTGATGTGCAAAATCCCATACTTGATTTTCCACAAGGAACGTTTGGCTCTATGCACCAACCCTAAGTTTCTCCCTAAGGTGGTGACCGAATCTACGCTGAATCAATCCATTGAGCTACCTGCTAACTTTACACAACACTCCAATCAAGGGGAGTACCTCTTGCATACTTTGGATGTTCACAGAATACTGAGATACTATACCACTAGGACTAAGGATCTCAGGAAAACTGATCAGCTTTTTGTCTCTTTTGCTGACAAAAGAGAAGGTAATGCTGTTTCTAGGCAATGCCTATCAAAATGGTTGGCTCATTGTATCACTTTCTGTTACAACAAGTACAACAAGACCGTGCCGGGTCAAGTCAGAGGTCACTCCACCAGAGGAGTAGCTGCCTCTGCGGCTTGTTTCAAGACTGTGTCTGCAGCAGACATCTGTGCAGCCGTAACTTGGACTTCTGTCCATACCTTTACAAAACATTACAGTTTGGACATTGCCTTTCGCTGTAGAGCAGGCTTTGGGTTGGCTGTGCTTCAAGGTCTCCTTTCATGAGACCCGTTCAGCCTGAGGTTACATACTATGGATATCAGTACTCCTCCCAAGAGCTTTTCCTTGTTCCAGACTGCTTGGGACTCAGTCCTATATGTGAATACCTACTGCAAGAGCCCTCTCGAAGTAAGATGGTACAGTTACATAAGAACTTACTGTAACAGTAGATCTTCAAGAGAGGCTCTTGCAGTAGGTATTGGATATGATAGAAGGCATTCTTAGGATGGCAGAGAAAGGGGAGATACTGTTGATAGGAGACCTGAATATGCCACATGTTAATTGGAGCACATTTGCTGCAGCCACATCCAAGAGCAGGGCCATTCTTGATGCCCTACAGGTGGCATGCCTCAGACAGCTAGTTTTGGAACTCATTCATGAGGGAGCAATCTTAGACCTTGTACTCTCAAATGGGGACAGTGAGAGGATCTCAGATCTAAAAGTAGGTTGCCATCTGGGAACAAGTGAGCATCAAACAGTGTGGTTCACGATAAGCTCAGCTACAGAATCAAGCCATACAAAAGTGAGGGTACTGGACTTCAGGAGGGCTGACTTTGGCAAGATGGGAGAGTGCCTTAGAAAAGCACTAGCAAACAGGCTAGAAGGAGGGGTGGAGCAACAATGGGGAAACATCAAAACTGCCATCACAGAGGCAACAAGCCTTTGTGTCAAGTAAATAAATCAAAACAAAAGAAAAAGCCACGATGGTTCTCAAAAGAGGTGGCAGGGAAAGTCAGGGAGAAAAAGATAGCATTCAGGAAGTATAAGGAAACACAGAAGCAGCAGGACAGAGAGCTGTACCAGTTAAGGCAGAAGGAAGCAGGGAGGGAAGTCAGAATAGCAAAGGCCCAAACTGAGGAAAATATAGCCAACTCAGTTAAGAAGGGGGATAAAACCTTTTATAGGTACATCAGGGAGCATAGAAAGACAAAGGGAGGGATAGTGAGGCTGAATAGAATGGACGGTGGGTGGGTGGGCAGAGAGGGACAGTGAAAAAGCAGGGATACTGAACGAATATTTCTGCTCAGTATTCACAAAAGAGGAGGGGGAAGTGCCTAATCCAATTAACAGAAGCACTCTTGATAGGGAGGTCGATCCCAGCCCTTTCACAAAAGAAAGGGTTCTGAAAGAACTCCTAAAACCGAAGGTGGACAAAGCAATGGGGCCTGACGAAATTCACCCCAGAATTCTAAAAGAATTAAGGGGAGAACTAGTGAAACCACTAACTACCCTTTTTAACAAATCATGGGTGGATGGTGTGGTACCTGAGGACTGGAGGAAGGCAGATGTGATTTCACAAAAGTGGGACCAAGACAGAGGCAGGAAACTACAGACCTGTCAGTTTGACCTCTGTGGTAGGGAAAGTGGGGAAAGTGATGGAATCACTTCTGAAGGAAAGAATTGTTGAGTACCTAGAGGATAATGGGGCACAAGACCCAAGGCAGCATGGGTTCTCAGCGGGAAGGTCATGTCAGATGAATCTAATTGATTTCTTTGGCTGGGTGACCAAAGTAGTAGACCAGGGAGGGGCTGTGGACATGGCCTACCTAGATTTTAGCAAGGCATTTGACACAGTCCCAGACAAAAGATTAATAGTCAAATTAACCAGCCTGGGAGTGGGTCCCAGGGTGGTCGCCTGGGTAAAGCATTGGCTGGACAAGAGGACACAGAAGGTAATTGTAAATGGAGTCCACTCTGAAGAAAGAGGGGTTACTAGTGGGGTACCACAGGGTTCAGTACTGGGTCCAGTCCTTTTTAATGTCTTTATAAATGACATTGCAGAGGGACTAGAAGGAAAAAGTGTGCCTCTTTGCAGATGACACAAAGATCTGCAACAAGGTTAATACACAAGGAGGCATGGAAAGGATGAGAAGGGACTTGGCAAGGTTGGAGGAATGGTCAGAAGTATGGCAGCTTGGATTCAGTACAAAGAAGTGCAAAATAATGCACCTGGGAAACAAAAACCTAGGGGAAGATTACACAATGGGGGTGAGGTAGTAACAACAACAAAAATGGAAAGGAACCTGAGGGTAATCATATCAGATCACCTTAAGGTTAGCAAGCAATGTGAGAAGGCAGTAGGGAGGGCTGGGGTATACTGGGATGTATAGGGAGAGAGATATCACCAGCAGAAAACAGGAAGTTGTTATCCCTCTGTACAGACAGTTGGTGAAACCCCATCAAGAGTACTGCGTCCAGTTCTGGAGACCCCATCTCCACAAGGACATAGACAGGATAGAGCCAGTCCAGAGGAGGGCAACTAAAATGGTGCAGGGTCTGCAAGAGAAGCCGTACGAGGAGAGACTAAAGGAGCTTAATATGTATACCCTTGAGGAAAAGAAGGAGAGGGGGACATGATAGAAACTTTGAAGTACCTCAGTGGAATCAACAAAGTCCAAGAGGGTAGCATCTTTCAGAAAAAGAGATGTGCAAGAACAAGGGGACACAATTTAAAGATGGGGGGCAGTTCAGGAGCAATGTGAGGAAGTATTTTTTCACAGAGAGGGTGGTGGACGCATGGAACAGCCTTCCTGAGGAGGTTGTGGGGTCTAAAACTGTGGGAGAATTCAAGACTACATGGGACAGACGTAAGGCAATTCTTGTGGGGGTAAGAAGAAATAGGCTGTTGGTTAACTAGGATCTGCAGCTCATCCTGTAGGTAGGGAAATGGGCAGACTAGGTGGGCCAAGTGGTCCTTATCTGCCGTCAAAGTCTATGTTTCTATGTATTGCCTTCCCACCCTTCATCCCCCTAAGCTTTTTTTGGCTTCATTTTCATGGGGTGAGATATCCTCTTCTCTATTGTCTTGCCTCTTTTGGCCCTTGGCGGGAAAGAACTGTAAGGCAAGTGTGGGGGACCACCCCTTTATACTGACATCATATGACGCCGGTCACTTGACATGGGGGCGGTTCCCCGCCAGAGACTGCTAGCTAGAAATTTTTCCGTGGGGTCCTGACGCCTCGCGGTCAGTCCTATATGTGACTACCTACTGCAAGAGCCTCTCTCGAAGATCTACTGTTACGGTAAGTTCTTACATAACTGTACTTTTTGGAACTGCTGTCTTGCAGAATCTTTTTCCTAAATAGGTTCTGGAACCATCCTTCCAAAGTACTGCCAGAGAGTCTGCTTTTTGTAAAGCATCACTGATGTATTTTTTTGTTTGAAGGAAAAATTACTCGTCACCATAGTAATGTTTCTTTGCAGGAATCCATCAGTGAGATTTACGAACCCTAACCCTGCCTCCTCTCTAGAACCTGAAAGTAGATTCACATAAGCATCAGTTCTTATCTTTTTTTGTATTTATATTTTATTGGTTTTTTAAGAAATACGTCATTACATAAACATTCTATATCAATCAAATAAAAAAACTAGTTAGTTTCTTTACTTACAATGTAAGGCATGTCTAGCCCAAAACATAAAAAAGTGGGGGGGGCGGGGGCAGGAAAATTAATCTTATAGAAACATCAGCAGATTAGCTGCTGAATTACAACATTTCCAGGCTATAATGTTTAACCAATTCATCACATAATTAATCTGTGGTAAACCTTAGGGTTTGAATTTTTAAAAATTTGTATAACGATTCCCCCCCCACCACTAATTGCTATCACCACCTCCAACTATTCCTTCCCAAATTGCTGCATCAAAATAAACTAAAAGGCAATAACATTTTTCGAATAATGTCACTTCATTTCTTCTTCTGAAAGTGTGGGAGAGTCTGTCCCTTCACTCCTGCCTTGTTCAATTTGGGCCCTGATAAAGGCAGAGAGTTGGTCTACATCGAAAAAGAGATGTTGAGCTCCTTTATACTTAATCTTCACTTTGGCAGGGGCTGAAAGCTGAAATTCCGCCCCCATTTCCAATATCTCCTACCTAAAACCAACAAAACTGCATCTTCTCTGCTGAGTTCCATATGCGTAATTCTAAAAAACTTGAAAATTTGGATGATTTATAGATCAATGGTGATTTAATTCTTGAAAGACGGATAATTAAAAGAAACAGTTCTTATCTTAAGGTTGCTTGAACATTCTTTACTGCAGTTCCTCAGCAGTTAGAATATGATCTGTAATCTCTCTTTATGGAAAAAATCTGTAAGGGGTCAGATTGTTTTATGTAGTTATGCCATCAGTTTTATAGGTGTAATGAGACTGAAAGAAAAAGTGAAGCAAGGACACGTACTTGTAATAATTTTTGCATCATTTTTTTCCATTAATGCAAAAATAAAGAATAAATTACTAATACTATGACACCCTCTTGAAATAACATATCCCAAAATGGGGGAAATATCAGTATGTTCTATGCATAAAACCATTTTAGTCTCATGTAATTTTCATAAAATTTTTTGATAGATGTAGGTTATGGCTGTGAATGTAGCAAAATAAATAAATATAGGCGTTACCATGCTTCTTTTGGTTATATCTGCTTTCAGAGTTGCAGTTTCAGAGTTAGTCAGCTCAGGACAAAATAATTGAAAAATCCCAATAAAAAACTAAAACTTGCCAGAAAACTATTTAGACAATTCAAAGTACACGCAGAAGGACGCCGGTGGCTTGAGGGTTGAGGTGCTGAAACGCTACATCTCGCGATCGTCAGCGGCGGGCGTGGGTTCGGAATGACCTCGGGTCACCGGAAGTTGGCTAGGAGAGGAGGGCTGGAGCGGTATTTCCCCTCCGGGGGTGGATGCCCACTCCTCCGTAGTCCCGCACCATCGGGTGGAGGTCCGATGGATGCGCAGGCGGTTGAAGTGGCAGCGCAAGGGTGGGGTGGAAGCAGTCACTGGATCCTGGCATGCATGCACGTATGCAAGTGTATGTCGTGACCCCGGGAAGGGGAGAAAACGGTAAAACAAGAAAATTGTATGTGAAAAAAAAAGTACATGCAGAAAACCAAGGACATTACTATAAAAACACAGAGTAACCAAAAACAGACATGTACGTAAACTGCCTTAGAAAAGCCATCGGCTGCACTTGAGGGAGCTAATTTCCTTGCTGCCATCCTGTATATATACTTTTTTCTTCTCAATAAAATTGTTTTATATTATAATACTTACAACCAAAACAATTGAAATGCATCAACTATATCCAATGCAATGTTCAAATAAAAACTAACATAAAAAAGATCAATTAGCAAACAATTTCATAAATAAACATCTTCTAGCAATAAATAGATAAAGAAACTACAAAAAAGTTATCTTAAGTAAATAAGGGATTTTACCCCACAATTTTCTACAAGCACTGTTCCCCTTGAGCATTAAAGCAATAATGAGAAAAGTTAAGAAAAAGAAAGGAAAAATAGTAGAAAAGGAGAGTTTAGAAAAGAAAATATGTTACGTGCAGTGTGTGTATAATTACTGGACTGATGGTGTAAAACAGTTGTAAATAGTGCCCCAATTTGAATTAAAGATGTAGGCCTGGTCCAGCAGTATGTATGAGTCTCTCCACTCTCAACCTCCAAGCATTCATTTTTCCATTCGGTAAAAGATGGTGCACACTCTTCTAACCATAACCTGACTGTGGCGTTTCTAACCAAGACTGAGGTTAATGCTGTAGTGCAGCACTGTTGTCTACTCCAGAATTCTGTTTAATCAAATTAACCCCATATGAATAAGATGGGTTTGAGTTCCTCTTCCAGCTGTCTGAGATATGGAGATACTAACTGTGCCCTGATCCATGTGTTTTGGTCGTGTCCTAAAATGACATCACTATGGGACATATTGCACACTTTATTAAAGATATCACATGGCTTCGAGGAAAGTTAAATGAGAAGACTGTTCTCGTGGGTCAATCCTGTATATATACTTAGCTGGACACGACATAATAGGATAAATCATTGTTTTGATAATGATTCCATGTATTTAAGAAGGTACTTGTAGCAGTAAACAGCCTTGAAAACGTCTGGGTGCATCAGAAAAATGGGAATTTGAAACACCAGGAACGTCTTTAAATGTTCAAGTTGTCTGCTTTAAATTTCTTTGGTATTTTGAAAATTTTAGTAGAATTTTTTTAAAATGTTAGTAGCCATTTTGCTAGTTTGCTAGTTTTATTGGTCAGAGCTTCCGAGTTCCCCTAATTCAAATGTGTTTCTAGCTACAGAAACAAATCTGAGGTTAGCTTACTAGGGTGCACATGACCACAGTGCAGAGTTTGAATTTGTATTCTAAGTAAGCAATAACTCACAACAAGGTGTGATATTATTGGGGACTAACGCACACCCAGGTGCGTTGTTCATACCAAGGTTCATACTAAAGTAAGCACTGAAGCAAGCAGGCCGCAGCCCATATGTTCTACCATCCTACAAGAAATATGTCAGATTACCCCCTGCCATAATATATCTGTCCAGTCTCTACTTAAAGACAGTCTTACTTTCTGATACAATAATTTCTAGTGGCAAATCATTCCATAACTTAACAATCCAATTGGTAAAAACATTTTTTCTTATGTTCGTTCCAGATTTTTTACCCTTAATCTGAAGTGGGTCACATCTTACATCCCACAGCCCCCACTTGCATACTCTGTGACCCTGAGCAAGTCACTTAACTTCCCTGTGCTCCCAAGTCACACCTGTAAACAAGCTTTCAGCTTAGTGTGCCACTGCTGGTTAAACAATTAGAAAAAAAAAAAAAGATATCTGTACCTTCAAGTAAGTGAGGCCCGAGGCCGCAGGCCGAGTGCCCTCATAGCACCCGGATGTGCATTAATCCCCAATAATAGCACACCGTGGAGTGGGTTATTGCGCTTATAACATGGGGAATGTCTAAACAACCAAAAAAATCTCAAAAAGGTGGGTTTTCTTTTTTTTTTGCTGTATAAGCAGCAGAAAAGGTACTGTATCCTGCCACCTTGCAAAATAGTCCCTCACAAATACTGCATTCTGCATTGCTGTTATGCACATAGAAATGTCACAAATACACTACTGATGTGAGTTGTGACATTTCTTGTTGCATAATATTATGTCCTATGTTGCCTAGCATGACTGTAGCGACCCCCACACACAGAGACAGAACACTGCAGATTTTACGAGCTGGCTCACAGTGTGTCTCTCTTTCTCTCACTCCCTATGAATTTCTTCTCTGCCACTCTCTCTCTCCTCACATCCCCGTTCCACAACAGGGACCATACACAGACAGAGCAAAAAGAGAGAGAGAGAGACTCAGAGAGACCTACACAGTGCAAGAAGTGACTGACAAACTCTCCACTGTCCCGGTCGCCAGTGTGTGTGTGTGTGTGTGTCTGTCTCTCTCTCTGATTTTGTAGGTCACTGTTTGTACAGGCACCGGGGTGAATACTTCACCCAGTTCTCAGGAGATGGCAGGTTCAACTCCCCCCCCCCGAAAGAGCCAAATACCGTCTGACCTTGGCTAAGTTAATTAACCTCACAGTAGCAGAAATGGGCAAAAGTAAGACCCTACTGGAAATGAGAAGTTGCATTTTGGCTGGGGTGTCCTGCAGCTACATTGTAAAATATATTTTCTGTGGCTATTGGGCCTGATGGCCACAGCCACGGTAACGGTTCCCCTGGCAAGGCTGCATATGCATATCCCCCAGTGGACATTAAGAGTCCAATGGAATCAACACACCAGTGATCTAGAATGGGGGTTCTAGTGACTGTGTCGGCAAAGAAGGTACTTCAGTAGTGGATGGAACCCAGCAGTCTGCTCAAAGAGGTTCCCTTCCTAATCCCTTCTCATCAGATCCTCTCCGTGGACACTTTGGGGTTGGGCTGGAGGGCACACCTGAGGCCTCACCAGACCCAAGGTACCTGGACAGCAATAGAGGGTTCCTTCCACATAAATGTCCTAGAGATGAGGGTCATTCTGTATGCCCTGTAGGCCTTCCAGCCTTACCTGTCCCCAGGGCCTTTGCTGGTGCATATGGAGAACATCAGTGTAGTCCACTGTATAAGCAAGTAGGGGGGACTCATTCATACCCCCTGTGCAGAGAAGTGATGAGGGTTTGGTACTGGGCTCTAGAACAAGGTCTAGAACTGTCATCAGTCCATGTTCCAGACATCCAGAACATGCTGGCAGACAAGCTAAGCAGGTCACAGTCCAGAGTGTATGAGTGAGAGCTGCTGACCTCGGTGGCAGAAGATCTGTTCGACAGGTGGGGTCATCCAGAGTTGGACCTTTTTGCATCCCCACTCAACGCAAAACTGCTGCATTTCCACTTGCTCACTCCAGGGCCTGGAGTTTTCTGGTAAAATATGTTGTCCCTCTCCTGGAAAGTGAGGTTGCTTTACACTTTTCCTCTCTTCCATCTCATTCAGAGAGTGCTGATCAAGCTTCGGATGGAAGGAGCAACTTAGGCCTATAGCCTGCAGCCACCCAGACTGTCTCTGTTAGTACTGCTTGGGACTCATTTCATAAGTGTGACCTGATGAGAGATATCCTCGAAGAAGATAATACAGTTATGTAAGAACTTACCGTAACAGTAGATCTTTGAGAGAATCTCTTTCATCAAGCGATGCCTTCCCACCTTCCTTCTATCTTAGCCTCAGGGCTTCTCAGTCTCTCTCTCTCTCTCTCTCTCTCTCTCTCTCTCTCTCAGGACAGTCTGCCTTCTGTTTCAGCTTGAATAGTGGTGGGAGCCGCTAGTTCTCCCTCAGTTCCCCAGGGGGATATCCTCTGTGTATGGAGAAGGGAGACTGAGGAGGGCGCGGGGCTGCCCACGTTTAAGTAGTGGAGGACATCGACATCTGACGTTGCCATGTGCGGCCCCTAGTACACTGCTAGCTAAAAAGTTTACATGTGGTCCTAGTGACTGTTGGCTATAGTTCCATAGGTGTGGCCTGATGAAAGAGATTATCTCAAAGATCTACTGTTACGGTAAGTTCATACGTAACTGTACTTTCTCAGTCACAGTCTTCTGTTACTCTGCCTTGTCAAGGGTTTTGCTGCCTTACTGTATTATATATGGCATCATATTAAATGCTGCCTTGTCTCTCCTTTTCTGTTAGACTGTACTTCATTTTATATTGTATTTCTTTTTTGTACTATATTTTCTGTACTTTAATTTCACGTTGTTAAAAAAATCCTCTGAGTTACACATGGAAACAAGTTTCTGCTTATTGTGCTCTCCCAGACAAAACTTTTAATAAATACATGTAACCCCCCCCCCCCCGCTACCAATTTGGGTGCTTATCTCAGCCAGTGGCTCCTGTTTCTGCTCTCCCATTTGACGCTTCCAGGAAATGCCTGCAGTTTTTTTCTGCCCCCAGTCCTTATAGTGCCCATGTAGCCCATCCAGCAGCCTCAGTGTTATTTTCAGCCCTGCAGGGCTCCAGAGTACCAACCACGATCACCCACACTGCCAATGCACTCCTGTGCTGCAGGGATCACATAGATGCAGGTGGCACCTTTGATCTTGTGACCGCTTGCCTTGCAGTTGTTCAAAAGAGAGTTCAGCAGTCCTGGTGTCCCTACCTGATCAGTGGGGCCCGGTGACCACAAGGAAGGCCGTGAGAGCCCGCTTTGCTAATTATTTAAAAAGATCCAGAAAGTGTTTTATATCGGGGCTCATGAATATTAATGAACCAGAGCCCCGATCTCATGAATATTAGAGTGTTTCTGCCCTTGGGGAAGCGGTATTTCGGCCATGGCCAAGAAGGAAAAGGAATGTAAAATAAATAGCATGTAATTGCTGTGTGTGTTGTGGGTGAAAGGGGAACTGTGTACATAAGGGTAAAGTGTTTAAATAATTAAATACTTCAATCTGGCTGCACCAGTAAAAATGTTGGGACTCAGAGATAACTGCTTGCTGCTGCAAAACGTCCTTAAATATTGGCAGTGCAGCGACAGGCAAACAGACTGAGCAGATAGTTTGTTCTGGGCAGCAACAGCAAGAACACATCCCAGGCTATTGGACTATGGGGCATTTGGGCAAATATTCACTTTATTCTGGCTGCACCAGGACTTTATTTGGGACTGTATCTATTTTGCTTAAAGGAAAACTCCATGTTAAAATCAGAAAAAGATATGTAGTAGTCTTTTTTTCTGTGTTCCAACCAGTTCCCAGCATTTTCTTTTCCTCTGGCTGTGAGAGATGTTTTTTCTAACTTTTCCTGTTTTATTGCCCTTGGAGGATGCCATACTGGTTTCTTTTATGGCCTCTAGTCTTCCTAGAGTGCCCTTTGGTGTGATGTCTAATTGCCCCTGCAGTAATCCAGTGTCTTGTTACAGGGTCTGTCACAGCTCAGCCACAGAGAAAATACTTCTTCCAGAGAAGACAAACTGCTAGATTTTGGATAAGTGTAATCATTATTATTTTTTGATATCAGTACCTTGTCCTGCTATGCTCTGCTGTGTGTGTGTGTGTGAGTGTGTGTGAATCATGTCACTGTTTACTCTATTCCTCTCAGCCACTTTCAGTTTTTGCACCAGTACTAAGTAGCAAAAATTGAACATCACTCTAGGTTGTAACATATGCGACAAGGTACTAATATCAAAAATAATAATGATTACACTCACCCAAATGTAGCAATGTGACTCTCTTCTCCTCTGAAAGAAGTATTATCTTTGTGGCTGAGCTGTGACAGACCCTGCTAAATCTAGGGGCATAGCTACATCACTGTCACATGAACCAGGGTGCATCGTAGGAGAAAGAAAGCCAATAAACCTATTTGTGATGGAGATCCCCAGGGGTCGTAAAACTACCATACAGCTAGCAGGCTAATTTAGGAAAAACTCCTAATAGCAGACAGAGGGAAGGACACACTAGGACTTAACATACATATCAAAACAGTCTACATAACATATGTTTTTGCACATTCTGGGTGGGCTTCTCCTTTAAGGGACTGTATGTTTAAGCAACCATTACAGAGCAACACAGCCAATCAGAAAGCTAGGATTTTAAAGCCAGGACCTGTGGGACATTTACCAACGCTCATGGGAAACATACAAGTGCTCATGGGGAACTGCAGGGACCTAATTTCAGGCACCAAAACAGTAAACCAACTATGCATTGAGTAAGGTTCATGCATAATTCCTTTTCTTGATTGACAGGCCCTCCAGCCAATTGGAGGCTAATCACCCAATAGCTTCAGCCAATCAGGAGCCTCAGGAGAGCTGTGTGACTGTGTTTTAAGCAATTTTCCAGATTCGAGTGGGAACCCTCTCCGGGGTGGGAGCTTAGGACCCCAGCCATGCAACTGGGCCTGGTGATCCAGTTAATCCTGTCCATCCAGGAAGGGGTGTTTGCCTTCTTTAGCAGTTAAAAGTTTAAAGTAATTTATTTTATGCTGTACCTGCTAGCCTGGGGGTTGCCAGAATGTCCCCTAGGTGCTAGCCTTCCCTTCCACATTGGGGAAAGATGTGGACCTGCACCTTGATGACTTCAATCCAGCTGTGAGAGAGCTGATCGTACCTCAGTTGTGAGAGGACTGAAGATTTCAGGAGCCTTGATACCGGAGATTCTACCATGAGGAGACTGAGTGAGTACTCTTGTACCCCCCGGTGCAAGAATGAAAGAGAACTTGCTTAATTGGGGCTGCCTATGCTCAAGTGACTGTGCCATATGAGATTGCTCCTTGGTCTGCTCCCTATATCTGCTGCGCCTAACCTTAGCCCAGTGCGGCTGGACCCCTCTTGAACCTTTTTTGCTAATTGTGACAGTCCAGTTGGTCTGCACCTTGCATCTGCTGTGCCTGTCTTGCCCAGCGCAGGTGGACCTGACTTTTCTGGGGGCCCAAGTGAGCCCAGAACATAGTATAGATGTGCTGATATGTGATGTCTGCTATGGAGCCTACAGGACTGGAAAGGGAGCACTCAGTAAAGGGGCTCATCCTGACTTTGCCTGGGAGGTCCAGTGTTGTCTAACAAATCCGGTCAAGATGTCCAGTGGAGCTGCAATCTACAGCCATGTACCATGAATAGGACTGAGACCCCAAGTCTACCAATTTTGACTATTGTAACCTGGAAATGACTGTTCTATGCAAGCATGACCAGGGTGGCCATCCTGGCCCCCAGTTGAAGGCATTATCCCCTTCATTAAATGTACCAGATGTGTCCAAAATGTAAATGTACTGAATGTGCCAAAACATATACATGTGATGGGTGTTCAGGAATGATATTTGACTTCCAAACCTGGTGTGACTGACTGGTTGCATCTAAGCAATGTTTTTGACTGCAACATGCAGGGCAATCCCTGCACACCCCAAAGGGTCTGAAAATCATTTCTTTGTCTAATTGCTTCCAAGTCAAGTACTAATTCTCTTTTAAATCAAGCCGGCCAATGTACAGCTACAACTTCCACCAGGCCTGCACCATGTTCAAGAACTTTAAAGTACTAGGTACCCAGGGTAATTGTGTGGGATTGCGGGGTCTCATACCAAAAGCTTGGGGAACTAGTACCAGTTGTGGGTAAATGATAACGTGTTCCATCTGATTCAAGGCAGCTTAGATAACCTGGGCTCTGGAGATCATCTGTTGGTGTAATGTAATTGCTTTTTTAATTTACTCACAGGTATCTACCCAGCTGGAGAGTTTTCACCAGCACCAAAATCCAAACAAACCCAATCAAATGTAAATCTTTTAAGTATTAATACTCATACTGCATAACCTCTATTCCTTGTGTTTCCCCATTCCTAATACCTATGCCCCCTAAATAAATATTGTTTTTGCAAATGATGGTGTCCTGAGCATATTATTAGAGAGAGTCTTTAAAATGTCTGAACTGTGGGGAAATGTCTTTTGAGTCATGTGTTGGGGTGGCTAATGGTTGTAGTGGGTGGTATGACATCCCAGGGGGTTGTACCAGGTAACAGCTAGCCCACTTAAAAGTTAAACTCTGAGTGGAGGCACTGTGTCACTTGTTCTATCTTGGAAAAAAACAGTCTAATGTAAAATTTGGGAACCCAGGCCCCTCAACCTTGTTGTGGCCAGGCAAGGCAGGGGTAGTAACTCTAGGGGTAGTGCCACTTAGTGGTTACATACATAAATTAGAACTACAATCAAGGTCACATTCGCTGTTGTGAGAGCCAGTGTATAAGCCATTTATTTGTTTGTTTTTGATGGGTTGTAGTTAGTGTTCAGGGAAAACAGTGTTTCATTTTACTTCTGGGGTCAGAAGATGTAATGGTCGTGGGTTCTAGCTCCACACCAGGCACTTGGGGTAAACACATAACTGAAACTGTAGTGCAGTACAAGGAGGTACTGCACTGGTGAGGTGCCATCAATAGGATGAGACGTTCAACTGAGATCCCTTCTGACCATCTCTGGTCATTGTCCAGGTAGAAATAAAAGGTCCCATGGCAGTTATCAGAGAAGAGTAGGGGAGTTTCTCTGGTGTTATCATGGGCAACATACCCCCTGTCAGTATAACAGATCTATGCAACCCATCCCCCAGTACGCACCTGAGAACAAGATATAATAGCTTAGTGTACCTTTCCTAGTCAAAACATTTCAAATAAAATATGTAAATAAATGATGCTGTATAATAGAAAATGTATAAATAATCACTTTTCTTCATTTTAGAGACCACAAGAAGAGAAATACCCCGTAGGACCATGGCTTTTAGCACTTTTTGTCTTTGTTGTCTGTGGATCAGGTAAGAACTATATCGCCATGAACACACCAGAGTATAAGAAAGGTTTCCTTTCCTAACAGTAACAATAGATCTTGGAGAGGATCTCTACTGTAGAGCCACTCAAATTGGGTTATACACAGAAACAAAGGGGGTTGGTTATACATGGAAACAAAGGGCCGGTTATACATAGAAATAAAGGGCTGGTTATACATAGAAACAAAGGGCTGGATTTTCTAACGGATGAAATTACTGCAAGCCCCGGATGCGCAGAAGGTATGGCGCAGCGGGCTTGCAGCAATCTAGTGGGATTTTCTGTCTCTCATGACAAAGTGATGCTCACTAGACCATCTTGTTGTGGTCTAACTTGTGTCAACACTGATGACCCTTTACAGCTTGTGGCTGAAGTTTGCTGCAAGCTGCCATAAACCGGGTTAGTTCCCGTAAATGTGTCCGAGATTATATGATTGTGTGCAGTTGTGACAATTGGCAGCAGTGCAGGGGTTAGATGCTGGGCTTGACACAAGCCCTGCCACCCTGAGGTCTTCACTCATAATCCAGAGGTCTCTTTCCTGTCTAGTGACTGTTAGTGCTGTGCCCCCCCATCCTACAGTCAGCGCCAAGGTTTCTGTGCCCTAGGTGCATTATTTTGTATATTTTGGCATTAAACCTCAACTGCCATGTCCTCAGCAATTCCTCAAGTTTCCAAAGATTGCGTTGCATTTTTTCTACCTCCCTTCTGCAGATTTGGGTAACATCTGCAAAAAGGGATGCCTTCCCTTCCAGTTCTTCTGCAATGTCCCCTATGAGGATATTGAAGAGGACTGGTCCTAGTACTGAGTCATGTGGTACCCCAGTGGTCACACTCCCCTCCTTAAAATGAGTGCTGCTAACCAGCACCCTCTGTCTCCTGTCCTTTAACCAGTTTCCAACTAAGTTTACCTCTTTGGGTCACACTTCTGGGTTGGTAAACGTCCTTTTCAGTCTCCTATGTGGCACTGTGTCGAAGGCCTTGCTAAAGTCCAGATATGACATTTACACTGCCCTCCCATGATCAATTTTCTTGGTTACCCAGTGTAAGAGCTCTATTAGATTCGCTTGGCATAACCAGAATAATAATAAACTGTTGGCATCAGGATCCTGTGGGAAAAAGTTACACAGCTCGGGCCATCCATTTCAGTTCTTGGCAGCAGTAAATAGAGTTCAGAAACATTTACTGACCAAACAGGAATATGCATCATACTATGATGCACCAAGAATCCTCCTGCAGCCCGTCACAACTGGACAGGCAAGGGAGTAGCAAAATCGTGCAGGCTGACTAATAAGAGGGGAAATCAGAAAGCAGACTGTAAAGTGATCCTGAAAGGAAACCTCAGTACTCCTCTGCTGAAGAGGATGAAGAGAGGGTGTTGTGTGACTCTATGGAGAATACTCTGTCAAAGGCATGCTGTTATTGGTTAGTAACACAACTGTCTTCTTTGAAGACATTACCTCCACAGAGCCACACACATTGGATGAGTACACAGCAGTACCATACCAATAGGGTCGCGTGGAAATGAGGACCATGCACTCTAGGACAGCAGACCTTGCAACACAGCCAAATGAAACCCAATCCTACTACATGAGACTAAATCCAGTTTGTAATAGAAACATAGACATAGAAAGATAGACTTTGATGGCAGATAAGGACCGCTTGACCCACCCAGTCTGCCCATCTCCCTACCTATTGGATAAGCTGCAGATTCTAGTTAACCAACAGCCTACTTCCTCCTACCCCCCACTATAATTGTCTTATGTCTGTCCCATGCATTCTTGAATTCCCCCCACTGTTTTTGACCCCATGACCTCTTCAGGGAGGCCATTCCGTGCGTCCATCACCCTCTCTGTGAAAAAATACTTTTCTCACGTTACCCCTGAGCCGTCTCCCCTCTGTCTTCAAATTGTACCCCCTTGTTCTTACACATCTCTTTTTCTGAAAGATGCTACCTTCTTGGACTTTGTTGATTCACAAAATCACAGAAATGTGACAGCAGAAAAGGACCATACCGGCCCATCTAGTCTGCCCCTATATCCCCCCCTTCCCCCCCTCCTCCTTTACTGGCTCCTATCTTTCCCCCTCCTCCCAACCCAATGTGTCTGTCCCATGCCCTCTTGAATCCTCCTGCCGTTTCAGATCTCACCACCTCCTCAGGTAGCCTGTTCCAGGCCTCCACCACCCTCTCTGTGAAGAACTTCCCCCTCACATTGCCTCTGTATTTCCCTCCTTCCAATCTGAGGCTATGCCCCCTTGTTAGAGCTCCCTCCTTCCTTCTGAACAAGCTCCCCTCCTTCACCTTATTTATCCCCTTTATATACTTAAAAGTTTCAATCATGTTCCCCCTCTTCCTTCTAGTCTCTAGTGGGTATAGATTCATCTCCCTCCACCTCCCTTGAGGTACTTGAACGTTTCTATCATGTCCCCCCCTCTCTCTCCTTTCTTAGAGGGTATACATGTTAAACTTCATTAGTCTCTCTTCGTATGGTTTCTGGTGCAGACCCTGTACCATTTTAGTTGCCCTCCTCTGGACTGCCTCCATCCTCTCTATGTCCTTGCGGAGATGGGGTCTCCAGAACTGTACACAGTACTGAGTACTTAGTAATACTTTGTAAATGTATGGTGTTTACTCCAGGTGCTAGCATTACAAATCTTGACCACAAAGACTGACTGAAAAAATGCCACAGCAGCAGCCATGACCCTGTGCTGTGCCCAGATACCCTAATCAGCAGTTCCTTGTCAGGTTTGCAGTATCGGAGTCTAACACAGCGAGAGATCCATCCAGAAATGCACTGTTTGTAAACATGTTTTCCCAGTGATTTAGGGCCAACTTAAACAGCCAGGAAGACCGCCTAATATCCTTGGTATAATCCAGGTAAAAACCAAGCACCTGGCAAACATCCAGAGAATGCACAAGCCCATCCCTTGTGTTCCCAGGATTCAGAACAGTCACCAGTAGGTTGGTTTAAAGTAAGTCATTAGAATAAACTGGTTTAAATTAAAGTAAACTAAGAGAACTCCTTCAGCAGAAACTTAAGATGGTAGGACCACACAATCCTTATGAAAGGTCAGGTAAGGTGGGTCCACCAGCGCAGCCTGTAATTCAGAAACCTTTCTAGCAGAGGTGAGAACTGCCAAGCACGCTGTTGTCCACAGAAGGAATTTGAAGTAGCATACGATAGGATGGCATGAAAGGAGCTGCGATCAGAGCTTCAAGAACCAGATTAAGGTCCCAGGCTAGCACCAGTGTGCAAAATGGAATACTGTAAGTATCGAGGATGTCCTGTAGGTATCTTTAAGAGACTTCCAGCTGATCAGTAGTCTTCTCACCAGTGAGAGCATGAAAAGCCAAAATCGATGATCAATGCACCGCACTTGCAGCCCTGAATGGGAAAGGTAGAGTCCAGTACCCACTGGACTAGATTGTGAAACATGATGAAGGACCTGGACAGACACCATATACTGAACCATTTCCACTTATAGGAGAGAGTGTGTGTGTGCATGTCTAGTGGAAGGTTTTCTGGATGTCAGGAGGATGAACGAGACCTTCAGAGAAAGAGATCAGATGTAGCAACCTCAACACCTCAGGAACCATGCATGGAGCTGCAGTTACAAAAGATCCTAGTGCAGCAGTCGTTTCTTATACTGGGACAGCAGACTTGAGCTGAGGGCAACTGAAACATGGGCTCCACAGCTGGTTACCACACAGCACAGGAAACTAGCTTTGTCTGGGCCAAAGAAGGGCCACCAGATTCATGGTGGCTGTCTCATCTGTAACTTGATCAGTATCCTTTGGAGCAGCATAAGTGGAGGAAAGGCATTCAGGGGGCCTTGCTCTCCAACAGGGACAATGCATCTTACATAGCTGCATAGTTACATAGAGGATAATGTATGGTCTTTGGTTAATAATCATCCTGTAAACACTTCGAGAGGTTGCCATGACATCATTGTAAACCTCGAGAGCATAGCTCGAGAGGTTTTCAGAAGTCATGGCAACCTCGAGAAGTGTTTACAGTGTGGTTATTAACCAAGGACCATACATTATATTTTATAGTGTATGGGCTACCAAGATTGTGTAATCACAGATTGAATTACTTTTCTGAGTAATTCTTACCTTAAGCAGTTATAAATCATGCAGGAAGATTTGTCAACAGATCAACAGATAAAATGGCAACATTTTTAAACAACACATTGTGCAGTAATCTGGTTGGTTGGCACTGAACACGGGACTGGATGAAATGCATTATGGGTAACGTCATCATGTAGCCACCATGGCTACTAGTCAGCCCCATTACATGCAGCAGATTGTGGCCTGAGTGGACTGTTCCTCGGCAAAGGTAACTGGGAGGAAAAAAGGAAATGGAATTTCAGCTTCAGATGCTTTCAGCTACTAGTGATTGCCGTTCTCAAAACAGAACATTGAATGTTGTGAGCATTTCATTTTGTTATACCATTGATATGATATTCTCAAGAAGGGTTAACAACAGTGATGTCATATCAATGGCATAACAAGGTTGTAATCTGCTTGATTTCAGTTAGTAATAAGGGCTCCCCATATTATATAGTAGTTGTCGGCAGAAAAGGACCTCCTGGTCCATCCAGTCTGCCCTGTTTTCAGATCTCCTATTTCTTTAGTTAGGTCCTGCTAGATCTGTTTGACTTGTTCTGCATCTCACCAAAAAACTGCAGACCCTGGAGCCAGCAGGCAGAAAAGTATATGCTTTGCTTTATGTGAGGATGTGAAAAAGATCAAATTCCAGCTGACCCCACTGCAGGAATATTAATTTCATTATGTCTGCTCAAAGTTTTGACTTTTGACCATGCCAAGGAGCAGCTGATGGTGTCAGTGAGCACATTCAGTAACTCTGTCAAGTATATTGCTGACACCTGTGCACTGAGCTCCATGGCCCACTCCCATACTCTGATCGCTTCCCTACAAAAAGGGGCCGAGAGTGTGTCCCCCATTCAGGTAGAACACAACACACTGAACTAGCAAGAGACTGATTCTGAACAGCTGAATAATGTTCTGAAACCCATACAACACCACCCTCACTTCTAGGACATTGATGTGGAGATCCCCTTCTACCAAGGACTAGACACCCTGAGCCTGAAGGGATCCAAAATGAGCACCCAGTTCGAGGTTGGATGCATCTGTTGTCAGGTCCATACCAGTGATACAACAAAAATGGATGCCACCATGGAACCAGCAGGCAGAGCATCATCCTGTCTGATACTTGCCCACTTCAAACCCCAGGAGTCCCTCACTGTGCTTAACAAATGCAGCAGCGTGACAGGTCTTGCTGCCCTGGAGCGCATGGAAGGTATGTAAATAATGGAATCTGAGACGCTGTTCAAACTCTGACCACAAGGTGGTGTTGCACTCTGCTGCTCAACAGCAGATCTGTTTCTCCGCCTGAGCAAGCAAGTTGCCCCAAGATTTCTCTCTCCTGCTTCATTATGGCCTTTCTCTTTTATCTTCCAGAAAATCAAGTAAACACTTTATCTTTTCATTTCATGTGCTCTGCTGCTCTTAATTAGTTTAGCCAAGTGAGTTTTTTAGGTGTGTTTGATTTTCTCTGGTTCCCTTGTGGTTCCCAGGAGCTGGAGAACTTCTCGGATTTTCTCCGGCTTTAGCAGTTCATTTAAACAGCAGTTTTTAATTTTATTCTTTTTTCTACCATTAGTTTTTTTATTGTCTGCAAGTTTTTGGTAATGGTGACTCAATTCTTGATATCTCGTAACCTAGTCGTTTGTTTTTCTTACTGGCCATTTCTGACTAAATAAAAAAAAAAACAGCGCTTTAGCCCTGTTCATTAGCGGTCCTGCAGTTTTGAAAGATCAGACCACATTTGTTTATTTTTTCTTTTCTGTGAACAGTTTTTTCTGGGTCTGTCTGTGTATTGGCATGTCAGACTGACACAAAAAGAAAACAGGACCTGCTGGCTTTAAAAATTGTGTGAGGTGTCTTCAACTTATGGCGAAGGCGATTGCCACAAGTTGTGCTTACTGTGCCTAGGTCCACAACATAATTTATCTGATTGTGAGTTTTGCAATAGGTTTTGCCCAAAAACTATTAAAAAGACGGCAAAGAAGTTGGAAATTATTATGGCTTCTCAGTCTGCCTCTGTATTGCCAAAGTTTATTGAAGAGGGTCCTTCCTCTCATAGCAAGCATAAGGAAAGCCCCCCCCCCAAGATTCTTCTGACTCTAAGGTTTCTGAAAAAGGAAACTCTGATATGCCAAAACTTAAAATATCATCTGAACAGATTCCAGAATTGGTTTCATCAAAATAGAAGCAAAAAGGAAAACATGTTGCTGCCCCTCCTGCTTAACTCATTGCCTCCACAGGCTCACTCTGAGCAGGGCCAGATTAATGGATGTGGGGGCCCTACTCCAAGTCATATTTTGGGACCAGGGTGGGGGGGGGCCCTAAATGCCAGCATCCCACTCCTGCTGCACCAGGCTCGCAGAAACCTTGTAAATGCCAGCAATTCATCAATTTAACAATTGACCTCTAATTTAGAGGAGAAGCTACATAGAATCCTTTCAGAGCAATGTGGTTTTGCTCCCAGATTTCTGATAAATGATTCGTCACATAATTCAAATTCAAGCAGTGAATATAGTTGGTAGCCCCCCCCCCATGGTTATAGAATCTTGCAGCCCCCTGAGCCCAGGCTAGTAGCAGTGGCAAGCAAGCCTCACCCCACGGAAATGCAATTATTTTCTTGTCTCTGTTTTTTTAGTCATTTTTTGCTTCAATTCAATTAACTGCTGTTAAGAGTTCCCTTCCCGCTGTTTCCAATCCAACCAAATCATCCACTAAATCCCAAAATCATTGAAGTGAAGACTAAATAAGAAAGTCAACATGACAGTGTTGGCACTTAGCACGCAGGAAGTAACAACATACCTGGAGATGTGGCCTGCCCTGACAGACTGGTCAGTCATCGGACTTGGCCCGGGACTCCTTACAGGACCAGAGGCCTAGCAGCAGCACTAACTGACTGACTACAGTCACCAGCACTCGATGAGCACACGCCATCTCTCCAGCTCTCGAAGTCAGAGTCGTCATTGACATCCGACGAAAAGAAGTGTTGGACGGTGGCAAATCAGATGACTCCGGCCAGCCAGCTCTCTCTACTAGTAGTCTGTAGTCTTCTTCGATCGAGAGCGAGACTATCTCCGACTGACCATTATCCACTCATCCTTCTCCGTCCTTGACTCCCCATTGCCCGGCCACACACCCTGACACCACTCACATGCATGCAGATTCCCGCTCCCCAGTAGCCACACCTCCAGGAGGACCTCTGAGACATGGTTGGCTGTAGTGGTGGGGTCAGCGTGTACTGATTGTGGACTACTCTGTGCTGTGCTGTGCAGCTCACCCTGCCCCCCCCCCCCCGAGAGGTGGAGCTGGAGAGACTGAGAGACTCGCTCAGAGCGGGGGGGGCCCGACTTGGGGGGGGGCTGCTTTTCTTTTTTGTCAATGCTGTGAATGTGGTGATCCCACAGCCACTCAACAGTACAGCAAGGATGGCCGGTCTGAGGTCAGCAGCTGTGGTCTGCCGGGTAGGGAAAAAGGAAATAAATTAAGTTAAATTAAACAGTAAGGGGCCCCTGCTGAAGCACGGGGCCCTACGCCATGGCGTAATCTGCATACAGGTTAATCCAGCCATGACTGTGAGATTACACCACTTGCCTCCTGAATCTCCTGTATACTTTTAACAGTGAATCCTGGGCCTTTCTAAGCAAAATCAAGCCATAGTCAGTATGTCACAAACAACTGCTAATAGCTCAATAACTGTACATGCTAGACACAAAGTATGAGTGGCAGAGTTATTCAGCACAAAATTGCCTTTCCAATGGTGGCATGCATGTAATAATAAGTCATTTTGTTTTTTTTCTATGCTGGTCAAAAGAGCAAACTAAATATTTTTTTCACTAAAAAGGGCAACATAAGCCATTTTTTGTTGGAAAATATGTAAAATATCAACACCAAATTAAGCATACAGATATTATATGGTGTTTTAATATTATGTTTGTTAAAAAAAAGAAATCTTTTTACTATAAAACATAATTTTTCCCCCATTTTAGTCAAGGTGCTTTGGTGAGATTTGAGGGATGAATCTCAGCCACACACACCATATCATAAACAAATACATATAACTCCAAAAGTATACATGATACACACAAAGTATCAGCATGAAAGTTGATGAGCACAAAAATGCCTTTCCAATGGTGCTATGCAACCAGTTGTAATCAATACGGTTTTTATTTTATACCTGCTGAAGTGCCAAAAAAGTGAATTTTATTCAAGCTGCTTAAGTGAATCTTGATGGAAAATATGTCAGCCATACACACCATACCATAAACAAATATGTGAATAACTCCTAAAGTATACATGATATGCACAAAATATCAGTGGCAAAGTTGTTCAGCACAAAATTACCTTCCCAATGGTGGTATGCAAATAATAATATGTAATTTAGTTGTTTTTTTTAAGCTGGTTGAAACAGCAAAAAAAAATATTTTTTTCACTAAAACAGGCAACATAAGCCATACACACCATACCGTAAACAAATGCAAATAACTCCTAAAGTATACATGACATGCACAAAATATCACTGACAAAGTTGTTCAGCATAAAATTACCTTTCCAATGATGCTATGCAGTCAAATATATATTATATTCTGTTACACTATATATTAAAATATATGAGTGGCTTCTCCAGATGTTGCAAGGGCACACTGGGAGTCAGTAGCCGACTTCTGCAGACGTCCTCAGGACACACCAGTGTATTTTACTGACAACTACAGGCGTCTGCTAGGAGACAATGAGTTAAGAAGCAAAGGAGCCATCTGTGGACACAATAAAAATTCCCCCTGTAAAGGACAGGACCAAACCTTGGCAATTTATTTAAGGCTTTTCAAGCTATGAGTTCCCTTATGAACATGTCCCTTCAAGCTTCTGTTCCTCTCTCGGTTCCCGAGATCCAGGGAACCAAGTTTTTCCATGATGAGGAGGAGGATGAAGGGGAGTCCACTGAACCCGAAGATTCCCCTTAACAGGAATTTGGTTCCCCTGCTCATGGGCTGGAGGACTTTTCTTCCCAGTATGCCTTTGTGAGGCAAATGGTAAACACTCTCGACCTCTACACCCAGGAAACTGAGGAGCATGAAGAACAGGCTGAATTTTTCCAAGTAATCGGGTTACCTCACACTAAGAGGTTGCTTTTACCTGTCCACAAATCTCTTAGAAAAACAACCTTTAAAGTGTTGCAGAACCCTGCTTCTACCCCTGGGATTGACAAGAAAGTTGAGATGAAGTATCAGCTGGACAGACGTGATGCTGAGTATCTCTGTGTGCACCCAGATCATGAAGGTGTAGTCCAGGCAGCTGCCTGTGACAAAGCTAAGGTTCCCCTCACTACCTAGCCTCTAGAAAAAAACTCTAAGAAGCTGGATAGTATGGGGAAGAAAGTGTATACGTCTGCTTCTTTTCTGTTGAGGCAGGCTACATGCATAGCTTACACTGCTCAGTACTAGAAAGCCCTCTGGAACTCCATATTGGTCATGAGTGAGAAGGCCTTGGGTGACCTAGTGCAAGATTTGGTGGATTTGGACAAAACTGCCCTCAGTGCTACCAAATACCTGTTCCACATGGTAGTGGATGCCAGTGACACTGCCTCTAGGGTTATGGCCCATGCTGTTTCCTTAAGAAGATTCACTTAGCTAAGGACCACTAACCTGTCCCAGGAAACCCAGGTAAAAGCCATGGATTTCATATGTGAAAACAATTCCCTTTTTGGTGACAAGACAGAGGCTTATATGATAAAGGTGGATGAGTACAAAACCACCTACTAAAGCAACACCCAGAAAGAAAAGGCCTCCACTTCCTACAGATCTAGGGAAGGGGAAGTAGGGGTAGAGAGTATTTTTCTAATGCTTTCTTTCCCATGCCCATGCTCTATGATTACTCTGAGATGAGAGGTTACTTTAGGGGCAAGGGCAGATGAGCTTCCAAACAGTCTGATCTGACTCCAGCATCTGAGGCTGAGCCCAAACAGAACCTCTGACGGGTCTGCCCAGGTTGCCTGCCCATTGCCAATGGGAAGAAGGCCGCTTCACTTCTTCCATGAATGGAAAAACATCACCACAGATGAGTGGGTTCCAGAAGTGTTGAGCCAGGGGCTCACACTGCAGTTCAAAAGATTCCCTAGAATAAAGGTTCACAGGAACTTCAAACTTCCAACAGAAAGCATTCTGCTGGAGTTAGAGGTCTAAAAGTTGCTGCAGGCAAATACAGCAGAAAGAGTCCCTCCATTCCAGTGGGGAAAGAGTCTCTACTCAAGGTATCTCCTCATTCACAAAAAATTGGGGAGTGGTGACCCATTTTGGATCTCAGGTTTCTGAAAACACCTAAAAAAGGAAAAGTTCAAAATGATCATCCTGTCCACAGTGATACCATCCCTGCAGCAGGGAGACTGGATGGGATCCCTGGACCTGAAGGATGCATATTTCCACATTCCAGTCAGGACCAGTCACAGGAGGTACTTAAGGTTCAGGCTACCTTCTTGTCATTACCAGTTCACAGTCCTTCCTTTCAGTGTCTCATCTGCTCCCAGGGTGTTCACAAAGTGCTTAGCTGTAGTGGTAGCACATATCAGGAGACAAGGAGTGATGGTCTTTCCTTACTTGGATGACTGGCTGGTTGAATGGACATCACACAGGCAAGTCAAGAATTCTCTCCAGCTAACCCAGAGTACCTTGGAGACACTGCATTTTCTCATAAATACCCAAAAGTCTCAGACAGAAGCAGTCCAGGTGCTGGAGTTCATAGGAGCAGTGCTAGATGCCCTCCAGGGCAAGGCATTCCTACCACAAGAGAGAATGGAAAGCCTTCTAAACTTGGTAAACACCTTCACCCAGGGTCAGCCCGGGTCAGCAAGGCATTTCCTCCCGGTCCTAGGTCATATGGCCGGCACTACAGCTGTGGTATCAGGTGCCATATTTCAAATGAGGGATGTCCAGTATCAGTTAAGGGCCCATTGGTCCCAAAAGCCACACCCCCTGTCAGAGCTGGTGCCTGTAACAAAAACTTTGTTACAGGCTCTGGACTGGTGGCAAGAAAGGGACAACCTCAAGCAGGGAACAGATGCTTCCCTTCTAGGTGGGGGGGCTCACTTGGGTGACTAACGGTGAGCAGAGTGTAGTCCCCATGGGAATCCAGGGAGCATATAAACCTCCTGGAGCTAAGGGCAGTTTTTCTCACCCGTCAGGCCGTTGCTCCTCAAGTAAAAGGTCAGTCAGTCCTAATCAGAACAGACAGCACTACCACCATGTACTACATCAACAAGCAGGGAGGCACAATATCCTCTAACTTGTGCACAGAAGCAATGTAGATCTGGTATCTGGCTTATTCCATGGAAGTACAGCTTTCAGCAAAGACGCTCGCACCTGAGGTAAGCATTTAAATGCTTGTTGCTTATCATCTGGGTGCCTAGACCTACTCTAAACCACTGCTTTTTTATTATTTCTGTGCTGCCTGTGAGCTAGGGACTGACCTGTGTGCCAGCCAAAAGCTGGGAGACAGGCTCCGGTCCCATACTTGCTGAGTGACACATAAAGGGATTCCTAATTGCATTTTTTTTAAGTTAACTGGCTGTTCATTTGCAGCCCCTGTTAGGGCTGTGGACGAAGCATTGTTGCACAAACTAAAAGGGGAAGTAGCTTTTCAGACTGCAAACTTTAATTTTGGGTGCTAGGAGTGGGATGCCCGAAATTGGTCACGTGCTGGGACTTCTGGGTCCCGACTATGATAAAAGACATGAGCAGACCAAGCGACAGTGAGCATGCAGATTTGCGTGCATCTTGCATGCGTGTCTGGCATGAACCACGGAACCAAAACCAGGCCATACACGAATAAATAATCGGTAGGTGTTTACTCTGTTATAGTTAGATAGTCTCTTGTGCTTAAAAGAAAAAAAATGTGGATAACAATATGCTAAACTCTCATCGCTTATGTTACACACAGGACAGTGTTTGATGGTCTATGTTCTTTGTAAACCTGTGCTTTTATTATACCAAATATTGATGGGTGTTCTCAAACACCTGATTGTCTTAATTGTTTGGAGTTAAGCTCACTGAAAAATGAAATTTATAGATTATCCTCAGAATTACAGTCTATTAAAGAGTTAAGAGCCTTAGAATGTTAAATGGATAATATGGTGCGTAGACTTCAGTTACCTGTCCCTAATGAAGTAGCTACAACCCAAATTGAACCAATAGTTACTGATAGCAGAAATTGTTCTGTATTAACACCTTTGACTGACCCTACTATCATTGAAACTGAAATCAATCAAAATGTAATACCACATGATCATTTTGAACAAGTTATTCACCCTATTATTTCCTCCAATAAGCGTCCTAGGGAAGGAAATATTGATGCTGATGATGGTTAGGTTGTTATACCCAAAAAAAAAATTTGAAAAAAGGGAGAAGAGCAGTAGGTATTCCAAATAATGACTTACAACAGTTATCTGGAATAGAAATTAGAAATAGATTTAGTGCATTGTTGCCACCCCCTCCTGTTGTTGGTATTGCTGATGAGGGCTTTGACCCTGCCCTACCTACTTTGATTACTGGGGACTCCATTATAAAATATGTTAGTAATATGCTCCAAGCTAATAACTTGAAAATACATTGTTTCCCAGGAGCAAAAATAAAAGATGTTGCTGATAAGATGGATGACCTAATCTTACAACCTTCAAACAGTATTTTTCATGTAGGGACAAACAATGTTGGATATGATCATGAAAAATAATTTGTTTAGACATTATTGAACTTGGAAAGTACACTGCATCTAAGAATTGTAAAGTTTTTATTTCAAATAATCTACCTGTCCCACTTGCAAAATTGGAGAAAAATCACACCATTGAACGTATTAACGCTAGATTGTATAACTGGTGTAGGAAGGAACATTTTCAGTTTATAAACTGTTGGGAGGTTTTTGTTAATAATAAAAACTTGTTTGCAAAAGATGGACTACATCTGAATAAAAATGGTATGAGCAAACTATGTAGCCATTTTCATTGTTCAGTAAAGTCTTTGCATTTAAACCATTGGGGGGTGCAATGAAAAAATTAATCAACACAGTTGCAGAAGTAAGAATATTGCTGAATTAGATTTTCAGTTGTTTAATGCACAAAGTTTAGTTTCAAAGTTTGATGAGTTAGTTATTAGGGTAGTATCTAAAAGACCAGATGTTGTAGGTGTAACCCCCTTGTTACCCGGGGTTACTAGAATCCCAGTAAGACCTAGTGGTAGGCAGGGAAGGCAGCTTGTGAAACTCCAGTTAAATGGGTTTCACACTGTCTCACTCTGTTCTCAGTCTCAGCTGAGACTGAGGGATGACATCAACACTAGAACTTTCGCAGCTGCATAAGCCACATTGGAATCTGCAGCAGAGGGAGTTAGAACGTTGGGAGTTTTCAAAGGTAGTAGTCAGTGTCCAGTTTTTTTTTAGTAAGCGAAGGTGTGCTCAAGTGGTGGAGACCGCTGTTCGGGTCTCAGTGCCCCTCCCTCCGGGGATGTAAAGATCCCCATGCAGATTCCTGGGGCATTCCCCTTAATTCTGCCAAGAGGAAGAAAAGCTGCCAGTTCAGTTCAGCATTTATTTTGAAGGTTGGAAGATTTGTGAGTCGCCTGTGGGGCACCTGCAACTAAAGGGTGAGTGTCTGCTCTGACTAAGAGGGCAAAATGTTTTCTTCACCCTGGGACATGTGTGGAAATCTAGGAATTGAGCTACATTTTGGGAAGCTATATAGGACTGGGCCAAACAAGTAAACTAGTGTCAAATGCTAGAGTGCTGTGTGATTCAAGTAATATGTAGAGGAGATACACCCAGATCATCTACCCTTTAATCTACATTCAGAAGTTGTGAAAAAGGAATGGTTCAGTTTTCCCAGGGAAATGGCCGGGTATGGGCTGTGGGAGCTGGAGGTGGGCAAACTCCCCATCTTTAGTAACCAGGTCCACCTCTACGGATTTCTGCTGTGGTTGCTACTTTGCCTCATGCACTTGGCCAGTGATGGGGGAAGTACCCAGACGTGGGGTTGCAAAAGGGAAAATCTCTCTAGGAGTCATGGACTCTTAAGTGGTGTGGGGAGCCACAACAAATAGGAAAAATTCTCTTTGTGAGATGGGAGTCATAACAAGTAAGGAAGAATTCTCTCTAGGAGTCGCAGACTCTAAGTGGTGTGGGGAGCCACAACAAGCGAGGAAAAATTCTCTCTATGAGTCGCCGACTCTAAAGTGGTGTGGGGAGCCACGACAGGATAATTGGTTCATTCTTCCAATGGACCGTGGGGAGAACCCAAGTGTGTACTAGTCGGGCTGTGTACCCAAAGCGCGTGCAAGTCCGGGCTGTGTGCCTGGTGGGTCCAGAGCCTGAAGGCTGAAAATGGTGATAAAGTGTTCTGTAGTCTCTGATCTGCATTACCAGGAAATGTAGCCCCATGGGGGTCCATCTATGCTTTGTTTTGTTCAGCTAGTATGTGAATAAAAGCCACACTGAAGAATCCCATTCCTGGTTCTGGGCATTACAGTTATTGCTTCCTGTGTTCGGATTTACTTGGGTGCCACTGTGCAGAGTAGCCAAACCTAGGTCCCCGTGTGCCGAGTAATCTCATCCTCCCCGAACCCAGGTCCCCATCAGGTACTGCTGTCAGCTTCAACAGCATGCCACCTGTCATTTTGGTAAAAAGGCAGGGGTGAGGGGTTACAAAAATGAAGGCACCGCTTTGGATTTTGTTCTGGGAGGAAGGTGCTTGGGCAAGGGGGCTAGCGTTTTGGCTGTCTGGCAGTGGGTAGCCCAAAATGCTGAAGCAATTTCCCTAGTGTGTGTTGCTGTGTGCTGTGAATCTTGTGCTGCTGTTTAAAATTGCCAACTGTTTACCAAGGAGCAGTAAAGCCAAAGAGTGTGCCCTTGTCCTGCATCAGAATTGTTTACAGCGTTTTTGCCTGCTTTAAAAATGAACTGTGGTAAATAAAAGTGTGGAAGACTAGGAGTAGAAACAGGAAAATTGTGCCCTGGACGTTTGAAATGCTTTTAAAATGAACTGTTGTGAAGAAAAGTGTGGAAGACTAGGGGTAGCAACAGGAAAATTATGCCCTGGATGTTTGAAATGCTTTTAAAATTAACTGTTGTGAAGGAAAGTGTGGAAGACTAGGGGTAGCAAAAGGAAAATTATGCCCTGGACGTTGGAAATGCTTTCTGAGTGAATTGAGAGACTGCAGAGTAAATAGCTATGTTATATGGCTGAAATAGGCTCCCGCCGTGGAGTCAGTTGGAAAAGAAAAAAAAAAGTTGCATTCTGCAGTTTAAATTTGCCTGCTCGACGATCGCTGTGAGGAGAAGAGCCCTCGCGAGGAAGAAGAGGCTCATTTGCATGGCGTTGTGTGGTTGGTCAGGCTGCAATCAGTCCCGCCCCTCAGCCCTGCTACATAGATACATAGATACATAGACAGTGTCGGCAGATAAGGGCCTATGGCCCACCCAGTCTGCCCATTTGAGCTTGTAAGTTCAGTTTGTTTTCCTAGAAGTCTGTTTCCCCTTACCCCTGACCTCTAGAATTCCTTTATGTCTATCCCATGCATTCTTAAATCCCGTGATTGTTTCAGCCCCCACCACTTCCTCTGGCAGGGTGTTCCACTTGTCCACCACCCGTTCTGTGAAGAAATTCTTTCTCATGTTTCCTGTGAATCGTCCCTCCTCCAACTTCATCCCATGCCCTCTAGTCCTGGAACATCTTTTTCGCTTAAACTAGTGTTTTCCTGCACCCTGTTTCTCCCTGTAAGATACTTGTATGTCTCTATCATATCCCCTCTCCCTCCTCTCCTCCAGGGAGTACATGTTCAGTTCCTTCAACCTGTCTTCATAGGACTTGTGATGCAATCCATGCACCATCTTTGTTGCCCTCCTCTGAACCTTCTCTACCCTGTCTATGTCCTTACGTAGGTATGGTCTCCAGAACTGTACACTGTACTCCAGGTGGGGCCTCACTAGTGTCTTGTATAGCGGAATTATGACCTCCTTTTCCTGCTGGTGATGCCCTGCCTATACATCCCAGCATCCTATTTGCTTTACCTGATGCCTTGTCACACTGTTTCCCTACCTTGAGGTCATCAGAGATGACAACCCCAAGATCCCTTTCCTGCTTGGTGCATGCTATATCCTCACCCCCAACTGATATATTGTGCCAGGGTTTTGTGCCCCATATGCATTATCTTGCACTTTTGCATTGAATTTCAACTGCCAAACCCTTGACCATTCTTCAAGTTTCTGCAGGTCCCTTCTCATTCTGTCTACACCCTCTGGTGTGTCTACTCTGTTACAGAGCTTTGTGTCATCAGCGAACAGTGAAATTCTGCCTTCTAGATCCTGCGCAATGTCACTGATGAAGATGTTGAATAGGACCCGGTCCCAGCACTGATCCCTGTGGTACCCCACTGGTCACTCTTCCTCTGTGGAGTGACAGCCATTTACCACCACCCTCTGTGTCCTGCCACCCAGCCAGTTACCTACCCACCACTACTGTCCTGCCCACACCCATATTCCCCAGTTTGTGTAATAGTCTTCTATGTGGCACAGTGTCAAAGGCCTTGCTGAAGTCCAGATAGGCCATGTCCACTGCCCTCCTGATCCACCTCCCTAGTCACCCAGTCAAAAATTCAATGAGGTTGGTCTGACATGACCTCCCCCTGGTGAAACCATGCTGCCTTGGGTCCTGTAGTCCATTGACAACCAGATGTTCCACCAATCTCTCCTTCAGTAGTGCTTCCATGATCTTTCCCACTACCGAGGTGAGGCTGACTGGTCTGTAGTTCCCTGCTTCCTCTTTGTTCCCACTTTTGTATAAGGGACTACATCTGCTGTCCTCCAGTCTTTGGGTACCTCCCTATTTCCAGCGATTGCTAAACAGGATAGCCAAAGGTTCAGCCACCACCTCTCTTAGTTCTTTAAGGACCCTGGGGTGCACCCCATCTGGCCCCATTGCTTTGTCAACTCTTATTACTTCCAGTTCCTTCAGGACCCTTTCTCGTGTAAAGGGACTTGTGTCCATTTCTGCACCATTCTCACCCCTTGTACTCCCTTCAGACCCATTACCCCCCTCTTCCTCAGTAAAGACTGAGCAGAAATACCTGTTCAATATGTCAGCTTTACTGTTGTCATCCTCCACGCGACTCCCATCCTCCCCTTCAGTCTCACTATCCTCCCTTTGTCTTTTCTTTTTCACTTATGTACCTGTAAAAGGTTTGTCCCTTTAACCACTGATTTTGCAATGTGTTCTTCTGTCTGAGCTTTGGCTTCCCTTACTGACTTCCCTGCCTCCCTTGTTTCTCCTGGTACTCTCCCTATCCCCTTCTGCCTGTGTCTTTTGTATTGCCTGAATGCAATCTTTTGGCTTTCACTTTCTTTGCTACCTCTTTGGAAACCATAATGGTCTCCTCTTCCTTTTCCTCTTGCTAACCTGCTTAATGCATAATTCTGTTGTTCTTATAATCCCCATTTTAAATACTGCCCACTGTTCCTCAACCCCTGATTCCTGTCCCATTCCCTTAATGCTTCTTTCAAGTATCTCCCCATTTTCCCAAAGTCTGCCCCTAAAATCCAGGATACGTGTTTTTGTGTGGTTTGGTTCTGCTCTTTCTGTGATTTCAAACCACAATGACTGGTGGTCACTGTTACCCAGGTGCTCCCCCACTGTTACCCCCATCACACTGTCCCTGTTTGTGAGCAGAAGGTCCAGTATTGCCTTCTGCCGAGTTGGTTCCATGACCATTTGCTTGAGGAAGGCACCCTGAAGGGAGTCCAGGATAAATCTGCTCCTAGTTGATGCTGCTGCTGGGATGCTCCAGTCCACGTCTGGAATATTGAAGTCTCCAACCAGTACTACCTCACCCTTGTCTGCTATCCTTTGGATGGCTAGCATCAGCTCCCTATCTGTTTCTTCCTCCTGGGCTGGTGGTCTATAGACCACACCTGTGCGGATGGCTGGCCCCATTTTCCTTTCCAGCTTAACCCACAGTATCTCTCCCCCATTTTGTTCCTCCTGGATCTCTGTGGCCCTTATGTCATTTTTCACATACAGTGCCACCCTCCTCCTTCCTGCCTCCTCTGTCTCTTCTGAATATGTTGTAGCCAGGTATGGCCATCTCCCAGTCATGGTTATCATTACACCAGGTTTCAGTGATGGCCACAATGTCCAGGTCTGACTGTACCATGACAGCCTCCAGATCTTCCATCTTGTTGCTAAGGCTCCTGCATTTGCACACATGGCTTTCCATGATTTGACCTCCTAGCCTGCTTCACTGTTCTACTCCAGCCCTTCCTTGGTTGTCATTTATCCCTGGTTCTCCTTGCTGTCTGCCCTTCTGCTGAATTTTGCCCTTTTCTGCTTATCCACCTTTGGACACTAATCTCCATCTTTTGCACACTGCTTTGCAGAGATAGCCACTCCTCTGGTTCACTGGTTCCACTGCTAGCTGTGGGGGTGAGCAAGGGGTACCCTCCTTGCTGGCCTGCCACCCCTTTTGCTAGTTTAAATGCTTGTCAATGTAATAGAACTTATCATTGAGTGCTTGGATTCCTCCAGGATGGATGCAGGCCGTCAGGCTTGAACAAACCTCCATCCCTCCAGGTGGGTCCCCAGTCACCAATGAATCCAAACTCCTTCTCACAGCACCAGTTCTTCAACCATGAGTTAAAGTTCCTGGTGCATGCACTCCTATGCTCTTCCTTGCCTCTCACAGGTAGTACTTCTAGAAAGTGACAGAAGTAGCTACTTGCTTGAGACCCCTCCCAGTTTCCTAAACTCTTCCTGAACTTCCTTTGGCTCCCCATTTGCCAAGTCATTAGTACCTAGATGGATAATGACATCCAGCTCACCTCCCGCCTTGCCTTCCCAGTGATCCCCAGTATCTTCCTTCCATCCCTCCATGCCGTGGCACCTGGTGGCACCTCACCTCCTGTCCTCCCTCCTGTGTTCCTAGCTGGATCCTCTTCGATGGAGTCCCCACCAGGATTCGCTTCCTCCTCCTCTGGGGTCCACTGCTTCCCCACTGAGGTCACCTCCTTGGCTAACCTCCACATCCTTTCCTTCCACTTCTCTGGGTACCTCTATTTGGTTGTCCACATTTGCCAGTGTGGCATATGAGTTCTTGAGGAATAGGATCTGGGATGTCTCTGCCTGACTGCTCTAACCCTCCCTGAGCCCACTGTCATCCAAGTGCTCCTCGCTCGCATCCTTTGAGGCAGCTGCATTGGACTGGGTGGTCCCTGGATAGGGGTGATGGTACTCCTGACCCAGTTTACTTCCGCTCTGAGTCTGGTTACCTCATCCCGTAGTCCAGAGAGATGCATGCAGATAGGGCAGCACCTCAGTGTCCAGAAGGTCTGCCTGAATATGGCTGCCCCACAGCCACTGCATTGCACCACTCCCCACATTATACTGCAATTCCACTACTTGTCTGCTACTGAAACTCTCTTAGTTCTCTTTTTATTAATTTACAGTACTAAAAATCCTGTAACTGATCCTCCGATTTTTTTTTTTAAGGAAAAAGAAACCAATAAATAAATAAATGAGTCAAAACACTTGTCCTGCTGAGGGTGGGCTTCTTCCCCCTTATGCCCCTCCTACTTCACACCTCTTACTATACCCTGTGTTTAGCTCCTGTCAATCAGATTTATCAGGGCATATAATTAAGTGTTGGGGGAAGGGGAAGGAGGGTGTCACTACAAGCCCACAATCTAAGTTTAAAAGAAACATACCAATTACCAGTTACTCTAAAGCACTGAATTGAATATGTTTCCTTCCTTCTCCTTCTGGCTTCTTCTGAGAAAATCAACCTCTGTTTGCTGCTTTAACTCTGACTAAGCCCCACCTCCAGTTATCACGTAGCTGAGGTCAGAGGCCAGACAATTAACACCCTTCACCCAGCTACAGGACAGTCAGACAAGCCAAGATAAAATTTGCAGCTATTAAAGACAGCACAGAATTACACCACCACTATGTTTTAAATTTTCAACAGCCCAAAAACATTTATAAGTAAAGACAACAAAGAAAGAAAGTATAGTGTCACTACAAGCCCACAATCTAAGTTTAAAAGAAAAATACCAATTACCAGTTACTCTAAAGCACTGAATTGAATATGTTTCCTTCCTTCTCCTTCTGGCTTCTTCTGAGAAAATCAACCTCTGCTTGCTGCTTTAACTCTGACTAAGCCCCACCTCCAGTTATCACGTAGCTGAGGTCAGAGGCCAGGCAATTAGCACCCTTCACCCAGCTACAGGACAGTCAGACAAGCCAGGATAAAATTTGTAGCTATTAAAGACAGCACAGAATTACACCACCACTATGTTTTAAATTTTCAACAGCCCAAAAACAATTATAAGTAAAGACAACAAAGAAAGAAAGTATAGTGTCACTACAAGCCCACAATCTAAGTTTAAAAGAAAAATACCAATTACCAGTTACTCTAAAGCACTGACTTGAATATGTTTCCTTCCTTCTCCTTCTGGCTTCTTCTGAGAAAGCTCTACAGAGACTGCCCCAGCATTCGAGAGGGAGTGAGAGTGGAGTGCGTGTACTGGCAGTGGAGGAGCGTCCCGGAGTGTTAAAAGCGTTGTAAACAGTACAGAAATAGACTTTATAGTTTAAAGTCGGGTTCAACCTGCTAATCGATCGTCCAAATTGCAAGTGTGGTGTTTAAAATGACAATCGCTAGGACTGCCCGCCCGTTTGTATACTGAGGCCTTCAAGAACTGGCTGCAGGCCGTTTTTCCCCATCGCAGCAAATTGCTACTGATAACAGTAAGTAAGCAACCAAGAAACTGCTCAAACAGTGATTTTCAGCCTATGCCATATAAAATGTGTGTGCAGCAGTGTAATTGCTTTGCAAGTAACGACTGTGTAAAGTCCTGCCAGCAAGTGCAAGTCTGTTGAGCCATTGACTGTATGCATAGTAAGTGAAATTAGCCTCAGTTTAAAGTTTGCAGCCAGAGAGAGACTGTGGGTTGTAGCAAAGTGCAGCACTAGAAATACAGGCAATCCTGTGCTAAAAACCTGAAGCTTTAAGGGACTGTGAATAAAATAAATGTTACCAGCATCTGAAAAGTCCAAGGAAAATCCTGTAAATGTGTTTAAAGCCAGATCAGAGCAAGTTGTGCAGTTTGAGTAAAAGTTATCAGTAGCTTGTGTAAATTGGGTGCGCAGTGGCTTGACCCAGATTCTAAATGTTGATGCACAGGAGTGCTGCCGCCGCCATTACAGGGTGGGGTAGTAAAGTAAACACAGCAGCAGAGGAGCCATTTTACAGCTAAAGAGTGTGTTCAATAAAGTGGGACTTTCAGTTACAGTGAACTTTTTTTTATTTTTCTGCAGTTATGGCCTCAGGACCAGCTCATTACCCAGATCATGCCTGGGTTGCAGTAACAGCAGCAGTAAATAGACTGAGAGATATTGAAAAGTGGTGCTATGGAGGGCAACTGCCTCCTCAGGGTGACGATTCCTAATTATCCAGTGCGTGTATGTCAAATATGCTTGAGTGCTGGAAGGGACGTCTTCATGATTCCTCACTGTGCTGGATGCTTACAAAAATATGGCTTGTATAAAGCGCCTCCAATTCGTTTGGCCCCCACATGGACAAAAATTCAGGAATCTGCAGTTGGCAGCACACAGCACCAGGTGGAGCCTGTGGAAGAAGGCCCCTTGGGGGAGTGTGGCACAAAGCTAGAGGGTGCAGAGTTAGAGACAGAACCTGAAGTTGAAGTTTCGGATGCTGGATCCCAGAAGGAAAGTTCGGATAAAGCATCAATAGACCCCTGGGGCCTAGCCCAAGTCTCTTAGGTGAAGATGAGATGCGGAGGCCTTTGAATGGAGGTGTCGACCTCCGTGCCTAGTGACGAGTGGATAGTCTCAGGGGTGAGAACGACTGCTCACTCCTGGGCTCAGATCCTCAGTGAAAAGGAAGATGAGGGGGAACCTATGTGGCCTTGTGAAAAAGAAACGGGTACACAGCCTCAAGATCTTGCCTCGGAGGAATGTATGGAAGAAAGTGGTGATGCCACTGCCCTGGCTTTACAGGAGGAAGAAGTCAGGGATCCGTTTCTAATTTCCTTAAGGATGCATAGCTGGCAGAACCAGGACTGGCCACCCCCAAGCCAGGCCAGCGGTCTCAGATTGACCAAAGCAAATAAAGAGGAGAGACTGGTTCGTAGAAAGTTCAAATGAGATCTATGGTATGACCTTTCCTCGGAAAGTCTGGGAGGAGATTGAGAACTGCAGGAAATCCTAGATCTGGGATGAAGCAATGAAAAGTGTGCATCCTGGGGCCAACAAGCATGTAAATAATAGACTGTTCCACGAAAAGTATACCCAGTGGAAGAGAGGCAGGACACTGTTTATGGACAGAGTGAGAATAGTGGATGGAGAGGGACGTGAAATCTCCCACTGTGTGAATTATGTGTGCCCAGACGGGGTAATAATTCAAGCCCCTGATCCCCGGTACTATTGGCCTCAGTGCAAGGACCTCTCAGCAAATGTGCCCGTGCCTACAAAATGGAGAGCCGAGCAGGGTAGTCAATACTGCCACACCAGACTGTGAAGTGCCTTATTGATCCGCCAGTATGAATATCCAGGACTCAGGTGCCCCACATTCATCAGTTTACAGTGTACTGTCCTTCCCAGAAACCATCGACTGGCCCACCAGATGACTTCAGATCCAGAGAGGACACCAGCCCAGCTGTTTCCTGTTCATCGCCTGGTAATCGGATGACGTCCGACCAGCTGTTTTCTTTTTGTTCCTGTTCTAAGGCTCTGACTCCAGAGATGACATCAGCCCAACTGTTCCCAGATGTGCCCTCCTGTGGTTCCCGGAAGATGTCCGCCCAGCTGTATCAGAAGAAATGCTGCCAGGGAGAGTCTTCGTCAGAGGTGCAGGTTGGTGCCGAATCTCATACTACAAGTGGCTGGTAAGTCCGAACTTTTCTATCTTTATGACATTGCAGTACACACCCTACACTAACAAACTTCAAGATGTGTGAACTGTCCTCAAAGACTCTCCCCTTCGGGACTTTGACCTGTTAGAACTGTGCTTCACCGGGCTCCGGCCCAGGAGAGACTCTTTATTGGACTAGCCTTCGGGCCTTGTGGTCACTAGTTGGGACTTTTAGGGCACTCCATCCCCCCAAATGTGTATTGTAAATAATGTCATTGTTTTCTAATGTAAATACTGTTTTTCTACCTTTTTTCTAAAAAAAAATATATATCTTTTGGGGATTTTTCTGTGTTTTGATGGTAGGGGTTTAGGTAGCCTGTGTATGCAGATTAGGAGTGTGTTTTGTCTTTCTTTTTCTTACATGTGTTCCTGGGAAGACAGAAGAGAAGACAAGAAGAGGAGGAGGGGCTCATCGGAGTTCCTCGTCAGTGCTTTATTGTGTAGAAATTCAAAGTACTGTGGTGTTATTGTTATGGTTATTGCTATATTAACCCTTTCCTTCCACAGGTGTGGTTGTGGGGGTAGGGAGGAGGCAGTAATGTGGTATTTTAATGGTGTGTGGTTGCAGGTTGCACAAGGTCGGGGAGTTCCCCGGGTTGTTTTTTGTTTTTGGAATATTATGTTAGAGGCAGATAGGTTTTCCCTAGAGGGTTAAGGGGGATAGACAGGCTGTGGTCCTGAACGGCCGTAGGGACTGCAGTGCTGATCTATCAGGGCTATGCTCTGGATGGTTCTACCAGAGCCACTAGGTGTCCATAGTAAGTGGATAGTGTAGAGGCTGATATGTCAGCTACAGGCCTTTAGGCCCTTAGTGTTGACTGCCTGTGCTTGCACATGGTAGGAGGGGGCCTGATCACCCCCCTCCGCAGGTAGCACATAGGGTGGGATGACCTAAGGTCGGGTAAATAATGACTGCGGACAGTCATTTTCCTGGTCAAGGGCTAGTGTAACCCCCTTGTTACCCGGGGTTACTAGAATCCCAGTAAGACCTAGTGGTAGGCAGGAAAGGCAGCTTGTGAAACTCCAGTTAAATGGGTTTCACACCGTCTCACTCTGTTCTCAGTCTCAGCTGAGACTGAGGAATGACATCACCAATAGAACTTTCGCAGCTGCATAAGCCACATTGGAATCTGCAGCAGAGGGAGTTAGATAGAACGTTGGGAGTTTTCAAAGGTAGTAGTCAGTGTCCAGTTTTTTTTTAGTAAGTGAAGGTGTGCTCAAGTGGTGGAGACCGCTGTTCGGGTCTCAGTGCCCCTTCCTCCGGGGGGGATGTAAAGATCCCCATGCAGATTCCTGGGGCATTCCCCTTAATTCTGCCAAGAGGAAGAAAAGCTGCCAGTTCAGTTTAGCATTTATTTTGAAGGTTGGAAGATTTGTGAGTCGCCTGTGGGGCACCTGCAACTAAAGGGTGAGTGTCTGCTCTGACTAAGAGGGCAAAATGTTTTCTTCACCCTGGGACATGTGTGGAAATCTAGGGATTGAGCTACATTTTGGGAAGCCATATAGGACTGGGCCAAACAAGTAAAGTAGTGTCAATGCTAGAGTGCTGTGTGATTCAAGTAATATGTAGAGGAGATGCACCCAGATCATCTACCCTTTAATCTACATTCAGAAGTTGTGAAAAAGGAATGGTTCAGTTTTCCCAGGGAAATGGCCGGGTATGGGCTGTGGGAGCTGGAAGTGGGCAAACCCCCCATCTTTAGTAACCAGGTCCACCTCTATGGATTTCTGCTGTGGTTGCTACTTTGCCTCATGCACTTGGCCAGTAATGGGGGAAGTACCCAGACGTGGGGTTGCAAAAGGGAAAATCTCTCTAGGAGTCGTGGACTCTTAAGTGGTGTGGGGAGCCACAACAAATAGGAAAAATTCTCTTTGTGAGATGGGGAGTCATAACAAGTAAGGAAGAATTCTCTCTAGGAGTCGCAGACTCTAAGTGGTGTGGGGAGCCACAAGTGAGGAAAAATTCTCTCTATGAGTCACCAACTCTAAAGTGGTGTGGGGAGCCATGACAGGATAATTGGTTCATTCTTCCAATGGACCGTGGGGAGAACCCAAGTGTGTACTAGTCGGGCTGTGTACCCAAAGCGTGTGCAAGTCCGGGCTGTGTGCCTGCTGGGTCCAGAGCCTGAAGGCTGAAAATGGTGATAAAGTGTTCTGTAGTCTCTAATCTGCATTACCAGGAAATGTAGCCCCATGGGGTCCGTCTTATGCTTTGTTTTGTTCAGCTAGTATGGTGAATAAAAGCCACACTGAAGAATCCCATTCCTGGTTCTGGACATTACAGTTATTGCTTCCTGTGTTCGGATTTACTTGGGTGCCCCTGTGCAGAGTAGCCAAACCTAGGTCTCCTTGTGCCAAGTAATATCCTCCCCGAACCCAGGTCCCCACCAGGTACTGCTGTCAGCTTCAACAGCATGCCACCTGTCGTTTTGGTAAAAAGACAGGGGTGAGGGGTTACATAGGCATTTCGGAAACATGGCGGCCAAGAACCCAGAATGGGTAACCTCTATTCCAGGTTATTCATTATTTCATTTAGGTAGAGAAAATCATAGAGGAGGAGGCGTTGCCTTATTTGTTAATGCAGAAATAAATGTTACAGAAATATCAAGTAAAATCAAAATTAATAAAAGTATTGTGGAATCATTATGGGTAAGGTTAGAGTTAGGTCAAAGAAACTTTATTCTAGGTCTTTGTTATAGAGCACCAAACTTAGGTAGACAGACTTTAAATGAAATTATGTCTGAGATGGCAGTAGCAGCAGATTTAGGAGACATTATATTAATGGGAGATCTGAACATGAGTGATGTTGACTGGGGATATAAAAAAGCAAAGCAGTTACTTCAAAAGATTTTTTAAAAGTTTGTAGTGAATTAGGTTTGATTCAATCTGTTACTTTACCTACTGGAGGATTAAATATATTAGATGTGGTCTTGAGTAGTGAACCGTTAAAAATTTCAAATTGTTTGGTCTCTACTTCATTATGTGATAGTGATCACAACGCAGTTACTTTCAGTCTTCAATTTCCTTTTTTAATTTCTGATAACAGCACGGAAATCTACTTACGTAATAAAATAGATAAGGAAGCGTTAATAGAACATCTCTCTAATATAAAGTGGAGTGAGCTGTTGATATCTGATGATATTAATGAATTATGGTCTGTTTTTAAGGAGATAATATAGGGAGCTGCAAAAAGGTTTATTCCAAAAATAAGGAAAAGGAAATTAAAACATCGTCCAAAGTGGTTATCCAGAAAAATAATTAATATGTTTAAAAAGAAAAGGAAATTATTTAAAAGATATAAAGAAAGTAATTGCGATATATTACTATTCTCCCTCAAACGGTTACAAAGAAATTGTAAAAGAGAAATAAGAAAATCAAAAAAAAATTTTGAAAGAAATATAGCATCTCAAGCGCAAAAAGGAAATAATAAAATACTGTACAGCTATATAAACTCTTTAAAGAAACAGGAGTGTAAAGTAGGCCCCTTGAAAATAAATGGAATAGACACCAGTGACAAAATAAAAATGGCTAATGAACTTAACACCTATTTTTGTAACTCCTTTAATGGATTCACATCAGATAATGAGTATGAGATTAGTAACTCAGGAAATCGTATGGAAATTACACTGGAAAATATAAAAAATAAATTGAAGTCTATTAAAAAGGGCACACCACCTGGTCCAGATGGCATATCAGGAGACGTGTTCTTAATGAAAGACCATTTAAGTTTACCTTTAAAGCTAATATATGATAGAAGTTTACAATCTGGTCTAGTACCAACTGATTGGAAAGAAGCATATATTACTTCATTACATAAAAAGGATGATAGAAGTGCAGTGGAAAAGGATCATCCTATTAGCCTTACTTCAATTGTATGTAAGATGCTTGAATGAATTATTAAGGATAAGCTGTCTCCGATTATATCATCTATGGACACCACTCAACATGGATTTATAAAAGGAACATCAGTTGTCTCAAATTTAGTCAGTTTTTATGACTATGTAAGTGACAAACTTGATAAAAGAATACCATGTGATGTAGTTTTGCTGGATTTAAAAAAAGTGTTTGATTCAGTACCACATTGGGCTTTGATTCAAAAATTACTAATATTAAAATGAACCCATTAATTGTAAATTGGATTAACAACTGGTTAAAGAATAGAAGACAATGTGTATCCATTGATGGTTTTAGATCATCTTGGAATCCTGTTTTGAGTTGGTGTCCCCCAGGGATCGGTTCTTGCACCCATTATTTTTCAGTGCTTTATCTTGACTTATCTTGTAATATTGAAAGTAACATTATAAAGTATGCCGATTGCAAAATGGTAAACATTGCAAGACACTCAAGTGATTGTTTTGTCTTTCAAAAAGGCTTGGATACATTAGAAAAATAGTCAATAAGCTGGAATTTGAAATTTAATACAGCAAAATGTTCAGTTTTGCATTTTGGAAAAAAGAATATAAAACATCAATATTTCTTGTATAAGGAGCCAATAATGAATAAAGCAAATGAGAAAGATCTTGGTGTAACGATAGACTGCAATTTTAATTTTGACATTCAAATTACAAATAGTATTAATAAAGCAAACAAAATCTGGTGGTAAATTAAAAGAAATATTATATCCAGAAATTCCAAGGTTCTTTTTCTTCTCTTTTGTACATATGTACGTCCACATTTGGATTATGCATCCCAACTTTGGTCCCCTTATTTGCGAAAAGACATTAATAGGATAGAAAGGGTACAAAAAAGAATGACAAAATCCTTTTTTAACAAACATATATCCTATGGAAATAGATTACATAAATTAAATTTAATGGCCCAGATATTCAAAGGGTTCGCATGGCCTTAACAGTGTTCATCATGCGCAACCCACTTCGCCCTGGCGTGATATTCAAGCAGGGATTGCACCTGACACAAATCGATGCATAGCGCATCAATGTCTGCGGGCGCGAGTAGGAGGCGTGCCCATACATACCCGCACATCCCGATATTCAGGCCGGGATGTGTTGAGCCCATGGCGCGAACCCTACTTGCACTGCACACAAATCAGCCAAAAAAAGGAACAACGGCTGGCCATCCACAGGTGAGCTGCTGTATTGCAGGATGCAACACGGCAGCTGCCACATGTGGGTTGCCACCCGAGCTCTGGCTGCACCTCCGTGCCGGCACCCCCCCATGCCCGATCGCGGGCATCTGTCTAAAATAATAATGTCCTATCTCCCTGGTGGTCCAGTGGACCACTGTCAGCCCGATCGCGGGCTTCAGTAAACATGAATCACGTCCTATCTCCCTGGTGGTCCAGTGGACCGCTGTCAGCCCGATCGCGGGCATTTGTAATCACAATATGAAGTCCAATATCCCTGGTGGTCCAGTGGACCGCTCGCAGCCCGATCGCGGGCATTTGTAATCACAATATGAAGTCCAGTATCCCTGGTGGTCCAGTGGACGCTCTTGTGTCATTGGGCCAAGTATAACAAAATAAAGTCCTATATCCCTGGTGGTGCGTCCAGTGGACCGCTCGCAGCCCGATCGCAGGCATTTGTAATCATAAAATAATGTCCAATATCCCTGGTGGTCCAGTAGACCGCTTGCAGCCGATCACGGGCTTAAGTATAACAAAATAAACTCCTATATCCCTGGTGGTCCAGTGGACCGCTCGCAGCCTGATCGCAGGCATTTGTAATCATAAAATAATGTCCAATATCCCTGGTGGTCCAGTAGACTGCTTGCAGCCGATCCCGGGCTTAAGTATAACAAAATAAAGTCCTATATCCCTGGTGGTCCAGTGGACTGCTCGCAGCCCGATCGCGGGCTTAAGTATAACAAAATAAAGTCCTGTATCCCTGGTGGTCCAGTGGACTGCTCACAGCCTGATTGCGGGCATTTGTAATCATAGAATAATCTCCAATATCCCTGGTGGTCCAGTGGACTGCTGTCAGCCCGATCGTGGGCATTTGTATTAAAATGGAGTCCAATATCCCTGTTGGTCCAGCGGTAGTGCGGTACCCCCCTTCCCACCTGCCCACTGAGCTCCACCACCCGCTCCCCGCGGTCAGCGGCACCCACCCGCCTGCCACCTGCGGCCCGCCGACTGACGCCGTGGAGGCAGGGCTGTCGCCCAGTGGTCCTAGCGTGAGCCAATGGCGTGCACTCCGATCCACTCACATTCAGGACTGCATATCTGGAATGTGTATTCAATACGGGCTGCGCCCATTGGCTCTGCTGTGGTCTGGTCAACCTGTCGAAGCGCCAGCTGAATGAGGTGCTGCTGACCGAGAGGATCGCTCAGTGGGTGGGTGGGGAGGGGTACCGCTGGACCACCAGGAATATTGGACTCCATTTTTAATACAAATGCCCACGATTGGGCTGCGAGCGGTCCACTGGACCACCAGGGATATTTGACTTTATTTTATTTTTACAAATGCCCACAATCGGGTTGACAGTGGTCCACTGGACCACCAGGGATATAGGATGTGATTTTTGTTTACTGAAGCCCGCGATCAGGCTGTGGGGCACATTGCCGCGCTGTGCAGGGGGTGTCGGTCCCCGACGGCTGCTGCCTGGAAGGAGCACCAGGCGCAAGTCGCCGGGATCGGGCGCACCTGCATGCAAATGGGGCCATAATGACATGCAAATGGCTCTCATTTGTACCTTGCATACATTATGGCCCCATTTGCATGTGCACTTTGAATATCGTGTTGTTGCGAGAAGAACGGAACTTGTGCTAGCGCATCCCCCTGCTCCACTCTGGCCATTTGCACTGGCGCAGTGCCACTGTGCCATGCACACCGCAGGTGGCCAGGGTGCGATATTCAACGATGCTGTGCCATGGCGCAGCTCCATTGAATATCGCCCAGTCAACGCCCCTGCGCAGCCATGTTGCGCTGCACCCAGGCTTGCGCCACAGCCTGGCACAGTCTGAATATCTGGGCCACTGTCTTTAGAGCAAAGGCGCCTTAGGGGTGATTCATTATTTGTTTGGGATATAGTTGATGATGTCAGCTTATTAATTGATTGTGGTTTGGAATACAACAATTGCTAGTCAGTACTAGAGGTCATCCACTTCAGTTGGTGAAACAAAAATGTAACACAAAAAAACAAGCTTTCTACTTTTCACAAAGGGTAGTGAAACCCTGGAATAAATTACCTTTAAATATAGTTCTTGGTACTAATAAGAACACTGACGCTGCACCACGAAGACCATCACAGCGACAGGATTTTGACAGAATCCGCATGTTGCTGTGATGGTCTCTGCAAGGCACCAAGACCAACCCCCCCCCCCGATCCAACTCTGACTCAGAGTTGGAATCCTAGAGACCGGAGGGTGTGGGGGGTGGAGTCCCCCACATGGGGGTTTGGGGGCACAGCCCCCCCATGGAAACACGGAGGCATGTTAATGCATCTATTTCTCCTGTTTTTTCTTCTAGGCCTTTCGCTACTATTGCCTTGTATCTTTTTCTTGGACGGTATTCTCTAATTGTTTCCATAACTCCTGTCTATACTGCTCCTTGTTCTTCCTGATTATTTTATTGAACTCCTTTCTAGTTTTGTTTAATTCCTTTCTGTTTTCCTTTGTTGGTTCTTTTTTTGTTTTCCTTGTCTGTGTATTCAATTTCCTTTTGGCATCTGCACATTACTTCTTGAACCATATTGCCCCGTGCTTCTTAATATAGATGTTAACCTCTTTCTGTACTAAATTATGTAGGCTGTTAACTACCCTTTCATAATTTAACATACATTCTTTTTCATCTGTATCCAGGAATGTATTCATTTCATAAATTATTCCTTTCATTACCATTATTGCTCTGAAGTTTCTTTGGTTTATCTATTTCCAGCATACCTCCTTTCTTGTTTGTACCATTTTTGGGCCATTGTCCTTTTGTTTATTTGTTATCTTATCCTTTTGTTGTCCTATATTCATTTGTAATATATGGATAATGAAAATAATACTACTAAAAACGATTCAAAAAAATCCTTGTAATTGATAGCACAGAGCACTCCACTCCCAATAATACCACACTTCACTGCCAATAATACTATCGTTCGAATGAACGATAGTATTATCATGAAAATGCCACAGCGCATGTCCAACTCTGCCTGGCAAAACCCAGTTGCCATGGGCCGATCCCTTCCTGCATGCCCATAGTGAGGCGTGCATCCCATTAGTAGCTTTTCTCTGAGACGGGTGAACAAACTAAGAAACATGGCGGCGGTTTCCTCTCGCTAGAGAGAAATTAAATGAACTGCATTATTTTAATTTCGGCTTTTTCCCAACCACACCATTTAACAGACTATCTGCCTGATCCTGCATTCACAGGACAATTAAAAAAACTAAAGGTAGGATTGGCTAAATATTTTTTTTAAAACCAGTGAGTCTTCAGTGCTATGTGCAGCTTAGAAACGACGTGTCTTCAGTGCGGCGGGCGGCCAGCCTATTTCACATCAAAAAAGTAATCTTTGTAAAACTGCATCCATATATTACAAAAAATAACAGATAAATGACTCTGTATTACAAGGCAGTCAGTCCATCTCGAGGTTTGGGGGACTCTGGGAACCTCTCGAGCTTCGCTCTCGAGGTTCCAAGTCCCCCAAACCTCTCGATCGGCTAACTGCTTTGTAATACAAAGTCATCTATCTATTATTCTATTTGTAATTCTAATGGAAAATGTTCACTTTTTCCTCTCTCCTTTATTTTTAAGTCTATAAAATCCTCAATCACATTTATGTTTATCCAAATCATGTCAATTATTGAGGCGCCTCTGGGATTAATAAAGGTCTAACCACCCTCACAATCAGATATAGATCTTCCATTAACCAAAAGAAAATTTATTTCTCTAAACATATTACATATTTTTTTGCCTTTTCATTGAACTTGTTGTCCTTGGTATTTCTGTCATTTTTCAGTCTTTTGTTATAACTGATTGTTATAATTTCTGTGAAATCACTTGTAATCATTGTCAGGTTGCCAACTCTGGTGTTCAAATCCCCTGGAACTATTATTTTAACCAGGGGGTTGTTAGCAACTTCTTTATCAATGATGGTTTCCAAGTGTTCTATAATTTTGTCTCTAATATTCTTATGACCCAATGGGGGTATATAGATATTCAACAGTACGATTTTGGTCTCTTTAAACGTGATTCTTAGCCCTTGTATGTTCTTGTTAATAGTATCCAATTCTATAATTGGTTGATTGATATTCAGTTTACTCCAGATCACTAAACCACAACTGTTTCTTCCCCATTTTTTATTCCTAACTGCACTCTTGTTGTGAGATTTATAACCATTCAAATATAACTCATTACTTGCCCATGTTTCCTGGAGACAAATCATATCAAATCTATTGAAATACCTAATAACCTCCTTGTCCCCTAATTTGTTTTTAATGCCAGATATATTCCAGGACAAAATTTTCAATGATTGGCCTTCCTGATCAGTTATTTCTTTGGTCATACTTTCCCTTTCTTGTCAGACCTCAATTGTAATTTCCAGGATTTGCAAACATGTTAACACTTTCTAACATTCTGATCCATTCTGGTTCTACATTCAAGGGTTTTCCTTCCTCAGTTGCATCTCTATTTTCACACATATAGCTCCAAATGGTCTAACTCACTTGTTTTCTTTATTAACTGATCATAAACTGACTATCTATCTATCCAGATAGTTATTTGGCCCTTCTCTTCCATCTGGTCGCCTTCATGATATTGTTTCTTAGCCCTTGTATTTTCTGCAAAGGTTCCAGGAAGTCACCTACTTTAGTTTTTAGATTATTATTAGTTTCATTTGGGAACTGCTCTAGTCCAAAAATGGACATTGCGTAATCAATGTCCATTCCAACAGTATTTTCCCTCCCCCAACCCCTTTTGCTTTCTGGAAGTGTTTTGGGAAAAGCTGACCCAATGTCCTGATTTTTCCACATTTGCTTCCTACATATTGTAGTCTTGTTCTATTATGAACTATCATTTAAAAAAAATGATTCATAACCAGCATAACCCAGTCTTTATCTTTCATCAGTCTAATTACACTTGATTAAATGCCATTGTCTGGTCATTTCCCAGCATAGGAAGAACCAGACTCTTGACATTCTCCCCCAGTGTTTTCTCATTTTCGTCTGGTAGAATTTGCACATTAAAGAATGATAAAACAAAGTCTGATTCCTTTGTTTTTTTCATGACATTTTGGAACTTATTACTTAAAACAAGATTATTTTCTCCTACTCTTTACATATCCTCACTCTTCTTGTTTTCTTCCCTTCTTGAAATTCTCTTCATTTCTTCTATTTTATCACTACAGCTTTGTTTTGTTGATTCCTGTTTTTTTTTTTTTTTTTTTTTTTGGGTCAGGCTCTTCAGCAATTCTTGATTCATTATCCTGCTTGCTACATAATTTTTCCTTTATCAATTTTTCATTTTTTACTTCTCTTTCATTTGTCTTTGTTCCCTTTCTCTTTTTTAATTTCTTCATTGTCTTCATCTGTCCTCTCACTAGTAGTGGAACTCTTCCAATGCTGTCACAATCTTGAATTATCGGATCTTGCTTCTCTTTTACCTTAATTATCTTTAAACTATTCTCTCTCTCTCTCTCTCTCTCTCCCCCTTCTTTCTTTGGGGATTTGCTTATTTGATGTTTGTCTCATATTTATTTTTAATTTATTTCCCTCCTCTATTTTTTCCATCCTCTCCTTTGTTTTTTCTTTCTCTTCTCCTTTCTGCCATAGGTCTTTATGTCTTTGTTTTAATTCCTCACATATGCTATTGTCTCTTACCCCTGGAGATGGTAACATTATTAGCTCCATGGAAAGATCTTGACTCAAAGTCACCTGTTCTACATTTGAGTCTACTTTTTCCTTATCATCTTTCTTCCACATCTGTAACTGCAAATCTTGTATTGCTTTTCTGTTTTCTATTAATATTCCTTTTGTAAATTCCATGTCTTGTACTAGTTTAACCAACTGTTCATATATTAAAATATTAGCCAAATATGGGTGTTTTAGCGAGATGGCTAAGTCTTTAGTTATCCTTTCAATATCTGGAATAGAAGTCTCCTCCTGGCTCATAAATAGTGTGTTCAAGCCCCAGGAAATCTTACTATATTCTGACTTATGCAGTATGGTTTCACCATAGGACTGCCCCGAAGCCAAAATGGTTAATAGAACCTATGCAAATGATGGAATGCTAGGCTCGAGCTCGGTTTTCAAACCACTGTCCCTGGTAAACAGTTCTAAACTGTCAGATTCTTTACTCCGCTTACCTCAGTAAGACGTCTCCGGAGAGCTCTCCTTCATCGCTTGAAGAAACTTTGTTTTTCTCAGTTATTTACCTAGTATTTTAGTTATTTTGGTATTCTTTTCACTGTCCTTGGTTTCAAGCAGTAATTGTTTAGGTTTTAGTTTAAAAAAGGGTAAGTAGTCGTTTTTCTCCCTGGTACGCTAACCGAAGGGAAACCGACATTCTCCCTTTTTCAGTTTCTCTGTTTTAGTATTTTAAAATTGTACCGACTTGGGCATAGTCAGTTTGAATTTCAACTGGGGTAACTCCTGGTTTATTGTCCGGTTAGTGCAACCGAAAAAAAAAAAAAAAATATATATATATATATATATATATATAGTAGTGTAGATTTTGGAGTTTTTATTCTCTTTTGGTGTTCTGGGTTATATCACAGAAAACCAAAAAGAGAACAGGACCCACACATTTCCAGCACTGCACTGAGTGCGGGGAACTTTTGCCAAAGCTGATCCATACTTGATTTGTTTATTCTGTTTGTCGAGTATTTATTTTTATTTCCCTCCTCTATTTTTTCCGTCCTCTCCTTTGTTTTTTCTTTCTTTTCTCCTTTCTACCATAGGTCTTTATGTCTTTGTTTTAATTCCTCACATATGCTGTTGTCTCATACCCCCAGAGATGGTAACATTATTAGCTCCATGGATAGATCTTGACTCATAGTCTTCTGTTCTACATTTGAGTCTGCTCTTTCCATATCATCTTTCTTCCACATCTGTAACTGCAAATCTTGTATTGTTTTTCTGTTTTCTGTTAATATTCCTTTTGTAAATTTCATGTCTTGGATTAGTTTGACCAACTGTTCATATATTAAAATATTAACCAAATATGGGTATTTTAACGAGATGGCTAAGTCTTTAGTTATCCCTTCAACATCTGTAATAGAAGCCTCCTCCTGGCTGATAAATAGCATGTTCAAGCCCCCGGAAATCTTACTGTATTCTGACTTATGCAGTATGGTCCCACCATAAGACTGCCCTGGAGCTGAAATGGTTAATAGAACCTAGGCAAATGATGGAATGCTAGGCTCAAGCTCGGTTTTCAAACCACTGTCCCTGGTAAACAGTTCTAAACCGTCAGATTCTTTACTCCGCTTACCTCAGTAAGACGTCTCCGGAGAGCTGTCCTTCATCGCTTGAAGAAACTTTGTTTTTCTCAGTTATTTACCTAGTATTTTAGTTATTTTGGTATTCTTTTCACTGTCCTTGGTTTCAGGCAGTAATTGTTTAGATTTTAGTTTAAAAAAGGGTAAGTAGCCGCTTTTTATTTCCTCAATTCGCTAACCGAGGGGAAACCAACATTCTCCCTTTTTCAGTTTCTCTGTTTAGTATTTTAAAATTGTAGCAACTCGAGCATAGTCGGTTTGCTTTTATCTGAATTTCAACTGGGGTAACTCCTGGTTTATTGTGCGGTTAGTGCAACTGAAAAAAAAATATATAGTAGTGTAGACTTTGGAGTTTTTATTCTTTCTTGTTGTTCTGGGTTATGCCACAAAAAAAACCAAAAGAGAACAGGACCCATTGGTTTCCAGTACTGCACTGAGTGCGGGGAACTTTTTGCCAAAGCTGATCCACACTTAATTTGTTTATTCTGTCTGGGGTTTGACCACCTACAGACAGAGTGTGAGATCTGTAATAATTTTCCTCTGTCTACTGTCGAGAAATGTTTAAAAAGACTGAAGGAAAGGATGGCTGAAAAGGCTGCTGAACCGGCCATTGTGGTAAAAAGAAAAAAGAAGGAAAAGCACCAAGAACATAACGAGTAAAGCCCATGGTTCCTTCTGTAGAGGAAATGCTTAGCGATTAAAATAATTCAGTCCTTACAGTCCTCGGTTCCGGTTGGCAAGCAGCCGCTACCACAAACTCTTGGTTCAAGTACAGCTCCCAGTTTTACAGACCAAGGTGGGGATCATTTTGATATTGAAGAATACGAAGAGGATGAGGTGAAGATGATGAGGATTTTGGGGAGCCCATTGATCCAGACCAGTGGTTCTCAAATGGTGAGGCCAGCCTCCCAAGGGAGGCCCCATACTGTTCCAGGGGAGGCCCAGTGAAGTCTGAGAATGTGCAGTACTTAAATTGTAAGTTTTGAATGTTTTGTGTGAAGGGAACAAGCAAACTAAATATGGATAATGGCAGGTGAATTTCTTTACTTATGCATAGACTGGTGACCATGAAAGGCCCTGAGCCAAAGCTTGTTTATACTGTAGGCATGTATTTACATGTACATTGGTGACTAAGAAGGCAGACGGAGTCAAGGCTTGTTTCTACAGTAGGTTTTTATATGCAAATTAGTGACTAGGAAATGCACACTGAGTCGAGACTTGTTTCTACAGTAGGTATGTATTTTATATGTAAACTGGTGTCTGGAAAAGGCACTCAGAGCCAATGCATGTTTCAGGTGTGACCTCGGTAAGGGTACAAGAAGTTGCTTAACAGGGTAAGGGGAAGAGATGATGTGGCTAGGTTAGTTGTTCCAGATAGAGAGAAAGTAGCATAATAAGAGTCCAAGAGTCAGAATAGTGGAGTGACAATGATAACCTGGGGTGTGGGGTTTTGGGTGGAGAACAATAAGTCAAATAAAAAGTGAACATACTCTGTCAACATTATTAGTCTCGCTTGATTCCTGGTGTACTGTGCAAAAGTATAATCAATTTTTTCTAAGGGAGGCCCAAGATTTTTTCCAAATTTGAGGGAGGTTCGAAACCTGTTCCATGGCTTGGGGGAGGCTCACTATCACAAAGTGTGAGAACTAATGATCCAGACATTTCCCCTGATCCTCACAGACCAGACTCCCCTGACAAGGGAACAGAGGATTTCACATCCTATTTCTCATTTATGAAGCAGGTTGCACAAATCCTTGACCTCCCATCTCAAGAATCTGTAGAAGATGAGGAGGAAGAGGATTACAAAGGCATGATGGATGTGTCACCATCAAAAAGGTTGTTGTTGCCACTTCATAAGTACCTGAAAAAAAGACTATGACAGTGTTGCAGACACCCACTTCTGTCCCTCCTACAGATAAGGCAGACAAAAAGTACTGGGTGGCTAGGACTGGTGCTGAATTCCTCTTTGGACACCCTAGTCATGGAGGTGTAGTGCAGGCTGCAGCTTGTGACAAAGCTGGCATCTCTCTGGCCTCTCACCCTCCATACAAGGATTCTAGGAGGGTGGACTCTATAGCAAAGAAAGTTTATCTGGGATCCTCACTGGCTATAAGACAGGCTTCCTATATGTCCTATATAGCCACGTACCAAAAGAATCTACGGTCCACAGTGCTTCAGATTGCCAAGGCAGCTCCTTTCCCCATGGCTGTTGACCTGGAGGAAGCTGCAGAAAGAGGTATCAAAGCTGCTAAAGTGCAGTTTAGGATGGCAGTGGACTCCAAAAACACTGCATCCAGGCAGATGGCATCTGATGTGTCACTTAGGAGGTTTGCCTGGCTCCGAACCACCAATCTGATACTAGATATTCAAACTAAAGCTATGGATTTTCCCTGTGACCCTGTGTCCCTGTTTGGGGAGCAATCAGGCATACATGACAAAAAAGGACGAGTACAAGGCTGCCTGTAAGAGTGCAGCTGCAAAGGAAAGATCCTCTACCCCCCCCCCCAAAAAGAACCAAGCAAGGGGTGGCTGGGGCAGAACTGGTTATAGGCCTTTTTTCCAGCCTCAAGCTTTTCCCCAGTATCAACAAAGGGGATACTTCAGAGGCAGGGGCAGAAGGGTCAGTGGCCATACTAGCCCTAGTGTCCAGCCAGCAGCACAGGCCAAATAGACACCCTGAGGTGACTGTTCGGGTCGCCTCCCCGATTCCAGTAGGGGGCAGGCTGGCCCACTACCTCCAGGAGTGGACAAACATCACCACAGACAAGTGGGTCCTGGAAGTAGTGGGCCAGGGACTTGTCCTCAGTTTCAAGGCACTGTCAAAGCTGAGGTCAAGGGCCTTCAAACTTTCTTCCCCATCAGAAACAGCTCTACTAGAAGAGGAAGTTTCAAACCTTCTGCTGCAAAAGGCAACAGAGCCAGTTCCCTCAGACCAGAGGGGAAATGGCCTGTACTCAAGATACTTCCTCACAATAAAGAAAACTGGGGAGTGGCGACCCATTCTGGACCATAGGTGAAGATAAGCTGAATTTGATCCTGCACCTGTCAAAAACAAAATTTAACAAAAATGCCTAGCTGTTGTAGTGGCACACCTAAGGCGGCAAGAGGTGTCAGTGTTCCCCTACCTAGATGACTGGCTGATAGTAGGCCAATCACACCAACAAGTAAGACAAGCACTGTCACTAACACAGGATACTCTGCACTCCCTGGGGTTCTTGGTAAACCAGAAAAAGTCTGTTCTGGAACCAGTTCAACTGCTCAGATTCATAGGGACAGAACTGGATACAAGACAGGGAAAGGCATTCCCCCCTCAGGACAGGGTGAACATCCTTATTCAGGTAGCCAGTTCTTTCAGACTTCATGTTCCAAGGCCAGCAAGACACTTCCTGCAACTGCTAGGCCATACGGCAGTGTCCACAGCAACTGTGTCACGGGCCAGGTTCCAGATGAGAGATATTCAGTTCCATCTGAGAGCCCACTGGCGCCACAAAAGGGACTCTCTGTCAAAGCTAGTTCCAGTCACAGTCACATTTCTCCAAGCCCTACAGTGGTGGCAGTAGCAGGGCAACCTCAGACAAGGAGTGCCTTTTCTGCAGTAGGCCCCCTCACTGACACTCACTACAGATGCATCCCTCCTAGGATGGGGGGCACATCTGGGGGATCACACAGCACATGGACAAAGCAGGAATCCCTCCTGCATATCAATCTGTTAGAACTCAGGGCAGTTCTTCTGGGTCTTCAGTCATTTGCCAATCAAGTACAGGGAAAGATGGTTCAGGTCAGAACAGACAATGCAACCACCATGTGCTACATAAGCAAGCAAGGGGGCACAAGGTCAACTCCTCTTTGCACAGAAGCAATGAAGATTTGGGCCTTGGCATATTCCCTAGACATCTCCCTCTCAGCTGTCCACCTCCCAGGAAAGGACAATGTCTTGGCGGACGCCCTCAGCAGAATAAACCAGAACCACCACGAGTGATCACTAAACAAACAGTTCCTGGAGACCATCTTCAGGAGATGGGGCACCCCAGAAGTGGACTTGTTCACAGCTCCAAGCAATCATCAGCTACCACAGTATTGCTGCAGCCCCGCCCCCGTCAAGGGCACTGTCCCTCTGGATGCACTTCTGCTGGATTGGACAGGGAGATTCCTGTATGCATTCCCTCCTTTTCCTCTGTTATTAAGGATACTGAACAAACTCAGAGTCCAGTCAGCAACAATGATTCTTATTGCCCCAGACTGGGCCAGACAACCTTGGTACTCTATGATCCTCTCATTGTCAGTGGCCAAGCCAATCAGTCTTCCCCGGAACCACAATCTGCTGTCGTCCTCTCAGGGCAGGATCATGTATCCCAACCTGCAGTCCCTCAGGCTCAAAGCCTGGCTTTTGAGGACTTAGAATATGCGGATTTGCACCTCTCAGAAGGGGTATGGATATCCTGAGAGTATCCAGAAAGCCTTCCACTAAGAAAACCTATTCTTCTAAATGGAAGAGGTTTTCAATTTGGTGTCAGGGCAAGGGTTTGGACCATACCCAGGCCAGCATGTTAATAGTCTTGGACTAAATTGCCCATCTACATTCTACTGGCTTAAGGGCCTCTACCCTGAGAGTGCATATTGCAGGTATCTCAGCCTATTTATCTGTAGGTAAAAGCCTTCCCTGGCTTCAAACCCAGTATTTAAAAAGTTTTTAAGGGGTTGCTGCATTTGCATCCACCACACAGAGAGCCTACTCCCATGTGGGATCTGAATATTTGCATTGCCCAGCTTATGCAACCCCCTTTGAACCCATGTCTTTGGCAGACCTCAAGTATGTGACTTGGAAAACAATATTCCTGGTAGCCATGACTTCTGCCAGAAGGATCAGTGAGCTCCAGGCATTGTCCACAGAACCTGGGTACATAGCTGTCCATAGGGACGAAGTAGTCCTTAGGACTAACAGAAAATTTCTACCCAAGGTGGTATCTGAGTTCCACCTCAACCAGTCTATTACATTGCCAGTCTTCTTTATGGATCATTCCACTTCAGGTGAACGCAGGCTTCACAGCCTGGATGTGAAAAGGGCAATCATTTACTACCTCAATCACACAAAAAGTCATAGGCAGGATCAAATTCAGCTTATCTTCACCTATGGGGATGTAGAGAAAGGAAAACCAGCCACAAGAAGATCCACTGCACGATGGATTGTAGCCTGCATTCAGTTTTGCTACAATAAGGTGGGTAAGCAGCCACCTACAGGCCTCAGGGCCCATTCGACCAGGGGTACAGCAGCTCCTTTGGCAGCAGCTAGAGACATTCCCTTAGTGGACATCTGTAAGGCAGCTACCTGGAAGACATTCCACACATTTACCAAGCATTACTGTTTGGATGTTCAGGCCAGAGGAGATGCCAGGTTTGGTACAGCAGTCCTGCAGAGCTTGTTTCCTAAATAGGTTACAGGCCCACCTCCAAAGGCACGGCTGCTGCATAAGTCAAAATATAGTAAGATTTCCTGGGGCTTTAAGAAAAATATTACTCACCATAGTACTCTTGTTTCCTCCAAGGGAATCTTACTGTATTCTGAGCTCCCTCACTTCCTCCCCTAGTAGAAACCTATGGTCACTGCATTCCAGCTGTATCAGACATGTTGCAAACCTGTGTGTATGATGTTCTTCTTTTGTCTTAATGATGCCACATCAGAAATTTTTCAAAAAAGGGAGCAATCTTTCAATTTTGAATTTTAAGAATTTATTAGGGGGGGGTTGTTAATATTAAAATAGTTGGATAGTTCTTAGCACATGCTTCATAAGAATCTGATGGTTTAGAACTGTTTACCAGGGACAGTGATTTGAAAACCGAGCTCGAGCCTAGCATTCTATCACTTGCATAGTTGCTATTAACCATTTCGACTCCGGGGCAGTTCTATGGTGAGACCATACTGCATAAGTCAGAATACAGTAAGATTCCCTTGGAAGAAACAAGATTACTATGGTGAGTAATTTTTTCTTCTCTTCCTCCCTACTTTCTCCCTTAATAAAAGATTCATATAGCTCTTGCATGACCTTATTTCTCTTTCCTTCCTCTCTTTGTTTGCTTTCTGTTGGAAAGGCTTTGCCTGGAGTTCGATGGTCAAACAGCCAGCCACTCCCACTTCCTGAGCTATATAAGCTGTTCCTCTCAGCGTCATTGTGAAGCACTTTTTCTTTGCAGCCAAAGGCTCTGTTGGTCTGTCCTCTGAGCTGGTTGGGGCCTACCCCCCCCCCTTCCACGCACACACACGTTGCTGCTCCTGCTTGTTTGCTGGATTTCTGTGTTTATTTCTTGCTTCTGGTTTGTATGTTGACTTTGGCTGTGTGTGCTTCTTCTGTCTTTGATCCCTGTTTTCTGTGTTTGTGTGTCTTTGGTTTTGTCTTTTTGGGGGTTTCTTGTTTCTAAGCTCCTAGCATATCGCTCCAGAGCTCCTACTATTTGCTCTGTTACTCGCAACTCTCACACTACTGCAATGCAACTGCAATCATTATCTGTGTTTCAGCTCAACCATAGCTGCGCCATGTTATATACTCAATTGCTTTCACCTGACTCAGATTTACTCTGAACCTAGCTATGCAGCTCAATCATGCTCTCATTCTTCTTACTTCATTCCAGCAGCTTCATTGCACTGCCTGGTTACACCTGCTTTCAGAAGCATTGTGTCTCCTTATTTATGTTTATTGCAGTTTTACAACTCAGTGTACTCCATTCAGATGTTGCTTCTATGTTTATTCACCCTGTTATACCCAGAGGTCAGCTACAAGCTACTGCTGTGGCTGTTAAACTAGCTTTAATATCTGCATATGGTTCTCGGCCCTTCCATCACTTTCTCATTTGTCCTACAGCAGGGACTGGGAAGTGTTTGGGGAGTCGTGGCCCCACGTGGCTAATTATTTCTGTTCTAAATCCTGCTTCGCCACCGAAAATCCTCAGAGTATTTGTCACCATGATTTGGCTTGTACATGCCTGGCTGGCTTGCCCCAATATTCAGTGCTGTTTCATTGCTACTGTGTTATGCAGACCTATGTGCAGGTCCACTTATTACTACTACTCCATTTGCTGACCTACATGCAGGTCCACGCTTGCTTACACAATCGTTGCTCATTGCTTACGCAAATAATTGCTTCATGCCTACTGCCATCCCCTCGGCTTCAGCCTCTGGGGTTCTGCTACACTCAATTCTGCATTCAACCTTGCAAGGTCTCAACACTCAATGCTCATTATGATTTGGCTTGCACCGTGCTCACTCAGCTGCTCTCCAGCTTTTCAGCTCTCATTCAATTTCAGGGGCATGCCAGCCATTCTGTTCTGGCGCAGGGTTCCTGCAGCCGACGGTCTCGCTCTGCATTTAGTCCGCATCTTGAGCATGTCCAACTTGGGGTGGGATCCTTCTCACCTGGCCCATAGCTGGGAATGTCCTCACCCAGAGCTTGACTTTAGCTGCTTGCTAGGCGACAGCAGCTACTGGTGTAGAATTTAAGACTAGTGGTGAAGGGTGGAAAAAGTTACCTCCTTTGGCTCTAGTGTTCCACTATAATGGTTATCCATTGGCTTTAGTGGTTTCCCTAGCAAGGCACCTTCACCGCATTCTCCCTATGACTGCCTGTAGTTTACCTGGTTTGAGTTTAGGGCGGGTAGGACCAGTGAGTGCCTCAGCAGTCGTTGATCTCCTCCTTCCACCTTGGTTGCACAGATTGTTGCAGAGTTTTCTCGCAACCTTCCATGGCGTTCCCGCTAGATGGTTTGAGTGAAAGCCTTCCTCCACATTGGAATATTTTCCACTTCTCTTTAATTGAGTTTTTCAAGTTGCAGCTGCAGAGCCGTCACTAAATAAAATGTCCCAAGCCTGGAGGGAAGGCGACCTAGGCCTTGGATCCCTAGAGATTGCCTCCTCAAAGGGTTTTTTTTTTCTCTCCGTTGCCTCAGGTCATAACTGTTAGTTAGCATAGTAGTGTCTCCTAGTTCTTTAGGTGGGTTCTGCTGTTGGATGGAGGTGAATGGTGTCCCCTGCCATCCCCTTTCTCCTTAGAGGATCCCCTAATTCTCAACATAAACCATCAGTATCATGTTACGCAACCTGGGCATTTCATTACATTATCAAACTGAGCTTCTCATTACGTTATCAAACTGTCTATGCTTCTCTACTACTATGTCACAGTTACTGCTACTACGTCACAGTTACCGCTTGCTCATATGCTTCGTGTCATCTCATTCTTTTTGGGATATGCTTGTACTACATTTCTTTTTGGGGATTCCTACGGTACCTTTAGCCATGGGAATCGTCCTGTGGCACCTCTAAGGGTGGAACCCTCTCCAAGGGTTCCTTGCCTTTGTTACCCCTACAGGGTGGTAATTCCTCTGGAATAGAGTGCGAACGGCGAAAACCAAACTAACACAGTTGCACAAGCATAACACTATACTGACTGCGCAGGACACTGAATTAATTTAATCCTTGCGTAATTTGAAATAACTGTTTGTTACCTGACAAATTTTTTGTGGAAGTTCTCGTCTTCCTCCCTTTATGATCATCGGCTAGCTCTTTGGACTTTTGGGGTCCTTGACTTATCACATATTCCTTTTCTACTTTGTCCTTGTCCTTCTTTGATCTTCCTCCCTCTATCTTCTCCTCTTTGTGTTTATCACTATTTATTTTGGGGGTAGATAGCTGCAATAGGTTCCCCTTTTGATCATCTGTCCATCCTTCATATGTTACCTCTATTTTATTTTTTGTCTCAGCCAAGAAGGTGGTTATCTTTGGCTGGTACAAACGGCTCTCCTCAATTCCCCCCTCCCCTTGTTCTTTTTTCCTTTTTTTAACTCCTTTTTGTTCATTCTTTCTCCTTCATTCTGTATTTTCTTTTCCTTACCTGCCTGTTTCTTTGATCTTACCCTTTTTTTAATAGAAATTATTGTTGTTTTTTAAGGTTAAGTTACTTCTTGTTTTCATCGGCATTCTATATCTTTTCTTTTTGGTGTGTATCACACCCAGATGTTTCTTATATGAATTACAACTCTTAACTGGTGATCTTTTCCTGTTATCTGTAGTACATTACATACAATTGTTAAGATTATTGCGATTATGAAGTTGGTCTGTTTCAAATGAACAAAAAAAATGATAAAAGCAGCGTAAAAAAATTTTTCAGGGTTCTTCACTTAAAAGGCTATAATGCTATAGTACAGTAAACAGAAAATGCAAGTATACAACATATATTCTGGCTAATCATACATTTACAAACTAAAGTCTTTAAATTCAAGTTCCTCACTCTAAATTACTCTGGGGACTAGAAACAGCCCTGCAACTTACACACAGTCCCTTTAAATGTTTTTTGGGCTCCTTGATTTTAAATTCCGTTCACAGTAAACAGTTAACAGATCACTGTTACCTTCCTTGATCTTATTCAGTCTGTTTCCGTTCCTTTTCCTTTTTGATGGTACACTCCCACCTCTTCAGAAGCTGGTCTCACTGTGTGATTCATCTCTTACTCCTAATACGGTCCCCTGGTTGTATTATTACTTGTCCCATTAATGGGGCTGATGTTTTCTGGTCCCTGTTTGAGCCCTTCCACATCTTCAATGATTTTAAAGTTGCTGCGATATCAGCGGTATCTTGCACAGTTCTCTAGTCCCTTTAATAGAGTACAATCAATAACATTTGTTAACTCAGTGTTTGTTCACTTAAGATCTTTAAGATGACCTAAAAGTGCTTGTGCTTATGCCAAATGTATGCTCCAATTAAGGTGCCTTGCACGCTTATTCGATTAACTAATAAAAATAATTTTTAAAAATGTTCTAGCTATTATATCTAAGTAATGTTGTTTTTAAAAAATACAACCCTTTAGGCCACGGTAGCTGTAATCTGATTTTGTCTAGTGGCCTGGCTGACACACTGGACCAATATCCTGTGCCCCTTTAGCGAGAAATAGTAACAAAAAAAAAAGAAAGATCTATACAACTATAGGTGCTAAAGATGTTGAGGGAATAGTATACTATTGATTGACTTCAAAAGATTAAATTTGGAATCTCGTAGGGTGTAAGTGTTGATTCTTTAGGAGAAGCCACTCAAGCACTCGTGTTCACACTTGCACTGATACTATTCAAACACCCTTTTGTGCTTGACAGTGCCCTGTAGTTCTATCTCTCTGGGAGAGCGGCCTCTCTAGCCCCAAACATTACGTTTTTTAGTGCTTACAAATAGATCCAGCTTACAAATATAGAGCGCCACCTTGCAACAGCTTCCAGTGTGCCTCCTCACTTAAAGATGGTGAATCTGGCTCTTACCATGCCATGCATGCGCTTTATGCACACACCTCATGTGGGCTGAGTGGACCATTTGCAGCTTGTTAGGCGCGAATAGCGAAAAACCAGAAGCAAAAAAAAAACTTAAATTTAACTTTCTGTTAGGAATAAAAAAGTAAGTAAATACACAGTATAAAATCCTACAATAATCCTAAGATTTCCTAGTACTTCAAGTACAATCGTTGAAAGAATAAAAATGCAGATCACGGCTTCTGTAGCCTTGTTTGGCATGCAGCAACTACAAACACTGACATATGCACTGCCATATACACAATATGAAATGGACTTGAGGAACGCCGTGCGTCTTTTATCCTCTATCCGCTTCCTGGACATTTGTTTATTTATTTCTCACTCTTTCTTTGTTCTTTCACTCTCTTCACTCTTTTGCACATTCTGTTGGCCAAATCTATGGCTCCAATCTATGTATCTACTGTGACATCTGTCTTTTATTTTCCGACCAAGCTCCCTGTCGGTGCACGTCACCTGTTTAGGCCTTTGCGAAGGGCCCCTCCTTCTCTTCCACTGTCAAGCCCCACAGCCAGCTCTGCTCCTGTGGGGAAAAGACAAAGCACACCTAAGACGGTACACCGACCAGGGCACCACACAAGATTTACTGGTAAGTCCTGCTATTCTGACAATGGTGGCATACCTTTTCTTAGTAGAATAAAAGCATATAGCAGAACCTGCACTCTGGGTTCACTCCTCAACTCAGCAGCGTGCAGCAGTGCATCTGGTAACCAGAGGTTCCGGTATACGTCGTATCCTCCTGTTAGGGAATCAGTCCCTCCATAGCATTTGAATCTGTACATAGCCAAGCTCCATATACCATTGAAACAGCAATGAAAAATACCGCAAAGACCATTACAGCGACAAAATCAGCAGTTCACTGTAATGGTCCACGGTACACCGACACTGCTTTCTCCAGTGATTCCGCCCCCTCCCTGAAACAATTCCAACTCGGAGCTGATTATCTAAAAATGCGGAGGATGCAGGTGGCAGAGCCCCTTGCAAAAAACACTGTTCTGCTGATGGCACAATGCCAACTGTTGGCATTGTGCCATCGCTGTAATGCTGATTGACAAATTTCCTGTCAGTAAGGCTTGGTGGAACCACCAAGCTCATGGAGCCTCCCTTTGAGCCTTTGGCTACTACTGATCTGAAGGTTGTCACCTGGAAAGCAGTTTTCCTGCTGGCAATAATCTCTGCAAGGAGGGTGTACAGGCTCTCTGCATAGACCCTAACTACATTTTCTTATTGCCAGATTTGATTCCCTCAGCAATCCCAAGTTCTGCCTTTGCCTTTGTCAGCCTCACAATCTTCTTTGCTTCCCTTCTTTTCTGTGTGACATCATCCCAGCTATCAATGTTCTGGTTCTTTTTATGTTTGTGGAAAGCTTCTCTTTTGATTCTAACTGCTTTTCTCACATGGTCTATGAACCATACCGGTCTTTTGTGTGTTTTACTTTTCGTCACTGACCTGATGCAGAGTTTTGTAGCCTCTGTTCTGGCCTGTTGAACCGCTCCTTTTTCTTGGATCCTGGATAGTTTTGCTCCTAATTAACAGCTTCATTTTTTCAAAATTTGCTCCCATAAAAGTCAAACCCTCCTCTCAGGATTGAGAGTTTACTTCCCCTGGGGACAACTCAAACCAATCGGAGTTGTGATCACTATTTGCCTGTGGTTCTCCAACCTTTACAGCTGCAACTACCTCTGAGTTTGTGAGGACTACATCAAGGATGGCATCCGACCTAGTCGAAGTGCTGACCAGTTGGTTGAGCAGAGTTTTGTAGGGTATCTACTACAGTTTGACTTTTCGAGGTTCTAGCAACTGGAATACCCCAGTCAATGTGTGGCATGTTCAGATTGCCGACCACCACTATTTCCCTGCTTTTGGTTTCATCTGTTGTTTACTGATTGCTTCCTTCCCCTTACGGCCCCTCTAATTCCCCGTTTTCCCCACTCTTGCTCACTGTATGTGGTAGGGTGTTTTTCATTTGTGGGGGAGAGTTAGCTAAGTTTTTGTCCTTTGTGCTGAAGCTGATAGTTCAGCAGTGGGAGATTCAATAGCCTGCAGTGAATGTCAGATTTTTTTATAAGCTGTAATCTTCTGGTCTGCTGTTTTCCTGGGGCTAGGTACAGTCACAAAGGACTGTACTAAGCCCCGTGTGCACAGCAGGACCAGCAAACATCTGATTTTAGCGTACAAAATATTTAACATGTATAGTGCATTCTATTGAATCTTATTAAATCCCCCAGCTCTGTAGCCCTCCTCTGATGTCAACTGCAGGGGATTGTGGAATTTCTGGTAACAGGAAATGGCATCTTCGAAGTCAGCAAAATTAGCCTAATACATTCGGCTATACTGCAGTAAACAGTAAGTAAGAAATGTTTTTTGTACAGTTCTGCCCTAAAACAACGTCTTGCTGAATTTCACCGACTTGACAGTAATACTGGGGACACTTGAAGCTGCCTGACTGAGTTGTTCGTTGGGTCTTTTTTTTTATTATATTTTTATTTGTTTAAAATATGTAAGAGACTCATGGGATACAGTACATAATAGAGATCACATAATAAAATCAAGCACAGCTCAAGCAGCACACAATGCATTACAGTTATGGGCACAAAATCATAATTCATGTACAGCCATAAATAAATCCATCTCGATAGGGATTCTTATATACTAGTACTCAAATGATAAGTCTTCCCCCTAAATCTCTCTCTTCCCCTCACCTTTCTCAACATCAGGTTACCTCTCTGGGTACTCATTATGGGACAAAATGAGGATCATGTACTGACATATGGAGGACCCACTTCCTCCATTGGAGTTCAAATTTATCTTTTCTGTTTAAATGGCTAGCCTCCAGTCTTTCCAGATAGTATACTTCTTTCATGGCCGTGAACCATTCCCTTCTGGTCGAAGGTGAGATCCGGACCCATAATCTGGTGATTGCCTTCTTAGCTATCAATATATAAGTAATCAAGAGAGAGCCCCTTGGAATACAGAGGCGCACAGGGGGTATTGAACGCAGCACCATTTCAGGAGTTAGGACAGCCTCTTCCCCCACCAACTCCCCCAAGGTTTCCGCCACCTCTCCCCAAAAAGGTCAGAGCACTGGGCATGACCAGAAAATATGTACATGTCCAGCCATCTTTTCACCCACAAGATCTCCAAGCAGCTTCCTACTGGGCCACCTATAAATTTCGCCAATTTAGCTGGTGTATTAAAAAATCTAAGCCTGACTGTCCAGGCAAATTCCTGCCAGTATGGTGCTAGGGATATTCCACGAGATAACCTGATATATTTAAACCAGAGGTCTTCTGAGATCTGTATCAATAATTCCCGATTCCAAGCTGCCAGGATCCCTAAGGTTGAATCTCTAGTAACCTCCTGCAATCCCTTATACAGTGTTCCAATCAGGTGTGTGTGTGGGGGGGGGGGTTATTCCCTTTATGAAAGATATAATAATTAGCAATAATTGAGGAGATGGAGATGGGAGATGGTTCCATTGAGGAGCCTTAAGTTGTTTGTTGTGTCTTTGATTGCTTCAGGTAAGGGGTTGGGGATCCGAAGGTAGGGGGGAGGGAGATGGTCAGGCAAGGGATTTTTTTGGCCTGGGCACATGGAGTGGACCTGACTCTAGGCCGATAACTATTAATATCCCTCTATTAATCTGGGTAGTATAAGGCCACTTGTTGGGGATCTGCCCCGGTGCCATTCCTTCTCGACCCCACACCCTCCCGTGAGTGACTTTGATATTACTTGCCCAAGACTTTTACAGTCTGAGGCTATTTTGCTGAAAACTGGAAGAATATTCTGGGACCCTGTGTACTTTCCTTGACACTAAGAAGACCAATATTTCAACACCTCTATTGCAGGCTACAAATAGCATTCATGTTATTTTGGGACTTGGATCCTCGGGTCCTATCTTGACTCTACTTTATTACAGGTGTGGGAGATATTTCTTTGGGAGCTGATTTCAAAGCTTTTCCTTTCCTTTGCCTTTTATCCTTGTTTTTCCTATACCCTTACCCTGGCTCCTGTTGTTATTAATGCACAATACCAAACAAGGGGGGAACCGAATGGCTATGGAACACATCTCAGATACATTCCCAGAGGATTACCTCTGGATGCTTAGCTACCTGTTCCCCTTTTTCTGTTTCTCCTTTCACTTACTTTATTTTTGTTTGGGCCGAATTGGCTCACAGGGGGCCCGGGGCTTGAATAGCTCTGGTTCTACCCCCTTAGCTGGTTGGGAGCTTGGTTCCATCGTTGCTTCTCCAGATACCTTAGGGAGGCTTTGTATAGTCTCCCCCACCTTGGAAGCCTGCTTAGTATATATTTATATTTGTTCTTACAATACTGTTCATATTTTAGACCTTATTAAGCAGTCTAGTTTGATAACTTGGTTTCTAGATTATACTAGTTGTTGTTATGCCCTGTTGGCAACTTGTTCTTTGCAAATGTACTGTATCTGATGATTGCATTGTATGGTATACTGCTTCGAGACTTTGAAGAGGGCTGTATTAGTCTTAGTCGGGATATAGAGGCAACCCCCCATTATAGCCCCTTTGTTTAGGATGCACTTGTGGGCATCCACTAATTCGGGAGATATGGTGGCTCCGGGTTTTGGGCAGGGGTTTATGGATGGTGAAATGGGAGAAACACTGTTTAGAGGGTCAGGCAGTGACCCGGGGCTATATCAGGATCAAGCTGAACTTCCTTAATATAAACCCTAATGACTAAGTTTTCAGTTATTATCTCTTTCAATGTGAATGGTATCCATAACCCGATTAAATGAAAAATGCTACTTTAGTTTTTTAGGCAGGATAAACCGGATATCATTCCATTACAAGAAACCCGCCTCCCCAAGAAGAACATGCTAAATTTAAGCTATTGGTGTTTCAGACTGTGATGGCGTCCTCGCATGCTTCCAGTCAGTGAAGGGGGACTGCAATATTAATTCCCCGTGGAGTACAATTTCAATTACAACAAGAAATCATAGATAGGGAAGGTAGATATGCTGTATTTGTAGGTACATATTATTCCAAGCCGATCACGCTGGCTTCAGTACATTTGCCCCCGGGATCCTCTCCACAAGTGGCCAGGAAATTTTTTAATGACCTCCTCCCCCATATGCAGGGCATGTGTATAATTGGCGGAGAAATAAATGTTACGCTTAACATGGATTTGGATACATCAAAACCTTCTAGGTACAGGGCTACACTGTTCCAAAAATATCTTAAGGTTTCCTAAGTTGGGACTGGTTGACCTTTGGAGACACTTCTACCCATCTGTAAAGACATATACTCACCATTCTTCTAAGACTCACACATCCTCTAGATTAGATTATTTTATAAACTCTATTGAACATATAGAGGTGATTAGTGATATCTATGTGGGGGCCTCCATTTTATCCGACCACTCCCCCATATACATCAAATTGACAGTAGATAAACCTGGACATAAAGCCTTCTGGTGTCTCAATCTGATGTATCTGCGGGACCCTGAGTTTATAAAAAAGATAAAAGAGATTGTCCCCATTATTCTGGCAGATAATAATTCTTCAGAAATCTCTCACACGGTGAGATGGGAAACTCTCAAGACTGTCCTCCATGGGGAAATTATAAAATATTCCACCCAACAGAAAAAATCCAGAGAAGCTCTCCAAAGTATGCTACAGGCAGAGTTGATAAATCAGTTGCTCTATTTAAAACTTAAACACCAGGAGAGTGGGCCTCGAGGGGCTAGAAACCTGGCTCGATGCCTTAGGGGAGTGAAATCGCAGGCCATGGTCACTAAATTAAGGGACCCCACTAGTGGACACTTACTCTCTCACCCTAAAGATATCAGACAGGCCATGGCTTCGTATTATAAACTTCTTTATACAGAAGATACCCTCCCTTCTACCCAGACTAGCGTGGCTTATTTAAAGGATACCCCTCTGCCTACGATATCCCAGTCTCAGGCTGAGCACCTAATTCGCCCTGTCACACCTGCTGAGCTCCATGAAACTCTCAGGTTGACTAAATCTCAAACAGCTCCGGGGCCGGATGGCTATCCCAATCAGTTTTATAGAACATTTAGACACTTGCTTACGCCGGTATTGGTGGAGGCTCTGAGAGAGATTGAGGAGGGACACCCCCCTCTGCCTTCCTGGAGATATGCAGAAATTGTAGCTGTTCCAAAACCTGGGAAGGATTTATCCCTGATGGCTTCCTACCGTCCGATTTCAAAATTGAACTATGATTATAAAATATTTATGTCCATCCTAGCACATAAGTTGGATATTCTTCTCCCTACTTTTATATATGGCGATCAAGTGGGCTTCATCTGGAAACGGCAAGCTCAAGACACAGTGAGACGTGTCCTACTACTCACTGCGTATGCCACTGAGAGACAGATACCCATAGTCCTTCTCAGCCTGGATGCCGAGAAGGCATTTGACAGGGTTTCGTGGCCCTTTTTGTGGGCCATCCTCCTAGATCATTTTGCCTTCCCGGAGAAATTTATTTCTCAAATGAAAGCTATGTACCAAGACCCAGTGGCATATCTCAAATTAGATGGAGCACTTGCCCCTCCTTTCTCTTTAACCCAAGGCACTCAGCAGTGGTGCCCACTGTCCCACCTGCTTTTTGCTGTGTACCTCGAACCTCTGGCTGCCAACATTCGCCAGCGGGGGAGGTTGAGGGGATCCCAGTAGGTGGGAGATCACATAAACTTACGCTTTTTGCTGACGATATCCTTCTGACGCTCACGTCACCGAAACCTCTGCTCCGTGGTGTGGGTCAGCTGGAAGCATTTGGAACCTGGCGGGCTATAGGGTAAATGGTACTAAGACAGAAGTTCTCAACTTTTCATCCCCCCCGGCACTGAGAGCTGACTTCCATTTCGATGGAGCCGAAGTTGATGAGGTACTTTGGTATTAAAATACCTTCTAAAATATTGCATTTGGAATTGGTAAACCTCAAACCATTGACCCAACAGCTCACGCTGAACCTCTCTAGATGGGCTAGATTACCTATGGGGATCCTCAGTCGAGCTGAGGCCATACAGCAAAATGTATTACCACACATCCTCCTTTTTTTTTTTTTTCTCAAACAATCCATATTTTCCCCTCAACTGCCTATTTTCAGGCATGGGATAAATTGATATCTAGATTTATATGGGGGGGGGGATCACCCACTGTGGATTAAGTATACTGCCCTACAGCTTTCAAGGGGCCCAGAGTGGGCTTAATCTTCCTAACATGCGTCGATATGCCCAGGCAGCATAAATCCGTATAGCCCTCCTTCACGTTGCTTCTCAATTTGTAGCACATTAGAAGGATATAGAGGCTACTTTGAATGGCTTGGAGGACTTTCCCCCCTTTATCCTTGGGAACCCTCCCAGGTGTCTTCCCATGATGCAATTTCAAGCCTTCACGGTAGAGTTTTTTAAACAATGGCTTCAAATGTGGCATTAACTTTTATCCAACTTTGAGAGATGCTACTTCTCGGTCCTTCCATTCTCTCAGTGGAAATTGTATAACCTAAAGTATATATTTCTGGTAGTGGGTCCCATGGGTATACATTCTTTCTCTTTTCTCTGAGCCACTTATAAGATCCCTGCACATCAATATGCTGCATGCATGACTCTCAGAAATAGACTTCTCCCCCTCGAGGAAGGGGTAGCGGAGGTAGCTGAGAAGCCTTCTAGCCTCACTCAGTCATACATCATTTAAAGGGGATTGCACAAGACCATATCATTAGTCACTTATATAAAGCACTGAGGGCCTATAATACCCACTTTTTGATGGATCTTAAACTATGCTTGGTTAAGGAGCTACAGGTAGAAATCGACAAAGAAGAATGGTGCAAGTATACAGTGGCTTATTCTGGGATCTCCTCTAAGATTTATTGGTGAGAATATGCGTGGAAATTAAGACTTCGGTTCTTTAGAACCCCAGTAGTTACAGCGAAGTTCAGGGGTGGGGACTATGTACCATTGTACCTTTGCCTGTATTATGTTAACTAAACTGACCTATTTTGTACTGTAATTGTGTCTCCCAGGTCGTGCCTGAAAATAGTCACCTGTTGGCTAGTGCACCTACCCGGTTAACAAAAACTAAATAAATAAATAAATAAAATAAATAGCCATTGTTGGAGGGGGTTGCAGGCAGACTGAGGCTGGACACGCACATATCTTGTGGTCCTGTCCACAGTTAGCAAACTACTGGCAAGATGTCCGATCAGTTATGAAATATATATTTAAATACCCCGAAACGCTTACCCCCACCTTCATTTTAACAGTAGTGCCTCCACTGGGTTTTAAATTTGACAAAAACCTTTATTCAAACACCATGAAGTCTTGCTATATTATAACATTAGCAGTCAGCCACTGCAGCTGAACTGCCCCGGGGAGGAAGGAGTTAACTCCAGAGGATCTGGAGTTCTACAGCGCGAGGGCGCTGTGCCCAAAGCTCCATCTGGCAGTTTCAAATGAAACTGTCAGATTCTTTACTCCGCTTCACTGAACAGTCGCCCGAGATCAGCTCCTTCAGCTCGGTTCATTCTCGGTTCAAGCGAGTATTTTCGGTTCATTTGAACGGCAAAAGTCATTATTTTACCGCATTTCGGTTTTAAAGCTCTATCTGGTAACCGTAAGTACTAAATTTTAAGTCTGTGTGGAAAATTAATTATCGGTTCGGTTTTGAACCATCGCTTTATTATTCTACATTTTAAAAGTGTACAGTGGGTTTTAGAGTGCGGTTCCGGTTCTTATCGGTTCTAAAAACCAGAATTATAACGTTTTTCAAATACCCGTGACACGGTTAGGAACCGATAAGGGTGTCTTGCCTGGCACTGCCATCAAAAGGGCAAGTTTGCTTAGGTCTGGCATTATGTCTGAGAAACCCAAAAGAAAACTGGCCCACTGGGTTTCAACACTGTGATGTCTGTGGGGAGGCCTTTGCCAGGCTGACCCACACCACTGTGTTTATTGTCTGGGGCTGACCACCTCCTGTCAGACTGCCAGGTGTGTAAAAATTTCCTGCAGCCACCCTGGAAAAGAGATTGGGCGGCTCAGGGGCGAGGAGTCAAAAGTCCGCTGACCGGATGGCCAGCCGGTCCAGTACCCACTGGACCCAGGAGGGACTGCCCTCTGACCAGGCGAGACTTCCTCGGGCAAAGGAAGGCTGGTTCAGAGGAACCAGTCCAGTAAAAGACAAGGAAATCAGTAGGTTTGGGGTCCAAAATTGTGTCTCCAACTGCTGCAGAGATAGCTAAAGCCATTCAGATTGTCCAGTCACTGTCTCAGGGATCTGTAGAACCACCAACAGTTGGTAAAAGGTTGGTTCGTTCAGTCCCAGTGGTTCAGGATTTTGAAGTTGAGGATTTTTATGAACCACAGGAGGGGGAGGAGGAATTTGATCAATATATGTGTGGCTGGGGGGGTCTGGACGTGCCCATTGAACCGGACATTTCTCCAGACAGACCTTTAGAATCTCCTCCTATTCTGTCTGAGTCCCCTTCTTTCTTTATTTTTTACAAAAAGGTTGCAGAAACCCTCCAGCTTCCTTTAGAGGAGGCTGTGGATGAGCAAGAGGAGCCTGATTATGTGGAAATGATGGATATTCCAGAGTCTAGGAGGTTGTCTATTCCTTTGCATAAGTCATTTAGGAAGCAAACAACAAAGATTTTAAAAATCCTCATTCTGTCCCTCCTGTAGATAAAAAATGGACAGAAGGTATACTTTGTCAGGCTCGGATACAGACTTCCTTACTGAACAGTGTAGTCATGTGGTGTGGTACAAGCTGCAGCCTGTGACAAGGCTAATATTCCTCTGGCCTCACATCCTCCTGATAAGGATTCCAGGAAGATTGATGCCATGGCGAAGAAACAGTATATGGCAGCTTCTTTGGGACTCAGGCAGGCAAATTATATGGCTTATGTGGCTAGATATCAGAAATCTAGGTGGGACACAGTGTGCAGTTAGCCAAGCAGGCCCATGGCCAGCTGGCTAGTGAGTTGGAACAGGTGGCTGCTGATGGCATTGAAGCCTCTAAAGTTCAATTTCATACTGCTGTTGATGTTAATGATGTTTCCTCTAGGGTCATGGCCACTTCTGTAGCTTTCCGTAGGTTGGCATGGCTCAGATGCACTAATCTGTCCCAAGATACCCAGTCAAAGGCTATGGATTTTCCTGTAGTGGGAAATTCTCTGTTTGGGGAGCAAACAGAAAACTATATGAAAAAGATGAATGAATACAGAACTACCTACAAAAGTGCCCAGGCTAAGGAGAAGCATGCCATGCCACAAAGGCATGCTCCCAGAGGTAGGGGCAGGCCTTTTTCAGGCCTTTTTACCAATTTCAAGCCTCCTCTGCTGTCTCGCAGAGGGGTTTCTTCAGAGGCAGGGGTAGACGAGGCACAAGCAGACCGTCCCCCTCCCCTCAGCCTAAGGCTGCTGCTAAGCAGGCACCCTGATGGGGTGCCCAGGGCCGATTCTCCTGTACCAGTGGGGCAGGTTGGCCTATTTCAGCCGAACTGGCTGTCCCTAACTACGGACAGATGGGTTCTGGAGGTAAAGGCCAGGGTCTGTTCTCAGCTTCAAACACTTTCCAAAGATGAGAGTCAGACATTTTCACCTACAAATCCTTCAGAAGCCCTTGCTTTGGAAGCAGAGGTTTCTTCTCTTCTGGACTGCAAAGCAGTGAAAGGGTTCCTCCTTGCCATCAGGGCAAGGGCTTTATTCAAGATACTTTCTTACCCCAAAAGACAGGAGAATGGAGGCCCATTCTAGATTTAAGGTACCTGAACAAGCATCTTTTGAAACCAAAGTTCAAAATGTTGACTCTGGCAATGATATTGCCTTCCCTAAGGCCAGGGGACTGGCTAGCTTCCCTGGACCTCAAGGATGCCTATTTTCATGTTCTGATCAGGCCTTCTCACGAAAGTACCTCAGGTTCGAACTGCCCTCAGGCCACTACCAGTTCAGGGCAATGCCCTTGGCCTGACCTCTCGCCATAAGGGTATTCACAAAATGTCTCGCTGTAGTAGTGGCTCACTTAAGAAGGCAAGGGGTTGCTGTGTTTCCTACCTGGACGACTGGCTCATTGTGGGTCAGTCTCAGGTCAGGTGAAACCCATTTGCAAGTCACCCAGCAGCTTCTCACTTCCTGGGATTCCTGCTAAACTTACCAAAGTCAGTTCTGGAACCGGTTCAGGTCCTAACTTTCATAGCCGCAGAATTGAACACAAGGTTAGCCAGGGCTTTTCTTCCCTCGGAAAGGGTGGACAGACTCATCGCCCTGGCATCCTCCTTTACCCTGCAGGTCTCTCGACCAGCAAGGCATTTTCTGCAACTCCTTGGGCACATGGCTGCTTCCACAGCTGTCATGCAGGGAGCAAGATTCCAGATGAGGGACATTCAGTTCCATTTGAGGGCCTATTGGTCTCAAAGGAAGGACCCCCTTACCAAGTTGGTTCCAGTTACTCAAACTCTGATCCTAGCCCTCCACTGGTGGCAGGTCCAGAGCAATTTTAAGACAGGGGGTTCCCTTCATTCCCATTTCTCACTCCCTCACCCTCACCATGGATGCCTCCCTGTTAGGGTGGGGGCTCACCTGGGCGATCTTGCCACCCAGGGGGTGTGGTCTCCTCAGGAATCTCTGCTCCACATCAATCTGTTGGAACTCAGAGCTGTCTTTTAGCTCTTGGTGTTTTCAGATTCTGTCCAGAACAAAGTGGTTCAAGTCAGGACAGACAATACCACCACAATGTGGTACATCAACAAGCAAGGGGCACTGGTCTTCAGCCTTGTGCACCGAGCAATGAAGTTGTGGTCTCTGGCCTACTCCCTGAACACCTCCCTGATAGCGGTTCACCTCCCAGGGAAGGACAATGTCCTGGCGGACGCCCTCAGCAGAATTTCTCAGGGCCATCACGAATGGGCTCTGAATCCACAAGTGCTGGGGTCCGTCTTTGCCAGATGGGGCACTCCTCAGATAGATCTTTTCGCAGCCCCAGACAACCATCAACTTCCTCTTTTCTGTTGCAGGCCTCCAGTACTGGGCTCAGTCCCTCTGGACGCCTTTCTGTTGGACTGGAAAGGGAAGTTCCTGTATGCCTTTCCTCCCTTTCCTCTTCTTTTCAGGGTACTAGTAAAAATCAGATCTCAACCTTGCAGAGTGATTCTGATTGCCCCAGATTGGGCCAGACAGCCCTGGTACCCTCTGCTTCTGTCCTTGGCAGTCCACCCTGCCCTGAGCCTACCCAGAGTCCCGACTTACTGGCCTGTGCACAGGGGAGAGTGTGGTATCCGGACCTCAAATCCCTCCACCTCAAGGCTTGGCTCTTGAGGAGCTAGAATTTGCTGACTTACACCTTTCTCAAGGTGTCATGGATATTTTAAAGGCTTCTAGGAAGCCTTCCACTAGGGCCACTTATAATTCTAAGTGGAAGAGGTTTTCCATCTGGTGCTCTGAGAGGCAGATTATCCCAGAATCTGCTGATCTTCCCATTCTTCTGGAATATTTGGTCCATCTGAATTCCCTAGGCCTTAGACCAGCTACCCTGAAGGTTCATCTGGCAGCTGTCTCTGCTTTCGTGTCAGCAGGGAAGCCTGCCTCCCTTTCTTCTCACCCTGTGTTCTCCAAGTTTTTTAAAGGGTTACTTCATACTAACCCTCCTTTTCGGGAACCAGCTCCCGCCTGGGACCTGAATATTTGCATTGCTCAGTTAATGCAACCCCCCTTTGAGCTTCTGTCTTCAGCAAAGCTCAAGTATTTAACTTGGAAAACCGTTTTCCTAGTAGCTATCACCTCTGCCAGACGCATAAGTGAGTTACAGGCCCTGTCAGTGGAAGAAGATTTTATCTCTTTCCACAGAGATAAGGTAGTCCTTAGGACTAATAGAAGTTTTTGCCTAAGGTGGTTTCTGATTTCCACCTGAATCAATCTATCTCTCCCCAGTATTTTCACTGAGCATTCTTCCTCAGGTGAGAGGAGACTGCACAGCTTGGATGTCAAAAGAGCCTTAAGCTACTATTTAGGCGCACCAGGGTCATAGGTTGAATCCTCCAACTGTTTCTTACCTATGGTGAGGTTGGCAAAGGAAAACCTGCCACTAAGAGAACAATTGCAAGGTGGATTGTTTCTTGTATCCAATTCTGTTATCAGAAACTAGGTAGAGTACCCCCCTCAGGATTGAGGGCCCACTCCACCAGGGGTACAGCTGCGTCTCTAGCGGCTGCTAGGGACATTCCCATTCTGGAGATTTGTCAAGCTGCTACCTGGAAGACAGTTCACACCTTTACCAAGCATTATTCCCTGGATGTCCAGTCCAGGAGAGATGCTCAGTTTGGCACAGCTGTGCTTCAGAGCCTATTTCCTAAGTAGGTTCTGACCCTCCTCCATGGAGGTACTGCTGTGTAATCTGCTAATGTTATAATATAGCAAGACTTCATGGTGTTTGAAGAAAAATTACTTCCTTAGTAATTGCTTTTCTTCTCATGGAGTCTTGCTATATTATAACCACCTCCCTCCTGCCCCTCTCAGAACCTCTACTTGGGTAGGGTGGCGAATTGGTGCAAGCACTGTGTCATGCCATTGTAGTTATCCTTTACCCTCTTCCTTTGGGTTAGGGATCTGGTTGCTTTCATTTAGGTTATTTATATTGCCCTTCCTGGACTTGAGTCTTGGGGAAGAGGTTCATAATGTGCTTGTCAAGGGTAAAACGAACCATAATACCATCAATTTTTGTTATTATGGTTCTGGGTGTTCTTTGTTGTTTATATTGTTGTTACTACTACTAGTAGGTAGCCATGGGCTAGTGTAGTTTTCCACACAGACTTTCTGTTCTTTGATGTTAGCTTCGTAAAGATCTGACAGTTTCATTTGAAACTGCCAGATAGAGCTTTGGGCACAGCGCCCTCGCGCTGTAGAACTCCAGATCCTCTGGAGTTAACTCCTTCCTCTCCGGGGCAGTTCAGCTGCAGTGGCTGACTGCTAATGTTATAATATAGCGAGACTCCATGAGAAGAAAAGCAATTACTAAGGTGAGTAATTTTTTCTTATTTACTAACCATTTTGATTCTTGCAGCCAAGAAGGTCATTATGAGACTTTGGCTTTTTCTCAAGGTCCCGTCCGAGGAATCCTGGAGACATCTAATATATGAAATATATAACTTAGAGTGGATCTCAGCTAGATTGAATAATCGAGTAAACAGTTTCGATACTCAATGGAGGAAATGGACCCTATATCAATTAAAACATCACCCAGATTTTGTACCATGAGGGGGAGAACTGAGTTTGAACATAAGATAGTGCTCTGGGTGGGAAATAGATACAGTTGGGAATTTAAGAAATATAGGATCTGTATTGCCATATCTTTTAGCTGGTCTTTTGAGAACTAGGGAAAAGCCCTCTCCATTAAATGGATGTTTCTTTTTATTACGCTGGGTAGGGGTGACTACAAGAGGTTGCTTCACCCAGCTTTAGGATATATGCAGATACATTTACTCTATTGTAAAAATGCTTTAAGTGTGTCTATGTATTGCAACTTGTATTGTTGTATTTGGTTGCACAATGCAGTGAGACATAATAAAAATTTTTCAATAAAAAAAAATGTTTTTTGTGTAAATTGGGATCAGCCTCACACTTGGGTGTGAGGCTCTTATTGCTGACGGATACCCTTGAAAAATAGTGAGGGATTTCTGGGGTTTGAAGAAAAAAATTACATACCATAGTAATATTGTCTCTTCCAAGGGATCCATCACTATGCTTAAATCTGCCACCCTGCCTCTCCTTCCAAAACCTGGGATAAGGTTCCACAAGAATCGGTGTTTGTTGGTGTCCCAGCACGTGGGTGATAAAGATAGCCACTGATTTATTCTGTATAAGGTACAACACACCTGCAGCGTGATTTTATTCCAGCAAGGTTCCAAAAACAAGAAATCACAAGAAAATAAAAATAAATACAAGAAAATACATAATTACATAGCATTTGTCAGAATGCAATAGTCAAGATCACATAACATCGCTTGGATCCTTTCCTCATTTATGCTTCATGCTTCAGGCATAATGAAAATCCCAGGCTCTGCACAGCTAATTTTGGGGAGGGGGGGATATACCCTCCCCCAGACTCCAGGCTGTCTGAAGAAACAAGGTTCTTTACAACTGGCTCTGGGTTGACTGGAAAAACAAGGCTTGTTTATCTCGGGTACCATTATGAATTTAAAATAAAACAACTACATTCTCCAGCCTTTTCTTTGTTGAGGGAAATGTTTAATTTATACTAAATCTGGCTTTCTCAAACTCCAAACCACTACGTAGTATATAACATTTTCAATGTACTTTAGGCAGTCAATCATATGTTATACTATATGTACTGCATAACAACAGTGCAGTAAAAAAGGTCTGGCCCAACGGTGCAGCAGTTGGATTTCCGCTTGCAATGCCAGCGAACCGAGTTCAGGAACGAGCCCAGGTCGTCGGAAGGCTGGCCGGGGAGAGAAGGATCGAGCATCCCTAGGACTGCTCTCCTTCTCTGGGGGGGGGGGTCTCTGCGCTCGGTGCAGGAGTGACACCTAGCAGAAGCTAGGTGCATCACCCTGAGCACTGACACATGGTCAAGGGGCACTGGGGCGGGACAGAAGCAGGCGTCATTGCACATCTCCGCCCCAGCCTATGGGAACACAAATTCCTCCTCACCAGACGTCTCTCTGATGCCCTGCCCCCGGGCTTCAATTAGCCACCTGGCCAAGGGCTCTCCCAAGCAGTTACGGTCACACAGCACTGATACCTGCCACTGTGCCGTGCCCCACCTCCTGGGCCAAGCCAGGAGTGACCGGAGAAGTGAGGGGCTCAACAGGTGGTGGAAGCCTTGGGAGCACTGTGTCCAGGGCGGAGCTCTGATGGACAGCAGGAGGACAAAAAGTGTGGTAAATATAAAAAAAACTGCAGCAGAAAATATTTTAAATGTGTAAATATTTAAGAATGGGTATCTGTTTTTGTATTGGCAAATGCAACTGTGCTAGCCAGCTGTTACATTGTTCGGTCACTTTGAGCCATGCAGGACACATTTTAAAGGGACTTGAAAAGGAAACAGAGTCAAGAAGAAAAAAAGGGAGGGGATTCTGTAGGTGGCCATCCTGACAGAACAAGGAGAGGATAGTACAGTGTAGAATAGCAATTCTAAGGTAGGATGACCAGCCCTACCACAGTTAGGTTTTCAGTGCTTGAGCATTACTTGTTGTTCCTTGACAATCAGTTCTTTTTTCTGTACATTTTCAGTTTAATCTGCCCTGGCTTGGCCTGAGAGGCCAGTCATTTTGTTTTTGTTGGTGCTTATTCATTTTAACATTATAGTGTAGAACAGGATAGTAGGTTCATAGCTGTTGCCTTCTAGGCCTTCGAAATAGGTCTGCCATTGGGCAGCAGAGTGCAGCACCACCTCGCGGTTTGAACAGCATTCCAGATTCCATTATTTATGTACGTTCCACGTGCTCTGGGGTAGCAAGATCTGTCAGGCTGCCGCGTTTGTTAAGCACAGTGAGAGATCCCTTAGAAGAAACAATACTATGGCAGGTCATTTTTTCTTCTGGCCACCTGTCTCAGCCTGAGTTAGTAGGACATCCGCCCAATCCTCCAGCAAGAAAGCATTGACCTAAACCAAGTCTGATACTGTTCTAGTGATCCAGAGTCTCTGGGAATTAGTACAGACTGGGGCACAGTAACCAGAACACCAAGCACTGTCAATAACTACAAGTTATGGTTTAGAATATGGATGGCCAGTTCTCCGGTCAACCCATTCGGAGGTCAGTCATCCAGGGTGGAGAAAAGAGGGAGTCTCTTCCTGCATAAACTGCCACTACCACTGCAAAGCATTTAATAAAAACATGCAGTCCAAAGGAGAAGCTAAAGGCAAGACGTGGAACTGACGGCAGTCTTCCAGGCAAAAATGCAGATAGTGTCTGTGGCGTCTGTGGATTATGTGCAAATGTTCATCCTTCATACCTAGAGTGCATAGCTCATCTTCCTGGGCTAACAGCAGGCCCCTGAATGGAAAGCATGTAGAATTTTCTGAACACAACAAACTTGTTCAGAGCATGGAGACCCCTTCCAATTAATTCTTGACTAGAAGCCCTGCTACTGTTCAGATAAGGGAACTTTTGGAGCTGTTCATTGTGTCAACAGGGCATCTATGTTCCATGCGAAGGACTATCAAAAGCGATTCATAGTAGATAAAAGTGACTGGGAGTAGACATTCAGGATCAACTACCATACCACGCAACAGACACTAGACTGGCGGTCCTCATTTTATCCTTCAGAATTGCTCTGTCCCACATCTGTCTCTTGTGAAAAAGGTGTTGCACACACAGATCATATGCTGAAATTCAGACTTTAAACCAGAAATTCATAATGTTCTAAGATGCTAAATGAAAAAGAAGTAGTAGTAGTAGTAACATTTTTATTCATCTGAAAGACGTATCAGTGAAAAGGTACAACTCAACTGAGACAAGCTCATTTCCAGCAAGGCCCTAAATACATCTAATGTAAAAAAATAAACACAATACAAATTACAAAATACCATAATAAATATCACATACCTTGAGGGCATTAACAAGGTGAAAGAGTCATACATGTTTCAATATAAGAAAAATAGCAGGACAAGAGGTCACAGCATGAGATTAGAGGGAGGCTGATTAAGGGGTAATGTGAGGAAGTTCTTTTTCACAGAAAGGGTGGTGGATGCATGGAACGGCCTACCTCAGGAAGTGGTGGATATGAATACAGTGCAGGGCTTCAAACAGGCATGTGATAGACATAAGGGAGCAATACAGATGAGTATGAATAGATAGGCCATTGACAGAGCAAAGGCCGATGGCACATTCATAAGGTAGAAAAAGAAATGGACAGACTGGATGGGTCTTGTGGTCCTTATCTGCTGCCATCTTCTATGTTTCTATATGCATTGAACATCATAATATGACATATATCCTACAAACACACATAATACATAGCACATAACACAAAAACACTAACATTATTACACCATAAAATTCAAGTATCCACTAAGCAGCAAAGAGTATACCTGTGTTGATTTTTACACATCATGTAATACCCTCCCTAACATTCCTAATAACTTCCTGTTGAAACCAGGCTACAATTTCACCATGGTATACACCCGTAATCCTTGATCTGTAACCATATGGCACAGAGTTCCAAATCTGGGGACCTCTATTAAAAAAAAAAATGTGTACATCCAAATTCTGTCCTCATTTTAGGTTGTTTATATTCAATAGCACAAGCAGACCGCAGTCCTAATTTTACTTCCCTGATTTGTAATTCATCCAATATATAGTCAGGGGCCTTTCCCTTATTGCACTTTACCATACAATTCAATACATGGAGTAGCCCCCTAGCCTTAGGATACACCCTTCCCAGCAGATCATATAACTGCTGTCTATGTGCCGTTCTCGGGTTCCCAGGATAATTCTGGCCAATTTATTAAACATCAAATCTATCTTAATTAATACTGTATTTGTTGCATTCATATCAACTATGTCCCCATAGTCCAAAAGAGAAAGGACTAATGCTGTAAGAAAAAATTACTCACCATAGTAATGTTGTTTCTTCTAATGGAGTCTTGCTGTATTCTGACATAATGCAGTTAACCCCAGCACTTGAACTGCCCTGGAGAGGAAAGAGTTAACTCTATGCAGAAGCATAGAATGTTGAGCTTGAGCTCGGTTTTCAAACCTCTGTCTGTGGTACTTTCTAGTGTAACTGTTTGATTCTTACGAGCAAACTAACTAAATACTATAGTAGGGAAATTTTTCAACATATAGCCAAAGGGCAAAAGACTTTTTGGGCTCAAAAGACTCAAGTTGAGAACCCAAGAAGGAAAGGTAGTGACAATATTAAACTATAAAACACCAGAAAAGTAACAAGAGCTTCCCCACCCAAGAGGGAAGGTACAAGGTACACCCCTGAGGTGCAACACTGTACCTGCCAGCCCACTTCCCAAAAACTAGGTTCTGAGAGGGAAGGCAGTGGGGGAGGTCAGAATACAGCAAGACTCCATTAGAAGAAACAACATTACTATGATGAGTATTTTTTTCTTCAAACAACATGAAGTCTTGCTGTATTCTGACATAATGCAGACTACCAAGCAGTTCACTATGAAGGAGGGAATGCAGAGCCTACTTTGGGAAGAAGCTCTGCAGCACTGCTGTGCCAAACCTAGCATCACTCCTAGCCTGGATGTCCAGGGAGTAATGCTTGGTGAAAGTATGTATTGTTTTCCAGGTGGCTGCTTTACAGATCTCTAACAAGGGTATATCTCTGGCCGCAACTAGAGTAGCAGCTGTTCCCCTAGTCGAGTGAGCCCTCAGGCCTGAAGGGGGTGTTCTACCCAATTTGTTATAGCAGAATTGTATGCAAGAAACAATCCACCTGGCAATAGTTCTTTTAGTGGCAGGCTTACCTTTCCCCACTTCACCATAAATGAGAAACAATTGAAGACAGTCATTTCTGTGTGCCTTAGTATGCTCTATGTAGTAGCTAAGAGCCCTCTTAACATCCAAACTGTGTAATCTTCTTTCTCCCGAAGAAGAATGGTCAGTGAAAAACACAGGGAGAGATATAGACTGGTTCAGATGAAAATCTGAAACCACTTTGGGCAAGGACCTCCTATTGGTTCTTAGGACCACGTTATCCCTATGGAAGGATATGAAGTCAGGTTCAACTGACAGGGCCTGTAATTCACTAATCTGCCTGGCAGAAGTAATAGCTACCAGGAACACAGTTTTCCAGGTCAAGTACTTCAATTCTGCCGAAGCCAGAGGTTCAAAGGGTGGCTGCATAAGATGAGCAATGCAGACATTAAGATCCCAAGGCAGAGTGGGCTCCCTAAAGGGAGGGTTAATGTGAACCAGACCTTTGAAAAACTTTCTGAAAACAAGATGAGATGCCAGGGAAGAGCCCCTTCCTGCTGAAAGGAATGCAGAGACAGCTGCTAGATGAACCTTCAGAGTGGCAGGCCTAAGGCCTAGACTATTCAGATGAACTAGATAATCTAAGGTTGTAGAAATGTTTGCAGAACCAGGCACGATGCCTTTCTGAGAGCACCAAATACTGAACCTCTTCCATTTAGAATTGTAAGTTTTTTTAGTGGAAGGTTTCCTGGAGACCTTCAGAATATCCAGAACTCCCTGAGAGAGATGTAGTGCTGCATATTCTAACTCTTCAAGAGCCAGGCCTTGAGATTGAGAGACTGGAGATTGGGGTACCAGATCCGTCCCTGGGAAGAGGACAGGAGACTGTATGCCCTGGGCAGAGACAGGGGACGTGACACTGACAAGGACAGTAGTAGAGGATACCAAGGCTGTCTGGCCCAATCCGGAGCCACTAGTATCTCTGTGCAGGGTTGAGTCCTGATCTTGATCAAAACTCTGAACAACAGAGAGAAAGGAGGGAAGGCATAGAGAAACCTGCCCTTCCAGTCCAAAATGAGAGCATCCTGGGGAACCATCCCCAGGACTGGAGGTCTGCAACAAAATAGAGGAAGTTGATGATTGTCCGGTGCTGCAAAGAGATCTATCTCTGGAGTGCCCCACCTGGAGAAGATTACCTCCAGGGTGTGAGGATCCAGGGACCATTTGTGATGTCCCTGTGAAATTCTGCTTAGAGCATCTGCTAGTACATTGCCCTTCCCTGGAAGGTGAACTGCTGCCAGAGAAGTCTGAAGAGAATATGCCAGATACCACTGCTTCATGGCTTCCGTGCACAAGACAGAGGACCGAGTGCCTCCCTGCTTGTTGATGTACCACATTGTGGTGGTGTTGTCTGTTCTGACTTGGACCACCTTGCCCTTGACTGAATCTGAGAAGCTCTGAAGGGCTAGGAAAACTGCCCTTAGCTCCAGGAGATTGATAGGAAGGAGAGACTCCTGTGGAGACCAGACCCCTTGAGCTGTCAGGGCTCCCAGGTGGGCTCCCCATCCTAGAAGGGGAGCATCCATAGTTAGAACTACTGATGGGACTTGAGGGAGAAATGGAACCTCTTGTCTGAGGTTGTCCTGGTGCAGCCACCACTGGAGAGCCTGGACTAGAGTCTGAGTCATTGCAATCAGTTTGGTAAGTGAATCCTTCTTTTGAGCCCAGAAGGACCTTAGGTGAAACTGAATGTCCCTCATCTGGAACCTTGCTCCCTGCACCACTGCGGTGGAAGCTGCCATATGGCCCAGAAGCTGGAGGAACTGTCTTGCTGGGCGGGAGACCTGAGGTTGAAAGGATGAAGCAAGATCCACTAGGACCTTCACTCTTGCCAGGGGAAGGAAAGCTTTTGCTTGTACAGTGTCCAACTCTCTGCCTATAAAGGTGAGAAGTTGAACTGGTTCGAGGACAGACTTTGGAAGATTGAGAAGAAACCCCAGGGAACGGAGTAGATCCTGGGTAGTCTGTAGAGCTGACTTGACCTGTAGAGATGACTGACCCACAATGAGCCAGTCATCCAGATATGGGAAGATGGTGATACCCTGTCTTCTTTTTTTTTATTTCTTTTTATTTCAAATTTTTTTCCACACAGAGAGAAAACAGTGTAAACATATATTAATTTTGCTTACAGATAATTCTTGGATATAAATACAGCAATAAATTTTAATAAAAACGCTTTTATCATCATTTCTCTTCCTCTTTTCAGATGTTTTTAATATTATATGAACAAAAATTTCCTCATTCACATTCAGCTTCCTTCTCCCCCAACCCTTTAAGATGGAGTTTATTGATTTTAGTGGGTATATTCCTATTGTATTTGTAAGGCATCCTCTATCCAGTATACATTTATTCTTGTTAAAGGATTCAATTGTGAGGTATATATCCCAACATTGTCTTTTAATCAGATTTCAAGGGCTAAAATCTGGGTCAATTTTCGAATTATAATATACCCATCTTTGCCATTTCTGAGTGAGAGAGGAACCTCTGCCCTGCACTTCTAGGTTAAAGTGCTCAGATCTGTAGATCTCACACATGGTTTTCCTCCATTCTTGTATCGTTGGTACCAATGGTGACATCCAACGTCGAGTTATTGTCTTTTTGGCAGCTAAAAGGCAAATAGGTAATATCGTTGCTCCCCATGGAGGAGCATGGTCTGGGAATATCCCCAATAGGAATTGTTCAGCTCTTAGTTCGGTGGATTCGTTAAATAGGTTTGAAAGCTCAATTTGAAGGGAGAGAAAATAGGGAATGAAGAAAGGGCAGAACCAAAACACATGACCAAGAATTGCCACCCTATTTCCACACAGTCTCCAGCAGTGACCATACTCCTCAGGGAGGTATTTAAGGAGGACTGCCAGGGACCTAAAGAAACGGAAATGGCTTCTCCATGAAATTTCTCTCCAATAGGGAGATAACGTAGATCTAATTTCTATAAGTGTAGAAGATAGCCACGTTTCCATGGGGATTACTAGGTTAAGGTCGGCATTCCATGCATTAAGGATAGAGGCCATGGATTCCTCCACTTCATTCTTGAGTTCTCTATAAATTAGGCCAATTATGTGAGACCTGAGATTACCCCTCAGAGAATCCATGAATTCTTTTAATAGTTTTGGGATGAGGAAGGAATGGTAAACTGGATTATTTTGTTACGCAAAATATGGTTACAGACTTGAAAGTATCTAAATAACTCAGAATTCCTTAGTGTGAATTGAGCTTGAAGTTGTTCAAAGGAAAGAATCCCTTGGGGAGAAAGAGACTGGAAAACATGAGAAAGTTACTGTTTCCTCCATGTGGCAAAGACCTGATCCATGAAGTTGGGGACAAATGATTCATCCTGTGAAATTAATTTACAGTATTCATAGATCCTTAATATTGGGCCCTTTTTCCTTATCCGTTTCCAGAGTTTAAATGTGTGGGATGTAATATTTGTAACGTCGGAGGTTTTAACGGATCTTTCATCAGATGAAAACAATATTCTACTAATATCAAAAAGATCGTTAAGGTGAAATTCAGTGGATTTCCAAGGAGATCTATAAGATTCCGTCACCCATAATATGTTGGTTCATAAAAATGCTGCTTGGGCATACAGTTCAAAGTCTGGTAGATTAAGGCCCCCTTTAGCTAAGAGCAACTTCAAAATTGAATGTCTAATTCTTGGGCAGTTCTTGCCCCACAAGAAGCCTGAAATCATTTTATCCCATGATTTAAAGTAGAATTTTGAAGGAAAGATAGGGACGGACTGTAATAAGTACAGAATACTGGGGAGGATATTTATTCGAACTATCTCAATTTTTTGATGGAAGGGAAAAAAGCCTGTTGCCCATCTTTCTAAATCTGATTGAATCTGTATTGACAGGGGTTCAAAGTTAATTGTTTCTAACAGTCCGATGTCTCACGGGATATGCAGGCCTAGATATTTTATTTTGGTAGCTAACCGTTTAAAAGGGTAGGTTTTTTCAACTGTAGAGATGGAGTATAGTTGAATGTCAAAATTTCAGTTTGGGTTGCATTTAATTTAAAGCCAGATATATCTTCAAATTGAGACAAAATATTCCATGTTACTGGGATAGATTGGGGAGGAGAAATAAGGGTCAACAGTACATCATCGGCAAACATGTTTATTTTGTATTCCTGCTGGCCCATTTGGGATCCCATCAACCTGAGGGGTTTTACGGAGGATGGATGCCAGGGGTTCGAGAAATAGGGGAAAAAGGTATGGTGACAAGGGGCAACCCTGGCGTGTTCCTCTGCCCAATAATAGGGGGTATGATATTAAACCATTAGTACGAATATGTACCCACAGGGATTTGCATAAATTTGTCAAACTTTTTATAAATAAGGGGGGGAAACAGAATGCTCTCGATACATCCCAGAGAAAGGGCCACATAACCTGATGAAAAGCTTTCTCTGAATCTAAACTAATAAAGACTGTAGGGATTTGACGGGTACATACAAATTCTTGTAGGATTAGGGCTCTTCGAATATTATCTGTAGTATTTCTGTTTTTGATGAAGCCTGATTGGTCTGGGTGTAAAAGCTGGGGAATAATATGTTCTAATCTTGAAGCCAATATGGCCATAAATATTTTATAGTCTACATTAAGAATAGATATTGGGCAATAGGAATCCGGCTCTGAGGGATCCTTATTTGGTTTGGGTATTGGGGCAAGCATAGCAAAATCCCAGGATGGGGGGCTCTGACCACCCTGGGAGATTTCTTTGAATAAGGAGTGTAGTTTTGGGGTTAGTTCTTTATGGAATTTCTTGTACCACTCCGAGGTATATCCATCTGGCCCTGGGCATCGTCCCGAGTGGAGTTTTTTAATTGTGTCTTCTAACTCAAAAGTAGAGATAGGAGAGGACAGTATTTTAATCTGATGAGGAGACAAAGTAGGAAGGCCAGCTTTTTCTAGGAAATGTTTAGCTGCAGTTTGGTTATAGGAGGGGTTCAGAGAGTATAATTTTGAGTAGAAATCAGAGAAAGCATGTTGTATATGGCTAGCAGAATAATGAAGTGTTCTCATGAGGGGATTTCTAATTTTAAGAATGGTGGATGAGCGTTTCCTTGCCCTTAATTTACGTGGCAATTTCTTAGTGCCTCAAGGTCCACTTTCATGGACAAACTGGCAAAGATAATAGGGAGAGTGCTGTATTTTATTGTCTAAAATGCGTTGTAAGGGTGCCTTTGTGTCTCTAATTAATCTCTGAAGGTCAGTGTCTCCGTCCTGGTATAACATCTAGTAGTCTAGAAGGAGGGTTGTTATTATTTGATATTCAGCTTCTCTTTCCCTATTCTTCTTAACAGAATAGGCTATAATTTCACCTCGGATGGTGGCCTTCGTCGCATCCCACTGCATTGATTCTAAAATCTCAGGGTCTGCATTTTCTTGAAAAAAAAAAAGGGATAGTCTAGATTAAATATTTTCTTGAAATTCCTTATCCCCTAAAGTAGAGGTATTTAATCTCCAGAGAGAATTCCTCTTCTCTCTACCAAGATTGATCTTTAAGATTAAGGGGTGGTGATCAGACAGGAGTTTGGGGCCAACTGTGATATTTTGAATCTGTGAGAAGTGCTCACAAGTAGTAATGAAATAGTCTAGTCTGGAATATGTTTTAAATCTGGGGGAATAGTAAGTAAATTCCGGGTTGGAGGGGAATATTTTCCTCCATACATCGATCAAACCCAGGTGTTCATGGTGTTTTTAAATTGTTTGGTTGAGGAGGTATTTCTGTATTTTTGTGGATTTGAACAGTGTAGGAACGGGGATAGTGTTAGATTTAGGTCACCTCCCACGATCAACTGGCCATGGAGCAGGTCTAAAAGGGTGGATATGAAGCTCTTAAATATAGGGAATTTAGTTTGTGGAGGAAAATAAATGTTTGCCAGAGTGACCTGGCTACCATAAAGTAATCTTCTAATTATTACAAAGCGCCCCTGTGCATATATATATGGGATTGTTGTATCTCCAAGGGAGTATTCTGGGGAATTAAGATTGCAGCTCCTTTCTTTCTGCCTCTGGGGTGTGATGAAGCCACCACCCTATACCTCCCCCCAACTCAATTTAAGATGCTCAGTTTCCGAAAGGTGAAGATAGTCTTGAAGATAGTTAAGGTCAGAGGGGTTTTTAGTTAAAAATTGCATTAACCTAGATCTCTTAATCGGATCGTGGAGATCATTATAATATTATGGGAAAATTTTACTGGAGTAACTGACGTCATTTTTTAATATTTGAGAGTCTAACGTTCTGTCTAACTTTTTCCCTTCCTTCCAGGAGAGACTTATGAGGATCCATCCAGACCAGGCACCTCGACAGTATTAGACACTTTATTTCAAGAGAGATCATCTGCATCACCCAGCATAGCAAGCAATTCAATAAAACATCATTAGTAGATATGTTATCTCTATCTGTGTGAATTATTTCCCCACCCTCCCACCTTACAAATTCACTAACAACTAATAAAAGAACAATTAAACCAATACCAATGAACTCTATAAACTTTTAATAAACCAATAAGAACTATGTACAGTGTGACTCCCATGTGGGAGATGCTTGAATATAGCTCCTCCAGAGGAATCCCTTCCCGATATCCCCTTGGGATAGGAGAGGGGTATGAGGTCCATGGACCAGTCAAAGGGAACATTATTCCCAGAATGTGGAGTAAAACCCCAAGGGGGAAAGGTATATACCCATCCCGTGTTGGAACCGCTGAAACCCAAGTGATTATGTGACCTCATAGTTTTCGAGGTTATCTGCCAGCAAGTAAAACTTCTAGGCCATCATGCTGTTATTCATGGCATAGGAAAGATTTATTAGTGCAATAATCTAGTACACGAAATTAAGGCTGGAGACTGGGGGGGGGCGACTATTAAGAATAAAAAAAAAATAGGGAAACGAATCATTAGTTGGGCTTATCTAAGACCCTTTTTCCCCCCAGTATTGGAGTGAGCTCAGTGTGTCCCCACATCGTGGACTTGTGTCCATCACCAGAGAGAACTCTGAATTTAATTTGGAGAGTAGGAAAGTAAGAACCTTCCAGGGACCTAACCAATGTGAAGGCATTAATGCTAATATTATATAATGGCAAGAAAATTTCCAAGACTCTGATTGGTCTCTCTTGGACTGGACCCGTGATGTTATCCTGGTATCACATCACGGATCTAGTCCCAGACACAAATGACCACATCACATATGCCAGCATTAAAATGAATCACTGCCACTGCCCAGTAGCTGCACTGTCACCGTGATTCAGCGAGTGTCTCCAGAGCTCAAAACTGCCGCGCTTGCTCCTCAAATGATTGCCCCATATCAATGAACATGAAGGAAAAGAAATCCCCACCCCCAAAATACATATCAATATCATTTTTCTCGTAAGCTTCTATTCTACCTAATTCAGCTGAACTGCAGTGAGAGCCGTTCTGAGTGGGTTGACTGTGAATGAGCAAGCATGTCTTGAAACAGCTACCGCCTGGCTCTCACTCGCATGCTCGCTTTTTACGTTCCTCACTTTTTTACTTTAAACCCGACTAAAAAATCACAAATATTCTCCTACCACCTCCCTAGTCCTTTACTCTCATTATGCAGAGTCATCTTCACCTCATTAAAAGCGTCTTCACAGCAATCCTGCTCTCTCACTATCCGCTGCATAGTAAAGCAAGCGCTTGACTCACAGCACGCCGCTTTTACCCTCATCACCGCTTTCTGCCTTCCGCTTATACTTCAAGCGAAAACCACTGTCACAGTTCCCAGCACACAAATTGTACAATTTTAGTTTCTTCTTTTCATGTTTCCCACCCCAGAGAAAGAATGAATGAGCAGCCCAACCGGTGTCATGTGGCCATATAACAACAAATTCAATATTAAAAGTAACTAATACCGCGAGAGCAAATACAATCAGAACATACAGCTAGCACCATCTAGTGGTCAAACTGTGGACTTTTTTGTGAAAGCATATACCTCCACACATGAAAAAAATACAAAAAAAAACCAAACATAATTTTTTTTCTATTTTATTGTTTTAAATACAAACGAGCCATTGTATAATAGCAATAATGCACTCCAGGGTGTGTGTTGTGCTGCGGCCTCATGCCTAATCACCCCAGGCGTGACGTTATCCCAGCACAACACACACCCTGTCATGCATTATTGCTTAAATTAAACACACACTAGTCTTAGGTTCACTGGAAAAGTTTGAAAGACAACATCTCAGGAACCCATAGAGTGATGGTAAAGTTACCCCATCTCTAATGCAGACTTGTGACAGGCATCTAGAAGAGAAAGAGAGAGAGGGCCCGCCCCCGAGCCCTCGACTACCCGGCGAGGAGGGAGATCCCACCCCCGTTATTATTAGCCAAGATAAGTGGGCTGTTTGGTGGAGGTCAGACAAGCCCTCTGGTGTTGGTAATTAATTTTATTATTGCCCCCCTTCCCCATCGTCCCAGCCCATGCATGTCAAAACTGTCTTTCCTTTAAAAGACATCTGTTGTTCCGTGGTAGCTTTCATTGAAAAAGACAGTCCGGTTGATGTGTTGAGCTCGCAGGTCAAGGAAGGAGAGCCCCTAGGTGCTTCTAAGTTCCAGGAAACCAGGAAAGAGAAAAAACTGAAAAGGTATAAAGTTAGAACTTGTTGGAATCAATGCTTTTTATCCTGAAGAGCTCAAGGAGCCAGCCCTAAGGAGTGATAGGAGGGGGCCGGAGCAACTGAGGAGAAGGGGCAGGAGAAACTCACCCAGTATAGAGAAGAGGGAGATTTGTGTCTTCCAGGCTTAGAGAACCCCAGTTTGGGAAAACCCCACCATCTGGGAACTAAGAGTAGTTCAAATGGCAGCGCAAATCCGAATCTAAAAAAAAAAGGGATAATAATTTGTTTGATTGCCTGAACTTGCTTAGATCACTCTCCCTCCCCAGCAGCCACGGAGTCTCCCGCCATCCCCACTCCCCCCCACCCGGCCGGAATCCCGTAAAGACTCACCACGATTAGTTGAACAGAATCTCAGCCTGTCTCATGGAGGCATTGTCAGATTGCGGTATTGTTGTAGGCATTTGAGGATCTCAGAAATAGGTGCATCTGCTGCTTGAGGAGAATTGGTGTGTTCCTGGGTGCTGAATTGCTTCTGACGTTGTCGCACTCCTTCAGCCGTTTTTTCATTGCGGATTCCCCTATGCTGGAGGTCGGATATGGCATCAGGGGCTGATGAATATATTTGCTGGCCTGAAGGTAAAAATACCACCAATTTTGCCGGGTAGGGGGTTCTAAATCAAATCTTTTGTGCTCTAAGGATGGGGGATAAAGGGCTGTACTCTCTGCGTATTCTTTGTGTGCAGGGGGCGACGTCATTATCAAACAGGATTCTTTGTTGTGCCCAAACTATTTTGCCCTTCCTCCAAGCCTTATTTAGCAGGAAATCCTTCATCTGGAAGCTCAAAAAACGTATCACGAAAGAGTGGGGTCTGGCATCAGGGCATGTGGGCTTGGGGCCCAGCGCCCGATGTGCTCGCTCCACATCCAGTTGAAACTCAGGGGCTAATTCAAGCAGCAGGTGAAGGAAATAGTCAGAGAAGGCTCTGGGGTCGTTTCCCTCCTCTCCCTCCGGGAGACCGAAAATACGTATATTTTTCCGTCTACCCCTGTTCTCAGCATCCTCCTGTCTGATTGCCATTGCTAGTTGTTCTGCAGCCAGGGAACGGACTGAATCCTCAAGAGTTTCTATGCGTGATGCATTCAGCGATATTTGAAGGTCCGCCTCGGGGGCCCTGCTTTGTAAGTGAGCAATTTCATTTCTGATGTCTCTGAAAGATTCACGGACTTCACCGCGGAAGTCCGTGATCATTTGAAGAATCATATCAGATGCCGAGTCGGGCGGTTTTCTTGATCCTTTTGGTTTGTTGGAGGGTGTTCTTTTTTCAGAATTTAGGGTTGTTTTAGTATGGGGCTCCTCCTCATCCGATCCTGGGCCCTCCGTCTCTGTGCCCTCTGCAATGGGTTGAAATCGGTTTCAGTGTTTTTTGGATATACTGTTCGTTCTTAGACCGAGCGCTATCCTGTTCGCTATGAAGGATCTTGTTGTCTTGATCCCTTGTATATTTATTTTCTTTTTTAACCAACTCCTAAGCTGATTTGCACTCTTTTGTTATTTAGATTTTGACAGAAGCCTCACACCACGCGTCCTCGCCTAGGCATCACCGGAACCGGAATTCGTGATACCCTGTCTTCTGAGGTAAGCCACCACTACTGCAAGGCACTTTGTGAACACCCTTGGAGCTGATGTTAGGCCGAATGGCATGGCTCTGAATTGGTAATGGCCTGAAGGCAACTCAAACCTGAGGTATTTTCTGTGGGAGCACCTGAAAGGAATATGGAAGTAGGCATCCTTGAGATCCAGAGATGCTAGCCAATCTGCTGGCCTTAGAGAGGGAAGGATTATTCCCAGAGTTACCATTTTGAATTTTGGCTTTAAAATGTGTTTGTTCAAATACCTTAAGTGTAGGATGGGTCGCCACTCCCCTGTTTTCTTTGGGGTAAGGAAGTACCTGGAGTACAGTCTTTTTCCCTTGTGCCAAGCAGGAACCTCCTCTACAGCTCTGAGAGCTAGAAGAGAGGAAACCTCTGCCTCTAGGGCAATGGTTTCTGAGGCTGATGCAGGTGGAAAAGACTTAGCCCTCTTTTCAGAAACTTTTTGAAGCTGAGGGCCAGTCCCTGGCTTACTACTTCCAGGACCCACTTGTCTGAAGTCACAGACTTCCATGCCTGGAAGTAGTAAGCCAGCCTGCCTCCTACTGGAAATGGGGAGTCGACCCGGGCTGACACATCAGGGTGTCTGCTTGGCAGGAGCCTTAGACTGAGAGGAGGGAGCAGCCCTGCTCATCCCTCTCCTGCCCCTCCCTCTGAAGAACCCCCTCTGTGGGAAGGGAGAGGAGGCCTGGGTTTGGTAAAAAGGCCTGTGAAAGGGCCTGCCACTACCCCTAGACTGCTGCTTTTGAGCTTGCCTTTGCTTGGCCTGTGCACTCCTGTACGTGGTCCTGTATTCATCCATTTTCTTCATGTAAGCCTCTGTTTGCTCCCCAAACAGAGAGTTACCCACTACAGGAAAATCCATAGCCTTAGTTTGGGTATCCTGTGAAAGGCTAGTACATCTGAGCCAAGCATGTCTCCTGAGAGACACAGATGTAGCCATGACTCTAGATGCTACATCACTAGAGTCCACATCAGCATGAAATTGCATTTTTGATGCCTCAAATCCATCAGCAGCCACCTCCTCCAGCTCCTTGGCTAGCTGGGGAGAGGCCTGTTTAGCCAGTTCCAGAACTGTATCCCATCTGGGTTTCTAGTACCTGGCTGTGTAGACCATATAAGTAGCCTGCCTGAGTCCCAAAGAGGATGCCAGATATTGTTTTTTGGCCATGGCATCCACTTTCCTGGAGTCCTTATCCGGGGTGTGTGAAGCCAAAGGAATGTTAGCCCTCTCACAGGCTGCAGACTGCACTACTCCAACATGGCTGCTATGACTATAAAGGAGCTCCGCAGCTGAGCCTGATAACATATACCTCCTGTCCACTCTCTTGTCCACAGGAGGTATTGAATTAGGAGTTTGTAAAATGTTGTGTGTCTGTTTCCCCAAGGATTTATGAAGCGGGATAGACAGCCTTTTGGACTCTGGGATGTCCATCATTTCCACAAAATCAGGCTCTTCTTCCTCCTCTGCAGCTGCAACCAAGGGAAGCTGCAGGGTTTCTGCCACCTTTTTGTAGAACAAAAAATGTGAAGGGGACTCGGAGAGCCTGGGAGGAGAGACACCTGAGGGCCTGTCTGGGGAGATGTCCGGTTCAATGGGCGCATCCAGACCCCCCTGGTCATCATCATCATCTTCGGGATAGTCTTCATCTCCCTCCCACTCCTCATAATAAGCATCTGGATCATAATCTGGAGGATACGGATCCGACCGAACCGACCGCCTAACCGGCGGTACCGGTTCGGATGGAACCGGTCTGAGCGATTGAACAATGCTAGCCGCTTTGGCTATTTCATCCGCAGTTGAGGAATGCGGTACAGGATCTGAACCGGCAGATTTACACTTCTTTTTTGACGGAACCAGCCCCTCGGGGTCAGCTCTCCTTTTGCCCTAGGAGGTATCACATAGGTCAGTGGCAGCCCTCAGGTTTGGCCGCAACCGAACCGGGCTGGCCATCCGGATCTACGGACTTCTCGGCCTCCCTTTCCTTCAGCCTACTCAGTCTTTTCTCTAGAGTGGATTTAGGAAAGTTTTTACAGATTTGGCAGTCTGACTTGAGATGGTCAAACCCCAGACAATAAACACAGATGAGGTAGGGTCAGCCTTAGCAAAGGCCTCCCCACACTCAGTACAGTGTTGAAACCCAGTGGGACCAGTTTTCTTCTTGGGTTTCTCAGACATGGCCAACCTAACAAGTTACCTTATTGCAGCTTTCAAGCCAGGTAATATAATAACCAATCGGTTACAAACCGTGTCACGGGTTTTGAAAAAGAACCAGAAAAAACACTGGTTCTTTTGAAACCGATCAGTACCGGAACACCACTCTAATCCCAGAGAGAGAGATTTAGTAAGAGCACAAGATCGGATCCAAACCGGACCTACTGGAAAGAAACAGGAAAAAAATGTCCACACTTTTCCTCCCAAACACAGTCACTACCTATCTACACACTACCTGTACCGTAGACAGAGGCTGGAAATCCAAAAATAACAAATAGTGGTTTTAAAACTGAACGTTTTACTTTTTTAACCGAGCAGAGGAAATCTCCGGAACGACTTCACTGTTAGGCGGAGTAAAGTATCTGACGGTTACACTAGGAAGTACCACAGACAGAGGTTTGAAAACCGAGCTCGAGCTCAATGTTCTGTGCTTCGGCATAGAGTTAACTCTTTCCTCTCCAGGGCAGTTCAAGTGCTGGGGCTAACTGCATTATGTCAGAATACAGCAAGACTTCATGTTGTTTGAACAACATATTTTCTAATATGCTCAGACATACACCCTTTAATTCTACATAAAGCCCCCAGACGACTTCCCACCTTTTTAAGTACATAGTCCACGTATGTATCCCATTTCACGGCATTATCCAAATATAGTCCTCGGTACTTATAATTCTGGGTATGCTGGAGAGGTACACCATCCAAAGTCCTGATCCCTAAAGGAGCCTCCAAAGTCCTAATCCTTCTTTTCCTTGAGAATAGAACAACCTGTGTCTTTTGTGGATTCAAAATAAGTTTAGAATCCCAGAAAAAAATGTTGAAGCTCTATAAATGCCACCTGTAATGTAGTTTCAATGTCCTGAATGGATGTATCCTCTGAGTAAATAATGGTATCATCAGCATATAAATGCCAACCAACCCCCAAATGAGACAGATTAAGACTATTCATATATAAATTAAAAAGATTAAGCCCCAAAATAGATCCTTGGGGTACTCCTGAAATAATAGTTCTGAAAAAAAAAACTTTGTGCACGTAAATACAATGGTTTCTATATTGTTCTGAACCTGTGTCTCCATATTTCAGGATGTGACCCTCATTATAAGTGTCACTGTCCCTCAATGTCCATCATTTTGAGTGTCCATGTCCCTCATTTCAGTGACAAAAGGTTAAGAGTTATGCTACCACCGCTGCCTTGCCCAGACTCTGTGATAGGAGGGCCAGAGCTGAAATGTAGAGGCATGTTGATTCAGGCACAAGCAGTTAAAAGAACCAATGGCTTAGTGTCTGACTCGGTGCAGGAAAATGACTTACCAGCCTGGCTGGGGACCATTGACAGAGTGCTGATGCCTACTTCTCCTTCACAGTGGAACAGACTGAGGGGACCAGACCAACTAGAAAATGTAAGATTTGATGTAGAAGAAGCTTCCCGTTCTGTCACAAAAAGGACTGGGAGTGTAATCTACAGTGGACTGGCTATCAAAGTATAAACTAACTAAAGGGATATTGCTAAGGGCATTTCTCCCCTACAAAGAGGTCTTCCTCCATACAGACCGGGATATACATCTCCACTTCCAACCCTTGTGGAGAGAGCAGGGCATACACACCATCAGTCTCCACAGCAGACTACTGGAGTGGCCCCCACAGTGTCTTCTGCAGGCAGGAGGCACTGTGGAGGCCACATCAGTAGATGTCACAGTCATGGCCAGTGAGACTGGTGCTGGTATTTAAACCACTTGTAGTGGTATTTGCACAGGTACCCCCAGTCTTTCCATCAGTATGGAATGCACAAACCTGAAAGATTGCTTGCTCAGGGTTAAAAGCTGAGGGAAGTCCTTGCAGTATTCTGTGTTGAGGCTGGTGCTGGATCTGTCAGTAGGACTAATTTTTAAGCTAGTGGTGCCATCGATGGCAGGGGCAGAGCCAATATTATTACATGACTGTCGGTCCCATTCCTACTTACCTGCTATAATGGCGGCACCAGAACTGGTATAACAGAGATTGACAGCTGGCACCTATGGGGGCTGAAGAAGGTGCCAGTGAAGTCTGCATCAGGAAGACACTGAACGGATCTGGAATCATTCCATCTATGGAACCCAGTGCCTGAAAGCTGGCATCCCAACATCATGCTTCGCTGCCCAAAAGTTTTACCCAGCAGTAAAAGCAGAATACAGCCAGCCAGGTAGGCCCCCTGCATAGCTGTAAGAGCTGTGGCTGATGTTAGCAAGTGTGCTGGCACCACTTAGGGTAACAAGGCCTTCTCCACCAACCCCCCCAAAAATAGCAAATTCCAGCTAGGCAGTGCAGCCTCACCAAGTTGCGATCTAAGGTAGCAAGGGCCTACAGTGCAATAGCATCACTGACAAAGATGGCTGCAGTCCACAAAGTGGACAGCAAAATGAGACGATGGCTATCAGAATTGATGACGCATTTGTTCCATTTGAATATTCTGGATACCTCGTGCCATCTCAATCCCACTTCTCAGCACAGTGTAATAGTCCTGTCAGGCTTACTATGTGCTTATCATGATGGAGCATGTTGATACACTGCATGATATACAATGTGGAGTGCTGCAACTTTCAGACAATGCTCCAATCACAGCACTGTACCATCTTGTGACACCGAGGAAAACTACACACTGGAGGATGCATCTCATCATACTTAGGGATAATGCTATGTTGGATCTACCGGAGGACCACAGGAGGATTCCACTCCAGATATTTCTTCTAGCATTCTGTGGGATACCTTGAAGGCTGCATTACATGGAGAGCTCATTGCATATGCCTCTCAGCAAAGGCAAGAAAGAAAAGCAGCTGCAGGAATTGCAGGGCAATCTCCACACCCTTCAGTTGTTCCACATGCAGGGGTGTGCATCTGACTACCTGCAGATTCTCCACTTGAAGGCACCAGTTCAGGAATTACTAGGCAGATGGGTTGAACAGGCTTTTTTCTGTTTGAGCCATCATTATTAGGAAGGGAGAACACAGGGAGCTGGGACACTGGCTCGCCGCCTCAGAGCCTAAGGGCGTTAACTCATTGCCTCCTAGAAACGTCTGTAGGCGTCGGTAAATCAAACTACAGCGTGTCCCAGAACGCCTACAGAAGTCACCTACAGACTTCCTGTGTGCACTAGAAACATCTGGAGAAGTCACTCACATATTTTAATATTACTTGCCATCCAGAATTGATTAGAATTGACTGCATAGTACCATTAGAAAGGTAATGTTGTGCTGAACAACCTTGCCACTGACACTTTGTGCGTATCATGTTCACTTTAGGAGTTATTCATATTTGTTTATGACATTTTGTCAATCTAGAACTACCTAAGCACTTTGAAGAAAACACACATTCTGGGTATCTTAGCCAGTATAAAACAAAAACCAAATTGAGTACAGTTGATTGCATAGAACTGTTGGAAAGGCAATTTTGTGTGGAACAACTTTGCCACTGATACGTTGTGTGTGCCATGTATACTTTAGGAGTTATATGCATTTGTTTATGGTATGGTGTGTATGGTTCAGATTTGTCCCTCAAACCTCACCGATACACCGTGACTCAAATGGAGAAAAATGATGTTTAATATTACAGAAATAGCTGTTTGTTTTACAAATACATTATTAACATTACATCTAATGTCTGGATGCTTAATTTGGTGTTGATATGTTACATATTTCCCAACAAAAAAAGGTTTATGGTGCATTTTTTAGTGGAAAAAATATTTTGTTTTGCTGTTTCAACCAGCACAGGAATAAAACTAAATTACCTGCTATTCCTTGCATAGCACTGTTGGAAAGGTAATTTTATGCTGAACAATTTTGCCACTCATACTTTGTGTCTAGCACTTATGGTTTTGGTGCTACTAGCATTTGTTTGCGGCATGCCAATTATGGCTTGATTTTACTTAGGAGGGCCCAGGATTAACTGTTAACAGTATACAGGAGACAAGTGCTGCAACTTCAGAAAGCTCCTGTGGAGGCAATGAGTTAAACCTTGTATCATCCAGATGTGGGACCCTCAGACTGGCTACTTAGTGCATCATGAAAGTGACATACAAAGAATTTTGATGCACTGTTATTCTCAGCTGTACACAGCTGATCCTGATGCTGAGGAGGGGCAGGTCACTGCCTTCCTGCATTCACTCCTGTTGCGGGTGTTACAGAAGGCACAGATGGAGCTTTCACAAACCAAACACTAAATAAACATGTACTTCCCCTACTATTGCAAGTATGTAGGTCCCTCCAAGAGGGAGACTCCCCTATCCCCATCATGGCAATTCGCCATGCTGTTGGGTATTCTGAAGTAGCACAAGGACCCTCTCAGCCCTCAGTTCTGTAGACCCATCTCAACCCTTAATTATGATTATAAATCATTTTTGTTGATTTGTGCCACAAGCATTGATGGCCTTCTTCCATCATTGCTAGACTTGGGCCAGGTGGTGTTTGTTCGGAGATGCTAAGCACATGGTAATGTCATTGCGGTTTCTAACCCCAGGAATCACTCATTATGATTAAACTGATGCAGCCAGCCTCCTGTGTTGAACTGCCCGGAGAGATGGAATTATATGCAAATGATGGAACTCTCAATTGGCTCATGCCACTTTCAAACTGCTTTCCTAGCAACTGTTGCACTCTGAGTGCTTCAGATTCTTTACTCCGTCTGCCTAGTAAGGACGTCCCGGAGAGCTCTACTTGAACTGTCTTCAAACTAAAGCTTATCTTTTATTTATTTATTTATTTTATTTATTTCACAATTCAGAGAGTACGTTTGAGTTGAAGACTCATTTACAAAGGTTCCACGTCACATTTAGTAGAACAATACAACAGTGAACACACTACAAAGTAGTACTCAAACAGACTTGGTACAGTGAATACAGTAAATAGCTAACAATCTGAATCAGAGTTATTGTACAGAGTAAAAGCTTGGTAAATAGTTCCTGTACAGTAGCCGAAGTAGGCCACATGGGGGGAGGGAGAGCTGGCCAGAGGCCATTGTCAGGGGAGGTAAGGTAGATCAAGGACAGTCGTATGGGGTGGAGGACTGGAGGTGGTCTCTGAGAGCGACTTTGAAGAGGCCAATTCTAGTTTCAATAGTAAGAGTACTGGGCAGACAGTTCAAGAAGGAAGGTGCCCTGTGACTGAAGGTTCTTTGGAATTGGGAGGTTCGACACCTGGGAACCGATAGGAGCATCTTGCCAGTGCTATGGGTGTTTCCATGCATCAGGGCTGGTTGGATAATAGGGGTGAGGCCAGCGGGTGTGCAACCCAGGGCAATCTTTTTTGCCAGGAGACATGTGTGGAACCGTATTCTATTGTCAAGACTCAGCCAGTTTGTGGCAGTGTATAGAGAGCATGTATGTGTGAGACGATCACAGCCAAGGACTAGTCAGCAGGCTTTGTTCAGGGAGAGCCTGAGACAGCCTAGGGCAGAAGTGTTTGCAGCTCCATAGATAAGAATGCCATAGTCAAGGGGGGAGAGGAATGAGGAGGAAACAGCAAGCTGAAGGGTTTCAGGGGTAAGACTGTGCTTGAAGCGATAGAGGAGACCGAGCCGGACGTTAAGGGCGGTAGAGAGGTGAAGGATATGCTGCTGGAAGTTGAGGGCTGGGTCTAGGGTTATGCCCAGATATTTGAAAGTATCCACTTGCTCTAGAGGGGTTAAACTGGCGATAAGGATATGAGGGCAGAGCACCTTCCAGGAGTTCAGAGGATGAGAGAAGAACATGACTTTGGTCTTCATGTAGTTTAGAGTAAGGTGCTGTGTGGAGAACCATTTTTCGACATCAGAGAAAGAGGATTGGAGGGAGATATGTAGTAGGGTGGGGTCTGCATTGGAGGAAAAGAGGACAGCATCATTGGCATATAGTATTAGATTGCCTGAGCAGGACAAGGGGAGGGAGTTAAGGAAAAGACTGAAGAGGAGAGGACTGAGGATGGACCCCTGGGGCACACCAAAGCGGATTGGAAGTCTGCTAGATAGGGCGGTACCAATTTGGACCTGCTGGTATCAATCCGACAAGTAATCTGTGAACCAGCTAACGGCATCCAGGGAGAAGCCGATGTTGGAGAGGGTGTTAAGTAAAAGGGAGTGGTTGACAGTGTCGAATGCCTTTGAGAGGTCGACAAAAACAGCGCCAGCGATGTGACCTCTGTCTAAGGTGGAGTGGATGTGAGAGGTGAACTCCAAGAGGGCAGTCATGGTGCTGTGCTCTTTGCAAAAACCATGTTGCTGTTTACAGAGTAGGTCGTATTTGTTAAGGTGTTCGGTGAGCTGATCGGCGACAATACGCTGAAGCGCTTTCGATGGAGGGGGAGGATAGAGATGGGGCGATAGTTGTTAGTGGAAGTACGGTCCCTGCTTTTAAATATGGGGGTAATGGAGGCAGATTTCCACTGGGAGGGAAATTTCCCCTTGACAGAGTGAGAGGTTCAGAATATGGGTGAGAGTGTGGAGTACCTTGTGAAGTGTGAGCCGAAGAAGTCTCACGTCCAAGGAGTCACTACTGTAGTTGGAGTTGCTAAGGGCTTTCTCCAGATAAGTATCTGTAGATAAGTACTCATTTTTAGTTTCATTTTATATTGCTGCCTTAGAAACATTGTTTAGTATAGCTATTTAGTATTATAGTAGTTTTTTATTTCTATTCGCGGTTCCCTCACGGTTCCTTGGAACTGAGGGTTCCGCGTCTATTTTGAAGGTTTTTACCTCAGTTTTCTTTATTATATATATATATTTAGTGGTCGGTTCCTTGAACCACTTTAGTTTTGTTTAAATTTAGTGTATTTCTTGGTTCCTTTTTCTTCAGGAACCGAATAGCGCTCGGTTCCAGAAACCGTTAGTGGTAGTTATTTAAAAAGAAACCTCCGGTTCCAAGGTACTTTTGAATAATGGTTTTGTGAAGTAATCTTTTTGTCTAGCTTCAATGTCAGAGGTCCATTTGGATAAACCTAAAAAACGCACAGGACCCACAGGTTTTTAATGTTGCGAGTCTTGTGGGCAACTTATAGCAAAAGCAGATAGACACTCTGTGTATTTCTTGTTTGGGTACAAGTCATATCTTTGCCAATTGTGATATCTGTAAGACCTTTTGCCCTAAAACATTAAAGAAAAAGTCTAAGATTTTAGAAGAGATGGCTTATGCTTCTGCTTCTAGTGTGGATAATTCTGCTGCTTCTTCTTCTTCCCATAAAAAGGATGGCAGTAAAGCCAAGGATCCTGACAGGAGTTCAGAGAAATCTGAACAAGGTAAAACAAAAAGGGCTGTGGAAACAAGCTCTGAACCTGTTCCATTAAAGAAAAAGTGTAAAAAAAAACATGTCACTGCACCTCCAGCCGAGAAGGCTAAGGAGCTCCCAGCAGACAAGCATATTTCTGAGGACATTGCTAAAGCATTACAGATGTTACAAGCCTATAGGGTGCAATCCCGGTTCCTACACTGACTGCCCCGGTTCCTCCTCCAGCTCCAGCAAGGCAAGAACTGCTGGAAGTGTATGATGAGGAAGAGAAGGATGACTTCATAGGGGAACCTATAGATCCAAAAGTCTCCCCTGAGCAAGAGTTTGGGTCTCCTCCTACGGGTCCTGAGGAATATTCTTCCCACTATGCTTTTGTTAAGAGCATGGTGGAAACCCTGAACCTTCCTCTTCAGGAAACAGAAGAGGATATGGAGGAAGCAGACTTTCTGGAGATGATGGGGTTAACCCCCACAAAACGTCTGCTTCTGCCCATGCATAAGTCCTTAAAAAGACTGCATTACAGATTTTTACCACTGCAACTTCTATCCCTGGTGTGGATAAGAAAGCTGACAAGAAATACTAGCTGGAGAGAACTACAGCTGATTTTCTCTTTACTCATCCTGATCCTGAAGGAGTACTCCAAGCTGTTGCCTGTGACAAGGCCAGGATCCCTTTGGCTACCCATCCACCAGACAAAGACTCAACAAAAATGGATGTCATGGGAAAGAAAGGGTACATGGCTGCCTCTTTATTAGTTAGGCAGGCCAATTACATGGCATATTCAGTGCAGTACCAGAAGGCTCTCTGGAACACTGTTCTAGCTCTGGCTGATAAAGTTCCAGGTGAAGTGGCTGTAGATTTGCAGGATACAGCAAGGGCTGCACTTGATGCTACCAAGTATCAATTTCATATGGCAGTGGATGCCAATGATACTGCATCCAGGTTAATGGCTTTGTCTGTTTCGCTTAGGAGGTTTGCGTGGCTTAGAGTCACTAACCTGACTTTAGACACCTAGGCCAAAGCAATGGATTTTCCCCTTGAGAACAACTCCTTGTTTGGAGATAAGACTGAAGCATACATGAAGAAGGTGGAGGAATATAAATCCACCTATCGGAGCAATTCCAAAGATAGGCCTTCCACCTTTTATAGACCCCAGAGTAGGGGAGGTCGGGGTAGGGGGGTTTTACCCCAAACCTTTCTTTCAAGTGCAGGCCTCTCAGCCTCAACAGCAGGCCTGAGGTTACTTTAGAGGAAGGGGCAGGAGAGCCATGAGAAGAGCGGCTCCTGCATAACAAGTTCAGGCACAGCCCGCACAGAATCTCTGATGGGCTAGTGCAGGTCGCATCCCCTATTACTGGCAGACTGGCTCACTACCTTCACGCTTGGCATTCCATCACCACAGACAAGTGGGTGTTGGAGGTAGTGAGCCAGGGCCTGGCACTCAGCTTCAAATCATTCCTAAAGCTGAGAACAAGAACCTTTGCTCCAGTAACAGCTGCAGACGGGATTCTGTTGGAAGCAGAGGTAGAGCATCTGCTGGCAATCAAAGCAGTGGAGGCAGTGCCTCTAATAAGCAGGGGCAAAGGTTTTTATTCCAGGTACTTCCTCATAAGGAAGAAAAACGGGGAATGGTGACCTATTTTGGATCTAAGACTTCTGAATAAGCACATTTTGAAACCAAGGTTCAAAATGGTCACTCTTGCAATAATCATTCCTTCTTTACAAAAGAGAGACTGGCTAGCCTCCCTAGATCTAAGGGATACTTAGTTCCACATTCCCATCAGACCATCTCACAGAAAATTCTTAAGATTCAGGCTGGCTTCAGGCCATTATCAATTTGCAGCTCTCCCTTTTGGACTAGCTTCTGCACTTGAAGAGCTAGAATATGCAAGCCTGCATCTTTCCCAGTCCTGGACATTTTAAAGGTTAACAGGAAACCTGCTACTAGAAAGACTTACAACTCCAAATGGAAAAGATTTGGAATGTTGGTGTTCCCAGAAGCATGTATTGTCAGAGCTGGCTGATATTGCTACTGTTTTGGACTATTTGGTGCATCTGAACAGTTTAGGCCTTTCTTTAGCGTCGGTGGCTCAGTAGGTAGCCCACTCGCCTCTGAGGCCGGGAGATCAGAGGGCTGTGGGTTCAGTTCCCACATCTGGCACTTGGGTTAATATCCCAGTACTGACAGTGTAGTGCAGCATGAGAGGGGTGCTGCACTTCTGAGGTGCCATCTTTCAGATGAGACGTTAAACCGAGGTCCCATCTGCTTGGATTGGTGGTAGTTCAGGTGGATGTTAAAGATCCCATGGCACTTATCGAAAAGAGTAGGGGAATTTCCCCGGTGTCCTGGCTAAATTTCCCTCATTCACTAAAAAATACCACTAACAGCTTAATTTGGTTCAAGGTCAGTTGGCATTCATCTGTCTCCCCCTCCCCCGGGTCATGCCTGAAAATAGGCAGGATTTATCTAGTGTACTTACCCGGTCAACAAAAACTAAATAAATACAATTTCTGCTGGTAAGGGCCCTTCCCCGGCATCTCATCCAATTTTCAAGAGCCTGGTACATGTTAATCCTCCCTTTCGCGAGCCTACCCCTTCTTGGGACCTGAATATCTGTATTGCACAGCTTATGCAGCCCCCTTTTGAGCATCTATCTTCAGTTGAGCTAAAGTACTTGACTTGGAAAACTGTATTCCTGGTAGCCATTACCTCTGCCAGGAGAATCAGTGAATTACAGGCTTTATCAGTTGATCCTGACTTCATTTCATTTCACAGGGATAAGGTGGTCCTTCGAACCAACAGAAAGTTTCTCCCCAGTGTATGTCATTGCCTGTATTTTTCACTGACCATTTTTCCTCTGGAGAGAGAAGATTACACAGTCTTGATGTAAAGAGGGCTCTTAGTTACTATATAGAACACACTAAGGCCCATAGAAATGTCTGTTCTCAGTTGTTTCTCACTTATGGAGAAGTGGGAAAGGGCAAGCCTGCCACCAAGAGAACTGTTGCCAGGTGGATTGTCTCCTGTATCCAGTTCTGCTATCCAAAGTTGGGAAAAGAGCCTCCCTCAGGCCTGAGGGCTCACTCCACTAGAGGTACAGCTGCTTCAGTCACAGCAGCAGCTAGAGACACGCCATTAGTGGAAATCTGTAAAGCAGCCACCTGGAAAACTGTTCACACATTCACCAAGCACTACTCTCTGGACATTCAGTCAAGAAGTGATGCTAAGTTTGGCACAGCTGTGATGCAGAGCTTGTTCCCAAAATTGGTTCTGTGACTCCCTCCTCCAAGGGGGTACTGCTTGGTACTCTGCATATAGTCAGAACACAGCAAGAGTTCATGTTGTTTGAAGAAAAAATTACTCACCATAGTAATGTTTCTTCTAATGGAGTCTTGCTGTATTCTTACCTCCCTCCCTGCCTCCCCTCCTGGAACCTAGTCATTTTGAGATGTGATCTGGCAGGCACAGTGCTGCACCCCAGAGGTGCACTTGGCATGCCCTATCTATCTAGGGTTTTTTATTATTAATGTTTTGATTGTTTTCACTACCTGCTTAAATTATTTTTGGAGTTCTCGACTTGAGTCTTTTGACCCTAAAACTCTGTTTGGTGCCTGTTGGCATTAAAAATTTTAGAAGCAGTTTTTAACTAGTAAATTAGTTAGTTAGTTTAATGCTCGTAAGAATCTGATGGTTAGACTTAGAGTACCACAGACAGAGGTTTGAAAACCGAGCTTGAGCTCAACGTTGTATGCCTTTGCATAGAGTTAACCCTTTACTCTCTGGAGCAGTTCAAGTGCTGGAGCTAACTGCATATAGTCAGAATACAGCAAGACTCCATTAGAAGAAACAATATTACTATGGTGAGTAATTTTTTTCTTTTAGGGTGTTCTCAAGTCCAGGAATGATGCAGTGGAAGTTGTCTGTTTTTTTTTTTTTTTTTGCTGTTACTTTTAAAAAGAAAAAAGGACTCAGAGTACCAGCTGTATCAGAAACCTCGGTAGAATGTGAGCAATCATGAAATGTTTTTTTTTTTTTTTATGTAGGGACAATTTGAGGCCTAAGGGGGTTGACAGTGTCCCTTTAAACGTGTTTATAACATGGGTTGCATGAAGATGAGCTGCTGATTGGTTAAACACCATCAGGTGACCGTGGATTAAATTTCCTTTTTAATCTACAGTCAGGTGACCTAGACTACTTCCAGCAAACCAAGTATTGTGATTATCCCAATAAAACCATATCCCTACCTGCCAAGTTTCCTACAGTATATGAGTAGAGTCTTGTTTATTTGTATTATATATGACCAAAATACTTTTAATATTTTTAGTTTTGGTTTTTAAAAAGACAGGAAAGCAAAGTAACACAGCTCCTTTCCTAAAGTAATCAATGAGTGTAGGAACAGGTTAGAACATCTGTTGTACTTGCTTTTTACCTTGTATGAGAATACATTACTTCCATGAGTTACAAGCATGGCATCATGGGTATGTGAGCTACTGTTTAGAAGTTTATTTCCCAGGTAATGACAGAACTATTGAATGGCCCATATTATTTATATACCCATGGTGCAGTGCTTGCAAGCCATGGAAGTAATATATTCTCATACATGGTAAAAAGCGAGTAAAACAGATGTTCTAACATGTTTTACTGATTACTTTAGAAGAGGGGATGTGTTACTTTGCTCTCCTGTGTTTTGAACACTAAAAAAAGTATTTAAGTATTTATGTCACTACAACATAAATAAACAGCACTCTACTCATACACTCCAGGAAGCAGGTAAATATGGTAGAACAAGTGTTACACAGTTATTCTGCTATTGATTAAAAATAAAACAAATTTTCCACAGAATTGTGCAGTCCACAGCAAGCTTGCCAGTGCACAGTTGTATTTTCCTCATGTTGTGTTTCACTTAGTTTACATGTGAGCATTAGCAATAATGTGTCTACAGTGCTTTTGTACTTTATAGAAACATCTAAGTTAACCATAAAATGTTTATCCTCAGTCTACATGTGTAACTATTTTTTCAGATGGAAGGATACACCATATAAATTGTCTTTTCCAGCCTTAAAATCACCTTTTCTGAGCATTATTTGTGTCCTTCATGCAATCCATGTTATAAGCGCAATAACCCACTCCAGGGTGTGTGGTTACAGGCATTTAATCCATGCCTGGGGTGCTGCAAGGACACTCGGCCTGTGGCCTTGTGCCTCACAACACACCCCAGGCATGGATTGAATGCCTGTAACCGCACACCCTGTCGTGGGTTATTGCTAATTTATTACACACCAGCTTTTGCATTTACCCTATAGAACTTATTATTTGCATCCCTTTATATTGACTTGCTGTACCAATGGCTTTTGCTGCTCTACCCTTCCAAGCCTCTGTCTGGAGAGGACATATCATATGTATAATGTTGCCTCTTATTTCCTTTATACTTTGTTCTGCATGCATGTGTCTGTTCTGTATAAGATACTTTAACCATAAGAAAAATAATTGCTGCCACATTCAATGGCAAAGCAATAATGAAGGCAAAGTTGCCAAAGAAAAGCTGAAGAAACGGCAAAAAAAACTGTAACAGCAAACAAACCAGCAGAGGTCTGACGTTTATTTGATGGTGGGTAAAAAACAACTGAGCAGGATGGGGCCTGCCCAGGTTGTATAGGCGGTGATAACATGATATGTTATGCTGGCCCCATGGCAACATGAGTGGCCCCAGCTTTGAAAAATTTCCCATGGGGTCCTGATGCCAATGGCTTACAGTCCAGTGTATGGCACTATGGAGAAGATATCCTTGAAGAGCAGAAGACACATGGTGTCCTTAATCGTTAAACGTCAGTGGATTGTGATGTGAATTATGAAATGGTGTGAACATTAACAGTGTTGAGTCACCGTCAAAAGTCTCTATACAGTAAGGTGAACTGTACAAGTGGTGTGAATACAAATTGTCATGTTTTGCGTCACCATCATAATGTGAATGAAACAAAGTATTGTTGAGCACAGGCATTGGAGCCAAAGAGCTTTACTAGCTCAAGTGGAACTGCAATGTTTTACTACCATAACTCATACTGATCCTCTGGTTTTGAATATGTAAATAGCCTACCTTTACCACCCATGGCTATCTTTCATTTCCATGCAGCGTTTGCCTACTTTAACTCTTCGTACAGAATTAGCATTTTCTTTGTACTAAACAAAAAAAAAATATCTACTGATACAATCTCCAACTCGCCTGCCATCCTCCTTCATCCTCTTGATAATCTTAGAAAGGGAATCCTATATCTTCTGATGTGTTTTGCATGGGCATATTTGTAGCAGAGCAAAAGAGGGGAAATTAAATAGGGACTTTCTGCAGCCATGTCACCTAGCAGTCCAGAATATATGGAGACATGGTTGTGGTGCAGTCGAAGGAATCCTGCCGCTAACTTGCTACAGTGGCCCAGATTTAAAAATATGGCATTTAAAGGAAAACCATTGAAATTGGAAACTGCCCTCCCCCAGAAAGCAAAATACCCTATTAGACTTTTAAACCAAAAGGGTTTTGGGTTTTTTGGGTTTTTTTTTTTTTTTACAACCTGCTTGCTGTAATAATGAAGCGTTTAAAGTCCACCAAATATAAACATGTCCAGAACTGCATGGTACAATTTTACATGCACATAGCGGCTTTGTGACACTAACTTATATTGTTTTTAATGCAAAAGATACAAGTGGGCAGCACAGAGTGACTTTCATGTACGTGAAATTGTGCTGCACAGCACCGGGATGTTTACATTCGGCAGGCTTCTAAAAGTTCATTATTACAGCAGGCAGGTTGCAGAAAAATTATCTTGTTGAGAAAGCCTAATCGAGTGTTTTGCCTTTGGAAGGGGTGTCCCCAATTTCCACTGTTTATAATAATGTATAGTTTCTGTTCATATACATACAGAGCTACGGGGCATATGGAAATCTTAGTAACTGGAACATTGTGTCAGTGTACGCAACATGCTCACCACATGCAAAACAACCGTTTCTGCTGGCCTTACATTACGCCTGTTCCTAGGGTTTTGGCAGGTTACTAGAAAATAATCATATCACAAATGTCAAAGACTTTGCATGTTATGCCTGACTATGCAGAAGAGAACCAAGAAATACACTACCATCATGCACAGGTACTTCTGCTCAGCATTCACAGTGGAGGTGAGGGGTCACAAACCACCAGGGAGTACCAGGAATAAAGGGGGGGTGAGATGGGCACAAATCCATTTTCAGAGAAAGAGTCCTGAAGGAATTGGCAGCTCTGAAGGTGGACAAAGCTATGGGACTGGATGGGATACACACAGAAGGGTACTAAAGGAACTCTGGAAAGTGCTTGCTGCCCTACTGATGGCCTTATTCAGCAGTTTACTGGAAACAGGCATGGTTCTGGAAGAATGTAGAAGAGCAGATGTGATCCTTCCTTGAGACCTGGGTACCCCATGTCATCTCTCTCTCTCTCTCTCTCTGTCTGGTGATATTGAACCTAACCCGGGCCCTCCTGATAGCATCACTCCCACGAACCCATCTTATTGGTTCACAGAAAAGGGGCTTAGGGTTACACATATGAACATTAGAAGTCTGTCAGCTAATTTTGCACAGCTTGAAGCCTGGATTGCTCACAACTCCCCTGCTGTCTTAGGTCTAATCCCATATACCAGATTCATTATGTAGGATCAATGGATATAAACTTCACAGATGTGATCGTCCAGATGCTAAAAAGGGTGGTGGTGTTTTACATAGAAACATAGACTCTGATGCAGATAAGGACCACTTGGCCCACCCAGTCTGCCCATTTCCCTACCTACTGGATAAGCTGCAGATTCTAGTTAACCAACAGCCTACTTCCTGCCACATCCAACTACAATTGCCTTGTGTCTGTCCCATGCATGTTTGAATTCCCCCACTGTTTTTGCCCCAACAACCTCCCCAGGAAGGCAGTTCCATGCATCCACCACTCTCTCTGTGAAAAAAGATTTCCTCACATTACCCCTGAGCCGTCCCCCCTTCTATCTTTAAATTGTGTCCCCTTGTTCTTACACATCTCTTTTTTTGAAAGATGATACCCTCCCGGACTTTGTTGATTCCCCTGAGGTACTTGAACATTTCTATCATGTCCCCCTGTCCCTCCTTTCATCAAGGGTATACATATTAAGCTCTCTCAGTCTCTCTTCATATGATTTCTGATGCAGACCCTGCACCATTTTAGTTGCCCTCCTCTGGACTGCTTCCATCCTGTCTATGTCCTTGCGTAGATGAGGTCTCCAAAACTGCACACAGTACTCCAGATGGGGTCTCACCAACTATCTGTACAGAGGGATAACCACTTCCCTTTTTCTACTTGTGATGCCCCTTCCTGTGCATCCCAGTTTCCCCCTGGCACTCCTTACTGACTTCTCACATTGCTTACCCACCTTTAGATCATCTGATATGACTACCCCCAAGTCCCATTCCATTTTTGTTGTTGTTAGTACCTCCCCTGCTATTGTGTACTCTTCTCCTGGGTTTGTGTTTCCCAGGTGCATTACTTTGCACTTCTTTGCATTGAATCTAAGTTGCCATATGTCTGACCATTCCTCCAACCTTGCCAAGTCCCTTCTCATCCTTTCTACCCCCCCTTGTGTATCAACTCTGTTACAGATCTTTGTATCATCTGCAAAGAGGCATACCTTTCCCTCCAGACCCTCTGCAGTGTCACCTACAAAGATGTTAAAGAGGACTGGACCCAGTACTGAGCCCTGATCTACTCCACTAGTGACCCCCCTTTCTTCGGAATGTGTTCCACTCACTATTTCCTTCTGTGTCCTGTTGTGCAGCCAGTTTGCAACCCAGGCTACCACCCTGGGACCCACTCCCAAGCTGGCTAACTTGATTATTAATCTTTTGTACAGGACTGTGTCAAATGCCTTGCTAAAGTCTAGGTAGGCCATATCCACAGCCCCTCCCTGGTCTATTACTTTGGTCATCCAGTCAAAGAAGTCTATTAGATTCATCTGACATGACCTTCCTGCTGTAAATCCATGCTGCTTTGGGTCCTGTGCCCCTCTGGCCTCTAGGTACTCAACAATTCTTTCTTTCAGAGGTGATTACATCAGTTTCCCTACCACTGAGGTCAAACTTACAGGTCTGTAGTTTCCTGCTTCTGCCTTGCTCCCACTTTTGTGAAGGGGAATCACATCTGCCCTCCTCCAGTCCTCAGGTACCACCCCATCCTCCCATGATTTGTTAAAAAGTGTGGTCAGTGGTGTCACTAGGTCCTCCCTTAGTTCTTTTAGGATTCTGGGATGAATCCCATCAGGCCCCATTGCTTTGTCCACCTTGAGTTTTAGGAGTTCTTTCAGGACTCTTTCTTCTGTAAATGGACTGGTGTCAACCCCCCTACCCAGAGTGCTTTTATTGTCTGGTTTAGGTAACTCCTCCTGATCTTCTTTTGTGAATACTGAGCAAAAGTATTCATTTAATATCTCTGCCTTTTCACTGTCTCCATCTGCCCACCTCCCCTCTCCCTTATTAATATTCACTATTCCTCCCTTAACCTATCTATGCTCCCTAATGTACCTATAAAAGCTTTTATCCCCCTTCTTAACTGACTTGGCTATTTTTTCATCAGTTTGGGCTTTTGCTATTCTGACTGCCTTCCCCACTTCTTTCTGCTTTAATTGATACAGTTCCCTGTCGTGCTCCTTCTGTGGTGCATTATACTTTTTGAATGCAGCCTTTTTCTCCTTAACCTTCCCTGCCACCTCTTTTGAGAACCATAGTGGTTTTTTACTCTGCTTTCTTTTCTTTATCTGTTTCACAGAAAGGCTTGTTGCCTCTATGATGGCAGTTTTGATTTTTCTCCATTGTTCTTCCACCCCTCCTTTTTGGCCATTTACTAGTGTATTCCTCAGGTATTCACCCATTTTGCCAAAGTCAACCCTTCTAAAGTCCAGTATGCTTGTTTTTGTATGGCTTGTCTCCACGGTTGTGCATATTGTGAAGCACACTGTGCAGTGGTCGCTTGTTCCCAGATGTCTACTGACTTCTAAATTTGTGATCCTCTCTCCATTTGAGAGTACCAGGTCTAATATTGCTTCCTCCCGAGTGGGTTCCAACACTAGCTGTCTAAGGCCTGCCCCCTGCAGGGCATCGAAAATGACCCTGCTCTTGGATGTGGCTGCAGTACATGTCATCCAGTTAACATCTGGCATCTGGCAACATTTTATACCAGACAGGACCTTGACATTACGGTCCTCCGGGTCAACACTACCTGTCTATGTGAAACTATTCATATAGTTATTACCTTAGGTCTCACTAAGACGTTAAATGTAGTGTGCCTCTATAACCCTCCTAAAAATGGACTAACAGGCCTGACTAAGGTAATTGACCATCTTTCCTCTCTAAAGGGTAGACAAGAGCTCATTGTTAATGGGGACCTCAACCTGGATTGGCTAGGGAAAAACTCTAATCTCTATGCTGCTGAACTCAGCAGGTTACACCTGTCTCAACTGGTCAATGTCTCGACCAGACAGTCAAATAACAGCAGTCTTCAGTCTCTTCTAGACTGGATTGTCTCCAACAGGCCTGAGAGGATCAGTGCTGTTGGAGTTTTACCAGACTCAATCAGTGACCACTCCTCAGTTTACTGTGTTTGGAAGGCTAGGGCCCCTAAACCACCCCCCAAAGAAATTATTTTCAGGGATTTATCAAACTGGATAATCTTGGAGCTACAGAACACGGACTGGGCACCTGTATATAATACTCATAAGACGGAACGTGCTGCTCAATACCTCCTTACCATGCTTTTGAACCTTCAAGACAAATATATTCCAGTAAAAAGGTGCCGTATCCGGGGATCTGCTCCCTGCTAGTTAAATTCTTCACTCCTGTCCTCTCTCAAAAAGAGGGATAAAGCCTGGAACAAAGCTAAGCTAACCCAGTTTCCATTGGACTGGGCGGAGTACAGAAGACTCCGAAACCCAGTGGTGCCAGTGGTAGACAAAAAGTACAGGAACTCAGGCACTGGCAATTATGAAATACAGAATGAAGATCTTCAATTTAAAGGCTAGTGGTATCAAGGCACAACTATCTAATTTAAAGCTAGTAGATTCAGTTAGAGATATTAAAGTATTTCTAGGAAAATAGCATTGTTATACAAGTCAAATGGTGTTATGGAAACCCTGATAGCAGATCACAGATCCAGAAACTGTCACTATGTTGCTGGTTTAAGAATTTCAGTTTTAGTGTCAGTGGGAAGAAGTACAGGAACTCAGTTACTGCTGCAAAAATGGTACAGGAACTGAGTTCCTGTGCATTTCTGCTCACTTTCATCACTGCCGAAACCTATGTAAGGTTTCCATCAGATCTGCTAAGGACAATTACTACCGTCAGCTCCTTAGTACCTCTGTCAGTGATTCTCATGGTTTTTGGAGTCATGTTAACACCATCATAGGGAAAAACAAGTGCAATACCATCTCTGATATGGTCATGGATGGTTGTAATTGCAATAACCTGCTCATTATTGCCGAGGCTCTTAACTCCAGATTCACTGACCTCTCCTCCTATACTGCACCTCCTGGGCCTTTACCTGTCACTCCGCAGGATAACCTTAAACCTTCCAACCCATCTTTCACCCTTCGCCCAGTCTCTGAGAGTGAAATCTTGCGCTTACTTAAGTCCATCTCTCCTGCTGGATCGGCAAGGGCAGATGGACTCTTAACCAAAATTCCTAAGAACCATTGCACCGTCTGTAGTCTCTCCAGTGACTAGACTTTTCAACCTGTCTCTTCTTACAAGACATGTCCCTTCCCTCTGGAAGATTGCTTGAGTTGTACCGGTCTACAAAAAGGGGGACACAACTAAGCTAGAAAAAGACCGCTCTATTGCTATCCTCTCCACCCTCTCTAAAATACTGGAGAAAATTGTTGCTACCCAGGTCTCAGATTACCTGTACTCCTTCAAACTCCTCACCCCTGACCAACATGGTTTCCGATATGGGCACAGTACATCCACTGCTCTCATACAGTTTACAAATGATATCAGACTCGCTATGGACAAAGGCTCTCTCACTGGGGCTACTTTTCGTTGATCTTACAAAAGCGTTTGATTTAGTTGACCACCTGCTGCTCCTATCAAAGTTGTCATCCCTAGGCTTCTCACCCTCTGTCACCACCTGGTTCCAAAATTATCTTTCAAAGTGGCAACAATTTATCCAGATCAGAAATGCTAAGTCCCCTCTTGCTCCTACTTGGATCAGAGTACCCCAGGGTCTGATTCTTGGTCCTCTTCTGTTTACAGTCTTCATAAATGACATTCCACCACTCACTGGTGCTTGCTTAGGTCTGCTATATGCAGACGATCTTGTTCTTTACTCATCCTCCTCAAACCTCTCAGATATCAACCTGAATCTTAATAATGACTTCAATACCTTTCAGAGCTGGCTATTGCAAAACAAGCTGGTCTTAAATAAAAATAAAATGGTGACTATGCTCTTCAGTTCAGATTCAGAAATTCTGTCCTGCACCCAACCATTAAGTATCGGACTGCTTGATGGCTATCCCCTTAACACAGTTGCCTCTTTTAAATACCTAGGAGTAACCCTTGATCCTGCCTTGGATTTTGACCTGCACCTAGCCTCAGTCATTAAATCTGTCAGTATTCAACTTGGACTGGCATATGAGGTGAGACATAGCCTAACATCCACCGCGAGGATGGCCATTGCACAGGGGATCCTGAGACCCAAATTGACGTATGGGTTAATAGCCCTTCCAGCAACTACTGGAGGGCTCCTCCAAAAGTGGGATGTCTGCTACAACAGCATTTGCCGTTTTGCTTTATCTTTGCCCAAACTTACTCACCAATGCACACTGTACTCCAGTCTGGGATGGTTTACCCCCTTAGCATTCCGACAGTTTACTTCCTACTGTTTTATAAAGAATATAATCTCCCAGATACCTGACAAACTGGCTCTACTGCTCAAACCTGTGACCTCTGCCTACCCACTGAGATCAGTTGACAAATCCCTTCTTGTCCAACCGAGATGTAAAACCAAAATGGGGAGAATGCATTCTTTAATGGGCCCCCAAACTATGGAACTCCCTTCCACTGAGTCTAAGAATCTCCCCTTCTCCACACAGCTTCAAACAAGAGCTTCATATGGCTCTTCTAAGCTCTGAACCCTGCTCCTGTCCTCTATCCACCCACTCCTGTACTGGTTCCTCCTAGTTGCCTACCAGCTCCAACCTCTACTACTCCTCTCAAACCTGTCTGGAAATCTTATTTCCTCTCTTCTAGCACTTACTCACTAGTTGTATGACTTATGACTGTTAGTTATTTGCACTTATATTTCGGTTTTGTTACTACATATAGATTCCTGCAAACGTACTGTCATTGCTGAATATTTTGTATAAGTGTACTATGTCTGACTTCTATTTGTTCCCATGATGTTTTCTTGTATCTTCTATTGTTTACATACCCTTTGTTGTAATCTCCCAGGTCATACCTGAAAATAGGCAGCTATACTGTCTAGTGTACCTACCCGGTTAACAAAAACTAAATAAATAAATAAACAGGGAGGAAACTAGCAACTATAGACCAGTCAGTCTCATGTCATTTGTGGGGAAATTAATGGAAACCCTTCTTAAGAAAAGACTGATACAAGCCATGCCAGACAAATGTGATTGATTTCTTCAACTGGGTGACCAGGGAAATGTATCAGGGAAGGGGAGTGGACGTGGCCTAGCTGGACTTTAGCAAGGCCTTCAACACTGTGCCACACAGCAGACTGATAGTTATTAAGCAACCTAGGGGTAGGATCCAGGGTGGTAAATTGGGTTAGAAACTGGTTACCAGGTAGGTGACAGAGGATGGTGGTAAACGGCACTCACTTTCATGATGGGAGAATGATCAGTGTGGAGAATACACAGGGATTTTGGGAAACTCATGGAGTGGTCAAGAGCATGACAGTTGGGTTCAATGCCAAAAAATGCAAAATTATGCTCCTAGGGCATAGGAACCCAGTAGCAGAGTATAGTATTGTATGGTATGGGAGGGAAGGTACTGATAGTCACTGAGCAGGAAAGGGACCTTGGGGTTATCATAACTGATGACCTCAAAGTGGCAGGGCACTGTGACAAAGCAGTGGGTAGGGCTTGTGTGATGCTTATATTAACAGGGAGGGGTATCTCCAGCAGGAGGAGGGAGGTGGTGTTGCCACTGTATGGCTCACTGGTGAAACTCCACCTGGAATGCTCTGTCCAGTTTTGGAGGACCCACTTCAGAAAGGACATAGGTATGGTGGAGGCAGTCCAGAGGAGGGCAACAAAAATGGTGGAGGGGTTGCATATGCAGCCCTTTGAGGTGAAACTGAGGGATCTCAACATGTACACCCTGGGAGAGAGGAGAGTGAGAGGGGACATGATAGAGTCCTACAAGTACCTCACAGGGGTAAACAGGGTGCAGGAGGGGAGTCTCTTTCAAATGAAAACAGGCACCAGGACCAGGAGCATTCGATGAAGCTGAAAACAATGGGAGGCTTTAAGCATGCATGGGACAGACACAGGGAAATATTAGTAAATAGGTAGGGAGGGGAGAGGGTCACCAGAGACCAGTTAGCATCTGCAGAGATAAATTAGCTGTAAACATCTGGGCAAACTGAGTGGGACAAGCAGTCCTCTTCTGCCAGCAAATTCCATGTTTCTTTTTTCCATATACTGTAGGTTTCTCCACCCTGGTGCACTGCAGGCAGCTGATTCATCCTGTCACTGCTTCCCCCACTTGGCAGCTGTCCCATCCGGCCCACCAAGCCCCTATATCTCCATGGATTGCTCACCGTAGTGGGGCCAGGAAGGGGAGGGCCATCTTCCCCCACCCGGAGACCCAGTGTCCAGATTCGCTGTGCCAGAGAGCCGGTGGCAGCACAGAATGAAGGCGGGCAGGCAGGATTTCATGGAGCCTGTGACTGCCATTTTCCATTTTCTCCCTGGTTCCCCTACATAAGGGTATGCACGTGGAGGAGTACACACACTCTACGTATCCACGGTCCCACCTTTCTTGCCGCTCAAGCTGCCGGTGCTCCCTCTGGGCATCATCCAGGGGCAACCAAGGGTTGAGCTGACACTCAACCCCCTCCCCCCGGGTCAACCCCCAGCAACCCGAGCTCGACGTGGTAAGAGGTAAGGTGCTAGGCACCTCAGACCTCTGTGCCACTGGGCCAGCTCAAATTCTGTGTTTTTGTGCCTTTCATGTATAATACAGCTTTATGAATTTTTTGACAAATGGTTTGCTGAAAATTATGCAGGTTGATTATAGAGAAAGTTTAATATGGTGTAACTGTCTTTTTAACACACCTGTGAAGAAACAGCATTTAGTAACTAGTGTCTTCCGTTTCCATTCCAGCTATCTTTCAGATCATTCAGAGCATCAGAATGGGAATTTAAGAAACTGCACAGACTTGATGACTTTCACTGTACATTATGGTGGATCAGATGCAGTTTTAGCTCAGCACAAATATAAGCAAGCTCACTGGATCTTGCCTGAACCTTTGAACCTGGAGTACATATCCAAATGACCTTTCTACTTGACATCTTGATGCATAAATGTCTTAAGTGTCCCGACTAAAGCGACACCTTGCCTTTCTACTGACTTAATGGTTTAACCATATTGGTTGGCTCTAATAGTGCTGTTTATTTGTTGTCATTTCCATTCTCCTGACCAGTGTATTTATGTGGAAATGTGATTGCTTATAAATGTATACCATACTTCCTTATATAATTCTGTGAGTTTGACTATGTTGGTAGTACATTTTGCAATAAATGCATATGTTCAAGTCTGATAGTACATTCATTGAATACAGTTGCCTAGCCTCCAAGCTGAAAGTAAAAGGTTAGCCACAGAAGCCTGCATGTTCAGCGTTTGGGGACATGGGATAATGAATTCTACTAAATTCGCTTCATCCATAGCCACGCACAGATACAGAATGCTGGGCCAGCTCGAGTAACTGGTGCCGCAACCATTCATTAACATTGGAACTGAACTGCATGCACCGATCCATGCTTTCTGCCTCGCTTCTTCCAAGCACCAGGTCTTTCTTTTACACCGAACAGACTAGTCAGCTTGATTCTTGGCTCCATACTGTACCTTTCTGGCTCCAGTTTTTTTGATCTGCATACTAGTTTGGTTCTGGTCTGCTCCAGATCCAACACCACTCCCATTCCTATTTCTACATTTGTGGCTTTTTTTTTTGTTACACAGTTTCTTTAGAACCCCAGGTCATCCTCTAAAGACAACCAACCCCTTGAGAGGCTTTTAGGTGACTAATGTCTATACTGTCTAGGTCCAAAACATTTGTTGGACAACACTAAAAGGCCTGTAAAGGAATGCATGAAGGATCCCAACAGACAGAGGGCAAAACTTGACAAGTGTGACCCTTTATCTAGTTCGCATTCCTCAGATAAAAAAGGTAGTCCTATTCCCACGTCTGTATCTCCGTTCTGAAGCCGTGGTGTTCTTGGAACCAGAGAAAAACACTATGTTTCAAACAACATGAAGTCTTGCTGTATTCTGACTATGCAGTTAGCCCCAGCACTTGAATTGCCCCGGAGAGTAAAGAGTTAACTCTGTGCAGAAGCATAGAACGTTGAGCTCGAGCTCGGTTTTCAAATCTCTGTCTCTAGCACTCTGAAGTGTAACCGTCAGATTTTTTACTCCGCCTAACTGTGAAGTCGCTCCGGAGATCCCTCCTGCACTTCGGTTCAGTATAGTTTAAATCGGTCGGTTTTACCTAACCTCTTCTTTATTTCAAACAACATGAAGTCTTGCTATATTATGACATATGCAGCGAGTCCCAACCTTCGAACTGCTCCAGAGGTGAAAGAGTTAACTTTCCATGCCAGGTATGGAACGCTGAGCTTGAGCTCATTTGAAACTCTGTCTGTTGTTCTTCAAACTCAAACCATCAGGTTCTTTACTCCGCCTCACTGAACAGTCACTCCGGAGATTTCTCCTTCTGCTCGGTTTATTTTGTTGGTTAAAGTATTGTTTTTCTCAGTTTTCAACCAAATTTAAACTGCAACCGGTCAGTTCAGACTCTGTCTGTGGTATTTGTGAATACTAGCTAGGTTTTACATTCATTTCTATTCTGTGTGGAACTTGTAAACGGTTTATCGGTTCGGTTTGAACCGATCAAGTTGTTTAAAATATTTTAATCTGTCCTTTAGTGTGTGGTTACCGGTTCTTATCGGTTCTAAAAAAATGGATTTTATTACGTTTTTTTTCCACGACCCGTGACACGGTTGGGAACCGATAAGAGGGTCTTACCTGGCAGATTGCCATAAACGGGTAAGTTTGGTTAGGCTGGCACTATGTCTGAGAAACCCAAAAGAAAAACCGGGCCCACTGGGTTTCAACACTGCAGTGTGTGTGGGGAAGTCTTTGCCAAGGCTGATCCACACACCACCTGTGTTTATTGTCTGGGGTTTGACCACCTCAATGCAGACTGCCAGATTTGTAAAAGTTTTCCTGCAGCTACCCTGGAAAAGAGAGTTGGTAGGCTCAGGGAAAGGGAGACCAAAAAGTCCACTGAACCGGATGGCCGGCCTGGTTCGGTTCCAACCGAACCGGAGGGAGTGCCCTCTGACCAGGGCGAGACTTCCTCGGGCCAAAGGAGATCTGACTCTGAGGAGCCAGGTCCAGCAAAAAGGACTAGAAAATCAGCTGGTGTGGAGCCAAAACTTTCCTCTCCAACTGCTGAAAAAATAGCCAAATCGATAAAAATTGTCCAGTTGCTTTCCCCGGTTCCGACCGAACCGGCACCATCTGGTAAGCGCCCGGTTCGGCCTGTTCCACCAGTTCAAGAGTATGATTTAGAGGAGTATTATGAACCGGAGGAGGGAGAAGAGGAGTATGAGGAGAGTGAATGTGGATTTGAAAGTCTGGATGTGCCCATTGACCCGAACATTTCCCTAGACAGACCTTCAGGAGTGTCTCCTCCTAGGCTTTCTGAGTCCCCTTCTCATTTTATGTTTTATAAAAAAGTGGCTGAAACCCTCCAGCTCCCTATAGAGGAAGCTGTGGATGATCAAGAGGAGCCTATGTGGAAATGATGGATATCCCAGCGTCTAGGAGACTGTCTATTCCCTTGCATAAATCTTTTGGGAAACAGACTGTTAAAATTTTAAAAGCTCTTCACACTATACCTCCTGTTGATAAAAGAATGGACAAGAGGTACACATTGTCAGGCTCTGATACGGAGTTCCTCACACAGCAGTGCAGCTATGTTGGGGTAGTGCAGGCTGCAGCCTGTGACAAGGCTAATATTCCCTTGGCTTCACACCCCCCGGATAAGGACTCCAGGAGGATTGATACCATGGCAAAGAAACAGTACATAGCAGCATCCTTGGGACTCAGGCAAATTATATGGCTTATGTTGCTAGATACCAGAAATCCAGATGGGATACTGTTATGGCTCTAGCAAAACAGGTCCCTGGCCAGCTTGCCAAGGAGCTGGAGCAGGTGGCTGCTGATGGTATTGAGGCATCCAAGGTGCAATTCCATGCTGCAGTGGACTCTAATGATGTGTCATCAAGAGTCATGGCTACATCTGTGGCACTTCGCAGAATGGCTTGGTTCAGATGTACTAGCCTGTCACAGGATACCCAGACTAAGGCCATGGATTTTCCTGTTGTGGGTAATTCTCTGTTTGGGGAGCAGACAGAGAATTACATGAAGAAAATGGATGAGTATTGGACCACCTATAGGAGTGCACAGGCCAAGGAAAGGCAGGCCACTCCTCAAAGGCAGCTTTCCAGGGGCAGGGACAGGCCTTTTCATAGGCCTTTTTACCAAGCCCAGGCCTCCTCTTCTGCCTATGTCCAGAGGGGGTTCTTTAGAGGGAGAGGCAGACGGGGTACAAGCAGGCCTGCTTCCACCCCTCAGCCCAAAGCCCCTGCCAAACAGGCACCCTGATAGGGTTGCCAGGGCCGATTCTCAGCTACCTGTAGGGGGCAGGCTGGCTTACTTTGTCCAGGACTGGAAGTCTCTGACATCAGACAAGTGGGTCCTGGAAGTAGTAAGCCAGGGATGGTTCTCAGCTTCAAAAAATTTCCAAAGATGAGAACCAGATCCTTTCCACCTGCAAATCCGCCAGAGGCTCTTGCCTTAGAGACAGAGGTCTCTTCTCTCCTGGCTCACAGAGCTGTGGAAAGGGTTCCACCCCTACACCAGGGCAAAGGCTTGTACTCCAGGTACTTTCTTACCCCAAAAAAGACAGGAGAATGGAGGCCCAAACCAAAATTCAAAATGGTGACTCTGGAAATTATTCTACCCTCTCTAAGGCCAGGGACTGGCTAGCGTCCCTGGACCTCAAGGATGCCTACTTCCATATTCTCATCAGAAGCTCCCATTGAAAGTACCTCAGGTTCGAGCTGCCCTCAGGCCATTACCAATTCAGAGCAATGCCCTTGGCCTCACCTCTGCTCCAAGGGTATTCACAAAATGCCTGGCAGTAGCAGTTGCTCACCCAAGAAGGCAAAATTGCCATCTTTCCTTACCTGGATGACTGGCTCATAGTAGGCCAGTCTCCAGACCAAGTCAAGTTACATCTACAGATAACTCAGCAACTGCTCACCTCTCTAGGTTTCCTTCTGAATCTTTCAAAGTCAGTTCTAGAGCCTGTCCAGCTCCTCACCTTCATAGGCGCAGAGCTGAACACAGAGAAAGCCAGAGCCTTCCTTCCTTTAGACAGGCAAGGACCCTGGTCTCTCTGGCCTCCTCATTCACCCCTACAGGTCTCTCGACCAGCAAGGCATTTTCTACAGTTCCTGGGGCACATGGCTGCTTCTACAGCAGTAGTGCAGGGAGCAAGATTTCAGATGAGGACATCCAGTTCCATTTGAGGGCTTTTGGTCTCAAAGGCGACCCTCTAACCAAATTGATCCCAGTGACTCGAACCCGATCCAGGCCCTTCAGTGGTGGCAGGATCAGAGCAATCTAAGACAAGGGTTCCTTGTCACTCAGTTTCACTCCTTAATCCTTACTACAGATGCATCCCTTTTGGGGTGGGGAGCTCACATGGGCGACCTCACTGCCCAGGGATTGTGGTCCCCTCAGGAATCTCTGCTCCACATCAATCTATTGGAACTCAGAGCAGTTTTTCTAGCACTTCAAGCTTTTTCCAAGTCTGTTCAGGACAAAGTTGTACAGGTTAGAACAGACAACACCACCACAATGTGGTACATCGACAAGCAAGGGGGCACTCAGTCTACGGCCTTGTGCACCGAAGCAATGAAGTTGTGGTCTCTGGCTTACTCTCTGAACACGTCCCTTACAGCAGTTCACCTCCTAGACAAGGACAATGTCCTGGCAGATGCTCTCAGCAGGATTTCCCAGGGCCATCACGAATGGTCACTGGACCCCCTGGTCTTGGAGGTGATATTTGCCAGATGGGGCACCCCGCAGATTGATCTTTTTGCAGCCCCAGACAAACACCAACTTCCCCTTTTTTGCTGCAGGCCCCCAGTGTTGGGCTCAGTCCCTCTGGATGCCTTCGTTCTCAATTGGGAAGGGAAGTTTCTCTATGCTTTTCCCCCTTCCCTCTCCTGTTCAAAGTGCTAGTCAAAATCAGATATCAACCCTGCAAGATGATCCTGATTGCTCCAGATTGGGCCAGACAACCCTGGTATCCACTCCTACTGTCCTTAGCAGCCCATCTTCCCCTGTGTCTTCCCAGGAATCACAACTTGTTAACCTGTGCTCAGGGGAGAGTTTGGTACCCGAACCTCAAATCTCTCAATCTCAAGGCCTGGCTCTTGAAGAGTTTGAGTTTGCTGATCTACACCTCTCCCAAGGTGTAATGGATATCCTGAAGGCTTCTAGGAAACCTTCCACCAGGGCTACTTATAATTCCAAATGGAAGAAGTTTTCCATATGGTGCTCTGGAAAGCATATTTCCCCAGAATCTGATGACTTACTCACAGTCCTGGATTATATGGTCCACTTAAATACCTTGAGGCTGAGACCAGCTACCCTAAAAGTGCATCTGGCAGCTGTGTCTGCTTTTATTATCAGCAGGTAAGCTCTCTTCTCTTTCAGCTCATCCTGTATTCTCCAAGTTTTCCAAGGGATTGCTTCACACCAACCCTCCATTCATGGAACCTGCCCCTGCCTGGGATCTTAATGTTTGCATTGCTCAGCTTATGCTACCCCCCTTTGAGCCTTTGTCTTCAGCAGAGCTTAAGTACTTGACTTGGAAAACTGTGTTTCTGGTAGTCATCACTTCTGCCAGACGCATAAGTGAATTACAAGCCTTGTCAGTGGAGCCTGATTTTATCTCCTTTCATAGAGATAAGGTGGTCCTCAGGACTAACAGGAAGTCCTTGCCTAAGGTGGTCTCAGGTTTCCACCTTAATCAATCTATATCTCTTCCAGTGTACTTCACTGACCATTCCTCCTCTGGTGAGAGGAGGCTGCACAGTTTAGATGTGAAAAGAGCCCTTAGTTACTACATAGAGCGTACCAAGGGTCACAGGTTTGACTCCCTCCAACTGTTCCTCACTTATGGTGAGGTGGGTAAAGGGAAATCTGCCACTAAAAGATCCATTGCCAGGTGGATTGTCTCTTGTATCCAATTCTGTTATGAAAGCTGGGTAAGGTTCCTCCCTCAGGCCTGAGGGCTCACTCTACCAGAGGTACAGCTGCTTCCCTGGCTGCTGCCAGGGACATCCCTATTCTGGAGATATGTCAAGCAGCTACCTGGAAAACAGTTCACACTTTTACCAAGCATTACTCCCTGGACATCCAGGCTAGGAATGATGCTCGGTTTGGCACAACTGTGCTTCAGAGCCTATTTCCTAAGTCGGTTCTGTCCCTCCTCCATGGAGGTACTGCTGTGTAGTCTGCATATGTCATAATATAGCAAGACTTCATGTTGTTTGAAGAAAAAATTACTCACCTTAGTAATGTTGTTTCTTCTAATAGAGTCTTGCTATATTATGACCTCCCCCCCTGCCTGCCCCTCTCAGAACCTCTGTTTTTGGGATGTGGGTGGGCAGTGCAGTGTTGTCACTTAGTAGATGCCCACTTTGTTGTTTCACCCCTCCTTTTTGGGGTGACTTGGTGTTGTGTTTTCATTTTTGGGTCTCCTGACTTGAGTCTTTGTTTTGGGACCAAAAAATGGGTTCTTATGTTTAGTAGCCAGTTGGCTAGTGTAGGTTTACAGCTTCCACATAGGACCTCAGTGAGTTTAGTCGAAAAGATCTGACGGTTTGAGTTTGAAGAACAACAGACAGAGTTTCAACCGAGCTCGAGCTCAGCATTCCATGCCTGGCATGGAAAGTTAACTCTTTCACCTCCGGAGCAGTTCGAAGGTTGGGACTCACTGCATATGTCATAATATAATTATAATAATAATAATAATGTTATTTATATAGCGCCTTTCACAATATCAAGGCGCTGAACAAATCAATAAAAGCATCAACAAACAATACAAACGACAAACCATAAAATTATAAAATATATTCTAAAAGCATAATAAATTACAGTAAAATTACACACACTAAACAGTGCATTTAGCTTTCAAGAAAGGCCATTCTCCAAAGATAGGTTTTTAATTCCTTTTTGAAAATCTCCACGGAGGAGCATTCCCGTAACCGGCAAGGTAGAGAATTCCAAAGAGTGGGTGCGGCATAAGAAAATGCTCTACTGCCGGAAGATTTCAAACTCACTCTTGGAATCTCTAACAACCCCATGTTGGCCGAGCGGAGTGATCGGCTAGGGCAGTAAGACACCAGAAGGTCTTTCAGATATAGCAAGACTCCATTAGAAGAAACAACATTACTAAGGTGAGTAATTTTTTCTTTTGGTCTTCTTAGCTCTGTCTCGGTAACAGTAAGTGGTAGTAGTAGGTAGTTTGTTGTGATTCTGGTATTATTGTGGAAATTGTTTTTGCCTTCGGTTCTTCTCCAGTTGGTCCGGTTTGGAACCGAATCCCATTCTGTTTGTGTTTTGTTCAAATATATTACTGTGGTTTCCGGTGCTCATCGGTTCCTAAAACAAAACAGATTTTCTGGATTTTTTTAACCGACCCGTGACACGGTTGGAACCAATCAGTTTTTAGTTGCCTGGCGTAAAAGCTGGTAAGGGTAACTTTTTCAGTATTCCGGCATGTGTGATAAACCCAAAAAGAAAACTGGTCCCACTGGGTTTCAGCACTGTACCGAGTGTAAGGAGGCTTTTGCAAAGGCCGACCCTCACCTGGTCTGTGTTTACTGTCTGGGGTTTGACCACCTCAAAGAAGACTGCCAGATTTGTAAAAACGTTCCCAAAGCCACTCTGGAAAAACGTTTGAGTAGGCTGAGGGGGAGAGAGAGGCCGAGAAGTCCGCTGACCCGGATGGCCAGCCCAGTTCAGTTGCGACCGAACCTGAGGGGGTGCCCACTAACCTGGGCGATACCTCCTCAGGCAAAAGGAGAGCCGATTCTGCAGAATCGGTTCCTAGCAAAAGGAAACGTAAATCAGCTGGTTCGGATCCGACTTCCCATGGTCCAACCGCTAAGGAGATTGCAAAAGCGATTACTACAGTAATATAGAAACATAGAATTTGACGGCAGATAAGGACCGCTTGGCCCACCCAGTCTGCCCATTTCCCTACCTACTGGATAAGCTGCAGATCCTAGTTAACCAGCAGCCTGCTTCTTCCTACCCCCACCCCCTAGAATTGCCTTATGACTGTCCCATGCATGCTTGAATTCCACCACTGATTTTGACTCCACAACCTCCTCCGGAAGGCCATTCCATGCATCCACAACCCTCTCTGTGAAAAAATACTTCCTTAAATTACCTCTGAGCCGCCCCCATCTTCAAATTGTGCCCTCTTGTTCTTGCACACCTCTTTTTTTGAAAGATGCTACCCTCTTGGACTTTGTTGATTCCCTTGAGGTACTTGAACATTTCTATCATGTCCCTCCTCTCCCTTCTTTCCTCGAGGCTATACATATTAAGCTCCTTTCATCTCTCTTCATATGTCTTCCAGTGCAGACCCTGCACCATTTTAGTTGCCCTCCTCTGGACAGCTTCCATCCTGTCTATGTCTTTGTGGAGATTGGGTCTCCAGAACTGCACACAGTACTCCAGATGGGGTCTCACCAGCTGTCTGTACAGAGGGATAATAACTTCCTGTTTTCTACTGGTGATGCCTCTCCCTATGCATCCCAGTATCCCCCAGCCCTCCTTGCTGCCCTCTCACATTGCTTGCCCACCTTTAGGTCATCTGATATGACTACCCCCAGGTCCCTTTCCATTTTGTTGTTGTTAGTATCTCACCCCCATTGTGTACTCTCCCCTGAGTTTTGTTTCCCAGGTGCATTACCTTGCACTTCTTAGCATTGAATCTAAGCTGCCAACATTTAACCATTCCTCTAACCTTGCCAAGTCCCTTTTCATCCTTTCCACCCCACCCTGTGCATCAACTCTGTTGCAGATCTTGTGACATCTGCAAAGAGACATACTTTCCTTCCAGTCCTTCTGCAATGTCGCTTATAAAGACATTGAAGAGGACCGATCCTAATACTGAACCCTGTGGTACCCCACTAGTAACCTTCCTTTCTTCTGAGTGGACTCCATTTACTATTACTCTCTGTGTCCTATTCTCCAGCCAATTCTTTACCCAGGCTGTCATCTTGGGACCCACTCCCAGGCTGGCTAACTTGTATATTAATCTTTTGTGTGGGACTGTGTCAAATGCCTTGCTAAAGTCTAGGTAGGCCATGTCCACAGCCCCTCCCTGATCTACTACTTTGGTCACCCAGTCAAAGAAATCTATCAGATTCATCTGGCATGACCTTCCCGCTGTGAATCCATGCTGCCTTGGGTCCTGTGCCCCTCTGGCCTCTAGATACTCAACAGTTCTTTCCTTCAGAAGTGATTCCATCATTTTCCCTATCACTGAGGTTAAACTAACAGGTCTGTAGTTTCCTGCTTCTGCCTTGCTCCCACTTTTGTGAAGGGGAATCACATCTGCCCTCCTCCAGTCCTTGGGTGCCACCCCATCCTCCCATGATTTGTTAAAAAGGGTAGTCAGTGGTGTCACTAGTTCTACCCTTAGTTCTTTTAGAATTCTGGGATGAATCTCATCAGGCCCCATTGCTTTGTCCACCTTCAGTTTTAAGAGTTCTTTCAGAACCCTTTCTTCTGTAAATGGGCTGGTATCAACTTCTGTATCCAGAGTGTTTCTACTGTTTGCTTTATGCCTCCCCTCTTCATTTGTAAATACTGAGCAAAAATATTTGTTTGTATCTCTGCCTTTTCATAGTCTCCTCTGCCCACCCTCCCTCCCTTTATTAAGCCTCACTATCCCTCCCTTGGTCTTCCTTCGCTCCCTGATGTACCTATAAAAGGTTTTATCCCCCTTCTTAACTGAGTTGGCTATCTTTTCCTCGGTTTGAGTCTTTGCTGTTCTGACTGCCTTCCCAGCCTCCTTTTGCTTTAACTGATACAGTTCTCTGTCCTGCTCCTTCTGCGATTCCTTGTACTTCCTGAATGCTTTCTTTTTCTCATGAACCTTCACTGCCACTTCCTTTGAGAACCATAGTGGTTTCTTACATCGTTTTGTTTTGTTTATTTGCTTCACACAAAGGCTCGTTACCTCTGTGATGGCAGTTTTTATTATTCCCCATTGTTCTTCCACCCCTCCTTCCTGCCCATTTGCTAGTGCATTCCTTAGGCACTCACCCATTTTGGCTACAGTCGCTTTGCCCGGTTCTAACCGAACCAGCAACAGTTCACAGAGGTTCGTTTCAGTCAGACATAGTCACTTCTGACATTGATCCAGAGGCTTTCTATGAGGGTGATTGGGATGGAGAAGAAGAGTATGATGAAGAGGAAAGTGAATGTCTAGATGAGCCAGTAGAGCCTGACATCTCCCCAGACAGGCCTTCCATTGTGTCTCCTCCGAGACTTTCTGAGTCCCCCTCCCATTTCTTGTTTTACAAGAAAGTGGCTGATACTCTTCAGCTCCCAGTTGAGGAAGCCGAACAGGATCAGGAGGGACCTGACTTCATGGAAATGATGGATGTCCCAGAGTCAAAGAGAGTGTCTATCCCTCTGCATAAATCCCTGAGGAAACAGACACAAAAAATGTTGCAGTTTCCAACTTCTATACCTCCTGTGGATAAAAAGAGGGACAGGAGATATACGTTGTCAGGTCCTGGAACAGAATTTCTTACTACTGATTGCAGCCATGTTGGGGTAGTGCAGGCTGCAGCCTGTGAGAAGGCTAATATTCCCCTGATATCCCATCCCCCCAGATACGGATTCTAGGAAAGTGGATGCCATGGCCAAGAAATAAATACTTGGCATTCTGTCTGGGTCTCAGACAAGCCAATTTATATGGCATATATAGCCAGGTACCAGAAATCGAGGTTGGATACGGTTCTGGAACTGGCTAAGAGTGCCCCTCCCCAGCTAGCCAAGAAGCTGGAGAAGGTGGCTGCAGATGGTATTGAGGCATCCAAGGTCCAATTTCATGCTGTTGTTGACTCGAATGATGTGCATTCCTGGGTCATGGCTACATCTGTCTCCATGAGGAGATTAGCTTGGCTCAGATGTACCAGTTTGTCACAGTATACCCAGACTAAGGCCATGGATATTCCTGTTGCTGGTAACTCTCTGGTGAACAGACAGAGGCTTACATGAAGAAGATGGATGAGTACAGGACCACCTACAGGAGTGCTGCAGCAAAAGAGAAGCAGGCCACTCCTCAGAAGCAGCAGTTATGGGCTGGCAGGGGCAGGTCTTTTCACAGGCCTTTTTACCAAGCCCAGGCTTCCTCTTCATTCCAGCAGAGGTGGTTCTTCAGGGGAAGAGGCAGACAAGGGTTGACCAGGACCCCAGCATCCACTCAGTCCAAGCCCCCTGCCAAACAGACACCCTGAGGTGTCAGTCAGGGTTGCCTCCTCAATTCCTGTAGGGGGCAGGCTGGTTCACTACTCCCAGGCCTGGGAGTCCATTACTTCAGACAGATGGGTCCTGGAAGTAGTGAGCCAGGGACTTGTTCTCAGTTTCAAAAGGTTCCCAAAAATGAAAGCAAGATCTTTCAGCCTCCTCTCCCCCTTGGAGACAAATGCCTTAGAGGCAGAAGTCTGCTCTCCTCTTTTCTGCTCATGCGAGCAGTAGAGAAGGTACCTCTTTGTCACAGGGGGAAAGGACTTCATTCCAGATACTTCCTTACCCCAAAAAAGACAGGGGAGTTGTGACCCATCCTAGATTTAAGGTACCTCAACAAACACTTAACAAAACCAAAGTTCAAGATGGTGACTCTGGGAGTAATTCTTCCCTCTCTGAGACCAGGAGACTGGCTAGCCTCCCCGGATCTCAAGGATGCCTATTTCCACATACCCATCAGACATTCCCACAGAAAGTACCTCAGGTTTGAGTTGCCCTTAGGCCATTATCGATTCAGAGCCATGCCTTTCGTCCTAACATCTGCTCCAAGGGTGTTCACCAAGTGTCTGGCAGTAGTAGTGGCATTCCTCACGAGACAAGGTATCCTTCTGTTCCCATATCTGGATGACTGGCTCCTAGTAGGTCAGTCCTTAGACCAAGTCAAGTCAGCCTTAGAGGTCACCCAAAGGCTCCTGGAGTCCTTGGGCTTCATTCTAAACCTAGAAAAGTTGGTTCTGGAACCAACTCAGCTGCTCACTTTCATAGGGGTGGACATAGACACTACCCAGGCAAGAGCATTCCTTCCTCTTTCAAGAGTCCAGTCTCTAGTCACTCTGGCTTCCTCTTTTCATCCTCTAGTTTCTCGTCTAGCCAGACATTTTCTTCAGTTACTGGGCCACATGGCAGCCTCCACAGCTGTGGTCCACGGAGCAAGGTTTCAGATGAGAGATATTCAATTTCATCTCAGATCTTACTGGTCTCAGAAAAAGGACCCTCTCTCCAAATTGGTTCCAGTGTCTCAGACTCTAGTTCAGGCACTCCAGTGGTGGCTGGAGGAGGACAACCTTCGGCAAGGTGTTCCATTTGTCAGTCAGGCTCCTTCAGTGATTCTCACTACAGATGCCTCTCTCCTAGGCTGGGGCGCCCACCTGGATCAACTTACAGCTCAGGGAACCTGGTCTTACCAGGAGTCCCTCCTTCACATAAATCTTCTAGAGTTAAGGACTGTCTTTCTAGCTCTGCAGATATTCTCAGCTGTGGTTCAGGGGAAAGTCGTACAAATCAGGACAGACAATACCACAACCATGTGGTACATCAACAAGCAGGGAGGCACTCGGTCCTCAACCTTGTGCACAGAGGCCATGAAGATATGGCCTTTGGCTTATTCCCTTCAGGCTTTCCTGGTGGCTGTACATCTCCCAGGGAAGGACAACATTTTAGCAGATGCTCTCAGCAGAATTTCTCAGGGTCATCATGAATGGACTCTGAATCCCCTGGTCCTTCAGGTTATCTTCAAGAGGTGGGGAACTCCAGAGATAGATTTCTTTGCAGCCCCAGACAATCATCAACTTCCTCTCTTTTGTTGCAGGCCTCCTCTCCTAGGCTCTGTACACTAGGAGGCTCTACTATTGGATTGGACAAACAGGTTTCTGTATGCATTTCTTCCTTTCCCTTTGATATTCAGGGTCCTGATCATAATCAGATCTCAGCCTTGCAGGGTGATTCTAGTGGCACCAGACTGGGCCAGACAGATGTGGTATCCTCTACCACTGTCATTGTCAGTGACAATGCCTCTGTGTCTTCCCAGACAGTTCAATCTGCTGACATCCTCTTGGGGGAGGATCCTCTATCTCAATCTTCAGGCTCACAAGCTCAAGGCCTGGCTCTTGAAGAGTTAGAATATGCAAATCTAAACCTTTCTCAATCAGTCTTAGATATTCTAAAGGTTAGCAGAAAGCCTGCTACCAGAAAAACTTGCAATTCCAAGTGGAAAAGATTTGGGTTTTGGTGTTCCCAGAGACCTGTTCAGCCAGAATTAGCTGACATTGCTACTGTATTGGACTATGTGGTGCATCTTAATAGATTAGACCTCTGGTCTACTACTCTTAAGGTACATTTGGCAGCTGTGTCTGCCTTCCTTTCCGCTGGGAAGGGCTCTTCCCTAGCCTGTCATCCAGTCTTCAAGAAGTATTTCAAAGGTCTGATGCATGTTAATCCTCCCTTTTGAGACCCTACTCCTTCTTGGGATCTGAACATCTGTATAGCACAGCTTATGCAGCCTGCTTTTGAGCCTCTATCATCAGCAGACCTGAAATACTTCACATGGAAAATTGTATTCCTGGTAGCTATTACCTCTGCCAGGAGGATCAGTGAGTTACAGGCTTTATCATTGGAACCTGATTTTATTTCTTTTCACAGGGATAAGGTGGTCCTTCAAGCTAACAGAAAGTTTCTTCCCAAAGTAGTGTCAGACTTTCATCTGAACCAATCTATGTCATTGCCTGTGTTTTTCATGGACCATTCTTCCTCTGGGGAGAGAAGATTACACAGTCGTGATGTGAAAAGTGCCCTTAGTTACTATGTGGAGCATTCCAAGGCCTATAGGAATGGCTGTTCTCAGTTATTTCTCACCTATGGCGAGGTGGGAAAGGGCAAACTAGCCACCAAGAGAACTATTGACAGGTGGATTGTCTCCTGTATCCAATTCTGCTGTTCAAAGCTTGGGAAGGAACCTCCCTCAGGCCTGAGGGCTCATTCTACCAGAGGTACAGCTGCTTCGCTCACAGCAGCTAGAGATATACCTTTAGTGGAAATCTGTAATCCGCCACCTGGAAAACTGTTCATACATTTACCAAACATTACTCTCTGGACATTCAGTCTAGAAGTGATGCTAGGTTTGGAACAGCTGTGCTGCAGAGCTTGTTCCCAAAATCGGTTCTGTGACTCCCTCCTCCTGGGGGGGTACTGCTTGGTAGTCTGCATATAGTCAGACTACAGCAAGACTTCATGTTGTCTGAAGAAAAAATTACTCACCTTAGTAATGTTTCTTCTAATGGAGTCTTGCTGTATTCTGACCTCCCTCCCTCCCTGCCTCCCCTCCTGGAACCTAGTAGTTTTGGGATGTGGGTGGGCAGGCACAGTGCTGCACCCCAGACATGTACTTGGCTTGCCCTATCTTATGGGTTTATCAATGTTTTTAATTTCACTACCTACTTTGATTTTATATTTAGCTTTCTTTTGGGGTTCTCGACTTGAGTCTTTTTGACCCTTAAAAACAATTTGTGGTGGCCATTTGGCTTACAAAAGTTGAAATAATTTCTACCTGTTAATTTGATTATGTAGTGCTCGTAATAATCTGATGGTTACATTTCAGAGTGCTGGAGACAGAGGTTTGAAAACCGAGCTCAAGCTCAACGTTCTATGCTTCTGCATAGAGTTAACTCTTTACTCTCCAGGGCAGTTCAAGTGCTGGGGCTAACTGCATATAGTCAGAATGCAGCAAGACTACATTAGAAGAAACAACATTACTAAGGTGAGTAATTTTTTCTTCTCCCTCACAGATCTGACTCTGACTTCAAGCTCATCATCTGGTTCTTTTGGTTTCAGTTAATAAGAGATGCCTGAGTGTTTAGTCCTTAGGATTCCTCCAGCTCCTACTTTTACAGCACCACAAAAGGAGTGAATTAATCATGCTTTATATGGACTGCCATGGGAGGCTAAAATAATATTGGCATGTCAGCAGCTCATTTTCTTCCATTCATGGATTTGCCTTTGGGGGCCCCTAGCCTATCTACACCAACTAAGCCTCCAACTCCTATTGCCTCCGCAGCTCTGAGTTGTAAGCAGATTTAGGAGTGTACCAATCCTTAATACCGTTGATCTGACCAGGGGAAGCCTTTTGATTCATGACATAGAGACATACTAATTTAAAGTCAGAATGGAATCTAAGAGCATCATGTCCTCCAACCCCCCCCCCCAACCACCACCACCACCACTGCTTCATAAGCAGGATGGCAATAGGTATGCTATGCAAACATACTGATTTACAGGAGTTCCTACCCACTGTACTAACAAGGGTTCCTAGTGATTCCTTTGGTAAGCAGAAATTTGTCCAGGCTTACTTTAAAGGCCTGTGCTGTCTTCATATCCACTGTCTCTGTTGGTATGCTGTTCCATATATTCACTCCTTCTAGGAGAAAGAAGTGCCTCCTGAAGTTACCCCCTGAATTTAGCAACCCTGAGCTTCAGGGCATGCCCACATGTCTTGCTACAGAACATCAGATCAAACACCTACGACTGTTTAATCTTGTTGATACTCTTGAGTTTGTGGAAGACTGAGTCCATGTATCCTCTCAGCCTTCTTTTCTCTAGGGTGAACATGTTAAGGACCTCATACCACTCATGGCTTTAATTCCCTGTGCTGCTGATCATTTTGGTGACCCTGTGTTTCTCTTTTTCATCTGTCTCAATGTCCTCTCAGTAATGAGATGACCAAAACTGTATTCAGTACTTCAGGTATGGCCTGACCAAGGCCTCATAAAGTGGTAAGATCCTTCCCCTGCTCTGCTGGTCACCCCCCCCTCTTTTGATGCACTTTAGTATTGTACTGGCCCTCGTAAAAGCAGCCACACACTGTTTGCCCTACAGCCGCTTATCTATTATGATCCCTAGTCCTTTTTTTTGACTACAGCAAAAGGAGCCCTACACATGTAGGTCTGACCTCTGTTTTCATCCCCAGGTATAGTACCTTGCATTTGACTACACTGAATCTGAGACTCCAGTAGTCAGGCCAATCACCCAACTTGTTCAGGTGCTCCTGAAGTCTGTCTCCATCCTCAAGGGAATCCACCACCCTGACCAACTTAGTGTCATCTGCAGAATTTAGCAATGTGAATGTGCCTGTAACTTTTGTTGCCAGAGTGCAGATTTTATGCCTTCTAACCCCAGGAAATCTTACTGTATTCTGACATATACAGTATTGTACCACCATAGTACTGCCCCAGAACTGAAAAGGTTAATAGAACCTATGCAAATGAGAGAATGCTAGGCTCGAGCTCGGTTTTCAAACCACCGTCCCTGGTAAACAATCCATCAACCGTCAGATTCTTCACTCCACTTGACTAGTCAGATGCCTCAGAGAATCCTCTGCATCTTTTCCAAAGTCACGTTATTTTTCTCGGTTTTACAACCGCTTTTAGTTCGAATTTTTAAACCGCTGTCTCTGGTTCACAAGGTGAACTAGTATAGCTAGAAAGAATTAGGTAATTCCTCAGTTTCTGTCCAGTTCTCCAGTCAGGAATCTATACTTTTTCCTTATTTTTCCTTGTAAGTATTTTCTTGCTTTAAATTTCTCTTTGTGGGGACGTTACTGGGCTAAACTCTGGTTCGTTCTGTGGTCCTTAAACCGACAGAAAAAAAAAAATATATATATATATATAAGAGATTTTACCTTGGGGTAGTTGGCCATGTTTCAGACACCTAAGAAAAGAACTGGTCCAACCGGTTTCCAGCACTGTACCTAGTGGGGGGAAACATTTGCTAAAGCTGATCCCCATTTGATGTATGTTCCTTGTCTTGGGTTTGACCACTTAGAGACAGATTGTGAAATTTGTAAAAAAATTTTCCTCAGTCCACGCTTGACGGGCAGTTGAACCAACAGAAGGAAAAATGTCTGAAACAACCACTGAACCAGTTACAGACAAACCCACTAAGTCAAAAAATACTGCTAAACCAGGAGAAACAACCTCTGACCAGGGTACCAGTTCGCAAAGAAATGCACCACTGAACAGGTCGCTGAACCGGCAACCGCAGGCAAGAAAAAAAAAAGGAAAAACACACAGAACTGCAGCTGGTGAAACCATCAGTTCCTACCGCAGAGGAGATAGCTAACGCTATTCGGATTATTCAGTCCCTCCAGTTTCCTCCGTTTCAGGTTCCACAGCCCTCGGTTAAATTTCCTGTGGTTGTGCCCCAAGTTCTCTTTCTCTTACCGGTCCCCTCGATCCTGCTTCTGAATACGTAAAGGAGGAGAGGGACTTTGGTTATGGGGAGGAAGAAGAAGACTATGGAGAACCGGTAGAACCGGAGGTTTCTCCTGACCCTCATTGTCCTGATTCCCCTGATAAGGGATCTGAGGACTTTACCTCCCTGTTTGCCTTTATGCAGCAAGTGGCTCACACTTTAGACCTCCCTACTCAAGAGACAACAGATGAGGAGGAGGAGGAGGAGGCTAATTTTGGGGAAATGATGGATGTGGCTTCAGCAAAAAAGTTGCTTTTTCCCATCCATAAAACCCTAAAGAAACATGTTTGTAAGGTTCTGCAAACACCTACTTCAATTCCTCCAGTTAATAAGAAACTGGATAGAAAGTACTGGGTAGCCAAGTCTGGTGCAGAATTTTTGTTTGGAAACCCCAGTCATGAGGGTATTGTGCAGGCTGCAGCCTGTGATAAGGCTGCCATACCTCTGGCATCCCATCCCCCTGATAAGGATTCCAGAAAAAAGGATTCTATGGCCAGGAAATCTTATCTGGGTTCTTCTCTAGCCATTACACACTCCACTTACAGTACATGGCTTATGTGGCCAGATTTCAAAAAAATCTTTGGGACACAGTGTCTGAAATTGCAAAATCCTGCCCTGAACCTACGGCAGCTGATTTGGCAGAGACTGTAAAAAGGGGTGATGATGTATCCAAGTTCCAGTTTAGAATGACTGTGGATGCCAATGACACTGCAGCCAGGCTTATGGCTAGTTCCATATCTCTCAGGAGATTTGCATGGTTGGTAACCACTAATTTATCCCAGGATACTCAGTCAAAATCCTTGGATTTCCCCTTTGACCCTTCATCCCTTTTTGTCCAGCAGACTGAAGCCTATATGAAAAAGATGGATGAGTACAAAGTGCCTTACAGAGGTGCAGCAGCCAAAGAAAAGGCAGCTACCCCTCAGAAACAACAGTCCAGAGCTGGTAGAGCACGATCTTACTATAGGCCATTCTTCCAGACCCAGGCCCTTCCAACCTACCAGCCCCAGAGGGGCTATTTCAGGGGCAGGGGTAGAAGGGGTACCGGTAGAGCGGGTCCAAGCCCTCAGCCTACCCCACAGGTGAAGCAGAACCCCTGAAGTATCTGTCAGGGTCGCCTCCCCTCTTTCTGTAGGGGGCAGGCTCGCCCACTACCTCCAGGCCTGGCAGTCTATAACTACAGACAAGTGGGTCCTGGAGGTAGTGGACCGACGTCTCACTCTCAGCTTCAAGGCCTTGCCCAAACTGAGGGCAAGTGTCTTCAGTCCTCTATCCTCATCAGTATCCCATCTACTGGAGGAGGAGGTACAGAAATTGTTACTGGACAAGGCAGTAGAACCATTTCCACCCCTACACTGGGAAAACGGGTTCTACTCAAGGTATTTCCTAACAGTAAAAATGACAGGAGAGTGGCGACCCATTCTGGATCTCAGACAACAAAACAGATATCTGACAAAACCAAAATTCAAGCCACCATTCTGCCTTCACTCAGGTAAGGGGATTGGCTAGTCTCACTAGATTTAAAGGACACCTATTTTCTTATCCCCATCAGGCCTTCACACAGAAAATCCCTCAGGTTCAGGCTCATATCAGGCCATTATCAGTTCAGAGCAATGCTCTTCGGCCTCTCTTAGCTCCAAGGGTATTTACCAAGTGCATGGCCATGGTAATGGCACATCTAAGAAAGCAGGCTATCACAGTCTCCCCTATATGGATGACTGGCTGCTGGTGGGTCAGTCCCCCCCAGCAAGTGTTGGATGCCTTAGCTCAGGCTGAAGGCCTCCTTCAGTCCCTAGGGCTCCTTCTAAATCCCAATAAGTCAGTTCTGGTCCCAGTTCAGCTTCTGGACTTCACAGAAGCAGAGCCGGACGCATTGAAAGGAAAAGCCTTCCTTCCACCAGCAAGGGCGGACACTCTGGTACAGCTGGCCAGCTCCTTCCAGTTATCCTGCCCCAGGCCTGCAAGGCATTTTCTCCAGCTGTTAGGACACATGGCTGTGTCCACAGCAGTGGTACCAGGAGCCAGATTTCAAATGAGGGACATTCAATTTCACTTCAGATCTTATTGGTCACAGAGAAAGTACCAGTTGTCTGCTCTGGTACCAGTCACCAGTTCTTTGCTTCTGGCTCTGCAGTGGTGGCAGGACAGAGAAAACTTAAAACAGGGCATCCCCTTCTTGCAACAGCTCCCCTCAAAAGTCCTGACCACAGATGCCTCCCTCCTAGGGTGGGGAGCAGACACAGGAGACCACACAGCTCATGGCACCCAGTCCAAAAAGGAGACCCACCTTCACATAAATCTGCTGGAGCTCCGTGCCTAGGGATCCAGTCCTTTGCTTCAGAGCTTGCAAACAAAGGGGTACAAGTCAGAACAGACAATACCACCACAATGTACTACGTAAACAAACAAGGGGGCACCCAGTCTTCCCCCATTGTGCACAGAAGCCGTGTAATATGGAAGCTGGCCTACTCCCTAAATTTGTCCCTCATAGCTGTGTACCTGCCAGGGAAGGACAACATCCTAGCAGATGCACTGAGCAGAATCAGTCAGAACCATCACGAATGGACTCTGAACAGACAGATGCTTCTAACAGTGTTCAGAAGATGGGATATCACAGAGGTGAACCTCTTTGCTCACCCAGACAATCACCAGCTGCCACAGTACTGTTGCAGGCCTCCCACAGTGGGTACAGTACCAATGGATGCACTACTATTGGACTGGACAGGGAAATTCCTGTATACATTTCCTCCCTTCCCTGTGCTGCTCAGAGTTTTGAACAAACTCAGGTCTCAGCCAACAACCATGATCCTCATAGCCCCAACTTGGTTCAGGCAAACATGGTACTCCCTGCTTCTACTTCTGTCAGCAAGCCAGTAGCCTTACCCTGCAGGCACAATCTCCTCAAGGCACAATCTCCTCACTACCTCACAGGGCCCTGGAGGCAGTATAGCGCAGTGAGTTAAGACTCTGAGCTGCAGATCTGGAGACCTGGGTTTGAATCCCACAGCCGCCTAGGTGCATACTGTGTGATCCTGAGCAAGTCACTTAACTTCCTTGTGCTCCCAGGTCACATCTGTAAACAAGCTTTCAGCTTAATGTGTCTCTCCTGGTTAAACAATAATTCTCTATCCCAACCTGCAATCTCTCAAACTCAAGGCCTGGTTCTTGAGAACGTAGAATATGCCAACCTAGGGTTTTCAGAGAGGGTACTCCAGGTTCTTAGGAGCTCCAGAAAACCCTCCACACAGTTAGCCTGTTCTTCTAAGTGGAAGAGATTTTCTTGCTGGTGCCAGCAGCAAGATGTGGTTAGTACTCAGGCAGGTGTACCCCTAGTACTGGATTACTTGGTACACCTACATTCACTTGGTCTTAAGCTCTCTTCATTAAAAGTTCACCTAGCAGCAGTTCCGGCCTACCTTTCAGTTGTCAGAAAGCCCTCTTTGGCTTCTGAGCAGGTGTTCAAGAAATTCTTTTAGGGGCTTCTGCACCTGGATCCTCCTCACAGGGAGCCCACCCCAGGGTGGGATCTTAACATCTGTATTAGTCAGCTGATGCAGCCACCCTTTGAACCCATGTCATCAGCAGAGCTCAAAGTATGTTACTTGGAAAACTGTATTCTTAATAGCCATTACTTCAGGCAGAAGGATCAGTGAGTTACAGGCCCTGTATACAGCTTAAGACTACATTTCCTTCCATAGGGATAAGGTACTCTGAAGAACTAACAGGAAATTCCTTCCTAAGGTGGTGTCAATTTTCACCTTAATCAGTCTATTACTCTGTCTTTTTTACAGCGTATTCACGCTTAGGCAAACGCAGATTGCATAGCCTGGATGTCAAAAGGGCTATCAGCTACTACCTGGAGCACACCAAGGGTCATAGGGAGAACAGAATCCAGCTGCTCCTCGCTTACAGAGAGGTAGGAAAGGGCAAACCAGCTTCAAAAAGAATCATTGCTCGCTGGATTGTGGCCTGCATCCAGTTTTACTATAGCAAAACTGGTAAAGAGCCATCTTTGGGCCCCCGAGCCCATTCCACAAGGGGCACTGCTACTTCTATAGCAGCCTCAAGGGACTTACCCTTATTGGACATTTGCAAAGCAGCTACCTGGAAAACTGTTCAGATGTTTGTCAAGCATTATATCCTGGATTTACAGACCAGGAGTGATGCTAAGTTTGGCACAACAGTACGAAGAGCCTGTTTCCTAAATAGGTTTGTGCCCACCTCCAAAGGTACTGCTTGGTAGTTCAGAGATAACAGAATACAGTAGAGTTCTGGGGTTAGAAGAAGACACATTTCACCATAGTAATCCTGTTTCTTCCACGGAACCTTACTGTATTCTCTGAGCTCCCACCCTTCCTCCCCTTCTAGAACCTGGGGGCCCCGCACTACAGCTTTGTGGTGAACTCCTGGGCTGTTCTTTACATAGGCTATCTGTGACTTGAGTCTTGGGGATGTCTATTTTTGGAGGATGATTGGGGGTTGAGAGGCTATGATTACTTTTATTATTATTACTACTACTACTACTATTCAGATTAGCACTAGTTAGCTTCCTAGGCAAGCTTCATTAGAATCTGATGGTTGATGGATTGTTTACCAGGGATGGTGGTTGGAAAACTGAGCTCAAGCCTAGCATTCTCTCATTTGCATAGGTTCTATTAACCTTTTCAGCTCCGGGGCAGTACTATGGTGGTACAATACTGCATATGTCAGAATACAGTAAGATTCCCTTGGAAGAAACAGGATTACTGTGGCAAGTAATGTCTTCTGTTGGCCCAACAGCTATTTCCTGAGGAACACTGCCAAATACTCCTGTCAACTCATAGTGCCTGTCCATTACCACTCTCTGCCTCCTGCCACCAAACCAGTAAGCAGTCCACCTTGTGTATGTCTCATATATAACACACTGGTTTACTTTGCTCTGAAGCTCGTCCTGCACCACAGTATCAAAGACCTTGCTGAAGGCAAGACAGACTACGTCCATGGCCCTGCCCACCTCTCTGGCCACCTTCTTGAAGAAAGGAATCAGGTTGTTTTGGAGTGATCTACCCCTCATAAAGCCATGCTGGAAGGGGTCATGAATCTTGGCCTCAACCAAGTGCTCTATTCTGTCCTTGATAATTGCCTTCAGTATCCTTGTTGAGCACAGATGTCACGTTTACAGACCTGTAGTTGCCCTGGTTCGACCATGCTCTTTTTTTTCTTATTCGTATTTTCAGCTCCCTCTGCTATGGCGCCAGTTCCATCTGAACTCATAGCACATCCCTCCAACCCCCACCTTCCTCATTTCCCAGCAACCACAGAGATGCAGTTTATCTCCCTGTCTGGGATATGGGATGGGGGCATTCCCAGAAGTGGGCAGCAGGGACTAGTTCAGATATACTAGGGGGCCAAGAAAGATAGCACCTGGGTCCATTTTCCTTGTTCTGCAGTAGTATTCCCTACAAGCTCTGAAAAATGGCCCACAGTGGGGACCAATATGCAAATATATGTATTGTGTGCACAGTGTAGTTCCCTGGTCCACATCCCCCACCCCAGCTGGCACTCTCAACTGCAATGCCACCTGGGGTCACCCAGGTGGCAGTATCACAGTAAGAACAGCAGCCCACCTTCTCCAGAGGAAGAGAGAATCCTCTAGATCACTCAGTGGCAGTATCACAGCAAAGACAGCAGCCCTTCCTCCCCAGCAAGAGAGAATCCTCTGGGATACTCAATCCTCTCTCGGCTGGCACCCAACAATCCAAGCGTATTCCCAAGCCTGGCTCACCAGTGTCACAAGCAGTAGCCCAATTACTGCACTGTCAGGCCTGTGCCATGCTCCTCTCCTTGAAAGTGGGGACACCACTGGCCACTTTCTAGTCATTTGACACCACAGTAGTCCAGACAGAATCCTGCATGAACATTGCAAGTGGCACTGCCAATTGTACCTTTAGCTTTAGTATGATCCTGATCTGGAGTGTATCCCATCTGCCTTTTGGGATTTTCATGGCTTTATATTTGCCAGGTAGTCAGCTACTAGAGTATGATTGATGTATAGTGGTTGTATAATGGCTATCTTTGATTTTATGGGTCCTCTAAATTACCTCCTTTCCACCTACCAGATGCAGTTTTAAGTATTTGCTAAGCATCTCAGCCATTATCTCTACCTTTCTGTTTTTTCACCCCCCAACATTTATTTTATTTATTTTATGTATTATTTATTTACTTTTTTCAGCCTTAGCTGCTCATAGAGGCATTCTAATCAGATAGTATCTGTCTGTGGATGTTGAGGGGCCTGGGCAGGCTAGGATTGTGTACAGGTCATCCCAGCTTCTCAATCTGTGGCCCTTCACCGACCTACCACTCTCACCACCACAGCTCATCGTTATTTGGAGGTCGATATTAGGAGGTCTCACATTGATCAGCTATGGTAGAACACCTCGGACACATCAGATAGGGGTAGAATTGAGGTTGTTAGGTGCAGAAGGTGCCCTGGGTGTTGACAGGTCCTAGGGAGAGGCCAAACATGTTTGGTTCCCATCCCCAGGGTTCCCACCAGACTGAGTGGGCAAGTAGCCAGAAAGGCTACACTGCCCACCAGTCCCCTAAAGGCAGTGCTCTGCAGTGCCAGATCAGTCAAGAACAAGACCGCAATTATAGCAGACATGGTTTCTTCGGTCGATCTGGCATGCATTACTGAGACTTGGGTGGGTGACAATGCTGGCCCGGTTTAAGAAGCCACCATTCCCCCACACTGGATACTCAGTAGTGCACTGCTCCAGCATGAAATGCAGGGGTGGGGGAGTGGCCATCTGTTTTAGATCCAAGCTTGGCTTCACTTTACACCGTGTGAGAACACCGGGTTCATTTGAATGTGTGGCTGTATGTGGGGTCTGGGCACAGGCAGCTGGATTCTCCTGATTTACCACCACACCCCCCCCCAGGTGGCTGGAGAATTCCTGCAGGAGGTAGCCGACTTCGTCATCAGTGAAATGTTGGAGTCCCCCAGATGTTTAGTTCTGGGGGACTTCAATGTTTGGGCCGACAATGAATTCTCTAGGCTAGGTTATAACCTCCTCCAGATAATGTCATCTCTGGGCCTGTCACAAGGAGTTTCTTCCATGACCCACCAGGGCGGCCACTTACTGGACCTGGTCTTCTCGCTGGGGCTTGAGATTAATAACCTCAAGACTGATTGGGTCGGCTGGTCCGATCATTGCACAGTGGAGTTTCTGGCTTAGGGGCCACCCCTGAGAGTCCTCCCTCTGCAGAGATGGTTAGCTACCACCCTTTGAGGGGTTTGACCACGGTGGGATTTCTGGTGGTGGTCGACCATCTAGTGTGGGTAGTGCATGTGAAGGGGGAATGAGCGAGAAAGTCACCGCATACAACAGGGCGATGTCTGATACACTCGACTCTCTTGCACTGGTCTCTGTATGATCCAAATCCTCTCACTTGAGGTTCCCATGGTTTGACGGGGAGCTCAAGGCAATGAAGATTATGGGTCGGAGGTTAGAGCACTGTTGGGGGAGGACCAGGCTGGAGGCAGACAGACTGGCCCTGCGTTCCCACTACGGTGAGTACCAGAGGGCAGTCACCCATAAGAAGGCAGAGTTCCTGTCCAGGGAGATTGCTGCTGGGAAGAATTGACAAACTGTGCTTTTCTGCACTGTGGACAGACTATTACATCCAGCCTGTCTACAGCCAAAAAAATAGCCTTTTCAGATGCTTTATGTGAAGAGTTTTCTTCATTCTTCTCAGACAGGGTGTCCACCATCCGGCCGAGAATTCCGCCAGTGAGCCGCTGTGTGGCCGACAGTGATCATCTTGTGCATCTGGAGAGCACTCCACATATATGGGGGGAGTTTAAACCAGTGGAGGTGGCCAAGGTCATTGAGGTTGCTTCCAAGCTAAAGCACACATATTGTGAAGTGGACCCGGTGGTAACAAGTTTCTTGATGGGATGTGTTGACTCCATTGGGCAAGTGTTCACCTTGATTGTCTGGTGCTCTTTGTCACAGTTTTTTTTTCAAGACACCTTGAAGGAGGCACTAGTTAGACCCCTTCTGAAGAAACCATCTTTAGATCCTGACGTGAAGTCTAATTACCGTCCTATCTCCAACCTTCAGTTTTTAGGGAAGGTTGTTGAGAAGATTGTGGCATAGCAGCTTGAGGAGCACCTTGTGGTCTTTGATCTTTACAAGCCTTTTCAGACTGGGTGTCATGCAAGGCATAGCACAGAAACTGCATTTGGGTGCACAATGAGCTCCTCAGGGTGACAGATCGAGGAAAAGGGGACAATTCTCATTCTCCTCAATCTCTCCTCAACTTTTGACATGGTAGACCATTGTGTGTTGCTCGACCACCTGAGGAAATTTTGTGGACTCAGTAGCACTGTCATCTGCTGGTTTGAGTCCCATCACATGAACAGGAGGCAACGGGTAGTGATGGAGAACTTCTCCTCCTCCCCTAGCATCCTGTCTTGTGGAGTACCTCAGGGTTCGGTCTTGTCACCAGTGTTGTTTGTCATGTATATGCTACCCCTGGAAGAGCTCATTAGGAAGTACAGTTTGTGTTTTCATTGCTATGCTGATGATACCCAACTGTATCTCTCCTTTGCTCCTGGGACATCCAGTGCAATGGAAGTGCTTAATAACTGCCTTACCGAGATCAATGGATGGCCTCCAGCTGGTTGCGGCTAAACCCCGATAAGACGGAGGTATTGGTGGTAGAGACGAACAAGGGGCATGATAGAAACATAGACTTTGACAGCAGATAAGGACCGCTTAGCCAACCTAGCCTGCCCATTTCCCTACCTACTGGGTAAGCTGCAGATCCTAGTTAACTAACAGCCTATTTCTTCCTACCCCCCACAAGAATTGCCTTATGTCTGTCCCATGCATTCTTGAATTCTCCCACAGTTTTAGACCCCACAACCTCCTCAGAAAGGCTGTTCCATGCATTCACCACCCTCTCTCTGAAAAAATACTTCCTCACATTGCCCCTGAGCCGTCCCCCTCTATCTTCAAATTGTGTCCCCTTGTTTTTGCACATCTCTTTTTCCTGAAAGATGCTACCCTCTTGGACTTTGTTGATTTCACTGAGGTACTTAAAAGTTTCTATCATTTCCCTCTCTCCCTCCTTTCCTCAAGGGTATACATATTAAGCTCCTTTAGTCTCTCCTCATATGGCTTCTCCTGCAGACCCTGCACCATTTTAGTTGCCCTCCTCTGGACTACCTCCATCCTGTCTATGTCTTTGCAGAGATGGAGTCTCCAGAACTGGATGTAGTACTCCAGATGTGGTCTCACCAACTGTCTGTACAGATGGATAACAACTGTTTTCTGCTGGTGATGCCTCTCCCTATACATCCCAGTATCCCCCAGCCCTCCCTACTGCCTTCTCACATTGCTTGCTAACCTTAAGGTCATCTGATATGATTACCACCAGGTCCCTTTCCATTTTTGTTGTTGTTACTACCTCCCCCCCATTGTGTACTCTTCCCCTGGATTTTTGTTTCCGTGGTGCATTATTTTGCACTTCTTTGCACTGAATCCAAGCTACCATACTTCTGAACATTCCTCCAACCTTGCCAAGTCCCTTCTCATTCTTTCAATGCCTCCTTGTGTATCAACCTTGTTGCAGATCTTTGTGTCATCTGCAAAGAGGCATACTTTTCCTTCCAGTCCCTCTGCAACATCACTTATGAAGACATTAAAACGGACTGAACCCAGTACTGAATCCTATGGTACCCCACTAGTAACCCCACTTTCTTCAGAGTGGACACCGTTTACTATTACCTTCTGTGTCCTGTTGTCCAGCCAGTGTTTTACCCAGGCTACAACCCTGGGACCCACTCCCAGCCTGGCTAATTTGTTTATTAATCTTTTGTGTGGGACTGTGTCAAATGCCTTGCTAAAGTCTTGGTAGGTCATGTCCACAGCCCCTCCCTGGTCTACTACTTTGGTCACCCAGTCAAAGAAATTGATTAGATTCATCTGACGTGACCTTCCTGCTGTGAACCCATGCTGCCTTGGGTCCTGTGCCCCACTGGCCTCTAGGTACTCAACAATTCTTTCCTTCAGAAGTGATTCCATCACTTTCCCTACCACAGAGGTCAAACTGAGAGGTCTGTAGTTTTATGCCTCTGTCTTGGTCCCACTTTTGTGAAGGGGAATCACATTTGCCCTCCTCCAGTCCTCAGATACCACACCATCCTCCCATGATTTGTTAAAAAGGGTAGTCAGTGATGTCACTAGTTCTCCCCTTAATACTTTTAGAATTCTGGGGTGAATCCTTTCAGACCCCATTGCTTTGTCCACCTTCAGTTTTAGAAGTTCTTTCAGAGCCCTTTCTTCTGTGAAAGGACTGGGATCACCCCCCCCCCCATCCAGAGTGCTTCTATTATTTGGATTAGGTACCTTCCCCTGCTCCTCTTTTGTGAATACTGAGCAGAAGTATTCATTCAGTATCCCTGCTTTTTCACTGTCCCTCTCTGCCCACCCGCTGTCCATTCTATTTAGCCTCACTATCCCTTCATCTTTCTATGCCCCCTAATGTAGCTATAAAAAGTTTTATCCCCCTTCTTAACTGAGTTGGCTATCTTTTCCTCAGTTTGGGCCTTTGCTATTCTGACTTCCCTCCCTGCTTCCTTCCACCTCTGTTCAGAACAAAGTTGTACAGGTCAGAACAGATAACACCACTACAATGTGGTACATCAACAAGCAAGGAGGCATTCAGTCTACGGCCTTGTGCACCGAAGCAATGAAGTTGTGGTCTCTGGCTTATTCCCTGAACACCTCCCTTACGGCAGTTCACCTCCCAGGCAAGGACAATGTCCTGGCAGATGCTCTCAGCAGGATTTCCCAGGTCCATCACGAATGGTCACTGGATCCCCTAGTGCTGGAGGTAGTATTTGCCAGATGGGGCACCCCGCAGATAGATCTTTTTGCAGCCCCAGACAATCACCAACTTCCCCTTTTTTGCTGCAGGCCCCCAGTGTTGGGCTCAGTCCCTCTGGATGCCTTCCTTCTCAGTTGGGAAGGGAAGTTTCTCTATGCTTTCCCCCCTTCCCTCTTCTGTTCAAGGTGCTAGTCAAAATCAGATCTCAACCCTGCAAGATGATCCTGATTGCTCCAGATTGGGCCAGACAGCCCTGGTACCCACTCCTTATGTCCTTAGCAGTCCACCTTCCCCTGTGTCTTCCCAGGAATCACAACCTGTTAACCTGTGCTCAGGGGAGGTTTGGTACCCGAATCTCAAATCTCTCAATCTCAAGGCCTGGCTCTTGAAGAGTTAGAGTTTGCTGACCTACACCTCTCCCAAGGTGTATTGGATAGCTTGAAGGCTTCTAGGAAGCCTTCTACCAGGGCTACTTATAATTCTAAATGGAAGAGATTTTCCATATGGTGCTCTGGCAAGCATATTTCCCCAGAATCTGCTGACTTACCCACAGTCCTGGATTATTTGGTGCATTTGAATACTTTGGGGCTGAGACCAGCTACCCTAAAAGTGCACCTGGCAGCCGTGTCTGCTTTCTTATCAGCAGGTAAACCCTCTTCTCTTTCAGCTCATCCTGTATTCTCCAAGTTTTTCAAGGGGTTGCTTCACACCAACCCTCCATTCAGGGACCCTGCCCCTGCCTGGGATCTTAATATTTGCATTGCTCAGCTTATGCAACCCCCTTTTGAGCCTTTGTCTTCAGCAGAGCTTAAGTACTTGACTTGGAAAACTGTGTTTTTGGTAGCCATCACTTCTGCCAGGCGCATAAGTGAATTACAAGCATTGTCAGTGGAGCCTGATTTTATCTCCTTTCATAGAGATAAGGTGGTCCTCAGGACTAACAGAAAGTTCTTGCCTAAGGTGGTTTCAGACTTCCACCTTAATCAATCTATGTCTCTCCGTGTACTTCACTGACCATTCCTCCTCTGGCGAGAGGAGACTGCACAGTTTAGATGTCAAAAGAGCCCTTAGTTACTACATAGAACGTACCAAGGGTCACAGGTTTGACTCCCTCCAACTGTTCCTCACTTATGGTGAGGTTGGTAAAAGGAAGCCTGCCTCTAAAAGATCCATTGCCAGGTGGATTGTCTCTTGTATCCAATTTTGCTATGAAAAACTGGGTAAGGTTCCTCCCTCATGCCTGAGGGCTCACTCTACCAGAGGTACAGCTGCATCTCTGGCTGCTGCCAGGAACATCCCTTTCCTAGAGATATGTCAAGCAGCTACCTGGAAAACAGTTCACACTTTTACCAAGCATTACTCCCTGGACATCCAGGCTAGGAGTGATGTTCGGTTTGGCACAGCTGTGCTTCAGAGCCTATTTCCTAAGTAGGTTCTGTCCCTCCTCCATGGAGGTATTGCTGTGTAGTCTGCATTTGTCATAATATAGCAAGACTTCATGTTGTTTGAAGAAAAAATTACTCACCTTAGTAATGTTGTTTCTTCTAATGGAGTCTTGCTATATTATGACCTCCCCGCCTGCCCCTCTCAGAACCTCTGCTTTTGGGATGTGGGTGGACAGTGCAGTGTTGGCACTTAGTAGATGCCCACCTTATTTTCACCCCTCCTTTTTGGGGTGTTTGGGTGTTGTGTTTTTCATTTTTTTTGGATCCCCTGACTTGAGTCTTTGTTTTGGGACCAAAAAATGTGTCTTATATTTAGTAGCCAGTTGGCTAGTGTAGGTTTACAGCTTCCACACAGAACCTTAGTGAGTTTTGCTCGTAAAGATCTGACAGTTTGTGTTTGAAGAACAACAGACAGAGTTTTCAACCTAGCTCGTGCTGAAAGTTCCATGCCTGGCATGGAAAGTTAACTCTTTCACCTCCGGAGCAGTTCGAAGGTTGGGACTCACTGCATATGTCATAATATAGCAAGACTCCATTAGAAGAAACAACATTACTAAGGTGAGTATTTTTTTCTTCTCTGCCATCCTAAGGATGCCTTCTATCATATCCTTGTCCATTCCCTCCCCTTGAGATGGGGGTTTGTATACAACCCCTGTGCGGATTGTGGTGCAATTTCCAGTCTCAAAGGTGACCCACAGTGCCTCCGCTCCTCCCTGTTTACTCTTTTGTTCCGTGCTTTTATCCATAGGATGGCCTCTGGTGCAGCAATAGGACTATTCTTAGGGTTTGTGCCATTGAAGGCCTCCTCTAGGGTGCGCGATCTTGGTGTGACCTTTGATAGCAGATTGACATTTGAATCCCAGGTGTCATCCGTTGTCCAGACCAGCTTCTACCATCTGAGGAATATCGGTAGGATCAAACCCCTAGTTCCACCTGCAGACCTCCCCACTTGAGTGACATCAAGGCTTGATTACTGTAATGCACTCTACTTCAGGGTCTCAGGAGGTACCCTCTGCCGGCTGCAGCTAGTGCAGAACGCAGTTGCCAGGTTGTTGACGGGATAGTCTAAATACTGCCTCATCACCCCTGTGCTGTATGAACTGCACTGGCTGCTGGTCAGTTGGAGGATACTTTTCAAGGTGGGCTTGATCACTTCTAAGGCCCTACAGGGACTGGGCCCTGGCTACCTGTTAGAACTTCTCACACCTGCTGCCTCTGTCCACTCCCTCTGTTCCTCATCTACATGCCTCCTTGCGATTCCCAGGACAAGGCTGAAAACTGCCAGTGACAGAGCTTTTAGTGTCGCCGACCCCATCTTGTGGAATTCGCTTCCTCCAGCTGTAAGGGAGGTCTCTTCAGTTGAGGTATTCTTGGCCCACCTCAAGACCTTTCTATTCAGTCAGGCATTCCCAGACACTGTCTCCTAGATCCTATTTGTGGGATTTCCCCTTTTTAGTAACTTTTTAAGTTCAGACCATTTTTTCATTCCCTGTGGCCTGGTTATTTATTATTGCTCTAATTTATTTACTCTAGCGTTTATCTATTGTTTTGCATGTGTTTTACTTGTACGGCTCCCAGAGACTCTGGGATTGGGCGCCTAAAAATAAAATTTGGCTTGCCTTGCCTACCATGTTTTCAAGGGCCTAGTCCCCTCCTTCCCATTTCTCCTTCTGTTCTGAAAGAAGGCTTTGGTATGTTCTGGAGCTTATTTTGCTGTCTTTGCTTCCAGACCATCCTTGGCTGTCTTAATCCTACTATTGCTGTCCCTCAGTGCTGCTGTGTAATCCTTTCTGGCCTGGAAGCAACCCATCTCTGGCAGTCCTAGACCTTTTTGTTCAGAATCAGTTGCCTTAGGTTTTTATTGTGTCAGGGAGACACTTTTTTGTACCTTTTCCCCTTATTGCTTACAGGAATGCAGATCTCTGCAGCTGCTTCAGGCACCTTCTTTAACAAATACCACATGCGCTCTGCATAACTGGCTTCTCGCAGCCTCTCCAGACTCTTGGACACCACGTCCTTCATAGTGGTAAAGTATGCTTTTCTAAAGTGTCTGGTCCTGGTGGCTGAAGTCCAGTTAGTTTTACCTGTCATCAGGGAGAAGGTAACCTGGCTCTGGAGACTGCTTCCCACAGTTCCTTGACTTCTACACTAAAGATGACTACACCCCCACTGCTGAGAACAAGGTCAAAAATGGCTTTCAATCTAGTACCCCATTGAAACTGCTACTATGGGAAGCTGTCTTTAAACTTGGAAAATAATTCGGTCTCAGCCCTCCAAAGATGCCAGTCTGTGCCCAGGAGATTGATGTTCCCCAGGGGTATCCTATCAGGATACCGAAGCTGAGGGTACCGACACTCACAGATCTGGCTTCGGTATACCGAAATTAGGGATGCCCAAAAGTGTTGCCCAACAGCAAAATTGCATTCCACTGGGCAAAATTGTATTTCACCCGGTGAAATGCTAGGTTACGCCCACAGAACATGGTTCCACCTGGCGTAACCTTGTGAGGGTGGCAGAGCGAGGTGCTGGCCAAGCTGCTCCATGGCTTGGAGCACTAATGCTCCTGCAGCTCAACAAGCAAGCTTTCTGGGACGAGGGTCTGTGCCCGGTAGGGGAACATTTTTCAGATTTTTTTTTTTGTACTCCTCTAACTTAACTACCAACTCTGAGGTCCCCTCCCCCTCGGAGTTGGTTATATTAGTGTGGGGGGTGTAGGGGAAGAAGCCCCCTGCATAACACAAGTCCCCAGCGGGATTCTGACATTCGGTCTCACCTCAATGTAGTGTACATCGAGAGATTGAATGTTGGGATTCCGTAATGTATCCTTCCCAGGATTGCTAGGTGCAACCAGTTTGGCTGTTCTAATTGTAACCCCTAGTTGTCACTATCCCAAGGGCTACTACCCCTGCCTGCGTGGCTAGTTGCAGGTTAAGGGGCCTGGGTACTGAAACGGGTACCTCCACCCGGAGGTCAGGGTTGTTAGTGGTCAAGCTAACTTGGGCACAGCCTTCCAGGACACTGTAACCCCCCTATTTCTCTTCTAGTAACCTGAACAATATACAATAATCACTTTCACAATGACCCTTATCCACCATGCAATTACCCACACTGTTTGCACTTACCACCAGGGCTGGTTCCTGTAGCTTGACCCTGGTGACCCGCTGTAAAACAAGGTTATGCACAGCAAATAGCAACAGTACAGTACTTTCGGCAGAAACTGGATCCGCAGCCAGGTTAAATGCCAAAAGAGTTAGATCTGATTTATTCAGGGGACTTGAACAAGGGAGGGGAGTAATCAGGTTGATTTGCTTAAAGGCTATATCAATCAGGCAGTTATGCATGCACTTCAGAGTCCCTACACAGTCTCAAAACTCAGATTCAGTCCGAAACAACTCTATTTTCCCTCTCAGGGACAGCAGACAGACAGGCAGCCAAAACTCAGCCCTTTCACAGTTCTCCCACATGAATCCATGCAGGATTGCTGCTAAACTATCTCGAACTGTTACTCCTTCACTTCCCAACTCAGATCTGAACTGAAACTGCAAGCAGTCTGGGACTTTCCCCACGATCCAAAAGGTTCGGTTGGCTGATTCCTCTGTCAGTCACAACAAGGGCTCCCCCTTAGGTTCATTTGGGTTCCAAAAGCCCAAAACTACAAATCCTACAGAATTTTTCTCCCACAAAGCCCCTGGGGACAGACTCCATTTTAGAGTCCCCAAAGGTACTGATTGGCCCATTTCAGCAGTCCAGGACCAAGATGGTGGAGATAAACAGAAATGGCCATGCTGCAAAGAAGGCAGGTTAGGCAAACTGCAATATTATTACTATTCTAATAAATGATCAGCAAACAAGTACATCGTCTAACAGAGCTCCCTCTGCGCTAATAGCAATGGCAGAACAGGGCGATTATTTGGCAGACCGGGTGGGACCCAAGCATAGAAACACTCATCCCCCTCCCAGATTAATTATGACTGCAATCCAGGCAGCTCTTAAAGAGACAGTACACAGAGGCTATACAGGCACTCTCTGGCAATACATTTAAACTGCTAAAACGCAGGACACCAGCCTGGCAGTGAGCATTTAAGCAAGCTCAAGGAAGACTTTTCGGGATCCCCCATTTGTAGGGGGGTTACACCCTTCTCTGCCTGGAGAAAACTTGGCATCCACATCGAGTCTGTACCATCACACTATTGAAAATGCAATATAAACGAGACATATATGACATTAGCATGCTATGCAAATACTATCTGATACATCAGTTAACATAAACTTGTCACATTACTATATATTTCAACATACTTCACAATACTATATCCGTACTGACAATACTTATGCATGTTTCATACAGGTAATACTGATTTCACTATGATTAACATACTTTGAACATAACTATACTAATTCATGTAATAACTTCTTGTACATTAAACAGTGTAAGAGGGGGCCCTTCCCTATCAGCTAACTCGGGGCTGGATGGGGCAGGGGCAGCATGGTGAGAGGGAAGAACAAGCAACCTGGAGTTGGCCTTTAGGCTCAATTTGGGCAGTGAGCTTGGCAAGACATAAACCCCTTTGTGAACTACATTGAGAGACAAATCCATTGGCCTCCCAGGGGAATCATAACTAAAGCATAGCACTGGCTTGACAGCTCGGCCAGTCTTTCTGGGGGGAGCAGCCACAGTCTCTGTACTTTCAGCACTAACTTTGGAGCTTTCGTCATTTGTGAGGGGTGCCTCTGCATGGATGGGAATGTCTAAACTGGGAGCACTGTCAGCTCCTTGCTATGTATGCTCTGTTCCCACAACACTTTGCTCATTATTATCTTCTGACGAAGGCCCAGGTTGCTCATTTTGAGGAGGCTCTGGCACAATTAGGCTTTGCGGCACTAAAGGGGGGCTGTCAGTACTCTCACATTGTTCTTCAGGTTCTGGTGTGTCACCAGGGAGACTCAGACTATCAGCCCTTTCTTCAGGTAATTCACACAGTTCCACAAAACACAGAGTCTGCAATCTCAGATGTGATGCTTTACACCTCACTTTCAGGGGCCACTGAATCCAAAGAAGAAACTGGGGGGTTATGCAGTCCTGAAGGCCCAGCTTCATCTCCACAGTTTGTCATAGGGTTACCTTGAAACAGCTGACTCAGTTCACAGGAAGAGTAATAGGCATTGCCACAATCACTTTCATCAGAGGTGGATCGACAGTCACTATCATTCGAGGCCTGCCGGGGAGAGGGCTCCGAATCTTTAACAGCTGAAAAAAATGGACTCTGTCTCCTCCTTGCAGCAGCATGAGTCACCAGCCCAGGGGAATCAATTTCTGGTGGTTCAACCTCAATGATAACTTGGCCGATAGGCAGCAAGTGGTTACGGTGCATGATCTTGACAGCTTTGGAGTTATTCTCTTGGCGTACCTTGTACATTGGTAGATCATCCAACTTTCCAACTACTACATGAGGAAGATGGTGCCACCTATCAGCAATTTTGTGCTTGCCATGTAGTCCCAAATTGCATAATAACACACGATCTCTGGGCCGTAGCTCTTGAGCCTTTACTTTCTTATCGTGTCTCTCTTTGTTGGTGAGGTTTCTTTTAGTGGCCATTGTCTGGGCCAGTTGATATGCATGGTTCAATTGAGCTTTCAGTTTCTGTACATACTGCAGGTTGTTTTTGGCTCAGACCCCATCTGGGGAGACCCCAAAGCAGACATCAACTGGCAGGCAGTCCTCCCTCCCAAACATGAGACAGTAGGGGGAGAACCCAGTAGCGTCATCTTTGGTGCAATTGTATGCGTATACCAAGGTACTCATCTGCTGGCTCCACTTATGTTTGTCTTTTGGATGGAGGGTGCCCAGCATGTCTAGAAGGGTGCAGTTAAAATGTTCTGGTTGCGGGCCCCCTGCGGGTGATAGGGGGTGGTTCTTGACTTCCGCACCCCCCACAGGGTGAGCATTTCTTTGTTTAGCCTATTTTCAAAGTCTCTGCCTTGGTCAGAATGGATCCATTGGGGGGCAACATAGTGGACGAAGAATTTTTCCACTAGCACTTTGGCCACGGTAGAAGCCTTTTGATTTTTAGTTGGAAAAGCTTGTGCATACCATGTGAAATGATCCGTAACCACTAACACATTGCCAATATTCCATTGATCAGGTTCTAAGCACAAAAAATCTATGCAGACCAGTTCCAGGGGAGCTCTGGTAGTGATATTGACAAGGGGGGGGCAGTCCTCTGAGGCAGGGCTTTTCTTTGAAGGCAATGACTACAGGTCTTTACATGGTGCTCAACATCAGCCCCAATCTTGGGCCAGTAAAATCGAGATTGTACCAGGTCGAGAGTCCTGTCAATACCGAGGTGCCCCATGTGATTGTGGAGAGACCTCAGTACCAAGTGTTTAAAGGCCATGGGCAGGACCAATTGCTACTTGTCTACTTGACCACTATGATCCACTGTCTCTCTCTGTATAGCAACTGATTGAGTAACTTCAACCTGGGGCCCTTCTTTAATCAATAGGGCAGTTCGCAAGTCAGGGGAACACAACTTAACATCTTTCCCCGCACGTAGGGCATCAAGTGCTCCTGAATCACAGGATCTTGGGACTGAGCCCACTGAATGCTGTCATTGTCAAATTGAGGTAGTGCACTAATATCTAGGGCAGAGAAATGGCAATAGGCAGCCAGCATGCAGGTAACAGGAGGGCCCAAGCAATCTACTAAACAGTCCAGTGTCCACAGACATCTGTTCATCTCTGTCAAACTTTTGGCACAATGCTCAGATGTCAGGTTCATACAGCCTGACCCAATCACTCTTGGAAGCTGGCCTTCATGACAGAGCATCAGCATCAATATGGTTCAGTCCCAGTCTGTATTCGACGACATAATCATAGGTTGATAATGCAGAAAGCCACCGGTGCCCACTTGCGTCTAACTTAGCTGAAGTCTGTACATAGGTCAGTGGGTTATTGTCAGTCTTCACCAATATCTTTGCCCCATACAGGTTCTCATGAAACTGGTCAACGATGGCCCATTTTAGGACAAGGAACTCCAGCTTGTGTGCAGGATAGTTTCGCTCTGATGGGGTCAAACTCCTGCTGGCGAAAGCTACCGGTCTCAAACCATCCTCATGGTCTTGATACAGCACAGCTCCTAGGCCCTGCAGACTAGCATCCATATGCAGCACATAGGGCTTGGTAGGGTCAGCACAGGCGAGGATGAGGGCATGGGTGAGCTGGTATATGACTTTGTGGAAGGCTGCTTCACATTCAGGTGTCCAGCAGGGCCCAAAAGGTTCACCTGTGCAGAAGTACACTTTCTCTGGTTCTTTGGCAGCCCCTTTTTTGTATTTACAGTTGGTGGGGGGGGGATAACCCTGGGTAAGATTCAGGAGTGGGCAAATCACCTTGGAATAGTGTTTTATGAACCTGCAGTAGTAGCCACACAACCCCAGAAAACGTTGTAGTTCTTTCAAGTCATGGGGCTGTGCCAAGTGGTGAGTGACTCAACCATACTAGGATTGGTCTCTAGCCCTTCTGCAGATACTATGTGCCCCACATATTTCACAGAGGTTTGAAAAAACTGGCACTTGTCGATGGACAGCTTGAGGCTGAAGTCTTCCAATTGGTCCAGCACTTTAAACAGTCAGGTCTCTTGCTCCTGTAATGTGCGTCCAAACACAATGACATCATCTAGGTACACTAGACATTCCAACAAGTTCATATCTCCCACCACACATTCCATCAGTCACTGAAAGGTGGCCGGGGTGCCTGAAATCCCCTGTGGCATTCTCAGGAATTCATAGAACCCCAAAGAACAGATGAAGGCTGTTTTCTCATGGTCCTCCGGGGCCATCGGAATCTGGTAATATCTGCTGCGAAGATCCAATACCAAAAACCATTTGCTCCCATTCAAGCAATCCAGGGCATCTTGTATACGGGGCATGGTGTATTGATCTGGGATGGTCCACTGGTTCATGGTTCAATAATCAACACACATCCTCACGGACCCATTCTTCTTATGCATGACCACAATGGGAGAGGCATATGGGCTCCTTGATTCTTGTATCACACCAGCAGCGAGCATTTCCTGCAGATGTCTCATAACATCATCTATGTTCGCTGGGGCGAGGCGTCGGGATCTCTCTTGAAATGGCTGGTCATCACTCAGGTGTATGTGATGCTCTGCACCCTGGACACACCCCATGTCCCATTCTTTTAGCAAAAATGCTTGGTCTCTCTGGGCAAGTTTCTTGCTAATTCTAGCCTTCCATTCAGCTGGCAACAGGGAATCACCAAAGTCAAATAAGTCCAGGGTCACTCTTTCCTTCTTGCCAGAGCACTTGTTACTGGGTAATACTGCAGTGTCTGCACAGTGTACTGTAGCTAGAGTTCACCCTCTGTTCACCCGGGCCTCCTGATCTGAAACATTCCGAATCTGGACCATCACTCGTGCATAGGTGTGGGCGTGGGCAGGCAAGATGCTGGGCTTAACCAATAATCCTTCTGGCAACTTTCCATTGCCTGGTGCATCCAACATTAATATTTTGTTCTATACATCTTTCCGGAGGGGGACCTCCCTGTGAATGGTACACTGGGCATTGGGTGCCAGTACCAGAGAGTCAGGTTCCTTCTTCCACACGATCCCCACAGATTCATCCTGGTCTGCTTCCTCAGGTTTCCGTTGCAAGTCATAGACCCTTTTGATTAGAGCCGGAATTCTTACGGCCCGCCCAGTCTGTTGCCCTTGTTTCTCATGGCAGAGTTGCACCAGTCTCCCAAACATATGGGCGTTTGTCCCAATTAACAGGGGAACCCCATCATACAGTCTGGTGGGCGGACACACTAAGGCAAGTGTCTCGACTTGTTCGTCTACTGCAGCCACTGAGGTAGGGAAAGACAGCCAGATCCGAATATACGCCGAGTACGGATAAGACTTCTTGCTCAACCCCCACACATGTAAGCCTTCCAAGGGTTGTAAGGGCACATCAGGCAGATGCTTTTGATACCAGTCTTGGAACACTAGAATTACTTGAGATCCACTGTCAAGCACGGCCCGGGTGGACACACCGTTCACTATCACTGTAGTTTCCATTGAAAGGCCCACCACCTCGGACCATTCTTGGGGGTGGACAATAGCAGGGGCCAGTACAGACGACTTAGCCACAAAGAAGTTGGAGTTAGGATTTCCTGAGCCTTCACTGCGGTCATTTCCAGCACCCCTCGGCCATGGTTTTACTTTCCAGAGCTCCCCTTGAAGTCTGTATACAACCTTATCTAAGTCTTTTGGGGACCAGCATTCTTTCTTCATATGCCCCTCCTTCCCACAATTATGACAGAGTATGCTTTCTAGAGTCTGAAGTGGCCGAGGCATCACATTGGGGGCTGAGGAGAGGGTATCACCAACAGAAAATCGTGATTCAACCTCTGTCTGGTGTGTGTGAGCATGAGGAGATGCCTCAGTAATTCCCTCATTTCCATAGTCAATTCATCAATCTTTAAGTTGCTGTCAACAAGGGATGCCTGGGAGTGCACCACCACCCCCATAGTGGAAACGCTCTGAGAGGGGTTTGGGCCCATTGTATCTCTGAAATGGGCTTGTAGGGAAATGGCAGCCCTCATTTTTCGGACCTCCCACAGTATCTCGCCCCAAGGCGGAGCATCCTTGCTAGCCTCCCGATGTTCAACTGACACTGTATTTCGACCCTGAGCATCACTCACATGTGCATCCTCGGTCATCTGGGCAGCAGCAACAGCAGATACAGGAGGGGACACCCCATGTGGCTGCCTCCTCTCAATCCTCCGAATTCCCTTCATCAGTCCATCATATGTAGGAGGCACATCCAACTAAGCAGCAAGGCGTAGTTGGAGCAGCAATAATTCAGAGAAGGGGGCTGACTTGCGAAGTTGGTCCACCCTGTTCCGATCTAACTTAGCTGGGGCCAAGCCACCTTTCTTTAGGCATTACTGTAGCACCACTTTGAGTCAAGGCACATACACTGATAAGGGATCCCCTTGGTATTGCTAAGTGTTTTTGAACCTACCCCATAGGTCCTGATCTGAATCGGGACTCCTATACACATTTTCCAAAGTATTCAAAAAATCTTGAGCAGTTTCTTCTGGATTACTAGCCTGTGTAGCATAGATAGTAAGTTGGGTGGGGCCTCTGAGGCTTTCAACCACCCTTCTCCTCTTCTCTGGTTTGGGGCATTGTCATTCTCGGATTTGAGGGGCAACATAGTCTATCCAAGTCTCCCAATTGTCCTCCCCGGGGTGTGGGGAGAGTGCTTGAAAACATCCTCAGCTGGCGACACTAGTCATGACTAACTGCAGGCATGGAGGTGAGCACAGGAGCTGGTGAAGGAACAGGCATGGGAACTGGCAGGGGTGTTGGAGAAGGAACACCCCAGGTGGCCGGAATAACTTCTTGAAGTCCTCTACGGTCTTCCCTTCCTCCAGTAACAACTTGCTTAACTTCCCCTCGAAAGTCTCAGATAAGGGTGGGGGCTCATCCCCCCAGGGTCTTTACTGTCCTTAGTTATTACCCTCGAGTTGGCTGGGACCCCTTCTGAGGCAATAGTCTGCAGCACTTTGGAGCTATCCACAGGGTCACTACACTCTACTAGGACCATGAAAGTTTGGGTGGTCAAATCAGCCTGTCGACCCACCACCACAGCGTTTGTTAAACATTCAACTTTGGAAAGTACTCCTTCCACAGTGTCTTTACTAGTGCTTAATGGAATATCCAATATAAGCAGGGCATTGTGAGGGTCAATCTCCTGCCCCGTACACCACTCCACCAACTGATGCACAGCCACTTCTGTTGGGATAGCCATTTATGTTTTGACAAAAATTCATGATTTTGGCCACTAGGGGACGCAAATCCCAGCATTGGTGCCTCCCAGATGTAACCCCTAGGTGACGCTACCCCAAGGGCTACTACCCCTGCTTGCATGGCTAGTTGCAAGTTAAGGGGCCTGGGTACTGAAACGGGTGCCTCCACCCAGAGGTCAGGGTTGTCAGTGGTCAAGCTAATCTGGGCACAGCCCTCCAGGACACTGTAACCCCCCCTCTTTCCCTTCTAGTGGCCTGAACAATATACAATAATCACTTTCACAATGACCCTTATCCACCATGCAATTACCTACACTACTTGCACATACCACAGGGCTGGTTCCTCTAGCTTGACCCTGGAGAACCCCTGTAAAACAAGGTTATGCACAGCAAATAGCAACAGTACAGTACTTTTCACAGAAACTGGAACCACAGTCAAGTTAAATACAAAAAGAGTTAGATCTGATTTATTCAGGGGACTTGAACAAGGGAGGTGCGTAATCAGGTTGATTTGCTTAAAGGCTATTTCAATCAGGCAGTTAGGCATGCACTTGAGCGTCCCTACACAGTCACACAATCTGGGTACCTAGGTAGGAAAATGGTGGGCTAGCCAGGAACGTTGCATGGGGTAGGCCAGCATCGCAGCTGGTTGGGGCCCTCTGATGGAAGAAAGTAACATGCACAACCCACACTATTTTTAATTCGGAGATGGAGGGCTCAGTTCTCGACACAAAAGACAACAAAGCAATCAGATGGCAATATTTTAGATTTAGCTGTTGTTGCAGGGTTGCAGGGAGCTACTCTGATGTTTACTAACGATACCCAATACAGGATGCAGGCAGGACGAAATTGAGACAGCAGGTTGTTGAACTGGAGTGCCAGGAGAAGCAGGGCCCACACAAATCACCAAGGCGTTGTTCCTGTTCAGAGCATGAGCAGGTGGCTGATCCCCAGGCAGGTCTCTTGTCGATGGCGTTCTCTGTGCAGCGGGTAGTCTGTCTGGGTCAGTGTGGCAAGGACCAGGCCCAATGGAGATGAATACGGTTCAGTCTGTGGGATCTGGATGCAGCCTCCAGCAAGCAGAACACAGTTCAGCACAAAGTAGGGAACCAAATCACGACCCACTAACAGCACACAGCACATTTACATGTAAGAAATTCTACTGTACCAGGCAAATTGCTATCCGGTCACAATTACAGAGTCTCTGCACCAACCGGGAGTACAGAGGTGGATGGAAATCCTGACAGGCCAATCGCATTCAGCAAATCTTCAGTCTTCTTCAGGTTAAAGCCTAGTCACAGTCCAGTGGCTTAAATCGTTCTCACAACTCTGATTCAGTCCGAATAAACTCTGTTTCCCCCTCTCAGGGACAGCAGGCAGAGAGGCAGGCCAAAACTCAGCCCTTTCACAGTTTTCCCGCACAAATCCATGCAGGATTACTGCTTGACTATCTCAATATGTTACTCCTTCACTTCCCAACTCAGATCTGAACTGAAACTGCAAGCAGTCTGGGACTTTCCCCAGGATCCAAAAGGTTCGGTTGGCTGATTCCTCTGTCATTCACAAGGGCTCCCCCTCCAGGTTCATTTAGGTGCCAAAAGCCCCAAATTACAAATCCTACAGAATTTTGCTCCCACAAAGCCCCTGGTGACAAGCTCCATTTTAGAGTCCTCAAAGGTACTGATTGGCCCATTTCAGCAGTCCAGGACCAAGACGGTGGAGATAAACAGAAATGTCCATGCTGCAAAGAAGGCAGGTTAGACAAACTGCAATATTATCACTGTTCAAATAAACGATCAGCAAACAAGTACTTCTTCTAACAGAGCTCCCTCTGCGCTAGTAGCGATGGCAGAATGGAGCAATTATTTGGCAGCCTGGGCAGGACTTGAGCATAGAAACACTCAGCCCCCTCCCAGATTAATTATGACTGCAATCCAGGCAGCTCTTAAAGAGATGGTACACAGAGACTATACAGGCACTCTCTGGCAATACATTTAAACTACTAAAATGCAGGACACCAGCATGGCAGTGAGCATTTAGGCAAGCTCAAGGAAGACTTTTTGGGAACCCCCATTTGTAGGGGGGGTTACACAATAATTTCCCTGACCAGCTTGGCATCTTACCCCATTCAGCTGTTAGGGGGCTGTAGAACACCCCCAGAATGACCTCCCCCCCCCCATTTACCCTAGCTGGATCTAGATGGACTCTGTGCACTGTCTGCCACCCTTAAGTTCTCTTCCTCCGCAGCAGATCCTTCCATTACAGTGAGAGCCTGTCCATCCTCTGCAGTAGTCTGTATCCCTCTCTCCTGGTGTCCCAGTTCTTTTCTTCCAGTCACTTTGTCTGTCTGAGGGCAAGTAAGTACTGGCCTTCAAAGTACATTTGGCCCACGAGCTCACCCATTTTGCTGGGTGCACTATTTACGCTGACCTGCGTGTAAGTGAGGACAGTTGCCCCTGCATGCTTCCTTGAGGGTCTCTTTTTCTTGTGCTCAACTGCTGGGTTGTGCTTCCTTTGTTGATCTCCTGTATCTACCTTCTGCTCATGTTGGGCCCCTGCACCAGCCCCCTCCTACCTATCCCCTTGTTTAAATCCCCCTCCCAGTACCCTGTATATACTCCAGACTAGTATCTCTGCATCAGCTGGGTTCTGCTGCAGCCCATCCTAGGTGTAAAAGCATTCCTTGCTAAAGAAGGCCCTCCAGTTGGCCACAAAAACAAAACCCTCTTTCTTGCACTAAACCCTAAGCCAGGCGTTAACATCCTTAATGGTCTGCTGCCATCAGAGAGAGGTGCAGGGGATGGGAAGAGGAAAAGAGGCATAGAACTAGGAGAAAGAACAGAAGGGGGACTGGAAAGTTTTATATGCTTACACTAGGAGTACAAGGACCCAGGATGGATGAACTTCATGACGGTCTCAAAGAGTTTCAACATCCTGACTGTCACGGAAACCTGAGCCCTGCAGAATCTTAGCTGGGACATCTTAGTCCCAGGTTATGCCCTGTTTAAGAGGGATAGGGAAGGTGCTGAGGAGGAAGTTGCTGTGTATGTCAGAGACTCACAGTGGTTGAAAATAAAGCAGCAGGGGTTGGGGGAGTCAAAACATTGTGGCACCAGCTGTTGACATTGGGTGAAGAAGGCAGAGGCGAGTGGTGGTCTACAGACTACCAAGTCAAACAGTTAAAATAAATAAAGCCCTGTGTGATTAAATAAAGAAGGTAGTAGTGTCAGGTAGCATTGTCATAATTGGAAATTTCAGTCTCGTGGATGTGAATTGGGACATCTCAGTAGCAGGCAGTGGAAAAAGGTTATTTATGGACACTGTGCAGGGTAGCTTCAAACAACTTGAAGTCGTGCTGTATTCAGACATAATGCAGTTAGCCCCACTTGAACTGCCCCCGAGAGGAGAGAGTTAACTCTATGCAGAAGCATAGAACGTTGAGCTCGAGCTCGGTTTTCAAACCTCTGTCTGTGGTACTTCCCAGTGTAACCGTCAGATTCTTTACTCCGCCTAACAATAAAGTCGCTCTGGAGATTTCCTCTGCTCGGTTCGGTAAAAATAAAGCATTCGGTTTAAACCGCATATTTTTTTGTTATTGTCAGATTTCCAGCCTCTGTCTACGGTGCAGGTAGTGTGTAGATAGGTAGTGACTGTGTTTTATTTTGGTGAAAAAGTGGAAATTGTTCTTTCTTCAGTTTCTTTCCGGTTGGTCCAGTTTGGAACCGACCTTGTTAAATTTAATTTAATTTTTTCTGGGATTAGTGTGGTGTTCTGGTACCTATCAGTTTCAAAAGAACTAAACCTTTTGCTGGTTCTTTTAAAAAGCCCATGACACGGTTTGTAACCGATTGGTTATTATATTACCTGGCTTGAAAGCTGCAATAGGGTAATTTGTTAGGTTGGCCATGTCTGAGAAACCCAAGAAGAAAACTGGGTTTCAACACTGTACTGAGTGTGGGGAGGCCTTTGCTAAGGCTGACCCCCACCTCATCTGTGTTTATTGTCTGGGGTTTGACCACCTCAAGTCAGACTGCCAAATCTGTAAAAACTTTCCTAAATCCACACTAGATAAAAGGCTGAGTAGGCTGAAGGAAAGGGAGGCAGAGAATCCGTAGATCTGGATGGCCAGCCCAGTTTGGTTGAGGCCAAACCTGAGGAGGTGCCTACTGACCTAGGCAATACCTCCTCGGGCAAAAGGAGAGCTGACCCCGAGGGGTCATTTCTGTCAAAGAAGAAGTGTAAGTCTGCCGGTTTGGATCCTGTATCTCACTCTCCAACCGCGGACAAAATAGCAAAAGCGATTAGTATTGTTCAATCGCTTAGACTGGTTCTGTCCAAACCGGTACCGCCGGTTAGGCACTCGGTCCCGTCGGATCCGTCTCCTCTGGATTATGATCCAGACGCTTATTGTGAGGAGTGGGAGGGAGACGAAGACTATCCCGGTGATGATGATGATGATGACGATGACCAGGGGGTCTGGATATGCCCATTGAACCGGACATTGCCCCAGACAGGCCCTCAGGTGTCTCTCCTCCTAGGCTCTCTGAGTCCCCTTCACATTTTTTGTTCTACAAAAAGGTGGCAGAAATCCTGAAGCTTCCCTTGGTTGAAGCTGCAGAGGTGGATGAAGAGCCTAATTTTGTGGAAATGATGGACATCCCAGAGTCCAAAAGGCTGTCTATCCCTCTCCATAAATCCTTGGGGAAACAGACACACAACATTTTACAAACTCCTAATTCAATACCTCCTGTGGATAAGAGAATGGACAGGAGGTATTTGTTATCAGGCTCAGCTGCAGAGTTCCTTTATAGTTATTGTAGCCATGTTGGGGTAGTGCAGGCTGCAGCCTATGACAGGGCTAACATTCCTTTGGCTTCACACCCCCTAGACAAGGACTCCAGGAAAGTGGATGCCATGGCCATAAAACAGTATTTGGCATCCTCTTTGGGACTCAGGCAGGCTACCTATATGGCCTACACAGCCAGGTACCAGAAATCCAGATGGGATATGGTTCTGGAACTGGCTAAACAGGCCTCTCCCCAGCTAGCCAAGGAGCTGGTTAAGGTGGCTGCTGATGGAATTGAGGCATCCAAAATGCAATTTCATGCTGCTGTGTACTCCAACGATGTGGCATCTAGAGTCATTGCTACAGCTGTGTCTCTCAGAAGACATGCTTGGCTCAGATGTACTAGCCTTTCACAAGATATCCAGACTAAGGCCATGGATTTTCCTGTAGTAGGTAACTCTCTGTTTGGGGAGCAGACAGAGGTTTACATGAAAAAAATGGATGAATACAGAACCATGTATGGGAGTGCACAGGCCAAGGAAAGGCAGGCCACTCTGCACAAGCAGCAGTCTAGGGACAGGGGCAGACCCTTTCAAAAGCCTTTTTACCAAGCCCAGGCCTCCTTTCCCTTCCCACAGAGGGGGTTCTTCAGAGGGAGGGGCAGGAGGGGGATGAGCAGGGCTGCTCCCTCCTCCTCTCGGTCTAAGGCTCCTGCCAAAAAGACACCCTGGTGTGTCAGCCCGGGTTGACTCCCCATTTCCAGTAGGAGGCAGGTTGGCTTACTACTTCCAGGCCTGGAAGTCTGTGACCTCAGACAAGAGGGTCTTGGAAGTAGTAAGCCAGGGACTGGCCCTCAGATTCAAAAAATTTCCAAAAAAGAGGGCCAAGTCTTTTCCACCTGCATCAATCTCAGAAACCCTTGCCCTAGAGGCAGAGGTTTCCTCTCTTCTAGCTCTCAGAGCTATAGAGAAAGTTCCTACTCAGCACAAGGGAAAAGGACTGTACTCCAGGTACTTCCTTGCCTCAAAGAAAACAGGGGAGTGGCAACCCATCCTAGACCTAAGGTATTTGAACAAACACATTTCAAAGCCCAAATTCAAAATGGCAACTCCGGGAAAATCCTTCTCTCTCTAAGGCCAGGGGATTGGCTAGCATCTCTGGACCTCAAGGATGCCTACTTCCATATTCCTATCAGGTGCTCCCACAGAAAATACCTCAGGTTCGAGTTGCCTTCAGGACATTACTAATTCAGAGCCATGCCATTCGGCCTAACATCAGCTCCAAGGGTGTTCACAAAGTGCCTTGCAGTAGTGGTGACTTACCTCAGAAGACAGGGTATCTCTATTTTCCCGTATCTGGACGACTGGCTCTTAGTGGGTCAGTCACCTTTACAGGTCAAGTCAGCTCTTCAAAACTACCCAGGAACTACTCAGCTCCCTGGGGTTTCTTCTCAATCTTCCAAAGTCTGTCCTTGAACCAGTTCAACTTCTCACCTTTATAGGCATAGAATTGGACACTGTACAAGCAAAAGCCTTCCTGCCCCTGGCAAGGGTGAAGGCCCTAGTGGATCTCACTTCCTCCTTTCAACCTCAGGTCTCCCACCCAGCAAGACAGTTCCTTCAGCTCCTGGGCCACATGGCAGCTTCCACGGCAGTGGTGCAGGGAGCAAGGTTCCAGATGAGGGACATTCAGTTTCATCTAAGGTCTTTTTGGACTCAAAAGAAGGATTCACTTACCAAACTGATTCCAGTGACTCAGACTCTGGTCCTAACTCTCCAGTGGTGGCTGGACCAGGACAACCTCAGACAAGGGGTTCCATTTCTCCCTCAAGTCCCATCAGTAGTTCTAACTATGGATGCTTCTCTCCTAGGGTGGGGAGCCCACCTGGGAGCCCTGACAGCTCAAGGGGTCTGGTCTCCACAGGAGTCTCTCCTTCATATCAATCTCCTGGAACTCAGGGCAGTTTTCCTAGCCCTGCAGAGCTTCTCGGATTCAGTCATGGGCAAGGGCAAGGTGGTCCAAGTCAGAACAGACAACACCACCACAATGTGGTAGATCAACAAGCAGGGAGGCACTCAGTCCTCGGCCTTGTGCAAAGAAGCCATTAAGCTGTGGTCTCTGGCCTGTTCTCTTCAGACTTCTCTGGTAGCAGGTCACCTTCCAGGGAAGGAAAATGTATTAGCAGATGCTCTGAGCAGAATTTCACAGGGACATCACGAATGGTCCCTGGATCCTCACATCCTGAAGGTCATCTTCTCCAGGTGGGGCACTCCAGAGATAGATCTCTTTGTAGCACTGGACAATAATCAGCTTCCTCTGTTTTATTGCAGCCCTCCAGTCCTGGGGATGGTTCCCCAAGATGCTCTCTTTTTGGACTGGAAGGGCAGGTTTCTCTATGCCTTCCCTCTGCTGTTCAGAGTTCTGATCAAGATCAGGACTCAACCCTACACAGTGATACTGGTGGCTCCAGATTGGGCCAGACAGCCTTGGTATCCTCTACTGCTGTCCTTATCAGTGTTACATCCCCTGTCTCTGCCCAGGACATACAATCTCCTGTCCTCCTCCCAGGGGCGGATCTGGTACCCCAATCTCTAGTCTCTCAATCTCAAGGCCTGGCTCTTGAAGAGTTAGAATATGCAGCACTAAATTTTTCTCAGAGAGTTCTGGGTATTCTGAAAGTCTCCAGGAAACCTTCTACTAGAAAAACTTACAACTCCAAATGGAAAAGGTTAAGTATTTGGTGCTCTCAGAAAGGCATCCTGTCTGATTCTGCAGACATTTCCACAACCTTAGACTATCTAGTTCATCTGAATGGCCTAGGCCTTAGGCCTGCCACTCTGAAGGCTCATCTAGCAGCTGTCTCTGCATTCCTCTCAGCAGGGAAGGGCTCTTCCCTGGCATCTTATCCTGTTTTCATAAAGTTTTTCAAAGTTCTGGTACACATTAACCCTCCCTTTAGGGAGCCCACTTCACCTTGAGATCTTAATGTCTGCATAGCTCAGCTTATGCAGCCACTCTTTGAACCTCTGGCTTCAGCCAAATTGAAGTACTTGACCTGGAAAACTGTGTTCCTGGTAGCTATTACTTCTACCAGGCAGATTAGTGAGTTACAGGCTCTGTCAGTTGAACCTAACTTCATCTCCTTCCATAGGGACAAAGTGGTCCTAAGAACCAATAGGAGGTTCTTGCCCAAAGTGGTATCAGTTTTCATCTGAACCAGTCTATATCTTGCCCTGTGTTTTTCACTGACCAGTCTTCTTCTTCAGGTGAAAGAAGGTTATACAGTCTGGATATTAAGAGGGCCCTTAGGTACTACATTGAGCATACAAAGGGACATAGAAATGACTGTCTTCAATTGTTTCTCACTTATGGTGAAGTGGGGAAAGGTAAGCCTGCCACTAAAATAACTATTGCCAGGTAGATTGTTTCTTGTATATAATTCTGTTATGAAAGTTGAGTAGGACACTCCCTTCAGGCCTGAGGGCTCACTCGACCAGGGGTACAGCTGCTTCTCTAGCTGCAGCCAGAGATATACCTTTGTTAGAGATCTGTAAAGCAGCCACCTGGAAAACATTACATACTTTCACCAAGCATTACTCCCTAGATATCCAGGCTAGGTGTGATGCTAGGTTTGGCACAGCAGTACTGCAGAGCCTCTTCCCAAAGTAGGTTCTGCATTCCCTCCTCCATAGGGAACTGCTTGGTAGTCTGCATTATGTCTGAATACAGCAAGACTTCATGTTGTTTGAAGAAAAAATTACTCACCATAGTAATGTTGTTTCTTCTAATGGAGTCTTGCTGTATTCAGACCTCCCCCCGCCTCCCCTCTCAGAACCTGGGTTTTGGGAAGTGGGCTGGCAGGTACAGTGTTGCACCTCAGGGGTGTACCTTGTACCCTCCCTCTTGGGTGTGGTAGATGTTGTTGTTATTTTTTTCTGGTGTTTTATACTTAAATATTGTCACTACCTTTCCTTCTTGGGTTCTCAACTTGAGTCTTTTGGGCCCAAAAAGGATCTTTTGCCCTTTGTCTATATGTTTGAACAATTTCCATGCTATAGTATATTAGTTAGTTTGCTCATAAGAATCTGACGGTTACACTGGGAAGTACCACAGACAGAGGTTCGAAAACCGAGCTCGAGCTCAATGTTCTATGCTTCTGCATAGAGTTAACTCTTTCCTCTCCAGGGCAGTTCAAGTGCTGGGGCTAACTGCATTATGTCTGAATATAGCAAGACTCCATTAGAAGAAACAACATTATTATGGTGAGTAATTTTTTCTTCTTAAATCGGTGTGTTCAGGAAGCAGCTAGGGAAGGTGCCATCCTGGAGCTTGTGATGTCTAACATGGATGTAAGTGACATAATCATAGCAGAGTCTCTGGGTACAAAGGACCACAACACTGTGAGACTTCAGATCTCCCTGAGCAATCAGAGGCCAGATTTATCAGTGTTGGTTGCTGACAGCTTCAAAAGGGCTGACATCAGTGGCACGAAGGAGACTATTTAGAATAGAAACAGAGCAAGTTCCTGGAGTAGAAAGCATACAGGACATTATAGAAGAAACTGATAGGGTAGCAAGGGAAAGCATTAGATATATTAAAAAGGATAAAAACATAAGGGAACAATCTGACTTAACAGCAAGGTTAAGGAGGCTTTCGAGGCAAGAACTGCAGTATTTAGGAAGTACAGAGGGTAGCAGGGAAGAATATATGAAACAGTTTAAAATCGCCAAACAACTAATCAGGAAGGCCAGAACAGATGCTAAACTGAAGATAGTGAAGGGAATCAAGAAAACTGATGAAACCATATTTTGCTACATCAGTAAGAAAAGTAAATCTAAGTAAGGGGGGGGTCTAGAGAAAATAAACAGGGGGGTTAACAGTAGAGGATGACACCAAGAAGCAAATATCCTAAATACATTTTTCAGCTCAATCTTCAAAGTAGAACATGAGGTCCACTACCTCAAAGCAGTGTCAAGTTCAAGGAGGAGTGGAGCAAAAATTTGGGAATGGAAAGGCTAGAATCCTAAAAGAGCTCCAGGGCTTGAATGTAAATAAGACCCAAGAGCCAGAATGTTTGCACACCAGGGTACTAAAAGAGGTGACACTGGTTCTGGCAGGGCTACAGACATGAATAAATTGCTCCCTATAGGCAGAGGTGGTGCCTGGGGGGTGAAGAGTGGCAGACATGGTGTGGAGCTAGGGAAGACCCATGGAACTGTAAGCCAGTGAGTCTGACCTCCATAAGGGGGAAACTGCTGGAGACTATAATCAAGGAGTGGTTAGTGGATTTCTTGGAGTTGCATGGATTGCAGGACAAAATGGCAGTGTGTTTTCATTAGGGGACAGTCGTGTCCAACAAATTTAATAGACCTTTAATTCAGTGGCACAGGCGGTGAACAAGGAGAAGGTAGTAGATGTCATATTATTTGGACTTTAGTAAGGCTTTCAACACCATACTGCATCGAAGACTGATAAAAAAGGTTGGGGTGCCGCGCCCAAGGTACTGGGTGGGTTGCGGTTACCACACTTTGCCCTATATTTTTGGGCAGGCCATGTGAATAAATACTTAAGATGGACCCTTAGCAAAGAGACTATTACATGCCTCTCTTACATCCCTTTGTGGTTACATATGGAGACTGCGCTTATCAAAAAATTTGGTCTCTCTCCTGAAGCCTTACTTTATATTAAGCCCAATTTACTTCCCCTTTCTCTTAGAAACTCCCCGATCGGGACCTCCCTAAAAATTCATATCCAACTCTGTAAGTTTTTAAAGTATGAGAATGTCAGGGATTGGTCACAACCTATTTGGGGCAACCCGCATTTTCTGATTGGCCAGAAACCCATTCATACCAGATGGCTGCCCTTACCAGTTGATTCCCGTGTTAGGGACTTCTTAAATGAAGAAGGATGTATTCTCCTCTCGGGAGAGATTCTGCACAAATTTAACATTCCTATTAAAGAAATTTTAAAATATATCAACTTCATTATATGTTGCTTAAAGCGTTAGGTACATACCCAAATCAAACTACAAAGTTTGATTTTTGAGCGATTTGACTCTCTAGTTGGTCATCCTCATGCAATCTCCAAACTATACAACATTCTATTCAACTGGGCATATTCTTCCAACCCAATACAAGGGTATATTGGACCACAGTATTTCCGAGAGACACCTTGATTGGACAGCCTTCATGGAATTGTCATAAATATATTATACAGGATCAGTTAAGACTTAATCAGTTCAAATTATTACACAATATTTATTATTCTCCATACAAACTGATGAGTCTAAAACTAAGGTCTGACTCAAGATGCAACAGATGTCTTTTGGGAACTGGTGACTTGTTCCATATCTTTTGGGACTGTCCGAAAATAGTTCCATTATTGTCTAAAATTAAAGGTAAAGTTGATTCTTCTCTTGGTCTGGAAGGTTTATTTACTCCGGAGATATGTCTGTTGGGAGATATGTCCAGTATTTCAGTTAGAAATAGGAAATTTTACATAGTTTTGATCTCTATTACACTTAAAAAGGTGGTACTAAGACATTGGAAAGACCAGATAATGATTAGCTATACTGAATGGCTCGAGGAATGACTCCTTTCTTTGAGAACGGAAAGGATGATCGCCATACTCCATAATAAGCTCCCCACCTTCGAGAAGATTTGGGCCCCTTTTCTTATTGCCTATACACGTTAACCTATAAGTTTATCCCCTCGGGTATAAGCATCCTCTTTTTTCCTTTTCTGGTCTTGTGCAGGGTGGGTGTTGGCGGGTTGGGTTTTGGGGAGTAGGGTTTAGGGAGATTTCTTACAAAGAACCTGTCCGCTCTGTTACTGGCTGTATTTCAGGATGTACTCTTATTGTCTACATTGTGTCTCTGGTCATGTTCTTTGTGAATAAACTTCTAATAAAATGTTAATGGAAAAAAAAAAAAAGGTTGGGGGACCTGGGGATAGGTGATACACTGGCAGGGTGGATCGGAAACAGGCTGGAAGGGAAGAACCAGAAAGCAGTCCTAAATGGGAAATGTTCAGGAATCAAGTAGGTAACCGGTAATGGGGTTTCCAAAGGCTTTCTCAGACCTGCGCTTTTCAAAATGTACATCTCTCATACAGGGAAGGGGGTCAATGGTAAGGTGTATCTGTGAATGACACCAAGTTCTGCAGCAGGGTGAACAGTGCAGAGGGTGTTGGGAATATGATTGGCAATGTGGAAAGGTTAAAAAGCTAGCCAAACATATGGCAACTCAATTGTTTTTTTTGTTATATAGCTGTTTGCTCCCCATGGCTACCTACTCCTGTCATCAGACCCCTTCCGCCCCAACCCTGTCAGCCTCTCCCCCACTGTCTTGGCCAATGGGAATCTGCAAGGAGAGGGGTCTGAGAGCAGAGGGTCTATCACATACGGCCATGGGGGGGCATGGATTTTCTTTCTCTCCATTCTCTACTGAAGCAGTGGTGGTGCAGGTGAGCACGAGTTCGTGGAGGTATGCACACGCTCCCAGAACCACGCGCTCCTTCCACCCACTTGACGTCCATCAGTCCCCCAGACCTTCCTTGACCTGGCATCCAGCCTCCCTCGGGTGTCAGTCAAGAGCGAGGTGACTAGCCTCCCCGATTTGGGAGAAGAGTGCAGCCCATCAGCAGCTACAATCCTCTCACAGCCCCCTCCAGCCAACCCCCAGTGGCCCATGCCCACCTCCAAACACAGGTCACTGGCATGACACAAGGTGTGGCATCCAGTGCCTCAGCCGACAACCCTCAGCACCACCAGGCCAGCCCTGACAACTCAAGTTGGTATCACTACAAAACACAGAAACTTGGTTCCCCAAGTTTCACAATCCCGATGTCAGCTGCCCAAAACACAGCTGCCCGACATTGGGATTTTGCCTGTGGTGAAGTTTGATCTATAAATTGAGGGGGGTGTTTGCCCCCTAAAATATGAAAGAAACTTTGCCACAGGCAAAATCCCGACGTCGGTCACCCGTATTTCGAGCAGCCAGCGTCAGGAATGTGAAACTCAAGGAACCGAGTTTCTGTGTTTCATAATATATCCCTCAAGTTTAATGCCAAGACGTGCATAGTAATGCACATATGGAGGAAAAACCCCAAACCAGAGTACTCAATAGATGGGTAAGAGTCACACAGTCAACAGAGGAGAAAGTCTTGGGTGTTCTAACCCCAGGAAATCTTACTGTATTCTGACATATGCAGTATGGTCCCACCATAGGACTGACCCAGAGCCGAAATGGTTAATAGAACCTATGCAAATGATGGAATGCTAGGCTTGAGCTCAGTTTTCAAACCACTGCCCCAGGATACATCCAGCAACTGTCAGATTTTTTACTCCACTTGCCTAAGACGCCTCAGAGAGCTCTCCTTCATCTTTCTTGAAGATTTAATTTTCTTGGTTTTTAAAGTACCGATTATTTCTTTTCATTTTTAAAGCACTGTTCTTGGTATTACAGGTAAATTAGTATAGATTTAGGTTATTCTAGAAAGGACAACCTCAAAGAAGGTGTGCCTCTCCTTCAACAGCTAACATCAGCAGTACGAACAATGGATGCCTCTCTCCTAGGATGGGGTGCCCACCTGGAGGAGCACACTGCACACGGTACTTAGCTTCAGCAGGAGTCTGCTTCACATAAGCCTGCTAGAACTCTGGGCAGTATACCTAGGCATTCAGTCCTTTGCCTCAATGCTGTAGGGCAAGATGGTTCAAGTCAGAACAGGCAACACAACCACAATGTACTACATCAACAAGCAAGGGGGCACATGGTCAGCCCCCCCCATGTACAGAGGCCATGAAAGTATGGAATTTGGCCTGCTCCCTGGGGATCTCCCTATCAGCAGTTCATCTCCCAGGGAAAAACAATGTCCTCGCAGATGCTCTCAGCAGGATCAAACAGAATCACCACGAGTAGTCACTGAACAGGCAGATACTGCAAGTTGTGTTCAGAAGGTGGGGTACCCCAGAGGCAGACCTCTTCACAGCCACAGTCAATCACCAGCTGCCACAATTATCATCATCATCATCATCATTTTTTATTTGTAAAAAGGCACCCTTCCAGAGCTCAGGGTGCCTGAACAATCTTATATAATAAAACAGTCTAATAGCATTACAGACAAAACACAATACAGTTTCACAGACAACAGATCAATCAAGTACCATTAAAAGCTTGAAGAAAAAGATGTGTTTTTGACATCAGCTTTAAAACCCTCAATGGTCAGGCTATCTCGTATCTGGCGAGGTAAAGAATTCAACAGGGTAGGAGCCATAAAGGCAAAAGTTCGTGTGCCAGATGTTGTCAAACGTACCCTGGGAATCTCTAGCAATTCCTCATTGGAGGATCAGACTGCATGGAAGGGGCAGTAAGGCTGCAAAAGGTCTTGCAGGTAATTCTGATGCAGACCTCCTGAAGTGAGCACAGTGCTTCTGGATACACTGCTGCTGGATTGGACAGGGAAGATTCATTATGCCTTCCCTCCATTTTCCCTGTTGCTCAGAGTGCTGAACAAGCTCAGGGTTCAGCCAGTGACAATGATCCTCATTGCTCCAGACTGGGCCTAGCAGCTCTGGTATTCACATCTGACCCTGTCAGTATCCAGACCAATCTCCCTCCCCAGGAGGCTCAACCTACTGACCTCCTCACAGGGCAGGATCCTTTACCCCAGTCTCCAGTCCCACAGGCTCAAGGCTCTTGAGGACTTAGAGTATGTTGATCTACACCTCTCTGAAGGGGTTCTAGATGTCCTCAGAGTTTCTAGAAAAACCTCTACTAGGAAAACATATAATAATATTAATAAGCTTTATTTCATATAAGCGCCTTTCAGAATACCAAGGGGATTTACAAAAGGTTAAAATAGCAATGATAAAATCAATAAATATAATATAAAGTAATAACATTAATCTGACAGGTTTCACTCATTCAGTACCATTAAAGGCCTGGCACCATAAAAAAGGTTTTAACAACTGTTTGAAACCTCCCACAGTCATGCACTCCTGCAGCTGACGGGGTTGGGAATTCCAGAGGATAGGGGCCACATACATAAATGCGCGGGCCCCAGAAGATTTCAAAGACACCCTCAGGATCTCCAGCAACCCCTCATCGGCTGAATGGAGCTGTCACTCAGGGCGATAGCGAACAAGAAGTTCTTTCAAGTAGTCAGGGCCAAGTCCATGTACGGCTTTATAAGTCAGTAAACCAACTTTAAAGGAGATCCGCCACAGAATCGATAGCCAGTGCAGATTGCGCAGCATGGGGTGATATGAGATGTTCAAGAAGTCCCCATCAACAATCATGCTGCAGCATTCTGCACTAGCTGCAGGTGGCGGGTATCAACTCCAGGAAGCCCTAAGTACAGGGAGTTGCAGTAATCAAGGTGTGAGGTCACAAAGGCATGGACCAATGTAGGTAGGTCCCTGGATGGAACAAGGTGCTTGATCCTGGTGACATTCCTAAGATGGTAGAAGGAAGACTTGACCACCACCGACACCTGAGATCGTAAAGTTAGACCATCATCAAGTACCACCCCAGGTCCCACACCCGTTCAGAGGTAAGGATGTGGGAGCCCCCTAGATAAATTCCAGAGGGCTGACCAGTCCTCAACCCCTCTATCCAGTGACCTGGATCCACAACCAGCACCTCGGTCTTTCCCAAGTTCAACTTTAGCCAGCTCGAATTCATCCAGTCCTGGATTTCAGCAAGGCAGTTGTTAAATACCGAGACAGCACTATCCTGATCAGGTGCAAAAGACAGGTAGAGCTGGGTATCATCAGCATAGCAGTGAAACCTCATCCCATACCGTCTTACAATGTCACCGAGGGGTAGCATATACACTGCAAACAACATGGGGGACAGCACTGAGCCCTGAAGCACCCCACATGACAGAGAGAATGGGTCCAGGGAAAAAATCCCAGACACCACTCTCTGAGTTCTGCCAGTGAGGAAGGATGTAAACCACCTGAGGACTGTACATATCAAGCCACAGATGGATGTCAGGTGAACAAGCAGTACCCCATGGTCCACAGTGTCAAAGGCTGAAGAGAGATCAAGCAGCACCAAGATGGAGCGGCTTCTCCAATCTCTCACCATCAGGAGATCATTGAGCACCAAAACCAGTGCAGTCTCAATATTATGCCTCTTTTGAAAACTGGACTGGAGAGGTTCATAGATGTTATGGATGGTCAAGTGGTTCTCCAATTGTACTGCCACTACTTTCTCAATAACCTTCCCTATAAAGGGGAGGCTTGAGATTGGTCTGTAGTTGGCCAGAGAGTCTAGGTCCAAAGAAGTGTTCTTCAGGAGAGGTGTTACCACTGCCTCCTTCAGGGAGCTTGGAAACTCACCTAAATCAAGAGAGCACCGGACTATCTGCACCAGGACCAGGCCGATAATATCACAACATCCCATAATCAGGGAGGTTGGACCTGGATCCAAACTACAGCATGTAGGGGCATACTCTGTGTAATGATATGGATGTAACCACTGTCATGAGGGGTCCAGACAGGTAGAGGACAATAGAGCCCCAGGAGGTTTGGGGAAACAAGGTTCTGGCTGTAATGCTCTCAGAGTGCTCAATAAAGATAATTGTGAACTTCTATCATGGAGTAGGTCCACTCATTACATGGTGTTAGAGAAACGGAAGAATTCTAGCCTAACATGGAAGGACTAAGGCCACCTAATCCACTAATACTGGAGGGAAATATCGCAGATAACTGGACGAAATGGAGACAGAAGTTTGAATTGTATATGACTGCATCAGGTATCGAAACGAAATCTAAAAAAGTGCAAAGCTGCACATTGCTACATGTTGTCAGCAATGAAGCCCTGGAAATATACAACACAATCGATTTTGAAGAAGTGGAAGACAAAGAAGATGTAAAGGTACTTATTGAAAAGTTCAACCAACACTTTACCCCACAAAGAAATGTTACATTTGAGAGGCACATATTCAACACATGAATGCAGGCACCAGGGGAGACAATTGATCAATATGTCATGGATCTTAAGACTAAAGCCAAGTCATGTGAACATGGACAGCTGTGCGACAGCCTAATAAAAGACCGAATAGTAGTTGGAATTTGGCATGACCAATTAAGAGCAAGGCTACTTAGGGAAAAAGACTTAGACTTACCAAAAGCTGTTCAAATTTGCCATGCAGCAGAGGCGAGCAGCGCACAGATAGATCAGATGCAGGGAGCATTAGGCGGAGCCACGGTAAGTAGATTACAGCAACTATGGGTCCAAGCATGGAACACGCCAAAATGGCACTCACAAGAAACAATACAAGACTGTAGCTACTGTGGCAGAGAACATAACAAAGGTAATTGCCCAGCATATGGAGAGAAATGCAAAAATTGCTGAAAAAAGAATCATTTTGCAAATAAATGCAGGTCAAAACAGCAGTCATACCGAAAACAAGTACACAGAGTGGAAGAACAGTCAGATTCAGAAACTGAGTTCTATGTGGACATGGTGAAATCAAATGATGGGGATGACGGGGATGTGGACATCTTGATGAATAGATGGAAAGTAAGATTTAAAATTGATACTGGAGCACAATGCAATGTGATTTCCAATCAGTGCACAGTCGTTTTTGCACCAAGTTAGAGAAGTCAAAGGCAAAACTGATCACCTACGCTGGGCAGTGTTTGAAGCCTAAAGGGAAATGCAAACTATTAGGAGAATATGAGGGGAAATATCACAACATTGAATGTCAAATACTGGAGGAGAATGTACAGCCATTGCCGGGGCTAAAAACATGTGTACAAACGGGGCTCATTAAGAGGATTGGAGAGGTAAAAAAACTACAAGGCAAAGACATCCAGGAACAGTTCACTGATGTATTTGAAGGATTTGGATGCATCGATGGAGAACAACACATTAAAGTCAGACAGGATGTGCAGCCAGTGGTACACGCCCCCCGTAAGGTACCGGTGGCTCTCAGAGATAAAGTGAAGGAAGAGCTGAGGAGAATGGAAAAATTGAAGGTGATAGAAAAAGTGGAGGAGCCAAGAGCCTGGGTGAACAGCATGGTCACAATATGGAAACCTGAAAAAAAGAAGGTGAGTTATGCATGGATCCAAAGGATTTAAATGCAGCCATTGAAAGAGAACACTACCCAATGCGAACAATTGTAGAGGTGGTGGCAAGAATGCCAAGAACAGCAGTATTCACAACGCTGGATGTACAGTGCGGATATTGGCAGGTAAAACTGGACAAAGAGAGCTCAAAGTTATGCACATTCAACAGTCCCTTTGGCTGGTTTGCCTATAAAAGGCTGCCATTCAGGATCAATTGTGTGGGAGAAATGTTCCAAAGGATTATGACGCAAATGTGTGAGGACATGGAAGGTGTGGAAGTGATAGTTAATGACATACCGATATGGGGTGAAAATGAAGAACAACATGATCAGAGACTGGAAAAAGTGATGAAAAGAATAAGGGAGAAGAACATCAAGCTGAACCCACTGAAATGCAAATTCAAGTCAAGAGAAGTGAGCTACATGGGACACACCCTAACTGCCAAGGGACTTAAGCCAGACCCAGAAAAAGTACAGGCAGTAAGGAAAATGCACAAACCCAGCAACAAGACAGAACTACAGCAGTACCTAGGAATGATTATGTACCTTGGAAAATTCATTCCACATCTGTCCACCGTCACCGCCCCACTTCGAATACTTCTCGAAAAGCCGGCAGAATGGAGCTGGAGCGAGCAACAAGACCAAAGCTTTGACAAGCTACAAAAAGATGATTACGGAAACTCCTGTCCTAAATTCTTTGATGTTTCAAAGCCAGTCAAACTAAGTGTGAACGCTTAGCTTCTGTGCATGGGAGCAGTGTTATTTCAAGAAGAGTGCCCAATAGCATTTGCATCAAAAGCATTCATAGACACTCAAAAACGATACGCACAAATCGAAAAGGAGCTGGACGCCATTGTATTTGGCTGTGTAAAATTCTACCAGTACATTTTTGGCAGAGAATTTAAGGTTGAAACAAACCACAAACCTTTGGAAGTGATCTTTAAAAAACCTTTGGCCGAGACACTACTCAGACTACAAAAGATGCTTCTTGAGCTCCAAAAATTCAACATGACTGTGAAATACAAAAAAGGAAAGGAACTGTATGTGGCAGATGCCCTAAGCTGAAACTATCTGAAAAACAGAGAAACTGATGACAATAATGGACTACATTCAGGTGTGTGCTGTAATGTGCCTACCCATAGCAACCCACATGCTACAGGAAATGCTAACAGAAACAGAAAAGGACCAAACACTCGAAACTGTGAAACTGCTAACCACTCAGGGTTGGCCAGAGGAACGACGGGACACACCGGACGAAGCAAGATTGTACTGGGACTACAAAAGTGAATTGACTATTGAAGACGGCCTAATATTCAAATGCAACCAAATAGGGATTCCAAACAGCCTATGAAAGATGATGCTGACAAAACTGCATGGCAGTCATCAAGGGATAGAAAAAACCAAAAGGCTAGCGAGGGACATAATGTTCTGGCCAGGAATGTCTGCCCAAATTGCAGACATTATTTCCAGGTACCCCACATGCAACACATACAGGAGACAAAACCGTAAAGAGCCCATGATAAGGCATGAGTTGCCAGAGAGACCATGGCAAAAGGTCGGCACAGACATTTTTGAGTTTGAGGGAGAGCAGTACCTACTGCTAGTTGACTACTTCTCAAGCTTCATTGAGATCAACAAAGTAAGCAACATAAAGAGCCAAACCATCATTCAGATCTGCAAGCAACAATTCACCAGACATGGAACTGTGGATGAATTAGTGTCAGACAATAGACCAGCCTATGCATCGAACGAATTCAGGAAGTTCAGTGCAGATTACGGATTCAAGCATAACACGTCCTCACCAAAATATCCGCAATCCAATGGGAAAGCTGAAAAGATGGTCCAAATAGCAAAGAACCTCCTGAACAAAGCCAATGCAGACAAACAAGACCCCCATCTTGCATTGCTGGATTATTGCAACACGCCACTGGATGGATTACCATCACCAGCGCAGATGTTGACGGGATGTAAAACAAAAAACAGACTTCCTACCGCACAAAAGCTGCTTAAGCCAGAGAGCCGGGACGACATACAAACACGGCTAAACAGAAATCAAGACAGAGAGAAAAAATACTATGACAGAGAATCAAGAGACCTGTCAGAATTGAAGCCAGGCAACACGGTGAGACTGAAGGAGAACACCCTGTGGAAACCGGCGACTATAGTTGGAATGAGCCCAGACCCACGTTCATACATAGTGGAAACTGGAGGACAACAATTAAGAAGAAATAGAAGAGAAATCATCAAAACAAAAGAAGACATCATAACAAACACACAGGAAGACCCTGTACCTGAAGGTCCAACGCCACCAGAACGGGAGGTGGTGACAACCCAGCAGATAACGGCCCCACAGGTGACCGCTCCACAGGAAACGGCACCGCAGGTAACTACTGAAAGATGTTATCCAAGCAGAAATCACAAACCCAACATAAAACTGGACTTATAACACTGAGAACTTAAATGTAATAAAAAAAAAAAAACAGTCCTTTGGTTAAAAAAGGGGAGATGTAATGATATGGATGTAACCACTGTCATGAGGGGTCCAGACAGGTAGGAGGCAATAGAGCCCCAGGAGGTTTGGGGAAACAAGGTTCTGGCTGTAATGCTCTCAGAGTGCTCAATAAAGATAATTGTGAACTTCTATCATGGAGTAGGTCCAGTCATTACACTCTCGACAATCCGCATGACATCCGTGAGCTCAGGCAGGTCAACGGAACTCCAGGAGGCACGAGATGAAGCGACCAGGCACCAATCAACAGCATCCCCCAGAGAGCGCATCAAGAAGATCTTCAACCTGATGTCAGCCATCTTATTCTCAAAAAATCGAGCAAGCTCATCACACTCCACTTGCGAAAAAGGTCTTCAGAGCCGCACACAGGTTGGGTTGCACAACCTGTCCACAGTTCAGAAGAGCTGAGCTGGTCTATTCTGAGTGGCAGCAATCTCTCCGGACAGGAATTCTGCCTTCATATGGGAGATCGCTGATTGGTAGGCCTGATAATGCTCTACCAATCTAAGGTAGTCAACCTCCAGGGCAGATTTCTGCCAATGTCGCTCTAACCCGTGTCCTAGTCGCCGAAACTCCCTCAAGAACCCATCAAACCAGGGAGTCCGAGGGCAAAGGGGGAGAGGACGAACACAGACAGGAGCAATCAAGTCCAAGGCCACAGAGATGGCCTTATTATAGGCCAGAACCAAGGTCTCTGGACTCATGCTGACCACAGGAAACTCCGAGAGGTCAATCACCACTGCCAGGCCTTTGGGCTCACCTCCTGTAAAGGGTGGTAACTGACCATCTCCACAGGGGCAGGCCTATGAAGGGGGTGCAAAAGTTGAACCTCACGATGTAGTGATCAGACCAACCAACAGGTTCCACACCCAAATCGGAGGCCTTAATCCCCAGGAGGAAAACCAAATCAAGAGAGTGACCATGTTGATGGGTGGCAGAGGTAACAATCTGTGTAAGGCCCAGCGATGTCATCAGCTGGAGGAAGTGCTGTCCAAATTGTGAGAGTTCATCATCGATCCAGGCATTAAAGTTGCCCAGAACCATCAGTCTGAGAGACTCCAGCGCCATGTCGACCACAAAGTCTGTTACTTCCTGTAGGAATTGCTTCTCATCCCTCGGTGGACAGTAGACAACAGCTATCCTACAACCTACACCTGCCACCACAGTACACTCAAAGGATTCAGCCTCCTCAACTGGTACACTCATGATGCCCAACTCGGTCTTGAAACAGACCACCACCACCCCCGCTGCAGTCCAATCTCGAGCGATGTATCACCGAGTACCAGGCCGGAATTGCAGCTTCCAATATGGGGCTAGCATTTTCATCCAGCCAGGTCTCGGTAATACAAGCCAGATCAGTTGTTCCAACAAGATCTGCAATAATTGCAGTCTTATTCTTAACAGATCTGGCATTGCATAACACCGCTCGAGTTGGATGGGCTTCGAGGGCCGCCCCAGCTACTTGCCCACCAGAAATGGTGGTGCCCTTGGGTATGGGGACTAGACATGGCTCATCATGTTCCACACTCTATTTCACCCCAGGGCATCTTCTAGACCTAACTACCCCAATGTGAGAGACCAGTTCATTGTCCTCTGATGTCGCACCCCACCCCACCCACCCCTTCTAAGAGCAATACCCAGTGCTAGAATGCGAGGAAGTTGATAATATCAGCGGGGGAGGTAACAGGTGGAGGGAACGGAGGACAGAGGACCAACAGTGCATGACCGGGAGGGAGGTCTACACATCCTACAGGCTAATCAAAACCAAATATGCAACACCCAAGCACCTGACCCAGAGGGATAACCCTGAACACACAATAATAAAATTACACCAACCCAAACAAATGAGCAAAATAAATAAATAAAATACCCACCCAAGACAAAATAAAAAACACAATATGCCTCTAAGTGGAAGAGGTTTTCTATTTGGAGCCAGCAAAAACATATAGACTGTAGCCAGGCTGGCTTGCCAGTCATTCAGGGTTGCCACCTTTGGATGAGGCAAAAACCGGATCCTAAGCTCCGCCCCTAGCCCTACCCCTTTTCATGACTCATCGTGCGTTGTTCCTCCTAGAAGTCCATTTATTATATCAATAAAAAACAACGTTTAAAGCAGCAGTTCAGCAAAAATGTGAAGATACTATACTGTACCCGTTAAAGTTACTTTCCTAGGTCCTTCCTAATTATTTATTTATTTATGTATAAATATACAGTGATAAAAAAAATCTCATTTACAGATATGATCTGGGGGAGACTAGGGAAATACTGTAAATAGCATACAATAGTATACATACCTTATATCTTTTTCTGGCTCCATTTCCTGTTCATGTCCACAGTACTATTTAAAAGCCAAATAAGTGACTATACTTTCTTCTTAAGGAAATAAAATAATTTAAAACATTTAAAAATGCCTAAATTCTATTAGAGATGAAAATGTTTACCAGCAAATGAAAGTGGAGGACAACTGGCTCTGTTACTGTTACAAAAGGTGGGGGCAGCTGAGCTGCTGTGCCACTTTAAGATGCAGTGGAAAGATTTGGTTAAGTAAGTGCTAACAGTGTTAATGACCATACTTTACACCTCCCAGGTTGACTGCATTCACAAACAAAAGGCTACACTGACAACAGAAGTTGTTTGTAACTTGAACATGTAGCTGAAACAATGAGTGATATGACAACATTTATTTCAAAAGCATGTGAGCACTCAAAATGGCTCAAAAACCTGACCAGCACAGAGTAAAACCAGATTACCTGATAGGGGACCCTGAAAACCTGACCACCAGGAAAAAAACCTGACAGGTGGCAACCCTACAGTCATTTTAGATTATCTGGCACCCCTTCATTCCCTTGGCCTTAGGCCATCTACTCTTAATGTGCACCTAGCAGCTGTCTCTGCTTACCTCTCAGCTGGTAAGGGTTCATCCCTGGCTGTGAACCAGGTATTCAGAAAGTTTTTCAAAGGTCTGTTGCACTTGCATCCTCCACACAGGTAGCCAACTCCTGCATGGGACCTCAATAAATGCATTGGCCAGCTAATGTAGCCACCCTTCGAGCCCATCTTCAGCAGATCTTAAATATGTGACATAGAAAACAGTGTTCCTGATAGCTATCACCTCAGCCAGGAGAATCAGTGAGCTCCAGGTCTTGTCCATAGAGCCAAATTACATTTCAGTCCATAGGGACAAGGCAGTTCTCAGGACTAACAGGAAGTTTGTCCCCAATGTGGTGTCAGACTTTCATCTGAATCAGTCCATCACTGCCAATCTTTTTCACTGAACATTCCAATTCAGAATGTAGGCTGCATAGCCTGGATGTCAAGAGAGCTATCAGCTACTACTTGGATCACACTAAGAATCATAGGCAGGATAGTACCCAGCTTTTCCTGACTTATGGAGAGGTGGGCAAGGGCAAACCTGCCTCAAAGAGGACCACTGCATGCTGGATTGTTGCCTGCATTCAGTTCTACCACAGCAAAGTAGGCAAAGAACCCCCTGTGGGCCTTAGAGTCCACCCTACAAGGGGTACAGCTGCTTCTCTAGCAGCTACAAGAGCTATTCCTTTGTTGGAAATTTGTAAAGCAGCTACCTGGAAAACTGTTCACACATTTACCGAACACTATAGACTGGATACCCAGGCCAGAACTGATGCCAGATTTGGCACAGCAGTACTGCAGAGCTTGTTTCCTAAATAGGTTCTTTGTCCTCCTCCAAAGGTACTGCTTGGGTAGTCTGCATATGTCAGAATACAGTAAGATTTCCTGGGTTTAGAAGGAAAAATTACTTACCATAGTAATCTTGTTTCTTCCAAGGGAATCTTACTATATTCTAAGCTCCCACCCTACTTCCCCTACTAGAACCTTTGGGTACTGCACTATAGCTGTCCTTGCTGTTTAAAACTTCTGAGTTGTTTCTTGTTGGGACATCTGTGACTTTTTTTTTTATACTTACTATTTATGCCCCCTTCTCACTGCTCCAGGAACCTCTCTTCAGGGATCCCAAGGTCGTGCGCTCCCATAGTCCCGCCCCGGGTACCTCCCTTCCAGGTACCAGCTGCCTGCCCCCATCCTGCCACGGTTTAACCCCCCGGGCCGGGAGGAGAGGGTCTCCCCTTACCCTGTCTCACACCTCAAGTATGCGTCGGGAGGTCAGCTGGTCCCATCTCAAGAGCCCAGTTATGGGTTTTCTCAGGATGACCAGGTCCCATCTACTGGAACCTGGAGCATGGTATTTCCATTTTTCTCCCAACCCACAGGATGCCTGCATGCAAGGGGGGCCAAGGAGCGATGCACGTCAAGACGTGCTAATGCTCCAGCTCCTGGCAGACGTCCTCCCTCCCTTTGTATGCTGTCTTCACTGCACCTCCACCTGTGGTCACCCAGGTGGCGGTATCGCGGGACCTGCATCCCACCCCACCCGGAGAAGGAGAGCAGCCCATGGGCGCTCAATCTTTCTCCCCCCAGCCGTCCCTCCAACCGCCCGAGTCCGTTCCCGAACCTGGGTCTCTGGCGTCGAGAGAGGTAGCCCTACTGCTTCGCCGACGGGCTGGCTGGGACATCTGTGACTTGAGTCTTAGTGATGCTCTCACTCTTAAATGTAAGGGGATTGTTTGTTTTTGGGGGGTGCTAGTTATTTATTAGGATAGTTTAGATAGTTTGTTCTTATGCATGCTCTATAAGAATCTGACGGTTGCAGAACGTTTTCCAGAGACAGTGGTTTGAAAACCGAGCTCGAGCCTAGCATTCCATCATTTGCGTAGGTTCTATCAACTATTTCAGCTCCAGGGCAGTCCTATGATGAGACCATATTGCATATGTCAGAATACAGTAAGATTCCCTTAGAAGAAACAAGATTACTATGGTAAATAATTTTTTTTTATCATCAGTGACACCCTAAAACCAAATGCTTAGTGCAAAAAAGCATATGAAAGGCCTAGTATTATGCTGAAATACATAGAGACATGCATTACTACCCAAAGGAAGGAGGTGATCCTGCCTCTGTACAAGTCACTGGTGAGACCGCACCTGGAGTATTGTCTCCAGTTCTGGTTCCTTCACTTGAAAAAAGACATGGAAAGGCTGGGGTTCCTTCACTTGAAAAAAAGACATGGAAAGACTGGGAATCAGCCCAGAGGAGGGCAACAAAGATGATCAGCGGTCATAAGGATTGCGCTTATGAGGAAAGCGTTGAAAACATAATCTCTAAAGACTGGGGGTTGGGGGTGAACATCAGGAAGGAGAAGGGAAACATGATAGAAACATATACGTTTCTACAAGAGGTTAACAGGGTGGATACGACAAAGCTGCTCACAGCAAAATGTACCAGTCACTAGGGGCACAAGTATAAGATATCAAGGAGGAAGTTCAAGAAGACACGAAGGAGTTTTTCTTCTCCGGGTGATGGAGTGCTGGAACTTCTTACCCATCAATGTGATGAATGCTGGCAGTATAGTGGGGTTAAACAAGAAAAAAAACACATGCTCTCTTCTGCTGCATGAAGCTAACTATTGCCAGTGATGCTGGCAAAAAGGCTGGAAACTGCCAAAGGACCCCTGCAGCAGTAAAAATATGGCAGTACAATGGAGAAAGCAAACAAACTGTGCACTGGGTCCAAATGAAAATAAGCAAAACTTACTTTATTGAAAACAACAAAAGCAGTAAACCAGCACAAACAGTACTGCTTCCTCTGGTGGGGTTTAAAGGAGAACTGTGCTGAGCCTCTATGTCATTTTTTACCAGTAGAAGTTATTTTTAAATACTAATACCAACTTGTCATTGTTCTATCTAATTGGGCCTTTTAGTAACCTCAGTAGTGGTTTTTGATTTAATCTCTGCTGTTAAGTGCCATTGTAGAACAGTGTGATGCAGTTTATGTTCCTCTCAACCACAGAGTTCTATAGTAAACATACTTACATTGTGCCAACAGTGGAAGAGCTAAGCAAGGGACATGAACCACATCATACAGTTCTAAAATGGCACATATAGTACCACCTGTGTGTAAATTAGAAATACCCACTAGGATTACTAAACTTGGGGAGATCAACAGTCGAGGTATCGTTCGTAGTCCCACTCTCACTCAACAGAGTGGTGTTGGACTCATTTTCTTGAGAGGATCGAAGTCTTCATTGAAGGTACAAATACCTGCTGTGGCAGCAGTGGGCTATTGCTGGATGGAGCAGGGCTATGCTCCCGGGACTCTTGATGCTGTGGATTGCCCTGGTGGCAGCCCTCTAGCTGGTGGTTCTGCAGACAGCAGTGGCCGCTTCTCCTCCACTAGTTGTGGAGTCCTCTCCTCTGCAGCAGTGTGAGAGGTACCCAATGAAGGAGTCTGTACTGGAGACTGGCCTGCCCAGTTGACTGTCCATGGAGGTCACCCAGGGCTCTAGGGTGGTCACACTCCCATGAAATGGACCCAGTTGGGATCTGAGGAAGCAATGGACTCTGATGAAGAGTCCTTGATGGCCCTGAGTCAAATCCATCTGGGTGACATCAGCTCTTCCGATTGTCAGTCCTCCCAGTCAGCTCAACTTCTTTTCAGGCTCTGCTCCAGAGCATGTTGGAGTCCTTGGATCTCCCCTTGGAGCTGGTTCAGAAGAGGGCGTGACATCCCTTCACCAACATCCTGAAAATGAAAAATTCCCTAAAGATGACCCTTTCTATAATGGAGGCCATTACGGGGTCAGCTTTGGACCTGTGACAGTACCCTGCATCCTGCCCAGCACCCCTGCCCATATGGCCTGCAAGCATGCAGACCCTATTAGGAGCATCTCTGGTTTCTCAGACCAGCTCCCATGGAAAGGCATGTGTCTGATGCAGCCTTTCACGAGTCAAAGCATCAAGGAGAATCTGGACAAGCTGCCCAATAAGGAGTTGAAGAAGCTGAAATATGAGATAAAAAAGGGCATACGCAGCTGATACTTGGGGCCTCCAGCATGCCAGCTGTGCCATGATAATAACTCACTATGGCCACACCCTGTTTGGCTTCATCATGGACTCCCTCCCTGCACTTCTTGCCTCCCAACAGGTGAAGGTTAGGAATATCTGGGACCAAGGCTGCATGCTTGCCAAGAATCAGCTCCAGATGGCCTTGGGTCTGGGTGACTTCTGCTCCTTAGTAGTGACTGCAGCCATGTCCATGCATTGTAGGGCCTGGCTATAGCTGTCCACCTTTTACCACAGACACCTAGCACATGCTATCCAATGAACATTTTGTTGGGCACCAACCTCTTTGGCAGAGGGGTAGAAAGACATGTCATACACATTGAGAAGTTCAGAGCCACCCTGGAATCTGTGGCTTTATCTTAGAAGGACCCTAAACCAGTCAAGGCTAAGAAAAAAAAATGTGTTCCATACATGGCAGACTCAGCAGCATCCCCAGCAGGGGTAATTTCAGCACTGGCAAACAAAATAAAAGTTTGGTGGTCAAGTCACAAAAGGGGGAGGTGGGGGGTTGCATCTAGCTTTGGGTATGCATTTTCAGAAAATTCTGGTAAAAACGCATCTGATTTAAAATTTATGCTACCTGAACATGTTAAGCCCCAAAATAGAAGGGGGGACAGAGTCAATTTGCTTCTTAAAAAAGAAGCAAGATGGATCTATAGTTTGGACTCGATATACCCTAGAGGATTAAATAGGGAACTTGACCTGACAATGTATTTACACACATTTTATGCCTTGGAACATTCTGTTAGTGGCTACTATGAGTTTTTCTGATACCTTGCTGCAATTTAAATGATACAATTTATATTATAGAAATACATATTTTCTATCAAATGTTGTTACATGGCATGTATTGATTATAAATTACAATTCATAAATTAAATAATAAAATGCCTTAAAGTTAAAAGAAACCTATAATATGATTTCTTTAAATAAATATAACTGCTAAAGAGTTTTTTTTTATTTGTAAGAAGTTTCTTTACTCTTTTTCAGTTTGTACATTATATATTTCATAAATTACATGAGGTAAAAATATTTAAAAGAAATAAATATTAATAAGAAATATTATAAAAAATGTTAAAATCATGATGTTGCAATAATAATTTATGTTACTAAAATCTACACTATATGGTCTATGGATGCCTTTATTTCTGACTGTGTGAGATGATCACCATCGTGCACTGTGCCAGCATTTATTAGCATGTGCCTTTAATGGCGGCGCTTTCCTAACACCTTTTTTACAAAAAGATTAAAACGTCTTAGTGCTGCGCAAATTTGAATTTAATTAAAGTTTAATAATATTCTTTGATTCTCCCAGCACAATTAATATGGAATAATAATAAAACATTAGTATATCAATGGCTCAGTGCACATTTTGGTGGGTTCATTATGTGATAATAAAGATAAAAAAGTGATAAAAAAGTAATAAAAGAAAAAAGAGTAAAAGATAAAATCTATTTTTTTACATTATATTTTTTTTATTTCTGTGATAAATTGCTAACAGTGTTTTACTTTTTTATCACATGGTTGTGATGTCATTGCCTTTTTTCTATTTTAGAGATATATGTTTGAATTGGACTCTACCCCCTGATGGAGAGGGTTTGATCCCCCGAAGCACCAGGGCAATTGTTTGGTTTGATAGCACTTTATTAAACATTTCAATGTTTGGAGCCGGAAGTGTAGCACTGCTTTCTTTTGTGTTTTGGACTTTCTGCCTACCTTTAACAGCAGCTCTGATTTGATTTCTATGCACACCAGTGACTGTATTTTGTGGAGTGCATCCAGCACCCAGATGCCCTGAGCCCCCTCCAAGACTGCTATGTGATGGGTTGTGGGGTGCCATTGCACTCCAGTCCAGTCCCTGACTCAGCTCTCATATGGGGGTTGGCTCCTTTACTTCTTGCCACAATGGTCTGATGTTACTACAGACAAGTGGGTTCTGGAAATGGTGGGCATATGCCTTCCTCCAGATTTTGAGGTGCTCCTGTCATACTGACCCTAGGCTCCAAGGGTATCCAGGGTGCCCAACGGCATGCTGCCCGAACTTGGAGTGAGGTAGCTCAACTCAAATGCAGCACCATAGATTGGGTTCCAGATGCCCTGAAACATTGAAATGTCAGCAGGTAAGGACCACTTGGCCCACCTAGTCTGCCTATTTTTCCCTGCCTATAATATCACCACAGATCCTACTTGATCTCTGGCCCATTCACCCGCCCCCTCTTCCTTTTCCCTAAAATTACCATATGCCCATCCCATGTGTTCTTGAGCCCCAACACTGTTTTCACCCCCATGACCTCTGCTTCAAGACTGTTCCAGGAATCCACCACTCTTTCTGTGAAGAAGTACTTTCTCACATCTGAAATGTTTTATTTCACATTTATCACATTTTATCTCACATTTATCAAATCTGATTCCCTGGCTTCAAAGAGATACACCACTTGGTACTTTGACATATTGAAGCAGACGGGAGGCTGGCACCCCATTCTAGATTTGCATAATCTGAACAAAGTTGTGTTAAAGAACAATTTCTCTGTGGTCACTTTGAACCAGACCATAATGTTCCTCTTCCCACCTCCTACCCCGATCACTTAGTGTTTTAGGTCTAATTTAGATTTTCTTTTTGCCTGTCAGATGCCTTTTGTATTTTTTGAAGGGATCTCCTTTTGTGTTTTGGCACTAACTCCAGGGACTCTTTCCCTTTAAGATTCCTCTGTAGCAGGAAAAGGAAACACAGGTTGCTTCTGTGAGAGTTTTCTAGTCTGTCACTGTTCCCACAATCTTTTCTGTCTCCCCAGTCTCTTAGATTTCTGTATACCTTTCTTTATTAGAGTCATTACCCTTTTAAGAGGGCTCTGTGTGAAGAGACCTTTTCCCTTTTTACTTGAGCTTTTTTATAGGAACCTTGCCCTTTTAATTCACCAGTTTTCTCAGTAGGCAGCCAGCTTGGTGAGGAACTTTTAGTCCATTTCACCATCGATCCTCTTTTACTCAGTTTTGGGCAGTTTTGTCTGCCTTCCGGGCAGTTGGCACCTTTAACATCCTCTGTGACCATTGGGCAAGTGCCCTGTGGTTCTCTCCATTATTGCTGTACTTTTTTGTGAGCTTGTTTTATGGGTACACCTCTTTGGTGTAACCACATCACACTTAGTGTTGTGACGTCACTAATGCACTATTCGGAGGAAGAATGCGTGCACCTGCACTTTCTCAGTGCAAGATGCAGCACTTCAGTTTTCTCTTTCTTTCTTTTCATCAAACTGCTTCAGAATCTGGGTGAAATATTTCTATAGAGCTTTCAGGGGGAAAAAAACAGCAATAGGGAGAGTGAGCTAAGGATGGGACAGCCTTAACACTGTAAATTTCTTGACACAGGTCATCAAGGCACAGGTCAGGAAGCATAGGAAAACCAGGAGCAGCTTTAAAATTCACAAATAGCATTTTATTTTTCTCAATAACAGCAAAATAAAAATAAAAGTTATTCAGTATAACAATTTACAAAGACAGTACAAACAGAGAAAACTAAGTCCTTCCTCTGAGGATATCTCTTAATTCCAAGTTTCAGCCTCTCAGTCTGTCACTCTCGTTGTCATTCTAGCAAAAGCATTGCTGCTCTTTCTATAAGTCTTTGTCTGGGAATTCGTTAAAAGAGCCTGCTTCTCACAGAATGTTCTTGTAAGTTTACAGAATGTTCTTGTAAGTTTCATTCCTTTCAGGTGCAGCAAAAAGAACACAGTGTCCCAGAACTGACCTCTTGTTTACAGCTCTGCAAAAGGCTTAACAACTGCATCTCAGGTTAACCCCTTGAGTTCCAAAAAGCTTTGCAATAATTTCAACAGTATAACTATATACAGTATTAGCTTTGCAATCATTTCAACAGTATAACTATATATAGTCTTATACAAAGGGATCCCAGTTTCACATACAGTTTCACACTTAAAGATTCACATATATTTTTATACCTGAAGATATGCAAGGGGAAGAAAAGCCAGAAATAGCAAGGGAAGGCAGAGAGACAGCAAGAGGCAGAGAACTGCGAAACCGTCGGAGTGATCAGTTCCTAGGTCTCACGAGAAAATTTGATTGGGCAACTAGACAGACAAGAGACAGAAAAGAGAGGATAGAACAGACCCTTACGTTTAAACTCTTTCTGCATAACAAGTGGGACAGGGACTTATTCAACCCTGTCACAATGCCTTTATACTAGGGCCCAACTTAAATAGTCTGTGGGGCTAGTTTGCATTAGGTGGGAACTCTTATAATTAATTTTTTTTAATAGCTGTAAATTTGTCAGGCATATCAGAACTATTGGTAATATATTAAAGATGTGTGTCTCTACCTGAAAGACAGTACATCAGTAAATACTCCATTGGAGAGTTTATGATGTTTGGATGTTAATTTTAGTAAAGATTCTGCTTGGATTTTTCCCCTAATAGTGGATGCAGCTGATCAGAAGCTTATTCAACCTCACTAGCCACCTTCACCTGCCTTGGTGCTGGTAGTAGTGGCAGCAGTCCTCTATAATGCCTTTTCTACAGCAACATCAGCTCTATTTTCTACTTGGCACCATGACATATCAGAGACCTCTAACCATTAAAAGTTGTAAGACCTGCAAGGGGGTAATGTGACCCTCCCCAATTGATTTCTTTTGCCCCCATTGTGTTTTGAAAGCTAACATGTCTCTTGCAATCCCCCCAGTTGTACCTACAGGCTGGGGGGGTGCACCTGGTGTACTGGTTAGCAGTGGCAAGCAGAATTGCACAAGTCTTTGTTGTTGCTCTTACGAGAGCTGTTGAGCCCCAGTGTCCTGCAGGACATCCCATCAAACATATCCAACCACATACTGGGCCTCTCAGATCAGGCATGGCCCGTACAGACATGTCCAGGTGCTCTGCAGCAGGATAAGGTTGATTTTTCAGATATGCAGGCAGACCCTGGCCCTGACCATACAGAGGGTCAGGATGAGGATATCGGGGATCTTGGGAAATTTTCTGACCTAAATAATTTACTTGATGAGGAGGAGGAGGATTCCTCTGAGGAGGAGGAGGAGGAAGGGGAGTGGGCATAGCTGATTAGAAGGATTCATATCCCTCCCCTGTTTGATTACAAGTCTTTGGCCTACTGGATATCTGAGACATGTAGGTGATATCAATGCAAGGAGGTGCTTGGAAGCAGTGGAAGCCAATCCTATCCTGCCCATGCCCTTCTTTGTTCCAAAGAAAATATCAGATGAGACCCAAGGTGTGGTGTTTTCCCCTTTTTTGGAAGAAAATGCTCGCAAGTGAGAAACTCCTCCTCTGGTGGATAAGGCGGTACATAATTTTCCAAGATACACCACTATTCCTGTGGAAGGGTCCTTGGCCCTAATGGATTTGCACAACAAGTGAGTGGATGCTACGGGCAGAAGAGCCTTCGCCTCCAGTGATGTAAATCAGCACACCTCCTATGCCTCCTTTATTGCTGCCAGAACCTTGAACTTGTGGGTTATGACCCTGGGCAGTTTTGTTCCCCTGGATCTAGAAGAAATGAACATTTTGCAGTTGGTTTCCATAGCCCCCACCATCTTAGGGCGTGACACGGTGGAAATTTGCACATTGGCTCACTCCGCCTATCTCATTGTGCCAGCTATGCAAGGTGTGTGGCTTCATAGACAAAGTTGTTTAACTTAGCCTTTGAGGGAGGCTTGTTGTTTTAGTTTGGGCCTGGATGATACTTTGAAGGATATCAAGGATACAAAGCCCACCTTCCGTTGTCAAAGCAACAGCAAAGGCAGCTTCAACTCCAAAAGGTCAAGAAGGTGGCCATTAGGTGCAGTTCTGAAGGGCTTTTTCATCCCTTTTCGGAACATTGAGAACTAGATGAGTAGAGGAGCCTACTCTGGTTTCCAGAGCAATAGTAGTGGAGGAGCCCTGGCCTAAAGACAAAACGTAGGCAAGGGCAAAAAGCGGGCTCCTCGCAATGAGGGTCTCTCTCTCGCTCTCTCCCCCCCCCCTCGCCCTCTCTCTCTCCCCCTGTGTCTCCGGCTGTTGAACTTTCAGGCCAACTCACTGAGCTGCGACAATGTTCATCCACGAGAGTGGAAGCTGCATCTGTAGATGTTCAATCTTCTGTGTCAAAGGTTCGGTCGTCCTCAGATCAATCTCTTCACCTCCAGCAAAAATGCTCAAGTTCACTGGTTCTTCAGCCACTTCTGGTGCCCACAGGCAGAAGCAGTAGACACCCTGTCGCAGGGTGGAATTTCAACAGTGCGCACACTTTGCTTCCTCTGTCTCTCCTTTTCAACGTCATTTGCAAACAACGTACTCAAGAGAAAGCATTCTTCTGTTAGTGCCAGAGTGGCTCAAAAGACTGTGGTTCTCAGTTTTTGGTGAACCTAGTTTAGCGCTGTTAGATGAAGAATAAAACAAAGGAACAATTATAATACTGAGACATCAAATAGGCTCCAGGTACTACAGACCGAGGTACACAGCAGTATGAAAATAGATAATTAACCCCCTAACCCATAGAGTGCAGACCAGTGTATCATTGAATTTGTCCCCGATATATGTTCAACTCATGGATGGTACAACCCAAGAGACCTTAGGCTCTACTAGCACCCCATCTAATCAAGTAAATGACAACTCATTCAAATTCGTTATTGGGGATTCTCTCATAAGATTTTGTGACACCTATATTTGTGGTAGTCACAAGGAACAGAAATTAGTCTCATGCTATCCTGGTGCCAGAATAAGTGACATTGCAAAATGTCTTACTACAGTTAATATCCCATGCAACTCCATTGTCACCCTACATGTAGGAATGAATGACATAGGAAAAGAACATGAAAAAGATGTAAGTTATGAACTGATAGAACTTGGGGTTTCATTACAGAACAAGGGACACAAGGTCATCATTTCTAACAGCCTACCAATCCGAAGAGCACATAAAGAAAAACATCTAACTAGTCAAAGGATAAATGCAAGGCTGTTTCATTTATGTAAGGAAAATGCTATTGGACTTATTGATAATTGGTCCACTTTTTGTAATAAAAAATGTTGTGTGGGAACGACAGTCTTCACTTAAATAGAAAAGGAGCCCGGACGCCAGCAACTAATATCAATAAAGTTATGAGAAATAATTATTTACACTAAGATGGGGGAGGGGGACACTAGTCACGTATGTATGAGCACATCCAATAGGAGAACGCATAGTAAACACAAACTGAAAATACTAAAGGAATAATGCACAATAGGGTGGGTGTTATGCTGGGATAACATCTCACCTTGGGTGGCCGAGTGCATCATGCACCCAAGAAGGGATGTTATCCCAGCATAACACTCACCCTGGAGTGCATTATTCTTATTATACAATGGCTTCTTATAATTCAAAATAGTTAAAAGATGAAAAAAAAATATTAAGAGAGTTTTGCAGTATTTTGTTGCAGTGTGGAAGCATACTTATGTAAAAAAAAAGTCTCTGCTTTTTTCTTGGTCCATTAGGTGCTGCTGTTCAGCACCCCCCCCCCCCAGCTCTCTTCATAGGTGTGCCATGATTTTTTTGATAGAAATCTTTGCAGTTGTGGTACCGCTGCCTAACCAGTGAGAAACAGAAAAAAAAAAGCCTGGTTTGCAATCTTTAATCGCAGTACTGTTGCCGATGGAGCAGGTCTGCATGGACTAGTGTGTGCCACAGAGGTAGGAGATGCTGGCACCGCTCATCAATGGGGGATTTTAAATTCTGTTTTAATTTTATACTCAGAGGAGGGGGGTCCTTTCAATTAAACAGTTCTTTGGAGTCAGGGAGAAAGCAGGTGAATGAGCAGCTGCAGCTGCTCATATCAGCGGAAACTTCGAGTACATGGTCAATTGATAGCGAGTGACATCCCTAGTAGGGGAAATCGGCTGATTGGCACCAGTTATCAATGGGGAATTGGGATCTTTATTTCTTTGGTGTTTTTTTGTTTGTTTTTTCATTCTGAGAGGATGAGAGCAGCAGTTCTGGGACACTGAAGGCAGGCTTGTGAGCTGGAATTTGTGAAGTAAGCTGCCAGCTGGGGATGGCTGGAGTGGGACTGGGAACCGAAAGGTGAGGTAAGGTGAAAATAGTGTTGCAGGGATAGCTGCGGATTAATGGGTTTTGTTTTTACATTCAATGTGGTTATCACTGTGCTGGGACTAGAGCCAGGATGTTATGCAGGTATAACATCCCGGGTCCAGTCCCAGACGGACCAATCGGAGACCAGCATTCTTTGTTGCCATTATATAATAACATTTAATGCAAGAAGTCTAACTGACGAAATGGATGATCTACTTTCTAATTTGGATACATATAATCGTTATCACAGGAACATGGAGGCAGGATGACTCAGGGACCTGGGAAAAAAATGTTGATGGCTTCTCACGTTTTGAAAATAATAGAACTTACAAAAAAGGTGGAGGAGTTGCACTTTATATAAAGCAGAATATTGATTGCATTGATATCACTAGCAAAATCAAAACTGATTCAAGATTTGAATCACTATGGGTACAAATAAATGGGGTGTCAATAAGGCCATCATTGGATGTATATACCAACCACCAGACAGTGTTAGTGACATAACAAAACAAGTAATGGCAGAAATTAGTAAGGCATCAGATTTGGGTAAAATTATCACTATAGGTGACTTTAATATTATTGGAATAAATTGGTTAAATTACTGTTCTTGCTCTAGTTTGGGTACACTCCTCCTCGATACTTGTACTGAACTAAATGTAATCCAATATGCTAAGGATCACACTTGGTGCCAGGAAATCCTGGACCTGATACTAGCCTCTGATACTGTTACCATCAAGGACTGTGTTACAGGTCCTCCGATGGCAAATAATGATCATAAAACTATAAGGTTTATGGCAAATTATACATACAACCCTAGGAAGAGTTGTACCACAATGTATCTCCTTGATAAAGCAGATAAAGAAGGAATCCAAAGTGCTATGAAAGACATTCCATGGGAAGATATTTTAAATAATAAAACAGCTGATGAAATGTGGGAAATTATAAAAGATACCATCCACAGAATAGCAAAAGAGAATATACCGCTAATTGAAAAAGTAAGAGGGCAAAGAAGGCCCAAGTGGATGAACCGACAAATTAAAAAGCTTATTAAAAAACACAGGCTATGTAAGAAATATATCAAATTTGGCACAAATTCATTATATGAGACTTTCAAAACAACACAAAAAGTGTAAGGCTAGAATTATTTTATTTTATTTATTTATTTATTGAAATTGTTTCACCAGGAAAGGCACGTGAGCAAAAAGATGCTCGTCTCACGGTGCGACCTGGGGGGAAGGGATTACAGTGGAGGCAGATCATATACAGACAAATATAGAATTGCGCAATACAGATGGTGTACATGGCTAGAAGGGATAACATGATCACATTGTTTACAATAGATGGAACAATACAGGTGACTATAGAGCATTTAAACAATTGGTGCAACAGTACAGCGATCAGAGTATGAAGGACAGGGTATACATAACATGGAACATATCCAGTTAATACATGTTAGGTAAGTGCCAGTAGCAATGCAAGGGTGGCAGTGGCAAGACGAGAGTTGAAATGGAGCAGTTGACAGTAGGAGTAGGAGAGGTAGTGGGGTGATAAGGGGGGGGGAGAGGTGAGTAGCAGAAAAGGTGAGGTTGAGAAGAGTGGATTACTGAGGGGGGAAGGAGCGGGAGGGTAGGGAGAGATTCGATGGAAAATTAGAGTAGTGATGATGTGCGTAGGGCAGTATATAAGTCAGGCAATTGGCAGAGGCCAAGCCGCTGGTCAGGCACAAGGGGGGGAAGGAGCTGGCGAGGTGGGGGTCAAGGGCAGATGCAATTTGGTGCAAAGAAGTTAGTGAGGGCCAAGGATAGGGAGTGTTTGGAAGATGAGAGGTGAATCTGAGCTGGCAGGTGATTCCAGAGTTTAGGGAAGAGGTAAGAGAAGGCTGATTGGCCGGCGGTGGTCCCACGGTGAGGGATGACCAAGAGTCTTGCATCAGAAGATCTGGAGAGGGTGGGGATGGGGTGAAGTAGGGATGCAGGTAGGGAGGGAAGGAGCCAAGCCAACAGTTGGAAGTGAATTTGGCACAGTGAATTAGCTGCCGGTTGCTCAGGGATGGTAGGGACAGAGATCGATAGAGCTTGCAGTGATGAGAGTGGGGGGGAGCATCGAGAGCTAAACGGCAGAAGGCATTAAAGAAGGGGTCAAGTTTGGTTAGGGTGGTCTTGGCGGCAGAGTTATAAACAACATCACAGCAGTCAAAAGAGGGTAAAATAATTTTCTGAACCAATTCCCTTCTGACTGGTAGAGGGAGGCTAGAGCGGTTGCGATAGAGGGCACCAAGTTTTGGACGAAGTTTAGAAATGATGGCATCCACGTGTGTGGAGAAGGTGAGGTGTCGGTCCAGCCAAACCCCTAGATATCTGAAGGAGGGCACATCCTCAAGGATGGAGTCATTTAGGGTATGGAAGCTGAGGGGGCAGGTGAATTTGGATAGATGCTGTCTAGTGCCGAAAGTCATAGAGACAGTTTTTTGACGTTTAGAGATAGCTGCTTGGTAAGAAACCAGTGTTGGATTTTGTTGAAATCAGTTTGGAGTTTGGAGGAGACTTCTTCATGGGTCTGACCGGAGGTAAAGAGGACCATGTCGTCTGCATACATGTAGATTGCGGTAGAGGAGCAAGAGTTAGGTAGGTTGTTTAGAAGGATGGAGAAAAGGATGGGGCCAAGAACTGAACCTTGGGGGACGCCGGTGGTGATAGGGGGGGGGGAGGTATGGTCGGCAATTTTAGTGGATTGGGTTCGATTTATAAGGTAGGCCCTGAACCAGTTAGTGGCAGATTCTGTTAACCCAACTCCAGATAGGTGGGATAGGAAGAGAGGGTGGGAAACCGTGTCGAAAGCTTTTGCTAGGTCAATGAAGATAGCGGCCGTGATTAGTCCATTATCCATACCTGTGAGGATGGAATCCGTGAGTCATAACAGGGAGGAGGTGGTCAAGTGGTGTTTTCGGAAACCAGAGTGAAAAGGGGTGAAGAAGTCAGTTTCCGGGAGAAAGTCAGAGAGTTGGGAAAGCACGAGGTGTTCCTGGAGTTTGGCGAGGGTGGGGAGGAGGGAGATGGGGCAGTAGTTAGTAGTGGAGGTAGGATCACCTCCTTTTGGGAGGGGTATGACAGTGGCGTGCTTCCACTCGGAGGGGAGGTCCTTGGCGGAGAAAGAGAGATTTAGTAGAGCCGCGAGGGGAGTAGCAATGGCGGGGACAGAAAGGAACAGGAGTTTGTTATCCAGACAATCTGGGGATTTGCCTTTGGATGGGTTCAGGGAGTGAAGGGCAGCGAGGGTTTCAGTAGGGGATATAGGTCTGAAGGAAAAAGTGTTCCTACCAGGCGACAGGTGGGTAGGCGGCTGGGGAGTGGGTGAGGTTGCTGGAGAAAGGGATTTTAGAAGGGCCTGAGCGCAGGTAGTAAAATAGGTATTGAACTCTGAGGCGACCAACAGGGGTTTGGAGAGGAGAGTCTCATGGGAGAGGAGGAGAGATTGGGGGCTTGCTGTTTGGGGGTTGAAGAGGGAGTTAATGATCTTCCAGGATTTAGAGGAGCATTGGAGGTTTTCATTTAGGGTATTGTTGAAGTAATCAACCTTAGCTAAACGGGTGGCCTTTGTGCATTTATTTTGGAGCATACGGTAGGTAATGTAGTTGACTGGGAGGGATGTGGATTTGTAATTCCGCCAGGCCTTATCACGGGCTTGTTGGCAAGCTAACAGCTCAGGGGAGATCCAGGGTAGGTGAGACCCCCAGACTCTAGTCTGGCACAGGGGGGCGTGTTTGTCCCAGATGGCGATGAAGGTGTTTCGAAAGTGAGAGAAGGCCATATCAATGTTAGAGCAGGTAGGGCTTGGGACCCAATTTGAGTGGGCCAAATCTGCCAGGAGAAGGGAGAGGTTAAGGGATTTGTAAGACCGTTGGAATATGAATTTAGGAGGGGTTTTAGTTCTGTGGATCTTGAGGACCAAGTAGATTAGGTGGTGGTCGCTGATGGACTCAGGGAGGAGGCCTGAACTGACGACACGGTGTGGGTGGGAAGTAAGCGCCGAGTTCAGGAGGGAGTGGTTACCGAACTTGTGATTAGAGTGAGTGGGTTCCAAGATGGTTTGACTAAGGTTTAGGGTGGTAATTTCAGTTTGGATTTTGTTAAAAGTGGGTGCTAGCCAGTTGTGGTTAAAATCTCCCAGGACATATAGTTCACCTGACTGTGTGAGAGATGAGAGCTGACCTAGGAGGTTGGTGACTATGGTGGTTGAAGTGCCTGGGCAGCAATAGATTCCAGCCACATAGATAGGTAGTGAGGAGGGGGGGGACAGTTTTACCATTAGTAGCTCGAAGGCTTTGGGTTCGGCTTTAGTGAAGGAGACAGAGAAGTGTAGGGTTGATTTGATGTACATAGCCACACCACCGCCTCTGGAGGGCCGGTCTTGCCGTGTGATGGTGTACCCTGGAATAGTGATGGCATTGTCTGGGAGGCTGGGGTTTAGCCAGGTCTCAGATAGGATGATTATGCCAGGGACATGTTGGGCAGCCAGGACCTGGAGCTGATCGAGCTTAGGGACTAGACTACGAATATTTAAATGGAGGAGGTGCAAAGCGCATCGACGGGCTATCCCCCCACACAAGGGTGCTACAGCTGGAGGTAGTATATTACCTTTTCGTACCCGCGTGGTATCCGTGCTCCAGGAGGGAGCTTGCAGGGCAGCGGGAATCGGCGGCTGGGTCGGGGAGGCAGACGCAGGCCTAAATAGGGGAGAGAACAAAGGGATAATTAGTATGCAGCGGGAGACTGGATATCCCGATACTGTAGCAGGGGAAGACAGGAAGGATGCGGTTATTGTGGAGGCTTTAGCAGAACTACCAGTAAGCTTTGGCAAACCTACACAGTTGAATGCATTACAGAAAGATTAGAACTGACAAATGCTGGCAGTAGCTAAACACAATGTCCCTACCCCCCAAACCTGAGATGTAGCCTGGTGGTATAACAAATAGGCACAACGATAGAGTAAAGAGATAAGCACAAATACAAGGCAAGATTTCAGTCACTGGTTCAGTAGTAGCTCAGCATGCAGTAAAAATATAGCCAGAAGGCGAGCAGTCCGGAATAGAAAGTAAATCCTCTTCGCACTCAGTGTAGTCCTGCTCCAGGAGGGAGCCAGAGGGCTGAGGGAATCGGCGGCAAGCAAAAAGGAATATGGAAACAACTTTAGCTGTAAATGCACATAAATCAAACTGCAAACATTTCTACTCATACATAAATTCACATAAAAAGCCAACTAATGAAGTAGGACCTATTAACCAGGATTCAACAATCATTATGGATAATAAACAGATGGCACGTGCATTTAATCAACATTTCTGCAGTGTGTATAAAGTGGGTCAAAATTTAATAAATAAAGATAATACATATACTGGAACTATGATTAATATAACCAAAGAAGAAATTCAGGAGAAAATTCAAAAACTGAATAAATATTCATCTTCTGGGCCAGTTGAAATATCAACAAGTTTATCACAGATCATGTCTGACCATCTACTACTGCTTACTACTGCTGTTGAAACTCCTGTTTAAACAATCTATTAATAAAGCTGAGGTCCAAAAGGACTGGAAACTGGCTCATACTGTACCTATATTTAACAAGCATTTGTCAATGCCAAATGTTGTGTTGCTGGCATTGGCATTGATAGTGCAGGAGTTAGAGAGATGCATACTGTAATAGGAATGGCAGTGAAGTATGGAACTGACGCCAACCCAACTCCAGCCTGTAGAGATGGACAGGCTTTAAGGTGTGCCTTTGGGTCTTCAGCCATAACGCTTATGTCATTTCATCTCACCCTACCCTGCAGACTCCGATAAGTGTTGCGTTGTGCCTTGGGGTCATTGGGCCTTATGCTCACCCCATTCCATTAGGAAATACATTGAGATGGGTGCAGTATAGGAGAATGCGATGAACTTTGGAGCTGAAGAGTCCAAGGCACACCTTGATGCCTGTCACTAGCTGCAGGGTAGGGACGGGGGTGGCATGGCGTGAGCATTACAGCCGACAATCCAAAGTCACACCCCTGATACCTGTAAGTCTCTACAGGGTGGGACATTATGGTTAGAAAACCTAACGCTTCGGTCGTTTGTTGGTATTTGCACTCCAAATTTTCAACATGAGCTTTTTGTGACCCCACCTCATGAAAGCATTTGGGACCTCCACTCATGAACACCGGCACTGTGATTGTGTTAATCTGTCCTGAACATTGATTTCCCATAGCGACCGTGCCATTCTGCGACAGATGTGCAGAAACACATCTCCAGCAGGATGTGAAAAATGACAGCTGTACTGTTCATAAGGTGTGAAGAAATGGCAATATTAAAAATCTGGAGTGAAAATATTAAAAATTCTCGAGCTTACAAGCGTGCGTGGAAACTGCACAATGCATGCTCATAACACAGCCATATTGTGGAATTTGTTCACCAAATTTTCAACATAGGCATTTTGAGACCTCCACTCTTGAATAGTGTTACTGTGATTTTCTTCATCTGTTGCGAACATTGATTTCCCACAGCGACTGTGTCATTGTGCGCCAGATGTGCAAAAACACAGTTCAGGAAGGATGTGAAGAATGACAGCTGTACTGTTCATAAGGAGGTGTGAAAAAATGGCAATGTGAAAATCTGGAGTGAAAATATTAAAAATTCTCGAACTTACGAGTGTGCGTGGAAGCTGCACAATGCACACTCGTAATGCAGTCATTTTTTGAAATTTTTTCACCAAATTTATAACATAGGCATTTTTGGGAGCCCACCTCATGAACAGTGGCACTGTCATTTCATTACTGTAATTGGTCCTGTTAGGTAATTCTGCACAGTGACCACGAAATCACCTTTCAGGACTGAATAACGAAATGACAGTGACTGAGTTCATGAGGTGGTGTCCCAAGAACCCCATGTTGAAAATTTGGAGCCAAAAGTCACAAACATGGCTGAGATATCCACCTGAGTTGAACCCCCCCACCCCATTGATGCCATTATACAGCTTACCATGATTTTATTCAGTTCACGGTCGGCTTTGAAGAGTGCAGACGTGTTCCCAATCCACTGAAGATTGTGACGCCAGGCTCTGGAGGTAAGTATGGGGTGAGGGGGGTGCAGGGAGGTGTGGTGCACAGAGGGAGGGTGCAGGTTGTGAGAGGGAGCTGTTGTGCCCATGAGGAACCATTTTCTGTTTTACAGGGTAAAAAAAAAGGAACATCGCGGGAAGGTTTTTTCTTTCAGGATGTGACAAGGACATTTTGGCACACTAGGGTGGGCTCCCAGTGTGCCACCTCTGTGTTTTGGGGATTGGAGATTGAAGCTGATGGGGACTGGGCATCCCATTGGCAAAGAAAGCATCTCTGTGTTTGGGGGGGTGCATGATGCCGAGGGGGATTGGGCACACCCCTCAGCAAACAAATAAACCTTGGGGGACATTATGCTGATGAGGATTGGGCATCCCCATTGGCAAACAAACTGGGGAGGGTCATGCAGACAGGGGGATTGGGCACCCCCACTGGCAAACAAACTAGGGAAGGGGCATGCCAACAGAGGGATTGGGCACCCCGATGTCGGCTTTATAGGGATTGTGAGAAGTGGCTGGCAGGAGCTGCCGCCATGTTTATTGAAATGTTTCAGCAGGCAAGGCACGCCCTGCAATGACAGGGTGCTCCCTCATTGCAGCAGCAAAATTCTTTCAAGTTGTGGTACACTTCTCAGCTGCTGTCATAGACAGCATACTCATTCATTGGTGCCACAGAGACCAACCCAGGAAAGCAGTGGCGCCATTGGCCAGAACACTGCCACACCTCCACAACCTGCTACTCCAGCAAGCTGTCACAAAATGTTGCTTGCGCTGCACGTGCAAGACAACATAGAAAGGGGAAGGGAGAACTTATGCAGAACTATCGACCAATTAGCCTAACTAGTGTCACCAGAAACATACTGGAAAGTATAATGAAGGATAGAATATCATCTGTCATGAATGTAATTGACCCCATCCAGCATGGATTCACTAAGGGTAGGAGCTGTACTACAGACTTACTAGTTTTTTATGATCAGATTGGCAAACATCTGAACAATAACATCCCCTGTGCCATAGTTAATTTAGATTTTGCTAAAGCTTTCACTCTAACCCTGCAGTGGGCCATTGCTGAAAAACTGCATTCTTTGAAAATAGGTAAGTCTTTAACTAAATTAGATTGCAGAGTGACTTACAAAGTGTTATGATAAATGTCATGTTTCAGAAGAGGGAGGTATTTTGAGTGGTGTGCCACAGGGCTTTGTGTTGGGCCCTGTCCTCTTCCATATTTTGATATCAGATATGATATATGTTTAGTGAGTCTCTGAGCACAGAAGAGGTCCCAGAAGACTGAAGAAGGGCTTATGTGATCCCACTCCACAAGAGTAGCAGCAGGGAGGAGGCAGGGAACTGCAGACCAGTCAGTCATACCTCAGTAGTGGGCAAGATTATAGAGGCACTCATTAAGGAAAGGATAGTGCAACACCTGGAATCCATAGGAGCACAGGATCCAAGACAGCATGGGTTTACAATAGGAAGGTCCTGTCAAACTCATCTCATAGATTTCTTTGACTGGGTAACCAGAGTGGTGGACCAAGGAGGTGCAGTTGATGTCACCTACCTTGACTTCAGCAAAGCTTTTGATACTGTTCCACATAGAAAATTGATTAATAAGCTGCAGAGGATCAGGCTAGGTCAGAAGTTGGTCAACTGGGTGACAAAGTGGTTAGCAGGCAGAAAACAGAGAGTGGTGGTAAACAGTATACAATCAGATGAGATGCAAGTCACACATGAGGTACCTCAGGGATCAGTCCTGGGTCCAGTCCTCTTCAATATCTTCATCAGTGACATTGCAGATGGACTGGAGAGTAAGGTTCGCCTGTTTGTAGATGACACCAAGATCTGCAACAGAGTAAATGATCCAGATCGGGTGGGCAGAATGAGAAGAGAGCTGGAAAAACTGGCAAAATGGTCTGAAGAGTGGCAACCGGGGTTTAACGCAAAGAAGTGCGAGATCATGCACATAGGGAATAGAAACCCTGAAGCTACCTATAGGTTGGGAGGGGGGTTGCTGGCAATCACAAGGGAAGAAAGAGACTTGGGCATCATCATCACAGATGACCTGAAATCATCCAAGCAGACCACTAAAGCAGTAGGTAAGGCTAGAGGGATGTGGGGATGTATTAGTAGGGGCACTGCAAGTCGTAAAAGGGAGGTAATAACCCCTCTTTACAAGACACTGGTTAGGACCCATCTGGAGTACTGCATGCAGTACTGGAGGCCAAACCTGCACAAGGACATTAAAAAAATGGAGGCAGTCCAGAGAAGGGTAACCAAAATGGTGCAGGGACTGCATCAGAAAACATATGAGGACAGATTAACTGAGCTCAATATGTATACCCTAGAGCAAAGGAGGGAGGGAGTCCAGAGAGGGTAACCAAAATGGTGCAGGAACTGCATCAGAAAATGTATGAGGACATATTAACAGAGCTCAATATGTATACCCTAGAGCAAAGAAGGGAGAGGTGTGATACTTATTATTTATTTATTTGGAAAATGTTTCACCAGGAAAGACAACATGAGCTGTAAACAGCTCGTTTCCAGAAGTGTCCTGGGTGGGGGGGACAAGAATTGGGAGAACAGGTAAACACTTAGCAATACAAGTACACTTACTAAAACAAAACAGTGTAGTCCAAATACAGAGCAGAAATAATCCAGACCAACTGGCCAGGATATGATCGAAACATTCAAACATCTTAAGGGCATTAACAAGGTGAAAGAGTCTAACATGTTTCAGTATAAGAAAAATATCAGGACAAGAGGACACAGCATGAGATTAGAGGGAGGCTGATTAAGAGGTAATGTGAGAAAGTTCTTTTTCACAGAAAGGGTGGTGGGTGCCTGGAATGGCCTACCTCGGGAACCGGTGGATATGAACACAGTGCAGGGATTCAGCAGGCATGGGATAGGCATAAGGGAGCAATACAGATGATTATGAATAAATAGGCCATCGACAGAGTGAAGGCTTATGGCACATTCATGAGGTTAAAAAAAATGGGAAGACTGGATGGGCCTTGCAGTCCTTATCTGCCGTCAACTTCTATGTTTCTATGACACCCCAACTCCACTGCTGGTCTCTTAAGTACGCAGATGACACAAAAATAGGTGCCCCCTGTAGAACTATGGAAGACTCAATTACTTTACAGGGTGACCTAAGTAAAATAGCACAGTGGACTACAAAATTGGATATGATGTTGAACCTTGACAAGTGCAAGGTGATACACATCGGTTGACTAAATAAAAGGTTTAATTATGATATTAATGGTCACCAACTGGTGAAATCTGATTGTGAGAGACTTGGGAGTGATTATAAAGAACGATCTTAGCTCCTCACAACAAATAACAGAGGCCACAAATAAGGCTAATAAAATAGTATGGTCAATTAAAAAAATATATCATATCAAGAAAAAGTGAGGTCCTAATGCCATTATACAGATCATATGTATGACCACATCTAGAATACTTAACACAAATTTGGAACCTGTGTCAGACTGGGGAAAGGCATAGGTTGGAGAGGGTGTAGTGCAGGTTCACCAACATTGTAGAAGTACAACAGGAAACTTCTAATGAGAACAGGCTAAAATCATCACACCTTATGACTCTTGAAACCTGACGAGAGCGCAAACTACTTTTTATGTATGATGTGATGCAATCCCAGAATTAATGTGTGACCTAGAAAAAGACTACAAGGATACTAACATCACAACTAGGGAACACCCTTTACAAGTAAAGGGAAAACGATTTTGAACCAATTCAAAAATATTTCTGTACAACCAGAATTGTGAATTTATGGAATTTGTTACCACTTAATGTTATATTAGCAAAAAGTAAAAGTGAATTCAAAGCAGGGTTGGATAAACATATACTAGCAGAAGGAGTCCTGAGGTATTTCTAATAGGGATGGAGCATTTATGGGCAAATAGCCTTTTTGTTCCTTTTCAGCACCTTAGTATGAACTTTAGTATGAAAGCACACTGTTTGACCTTCTTGTGCGGGGGACTTTCCCTCACAGGGCTCCATCCTGCATCCAGATCTGGAAGCAATATAGGTTGCAGCCTGGCTCCTGGAAAAAGGAGATTCCTGGAACTAGTTTTCCCTAAGAAGATGATAGACACCCTGATGACTACAACCACGTGTGGCTTATGCTTGCATATGGACCACATTTTAGGCTTGAGCCAGCGTAAAATATCTGGCTAACCAAGCCGCAGTTCCAACTGAGTCAAAACAGAGCTGCTCAAGAGGGTCTCTGTGCCAGTGACAGAATCAACCAACAAAAGACAAAGTCATGGCACTCACGTCCAATAGCAAAAAGTGGAGTACACACCGAAATTCAGCTGATAACTTCCCTTTTATTCCAGTGCAGTTAAAACGTTTTATTCCATGACATGGAGGGACCAGCACACCTGATGTTTCACCTGAACATAGGCTTTGTCAAAGGTAATGCTGTCTAGTGTAGGCACACTTATATAGCAGGACATAATAGTACTTCTTCACTTTTAAAGTGACAGTGCAAATAGTGCAATTCATAAATACATACAGTACATAAATAACCCCACTATTATATATACACAAGTACATTTCAAAATACAGTTAAGTAGCAATCAATACAGCTTAACAAGGAGGAGAGAACGTACATAGGTGCAGGAAAAGTGGGGAAGGGGGTAAATGGGGAGGACTCCAATAACAAAATAAACTAGTACAGAAACAATTTTACCAATGGGAAACAGTGCATGGAACTAAAGCAATCCAGAAGACATCAAGAGAACAAGCAGAACAGGACGGAGGGATTAAACATAACGCAAAAGTAAGTATGTATACAGTATCAGGAAAACACAGCTATCATAATTAAGCAGTGGTCTAAGGCTCTGAGCTGCAAATTTGGTGACATCCAGCAGACCTGACCTGGGTTTGAATCCCACAGCTTCCACTTGCATACTGTGTGACCCTGAGCAAGTCACTTAACCTCCTTGTGCTCCCAGGTCACTCCTGTAAAAAAGCTTTCAGCTTAGTGTGCTATACCTGGTTAAACAACTAAATAAAAAAATAAATAATCTTAGCAATAAAGTTGAAAGAAAGAGGAAGAGGAGGAGGAGGGCAGGAGGGAGAGACAGTGAGGTTGCAGGTGATAGAGAAGTAGAGGAAGGGAAAAACGGAGCACACACAGAGGAAATGTGAGTAAACAGAGTAACAGGTGGGAAAAAAGACAAGTGCATAGATAGGAGAAGGGTTGCAGAGGAATAAGGCAAACATAGGTTAGACCAAGGTATCAGGGAGGATCAAAACAAGTGCTGGGGTCAGCATGCAGTAGATAATGACGAAATTCATTTTTGAAGCATTGATGAGAACCAGAAAATCTGAGTTCAAGGGGAAGTGCATTCCAAAGCTGAGGAGCTGTGAATTTGAAAGCCCCAGTGCCCTTAGAGGTATAGCTTCTGAGGATGTTTAATAGAGACTTGTCAGCAGACCTCAGCCCGTGGGTGGCGATGTGAGGAGTTAGCAGCTCTGCTAGAGACTTAGGGGTTTTGAGTCTAACAAATGCATCAGTAAGGGAACCAAGATGATACTGTCGCAGAGCAGTAGGAGAGAGCCAACCAAGGTCGTTATAAAGCTGATAATGGTGTTTCAGACAAGAGGAGGAGGACGCATATCGACATATGTTATTATATGTAACAGCCCATTTTTGTAGGGCTGTTTTCTGGGCACTCACAAGGAGGGGGGCACAGTAGGTAAGAGAGAGAAGCAGTATACCTCTGGCAATGGCATGTTTAGCAGATGGCGTTAGCATGAAACCAGTCCTATACACAGCACCAAGTTTACTGTTTACCTTCTTGCAGGTGGATTGGACATGAAGGTTTAGATCCAAGTATTGGTCAAGCACTACCACAAGACAGTTAAAAGATGAAACAGTTTCAAGAACAATACCATCAAGGTCCTGTACCTCAAGGGAGGCAGAACAGTTTTGAAGTCTGGGGGCCGAGCCAAAGAGCATAACCTTCATTTTCTTCGCATTGAGCACCAGTTTATGTTCATAGAGCCAGTTTTGGACATTTTTGAAGTCAGTTGAGAGGTCTGAGTTTAAGTTCTCCACTTTGTTATCACTTGCAAAGATAACAAGATCATCTGCATACAGGAGAGATGAGCAGCACTGCAGAGAACTAGGGACATTGTTTACAAAGAGCAAGAAGAAGAGTGGCCCCAGGATGGAGCCCTGAGGCACACCCACACTTATAGAGGCAACCCCAGATATAGCTGAGTTAAATTTAACCACTTGCGACCTGCAGGATAAGTAGCTGCTAAACCAGTGAACCACAGTGGTAGAGAAACCCACGCTGCGAATACAGGATAGAAGTAATGGATGGTCCACTAGGTCAAAGGCCTTCGTGAGGTCGATGAAAACAGCCCCAGTGAGTCTACCCAAATCCATGTTAGAGAGAATATCAGAGGTAAGTTTTAGTAGGGCCATGGGCATGCTGTGAATTTTCCTGAAACCACGTTGAGCATTAGAGAGGATACCATATTTTGAGAGGAAGTCCAGTGTTTGTGTGGCAACAGCCTTCTCAAGAAGTTTGGACAAGACCGAGAGAATAGCAATGGGATGGTAGTTTCCAATATCCTTAATGGCCCCTTTTTTGAGGACTGGTGTTATACTAGCCTCTTTCCACAGGGTTTGAACAGTACCACTAGATAGTAGGGGGCCGCAAGTCTGAGGAGTCTAGGTTCGAGGAGGTCTGACCCTACAATAGTATTATCAGATATAGTTAAGAGGAGTTTAAAGACCTCCTGGGCAGTTCTAGCCTTACAGTAGAAAGCTGGGGTATGTGATGATGTATGGGGAAAGTAAAGGAACCTGGTGACCCGTGTTCCTCTGGAGACTGAGGGCAGAAGGCCAGTGATTGGAAGGCAGAGGTGAACTGGGACAGGTCCGAGAACATGTGGTTAAAAGCATTGGCTATAGTCTTCGGGTTATTGCAGTGCACCCCATCTAGTATCATTTCTGACAGGGTGTAAGATTGGGAGGATCCTAGAAAAGTCTTAATGAGACCAGAATTTTCTAGAGACATAGAAAACATAAATACAATGCCCACATACAGTATATTTCTCCACTTATTCACATATTGGGACAACCCATACATTTCATTTTGAATGGATGTGTGAGTATTTCAAGCCTTAAATTTAATTAATTGTTTATAGTTACATAGAGACCTATATTTATGCCAGCTCAGCACAATTTCACATATTATGCATTTGATAAAATATGAACATACAAGACAGAGGAAAGTGGAAATCCAAAAGTATGGGGTGAGGAAAAGGGGGAGAGAGGGGAGAGTTGAGAAAATAAGAGGGAGGGATGAAAATAAAAGGTGGTGAGGAGGGTTGGTAACAAAAAAAGGGGGTCTGTAAGTGAGTTTCTTCATAATTCTAACTCATATGTAGATCCTTTTGGAATATGAATACACTCCAATCAGTTTTTTTTGCCAAAGAGTACTTCTTCATGGTTTCCTGCTTCGGCGTTGCCACCACTGCTATTACTGCTGCATTCATGCTCTTTGCAGTTACTTTGAGGCCAGTGACACCTCTTCTACACCATCTCCCCAAACCTTAGTTCTCCTCAAGCTCAGAGAAGAACCTGGATGATATAGGATCCATCAACTCTATCAGACTTCTGTTCTCCTCAAGCTCACATATAGGGAAAAGAAGAAAAAAAAGGGGGGGGTTCTGAGTTATGGGGAGAGGCAGAGGGGAAGAAAGAATGTAGATGGCAAGTTTCATAGATAATTCTGTAGAGGCTAGGGAGTCTGATCTTACTCAAGCCTTATTTATTCCACCAAAATGGCAAAAGTTCAGTCTGATCATTTAATCCTTTGTCATTGCAACATGCCCCCCCAATGTATAGATCCAGTTTGATTCCCTCCTGACAAATGCAAGTTCTCTATTACCACCCCTGAAACCTACATTTATCTGTTCCAACCCAGTGAATTTCAACTTGTGTTTTTCTGTTCTGGCTGCTTCTTCATATGCATTGCCCACACATACTCCAAATGTTCATTTTTTATTACACGTCCATGAACTCCTATATGTTCCTTCCATTTCCTTTTTAGCCTTCCTACATAGTAAGCTTCACATTTACATTTGGCCACAAATACCCCAAAATTGTGTCACAATTAATAAAATGATGTATGAACATGGTTTTCCCTGTATTTGGATTCTGGTATGAGGTACATTCCTTTACAAAACTACAATACTTACACCTCTTGCACATTCTACTGCCTTTTGGAAACAGAGGCTGCCAATTATTAGGTTTTGCAATGGGTTGAATAGAGTGTACCAAATAGTCTCCCAAATTCCCTGCCCTTCTGTATACCATTCAGGGGGAAGGGTTGCAGTTTCTCTCAATCTTTGATCTGCTCCCAATACATGCCAGTTTTATGTTGGCTTTGCGCTTCTGGCAGCCAACATCTTCTTGATAGTAGTAGAATTTGGAGGCTGTCAGTGAAGGCGAATGCAGGGCACACATCAATAGGTGCATCCCTCATTCCCCAATACGCCAGCATGCAGGCATTGACATCAGCAATATTTTAAGTGGTCAAAGCTTCTAAGAAAAGTGCCACTGCAATGAGAGGCAAGCTCGTCATGCCGTGGACATGCCTCCCGACGTGCCTTTCCTGGTGAAATATTTCAATAAACATGGTGGTAGTGGTTGCTGCTGCCACTGCCTGCCGCACAATGCCAACTTCAGGGGTGCCCAATCCCCCTATCAGCATGCTAAATAACCACCCCCCCCACAAGATTGTGTGGCACACTGGGAGCCCACCCTAGTGTGCCTCCCCATGATGAAAGCCGACCATTGTCGGCATGTTGAGGCCCTGCCCCATTCTGTGCCATACTGGGAGCCCACCCCAGTGTAGCAACATCACACCCCCAAAGTCATGACACACACTGGGAGCCCACCCCAGTGTGCAGAACACTTTTTATACACGTGTAGAAAAAGGAAACTGACTTCAGTGTTGTTTTTTTCCTAGTACCTAAAAGAAAAAAAACAGTCCCTCGCTGTGGGGTCACTTCTCCCAACCCGCAGCCACTCTCTGCGCATCCCACCTCCCCACTCCCCCCTCATCCCATACTTACCTCTAAAGCCTGGCACAACGATGTTCAGTGGACCAGGAACACGTCTGTAGTCTTCAAAGCTGACCGTGAACTGAAGAAATGCCGGTAAACTGTATAATGGCATGAACAGGGTTTTTTCAACTTAGGTGGATATCTCAGCCATTTTTTGGAATTTTGCCTCCAAATTTTCAACATGGGGTGCTTGGGATACAACCTCATGAACACATGCACTGTCATCTCATTACTCGGCCCCAAAAGGTCATTTTGTGGTCACTGCACGAAATCACCTTTTGGGACTGATTAATGAAACAACAATGCCACTGTTCATGAGGTGGGATCCCAAAAATCCTATCTTGCAAATTTGGTGGAAAAATTCCAAAAAATGACTGTGTTAAGAGCATGCATTGCGCAGTTTCAACGCATACTCGTAACATTGACAATTTTTTATATATTCACTCCAGATTTACAACAGTGCCCTTTTTTCACATCTCCTTATGAACAATACAGCTGTCATTTTTCACATCCTGCCCGAAATGTGTTTCCGCACATGTGGTGCACAGTGGCTCGGTCGCTGTGCGAAATCAATGTTCTGGACACATTAACAAAATCACAGTGAGACTGTTCATGAGTGGAGGTCCTAAAATGTCTATGTTGAAAATTTGGTAAAACAAATACCCCAAATAATTGCCTTATGGGTGTGCACTGCACAATTTCTATGCACGCTCCTGACGTCGCCAATTTTTCATATTTTCACTCCAGATTTTCACCACTGTCATTTTGTACACCTCCTTATGAGACACTACAGCTGTCATTTTCACATCCTGCCTGAAATGTGTTTTTATGCACGTGTCACACAATACGCTTGCTGATTGCTGTGGAAAATCAATGTTCACCACATTAACAAAATCACAGTGACGCTGTTCATGACCAGAGTTCCCAAATGCCCATGTTGAAAATTTGGTTAAACAAATTCCTAAATAATTGGTATTATGGCCGCATTGCGTAGTTTCTATGCATGCTCGTGATGTCACCAATTTTTCATATTTTCACTCAAGATTTTCAACAATGCTATTTTTTTTACACCTCCTCATGAACAGTGCAGCTGTCATTTTTCACATCCTGCCCAAAATGTGTTTTCGTACCTGTGCCACCAAAATGCACAGTCGCTGTACAAAATCACCTTTCGGCAAACAAACACATGGTGCCACTGTTCATGAGATGGGGTCACAAATGGCCTATGTTGAAAATTTGGAGTGAAAATACCAACAAATGCCCTCAGCAATAGGGTTTCCAACTGCAGTGCCCCACCCTGTACAGACTGACAGGCATCAAGGGTGTGAGTTGGCATTGTCGGCTGCAATGTCACGCCATTCCACCCCCCCCACCCTGCAGCCAGTGACAGGTGTCGAGATGTGCCTTAGACTCTTCAGCCCTGACATTCACCCCATTCTCCTACACTGCACCCATGTCAGTATATTCCCTTATGGAATGGGGTGTGCGTAAGGCCCGAAGACCCCAAGGCACATCGCAGCACTTGTCAGTCTCTGCGGGGTAGGGTGAGGTGAAATGGCATGAGCATTATGGGCAATGACCCAAAGACACACCCCAGTGCCTGTCACTCTCTGCATGGTAGGGCTGGGGTCTGCATCAGTTCACTACTTCACTGCCAATCCTATTGTGCATCTCTCTAACTCCTGCACTACCAATGCCAACAAGCCAACATTCAGCATTGACAAATGATTATGTATTATGTCTTTAACCTTCCAGGAGTGAACACTGTAGGTGGTCACAAACGTGACCTGCTTTTCTGTCTGTCTCCCTCGGTCTCTTTGTCTCTCTCTCTTTCATCCTTTCTCTTGCCAAAAGTAATTCTTTACTGCATTCTGCACAAAACTCTTTTAGCTGTCTCTATAAATCTTCTGCTGTACCCTCTCTGTAAGGACCTAGATTCTAAATCTGAAATTTCCTTTTCAAAATTCTCATTACTGCAGTTGTGCTTCACCCTGTAGAGCTGGCTTTTTGGAATATTCTCTATGGAGTGGTAGATGTGGCTGCTACTGGCCAACAGAATTGCATTCTGATCTGCTGTTTTTCTGTATAAACCAGAAGTTATTGTTCCATTTTAACCCATAAAAATCTTTAAATCCAGAAATGAAATATTTGCCAAACTGACATTGCAAGTAAATTTCAAATAATTATTGCTGTCATGGAGGTATTTGACAAAATTCTCTAGTTCTGCCATGTCCCACCCCCCCCCCGCCACACCGTGAAGACATCATCACTTCCACAAACCCACTTTATTCAGGTAGGGATTCATGTGTTGATCCCACAGATAGATTTGCTCCCAAAAGCCAAGGTACAAATTTGCATAATTTGACACAAAACTGGTGTCCATTACTGTACCCATTTGTTTTCCCATGAAAGCAAAGGTGTTACACTCCACAATCAATTTTGCCATATCCACTAGAAAATCTGTGTCACGCATAGCATTGCTCTCTCTTTTTTTGAGGAAGCATCTGAGTGCTTGCAACCCTCCTGCATGAGGGATGTTTGAACAAAGGGATACAATATTAAGTGTAACTAAAATGGAATCCCCTTCCACGTGTTCCTTCTAACGATCTCAGTATATCCCCAGTATCTAAAACAAGAGGGTAAGGTAGATACTATCCCCTTAATATGTAAGCAATAAGCCACGACAGGGTGTGCGTTAGACACTTTAGCATACGGCTAGGAGGCGTAGTGAGGCATGAGTCCATCAGCCGAGTGCGTCCAGCCTCCTAGCCATGTGTTAAAGTGTCTAACGCACACACTGGATTGGCTTATTGTGCTTATGAAATGGCCATCTGTAATGCAACTACATTTTGTAGGTAAAATTCCCAATTTTAAGTAGGAAAAAAACATGTATGTTTGTGTCACTTTTAATAAAGTAGTTCCTCTGCCTAAGTGTATTATGTGTGTTTTTTTTTTTGAGTGAAGGAATTTTGTCCTACAAAGCTTCTGTAGTTTAGGTCTGGTTACATGGCAGTAGTCCCCCCCCCATGCTGTGTGGAGACAAAAAAGATGAATTTTTTTTTTTTTTATTTGTAAAAGAAGTTGATTCTGAATGACTGGGTGGGCTGAGACCTCACAAACAAGTGGATTCTAAATGAGTGGGCGGTTGGGAGACAGATTGTGGCTGTTCGTTTATTTTTACCCTAAGAAGTGGATTGTGAACAAGCAGGTAAGCTGAGAGAGAGAGAGAGATCACAGCTATTCGTTTCTCTCCGTTTACTATGCTGCACCATGAGAGATAGGGAGCGGGGGCTGGGAGAAAGAAAGCGTGGCTGTTCCATTTTTTTACATTCAAGAGCGAGTTGGCGGGCTAGGAGAGAGAGAGTGCAGCTGTTCCATTTTTTTCTTTAATACCTGCTGCATCCACGAGAAGCCATGCAGATGGATTGAAATTTTGAAAGACTGAGGCGAAGTGAACAAGAGGTCAGAGGTACTGTCTTATTTTATTTTAAAGATGCCATTGTATAGACTGGTAATGCCACTTTCAGCTGGTTAAACAAGATGGCTGATTTCAGATTTGCTACCATTCTAATTGGCATGTTTACTAGGATCAGTTTTCAGATTTGCCAACATTCTAATTGGCATGTTTACTAGGATCAGTGCCCACAGGGCACTGCTGGTACTTTTTCCTGTGTGTAAGAAGGAATATCACACAGGTAAGCACCAATCAGGATGTCTGAATTCTGATGCCCATTTCATAATCATTTATAATTACTACCCATTGACAATGTAGGAGCTAACAGAAAAGGAAATTATGGTCAGTATGAAGACATTTTTTCTTCAGACATTAACACACAACCCAAATAATATACTGTAAGTTCTATATTGACTAGATCTGCTCATATGTATAATAATAATAATAATACAGACAAAATAATTTAAATCAAATCATCCTCAATGGCGCCATACAGTGGGCCCCAGATATCCAAAAAACACTTAATATACGAACATATGAAATTTGCCAGCAGATAAACGCCTAGAGGTCTATCAAGTCTGCTCAAATGTGCAGCTAGCACCCTTTATTCTGCAGCTGCCCCTCTCTTCCACCCTTCCCCTTCATTAACCCTTCCCCTTGTCCTGTCCCATTCTCGTTTGAAGCAGTCCACTGTTCTACTTCATACCACTTCAGCAGGTAACGCATTCCACCCAGCCACCACCCTCTCTGTAAAAAAGTGTCTCCACATCTCCCTCCCGAACCTTCCTTGCTCCAGTCTCATATCATGGCCCCTGGTGGCCCTCCCCTCCCTTACTTTGAACAGCCCCTCTGTACCCATTTTGTTTATTCCTTTCATGTATTTAAAGGTTTCAATCATGTCACCCCTGTCTCTCCTCCAGTGAGTACATGTTCAACTCCTTCAACCTCCTCTTGTATGATAAGTCCCTCAGCCCCTTGATCATCTTTGTCGCTCTGCTGCACCCTCCAGTAACTTAATGTCCTCTTCAGATACGGATGCCAGTACTGCACGCAGTACTCAGGTGTGGTCTAACTAATGACCTATACAGTGGCAGAATCACCTCCTCCTCGAGGATACCCCTTGCAATACAACCCAGCATTTTGTTGGCCTTTGCAGCTGCTTTCTTACATTGTGCCAAGTTGTTCATTGACCCTGTAATGAGCACACCCAGATCCTTCTCTTCCTCTGTCTGGGCTAGCTGCACTCCCCATAGCTGGTAACTCCTCCTTGGGTTCTTCATCCCAAAATGCAGCACCTTGCACTTTTTAGCATTAAAGCCCAGTTGCCAGGTGTCTGACCAGGTTTCAAACTTTGCCAGATCATTCTGCAACCCCTGCCATCCCCCTAGGTCATCCACCACTGCACCTACCTTGGTATCATCAGCAAACAGACTGATCTTGCTCTTGATGTCCCATGATATGTCTGCAATGAATATCCCAAACAACACTGGTCCCAACACTGAGCCCTGTGGAACACCGCTCATCACTCCCCTTGGGTGTGAGAGCTCCCCACCCACCACCACCCTCTGTTGCCTTCCCTGCAGCCAGTTTTCTACCCATCTCACCAGCTTTGCATCCACCCCTGTGCCTACTAACTTCCTTCCCAGCCTTCCATGTGGCACTGAGTCAAATGCCTTACTGAAGTCCAGATACAGGACATCCACTGCATGGCCCCTGTCCAATTGCCTAGTTACCCAGTCATAGAACTTGACCAGGTTGGTTTGGCAGGATCTGCCACATATGAAGCCATGCTGTCTGCTGTCCTGTAGTCCTTTGGCCTCTAGGAGGGCCACCAGCCTCTCCTTCAGGATAGTCTCCATTAGCTTACCCACAATGGATGTGAGGCTCACTGGTCTGTAGTTTCCCGGTTCATCCTTGGGGCCACTCTTGTGGAGGGGCACCACATGAGCCATCCTCCAGTCCTGAGGTACACAGCCCGAATGTAGTGAGGCATTAAATAGGTCTGCCAAAGGTCCTGCAAGGACCTCTGCCACCTCCTTCAGTACCCTGGGGTGGATGCCATCTGGGCCTGGCGCCTTGTCCACCCTCAGTGCCTTCAAACCCTCTTGAACTCTGCTCTCCATGATTTCCCCATCTGTCACCACTTCCCCCCCTGCTTCTGCCATTTCTCCCACCTTGGGTGTTACCCCCCCTTCTCTTTAGTAAATACTGAGCAGAAGTACTCATTTAGTGCTTCCGCCTTATCGCACCCTGCTTCCATCCAACCCCCCTCCTTCCTAATCCTTACTATGTGGTCCTTACAGCTCCTTTTCTCCCTGATGTACTTAAAGAAGTCCTTCTCCCCCTTCTTAATGCCTTGTGCCAGCCTGAGTTCCGTAGATGCTTTGGCTCCCCTTACTGCCCTTGTCACCTCCTTCGATTCTGTCAAGTACTCCTCCCTGTCCTCCCCTCTCCCTGTTTTCTTGTACTTCCTAAAGGCAGCTCTTTTCCTCCTTACCTTTTCCATGACATAATATGCTATGCTGAGTATTATTATAAGGGTCTCAGTAATGCTGCAGTCCAGTTGGTTATCAGCATTCTGAGAGCTCTACATTAATCTCCTTATTCATATACTGTACCTGTACAGCCTGATTACCAGAGCACTGATTCAACAAATCAAAGTCCTGCTTTCCCTTTCAGCATTCTATGCATGAAACTTATGTCCACCATTAAAGCAATGCCGACACTAGTGCCAAGTATCATTTACCCCTGTTTGAGAGACTGGTCAGTTTCTAGCACCTGTTTAAATTGACACTGTAGCTAGAAACATTATAAGAAAGTACCCTTATAATAATTTAGTTAAATCTATCACCTCTGAAGCTGGCTTATGTGTTCCCTGTCATGCCATTATCATCAATTCACCCCTTCCCTCCACATCGTGAGTGGTAAAGAAACAGCAGTGTCCCACACTAGAAGTAGATAATAAAAAACATCCATATATTGAGAGCTGTATCTCTATGATGTTATCTGGATGCTGTGAGCTCAGTGGGTTCAATGACACTGTAGGTAAGAGAGAGGGGGGTGGCGGTTTCTTCATCACTGCATGAGCTGCGATGTTCACCAGCAGTGCCAGTATAACAGCGCAAATGAAGTTTTATTTCATTACCAGTCAAGCTGCTACTATCACCACCACTGGTGTCCTACTCGCAGAAGCTACAGATAAATTATTTTTTGGTGCAGCTAAATTATTTTTCAGCTGGTGAAGTGTCAGACATGAACTGAGCACAACACATAGGTGGTTTCGCACTACCAGCATGAGAGAGAAAGACAGCAACCAGGCAAGGAGGATCCTTCTTCTAACGCACTATTCAATTTGAAATGTAACTGCTGACTTTACCAGTACTACCAGTATAAGAGCAGGTGGGGTGGTCCCTTAAGTCAAAGTCCAGCTGATACTGTGACCTGTGGTGCCAGCATGAGGTGGAAGGGGGTCTTATCTTAGTTACAGCTAATTGATTAATACCACAACAAAACGCACCCAAATCAGGAACCCCAACAAAAAAAGCTAAAAGGAAATCCAAAAAACTTCTGATCATAGGAGACTCCATGATTCGGGGAGTTGATACCCATTTCCAGCCAGGGGTAATGGTCAGATGTCTCCCAGGTACATCAGAATGGAGAGACACTGACCGCATTGCTAAAATTGTTCACAAAGCAGGAGAAAACATTGATGTCCTAGTACACATAGGGACTAATGATCTCGCCAGCCAGTCAGTTGTGGAGACCAAGGAACACTTGACCAGGCTGGGTGACAAACTATCATCTATTTCATCCGGCATCTCCTTCTCTGAGATCCTGTCAGTCTGGGAGAGGGGAGCAGATGGACGGAAGGTCAGAGAAAGGGAGATAGGGGAGCTAAACACGTGGCTTAAGGGCTGGTGCCAGAAAAAAGGACACAGATATGTAGGGAACTGGCAACAGTTCTGGGAGCAAAAGTTCTTTAAATTTGATGGACTGCATCTGACTAAGGAGGAGTCAGGCATTGGGGCAGAAGTTTGACGCCTTTGCAGAATATTTAAACTAGCAAATGGGGAGAGGGGCAGCACCTTACCGTCGAATGGGAAGAACACCTCCCCTCAGCTAGTGGTCAAACAGGGATTCAGCATGTTTGCAGTTCATTTGCATCACCAGGTAAGAAAAAAGGTTTGTCTCCCCATACGATGCACAGGGGTAATGCCAAACCTCACCCAATAAATAACATACCAAAATCTGGCCAATGGAAAATCATGTACACAAATGCTCACAGCCTGGGAAATAAGATCCCAGACCTGCAGGCAATAATGTCAGAGGCTAAACTGGACATAGTAGCAATTAGTGAGACGTGGTTTACCAGTAACCACACTTGGAAGACTTCAGTACCTGGCTATGTATTGTTCAGAAGAGACCGAGGTGCAAAAAGGGGGGGAGGAGTGGTCCTGTATGTCAATGAAAATATCAAAGCTACAGAAATTCAGAATACACATAAAGAGCCAGAAGAACTGTGGGTCACCCTAGAAACAGGAAATGGGACAGCCATAAGAACTGGGGTTGTCTGGGGGAGGACATAGGCACATTACTGTTAGAAGATATACAAAACATGACAGCTAAAGGGGAGGTTCTGATAATGGGAGACTTCAACATGCCAGATACAGATTGGTCAATACCAGCAGGAACATCTGCCAGAACTAGACACATAGTGGATTCCCTGCAGGGGGAGGGCCTCAAACAACTGGTACAGCAACCCACAAGAGACAGGGCTATCCTAGATCTAGTACTGACTAACAAGGAAGGGATCACAGCTCTCCAGGTAGAAGGTCACCTGGGGGCCAGTGACCATCACATGGTATGGTTCAATTTGGCTACTACATCTAAATCATCCCATTCCAAGGCAAAAATATGGGACTTCAGAGGAGCTGACTTTGATAAGATGGCCAACAGAGTTAAGCTAGCCCTGGCAAAAAGAAACACAGGTGAGGGGGTACAGGCAAAGTGGGCAAGCATTAAGGATGCAATACTTGAAGCAACATCCCATTGTGTTAGACAGAAAAGGAAGTGCAAAAGAAGAAGGAAACCACTTTGGTTCTCAAATACAGTAGCAGAAAAGGTCAGAGCTAAAGGCTGGCCTTCAGGAAATATAAGGGAACACAGCGGGATGAAGATAGGGAGGCATACCAAACTGCCCTAAGGGAAGCAGGGAAGGCAGTAAGGCAGGCAAAGTCCCAAACTGAAGAAATACTAGCACGAACAGAAAAAGAAGGTGACAAGACTTTCTATAGATACATTAGTGAAAGGAGAAAGTCCAGAGGGGGTATTGCTAAGCTTAATGGAGAAAAGGGAGCATGTGAGGAGGAGGACCCTGTAAAGGCATCTATCCTAAATAGATACTTTTGCTCAGTATTTACTGAAGAGAAGGTAGGGCAGGCCCACAGCTCAGTATCATGGACACAGGGGAGGGAGGTGAGCACTACTCCTTCACAAAATAAAGGGTCCTACAAGAGCTTGCTAAGCTCAGGTGGTTAAGGCAATGGATCTGATGGCATACATCCCAGGGTACTTAGGAGCTAAAGGTGGAACTAGCAGAGCCATTAGCAGAACTGTTTAGTGAGTCTCTGAGCACAGGAGAGGTCCCAGAAGATTGGAGAAGGGCTCATGTGATCCCGCTCCACAAGAGTGGTAGCAGGGAGGAGGTGGGGAACTACAGACCAGTCAGTCTTACCTCAGTAGTGGGCAAGATTATGGAGGCACTCCTTAAGGAAAGGATAGTGCAACACCTGGAATCCATAGGAGCACATGATCCAAGACAGCATGGGTTTACAAAAGGAAGGTCCTGTCAAACTAATCCCATAGATTTCTTTGACTGGGTAACCAGAGTGGTGGACCAAGGGGGAGCAGTTGATGTCACCTACCTTGACTTCAGCAAAGCTTTTGACACTATTCCACATAGAAGATTGATAAATAAGCTGGGTAGGCTCGGGGTGGGTCAGAAGTTGTCAACTGGGTGGCAAACTGGTTGACGGGCAGAAAACAGAGAGTGGTGGTAAATGGTATACAGTCAGAAGAGATGCAAGTCACAAGTGGGGTACCTCAGGGATCAGTTCTGGGGCCAGTCCTCTTCAACATCTTCATTAGTGACCTTGCAGATGGACTTGAGGGTAAGGCTTGTCTGTTTGCAGATGACACCAAGATCTGCAACAGAGTAGATGATCCAGATGGGGTGGGCAGAATGAGAAGAGATCTGGATAAACTAGCAAAATGGTCAGAAGAGTGGCAACTGGGGTTTAATGGAAAGAAGTGCAAAATCATGCACATAGGGAAGAGAAACCCTGAAGCCACCTATAGGCTAGGAGGGGAGTTGCTACCAGTCACAAAGGAAGAAAGAGACTTGGGCATCATCATCACTGATGACCTGAAATCATCCAAGCAGACCTCTAAAGCAGTAGATAAGGCTAGGGGGGTGTTAGGGTGTATTAGTAGGGGTATCACGAGTCGTAAGAGGGAGGTAATAATCCCTCTTTACAAGACACTGGTTAGGCCCCATCTGGAGTACTGCATGCAGTATTGGAGGCCGCACCTTCACAAGGACATTAACCAAATTGAGGCAGTTCAGAGAAGGGCAACCAAAATGGTGCAGGAACTGCATCAGAAGACATATGAGGACAGATTAACAGAGCTCAATATGTACTGTATACCCTTGAGCAAAGGAGGGAGAGAGGTGATATGATCGAGGCATTCAAACACCTTAAGGCATTAACAAGGTGAAAGAGTCTAACATGTTTAAATATAAGAAAAATAGCAGGACAAGAGGACACAGCATGAGATTAGAGGGGTCCGATTAAGGGGAATGTGAGGAAATTCTTTTCACAGAAAGGTGGGATGCGTGGAATGGCTTACCACAAGAAGTCGTCGCTATGAATACAGTGCAGGGCTTCAAACAGGCATGGGATAGGCATAAGGGAGCAATACAAATGACTATGAATAGATAGGCCACTGACAGAGCAAAGGCCGATGGCACATTTATAAGGTAGAAAAAGAAATGGGCAGACTGGATGGGCCTTGCGGTCCTTATCTGCCGTCAACTTCTATGTTTCTATGTTTCTACGTTTCACCTCCTCTGTTGGAATGAAACAGGAGGGGGGGATCCTCTTTCAACAACTGCACTGTTGTTTTTGTACTGTAGAGTTCACCAGCACTGCCAGTCTAAGAGCTGGGGGTGGGGGATTGGGTTTCTTTCATTCACAGTCCAGCTGCTATTATTTCTGGTTCTGTCGTATTGGGGGGGGGGGTTCTTTTTTAATTTCAGTTCACTACTGTCACCAGTGCTGTCTTTGGCAGAGGGACTATTTTACATCACTAATTAAGAGTATTTGCAATAAATACATTATAACATTGGATAACTGTAAGAAAACTGAACCCAACTGTAATAGCAGCAAACAGCAATAAGAAACTCTGAGGTTTTATGTTAAAATCCAGTTAATCACCCCCTTGGGGCAGTATGGCACTTGACTGCACCCCATGCCACATTATGCTCCTAGGTGTGATTAACAGGACATTTACATAATGCCCATCATTCCTTATTGCTTAAATAATAGTTTTTTCCATTCTCATATTTTCTGTTACTAGAGAGTTAGCCAAAGATCCCAGGTAGGGGGCTCAGAATCCTTCCATTTCCTTGTAATACTCCATCTAGCGTTAGTCAAAGATAATTGGACACGTTCCAATGTACAGTATTCCCTTCTGGAAGCTGCTGTGTATTAGATCTGCACAATAAATGAAATTTGGGTTCCAGAACAAATTTCAATTGATGTATAGAGTTTACAGTATCAAATACTTTGCTCCAAAATAGTTTTAACTTTGGACAGTTAGCTATTGGTTGTGATAGTGAACCTGTACTCTGTCTGCATCTGTTACATAGTGGTGACAGGTTCTGCATTCCTTTTGTTTAAAAGGTAGGGTAGACAATATATTCTATACTAATGAATAATTCTATCTGGTTAATTCTGTTGTTAAGAGACAGCCTCTGGGAACTAAAAATAATATCCCAAGTTGACTAAGGTACGGTTTTATTCAGTTCTTTATGCCACCCCTTTTTTCCCCTGCTTTTTTCCACAGAGCTGTTTAGCCCTTACCACTGCCTTTTGCACCTGTTTCAGGCATTACCCTGGCTCCCCCAACCCTGACTCATAATTCCCCTGCTCATCCACATTGGACAGGGTCTGAAGGAGCCGGAGTCATCATTAATGGCGTCCGGTGCACAACAATTTTTCTGTTTTCTCCCATCTCCCCTTAGCCCCGCTCCAAGTGTCAGGCCATGTCACAGACCTCACACACAGTCAGCATGCCCCTACAGAGGCGCAAGTTCTCTGGCCCACCATAGGGGTTGCTGGTGTGGCAGAACCTGGATGCCCATCCCTCCTGGTTGGGAGCACTGCTGTGTGACTGCACTTCCCCAATACCCTCCCCCCGTGCCACCTAGTCAGCTCCCAGGTCTGCTGGTACAGGAGTGTGTAGCATTACCCACTGGGCCATCAAGGAGCCCTGTGCCACCCTTCTTGAATTATATTTAAATCTACTGAGTTTAAATAAATTATATATTCATATATTTTTGATAATAACATTTACCATATTTTGCTCAATTTGATTAATTGCCTTGCCTTGCATGTATTTCTCCTTCAATGATTCAATGTAATGCTTCATGTTTCCTCCCCTCACTGCCTACTGTGTTATTATGCATTCTACTGTGTGTATAATCACATATGGAATCTATTATGGAATCTCCAGAGTCATGCCTGAAAATAGCATGGACTGCCTGGTGTGCTGACCTGGTTAAAAAAAACTAAATAAAAACCTTCTCCCAGGTTTATGAGCAAACTATTAGGTCAAATAAAGGGTTCCATTGGAGGGACAGGGAGCTAATCCTCAGGATCACAGAAGCAGCTGCACGGGGGAGGGAGCTGGATGTCATTGTCCACCTAGGGACAAATGACCTGGCTAAGAAAGGGATCAGAGCAGTGCAAGAAGCGTTTGAGGAGATGGGGAGGGGCCTTAGACAAATAGCACACATGGAAACCTTCTTGGAGGTGCTGCCTGTCTATGGCATGGATAAGGCCAGGGTGCTCCACACCATGGGATTCAATCAGTGGTTGAAAAACTGGTGCAGAACTCAGGGATTTGGCTTCATTGGGGACTGGGGGTCCACATGGATGGATGCAGGCCTATATTGGCGTGATGGTCTGCATCTGTCCAGGAGGGGAACCAGGATCCTAGGTGATAGGTTTAAATACTTCATTGGCAAGCATTTAAACTAGCCAAGGGGGGGAGGCACTGGAAAGGAGCAGGGAAATCCAAGCCCCCCCAAAAAAATCAGGGTACTAAGTGAGGTAGACACCAACATAGAGATGTCAATAGGGAGAAGAGCTGGGGTAAATGGAGAAAGTAACAAATGCAATAAGGACAGGGACGGGGCAAAAAGGGGTAAGGCCATCAAGAAATGGAGGGTAATGAGTACCAGCACCCATAGTCTGGGCAACAAGCTCCCTGAACTGGTGGCCTTGATGGAAGAGGGATACCTGGTTATTGTAGTAGTCACAGAAACATGGTACACAAAGATCCATGACTGGGATGTTAACATGCCAGGGTACACAACCTACAGGAGAGACAGGGAGGGCAGAAGAGGGGGGAGAGTAGCTCCTCTATGTAAGGGAAGGGATAAAAGCAACTGAACAAAAGAGTAAACAGGGAGGAGAGGAGGCACTGTGAATCACCTTAGAGACTGGAAATGGCACCACAATCTGCACAGGGGTTGTATACAGACCACCGTGTCAGGGGGAGGGAATAGACAAGGATATGATAGAAGGCATACTTAGGACGGCAGAGAAAGGGGAGATACTGTTAATGGGGGACCTTAATATGACAGATGTTAACTGGAGCACCTTTGCTGCAGCCACATCCAAAAGCAGGGTCATTCTTGATGCCCTTCAGGTGGCATGCCTCAGATAGCTAGTTTTGGAACCTACTCGTAAGGGAGCAATCTTAGACCCCGTACTCGCAAATGGGGACAGTGAGAAGATCTCAGATCTAGAAGTGGGTAGCCATTTGGGAACAAGTGACCACCAAATAGTGTGGTTTACAATAAACTCAGCTACAGAGTCAAGCCATACAAAAGTGAGGGTTCTGGACTTCAGGAGGGCTGACTTTGGCAAGATGGGAGAGTGCCTTAGAAAAGCACTAGCAAACAGGCTAGAAGGAGGAGTGGAGCAACAATGGGGAAATATCAAAACTGCCGACACGGAGGCAACAAGCCTTTGTGTGAAGCAAATAAAAAAATCAAAATGAAAGAAAAAGCCACTATGGTTCTCAAAAGAAGTGGCAGTGAAGGTCAGGGAGAAAAAGATAGCATTTAGGAAGTATAAGGAGCAGGACAGAGAACTGTACCAGTTAAGGCAGAAGGAAGCAGGGAGGGTAGTCAGAATAGCAAAGGCACAAACTGAGGAAAAGATAGCCAACTCGGTTAAGAAGGGGGATAAAACCTTTTATAGGTATATCAGGGAGCATAGAAAGACAAAGGGAGGGATAGTGAAGCTGAACATAATAGATGGTGGGTGGGCAGAGAGTGACAGTGAAAAAACAGAGATACTGAATGAAAACTTCTGTTCATTATTCACAGAAGAGGAAGTGGGGGGGGGTGCCTAATCCAATTAGTAGAAGCACTCTGGAGAGGGTGGTCGATCCCAGTCCTTTCACAGAAGAAAGTGTTCTGAAAGAACTCCTAAAACTGAAGGTGGACAAAGCAATGGGGCCAGGTGGAATTCACCCCAGATTTCTAAAAGAATTAAGCAGAGAACTAGTGACACCACTGACTACCCTTTATAACAAATCATGGGAGAATGGTGTGGTATCTGAGGATTGGAAGAAGGCTGATGTGATTCCCCTTCACAAAAGTGGGAGCAAGACAGAGGCAGGAACCTACAGACCTATCAGTTTGACCTCTGTGGTAGGGAAAGTGATGGAATCACTTCTGAAGGAAGGAATTGTTGAGTAACTAGAGGCCAGTGGGGCACAGGACCCAAGGCAGCATGGGTTCACAGCGGGAAGGTCATGTCAGACAAATCTAATTGATTTCTTTGACTGGGTGACCAAAGTAGTAGACCAGGAGGGCTGTGGACATGGCCTACCTAGACTTTAGCAAGGCATTTGACACAGTCCCACACAAAAGATTAGTAGTCAAATTAACCAGCCTTGGAGTGGGTCCCAGGGTGGTAGCCTGGGTAAAACATTGGCTGGAACAACAGGACACAGAAGGTAATTGTAAATGGAGTCCACTCTGAAGAAAGAGGGCTACTAGTGGGGTACCACAGGGTTCAGTACTGGGTCCAGTCCTTTTAATGTCTTTACAAGTGACATTGCAGAGGGACTGAAGGAAAAGTATGCCTTTATGGATGACACAAAGATCTGCAACAGGGTTGATACACAAGGAGGTGTGGAAAGGATGAGAAGGAACTTGGCAAGGTTGGAGGAATGGTCGAAGTATGGCAGCTTGATTCAGTGCAAAGAAGTGCAAAGTAATGCACCTGGGAAACAGAAATCAGGGAAGATTACACAGTGGGGGTAGGTAGTAACAACAACAAAATGGAAAGGGACCTGGGGGTAATCATATCAGATGACCTTAAGGTTGGCAAGCAATGTGAGAAGGCGGTAGGGAGGGCTGGGGGGGGGGGGATACTGGGATGTATAGTGAGAGGCATCACCACCAAAAAACAGGAAGTTGTTATCCCTCTGTACAGACAGTTGGTGAGCGCCCATCTGGAGTACTGCGTCCAGTTCTGGAGACCCTGTCTCTGCAAGCACATAGACAGGATGGAGGTAGTTCAGAGGAGGGCAACTCAAATGGTGCAGGGCCTGCAAGAGAAGCCATATGAGGAGAGGCTAAAGGAGATTAATATGTATACCTTTGGTATTGCTTGGAAAGGAATTCAGGGGGTGGGATGGGGTAAAGGGGGCCAGAGTCAAAGTGGAGGGTAGTGTCTCTGAATACCAGTAGCCTGGGAAATAAAATAGCTGAGATGGTGGTGCTAATGGCCAAAGGAGAGGTGAACAAAGTGGCCATCGCAGAGACATGGGCCATACCAAACCCCAACTGGGACCTCACAGTCCCCTGGTATAAAATGTATAGGAAGGATAGGGAATTGGGTAGGGGGAAAGGCTCTGTATGTGAAGGAGGGAATAGCCTGTATGAGAGAAAAAGGGGCCAATGGAAAGACAGACTCATCATTGGTGCACATCCAAGGCAACAAGGGGAGAAAACTAAGGATGGGAGTAGTTTACAGACCATCTTCACAGGATAAGGACTTAGACAAGGTACTGGGATCCCAAATCATGGAAATGGCAGGCAAAGGGGAGGTAGTAATTGTGGGAACTTCAGCCTACCTGGGGTGGATTGGAAAATTCCAGCTACCTCCAGCACCAGGGAGCAGGTACTGCTGGATACTTTCCAAAGTGGATTATTGGCACAGGGTGTCAGGGAGCCCACTAGGGAGACAGCCATACTGTATCTGGTCCTGTCCACCTGTGGACATGTCCAGGATATAAGGTGAAAGTGCCACTTGCAGGGAGTGACCAACACACGGTGAGGGTCCACCTGGACATGGGCAGAGGGACGATCAGGACCAAGACAAGGGTTTTGGATTCCAGGAAGGCTGACTTTAATGAGATGGGAGAGATTCTGGTAGGGCATCTTGCGGGAATCAGTAAGGAGATAGAGGTGGAACAGAAATAGGCCATAATAAAGGAGGAACTGATCGAGGCTACTAGTGAGTGTGCCAAAATGAAAAGCAAGAAATCCAAGGCCAAAAAGTCCAATGGGTTCAGAAAGGAAGTGGCAAATGCAATGAGGGAAAAGGCAGCCTTCCAGAAATACAAACATACTCAGAATAAGGATAAGGAGGCATATAATGATAAATTAAGGGTGGTGTGTAGAGACACTAGAGAGGCAAAAGCTGTTAGGGAAGTAAGGCTGGCACAGGGAGTAAAATTGGGTGAGAAGGCCTTCTTAAACTATATTAGGGAGAAGGGGGATATTAAAGATGAAATTGTCATGTTAAAAATGGAGGGGGGTTGGCAGAAGGAAGTGAAGATAAAGCAGAGGTGCTTAACAAGTACTGTACTTTTTCTCCGTTGTCACTAGAGAGAAGGACGGACCAGTGCAACAAGGGGGAAGAGGGGTGGGGCGGGGGTATCACTGATGGAGTAATAAAGGTGGACAGGATGCTGAAGGTGGACAAATCCCCAGGACCAGACGGAATGCACCCGAGGGTCCTAAGAGAACTGACAGATGTGCTGGCAGACCACCTGGAAGACTTGTATAACACCACTTTGGAGTCTGGGAGTGTACCCTGGGACTGAAGAACTGCACATCTGGTGCCTCTCCATGAAAGTGGTCCAAGGGATGAATCAAGAATTACAGGCCAGTTAGTCTAACCTCAGTAGTGGGGAAACTGATGGAGACTATCCTGAAAGAGAGACTGGTCGGCTTTCTCAAGGAAAATGAGCTGCAAGACAAGAGGAAGCATGGGACTATGTTGGGGAGGTCCTGCCAGACTAATCTGATTGACTTTTTTAACTGGGTTACCAAGACAGTGGATGGGGTCAAGTGGTTGATGTCCTGTATCTGGACTTCGCAAGGCCTTCAACTCTGTACCTCATAGGAGATTGGTCAGGAAGCTGGAGGATCTGGGGGTTGGGGCCAAGCTCAATAGATGGGTCAAAAACTGGGTAAAGGACAAATGCCAAAAAGTGGGGGTCAGGGGATTCTTGGAAGCTAGACTGGTGACCAGTGGGGTTCCACAGGGCTCAGTGCTGAGTCTAGTGGTGTTTAACATCTTCATCAGTAACATAGCAGATGGGATCGTGGGTGAAATGAGGGGAGACAGGAACTTAAAGAAGACCTGGCTAGGTTAGCTAAGTGCTGTAGCATTTAAAAACTGAGATTCAATACTAAAAAGTCAAAGTTATGCACTTAGGGGCAAGGAACCCAGAGACCAAATACTGATTGCTGGGTGGTGTGCTGGTGACCAAGTCTTATGAAGAAAAGGATCTGGGAGTTATCATCAAGAGTGACCTGAAGTACAGAGGTCGATCTTAACATTGTTTTACTAGACCTAACACTAGTGCAAATTGACCAGGGCTAGTGCAGTTAACTCTCTACTAGCCCACCTTGACTAGTGCAGATTTTCATGGCTGTTAGTGAAGTTAACAAGCATTTGTCAATGCCAAATGTTTGCTTGCTGGCATTGGCAGTGGTAGTAGTGTAGAAGTTACAGAGCTGTGTAATAGGAATGGCAGTGAAGTACTGAACTGAAGCCAACCCCACCACCACCCTGCAGAGAGTGACAGGCATTGGGGTGTACATTTGGGTCATTAGGCATAACGGCCACGCCATTTCACCACACCCCACCCTGCAGACACTGACAAGTGTCACGGTGTTCCTTGGGGTCTTTGGCCCTTATGCGCACCTCATTTCATTAGGAAATACAGTGAGATGGGTGCGATATAGGAGAATGGGATGAACTTTGGGGCCGAAGAGTCCAAGGCATACCTCGATGCCTCTCACTGGCTGCAGGATGTGGAATCGTATGAGCATTACAGGCAAGAATCCCAAGTCACACACCTGATGCCTGTCATTCTCTAAGGGTTGGGCATTATGGTTGGAAACCCTAATACCTCAGGCATTCATTGGTATTTCACCCAAATTTTCAACATGTTTTTTGTGACCCACCTCATGAACAGGGGAATATCAGTTTGTTAATGAAGCTGCTTATGCACAGCGATTAAGGCATTTAGCACCACAGGTGCAAAAACATTCCAAACAGGATGTAAAATGACAGCTGTACTGTTCATGGGGAGGTAAAAATGGCAATGTTGCAAATCTGCAGTAAAATATAAAAAAATGGTGAAGTCAATGAAGGCATAGAAACTGTGCAACGACAATTGTAATATAATTAGGTTGGGGATTTTTACAGCAGATTGTCAACTTAGGCATTTTGGTGCCTCGATCATGAACAGTGTCACTGTGATTTTCTTTATCTGTGCCGAACAATGATTTCCCAGCGACCACGCGGCTCTACGCTGAAAGTGTGAAAACACACTTTAGCCATGTTGTGAAAATGACAGCTGTACTGTTCATGAGGAAGCGTGAAAATGCCACTGGTGAAAATCTGACTGAAAATATTACAAAGTCATGAACTTATCGAGGGTGCATGGAACCGCGCAATGCCTCACTGCAACACAGTCATTTTATGGACTTTTGTCACCAAATTCTCAACATAGCCATTTTAAGACCTCTGCTCATGAACAGTGTAACTGTGATTTTCTTAATATGTCCTAAACATTGCTTTCAAGACACCAACAGCACCATTGTGCGCTACATGTGCGAAAACACATTTTAAGCGTATATATGAAAATGGCAGCTGTACTGTTCATAAGGAAGTGTAATAAAATGGCAATGTTGAAAATCTGGAGTGAAAATATTAAATTGCAAACTTCACGAAAGCATGCATAGGAATTGCGCAACGACGCCAGAAAACAGTCATTTTTGGGAATTTTTCACCAATTTTCAACATAGCCATTTTAAGACCTTTGCTCATGAGCAGTGTCACTGTGATTTTCTTAATTTGTCCCGCATATTGATTTCGCGACACCAACCGCGCCATTGTGCGCCATAGGCGAAACATCGCTTTGGGTGAGATTGAAAATGACAGCTGTACTGCTCATACGAGACGTGTGGTAAAAATAGCAATGTTGAAAATCTGAGTGAAATATTGAAAATTCACAAACTTATTTAGCAAGGAATTGTACAACGCATCAGAAACAGTCATTTTAGGAATTTTTCACCAAATTTTCAAAATAGCCATTTTAAGACCTCAGCTCATGAACAGTGTCACTGTGATTTTCTTAATTTGTCCCTGTACATTGATCTCACACACCGATCGCGCCCATTGTGCGCTACATGGTCAGAAACACGCTTTGGGTAAGATGTGAAAATGACAGCTGTACTGCTCATAAGAAGGTGTGGTAAAATGGCAATGTTGAAAATCTGGAGTGAAAATATTGAAAATTTAGGAACTTATGAGCGTAGGTGAGGAACCGCGCTACGACGCCATAAAACAGTCATTTTTAGGAATTTTTGCACCAAATTTTCAACATAGCCATTTCAAGACCTCTGCTCATGAACCATGTCACTGTGATTTTCTTAATGTGTCCCGTACATTGATCTCGCACACCAACTGCACCATTGTGCGCTACATGGGTGAAAACACATTTTGGGTGAGATGTGAAAAATGACAGCTGTACTACTCATAAGAAGGTGTGGCAAAATAGCAATGTTGAAAATCTGGAGTGAAAATATTGAAAATTCGTGAACTTACGAGCGTGCATAGGAACTGCACAACGCACGCTCGTAAAACATTCATTTTTAGGAATTTTTTCACCAAATTTTCAACATAGCCATTTTAAGACCTCTACTCATGAGCAGTGTTACTGTGATTTTCTTAATGTGTCCTGTACATTGATTTCACACACCGACTGCACCATTGTGCGCTACATGGGCGGATACACATTTTGGGTGAGATGTGAAAAATGACAGCTGTACTGCTCATAAGAAGGTGTGGTAAAATGGCAATGTTGAAAATCTGGAGTGAAAATATTGAAAATTCGCGAATTTACGGCCTCGCGAGGAACTGCACAACACGCGATCGAAAGAGTCATTTTGGGATTTTATACAGTTCTTCATGTTTTAATTCTTCTCATGAATGATGTCAACGTCATGGCATTATTCGGGCCCGGGTGATTACATGCAGTGACTACGCAGTGACTGCGAAATCACCCTTCGGGCCTGAATAACGCCATGACAGTGAATCATTCATGAGAAGGGGTCCCAAAAACCCCATGTTGAAAATTTGGTGCAAAAATTCCAAAAAATGCCTGAGATATGCAATAAAGTTGAAAAACCCCTATCTAGCAAGCAAATAAACAAAACGAAACGAGGTAAGAAACCACTATGGTTCTCAAAGGAAGTGGCAGTGAAGGTTCAAGAGAAAAAGAAAGCATTCAGGAAGTACAAGGAATCACAGAAGGAACAGGACAGAGAACTGTATCAGTTAAAACAAAAGGAAGCTGGAAAGGCAGTCAGAACAGCAAAGACCCAAACCGAGGAAAAGATAGCCAACTCAGTCAAGAAGGGGATAAAACCTTTATAGGTACATCAGGAGCAAAGGAAGACCAAGGGAGGATAGTGAGGCTTAATAAAGGGAGGAGGATGGGCAGAGGTGACTGTGAAAGGCAGAGATACTAAACAAATATTTTGCTCAGTATTTACAAAGGAACAGGGAGAGGTACCTAAAACAAACAGTAGAAATACTCTGGATACAGAAGTTGATACCAGCCCATTTACAGAAGAAAGAGTTCTGAAAGAGTCTTAAAACTGAAGGTGGACAAAGCAATGGGGCTGATGGGATTCATCCCAGAATTCTAAAAGAACTAAGGATAGAACTAGTGACACCACTGACTACCCTCTTTAACAAATCATGGGAGGATGGGGTGGTACCTGAGGACTGGAGGAGGGCAGATGTGATTCCCTTCACAAAAGTGGAGCAAGGCAGAAGCAGGAAACTACAGACCTGTTAGTTTAACCTCAGTGGTAGGGAAAATGATGGAATCACTTCTGAAGGAAAGAATTGTTATGTATCTAGAGGCCAGAGGGGACAGGACCCAAGGCAGCATGGATTCACAGCGGAAGGTCATGCCAGACAAATCTGATAGATTTCTTTGACTGGGTGACCAAAGTAGTAGATCAGGGAGGGCTGTGGACATGGCCTACCTAGACTTTAGCAAGGCATTTGACACAGTCCCACACAAAAGATTAATATACAAGTTAGCCAGCCTGGGAGTGGGTCCCAAGATGATAGCCTGGGTAAAGAATTGGCTGGAGAATAGGACACAGAGAGTAATAGTAAATGGAGTCCACTCTGAAAAAGGGGGTTAGCAGGGGGTACCACAGGGTTCAGTGATAGACTGTCCTCTTCAATGTCTTTATAAGCTACATTGCAGAGGGACTGGAAGGAAAAGTATGTCTCTTTGCAGATGACACAAAGATCTGCAACAGAGTTGATGCACAAGGTGGGGTGGAAAGGATGAGAAGGGACTTGGCAAGGTTAGAGGAATGGTCAAATGTATGGCAGCTTAGATTCACAATGCTAAGAAGTGCAAGGTAAAGCGCCTGGGAAAAAAAAACCCAGGGGAAGAGTACACAATGGGGGGGTGAGATACTAACAACAACAAAAATGGAAAGGGACCTGGTGGTGGTCATATCAGATGACCTAAAGGTGGGCAAGCAATGTGAGAGGGTAGCAAGGAGGGCTGGGGGATACTGGGATGCATAGGGAGAGGCATCACCAGCAGAAAACAAGAAGTTATTATCCCTCTGTACAGACAGCTGGTGAGACCACATCTGGAGTACTGCGTGCAATTCTTGAGACCCAATCTCCGCAAAGACATAGACAGGATGGGAGCTGTCCAGATGAGGGCAACTAAAATGGTGCAGGGTCTGCACCGGAAGACATATGAAGAGAGACTTAAGGAGCTTAATATGTATAGCCTCGAGGAAAGGAGGGAGAGGGGGACATGATAGAAACTTTCAAGTACCTCAAGGGAATCAACAAAGTCCAAGAGGGTAGCATCTTTCAAAAAAAGAGGTGTGCAAGAACAAGGGGGCACACTTTGAAGATAGAAGGGGGGCAGCTCAGAGGTAATTTAAGGAAGTATTTTTTCACAGAGAGGGTTGTGGATGTATGGAACAGCCTTCCAGAGGAGGTTGTGGAGTCAAAAACAGTGGTGGAATTCAAGCAGGCATGGGACAGTCATAAGGCAATTCTAGGGGGTGGGGGTAGGAAGAAGTAGGCTGCTGGTTAACTAGGATCTGCAGCTTATCCATCAGGTAGGGAAATGGGCAGACTGGGTGGGCCAAGCGGTCCTTATCTGCCGTCAGATTCTATGTTTAGCCCATTATACAGCTTACCGGCATTTCCTCAGTTCGCGGTCGGCTTTGAAGAGTGCAGACATGTTCCCGGTCCACCGAAGATCGTCGCGTCGAGCTCCGAGGTAAGTATGGGGTGAGGGGTGGGAGGCAGGGTACGCTGTGGTGGGTGCGGTTTTGGGAGGGGGCTGGGAGAAGTGCCGTGGGACCGTTTTATTTTGCAGGTTAAAAAAAAAAGACGATGGGCCGTTTGCCACACTGGGGTGGGCTCCCAGCATGGCACTAGGATGGCTGGGGGCATCGTGGAGCCAAGGAGTTGGCACCCCCGCCGGCCATAGACAGTTGCCACTGGGTGGCTCCCCAGCGTGGCAACCCAGTACTGGGGTGAGGACAGTAGAGCCGACAGGGGATTGGGCACCCCATCGGCTATTCTATGAGTTGCCATGCTGGGGTGGGCACCCAGCGTGGCATGTGGAAAGGCTTTAGGGGAGGCGCAGCACAAGCTTGACGAGTTGGGCACCCGTCGGCCTATACGTGTCTTGAGGGGAGGGCAGCTATGCAGTATGTATGCGTTTCTGTGTGTGTGTGTGTGTGTGTGTGTAGGGGGGCTGCGCAAGCAGGCGATATCTTATCGCTGCTCACTGAAGCATAGCCCCTTTCAACTGTATGCCACTGCATTTTGGAGCTTGTCATAGACAGCTCCAGCATGCATTGGCTTACAGGAGCCGCGCCTGCCAACACACTGACTGAATTGGAGGAGGAAGTGACACACCTCCGAAATCTCGGATGATGGCACTATGTTTCTTGCACATGCGTGCAAGCAAATATAAAAATGTCTCTACTTTAGCATTCTGTAGTCTTCATTCTAATCTCTCTCAGTGTTCCAGATGGCCAGGTGTGATTAACAGCTCACTAAGAGCTGCAATTATCTGGTAGTTCAAGAGAGGGATCCCACAAAAGCCTCAATGTGAGTCATTATGGCCCTGTCCACACTGCACTGAAAATCTGTAACATTTTGAAACCATTACAGACTGAAAGGCCCTGTGTACACTACCCTTGGAAATTCCCTCTGTAACATTACAGAGGGTCCAAACAGTTACCATGACGGTTTGCGTTTACACTGGTAACATTACAGAAAGGGTTTTCGTAACTGTTACAGAAACCTGTTGTGAGGTGGTTTCAGCAACAGTTTCTATAATGGTTTTAAAGCTCTGTTTAACCCTGTCCACACTACACAAGTAAAATCCTGTAACATTTTCAAAACACTTTCAGTGGTAGTGTGGATGCACTGCAATGTTTTCAGTCTGTACCGGTTTCAAAACATTACAGATTTTCAGTGCAGTGTAAACAGGCCCAAAACATTACAGTGTATCCACCCTATCACTGATAACATTACTGGATTTTACTTATGTAGTGTAGACAGGCCCAAAATATCAGTTTTCAACAACGATTTTGAAACCGCTTTCTGTGACATTACCAGTGTAAACACAAACTGTTACAGTAACGGTTTGCACCCTCTGTAACATTACAGAGGGATTTTTCTAGAGTAGTGTGGACAGGGCCTATCACTCCACTGTTAAGACTTTCAGCTAGTGTTCAGGGTGTGATCAAGGGTAGAGTGCTGTTAAGTAACTAGGTTCCAGTTTTCTGAATGTGTCTATAGGTGCTTTTACACACATGTTTGTAAAACAACGTAAACGTTACCTGTGTGGCGCCGATGTACTCTGTTGCGTTCAGGTTTCCTTTTACACCCCTGCGAGTATTCTGGCTAATCCCACCTCCATTTGTTTCGGCTCCCCCAGAGTTTGCTACTCTAATGGCAGTTTCTGTAGTGGCACCGGAATGGCAGTTTTACACAGCCAGATCAAACAAAAAACATTCGTGCAAATCGCAAGAAGCAGAGATTGTGGTTTGGATGAACACTCACCAAGGGAACGAAGCTAATGCTTTTTACACACAAGAGATGTAATGGAATACTGTTTCCGTAACAGTTATTCCATTACATAGACCTGTGTGTAAAAGCGCCTCATGCCTAACAATTTATCCAATATTATTAAGACCAGTGCCCATCATTTCTCTACATTTTGAGTGTTTATATCCAACATTTCAGTGACAAAATGCAAAGAGGTATATAGAATCAGCCCTGCAGGTGGTAGGTGTTATCCCAGCCTCACCATAACTTCCCTCTCTCCTCCAAATCGCTTAACTCTGTTCTTTCCCTGGACACCACTGCAGACCAGACTCTGAAGTGACCATCCATAGCTGCCATTACTGGCAAGTGTAGGGGGTCCATAGCTCTTCTAAATGGACCATGCCAGCCATCACCATCCATACAGTTTCACCCTTATCCCACTCAGCATGTCCTTTCGGCCTAAAAATAAAGCTTTGAATCATGTATGGTACAAAAACAAACCTTGATAAAAGACATAATTTGAAACCTTGAAATAGTCATTCCTGTGGTGCATAGATCATCCTATACAGAAATATTTATGTATAGTTATGTTGAGACAGGGAGGGTACCTAGGGATTGGCAAGAGGCACATGTGGTGCCAATCCATAAAGGGGGATCGAGGGAAGTACCAGGTAACTATAGACCCATCAGTTTGACCTCAGTGGTAGGAAAATTAATGGAGAGTATACTAAAGGAATGACCGGAGGTGTACTTGGAGGAGGTGGGAGGTCTGGATAGTCAGCAACATGGGTTTGTGCCAGGTAGATCATGTCAAACCAATCTTGTGGAGTTCTACGAATGGGTAACATCAGAACTGGACAGGGGCAAGCCTGTGGATGTATTATTCTTGGACTTCAGCAAGGCGTTTGACTCTGTCCCCCACAGTAGTCTGGTAGAGAAACTGATGGGGATGGGAGCAGGTCCTTTGATGGTCAGATGGATTGAAAACTGGCTAGCTGGATGCACCCAGAGAGTAGTGGTCGGTGGAGAGCTCTTGAACCCTAAAGAGGTTGGTAGTAGGGTACTGCAGGGCTCAGTTCTGGGTCCGATCCTGTTAATACATACATATCGGACATCAGGGAGGGCATAGGGTGTGAACTGAGTCTCTTCGCTGATAACTGCAAGATGGGAGCAGTAGTTGATGGAGAAGAGGGGAGGTTGGCCCTGCAAGGGGACCTGGACACCCTGGAAAGCTGGTCTCACACATGGAAATTAAATTTCAATATCACCAAGTGCAAGGTGTTACATCTTGGGCGAGGAAACCCTAAACACAGGTACACCCTGGGAGGGGAGGTGCTGGAGGCCTCAATAGGGGAAAAAGACCTAGGGGGTCATGGTGGATGCATGTATGAATAACTCTGAGCAGTGCAGGAGAGAAGCTAGCAAGGCAAACAGGATGTTGAGATGCACTGTAAGGGGAAATCACCTCTAGGAGCAAGGAAGTGATTCTGCCGCTGTACAATGGACTGGTTAGACCACACCTTGAGTACTGTGTACAGTACTGGAGACCACACTTGAAATGGGACATACAGCTCCTGGAAAGGGTACAGAGGAGGGCAACTAAGATGATATGAGGACTAGGGAATTTGACGTATGAGGACAGACTTGAGGAGCTCTGCCTGTTTTCATTGGAGGAGAGGAGAGACGGTGGGGACATGATTGAGGTCTTCAAGTACCTCAAGGGAATAAATAGGGTAAACATGGAGGAGCCTTTAGACTAAAGCAGGGAGGTATCACCAGAGGGCATGGTTTGAAGTTGGAAGGTGGAAGGGTAAGGGGAAGAGGAGGAGGTTTTTCACTGAGAGGGTGGTGGACCCTTGGAATGCACTGCCTGGCGAGCTGGTTCAGATATCCACAGTGAAGGGCTTCAAGAGAGGGTGGGACAGACACAGAAAGTGGATGTATCAGATGATGGCCTGTTCCAGGGGGCTGGGGATGGATGATAGGGGTTTCTGGAACACAAGGTGGGGGGAGGGCCTCGGCACCCAACTAGGGATCTGAGGTTCGAGCAGACTCGATAGACCGTAAGGTCTAATCTGCTGGCAAATAGTATGTTAGTATAGTGTTATGCCTGTGTACTGTTTCCCCTGGGCTGATGAAAGGACAATGTTTAAGAAAAATATGTTATTGTTGGGGCACAGCATATTAAAATCAATGCTTTTACAAATAAAAATCTCATGGTTTTCTATTTCCCAAACCCCTTAAGTTTGTCTACCCCCCACCCCAAAGAAATCTTAGATGTACTCCTGGCTCACTTGAGACTGTACAAAAACTTTCAAAAGTGCAGGTCTCTAGCTGACTATAGGGTAGGGACCGAGAGTGTCTCTCTCTGCCTGACTCTGTTTATTGCCCTGTGGGTGGTGGTGACAGTGTGGTGACGTGCATGATGATGTCAGCCACTGTGTGCGCAGAGCTAGGACTGCTTGATTGAACATTTGCTGTTGTGATATCCTCTCTCTGTTTAGTGTGGGGGCAGAAAGAGGAAGAGAGGAGGCTATGGTACAAAACAATGGGGGGGGGGGGCCTCACCGTGATGGCACTGCAGTCTTTTTTTTCTGCTGGGGAGCTGGAAGCAATGTGGGAGCAGGATAAATGTAAAATAATCGGAGTATTTCTTGGCTTTGCTTGCATTGTTTCCTACATAAATGATCAAAATTTAACATAATAATAAAGGGCTAGTGCAATCATCTGCGGGCTAGTGCAATTTTGAATCAACTTGCCCTGCTGACTAGTGCAAAAAAAGTTAAGGTTGACCCCTGCTGAAGTACTCTGCACACTGTAGGAGAGCTGTAGCAAAAAGGAATCAGATACTGAGCTACATAGCCAGGGGGATTACCAGCAGGAAGGCAGCAGTTAAACTATAGCTGTGCAGGTCACTGATGAGGCTGCACATAAAGTACAGTGTGCAGGATTGGTGCCCTTATCTTAACAAATATGTCAACTTGCTGGAGACAGTCCACAGAACGGTGACCAAGATAATCCAGGGTAGAGGTGGGCAAGCCAGGAATTTTTCACCTAGAGCAAAGATCCGAGCCAGGGGTCTGGCCACTTTGTGAGCCAAAACACGAGCCAAACCATGACTACTACAAGTTGTTCTCTACAAAGGAGTTGAACATTTCAGACACTACACTAACTGCCCCCAGGCTGACAAAAATGTTTACATTGACCATAAATGGCTCAGCTTGGCCATGGCTCTCAGCTGCATGTAGAAGTAGAGCTGAGCAAAACCTGTCACTATGCTCATGCCAGGCTTGAGCCTGCTCTGGCTTGCCCACCTCTAATCCAGGGCCAACAGAGCAACACGTATCAGGAGAGGCTCAAGGGGCTAAACATGTACTCCCTTAAGGACAGAAGGGAGCAGGGGGAATATGATTAAGACTGCCAAATACCTTAAAAATATTAATAGGTGAATATGGAGGGCCTCGTTAGTCTTAGTGGGAATAAGTCAACTAGGGAGCATAGCTTAAATCTGGTAGGGGGGAGATACAAGAGGGAGATGAAGAGGCACTTTTTCGCTGAAAGAGTGGTGGCCAAGTGGAGCGAGTTGCCATAGGCGGTGGTCTCCCTGAAAATGGTAGACAGCTTCAAGAGAGGATGGGACAGAATGAAGGAAAAAGTCGCAAGGGGAGAGGGAAACTGAAGGGGTCAGGGGGAGCTGGGGATGGAGGCAGGTCCCACTGTAAACATGGGAGACCAGGACAATCCAGCAGACAAGTTAGATCATAAGGCCTTTATCTGCTGGCATATTCATATGTTTATAGGTTTCCTCCACCTGAAAAGAGCAGTCGCCCTTCAGTGAACTCCGCTAACAGCTGAATCTCCAGTCAGTTTTGTTGATTTGCAATTTATTTAAACAGTGTGTTACCTTTTCAATTACTCTGCATTAGCTAGGTTTTCTTCAGTAATTATGGTCTCTCTGGTTCCCAGCTGATTCCCACAACTACCTTCCCTTTTATTTTTGGCTACTTTTTGGCTAACCCAACTACTTTTTACTTAATTTAGCAGTGGTTTGGTATTTTTAAACTATACATGCTACAGAAAATGGAGTGCTTTCACTTTTCATTTTTGTCTATGCCCTTTCATCTTAATTGGTCCCTGTTACAGGAGCCGCAATTTGACATTTGGCACAGTTTCCTCAGTACAAGAGCCATTATTACAATTGGGCTCTTGTACTGCAGTGTTCTGCGAATCATTTTTATTACTTTGAGGTTTTCTCAAATAAGTATGTTAGAGAGACCTTGTGGCCCTTCTAAAAACTGTAAAAATTGTTTCTGGCTCCTGGCAAGGGCAGACTGCCTCAAGCTTTGTTTAACGTGTCTAGGGTCACAACACGATGTTATAAATTGTAAGTCCTGCCATGCCCCAAAACCTAATTAAAAAGGGTAAACATAGAAACATGGAATCTGTTAGCAGATAAGGACCACACAGCCTACCTAGTCTTCCCATTTCCCTACTTGGTTTGGCAATCCCAACTCTTATCTGGACTGCCTTTACCCCACTCTGCTGTACAGCAGGGTGCCTTTATGCTTAAAAAAATTAAAAAGAAGCATGTCTTCTCAGTCTGCCTCTGTGTTAACCTAAAAATAATAAAAGGCTCAGAGAAAGTTCCCAACGATGGAGGAAAGCATGTATCAGAAGGGTACATCGTCTCATGTACATCAGCAAATAATGTGAAAAGTGAACAAGAAAAATGATAAAGCAAAACAGCCATCAGAAAGGCTTGATAAAGTTGGTTCAGACAGGGTGTCAGAAAGGGGGAACCCTGAATCCAATGATGGCAAAAATAAAAATTAAAGAGCCTTAGAGCAGACACTGGAAACAGTGTATGCCAAAAAGAAATTTAAAGAAAAGAATGTCACTGCTACTCCTCCTGAACAGAGAAAGGAGCAGGCAGATACAGGTGGCTCAGGTAAAATGCCATCATCAGAGGATATATCAAAAATGGGCAGTTTTTCCAAATGTTCCGGGCCATAGGACATTTGAATAAGATACATGCCCCCAGCTCAGGCTTAAACCTATCTGTTTTTGGAGGAGGAGGATGAAGAATACTATCTGCAAATGGCGGAATGAGACCCCATGGAATTGGAGGGTGCACCTGAACAAGATTTCAAGCCTCCAAGTCGTAATGAGGACTACTCATTCTTTTCTACATTTGTCAGACAAATAGTTGATACCCTCAACAGCCCCCAACTAGGAACAGAGCAGGATGAAGAGGATGCTGATTTTATGGATATTTTGGGAGTAGTTCCACCAAGAAGAACGATGCTTCCCATACAGAAAACACAAAATCCTGTCTGCACCCACCTCAGCTGCAGCCATCAATAAGAACACTGTCAGAAAATATCAAGTGGACAAGCAGGGAGTGGAATACCTGTATGCCCATCCTGATCATTAGGGAGTAGTCCAGGGGGCTGCTTGAGAGAGAGAGTAAGAATCGTTCTGTCTGTGCAGCCCCCTGAAAAGGACTCTAAAAAATTGGATGCTGTGATCAAAAAAGTTTATCCAACAACCTCCCTGCCTAGTTGTTTATTTTTTATTTAAGTTTAGAATTAATACCTTTGAGCCAAGGGCTCATTTACAAAGGTCCCAAATCAGTCAATGCAGTACAATACAAGACATACAGTAGCATAATGTAACATGACATCGTTTAACAGAGGTTATACAGTACATGCAGGCAATGTTGTAACAGCAAATAGGGAAATATTTACAGCATGGAAGTGCTAACAGTGTCATCACTCATTAAGGTACAGCACTTGGAGATTATCTTGCAGGTTCACTACTGAGGGGTAGTGAAATGAGCAGCCAGAGTAGGCTTTCTCAGGGGTGGGTCCATAGAGGGGAAGGGAGTGAAGTAAGAAACCAGAGTAGGCTTTGTCAGGAGTGGGTTTGAGGAGAGGAGAGGAGAGGAGAGGAGAGGAGAGGCAGGCAGGCAGTGGGAAGAGAATAGAGACCGGGAAGGAAGAGGGGGCTTGAACTTCTGAAAAGTGGTAGGAGCAGCAATGGTAGGCTTTCTTAAGGGTGCCAGGGGGGAGGAGTGTGAGGAGTAGGGACTGGGGAAGGAAAAGGGGTACAAGGGGGTGCGGATGGGGGACTGGACAGGAATGGAGGGAGACAGAGTCAGGTTGAGGCAGGTGGGTCAGCATTAGGAGAAGCATGCACAAACATTTTTGTGGTCCAGGTGGGAGCAGAGCCCAGTTTTGAACTGGTAGATCTTGTTACACTCAATTAGGGCAGACAGTAGTTCATTGATCCATTTGGGTCCTTGGAAGGATAGAGATCTCTGAGCTAGCATCGTGTGCCTGAAAGGCACCTGCAGACACCCCTTAGTCGCTCTTCTAGTGTTGATGGCAGGTTGTGTATTTCTGAAGAGTCTAGAGGTTGAGTTCGGCATGAGTCCTAACATCGACTTTTTTCCTAGAAGGCAAGTCTGGAACTGAGTCCTGAGAGGGAGCCATCCAGTCCCATTGTAGAGGACGCATGCATGGGTCAGATGGTCGGCTCCCAAGACCAAACGGCAGGCCTTATTGAGGAGGGTTCTCACCCTTTTTAGGGTGGTATTTGAGTCAGCTCCATAGATCACAAGGCTGTAATCGATGGTTGACAAAACTGAACAAGTAACAAGTATTAAGGCATCCAGGGTCATGGAGTGCCTGTGTCAGTAAAGAACACCCAGTTTTTGTTTGCTGTTTTGACAACTTGGTCAATGTGCAACAAGAAAGTGAGGGTGTCATCCAGGTGTACTCCAAGGTATTTAAAGGTGCTGACTTGCTCCAAGATATCTCCTTTGTGGCTCTTTATCATCAGCAGTCCATATTTCTTCTTGCTTTGTGAAACTGAGAAGAACATGCCTTTCGTCTTCTTGTAGTTGAGTAATAGTTTATTAAGTGTGAACCATGATTCCAGCAGAGAGAAGTTTGCTTGCAGTTCTGAGGTGATAGAGGACCAATTGCTGCCATGTACTGAGATAATGGTTTCTTCAGTGTAGAGCAAGATGTGTGCCGGGCAGGCAGAGGGTAGGAAGTTAATGAAGAGGCTGAACATAAGTAGCCCCAGAATTGACCCTCGGGGGACACAAAGGTTCACCTTTCTAGGTTCTTTTTTCACTCTTTGTGTCCTCTGTGTGAGGTACAGTAGCTGCCAAACCACGCCACCATATCAGGCAGGCACCTTATTCAGCACATATAGAACAGTACCAGAAAGCACTTTAATGCACAATTCTGGCACTGGCAAAAAGAGCAGATGATGAATTGGCACAGGACCCAATGGCCACAGCAAGATCAGCCCTGGATATCACAAAATATCATTATACAATGGGGTCCAAAAATGGGGCACTCTGGCTGACTGGCATCATTCTGTCATGGTAAATCCTAGCATAACCACTGTAAAAGGTGCCAGTCAGCCACTTTCACCAATGCAAACTTAAAAAAAAATCACAATGACGCCTGTAAATCAAAACATTAAAACCATCATATTGGATTCTCCATAAACTGCAACAAAGAACCGCAACCCTGCTTACCAAAAACAACACTACCCTAACCAGCTGTAAATTTGTGTAAGCCTTCCCTAACTTGGGGCTTACCTGAACTGATTCCTTATCTCCCCTGTCCTGATCTCTTCACCCTCCAGTCCCAGGACTGCCAAAGAAGGGGGACTGGTAGGGCAGTCACAGCAGTCCAGCAGCCCTGCTAGGATGTGGACCAGGGCTCCAAAGTTCAATTCTGCGGCTGTTGCTGCTTGGCACCCTCTGACCTCAGGCCCTCTCCAGTGTCCCAGGGGATCAGGCAGGGGACAAAGAAAACAAGAACACCAGCTAGTTTGATTCCCTAGCCCAGAAGCCAAAGAGGGCTGGAAAACAAGAGTTATGAAGAGTGGCAGCAATGTCAGCTGCCTTGCATGCACAGAATGCACAGAAATGACTGGGCTGGCAGCACAGCCTAGAGGTTAGAGTAATGAGCTGTGAATGAGCTTGGAACATCCAACAGACCTGGGTTTGATTCCCACAACCTCCACTTGCATACTGTGTGACTGAGCAAGTCACTTAACCACCCGAGTGCTCCCAGGTCGCCCCTGAAAATGTGCACTTGTGCTTAGTGGGCCTTACCTTGTTACCAAAGACTAAAAAGGAAAAAAATGGAGCCAGTGCTCTATATTGCAAATTGGGCCATGGGCCAACTTCAAAAGGCTGTCCCGCAGTCAACCCGATAATGCTGAGGGTTGAAGCGCTGGATGTCAAACCTTATGCCACGCCAGTGACCCAAGTTCGGAATGAGCTCGGGTGCTGGGGATCAGCAGGGGAGGGAGTAGCATCGCGTTTCCGATGGACTGCTCTCCTCTCCCTGGGGAGGAATTCAGGGTGCCTCCTGCGCAGCAATGTCCCCTGATGGAGAACAGGGGCATAGCTAGCACCGGAGCAGTTAGGGTTAGGAGCACGGCAGACACCTACAGCACAGCCATGCTGGCATAATTGCACGTCGTGCTTCTCAGGAAAACACTCAAGCCTGCAAAAATCCCTCTATCCTGGATAGGCGATGGCTCTCCTCTATGCCACATCACCACATGCCCGACACCGGGCCTTGTCTCCACTCCTCTGTTCCTCTGCCACCCTGGCCGGCACACTTCTAGATAGAGCACTGGAGTGGTGGCAGCCCTTCTCCAGGGGACTCAGAGCTGGGGAGTCCACCGGCTAGATGGTGGTGAGGACAGCATACTCTCTGAGGAGGTGGGGACCAGGTGGGTGGTAGAGTGGCATCAGGCCAGTAGGAGTTGCCTGAGAGAGTTCCAGGTAAGGAAGCATAAATAAAGAAAACAAAAAAAAAAGCTCCTACAACAGAAACGGAGCCAGGACACACTGAACTCACACCATCAGGTGCAGTGACAAGGGTTTCCCAACCCCAGGAAAAGCACTGAAGTGGGAATGAAAAACAGCACTTCACAAGTGCATGAAAAGTGGGAGACCTAGCAATCCAGGACTATTTTTCTATGGAGGAAGGATATTCTTCTAAAAATCCATAAAAAATTAAAAAAACAAAACACTGTTTTTTTTTCAAAATATAAACTGTTTCATTTTTTGTTCAAGTTTATGTGGTGCCAGTTGTATAATCACAATAATCCACTCCAGGATGTGGGTTATGCTGGGATTTATCCACCTCTACTGTGGATTTGGTCACTCGGTCTTCAGCCTCATGACCAAACCACATAAGATGTGGGTAAATAGCAGCCTAACCCACACCCTGTCATGGATTATTGCTTAATTTCCACATTGCAATGGACACTGTAACACTGCTGCTAGAGTTTTAGCTCATGTGCTGTCCTTAAGAAGATCTTCCTAGCTGAAGACTACCATACTTTCTCAGAATACTCAAAAAAAAAAAGGCCATGGATTTCATTCTCCTTTAAGAGAAATTCATTATTTAGTGACAAAACAGAGGCCTACTTGAAAAGTGTATGGATCAAAAGCCACTTTCAAAAGTAACAATGAGAAGGAAAAGTAGGGTTGCCACTTTTGGAGAGGTGAAAACGATACTAAACCACACCCCAAACCCCACCCTGGCCCCACCCCTTTTTTGTGATTAATGAGTGTATCACTCCTCCTTCAAAGCCATTTGTAATGTCAGAGAAGAGTTTTGTAGTTAATCTTTTTTTTACTAAAATTCACACACATACAAATCATGCTTATAAGACCAGGATGCATATCGTATACAATGTGATCAAATTAGATCAGTTCTAAGGTACAAACCGGGTCTAAGTTTGACATAGATATTGATAAAAATAACAGATAGCTAACAGGAATAGACTAAAGATTTCTAAGCATAGTATTATTAGGAGTGCTGGGGTGTAGCATTCACTCAGACCTTAGTCAACGGGATATCTGTGGCTATTGGTGTTTAGGATGCCTCTACGTAGGGTAACAATTTTAGATCTGCACTTTTAAGAACTATTTACAGGAGGACAGAACTTGAATAAAAGAAAACTGGTAAATTGTAACCTCATCCTAGCAATGGTACTTAAGTGAGTACATAGTATTCACTTTTGCTTCAGCTTTTAGAAGCAGCAGCTAGCAGCTGAAAGGGAACAAGCATTTACTTTTAAAAGCACCTCATTTTGGAAAGGGAAGCTAGCAACTAAAAGGGAGCTAGCATTTGCTTTTAAGAGTACCTCATTTTGGAGAGGAAGAGGGGAATCAGTTGTTCACTTGGGAGCTTAAGCAACAGGTTGGTAGAAAAGAGGACAGGAGTTATATTTTGTTTTTAACTGAAATATTTGAATAGTTTGTAAGTGAAATTAGTTCTATGTGTTAAAAATTATTACCTTGAATTTGAACTGATACTTGGGCTGTGATATTGTAGGTTTGGGGATAGTTGTTTGGCAGGGAAAATTAGAAGGTAATTTAAATGTGTTGTTTGCCTGGTGTTTCTTAAATACTGAAAAGCCACTGGGGGTTGGGATTGAAGGGTTGAGTATTTCTGTTTGGGACTGAAATTTGAAGCAACAGGAGTTGGTGGGCCTGTGACATCATATGGTACCTGGTGTCTGCTTACACACACTGTTAGTGGGACCGAACACATACTGGACTGTATGTGTTTGTGAGACTTGGGAACTTTGTTGGTGGGGGTTGAAATTGGGTTTGTAAATAACTACAGTCAGTATAGAGAGAAACTGTACTCCAGGGGAAAGGGACTGAGAAAAGGGGTGTGCTATTATAAACAGAGGGGGATAATCAGGGTGGCCATATTCCACCATGGCAGGCATCTTCGGAAGGGTTGTAGGCTGCACAGGCTGTGGGATGGCAATAATTCTAAATTGGGCCTGAGAGAGGAGGCTGCCCACTCTGTAGACAGCTATCTTGTATCAGGAGTGAGGTATATTGGTTAAGGAGTAAGCTGTGGAGCTGTCCAAGGATAGGGGTGTGGATATGGGCAGCAGAAGGGTGGGGCTGAGGGAGGCTGGGGCACGCTCTGAAATTACAGGACATTATGCTACAGCAAGCAGAAGGGGGATAGTAGGGACAGAGGACCCTTAGATAGGAAGTTGATGCCAAGGGAAACCGTACAGGGTGAAAATTCTGAATTCAAGGAGACTGGAGGGAAGAGTCAGGAGGGGCTGTTGTGCGGAAGCCTAAAACAGCAGACTGTGGAAGGAGGCCCTAAGGTAGAACAGTGCAAGAGAGGAAGAAGAGGTCAGTTTAGAGATGCAGTCAGGGAAACTGGTTACTTGATGGAGGCTGACATAGAGTGTCACAATAAATTTGAGATACTAAGCATCCTAGAGGGGAGGAAGGGTTGGTGGAAATGAGGAAACTTATACAGAGGCCGGGAGGAGTCAGATACCATAGGGCATCACAGACCAGCTATGGAAAGGATAGACATAGTCCCAGAGGAGAAGGGAAACATATATGTTAAGCAAATGGAGATGCAACATATTCCAGACATGAGGAGGAGAGCATGATTGGAGAGGAACTGGGAGACAAGGAGATGGGAGAGGGCCCCCTTCAGCAGGAGGTTAGTACCAGGATGGGGCCCCTAGCTAAAGGGGACCAACAGAGAGCCTCTGGAGACAGGGGTACTATTACAAGGGGGATGGTGGTGCGGGGAAGGGAAACCATCAGGGCCAGGATAAATGGTTCAGATAGAGAGGGTTAAAGGGACACCTATTCAGAGGGGTTTGAGTTAAGTGGGCAAAATAGCAGGGAGGCAGAAAGGGAGGGTGACAAGGGGTCTCTAATAAGGCAGGAAGACTCCCATGAAATTCTGATCATGAATAAGTGGGGGGCTGAGAGGGCATAGTGAGGTAACCATAAGGATGATGGCGGTGTTAAGGTTCTGTTACTGGGAGACTCGATGATTAAGGGTATCCATTGGGAGGGACAGGGGGTGGATGCCATAGCCAGGTGAAGGTAGTGAGTATTTCTGGGCTGACAGTGCACAGAGCAAAGTTCATGGTGTATGAAATGGTTAGGGATTGTGGAGGAAACCGGATCTCCTGGTGCATTTGGGAACTAATGATCTAGAGGAAATAGCATTATGGAAATCCAAGCAAGGTTCCAGGAACTTGCCAGAGTCTTCGGGATAATGGATGCAACATTTCCTTTTCGGAGATATTGCCAGTACCAAAGGCCTCAGTGGAGAAAAAATGAAGCTCTCAGAGAGTTAATGAATGGCTCAGGAAGTGGGGTGAAGAGAATGGGTTGGGGTGTTAGGGAACTGGAATGGAGTTTGGGAGGATAAGGGACTATATGCCAAGGACAGGTTTCATCTTGCCCGTTAGGGAAGGAAGTCCTTAAACAGGGGATGGCTGACTACATACAAGAAAGGTGGGGTTTAAACTTGTAAGGGGGAAGGGATAAGGAGGGGCTGACCAGAAGCCCTCCCTCCAGATGAGGGAGTAGCCTTCAAGCCCAAGGGGAGGAAACAGACTGGAGGTGGAGGTTTCAGGAGGAGCAGGGAGGATGGAAGTATAAGGAATCTGGGTGGGGTTCGAGCAAAGAGGATCAGGGATGAGGTGGGGGTTGAGTGTTCGTTAATGCCAGGAGCTTGGGAAACAAGTTGCTGAGTTCCAGAGCCATGCTGTTCGAGGGGTGGATGGCGGCAGTCACGGAAACGTGCCAACAAAACCATGACTGGGACCTTAATGTACTGGGGCACACTATGCTTAGGAAGGATAGAAAGGAGGGCAGAGGGGGTGGAGTGGCTATGTTCATTAGAGATGACATAGAAATTGCTATGGTAGAAGAGGCAGAGGGAAACGTGGAGGCCTTATGGGTCACCTTACAATCCCCAGCAGGAGATAAGGTCAAGCTGGGAGTAGCATATAGGCCCCCCGGGATGAGTGATGTTCTAGAGGATGGTTTGCTGGACAACATCATTGCCCAGTGTGGTCCAAAAGGGGAAGGAGTGGTGTTGATGGGGGACCTTAATATGCCAGGTACAAACTGGGGAACCATGTCCTCTAAGGTGGCCAAGGAGCAGAGGCTGCTGGATGGCTTCCAGGATGTGTTCTTAACACAGCATGTGATGGAGCCCACAAGGGAGGGGCATGTCCTGGATGTGATTCTGGCAGATGGGGATCTGGTAAGGGACATGGTTGTACAGGACCCCCTGACTGGGAGTGACCACAATACTGTCTGGTTTCAAATAAGCATTGGGGGAGTGGGGGTGAGATCTAGGACACTGGCAGTGGACTTCAGGGGGCAGACTTTATGGGCATGGGAAATATTCTCAAGGATCACTTGAAGGGGATTACCTCAACGACAAGTGTGGAAAGGAGATGGGAGGTCATAAAACGGGGACTTCATGAGGCAGTCAGGATCTGCGCTAAGTTGAAACGTAAGGGAGCAAGGTCACATAAACCATGCTGGTGGTCCAGTGAGGTCCAGGTAGCAGTCCAGAGAAAAGAAGGCGGCTTACAAAAATATAAAACAACGAGAGGGATAGGGATAAGGAAATGTACCAGCTTGCATCTAGAAAAGTCACCGTATGGTGAGGGGAAAAGTCAGTAAAGAGCAACGGCTGGCAAAGGGATACATGGAGGGAAAAGGGGTTCTTCCGGTACATTGGGGAGGCGGAGAAAAACTAAGGGCCATCTCAGCAGATTGAGATCAGAAGGAGGGTGGGTGGAAGAGGCGAGGACCAGGCAGAAGTATTTAACGAAGTACTTTGCCTCTGTGTTCACTAGGGAGGGATGGGATATCTACAAGCAAGGCACAAAGGGATAGAAGCGGGAGTGGGATCAGGGGAGCAACAGAAATGGAGCAAAGGGAGGAAAGGTACCCCAGGGTGTCACATCTGGATAAGGATAAAAGACCAGTAAGGTGGAGGGATGGATGATGCCATCCCGCCAAAAGGTGTGGTTTGCCCTCAAGGCCCTAAAGAAAGACAAATCTCCTGGGCGGATGGCATTCATCCGAAGTACTATGGGATTGGCAGACATACTGGCTGCACCCCTGGCGGAGCTTTTCAGCAGGTCACTTGAGACAGGGAGGGTACCTAGGGATTGGCGAGAGGCACATGTGGTACCAATCCATAAAGGGGGGTTGAAGGAAGTACCAGGAAACTATAGACCCATCAGTTTAACCTCGGTGGTGGGAAAATTAATGGAGAGTATACTAAAGGAACGATTGGGGGTTTACTTGGAGGAGGTGGGAGGTCTGGATAGTCGGCAGCATGGGTTTGTGCCAGGTAGATCATGTCAAACCAACCTTGTGGAGTTCTATGAATGGGTAACATCAGAACTGGACAGGGGTAAGCCTGTGGATGTATTATTCTTGGACTTCAGCAAGGCGTTTGACTCTGTCCCCCACAATGGTCTGGTGGAGAAACTGATGGGGTTAGGAGTAGGCCCTTGATGGTCAGATGGATTGAAACTGGATAGCTGGACGCACTCAGAGAGTAGTGGTCTGTGGGGAGCTCTCGAACCCTACAGAGGTTGGTAGTGGGGTACCACAGGGCTCGGTCCTGGGTCCAATCCTGTTTAATGCATACATATCGGACATCAGGGATGGTATAGGGTGTGAAATGAGTCTCTTCGCAGATGACTCCAAGACGGGAGCAGTAGTTGAGGGAGAAGAGGGGAGGTTGGCCCTGCAAGGGGACCTGGACACCCTGGAAAGCTGGGCTCACACATGGAAATTAAATTTCAATATCGCCAAGTGCAAGGTGTTGCATCTTGGTCGGGGAAACTCTAAACACAGGTACACCCTGGGAGGGGAGGTGCTGGTAGCCTCAACAGGGAAAAAGACCTAGGGGTCATGGTGGATACATGTATGAATAACTCTGAGCAGTGCAGGAGGCAGCTAGCAAGGCAAACAGGATGTTGGGATGCATCGCAAGGGGATCACCTCTAGGAGCAAGGAAGTGATTCTGCCGCTGTACAATGGACTGGGTAGACCACACCTTGGAGTACTGTGTACAGTACTGGAGACCACACTTGAAGAGGGACATACAGCTCCTGGAGAGGGTACAGAGGAGGGCAACAAAGATGATTCGAGGGCTAGGGATTTGACTTACGAGGACAGACTTGAGGAGCTCTGCCTGTTTTCATTGGAGGAGAGGAGAGCGGGGACATGATTGAGGTCTTCAAGTACCTCAAGGGAATAATTAGGGTAAACATGGATGGGATCTTTAGACTAAAGCAGGAGGTATCACCAGAGGACATGGTTTGAAGTTGGAAGGTGGAAGGGTGAGGGGGGAAAAGAGGAGGAGGTTTTTCACTGAGAGGGTGGTGGACCCTTGGAATGCACTGCCTGGTGAGCTGGTTCAGAGATCCACAGTGGAGGGCTTCAAGAGAGGGTGGGACAGACACAGAAAGTGGATGTATCAGATGATGGCCTGTCCCAGGGGGGTGGGGATGGATGATAGGGGTTTCTGGAGCACAAGGGATGGGAGGGTCTAGGCACCCAACTAAGGATCTAGGTTCGAGCAGACTCGATAGACCATAAGGCCTAATCTGCTGGCAAATAGTATGTTAGTACGTTAGTATGTTAGTTCAATCTCCCCCTTCCCCCATCACTTAACTGCTAACAGCTACTGCTAAGGGGTGGTTATAGTACTACCCATCCTTCAAACCACCCATGTTCTTTCTACATTTATAGAAGCCCAACAGAACTTCCTGCAGGGCTCTCAAAGGAAGACACTAGTGAAAACAGGAAGAGAGGACAGAGAAGATGCAGTGAAGTAAGAAAGAAGCAGTGACACCTACAGGTCAGGAGGAAAACAGACATGGACATCCAGATCTGCCAGAGCTGAGGAGTGCTGGTAGCGAGGCAGATACTCTGGAGACTGAGGTGCCCCTTGAACTACGGAGGGAGCTATGGCAGGCAAGAGACGAGATCACGAGGCTGCAGAAGAGACTGGATTGGGGATGCCCACCACCCCTCTTACCCACCCACTCCTTCAAAGGCCCACAGCTCTTGAGGGATGGAGGATGGTGGGAGGGGGCAGCGGGGCACCTAGAGCTAAGATGGAGCATCACCAGCCACACACTATCCACATGCAGAATCATTTCGCTCCCCTAGCCAGGGGACAGAAACCAGGTAAGGAAGAAGGAAGAATCGAGCAGGACAAACCTGATACAAGAAAGCAGGAAGGAGGTACAAGGAAGGAGAGGAAGAATACACAGAGCAACAGGAGGATTCTGGTCATGGGAGACTCTGTGTTGTGAGAAGTGGTGGCACAGTCGATCAGTGCAAAAGGAGCTGAAACTATGGTGAAATGCATGCCAGGAGCATCTGCAAGGAGAGCTAAGGACAAAATAGGATGACTGGTGAGAAGAGATCAGGATTTTGCGTGGATCATTGTCTACCTTGGGACAAATTACATAGCAAATAGGACTGTGGAAGAAGCCGAGGCAGGCATGAAGACCCTAGGGACAGCCTAAAGGAGTACACAACACATCTGGCCTTCTCAGAGGTGTTGCTGGTTTGGAGGAAGGGTGGAAGTGAGGACAAGATCAGGAACAAATAGATCAGGGAATTCAACCAGTGGCTCCAGTGTTGGTGTGTAGACAATGGGATGCACTACACTGGAGACTGGGGGACCTTCTGGGACAGGAAGCTCTTCAAGCATGATGGTCTGCATCTCACCGGAGAAGGAGCGAGAGTACTAAGCCAGAAGTAGGAGGTCTTCTTGGAGGGTATAAACTGGGAGGTCTCCAGCACAGAGGAGAAGACTTAAATGAGGATGCAGCAGAAAGATACGAAGGTAAGGGGACTGGCGAATGGAAGGGAACCCCCCAACATTGGACTAAAGGAAACAGGCATGGCCATGAGCAAGGAGTGGCCATAGGTAAAAAAGGAGGGGCCTCATGTAAAGTACAGGAGGAGCAGACACAGAAAATGGGGTCTGGGACTGGGGTTATAGCAGAGGGGGGAGACAGTGATTGGAAGGCTATGTGCACCAATGTCCGCAGCCTGGGTAACAATATCCTGGAACTTGTGGCATTAATGGCCTCCAAGGCCCTGGATATCATGGCAGTCACAGAGACATGGTGCAATAGCTACCATGCCCGGGAGCTAGCCATTCCAGGGTACACACTGCACAGACAGGACAGGGAAGGCAAGAAGTGGGAGGGGTGGCATTGTACATCAGGGAAGGGATAAAAGCAACAGTCCCACAAGACAAGAAGGGAAAAGCAGAGGGGCTGTGGGTAACCCTGGAGGTGGAGAGGGGGACGGTACTTAGAACGGGAGTGATATACAGGCTCCCAGGGCAGGTGGAGGATATAGACCAAGAACTGCTGGAGACTATAAAGAACATGGCAACAAAGGGTGAATTGCTGCCGATGTGTGACTTCAACTTGCCGGATGTGGACTGGAGCATCCTGGTGGCAGCCTCAGCCAGGAGTAAGGGATTTCTGCAAACCTACAAGGGAGAATGAAATGCTGGATCTTGTCCTAAGCAATGGAGCTGGGATAAAGGAAGTCACAGTGGGGGAGAACCTAGGGACTAGTGACCATCAAGCTGTGGGGTTCACCATAAGGATGTCGCAGAAGGCTAGCCACACAAGGACTAGAATCCTGGATTTCAGGAGGATAGATTTCAATAAGGTAAAGAACGAATTCAGGAGGGCTATGCAAGGATACAACGACATAAGGGGAGTGATGGAACAGTGGGATAGAGATAAGGGAAGTCCTGCACCTAGTAGCAAACCATTGTGCCAGGCCCTGCAGCAAGAGCAAAAGAAAGAGGAAACCACTGTGGTTCTCGAGGGGAGTAGCAGAGTTAGTAAGAGGAAAAAAGATGGCATTTCAGAGGTACAAGGCAACACAAAACAAGGAGGACAGGCAAGAATACTTGGAGAAACGAAGGGAAGCGAATAAGGCAGTAAGGGCAGCAAAGTCCGAAACCAAGGAAAAGCTAGCTAAATCAGTGAAGGAAGAAGGAAAGGCATTCTTTAGGTATATTAGTGAGAGGAGGAAGATGGGGGGATTGTGAGACTTAGGGAAAAGGGAGGCAGAGTAGTGGAGAAAGACATTGACAAGGTGACCATCCTCAACAAATACTTCTGCTCCATATTCATGGAAGGAGACAATGGGGATGGTCCCTCATTAATGGAGAAGGGCAAACAGGGAGAAGCAGTGGACATTAGACCTTTTTCAGAGTATAGAGTAAAAAGAGCACTAGAATGGCTTAGGGTGGATAAAGCTATGGGGCCCGATGGGATACACACAAGGATCCTAAATGAGCTCCAGGAGGAACTGGCTAAACTACTAGCTAAACTGTTCAGTGGATCAATGGAAACAGGCATGGTTCCAGGGCAGTGGAGGAGGGCACAAGTTGTACCCCCACACAAAAGTGGTAGCAAGGAGGAGGCAGGAAACTACCACCCAGTCAGTTTGACCTCAATAGTAGGTAAAATGATGGGAACCCTGCTTAAGGAAAGGCTGGTGGACTACCTAGAGACAAGGGGGCTGCTGAACTCAAGGCAACATGGATTCACAGCAAGGAGGTCATGCTAAACCAACTTGATTGATTTCTTCGAGTGGGTGACAAAGGAAATAGACCAGTGCAGAGCAGTTGATGTGGCCTATCTGGACTTCGGGAAGGCCTTCAACATAGTCCCACACAGGAGACTAATCCACAAACTGGCAAATCTGGGGGTGGGGACAACACGTGAGTTAGAAATTGATTGAGTAACAGAACACAAAGAATGGTGGTAAATGGGGTTAACTCACAGGAGGGACGGGTAACAAGTGGCGTACCCCAGGGATCAGTGCCGGGACCAGTGCTCTTCAATGTCTTCTTAAGCAATATTGCAGAGGGCCTAGAAGGGAGGGTTAGCCTGTTCACGGATGATACAAAGCTATGTAACAGGGTACATACAAAGGAAGGTATAGAAAAAATGAGGAGAGAGATCTGAAGAGGCTAGAAAACTGGTCCATTGAATGGCAGTTGGGTTTCAGTGCAAAAAAGTGCAAGATTATGCACCTAGGGAGAGGGTATCCTAGGGTTGAGTGAGAACTAGATGGGGTAACACTGTAGGCCACCACAGAGGAAAGGCATCTAGGGGTAGTCATAGAAGACAACCTCAGAGTGGCTAAATGGTGTTACAAAGCAGTCGGAAAGGCTAACAGAATACTAGGGTGCATAGGGAGGGGTATAACAAGTAGAAGGAGGGAAGTGGTGGTACCATTGTACAACTATCTAGTAAGGCCTAATCTGGAGTACGGTGTTCCGTTCTGGAGGCCCCATCTCCAAAAAGACACAGACAGAATGGAGACGGTACAGAGGAGGGTAACAAATATGGTGTCCAGGATGCAGCATAAGTCATATGAGGAGAGACTCAGAGCTTCAATATGTACTCCCTGGAGGAAAGGAGAGAGAGGGGGGACATGATAGAGATTTTCAAGTATCTAAAGCGGATCAACAGGGTACCAGAGGGGAGCATCTTTCACATGAAAGGAGACAGCAGAATAAGGGAGCACAGCAAGAGACTAAAAAGGGGAAAACTTAAAGGGAACTTGAGGAAATTCTACTTCACTGAAAGGGTGGTGGAGAGATGGAACAGTCTCCTCCAGGACATGGTGGAGGCGGCCATGGTTCAGGGATTCGAGAATGCATGGGATAGGCACATGGGAATGATCAAGCTAGGGTGAAAGGGGGGGAACTTGTAGCATCTAGGGTACCTTAAGCATTAGAAAGAGAGATAGGGCAGACTGAATGGGCCACAAGGCCCTTATCTGCCAACAACACCTATGTATCTATGCATCTATATGCTAGTTGCGATTTACTGTGTGGGATCACTTGATTAGGAAGATTCAGCCAGTGCCAGGCCCCTCCTTTCAGCCATGTCCAAGTGGTGGTCTATTTTGGGGTAGGTGGTTGGAGTCTGTGGTTCATTAGTTTCCCCATTCCAACCCTAGAGTGCCAAGTACTTTGTCCAGGAGGGGTGATTACTATACCAAAATAATTTGGAAATGGACCACAGGACCAGGGGTCAATTTTAACAGTGTTTTACTAGGCCTAGTGCAAACTGACCAGGGCTAGTGCAGCTAACCCTCTACTTGTTCATCTTGACTAGTGCAGGTTTTCCATGGCTGTTAATAAAGTTAAAACAGTCCCTACTTTAGCAGGCTGTAGTCCTCATGCTAGTCTCTCTCAGTGTTCCAGATGGCCTGGTGTGATTAACAGCTCGTTAGAAGCTGCAGTCATCGCCGGCCCGGTGGCACTGAGGGTTGAGGTGCTGGACGCCACATCTCATGCCACGCCAGCGACTCAGGGTCAGGAGCAACCACGAGTGCTGGGGATTGGCTGGGAGGGAGCAGGATTGAGCATACCAGGGACTGTTCTCCTCCAGGGATGGTGGGAAGGGATGACCACAGATGTGCTGGCTCCTGCTGGTGGCTGGGGGTTGGTGCATGTTGCAGTCCGCTGTGGGGTCGATGCAGGCTGATGCCAGACATGCCAGGTGTGGACGCAAATACAGAATATCCTTGACATCACTGCACGCCCGCGATGTGGGGGGAGGAACCAAGCACAAGAGAAAATCCTCCTCATGCATGTGAAGGTGGTCCACTGGCATCGCAGCAGACGCACTCAAGTCAGCTCCCCTGGTGCTCGCCTGGCCTTCCGTGGTGAGCGGGGTAAGTCCCCACTGTGATGTGGCTGGGTAGGGTAGGGCATAGGGCTTGAGCTCTGGCTGCGGCTGGGGTGGGGCCAAAGCAACAGTCGGATGGGGGGGATCATAGTTACAAGCTCCCCAGCTGAGGAGAAATAAACAATATAAGAAAGAAAAAAAAAGAAGCTGCAGTTATCTCATAGTTCAAGAGGGGGGTTACCCAAAAGACTCAATATGAGTCCTCACTCCACTTTTAGGACTTTCAGCTAGTGTGCAGGGTGTGATCAAGGGTAAAGAGCTGTTAAGTCACTAGCTTACAGTTTTCTGAATGTGTCTCTGTCTGAAGATTTGTTCCACATTATTAGGACCAGTGACCCTAATTTCCCTTAATTTTGAGTGTCTGTATCCAACATTTCAGTGACAGAATGCTAAGAGGTATACCGTGTCTGCCCTGCAGGTAGTGGGTTTTATCCCAGCCTCACCATAGCTGCTCCTTGTTCCCACTAAATCTCTCAACTCTTTACCTTCCCTGAACACCACTGCAGACCAGATTCTGAAATGACCACCCATAGAGCCATTACTGCCATTACTGTCAAGTGCACGGGGCTCCCAGTTCTTCTAAATGGATCATGCCAGCCAACGCCTTCCATATATTCCCACCCTTATCCTTCCCAGCATGTCCTTTCATCCTAAAAACAAAGCTTTGAAGCATATATGGCACAAATATAAACCTTAATAAAATACGTAATTTGAAAGGTTATAAAAGGCATACCTGGGGTGCATAGACCATCCTGTATAGAAACAGAGGTAGTATAGATCACGCCTGTGTACTGTTTCCCCTGGGCTGATGAAAGGACACTGTTTAATAAAAACTCTGTTATTGTTGGAGCACAGCATGTTAAAATCAATGCTTTTAAAAATTAAAGTGTCATTACATTTTCTATTTCCCAAGCCCCTTAGGTTTGTGTAGCCCCCTTCCCCAAAGAAATCCAAGAAGTGCTCTTGGCTCACTTGACACTGTACGAAAACATCCAGAAATGCAAGCCTCCAGCTGATCAGAGGGTGGGGGCTAAGAGTGTCTTTCTCTGCCTGATTCTGTTCATTATGCAGCCAGTCCAAGGGGCTGCTCACAGAACAGGAAGGAACATGGTTAAATAGCCCCAATGGCAGATTTTCGCTCACATAAGAGCAGCGAGGCAGAGAAGAGGCTGGGGGACTGAACCCCCTGGCACCTGAAAGCAGCAGAAAGAAGCAGCGGGAGTGGAGCTTGAATCCTCCGAGAGCTTCAGGACAGAAGTGAATCACAGGAGAGCCGTGCCTCCTGTCCCCACAGGCAGGCAGTCAGTCTAAGGGGCTGCTCGCAGACCAGGAAGCAGGAAGGAGTGTTTATAAAGAATAGGCCATGAAATGCCCCCTCCCTGCACTAAGGACGTCAGAGTCAGCACAATGAGGCAGCTGGAGCTGGATACTCTGCTCCTCAGCAGGAAGGTAGAGGAGCAGTAAAGGGGCAAGTTAGGCAACAGGATCCAGTAGGGTGTAGCAAGGCACCAGGAAGTCTCCCTGACAACCGAGGTAAGATTCCTGCCAAGATCTAGTCATAAGCTCACACACTGCAAGGAAGAGAGAGAGAGAGAGAGAGAGAGAGAGGAAAAGTACGTTTTGGGCGAATAGGTGTAACACTCTGTCTAGGGAAAGGGTAAAGTAAGGTTTAGTGTAAGCAAAAAAAGGTGGGAATAGGTGTAACACACTATCTAGGATAAGGTTAAAAAAGGTTAAAGTAAGCAGAAAGGTGGGAATAGGTGAAATACCTCATCTAGGGCAGTGGTAAAAAAAAGGGGACTAGAGTAAGCAAAACAAAAAAAGGCAAGGTAAACAACAGCTATGCTGGGAGTGGTGCAGTGACTGTGGGGCGGCAGTCTTCAGGGAGACTTTCCGGAGACTGCAGTGCTGCCACATCTGTGTGCAACTCTCTTGCTGAGGGTGAAGGTTACTCGTCTCTAGGCTAAGCTGGCTAGGGTTTAGGAGGCCTCCTCCCCACCCAAGGACCAAGTCTACAGCCACTGCCTCAAAGGTTTCCAGAGAGAGGAGGGACAGCTCGACTGCAGTGGGCTCGGGAAGGGTGAGAGTGGTGGTTCAGAAGCACATCCCCCAGATGGTTCCACTACACAACTCATATGTCACTCTGGCAGGGCAGGACTGTTCCATGGAGGTACCCACAGTAGTGACCAAGGAGCATGTGAAGGTCCTTCATATGGGTGGTCCCAAGGTGGGTGGCAGAAGACCCCAGAAGGAAGAAGCAACCTGGTGGGGACCCAGTTGTTAGGGGATAGATTTGGGAACAGGAGGGTGGGGGAGAGGAGGTTAGGTGCCTACCCGGCACCTCGGCTTGGAGGAATGAGACGTGAATCCTGGAGATCGCTAGGGCAGCAGGACAGAAGGGAGAGCTGGATGTCATTGTCCACCTATGGGCCAATAACCTGCCTAGGGATGAGTTTAGGAGAGTACAGGAGGAGTTCAGGGAATTGAGGCAGGGTCTTAGGCAGGTAGCACACACACTGTCATTTTTTGAGGTGTTGCCTGTCTATGACTGAGGGGAGGATAGGGTACTCCACATCTGCAAAGAGGAGGGTTTCAGCTACATTGGGAACTGGGGTCCCACCTGGAGGGATAAAGGCCTATATGGGGAAGATGTCCTGCATCCATCCGGGAGGGGACCCACAGTCCTCAGTGGATGGTTTAAATGCTACATAGGCAAGCATTTAAACTAGCTATCTGAGAGGGGAGGCAGAAGGAAGCAGGGAGGCATGAACTGTTCACCCCCGCTAGCTGAAGTAGTCAATAGGGAAAACCTTAAGAGAGGGGAATCCCCAAGGCTTTCTAATAGCAGGAAAAGCAGGATGGGAGAAATAAGGAGGGGTGGGAATGAACACAAAAGGGATAAGGAGAGTAGGGAAAAGGGAAAAAAGGGGACCAACAAGAAGAGTGATAGAAGAATTTGAAAGGCCATGTGCACAAATACTCAAAATCCTGGAAATAAATTTCGGGACCTTGTGGCCATTATGGTAAAGGCTAACCTGGACATTGTCACCATCACCAAGTCATGGTGCAATGAGAACCATGACTGGGATATAGCCATGCCAGGCTATATTCTGTTCAGAAAGGACAGGGAGGGTAAGAAAGGGGGAGGAGTAGCTCTTTATGTAAGGAATAGCATTGAAGCTAGAGACACAGGACTACAGGGAGGGGCAGAGACGCTGTGGGTTACCCTAGAGACAGGGAATGGAACTGCTATTCACACTGGTATAATCTACAGACCTCTAGCATTGGGGGGGGGGAGATGGATAAGGTACTGATGGAAGTCATCCAAAGAATGGTGACCAGGAAGGAAGTGCTGCTGGTGGGGGACTTCAATCTGCTAGATGTGGATAGAAGCATCCTAGCTGCAGCTTCAGCTAGGAGCAGGGACATTCTGGACTCCTTGCAGGGGGCATTCCTTAGTCAATTAATAAGGGAGCCCACTCGAGAGGGGTCAGTGTTGGAGCTGGTACTCACCAATGGAGACAGCATTGCAGATGTCGAGGTGGGTGACAACCTGGGGTCAAGTGATCACTGCATGGTGTGGTTTAATATGACTACTGAAATAGAATCAAACCACACTAAGGCAAGGGTCTTGGACTTCAGGAGGGCCAATTTTACAAAGATGGGGGAATGCCACAGGGATGCCCTGGCAGGGGCGGAGGACAGGGGTAGAGTGGAGAAACAGTGGGTAAAACTAAAAGAGGCCATAGGGAAGGCAACAAACCTCTGAGTCAGGCAAGTAAGCAAAAGCAAGAAGAGGAAGAGACCGCTATGGTTCTCAAAAGAGGTGGCTGGGAAGGTAAGGGCAAAAACATTAGCATTCAGGAAGTATAAGGAGACACAGAGGGAGAAGGATAGGGAGGTGTATCATGAGATGCAGAGGGAGGCAGGGAAAGCAGTAAGGAGTGCAAAGGTGCAAACGGAGGAGAAAACAGCACAGGCAGTAAAGAAAGGGGATAAGACATTTTTCAGACATGTAAGCAAAAGAAAAAATGGGAGGGATTGAAAGGCTAAGGAGGGAAGAGGAGGAGTGTGTGGAGGGAGACCAGGAAAAAGTAGGCATCCTGAACAAATATTTTTGTTCAGTGTTCACGGAGGAAGTGGAAGGTGAGAGACCACAGTTAAGTGACAGAAGTGTCAAAGGAAGGGAGGTGAACACTAGTCCATTTACAGAGGAGAGAGTCCTGAAGGAACTCACTAATCTGAAGGTGGACAAGGCAATTGTGCCAAATGGGATACATCCAAGGATATTGAAGGAGCTCAGAGAGGTGTTGGCTGCACCTCTGACAGTCCTGCTCAACCACTCACTGGAAACAGGAGTGGTTCTGGAGGACTGGAGGAGAACAAATGTAGTTTCACTTCACAAAAGTGGTAGCAAGGAGGAAGCTGAAAAATACAGACCAGTCAGCTTGACCTCAGTGGTGGGGAAAATAATGGAATCACTGCTGAAGGAAAGGACTGTGGAACATCTTGAAACCAGCAACTTGCAGGATCTGAGGCAGCACGGATTCGCCAGTGGTAGGTCATGTCAAACAAATCTGATAGATTTCTTTGACTGGGTAACCAGGGAAGTAGATCAAGGTGGAACAGTGGATGTGGCCTACCTAGATTCCAGTAAGGCCTTCAACACTGTTCCACATAGGAGACTAGTAAACAAGGTGGGCAGCCTGGGAGTTGGGCCAAAAGTGGTAAACTGGGAAAGAAATTGGTTGGGCGATAGGTGTCAGAGGGTGGTGGTAAATAGGGTTCACTCCGAGGAAGGGAAGGTGATCACTGGGGTGCCACAGGGTTCAGTACTGGGACTGGTCCTCTTTAATGTATTTATTTGTGACATTGCAGAGGGACTAGAAGGGAATGCATGCATTTTTGCAGATGACACTAAAATCTACAATAGGGTAGACACGGGGGGGGGAATAAAAATCTATGAAAGCTTGAGAACTAGTCAAGAGAATGGCAATTAAGTTTCAATGCAAAGAAGTACAAAATCATGCACTTTGGGGCAAAGAAATCCAGGGGCATACTACAAGATAGGGCGAGTGGTACTGATGATCATCTAACAGGAAAGAGACCTGAGGTAATCATATCTGATGGTCATAAGGCGGCCAAACAGTGACAATGCTGTAGAAAGAGCCAGTGGGATGCTAGGGTGCATAGGGAGGAGTATCACCAGCAGAAAGAGGGAGGTGGTGGTACCATGTATAAATCATTGGTAAGACCCCACCTAGAGTACTGTCTCCAGTTCTGGAGACAACATCTCTGGAAGGACAAAGAGTAGAGGCAGTCCAGAAGAGGGCAACTAAAATTGTATAGGGTCTGCATTAGAGACCATATGAGACATCAATATGTACACCCTGAAGGAAAGAAAGAAAATGGGGGAATATGATAGCCTTTCAAATACCTCACGGGTATGAAAAAATTACTCACCTTAGTAATGTTGTTTCTTCTAATGGAGTCTTGCTGTATTCTGACAGTAGCAGTGAGTCCCAACCTTCGAACTGCCCCGGAGATGAAAGAGTTAACTTTCCATGCCAGGCATGGAACGCTGAGCTTGAGCTCGGTTGAGACTCTGTCTGTTGCTGTTTAAACTCAAACTGTCAGATCTTTACGAGCAAACTCACTAAGGCCCTGTGTGGAAGCTGTAAACCTACACTAGTCAACTGGCTACTAACATAAAAAACACATTTTTTGGTCCCAAAACAAAGACTCAAGTCAGGAGACCCAAAAAATGAAAAAACACAACACAAGATCACCCAAGAAAAGGGGGTGAAACAACAAGGTGGGCATCTACTGAGTGCCAACACTGCCACTGCCCACCCACATCCCAAAACAGAGGTTCTGAGAGGGGCAGGCGGGGGGGAGGTCAGAATACAGCAAGACTCCATTAGAAGAAACAACATTACTAAGATGAGTAATTTTTTCTTCAAACAACATGAAGTCTTGCTGTATTCTGACAGTAGCAGACTACCAAGCAGTACCTCCATGGAGGAGGGACAAAACCTATTTAGGAAATAGGCTCTGAAGCAGAGCTGTGCCAAACCGAGCATCACTCCTAGCATGAACATCAAAGGAGTAATGCTTGGTAAAAGTGTGAACTGTTTTCCAGGTAGCTGCTTGACATATCTCTAAGATAGGAATATCCCTGGCAGCAGCCAGGGATGCAGCTGTACCTCTGGTAGAGTGAGCCCTCAGGCCTGAGGGTGAAACCTTACCCAGTTTTCCATAACAAAATTGGATACAAGAGACAATCCACCTGGCAATGGATCTTTTAGTGGCAGGTTTCCCTTTACCAACCTCCCCATAAGTGAAGAACAGTTGGAGGGAGTCAAACCTGTGACCCTTGGTACGCTCTATGTAGTAGCTAAGGGCTCTTTTCACATCTAAACTGTGGAGCCTCTTCTCACCAGAGGAGGAATGGTCAGTGAAGTACACAGGAAGAGACATAGATTGATTAAAGTGGAAATCTGAAACCACCTTAGGCAAAAATTTCCTGTTAGTCCTGAGGACCACCTTATCTCTATGAAAGGAGTTAAAATCAGGCTCCACTGACAAAGCTTGTAACTCACTTATGCGTTGGCAGAGGTGATGGCTACCAGAAACACAGTTTTCCAAGTCAAGTACTTAAGCTCTGTTGAAGACAAAGGCTCAAAAGGGGGTTGCATAAGCTGAGCAATGCAAACATTAAGGTCCCAAGCAGGCGCAGGGTCCCTGAAAGGAGGGTTGGTGTGAAACAATCCCTTGAAAAACTTGGAGAATACAGGGTGAGCTGAAAGAGAAGAGGGGCTTACCTGCTGAGATAAAAGCAGAGACAGCTGCCAGATGCACCTTCAGTGTAGCTGGTCTAAGCCCTAAGCCATTTAAATGGACCAAATAATGAAGGACTGTGGGCAAATCAGCAGACTCTGGGGAAGTTTGCTTTCCAGAGCACCATATGGAAAATCTTTTCCACTTGGAATTATAAGTAGCCCTAGTGGAAGGTTTCCTAGAAGCCTTCAGAATGTCCATTACGCCTTGGGAGAGGTATAAATCAGCAAACTCTAACTCGTCAAGAGCCAGGCCTTGAGATTGAGAGATTGAGATTCGGGTACCAAACCCTCCCCTGAGCACAGGTTAACAGGTTGTGATTCCTGGGAAGACACAGAGGAAGATGGACTGCTAAGGACAGAAGGAGTGGATACCAAGGCTGTCTGGCCCAGTCTGGAGCAATCAGAATCATCTTGCAGGGTTGAGATCTGATTTTGACTAGCACTTTGAACAAGAGAGGAAGGGAGGGAAGACATACAGGAACTTCTTCCCAACTGAGAACTAAGGCATCCAGAGGACTGTGCCCAAGACTGGGGGTCTGCAACAAAAAGAGGAAGTTGGTGATTGTCTGGGGCTGCAAAAAGATCTATCTGTGGGGTGCCCCATCTGGAGAATATCACCTCCAAGACCAAGGGATCCAGGGACCATTCGTGATGGCCCTGAGATATCCTGCTGAGAGCATCTGCCAGGACATTGTCCTTGCCTGGGAGGTGAACTGCTGTGAGGGAGGTGTTCAGAGAATAAGCCAGGGACCACAACTTCATTGCTTCTGTGCACCAGGCCGTAGACTGAGTGCCTCCTTACTTGTTGATGTACCACATTGTGGTGGTATTGTCTGTTCTGATCTGAATAACTTTTTTCTGAACAGACTTGGAAAAAACTTGAAGTGCTAGAAATACTGCTCTGAGCTCCAACAGGTTGATGTGGAGCAGAGACTCCTGAGTGGACCACAACCCCTGGGTGGTCAGGTCGCTTAAGTGAGCCCCACACCCCAAAAGGGAGGCATCTGTAGTAAGGATTAAGGAGTGGGACTGATTGACAAAGGGGACTCCTTGCCTCAGATTGCTCTGATCCTGCCACCACTGTAGGGTCTGGATCAGGGTTCGAGTTACTGGGATCAATTTGGTCAGAGGGGCCTTCTTTTGAGACCAGAAGGCTCTCAAATGGAACTGAATGTCTCTCATCTGAAATCTTGCTCCCTGCACCACTGCTGTGGAAGCAGCCATGTGCCCCAGGAGCTGTAGAAAATGTCTTGCTGGTCGGGATACCTGCAGGGTGAATGAGGAGGCCAGAGAGATAAGGGTCCTTGCCCTGTCCAGGGGAAGGAAAGCTCTGGCCTTTCCTGTGTCTAGCTCTGCACCTATGAAGGTGAGGAGGTGGACAGGCTCTAGAACTGACTTTGAAAGGTTCAGGAGGAAACCTAACGAGGTGAGCAGTTGCTGAGTCACCTGTAAGTGTGACTTGACTTGGTCTGGAGACTGGCCTACTATAAGCCAGTCGTCCAGGTAAGGGAAGATGGCAATCCTTTGCCTTCTTAGAGAAGCAACTACTACTGCCAGGCATTTTGTGAACACCTTGGAGCAGAAGTTAGTCCGAAGGGCATTGCTCTGAATTGGTAATGGCCTGAGGGCAGCTTGAACCTGAGGTACTTTCTGATGGGAGCTTCTGATGAGAATATGGAAGTAGGCATCCTTGAGGTCCAGGGATACTAGCCAGTCCCTGGCCTTAGAGAGGGTAGAATTATTCCCAGAGTCACCATTTTGAATTTTGGTTTTAACAGGTGCTTGTTTAAGTATCTGAGATCCAGGATGGGCCGCCATTCTCCTGTCTTTTTTGAGGTAAGGAAGTACCTGGAGTACAACCCTTTGCCCTGGTGTAGGGGTGGAACCCTTTCCACAGCTCTGAGAGCTAGGAGGGAAGAGACCTCTGCCTCTAGGGCAAGTGCCTCCGAGGGGTTTGCAGGTGGAAAGGATCTGGCTCTCAGCTTTGGAAATCTTTTGAAGCTGAGAACCAGTCCCTGGCTTACTATTTCCAGGACCCACCTGTCTGATGTTATAGACTACCAGTCTTGGACAAAGTAAGCCAGCCTGCCCACTACAGGTGGTGGAGAATCGGCACTGGCAAACCCATCAGGGTGCCTGCTTGGCAGGGGGTTTTGGCTGAGGGGTGGAAGCAGGTCTGCTGGTACCCCTTCTGCCTGTCCCTCTAAAGAACCCCCTCTGAGCATACGAAGAAAAGAAGGCCTGGGCTTGGTAGAAAGGCCTATGAAAAGGCCTGCCCCTGGGAAGCTGCCTTTGAGGAGTGGCCTGCCTTTCCTTGGCCTGTGCACTCCTGTAGGTGGTCCTATACTCATCCATTTTCTTCATGTAATTCTCTGTTTGCTCCCCAAACAAAGAATTACCAACAACAGGGAAATCCATGGCCTTAGTCTGGGTATCCTGTGACAGGCTAGTACATCTGAGCCAAGCCATTCTACGAAGTGCCACAGATGTAGCCATGACTCTTGATGACACATCATTTGAGTCCACTGCAGCATGGAATTGCACCTTGGATGCCTCAATACCATCAGCAGCCACCTGCTCCAGCTCCTTGGCAAGCTGGCCAGGGACCTGTTTTGCTAAAGCCATGACAGTGTCCCATCTGGATTTCTGATATCTAGCAACATAAGCCATATAATTCGCCTGTCTGAGTCCCAAGGATGCTGCCATGTACTGTTTCTTTGCCATGGCATCAGTCCTCTTGGAGTCCTTGTCTGGGGGGTGTGAAGCCAAGGGAATATTTGCCTTGTCACAGGCTACAGCCTGCACTACCCCAACATGGCTGCATTGTTGTGTAAGGAACTCTGTATTAGAGCCTGACAATGCATACCTTTTGTCCATTCTCTTATCCACAGGAGGTATAGTGTTAGGAGTTTTTAAAATTTTAAATGTCTGTTTTCCAAAAGATTTATGTAAGGGAATAGACAGCCTCCTAGACTCTGGGATATCCATCATTTCCACAAAGTCAGGCTCCTCTTGGTCATCTACAGCTTCCTCCATAGGAAGCTGGAGGGTTTCAGCCACTTTTTTATAAAACATATAATGAGAAGGGGACTCAGAAAGCCTAGGAGAGACACTCCTGAAGGTCTGTCTGGGGAGATGTCCAGGTCAATGGGCACATCCAGACTTTCAAATCCACATTCACTCTCCTCATACTCCTCTTCCCCCTCCTCCGGTTCATAATACTCCTCTAAATCATACTCTTGAACCGGTGGAACCAGCCGAATCGAGCGCCTCCCTGATGGTGCCGGTTCGGTCGGAACCGGGGAAAGCGACTGGACAATTTTGATCGCTTTGGCTATTTCTTCAGCGGTTGGAGAGGAAAGTTTTGGCTCCATATCAGCTGATTTTCTAGTCCTTTTTGCTGGAACTGACTCCTCAGAGTCGGATCTCCTTTTGGCCGAAGAAGTCTCGCCCTGGTCAGAGGGCACTCCTTCTGGTTCGGTTGGAACCGAACCAGGCTGGCCATCCGGTTCAGTGGACTTTTTGGCCTCCCTTTCCCCGAGCCTACCAACTCTCTTTTCTAGGGTAGCTGCAGGGAAATTTTTACAAATCTGGCAGTCTGCATTGAGGTGGTCAAACCCCAGACAATAAACACAGGTGGTGTGGGGATCAGCCTTGTCAAAGACTTCCCCACACACACTACAGTGTTGAAACCCAGTGGACCCATTTTTTCTTTTGGGTTTCTCAGACACTGTGCCAGTCCTAACCAAACTTACCCTTTTAATGACAATCCACCAGGCAAGACCCTCCTATCGGTTCCTGACCATGTCACGGGTCGTGGAAAAAAATGTAATAAAATCCGTTTTTTTTAGAACCAATAAGAATCAGTAACCACACTCTAAAAGTACAATTCAAGATTTTTAAACAACTTGATCAGTTCAAACCGAACCGATAAACTGTTTACAAGTTCCACACAGAATAGAATTAATATATATCATATCTAGTACTCACGAATACCACAGACAGAGACTGAACCGACAGGTTGCTGTTTAAATTCGGTCAAAAACCGAGAAAAACAGTACTTTAACCGACAAATTGAACCGAGCAGAAGGAGAAATCTCCGGAGCCACTGTTCAGTGAGGCGGAGTAAAGAATCTGACGGTTTGAGTTTAAACAGCAACAGACAGAGTCTCAACCAAGCTCGAGCTCAGCATTCCATGCCTGGCATAGAAAGTTAACTCTTTCATCTCCGGGGCAGTTCGAAGGTTGGGACTCACTGCTACTGTTAGAATACAGCAAGACTTCATGTTGTTTGAAAAATAGGGTACAAGAGGGGAGAATTTTTCAGAAAAAAAGATGCTCAAGAACAAGGGGACATGCTATGAAGCTGAAGGGGGCAGACTCAGGGGAAACCTAAGGAAGTACTTCTTCACAGAGAGAGGATGGTGGACGCCTGGAAAAGCCTTCCAGCAGAGGTGGTGGGCATAAGGGAACTTTAGTCATTAGGGGAGGGAGGGCTAAGCTCGAGATCAAGTAGGGTCTATGGTCTTACAGTAGGTAGGGAAAATGGAAAGATTAGGTGGGCCAAGAGGTTCTTATTCTATGTTTTTGTGGGTGGTGGTGACGGTGTGGTGGGGTGCATGATGATATCATCTATTTTGTGTGCAGAGCTGGGACTGCTTGAGTGAGCATTTGCTGTTGTGGTATCGTCTGGTTCAGTGTGTATGTGGGAGGGGTAGAAAAAGAAAGAGAGGAGGCCATGGTGGAAATAATGGGGAACACACTAAGTGTGATGGCATTCAGTCTTTTCTTCTGCTAGGGCAGGAAGCAATGTAGGAGCAGGATAAATGTGCAATAATCTGAGTATTTCTTGGTTTGCATTTTTTCCTAAATAAGTGATCAAAATTTACCATTACGTAGAGAATAAGTATGGGTGGTGTGTGTCAACAAGTTTACACACACCGAGGATAGATGCTACACATAACCCCGGGAAGCTGACTCAAGGGGTTTGTGTAGTATCTAACCCACTGTGTAAACTTAGAGTTTATACACACACCACCCCATACTTTATTTTATACAATTGCTGGGTTTTCATTTTTCGCCACAGCAATTATATAAAATAAAAAAAGAGGTCCCTGTGCGGTCGCATCCTGTAAGGTTTCAGTATGCGGTCCGCAGTCTGTTTCAATTTTTTATTGAAATGTGTTTAGAAATAGTATTGTGTCTGAGGAAGGTTATATTTTTTCAAGTTAACATTTCAGGGTTTTTTTGTGACTTACCACCGCGCTGTAGTGGCGGTTCTGTCTCCGAAGAGAAAGAGGCAGCCAGTGGTCAGGACGTTAACTTGTGGCAGGCGCATGCTCAGAATGAGAAAAACAGTCCATGTGTTTGCTGTAATGAACACTTCTTTATTACAGCAAATAACGCCACATGTTTCTATAGGAAAAATGAAGACCTGGTTATTGTAATTTTGTTGTGGGCTAGTGCAATTTTGAATCAACTTGTTCTGCTGGCTAGTGCAAAAAAAGATTAAGGTTAACCGCTGCACAGGACTCATAGTATCTAGGAGTTGTATTGTTAGCAAAGTGTGTCAGACGCTCATATTTGACTAGCTGTGCCAGATTAGAGATGAACTTCTTCACTGTGGGCCCCTCTGTCATCCACCAGCAATGCAACAATAAGCATTTTGCTTCAAATGAGACCCCATGAAACCTTTTCAGATCTTTGTGACATACATGAGGAGTGGCTGTAAAGGACCCCAGAATTAAAAATGTCAGATCGTGGGGTATAGGCCTAGTAAGTACTTGACGGAGGAAGTCCGCCACCTCTGACCAGAAGTTCTTCAAGCTGGGACAGTGGCTTAAAACGTGGAGGAGGGGGGCACTGCTGAGCAGCCTAGCAGGAAGCAGCATTTAGATCGAGCTCCTCGGAGATAATTATTATAAAATTTATAAACTAGGTTTTTTGTATCTGAATTTTTTTGTGGAAACTATCGGAGAGCTGTTAAATATAGATTTACTCGAACAAGCGCCAAGATGGGCAAAAATAAAGGAGAAACAGCTGCAGCAGGCGATTTCATTTCTCCAAGGAAGCAGAATTGCGAGGAGAGGCCTATGCAGCATGGTGCAGCATCGGACCCAGGTCTTGAACCAGCCGAGGAGGCCTCACTAGCTAGCATCCTATTCACTTTACACCAGTTAGTCAAAACCATCCAGGACCTCAACAAAAAGTTTGATACCCTCACACTTCAAGTATCAGCATTAGAAACAAGAATGGATCAGTGTGAGGCAACCATGCAAAGATCAGAGGTGTCTGTCCTTAAATCCGTTGATGCTACCATGAAGCTTATTAAAGAAAATTCACTTCTTCGATAACCCCTTGAGATGGTTGAAAACCAGGCGAGGGAAAGGAACCTGAGGGTCATTGGTCTGTCAGAGGGTGCTGAAGGCGAGGCTCCTCTGGCCTTTGCAAGAAATATGCTACCGGCTATACTAGGTGTGGATGAGCCCGATTTATTTTTATTTATTTATATATATATATATATATATATATATATATATATATATATATATATATATGGGGAAGCCAAGATATTGCCAAATATAAATCACAATGATATGTTCTAAATGGCAACTTTAATGCAAACCTACATATAACATGAAATGTTGTTGTCAACAATGAGACATCAGACTTGGCCAAATTCACATATAAAAATGCATTATAGTTCAAAATTGACAACAACACACTTTGACTTATTACACATCTGGCCTCCCTAGGTAATAAGTCACGCAACTTAAACAAAGCCCCCAACCTTTGATTAATATTTCTGCAAATGGTTTTAATATGTAATGAATAAGATAAACAGGGGTCCAAGATGTGTCCCAAATACCTAAATTGAAAAACCTACTCCAAAACAACACCCTTGCAGCTTACAATCTCTAAAGGATTACATCTATTCAACCTGTACTTTGATCCAAAAAGGATACTCTTTGTCTTCTTTGTATTTAAAAGAAGACTATGAGAGTGTAACCACATATCCAAGGCTTGAAAACTACAAGTCAAATTTAATTTTATTTCATCCTCTAAAATGGTGAACTAGTATAAAGAATAATATCGTCCGCGTACATCAAAACCTCAGTCGATACCAAATAATTTGGAAGATTATCTATAAATACAGAAAAAAGTAGGGGCCCTAGAATGGAACCCTGGGGTACCCCTGCCTTCATCATTTTACTCCCAGACTGAACTCCCTGATAACTAACTTGTAATGGACACTCATTTAAATGACTACTTAACCATTTCAATGGGGAGTGCCCGACTCTGAGGTCCTCCAACCCCCAGAGCAGCAAGCAAGGGTCTACCAAGTCAAAGGCCCTAGACAGATCCACAAACATATCTCCAACAACCTTGCCACCATCCAATGCTCTACCAACATAATCCGTGAATCTGAACAAGGCCGTACCTGTACCATGATGTTTATGGAAGCCATACTGCTCTGGGGATCGGAGGCCCTCAGAGTCCAGGAACTCCACCATTTGATGATTCACAATTTTTTCAAGCAATTTTCCCAAGATAGGCAAGAGAGAGATAGGACAGTAACCATCCAACTCACTGATTCACCCTTGTACACAGGTTTTATTATTGTATTTTTCCAAGAAAATGGAAATTCACCCGTAATCAAGGATTACGGGTGAATCCCCCACTACTTATTGAAAAAGCCTACCTTATTACTCTGACCATGCGGCAGCTGATCATATGGCTGCACAAACCTTCCTGATCATTTGCACTGGTATTGGGGATAGGGATCGGGCCTTGCTGGTAGCCAGATGCCACAGATCCCTAAAGTATGGAAACGACGCCCTGCAGCTGTTCCCGGACCTTTCTTACATTACTCGCCAGAGGCGTAAAGCTTTTGATGGGCTTCATGGGTGGCTTCGACTACAGAAAATACCCCAATTGTTGCTACCAGCCAAGCTTCGTATTGTCTGGAAGGATCAGCAGTACCTGTTTAACGAGGTGAAGGAGGCAGAGAAGCTGATCTGTCGTGTGGAGTCGGAGATGTCTGAAGTCGATGGGGGTTCATCTTCAGATGAAGACTAACATGGCTGGCAGGTCTGGTAATGCTGGCTCAGGGCCTGTAGGGACTGTTGAAGCATCTCTTCTTTAGTTTTTTGTGGGACTTGAACAATTTATTAAGTTAATTAAATTGTAGACAAGGATTCTCGATCCCTACAGTTACATCCTTCTGGACATTCGGGACTTTATGCAGCCATATTGCTAGTATATACTGCCTGAGTAATTTGAAACCATGCCACTACCACTTAATTAAAATGACAGTTAAAATATACTGTTTTCCAGTAGGAAAGTTTAGCGTTTTTTATTTGATGCCCTATCAGTCGTTTCAAGGTATGCTTAGTACTGGTTTTAATAGATTAAGGATACATAAATAGTTCTCTTTTGAACAAAACCGGAACTGAACCATTTTCTGGGTTCTTTCTCCTGGGAGTTTGGGTACCTAATATTTCTTTTTAAATTACTTGTTTAACTTTGGAGGAATCAAATGGACTTTTTTTAGTCATCATGATAAAAGGGTAATTGGTGTAAGATTCATCCTTGACATGTTTCCCGTTTGGCCTTCCTGGCTGCATGCATTTGTATAACTTAATTAACTGCTGTATATTATGTTACTTCCCCCTATGATGTATCACTCAAGGGGTTGTCTTATATTAGCACTTTGTAAGAGAGGAACTGTGTACCAAACTGACTTAAGCTATCCTCATATGTACAATTGTGCTGTAAGTTTTACTTGCAAACTCAATAAAAATAAATAAAAACAAAAAAATGTGGAGGCAGTCTCCCCTGCTTTACCGCGTCTCCACCAGTTTGTATTGGAAGCTAGATTTGCTATGTGTAGGACTGCTGGGATGTGGTACCACAAGTGTAAAACTTTGCTCTGCATATTTTATAATCTGGTGTATTTAACAGCAGTGGGGGCCATCTTCCAACAGTCTGCCCAGTCTAAGGTGTTAGTTTGCTTATTCAGCATAAGAAACCATTTGTGACAAGTGTTTACTGTTCGGTCTTGTATACTGTCCCACAAGTAGTGGTAAATGTTGCCTGCCCTCCCTGTAGGGTGGAAGATCCACCAAATTAATGGGTGCATTGAGATGCTCATGGAGCATTCCTTTACCTATCTGAGGGTGGGGGCAAGTGAGCTACGGAGCTGCAGGTAACATCAGAAGTCAGTTTTATCTTGCTTGTACTGGGTTTGGAGGGCTTGGAATGAGTCCATTTTGGGTGACCCTGATATAAAAAGATCTTTAACAAGCAGGATGCTTCGGCATGGCCAACTTTCTCATTCAATTGCAGTGCCTCTCACCCTGATGCTCATGCTGATCCAAATTGGTGTCAGAGCTGGATGTGCAGGGAGGACTTCTATCTTGCCTTGCAAGGTCATGCACCTCAGACCCAGAAATCCCAGGAACAGCCATTGGCTGAGGGGAGTGCAGGTAGCAGATTCAGAGGAGGAGGAGAGGGACCTGGGGGTACTAGTCATAGGGGACATGAAGGTATTGGCACAGTGTAGGAGGGCGGCAGCAAGGGCAAATCGGATGCTGGGGTGCAATGCCAGGGGGATCACTTCCAGAAAAGAGGAAGTCATCTTGTCCTTGTATAGATCACTGGTGAGGCCACACTTGGAGTACTGTGTACAGTACTGGTGCCCACACCTCAATAAGGACGTGAGATTGCTAGAGGAGGTGCAGCGTACGTCAACCAAAATGATCATGGAGCTAGGGGAAATGCCTCTTGAGGAAAGATTGAGGGAGCTCAACATGTACTCGCTGGAAGAGAGAGAAGGGAAAGAGCTGGGACACGATACATAGATACATAGACAGTCTAGGCAGATAAGAGCCTATGGCCCACTCAGTCTGCCCATTTGAGCTTGTAAGTTCACTTTATGTTTTCCTAGAAGTCTGTTGCCCCTTACTCCTAACCACTAGAATTCCATTATGTCTATCCCATGCATTCTTAAATCCCCTGATTGCTTCAGCCCCTGCCACTTCCTCTGGCAGGGTGTTCCACTTGTCCACCACCCATTCTGTGAAGAAATTCTTCCTCATGTTTCCTCTAAATTGCCCTCCCTCCAACTTCATCCCATGCCCTCTAGTCCTGGAACATCTTTTTCATTGAAAAATAGTTTGTTCCTGCACCCTGTTCCTCCCTGTAAGGTACTTGTATGTTTCTATCATAATCACTCTCTCCCTTCTCTCCTCCAAGGAGTACATATTCAAGTCCTTCAACCTGTTCTCATAGGACTTGTGATGCAATCCCTGTACCATCTTTATTGCCCTCCTCTGAACCTTCTCAACCCTGTCTCTGTCTTTACATAGGTAAGGTCTTCAGAACTGTACACTGTACTCCAGGTGGGGCCTCACTAGTGTTTTATATAGTGGAATTATGACCTCCCTTTTCCTGCTGGTGGTGCCCCTGCCTATGTATCCCAGCATCCTCTTTGCTTTACCTGCTGCCTTGTCCCACTGTTCCCCTACCTTGAGGTCATCAGAGATGATAACCCCAAAGTCCCTTTCCTGCTTGGTGCATGCTATATCCTCACCCCATAACTGATATGTTGTTCCAGGGTTTTTGTGCCCCATATGCATTATCTTGCACTTCTTTGCATTGAATTTCAACTGCCAAACCCTTGACCATTCTTCAAGCTTCTGCAGGTCCCTCCTCATTCTGTCTACACCCTCATCATCAGCGAACAGAGAAATTCTGCCTTCTAGGCCCTGTGCAATGTCACTGATGAAGACATTGAATAGGACCGGTCCTATCACTGATCCCTGTGGTAAACCCACTGGTCACTCTTCCTTCTGTGGAGTGACAGCCATTTACCACCACCGTCTGTGTCCTGTTGCCCAGCCAATTACCTACCCACCACACTACTGTCCTGCCCACTCCCATATTCCCGTTTGTTTAATAGCCTTCTATGTGGCACAGTGTCAAAGGCCTTGCTGAAGTCCAGATAAGCCACATCCACTGCCCTCCCCTGATCCACCTCCCTTGTCACCCAGTCACAAAAATTCAATGAAGTTGGTCTGACATGATCTCTCCCCAGTGAAGCCATGCTGCCTTGGGTCCTGTAGTCCATTGGCAACCAGATGTTCCACCAGTCTCTCCTTCAGTAGTGCTTCCATGATCTTCCCCACTACTGAGGTCAGACTGACTGGTCTGTAGTAGTAGAAGTAGAATATGCATTGATCAACTTAAATATAAGTCATTACAATCATAAAAACACATTCATTACACTCCAAGGTATTATACAATCATATAAAATATCAGTGCAATATCAGAATTAGCATTAAACATACAATGTAAGTTATATTTAAAAGTCTCCTTTATGCAAAAAGCATTCAATGTGCAATTATTGTCTTTTATGTTGTCAATGGTCTGTCTATATTTTTACTATAGATTGCTTCATTTCCAGGTTGGATCAGATTTTTGGTCAATTTGAGTATATCCCTTGATTCTTAGATCAGCAATTTATCCTCATATGTAGTTTTTTCCATTCAATTATCTTAAGGAAGGAGGCCACAGTGTACAGTATTTTTGTATTTTGTGATCTTAAGAGATGTCACTAGGGTATCTGGTTCAAATTCTAATTCACTTAGGACTTCTCCTAAAATCTGATGTCTATCTTTTTCAATAATGGACATAGTATCATCAGATGTTTAAGGGTATCTAAATCATAGCCACACTCAATATTTCCCCCATATTTTCCCTTTATTATAAATATTTGTTTTCCAGTTACTGGTTATGCATTCAAACCTGGCTCTAGTTAGCAATTTCATATGTTGAGGGTTGTTCACAATTTACAAATAGGATTCTAACTTCTGTGATCTTTTATTTTTTTGCATCCATTCATTGGTCATGTATTGTGTACACAAAGCCAAATCCATTTGCATATAAATATCTTTAGTTCTTTCCTTGATTTTTAGCTTAATTTGTTCTATTGGTAGAATCGGACTCTCTGTAATTATTTCCAGCACATCTAATGGTGTTATTACTTTTTCAACTATTGCCATGCTTGGGAATATAATTTGTTACCTCTGATAATCTATTGCTTCCTCTAAACACAATCTGGACAAGTTTAGTTTGCTCATGTTGTAAACCTTTAACCAGTAATTCATTTGTCTTTGTTTGATTTCACACTCCAGAGGTAGATGTCCCAGTTCTGCCCTCACCATAGCTGAAGGAGTACTATTGGGTAAATCTAAATTTTTTCTGTAAAATTTATTTAGAATTATTTCCAATTTGGATATGTCATTTGATCCCTATATTTCTGCCCCATATAATAATTGAGATCTTATTTTTTCATTTAGAACTCTTAATGTTCCCTTTGTTGACCGTCCTCCATGTCTATATGTAAATATATTCAAAATCAGTATAGATCTGTTCACTTTGTCCCCAGCATCTTTGATATGGTTATTCCATGTTCCATCCTGTATTATGGTTACTCCCAAGTCACAAAAGTTTTTAACTACCTCTAGTGTGTGACCATCTATTGTATATTGATATTTTTTTATTATTTCCTGTGAATACCATTACTTCAGTTTTGTCATAGTTCAATATTAAGTCTGCCTTGTTACATTCATCTACAAATTTCTTTAGCACCCTTTTAATGCCTATGAAGCTTGTGGAAACCAGTGCAACATCAGCAGCAAACGTTAAATAGGCACATGTCCTTTCTCCTATTCTTGGTAGATGAAATTCTGGGTCATATAATTGACTCAGTACTGTTTGGAAGTACAAATTGAACAGCAATGGTGACAGAGTGCAACCCTGTTTTACTCCAGTGTTGGTCTGAAACCATTCTGTTAATTGTCCATTAGTGGAGTATCATACACTACTGTAATTATCCTGATATAAATGTTTTAATATGTCTAATGTTTTTGTCTACTCCTAATCCCCCCAGCCTTTCCCATTATTTGTTCCTGTTTACTCAATCGAATGCTGTTTTTAAATCCACAAATATACAATATAGTTTTTGCCCTTTGATTTTGTAATATTTAAAGGCTAAACGTACTAAGGTCCAGCACTGGTCTGGTGTAGATTGCCCATTTTTAAATCCTACCTGAGCCATGTCTATAATTCTGTTTTCTTCCACCCATGTTGTTAATCTGTTGTTAATTATTTTAGTAAACATATTCTCTACACTGCCTAATAGACTAATTGGTCTATAGCATTCTGGTTTGTTTTTCTCCCCTTTTTTTAAGTATTGGCACTATTATATTCAGCTTCCAACTTGATGGTACCACTCTATTTTCCCAAATCTTATTAAACAGAATCACCAAAAAAGGAATCCAATTGGCAGCTGTATAGTAGACAGCATCAAAAGGCACCCCATTGGGACCTGGGGCTTTATGTTTTTTAAATGAATATTATTTCCCAGATTTCCTTTTCTAATATTGGATTATTGATAGCACGTTCCAAAGTTTCCCCTTTCTTTACTAATCTGTTGTTTTTGCTTTTTTAATTTAAATAGAATAAACTTTAGTAGTAAGGAAAGGATAGTGCAACACCTGGAATCCATAGGGGCACAGGATCCAAGACAGCATGGGTTTACAAAAGGAAGGTCCTGTCAAACTAATCTCATAGATTTCTTTGACTGGGTAACCAGAGTGGTGGACCAAGGGGGGAGCAGTTGATGTCGCCTACCTTGACTTCAGCAAAGCTTTTGACACTGTTCCACATAGAAGATTGATAAATAAGCTGGGTAGGCTTGGGGTGGGTCAGAAGTTGGTCAACTGGGTGGCAAACTGGTTGACAGGCAGAAAACAGAGAGTGGTGGTAAATGGTATACAGTCAGAAGAGATGCAAGTCACAAGTGGGGTACCTCAGGGATCATTTCTGGGGCCAGTCCTCTTCAACATCTTCATTAGTGACCTTGCAGATGGACTAGAGGGTAAGGCTTGTCTGTTTGCAGATGACACCAAGATCTGCAACAGAGTAGATGATCCAGATGGGGTGGGCAGAATGAGAAGAGATCTGGATAAACTAGCAAAATGGTCAGAAGAGTGGCAACTGGGATTTAATGCAAAGAAGTGCAAGATCATGCACATAGGGAAGAGAAACCCTGAAGCCACCTATAGTCTGGGAGGGGAGTTGCTAGCAGTCACAAAGGAAGAAAGAGACTTGGGCATCATCATCATTGATGACCTGAAATCATCCAAGCAGACCTCTAAAGCAGTAGGTAAGGCTAGGGGGGTGTTAGGGTGTATTAGTAGGGGGTATCACAAGTCGTAAGAGGGAGGTAATAATCCCTCTTTACAAGACACTGGTTAGGCCCCATCTGGAGTACTGCGTGCAGTATTGGAGGCCACACCTTCACAAGGACATTAACAAATTGAGGCAGTCCAGAGAAGGGCACCAAAATGGTGCAGGGACTGCATTAGAAGACATATGAGGACAGATTAACAGAGCTCAATATGTACACCCTTGAGCAAAGGAGGGAGAGAGGGCATTAACAAGGTGAAAGAGTCTAACATGTTTAGATATAAGAAAAATAGCAGGATAAGAGGGCACAGCATGAGATTAGAGGGGGGCCGATTAAGGGGGAATGTGAGGAAATTCTTTTTCACAGAAAGGGTGGTGGATGCATGGAATGGCCTACCTCAAGAAGTGGTGGCTATGAATACAGTGCAGGGCTTCAAACAGGCATGGGATAGGCATAAGGGAGCAATACAAATGAGTATGAATAGATAGGCCACTGACAGAGCAAAGGCCAATGGCACATTTATAAGGAAGAAAAAGAAATGGGCAGACTGGATGGGCCTTGCTGTCCTTATCTGCCATCAACTTCTATGTTTCTATGTTTCTATGTAATGTACCCATTTGTCTGGTTCTATTACTGTTTTATGTCTTTATTATAACCTGTTGTTCCCTTGTTGACTATGTTCCAAAATCTTTTTGAGTTATTTGTCCTTACAGCCTCCTCTAGTTCGATTCATAGTTTGACTTGGTGTTTTTCCTTATTTGTCCTCAATACTTCTTTATACTCCTTCCTTATTACATTTATTTATTTATTGTTTGGAGTAGCATTCCCCTTTAAAAATCTTATTTGTCTATTTAATTTCCTTTTTGCCTCCTTGCATTCATTATTATACCATTCATAGCCTTTTTTTCTTTTATTATTTTTTCCCTCATTATGATGTTCCTTATATTAACCATAATGGTATTACAGTCTGATAAGACAGTATTAATTTCAGTACTAACTGTGCAACTGTTTAAATTTTCCAGAATACAGCTGTCATCCATAATTTGTTTTAATTCTCCATTATCAATGATGTTCCATCTGATGATATTCTTTTTTATTATTTTTATTGGTGCTATTCCATTCTCTTTTCCTGACAGATAGACTCTTCCCATTTCTAATTCCAATTCTATTGCTGCAAGTTGACGTTCCAAAGTAGTCCTCACTTTCATATGGATACAATTTGGTAGTAAGTTCAAATTTCCCCACGTATAATCAACAACAGATGATCCCATTCCCCCTTGATATGTGTAATTACCTGGGATATCTCCTTTAATCCTACCATTTAGTAAAAATAAATTGTTATTATATAATATTTTGGCCCAGATATTCAAAAGGGTTGTGCATGGCGTGACATGCACAACCCTCTGATGCGCCCTGGTGTGATATTTAAAGGGGAAAAGTGCGCTGCACAAATCCCGATGCACCGGGGCGCATCAGTAATGTATGCAGGCAACAGAGTGGGTGTGCCTGAATGCACAAACTGCATAGCCCGACATCCAGCCCGGGCCGTAGAGTTATGCAGGTGCAACCCCTACCGTGCCTGCTCAAAGTTAAGCCAAAAAAAAGGAACAAAGTCGAGGGCCACCACAGGTGAGCTGCCGCATTGCAGGGTGCAACACAGCAGCTGCCACCTGTGGGTGGCCATAGATATTCCCTCCCGCACCTGGCGGCGCCCCCATGCTCCCAATCGTGGCATAACTGTCCCCACACCCCGACAGCCTGATCACGGGCATAACAGTAACCCCGAGTAGCCCAACGTGGCATAAGTGTAACCCCCGAGTAAGCCCGATCGCAGGCATAAGTGTAACCACCCCGGTTAGCCTGATCGCTAGGCATAGGTAACCCCTAGTAGCCTGATGCGGGCATCAGACCTCCCCAAAGTCCAGTATCCCTGGTGGTCCAGTGGACCACAGGTACTGTCGTGGGCGGCATTCCTCACCCCCGTCCAAGTCTGAATCCCTGGTGATCTAGTGTGACCTCCACCCCACCCGCCCACTGAACTCCACCACCCTGCTCCCCCGTCAGCTGGCGGTGGCAGCACTCCACCCGCCTGCTGCCCGCGGCCTGCTGACTGACAGCTCGGTATGGCTGCATGCCCATTGGTTCAGAACATGAGCAAATGGACGTGCAGCCACACTGTACTAAGTCAGTCCAGATATGTGAATTAATTCATTCGATGATATCTGACTGACTAGTATGGTATGACTGCATGCCCATTGGCTCATGCTCTGAACCAATGGGCATGCAGCTATACCGAGCTGGTCAGCCCAGGACCGCGGGTGGCAGGCGTGGTGGTGATGCTGCCCGCCGCCGAGGGGGGCGGGTGGTGGGGGCTCAGTGGCGGTTGGGGTGGGAGTCCACTAGATCACCAGGGATTTCAGACTTGGGGTGAGGAATGCCCTCGCCGATTGGGCTACTCGTAGTCCACTGGATCAACAGGGATATTGGACGTTGGGGGAGGTCTGATGCCCGCGATCGGGCTGCTCGGGGGGGTTACTGTTATTCCCGCAATCGGGCTAATCGCAGTCCACTGGACCACCAGGGATAGGAGACATTCATTGTCCCTTATGGGAAGTCCCGCGATCTGGCTGCAGGGGGCGTCGGTCCCCAACGGCTGCTGACTGGCAGGGCGCCAGGCGCAAGTCGTCGGGGATCGGCGCACCTGCATGCTAATGGCATGCAGATGGGGTCATAATCAGATGCAAATGACCCCCCACGCCTTGCATAAATTATGGCCCCATTTGCATGTCACCCTTTGAATAGCGCAGGTGCTGTGCATGGCACAATGGAACTTGTGCCACCGCATCTCAATGCTCCACTCTGATCACTTGCGGTGGTGCAGTTCCGCACTGCACACATGAGGGGTGGCCAGGCTGCGATATTCAAGCAGTTAGCCTATGGCGCAACTCCATTGAATACCCCCTGGCCACACCCCCTGCCAACTATTTTGAGCTGAGCACAGGCTTGCGCCACAAACTGGTGCAGTTTGAATATCTGGGCCCCTGTGTATATGTCTACCTCTGTTGTTTACTATATTGTACTTTGTATTTCTTTTTACTGCTAAATTGTCTTCCTCCATTTGGGACATAGAGTATATAATATCTGTTGTTATACCTTGTAAATTGCCTAGTCTTGCATTAAGGTCTCCAGCCAATTATTATTTTGCCCTTTGGATTTTCGAACTGTATACTGACTAGTTTCCTTGATTTTGAATCCAGTCTTTATCTTTGTAATTACTATTTGTAGGCGCTGCATATATATTAATCAAAAAAAGATAATCTTCTCATGCTGTAGATATCTTGATTATTAATATGCTTTTGCTATCAATTTGCACTTTCTTAGTTTTTACTTTGTTCCATAATTTACAAAGTGTGGACAACCCTCCTGCATTTCTACCAATTGTTTTCAATCTTTCTGTTTTTTTTTTCCCTATGACACATAACCATTCAGGTGTGCTTCACTTATCATCCATATCTCCTGAATACATAAATATTCAAAGGTACACAGATATTTAACCAGTTTTGGATCACCTAATCTATCCTGTAACCCTGATGAGTTCCCAACATATTTATCTTGCTTTTTTTTTTTTTGTTTATTTCATTTTTATCCAAATCTTTCCCTTGATTACTCTTATTCTGCTCATTTATACACTGTGGCCTCCTTCTTTTTCTCTCCATTGACAGTCATTGATCCAAGTCTGTTAATGTCTCAAATTTATTTGCTGTTTCTATCATATATTTCCAGATCTTTTTATCATTATCTCTTGGAGCTCTTTGTTCATGCTTGTTTTCCTCTTGATCCATATGGATATAAATGCTGAACCCATCTAAAAACGGTTGTTTTTGGAGTAACAATTCAAACATATTGCCCTTACTTATCTTAACCATAATTTGGCCATCCCTTTCACATCGGAAAGCCTGTTTTAACTCATGGGTGTAATTTTGTGTGCCCAATAGTACATTCAGAACCTCAGCTAGTTTCTTTTAAATATTTTTCTTCTTCTCCTTGAATAGTTGTTTTATTCCATAAATAATGATATCTCTTTCATCTCCTCCCCATCCCTTACCTCATAATATTCTGGAAATAGTTCCCCCAATGTAAGTATTTCTCCCACCTCGATTCCCATGCCCATTACCTCATTTGTTTGGTTATCAATTGCTTTTAGAAGGTAATATTGGTCTGTGACCACCACATAAATATACATATACACCACATTTACATCCATATGGATCAAGAGGAAAACAAGAATGTACGAAGAGCTCCAAGAGATAATGATAAAAAGATCTGGAAATATATGATAGAAACAGCAAATAAATTTGAGACATTAACAGACTTGGATCAATGACTGTCAATGGAGAGACCTCCCCTGGGTCATTCTTGAGCTTCTGGCCTGCCAACGTGCTCACGGCCTAACGTGGCATAAAGCCAAAGTCTCAAACTGCCCTGGTGATCACCAACATTACCATGAACTTCAAAACGGCTACACCAAAGCAATCTGTCTTGCCAAAGCAGAGCATTTCAAGTCAAATTTCCAAACTAATACAAACAACCGTTCTAAATTCTGGAAGGTTGTTCACTCCCTCTTCTCGCCGTCTTCTACCCCCCACCTCCCGTCTTCAGGCACAATCAGTCTGTTCTCTCTGAACCTATCGCTATCGCAAAATGCTTCAACTCCCACTTCGCCACCTGTGCCTTTTCTCTGCTAAGCACCTCCCAAGCCCATCCCCCACCCCAGTGCCCCTTCCCACCCTGACACTGTACACCCCTCTGCTATTCCTCTCACTCCTATATTGTCCCCATCCTGTCCCTCCCTACTCACTGCCCCATCCCCCTCTGAACCCCATACCCCCTCCTGTTCTCCTTCTTTCCTGTCTCTCCTGACCTACCTAAGCTCTCCTGGCACTCAACTCTACCAAAGGCTCATCGCCTGATGGTCTTAACCCCAGGCTCCACTACCTTTCTGCTCCCGCCATAGTCTTCCCACTCTCTCTGCTACTAAATATCTCCTTTGTGACTGCCACTGTGCCCTCTGTCTGGAAACATGCTGTTGTCCTCCCCCTCCCTAAGGGGGGGTGACCCCTCCTCTCCTGGGAACTATCATCCTATCTCTCCACTGCCAACCTTAGCTAAATTACAAGAAGACATAGCCCTCAACCAACTATCCTTGTTTCTCTCTGATTCTATTTTTTTCACCCCTTCCAGTCTGGCTTCAGGAAATTCCACTCTACCACCACCTCTCTCCTAAGGTTAACTGACACCATCTTCTCAGGCTTTGAAAAAAGACACATTACCTCAGCTATCTTTGTAGACCTGGCCAAAGCCTTTGATACTGTCTCTCACCCTCTCCTCCTTCACAGCCTTACAGCTGCTGGACTATCCCCTTCTGCTACGGGATGCTTCAGTGCCTACCTGTCTGGCAGGTCGCAGTCAGTAAGAATAGCTGATGCTATCTCTTCCCCCCTGCTTATAACCACTGGAGTCCCCCAAGGCTCAGTGCTAGGCCCCATCCTGTTCTCCATCTTTTTAAATGACCTCCCCCTGGTTTGCACGGCATCCAGCATCCACATGTTCTGCATTCCCCTCTCTGCAGGGGCGACAAAGTAAAGAAAAATGGAGTCCTCACCATGGATGAAGATGGTCCTCCCTTACAGCACTGCTGGGAGGGTACCTCCCCCGAACTGGATCCAGACTGGTGGGTGAGTACCTCCCCAACCCCTACCATGAGGGGTAAGTCATGGGGGCTGAAGGGGGGGGTCTGATATCCAGTCAGCACGGAGGGGAGACATCAGATGGTTAGGCATGGGGCTCCCAGAAACAACACAAACTAAAAAAAATATGTATATCTTGCGCTGTAAAACACTGTTTCCGTCTTTCCTTTCTTTATTTTTATTGTTGTTCCTTTCTATTTCCTGCTGTTCTCTCTTTTTCCATAATTCTGGAAATCTATTTTTAAATTTTATACAAATACTATTATCCCTAAATGTTTGTTCTGGTAACATCACATATTATACTGAGTCTTCCCTTGTATCTATCTCTGCTTGGTCGTGCTTGATACATTCCTTAGCCTCCTTTCTTAACTGATTCATTATAGCACGTGTTGCTGATTAGTTTTTTCCTTTTTCCTGTTCTTGTACCAATTGATCCCATTTTGATCTTATTTTCAATTGTTATACCTTTAAGAAATGCTAAATCTTTTTTGATTTCTATTAGTTGTTGATATAACAAAATATTAGCTTGGATTGGATCTCTGAGGGTTCTCCAAACTTCTTTTGTTATTCCTTCCAGATCTAAGTAAGAGGGTGTCCCAGAGCTGAAACTGAGAGACCATGACTAATCTCCTTTAGTCAAGCTTCTTCGTCTATCCAATATTTCCATTGTCATCCATTTCCAATGATATCAAAAATTCCTTACCTCCGTTAGTTATAGAATCATACCTAATCGATTCTGTCATAGTTCTAATTTTTGTATTTGCAGTTTTCAAATGGTCTATTGTTTTAGATAAGTCTATTTTCTTCATGTTCTTTTTTCCATTTCTGTCATCACTTTTGTACCTTCTTTTTCTCTCTCTTTTATCCAATCTTGATGTGTTGAATTTTCTATTACTAAAATGTCCTCATCTTTGGTTTCCCTCAAACCAGGGAAAACATTGATATTATCATTAAATGCATGATGAACCCCTGGTTTAGATTCCAATTCAATCTCTTTTTCTCTTCTTTGTATACCTGTTCTAAATTTACTTAGGAACTTTGTGATTTCCCCATTAAGTGTTGATGTTTGTATTACTTCCTTGTCCTTAATTATGGTCCCCATTTTTTCTTTTCTTAATTTACTCAATGCTTTTTTAGCCATCGATTTATTTACAATCATCTTCATAGGTTGTTTTAAGGAAAATTTGTTTTTAGTATTTTTTCCTTCCTCCTGGTCTACCTCGTCCTCTTTGTTCCTGCTTTTGTGTACAGGGACAACATCTGCTGTCCTCCAGTCTTTGGATACCTCCCCTGTTTACAGTGATTGGCTAAACAGGATTGCCAGAGGTTCAGCCACCACCTCTCTTAGTTATTTTAGGACCCTGGAGTGCATCCCATCTGGCCCCATTGCTTTATTGACTCTTATTCATTCCAGTTCCTTTAGGATCCTTTCTCATATAAAAGGACTTGTGTCCATTTCTGTGCTGTTCCCAACCCTTGTACTCTCTTCAGGCCCATTACCCACCTCTTCCTCAGTAAAGACTGAGCAGAAATACCTGTTCAGTATGTCAGCTTTATTGTTGTCATCCTCCATGCAGCCCCCATCCTTCCCCTTCAGTCTCACTATCCCTCCCTTTGCCTTTCTTTTATCACTTGTGTACCTGTAAAAGGTTTTGTCCCCTCTATCCACAGATTTTGCAATGCACTCTTCTGTCTGAGCTTTGGCTTCCCTTACTGACCTCCCTGCCTCCCTTTGCTTATCCTGGTACTTCTCCCTATCCCCTTCTACCTGCGTCTTTTTGTACTGCCTAAATGCAATTTTTTTGGCTTTCACTTTCTTCGCTACCTCCATGGAAAACCATGATGGCCTCCTCTTCCTTTTCCCCTTGCTAACCTTCTTAATGCATAATTCTGTTGCACTTGTAATCATCATTTTAAATATTGTCCATTGTTCCTCAACCCCTGATTCCCGCCCCATTCCCATTAATGTTTCTTTCAAGCATCTCATGCCTTTGCTTTTTCGGCACCAACCCTGTGGAATTCTCTACCTCGTTGGTTGAGAGAATGTCCAACCGTCGATCATTTTAAAGTTGCTTTAAAAATGTATTTTTTTAGTTTAGCATATTCTTGTTAGTTGTGGCTGACTTTTAATGTCTGGACTTTATTATTTTTATATTTCTGTACAGCGCCTTGGTCTTGAAAGGCGCTTTATAAATAAAATTTGAATTTAATTGAATTTTCCCAAACATCTGCCCCCCTAAAATCCAGGATACATGTTTTTATGTGGTTTGGTTCTGCTCCTTCTGTGATTTCAAACCACAATGACTGGTGGTCACTGTTCCCCAGGTGCTCTCCCACTGTTACCCCCATCACACTGTCCCCATTTGTGAGCACAAGGTCCACTATTGCCTTTTGCCAAGTTAGTTCCATGACCAGTTGCTTGAGAAAGGCACCTTGAAGGGAGTACAGGATAAATCTGCTACTGGTTGATGCTGCTGCTGGAAGGCTCAAGTCCACATCTGAAATATTGAAGTCTCCAACAAGCAGCACCTCTCCCTTGTCTGCCATCCTTTGGATGGCTAGCATCAGCTCCCTATCTGTTTCTTCCTTCTGGGCTGGTGGACTGTAGACCATCCCTGTGTGGATGGCTGACCCCATTTTCCTTTCCAGCTTAACCCACAGCATCTATCCCCCATTTTGTTCTTCCTTGATCTCTGTGGCCTTTATGCTATCTTTCACATAAAGTGCCACTCCTCCTACCTTCCTGCCTGCCATGTCTCTTCTGAATATGTTGGAGCCAGGTATGACCATCTCCCAGTAGTGGTTATTACACCAGGTCTCCATGATGGCCACAATGTCCAGGTCCAACTGCACCATGGCAGCCTCCAGATCCTCCATCTTGTTGTTAAGGCTCCTGGCATTGGCACACATGGCTTTTCATGATTTGAACTCCCTGAACTGTTTAGCTGTTCCACTCCAGCCCCCACCCTGGTTGTCCTTTATTCCTGGTTCTCCCTGCTGTCTGCCCTTCTGTTGAATTTTGCCTCCTTTCTGCTTATCCATCTCTTGGGTCTGTAGCCCCTAGGTGGCACTATTCCAAGGGATACTACCCCTGCCTGCATGACCAAGTGCAGGTTGAGGGGCCTGGGTACTGAAAACAGGTGTCTCCATCTGGAGGACAGGGTTAGTGGTAGTGTAGCTGACCTGGGTACAGCCCTCCGGGACACTGTTACCTCCCTCTTTTTCCTCTAGTGGCCAAACTGGTTCACAGAATACACAATTGCAATTAGCAACTGACAGCAGTTTTATCCCCACACTTGTTGCACTTATCACCAGGGCTGGTTCAGCTGGCTTGGCCCTGGAGACTCCCTGTAAAACAAAATTTAGTAAAACAACCAACAGTATTTCAATGCTGTTCATACAGAGGTACACCACAACCAGTTTAAATGTAAAAATATTTAGATTTAATTTATTCAAGGGGCAGTAACAAGGAAGGGGGCAAAATCTAGTGGTTTATTCAAGATCTGACTAAGTCAGGTTATAAGACATGCACTCAAAGGTCCCTGTAACACAGTCACACACACTCTGGGTACCCAGTCAGAACTACGGCTAGCCTGAAGCGTTGCCGGGGCAGGCCAGCATTGCAGCTGATTGGGGCCCTATGATGAATAGAAAACATGCATGTACTTTAACCCACAATTTGTAATCAGGAGCCGGATGGCTCAGTCCAAAATGATTAGCAACAACAATTAAATCAGTTGACACACTTTGATTTGAGCTTTGTTGCAGGGAGTTACCCTGGTGTTTACTCAATGCTACCCAGTACAGGATACAGGATAGATGAAATGGAGACCTCTGGATGAAGAGCTGGATGGCCAGGAGAAGCAAGGCCCACACGAAGCACCATGGTGCCGATCCTGTCTGTTGGTGTTGAGCAGGGAGCCGAATCCCCAGGCGGGTCTCTCGTCGGTTGTTTCTCTGTGGTGTGAGTGGCTGTCTGGGCTGAGGTGGCAAGGCCCAGACTGGATGAACAGTTCGGAAACAGTCCAGTAACTGCTGGATACAGCTTCCAGCAAGTGTGACACATTCAAGCAGTGGGGAACCAAGTCGCCACCCACTATCAGAATTCAGCACACTTATAGCAAAAGCAAGGTAAATAACACAGTTAGGATGACAGTTTGGTTGCAGTTCACAGTGTCTCTGCACAAACCATATGTAACCCCCCTGCAAATGGGGGTTCCCAAAAGACTTCCAGGAGCTTGCTTGAATGCTCCAAGCCTGAATGGTGTTTGGTGTTTGGGCCATTTATCAGTGGGTGTTTTTAGAGCCTCTGGTACTGTCTCTTTAAGAGCTGTCTGCTTGCAGACATAATTAGTTTATATGGGGGGACTGTGTGTTTCTCTGTTTGAGTACCACTCAAGCTGCTGCCAATTCACTCCATTTTTGTAGTCACTAGGAGTGCAAAGAGAACCTATCTGAAAGATGTAACTGTTTGCCAGAAACCATTTAGAGTGATAATGAAATTACAGTTTGTCTAACCTGCTTTCCTTTGCAGTCAGAACAGTGTCTGCCTAGTTCCCCATTCTGGTTTTGAACTGCTGAACTGGACCAATCAGTGTGGGGTAAGCTAGCTCTAAAATGGTGCCTTGGACGAATCAGAACTTGGACTCGTAATCTGAGCCAGCCACAAGAGGATTGTATGGGCAGTGACTCTGGGAGATGTAGTTTAGACTTCAGTGCCTTTTGGACCAACAGCAGCAGTCTATTGTGAGTGACAGCCAATCCAGTCAAAAACTGGGAGGAACTCAAAGGAAGTGCCGTTTTGTCGGTTGGAGTTTCAGTTGAGCTTTGGCAGTGAAGAAGGAAGGAGCCCTGTGCTTTTCAGTGTGCAGTTTTAGTCAAAAACGTGTGTAAGGCCCAGAGTTCGGTCTGCAGCTTGTGTAACTGCTTGTTAGGACTGAATCCGTCCTGTGAAAAGAATCAAAGGATCTCTGAAGAGTAGAAACCAGGCTCACCCTGTAGAAGACTGGAGAATTATTGAATTGCACTCGGTCTGTCAGGAACTGAATCTGCTGTGTGTTCTCCCGGGTATTGTGCAGTAATTGCGATCGGGATAGAGAAGCAGCCTGCCTGGTATAGTACTCTTTTTTTTTTACCATATAAATGTGTGAAGAGTCTCTTGGAGCTCAAGAGTAGCTCTGCTGATATTGAAGGACCCTATCTTATTTGGAGGTCGTGAGTACTAATTCAGGGTCGCTCCCTGTTGAATTGCCACATTAAATCCAAATGGAATTACTGTACTGCTGTTTAATTTTCCTTTTCTCTGTGTGAAAGGGCCCCTACCAGCTGCCACGGTTTGGACTAGCCACTAGGGCTTGGGTACCCAGGGACAGTAACTGATAGGGATAGGCCTGTCACAGAGCCATAAAGTAGATTATTAGAGTGATAAGCTAATTAACCTGATTTCCCCTGTCCTTGTTATATCCCTAAATAAATCAGAGCTGCTTGTTTCAGCAAAGTTATACTGCCTGAGATATTTATCTATGTTAAAGTACTGTACTGTGATTGTTGCACTGTATCTCATTTCACAGGAGGTCCCAGTGCGGAACCAGACCTGGGGTAAGTGTATACTGTGAAGGTAATTCTGATATATTGTGTGGGCCACTAGTGGGAAGAAAGGGGTTGCAGTGTCCCAGAGGGCTGTGACCAAGTTAGTTTAACTATTGCAAACCCTGACCTCTGGGTGGAGGCACCCGCCATTGGATCCAGGCCCCTCAACCTGTTAGTGGCAAATCAGGCTGGGGTAGTAGCCCCTGGGATAGCGCCATCTAGGGGTTACACATACACTCTGCAGCAGTCTCAAGTCCTGACAGGCCGATCGCACCGAGGCAAATCTTCGGTCCACTTCAGGGAAATTCAATTAGTCACAAATCAGGCTCCGAACACAAAAGCTGCAATTTTGGAAGAAGTCCAATCTCAGGCTCAAGGTCTCTTCACTTATGAAGATGGTAGCAGGCAGGCCAAACACAGTCTTCCGATAATTTCCCCTGTGCACCACGCAGGAGCAGCTGCTTGAATCACTCAAACTGTTCACTCTTTCAACTCTAACTTCAGACTGACTCACTGCTGCAGGCAGCTTGGGACTTTCCCAAAGATCCAAAAGGTTTGATCGTTGATTCATCTGTCTGTCACAGCTAGAGCTCCCCCTCCAGGTCCATTTACATGCCAAAGTGTAAAAACTACAATTCCTACAGAAATTCACTTCCACAAGACCCCTGGGGGCAGACTCTATTTTAGGGTCTCTAATGGTACTGATTGGTCCAAACTAGCAGTCCAGAACCAAGATGGTGGTGATTAACAGGAATGTCCATGCTGTAAAGGAAGGCAGGTTAGACAAACTACAATATCTTTACTATTAAAGCAGATAATCAGCTAACTGTCACGGATCTAAATAAAGCTCCCTCTGCACAATTAGCGATGGCAGAATGGAGCAATAAAATAACAGCCCAGGCGGGACTCGAGCCTGAAACTACTCAGCCCCTACCCAGATTAATTATACACTACAAGATAGGCAGCTCTTAAAGAGACAGGCACAGAGTCTAACTAGGCACTCACATGCAAACACTTTTAACTTGCCAAGACACATAATGCCAGCCAGGCAGTGGGCATTTAGGCAAGCCCAAGGAAGGTTTTTAGGAACCCCCACTGGTAGGGGGGTTACAGGTGCTTATCTCCATCTTTTGCACATTGCTTTGTAGAGATATCCACTCCTCCTATTCATTGATTCCACTGCTAGCTGTGGGGGGTGGGCAATTAGGTACCCTTCTTGCTGGCCTGCCACCCCCCCTTGGCTAGTTTAAATGCTTGTCCATGTAGCATTAAACTATCATTGAGTGCTTGGATTCCCCTCCAGGACGGATGCAGGCCATCAGGCTTGTACAAGCTTCCATCCCTCCGGTGGGTACCCAGTCACCAATGAATCCAAACCATCCCTCACAGCACCAGTTCTTCAATCATGAGTTAAAGTTCCTGGTGCATGTGCCCCTACGCTGTCCAGTGCCTCTCACAGATAGTACTTCTGAGAAGGTGACAGAAGTAGCTACTTGCTTGAGACCCCTCCCCAGTTTCCTAAACTATTCCTGAACTTCCTTAGGCTCCCCAGTTTCCAGGTCATTAGTATCTATGTGAATAATGACATCCAGTTGACCCTCCCATCTTGCCTTCCGGTGATCCCCAGGATTTTCCTCCTATCCCTCCATGCCATTGCACCTGGTAGGCACCTCAGCTCCCTGTTCTCCCCTTCCTGTGTTCCTAGCTGGATCCCACTTACGACAGAGTTCCCCCACCAGGATTCACTTCCTCCTCCTCTGGGGTCTACTGCTCTCCCCACTGAGGTTACCTCCTTGGTTGACCTCCACATCCTTTCCTTCCACTTCTCTGAGTGCCTCTGTTTGGTTGTCTCCATTTGCCAGTGCAGCATATGAGTTCTGGAGTGGAATAGGATTTGGGATGTGCCTCTGCCTAATTGCTCTAACCCTCCCTGAGCCCACCGTCATTCAAGTGCTCCTCATTCTCGGCATCCTTTGAGGCAGTGGACTGGGTGGTCTCTGGATAGGGGTGAAAGTACTCCTGACCTAGTTTACTTCCACTCTGAGTCTGGCTACCTCATCCCACAGTCCAGAGAGATGCCTGCAGATAGGGTAGCACCTCAGCATCCAGAAGGTCTGCCTGAATACAGCTGCCCTGCATACACTTCATTGCACCACTCCCCACATTATACTGCACTTATACTGCTATTCCAGTACTTGTCTGTTACTGAAGCTCTCCTAGTTCCCTCTTTATTAATTTACTGTCCTGAAAATCCTGCCACCAATCCTCAGATACTTTTTTTTATTTTTTAAAGAAAGAAAACAAACAAACAAAAAAAAGTCAAAATACTTGTGCCAAGGGCGGGCTTCCTCCCCCTTATGCACCTCCTACTCCACAACCCCTGTTATTCCCTGTGCCTAGAGACCTTTAAATACTTGAAAGGAATAAACAAAGTCAGAATGGGAGGATTGTTTCACTTAAAGAGGGGAAGGATCACTAGGGGACACAGTCTGAATTTGGAAGAGGGGAGGTTCAGGAAGGAGATGAGGAGGCACTACTTCACAGAGAGAGTAGTGGCAGGATGAAATGCACTGCCAGAGGAGTTAATCAAACTGAGTACAGTGGATAGCTTTAAGAGGAGATGGGATGGAGTCGGGGCAGGGTAAGTACAGACAAGAGCACTATGGGGGATAGGCCAGGGAGCGGGGAGTGGGTGGGAGGGGGCAGCTGCAGGGGTATTAAACTGCAAGTTGCAAACTCGAGCTGACTTGCTAGACCTGTGAGCCTTTTCTGGTGGCTGTTTCGTATGTTCGTATGCATGGCCTTCTAGATATTTACAGAGTGCCTGGTTGTGGGGGGTGTAGCCATAGCTGTATCCTTTGGATTAAAAAGACAGGTGGCGCTGAGGGTTAAGGCGCTAGATGCCACACCTCACACCACATCGGCAACCTGGGTTCAGGAACAGACTTGGGGCACCAAGGGTCGGCAGGGGAAGGAGAGGACTGAGTGTCCGAAGGACTGCTCTCCTCTCCTGGGGTGGGTTGGGGAGCTTGCCTTGCTCTGTAGCAGCCCCTGGTGGAGACCGGGAGCGCTACAAAGCGGAACTATAATTGGGGCCAAGAAAAGAGAGAAAATGGCATCTCGAGCAACCGGATGACGGCCACCCAGACCCTCGCTGCCACGGAGCCCCCGGACAGCCGGGACCAACCTCAGCAGCACCCATGGCCAAGAAGATAAGCCATAAGGCACTATCTCCCCGGAAGGAGAGAACCTGTCTGATGAAGGGATATGTTGGGTTACCCTGGGACCAGCTGCAACATGAGGCGGGAGTTGGCGATGGGAGTTCCTGGGGGAGGTGAGCTCAGTCCTTGGTGGCCCGAAGGAGAGGCCGCTTGAGAAGCAAGTGGGGGAGTAAACAGATAATTCAAAAAAAAAAAAAAAGATAGGTTGTTGAGGTCCTCCCCCCAGCAGTTAGGTTGGCCTCAATACTTGGTCAAGGAGGTGGTATCTGCTTGTTGAGGGGAAACCTTTAATTGTCTGGGCCAACTAGAAAGCCCATAATTATACCTTAAACCATTGGAGTCCCCACCCCCCCTTTCTCCAGTGGGATCTTCATTTGGCTGTGTCTGGGCTGCTTGCCCTCCCAGAGAAAGCTACTGATCATGTGGTCAATACATTCAAAACATTTGTTAGGGATTTTTAATGGCAGGTAAGCTAGGACATGAAATAACTTTGGTACAGTTACCATCTGTATTGTTTCAATTCACTAAAAATACCACCAACAGCTTAATCTGGTTCAAGGTCAGTTGGCATTCATCTGTATCCCCTTCCCCCGGGTCGTGCCTGAAAATAGGCAGGATTTGTCTAGTGCACTTACCCGGTCAACAAAAGCTAAATAAATAAATAAATAAATAAATTTTCCCAGACACTGAAAGCTGCAGAGGTTTCCAGCTATCTTACTCTGTGTGTGAATTTCCTCTTCCAATGGGTTAAGATTTCTATCATAGAGTTTGACAGGTTTGGGGGAGCTCTTAATCTCTAGGTATGTGATCTATTCCAGGGCCCATCAGAGGCCCAGGGTTTGTACTGGATGGATTTTGCAGTGACAGTTAAGAGCTAGTAGTTCAGTCTTAGACCAATTAATCTTCAACCTGGTGATTTGGACATAGGATGCTAGCAATGAGACGAGCTGGGTGATGGATTCAGGGGCATTCTCTATCATCACCAATAGGTCATCTGCATACAGAAGGGATTTATAATGCTCTTGCCCAATCTTAATCCCTTGGATGAGGGAATCAGTCCGTATGGCTGCTGTGAGGAGCTCTATGGTGAGTGAAAACATGCAGACATGCATACAGCACTTACACCCCTCAGAAAGGCACTCACTGTCCACGTAAGTACTCCACTGTGGGAAATTAGACTCTCAAATTCCTCCTGATATGATATAAATCCCCCGTAGTCTAGCTCATACTCTTACTTACGTTTCTTCCTGCCCCTGTCCCTGATTGCCCTAGCTCCAATAATTTGATTAATCTCTGTGACTCTTATCCTGTTCCTACCCTTAATTTCCTATCCCCTTCCTAATCTGTCTCGTCATCCTAACCTGCCCTTGCCTCACACTCACCTTCACTTTCCTTCGACGATTCACCTGTTGCTCTCCCAGCTCCAATTTTTCTAACCCACCTCTGGGACTGAGCCTGTGAATCTCCCTCATCCCCTCTCCATCCTCCCTATACCTGCATCTATTTAGTAGAATAAGGACAAGGCAGCTATTTATACCTCTCAAACTTGTAATTTGCAACTGCGTGTAATCAACTACTTAGTTACTGTCTTGTCCAGCTAGTATTTCTATGCCAGATACCTGTATTTCTGTCCATATGAACTGTAACATTGTAACTGTTTCATTGTCTCATAATAAGGGACCTTTGTAAATGAGCTCCTAGCTCAAAGGTTATTGCTGATGAGTTAAAAAAATAAACAAAGATAAAGAGGAAAAAGGGGGCATCCCTGGTGTGTTTCTTTTGCTGGGTGAAAGGGAGTAGAAACAGTAAAGCTGGTGAGTACCCTTGCCTCTGGTCTAAAGTAAATGGTCTTTATATACCTTAGGAACCAAGAACCAAAGTCCATATGACCCAGCCCCTTGTACAAGTACCCCCACCCCACCGAGTCAAAGGCCTTTTCAAAGTCAATAACCACAGCTGCAGCTGGAGAGGGGGCAGTTTGCGCTACATGTATGAGGCCCAGGAGTGTCCGTAAGTAGTCTGAGCTGAGATAGCCTTTAACGAAACACACCTGTGACAGATGTATCAGGGATGGCTGAATGTTTTCCAGTTTGAAAGCCAATGCTTTGGTGAAGACCTTACTGTTCACTGAGATAAGGGAAATTGTCCAGTAATGGGCCAGGCCAGGAAGGTAGAGTGCTTTCCTTTTTTAGGAAGGACTGTTATTGTCAAAGTTCTCAGAGTCAGAGGAAGAGTCCCCTTTCCACTGAGTCTTAATACAGGTGCGGAAGAATGGGATGTATTGTAGGGGGTATGAGTTGCAGGAGCTCCACAAGAAAGCCATCACCCTGGGGCCTTGCAAGGATTTAGGGCTGCTAACGCTGCTTCTATTTCATCTATGGAGAGGGGTTTGTCCAGGGCACGCACTTGGTTGGCCGTTAGCTTGGTCAAGCTGAGGGGGGTTGAGAAACTCATCTATTTTCTGAGTGTCAGGTGGTGTGGGTGAACTGTACAGCTCACAGTAAAGGTTTCTCATCATCTCACTGATGAGGGCCTTCTGAGTACAGATTTCTTCTTTGCTGTTTCTCAGCATGAGGATGTGACTCTCAGCCCGTTGTTTCTTTAATCGGTAGGCCAAGACCCTGCTAGGTGTCTCCCCTCTCTCCCAGTATTTGTGTCTGAGGTGCAAAAGTGTCAGTTCCACTTTACAGGACAGTAGAGCATCTATTGCTAGTCTGGACTTAATAATTTCAGCATGTAGCAGAGAGTTTGTGTCGCATCTTCACTGTAATTTGAACTTTTCCTCTTTTAATTTTAGCTCCGCCTCTAGTGTAGCTACTGTAGATTGTGCTCCCTGTCCTGTCTCCTTCTGGCAGCATATCCAATTATTAAACCTCTGATCATGGCCGTGAAGGCCTCCCAGATGGAGTTAACCATCATTTCTCCTGTCATTGATCGTGAAAAATGCCTCTGCTGCCTCCTTGATCCATGACTTAAATTGTGAGTCATGGAGGAGCAGTGGGTCCAAACCCCAGGATGGAGTCATATGAGAGGTGGAGTCTCCTACCATGTCTAGCTGTACTGATGTGTGGGCAGATATGAAAAGGGGCTGCACGTTGACAGCTGAGACCATAGGAATAGTCTGCTGCAACAGTAGCCACATATCTAATCTACTGTCACTGGGCAGTGGAGTAACGTGTATTCATGGTTGCCTGGGTTGTTCAGCCTCCAGAGATCCACAAGGGTCTGGTCCTGCAGCTGCTACTTCACTGCTTATGCAGCCATGACGTGGGGTTTGGCTGCTCTATGGATGCCATCAAACAGGTGATTTTGGGTGAGACTGAGGTCTCCTCCTATTAGCACAGGGGACTGGTGTTCATTCAACTGTGAAAGCTTACAAAACTATGGAAGAATGGGGGGGAGGTCCTTGTTCAGAGTGTAGTGGTTGCAGATGAGGAGCAAGCCTGAGTTTGTGTCAGACAACCCCATGACCCATCTGCCATCGGGGTCTGCTGCTACTTTTTGCCGGTTCCAGTGCAAAGCCTTGTGGACCAGGACTGACATTCCTTTTTTTAACTGCTGCCAAACTGTGGGCTTCAAGGCCCACCCATTCTCTTTGGAGCTTTGGAGCATCAGTTGATAAGAGCTTAGTCTCCTGTAATGGGGCACTTGGGTGCGGAGCCTTTTGATGTGTGTCAACACTTGCTTCCTCTTCCAAGGGAGTTCATCTCTCTCTTACATTCCAGCTGCTGTAGAATTGAAAAGTAGCATGTTCATTTAATTTAGCGGTCCGGAGGCTATGCAACTTGTGAGCTGCAGTTAAAGCTCACCGGCCTGTACTTCCATATAATGAGTCTGACATAGATTACTAACTCAGCTGTTCAATTAATCTAGTGGATCTATTTCTACAGCAAACATAGCAAGACTTTTTATACAGTGAAATAAATCAATTCTACAGTATGTATTCTTAGGTCTGCAATCATTATGGAGATTAGAATACTAGTGATTGAATGTCTGCACTGTGAGGATGAAGCAATGGTTGGGGGGCTCTGGCTTGCTTCTTCAGTTTTATCCCCCTGAACAGTTATCATGGTTTGAGGTAGTGGTGGTTGAATCAAATACACAGCAAACTTTCAGCCTGTACCAAACAGTTCATAACAAAATACTCATTCAATACATATTATGAGCAGAGACATACAGTGCACAGCTATGTACAGATACAAACTTATCTGAGGCAGTAGCAGGGCTTCAGTTAACTCCATTTTGGGAGTATTTGACTTCCAAATATAAGGCAAAAACTTCCAAAATGAAGAGGGAAGAAATCATTGACTTCCAGATGTAAACCGAAAATGAGATGACTTCCAAAAATGCAGGCTTGGAAGTCAGTAATGATGGATTTTTCTGAAAGAAACAGTATTTTCTCACTAATACTATATATTAACATCCCTAAGTTTGTCCTTCCTACAATATTGACTTCCAAAGGTGGGATTCTGGAAGTGTTTTGTCTTCCAAAAAATTGGAATGACTTCCAGATTTCAGTTCCTGGAAGTTTCAGACTTCCAATGAAAATAAATTAAGTGAACCCCTGGGCAGTAACGATATCTTCAGACACTGTGGGGTGACCCAAGGCCACCTAACTGCTCCCAGTAATATGGTGGTGATACTGAATCTGTTGGGACCGATCCCCAGAACCTCAACAGCCTAGAGCTTTCCTAAATGTTTCTGGCTGCCTAGGAGGGCATAAACTGCACAGGTGTGTTCTCCTCATCCTTTCTTTCAGTGGTTTACAGGTATGCCCAGGGTTCACCAGATCAAGCCTGCTAGTCTGGGGGGGGGGGAGAGGTAGTGGAAGGAGTCAGCATAGAGAGGGTCACTAGTTGTAGGGATTGCAGTGAATCTGTAATTCCTTCAGGTCTTTGCCTATCCTTGCATGGATATTGCCTTAATACTTGCCCTTCTTTTGGGGCAGCTCCTTGGGTATACATGAATTAAGTGTGCTGGTGCTGCACAGCTCACAACTTGAGTGGTGAGCAAGTGACACATAGCAGTATTATGCACAGGGTCTGCCTGTTTTCAGGAAGGCTTCATGAGATTTTACTACCCTTACCTTCCTTTATGCTTATCCAGGCCCCACAGGCTCCCCTGCAGTTCTGAGAAAGGGTCATCTCTATTTATATGTCCACTGCAGTGTAAGGCCTAATATACTCATGAGGGACTGCATGAGCTGTCTGTGCAGCTTTAGTGATCGTGTCCTTCTTTCCCTTGCTCACCATCCTGTCCCCCACCACTGAGGGTAGACAACAGGGGAGACGGTGACACTTTGTTGGGTGGGGGGTTGCAGAGCATGAGGGCTGATGTCTGACAGAGGCTTTCCTTTGCTTGATGGTAGATCTATACCCTGAGATTGGTTGAGTCAGTTTTCTTCTTTAGGTTGCCCATGTCATAAAGGACGAAGCCTCAGCTTGTCTCCACTCAGTAGAGCACCACAGCTTCGTCGCCTAGGAATCATCAGGAGTCAGCCACCCTGTTCAGGGAGAGTGGTCATTGTAACATGGGGGGAGCATGCTATGAATAAGGGGCAGAGTTGGGGTTGATCAGGGGTCACCACCATATATGGAGATGAACTGCTGGAGAGATATCCAAAAGTCCTTGGCAAGCTTGGCAGTCATGTCCTGCATTATGTCAGGGCACCCCTCATGGCTAGTGGTATATGAGGCTAATAGTTCCCCTAACACACACCCTCAGCCCTATCATGGTACTCCTAACCTCATGGTGGGGCTGCTTTGGTGGTGGGGTGCATAGAGACTGTTGTGAAACCAGTCACATAGCATATTAATGGAAGAGAGTGGGGTTATCTATTATTGGTGAGTGACTAGTGCAGGCGGGGGTCTGTTGTGCTATTTGAGCTAAATCATCCAATTTTTAGCATAGGACAACCCTTGGGAGGACTTTTGATCACTTGCTGGTTTATAGAGACCTTGATAGTTTAACCACTTTCATCACTTTTTCCCCATTGCCCAACATTTCCATCTTGTGACAGCTTTATTCCCATACCCCTGTAAGAAATATCTCCCCTCTCTAACCATGTTAACCAACAAAAGAAAACAGAAAAACAAAACTTTATGGCACAGCCTTTAAAGGATATCAGCCTTTGCTTAAGATTATGTTATGGCATTCACAGAGTCCTGCTGATGGTGCAGCATCTGCATGGCAATCGTTGAGGAGGCAGGTTGCATGTTCATGGAGAAACAGAAGTCCTTCTCAAATAATGAAGAATGTGCATCACTGCAAGCGGCCATGGTGGTTTCAAGGGCAGGAAAGAGATGAAATGGTGGGAAAGAGAGGAAACAACGGCAGTTGGGGGTTAAGCTGTTGTGGAGCTATCAAGTCCTTGACCCCCCAAAAGTTCACTTTGCCCCACAGTCGTTACCCTGTACAGCTGTTACAAACCTTGTGTGGACACAGTTTCTACTCTTGAGGCAAGTAGTCCTAGGGGAGCCCTGATTCATTGCCTTGTCCCAGTGCAAAATAAAAGAACAGAGTAGGTAGCAGCAGGGTGAGTGGGAGGTGCACAGTATCTAATCCTGCCAGGAGATCCTGTGACTACATTAAAATTTATTGGCAGGGTACTTCTAGGGGACCCGACATACATACATCCTCACTCCCTACCCCCCTCTGCTCCAAGATAGTTAGAGATTCAGTACCTGGTTCAGGGTGATATAGTTTGTTGTTCGAGCTTCTGTGTAGCTGTAGCAGGTGGGGCCCCTCCTGTGGACCTGATGAGTTTGAGGAGGGAAGCGGGACAGCTGCAGCAACTACGTCGGCCCAGGAATCCCCAGAGAGTCCTTGGGGAGGCGTCAGTTTAGCAGGCATGTGATTTGTAGCTCTGGATGACAATCCATGCTTGGGTGGCAGGGGATCTTTCCTGGGATTTGTCAGTGAGTGATGTTCACAGGGCTCAGCTGGAAGGGGTGCATAGCAGTTGGAAGTGAGCAGAGATCTGGGGCCAGTTTCATCCTCTCCCGTCTCATCACTCCTGCTATATCTGTAACTCCTTGATCGAGCCTCCAGTAGATTCCTTTCCTTACGGAAGTTGTTCCAATTTTTATTGCATCTGTTAGCCTGTGGAGGAAGCAGCCACTGATCATCCTGTTGGCCTTGACTTTGGGAGGCAGGATGCACTTGCTGAGGAATCAGAGTGGTATCAACAGAAGCCAGGGCAGCCATGGAAGTGGGTGTCAATGGTGTGGGTTGGGATTGGTGAGAGGGTCTTCTGGGCTGATTCAGGAAGTGACTGGAGATATAGTCCAGGGGACCCTATTGTGCACAATTCTCATTACTGCAGGGCAGGGAAGATTTATTTATTTATTGAAATGTTTCACCAGGAAGACACACTGAAAACAAGTTGCTCGTCTCACAGTGTGACTGGGGGGGTACAATCAGGTTTGAGAGAACAGAGATTATACAGAAAATAGATGGTAAGAACAGTTACAATTAAGTAGGATGCATGTATATGATGTAATACGACATTACTGCTTGAAAAAATAAATACAACCAATAGGAATTCTCAAAAACAAGATACAATAAGACAGATGGTACAATAATGTGACAGAACAATCATAGTGCAAATTGTTATGAGTGCTAGGGTCAAAGGTAGTAAACAAGTGCAATTGGGGGAGTAGGGAGGGAAGTAGCTGAGAAGTCATATGAGGAGGTGTAGAGGAAAGGGAGGAGAGTGGAGAAAGGGAAGACCGCCAATACCTATTTCCCCTTCAGTATGTTGAGAACTTTGCAAGGGGGGGACAGGGAGCTGGCAGCAGGAACAATGTGTAAAGGAATTAAGGAGGATTAAAGCAGACTGCCAAAACCTATTTCCCCTTCAGGATGTTGAGAACCCTGTAAGGGGGCAAGGAACTGGCAAGCAGGGGTAAAGTATAGAGGAAATTAAGAAGGATTAAAGCAGGAACAGCTGGAAGAGAGGAAATTATGAAGTGCAGTACTCAGGGAGTAGGTGGAAGAAGAGTGATGTATTTGTGGGGGGAGGAAGTTCCAGATTATAGGGAAGCGGTGGGAAAATCCTGACTGGCCAATGAGGGTAGAATGGTGTGGAACCATCTGAGGGAATGGGAGGTTTGGGTAGGGGTAGAAAGGGAAGATAATAGGTAAGGAGGGAGTTCACCAAACCAGAATTTCGAGGTCAGTTTGGCACAGTGGGAAAGGCACCTTTTAGACAGTGGGGGAAAGGCTACGGCATGACAGAGGTCACAGCGATGAGTACAAGAGGGGGAATCAAGGGCAAAGCGGCAGAAGGAGTTAAAGAGAGAGTCCAATTTGGTCAGGGAAGATTTGGGAGCAGCACCATAGACTACATCACATAAGTCAAAAATGGGGAGTATCATCTTCTAGACAAGTTCCTGCCTTGCAGTCAGTGGGGTACAACTACAGGTCCTGTATAGGGCACCAAGCTTGGGGTGCAGGATGGCGTCAACGTGTACAGAGAAGCTGAGATGTTGATCCAACCAAACCCCAAGATATCTAAATGAGGATGTGTCCTCAATGGTTGTCCTATCGAGGGTGTGGAAGGAGGGCAGGCCAGTAAGCCTAGAAAGTCTCTACCTGGTGCCAAAGATCATAGAGACTGTCTTCTTAGTGTTTAGGAAGAGCTGGTGGAAGGCAAACCAGAGCTGAACCTGGATGAAGCCATGCTGTAAGCTGGTTTCCACAGCAGCAGGGTTTTTGCCAGAGCTGTACAAGACAGTATCATTGGCATATATATGGATGGAGGAGGTGGAGCAGGCTATAGGAAGGTCATTAATGAAGACGGAGAAAAGCAGGGGACCTAGCACTGAGCCCTTGGGGACTCCAGTGTTGATAGGGAGTGGAGGGGAAGTGGAATCAGAAATTCTTACCAATTAAGTCCTGCTGGGGAGGTAGGATGTAAACCAGTTTATAACAGATGAGGCCAGGCCTGCTGCAGAAAGGGAATCAAGAAGCAGCGTGTGGGAGACTGTGTAGAATGCTTTGGCTAGGCCGACAAAGATGGCTGAAGTAATCAGGCCATCGGCCATCCCAGTAAAGATGGAGTCGATGAGCTTGAGGAGGGAGGTGTTAGTAGAATGGTTCTTCCGAAAACCAGATTGGAATGGGATGAAAAAGCAGGAATCAGAAAGAAAGGAGGAAAGTTGGGAGAGAACCAGGTGTTCTTGAAGTTTAGCAAGAATAGGAAGGAGAGAGGTGGGACAATAGTTTTCAGGAGCAGAGGAGTCACCACCCTTAGGGAGTGGAAGGAAAGAGCTTGTTTCCAGGTGGTAGGAACTTTAACAGACATAAACGAGAGATTTAGAATTAAGGAAATAGGGTAGGTGATAGCAGGAGAAGAAAGGTAGAGCAGTTTAGGATCAAGGTTGTCTGGTGAGGAGCCTTTTGAAGGGTTAAGAGAGAGGAGGGCGCTTAAAGCTTCATTGGGGGAGACGGTGGAGAAGATGGGGGAGTCTGACGCAGGATGAGGAAGTAAGCATGGGGAAGGGAGTAGGTGGGGAAGGAGGGAACTTCGGAGAGTCATGGCGCAAGTGGTGTAGTAAGTATTGAATTAATTGGCTACCAAGCAGGGGTCAGATACCAGGAAATTGTTTATTTTGAGAACTGGGGGGGCTTGAGAAGGAGGGAAGAAGAGGGTGTGGACTACCCGCCAGAATTTGGAGGGGGTGTTTATATCTGAGAGAAAAGAGGATTTGAAATACTCGGACTTTGCCAATCTGGTAGCTTTGGTATAGGAGTTGGGTAGCATTCTGTACATGGCGTAGTCGCTGGGGAGTTGAGAAGTTTTATGTTTTTTCCAGGCCCAGTCACGCTCCCTGAGGCAGGCCAGTAATTCAGGGGTAATTCAGGGGAGGTGTATCCCACGAACTCTGGTCCACCTAAAGGGAGTGAATGTGTTCCAGGTGGAGATGAATTTTGCCTTGAAGTAAGCTAGGCGTGGTCAACAGAAAGGGCAGAGGAGAGAGGGGCCCAGTCAGTGGAGGCAAGTTCAGACTGAAGTGGGGCACGATCCAAGCATTTAAAGGAGCATAGCTGAATGATTTTGTGAGAGGGTTTGGGTCGATTGACCTTGCGAACCAGGAAGATGGGGTTGTGGTCGCTAAGGGCATCTGGTAGGATACCCGACTTGATAACACGGTGAGGATGAGTAGCAAGTGCCCAGTCAAGCAGGGTGTGATTTTGCGTTTTTATGATTTGGATGGGCGGGCTCAAAGATAAGTTGAGTGAGGTTGAGTGCAGCAATATCATTCCGTATCTTACTCAACTTGGGAGACAACCAATTTATGTTCAAATCACCCAATATGAACAGCTCACCAGACTGCGAGATGGAGGTAATGGAGGATATAAGTTCAGCCACAACTGAAGGGTGGGTGCTAGGACGACAGTAGATGCCAGCCATGGAAATTGGGACAGTGAAAGGAAGTGTAATATGGGTGACTAGGGCCTCATAGGTTGCTAGGATGGAAGAAGAAAGAATAGTTGTAAACTGCAATGAAGACTGGATGTACATGGCCACCCCCCCCCGGCCCATCCTGCCCGGTCCTGCCCGGTCTTGCCTGGAGAGGGAGTAGCCAGGAATAGTGATGGTGTTTGTGAGCCATGTCTCAGTTATAATTAAAATGTCAGGAGTATATGAGACCACGAGAGTTTGGATAAGGTCAATTTTGTGTAGCAGGCTGCAGATGTTCAGGTGAAGAAGTTTCAGCCTGTTGGGGAAAACCATAGAGGCTGGGGAGCTAGGTGCATTTGAGTTAGGGGTAACAGCCGAGGAAGGTACTGAGGGAGGGCCAGGGTTAGGGTGGATATTACCAGAGAGAAGGAGGAGGTCTAAGATGAAATAATGCAATTTAGGACATTTGTATTGTAGCTTGGAGTTTAGGGAGTAAGAGGTAGAGGGAGGAGATTGAGAGAAGGAGATTATGAAGCGAAGACAGGCAAAGTAAGTTGGAAAAGGAAAAAGAGAAGTAGGAGGGAGGAGGGGAAAGTAAGACCAGGTTTCAAAAAGAGCAGAGGGAGTAATTGCAAGGATAACAGAAGTAGCAGAGAGAGTAGGGGGGAAGGAAGTAACAGTGGGTGTAACGGGAGAAGAAGAAATGAGGATCAGGACCAGGAGGGGGTGGAGTAAGAAGAAAGGGGAGGGGGAAGAAATAAGAGAGGGGTTGTTATTTTAGAGGAGGGAGGTAGGGGCTTCATTCTGCATGAAACAAATATAGGACTGAAAGTGTAAAGGGTATGCCTAGTTAATAGAGTTTTTGCCTAACTTCAGTGAAGTCTTGCTTTTTTGTTGTCAGATCCCTAGAGAAGTCCTGGAAAATCATACTAGGGTGCCCCTGCCATTCCGTCCATCCTAGCTCTCTTGCACAGTGCAGTATGTCTTCTTTAACTTAGTACCTCAGAAATCACGCCAGAACCGGTCTTGGACATTCTTCTTTTTTTTTTGGTAAAGGAGCAAGAGATCTTTGGGCCCATTCAGTTTCAAATTGTGGGTCCACCGGTCATTTATGCAGACCTGGCATTATGTGGCAGAGGAAGCTGATTGTGTCATTTATCTCAGCTTTCCCAGGGAACCCAATGAAGCACTGATTGTTGCACCATCCCTAGTTCTCTAGATCAGGGTTTCTCAAATAGTGAGGCCAGCCTCCCAGGGGAGGCCCCAACCTGTTCCAAGGGAGGCTCAAGCGAGCCTTAAAATGTACTATATTTAAATGTCAACTTTTGGATGCTTTGTGTGAAAGGATGCAGCAAACTGAAAACAAATAGTGGCATGCGAATTTATGTACAAAATAATTACCAGGAAAAAAACGCTCAACAAACATTTCTTTCCTGGTATGACATGGTTGGGGGGGGGGAAGCTGAATGGAGGAAACACAATTGTTGGAAACTGTGCAAAACAAAATGCAAAATAATGCAAATGAATAGGAACAAGGTAACAATTGACCCATCATACTGGCTGCAGAAAAGCACAACTACAAAGGTTAAACAGAGAGATACTAGGAGCAAGGCCAGGAGGGAGCAAAATGGTCCCCAAGAAGGTGTTTAAGAGCAGGGTAAAACTGACAAAGAAAACAGTCTGACTCATGGAGGTATTGCAACAAGGGGAAAATAAGACCAAAAGTCAGAAGTGTGCAGCGAGTAGGCTGACCTGGGGGGGGGGTTATAGAGAGGGAGAATAATAAGTTCAATAAAATGAGAATAAACTCAGCTACTCAAATGCACTTAATTGTATTCTTCCTGTAATGTGCAAAATATGATAGTTGTTCTAACTATGGGGAGGCCCAAAATTATTTCTATATTAGGGGGAGGCTCAATATCTTTTCCAAGGCTTGGGGGAGGCTCACTATGACAAAGTGAGAGAACTTCTGCTCTAGATCATCCACCTTGTCCTGGAGCTGGTGGATGATCTTTCATTGTTTCCTCAGTAGTGCCTTCAGTGAGTGACAAGTCTCTTCATTACTGATGCTTCTTTTTTCAGTCACTGAGAGTCAATGATCCAAGTTTCCAATCATCTTGGTATTTAGGTTAGATGTAGCTTTCATTTCCTTGAACCCTTTTAGTAGCTAGATGAACATTGTTTCTACCCACTCGATGGAGAGGGAGGCCACCATGATAGAGTTGTGGTAATAAAGCAAGCCGCTTCTGAGGAAGAAACTCATCAATGCATTAAGTGCTATTAGACAGTTGGATCAGACAAATGGCCACTCAGTTCCATTGCTGCTGACTTTGAGTAGCTGGTAGGTTACTCAGTTTGCATTTACGATAGGGAAAACTGACAGATGATATAGAATAGCTGAGACTTGGGACTAGTCAGCCATCTTGTTCATGCGCAGGCCACCCCCCCCCCCATCAGAGAAGACTTTAAAAATGATACAAAATCATTTTTATACATTATTTTATATTTATTTTCATTTTTTTCTTATTTTTATTCTTTTATAACCAGGCAAGGCCCACTGGGCACAAGATCCATTTACTGGGGTGACCATGGACCACAGGAAAGTTATGATTCACTCAGGGTCACACAGTATGCAAGGGGAGGCTGTGGTAATCAAACCCGGGTCTGCTGGATATATAGTACCAAGCATATTTGCAGCCCATTGCTCTAACCTCTGTTAAGCACCCTCCCATTTTCCTTTCCATGTCAGTCACTAAGTTCTTTTATGTGACAGGGCTGGATATGACCCTGTCCTAAAAGCTCCTTCTCCCTCCCCCACCTCCACACAACAACTGGCCAATCTACTTTCTCCTAAAGGGCTCCCCTTGCTTTGGAACCGTCTTCCACCCCAGCTCCATAAATCTCCCTCCTACCACTCTCTCAAACAGCATTTACACCTCCTCCCTTCCCGCCGCGCCTGTCTCTCTTCATTCCTCCATCTCAGTCACCTAACTAAAACCATTAACCAGAAGGTGGGCCTACTGCACCATCTGAGTCCATTCCTTACCTCTGAATCCCACCGTAGATTTGCCCAAGGTACCCTCCTTTCTACCCTACTACATGGGGCTTCTGTACTACACTATGCCAGGGGTACAGAGCTCCAGATACTGAGAACTCTCTACCATAGGATAGATCAGTTTGCCAACTCAGTCAGGCCACATGACCACCACTGTACAGTGCTGAAATCGTTAGACTGGCTGTCACTCAAGTGGAGACTAGCCTACCCCTCCTTATGCCTAGCCTACAAACTTAGACAGGACAGCACCTCCCCCCAGCCTAAAAAATCTGCTGCAATCCAAACATTGTGAAATACCCTCAAGGTCCTCTGAACAGCAACTACTTCAGGTACCCAGAGTCAGAACCTCTTGTGGAGCTCAAACCTTCTCTTCCTCCATCCCCTCCCTATGGAATGGGCTCCCGGGCAGCATCCAAGCATCTACTTCCCTAGGAAGTTTCAAAATAGAGATCAAATCCCATCTGCTGAATTCAAACCACTGTTCCTGCTATAAATAACAATGGCTTAATTTGGTCTCCTAAGCCTTAACTTAGGTAATTATGAATTGTATAAAGTAGGGATCTATTATTGCTCTGAAGATATATGATGTCCTGAGTGTATAGTTATCCCCTGCTGTACTGTATTATTCTGCAATGCATACTTTTCCTCCCCCTTCCTTCTTCTTTGTTAAATGCCCTTGACCACTATGTAATCCTAATGATCTGATGCTATTGTCACCAACTCAATAAGAATTGATTGTGATGTTGACTAATAATGTTGTATTTCTCTGTATGATGTGTCTATTGTTACTTTCTGAATGTATATTGTTTGAATCACTGCTTTATGTATTTTTGTAATTAAGCCAGAGTTGCCCCTGAAAAAGGGACCATCCAGTCTCAGTGGGCCAACCCGGTTATCAAAATTCAAAACATAAATAAATAAATAAATCCCCCTCCTCATCAAACTCCTCCACAAACTCTAATATAGAGAACTGAGATCACAGTCTTCTTTGCACTGCTTATATATTAATGTCATCCGTTGGAAAATCCTGTATGCTCATAAATTGCACTCAATTGTTATGCCTTGTAACTACTTTACCCCTACTGGTGCTTAGTACTTGTATTTTACTGTGTATGTATTTCACCCTTTGTCTGTATTTGTTACCACATCCCCAGGTCGCACCTGGAAACAAGCCCCAGCTCAGTGTGCCTTTCCCGGTTATCAAAATTTTAAATAAAATAAAAAAATAGAAGATTTATGCAGAGAGAGTTAAAAGCAAGGATCTATTTTGTCCTCTCCTATTCTGTCACTTATCTATCTCTTGCCTGTTTGATTGCACAATCAAATGTTCCTTTTGGCACCTAAGAATTGGCCACTCCAGCAGTCTCAGAATGTCCCATTGTTTTCTCCCTTCCTTCATTTGCTGTTTCTGTTCTTTCTTTTTCTTTCTTTCTTTCTTACTTTCTCCCCTTGCTTCTCTGTGGTTAAAAAAAATATATGTGAAACGGGGATCCCTTTGTTTGCAAATGTATACAGTTATATTGTTGAAATGATTACAGGCAGCTATGTGGGTTTATCTGGAACACAAGGGGTTAACCCTGAGGTGCATTTTGACCTCCACAAGCTTGTTTGCAGAATTATCAGAGATACAAAAGATTTAAACAGGGGGGCCTTTTACTTTGATTATTTATAATACGGATTGTGCAGGAGATATGGGTCAGCTTAACCCTTTTGTTTTCTACAACATTCCAGCAGTCAATCTCCACACTAACTAGGATATTTTGCATACAACATTTACAGTGATGGGTCACTTATCTCAAGCAATGTAGACTGATTTATTTCAATAATAATGCAGTAGATATGAATATAGTAAAACTTTTTCCAGCATTTCGGAGTCACATAATCTTCTTCTGAAGCTCCGCTCCGCTGTGTTATGCTATGCATATATCAGTTTCAAGCATAATGTGCATAAAGTGTAAATTCAAAAATACACAGCGAGAATGCAAATACCTGGTCTTTTCACTCCTGCCACACTGCCCCCTACTGCCCCAGCACTTCGTTCATCCTGAACTTCATCAGGGGGTGTAACCATCATCCATATCCCATATGCTTCAGTAGTGACTTGGTACCACAGTAACCACCCCGTACAGAATTTCCAAAACATACAATATCAAAAATAGACAGGTAACTCGCATTACAGCTTGATCTAATGCGGAGTTTAACTGTGTATTCAAGCAATGTCCATATTTACTTTTTAGTCCATAATAACAATCTTTTCATGGATCAGCAAGGAGACATCCTGTTTCATTGGTATCATCCAGCATCTTTTCATTCTGTTGGTAACAAAAACTTTTTCCATCTGGACTCCTGTTGTTTTCTTATACACAATCGGCTCTATGGATCTCCATCTCAAAGAAACAGCATAAAAACAATTCAGTATATTACAAAATTAACTCATTCGAAACTTTAGAAAAATGAGCTGCAGCAGACTTACAACACCAAGAACCTCAATCATGTTAATGGATTCATTATATTGTCTTAATTTAGATAACATTTAAGGTCCAATTCATCACTATGGAGCAGAAAATTTGTTCCACCTCTTTCTGTTCTAAGGTCTTCTGTCTATTTATTTATTTTATTTTAGTCTTTGGTAACTGGGTAAGACCCATTAGGCACAAGTGCCTGTTGTCAGGGGTGATCTGGGAGCACTAGGGAGGTTAAATGACTTGCTCAGAGTCACACAGTATGCAAGTGGAGGTTGTGGGAATCAAACCCAGGTCTGCTGGATGTATCAAGCTTATTCACAGCTCATTACTCTAACCTCTAGGCTATACTACCAGCCCCAAATCATCCCTTCGTGGGTTTAAAATTTAACATGTTCTATGCCGGAGCATTGTATTTCCTTGGGGTTCCCTCCATGCGTTTCCTTAAAATGCAAACCTAAAGGCGTACCCATTCTCTCAAGGACTTTGTCTCATACATGCTCTTGTATACAAGTTTTACACAACCTTACAATACACCCAACATAAAATTTATCACACCCACATTTAATTCCATACACTTCAAATGTTGTACTGCAGGTAATAAATTACTTTACCTTATAGTTACTACTGCTATGTGAATCTTGAAATTCTTTCATTGTTTTACAATATTTACAAATGCTACAGTTTTTGCATGGAAAGAACCCTTTAGGGCACTGTGGTAACCAACTGCCATCACTATGGGGTACCTCCGTAGCTGAAAATCTACTATGCACTATCTTGTCCTTCAGATTTGGGGCTCTATGAAATGAAATTCTTGGTTTTACACCTAGCTCTTGCTTAAGCAAATGGTTTGATATTAAAATGCCCCAACACTTGTGCATACTAACTTGCTCCAATCTTTCCTGCTACTGAATTATACTCAATTGATAATGTAACTGACTGTTCCACTGACAATACTTTAAGTTGTGTTACCAAAGTTTCCTGTATTGATTTATTCACAGCCCTTTGTCTAGATGATTATATAACTTGTTCTTTGTAGCCCCTGCTGTGAAACCTTTCTTCTAATTCATCTGCCTGCAGATGAAACATTTGCCCTATGAGGGAATAAAATACAGCAGTGAGCAGCACAAACTGAAATTCTGTCCCTTGACAGGGTTGCCTTGGGGGAGGTGGCGGGGATTTAAACCACTTGATCCTGAAGAGAGAGTCCTGCTGGATTTATACTTTAGGAGCTCTGAATTTGACCTGAGTCCATTTCTTAAAAAATGAATCACTGTTGGCATTACTTGATGTTGATATGTTCCTTTTGTCCTCTTTGTATATATAAACTTATATTCTCACCACTTGACTTTTTATGTGATTTACTCTGATTCCAAAAATCAATTGAAGTGTTGCGACAAGCCTACTGGCACCTTCTCGTGACATTGCCCCTGTAAAAACAGAAGCTTTCCAAGGGAAGAAAAAAAAGTTTAAAAAACTGGTCCCTTCTTGCTATCTGTGCTATGATGTACTCTCTTAGTAAGCTGCAGTACAGCAGTGGACTTTTCAACATGCGATATATGAAATAAATGCATTGTTGTGGCAATGGCAATGGCTAGCAAAGCCCAGCAAGATTCTTGTCCCCCTCACCCTCACCCCACCCCACCCTTCCACCCCACCCAGGGCTGGATCCTAAGCCAAGCCAAATACATCAGTGTGTAGGGCCCTTGCTATCTGGCCGGCCCTTTGAGCACTTCTTTCTTGTGCCAGTCATATAGTAGTAGCATTGGCTGCTATAGTGTTTTTTTCTCTGTTGGCTGCCTGACATGACAGTTAAGTTTTAGGACTCCGATGGGGGGTAGTCCTCTATAGGTTTTACTTTGCTGCTCTGTTTTGTTGCTTGTTTTGCCCTACCTGTGTTCCTGCCCTTAGTTATTTCATGGTTAAAAGTTTGGGCTGGAACTTCCGGTGATGTCACCAACCGCATGGCTGCATAGTCGTGGCACTCAGGGAACAGCCGCTCCAGAAAATATATTAAAAAACAGAAAAAGCGGCCATCCACCAATTTCAACAACTAAATCCAATACCTGAATGATGGTGACATCTAAACTTAAAGGAAAGAGCTCCCAAGCTGCAAAAATAAAAGCCATGATGAACACGGAAAAAGGACGAGGTCCACAGCTGAACTCTCGACCAGCTTCACTGGTGGCAAGCTTGGCCAACTCAGAGGAGAGTCTGGAACTATTGGACCCACATACAGTTACGGCCAAGCTCAATGGGATTATCAAGGCCTTGCATCGGGTGGAATCCTTGGTGGCTGATGTACGCATGGACCTCCGCAAGATTGATAACAGAACTACAGCATCGGAACAAGTAATAGGCTCCCTGGCAGATTCTTCAAGCCAACAAGACCGGGTCATTCTTTATCTATTGATGAGGAAGAGTGAACTGCAGGCAAAATTAGACCACCAAGAGAATAGGGCACATCGTAATAATTTTCAAATTTATGGGGTGGCAGAAAGCATGGAAGACTCATTCCCCACAATGGAGGACTTTATACACCACATCCTTGAGTCAGAACTGGATTCAGCCACATCTCTGATCGTGGAAAGAGCACACAGATCGCTTCTTCCAAAGCCCAAGGAACAAAACGCCAAGCCCCGCTCAATAATAATTAAAATGCTTAATTACAGAGATCGCCAACTTATCCTCCAGACAGCCTGGAAGAAAAAAGAAATTCTGATAGATGGATGGATGATTTTTTTTGATCAAGACTTCTCTGATCATCTAAATAACAAAAGAAAACAAGTAAAAGAGGTAATACGAGTGGCAAAGGAGAAGAATGTGAAAATACAGCTGCAATATCCAGCACGTCTGACAGTCCTTACCAAAGAGGGTCCACGGCTGTTCGAGTCTTTGTTTAAGGCATCATCTACACTATGAAATCTGGGGCTCCCTGTCCCTGAAATGCAATCAGAGGCCCTAGAGAGGGATATCACGAGAGTTGCAAGGTGAAGAGTGGGACGACCACAGCGTAATCAACAAACAGCGATCTCTTGGCCTTCACATTTAGGGGCCAACCTGAGAGATATATTAGAGAGAGAGAGAGAGAGAGACGAAGGTTACTATGGAGAAGCCAGGATCGTCAGCAGCTACCAGTCTCACTGGATCATGAAGGTGCCAGGTAGAATCGCATCCTTAATGTCACGAGTAGGCCATACTACCAAATAAGCCAAATGCTCAGTCATTATGGTGAATGCTTAACAATGGCACCCCAACAGACAGATTAAGACTTAAAGAAGATAAAATATATAACGAACTAATAGTTATCGGATATTTGGAGTGGTGGGTGGGAGGATGGGTTTGTTAACATGTAAATATGATGCTCTCCTATGTTTTCTTCTTTTCCCCCATTCCTCCTTCGCACTGCCTATTCTCTAAGGGAAAATAGATCGGGGAGAAACGTAGTGGTATGTGGCAGGGTAAGATTGCCCTGTAATTGCCTCAGCGAATTTAAAGATTCAGGCTGAGTCGGAGGGCCAAATAGAGGAGCGGTGTTCCTTAGCTCCTAGACCACAGTCACAGGCCCTAATACTGCCTATTAGGCCAGCCTCCACCACACGAATTGTGGTAGACAAGGTGACATAAGGCCTACACTGACTTTTTAAAGTCAGACCTGTTTAGATCAGCAGGTACTATAGCGTTTGCTATTAGATCCGTGTTTCCACGGAATTTCACCTTGGAAGGATACAAGTTAAAAATTTTGAAACCCACTAAATGTTAGGGGTGGTATCTGACAAGGAGAGGAGACCTTTTGCCTATGTTTGTGGGTGATTCCTCCCTTCTCTAATTCTTCTGTCCCTTTTTTTTTTCTTTTTCCCACTCACTTGCAGATTACCCCTCCCTATTTTTTCCCTTTTTTTCTTGTTTTTCTTTTTTTTTTCTGTCTTTCTTTTTTGGTTCCAAATTTGGAGAATACAACTGTTTTCATCTGCAGATATTAATGAAGAGATTAGTTAAAATGTTAAAAATAGTTATGTCGGCACCTGTTGTGCCCATTGTTTCTAGTGAATGGCTGAGCTGTGTAAGGCATAAAAAGATAAAGCAAACAGAAAGAAGAGGGATAGACATACTTTTATTGAGTAGAAGTAAAAAAGTCACGTTTATATTAAGGGGAAAGACTAAGAAAGTAAGTAAGCAAAGATCTTTTGATTTATAAGATGAGTCATATCAAAGTGATTTCACTCAATGTCCAAGGCATAAACTCGCCTGCTAAATGTACTAAGATTCTCCATTACCTTAAAAATCTTAATGCAGACATTTGCTTCTCGCAGGAGACTAGATTATCTCAGGTGGAGCATCAGAAGTTGGTACGATCCTGGATGGGCACAGCGGTGGGGTCATCACACCCTCTGAGCAAGAAGGCAGGCACAGTGATTCTCCTTAAAAAGAATATACCCTTGGATATTATTGCAGAAGATCGCACACCAGATGGTACATTTGTTTCACTTTCCGGACAAATATACTCCCAAAAGATACATCTGATCAATGTATATGGTCCAAATAAAGATGATCAGTCCTTTTATAGAAAAATCTTCCAGAAAATCTCAGGGTTGGGGGAAGGGATGGTAGTGATGGGCGGGGACTTTAACTGCGTGATTTCCCCATCAAAAGACAGGTCCTCACAAATCTCCTCTACTAACAAAAACATGAGAAGGATGGTTAGAGCGAACATGCAAGAGTTGGCTTTGATTGATATATGGAGGGAACACAACCCAACGGGCAGGGACTATACATTTTATTCCAACCCAAAAAAATCTTATTCGAGGATTGACTACTTTTTATGTAGTTGGGCAGATATATAGAAAGTCAAAAATTGCTCTATACAGCCCAAGTTAGTGTCTGATCATGCAGAAGTTGTTTTAGATTTACAATTGGGAGATTGGGAGACAGACACTCTATGGAGAATGAACACCTCACTTCTTGGTAAAGAGGAATTTGTTAAATTAATAGAGTCAGCTATATAAGAGTTTAAAGAAACTAATAAAATACAACACACAGGAATTAAGTGGTACTGGGATAGCCTGAAGGCGGTATTAAGGGGTAGGATCATAGCTTACTCCTCCCATTTAAAAAAAAATTGAAAAGCAGTGCAATTAAAATTGGAACAACAACTGCAACAGTTAGAAATAAAGCATAAAAAGGAAGGGTCACATCTCCTCTGGCAAAGGATGAAAAAAAACAGAAAAGAACTACAAGCTCTCCTAGACACCCAATTGGAAGGGAAACTTGGATATTTAAATCAGTCCTACTATGAACACAGAAACAAAGCAGGTAGGCTACTTGCCTTTAGATTATGGAAAGCACAGGCAGACAGATACGTTAAACATATTCGTTCCCAAGAAAATGGTCAAACAATTAATAACTATACCCCTAAAAAAATAGCAGGAGCCTTTCAAAAATACTACGCCAGTCTGTATGCCTCAGAGAAAATAGATAAAACCCTCAAGAAAAAATCAGGAAATTTCTCTCTCAGCTACAGCTTCCACAGCTAAGCAAAACCAATAGGGCACAACTGGAAGCTCCTATCACCGAGCAGGAGATAAAACAAACCATAAAAAACTTAAAAAAAAGCAAAACACCAGGTGGGTTTACCATCTGGTAAATCCAGATGGATTTAACTTGGAATTTTATCAGACTTTTAGCACATCTCTAAGCCCTATTTTGTGTAATCTATTTACTGACAGTAAGGAGAAAAATGATCTGCCACAATCGTGGCGCAGCGCCATAATTGCGGTGATACCAAAGGAGGGCAAATCACCAGAGATCTGTTCTTCTTACCATCCCATATCCCTATTGAATGTGGACTCAAAGATATTCACTAAAATCTTGGCCTCTAGGTTGAACAAATTCCTGCCCGAATTGATACACCCAGACCAAGCTGGTTTTGTTCCGAATAGGCACATCCAAGATAATAGACGACGCTGCTTGAACATCTTGCAATCAGGTAAAAATCACAAAAAACAACAAATTGCCATATCAATTGATGCTGAGAAGGCATTCAGTCTTCTGCAATGGGATTTTTTGAAAGCCACACTGATTAAATTCGGATTTGGACCCCAATTCTTGGTCTGGATAGAGGTGTTATACCAGAACCCTCAAACCAGAGTAAAGGTTAATGGTACGATCTCAGGACCTTTAGATATCCAGAGAGGCACAAGGCAGGGATGTCCCCTTTTGCCTCTACTCTTTGCATTGAGTATTGAACCCTTAGCAGAACAAATTCATTCACATCCACAGGTAGAGGGAATAAAAATAAGAGGAATAGAAAATAAAATATCTTTGTATGCGGACGATACAATGATTTACCTAGGTAACGCTCAACAGTCATTTCCCACGTTAATGCAAATATTAGAGGCCTACAGCCAGATTTCTGGGTTTAAAATAAACATAGACAAGATGGAGGTCCTACAGGTTAGTGGTCCCGTATCCCAGTCCGTAACTCAAATTATACCCTTCAAATGGGTGAAAACTAGTATTAGATACTTGGGCATCTATATCCCTACTCAATTGGAGTGGCTATACTGTTGTAACTACAGGAAACTTCTACAAGAGGTATTTACAGAGTTAAAGAGATGGGAGATATTACCCTTGACGTTAATAGGTAGAGTTGAGACAGTGAGGATGAATGTCCTCCCTCGATTTTTGTTTCTGTTAGCTCCCTTCCCCTGCACATCCCGGCACTGGAATGGAAAAAAATTAATACAGCCCTTCGACAATTTATATGGGGTAAACACAGAGCCAGGATAGCATGGACCAACTTAATGAGACCGAAAATACAAGGGGGATTGGGCCTACCTAACCTAAAGACCTACTACCTAATGGCCCAACTAACAGCTTGGGTGACCTACTGGTCAAAGGAAGATAACAGTGTCTGGAAAGAAATAGAATTTCGATCTACTCCAACAGCTAACCCTCTGTTGGATTTTGACAACCCCCCAGTTAAATTAATCTTCTATAAATCAAGTAACCCATGGCAAACACAAACACATAGAATTTGGGGTATAGAAAAGAGTAAACTTAACCTGGAATACTCACTTTCCAGGAAATCAAAGATAACCTCATGTGCTTTGTTTACTCCACTGAGACTGGATGATACATTCCAGAGATGGAAACACCAGGGGTTAATTTATTTTAGACAGTTTTTTACACAGGGGAAGGTAAAGACCTTTCAAGAAATACAAAACGAATACCATATCCCGAATTCCCATTTTTTTAGGTATCTCCAAGTGATCTCATTTTTAACTCAGGGAACCAATTTTGAAAAAGTACAACAAGATCCTCATCAAATAGTAGATATTATACTGAGCGCTGCAGATAACATAGAAGAAAAGCACATAATTTCATGACTAGTTGAAGCCTACCAAGGCTCCACAAGTGTGGAAAATTTGAAATGCCAAACAACATGGCAGCAGGAAGCATTAATACAACTGGATCAGAAACAATGGCAATTGATCTGGGAAGGGTTTTTTAAAACATCAGCCTCCAACATATGGAAGGAATTTAGGTGGAAAATAATTAATAGATGTTTTCTTTCTCCGACTAGAACTAAGTACTGTGGAGCCACCAGTTCGGACCTCTGTTGGAGGGGATGTGGAATGAGTGGTAACCCTTATCATATATTCTGGGGGTGCCCTAAAGTACTTACCTTCTGGTCAGAGATAAAGGAACACTATAGTAAATTGATGGGTTGCTTGGATCACTTGGGTTTCGAACATTTAGTTCTAGGGATACCCATTTAAAAAAAAATGTCCAATAGAGTAAAGAGTTTTTCTGGGATATTGCTGGCAGTGGCCAGTAAGGCTATCACCAAGAAATGGCTGAGTCCCATCCTGCCTACATTGAAAGAATGGATAGATATAGTAAAGGGAATAGAAAGAGTAGAGAGAATTACGGCATGTCTACGTTTACAAAAAGATAAGTTTAATGGAGTATGGCTACCCTTTATGCAATTGATTGAAAGCAATGAAGGTATCTCAGTGCTATCCCAACAGGTCTATATGTAATACAAAGAATCAAATGTAATAGGTTAGAAAGATAGAATATATTGCTCAAGCCTTACAAAACCAGACAGCTATGAAGTTTGTAAGCTATAATGTTTTTATTTGATTTGGAAAAAAAAACAAGAAAAAAAAAACTGTTACAGATATAAATTTTGTATATTAATAATGCACAGAAAATATCATTTTGGCAGATGATCTACACAAGCGACAGATCTAGGAGTAGGTATTATATAAAGAACATTAGTCGTCTCTGGATACCCATTTCGTAGGAGACCAGAACTTCCTGGAGACCTGGACAAAGAAAAAAAAGAGACGAATATAATCAATGACTGATTTTCTTGCTACAAGGTCTACAACAAAGAGAATTTTATATGTCTAGTAATCAGTAACTTTGTAATAGTCGTAATTTGGATGGATTGTCTGTGCAAGTAAACAATAAACTTGAAGTTTAAAAAAAAAAGTTTGGTCTATAGTTTGTATGCCAGGGTATACTGCTGTCAGTAAAATCTGGGCTACAGTTTGTATACTAGGACATTCCACTGTTGGTACCAGGGCCCCCATGGCCCCATTTCTGGGTGGGCCTTTTGCTTCCCAGTCTGACCCTGTACTACAGTGAGTACATTCTTCTTCCAAAGCCATCCAGCCAAGGGTCTTTGCCTGGTTTTAATGAGGAGATATCTTTTTGAGTTTCTTGCAGTGTTACTGGATTGTCAAATGCAGTTTTTTTGAATATCTTTAATTTTAGGAATATTTATAAATGCATTAGTAGTATTGTGACTTGCCCTTACCTGTACTCCTCATGTATAAAGTTTCTTATAATACTGCAGAAATTGTTCATTCATTTCCACATGGTCAGATGATGTTTCTCCTGAGACCAACTTAATTTCAACCATGGATCTCTCTGCTTTCTCTTTTTACATACTGTAGATACATAGATACATAGATGTTGACGGCAGATGAAGGCCTTTGGCCCACCTAGTCTGCTCAATTGCTTCTTCAAGCTTTTTGAAGTATGTACGCTAATAAGTTGCCTCCCCTATCTGCCTGTGTGTGATATTTTGTTCTATTTAATAATATCAATCTCTCCATTTTTTCATTCAGTATATTGTTATATTGGAATATTTAAATGTGTCCTAATATTTTGAATGGAAAAATCAGAGAAATGTGTATCTTTCTTACAAGAAGAAGAATTGTGCTTCAAACAGAAGACCAACTACACATCTTTTTTTTTTCAATTCGGTTTTATCCCCCTGTGTTTGGTGGGGATGTACCCCTCTATCTGCCCTAGGTTAGGCCTTTTCCATCCCACACCTGACCACTTTCCCGAGGGCCAATCTGTGTGGTCAAACGACCATGGCTTGCTGCCTATGGCAGAGCTCCTCCCATGGGCAAGGAGAAGAAACCAAGATCATCTTTGGCCAGCTGGTGGTTCCTAGAACTGTGGCTGAGACAGCGGAGAAGGCCCAAGGCATCATGCTGCCTAGTTCACAGGGGGCTCTTTTAGTCCCTTGGAGGAGCACAGGTGCAATCATGTCCTGGTGCATTACACACACTCCTGTGTATGATGTGTCGATGTCCATTGTGTCCTCCAATCCCTGCATCTGTAAGACTCCCGGCTCACTTCCCCCTGGCCACTACCAGGAGTCAGCATTGTTACCAGGTGTCTACTACCTCCCTCCCTGCTGGTGAACTGTCAATCATCCACTGGAACCTCTTCACCCTGGCCAGCCCTCCAACGCTCTGGGCTTGTTTCCAGACCTGGGTTGTTTGCGTCATAAGCAGTAGTGCTACTGCTGAGCCACTGGGCCAGCTCTAACTGCATGTCTTAGCAATTGTTTTATCTTTCAATAGATGTATTTGTTCAAGGAAAGTGATCCCAAAAGATTTTATATTTGGTGGCATTCTCACATAAGACACAGTAACATGGCATCTGTTTTTTTTTTCTACATACAATTTTTGTGTTTTTTCCCCATTTTCTTCCCCATCTCAGGACCCATACAATCATGGCAGGTGTGTGCATGGAGGTGCACATGCACTCTGGATGCTGGCTCAGCCCCTTTCACCCCACCCCTGGCAATCGTCGCCACCCCCTCCCACCTACACTACCCATCAGACCTCCACCCGATGGGAGCAGAACTACGGGGGTGGACAACTTCCCTGGGAGTGGAGGCTGCCTTCGGCTGCTCAGTCCTGCCCCCTCCCTCCCCCATGCGGCTCCCCGACAGCGAGGTCATTCTCTGAACCTGGGTAGCCAGCGTGATGCAAGGCAAGGTGTCCTTCGCCTCAGCCGTCTGCACCACCAGGCCGACTGGCATATGGGTTTTTACATTTCATACCTTTATTGTCTAGTTTTATGTCCATTTTGTAGAGATTTGGAGAAGTGAGGCACAAACTGTGAATTGTGCAGAACTATATTTTTTGTGGTTGGCTACAGAGACAGCATTATAAGAGAAGTTATAGTTTTTTTTCCTGTGCCGGTCATTCATTTGTGTCTGTTCCCAAGGTATCTGACCACCATTCAGCTTTATCTCTTGCGTCACCTCTAAGATGTTCAAGTCGGAAGTTGTATTGCTTAAAGATTGATGTCTTATTTGTATCAGTCTTAGGAACGTATTTCTCTCATTACTTTCAAATAAAGCATTTCTCCCGCCATAATGTTTTATTTTCATTTTAGAATTTTGGCCTGGAAAGGCACACAGAACTGAATATTATTTTCAGGTGCTTCCTGGGAGCACAGAGAGGTTATGTGAATTACTCAGGCTTACAAGTGCAATTGCAAGTGGTAGTTGTAGGTTTCAAACCCAAGTGTACAGGGTCTTCGGGCTCAGAGCTTGGTGCTTTAACTCACTAGGCTATACTGCCTCCCTTAATATAATTTTCTTTTTTAGGTCTTCATAGAATTCATAGTCTTCATCTGTGACCTGGAAAAGATACAAATAATACAAATTAGATGGATGGCATGAGAATAGCTACTAACATGCAAACAGAAAAAGAATCCAAATGCACATTGTTGGTTGTTACATGCATCGTGTCTATCGGACCACTACAAATCATCTGAGAACAACTGCCAGCCCAACAAAGCGATGGCAGATTATCCACAATATTGTGAGCTACCTGTAATATTGCATAGACAACCAACAAACCTGTGAAGAAAACTAGTTAGGAATAACCCCTTTGGCCCAGACAGCGAGAGCAGCAATAGTGGTTTTACACACTGAGCCTGGGGTGTCTCATACTGATCCAGGAGGCATGGCTCCATCATCTGTCTTGGACAGCTCCCACCTCTGGGCAGGATGGCACCTCATTCCACTACATGACTGCCTCTGGTGGGCCAGTGGAAGGGTACTTCTTGCAGGAAGGAACATAGTAGTTCCTTGGAGCAACATTACATTGCTTAGTGGGTAATGTGGAGGCATCATATGCCCATAATGGGCCGGTGGGGAGTTCTGAAGGAAGAGAGGGTCTCATTCACCCTTCCCATGGCCCCAAATGGCTATAGGCTTGGTCACTTTTGAAGATTATGCCCTAGGGGGAAAGATAATGGGAGGAACCAATAGGGAAAAAACACCCCCAGTGGCCCTAGGCAGATGAATCCGCCCCACCACGCATGCCACAGTAGAGCCCTACTGATACCAGGGAAGTCTTTCCCAAGGACCTGGGTGTCAGTGAAAACTCAGCCAGTCCGAGCATTTGCAGAGACCAACCAAAGATGGACCTGCGTTTGAGTAAAATCCACCAGACTGAGCATTTGCAAAGACAAGCTATATGAAAAATTATAGTCACTGCTAACTGCAAGGCAGCTACAGGAAATTTAGTTAGCCATAAGTATCAATTTTTATCATGTACTAACCACAACTAGCAATTTTATCATGTTTACTCATCTTTCTGGTACCAAAAAGTACTAGTTTACCTTTTGAACATTTGCATGTTACTATTTGCCTCCGCCCCTCGGCAACCCAAAAGTACTAGTTTACCTATTGAACTTTTACACATTCCTATTTGTCTCCTTTCCTCTCCTTGGCAACCAAAAAGTAGTTGTTTACCTTTGACCTTTGCAACTTTTCACTTGCCCCCATCTTTTAGCTTATCAAAATTGTTAGCAGCCATAAAACTGCTATTTACGTCTAAATCCATACCAGTACTTACTTGGGTCGGTACCACTTTTTATATGGCCCAAGAAAATAAAAAAACCCAGACTTTTGACAGTCAGAGGACAGGGCAAACAGATCTGTGGAAAGATGACTACTGGTTGTCTTAGTGGGCATTGGCTACAGGGTGCTGGCAAGGCCACCAAGAGATAAAGATACATACAGTTCATGTTTCTAGCATTGATAAGCTTCTCATGCAATATTTAGTAGCTGACCCAATAGGTCACTGAGGCTACAGCTTTAAGGGATAACTGCTTTATAACATGCATGCAAATATGATGGCATAGTTTAGCTTAAGGTAATTGCTTTATAATAGGAATGCTGCTCTATGACACTGCTTTATAATAGGAATGTAAATACTATCATTCTGGTTAGTTAGGCTAGTTTTGAGTAATGGCTTTATACTATGAATGCTAACATTGTTATGCAGCTTAGCTAGGTTACACTACTTTTGTAACTCAGATTAGAAGTCAGGGCAATAGACCATCAGTCTGCTGGGCATAGGAAATAGTCATTTTGCTTATTGCTTTTACAGGGTAAAGAAAACACAGATTTTGGTCATGTGTTTTTTGGGTAAATCTTTCTGATACAAGATTATAAATGTTTACTCATCTAGTTCAATGATAAAAACATGCCGCTGTATTAACAACCACTTGGGTGGGGGTGGGGGGCTTTGATGAGTAGCTAGCTGGCAAGTCATTTTCTTCTGGGCTCCGTCTCCACCAGGTTGATTAAAAGTGTTTAGAGTGAGTTTTTCTGATACAAAACCCTTGAAAAGCATAACTACAGAGGTCTGAACTTATTATGGATGAGTACCTAGCATCTGCCTCCAGGAAAACAACTCATGAAGTGATCAAATCAACAAAGAAAAGTGGTGGGGGTGAATCAAGGAGAAGGCCAAGGCATGGAACAGCCTCCCTGAGAGACGGAGGCCTTAAGGTGTACAGCAATGAACCAGGTCCTGGCAGCACTCAGCCCAAAGTTGGATGCTGTAGCAAAAAAGCTAGCAGAGTTCGCAGAGCAAGTGGTTGGGTCAGCAAAATATATTGCGGCAGTGGAGCAAACAGTATCTGCCGCAGAAGACTTGGCAAACCCTATTCTGGAGAAAATAACCCAGCTCACTAAGGAAGTGGAAAAATGAAAAGAGCAATTGGACTATCAAAAGAATTATCAGCGGCATAACAATCTATGCACCAGGGGTTTACTGGAAGGACAGGAGGGGAAAAGCGCAGAAGGCTTTTGTGCCGTGGTGTTACCAAACTTACTGGCGCTACAGCCAAAAGGGGGAAGTTTGAAAATCAGAAAGGTTCATCGTGCTCTTGCCCCCAAGCCCTCACTGAAGGAACCTCCATGTCAAATAATTTTCTGTATTTGTAATTTCAGAGACAGGCAAACAATTTGGAATTCATACCGGCAGAAGGAGGAGGTGCTGTATGAGGGCACCCACCTATTCATTCATCAAGATTTCTCTCAGCATTTACAATGCCACAGGAAGTTGTTTAATCCTTTCTTGGATGCACTTTGTGAGCAGCAGGCTGATTTTCAATTTGTATATTCAGCCACTGCCTGCATCCATTGGGAAGGAGCGATGTGCACTTTCCTGGAGGTTGAGAAGCTGAAACCCTATGTAGCAGATCTTGGTAGCAAGTGAGCTGCTTCTTAAACATTTATTGCACTCTTGTTGAATTACTGGCACACTGGAGAAATGGTCTGCCTATTATTGCTTTCTCTGACTCTTGAACCTATGCCCTAAAGTGAATAAAGGAGGCTTTGTTCCCATTCAATGACCCACATGCTGTTAAGAAGACAACCTGTTCACGTTGCACTGTTTTTGACTTTCCAGCCAGTTTACTCACCTTGGTTTTAAAAGGGGACTTTATTTCGAAGGGTAGAAGACTTCAGTTGTTGGTCTCCTTTCCCTTTAATTCAACACCACCGAGAGGCCTCCCAAATATGGCGTTGATGACATGGTCCTGCATACCGCCATTTTCCACCATAGCGGTTGATATTTCTTAACACCAGCTTCAGTTGCGGGGAGGACCTGCCCACTAAATGGAGACTAATGTCTTAGTTGAAACCCCTTGAGAAACGGACATAGTGATGTGACTTTGCCTAGATGGATGCCTGCCTGCTGAAAGATGCTGTTTTCTAAATGGACCGGCTGTGGTCCTGCCAGGTTGGTATGGGGCGGGGAGGCAGCACGCATGTTTGGGTGTACCTCCTGTCCCTGGCTCCTGTGCTGCAGGCAGTGGAACTGTGCAGCATGGACTGGGGCTCTTGCAGATAGGCAAGATGGTTGGGGAATGTCAACTGTATTTGAATATGCTCATGGGACTTTGATGGGAGGGAGCTGCAACATTAATGAAGGGCAATCTATGTGGGGATGTGTGACTGAGAAAGGGCATAGTAACATAATATTTAACAGCAGATAAGGACTACCAGGCCCATCTAGTCTGCCTGTTTTCCCTGCCTGCATCAGCGGCTGCTGACCCTACTTGGTCATTGGCTATCAACCCCCCCCCCATCTAGGGTTCCCTTATGTCTATCCTATGCATGTTGGAATCCCCTCACTGTGCTAGTACCCACTACCTCCTGGAGCAGGCTATTCCAAGCATCTACCACCCTTTCCATGAAGAAAAACATCCTAACATTTCCCCTTATCCTGCACCCTCCAATCTCATATTGTGTCCTTGTACAAGTCTTGTAATGAAAGATGTCACCCACCTGCACTTTGTTCAAGCCTTTAAGATACTTGAAGGTCTCTGTCATATCCCCCCTTCCCGATACCCAGTTATATTAGTACTACAGGGAATAGCCACTCAAAAGAAGGCTAGTCCTGATAGGTGCTAATAATGACAAGGCATGGGATATAAAGCACTTACTATATGCTTTCTTGGTCGCAGTCCATGGTGCTGCCAAATGACAAGGGCAGCCAAATACCAGGGACTGACTGAGCTGCTCCCATGGCATGGAGGGCTGGGGCATGGAGCAGCTCAGCAGGAAGGCAGTGGAGACCAGGGTTCTAGTCCTGGTCTCCTACATTTTTGCAAAATCAGGGCTTGTATTTTGTAAATGGGGCCGTGGAAACAGTTTTCAACGGCTCACGAATTTTAACTTTCCATGTGATCCGCTCCCCAGGACTGAGAATCTTTAAGTCTGGGGGGTGTGTGGGGCAGTGCCTCGCATCAGGGGATGCAGGGGGGCATGGCCTCCCCCCATAAAAATAAAAATGACGGTATTTTTGCTGCGCTATTCTTGCCGACGGCATTGTGGTCAGCTATGTTCTGACCCAGTGCTCTGTTCCCTCTTTTCCTCAATTGTATGCATATTGAGGTATTTTGCTCTGTCCTCATATGTCTTCTGATGCAAGCCCTTCACCATCTTGGTCACCCTTCTCTGGGCCGCCTCCACTCTGTGTACGTCTTTGCGAAGATGTGGCCTCCAGAACTAAACACCATATTCTAGATGAGGCCTCACCAGCGTTTTGTACAGTGGCATCTGCACCTCCCTTCTTCTGCTAAAGGTAGAAACATAGAATTTGACAGCAGATAAGGACCGCTTGGCCCACCTAGTCTGCCCATTTTCCTACCTAACTGATAAGCTGCAGATCCTAGTTAACCAACAGCTTACTTCCTCCTACCCCCCACTAGGACTGCCTTATGTCTGTCCCATGCATTCTTGAATTCCCCCGCTGTTCTTGACTCCACGATCTCCTCAGGGAGGCTGTTCCATGCATCCACAACCCTCTCCATGAAAAAATACTTCCTCACATTACCTCTGAGTCGTCCCCCCTCTATCTTCAAATTGTGCCCCCTTGTTTTTGCACATCTCTTTTTCTGAAAGATGCTACCCTCTTGGACTTTGTTGATTCCCTTGAGGTACTTGAAAGTTTCTATCATGTCCCTCTCTCCTTCTTTCCTCAAGGGTATACATATTAAACTCCTTTAGTCTTTCCTCGTATGTCTTCTGGTGCAGACCCTGCACCATTTTGGTTGCCCTCTTCTGGACAGCCTCCACTCTGTCTATGTCTTTGCAGAGATGGGATCTCCAGAACTGCACACAGTACTCCAGATGGGGTCTCACCAACTGTCTGTACAGAGGGATAACAACTTCTTGTTTTCTACTGTTGATGCCTCTCCCTATGCATCCCAGTATCACCACAGATACCCCATCCTATGCACCCCAACATGCCTCTGGCCCTCCCCACGGCCTTGTAACACTGTTTGGCCATCTTCAGGTCATCTGAGATGATTTTCCCCAAGTCCCTCTCTTCCCTGGTGACTGTCAGCAACCCCCCTTCCCATCCTGTAGCTCTCCATAGGTTTTCTTCACCCCAGGTGCATGATTTTGCACTTCTTTGCATTAAATTTTAAAAGCCACACTTTGGACCATTCTTCCAGCTTTCCCAGATCCCTCCTCATTCTTTTGACCCCCTCTGGAGTTCCTACTCTATTGCAGATCTTGGTATCATCTGCAAATACTGTAGGCAAACCTTCCCCTCCAGCCCTTCAGCAATGTCACTGATATAGACATTGAAAAGGACTGGCCCCAGTACTGATCCCTGAGGCACCCCACTGGTCACCCTCCTTTCCTTAGATTTGATCCCATTTACTACCACCCTCTGCTTTCTGTTCCTGAACCAGTTTCTAACCCAGTTTTCCACTTTGTTGCCCACTCCCAGGCTACCTAGCTTGTTCACCAGTCTTCTGTGGGGTACAGTGTTGAAGGCCTTGCTGAGTAAAGGGAAACTGCTATAAGTGGATCCTGCCCTTCCTAAAAGCCCTGATGTCCACCCGAGACAAGGCCTGGAAAAAGTTCAGGAAAACAATGCTTCCTGCGGACTTATCCAGCTACAGAGCCCTTAGAAATCAATGCAAAACGGTCATAAAGAAAGCTAAAAAAGAATATATCACCAACCTCCAAAAAACCAATCTTGGGAACCCTAGGTTCTTCTGGTCTCACATTAATGAACTCCTCAAAGGAAACAAAAATAAAACCACTCCCGGCCCAATCACGGTCAACGGGCAAGTAATTGATGAGGAATCACTAATAGCAGAGGCCCTCAATAGTCACTTCACGAACCTTGATGCGTTCAAGACGGGACCCCCTGACAGCAGAAGCGAGCATAACGCACATCAGCCCTCAGACCTTGATCGCTCTTTGTTTCACCTGAGGCTGGTAAGGATAAAGGAAGTTTTTTGCATCCTTAAATCCCTGCACTTGAGAGGATCTGGGAGCCCTGACGGGATCCAGACCAGAATCCTCAAGGAGGGCGCCCCAGCACTAGCGAAGCCCCTAACCTGGCTGATAAACCGGGTCCATTATTGAGGATCAGTACCTGAGCCTTGAAGCAGGCCCTAGTGATCCCCATACACAAGGAGGGGTCTACAGAGCCTATTGAAACTACAGGCCTATCTCCTGCTGTGCGCTGTTGCTAAAGTACAGGAGAAGCTTGTCTACTCACAACTCCGAGAATACCTGGAAATCCACCAGGTAATCTCTCCATCTCAGCATGGGTTCAGAGCCAAGCACGGGACAGACACTGCGCTAACCAAGTTCTCGACAGAAGTCCTGAGCAACAATGACTCTGGGACCAGTACAGGCACGGTTTTCATTGACCTCTCAAAAGCGTTCGACTTGGTCAACCACAACCTCCTAATACAAAAAATGTGCTTACTTGGCCTTGACACCCATGCACTGGGATGGTTCAAGAGTTACCTCACGGGACGCACCCAGAGGGTCAAGTGGAATGATAATGTCTCCAAGCTATCAACACTCAAAGAAGGGGTACCTCAAGGGTCAATACTTGGACCCCTTCTCTTCACGCTGTTCATAAATGATCTACACTCACACTGTGGGAGCAGCAGCGTTATCCAGTATGCAGATGATGCTGTTATCTACAGAGCCTCCCCTAACCTAACTGAACTGGAGACAGCCCTTCAAGAGGACATCCTTCAGATGGAGGACTGGCTTACTCTGAACAAAATGGTTCTAAACACCAAAAAAACAAAGGTGATGCTGTTCGGGCCTAGATCACTGGGACCCGAGAGGTCACTGCTCCTACAACTTCAAACCGGGGGGGGGTGAAAAACTTGAGGTGGTAACCTCCACGAAATACCTTGGACTTACCCTGGACCAAGGCTTCACATTGAAAAACCACATTGACCAAATCACCAAGGCCATCCATGGGAAACTTGGAATCCTTTATAGAATAAAGGACCAGATTATCCCAGAAGCTAGGGTAGCCATTGCTGCTAGTGTACTTCTCCCAAAGCTAACCTACGAGGCCCCAGTTCTCCAGGGCGTGGCCACGACGGAGCTTGGCAGGCTGCAGGCCTTGTATAACAAGATCGTCTGCTTTGCCACTCTTTCACACCCGAGGATTCACCATTGCAAACCTCAATCAAGGCTCAGCTGGCCGTCTCTGGAAGCTCGCCTCATCTACCCAACCCTCTGCCTCACATTTAAGTTATTGGGTCCCACACCTCCCCCCAGCCTCAATGGTCTCATTAGGGTTAAAACCAACCCGCGGAGCCTAAGAACGTCCAGCCAAACTCTCCTTGTGGTTCCCAAGACCAGGACTAAAGCAGGCTCCAGGTCCTTCACGTACACAGCCCGTTCCAACTGGAACAACCTCCCCCTGGAGGTACGGGAGGCAGAGTCCATCACCTCCTTCCGACCAAGCTCAAGGCTCACCTGCTAGACAGGAGCATCTGCTTATGTCACAGGACCTAACCATGCATCAAAGGAAGGGGTGCTTTCGTACCACTGTCTCTGCCTCGGGACTATTGCAGTTACCACAGTAGACTGTCTCACCCAACTAAAAGTGTTAGCCCCTAACAATGTATGCACTATCGCTTTCCTTCCCTATTGATGCTCCTGAACTAGGCTTACCAAGGAAAACTACAGAACTGTCTCTACAATGTCTTTGTCAATGGATAATGTAATGAACAACATCTAACCAATGTCATGTCTACCATGTGTAAACAGCTGAATACTGTATACCGTGATACTCTGTACTACCACATGTTTATCTACTGTATGTGTCTCTTAATGTTTATTCCCGGGTCGCCCCTGAAAAAGGGACCTTCGCGGCCCAGTGGGCCTACCCGGTCATCAAAATTCAATAAATAAATAAATTGTGGTAGGTGATATCCACTACTCCTCCCTGATCCACCTCCTTTGTCACCCAGTCAAAAAAGTCAATCAGATTTGTTTGACATGACCTTCCTTCTGTGAACCCATACTGCCTTGGATCCTGTGCTCCCATGGTTTCCAAGTCTTCCACAATTCTTTCCTTAAGCAGCACCTCCATAAGCTTACCCACTATTGAGGTGAGGCTGACCGGCCTGTAGTTTCCCACCTCCTCCCTGCTACAACTCTCGTGGAGAGGGACCACATTCAGTCCTCTGGAACCACCCCTGTATTGAGTGACTCACTAAACAGGGTCACCAATGGTGCTGCTAGCACCATCCATAATTCCTTTAATATCCTGGGGTGCATATCATTTGGTCCCATCGCTTTGTCCACCCTCAGTTTTGCAAGTTCCTCCAGGACACTCTCTCTTCTGTAAAAGGACTGTTGTTTACCTCTCTCCCCCATTGTCCCTGCTGCCTAGCTGTGGTCCCTACCCCTCCCCCTCTATTGTGAATACTGAACAGAAGTATTCATTCAGTATTGATGCTGGGCCTGGGGGGAGGTGACTATGGCAGTCTGTGTTTGTTGGGGAGTGTGCCAACCTGCTGACACCTGTGAGGGGAGAGGAGGGAAGTGCCACCATGGCTAAGTTTCTGGAATGTGGTCCCAGCAAGTTATTCTGCCTGGGGGGCTTGCCATATTAGTGGGGGCACGCTTTTTGTGGATAGCCATGTGGGTTGCCATAGACCCACAAGGCTTCATCCAGTGTGGTGTGTGGGAAGGGGAAATCCTGGGAAATATTATCAAGGGTTATAGTCTTGTTCTAATGGCAAACTTGCATTAACTCACTACACAGGTCATTTTAATGGTGGAAAGGGGGAGGGGGAAATGGGCACAGTTAAAGGTGTAATGATTTTTTCACCAAACTCAATGAACCAACAATTTGACTTTTGGAGTGAAGGGAAGGGTATTTGTACAGTTTCCCCAGCCCAGTATTTGTACAGTTTCCCCAGCAAGTTGCAGGGAATTTAGAGTTTTAAATGAAGTTCAGGGGACTCTGCCAGTTGCAAATGCCTCCAAAGTCATGCACTTTCGGAATGTGTGTATTATATGTGTTCAATGTTTTGACCACTACAGTGTCAGTCTGGGCTACATATACTGTATGTGGAAGGGATGCAGGAATTGGATGTATACGAGTGACACTGGGAGAGACGACCTACAAAATGTGATCTGATACTGCTGTCATTTTGTGGAATGTGAGGGGCCTTTCTGATCCCATTAAGAGGAAATAGGTCCTTCTGGCTTTGAAATGCAGGTCAGTACAGATGGCCCTCCTTCAGAAAACACACTTATCCCAGGACGAGCATAAGAAACTGCTGAGGGACTGGGTGGGCTTCTGTTATGCTGCTTTATATAATTTTCATAAATGGGACGTGGCTATCTTATTTCCTAAAAGTTTCCCCTTACAGGTTGAAAGGGTGGTCGCAGATCCCAAGGAAGGAAGATATATATTTGTACAGGGAAACCTCCAGGGTATGCTGGTTACATACGCTAGCATTTATGCACCCTCTGTGTTTGAGGTGGAGTTCTACCAACATATCCTTGGTGTGCTAACAAAAGAACAGTTTGTGAATTTGACCATGGGGGTGGCTAATTGCGTGATGGAGCCCAGCCTGGACCACTCAGGGGGAATAATTCACCACAAGGGTGCTATTAGAAAATGGAAGCAAGGTATGCTTGATCTGGACTTATTAGATGTATGGAGAGTAGCTAACCAAGGAGTCAGGGAATCACTTGTTTTTCTGATCCCCATGGCATGTGACTATATGTATATGTAAATGTAACCCCCCTACAAATGGGGGTTCCCAAAAAGTCTTCCTTGAGCTTGCCTAAATGATCACTGCCAGGCTGGTGTCCTGCGTTTTAGCAGTTTAAATGTGATTACCAGAGCCTGTATAGCCTCTGTGTACTGTCTCTTTAAGAGCTGCCTGATTGCAGCTTAAGTAATCTGAGAGGGAGCTCTGTTGAAAAATGTAACTATTTATTGAAAATCATTTAGAGTGATAATGATAATGTAGTTTGTCTAACCTGCTTTCTTTGTAGCAAGGACTGTTTTGTTTGTCTCCACTATCTTGGTCCTGGACTGCAAATTGGACCAATCAGTACTGGTGGGACCTAAAATGTAGCTGGACTACAGGAGCTGTCTGAATTCAAAATCTGTAGGAACTGTAGTTTGAACTTTTTGCGCCTTTTTTGCAACTGAAAGGGGAGCTCTCGCTTTGACTGACAGCCAAATCAGCCAACCAAATCTTTTGGATCTTGGGGTAGTCCCGGGCTGTTTGTAGTTTCAGTTAGATCTAAGCGGAAAGCTGAACAAGAAGGAGCTGAAGTGATTCTGAGCAGCAATCCTGAGTGGATTCGCATTGGAGAACTCTGAAAAGGCTAAGTTTTTGGCCTGCATGTTGGTGTGCTGCTCCTGAGAGGGAGAGAAGGGAATTATTTTGGACTAAATCCAAGTTTGTGTGATTAAAGTAAGCTACTGAAGTGGGCCAGGCTCAACCTGAAGAAGACAGAAGATTTTGCTGAATGCAATCAGCCTGTCAGGAGTTCCAGCTACCCCTAAGCTCCGGGTGTGTGTGTGCAGAGACTTTGTGATTGTGACCGGGGAGCGCTTTGCCTGGTTCAGTAGAATTCCTTTACACGTAAATGTGCTATGAGCTGCTAGTGGGTCGTGAGTTAGTCCCCCACTGTGTGAACTGTGTTCTGCTTGCTGGAAGCTGTATCCAGCCAAAAATGGACTGCATCCAAATTTGTCTCCATGCGGCAGGGCCTTGTCAGACTGGCCCAGCCAGACTACCCACTGCACAGAGAAGCCATCGATGAGAGACCTGCCTGGGGATCAGCCCCCTGCTCCACGCTTGAACAGGAACGACGCCTCTGCGACTCATGTGGGCCCTGCTTCTCCTGGCATTCCAGATCAACCACCTGCAGTCTCAATTTTCGTCCAGCCTGTGTCCGGTCTTGGGTATCATGAGTAAATACCAGGGTAGCTCCCTTCAACAACAGCTTAATCTGAGTGTGTCATCTGATTGTCTTCTTGTTTCATTTCCTTTACAAACTGAGCCCTCTGGCTCCAGATTACAAATATTGTGTTCTGTGCATGTTGTGTTTTCCATCACAGGGCCCCAACCAGCTGCAACCCCGGGCATCGGTCCTGGCTAGCCCACCTCGTCTCCACCTGGGTACCCAGAGGTGGACTGTGTGGGGGGATTCAAAGCGCATGCATAACTGCTTGAGTGATATAACCTTTAAGTTAATTAACCTGATTTTGCCCCTTCCTTGTTCAAGTCCCCTGAATAAATCAGATCTAACTTTTTCTGCATGTAATCTGACTGTGGTTCCAGTTTGTGCTCAAAGTACTGTGCTGTTGCTATTTGCTGTGCATAACCTTGTTTTACAGGGGGTCCCCAGGGTCGAGCCAGAGGAACCAGCCCTGGTGGTAAGTGCAAACAGTGTGGGTACTTGTGTGGTGTACCAGGGGTATTGTGAAAGTGATTATTGTACAGTGTTCAGGCTACTAGAGGGGAAAGAGGGGGGTTACAGTGTCCCGGAGGGCTGTGCCCAGGTTAGCTTGACCACTGCCAACCCTGATCCCCGGGTGGAGGCACCCGTTTCAGAACTCAGGCCCCTTAACCTGCTACTAGCCAAGCTGGCAGGAGTAGTAGCCCTTGGGAAAGCGCCACCTAGGGATTACATAAATATATATGTGTGTATATATATATATATATATATATATATATATATATATACAGTGCCTTCAGAAAGTATTCACCCCCCTTGGATTTTGTCACATTTTGTTGTGTTACTACCAGAATTTGTAATGCATTGAAATGATTTTTTTCCCCTTTGATTCATACAGCATAATCAACAATTTAAAGGGGCAAAAATATTTTTATTGTGTAACAAAAATTTATGAAACATTAAAAACTGAAATATCTTGTTTACTTAAGTAGTCACCCCCCTGAGTCAATACTTTGTAGAAGTGCCTTTGGCAGCAATTACAGCTTTGAATCTTCTTGGGTATATCTGTATCAGCTTTGCACATCTGGATTTGGGGATTTTCGCCCATTCTTCCTTGCAGATTTGCTCAAGCTCTGTCAAGTTGGATGGGGAGCGTCAGTGAACTGCATTCTTTAAGTCTTTCCACAGATTCTCAATGGGATTCGAGTCTGGGCTTTGGCTCGGCCACTCAAGGACATTCACCTTCTTGTTCTGAAGCCACTGCAGTGTTGCTTTGGCTGTATGCTTGGGGTCGTTGTCCTGTTGGAAAGTAAATCTTCGCCCCATTCCAAGGTCTATTGCAGACTGATGCAGGTTCTCCTAAAGGATGTGCCTGTATTTGGCTCCATTCATTGTTCCCTCTATCCTAACAAGTGCCCCAGTCCCTGCCGCTGAAAAGCATCCCTATAACATGATGCTGCCACCACCATGCTTCATGGTAGGGATGGTGTTACACGGATGATGAGCTGTGTTTGGTTTGCGCCAGGCATAACGCTTTGCATTCAGGCCAAAGAGTTCAATTTTTGTTTCATCAGACAAGAGAATCTTTTGCCACATGATCTCAGAGTCTGCCATGTGCCTTCTTGCAAACTCAGGCATGCTATTATGTGGTCTTTTCTCAGGAGTGGCTTCCGTCAGCCACTCTCCCATAGAGGCTACATCTGTGAAGTGCTGCAGGATTGTTGTCCTCTGGACAGGTTCTCCCATCTCAGCCATGGAACTCTGTAGTTCTGTCAAGGTGGTCATTGGGTTCTTGGTCACTTCCTGACCAAGGTCCTTCTTACCTGGCTGCTTAGTTTGGGAGGATGGCCTGCTCTAGGAGAGTCTGGGTGGTTCGTAATCTTTCCATTTCCTAATGATGGACTTGACTGTGCTTCTGGAACTTTCAACACCCTAGAAATGTTTTTATACCTCCCAGATCTATGCCTCCTCACAATTCTATCACGGAGTTCTCTGGACAGCTCCTTGGTCTTCATGGTAGAGTTTCTGCTCTGACATGCACTGTCAACAGTGGGACCTTATATAGACAGATGTATTTCCTCTGAAATCATGTCAACCATTTGAACTGACCACAGGTGGACTCCATTCAAGTTTAGAGTGATCTCACAAGGCAATTGAATGCACCTGAGCTCAATTTAGTGTCATAGCAAAGGGGTGAATACTTATCAAATCAAGACATTTCAGGTTTTATTTTAAATTACATGTACAAAAAATTCCAGAAGTTTCATTCCACTTTGACATTATAGAGTAATTTGTGTAGATACGTGACAAAAAAATCCCATATAAATGTATTTTAATTTGAGTTTGCAACATCGCAAAATGTGACAAAATCCAAGGGGGGTGAATACTTTCTGAAGGCACTGTATATATACATACGTAACCCCTACCTGGTATGCCATTTCTAACTGACAGCTCTACCAGGTGGGCTGGGTTCGGGGAGAAATATGTCACTCGGCACATTGGCTAGGTTTGGCTTTGGCTACTCTGCACAGGGGCACCCAAGTAACTCCGGGCAAAGGAAGCAATAACTGTAATGTCCAATACCAGAAGTAGGATTCTAAAGTGTGGCTTTTATTCACATCCAAACAGAATAAACAAAGCATAGATGGACCCCCACGGGGCTACACTCCTGGTAATGCAGATTTGAGGAGACCAGAACACATCCTCTTCACTTTAGCCCTCAGGCTCTACAACACACTGGGCACACAGCCCGAACTTGTACACTGCACTTGGCTTTCCCTGGCTTGGCTCCCTTGTCAGCCACTTAGACACTTTCCATATATCATGGAAACAGTTGCTGGTGGCTCCCCATACCACCTAAGAGCACTTCTGCTCCATAAGGGAATCTTCCTCATTAATCCCACGTCTGGGTACTTTCCTCAGGCACTGGCCAAGTACCTGAGGGAAAGCAACAGGTGTCTCAGAGCAAATCGGTAGAGGTGAATTTGGTTACTACTGATAGGGGGTCTCCCACCTCTCACTCCCACAATTCATACCCGGCCATTTCTCTGGACTGTAACACCTCATCCTTTAACATTTTGCTGTGTAGATTCTTTGTTAAATGTATTTCACATTCAATCTACTGTCTTTTCTTCCCATTTGTGCTGGACTTGAACATACTTAAATTAAGTGGCACTGTACATTACTCTAGACCCCCCACAGAGTTAAGCAGTCCAATCCCCACATTCTTTCTTCCCATTTGTGCTGGACTTGAACATACTTATAAGTGGCTTTGTCCATTACTCTAGACCCCCTTCCCCACAGAGTTAAGCAGTCCAATCCCCACATCTTCCAACTGTACTTGGCTGTCTTTTCCTGACCCCACAGTAACAGTCCCTTTAGTTTCCTTCTGTTTTGGGTGAAAACAACATGGCCCTTTAGCAGGCGAACTTACCTTAGGTTTGCAGGTGCCCCACTGGCGTTTCCTCCTCAAGGAATCTCTTCCAGAGCTTCTGGTGCCTCAGCACAACTCAAACAGGTAGCTTCTTTTCCTTAGCCGGACCCAGGGGGGTTGCCCCTGGAAAACAGGCAGATACCTTGCCCCCATCCCCGCAGGGATGGGGCCCTGAACCATTGAGAGCGGTCTCCACCACTTCAGTAATCAGTTCCTGTGTTTCTCTTCAGGTGGAAGCACACACCTAAAACAAAAGTAGCTCTGTAACAGAGCTTAAAGCTCTGAGGGCCTGCCCTCAGCAGAGCACCTCTGCCACACTCTACAGACTCTCTCTCAGACCGACTTCAAATTCCCCAATGTTCTACTCTAACCTCCAACTGCAACATTCCAGTGTGGCTTATGCAGCTGTGACAGTTCTAAATGATGTCATCCCTCAGTCTCAGCTGAGACTGAGAACAGAGTGAGACAGTGTGAAATCCATTTAACTGGAGTTTCACAAGCTGCCTTCCCTGCCTACCACTAGGTCTTACTGGGATTCTAGTAACCCCGGGTAACAGGGGGGGTTACACTCACCCTGGGCCAGGAAAATGACTGTCCGCAGTCATTAGTCACACGGCTTAGGTCATCTCACCCCATGTGTTGACTACGGGGAGGTAGTGCTACCTTCTCCCCTACCTGTGCTAGCACAGGCAGACAACACTAAGGGCCTAGAGGCCTTTGGCTGACATCTCAGCCTCTACTCTACCCGCTAACTATGGGTACCTAGTGACTCTGGTAGAACTGTCCAGAGCACAGCCCTAATAGATCAGTACTGCGGCCCCTACGGCATTCAGGACCACAGCCTGTCTATCCCCCTAGCCCTCTAGGGAAAACCTGTCTGCCTCTAACTCAAATTCCCAAAACAAAACAAACAGGGGACCTCCCCGACCCTGGACACCATGCAACCATACACCAGGAGCTAATGCGATACACTATGCATTACTCCCACACTTCCCCACAACCATACCTGTGGAAGGAAAAGTTACACACAGTAACAACAACAGTACTTTAAACATTACACTCTAAAGTACTGCTGAGGAACTCCGCTGAGTCCCTCCTCCTCTTCTTGTCTTTTCTTCTATCTTCTTCAGGAACACCTGCAAGAAAAAGAAAGACAACACACACTCCTAATCTGTATACACAGTCTATCTAAACCCCTACCATCAAAACACTGGAGAATCCCAAAAAGATTATTTTTAGAAAAGTAGAAAAAACAGTATAAACATTAGAAAACAATAGAAAACAATGACATTAATTACAATACACAATATTTGGTGGATGGAGTGCCCTTAAAGTCCCATGTAGTGACCACAGTGCCCAAAGGCAAGTCCATTAAAGAGTCTCTCCTGGGCCAGAGCCCGGTGAAGGACAGTTCTAGCAGGCCAAAATCCCGAAGGGGAGAGTCTTTGAGGACAGTTCAAACATCTGGAGTCTGCTAGTGTAGGGTGTGTACTGCAATGTCATAAGAATAGAAAAGTCTGGACTTACCAGTCCCTTGTAGAACGAAAATGGCACCAAACCTAGTCCTCAGCCGAAGACTCTCCCTGGCAGCATTCTTCCAATACAGCTTGGCGGACATCTTCCAGGAAACAACAGGAGGGCACATCTGGAAACTGCTGGGCTGATGTCATCTCTGGAGATGGAACCTTGGAACAGGAACAAAAAGGAAAACAGCTGGTCTGAAGTCATCCGATACCCAGGCGATGAATCAGGATACAGCTGGGCTGGTGTCCTCTCTGGATCTGAAGTCATCTGGTGGGCCAGTCGATGGATTCTGGAAAGTCAGTACACTGTAGAACTGATGAATGTGGGGGACCTGAGTCTTGGACGTCCAGACTGGTGGAACAACATAGGCACTGCAACGGCTGGAGTGGCAGCACTGGCTACCATTACTCTGCTTTCCATTTGGTAGGCATGGGCACATTCGCAGGAAGGTATTTGCATTGTGGCCAATAGCACAATGGGTCAGGTGCTTGAATGATTACCCCATCTGGGCACTCATAATTCACACTGTAAAAGGTTTCACGTCCCTCTCTATCCACAATTCAAACAGTGTCCATTTACAGTGTCCTGCCTCTTTTCCACTAGCTGTATTTGTCATAAAACATTTTGTTCTTGACATGCTTGTTTGCACCAGGATGCACACATTTCATTGCTTCTTCCCAAATCCAGGATTTCCTGCTTTGTTCAATCTCCTCCCAGACTCTTCAAGGAAAGGTAGGAAAGGACATCCCATAGATTTCATTCGCCTTCCTATGAACCAGTCTTTCCTCTTTACTAGCTTTGGTCAACCTGAGACCTCTGGCCTGGCTTGGGGGCAGCCAGTCCTGGTTCTGCCAGCTATGCATTTTCAGTGACACAAAAAATGGATCCCTGACTTCTTCTTGCACAGCCAGGGCAGTGGAATCACCACTCTCTTCCATGCATTCCTCTGAGGCAAGAGCTTGAGGCTGTGTACCAGTTCCTTTTTCACAAGGCCACATAGGTTCCCCCTCTTCTTCTTCCTCACTGAGAATCTGTGCCCAGGAGTGAGCAGTCATCCTCACTCCTGAGACTATCCACTCTTCGCCGGGCATGGAGGTCGAAACCTCCCATTCAAAGGCCTCCCTCATCTCGTCTTCACCTATGAGACTTGGGCTAGTCCCCCCTCTCCAAGGGTCTACTGATGCTCTTCCTGAGAGGTCTCTCTGCGACTCAGACTCTGAGACATCAGCACATTGTTCTGTCTGTAAATCTGCACCCTCTTGCTTTGTGCCACACTCTGAGGGGCCTTCTCCAACAGGCTCCATCTGGTGCTGTGTGCTGCCAACTGCAGATTCTTGAACTTTTGTCCATGTGGGAGTCAAACGAATCTTGGGCGCTTTAAACCATATTTCTCTAAGCACCCAGAACAGTGAGGTACCATGAAGATGTCCCTTCCAGCATTTAAGCACATTAAACATACTTGCACTGGATATCCAGGAATCGCCACATGAGGAGGCAGTCATCCCCCATAGTAACATCTCTCAATGTCCCTTAACTTGTTAATTTCTACTGCTATCACAGCCCGGGCATGATCCAGGTAGCGGGCTGGTCCTGAAGCAATGACTGAAGAGAAAAAAAAACAACCTCACTGTTATTTCAAGTCCCACATCACTGAAAACTTTCTGTCTCTTTCAAAATGGCTCCTCTGCTGCTGTGTTTACATTACTACCCCACCCTATAATGGCAGCGGCAGCACTCCTATGCATCAACATTCTGTAAATGGGTCAAGCCACTGCGCATCCAATTTACACACTCTACTGATAACTTTGTTCAAACTGCACAAACTTGCACTGTTCTTTTTCCTAGCACATTTATATGATTTGCCACGGACTTTTCACTCGCTGAAAATATTGCTCTAGCTTACAGTCCCTTAAAGCCTTGGTATTTCATAGCACAGGATTGCCTATAATTCTTGCTGCATATCTGATACAACTCACAGTCTCTCTCATGGCTTTGAACCTTATACTGATGCTGAACCTATAATTATACTCACAGTCGATGGCTTAAAATGCTTGCTTTTGCTGGTAAAACTTAACACAGTCCTTTTTTGCAAAGCGATTACACTGCTACACTCAGATTCAGCTGGCTTTTGGCAAAATCACTTAGTTTGAGCAATTATTTCTGTTGGTACTCACTGTCATCAGTAGCCGTTTGCTGCAATGGAAAACGGCCTGCAGCCAGTCTTGGAGGCCTCTGGAAAGAAGCGGGTTGGTAGTCCTGCCAATTGTCCCTCTGAACACCACACTCACAATCCAGTCGATCAAGATGCGGGTTGAGCCCAAATTCAAACAGAAAAGTCAGATTTTTGAACTTTTTACAGTGCTTTGAGTCACCGCGACGCTTCTTCTTGTAAGCTAGTTCACCCACTCCACTCACTCTCCCTCTCGAATGCTGTGCAGTCGCTCTAGAGCTGGCTTAGGGGCGGGACTGATTGCAGTCTCAACAATCACTCGATGCCATGCAAATGAGCCTCTTTCCTCTCAAATGCTCTTCTCCTCACAGCGATCGTTAAGCAGGCAAATTTAAACTGCAAACCACACCTTTTTTTTTCAGCTGAAGCTCCTTGGCGGGAGCACCATTTCAACCATTTTTCATGGTCATTAAGTACAACCAGTCTCTCAGTTCACAAGAAAGCATTTCCAGCGTCTAGGGCACAATTTTCCTTTTGCTACCCACAGTTGTCCACACTTTTCTTTGTCACAAACACTTTTAAAAGCTGGCAAACGCTGTAATTTGATGAAGGATAAGGGCATACACTCTCAGGCTTTACTGCTCCTTGGTAAACAGTTGGCATTTTAATAGCAGCACATGGATAACAGCACACAGTGGCACATTAGTTAACATTGCTTCAGCTTTTTAGGCTACCCACTGCCAGATAACCAAAACACTAGCTCTTTGCCCGAGCGACCTTTCTTACATTCCTCCCTAAATTCCAAACCCAAATCCTCAGCGGTGCCTCCATGTTTGCAACCCCTACCCGGTATGCCGTTTCTAACTGACAGCTCTACCAGGTGGGCTGGGTTCAGGAAGGAATATGTCACTCGGCACATTGGCTAGCTTTGGCTACTCTGCACAGGGGCACCCAAGTAACTCTGGACAAAGGAAGCAATAACTGTAATGTCCAATACCAGAAGTGGGATTCTAAAGTGTGGCTTTTAGTCACATCCAAACAGAATAAACAAAGCATAGATGGACTCCCACTGGGCTACACTCCTGGTAATGCAGATTTAAGGAGACCAGAACACATCCTCTTCACTTTAGCCCTCAGGCTCTACAACACACTGGGCACACAGCCCGAACTTGTACACTGCTATGGGCTTTCCCCTGCTTGGCTCCCTTGCCAGACACTTGGACACTTTCCATATATCATGAAAACAGTTGCTGATGGCTCCCCATACCACCTAAGGGCACTTCTGCTCCATAAGGGAATCTTCCTCATCAATCCCACGTCTGGGTACTTTCCTCAGGCACTGGCCAAGTACCTGAGGGAAAGCAACAGGTGTCTCAGAGCAAATCCGTAGAGGTGAATTTGGTTACTACTGATAGGGGGTCTCCCGCCTTTCGCTCCCACAGTTCATACCCGGCCATTTCTCTGGACTGTAACACCTCATCCTTTAACACTTTGCTCTGTAGATTCTTTGTTAAATGTGTTTCTCATTCAATCTACTGTCTTTTCTTCCCATTTGTGCTGGACTTGAACATACTTAAATTAAGTGGCACTGTCCATTACTCTAGACCCCTCCACAGAGTTAAACAGTCCAATCCCCACATTCTTTCTTCCCATTTGTGCTGGACTTGAGCATACTTATAAGTGTCTTTGTCCATTACTCTAGACCCCCTCACAGAGTTAAGCAGTCCAATCCCCACATCTTCCAACTGTACTTGGCTGTCTTTTCCTGACCCCACGGTAACAGTCCCTTTAGTTTCCTTCTGTTTTGGGTGAAAACAACATGGCCCTTTAGCAGAGCGAACTTACCCTTCGGTTGCAGGTGCCCCACAGGCGTTTTCTCCTCAAGGAATCTCTTCCAGAGCTTCTGGTGCCTCAGCACAACTCAAACAGGCAGCTTTTTTTCCTTAGCCGGACCCAGGGGGGTTGCCCCTGGAAAACAGGCAGATACCTTGCCCCCATCCCCGCAGGGATGGGGCCCTGAACCATTGAGAGCAGTCTCCACCACTTCAGTAATCAGTTCCTGTGTTCCTCTTCAGGTGGAAACACACACCTAAAACAAAAGTAGCTCTGTAACATCTGAGGGCCTGCCCTCAGCAGAGCACCTCTGCTACACTCTACAGACTCTCTCTCTCAGACTGACTTCAAATTCCCCAATGTTCTGCTCTAACCTCCAACTGCAACATTCCAGTGTGGCTTATGCAGCTGCGACAATTCTAAATGATGTCATCCCTCAGTCTCAGCTGAGACCAGAGTGAGACAGTGTGAAATCCATTTAACTGGAGTTTCACAAGCAGCCTTCCTGCCTACAACTAGGTCTTACTGGGATTCTAGTAACCCTGGGTAATGGGGGTTACATATATATATATATATATATATATATATATATATATATATATATATAATGCATTAATGCAACATTTAGGGTTCAGGCTAAAAGTAGGGAAATGTGGCTTTAGGGTTTCCAACTCCAAAACCCAAATGCCACCCCTAAAACAAATCGGGGCGGAGTCTTCCTAGGGGTTGTCAATACTAAAGCTCACCTCATTAGGTGTGTATGTTTCTGGAGAGTATAGAATGGAGTGAGCTTTAGAGTTGACAATCCCTGGGAAGACTCCACCCCTGCTTTCCTTTAGGGGTGGCATTGGGGTTTTAGGGTTGAAAACTCTAAAGCCACATTTCCTTACTTTTATCATTTTAGCCTGAACCCTAAATGTTGCATTAACGCAGGTTTTTGCAAAGAATTTCCTTACTTTTTAAGATAGTATAATGGTATCCTTATTTTCCTGTGGGGTGCAGGGCCCTCTCCCTTGCTGCTCCCATTCCTGCATAGATGCGTATATATGTATGTTTATGGGGAAGCACAGGGCCCTTTGGGCACTGCATGTCCATTTGTTCAAGAACAGCAACCAAACTGTCAACAAAGCCTTTTTTTGGCCCCACCTCATCAACCCGATAGTAAAAATTGTCAAATCCTCACCAAAACATTATTCTGTGCCACTGCAGCGTAATTCTGCGACAGTGGCAGGAGAAGACATTTTGGGCAAGATTTGAAAAATGACAGCTGTCACATTCATGAGGTGGTGTAAAGAAATGGCTATGTTGATAATTTGGAGTTAAAATATTGAAAATTAACAAAGTTACGAGCGAGCGAGGCGAAATGTCAACTAATGCACACAAGTTAGTCATTTTAGCATATTTTGACCCCAAACTTTCAACATGCCCTTCTTATGACTCCACCTCATGAACAAGAATAGTGAAAATATTGAAATCCCACCCAAAATGTGATTTTGACAACTGAACGCGAAGTTGCCTTTTGGGCAGGATTTGCGAAATGACACCCCCATTGTTGTTCACGAGGGGTCTCTGAAAAGGTGTGTTGAAAATTTGGTGTCAAAATATGCAAAAATGATAAAGTTATGCACAAAACTTGAAAATCCCATTGAAATACATTGATTACCCATACAAAAAAAGATCTTTTCTCATGAATCGTCATACGAAACAAGATCTTTTTTCATATGATGCCCATACGAAAAAATAATTTCAATGTTAAAAAAAACACATTTTAAGGACATTTCTTGTGCATTCAAGTGCAGAATGCAGCTAAGGTGGTCCAGGTAAGCAAGCTACATGTGTTGGTTCCTCCCCAGAATATCAGTTTTGGAGGTTTCCAAATTTGAATTTCTCAGGCAAAACTAAAACAAGATGGCAGCCATACAAAAAAGGGATTTTCCTCAAATGAAAGATGATGTCATATGAAAAAAGAATTATTTTTTCGTTTCATGCAGCTATTTTTTGGTGCTTACTGAGGTTATGCCATCGCTACGGCGACAACTTTACCGCGACCAACACTACAGTGACAACAGCACCAGGTCACTGTAGTGTTGGCATGGGAACCTGGCACTGCTTTCTGGCAGTATTTGCATCCCCACCCCAAAGCAACTCTGACTCAAACTTGATTAATTTAGTAGCGGGGGTGTGGGGGGGCACAGCCCCCACATGGGGGGGTTGAGGGAACAAAGCCCCTCGAAGAAAACACAGTCTGAAGTGACTCCCTTTACGCCAACTGCAAATGTGGTCAACATAAAGGAGTCACTGTAACATCGATCGACAACAAAACTGTCGACCAGCTGTCATGGATCCCTTACTGAGCATGCTCAGAATCAAGTATTCAAAATTTCAAAATTAAATTACTTTGGAGTGGATTAATATTTTTTCACCAAACAAGCAAAAGACACACCTGTGGGCCAGTCCCTTTCCACCCTGTAAATTTCAGACCAAAATTTTAAACCATCTGGGCACTAGCCAAGTTGACAGAAAACCCATTCTAACCAATGGGAAAAAATTAACTTTTTCCACCATCTGTATCTTGGAATCTACACATCCGACTGGAATGAAACTTGACATGCGAAGAGATCTACTCCACAAGATTGTGGTTGCTTACTTTTGTGCAAATCTGTTGAATGGTTGCAAAGTTATTAAAGTGCAAATTTTGAGGTTTAACATTCAAGTTCCCATACAACCCTAAATATAGGGGTGTGACCACCACCATATATATATATATGCCCTGAAAACACTATGATCAGATGTAAGAGGTTTCTCATAGTCCCACTCATGCATCTGACCATGCAGTGGTCATACTTAGGTTGTTTCATGGGCGGGGTGGGGAACGTGCCACTGCAAGCTGGAGAGTCCCCACATATCTAATGGCCACAAAGCCATTTCACACATATCTCAAAGAACAATGGGATATCTTTAATGCTACCAACAATGCCACGGCCCCATCCAAGACTATTTCGTGGGAAGTGGGCAATGCATACATGCAGGGTATGGTTGTGAGCTATGTCCCCTCCCAAAAGAAAAAAGCGGGAAAGACAACAGGTCCATGAGGAGAAGTTAAAGGACCTGGAATGAAAAGTCCTTGATGTCCCCTCAGAGGCTTTACAGGGAGAAATGCTTGCAGCATGGGGAACTCTCAATTTACTATTGACTGAGGATGATAGCACTTCCTTGTTTTACACCCACCTGAGAATCTATGAACGAGGGAACAAGTCAGGGGGTCTCCTAGCAAGGTTATCACAGGGCAGAAAGGGACCCTCAGTGATTCCTGCTGTGAGGGGGCCCTCAGGTAAGATAGAAAATAATGTCAAGCACATTCAGGTGGCTTTCTGCTCTTTTTATCAGAAACTACAGTGGTGATCGTACAAAAGTTTATCAGTACTGAGGTATACCTCAAGGTATATCCCAGTGGTACTGAAGGAGGATCACTTTACAATCATTGCAAATTGAACTTGAGTGCCTCAGTGGTACCTCGAGGTATACCTCAGTACTGATAAACTTTTGTACGATTATCACTGTATATCAGTCCAAATGTCTGGACATGCAGCACCAGGAAGTGACATTTCTAGATGGTATCAGAATCCTGACAGTAACAGAGGAGTAATGTGAGGCCCTGAGAGTTTAGGTAGAGTTAGAAAGAGCAATTGGAACAATGAAAAAAAGGGAAGGCCAGGGGACCAGATGGATTTGTTATGGAATATTATAAACAGTTAAAGGTGGACCTGGTTGGCCCACTGGCAGCAATGTTAGAGGAAGTGGTGGAGGAGGGGAGCTTACCTGCCTCTTGTCTTAAGGCCCTGATCTGTGTCCTGCCCAAGCCCAGTAAAGATCCTCTGGAGTGTACCTTTTATTGGCCCATTTTGCTCCTGAACTGTGATCTCAAACTCTATGCAAAAGTCCTCGCCATAAGGCTGGAGACCCTCCTGCAGATGTTGGTACACCCAGACCAAACCAGCTTTGTTTGGGAATGCCTATTATACCATTAAATGTGGCAACTTCTTAATGTGATCCATTGGGGGAATCGGCATCCTGGACAAGTGGCGGTGCTGTCCATGGACACTGAAAAAGTCTTCGATCACATACAGTGGCATTATTTGTTTGAGATGATGGGACAATTTGGGCTGGGAGATGCATGCATTGAGATGGTTAAGTTGTTGTATCAGGGACTTTGTGCGTAGATCCTAGTGAATGGTGAGAGGTTGGGGAAATTTGACCTCTGGAGAGGGACGAGACAGGGATGCCCCCTTTCTCCACTCCTCTTTGCGTTGGCTATTGAACCCTTGGCTACTGTATATTGATCACGGCAGAGAAGAGGATTCAAGGGGTTGATAGTCAAGCTGGATGCAGTCATAGATACATAGACAGTGTCGGCAGATAAGGGCCTATGGCCCACCCAGTCTGCCCATTTGAGCTTGTAAATTCGGTTTATGTTTTCCTAGAAGTCTGTTGCCCCTTACCACTGACCTCCAGAATTCCTTTATGTCTATCACATGCATTCTTAAATCCCGTGATTGTTTCAGCCCCCACCACTTCCTTTGGCAAGGTGTTCCACTTGTCCACCACCTGTTCTGTGAAGAAATTCTTCCTCACGTTTCCTTTGAATCGTCCTCCCTCCAACTTCATCCCATGCCCTCTAGTCCTGGAACATCTTTTTCACTTAAAAATAGTGTATTCCTGCACCTTATTCCTCCTTGTAAGATACTTGTATGTCTCTATCATGTCCCCTCTCTCCCTCCTCTCCTCCAGGGAGTACATATTCAATTCCTTCAACTTGTCCTCATAGGACTTGTGATGCAATCCATGTACCATCTTTGTTGCCTTCCTCTGAACCTTCTGAACCAGTCATAAGATCATCTTATATGCAGATGATTTGTTATTGTATGTTACAGAGCCGGAGACTTCCATACCAGTCTTATTGGAGGTGGTGCAGGACTTTGCTGCTTTCTCCAACTACAAGCTAAATGTATCCAAATTGGAGCTACTCAGACTGATTAAAGGCAGAGATGGGGGACTCCATAACACTTGAGGATTTAAAGTTGAAGGCTGGTTTACATAGTTGGGCATTAAGGTAGGACGGGACCTGGCGGAGCTATACAACTTAAATTACAAACCCTTAATGAGGAAAATCTCAGCAGACCTGGAGTGATAGCAGACTTTACCCATTTGATGGTTGGGTTGGATCAAACTTCTCAAAAGGAACGTGCTACCACGTCTCTTATATGTGATGCAGATGCTACCCATGGGACTTACAAAGGGGGACACTAAGGGGCTGGAGAAGGAGTTTAGCTAGTTCATTTAGCAAAATAAATGACCCAAGATGAGTTTACAGAGGCTGAAGGGGAGTACAGCTAAAGCAGGACTGAATTTCCCAGACATAAAGGAATACTTTCTGTCTATACACCAAAGATATATATTCAGGACTGGGTGAATAGAGGGGGTAGAGGTCTGTTGGGTAGATCTGGAAGGGGATTGTGCCCCAGCTACATTTGGTGTCCTATTTATATCCAGGAGGCAGGCGGGAATATAGCCAACTCTAAAATAAGAATCACTTGGCAGAACTTACCCTAAAGGCCTGGGAGCAGGTCAAGAAAAGATGAGGAGTGGAGGGGGACCTAACACTCCTGGTTCCTGTGGCCAGGAATCCTTTCTTTCTGCCTGGGTTTCAAGACTCGGGGTTTCATCTTTGGGAGCAGTGAGGAGTCCATTGTGTGGGAGATCTATATATGCACGCAGGGATTAAAACTGTTGCAGAACTAGGGGGACAATCTGGCATCCCACAGACTCATAGGTATAAATTTTTCCAGACACGAGCTTTTGGACAGAGTAGAAGTAGGGACCCAGTAGATCTGTCTGCTTTGCACCCACTGAAACAGGTTGTGTTCCATGCCTGCACCTCCCCAAAAGGATTAGTAGCACAAATGGCTCACCAGGATAGAGATTTGTTTCTGGTCTTGTCAATCAGGATCAAACAACTGTGGGAGAGGGATCTTGGGGTGACAATTTCGGAGCAGAATTGGACTATGGTACTTAAAGCAGCAGTGCAACGAAAAAAGTTATTCCAAAAAGCTAATTTTCAGTTACAGTTATGAAAAATATTGGCAAAGCTGCCGATTTTGGTTTTCTGGATGCTGCCTATGCTATGTTCTGTACATTTGCATTTTAGTACCCTCCTCGTGGTTGCAATATTATTTCTATGCAGAAATGAGACGGAAATCTTTTTTTCTTGAGAAATAATTACCTTAAAACTTTTACAAAATTCTTAAATGACAACGGAAACTGAAAATTTCACCACCAAAATAAACTGGAAGACATCTGGCATCTATTAGGAAGAAAAAAAGATGGGGTCAAATTTTAGCCCATGTTCGTTGCACTGCTGCTTTAAGTTGCATATGGACTTGTTAATCTGTAACAAATACAAGGAATCACAATTTAAATTCCTACATAGGCTATGCTGCCCACTGGTTATAGTCCACAAATTCAACCCCATGGTCTCCCCCAAGTGTGGTCGTTGCTATAGCACAACAGGCATGTATATACATTATTTGGGGGAATGCAGAGATTTGGGACCTTTCTGGACCCAAATCGCTCAGGAGCACTCCCTCATCTTTACTCTGCAAGTAGTAGACACATCACTTTCCTTCCTTTCTGGGGTGAAGGACATGAGTGAGGAGGCTTGGGAGCCATACCCCAGACTGATTAGGGTATTGCTGGCCTTCATCTGACACTGTGTATTCAAAACACTAGGGTTTCACATAAACCCACAGTGGGGCAGTGGAAGGCCCTGGTGTTGCAAACATTAGCCTTGGAATGACTAACGTGTCTTCTCCATGATAGAGAGGAACTTCTCCTTCGCAGCTGGGGAACTATATAGACTCTCTTCCAGTGACTGAGATGACCCTGCTTCGGCAGGGTATAGTATAGTGTGCCCAAATATCCTCCATCAAAGTGCTTTTCGAAGCACCGCATAATTTCTACTGATAAGCCCTGGGAGTGTGTACCACCCACATTCTAGTTGCCCATGGCTGTTTATATGTAGGACACCACATTTGTATAGGTACTGTTCCTTATTTAGAAATGGTGGTCCCTCATAGGTAATATACTATCTTCGATTCTTAGTTGTTTTTCTTAATTTCCTTCTGTCATTGTATATGAATCACTTTTTTAAGTTATTTATTTAAGTATAGTATGAAGGCATGTAGGAACCTCCTTGAATGTAAATATACCAGGCTAACATGCTACCATAGGTGTTATTCAGGGTGGGGTGATAAATTTGATGTCTTATTATGATTTATTTAGACATTAATGGTGTTGTCTACATAAAGTTGTTACAGTACATGTGTGTCTGCTGTATGTGTTAAGATAAAATCCTAATAAAAAGATAAGAAAAAAAAAATAACACTTGGACTATGCCAGTACACTCCAGGTCTCTTTCAACATGTAAAACAAACCCCTCACAGCATGGTACACTGAACCCACTAATATGTGTGGCACCTGAACAGTCTGAACACCCCAAAGGTTAAATTGGATAGTTCATAGTAACATTGGTAGGAAAAGCATTTTAGTGAAAGGGTACAGGCTTTCCAGAAAGAACTGAGTAATGTTCTGAGCACAACCAACCCCACCATTTGTGCTGCTGCTGTGTTAAGTTGTCTGCTTCTAGGCAGACTAGAACTGAGTAATGTGCTAAGTAACCCCCAATTTGTGCCATTGTTGTGTTAAGTTGTCTGCTTCCAGGCAGACTAGAAAGAACTGAGTAATATTTCTTAAGGAAAGTTTATTCCACCATATAACCACCGAACACACAAAACAGCATACCAGAAGAGTGGTGGTGACGTACCACCACCTTCTTATGTTTCACCCCAAAATCTAGGGGCTTCATCAGAGGATAAAGAAGTGTTTGATAGGTACATCCCATGGCACCCTTTGTACTTTTATGTATGCTTCCGTACAGAGAGAAGCTGCACAAGGTTGGTGATGCAGAGACAAATACATTAGACAGAAATTCAGGGAAATCCCGCACTCACCATCACAAAGTAACTGCTGCACACAAGGTCTATTGGCGTGCAAAGAATCCTCTATTAGGTGCTTAAACACACAGAAAACATGTCTTGATGCATTTCAGGAGATGCTTCCTTTATCAAAGCAGCAGACTCTGATAGTCTTGCCAAAGATGCAGCAGCAAGTACTCACAGCAAGACCAGCAGCAAGACCCACAACTACTGGGACCACAGCAACACCACCAGTTCCAGCAGGATCGTGCACCACAGTGGCATTCTGTAAGTGTTGGCTGTGTCTCTCCCTGGGGTGTTTATGTTGCCTGCTTCAGCAGCACTCACTTGTGGCTGTTACCAGCACTGCCTCTACTGCCTGTGGGGCTCCTTTATGGGCTGCACTGGGTCATGTGGTTGTGGTTTGTTGTCTTTCGGTGGAAATGTGTGCTACTTTTGTTGTAACAACTGACACAACTATACAGCCCACAGGTTTGTAATTGCTTGGTGCCTGAACCCCCACTATAATTGTATCCCAATTGTTAGTACACTGAAGACTTGAAGGTTGGTAGCCAGTGTGAGAAGACAGCACTAAAAGCAAACCCTATGCTGGGATGTATAGGCAGGGGCATTACTAGCTGAAGGAGGGAGGGAGGTGGTCCTGCCTCTGTACATGTTGATGGTGAGGCCCCACATTGCGTACGGAGTCCAGTTCTGGAGACTGTACCTGAGGAAGGATGTTGACAGGGTGGAGACGATCCAGAAGAGGACAACTAAAATGATACAAGGACTCCAGGGAAAGAGCGATGAGGATAGACTGGAGGAGCTCAACATGTACTCTTTGGAGCAACGGAGGGATAGCGGGATATGATAGAGACCTTTAAGTACCTCAAAGGGTTAAACAGAGTCCACAGCAACAGTTACAGCCAGGATAAACTGTGCTTTGCATCTGCAGCATCTTACCATTGCAACGGTGCTGCATCTAGTGTCCTCTAGCCACAGACCTGCAACTCCTCAGTGTGCACACAAGGTACTTGGGAGCTCCCATAGGGACTTTTGGGTTAACTGGTGCACCAGTGGGGTGAGAGGGGCTGTACAGAGAATACTGCAGTGAAAATTACTGTGATGCCTGTTTATTCTGCCTGATTACAGCTTGTATGATAAGGTTCTTGTTGAATGTTTTATTACTCTTTGCTTCCCTTGTCCCTTACCTCATTTCCAGACCCAAAATAAATCAACTTGTTTATTGTACTGCAATTGTTGAATTGTTTGCATTATTGTGTAGTGTAATATTTGCATGATTAGAGTGATAAGTTGGGAGGGGACTGTATATTGGCTGTATATTGTTCTACCTGTTACCAAGGGAGGGGGCTGTATTTCATTTCTTGTAGGTGAGGCCCCATCTGGAGTACTGCATGCAGTTCTGGAGACCCCATTTCCACAAAGACATAGACAGAGTGGAGGCTGGCCTGAGGAGGGCAACCAAAATAGTGCAGGGTCTGCACCAGAAGACATACGAAGAGAGACTAAAGGAGCTTAATATTTATACCATCAAGGAAAGGAAGGAGGGGGGACATGATAGAAACTTTCAAGTACCTCAAGGGAATCAACAAAGTCCAAGAAGGTAGCATCTTTCAGAAAAAGAGATGTGCAAGAACAAGGGGGCACAATTTGAAGATAGAGAGGGGGACGGCTCAGAGGTAATGTGAGGAAGTATTTTTTCACGGAGAGGGTTGTGGATGCATGGAACAGCCTTCCTGAGGAGGTTGTGGAGTTAAAAACAGTGGGAATTCAAGAATGCATGGGATAGACAAAAGGCAATTCTAGTGGGGGGTAGGAAGAAGTAGGCTGTTGGTTAACTAGGATCTGCAGCTCATCCATTAGGTAGGGAAATGGGCAGACTAGGTGGGCCAAGCGGTCCTTATCTGCCATCAAATTCTATGTTTCTATGTTCTATGAAGCACCCTGGCAGTACGCTGCAATAAGGATCCCCATACGTGGAGGCACTGTGCCACTTGCCAAGCCAATTATAAACACAAACCCAGGTGCCAACCTATATCCCTTAGGCAGCATCACTTATGGGTGGGTGCGCAGATGGCAGGGAAGGGGTGGTTACATAATGTTAATATTATGAATAGTATACATATGTGTATGCATTAATCTCTATCTCTGCCCATTCTGGCCACTGTCTTCATGGAGACAGATGGCCACATGGGGGGGGGGGATGATACCAGGGAAACCTTTCCCAGGGACCGGGTGTCAGTGAAAACTGAGCCAGGCTGAGCATTTGCAGGCACCAGCCAAAGATTGTCCTGAGTTTGAGTAAAATTAACTGGGCTGAGCATTTGCAAACACAAGCTATATGAAAAATTACAGTATAGGCATTGTTAACTGCAAGGCAGCTACTGGAAATTTATTTAGCCACAAGAACTGGAAGGGGACAGGATCAGTTGTGTTCCAGGACAGTAGCTGCTGCTTGTTGTTTTCACAGGGTTCTTGTGGATTTTACTTGGTAGGTTAGTTCTTTTCTTTCTTACTTCTAAGGGGCTAGCAGGGTATTGTTTTGGGGGCTGCTGGATGTTTGAAAACTGACTTGGTGGCTGTAAGTGGGCTCATTTTGTGGATGCTTCACTGTGTAACAGGCTGCGCTGGTAGAGGCCTATTTCTTCTGATTTAAAACCTATTTGGTGGGATTTGCTTGAGCCTGGTTCTTTGGCTGCTGGGCTTGGAGGGGAGACACAGGGCTGATACACTCTCTCTCGAGTCAGGTGTCTGCCCAATACCCTCCCTCCCCAGAAGTCTGCTAATTTATAGGGGAACACCTGCCCTGCAATTGGAGGAAAAGGCTGCAGGTGCAGCTCATGTAGTTCTAGCCACTGGGGGTTGGATTTAAAGGCTGGGAGAGAGGAACTTAAGGAGTTGTTCATCTCCCTTATAAGTTTAATGTGTTGTACTGCACCTAGTAACAGGGTTACTGGTGTACAGTGGGACTGTCTCTAAGATTAGTGGGTGACCTGATTAGGCAGTAGGGTGTATCTTGGACTAGGGGGAACCTGGTGGCTCACCCAAGGAAACCTATTTGGAAGGGATGGAACCACACGTCATTAGGGCGGCATCTTTGGGAGGGTGGTGGGGTGCACAGGGTGGAGCAGCCATGATACTGGACTGGACTTGGAAGTTCGGTGGTTGCCCAATGTGCTACCAGCTAGCACAGCTTAGGGAGGAGGTTTCGGGATTAGGAGAAAGCTGGGGAAGGGGTGGTATGGTTGGGAAGGGGCTGGGAATCTCCAAGGGGTTGCACCAAGCACTGGGGTGGGGGCATAGGAAAGGAGTGCAGGAGAATACTCAGGGGTCACATAGGGACCCTGGCAGAGGGTCCAAAAGGACACTTCCAAGGAAGCAGGCAGGTAACTGGGGACCCTCACAAAGGAGGGACAGAGGGACAACATTCTCAGGGAAGTAGGCAGATGGCCAGGGCTGGACAGAAGGAAGCAAGGCGGGGAGGTGGATCAGACCTTACACTCAATAACCGCAATTCTCTTCTTCTGCTCAAGGATGAGGGTGATGTAGCCACACGAGGGGTGGTTAGAGACGGAAAGGGAGTGGGAGGCAGGAGGCAGGGGCCAGATAGCAGGAAGAACAGGGGACCTGGAATGCAGGAAAATGGGAAAGCAGTGAATCAGAGCAGGAGGGCAGGGGAAGAGGGAGAAAAGCGCCAAGGAGAAGGACCAGTTGGGAGGAAAGGTAAGGAGAGGACCAGAAGTACAAGGAGGATTCAGTAAAGGGAGCTGAGGGTTTAGGCCAGGGGAGCACGACGAGCAAGGAGGAACTAAAATGGAGACAGGAAGGAAGGGAGGATGAGCCAGGCTAGTTTAGCAGATGAGGCGAAGGACCAGTTGCGAGACAGTGAGGGGAATTAGCAAGGTACAGAAGGATACTCAGGAGGAGGAGGCATAGGATTGGAGGGGTGGCCATGGTAAATAAGGAGGGGTGGCATGTGGCACCCAGATGAGAGGAGGAACAAGGAGGCCGGCTGGGTGGAGGGCCAGTAGAAAGGATGGGGACATGGGCGGGAATGGAGCAAAGAGCGGTCAGAGTGCTCCTGTTGGGGATTCTATGATCAGGGGTATCAAATGGGATAGGGAGGAGAAGCCTGGCCAGTTAGAACAAGATGCTTCCCTGGACTAACGTTGCACAGGGCTAAGCACGGGTATATCAGCTGGCAAAGGATTGTGGGGGTTCCCAGACATACTGGTCCACCTGGGTACAAATGACATTGAGGAAATAGTGAGCTAGAGATACAGGCAAGATTCAGGAGCTCTCAGGGTCTGTCATGACATAGGATGCACAGTTTCCTTCTCAGAAATCCTGCCAGTGCCAAGGGCTAGTGGGGAACACAAAAGGAAGATTAGGGAGATAAACCAGTGGCTCAGGGGTGGTGTGAGGCCAGAGGGTATGGGTTGATGGGGGTTGGGGAGACCTGGGAGGATAAGGAGCTGTATGCTGAGAGATGAGCTCCATCTCAATTTGGAGGGAGGGAATCCTTAAGTTGAAAATAGAGGGGTTCATTGGTGAAAAGTGGGGTTTAAACTTATGAAGGGGGGGATGGGAGAAAAAGGCTGTAAAGGGGTGCAGATAAAGGAGGGACTCTGTCTCCACCCCTGGGGACCAGGAGGATTGCAGAAAAGGCCGACTGGTAAAAGTGCAGACCAGGGGAAACAGAATCCCCATGGGAACACGAGCAGGGAAATGGAACTATAGAGAAAGGGTGGAAGGTAGTCCTCTAAATGCCAGAGCTTGGGCAATAAAATGCCTGAGCTCCAGGCGATGCTAACTGAGGGAGCAGTGGATGTGGCAGCGGTCACTGAGACTTGGGCCACTGCAGGACATGACTGGGACCTGAACCTGGAGGGTTACACTATGTTCAGGAGGGACGGGGGAGGGAAGGGGAGGAGGGGTAGCAATGATAGTCAAAAACTGCATTGGCATAGGGGGAGTAGAGGAGGCGGAGGGAACCGTGGAGATGATTTGGGTCACCTTGATAACAAGGGGGAACAAGAGAGTAAAAATAGGAGTGGTGTATAGACCCCCTGCCCTGGCGGAGGAGCTGGAGGACAGTCTGGTGGCAGATGTTGGGAGACACTGCAGACTGGGCAGGAGGAACGGTGGTGGTGTTGGGGGACTTAAACATGCCAGGAACAGACTGGGAGACTATGACATCCTCTGTGACCAGGGAACAGAGGTTGTTGGATGTCTTTCAAGACACGTTCCTAACTCAGCAGGTGAGGGAACCGACCAGGGAGGCGGGTACTGGATGTGGTCCTGGCAGACAGTGACCAGATTGGGGGCCTGGAGGTAAGGGACCCATTGGCGGGGAGTGACCATGCCATGGTCTGGTTCTGCCTGGACCTAGGAGGGGTAGAAGGCTGCACAAAGACGGAAGTAACCGACTTCAGGGGGGCGGATTTTAAGGAAATGGGAAGGATCCTTAAGGAGCATTTGGATAGGATTGGGTCAGACATGGACGCTGATAGTAGGTGGGAAATCATCAGGAGAGGGGTGCAGGATGCTACCAGCACCTGTGCAAAAGTAAGACGAAAATACCGTAGGGCCTAAAAACCCTGCTGGTGGACCAGGGAGGTCCAGGAGGTGGTGCGGGGAAAGAAGGCAGCCTATAAGCAATTCAAGTGCTCAAGGAGTGAAAGGGATCGAGGGGAGTACGAGCTGATGGCTAGAAGGGCCACTAGAGTGGTGAGGCGGCTAAGGCAAGGAAGGAGCAGAACCTGGCCAGGGAAATTGGGAGAGGGAACAAGGGTTCTTTAGATACATTGGGGAAAAACAAAGGGTGAAGGGGCAGATTAGCAGGATTAAATCAGGGGAGAGATGGGCACAAGACCCGGGGGAGCAGGCTGAGGTACTAAATGAGTACTTAACCTCAGTTTTCACCAAGGAAAATGGGGGTGCTGCATCATACATGGGAGGAGACAGAGATACTGAGGAGGGGGGACCCTTACCGATCGGCGGGTCTGGGGAGAGGGGGAGGCATCACTGGCAGGTGGGGAGGGCTAAGCAGGGAGAAGAGGTACCAGAAGTGGAAATCACAGCAGAGAGAGTGAGGGAAGCCCTCAGCTCCCTTAAGATGGAGAAAGCACCAGGGCCGGATAAATTACATCCCAGAGTGCTGAAGGAACTTGCGGATGTCCTGGCAAAACCCCTGGCGGAGCTTTTCACCATCTCTCTGAGGACAGGGTGGGTGCCCCAAGACTGGAAAGTGGCGCATATAGTGCCTATCCACAAGGGGGGATCAAGGGAGGTGGCAGGGAACTACAGGCCTGTCAGCCTGACATCGGTGGTGGGCAAGGTGATGAAGGGTATTGTCAAGGAGAGGCTAGGGGGGGACCTGGATAAGTCAGGGTGCCTGGACGATAGACAGCATGGACTCATCCCAGGGAAATTGTGTCAGACAAACCTGGTGGAGTTCTATGACTGGGTGACTAGTGCCTTGGATCTGGGTAGACCAGTGGACGTCCTCTTTCTAGACTTCAGCAAGGCATTTGACTCTGTTCCTCACGTGGGCCTGTTGGATAAGCTGGGAGAAATGGGGGTGGGGAACCAGATGATCAGATGGCTAGGCAATTGGCTCCAGGACCGGACCCAGAGGGTTGTAGTTGGGGATAGTCTCATCCCCAAGGAGGTCATTAGTGGGGTCCCACAGGATCAGTCCTGGGCCCCTTCTGTTCAACGCACATCTCTGACATGAGGACAGGAATCAGGAGTGAGATGAGTCTCTTGCAGATGACTCAAACTGGGGGCGGTGGTGGATGGGGAGGAGGGGAGGGTGGCCCTACAGGGGGACCTGGAGGCTCTGGAAAGATGGTCTAGAAAGTGGAAGCTGAGGTTCAATGCAGGAAAATGTAAGGTGCTCCACCTGGGGGCCAGAAACCCAGGCCAAGTGTACACCCTGGTGGGGGGAATGCTACAAGTATCGATGGCTGAGAGGGACCTGGGGGTGGTGGTGGATGTCAAGATGAACAACTCTGAGACTTGTAGGAGGGCAGCAGCCAAGGCCAACAGGATGCTGGGATGCATCGCTAGGGGGATCACCTCCAGAAGGAGGGAAGTGATACTCCCTTTGTATAACTGCTTGGTGAGGCCGCACCTTGAGTACTGCGTGCAGTTTTGGAGGCCACACTTAAAGAGGGACATTAACCTCCTGGAGAGGGTCCAGAGGAGGGCAACCAAAATGATTTGGGGCTTGGGGACAGGACCTATGAGGAGAGGCTCGAAGAGCTAAATATGTACACATTGGAAGAGAGAAGGGATGGGAGGACATGATAGGGGTCTTCAGGTACATGAAGAGGGTAAATAGGGGAGGAACAGTCAGGGTGCTTTGAAGGAAGGAGGAGGGGCCACTAGAGGGCATGGGTGGAAGCTGGAGGGGGGAAGATTCAGGGGAGAAAGGAGGAGGTGCTACTTCACTGAGAGGGTGGTGGAGCCATGGAATGCACTGCCTAGGGGGCTGGTGGAGGCAGAGACAGTGGAGGGGTTCAAGAGGGGGTGGGACAGGTACAGGGGAAGGGTTCTGGAAGCAAAATCCAATGCAGCAAGAATATCCGGAACTGGGAAGGGAGAAGCCAGAGAAGGCGAGGGGGACAGCAAGGTCAGCACCCAGGGTGGGGGCTGACCAAACGAGCAGACACGAAAGACCGTTAGGCCTATTCTGCTGGCATTTTAGTATGTTAGTATGTAAGTAGCAATTTTTATCATGTACTAACCACAATTATAAATTGTATCATATTTACTCATCTTTTTGGTACCAAAAAGTACTTGTTTACCTTTTGTACTTTCATACATTCCTGTTTGTCTATTTGCCTCAGTTCCTCAGCGACCTCAAAGTACTTGTTTACCTTTGAATTTCTGCAACTTTCTAGTTGCCTCCATCTTTTAGCCTATGAAACACAGAAGCATAGAAGCTGTTGGCAGATAAGGACCTCTTGGCCCACCTAGTCTTCCCTAAATTCCCTTCCTGTAGTGCCACTGGAGACCCTACTTGGACCACAGCTTACACCCCACTTTTGCCTCTAAGAGTTCTTTGTGTCTATCCCAGGCATTCTTAAATTCTGTGACTGTTTTACCCCCAACCACTTCTGCTGGAAGGCTGTTCCAAGCATCCACCACCCTCTCCATGAAGAAGTACTTCCTCACGTTTCCTCTGAGCCTTCCCGCCAGCTTCATATTGTGACCCCTTGTCCTTGAGCATCTTTTTCTTTGGAAAATAGTCCCTTCCTGTACCCTGTTTATTCCTGTGAGGTATCTGATTGTCTCTATCATATCCCCCCATTTCCTCCTGTCTTCTAGGGAGTACATATTTAAATCCTTAAGCCTTTCTTCATAGGGCTTCTGATGCAGGCCCTGCTCCATTATGGTTGCCCTCCTTTGCACCGCCTCTACCCTGCCTATGTCCTTTCAGAGATAGGGCCTCCAGAACTGTTCATGGTACTTGAGATGGGGTCTCATCAGCAATATATACAGGGGTATTACGTCCCTCTTTCTGCTGGTGATACCCTTCCCTGTGTATCTGAGCATTCCGCTAGCCTTTCCCACTGCCTTTTCATGCTGTTTAGCTACCATCAGGTTATCAGAAATGATAACCCCCAGTCTCTTTCCTGTTTTGTGACTTCTAATACTCCCCCCCCCCCGGGGTTGGTATGTTGCCCCCAGGTTTTTGTGCCCCAAGTGCATGATTTTGCTCTTTTTGCATTGAATCTTAGCTGGCAAACTCATGACCATTCTTCTAACTTCTTTAGATCATCCTCATTCTTTCAAACCCCCCACCCCGATGTGTCTATTCTGTTTTAGATGTTTGTCATCTGCAAATAGGCATATTTTCCCCTCCAGTTTTTCTGCAATGTCACTAACAAGGACATTGAAGAGGACCGGGCCTAATACTGACCCCTAATCACCCCGCTAATCACCTTGCCCTCCGCAGTGTGTACCCTATTTACCACCACTCTTTGGCTCCTACTACTAAGCCAATTCTCCACCCATTTTACTATTTTAGGACCTTCTCCTAGGCCACTCAGTTTGTTAACCAGCATTCTATGTGGAACAGTGTTGAAGGCCTTGCTGAAATCCAGATAAACCATGTCAGCCGCTACTTCCTGGTCCACTTCCTTTCCTTCCTAGTCAAAGAACTCAATCAGGCTTGTCTAGCAGGAACTTCCCCCGTGAATCCATGTTGCCTCGGATCCTGTAGACCACTGGTAACAAGGTATTCTCCAGTCCTTTCCTTCAGTAGTGATTCCATTACTTTGCCCAGTACTGAAGTCAGGGTGACCAGCCTGTAATTTCCCACCTCCTCCCTCTTTCCACTTTTGTGGAGTGAGACTACATCTGCCCTCCTCCAGTGCCCCCGATACTCCCCTGTTTCTAGTGACAGGTTAAACAGGGCTGTTAGAAGTGCAGCCAGCTCCTCCCTGAGCTCCCTCAACAACCAGGGGTGCATCAAGTCTGGACCCATTGCCTTGTACACATTGATCTTTGGCAACTCCCTTAGGACTCTTTCCACTGTGAAAGGGCTAGTGTCCACCTCCCAACCCTTTATGCCCTTGTCTTGTAACAAAGGCCCGTTTCCTACCCCCCCCCCGTGAATACTGAACAGAAGTATTTGTTCAATATGTCCGTTTTTTGGTGGACCTCTTCTACAGAACCCCCCCATGTTCCCCTTTCAGTCTTACTATATATACTCGCATATAAAGTGGTTCGCTTATAAGTCAGGGGCCGATTTTGGGGGTTGAAATTCCTGTAGCAGTGAATGACCCTCATATAAGTCGGTCGGCAAAAACCACAGGAAAGTGACGCTGGACTTTAACTGTAAACCAGTGTATAATGTTTGTTTAAAAAAAATCAGAACGTGCTACTGGACGAGTAATGGGGACTGGGGCAAAAAAACAGGACAGACCCCCCCCTGCTTGTGCGACTCTGGTGCAGGAGAGCAGGTGAGCCTGCAAGCTGTGTGTGAATTTTAAAATTCAAGCAATGCCATCACAAAGTTTTGGGATAACTGGGGGAGCAGCAGCGTGATCATCAGCACAGATTGTGGGAGTAGCCATGAACTTGAGCAGAAGTGCAACGCAAGAATTTTTTGATTACATTTTACATCTCATGTATGTGTAGGGCTTACATTTACTGTAATAAGTTGGCAAATAAGCTTAGTGGTAGGCTTTTTTTTTGAAATTTTACATGAAGATTTGCTCACTATACAGGAAGAAATGGTGACATTATTTCAAAAATGAGTATTCTAATGGCACATTGACTTACGTTACCAAGCAAGCAAGCCATCCCTACCCAGTGGGTAGAAATTTCTCCCCTCGCAGCTATATCTCGCGTATAATTTGGACCTGTTTTTTGCACCTGAACTTTAGCTCCCAAATTTCCTACTTACAGAATATGCGAGTATATACGGTACTATCCATCCATTAGACTTCCTCTTTTCACTAATGTATCTAAAAAAAATGTTATACCCCTTTTTTACTGATTTGACTATATTTTCCTCTGTTTTCGCTTTTGCGCTCCTAACTGCCTTTCCTGCCTCCTTTTGTTTCTCCAGGTAACTCTCCCTATCATCCTCCTTCTGTGTCCTTTTGTATTTTCTGAAGGCTAGTTTGTTTTGCTCTTGCTCTTTTTTGCTCTTACTTTATTACAAAATTTATGAAAATTGTTAGCAACTATAAAACTGCTAGTTGCGTCTTTACCCATACCAATTCTTATTTGGGTCAGTACCACTTTTTATATGGCTCAAGAATACAAAAAAAAAACAGACTTTTGACAGTCAGAGGACAGGGCAAGCAGATTTGTGACAATTGCTGATTGTCTTAGTGGGCATTGACTGCAGGGTGCTGACAAGGCCACCAAGGGTTAAGGACATATACAGCTCATGCTTCTAGCATTGACAAGCCTCTCATGCAGTATTTAGTAGGCGACGTAGTAGGTCACTGAGGCTACTGCTTTAGGGGATAACTGCTTTATAACATGTATGCAAATATTACGGCATAGTTTAGCTTACAGTAATTGCTTTATAATAGGAATGCTGCTCTACGGCACTGCTTTGTAACAGGAATGCAAATATTGGTATGCAGGTTAGTTAGGTTAGTTTTGAGTAACTGCTTTATGCTATGAATGCTAACATTGTTTTTCAGCTTAGCTAGGTTACACTGCTTTTGTAACTCAGATTAGAAGTCAGGGCAATAGACAATAAGTTTGTCAGGCATAGGAAATGGTTATGTTGCTAAATGCTCTTACTGGGTAAAGAAATAGCGGCTTTTGGTCATATGCTTTTTTGGTACATCTTTCTGATATGAGGTTGTGAATATATAATCTTATCTAGTTCAGTGATCAAAACATGAAACAGTATTAAAACCCACTTGGACTATGCCAGTACACTCCAGGTCTCTTTCATACATGTAAAACAAAACCCTCATAGAGCATTACTCCAAACCCAATAACACTGCCAACTCTATGACCATCAGGTGAACATGTTCCATCCCTGGCTTTGGGAACCGGTGGGGGTGGGTAAGCTGTAATAATAATAATAGGCCCAGTGGCACTGAGGGTTGAGGCGCTGAACGCCACACCTCACGTCATCATGCTGGTGACTCGGGTTCGGGAACAAGCCTGGGGTGCCGAGGGTCGGCAGCGGAGGGAGAGGACTGAGCATTTGGAGGACTGCTCTCCTCTCCCTGGGGAGGGTTCCAGGGGCTGCTCATGTCCTTGTGACCCCCAATGGAGATCGGGGGCACTACAGGATCACCAGCCAGAATCGTAAGGGGCAGGGAGTGTGGCAGACGTCAGCAGGGCAGCCATACGCAGACGTCATTGCACATCGCCTCTCCAGGGGAAACAAAGCTGAAAATCCCCTTCCACAGGGATAGGCAATGGCACCACCACCTGCCACCACACTCTATCAGACGGACCCCATCTACTCCTGGGCCGAGCCCAGTCTGGCCTACCAGATTGTAGATAGAGTGCCCTGGGAGGAAAGGATGACCCTACCTTGGGTGGCTCAGAGTTGGAGGGCTCGCAGGCTGGTGCCAGGGGTTGGAGAGTTTCAGGCTCGGAGGTAGAGAAGCGAGATTAGGTGGATGCCTGAGAGAGTTCCCCGTAAGTACGGTGCATAAACAAAGTTAAAAAAATAAAATAAATAATAATCTTTATTTATTTTATTTGTAGGTTACAGTCAGAGGATTTGAAGAAAGACACGCAGCCCCCTGCATTAAAAAATACACCCGTGGATCTCAGGCACCCTCTTCCCAGTCGCGCGAATGTGCATCACCGAAATTCATTTTCGGCGATGTGCAGTCGCCGTAACGGCGATCGCTATTCCGCAGTGACCATTCTCACATAGAACAGCTGACAACGGTCTAGACTCTTGGACTTCTACGGCTGACAGAAGGGCTTGAGTAGGTGAAAAGAAAACCTGGTGACCGTTCAGAAGAAAACAGGGAGCAAAGATAGAAAACATTTAAAAAAATAATTGCATCCCCCTAAGTACACCCACTGAACAAGAAAATGCAACAGATACAGATGGAACCAAGACATGAATTATAGGCCCTACGCACAAGTGCCTATTCACCATATAGGCTGTGCATAGGCATTCCCATGTCTGAATGCCATGCAGCACGGGCCTGAGCACCACTAGTGGCATTCACCATGGGTATGCTAGCACCCTGCGCTACGTATCCCTTGGCCAGCAGCGTGGCTCCATGCTGGGGATAGGCCAGGAATTTCTGTGCTGGGACAGGATTGATAAACCTCCGAAAGCGGGGACCCTGGCTTAAGCCGTTATGCACCCCCACACAGGTTACGGGTGGGGCAGCAACAGGATCCCCCACACACAGCTGCCGCAGTCTGTCGGGCCACCTAGAAGGGCCAGGGATGCCTGTTCGGGCAAATGCCTATTATTTAAACATTGTACCATGTGAACCATCCCAGGATGGGGTTCCTCTATGGGACCTGGGCAGGGCATCCTCTTGGATGCCTACCAGTGTCACAGAAACATAGAAACTGACAGCAGATAAGGACCACTTGACCCACCTAATCTGCCCATTTTCCCTACCTACTGCAATACCACAGATCCTACTAGATCTCCAGCTTTTACCCTCTCCTTCCTATTGCTATGGTTACCTTGTGCCTACCCCATGCATTCTTGAATTCCTCTACTGCTTTTGCCCCCACCACCTCTGCTGAGAGGCTGTTCCATGCATCCACCACAATTTCTGTAAACAATACTTCCTCACGTTACCCCTGAATTTATCCCCCCAGCCTCATATCATGACCCCTCATTCTTGAACATTTTTTTTTCTGAAAGATGTTACCCTCTTGTACCTTATTTATGCCCTTGAGGTATTTGAAGGTCTCTATTATATCCCCCTCTCTCTCCTCTCTTCTAGGGTATACATATTGAGGTTCTCTAGTCTCTTCTTATATGACTTTTGGTGCATATCCTGCACCATTTTTGTTGCCCTTCTCTGAACTGCTTCTACTCTGTCTGTGTCCTTCCAGAGATGTGGCCTCCAGAACTGGACACAGTGCTCCACATGGGGTCTCTCCAATGATTTGAACAGTGCTATCACCACCCCCTTTTTTCTGCTAGTGATACCGCTCCCTATGCACCCCAGCATACCACTAGCTCTCTCCACAGCCTTTTCACAATGCTTGGTCAACTTTAGGTCATCAGATATGATTACCCCCCGGTCCCTTTCCTGTTTGGTGGTTGTCAGTACCTCTCCCTCCATCATGTACTCCTCCCCTGGGTTTCTGTGCCCCAAATGCATGATTTCACACTTCTTTGCATTGAATCTTAGCTGCCATACTCTTGACCTCTCCTCAAGCCTTCTTAAGCCCTCCTAATATTTTCCACCACCCCCCCATCCCCTCTACAATGCCGCTAATGAAGACATTGAAGAGGACTGGGTCCAGAACTGATCCTTGTGGCACCCCACTGGTCATCCTCCTCTCCTCGGAATGAGCTCCATTTACCATCACCCTCTGTGTTTTATCCCTTAACCAATTTCTGACCCAGTTTACCACTTTGGGACCCACTCCCAGGCTGCCCAGCGTGTTTACAAGTCTCCAATGTAGAACAGTGACAAAAGCCTTGCTGAAATCCAGGTAGGACACATCCACCACCCTTTCCTGACCTAATCCCCTGGTCACCCAGTCAGAGAAATCTATCTTATTTGTTTGACATGACCTTCCCACTGTGAATCCATGCTTCCTAGGATCCTGTGAATTCAAAATATACCACAATTCTTTCCTTTAGCAGTGATTCCATTAATTTCCCCACCACCGAGTTCAGGCTGACTGGCCTGTAATTGCCAGCATCCTCCCTGCTCCCACTCTTGTGGAAAGGGACTACATCTGCCCTCCTCCAATCCTCCAGAACCACTCCCGTTTCCAACGATTTGTTGAACAGGGCTGTCAGTTGTGCTGTGAGCACCGCTCTAAGCTCCTTTAATATTCTTGAATGTAACCCATCCAGCCCTAGTACTTTGTCCACTCTCAGTTTTGCAAGTTCCTTTAGGACTCTCTACTCTGTAAATGGACTAGTGTCCACCTCCCTTCCATCAATGCTCCTGTCGCTTAAATGAGGTCCCACACCTTCCCCTTCTTCTGTGAATACTGAACAAAAAATATATTGCTGCTTTCTCTGCATCCCTCTCTGCACACTCCCCTCCTTCCCCTTTTAGCCTAACAATCCCACCCCTGGTCTTTCTTCCTTCACTAATGTACCTGAAGAATGTCTTGTCCCCTTTCATTACTGCCTGGGCTATTATTTCCTCCAATTGAACCTTTGCGTTCCTGACTGCTTTTGCTGCCTCCCTCTTGTTTTTCTAGCTACACTTTCCTGTCCTTCTCCCTTTGTGTTTTCTTGTGCCTCCTGAATGCCAGCCTTTTCACTCTTACCTTCCCGGCCACTTCCTTTGAGAACCATAGTGGTTTTTGTTTCCTCTTGCTTTTGCTTAATTGCTTAATGCAAAGGTTTGTTACCTCCTCTATGGTTCCTGTTAGATTCACCCACTGTTCATCTACACACACACACACGCACACACACACACACCATCCTCCCCCACCAGGACTTTCCTGAGACATTTCCCCATCTTTGCAAAGTCGGCCCTTCTGATGTCCAGGACTCTCGCTTTCATGTGGTTTGTCTCCACCACTGTTCTCACATTGAACCACATCATACGGTGATCACTGGACCCCAGGTGGCTACCCACCATGACATCTGCAACTCTGTCCCTGTTGGTGAGTACTAGATCCAGTATCGCTCCCTTCCTGGTAGGCTCTACCACTAGCTGCCTGAGGCATACCCCCTGCAGGACATCCAGAATGTCCCTGCTGCTGGCTGAGGCTGCAGCTGGGATGCTCCCATCAACATCCAGCAAACTGAAATCTCTCACTAGCAGCAACTCCCCTTTAGTTGCCATCTTATGGATGGCTTCCACTAGAACCCTGTCAACTTTTCCCCTTGTGCTGGAGGTCTGTAGATCACTTCAGTGCAAACCGTGGTGCCATTAACCATCTCTAGGGTGACCCACAGTGCCTCCAGCCCTCCCTGTACCTCAGTTGCTTTTACACCCTCCCTGACATAAAGAGTCACTCCTCCTCCCATGCCCCCCCTGACTGCCATGATCCTCTACCATGCAGCTGCATGCTGAGGAGCAGGGGTGTGGACAGGCAGTCGATGGTCAAGAATGCCAGCTGGTGCAATCCTGTGTGGGGGTGCAGAGCTGCACAGGCAGGTTACGTGTATTTTGTGCATAATTCCCACCCATTAGTGCAAAGGGCCCAATATTTGAAAAATATGACACTGTCTACACCCCATTTTTTTAATTCATTTCAAAAATGTTACCAGGAAAGACATATCAAGCTGGTAGTAGCTTGTTTCCAGATGTGTCCAGTGGGACGTGTGTGTGTGATTTAAGGACAATGCAATAGGTGCAAGAGTAAAAAAAAAATGCATTAACATTTTAGCTGCCCTAATAATCAGTGCCAAGTAAAACAGTGCAAATAAAATAATGTACAAAGTACAGTACATAGCAGATATGCAAAATCAACATTCACTGCAAAGCAAAACTATTCAAAAAAGTACCTAAGGGAGATAGCAATGCACTTGATCAGCAGCAGTGAGCAACCTCATAACCTGGGAGAGACTCCCGGAGCAAAGCCACACAATTGCATAAGCCCTGGGTGGAGGACAGCATTAAGGTCAGGAACAACTGCAGAAGGGATATGTAAAATCAGAACAAAGAGACTTAAGGGGGAAGGGGGAGACGCCAAGAAGATAGACAGGGGAAGAGAGGCCCAGAGCTTAGGGAAGCAATATGAGAAGGCAGCTTGGCCAGCAGTTGATCTCCTGGGGAGGGGAAGGGAGTAGAAAACAGTGTTACAAAGAGGGTGAGAGGAAAGAGTCGGGAAGAGAGGAGAGAAGAAAGAAGGGAGGGACCCAAGCCAGAGTTTGGATATGAAGGAGGCATAGTGGGTGAGGTGTCTGGCATTTGGGGGGGGGGGCGAGGGAAGAGTAAAGAGAGCAGTGGTGGGTATGGTGAGGAGAGTCCAAGGCAAAATGGCAGAAAGAGTGAAAGAGGGAGTCCAGATTGGCATGGTACAGCAAACTGAAGAGAGAATAGCCCAGGCAGTAACAAAAGGGGACTAGCCATTCTTCAGGTATGTAAGCAGCAAGGGGAAGACCAGGGGAGGGAGTATAAGGTTAAAAAGGCAAGGGGGAGTACTGTGCAGATGCGGACCAGGAAAAGGCAAACATCCTGAACAAATACTTCTGAGCAGTGTTCACAGAGGAAGGAGAAGGGAAGGGGCCACAAAAAACTAACAAGAGCTTGGAAAGGGGGGGAGGCTAACACGCTTCCTTTCTCAAAGGAGAGAGCCATGAAAGGACTTGCATATCTGAAGTGGACAAAGCAATGGGGCCAGATGGGGTGCATCCAATGGTATTGAGGAAGTTCAGCGAGGTACTAGCTGCAACTCTGATGGTCCTGTTTAACAGCTAATTGGAAACAGGAGTGGTTCTGGAAGACTGGAGGAGGACAGATATTGTCCCCCGTCACAAAAGTGGTAGCAGAGAGGAGGCTGGCAATTGTGGGCCAGTAGCCAGACATAGGTGGTGGGAAACTTAATGGATCACTGTTGAAGGAAAGGAATGTGGAATATATTGAATCCAATGGGTTACAAAACCAGAGGCAGCATGCATTCACTGGGGGGGGGGGTCATATCAAATTAATCTGATAGATTTCTTTATTTGGACATCCAAGAAATTAGATCAGGGTGGAGTGGTGGACGTGGCCCAGGGCCAGTCTAGGTGCAAACTGTGCCCCTGTAACTTGGGGGCCAATACTTTATGTCTAGATTTTGTTAGAGATGAAAATGTTTACCAGCAAATGAAAGTGGAAGACAATTGGCTCTGTTACTGTTACAAAAGGTGGGGGTAACTTTTCTGCAGTGGAAAAGATTTGGTTAAGTAAGTGCTAATGGTGTTAATGGCCATACTTTACACCTCCCAGGTTGACTGCTTTCACAAATAAAGGGCTATATTGATAAGAGAACTTGTTTGAAACCTGGACATGTAGCTGAAACAATGAATGATATGTCAAAATCTGTTTCAAAAGTATGTGAGCACTCAAAATGGCTCAAACACCTGACCAGCACAGAGCGAATGTCCTGATAGGGGCTCTGAAAACCTGATCACCAGGTAAAAAAACTGACAGGTGGCAACCTTACTGGTGTCTCTTGATAATCCTCACTATTCGCCCTCATTCACAGCTCCAGAAATGTTAAGTTGTTTAACTTGTTTGCAAATCAGAGTATCAGAAGCCCTGTTTACACTGCCAACGTTGCAGTGCATCAACCCATGTGCACGGGTTGATGCGCTGCAAAGTTGGCAGTGTAAATACTGCCCGGAGTGCCTTAAGTGCTTCCAAGATCATTTTTTTGATCCGACTGAGATGTGGGATCAGTAGCAGAGCAAGTGCATTAAATGGCAGTGTGAATGCTTTTCTGCGCTCGCTCCGCTACAAGGGCTGTTTAATTTCAGCCCACGGTACTTTCTCAGCCCCTCCTCGGAGCGACTTGCAGCACTGTGGGAGCGGGCTGTGTGAATCTGACAGCAGCCAGCAAATTGATAAGTGAGCAGCACACACATTCCTTAGCACTGCCACCATGTAAACACGGCTAGAAGTGTGAGTGTCCAATGATAGTGTCCCTGTCCTTACAGAAATGAATATGGTAGTAGTACTGTACTTAACTTAAGTGCTTGCTCCAGGCTCAGTCAGATTCATTTCCAATGGTGAAGTAAAATAATTCAATGCAGTCAATGGCACTAATTAAAAGATGCTGGTTAAACTAGAAGACTTGGTACTGCTTTATTAATACAGGACAGGAGGGTTAGTTATGTGTAAATGTTGGATGTGGGGGTGGCCACAAGGAATGGAGTGGTGGGGCCCAGTGGGGGGCTGCACAAGGGCCCAGAATGGTTAAGGCCAGCCCTGACGTGGCCTACCTAGATTTCAGTGAAATGTTCAACACCATTTCACATAGGAGACTAGTAAGCAAGTTGGGTAGCTTAGGAGTGGGTCCAAAGGTGGTAAACTGGGTAAGAAATTGGTTAGGGGTGCTTAGGGGTTAGGTAACAGAGGGTAGCTGTAAATGAAGTTCAGTCTAAGGAAGGGAGGGTGACCAGTAGGTGCCTCAGGGATCAGTGCTGGGGTTGGTCCTCTTTAATGTCTTTATAAGTGACATTGCAGAGGAGCAGAAAGGGAACATCTGCCTCTTTGTGGGTGACACCAAAATCTGCAATAGAGTGGACACTCCAATGGAGTGGAAAAGATGAGCAGAGACCAGAGAAAATGCAAGGAGTGGTAAAGGGCATGGCAGCTGGGTTATAATGCAAAACAGTGCAAAATAATGTACTTGGGGCACAGAAACCCAGTGGCAGAGTACAAAATGGTTGAAGTGGTATTGAGGATCACCAACCAGGAAACAGACCTGGGGGTAATCATATCGGATGATCTAATAGTGACCAGGCAGTGTGACAAGGCAATTGGGTGACCTAGCAGAGTGCTGGGGTGCATAAGGAGAGGTCTCAACAGCATAAAGAGGGAGATGGTATTAACCCTGTACAAATCAGTGGTAAAACCCCACCTACAGTACTGTGTCCAGTTCTGGAAACCACATCTATGGAAGGACAAAGACAGAGTGGAGGCAGTCCAGAGGAGGGCCACTAAAATGGTGCAGGGTCTGCACCATGCAACAAAACCAACCAACATGGTGGCTGAAACATGAAACCTGCAAACACCACCACCACCATGAGGTTGCAGGCTACAACTGTTTGAAAAGTGCCCTGGTGTGGGGGAGTTAGGCTACACCCTCAGCGGTGACTGATGGACCACTGTTCTACCTCCTTACAGTATTTCCTAGCTACCAAAACTTCTGTTGCACAACAGTTAACGCTTTTCTCTTTGCTTTTCTTCTTTTTCCCCCTACCCTAGGTTGGCCACCTAGCGTAGCTCTTTACTGTTCCTACTAAACTACCTACTAGTTCTCTCTTTTCATTCTTTTTATGTTTGCTTGTACGCATGTGCAAGAAACAAAGTGCCATCATCTGAGTTTTTCAGAGGTGTGTCAGCATCTTCCAATTCAGTCAGTGTGTTTGCAGGCGTGGTCACAGTTCTCCAATCACTGCTGAAGCTGTCTATGACAGCAGTTGAAAATGCAGTGGCATACAGTTGAAAGAGGGAGCTACGCTTCAGTGAGCAGCTCCTCCCCCCCCCCCACACACACACACAGATCAACTGTGTCGGTTGCCTGATAGGATGGTGTAGTCTTGTCTAGCTTAGAGAGGCAAGCCACACATCATTACTTTAATAAACTGTTCCCTGCCAAAGCAGGACCACCAAAATGTGTGGGTGCCTAACAGTCCTTACACACGCCAGCTCTCCAAAGCACACCTTCATGGACTCCATGGGTTCTAATCCTCCAGAAAAAAATACCTCAGCATTTGATGTGAAAACTCAGACTTCCAAGCATTCCTCTTACTAGACTCTATCAATGTGAACTCCTCACTGCTAAAACCTATGCAAATGAACTTGAGCATACTGTACTACCTGCAGCTGAAGAAAGAACAGCCAGAATGCACAAAGGAGAACATACTGCTATGCATTTCAGCAGCAGCCAGTGGGGGAGGTTTTCATGACTGAAGCACTTTAATGCGCCTTTTAGTGCTGTCATATACACACCCCTGTGTGGTAATTCACTAAACTGCACACTTAGTCTGGTAATGCAGCTTCAAAATATTTTTTTTTCTCTGAATTGCCATGAGCTGGCATTTAGATAGACTCACACAGCTCTTTCTCAAATCAGATGCTCAATAAAGTCACATCACCTTGTGACCCTAAACATCTTAGGGTTGGACATGTGCCCTAACAAAATAGCGAAAACTAGGTATGGAAAAAGAAAACACAAATTCAACCGTAGCTCACAATCGAATCCACCCTTTTCTCCAGTGAATCTGAAGCAGCCTAACAGCCCACACCGCTGGGTGCTTGCACTCCTCCACCCGCACAACATATGGCCAACGGGGGTGCTGTTGCATTTTATTTCATAATTTCCTGATCCTGTTGCTGCCACCATACTGATACAGTAATACTTTTTATGGCTCGAAAACTGCTTGACATTAGCTGAATTATAAATGGCATCCCTGTTTGACGCTGTGGTGCGGAATACGGTGGTGCTCAAATTTTAAGCCCAGTATTACATGCAGATATGTTGTTATTGACTCATGTCACTTACCATTTTATACATCCATTGATTTTTTCAATTCACTTTTGCTGACATATGTTGATTGCAGGGATTCTGGTGTCACAATTCAGTTCAGCGACGTGTAACATCTTAGTGCAGATGCTAAGTAACTGTTTTAAAATGTTGAAAAAAGTTAACAGCGATGAAAGTGCATGAACTTCTTTCTTCCGTATCTGGAGTTGTAGTGGTGTTATTGGCAAGTGCATGTCCCTTTGCTCCAGATCTATCAGGGAGATATCTATTCTGTGCAATGGACAGTGGCTGAATGTTATCAGCTGACAGTTTTCATTTCATTATCAACAGATAAATATTCAGGGCTTTGCAAATGCAACTTTGCTGGTAGCACAGTTTCATGCCCCCAAGTGTCTCATCAGTTAGTGGTTATATCTTAACCGATGATTACAAAAAGTATGAAAAAGATTTGCCGCTGAGTAATGTAAATGCCAATCCACCTAAGCACCTTTAGGCTGCAAACATAATTTAAACGTATAGGGATTCTGGACCGGTGTATCACTCCTTGGCACAGCAATGGTTAATAAGTTTAAGCACATTCTCGGGACATTGTTTCACTTGAGCCCTCTCCCCACTACGATCCTGGTCACCTGAAATAAACCTGACATTTTAGTATCTGTTTTACATCTTGGCTCAGTTAGGCAATCAACACTGTAAGAACATAAACAGACATATAAATGGAGACTATAAGAACATGGTCACCTGAAATAAACCTGACATTTTAGTGTCTGTTTTACATCTTGGCTCAGTTAGACAATCAGCACTGTAAGACCATAAATGGACATATAAATGGGGACTATAAGAACATGCCGTGGGTGCTTCTGCCTTAGTCCAGCTGTGCAACATCAGCCTGAAGCTCAGGTAGAGCTTACTGTCTACCACTTTGTTCACCCCCCCATGTACCTGTACCATTTCACGTCCTCCCTTGCCTTAGTCCAGCTGTGCTACATCAGCCTGAAGCTCTGGTAGGGCTTACTGTCTACCACTTTGTTCACCACCACCCCCCACGTACCTGCACCATTTCACAGCCTCCCTTGAGCTACAGTGAGTGGATCCCTCATTCATATGTCACATATGCACGCACAAAAAAGGAAAAAACGGTCTTCAAAAATTAAGATACATTTATTGTGTTTGTTATGTTTGCTTGCACGCATGTGCAAGAAACATAGTGCCATCATCCGAGATTTCGGAGGTGTGTCACCCGCTCTTCCAATTCAATCAGTGTGTTGGCTGGCGCGGCCCCTGTAAGCCAATGCATGATGGAGCTGTCTATGACAAGCTCCAAAATGCAGTGGCATACAGTTCAAAGGGGAAGCTACGCTTCAGTGAGCAGTGATAAGATATTGCCTGCTCATATGCAGCTCTAACCACACACCCACATGTGTGCATGCAGGCGTGCATGCCCCCTCACATGCATGCACACCTGTATAGCCGACGGGGTGCCCAATCCCCGCCGGCAGTGCCCCCCCGCCCCCCAAAGCCTTCCAAATGCCATGCTGGGTGCCCACCCCAGCGTGGAAACTCATGATATAGCTGGAGGGTGCCCAATCCCCCGTCGGCTCCACTGTTCTCACCCCCCTCCAAGTACTGGGTGCCACGCTGGGAGCCCATCCCAGCATGGCAATCGATGCTTTGAGCGACGGGGGTGCCCAATCCCCCATCGGCTGAATGCCCCCCCAACCATCCTTGTGCCATGCTGGGAGCCCATCCCAGCATGGCAAACGTCCTGCATCATCATTGGAAACAAAAAGAACACCTGTAAAGAAAACACGGTCCCACGTAGTCTCCCTGGCCCCCCTCCCACAACCCGCACCCACCCACTGCACACCCTGCCTCCCCACACACCCCCTCACCCCATACTTACTTCTGGACCTTGGCGCAACAATCTTCGGTGGACCAGGAACACGTCTGCACTCTTCAAAGCCGACCGTGAACTGAGGAAATGCTAGTAAGCTGTATAATGGACTAGATAGGGGTTTTTCAACTTTGTTGCATATCTCAGGCATTTTTTGGAATTTTTGCACCAAATTTTCAACATGGGGTTTTTGGGACCCCTTCTCATGAACGATGTCACTGTCATGGCATTATTCGGCCTGAAGTGTGATTTCCACAGTCACTGCACAAAATCACCTTCGGGACCAAGTAATGAAAGACACTGCCAGTGTTCATAAGGTGGATCTCAAAAGCCTATTTTGAAAATTTGGTGGAAAATTTCAAAACGACTGTTTTACTAGCGTGCGTTGTGCAGTTCCTACGCACGCTCGTAAGTTCACAAATTTTCAATATTTACACTCCAGATTTTCAACATTGCCATTTTACCACACCTCCTTATGAGCAGTACAGCTGTCATTTTTCACATCTTGCCCAAAATGTGTTTCCGCCCATGTAATGCACAATGGCGCAGTCGATGTGCGAAATCAACATATGGGACACATTAAGAAAATCACAGTGACACTGTTCATGAGCAGAGGTCTTAAAATGGCTATGTTGAAAATTTGGTGAAAACATTCCTAAAAATGACTGTTTTGTTTAAAGCGCTAAGCAGTAGCAGTTCCCATGTATGCTCATAAGTTTGCAAATTTAATATTTCACTCCAGATTTTCAACATTGCCATTTTATTACACTTCCTTATGAACAGTACAGCTGCCATTTTCATATATCGCCTAAAATGTGTTTTCACACATGTAGCGCACAATGGTGCTGTTGGTGTGTGAAAGCAATGTTTGGGACAGATTAAGAAAATCACAGTTACACTGTTCATGAGCAGAGGTCTTAAAATGGCTATGTTGAAAATCTGGTGACAAAAGTCCATAAAATGACTATGTTATGAGTGAGCATTGCGCAGTTTCCACGCACCCTCGTAAGTTCATGACTTTGTAATATTTTAAGTCCAGATTTTCACCAGTGGCATTTTTCCACACTGCCTTATTTACAGTACAGCTTTCATTTTTCACGACATGGCCGAAGTGTGTTTTCACACTTTCAGTGCAGAGATGCGTGGTCGCTGTGGGAAATTATTGTTCGGGACAGATAAAGAAAATCACAGTGACACTGTTCATGATCGGAGGCACCAAAATGCCTGAGTTGACAATCTGTTGTAAAAATCCCCAACCTAATTATATTATGGATGCGTTGCAGCAGTTTCTATGTAACGCCATGACATCACCATTTTTTAAATATTTTACTGCAGATTTACAACATTGCCGTTTTTACACCTCCCCATGAACAGTACAGCTGTCATTTTTTACATCCTGTTCAGAATGTTTTTGCACCTGTGGTGCTAAATGCCGTAGTCGCTGTGCATAAGCAGCTTTCGGCTAAGAAACTGATATTCCCCCTGTTCATGAGGTGGGGTTACAAAAAAACCATGTTTGAACATTTGGAGTGAAAATACCAACAAATGCCTGAGGTATTAGGGTTTCCAACCATAATGCCTAATCCTGTAGAGAATGACAGGCATTGGGGTGTGACTTGGGATTCTTGCCTGTAATGCTCATACCATTCCACACCCTGCAGCCAGTGAGAAGCATTGAGGTATGCCTTGGACTCTTCGGCCCCAAAGTTCACCCCATTCTCCTATATCTCACTGATCCCACTGTATTTCCTAATGGAATGGGGTGCACATAAGGACCAAAGACCCCAAGGAACACCATGACACTTGCCAGTGTCTGCAGGGTGGGGTGTACTGAAATGGCGTGGCAGTTATGGCTGATGACCAAAAGGCACACCCCAATGCCTGTCACTCTCTGCAGGGTGGTGGTGGGGTTGGCTTCAGTTCAATACTTCACTGCCATTACTATTACGCAGCTCTGTAACTTCTACACTACCACTGCCAATGCCAGCAAGCAAACATTCGGCATTGACAAATGCTTGTTTTATTTCCATCCATCCAGTCCCTGGAATGATGCCAAACACCTGGAGAGAGACTGTATAAAGTGCATAAGTACATTTTGTGTAAAATAAACATGAAGGCTACAATGATTCAGAAGTCATATCAAACTAATCATTTCATGATTAGTACAGTTATACAAAATCCTTAAAGTATTTTTATAAATTCACATTGTAAACCTGTTACTGTATGAAGCTGAACAAAAAACTGTGATATGTTTTTTAAAAATGCTTAGTCATTATGAATCAGAGAGGTGCTACTGTAGACAAGCTGTTGAATGCAGCTGAGAAGGGTCTTAGGAGCTCTAAGATCCAGGACTGTATTGTGTGAGAAACTACTGTGTAACGGGGCCCCCCTGTTATGCATAATAAAATAGGGTAACATTCCCCTTTAAAATAAAAACTATTCTGTTTCTTTTCTTGTCAGGGTGGCCAACCTGACAAACATATCTCGTTGTGCTTTACTAGCCCTTTAAATGCCCGTTTTTCATAAAACAAAATCAAACTGTCTTGCTGATTTAAAGAGCAGTTTCCTAAAGAAGCTGTTGTCTTTATCCTGTTTTAAAATGCATTTGTCCCTAAAAGTAGACTACAATGCTGAAGAGTTGTTAAAGAGTAGTGGTACCTACAGAGTCCCTGCTGATCCAAGAAAAGCTGTTTTCTCTGGTTATTGAGCCCTGTAAACAGTGGAAGGCAGAGAAAGGTAAAAAGCTGCAATTTCAGCTGTCTGAAATAAACCAAACATGCAGAAAGAGTTAAAAAAGCTCTATATGGTAACTAATGAATTGTAATTTGAATTCAAATGACTCTCTGAGGTACAGAGAGCTGTTTTTCTTTCTGTTGTCTTAAACTGTTTTAAAAGAACAAAACAGAGTATTTCTGACAGTAATGTTTGCTATTATTTAAAGACAAACTTTCTTCTACTTCTTAAAGCTGTACAACACAATATATTATGGATTGTGAAGTCATGAAAAAGAAATGAAAGTGATTGTTTTTACCAGAAGCTTCAGTAGGCCCTGCTTAGGAGCTGGCCAGGCCCAGAATGACAGTCTATATGGGAAGAAGGTATGATGTCACCAAAAAGGGGAGGAGTAAAATGTACCAGGGGGAGACTATATAAACCCCCTATTTGATTGGCTAGGGAGAGGAGATGTGGAGGAGTGTTCAGTAGGGTTCTGGACACTGAGCAAGAAGGAGCTTGTTCAAGGAAAGCTATAGCTGTTAAAGAAGGAAGACAGACGAAGAAGAAGTGATTTCTGTTTGAAGTGTGCTGGACTTAACACTTTATATTTCGTTCTGTGACGTAACAGTGCTTTCTTTTTTTTTGTTTGTTTGTTTTGAACAATTTATTTTGGACATTTATTTCTGATTTAAGAAATAAAATGATAAATACAGTAATTTGCATTTTTTATGCACCAAAGTTCTGTCTGTGTGTCTGTCATTGATCCCACGCTTCCACACTGGTGTTAGAAGTGGGATCTTCCTGATACACTAAGGCTGCTTGGGGAGTGCTACCAGGGGGCATTGTCACGTATCAGCGCCCTGGCAGATGGAAGAAAAGGATCAGACAGTAACTGGTGCAGGACATCTTACTAGATCAGTAAGAGAAAGAACTGGTCTACCCTTGTTGCCAGGGTTGGAATCTGGTGCAAGACCCAAGATGATGACTGATACAGAAGAGAAGGAAGAGAGGAAGAGTCCAGAGGCTCGGATGGCAGCGATACCCGAAGAGCTAGGTGACCTGTTAAAATGGTTATGCCTACGATAACTGGACCTGGAGCAGCAGAGAGAAGAGGATCGACAACAGCGGGAAGAGGACCAAAGGATGCAGGCTGAGGATCGGAGACGACAAGGTGAGAAATGGCAGGCTACCTTGAAAGCCATTCAGGAGATGAATCAGGGTCATACAGAACGAGCAGGACCCCGAGATATTAAGCTTACAAAACTTACAGAAATGGATGACATTGAAGCTTATCTAACCACTTTTGAGCAGATAGCAGTGACGTGTGCCTGACCCAGAGACTAGTGGGTAATCAGGTTGGTACCTTATCTTTCGGGGAGAGCACAACTTGTTTATGGCCAGTTAAATGGGACAGATGCTAATGACTATGACAAAGTTAAAGAAGAGGTGCTAAGAAGGTATAATATAAATATTGAAACCTATAGGCAGCGCTTCCAACAACAGAAAATGTCATCCTATGATACACCTAGAGAGACATATGCCAGACTAAGGGATTACTGTGCAAAATTGTTACAGCCAGCTACTAAGACTATTGATCAGATGATGGAGCTGATTATAATAGAACAATTTATCCAGGTATTGCCCATGGATGTTCAGCTATGGGTAAAAGAACACAAACCTGAATCTTCTGAAGTTACAATAAAATTAGCCAAAGATTATCTGGCTGCTTGTCCCTCTAGACCAAGGGGGACCACCTAGTAATCCAGTCCCAAGACAAACACCAGCCAGGGTTTTTGTCCCTATCACCCGAACTACTAACTATAGTCGAAGACAACCAGGGGGTAGGATACCATATGCAGAAATAATATGCTATGAGTGCCTAAGAAAGGGGCATATTGTTCGAAATTGCCCCCATATGACAGATGTGACTCATTTATCCCTTGCCAACATAGGATATGTGACCTCAGTAGGAACTGGTAACCAACAAACTTTGGGATTGTTAGACTCGGGGGAGTAAGCAGACCTTATTAAGATCTGATTTGGTGCCAGAAACAGAAATTACTGGTAATGATACCACGGTGAGATGTGTACATGGTGACATTCATCAATACCATACTGCCACTATGAACCTAACTGTGGAAAACGAAAGTCATCAAATGGTGGTCGGTTTAGTACCGCGCCTACCAGTACCAGTCATTATTGGACAGGACTTCCCCAAGTTTGATAAGTTGTTACAAAGTCAACCAATGTCTTCTAAATTGGTACCTGTGGTAACTAGATCACAGGCTAAAGTACAACAATTGGAGGATGTATTTTCTTTCGAAGAGGACTATTTTTATGAGAAAGGGAAGGCAAGAAAATCAAAGCAAGAAGGAAGGAAAGAGAAAGTACGATGGCATGGAACTCATGTTAAAGAAGGGATAGAGAGTATACCTGAACTTTCATCCAGTGAAATACAACAGGATCAAATAAATGATGAGACTTTGAAACCTTTCTTTTTACAGGTGAAAAAAGAAATACAACCTGGACATTCTAGTTTTGTTGTGAATAAAGGTGTATTATATCGTGTAACTAGAGAACCTGGTACTGAACAACAGGTAAAACAGCTTATGGTACCAAAAAAATATAGAGAGAAAATAATGCACCTGGCACATAAAATACCTATGGCAGGGCATGAAGGGTGAGACAGAACCATACAGCGTATCCTAGCTAGATTTAATTGGCCAGGAATACATCAGGAGGTAGCTGAGTACTGTAGAGCCTGTCCTGAGTGCCAGATGGTAGCTAAGAAGGGAAAAAAATATTTGGTACCATTGCAACCCATTCCCTATGTCACCACCCCATTTGAAAGGATAGCGATGGATGTAGTAGGACCACTTACTAAGAGTTCTAAAGGCAACCAATACATGTTAGTTGTTTGTGATTACACAACTCGTTATCCTGAAGCTATTCCAATGAGGACAGTTACAGCCCCTCAAATAGCTGAAGAGTTGGCCAAAGTTTTTAGCCGAATGGGAATGCCGCAAACCATCCTAACAGACAGAGGCAGTAACTTCACCTCTGTCATGTTAAGGGAATTGTATCGTCTTTTAGGAGTATCAGCTGTAAAAACATCCCCTTACCATCCTCAGCCAGATGGATTAGTGGAACATTTTAATAAAACTCTTAAAAGCATGCTGCAGAAGTATGTACAAGAAGAGGGACGAGACTGGGATAAGTACTTGCCATACCTATTATTTGCTTATCGGGAGGTGCCCCAGGCCACTACTGGTTTTTCCCCATTCTCTTTGCTGTATGGTCGAAATCCAAGGGGGCCTCTTGATGTTGTTAAAGAGCATTGGGAAGAGAGAAAGAATGTTGGGTATAATAATATTATTGATTATATGACTGCTATCAGAGAAAGATTGGTAAAATATGTTACAATAGCGCATCAAAATGTAAACCTAAAACAAATGTGTCAAAAAGAGTGTTATGATGAAGGCCTGAAAATGAAACAATTTGAACCTGGAGAGAAAGTGGTGTTATTGTTACCCTCTAGTGAGAATAAACTATTAATGAAATGGAGAGGTCCCTATAAGGTAATCAGGCAGACAAGCCAGGTTAATTATGAGATTGAGATGCCAGATCATAGGCCCACCCCGAAATGTATATCATGTCACCACGCTAAACGAGCCTCTGGAAGTTGTAACCAAATTTAAATATCTAGGTATCTGGATCGACAATAAATTATCTTTCAATGACCACGTCGAAGATGTCTCTAGAAGGTTAAAAGCAAGGTTAGGTTTCTTCTACAGAAATAGGCCCCTTTTCCCCCTTGAAACTCAAAACAAGCTTGTACAGGCCACTTTTCTCCCCCTACTCGACTATGGTGATGTAATCTATTCCTCCACCACTCTTGCAAATCTAAGTAAACTGGACATCCTTTATCACCGTGCATTACGGTTCATTACCAACTCCCCCCTTACCGTTCGCACCACTGTGACTTATATGCAGCTGTTGGTTGGACATCCCTTACTACTAGATGCCTGCTCCATGCTGGGCTATGGACTCTTAAACTGCTCCTGCAGAAATTGCCAAGCTATCTCTCTTCCCTTATTAGTATCTCACATAGTGCATACTCGTTAAGAAAATCTGACTTTATTATGCTTGACATACCAAGGACGCGGACTTCCTTTGGTAAACGTGCTATTGCATATGCCTTTCCCTCCATTTGGAACCAATTACAAACCGTACTGAAACTAACTAGCACAGTTTCAATAAACTTCTACAAATCGCTAAGTTCAGCCAAAATAAAAGACACCTTTAACTGTCATTAAGTCTCTTCCTTCCCCATGTGTGCCATATTTATCCACTGGTAAGGTATAATTGATTTGTCATATTAACTGCTTTCCCTTCGCCTTCTACTCCTGGCTTTATCTATGCTTACGCTCCACTGCTACTCTATCAAATCACTCCCCCATATCAGTTGTAGACTGTTGTTCGTTCTAGCTGCCAAAATATATGTATTGCACACACCAGTCATCATGTTTCATTTATCAGTATGCAACCTGTAAATCGCTTCCTTGTCTCATATCAGTGTTTACCACCTGCGGTCACCCTATGTGGTACCCTTGTATGTATATCCAGCCAGTATCATGTAATGTGCATTTCATGTATATACTGTTATTACCTATCTGTGTTTGTACTTTAAGTGTTTATGTCACAAGACCTCCATGTGAATGAGCTTGCTCAATGGAGTTTTCCTGCAATAAACTTGAACTTGAACTACTTAGAAAATGGGTTGAAACACCTCCAGATACTAGCCTCTACATTCAAATAGAACAAGATACATCCGCGCTAGAAATAGCCTATGATCGGCTCAGAAAGAAATCAAATAAAGAAGAAGTCCAGATCAATCCTGACCTACACCCTGAACAAAAACAAGAGATTGAGCATCTCTTAGAGTATTATCAAGAGACATTTACAGGAACACCAGGTCGAGCAGTAGGGGAAGAGCATGAAATACACATCCAACAACATAAACCCATACATCAGAAACCATATAGAATACCAGAAAAGGTGAGACAGGAGGTTATTAAAGAAGTACGAAAAATGGAACAAGCCAAAGTCATAGTACCATCACGTAGTTCATGGTCATCTGCACCGGTGATAGTTGAAAAGAAGGAGGGAGATATCAGGTTATGTCTTGATTTCAGAAAGATCAATGCAATATCTGATTTTGACTGATACCCCATGACTAGGATAGATGATCTACTAGACCAAATAGGTTCTGCAAAGTACATCAGTACTTTGGATTTGACAAAAGGGTATTGGCAAATACCCCTAGCTGAAAGTGCACAGGAGTTAACAGCTTTCAGCACACCAATAGGGTTGTTTCAATTCATGACCATGCCATTCGGCCTTCATGATGCCCCGGCAACCTTTCAGAGGTATATGGACCATATTTTGAGACCCCATCATTTGTACAGTGCTGCTTATCTGGATGACGTAGTTATCTACAGTCCGGACTGGGACACCCATTTGAGAATTTAAGTGCAGTAATTCAGAGCATTAAGGAGGCTGGACTTACAATAAATCCCTCAAAATGTGCCTTAGCCAAAACAGAAACCAGATATTTAGGTTTTGTTATTAGTAATGGCAAAGTACAGCCAGAAGTAAGTAAAGTGGATGCAGTCGCTAATAGTGCTGTACCCAGGACAAAACGTCATGTTCGATCTTTTTTAGGGTTAGCCAGCTATTATAGGTTTATCCTAGATTTTTCCACTTTAGCTACACCCCTGACTGAGCTTACCAAAACCAAAAACCCAGATAAAGTAAATTGGAACGATGAGTGTGACCAGGCTTTTCGGAGTATAAAAGCTGCCTTGTGTTCAGCCCCAGTATTGTCAAGTCCTGATTTTTCAAAGCCATTTGAGGTTCACACTGATGCTTCTGATACAGGCATCAGTGCAGTGTTAACTCAGCATGATAAACATGGTGAACACCCCATCCTTTATATTAGCAGAAAACTACATGAGCGGAAGAGGAAATACTCCACCGTAGAGAAGGAATGCCTGGCAATGAAGTGGGCCACTGAGGCCTTGAAATATTATCTTTGGGGAAATAATTTTGAGGTGGTTATTGACCATAATCCATTGGTATGGCTTAATAACATGAAAGAAAAAATACACGGATTATGCGTTGGTACTTGGCTCTCCAGCCATATCATTTCACAGTCAGACGCAGATCTGGTACCCAGCATCAGAATGCTGATTTCATGTCACGTTTTGGTGCAGCATGATAGGAATTGCTGAAACTGTTTTGAAATGACAATTCTGAGGACTACTGTAATGTATTTATGGAGTGTACCATTCTATTGTTTTTAAACCTCAGGGAATATGTATTGATTCAGATATTGATTTATGTCTCGATAAGACAGTGGTCAATACTAAAGATAAAGGGTCCCTGAGGGGAACTTCTGGAGTGGGAGGGTTCAGGTCATCCAACTGATGGTTAGATGTTTGTGTGGGAAGGAATGTAACAGGTCCCCCCTGTTATGCATAATAAAATAGGGTAACATTCCCCTTTAAAATAAAAACTATTCTGTTTCTTTTCTTGTCAGGGTGGCCAACCTGACAAACACAACTCTTTGTGCTTTACTATCCCTTTAAATGCCCCTTTTTCATAAAACAAAATCAAACTGTCTTGCTGATTTAGAGAGCAGGTTCCTAAAGAAGCTGCAGTCTTTATCCTGTTTTAAAATGCATTTGTCCCCAAAAGTAGACTACAATGCTGCAGAGTTGTTAAAGAGCAGTGGTACCTATAGAACAGAGTCCCTGCTGATCCAAGAAAAGCTGTTTTCTCTGGTTATTGAGCCCTGTAAACAGTGGAAGGCAGAGGAAGGTAAAAAGCTGCAATTTCAGCTGTCTGAAATAAACCAAACATGCAGAAAGAGTTAAAAAAGTTCTATATGGTAACTAATGAATTGTAATTTGAATTCAAATGACTCTCTGAGGTACAGAGAGCTGTTTTTCTTTCTGTGACATTGCAGAGGAGCAGAAAGGGAACATCTGCCTCTTTGTGGGTGACACCAAAATCTGCAATAGAGTGGACACTCCAATGGAGTGGAAAAGATGAGCAGAGACCAGAGAAAATGCAAGGAGTGGTAAAGGGTATGGCAGCTGGGTTATAATGCAAAACAGTGCAACATAATGTACTTGGGGCACAGAAACCCAGTGGCAGAGTACAAAATGGTTGGAGTGGTATTGAGGATCACCAACCAGGAAACAGACCTGGGGGTAATCATATCGGATGACCTAATAGTGACCAGGCAGTGTGACAAGGCAGTTGGGTAGCCTAGCAGAGTGCTGGGGTGCATAAGGAGAGGTCTCAACAGCATAAAGAGGGAGATGGTATTAACCCTGTACAGATCAGTGGTAAAACCCCACCTACAGTACTGTGTCCAGTTCTGGAAACCACATCTATGGAAGGACAAAGACAGAGTGGAGGCAGTCCAGAGGAGGACCACTAAAATGGTGCAGGGTCTGCACCATGCAACAAAAACCAACCGACATGGTGGCTAGAACATGAAACCCGCAAACAACACCACCACCATGAGGTTGCAGGCTGCAACTGTTTGAAAAGTGCCCTGGTGTGGTGGAGTTAGGCTACACCCTCAGTGGTGACTGATGGACCACTGTTCTACCTCCTTACAGTATTTCCTAGCTACCAAAACTTCTGTTGCACAACAGTTAACGCTTTTCTCTTTGCTTTTCTTCTTTTTCCCCCTACCCTAGGTTGGCCACCTAGCGTAGCTCTTTACTGTTCCTACTAAACTACCTACTAGTTCTCTCTTTTCATTCTTTTTCTATTTCCATCCATCCAGTCCCTGGAATGATGCCAAATACCTGGAGAAAGACTGTATAAAGTGCATAAGTACATTTTGTGTAAAATAAACATGAAGGCTACAATGATTCAGAAGTCATATCAAACTAATCATTTCATGATTAGTACAGTTATACAACATCCTTAAGGTATTTTCATAAATTCACATTGTAAATCTGTTACTGTATGAAGCTGAACAAAAAACTGTGATATGTTTTTTAAAAATGCTTAGTCATTATGAATCAGAGAGGTGCTACTGTAGACAAGCTGTTGAATGCAGCTGAGAAGGGTCTTAAGAGCTCTAAGATCCAGGACTGTATTGTGTGAGAAACTACTGTGTAATGGGGCCCCCCTGTTATGCATAATAAAATAGGGTAACATTCCCCTTTAAAATAATCTCTTTGTGCTATACTATCCCTTTAAATGCCCTTTACTGTCTTGCTGATTTAAAGAGCAGTTTCCTAAAGAAGCTGCTGTCTTTATCCTGTTTTAGAAACATAGAAACATAGAATTTGACGGCAGATAAGGACCACTTGGCCCACCTAGTCTGCCCATTTCCCTACCTGAAGGATTAGCTGCAGATTCTAGTTAATCAACAGCTTACTTTCTCCTACCCCCCACTAGAATTGCCTCATGTTTATCCCATGCATTCTTGAATTCTCCCACTGTTCCCGACTCCACAACCTCCTCAGGAAGGCTGTTCCATGCATCCACAACCCCTTCTGTGAAAAAATACTTTCTAACATTACCTCTGAGCCATCCCCCTCTATGTTCAAATTGTGCCCCCTTGTTCTTGCACATCTCTTCTTCTGAAAGATGCTACCCTCTTGTACTTTAATTCCCTTGAGATACTTGAAAGTTTCTATCATGTCCCCCTCTCCCTCCTTTCAAGGGTATACATATTAAGCTGCTTTAGTCTCTCCTCATGCGTCTTCTGGTGCAGACCCTGCACCATTTTCATTGCCCTCCTCTGAACAGCCTCCACCACTAAGTAATTTTAAAGTTTTAACAAAAGTTAGCAGTTGCGGTCGGTTATGGAACCGATAATGAAGAAAATGAACCGAGACTAGCAGTTCAGTATCCGATAAAGTGGTTAAAAAAAATTTAAATTAAATGTAAGCTAAACCAACGGGGTTTTTTTTAGTCAGAAAACCCCGAAAATAACTAAAGTAACTTGGTTCCCCACCGGTTGTACCAAACTGGGAAGAACAGATAAAAAATACTAAAATAACATTAAAACTATGTTTAATTACAAATAAAAAGTAAAAGGCGGCAAATGAAAGAAAAAATATGCATTTCATACGTTTCTTCACTTCACAGGAACAAGTTGAAGAGCGAGACTCCAAGCGACTATACTTTACAAGCAGAAAGTGAAATCTGAGGGGTTTTAGAACCAAGGCAGTCAGTTCAACGCAGAACCCGAACAGTTGTCATGTGCAAAGAGCTCCATCATTTGCATGTGTTCCATCCCCTCCAGGCAGCTCCGGCTTAAAAGGACACTGCAGAAGGTTAGGACTACTCAAGTATTACTGGGGTTAGAAACAGTTTTCTGTATTTCAGCTGCCACCTGCCATCCACCAAGAAACACTACAGAAGACTCACGCTTGTCTCTGCGATTCCTTCTTCTCGAAGACACAAACGGCACCAGAGTCCCCCTGCTTCTACATGTGCACTTCCTTGTAGTTTACCACCCAACTCTTCTAGTGACACACCATGTGACCCCCCCCAGTCCCACTATGGCTGTCAGACATGCCACCAACCCCCACCGCAAACACCAGGTACATGTCACTGCTGGTAAGAGAAAACATTTTTACAAGTGCACGTATCTGGGCTGACAGGGAGGAGGATTCATTCACATAGGAAGGCTCTGAAGCTGCCACATCCCCAGTACCCCTAGTTCCCACACCCCTGTACAAGCATGTTGAAACAGTTAAGTGAAAAAAAAAAAGCTGAAAAATGGATCTTACTTTTTTGCAATCCATTCCTCACTGTGGCTCGCGCTGCTCATTTGCATTGTAAACTGATGTGATACCAGCTATTTAAAACCCTGCTTTTTTTTGTACTTATCAACGTAGTCAGTATATGCATTTATTTTGGTGGAACTGACACTAGCCCGGTTTGTTGTTTTTTCAGCATCTGTTAAGCAACACAGGCATGAGTCATACATTCCCCAGTCTGTAATCTTTGATTTTACTTCCCATTTCTTACTCTGAATCCTTTTGCTTTTCTTTTTGCAGGTTTCTTTGCAGCTTTAGGTCACCCTTCTTTTACAGTTTTCTTACGTGAGCGCTCCCCAAATGCTCTAAATATTGGGGACCAGAGCCAGGGCCGGTGTTAGGACTTTGGGGGCCCCCAGCAAACTCCATTACTGGGGTCCCTTGATGGGCCCCTGCATCCTCCTCCCCGGGCCCCCTTCCCCGTTCTCCCTCCACAAACCCCCAGTAATCTTTGTACATCAATCCAACTACTGCATGATTTTTCAGACACAATGACCTGGAGACACTAGAAGTATTACATTTCTAATAGATAGTTAATAGAATAAATTGCAAAAAAATTGCTCCTCTCCAGCAGCTGCAATATTTGTTTTTACCTCTGCTGTTCTGCTCTCTACCTTTCCAGACTCCCATCTCCCTGTACTTATGCTGCAGACACGGACCTGTGGGGGGAACAGAAATTTTCAAGTTGAGTTGGAGGAGGTGCGATAAACAGCCACGGACCTATTGGAGCCCTGTGATTGGTTCCAGCACAGCACCTCCTCCCACGTCAGCACATTCTGTGCAGCACAACAGAGGACCATGGGGAACATGAAACCTCCCTGGGGACAGAACTGAGGGCAGGATGGTGGCGTGGACTGCGTGGCGTAGTCTGGCATTCCTTCGGGGAAATCCAGGCCCGATTTTCTTGCCAGGTACTAATAATGCTGCTCAGCTATGTTGATCGGAGGGGGCAGCATTTTATTTTCTTATAGGATGCTGTGGTGATCCAGGCAGGGAGTGGGGTGGGACAGACAAAAAAAGTATGCTGCTGGGCTGGTTAATGTTTCTTTGGTGCCCGCCACAGACCCGCTATATACCGCCTGCGGCCGCTACATTTGGGGGCCCCCCGCAGCCGCGGGGTTCGTGGGTACCTACCGCCGGCCCTGACCGGAGCTCTGCTGTAAACATGGGGGGGGGTGCCATGGGTGTGCTACAAAAGGACAGGGGCTTAAAATAAAAGCATGGGGACAGCCCCCCGTGTAAATGCATTAGAGGAAACCCTGACAGCACAGGCAAAGTCTAGCAATATTTCACAATAAATACATCCCACATCCTGTCGTTTTCACACTTCATTCAAATGAAATACACAGGGGGAAGAGCCACAGAATACTGGAGATTGCTGGCCTGGTGCACAATGACCTTGTTACCCATCAGCAGTTTGGGCTGATATAATGTTCAAGGCTGCTCTACAGCATGTCAGACAAGCACCCCCTCCCTCCTGTTGCAGGTCTTACTTCTGGAGGTCCCACTGCCTCAGACAGTGAAGCTTCTGTCTCAGGCGATCCTAGACTCCCTTACAGTGGGTAGAAAATGAGGTGCTCAAGAGGCCCTTCAACAACTGAATATGACTTCCCTTAGAGAAAGCACCAAAACAGCCCCATCACACTGATCTCCCAGTAGAGTCTAATTAACAGAAAAGGGGTACTAACACCACGAGAAAGATCCAGTTCCCCAGGAGCCCATTCTCCATCAATGTCCCATCACACCAGCTCCCTCCCAGTCTCCTCAACTTCAAGTCCTAATTCCTCTCCCCCCACGCTCACAGCTGTGAACCACTTAATAGTCCTGTAACCCTAGCCACTTGACATTCACCCCCTTATCAAAAGGACACAGAGCCCAAGGGCTCTAACAATTCAAAAAGAAAAGGGGAATCTACAACAGCATATCCAGGCAAACAATTTAGATAACCACAAGAGATTTGGAGGCACTATCGGGCACCAAAGAGCACATGGGGCTTATATCTGCACAGCATACTAGGGGGATGCCTGCTTTTAAAGCACAGGGAATGTCAAACTTGTTAGATCTAGAGTCCCTTCCAACCTTTTATTACTATTACTACTGTACATATGTTGCTAGGATTCTAGTTTCCTTAAAGAGCCCCCAACAGCACTAGGAAAACTTCAGAATAAGATTTATATTTAACTCCATTCCATTTTCTTTTATTACTTTATATATTTTCAGTAATTAATCCCCCTTTTTCTTTACTGCTGAAAACAGCTGCATGAAAACAAGATCCCCGTCAAGGAGACTATATCTACTCTGGCTACTTCTCTACAAATGATAGCACAGTCCCGTTTATCGCATTATAATTATCTCCACAGCAACATATTTTTATGTCATGAACAGAATTAAGATATTAGGTATAGGTGGGCAGAGATACTGTATTCGTGCAAATACCCTTACTAAGCAAATAAGGGTGAGAATTTCAGAATAAAATATGAAGAGCTATATTTCTGTCTGAATAATAAAATGTTTTCCAAAGTTGTCTCAGCTGTGTCAGGAACTCTTTGAATAACAATTATTTGGACATCTGAATTAGGGTTGTGCAAATCCTACTGCCCCCCCCCCAACCACAACCACAGCAAGCAAAAAAAAAAGAAAAAAGGAAAGAGCGCGGATTTCATTGTAAAGAGTGAGGGACAAGTGCAAATTCAGCTAAAGTAGTGGTTGGGCAAGTCCTTAAAGTTTTGATCAAATTCCTTCCAAAGTGTTAAAATTAGACCTTGGAGTAGAAAAATTGTTTCAGGTGTCTTGAACCCCACAAAAGTTTTTCAAGGCTGCCATGAAAAGTTGCAGAAATCTGGTTCTCATAAAATACCTATCATGTATTATACAAGAAACAAGGACATTTACGTTGATTTGAAAACATTTTCTGTGAAAAAGGGTGCATCATTAGACCGCCTTCTCTCTGATTAAGTGTTCCAAGCAAGATTCAGGGGGACTGAGATGCTTACTACAGGGTCAAGGATGGTCAGCAAGTCACCAGATTTGCAATGCAATGCCCAAAGCAAAAGGCACTAGCAGTGCAGAGTTAGCACTCAAGAGTAAATGTACTCACTATTTTTGACACTAGGCAAGTAAAATATAATTGTGATGAGCAAAAGGCTTTCAACTTGGAAAAACTGCCCCTTTTGCAGTACATAGGGAGCATTTCCAAGGGTTGATACGAGTACTGGTAGTCAAAAAAATGTTTTAAAGAGTATTTCAGAAACATTGGGGAATAAAATAGGCCAGTGCTCACCTAACCTGGAGCTCAGGGCATTAATGCACAACCAAAAACAAAACCCTAACGAAGCTATCACTAATTGTTTTGAAAAGCAGTGGTGTTTTTGGTGCTATGAAAAACCTGTAGCAGACCAAGGTCACCTCAGGACAATTACCCTACAGTCTCAAAGGATGTGAAATGATCTGTCAACTGTTCTCTGCTGTCACTGCTTTGAAGCAGCAGTTCTTTTTTTAGGGCTGGCCATAGGCACAGTTCCACTGTCATCACCAAAAGTTTAGGAGGGACATGTGACCAGTGCTGCTGAACAAATAAAGCAATCTACTGTACAAACATTTTTTATATGATTTAGGGTGTGTGTATTGGTGTGGTCTCGTTACTGTAATTTTTTTTTTTTTAAGTCTTCCATGTTTAGTTAATATATACACAGTTTTTGGCAGATGAGGATTTTACAACTGGAATCTGCCTGCTACACAAGACCTGCAAAAAGTACTACTGCCCTTCTGCATAATAATGTCATATTGTAGGCTTGGGTTTACAGTTTAGGGCTATTACTATGCCAGTCCTTCAAGTCACTTGGAACCAGAGGACGGCACAGACCAAGAGTACATTTATTTTCAAAACGTGTAGCACTTATGATGTTGGTCCACTGCTTGCTTGTTGACCCATGTTATTAACTATGGGTAGGTCTGTGCTTCTGTCATGTTAAATTCTGGAGAGAATCAAAGTACTGTCATGGTCAAAATGAAGTCATGGAAATTGTAGTATAAGACATGGCTTAAAAGGAATGTCCTAGGATCCCATCAGATGCTTGCCTCCTTGCTTCCTTGCTAGACAGTAAGCCTCCACAATGCACCTCTTCATCCATCTAGACAAAAGTCGAAGGCAAGACTCTTCAACTCCTTCCCCCTTGCAGAAAGATAAAATGGCAAGAGGACAGTCTGGAGTCCTTAATAGCCCTCTTGAAGGAAACATAGAAACAGACTGACGGCAGAGAAGAACCGCATGGCCCACCCAGTCTGCCCGTTTCCCTACCTACTGGATAAGCTGCAGATCCCAATTAACCAACAGCCTATTTCTTCCTACGCCCCACAAGAATTGCCTTATGTCTGTTGCATACATTCTTGAATTCCCCCATTGTTTTTCAGCCCACAACCTCCTCAGGAAGGCCATTCCATGCGTCCACCCCCCCCTCAAAAAATATTTCCTCACATTGCTCCTGAGCTGTCCCCTCTCTATATTCAAGTTGTGCCCCCTAGAGGCCAGTGGGGCACAGGACCCAAGGCAGCATGGATTCATGATGAGAAGGTCATGTCAGACAAATCTAATAGACTGGGTGACCAAAGTAGTATACCAGGGAGGGGCTGTGGACATGGCCTACCAAGATTTTAGCAAGATATCTGATACAGTCCCACATAATACACAAGTTAGCCAGCCTCAGAGTGGGTCCCAAGGTGGCAGCCTGGATAAAAAAATTGGCTAGACTACAGGACACAAAGGGTAGTAGTAAACGGCGTCCACAGTGAAGAAAGGAGGGTTACTAGCGGGGTGCCGCAGGGTTCAGTACTGGGACCGGTCCTTTTTAATGTCTTTATAAGTGACATTGCAGAGGAACTGGAAGGAAAGAAAAAATTACTCACCTTAGTAATGTTGTTCCTTCTAATGGAGTCTTGCTGTAGTCTGACAACAGCAGCGAGTCCCAACCCTCGAACTGCCCCGGAGATGAAAGAGTCAACCTTCCATGCCAGGCACGGAACGCTGAGCCCGAGCCCGGCTGAGACTCTGTCCGTTGCCATCCGAACTCAAACCGTCAGATCTTTATGAGCTAAACTCACTGAGGGTCCTGTGTGGAAGCTGTAAACCTACACTAGCCAACTGGCTACTAAATATAATAAAAATAATTTTTGGTCCCAAAACAAAGACTCAAGTCAAGAAACCCAAAAAATGAAATAAACACAACACCCACTCACCCAAAGAAAAGAGGGTGATAATAAACAAGGTGGGGCACCTCCTGAGTGCCAGCACTGCTACTGCCCACCCACATCCCAAAAACAAAAGCTCTGAGAGGGGAAGGCGGGGGGGGGGAGGTCAGAATACAGCAAGACTCCATTAGAAGAAACAACATTACTAAGGTGAGTAATTTTTTCTTCAAACAACATGAAGTCTTGCTGTATTCTGACAATAGCAGACTACCAAGCAGTACCTACATGGAGGAGGGACAGAACCTACTTAGGAAATAGGCTCTGAAGCACTGCTGTGCCAAACCGAGCATCACTCCTAGCCTGGATATCCAGAGAGTAATGCTTGCAAAAGTGTGAACTTTTTCCAGGTAGCTGCTTGACATATCTCTAAGATAGGAATATCCCTGGCAGCAGCCAGGGAAGCAGCTGTACCTCTGGTAGAGTGAGCCCTCAGGCCTGAGGGTGGAATCCTACTTAGTTTCTCATAGCAAAATTGAATGCAAGAGACAATCCACCTGGCAATGGATCTTTTAGTGGCAGGTTTTCCTTTACCAACCTCACCATGAGTGAGGAACAGTTGGAGGGGAGTCAAACCTGTGACCCTTGGTACATTCTATGTAGTAGCTAAGGGCTCTTTTCACATCCAGACTGTGCAACCTCCTCTCACCAGAGGAGGAATGGTCAGTGAAGAACACAGGAAGAGACATAGATTGGTTAAGGTGGAAGTCTGAAACCACCTTAGGTAAAACTTCCTATTAGTCCGAGGACCACCTTATCTCTATGGAAAGAGATAAAATCAGGCTCCACTGACAGGGCTTGTAACTTCGCTTATCGCCTGGCAGAAGTGATAGCCACTAAGAAAACAGTTTTCCAAGTCAAGTACTTAAGCTCTGCTGAGGACAAAGGCTCAAAAGGGGGTTGCATAAGCTGAGCAATGCAAACATTAAGGTTCCAAGCAGGGGCAGGGTCCCTGAATGGCGGATTGGTATGAAGCAATCCCTTGAAAAACTTGGAGAATACAGGGTGAGCTGAAAGAAAAACAAAGACAGCTGACAGGTGCACCCTTAGTGTAGCTGGTCTGAGTCCCAAGCTATTCAGATGGACCATATAGTCAAGGACTGTGGGCAGGTCAGCAGACTCTGGGGAAACATGCTTCCCAGAGCACCATATAGAGAATCTTTTCCATTTGGAATTATAGGTATTTCTGGTGGAAGGCTTCCTAGAAGCCTTCAGAATATCCATAACACCTTGAGAGAGGTGTAAATCAGCAAACTCTAACTCTTCAAGAGCCAGGCCTTGAGATTGAGAGATTTGAGATTTGGGTACCAAACCCTCCCCCTGAGCACAGGTTAACAGGTTGTAATACCTGGGAAGAGACAAGGGAAGGTGGACTGCTAAGGACAACAGGAGAGGGTACCAGGGCTGTCTGGCCCAGTCTGGAGCAATCAGAATCACCTTGCAGGATTGAGACCTGATTTTAACTAGCACCTTGAACAGGAGAGGGAAGGGAGGGAAGCATACAGGAACTTCCCTTCCCAACTGAGAACAAGGGCATACAGGGGGACTGAACCCAACACTGGGGGCCTGCAGCAAAAAAGGGGAAGTTGGTGATTGTCTGGGGTTGCAAAAAGATCTATCTGTGGGGTGCCCCATCTGGAGAAGATCACCTCCAAAACCAGGGGATCCAGTGACCATTAGTGATGGCCCTGGGATATCCTGCTGAAAGCATCTGCCAGGACATTGTCCTTGCCTGGGAGGTGTACTGCTGTAAGGGAGGTGTTCAGGGAAAAAGCCAGAGACCACAACTTCATCGCTTCTGTGCACAAGGCCGTAGACCGAGTGCCCCCCTTGCTTGTTGATATACCACATTGTGGTGGTATTGTCTGTCCTGATCTGAACAACCTTGTTCTGAACAGACTTGTAAAAAGCTTGAAGTGCTAGAAACACTGCTCTGAGTTCCAACAGACTGATGTGAAGCAGAGATTCCTGAGGAGACCATAACCCTTGGGTGGTCAGGTCTCTCAAGTGGGCCCCCGACCCCAAGAGGGAGGCATCTGTAGTAAGGATTAGAGAGTGAGACTGAGTGATAAAAGGAACTCCCTGCCTTAGATTGTCCTGATCCTGCCACCACTGCAAAGCCTGGATCAGGGTTCGAGTCACTGGTATCAGTTTGGTCAAAGGGTCCTTTTTCTGAGACCAAAAGGCTCTCAAGTGGAATTGAATGTCCCTCATCTGAAATCTTGCTCCCTGCACTACTGCTGTGGAAGCAGCCATGTGTCCCAGGAGCTGCAGAAAATGCCTTGCTGGTCAAGATACCTGAAGGGTGAATGAAGAGGCCAGTGTGATAAGGGTCCTTGCCCTATCCAGGGGAAGGAAAGCTCTTGACTTTTCTGTATCTAGCTCTGTGCCTATGAAGGTGAGGAGCTGAACAGGCTCTAGAATGGACTTTGAAAGATTCAGAAGGAAACCTAGAGAGGTGAGCAGTTGCTGAGTTATCTATAGGTGTAACTTGAATTGGTCTGGGGACTGGCCTACTATGAGCCAGTCGTCCAGGTATGGGAAGATGGCAATCCTTTGCCTTCTTAGGGAAGCAACTACTACTGCCAGGCATCTGGTGAACACCCTTGGAGCAGAGGTTAGGCCGAAGGGCATTGCTCTGAATTGGTAATGGCCTGAGGGCAGCTCGAACCTGAGGTATTTTCGATGGGAGCTTCTGATGAGAATATGGAAATAGGCATCCTTGAGGTCCAGGGAGACTAGCCAGTCCCCTGGCCTTAGAGAGGGTAGAATTATTCCCAGAGTCACCATTTTGAACTTTGGTTTTAAAAGGTGCTTGTTTAAATATCTGAGATCCAGGATGGGCCGCCATTCTCCTGTCTTTTTGGGGTGAGAAAGTACCTGAGTACAATCCTTTCCCTTTGTGTAGGGGTGGAACCCTTTCTACAGCTCTGAGAGCCAAGGGAAGAGACCTCTGCCTCTAGGGCAAGTGCCTCTGAAGGATTTGCAGGTGGAAAGGATCTGGTTCTCATCTTTGGAAATTTTTTGAAGCTGAGAACCAGTCCCTGGCTTACTACTTCCAGGACCCATTTGTCTGATGTTAAAGACTTCCAGTCCTGGACAAAGTAAGCCAGTCTGCCCTACTGATGGTGGAGAATCGGCCCAGCAAACCCATCAGGGTGCCTGTTTGGCAGGGGGTTTAGGCTGAGGGGTGGAAGCAGGCCTGCTTGTACCCCTTCTGCCTCTCCCTCTAAAGAACCCCCTCTGAGCATAGGCAGAAGAGGAGGCCTGGGCTTGGTAGAAAGGCCTATGAAAAGGCCTGCCCCTGCCCCTGGGATGCTGCCTCTGAGGAGTGGCTTGCCTTTCCTTGGCCTGGGCACTCCTACAGGTGGTCCTGTATTCATCCATTTTCTTCATGTAGTTCTCTGTTTACTCCCCAAACAGAGAATTACCCACAACAGGAAAATCCATGGCCTTAGTCTGGGTATCCTGAGACAGGCTAGTACATCTGAGCCAAGCCATCCTATGAAGGGCCACAGATGTAGCCATGACTCTAGATGAATCATCATTGGAGTCCACTGCAGCATGGAACTGCACCTTGGATGCCTCAATACTATCAGCAGCCACCTGCTCCAGCTCCTGGCAAGCTGGCCAGGGACCTGTTTAGCCAAAGCCATTACAGTGTCCCATCTAGATTTCTGATATCTAGCTGTATAGGCCATATAATTGGCCTGCCCGAGTCCCAAGGATGCTGCCATGTACTGTTTCTGTGCCATGGCATCAATCCTCCTAGAGTCCTTATCTGGGGTGTGTGAAGCCAAGGGTATATAAGCCTTATCACAGGCTGCAGCCTGCACTACCCCAACATGACTACATTGCTGGGTAAGGAACTCCGTATCTGAGCCTGAGAGAGTATACCTCTTGTCCATTCTTTTATCCACAGGAGGTATAGAATTAGGAGTCTTTAAAATCTTAAATGTCTGTTTCCCAAAAAACTTGTGTAGGGGAATAGACAGCATCCTGGATTCTGGGATATCCATCATTTCCACATAGTCAGGCTCCTCCTGGTCATCCACAACTTCTTCCATAGGAAGCTGAAGGGTTTCAGCCACTTTCTTGTAGAACAAGAAATGGGAGGGGGACTCAGAAAGCCTAGGAGGAGACACTCCTGAAGGTCTGTCTGGGGAGATGTCCGGGTCAATGGGCACATCCAGACTTTCATAATCACATTCACTTTCCTCGTACTCTCCTTTCTCCTCCTCCGGTTCATAAAATTCCTCCAAATCATAATCCGGAACTGGCCCGAACCTAGCGCCTTCCTGATGGTGCCGGTTCGGTCGGAACCGGGGATAGCAACTGAACAATTTTTATCGCTTTGGCTATTTCATCAGCAGTTGGAGAAGAAACTTTTGGATCCACACCAGCTGATTAATCCCTTCTTGTTCTCTTAACCGGAACCAACTCCTCAGAATTGGTTCTCCTTTTGCCCGAAGTTTCGCCCTGGTCAGACGGCACTCTTTCTGGTTCAGTTTGAACCGAACTGGGCTGGCCATCCCGGTCAGCGGACTTTTTGGCCTCCCTTTCCCTGAGCCTACCAACTCTCTTTTCTAGGGAAGCTGCAGGAAAATTTTTAAAAATCTGGCAGTCTGAATCGAGGTGGTCAAATCCCAGACAATAAACACAGGTGGTGTGGTGGTCAGCCTTAGCAAAGACTTCCCCACCACACACACACTACAGTGTTGAAACCCAGTGGGCCCGGTTTTTCTTTTGGGTTTCTCAGACATAGTGCCAGTCCTAACAAAACTTACCCTTTTAATGTCAATCCGCCAGGCAAGACACTTATCGGTTCCTGACAGTGTTACGGGTAGTGGAAAAAAATCCGTAGAAAATCCGTTCTTTTTAGAACCGGTAACCACACTCTAAAAGTAGAAATAAAGATTTTTAAACAACCTGATCGGTTCAAACCAAACCGATGAACCATTTACAAGTTCCACACAGAACAGAAAAACAATATAAACCTATCTAGTACTCACGAATACCACAGACAGAGACTGAACCGATAGATTGCGGTTTAAATTCGGTTGAAAACCGAGAAAAACTGTACTTTAACCGACAAATTGAATCACGCAAAGGAGAAATCTCTGAAGCGACTGTTCAGTGAGGCGGAGTATAGAATCTGATGGTTTGAGTTCAAACAGCAACAGACAGAGTCCCAACCGAGCTCGAGCCCAGCGCTCCACGCCTGTCATGGAAATCCAACTCCCATCTCCGGGGCAGCTCGAAGGCTGGGACCCACCGCCACCGTCAGAACACAGCAAGACTTCATGTTGTTTGAAAGTATGTTTCTTTGCAGACGACACAAAGATCTGCAACAGGGTTGATACACAAGATGGAGTGGAAAGGAGGACAAGGGACCCGGCAAGGTTGGAGGAATGGTCAAACGCATGGCAGCTCAGATTCAATGCAAAGAAGTGCAAGGTAATGCACCTGGGAAACAGAAAAGTAAAATGCATTTGTCCCCAAAAGTAGACTACAATGCTGCAGAGTTGTTAAAGAGCAATGGTACCTACAGAACAGAGTCCCTGCTGATCCAAGAAAAGCTGTTTTCTCTGGTTATTGAGCCCTGTAAACAGTGGAAGGCAGAGGAAGGTAAAAAGCTGCAATTTCAGCTGTCTGAAATAAACCAAACAGGCACAAAGAGTTAAAAAAGCTCTATATGGTAACTAATGAATTGTAATTTAACATATAAACATAGAATTTGACGGCAGATAAGGACCGCTTGGCCCACCCAGTCTGCCCATTTCCCTACCTACTGGATAAGCTGCAGATCCTAGTTAACCAGCAGCCTACTTCTTCCTATCCCCACCCCCTAGAATGGCCTTATGACTGTCCCATGCATGCTTGAATTCCACCACTGATTTTGACTCCACAACCTCCTCCGGAAGGCCGTTCCATGCATCCACAACCCTCTGTGAAAAAATACTTCCTCAAATTACCTCTGAGCCGCCCCCATCTTCAAATTGTGCCCTCTTGTTCTTGCACACCTCTTTTTTTGAAAGATGCTACCCTCTTGGACTTTGTTGATTCCCTTGAGGTACTTGAACGTTTCTATCATGTCCCCCACTCCCTCCTTTCCTCGAGGCTATACATATTAAGCTCCTTTCGTCTCTCTTCATATGTCTTCCAGTGCAGACCCTGCACCATTTTAGTTGCCCTCCTCTGGACAGCTTCCATCCTGTCTATGTCTTTGCGGAGACTGGGTCTCCAGAACTGCACACAGTACTCCAGATGGGGTCTCACCAGCTGTCTGTACAGAGGGATAATAACTTCCTGTTTTCTACTGGTGATGCCTCTCCCTATGCATCCCAGTATCCCCCCAGCCCTCCTTGCTGCCCTCTCACATTGCTTGCCCACCTTTAGGTCATCTGATATGACTACCCCCAGGTCCCTTTCCATTTTTGTTGTTGTTAGTATCTCACCCCCCATTGTGTACTCTTCCCCTGGGTTTTTGTTTCCCAGGTGCATTACCTTGCACTTCTTAGCATTCAATCTAAGCTGCCATACATTTGACCGTTCCTCTAACCTTGCCAAGTCCCTTCCCATCCTTTCCACCCCACCCCGTGCATCAACTCTGTTACAGATCTTTGTGTCATCTGCAAAGAGACATACTTTTCCTTCCAATCCCTCTGCAATGTCGCTTATATAGACATTGAAGAGGACCGGTCCCTAATACTGAACCCTGTGGTACCCAACTAGTAACCCTCCTTTCTTCTGAGTGGACTCCATTTACTATTCCTCTCTGTGTCCTATTCTCCAGCCAATTCTTTACCCAGGCTGTCATCTTGGGAACCGCTCCCAGGCTGGCTAACTTGTATATTAATCTTTTGTGTGGGACTGTGTCAAATGCCTTGCTTAAGTCTAGGTAGGCCATGTCCACAGCCCCTCCCTGATCTACTACTTTGGTCACCCAGTCAAAGAAATCTATCAGATTCGTCTGGCATGACCTTCCCGCTGTGAATCCATGCTATCTAGGGTCCTGTGCCCCTCTGGCCTCTAGGTACTAGACAATTCTTTCCTTCAGAAGTGATTCCATCATTTTCCCTATCACTGAGGTTAAACTAACAGGTCTGTAGTTTCCTGCTTCTGCCTTGCTCCCACTTTTGTGAAGGGGAATCACATCTGCCCTCCTCCAGTCCTCTGGTACCACCCTATCCTCCCATGATTTGTTAAAAAGGGTAGTCAGTGGTGTCACTAGTCTTCACCCTAGTTCTTTAGAATTCTGGGATGAATTCCATCAGGCCCCATTGCTTTGTCCACCTTCAGTTTTAAGAGTTCTTTCAGAACCCTTTCTTCTGTAAATGGGCTGGTATCAACTTCTGTATCCAGAGTGTTTCTACTGTTTGTTTTACGTACTCCCCTCTTCATTTGTAAATACTGAGCAAAAATATTTGTTTAGTATCTCTGCCTTTCACAGTCTCCCTCTGCCCACCCTCCCTCCCTTTATTAAGCCTCACTATCCCTCCCTTGGTCTTTCTTGCTCCTTGATGTACCTATAAAGGTTTTATCCCCCTTCTTAACTGAGTTGGCTATCTTTTCCTCGGTTTGGGCCTTTGCTGTTCTGACTGCCTTCCCAGCCTCCTTTTGCTTTAACTGATACAGTTCTCTGTCCTGCTCCTTCTGCGATGCCTTGTACTTCCTGAATGCTTTCTTTTTCTCATGAATCTTCACTGCCACTTCCTTTGAGAACCACAATGGTTTCTTACATCGTTTTGTTTTGTTTATTTGCTTCACACAAAGGCTTGTTACCTGTGTGATGGCAGTTTGAATTCAAATGACTCTCTGAGGTACAGAGAGCTGTTTTTTCTTTCTGTTGTCTTAGACTGTTTTAAAAGAACAAAACAGAGCATTTCTGACAGAATTGTTTGCTATTATTTAAAGACAAACTTTCTTCTACTTCTTAAAGCTGTACAACACAATATATTACGGATTGTGAAGTCATGAAAAAGAAATAAAAGTGATTGTTTTTACCAGAAGCTTCAGTAGGCCCTGCTTAGGAGCTGGCCAGGCCCAGAATGACAGTCTATATAGGAAGAAGGTATGATGTCACCAAAAAGGGGAGGAGTAAAATGTACCAGGAGGAGACTATATAAACCCCTATTTGATTGGCTAGGGAGAGGAGATGTGGAGGAGTGTTCAGTAGGGTTCTGGACACTGAGCAAGAAGGAGCTTGTTCAAGGAAAGCTATAGCTGTTAAACAAGGAAGACAGACGAAGAAGAAGTGATTCCTGTTTGAAGTGTGCTGGACTTAACACTTTATATTTCTTTCTGTGAAGTAACAGTGCTTTCTTTTTTTTTTTTTTTGTTTTGAACAATTTGTTTTGGACATTTATTTCTGATTTAAGAAATAAAATGATAAATGCAGTAATTTGCATTTTTTATGCACCAAAGTTCTGTCTATGTGTCTGTCATTGATCCCACGCTTCCACATACTGATGTTAAGTAGTGATTTTCTTTACAATTTTTTTTTGTTTTCATTTATTATTTTTCTAACTTTTGAAAAATAAATATCACACCACGGTGAGATTTAAACCTGTAAATTTGCCTCATCTGAAGTTTATTCCCACACACTGTGACACCTGGGTGCTTTGTGTCACTGGCTTTGGCACCATGTACAGTGGGCTCAGTCCAGGCTGTCACACTCTGCAGGACAAGCACTTGCTTCATTTTCACCGAACGCTGGTAATTAATAGTTTTACCTGTTTTTGAAAAAATCTGAATGTTTCAAACCAGAATCAAACCCAGACTCTGGGTTCCAATCTGCTCCAGAAATTGCACAAGACAGGAAACTCCCAGGGTGCTGGCAATAACGGGAGGTGTAGTTTTTGTTTCGGATTTTAGACTTGATGAACTACAGTTCCTATAATGCTCCAGCGCCAGTGGCATATAAAAGTGAGCTGGATTTTTTTTTTCTTAAGGACAGACATGGTGAGTTTGCTGCAAATGTATTATATGTTTTATTTGTGTGGTTGTTCTTAGAAGGAAGGGACATTGAAATGTGACAAACTTTTATCTAAAAGAGTTTCATTCTCCTATTTTAGATGTATTTTTTTTTCAGAATTTTACACACCAGAATAGCCTCATTAGGTAAAAACACCTATTTTTTTCAAGAGGGTTTTGGGGGAACTGCTCCTGCAGCAGCGGAAGCCATAGCTGTCAATCAAGGTTGGCATCAAAACAAGTGAGATGAGGGGATCTAAAGACAGATTTTTATGACTACATAGCAAGAGCAATGCATGATGCAGTGCAATTACATTGAAAAGGGGGTTTGGTAGCATGTGACTGAGAATATAGTACAGCTGTGCACAGCTATGTCCTTCTATTCCACCAGAGTGGAATTGAATCTCTCTGCATCCTCTCCATTCAAAACAATGTGGTTGCTTCCTCTCCCCCACCCCACACTGCGCTATTTAAATACGAACATACGAATTTGCCAGCAGATAAAGGCCTTATGGTCTATCGAGTCTGCTCGAGTGTGGACCTAGCAACCCTTATACTGCAGATGCCCCTCCCTCCTGCCCCCCTCCTTCTTACCTTATCCCATCCCTTTTGAAGCATTCCACTGTTCTACAGGATACCACTTCCACAGGCAACGCATTCCACCCAGACACTACTCTCTCCATAAAAAAGGGTCTTCTCCTTTCCCTCCTGAATCTTCCCCCCTCCAATCTGAGATTGTGACCTCAAGTGTCCCTACCTCCCTCCCTTAACTTAAATAGTCCATCCATGCCTGTCTTGTTTATTCTCTTCATGTACTTGAAGGTTTCAGTCATATCCCCCCGTCTCTTCTCCCCCCCCAATGAGTAGATGTTCAACTCCCTCAGCCTGCTCATGTAGGGTATGTCCCCTAGTCCAGGATAATCTTTGTTGCCCTGTGCTGCACCCCCTCCAGTAACTTAATGTCCCTCTTCAGGTATGGGTGCCATTTTCTTGCAGGGACACTTATTTTGTACTCATACTCCGATGTTGTTCCCGTATTCAAGGTGCATAACATCCTCTTGTCTGTGATTTTTCTATGCTCCTATTTGGTACCTGCTTTGTTTTTTATAATTTATTTACAAAAGATATAACAGCTATGATGTGACTGTCATCAATAACATCAGTTTGCAGCCACATTGGCTCTTTTTTGACAGACTTTCTTCAAAGCACAATGGAGACACATCTTACTCCTTCCCTTAATACTGTAAGTCTGGGCACTGTGCAAACTTGTGTAGGTTTTACACATATAGTCCTTTCACAGAAGAAAGGGTTCTGAAAGAACTCTTAAAACTGAAGGTGGATAAAGCAATGGGGCCTGATAGGATTCATCCCAGAATTCTAAAAGAACTAAGGGAAGAATTAGTAACACCACTGACTACCCTTTTTAATATATCATGGAAGGATGGTGTGGTACCTGAGGTCTGGAGAAGGGTGGATGTGATTCCCCTTCACAAAAGTGGGAGCAAGACAGAGGCAGGAAACTACAGACCTGTCAGTTTGACCTCAGTGGTAGGGTAAATGATGGAATCACTTCTGAAGGAAAGAATTGTTGAGTACCTAGAGGCCAGTGGGGCACAGGACCCAAGGCAGCATGGATTCACAGCAGGAAGGTCATGTCAAACAAATCTAATTGATTTCTTTGACAGGGTGACCAAAGTAGTAGACCAGGGAGGGGCTGCGGACATGGCCTACCTAGACTAGCATACAAGTAGAAAAAAGGAAGTGGTTATCCCTCTATACAGACAGTTGGTGAGACCCCATCTGGAGTACTGTGTGCAGTTTTGGAGACCTCATCTACGCAAGGACATAGACAAGATGGAAGCAGTCCAGAGGAGGGCAACTAAAATGGTGTAGGGTCTGCAGCAGAAACCATATGAAGAGAGAGTGAGAAAGCTTAATATGTATACTCTTGATGAAAGGAGGGATGGGGGCATGATAGAAACATTCAAGTACCTCAAGGGAATCAACAAAGTCCAGGAGGGTAGCATCTTTCAGAAAAAGAGATGTGTAAGAACAAGGGGGCACAATTTAAAGACAGAGGAGGGACGGCTCAGGGGTAATGTGAGGATTTTTTTTTTCATGGAGAGTGGTGGATATATGGAACAGCCTTCCTGAGGAGGTTTTTGGGTCTAAAACAGTGGGGGAATTCAAACATGCATGGGACAGACACAAGGCAATTATAATGGGGGGGTTACAGGAAGTAGGCTGTTGGTTAACTAGAATGTGCAGCTTTTCTAGTAGGTAGGGAAATGGGCAGACTGGGTGGGCCAAGTGGTCCTTATCTGCCATCAAAGTCTATGTTTCTATGTTTCTATCAAGGTTGTCTGACGTTTCATTAAAAACAGACATAACCATTTGTTATTCATTGGCAACCAGGTAAGGCCCACTAGGCACAAGAGCCTGTTTTCAGGAAGGACCCAGGAACACTGAGGAGGTTCGTGACTTGCTCAGAGTCACAAAGCTTACAAATGGAGGTTGTGGGAATCAAACCCAGCTCTTTTGGATGTACCAAGCTCACTCATAGCTCGTTACTCTAACCTCGAGGCTATACTGCCAGCCCATTTATTTCCCACGCTCATAAATACCAATCCAGTCTTTGCTTGAAGCTTAGTAGAGTTTCACTATCCACAACAGCCGATGAAAGACTATTCCACACACCCACAACCCTCTGGAAAAATCAATTCCTTCTTCTCCTAGTTTTGAAGTTTTTAACCACCAACTGAAATCCATGCCCCCTTGTTATTTTCTCCATGGGGTTAAGCTCAAGATGTAAACAATTTATCAAATTTGGAGCAATTAATTACTTATAAACTATTATTAAATTATTATATCCCCACTCGGCTTTCAGATTTCAAGTTTATATAGTCCTAAACATTCTATCCTTTTGTTATAGTTTAAACCTTTCCGTTCCCTAACAATCCTTGTTGATTTCCTCTGGACCTGTTCCAATCTGTTAGTATCACTCCTGTTTTCTGGTGCCCAAAATTGCTGACAATACTCCAGGTGTGTACATATCATAGACCTACAGTATAAATAGGTAGGATCACCTCCCTGTCCCTACTAATTGTATTTTTTATAACACATGACAATATACTATTGCATTTCTTAACTACCATATCACAATGCCTAGACTGTTTAAGACCACTATCCACCAAAACACCCAAATTTTTTTAGCAATCTGAATCCCTTAATATTGTGCCTCTTGTGGTATATTTTGGTTTTGGATTATTGTAACCAAAATGTATTACTGCACATTTCTCAGGACTGAATTTAATCCTGTTTAAAAGCAACCACCTCTGCAACTCATTTATTTCCCTCTGTAGTCTAGCCACATTTGCTGAGTGTCAACTACATGTCCGATTTTTACATCTTCCACAAATGTTGTCATCCACCCACCTTGCTTGCATGCTTGAAATTAATATATTGAAAAGTGTTGGCCCTAGGACTTACCCTTGAGGCACTCCACTAGTCACTTCCACTTCACTCGATTCATATCTATTTACCCTGACAACCTGTGTCCTAGCAGTAAACCAAGACCTAATCCAATTTATTTTAGAATTGGGGGTGATTTTAATTAGACACCTGACTAGTTCCACATGTGCTACAGTATCAAATGCCTTACTATGATTTATTTCAAAAGTTGACTTAACCCCATGAGAATTTATAAAAGATATAACACCTAGGATGCAACCACCATCAATAGTATTATTTTGCATCCATATTAGCTCTGACAGAGATTGCTTCTACAAGCATTCCCTTGCAATGTGAAACTGTATATGGCTCTTCCCCATTTTTACCTTTGTTAAGTAGTGCGTGCTTGGCAGACCACTGCAGGACATCCAGGTAGTCATTCACCATACAGTGCTGAAGGAAATCTGGCAGGTGGTAGCAGAGCCACTGGAAGTCCTATTTGGAGAATCAGAAGCAACAGGTGTACTGCCTGAGGACTGGAAAGTGCTAAATGTGGTTCCCTTACACAAAGGCGGTGCCAGAGAAAATCCAGAAAACTACAGTTCGGTAAGCCTGACATCAATAATGTGGAAACTTCACAAGACAATTATTAAAGACAGGATAATCACATTCGTAGGGGAAAAGGGCTTAACAGATGCACTATCCAAAAGTAGGACATCTGGGCACCTTCATAATAGTTGGGAATCAGCCTAGATCCCCTAAGAGCTGGTAGTGTCAAACTCACTTAATTGACTTTATTAATCTAGTGATACAAATGGCAGACAGAGGCCAGGCCTGGGAGGTACTATATCTAAATATTAGCAAAGTCTTTAACTCTGTGTCACAAAGGAGACTGATTAAGAAAGTGAACAATCTGGAGTCTGGGGAAGAAATAACTAGATGGGTAAAAAACTGGCTGGCAGAACCCAGAGGGTGGTCCTAAATGATAAATTCTCTAAAGGCAGACTGTGACTAGTGGGGTACAATGGGGTGTCATCGAGGCACAGGTCAGGAAGCATAGAAAAACAAGGATCAGTTTCAAAATTTGCGAATAGCATTTTATTTTTCTCAGTAACAGCAAATAAAAAAATAAAAATTATTTAGTATAACTATTTACAAAGGCAGAGCAAACAGAGAAAACAAAGTCCTTCTTCTGAGTGTTTCTTCTCTTAATTCCAAGTTTTAGTCTCTCGCTCTCATTGTTTTGTCTCTAGCAAAAGCATTGTAGTTCTTTTTATAAGTCTTTGTCTGGGAACTCGTTAAGAGAGCCTGCTTCTCACAGAATGTTCTTGTAAGTTTTGATGCAGGTGCAGCAAAAAGAACACAGTGACCTAGAATTGACCTCTGGTTTACAGTTCTGCAAAAGGCTTAAAAACTGCATCTCAGGTTAACCCCTTGAGTTCCAAATAGCTTTGCAATCATTTCAACATTATAACTACAGTATATACAGTTTTAAACAAAAGGATCCCAGTATCACATACAGTTTTACACAGAGATTCACATACTGTATATTTTTTTTATAACTGCAGATATGCAAGGGGGAATAAAGACAGAAACAGCAAGGAAAGGCAGAGAGGCAGTGAGAGGTGGAGAATCATGAGACCATCGGAGTGATCACCTCCTAGGTCTCACAAGAAAATTTGATTGTGCAACCAGACAGACAAGAGACAGAAAAGGAGAGGATTGAACAGACCCTTGCATGTAGCTCTTTCTGCAAGACAAATGGAGCAGGGCCTTATTAAACCTTGTAACAAACCCCCTCTTTAAGAGGAAACCAGTTTTACAAAAACTGGTTTCCAAAACTTTCCTTTAATTACCTTCAGCATTAGCTTATAACTTTTGCAGTTCAGTGCATATGCAGCATAGCAAACAGAGAAGTTTCAACTCACATTTTTTCAACCTTCAGAATTCTCAATTCCAGATCCATATCTTGACAGAAAATCAGCATTGACATTCTCTTTCCCAGATTTGTGCATCCATTTAAATTTAAATGGATGTAGTGCCAGGTACCACCATGTGATTATAGAATTTTTATCCTTCATTTGGTTAAGCCAACAGAGAGGATTGTGATCTGTTACAAGAACAAAGTCAGTTCCTAGTAAGTAAAACTTAAGGGACTCCATGGCCCACTTTGCCTGCAAGGCATTCCTTTTCAATGGTGGAGTGCCTTATCTCTCTGTCATGCAACTTCCTTCTTATGTATAGAACAGCATGTTCTTTTCCATCTATATTTTGACTCAGGACTGCACCAAGGCCTAACTCTGATGCATCCGTCTGTAACAGAATTTGTTTCTCTAAGTCTGAGCTTCTTAAAACAGGGGCTGAACATAGTGCAGCCTTAATGGCTCAAAAAGCATCATCACACTCTGGGGTCCATTTCGCATTACTTGAGTAACATTTTTTCATGAGTTCAGTGAGGGGAGTAGCTAGCTTGGCAAAGCTGGGAACAAATCTCCAATAATAAGCAGCCAGCCCTAAAAATGACCTGACATGTTTTTTGGTTTTGGGGACAAGGCTGTTAACTACAGCTTCTATCTTGGAAACCTCTGACTTGACTTCTCCATTTCCCAAAACACAGCCCAAATATCTGTTTTCCTGCATGCCCAATACACACTTGGTAGGGTTAATTGTCAGACCTGCCTTTTTGATCAATTGGATAACTGCTCATGGGTGTTCCAGGTGACTTTTCCACTCTGGACTGTACACCATGACATCATCCAGGTATGTAACACAATAACCAGTGTGAGAGGATAAAGTGACATCCATGTACCGCTGGAATGTAGCTGGTGTGCCATGTAAACCAAACAGCATGGTGGTGAACTGATAAAATACTATAGGAGTGGCAAATGCAGTTTTGTCTCTGGATTCTTTAGCTAGGTGGATTTGCCAGTAACCCTTGGTGAGATCAAGGGTACTGATATATTGCGCACTCTCCAGTCTGTCCACCAAATCATCTATTCTGGGCATAGGATAACTGTCACATTCTGATACTTGATTAAGTTTCCTAAAATCAAGGCATATTCTTACACCCCTTTCTTTTTTGTTTACAATCACCATTGGTGATGACCAAGCACTTCTCAACTTTTCTGTGAGACCCAGTTCTTTATTTTTTTGTATTTCCTTAACCATGTCTGCTCTTAATCACTCTAATAAACTGTATGTCTTTTGTCTAATAGGGCAGGCATTCCTTGTCACTCTTACATGCTCAACCCCTTTTGCTCAGCCTAGTACTGTGGTAAAAGTACTGTTTGTCTTTAGCAAGTTACAAATTTCTGCAGTTTGTTCGGAGGTTAAGGAAACATTCACCTTTACAGCATCAGCAGTTACAGTTTGTTCCAGTCTGTCATAAACTACATCAATATCTTCTTTTCCATTTTCTGGTAAAACCAGTAAAACAGCTTTTGGTGGGGTTTTTTCAACCCATTTCTTGAGGAGGTTATCATGGTATGTCTTAGTAGGATTTCTCCTATCAAGGGTCTTAGTCTCATAGTTAACTGTGCCAGTGTGTCTAAGCACTTTATAAGGCCCTTGCCACTTCATTGACAGTTTATTTTCTGTAGTGCATAATAGCAGCAAGATATTTTCACCTGGCTCAAAAACTTTTTCTTTTACCCCAAGTTCATAATACACCTTCTGCTGGTTTTGGGCCTCTTCCTGATTACTATGGGCAATTTCAAGATATTTGCCAGCTTCTTTCTCAGGGCACACACATAAGAAGTAAATGTTTCTGATGGGGGTTATCTTCTCATGCTTTTTTTATTACATCTAGTGGCCCTCTAGGCTGTCTGCCACACAGCATTTCAAATGGTGAAAAGCCTGTTGATGCATGTGGCACTTCTCTGTAAGCTAAAAGCAAGTAAGGTAAATACTGGTCCCAGTCTTTCCCCTTCCCCTTTTACAAACCTTTTTAACATGCGTTTTAGGGTTTGATTAAAATGCTCAACAAGACCGTCTGTCTGAGGGTTATAAGGGGAGGTTCTTATAGCAGTGATACCTAGTAGTTGATACAGCTCCTTCAGTAATGTAGCATCAAAATTACTACCCTTATCAGTAATACTTTCTTTAGGAATGCCCATCCTGCTGAAAATTTTGGCAAGCTCTGCTGTCACTTTTGAAACTGTGACAGTATGCATAGGAACTGCCTCTGGGTATTGAGTAGCATAGTCACATACTACCAAAATTAATCAATTACCCTTTTTACTTTTGTCTAAGGGGCCAACCACATCCATTGCAATTCTCTCAAAATGTACATTTGTCAAGTGTAGGGGCACCAGGGGGACCTTGTCTTTTTTTAGTCACTACTTTGACACTCAGCACAAGAACTGCAATAGGTAGCAACATCTTCATTTATTCAAGGCCAGTAACATCCATACAGAAATCTGGCAAGAGTGCAATCCCTCCCCGAGTGACCAGCCATAGGACTATCATGTGCTATCTGTAATAACTCAGATCTAAAATTTTGTAGTATAGCTAATTGTTCTATCTGGTCCAGTGTCTGAGGTTTAACCCTAACTCTGTACAGTAGTCCATTACATTTTTTAAACATAGGTTCACCCTGTTTTGGTTTCACCCCCAGCTGTTTAAAATAACCCTGGAGAGAAACATTGTTAGCATGTTCTGAAAGAAAATCACAATCAGTGATCTGTTTAGTTTCAGCATTTTTATATGTTAACGCATTATGTCCATCAGTCTTTTGTTGCCACTGTTTCTTCAGGCATCTTCCAGATGACAGGAGGAGGGCACATGTAGTCTCACTGCACAAATGTGGCAGTAGGGAGGAAGTGGGGAACTAAGGGCCAGTCAGCCTCACCTCGGTGGTGGGGAAGATCATGGCGACACTGCTGAAGGAAAGGATAGTGGCACACCTGGAATCCAATGGAGCCCAGGATCTGAGACAACACGTATTTACAGTAGGAAGATCATATCAAACAAATCTGATAGATTTTTTTTTTATTGGGTGACTAGGGAAGTGAATAAAGGAGGGGCAGTAGACCGCCTACCTAGAGTTCAGCAAAGCCTTTGATACCATCCCGCACAGAAGGCTAGTTAACAAGATGAGTAGTCTGGTCATAGGGCATAAGGTGATATATTGGGTTAGAAACTGGCTGACAGACAGAAGGCAGAGAGTGGTGGTAAACGGGATCCAATCCAGGGAGAGAGATATGACCAGCGGAGTACCACAGGGATCAGTACTGGGATCAGTCCTGTTCAATGTTTTCACTAGTGACATTGCAGAGGGGCTGGAAGGAAAGGTCTGCCTATCTGCAGATGACACCAAGATTTGCAACAGGGTGGACACTCCAAAAGGGGTGCAGAAAATGAAGAGGGACCTGGAGAAGATGGAAAGACGGTTGGAGGTGTGTCAACTGAGGTTCAATGCAAAGAAGTGTAAGATTATGAACCTGGGTAGAGCTACAGGATGGTGGGAAGGTGCTGACTGCCACCAAAGAGGAAAGGGACCTAGGGGTTATCATATCTGATGACCTTAAGGTATCAAAGTATTGCACAAAGGCTGCAGGGAGGACCAGTGGCAAGCTGGGGTGCATAGGCAGAGGTATTATTAGCAGGAGGAGGGAGGTGGCGATGCCATTGTACAAAACACTGGTAAGGCCTCACCTGGAGTACTTTGTGCAGTACTGGAGACTACACATGCCTAAGGACATAAGCAAGGTGGAGATGATCTAGAGAAGGGCGACAAAGATGGAGAATGGCTTGCACCTCAAAACTTATGAGGAGAGACTAAGAGACCTTAATATGTACTCACTGAAGGAAAGGGGAGAGAAAGGGGGGCATGATAGAAACTTTCAAGTACCTCAAGGGTATAAACAAGGTGCAGGTGGAGGATTTTTCCAATGTAGAAAAGGTACCAGAACTAGGGGGTATGATATGAAATTGGAGAGGGTAGATTAAAGGACAAGTAAATAAGTTATTTTGGGAATTGCTAAGTCAAAAAAACAAAATTGAGGCGATCTAGAGCTGAGGATGTAATTTTACAAGATAGAGCTCCTTACCTCCGTTTGTAAGATTAAACCCATTTTGATCATATTTTAAGTTTGTAAGCAAAGGTGACCCTTATCACCACTCCTTTTCAATCTGTACCTAGAACCCCTCATCCGCAGGTTGATAGCTTGCCCAGAAGTTCAAGGCATTCTGATACAAGACCAAGAGGTCAAAGTATTAGCCTACGCCGATGATCTCCCCCTGCAACTATCACACTCAGAGGAATCCATACCCCCTATGCTTACAATCACCAATGAGTTTAGCAAACTGTACAACTATAAATTGAATATAGATAAAACAGTTGTATTCCCCCTTAACCACAAAGTTTTAAAAAGAAGAATAGCAGAATTACGTCTAGCATGGAAATCGGATTCCTCGACTCATCTGGGAATTACACTTGCAAGAAACTCAAACCGTATTCAAAAATTAAATCTAGATTCCCTTCTTCAGGTAATAACTCAGGATTTAAAAAGATGGTCCCATCTACCAATTTCCCTTTGGGGGAAAGTTAATCTAATCAAAATGAATGTATTTCCTCATCTTTTTTATCCATTAAATCTTTTAAATATTTGGCTACCTCTTTCAAGGTTTAAAAAAGTCCATAATTTGGTCACTAACTTTATTTGGGTAGGCAAGAGACCCCAGATAGCATCTCACAAATCAGCTGCCCCTAAGGAAAAAGGAGGACTGTGACTGCCGCATGTGGGCCTTTATTACTGGGCAAGTCATGCCAATAAATATCTCCAATGGCAACTCCGGGCAGAAATACAAACTGACCCTCCATTCACTCCTGTATGCTGAGAGCCCATGGGCTTTCTCCTTTGGCACTCTTACATATGAAGACCGCCTCCCTCTCACCCCAAATTAAAAGCACTCCCATTGCAGTTTCCGTTAGAGTTCACTCACAACTTTTTAACTACTTAACATACCAGCATACCCTAGATTCAACTCAACCTTTGAAGGGCAACCCCAATGTCAAAATTAGGGGGAAAAGTTATTTTGTCTAGATGGCTCCCGCAGATAGGGGACTGCTCTCTCCTCTATCTTGTTAGGGAGGATAGAATGTGGCTCTACCCCAGACATTTTGGTAAAAGCTGGCCTTCCAACTACAGATATATTTAAAGCATTCCATATACAACACCTCCTTATTAAAGATTTTGGAGTTAATCCTCCTCTATCTGCTCCGCTTGATTTTCTGGGAGAACTAGGTCCACTAGCAGGCTTTCCACATGCAGTCTCTAGAATTTATAACATGGCATACAACTGGGTATGTCCAGACAGTTTCAGTCCTACAAATTATTGGACCACATTATTCCCAGAGACAGTATTTAACTAGCCCCAATTATGGAGCTTCTGTCATAAAATAGTTACTCAGGACAGACTCCGTCTTATGCAATACCAAATTTTACACAATCTTTATTATACACCTCAGAAATTGGCCAAGTTTGGAATTGTGGGTTCCCCAATATGTGCAAGATGTAAGCAAGGAGAGGGTAATCTGTTACATATATTCTGGTCTTGCCCTAAAGTGGCTCCCCTGTGGATCCTAATCCAACAAAGAGCGGATCCACTCCTGGGCTTGGCTGACTTATTCTCAGCTGAAATATTCCTGCCAGGTGACTTTTCAACCATTTCAGTATTAAATCGGAAGTATTATATGGCAATGATTTCCATGTCAGTCAAGAAAATAGTTTTGAAGCATTGGAAAGATGACATACAACTCACCTATACTGAATGGCTACAAGTTTCTAGCCACTCTTTGCACAGAGAAAACTATTGCAAGTTTCCATAATAGGATTAAAAGGTTTTATAAGATATGGGGACCGCTACAAGCTCTTTATGCCATCCAACCTGTAACACACTGAAATAACTAAGAATAACCTATAAACTATTAATTACCTTTCTCTGCCAGGTGTGGGAGGTGGGGGATATAAGGGAATATGAAGGGGGAAGGGGGAGAGGATGGATTATGTAATCTCGGTGCTGTAAACTGTTTGGTATACATGTATCACTTTTTCTATTTTCTGTATTGGAAAATATCTAATAAACTTTAAATTGAAAAAAAAGAGAGAGCCTGCTTCTCATAGAATGTTCTTATAAGCTTACAGAATGTTCTTGTAAGTTTTGATGCAGGTGGAGCAAAAAGAACATTGTGACCCAGAACTGGCCTCTGGTTTACAGCTCTGCAAAAGGCTTAAAAATTGCATCTCAGGTTAACCCCTTGAGTTCCAAATAGTTTTGCAATTATTTCAACAGCATAACTATATACAGTTTTAAACACAGGGATACCAGTATCACATACAGTTTTACATAGAGATTAACATATATTTTTATAACTGCAGATATGCAAGGGGGAAAAAAGACAGAACTAGCAAGAGAAGGCAGAGAGATAGCGAGAGGTGGAGAACTGCGAAACTGTCGGTGTGATCAGTTCCTAAGTCTCACAAGAAAATGTGGTTGCACAACCAGACAGAGAAGAAACAGAAAAGGAGAGGATAGAACAGACCCTTGCGTTTAAACTCTTTCTACATAACAAATGGGGAAGACCTTATTAAACCCTGTCACACAGGGGTCAATCCTGGAACTACTGCTGTTTAATATACACATATCTGTGACATAGGAGAGGGTATCAAGGGCAAGATAAGCCTGTTCATGGATGATATCAAGTAATGCAGGAAGGTCAACAGTGAAGAAGGGATTATTAATATTATGAAACTGGATGAGAGGAGACTGGAGAAATGGTCCAGTATTTGGCAGTTGAAATTTAATGCTAAAAAGGTGCAAGGTGATACACACAGAAAGGAAACATCCAGGAATAGTGTACTACATTGATAGGATGCTGGTACAGAATATAGAGAAGGAGAGGGACAGGACCTGCAAATGGAGAGCAGCAATAACCTAAAGTAGACTGCTCACTGCTTTTTAGTTTTACTTTTCACCCTGCATAAGGAAATAATTTCCTTAACATCACGTCTCCTTTCCCCAATTTATCTTGTACAGTCACCTATTACAATGATTTCAATTGACTGTTATACATGATGGTAAGTTTTCTTTGTATAATGTGTGTACACCTTTAAATGTATATGTAAACTTAAGAGTTGCAGCAGCTGTGGCTCCACCCCCTGAGGATGCATCACAGTTTTATTATGTGAAGCACTGCGGTTTAGTGCCATGCTCTGTGACATATAATTAACTGGCATATTGAAACAGGTTTTTTTCCTGCATATTTCATACTTGGATGCATTTTCTTCTGTGTATGGCCTTCCTGTCACTATCTAGTCAACTGTTTTTTGGCTTACACCCACTTACAGACTGTGTGCATGGCTGCTGTGTTATCTAAGTGCAACAGGGTATAATAGAGAGCAAACAGAATGATTGTGTGTATAGAGAGAGGGGTGACTAGTAGCAAAAGGGTGGTGATATTGCCTCTGTGTAGATCACTGGGGAGATTGCACCTGGAATACTGTGTGCAGTTCTGGGGCTCACATGTAAGGGAAGCCAGGGATAGACTAGAGACAATGCAACAAAGGGCTAGGAAGATGATTCAAGGTCAGCAGGGCAAGGTGTATGATGTGAGACTGAAAGTCTCAACATGTATTCACTGAAGGACAGAAGGGGGGGGCGTGATAGATGAAGTTAAAGAAATTTTCAAGTTCTGTAATACCCCAGCATGCAGCCCTGCTGCTCCAGTGCCTCCCAGTATGATTCCCCCAGTACAGACCAGTCCATTGTCCCCAGTGTCCCCAGCCCAGGTGCCCCTGGCAAATGAAACAAGTAGCAGGGATAGGGGAAGTAAATGTAGTAACAGTTGCCCCACATGACAAACTGCTGTCTTGCAGTTTAAAACTTTTTCTTTTAAAGCTCGGCCTTCCCCTGCCAGTTTCCCATCCTTAGAGAATGGCATGAGCCTGTGCCCAGTTTCAAATGTGCAGCTCATGCTGGACCATTGGTTGCCCCGCGCTGTCAGGGAACTGACATCCCAAACATGGGGGGGAGCCATAAAGGTGGACAGCATGGTGTGTATATTGTTGTTCTGTTGCCGTTGTTCATTTGAGTTTGAATGTCAGTGCCAGTCTAGCAGCCGTTAAGTGCTCTCAGGTGCCAAGTATTGCAGAGCAGCCCAGCCAGTGATTGCTCCTGAGGGGGAGTGAAACATAGAAACATAGAAGTTGATGGCAGATAAGTACCGCAAGGCCCATCCAGTCTGCCCATTTCTGGAGGAAGCATGGAAGGCTTACCTCCTCCAGCAGTGAGCCCAGTTCTCCTCCTCCTGTTCCATGAAGCAGCAACAGCTGAGAAGAATCGGCAGTTCCAGAGTCAGTGGCCATAGTACGGGCTCAGTACAGCTCCATTTGTTATTTTTAAAAAATTTTTCCCTCCTGCCTATGTCCCTCAGTCCACCACTCCTACAGACCACACACTATCCCTGCTGCCCACCAGTTTCACCCCTCCACTGCCAGCTCCTGTCACCTAATTCCTGCATTGTACCTGCATCCAGGGTTTTTTGGCTTATCCCTGCTAGGAGGGGGGCCCCCTCCCCCCGAGACAGAAGGGCATGGGGGGAGGAGTAACAGGCTTTGACCCCTCTGGAATGACAGGCATGATGGACAGGTGCGGTGCACCTGGGGGGACTGTGATGTGGTGGGACGTGGCAGTCATCATCTAGCTGGCTGAGGCAGCAATTTTCCATTTTCTGAGGGTCCACCCACAAATGCACATCTGTAACAGCGTCCTGGGGCAGGGGCGTTTGGCTGTGTGTGGTCACCCATGCCACCAAGAACACTTCTGCTAGTCCACAACCAGGAACTGCTCTAGTAGCGGAATGCTGTGACCCATCCCCCAGGAGGGAAGCATCCGAGGGACACTGATTCCCTCTCTACTGACCTCAGCTCCTGACATCCGGGCTCAGGGTGTAAACCTGGATTGCAGCATGCCAGAGCGATGCTCCATCACTCAACACTACAGTGCTATAAATTACATTTTAAAAGTATAACGAGTCCCTGGTTGGTGGTGTCCAAGTGGCCGCACCGGTGACAAGGAGAGAAGCCAAGAAAAAGTGAGAGAGAGAGAGAGAGACAGACAGCACATCGGGGGAGAAACCAGCAGCCAGGCCCCAACAGGACCACACGCAGCAATGTCCCGATGGTGATGAGGAGCATCAAGCGGAGCAACAAGGTCCCGTGAAGAGGACCACTCATGAAGGCACCACCCAGCAGCCATCCTACCTCCCCATTCTCCATCCCTATTCTAAATACAAGGTACCCTCATGAGCAAGGGCAAGCAAACCCATTGTGTTTTTTTTTTGTTTGTTTGTTTTCTCTTTAAAATGATGCAATACCCAGTGAATGGGGTCTGAGCTGAGCAAGCCCCATTTAACGAATTATAGTTCGAGGGAGCACTCCTGACCAATTGGAGTGACCCTTTCCTCTGAGTGCGAGGCACTCTTATTCTGTGAAGAATGTCTCACGCGCGGATGCCCTAGAAACGGGCACATTCTGAGGCTGTTTAAAAAAAATAATATATTATTGATCAAGCTTGATCAACAATATATTAATACCCCCACGGAGGCCATGCTTATGCTTGTAAGTGGTCTCACTTACATTCTTAGGGTATCAGAACCACTCACCTTCAGTTTGCATTTCTCTTACCCTAAGATTTTGGGTGAGACCACTCTTACAGGCATAAGAGTGGTCTCCATGGCAGTATTAACATACAAAATAGCACCAGCAGGGCTAGTGGCAAAAGTGGGCAAGTAGCCCCGGTAGCCACCAGTAGCCCAAGCTAAGAGCTAATGTTAAAGAATTAAAGTAATCAAATTTATTGTGATGCCAGCTCCAGCCAGGAACAAGGGAAAGGGAGTGGACAAAACCAGTTAGCCACCCCAGCAGAATAGCTGCCACGGCCCTAGCCAAGGGCTAGTAACCTGTGTTTAAAAGTGTTTAACTGACCCCAAGCCCCCCTAGCAAGGGAGGGACAGTTGGCGTGGGACCCCAAGTACATAGGCTAAGTTAATCAACCCTCAGCCGGGAGGGCAGAACTGCTGGGTTTTTTTTTTAAGCCAATGTGTATGCCTGTGGGAGAGAGGGAGGGCATAGTCCATAGTCCCCACATAGCTAGGTATATCCCAGCACTTAGCCCAGGTTTTCCCCTTATGTCCACACCCTCATCAACTTGGTTTCAGTCATACCTCACAGGAAGAACCCAATCTGTCAAGGTCCAAGATTCTGTCTCCCCTTCCCTCCCTTCCCTATCACCACTGAAGTCCCTCAGGGCTCAGTGCTTGGTCCCATTCTTTTCTCCATTTTCCTAAATGACCTCCCTTCAGCCTGCTTCCCCTCTTCCTCCATTCACATGTATACCAATGATACTGTCTTATACTCCTCCAACAAATCCCCAGTTGATGGTTGAAACCACGCTACAGCATGACTTCCACCAGGTTCAGCTCTGGTTTGCCTCCCATCAGCTCTTCCTTAATGCCAAAAAGTCAGTCTCCATTATCTTTGGCGCCGGGCAGAGACTCTTGTGGCTCCCCGGCCTGCCCTTCTTCCACACACTGGAAGGGACAATCTTAGAGGACACCACCTCCTTCAGATACCTTGGGGTCTGGCTGGTCCAATACCTCAGCTTCTCTGGACATGTTGAAGCCATCCTAAAAAAACTGCGCCCCAAGCTTGGTGCGTTATACAGGAACCATAGTAGCATCCCTCCTGCAGCCAGGCGTGAACTTGTCCAGAAGATGATACTCCCGATTTTTGACTACTGCAACATAGTTTATGGTGCTGCTCCCAAGTCCTCCCTGGCCAGACTGGACACCCTTTTTAACTCCTTCTGTCACTTTGCTCTTGATTCCCCCCCGGACCCATCATTGTGAGCTCTATCATGCCCTGTCCTTTCCTCTGCTTAATAACAGGCACCTCTACCCATGTGCATTACTGTACATTTGCTTTTATTTGTTGCAATTTAGTTTAACATGTCCAATTCTGAGTGTTTCCAATGCCTCTTGAAGAGATCTACACTCCTCTGCTGTATCTACCACTGCCCCAAGTCTGCAGTCATCAGCAAACTTATTTGTCCACATATTTTCACATTCATATTTCAGAGATGTCACATATATATTGAAAAGACAAGGCCCCAGCATTGAGTCTTGCAGCACCCCGCTGGTCACCATAGTCCAATCCGAGAGTACCCCATTCACTGAAGCCTTCTGTCTCCTCTCCTTCAGCCAGGCCGCTATCCATTTAACTATATTAATATTTAGTCCAGTGTCCCTTAATGAGCAAACCAGTTCTTTATGGGGTAGTTTATCAAAAACCTTGGAGAAGACAAGGAAGACAACGTCTACCGCTTGTCCTGCATCCAATGCCTTACTGACTCATTCGTAAAATTGCAACAAGTTGATCTGGCATGATCTAGCTTTTGTGAAACCATGCTAAAATGGATTGGGCATATTATTTGTATCCAGATGTGCTAAAATTAGGTCCTTTAATATTCCCTCCAATAGCTTACCCATAATCGAGGTCAAACTCACTGGCCTATAGTTTGCCGGGTCAGTCCTAGCTCCCTTTTTATGTTAATTGCGCACATGCACAAGAAACATGTTGTGTCAGCTGTCTCCACAAGCAGGTTGTGGAGGCATGGCACTGTTGTGCCCAATGCTCCCACAGCCTGCAAAGGCTTGTCCCACTTCACCCAATGCCATGGCACGCTGCTGCTGACATTAGTTCAGCCAGTATGCCACAACTTTCTAAAAAATCAGCCGCTGCAATCAGGGGCCACCTCGTCATTGCAGCGTCAGCCATCCGCTGCAATGAGGGTGCAACCCGTCATTGCAGGGCGGGATGTGACACCCTGATATTGTTTGTGAACATGGCGGCCGCCGCCATGTTCACAAACAATATAACCCCTCCCCTCAGCATGTTTATTTGCCGATGGGGAGTCCACTCCCATCGGCATTCTGTAACTCCCCCCTCGTGTTGTTCCTGCCGACGGTGTGCCCAATCCCCGTCGGCATAATGATACCCTCCCATTTTGTTCCTGCCGACGGGGTGCCCAATCCCCATCGGCATAATGATACTCCCCTTCCGTTTCTATAGCTGAGGGGGTGCCCAATCCCCCTCTGCTCCTGCAGCTCCCCTTCCCCTTTCCTTGTTTGCCAACGAGGGTGCCCAATCCCCCGTCGGCTAACGCACCCACCCACCCACACAGGTGGCATGCTGGGAGCCCACCCCAGCGTACCAAAGCACCTGTTAAAGAGGAAAACAGCCCCCCGATGTCTTAATTTTTTTTTCACCCTGTGAGGAAAAAAACGGTCCCTCTGAGCTCTCCCAGGCCCCCCTCCCACAACCCGCACCCACTCACTGCGCACCCTGCCTCCCCACACCCCCCTCACCCCATATCCGGAGTCCGGCGCGACGATCTTCGGTGGACCGTGAACATGTCTGCATTCTTCAAAGCCGACCGCGAACTGAGGAAATGCCGGTAAGCTGTATAATGTAATGAATAGGGTTTTTTCAACTTTAGTACATATCTCGGGCATTTTTGGGAATTTTTTCACCAAATTTCCAACATGGGGTTTTTGGGACCCTTCCTCATGAATTCTTGAACTGTCATGGCGTTAATCAGCCCCGAAAGGTGGTTTTGCAGTCACTGCGCAGAATCACCCTTTGGGGCTGATTAACAAACGACAGTGCCAGTGTTCATGAGGTGGGCTCTCAAAAAGCCTATGTTGCAAATTTGGTGGGAAAAATCCTAAAACGACTATTTTACGAGCGTGCGTTGAGCAGTTGCTACGCACGCTTGTAACTTCGCGAATTTGCAATATTTTCATGCCAGATTTTCAACATTGGCATTTTATCACACCTCCTTGTGAGCAGTATAGCTGTCATTGTTCACATCCTGGCTGAAATATGTTTTCACACTTCCGGCCCAGAATAGCGCGGTCACTGTGGGAAATCAGTGTTCAGGACAGATTAAGAAAATGACAGTGACACTGTTCATGAGTAGAAGTCCTAAAATGCCTATGTTGAAAATTTGGTAACGATACTCCATAAAATGACTGTGTTACGAGTGTGCGTTGCGCAGTTGGCACGCACAAGCCTAACTTTGCGAATTTATAATTTTTTCACTCCAGATTTTCAACATTGCCATTTTCCCAGACCTACTTATGAACAGGACAGCTGTCATTTTTCCCATCATGGCCAAAATGTGTTTTCGCACTTCCGGCACATAATACAGCGGTCGCTGTGGGAAATCACTGTTCGGGACAGATTAAGAAAATGACAATGATCAATGTTCATGAGTAGAAGTCCTAAAATGCCTATGTTGAAAATTTGGTGATGATAGCCCATCAATTGACAGTGTTACAAGTGTGCGTTGAGCACTTTCCATGCACCCTTGTAACTTCGCAGATTTGTAATATTGTCACACCAGATTTTCAACAGTGGCATTTTTTCACACTTTTTCATAAGCAGTACAGCTGTCATTTTTCACATCCTGACCGAAATGTGTTTTCACAGTTCCGGCACAGAATAACGTGGTCACTGTGGGAAATCAGTGTTCGGGACAGATTAAGAAAATGACAGTGGCACTGTTCATGAGCAGAGGTCTTAAAATCCCTCTGTTGAAAATTTGGGGACGAAACTCCATAACATGACTGTGTTACAAGCGTGCATTGAACTGTTTCCACGCACCCTTGTAACTTCACAAATTTGTAATATTGTCATGCCACATTTTCAACAGTGGCATTTTTTCACACCTCCTTATGAACACTACAGCTCTCAATTTTCACATCCTGGCTAAAATATGTTTTTGCACTCCTGCCAGAGAATAGCACGGTCACTCTGGGAAATCAAGGTTTGGGACAGATTAAGATCCACTGAGTGAGGGGGCAAGTGACTGAGCTCAACTGAGCTCTGTCGGGACTGCTGCGGATTTGTTTGTGGGCAGACAAAGGCCCCAACACAAGAGCACAGTACAAAAGGGCAGCCTGCAGCACTGGGAGAAACACAACGAGCGAGCAACTGAGGGAGGGGGAGTGAGCGAACTCACCGAAGCGCTGACAGGACTGCTGCGGATTTCTTTGTGGGCAGAAAAAGGCGTCAGTGCAGGCAGGGGCCCAGTACAAAAGGCCAGCCTACAGCTGTGGGAGAAACAGTACAAGCGAGTGAGACAGGGGGACTTGGTGAGCTCAACGGAGCTCTATCAGGACCGCTGCGGATTTCTTTGTGGGCAGAAAAAGGCGCCAATGCAGGCAGGGAGCCCCGTACAAAAGGGCAGCTTGCAGCGCCAGAACAAACAGAATGAGCGCATGAGAGAGGGAGACTGAGCGACCTCAATGGAGCTCTGTCGGGACAGCTGCGGATTTCTTTGTGGACAAAGGTGCCAATGCAGCCAGGAGCCCCATACAAAAGCGCAGTCTGCGGCACCAAGAGAAACGGAATGAGCAAGTGACAGTGGTAGTGAGCAAGCTCAACGGAGCTCTATTGTGACTGCTGTGGATTTCTTTGTGGGCAGAAAATGCGGCAATGCAGGCAAGAGCCCAGTACAAAAGGCCAGCTTGCAGCGCTGGCAGAAACGGAATGCGTGAGTGACAGAGGGGGAGTGAGCAAGCTCAGTGGAGCTGTGTTGGGACTCCTTCAGATTTCTTTCTGGAAAGAAAAAGCCACCAATGCAGGCAGGAGCCAGTACAAAAGGGCAGCCTGCAGCCCCAGGAGACACAGAACGAGCGAGTGAGGGAGGGGGAGTCAGTGAGCTCAACGGATCTCTGTTGGGACTGCTGCAGATTTGTTTGTGGGCCGAAAAAGGCAGCAATGCACACAGGGGCACAGTACAAAAGGGCACCCTGCACTGGCAGGAAAACCAGAATGAGCGAGTGAGCGAGCTCAGCGGACCTGTATTCTAACTGCTGCAAGTTTCTTTGTGGGCATAAGAAGGCAGCAACGCAGGCAGAAGCCCAGTAGACAAGGGCAGCCTGCAGCGCCAGCAGAAACGGAATGAGTGAGTGAGAGAAGGGGAGTGAGCAAGCTCAACGGAGCTTTGTCGGGAGTGCTGCAGATTTCTTTGTGGGCAGAAAGAGGCACCAACAGAGGCAGGAGCCCAGTACAAAAGGGCAGCCTGCAGCGCCGGGAGAACCAGAAAGAGGGAGTGAGACGGGGGAGTGAGCGACCTCAACGGAGCTCTGTCAGGACAGCTGTGGATTTCTTTGTGGGCAGAAAAAGCCACCAACACAGGCAGGAGCCCAGTACAAAAGGGCAGCCTGCAGCGCCAGGAGAAACAGAATGAGCGAGTGAGAGAGGGGGAGTGGGCTACCTCAATGGAGCTCTGTCGGGACAGCTGCGGATTTCTTCCTCGGCAGAACAAGGTGCCAACGCAGGCAGCATCTCTGTACAACAGAGCAGCCTGCAGCACCAGGACAAACAGACTGAGCCAGTGACAGAGGGCCACTGAGCGAGCTCAGCAGACCAGTGCAATCAACATTCGGCATTGACAAATGCTTGTTATAGATTGGGATGACTGTTGCTTCCCTCCTACATTTTACCACTTCCGCTTTGTCCAATGAAGCCTGAAAGATATATGTTAGGGGGGAGCTATTTGGTCTGCTAATTCTGTAATGACGCTAGGGTGTATACAATCCCGTCCCGAGGATTTGTTTTTGTTTAATTTTTTTAGTCTGTCCATAACATCCTGAAACTCAACTTGAATTTGGCCCTGTATAGCCTTCACCTCATCTACGTCATGTACGGTTACTGGATTGGGGTTAAAAACCCAGCTGAAGTAGTGGTTTTGTATGTCAGCAGCTCCCTTAGAGTCCACTGTCCTGCCCTCCTTGTCCTTAAAGGGTCCTATAGATTTTTGATTTCCTCTTTTACTATTTATGTATGAATAGAAGGCTTTATAATTGTCACTCATATCCTTGGCCAGTTTTAACTCATATTTAGATTTTTGCTTTTCTTATTTCTTTTTTTACTGCTTTTACTGTCTCCCTATATTTGTGTTGTTTTCCAGAGTCTATTTCCTTTTTAATTTGCTTATACATTTTATTCTTATAATTTATTTGTTTCTTTAATTTGGGGGTCAACCATTTTGGAGTAATCCCTTTATTTGAGTATTTTGCTTTACAGGGAATTTGTTCATTTGCTTTAGACTGTACTTTGTTTACCAACAAATTCCACATATCATCCAGTGAACAGTTGTGAAACTCAAACCCAATCACATCTTGCTAGATTTGCTCTCATTGTTGGGAAGTTAGCCCTACTGAAGATTTGGATTTTTGTAACCCCTGTTTGGTTTTTAATGGATTCATTAATGTTGAAATATACAATCTGGTGGTCGCTGTTACTTAATGGTGCATCAGTTTTGATGTTATTGATTGAATCCCCATATTAGTTAAAATAATGTCAAGAATATTTTCACCTTGGCTGGCCCAGTGATACTGAGGGCTGAGGTGCTGGATGCCACACCTCGCACCATGCCGGCAACCTGTGTTACGGGAGTGGGCACGGATTGCCAGGGGTCAGCCAGGAGAAGGAGGACTGAGTGTCCCATGGACACCTCTCTTCCTCCAGGAAGGGTGGGTAGAGAGGTCCACTGAGGTGCCGGCTCCTGGTGGTGGCTGGTGGCTTGTGCATCCTCAAGGCTGACTGGATGGGGCAGCATGGGCGGTGTCTGACGTGCAGCATACGGAAGTGTGCATTGCGGCGTTGGCATCATTGCACACCCATGCTGAGGGGGGAGTAGGGAATCCACAAAGAAAATAATCCCCCAGCAGCATGACGGCTGCTTTGACAGTGCCACCATGGATGTGCCCAAGTCAGCTCCCTCCTGTGCCCGCCCTCCAGATCTCTGCAGTGGTGGGGTACGTACCCGATGTGATGCAATCTGGGAAGGGCTGTGGCGGGGGGTGAGCTCTGGCCATGACCAGGGCAGTGAACGTGAAGGTTGCCTGGAAGGGGGAACCAAAGGTACACCCCCCCCAGCCAGGGAAATAAAAGAAATTAAATAAAAAAAATTAAAAAAAAAGATTTTTTTCACATCTTGTACTATCTTTCACCATTTGAGTCAGTCCTAATTGATCAAACAGGTCTAAGTAGACCCTGTCCTTACTTGACACTGGCTCACAAGTAATGACACTACAAGGCAAATCCTTCTTTGAACATTGGACAAGGGATCAACTGACACAACCCCCTAAGAAATGGATAAATATCATTGCTGGCAATAGCCTGAACAAAACCAAGGGATCTTGATCAGCAATCTCTATGATGACAATTTACTACCTGTGATCTTGGCAAGAACCTGCTCCTACACTGCCAGGATGATCTAATACAGGTTCTCAGGGAACACAGCAGTCCATTCCCATTGAAAGAAAAATAGGCCTGGCAAGGGACAACCGAGCTTCTTCAGTTTTATCAGCACTTTGCAAATGAAAAGAGAGAAATTGGAAAAGTCTGAGTGATGGATGAACAGCCATTTCAGTTGGAACCCGGGGCTCAGACGATCCTGATGTGCAGAGCCAAGGTGGGACTTCAAGACAAGAACCATACAGACCTGGTGGAACCAAAGTGGATCAGAGAGGAAGGTCCAATTATGTTGTCTTGGAGCCTAGTCACGATGAAGGATGGTAAAGTCCTTATTTGTCTGCTCAACTATGACACCCATCTGGTGATGACATACAAGCGATAAGCAGTTGGACAGCTGCTGAAAGTCCATTGGGAAGAATGCCCTAACCACAGAGGACAAGGAAGAAAAGGAGGCCTGCTTGGTCAGTACCACTGTGGCACTGCAAGAGGGTACAAGCGACAGTGTAGACCAACATAGGAATCCCCTATGTAGGAATCTGGGAGACCAAGATAGGAAACCCCAAAATGACAGAAGAGGAAATGCTTAAATTTCTGGAATTAATCCAGAGAAACTGGATGCCTTCTCATGCTATGCACTAGATTTCAGATGAGCAACTGGCGTGAAGCACCGCATTCCTACGGGAAATTATCCACCCATTCGGGAATGGTTCCAACCACTACCACCTGCTCTCTACCAGCCAACCAAATAACTACTGAAGGAAATGCTGGAAGCAAAAGTTATTAAAGAAAGTCACAGTCCATGGGCAGCAGCAATTGTTCTGGTCAGGAAGAAAGATAGACAGATCCGATTCTGTGTGGACTACTGTATACTCAATCAAGTCACACATCAGGATGCTTATCCTTTGCCCTGCATCTAGGATGCCCTCACAGTTCTGAAATCAGCAGCCTTCTTCTGCACCATTGACTTAGCTAGTGGCTATTGGCAAGTACCCATGGCACCAGAGGAGCAAGGAAAAACTGCCTCCGTGATGCCAGTGGGACTGTATGAATTTTCACAGATGCCCTTTGGTCTCTGTATAGCACCTGGAATATTCCTGCACTTGGTGGAACAATGCTTGGACAGTGCGTGGAAGGTGAGAACTTTGACACAGTACTACTACACCTGAACGACATCACAGATGTATGAGGAGCACCTGAAACACATGGAAGTAGTCTTTTTTTTGTTAATTTCTTTATGCTCCCCATGCCAACTGGCCCCCATCCACCGCCCCCCCAGTTCCATCACCCCGGTGTTCCATGGGACTTACTTTGTCTAGGACGTGCCCAGAAAGCCAGGTGCAGGGCCTATGGGAGACCAGCGTCATCCTTCCGGTCAGCAGTTTTTCCATTTTTCTCCCCTGGTGCAGAGGAAGGGACAAGCAATGGCACCAATGGCAGTGCCATGCATGCTACCATGTGCAGCACGCCGGGTATCTGCCCCACATCTGTGCCCCCATTGTAGTGTTGGTGTGCTAACCCCCAGCCACTGCTGGGGCCAGGCTAAGGCCGGCCACTGATCCCCTCCCTCCCTGGAGACCAGTCCTTGGAATGCTCGATCCTCCTCCTCCTACTCCCTCTCCCCCAGCCGACCCTCCGACTGCCAAGGTTGCTCCCAACCTCGGGTCATCAGCGTCGTAAGCATCTACTGGCATGCCAGCCATGGAACTAGTCTTTGAGTGCCTAAAAAAAATGGCCTAAAGATCAAGGCCTCAAAGTGTAATTTTCTGAAAGAACAACTGTGACAGAATTGAGCAACACAAGGATGAAGGTCCTGGACTTCAGGAGGGCTAATTTTAAAGAGATGGGGGAATGCCTCAGGGATGCCCTGGTGGAAGGGAGGGAGAACTTGGGTGGAGTGGAGTAACTTTGGACGAAACTAAAAGGGTGCATAGAGAAGGCAACAAACCTCTGTGTCAGGCTAGTAGGCAAAGCCAAGAGAAAAAAGAGACTGCTATGGTTCTCTAAGGAGGTGGCTGGGAAGGTAAGGACAAAAAAGTTAGCATTCAGGAGGTATAAGAAGACACAGAAAAAGGAGGATAGGGAGCTGTATATGGAGAAACAGAGTGAGGCGTGGAAATCTGTTAGGAGTACAAAGGTGCAAACAGAGGAGAAAATAGCCCAGGAAGTAAAGAAGGGGACAAGACATTTTTAGGTATGTAAGTGAAAAGAGAAAGACCCAGGGAGGGACTGTAAAAATAAGAAGGGAAGGGGGGCCGGGGGTTGTGTGGAAGGGGACCATGAAAAAGCAGGCATCTTGAACAAATACTTTTGTTCAGTGCGTTCACAGAAGAAATGGAAGGAGAGGGGCCACAGAAAAGTGACAGGAGCATCGAAGAAATGGAGGTAGACACTACCATTTACAGAGGAGAGAATCCTGAAGGAATTTGCAAATCTGAACGTGGACAAGGCAATGGAGCCAGACAGGGTCCATCCAAGGATACTGACGGAACTCAGGGAGGTGCTGGCTGCACCTCTGACAGTCCTGTTCAACCTCTCACTGGAGACAGGAGAGGTTCCAGGGGACTGGTGGAGAGCAGATGTACTGTAGTCCCACTTCATAAAAGTGGTAGTAGGGAGGAGGCTGGCAACTACAGGCTAGTCAGCCTGATTTCGGTGGTGAGAAAATTATTGGAATCACTGCTGAAGAAAAGGATAATGGAATACAGTATCTTGAATCCAGTGGCTTACAGGACACAAGACAGCATGGATTCACAAGGGAGTAGGTCTTGTCAAATACATAGGTGGTAATAATAGGTAGGTACTGCCGAAAAACAGGGTAGTATCAGGTGTCTGGTAGTGGTGTGGGAATCACCACTGGCCACGCATTTGGGCCAGTGACCAGCACTGATTTCTGGACCATTCCCCTCGGTCAGTCTATCACTGGTATGAACATGGGGAACCCTCAGTACCTATTTAAGCGAATACCGCTGCATCCACTCGTGTGCACACTAGCCTGTGGTATCCTCACTGTCCTTGGCATCCACTAGTATATTGGTGCAGATGTCCCTAGAGCAGGTGAACCATGGGGCACTTGCTCCCTGCTGGAGGAAACTGATTTCACGTTATCCAACCTATTAGCGGAAGGCAGACCCCCTCCCTGGGTTCTCTGCAGTCTTGACCTGAGGTGCTTTCGGTGCCATGCATGTCTGGTCAGGAGATATGGCCGCAGGGTGCGCGCCAGGGATGGCTCCCCTTCCCTAAAACATCTCCTATGGCTACTTCTGGTGACTCTAGCACTATCAGGTGACATCGAGCTAAACCCTGGCCCGCCTTGCCAAATGGCCCCTGCTACTCTGGGCGGGATGGCGGTCAAAGGGCTGAAAATAGCCCATCTCAAAATTCGTAGCATCCTGCCCAACCTGGCAGAACTACTGGCTTGGATCACCCACCACACCCCTGACATCCTGGGAATAACAGAAACCTGGCTTAAACCCACCATACCAAACTCAGCATGTGCCCTCCTGGGCTATGACCTCCTCAGGCTTGATCGCCCAGGAAAAAAGAGGGGGGGTGGCATCTTGGTCTATTATAAAAGCCATCTTAACTTTTTGGCACTACCCTGTCCACAACCTGTGCAGTCCCCTTGTGAGTTCTTGCACACGGTGCTGTTGCTCGGGATGACCGAAAAGATACATGTTGTATTCACCTACAATCCCCCAAGGGGCAGCCTGGAGGAGCTGTCCGAGCTCCTGGATACTGTAGGTGCTGTGACCCGACATAATGAATTTATTATTCTAGGTGATCTCAACCTAAACTGGCTTGGCTGCAACTCCAAAGCATATGAACCACTCCTTGCTGGTCTCTCCCTGTCGCAACTGATTAAGGAGCCTACTAGATGCCCATCCAATGGTGGAGGGAGCTCTCTCCTGGACTGGGTCATGACAAATCGACCAGAGAGGATTAGCTCATCGGGCATCCTCTCTGACTCCATATTGGACCACTCCCCCGTGTACGAGGTGTGGAAGATTCCTTCTCTGAAAATCTCACATAAAATTATCCAGGTCCGAGACTACTCAAGGTTTGATCTTGGCTCCTGCCATGCTGATCTCCAGCATGCTGACTGATCAGCAGTATGGAATGCACAGGACTCCTCATCAGCAGCCAGTCACTTCCTCACTGCATTCAGGGTGCTGCAGGATAAACATGCCCTCCTCATCAGATGGAGGGTCAGGGGCTCAGTGACAAAGTGGCTGCAGGGCAGTCTGCTAACCCTTATGAAGTACAGAGATAAGTGCTGGGCAAAATTCAAGGCCACGGCAGAACAGGCCGTATTTCTGCAGTATAGGATGCTCAGAAATCAGTGTAAGAAGGCTATTAGGGTGGCCAAAGGGGAATTTTGCAAATCTGTGCTGCTGCGCACAGCTAGGGACCCCAGGAGGTTCTGGAGAAACATTAAGAATATAGTCAGTGGGACCCCGAGCGGTGAGACCTCGGATATGATCATTGATGGTGCCAGTTGCAACAGCTCTCTGTCCATTGCAAATGCATTTAACCAATACTTCTCGGACCTATCTACCTTTACCTTGTCACTCCCCCATGGGGGAGGGGAGAAGGGTGAAAAAAGGGCCATACCGTCCTCATCTTACCCGCCCCTTCTTTTTAAGGTGGTGGCGGTGCAAGAGGTGAAGAAACTGCTCTCGGTCTCTCCCACTTCTCGAGTGCTGGACATGATGGATTGGAGCCAAAACTTCTGAGTCTTGGTGCCAGTGAGATTGCCCCCATGGTAACCCATATCTTCAATCTGTCCCTGATGTCAGGTGTCATTCCGGAAGTATGGAAAGTAGCCAGGATGGTCCCAATACTTAAACAAGGAAACCCCAAACTCATAGAAAACTACCATCCAATATCCATACTGTCAGCAGTCAGCAAACTTCTTGAGAAGGTCATGGCAGGGCAACTCTCAGAGTACTTGCAGTCTCATGACCCATTGTCCCCTGAGCAGCATGGCTTTAGGAAAGGGCACAGCACAACTTCTACCCTTGTCACGGTCTCATCTTGGATCAGAGCAGCTATGGACCAAGGCAAACTCTCTGGAGCCATCTTTATAGATCTCTCTAAGGCCTTTGATCTTGTTGATCACACCATGCTCTCCACCCAGCTCAGCTCCTATGGTCTATCACCTGAGGTGCTCAACTGGTTTTCCAACTATCTAAGTGGCAGACAGCAACTTGTTAAGTATGGGAAGGAGTTCTCGGGCACTATCCCTGTTACCATGGGTGTCCCACAAGGCTCCGTCTTGGGGCCCCTGCTTTTCTCCATATTCATGAACAAACTCCCGGCTGCTGCTATCCACTGCAAGCCTATCCTTTATGCAGATGACCTGGTCATCCTGACTCACTCCCCTGAGATAGGGGTCATAAATCACCACCTGAGCGAGGACTTGAGGAACATCCAATCCTGGATATTGTCACGTAAGTTGGTTCTAAATCTCAGGAAAACCCAGGCCATGCTCTTTGGGTCTCAGGCCAAGATTAAGGCTGCCCCTACTCCACTATGTGTTTCTGGTGTCGACGGGGTCAAGATCCCAGTTACTGACAACTTTAAATACCTTGGGGTGATGCTGGACCCGCAGCTTGACCTTGGCCGCCACATTCAGAATACTTGCAAGACTGTAAACAGCAAACTGGGTCTGGCATACAGAGCAAAAAGTAATCTTACTCCGGCAGCTCGGATTGCACTTGCCAGAGGGGTGCTCCTACCCTCGCTCTGCTATGGGCTCCTCTTGTTTGCCCGCTCATCCAAAGTCCACCTCACTAGGTGATCCACTGCCTACAATAATGTCTGCCGCTTCGCGCTGGCTACCCCCCTTCTCACTCACCATTGCGACCTCTATAGCAGGCTAAATTGGCTCTCACCCGCTAACCACATAGACTTCGTCTTAGGGTGCTTCACTGGAAAGGTCCATGGCACTGGCACCCCTCCAATGCTTGTGAAATTTCTTGTCCCGTCCATCTCCTCCTCCTCTCCTACTCCCTCAGGTCCCAGGGACAGACCCTCCTCAAGACACCAGCTACACGGACTCAAATGGGTGGGCAGGACTTTACTGCATTCGCTCCCAGATTGTGGAACTCCTTCCCTGCCCAGATCCGTGCCGCGCACTCACAGATATGTCTCCGTTCTTCCCTATGGAACCATCTCAAACTTGCCTCAGCCTGTGGCTGCCCCAAACCCCCGTGAATTGATCCATCACAGCACTCCTCTGCTCTGGAGCTACTCCTGGACAAAAGACCAGACTCCAAGAGGTTGCTAAGCTGTACATAGTGTCACATCTGAAGGATTTCAATACTGTGCCCCTGGAACTGCCCTTCACTTCCATAAGGTGTTTATGTTGTTATGTTAATACTGTATAATCTATGTCTTACCACGCTCATACACTGTGTTGAATCTGTAACATTACTGCTGTTATCTCCCACAAGGTGTTTATTTTTGTTATGTTAATACTGTATAATCTATGCCTTACCATGTTTTGTATGCTGTGTTGAATCTGTATCCTCACATGAACTATAACATGTCTAATTTGTACAAGGTCGTTGTATGTACCTAAATCTATTATTCCTGTACTCTCCCGGGTCGTACCTGAAAATAGACAATTGTCTTGTCTAGTGTACCTACCTGGTTAACAAAAGCTAAATAAATAAATTAATCTAACAGATTTCTTTGACTGGGTGACCAGGGAACTGGATCAGGGAGGAGCAATAGATGTGGCCTACCTGGATTACAGCAAGGCCTTCGAAACCATCCCATATAGGAGATTAGTAAGCAAGCTGGGTAGCCTAGGAGTGGGTCCAAAGGTGGTAAACTGGGTAAAAAATTGGCTAAGGGATAGGAGACAGAGGGTGGTAGTAAATGGAGTTCACTCTGAGGAATGGAGGGTGACCAGTGGGGTACCTCAGGGATCTATACTGGGACCAATCCTCTTTAATGTCTTTATTAGTGACATTGCAGAGGGGCTAGAGGGAAAGGTCTGCCTGTTCACAGATGACACTAAAATCTGCAACAGGGTAGACACACCGGAGGGGTGTAGAAAAAATGAGAGGGGATCTGAAAATGTTAGAGGAGTGGTCAAGGGTTGGCAATTGGACTTTAATGCAGAAAAGTGTCAAATCTTGCACTTGGGGCACAAAAACCCAAAGAGGAGTACAAAATGGGAAGAGAGGTATTGATGACCACTAAACAGGAAAGACACCTGGGAGTTATCATATCTGATGACATAAAGGTGGCTAGGCACTGTGACAAGGCATTTGGGAGAGCTAGCAGGATGCTGGGGTGTACAGAGAGGGAGATCACCAACAGAAAGAGGGAGGTGGTGTTACCCCATGTATAAATCACTGGTGAGATCTCACCTGGAGTACTGTGTCCAGTTCTGGAGATACCATCTCTGGAAGGACACAGAAAGAGGGGAAGTGGTCCAGAGGAGGGCATCCAAAATGGTGCAGGGTCTGCATCAAAAGCCCTATGAGGAAAGACTGAAGGACTTAAATATGTATACACTGGAGGAATGGGGGGATATGATAGAAACTTTCAAATACCTCACAGGTATAAATAAGGTTCACGAGAGAAGCATCTTTCAGAAAAAAAGATGCTCATAGACAAAGGGCCATGCTATAAAACTGGAGGGGGGTAGACTCAGGGCAGATATGAGAAAGTACTTCTTTATGGAGAGGGTGGTGGATGCCTAGAACAGATTTCCAGCAGAGGTGGTGGGGGTAAAAAGTGTAACAGTGTTCAAGAATGCATGGGATAGGCATAAGGGAACCTTAGTGACAAGATGGGGGGGGGGGAGCTGGAGATCAAGTAGGGTCTGCAGTGATACAGTAGGTAGGGAAAAACGGGCAGACTAGGTGGGCCAAGTGGTCCTTCTCTGCCATCAAATTCTGTTTCTGTGTAAGAAGTGAATTATCTTGGACATGTTGTGTCCTCTGAAGGAATAGCTCCAGATGCTGAGAAAGTCAGAGTGGTGAAGGAATGGCCTTGTCCTACCACCATCAGAGATGTGCAGTGATCCTGGGATTCACTGGCTGTTATTGCAGATTTGTGAAGAACTTTTCAAAACAAGCAGCTCCGGACTTCCAGTTATGCCCCCCTGCATGGCGGTCTAGCTTCTTGCGAGCTCTCCCCGGGCCTGTCTCTAATCCAGCACCATTCATAATTTAAAGCTGGCTAAGAATACAAAAAAATGACTAGACACAATAATGGCCAATACTTGTAATCGTCTTAAAGAATTTGTGGCACAACTGACGATGAAAGAAAATTTGAGCAACTTAGGGATCCCAGGCAATGTGGACCACAAGGCCTGTAGTCAACCCACCTCCCCAGACAGACACTTATCCACAGACTCGAGCTCCAAGGATGAAGAAGAAGTTACCATTACATCAAGGCAGCTATGTCGAGAACTGCGGAGACTGGGAAACACAGTTACTCACTTTCAGTAAGAATTGCTCACGATGAAGGCAGACAAGAAAAAACTGCAGCAACAGCTTACCGACCTGCAGCAGCATATGATTGAAAATTTACGGTATGGTGGATCTTCATAATGTAGCAATCCTACAACTCTGTGATCGGGAGATCTGGCTGCAACAGAAATTAGAGGACTTAGAAAACCGGTCTCGGAGGATCAATATATGTATACACAGGATCCCTGAAGGAGCGGAATCTGGGGATATGGTCAAATTCATGGAGAGCTTTATCCGAGAGATTCTGGGGCTGGACTCGGAATACGCTCTAAATATCATCCACGCCCATAGAGCCCTCTGCCCACATCCCTCTGACCGCAAAGCTTGTCCCCATTCTGTTATAATCGCTTTCCTGGACTATAGGAAGAAAACTGAAATTCTGCAGAAAGCCTGGCAAAAGAAAGAAATTACCTTTGGGGACACCCGACTGTTCTTCTAACATGACTATGCCCCCATCACCATGGACCAGAGGAAACAATTATTTCCAATTCTGAAACAACTGCAAGAGAGGGGAGTAAAAGCTTGGCTCGACTACCCAGCAACCCTGAGGATCACTACAGATTTAGGGACCCACCTCTTTCCCACCATCTCAGAAGCCAAGACCTTCTTGAAGCAGTGGAATATCCAGATGGACAAGCTTTTTGATCCGGAGATAATTAGAGAGCTGGACCATTGCCGCTGGTACACCATCAGGGGTCTGGGATTGGCAAGGAGGCCTGGTGTCAAAAACTACCACGTATCACAGCAACCGCTAGAGCAGCTGGAGAGTGCATTGGTGGCCTTGGTGGATCAGGCAATACCAATGCCGCAGAGAAAGGCTTCCAATAAACGCAAACATCGAGCAAAAAGCTCCAACATTAAAGCAGTCGCTTCTTCTGCCCCAAGCACGTCTGGTAACTGACACAGTTTGGCGCACAACCCACGACTAACCACCAAAATCACTAAAAAATTATTAAAAGAAGGTGAGTTTTCTTTATTTGGGGTATTGTTTGCTTGGCACTCTGCCCTCTGGGTAGGGCCAGGGTAGAGACCTCCCTCCAAATACCAGACGTTATTCTCAAGATACCAACCTGGGACCAAGTTGGAACTGTTAAACTATCCAGGTACTTGTTACTTAATTCATCCTCCTTTTTAAGAGGGAAATTAGTATCGGAGGCCTCCTAATTCATTGCCCTTGTATGCATCAGCTATTAGAATGCTCCAAGAGCTTTGTACTCTGGGACGGGCCTGAAACAGATTGGACTTAAGTAGCAAAATTACTTTTCAAGTTTTTTTGAGAAAAGAACACCTCCTCAATGGCCCCAGACTGACTTTAACTAGTTGAAAAACATAGAAACATAGAATTTGACGGCAGATAAGGACCACTTGGCCCACCTAGTCTGCCCATTTTCCTACCTAACAGATAAGCTGCAGATCCTAGTTAACCAACAGCTTACTTCCTCCTTTTTTCTCTTTCTCTTTCAGCAATTGCACACGTACATCGAGGGACAATTTGATGGATGGCTAATCATTATGTTTACTTGGTCTGTTCAAAAAGAAGGGGTCTATTTGCTATCTGGCTCATCATTTAAAGTAGTACCAGCTTTGTTTTCTTTTATGTGATGACAACTCAAGATTAGAAACATAGAATTTGACGGCAGATAAGGACCAATTGGCCCACCCAGTCTGCCCATTTCTCTGCCTACTGGATAAGCTGCAGATCCTAGTTAACCAGCAGCCCACTTCTTTCTACCCCCACCCCCTAGAATTGCCCTATGACTGTCCCATGCATGCTTGAATTCCACCGCTGTTTTTGACTCCACGACCTCCTCCGGAAGACCGTTCCATGCATCCACAACCCTCTCTGTGAAAAAATACTTCCTTAAATTACCTCTGAGCCACCCCCATCTTCAAATTGTGCCCCTTGTTCTTGCACACCTCTTTTTTTGAAAGATGCTACCCTCTTGGACTTTGTTGATTCCCTTGAGGTACTTGAAAGTTTCTATCATGTCCCCCCTCTCCCTCCTTTCCTCGAGGCTATACATATTAAGCTCCTTAAGTCTCTCTTCATAGGTCTTCGTGCAGACCCTGCACCATTTTGATGCCCTCCTCTGGACAGCTTCCATCCTGTCTATGTCTTTGCGAAGACTGGGTCTCCAGAACTGCACACAGTACTCAGATGGGTTCTGACCAGCTGTCTGTACAGAGGGATAATAACTTCCTGTTTTCTACTGGTGATGCCTCTCCTATGCACCCAGTATCCCCAGCCCTCCTTGCTGCCCTCTCACATTGCTTGCCCACCTTTAGATCATCTGATATGACTACCCCCAGGTCCCTTTCCATTTTGTTGTTGTTAGTATCTCACCCTCCATTGTGTACTCTTCCCTGGGTTTTGTTTCCCAGGTGCATTACCTTGCACTTCTTAGCATTGAATCTAAGCTGCCATACATTTGACCATTCTCTAACCTTGCCAAGTCCCTTTTCATTCTTTCCACCCCACCTTGTGCATCAACTCTGTTACAGATCTTTGTGTCATCTACAAAGAGACATACTTTTCCTTCCAGTCCCTCTGCAATGTCGCTTATAAAGACATTAAAAGCACCAGTCCTAATACTGAACCCTGTAGTACCCCACTAGTAACCCCTTTCTTCAGAGTGGACTCCATTTACTATTACTCTCTGTGTCCTATTCTCCAGCCAATTATTTACCCAGGCTGTCATCTTGGGACCCCTCCCAGGCTAGCTAACTTGTGTATTAATCTTTTGTGTGGGACTGTGTCAAATGCCTTGCTAAAGGTAGGCCATGTTCACAGCCCCTCCTGATCTACTACTTTGGTCACCCAGTCAAAGAAATCTATCAGATTTGTCTGGCATGACCTTCCCACTGTGAATCCATACTGCCTTGGGTCCTGTCCCTCTGGCCTCTAGATACTGACAATTATTTCCTTCGAAGTGATTCCATCATTTTCCTACCACTGAGGTTAAACTAACAGGTCTGTAGTTTCCTGCTTCTGCCTTGCTCCCACTTGTGTGAAGGGGAATCACATCTGCCCTCCTCCAGTTCTCGGGTACCACCCCATCCTCCCATGATTTGTTAAACAGGGTCGTCAGTGGTGTCACTAATTCCACCCTTAGTTCTTTTAGAATTCTGGGATGAATCCCATCAGGCCCCATTGCTTTGTCCACCTTCAGTTTTAAGAGTTCTTTCAGAACCCTTTCTTCTGTTAATGGGCTGGTATCAACTTCTGTATCCAGAGTGTTTCTACTGTTTGTTTTAGGTACCTCCCCTCTTCCTTTGTAAATACAGAGCAAACTATTTGTTTAGTATCTGCCTTTTCACAGTCACCCTCTGCCATCCCCTCCCCTTTATTAAGCCTCACTATCCCTCCCTTGGTCTTCCTTTGCTCCCTGATGTACCTATAAAAGGATTTATCCCCCTTCTTAACTGAGTTGGCTATCTTTTCCTCAGTTTGGGCCTTTGCTGTTCTGACTGCCTTCCCAGCTTCCTTTTGCTTTAACTGATATAGTTCTCTGTCCTGCTCCTTCTGTGATTCCTTGTACTTCCTGAAAGCTTTCTTTTTCTCTTGAACCTTCACTGCCACTTCCTTTGAGAACCATAGTGGTTTCTTACATCAGTTTAGTTTTGTTTATTTGCTTCACACAAAGGCTTGTTACCTCTGTGATGGCAGTTTTTATTATTCCCCATTGTTCTTCCACCCTCCTTCCTGCCCCATTTGCTAGTGCATTCCTTAGGCACTCACCTATTTTGGCAAAGTCAGCCCTCCCAAAGTCCAGTACCTTGTCTTTGTAGGCTTGACTCTATTGCTGTGTTTATTGTGAACCATACTGTCTGGATGCCTGTCCCCAGATGGCTACCCACTTACATCTGTGATCCTCTTCATCTCCATTTGAGAGAACCAGGTCTAAGATTGCTCCTCCTGAGTGGGCTCCAATACTAGTTGTCTAAGGCATGCCCCTGTGGGGCATCTAGAATAACCCCACTCTTGAAGTGGCTGCTGCAACTGCACTCCAGTTAACATCTGGCATATTCAGATCGCCCATCAGCAATATCTCCCTTTTTCTGCCTTACTAAGTATACTTTCTATCATTTCCTTGTCCATTTCCTCCCCCTGAGAAGGGGGTCTGTATACAACTCCTGTGCGGATTGTGGTGCCATTGCCGGTCTCCAAATTTACCCACAGTGCTTCTTCTCCTCCCTGTTTTCCCTTTTGTTCTGCTGCTTTGATTACTTCCCTTATGTAAAGAGCTACTCCTCCTCCTCCTCCTCCTCTATTACCCTCTCTGTCCCTCCTGTAGATAGTGCATCCTGGTATGTTTACGTCCCAGTCATGGTTTTGTGTGAACCATGTTTCCGTGACTGCCACAATATCCAGATGTTCCTCCTCCATCAAGGCCACTAATTCAGGAAGCTTGTTACTCAGAGTACGGGCATTGGTACTCATTGCTTTCCATTTTTTGATGGCTTTACCTTCAGTTGCAACATCCCCCACTGACCTTCCTACCTTGGTCTTTTTCTCATTTAGTACCCTGTTTTGTAGGAAGAGGTTGGGATTTTCCTGCTGCTTATCAGTGCCTCCCCCCTTGACTAGTTTAAAGGCTTGCCAATGAAGCATTTAAACCGATTGCTCAAAAGACTTGTTCCCTTCCTGGACAGATGCAGACCATCCTGCCAGTATAGGCTGGTGTCCCTCCAGGTGGAACCCCAGTTGCCAATGAAGCCAAACCCCTGTGCTCCACACCATTTTTTCAACCATTCATTAAACTGCATGGTGCAAAGTACCCTCACCTCACTCATGCCATTGACAGGCAGCACCTCTGAGAAGGATACTGCGTGTGCTACTTGTCTTAGGCCCCTTCCCAGTTCTACAAAGTCTTTCTGCACTGCTCTAATCTCATGTTGAGCCAAGTCATTTGTCCCTAGGTGGACAATGATGTCCAGCTCAGACTCCCGTGCAGCTGTTCTCATGATACTGAGGATGCGCTTCCTGTCCCTCCAAGCCATGGCACCAGGCAGGCACCTTACTTCAGTTTTCCCTGCTCCCCCCAGTTCTATCCCCCTAATAATTGAGTCCCCCACCAGGAACTGCTCCCTTTCCTTGTGGTGTCCTCTGCCTCCTTCCTGTGGGCCTCCCTTGTGACAGGTGTCCTCAGCCTCCTTAATCTCCTCTGTGGGTGCATCCATAGGGGAGCTGTGCTCCCCCAGAATGGTGTATGGATTGTGGAGTGGAACAACTGACTGGGTGTGCCTCTGTTCCACCATCCTCACCCTCCCTGAGCCCACTGTGGTCCAACTTCTGTGCTTTCTTTGCAACCTCTAAGGCAGTGGTGGTGGCTCTGGTGCTCCCTGGATGGGGGAGGTTCCCTTCTTACCATCCAGTCTGGCCTGGGGGAAGGTTCCCTTACTGCTGTCCAGTGTGGCCTGAAGACAGGCAAATTCCTCCCTCAGGGCAGGTAGTTGTCTGCAAATAGGGCAGCATCTCAGCCTCCAGAAAGTCTCCCGGAAGACTGCTGCCCCACAGCCATTACATTGCACTACTCCCCACATGATTATGTACTTTTTTTTGTGTGTGTGTGTGTGATTGGTTTGTTATATAGCAATATATATATATATACAATGTGTATGCTTATATTTTCAGTGCTGTGTGCTAGAGAGGATATGACATTGTTATGCACCTTGCACTCTTGAAATGATGTCAGAACCCCAGGTATAAAGACTATTTCCTGGGGTGGGTGAAGTTAGGGTGGGAAGGGTTGGGCCTAAACTGTGCCCTCACAAAACAATCAGCTAAGAGCTCTGAACCACCGCTGCGATGAGTGCCCTCCTGTAAGCAAGATACCATACACAACAATTTGACAGAGCAAATCCCTGCTAATCAAACAGACAAAAATCCAGACATCCAAGTCAAACACATGTAAACCTCTCCAGCCCCAAAACAGCCTGGTGGTTTGTGCTTCTGAAAGCAGTCAGCCCCAAAATAAGTCAGCTGTGCTTTAAACTCTTCCTGCACTGAAAATCTTAAGAATTGTAACAAGACTGTCTTTTCCTGATTAAGTTCCCTATTTCACCTTTCAGTTAGAAGTAGCCTCCACCTGTAGAATATCTGCTACAAACCAAAGACAATTGCAAGGTTCACCTCCCTCTGTTGTGAGCACAACTCGCTTTCTTGCAAATCCTATGTTCAGTATGTGCTTGCCTTAAAAAATATTAGCTGTTCTGATGAGTTTTCTATAAAACACTTGCTTATAATACTATTGTTCTCAGGTCTGTTACCAAAGCTATTGGCTGATTAAGTAGCTATGTTGTAATCTCTTCCTGAGAAAGTCTGGAATTTCCTTTTAAGGCACACAAAAGATAAACCCAAAAAACAGTTGACTGTCTGGGTCAAATACACAACCTGTACCTGCACTTTTTTCAGGATTTGTGACAAATGTTTAGCCCAGGGTTTAAACTCTTCCTGCACTGAAAATCTTAAGAATTGTAACAAGACTGTCTTTTCCTGATTAAGTTCCTTATTTCACCTTTCAGTTAGAAGTAGCCTCCACCTGTAGAATATCTGCTATAAACCAAAGACAATTGCAAGGTTCACCTCCTTCTGTTGTGAGCACAACTCGCTTTCTGGCAAATCCAATGTTCAGTATTGTAGCTCCCAGCAAGAGGTAGCTTGCCTTAAAAAATATTAGCTGTTCTGATGAGTTTGTTATAAAACACTTGCTTATAATACTGTTGTTCTCAGGTCTGTTACCAAAGCTATTGGCTGATTAAGTAGCTATGTTGTAATCACTTCCTGAGAAAGTCCGGAATTTCCTTTTAAGGCACACAAAAAATAAACCCAAAAAAACAGTTGACGGTCTGGGTCAAATACACAACCTGTACCTGCACTTTTTTCAGGATTTGTGACAAATGTTTAGCCCAGGGTTTAACCTCTTCCTGCACTGAAAATCTTAAGAATTGTAACAAGACTGTCTTTTCCTGATTAAGTTCCTTATTTCACCTTTCAGTTAAGTAGCCTCCACCTGTAGAATATCTGCTACAAACCAAAGACAATTGCAAGGTTCACCTCCCTCTGTTGTGAGCACAACTCGCTTTCTTGCAAATCCTATGTTCAGTATTGTAGCTCCCAGCAAGAGGTAGCTTGCCTTAAAAAATATTAGCTGTTCTGATGAGTTTGCTATAAAACACTTGCTTATTTATTTATTTAGTTTCTGTTGACCGGGTAAGTGCACTAGACAAATCCTGCCTATTTTCAGGCACGACCCGGGGAGGGGGATACAGATGAATGCCAGCTGACATTGAACCAGATTAAGCCATTGGTGGTATTTTTAGTGAATGAGGGAAATTTGGCCAGGACACTGGGGAAATTCCCCTACTCTGTAGGGTGGAGTTTCCGTTTGCCGACAGCATGGAGGAGTCAGTTGGAGCTCTGACTGACTGTGATGCTGACCTTTTGATTTCCTTCCCTCCAACGATACCCGATGCAGCTACTTCCAGGACTATGCACACAGATACTGACCGTTCTGCAGTACAAACACCACAGCAAGATGTACCGTATCCCTGCGCTCTTATTCTGGGCTCTTCTCACAGTGCAACGGACGACCCTGTTTCTCTCTGCGCTACTCCGACTGGTCTACCGGAACGAAGTTCTCGGTGCGTGGTGGGAGTAACACCACTCCTTCCCCCAGTACTTTCCAGTTCTACCTCACAGCATGACGGTGTGTCTCACGACCTGCAACCTGAACCTGCTTCATGCTCCACACTTGATTCTCTTGCTCCTTCAAGGCTTGCTGCACCTAGCCTTTTGACTGTTCCCGTTTCCAAGGCTCCTACTACAATGGAACTGTTGTGCTCACGTTTTGGCTTACAACCGGGAAAGGATGTTTCGGGGACTTCCTGGTCTGCTTCGGACACCTTATCTAGCGCAGGGTGGACTTAATCATCGACAGGGACCTGGATACCGGATCCTACTTGGAATGAAGCCACACACGGTGTTTTATTCTCCCCCAACAGGCCTGCTACGTGTCTGAGCTCCAACAAGGTACCACATCTTAATAAAGTGACTGTTAAAGACTCTGTTGTAGTAAAACCTACTTCTGCCACTTCTGTACATTCCTGGGGGGACATGATGGATGCTGTTGATCAAGGGTTTAGTCAGGCACCATGGGAGGATACTGATATGCCTCTTATCTCTTTGCATATGCCACCGGTGCCCCCCCCAGGTCCCTCAACCTCTGAGACTGTTTCGTCTCAAGAACCTACTGTTTCCCCCTCCCTTACTCTATTAGACTCCGGACCTGGCAACACTCCCTTCTTGGAGGATCCTAAACCAGGCACGTCTACAACATTAACCCCTACTCTAGATAAAAACCCTACCACACAGATATCTGGTCGACCTCCAATACTTTCCGACCTCTTTAAAAATAAGCTTGAACCAGCACCCCATAGGAATGCGGTTCATCTTCGTTATAGGGGTGGGCTTCCTGAGTTTCCTGATCGATACTATGTAGTTCGGACCCTTCTCAAAGCGTGCTACATTTTCCAGCCTCTGACATTTATGCCCTGATACATATTTCAGGAGAGGAAACCTTTGATGTCAGTTTTAAAACCTCCACCCGGTTGGACCGTTTCTGGCATTTGTATACCTTGCAGAAAAATGATCCCATTTGGACCCCTTTTTCTGTTGTACCTTTGTCTAAGCCTACGATTCGGACCGTGACTATTATGTTCAGGAATGAAGGTGTTAGCGTCAGTGATATTTATCATTGGTTGCAAAATCACTGTAACGTCCTTTCCCCTCCTGAAGCTATCCTGGACGATGACGGTCTATGGACGGGTGGCTGGAGGTTTCAGGTGAAATTGTTTCAGGTTAATTCAGAAGTTGTACACCTACCCAACAGTTTTTTTCTTGGTAAAGACAGGGGGGTTTGTTTCTACGGAGGCCAACCTAGAGCCTGTTATAAATGTGGTGCTACCACACATTTAAGTAGTACATGTGATTTACTTAAATGTAGTTTCTGTGGGGGATATGGACATCCAAGCATGTCTTGCATGAATGTGTTTAAATGTAACTTGTGTAATGAAACAGGACATGCTTATCACCAATGTCCATGGGCCAGTAGAAATAGGTCTGAAGGTTGGAACTCTGATACCCTAGTACAAAAAGCACAAGCTAAGGCACAAGAATATGTTTTCCCCTGACCCTGTCTCTGGCCTCCCCTGCCCCCAGACAGCCTATTTCAGTTCCACTGGAACACCAAGCCCTCTACCACAACAGGACCAGGTTACCCATTTGAAGGTCTCCAATGACCCCCCTCCAAACCCTTGCCTGCCATGCCTTCCTCTTCTGCTACTGTTGATAAAGAAGGTTTTCAGACTGCCAGGCGAGTTACTAGGGCTGCTGCTCGGAAGTCACTCAGACCTCCTGATATCCCCCTGTCCAATACCTTTGATTGCCTGAAAGGAGATAGGGAGGATTCAGACGGGGATTCTGATGTGTCTGTTGTACCCTCCGATGTTGATACCCCTGCTATTAAACCTCCTGATGTCGCCAGAAAGAAATTGGTGAAAACAAAGAAGGGTGGGAAAAAACGGAAAAACATGACAGTAACTGACGGAAGTGGCTAACATGGACTTTGCCAATGGATCTTCGTATTGCTTCTCTTAATGTATGCAGCCTTAAAGGCTTTAAGAAGAGAATGGGTTTTTAGCATTATGCGAACTCCCTTGCCCTGGATATTCTATTATTGCAGGAAACTCATGTTTCAAATTTATATGATATACAACTAAAACGTGGATGGTACAAAGGCCCCTCTTGTTGGACGTTTGGGGTTGATTCAGCGGATGGTATAGCTATTCTTTTTCTATTCCTCCCAATTTTCGATTACCCGCATTGTTGATATACTCCCAGGTAGAGCACTCATCATAGATTTCACCAAGCACACTTTACCCTTTCGGGTTATAGTTATTTATAGTCCACAAACTAAAGCTGCTCGTATAGCTTTGCTGGATTTAATCAAGCCATTTTTATGTACATGCAAGCGCATTTTTTGGAGTGGAGACTTTAACTGTTCCATTGACACAAAAGACAGGGTTTCTTCGGGGAAAAAAATCTACTGTGATTCCCTAGCTCTATCCACTTTGATAAAAAATGCCAGTTTGATAGATGCATACCGTTCTCTACACTCGGATGCAGGATATACATATTACAGATCAGTATATCATACCAGAATAGATTATTTTTTTTGTTTCCCGTCACTGCACCCCACGTTATATTTCTGTAATCCCAAATGAGATCTCAGATCATTGTCTTCTGATTAGTCACTTTTCCATTGGTTCCCCTAATGTATCCATATTGCACCACTCCCTATGGAAATTGAATAACTCCTTATTTGCCCCAGAATCTGTCCAATCTCATTTGCACGCTCTTTTTCAAGCACGAATTTCAGTTATGATTTGTTATGATTCTATGTGGGAATGGTGGAACGACACGAAGATAGATTTGGCCATTTATTTCAAGACTTTAGGTAAAAACTGCCAGGAAGGTTACCTTATATATCTAATGTATGTAATCAGCTATATAAACTAATGTCTCTTCAATCCACATCCTCAGTAGATTATTCATCACAAATTTCAGGATAAAAGCCTGTATGTTCTCTCACCAATATGATAGTGCTTCGGTCACTGGATTACATTATGAAAACTGGTACTTCTACTTCTCCATCTGCTGATCCTTTTTTTGCTTTTAAAGATAGACTTCATTCAACTGTCATGCATGGTTTAAAAGATGCTCACGGTACTGTATTGACCTCTATCCCTGAATAGTTATCAATTACGTCCGATTATTTACAGACCCATTTTGTACTGTTCCTAACTGCCCTACAGATTTATCCCCCCTTCTGTCAACCCAGTTCCCTCAGCTTCCAAAACATTGCATTCCTAACCTAATCAACCGGATTTCGCAGGAAGAGGTTTCCAATGCTATTTCCCATTTACAGTTGAAGGTTTCCCCTGGGCCAGATGGTCTCACACATGAATTCTATAAAATGTTTCAAGGACATTTATTAGAAATTTTAACTCAGGTCTTTAATTATATTCTAGATAATATGGATACAACATCTGGTTTTGGTTTATCTGTCCTGAAATTCCTATATAAAAAAGGAGATATAACCTCCCTGGCAAATTGGAGGCCACTACATCTCCTAAATATAGATTATAAGATTTTTTCTAAAATTCTTTGTTCTCGGTTACGACTGGTTGCACCAGATTAGATTGATACTGCTCAAACCTGCGCTATACCTGGTAGAACCATTCACACAAATCTCTTTTTGTTACGCGAAATTTTTGAAAAAAAAATACATGATAAGATATCTGGTTATCTTTTTGTTTTGGATCAATCGAAAGCGTTCGATTCGGTACATCATAATTTCTTATTACAAATATTATCACTATATGGTATCCCTGACCGGTTCATATCTTGGATTTCACACATGCTATCATTGGCATTTTTCTTTCCAATGATAAATGGATTTCGAGGCCCTACCCTTTTACAGCGAATTGGACTCCGTCAAGGCCTTTAGTCCATTGTTATATGTTTTTGCCCTCAGATCCCATCATTCGCAGATACAATGGAATCCAGACATTATAGGTATTACTCCTCACCCCAGTTTTTACCTATCTCTGCTTATGCAGATGCGTAGTCTTATTTTGTTCGACCTTTCCTCGAGGTGATAAAGCTATTCAGACATTTCAATCTTTCACATCAATATCTGGAGGTAAGCTAAATCTTGAGAAAGTGTATGTATCCCTACATAACATCACGACAGATACAAAAATAGTACATGGTATTGGGTCTGTACTACCCTCAGAAAATCCTGAGGATATGGTTTAACACATCAAATGATTCTACCTATAACTGGGAAAAACACTTAACTCTAGGTGATAACAAAGTACGTCTTTGGAAAACATGGAGGCTAAGTAAGAAGCGGAGTAGTGGTGGTAAAAATTTCTATCCCGATTTTTTATTTTTAAGTCATGTTTTTGTCCACGAAACATTTGGAAATTCGGTTGTTTAGTCTTTTTTCAAATGCTATGGGGCGAGTCGCTTAAACCCTGTTAAGAGACATGTTACATATTTACCCCCAAATCAGGGTGGTTTAGGAATGATAAACCCTCTATTTTTCTTTCTTTCCTTTTTTTTACATCATATTTTGCAAAGTCATACCTACATATTAACTATATGTGATTCTTGGGTGTCGAAAACGATAGATTCTTTAATGTTAGCCTGGACTGACCTTCCACCCATAGCTTGTCGCATACCTTCCACTCCATCCTATGTTATTGATAGTTTCCGTATCCTACGATCCTGGAAAGTGAATAAATCCTCTATTTTAGGCCTAACTAGGAAACAGTTGTACATCTATTTTCTACATCTCGATGAACCAGTATTAAGATTTCCACTATGCTCTCCATCCCACATGACATCTGCACTTAATATACTCAAAGACAAAAGAATCCCAGCTCATATGTGGGATGTCTCCTGGTTATGCTGTCATGGTAAACTGCAAGTTCGTGGTAATTTAAAACACAAATCAGCACAAGAGAGATATTGTCCCAAACCGTCCTGCATCAATATTGAGGAATCCATGGAACACTTTTTCTTTTCCTGTACAGATGCCCTTTTATTTTGGAAAACCTTAGCAAATAAGTGGAAATGGACTTTTCTAAGCAGGATCACATATTCAACCCTTATTTTAGGAGTTTTTTCTGGGTTTTGGGATACATTCCACCTAGCACATTGAGGTATTATTAGCAGCTTGTATATGTGGCAAGTTAGATGTAAATATGTCTTACAACAGGTGCTGTCTTGTCCACTGGTTATTATTCAACATATTGAATCCACAATTTTGAGCCTCAAGACACGGAATCAAATACCTCTCTCCTACCCAATTTGCATCTTACTGGGCTGGTATTACCTTTTTGACTTGATTAGCTCTGCATAACTTTTGATTGTGACTGAGGTTATTTTTCTTTTCCCTCACCTATATTGTACTATATTTCATGATTTTTCAATGTATCAGTATATGCTTGTATATTTGTCTACTTGTCTTTCTGTTCATGTACTTGATGTTATGTACTTATCAATAAAAAATTCTCCTACTCTTTTCAATAAGTGCCATGGGATCTTTAACATCCACCTGAACTACCACCAATCCAGGCAGATGGGACCTCGGCTTAACGTCTCATCCGAAAGACAGCACCTCAGAAGTGCAGTACCCCTCTCATGCTGCACTACAGTGTCAGTACTGGGATATTAACCCAAATGCCAGATGAGGGAACTGAACCCACAGCCCTCTGATCTCCCGGCCTCAGAGGCGAGTGTGCTACCTACTGAGCCACTGACACTCTTGTAATAATATTCCTTATAATACTATTGTACTCAGGTCTGTTACCAAAGCTGTTGGCTGATTAAGTAGCTATGTTGTAATCACTTCCTGAGAAAGTCTGGAATTTCCTTTTAAGGCACACAAAAGATAAACTCAAAAAACAGTTTACTGTCTGGGTCAAATACACAACCTGTACCTGCACTTTTTTCAGGATTTGTGACAAATGTTTAGCCCAGGGTTTAAACTCTTCCTGCACTGAAAATCTTAAGAATTGTAACAAGACTGTCTTTTCCTGATTAAGTTCCTTATTTCACCTTTCAGTTAGAAGTAGCCTCCACCTGTAGAATATCTACTACAAACCAAAGACAATTGCAAGGTTCACCTCCCTCTGTTGTGAGCACAACTCGCTTTCTTGCAAATCCTATGTTCAGTATTGTAGCTCCCAGCAAGGTAGCGTGCCTTAAAAAATATTAGCTGTTCTGATGAGTTTGCTATAAAACACTTGCTTATAATACTATTGTTCTCAGGCCTGTTACCAAAGCTATTGGCTGATTAAGTAGCTATGTTGTAATCACTTCCTGAGAAAGTCTGGAATTTCCTTTTAAGGCACACAAAAGATAAACCCAAAAAACAGTTGACTGTCTGGGTCAAATACACAACCTGTACCTGCACTTTTTTCAGGATTTGTGACAAATGTTTAGCCCAAGGTTTAAACTCTTCCTGCACTGAAAATCTTAAGAATTGTAACAAGACTGTCTTTTCCTGATTAAGTTCCTTATTTCACCTTTCAGTTAGAAGTAGCCTCCACCTGTAGAATATCTGCTATAAACCAAAGACAATTGCAAGGTTCACCTCCCTCTGTTGTGAGCACAACTCACTTTCTTGCAAATCCTATGTTCAGTATTGCAGCTCCCAGCAAGAGGTAGCTTGCCTTAAAAAATATTAGCTGTTCTGATGAGTTTGCTATAAAATACTTGCTTATAATACTATTGTTCACAGGTCTGTTACCAAAGCTATTGGCTGATTAAGTAGCTATGTTGTAATCTCTTCCTGAGAAAGTCTGGAATTTCCTTTTAAGGCACACAAAAGATAAACCCAAAAAACAGTTGACTGTCTGGGTCAAATACACAACCTGTACCTGCACTTTTTTCAGGATTTGTGACAAATGTTTAGCCCAGGGATTAAACTCGTACTGCACTGAAAATCTTAAGAATTGTAACAAGACTGTCTTTTCCTGATTAAGTTCCTTATTTCACCTTTCAGTTAGAAGTAGCCTCCATTTGTAGAATATCTGCTACAAACCAAAGACAATTGCAAGGTTCACCTCCCTCTGTTGTGAGCACAACTCACTTTTTTGCAAATCCTATGTTCAGTATTGTAGCTCCCGGCAAGAGGTAGCATGCCTTAAAAAATATTAGCTGTTCTGATGAGTTTGCTATAAAACACTTGCTTATAATACTGTTGTTCTCAGGTCTGTTACCAAAGCTATTGGCTGATTAAGTAGCTATGTTGTATTATATAAGTGCCGGAGGGGGATTGGGACTGGGTCTCTATGCTTTGGAAAGGATGTATCACCTTTTTCATGAGGGTCACCAAGATGGGGCTCTCGGACAGGCGTGGCCCTAAATTGTAATGCCCCCATCCTCCATTTCATACATTAGGGGATGTAATTAGGTGGAACTTTTGGAAGTATATCTCTCAGTTTTGTAGCAAAACTTATGTTGGGGTAACCTACTGGCTTCTGAAAGTTAAAGGTTTGTTGTTCTGGTTTTTTGGTTTTCATGTTAAACTTTGTACTGCTTGGAATAATGGGGGAAGGGGGTCGGGTGACCATACACCTTGGAGTGCAGGGGGAGAGTTTACAGACCTTCTCTTTTCCTTTTCTGATGAAATAACATGACAGAGTTGTCAGTTGTTACATACAATGTTAAAGGCCTGAATGGGCCGATTAAGCGGACTCGTATCTTACAAGAGATGGGCAAGTTGGGGGTTTTGGTTGCTTTTCTACAAGAGACCCACCTCTCAGAGGCAGAGTACTGAAAGCTTAGAAGGTCTTGGGTGGGGGAAGTCCATGCACCCCACTGGCCGGAGCCGCCACATAGGAAGGGCACTGCTATCTTGCTTAGATGGGACACTCCCCTTAGGGTCACCAGTGTAGAACTGGACCCAAAGAGACATTACGTTAAGCTTCAGGCCATGTTTTTTTAACACAAAATGTGTATTCTTACACATCTATGCCCCGAATGAAAGCAAAGATAACCAAATGTTTCTTAAAAAGATCCTCTTAAACTCCATTTCTGACCCCACTGCCCTATATGTAATTAGGGGAGACTTCAACATGGTGATATCCCCATGCCATGATAGGCAGGGGGTTCACCCTGCGGTGGGTGCCTCAGCCCCTCGCAGGTTTTCTCAAACATTTGATGGGGGAGATGAGTCTGGTGGATGCTTGGAGGGTAACTCACCCCTCTGAGGGTGATTACACCTTCTTCTCCCACAGACATAATAGTTTCTCCCGTATAGACATGTTTTTTTTGCCTGGGGAATGGAGACCTATGATACAGGACTGTTGGATCCTGCCCATGACCTGGTCAGACCATTTTCTGGCGATGTTAAAATTGCTGGTCTCCCCTTCCCCATGCAACTCTACCTGGCGAATGAATGTGGGCCTCCTTAATGATGAAGAACTTGAACAAGAAGTAGAAAGGGCCATACAAGATTTCCTTACTCTGAACCCATGGATGGAGATTTCATCCGAAACAAGATGGGACACACTGAAAGCTTCCCTGAAGGAGGTGGTGATACAATACAGTGACCACAAAAAGCGATCGCATCTTCTTCACCAGCAACAGTTGGAAACAGATTTGAAAGAGGCTGACTTCTGTTATAAACTTTCACTACATCCAGAGGATAAGAAGCTCTGCTTGGAAAAAAAGAGGGCCCTGGAGTCCTTGCTCGCCCATAAAGTGGATGGACTTTTGTGAAAAACATCCCAAAAATACTATAAGGGAGGTAACAAGGCGGGAAAACTCCTGGCACTAGTCCTAAGAAAACAGATCACTTCTAGGGCTGTACTTCAGATACAAGACCACAGCAGAGGGGGAGAATTGGTCTTGGACCCTTTGGGGATCTCAGCAGCCTTTGCTGAGTATTATGAGTCTCTGTACTTGCAGGATTCAGTAGATCAACATGAGAGCAGAGTAAATGATTTTCTTGGTCGAATAGTCCTGCCAACCCTCAGGGACAAAGATAGGACAATACTGGTGGGGGACATCTCAGCACAGGAGGTGATAGACAAACTTTAACAATTAAAAGTGAGTAAATCCCCTGGGCTGGTTGGTCTCCCATCAGAGTTCTACAAGTTATTTGCAGAGGGCATAGTCCCACCCTTATTAGACTGCTTTCATCAGATACAATCAGGTGGGGAGACTCCAATTTCATGGAGATACGCCCAAATTGTTATTTTACCAAAGGAAGCCAAAAACCCTGACTTCTGTAGCTCCTACCAGCCAATATCACTACTAAACATTGATATGAAAATATTCACAGGCATCCTGAAGGACTTCCTCCAGCGTATGATATGGAGGGTGATCCACCCAGATCAAACGGGCTTTGTTGCCCACAGATATCTTTCTGATAACATGAGGCTTCTAACCATAGTTTCATCACAGCGGGAATGGGGTGACTTCCAAATAGCTATCTCCCTGGATGCTGAAAAAGCATTTGATAGGGTTAATTGGCTATTTTTACAAAAAAATATGGAGAAGATGCAATTTGGCCCAAAATTCTTAAAAGTCTTTACCAGCTTAGATGAACTACCTCCCTCAGGCCCAAGTCAACGTTAATGGTATTAGTTCGAGAAGATTTTTACTACACCGAGGCACCCGTCAAGGATGCCCCTTGTCCCCGCTGTTGTTTGCATTGTGTCTGGAACCTCTGGCTGCAGCAGTCTGACAGGATGCCCAGATAGTGGGGGTGATGGCGGGGGGTAGAGAACAGAAAACAGCTTTATATGCTGATGACTCAGTCTTCTTCCTGGGTTCCCCAGAGACGTCGGTTCCAAAATTGTTGACACTTCTAGAATGCTTCGGCACTTTGTTGGGTTATAAATTAAATTATGACAAATCAGAGGCCATACGGCTAAGTGGTACTTGTTCCCCAGATTTCAACTCTACTTTCCTATTCATGTGGGCTAAGAACAATCAGATTAGATATTTGGGGATCCAAGTCAATGTGAATACCAAGAAACTTTTTGAAGCCAATTACAGTAAGGCTTGGGGAATAATGCAACAGAACTTGACCAGATGGTCTCGCCTGCCTCTTTCCACAGCTGGCAGAATTGATGCAATCATAATGAACCTTCTGACCTGATTTCTGTTTCTCTTTAGCAATCTCTTAACACCTATCCCCCTTACCTACTGGTGCATGATTAATAAAGGTATTAACAACTGCATTTGGGGTGGGTGTCGCCCACGCATTTCACAGAAGATCCTTTAGCTACCCAGAGATCAAGGTGGGCTGGCTATGCCCGATCACTACCAAGCATGCCAGATGCAGGTAGTGTGCATCTGGATCACCAGGTGGGAAGCTTCAGGATGGTACGCCATCGAGGAGTGGGATTGCATGGGCATTGGCATTGACGGACACTAGGGATACAATCTCATCTTTGACCTGTAACCCCTGGACCCAGCACACACTGAGGAAGGTCAGACAAGTTCTGGTCCCTGCATTGACCTTGTGCCTGTTGTCCCTTATTAGGCACCACCATCTCTTTTTTCTGTCCCAGTTGGATATGGGGTATGCTAGGTGGGAGCAGAAGGGTTTGATATGCTTTGCACAATTCCTTGAGAGGGGCGTCTGCATGTTCTTTCAACAATTAAAAGCCAAATACAATCTTCAGGACATAGACTTTCACAGGTAGCTACAGGTACGGCACTTTATTAAAGAAGCCGATCATACAGTCCTTATTTCACGGCAGGCCACCCCCTGGGAGACATTCATACAGAATACAGTATGTCCGCCCCATAAGTTAAAATTAGATACATTTCCCATCTTTATAATCTCCTGAGCCCCCCAGAGGCTAAGCCTCTGAATAAAATAAAACTTGCATGGGAAAGAGAGATACCGAGTTGAATATCTTGGGGTGACTGGCTTCACAGGCTAAGGACAGGTTGGAAGGAATTTTATTGGAGAATTCTTGTGCGTTTCTTCCAGACTCCCACAGTAACCAAACACTACAATACAACAAACACAGATGCCTGTTGGAGGGCCTGTGGGGCTGAGGAAACACACTGGCATATTTTCTGGGGTTGCCAAAGGTTAGCCCAGTTCTAGTTTGATACTAGTACAGCAGTTCAACAAATTCTATCCAAAAACATACCTAATAACGTCACAGACTGGGTCCTGGGCTTCCCAGTCATGGTGAGTCTCCCCTTCCCCACCAAGAGAAAATTGGCACTGACCCTTTCAGCAGCAGCCCAGAAGTGTATTACAGCCCACTGGCTGAGGAGGGAACCCCCAACACTGCGGGAATGGATAAACAGAGTCAGGAAAATCCTAGTTCAGGAGACAATAACAGCCAAACTGCGTCTACATGTAGAATCCTTCAAAACTATCTGGAACCCATGGATAGCATGGGAGGCCAACTAGGAGCCCCCACTGATGAGTAAATTGGGCACTTTTGGGAGCCCCCCACGGCAGTTTACCGGGGGTGACCAAACATGGCCCTACACATGGCCTGGACTAACTTACCTATGGTAGGGAAGGTGGGGGGCGATCCGATCCTGTCCTGACTTGCTTATATTGGCTCATTTGGTGTCCCACCCAGCCCCCAATGGGTCTCCAATATTCACCTCAATACAATAAAGCCACACCAACTTCCTCCCCCCTTAGGTTCTCAATAATGAGTAGTGAAGCTTTAGTAACCTTTCAGTTTCCCCAATCCTACCAATATGTTACTGACCAAACACTTTGGGAGCCTCTGAGCAGTGCATTTACACAGTTATGGTTATTGAACGAACTGTTTGTAAATCCCATTTTTGCTTTGATTGTAGTTGTCCAGCTAGGTTAAGAGGTTGGTTTCTAATATTAGAATACAATGGTGATGCTCACTGGACTTTAAAGAGCAGCTTTCTAGTAGCCGCCTCCCCAAGCCCATTTGATGGCTTACCTTCCCAGAAGTAATCTCGCAAAGTTTGGCATAAAAATGCTATTTTCTACAAAAAGATATATCCCTGGTAATGCTCAGCTGGCAAAAAAAACACTGACTTCCTGGTAGGATAAATGTAACCCCCTTGCAAATGGGGGTTCCTAAAAGCTCCCCGAAACCCGTTTAAATGTTCCCTGCCTGGCTGGTGTTCGGCGCTTAAGCTGTTTTTAATGGGTAGCCTGTGAGTGCCTGTGTGGCCTCCGTGTACTGTCCCTTTAAGGGCTGCCTGTTTTTCAGTCGTAATTAATCTGAAGGGGAGACTGTGCCTTTTCATGCCCGAGTCCTGCCCGGGCTGCAGGATATTTGCTCCGTTGCTGCCATCGCTACTTGTGCAGAGGGAGCCCTGCTGAAAGATTTAATTGTTTGAAGGATATTGCTTAGAGTAGTAATGATAATGTGGTTGTTCTAACCTGCCTTCCTTGCAGCAAAGGACTGTTCTGTTGGGTTCCACCATTTTGGTCCTGAACTGTTAAATTGGACCAATCGGTGTCTCGGGACTCCTTGGAGTCGGCTGACCAATGGGAGAACTGCTTGCCAGTAGGAGAAAGGTATTATGGGCTATGGCACTTTTTCATACCAGTGAAAACAGGAGAACATGACTGGCATGTGCAGCCAGCCTATGGAATAGGGAAGCGCCCGAACTGTAAGGTGTGCCCCATGCTGCTAGGGGCAGATGCATTGTGGCTGAGCAGAAGAGAGGAGCTCTAGGCTTCTGCGTTGTGTGAGTGTTTGCGCGGGAAGCACGGGAAGGCCTGAGGCGGCCGTTTTCTACCGTTTAAACTGAGTCGCACTAAATCCGCGGGGGCCCGGTCAGATGAGGCTGGTGCCAGCCCAGCTACCTACCAGGCTCAACCTGAGAGGACTGGAGAAAATTGCTGAATCACGCTCGGTCCACCCGTGAGGTTGAAGTTGCCGTTTATTGCCCGAGTCTACTGCAAGTGTGTGTGTGGGGTCTAGCAGCAGCGGCCTGGTATGGTACCCCTCTGTTATTTGCCATATAAATGTGTGTGGAGGCTGGTGAACCTCAGGCTTAACCCTGCCAGAGGTGAAGAACTCAGTGCTTGCTGGAGTCGTGAGTACTGAACCAGGGTAGCTCCCTGCTAAGTTTGCAATTAGTGGCCTTCCGTTGCCTCAGCAGACTGCTGACTGTCTATTTGACTTTTTATTTCTCATTCTGACTCATTCAGTATCGCCAAGGCTATCTGTGTCAGGGCCCCAACCAGCTGCCTAGCCATTAGGGCTTGGGTACCCAGGGACAGTAAATATTAGGTTCAGGCCTGTGCACAGAGCCCTAGGTAGATAAGCATAGTGATAAGCCAATAAGCTTGATTTTCCCCCTGTCCTGGTTACTTCCCTTTGAATAAATCAGATTGTTTGTCCTGCAATTATACCCTGGCTACTGTGTGCATTGCTGGTGAACTGCTGCATAGTGACTGTGATAAAACTGTACCTTACGTTACAGGGGGTCCCTGGAGTGAGCTGAGAGATACTAGCTGGGGGGTAAGTGAACTGGGAAAAGGTTTGTGGGTACACTGTGTGAGCCACTAGCGGGACTAAAAGGGGGTTGCAGCAACCCAGAGGGCTGTAACTGAGGCAATCTCGACAGTATTGACCCCGACCTCTCGGCAGAGGCACCCGTCAATGGATCTGGGCCCCTCATCCTGTCCCAGAGGAGGGAGGCAGGCAGGGGTAGTAACCCTAAGGGTAGTGCCCCCTAGGGGTTACATAAACACACCCCCACGTCGGCCCATACAGCCCTGTTTTGTGATGTCACAAAACAAAGGCTGCATGAGCATGCCCCATTGCTTTCTATGGGGCTGGTATTTTCAGATATATTTATACCCTTTAGTGCAGGGATTTTATTCTATCAAAGCGATCAATCAACTAATTGGGTCCCAATTAGTCTACTGATCGCTTTGATAGAATAAAATACTAGCACTAAAGAGTATAAATATATCTGAACTCAACCATAAGCAACTCGCCTTAAGCAGCCTTCATTTTGTGACATCACAAAAGCGGGCTCGATGGGCGGCGTATAGGTTATGTTATCCTACCGGGAAGTCGGTGTTTTTTTGCCAGCTGCGCAATTTTAAAGTTTACGAGGGATATATATTTTTGTAGGAAACAGCTTTCTATGCCAAACTTCGTGAGATTACTTCTGAGAAGGTAAGCCATCAAACAGGCTGGGGGAGAGCAGAAACATGGATAGTCGGCAGCTAGTCTTTAGGTGTAACCCCCCTCCCTACAAATTGAGGTTTACCAAGATGTCTTCCTGGGCTGCCTAATGCCCACTGTCAGGATGGTGTCTTGTCTCTGCAGTAGTTGTATGTGTCTGTATGAAAGTGCTATAGCAAGCCTCTGTGCCTGTCTCTTTAAGAGAGTCATTATGCTGTGTTAGAAATCAGTCTGGGTTGGGTCCGAGTAGTTTAGGGCTCCTGACTGGCCAGGCAAGTGGTATTTCTACTCCATTCTGCAGTCACTATATGCGCAGAGGGAGCTCTGTTAGGAACTGTGTTCATTTACTGTTTATCTCTCCTTATTAATAGTAGTATAGAAGTTTGTTTAACCTGCCTTCTCTTGCAGCTTGGACTTTTTGCATAAGAGCTACCATTTTGGTTCTGGACTGCCAGAGTTGGAACAATCGAACATGAGGGGACCTAAAATGGAGACTGAGGGCTTGTGGAATTGAAATCTGTAGGAATTGTAGTTTTTAAGGTTTAGAAACATAGAAACATAGACTTTGATGGCATATAAGGACCGCTTGGCCCACCTAGTTTGCCCATTTTCCTACCTACTGGATAAGCTGCAGATTCTAGTTAACCAATAGCCTATTTCTTCCTACCCCCCCCACAAGAATTGCCTTATGTCTGTCCCATGCATTCTTGAATTCTCCCACAGTTTTAGACCCCACAACCTTCTCAGAAAGGCTGTTCCATGCATCCACCACCCTCTCAGTGAAAAAATACTTCCTCACATTGCCCCTGAGCCGTCCTCCCTCTATCTTCAAATTGTGTCCCCTTGTTCTTGCTTATCTCTTTTTCAGAAAGATGCTACCCTCTTGGACTTTGTTGATTCCACTGAGGTACTTAAAAGTTTTTATTATGTTCCCTCTCTCCCTCCTTCCCTCAAAGGTATACATATTAAGCTCCTTTAGTCTCTCCTCGTATGGCTTCTCTTGCAGACCCTGCACCATTTTAGTTGCCTTCCTCTGGACTGCCTCCATCCTCTCTATGTCCTTGCAGAGATGGGGTCTCCAGAACTGGATGCAGTACTCCAGATGGGGTCTCACCAACTGTCTGTACAGAGGATAACAACTTCCTGTTTTCTGCTGGTGATGCCTCTCCCTATACATCCCAGTATCCCCCCAGCCCTCCCTACTGCATTCTCACATTGCTTGCTAACCTTATAGTCATCTGATAGGATTACCCCCAGGTCCCTTTCCATTTTATGTTTGCTTGCGCATGTGCAAGAAACATAGTGCTATCATTGTAGTTTTCGGAGGTGTGTCAGCCCTCTTCCAATTCAGTCAGTGTGTTTGCAGGCACTGCCGCAGTTCTCCAATGCCTGCTGGAGCTGTCTATGACAGCTCCAAAATGCAGTGGCACACAGTTGAAAGGGGGAGCTACGCTTCAGTGAGCAGCAATCAGATATCGCCTGCTCATGCGCGCTCCCCCTACCCACACACACACACACAGGCTGCTGCTCCCCCCCCCAACGCACACACTGTATAGCCGACGGGGGTGCCCCCCCGAAACACAGTTTCATATGCCGCTGCGTGCCCACCCCAGTGTGGCTACGTCGTGTGTCATGGGGTGCCCAATCCCGTTGGCTCCACTATGTCCCAGTACAGGGGTGCCACGCTGGGAGCCCACCCAGCATGGCAACAGATGCCATAGCCAGCAGGGGTGCCCCAACCCCCGTCGGATCCACGCCCCATCCAGCTATCCTTCTGCCACGCTGGGAGCCACCCCAGCATGGCAAAGCGTCCCAGCGTCACCATAATAAAAAAAAAAAACATGAAAATCAGCGGTCCCTCGCTGTGTCTGCCTCCACCCGCCCCTGCGCACCCTGCCTCCCCACACCCCCCTCACCCCATACTTACCTCCGGAGTCCAGCGCGACGATCTTCGGTAGACCGGGAACATGTCTGCACTCTTCAAACCCGACTGCGAACTGAGGAAATGCCGGTAAGCTGTATAATGGGATGGATAGGGGTTTTTCAACTTTGTTGCATTTCTCAGGCATTTTTTGGAATTTTTGCACCAAATTTTCAACATGAGGTTTTTGGGACCCCTCCTCATGAATTATTGCACTGGCATGGCATTACTCGGGCCCGAAGGGTGATTTCGCAGCCACTGCATGAAATCACCTTTCCGGAATGATTAATGAAACGATACTGCCAGTGTTCATAAAGTGGGCTCTCAAAAAGCCTATTTTGAAAATTTGGTGGAAAAATTCCTAAAAATGACTGTTTTACGGGTTCCTACGCACACTCATAAGTTTGTGAATTTTCAATATTTTCACTCCAGATTTTCAACATTGCCATTTTACCACACCTCCTTATGAGCAGTGCAGCTGTCATTTTTCACATCTCACCCAAAATGTGTTTCCGCCCATGTAGCGCACAATGGCGCAGTCGGTGTTTGAAATCAATGTACGGGACACATTAAGAAAGTCACAGTGACACTGGTCATGAGCAGAGGTGTTAAAATGGCTATGTTGAAAATTTAGTGAAAAAATTCCCAAAATGACTGTTTTAGGAGCACACGTTACGCAGTTCCTACGCACGCTGGGAAGTTTGCGAATTTGTAATATTTGCACACCAGATTTTCAACAGTGCCATTTTACCGCAATTCCTTATGAGCAGTACAGCTACCATTTTTCACATCTCACCCAAAATGTGTTTCTGCACATGTAGCGCACAATGGTACAGTCGGTGTGCGAAAACAATGTTTGGGACAGATTAAGAAAATCACAGTGACACTGGTCATGAGCAGAGGTCTTAAAATGGCTATGTTGAAAATTTAGTGACAAAACTCCATAAAATGACTGTGTTACGAGTGAGCATTGCGCAGTTTCCACGCACCCTTGTAAGTTCATGAATTTGTAATATTTTCAGTCCAGATTTTCACCAGTGGCATTTTTGCACACCTCCTTATGAACAGTACAGCTGTCATTTTCCACAACATGGCCGAAATGTGTTTTCACACTTTCAGCACAGAAATGCGTGGTCACTGTAGGAAATCATTGTTCGGGACAGATAAAGAAAATCGCACTGACACTGTTCATGATTGGAGGTCCCAAAATGCCTGTGTTAACAATCTGCTGTAAAAAAATCCCCAAACTATTTACATTACGGGTGTGCGTTGCACAGTTTCTACATACGCTCGTGACTTCACCAGTTTTTTTTAAGATTTTCACACAAGATTTTCAACATTGTCATTTTTTAAACCTCCCATGAACAGTACCGCTGTCATTTTTCACATCCTGTTCGGGATATGTTTTTGCACCTGTGGTGCCAAATGCCATAGTCGCTGTGCAAAAGCAGTTTTCAGCTAACAAACTGATATTGCCACTGTTCAAGAGGTGAGGGTCACAAAAAAAACATATTGAAAATTTGGAGTGAAAATACCAACGAATGCCTGAGGCGTTAGGGTTTCCGACCATAACGCCCCACCCTGTAGAGAATGACAGGCATCAGGGGTGTGACTTGGGATTCTTGCCTGTCATGCTCATACCATTCCACCCACACCCTGCAGCCAGTGAGAGGCATCAAGGTGTGCCTCGGACTCTTGAGCCCAAACTTCACCCCATTCTCCTATACACGCACCCATCTCACCATATTTCCTGATAGAATGGGGTGCACATAGTAAAGACCCCAAGGCACACTGTGACACTTGTCAGTGTCTGCAGGGTAGGTGTGGTGGAATGGCGTGGTGCGTTATGCCTGACAACCCAAAGGCACACCCCAATGCCTGTCACTCTCTGCAGGGAGGTGGTGGGGTTGGCTTCAGTTCAGTACTTCGCTGCCATTCCTATTATGCAGCTCTGTAACTTCTACACTACCAATGCCAATGCCAGCAAACAAACATTCGGCATTGACAAATGCTTGTTGTTGTTGTTACTACCTCCCCCCATTGTGTAATCTTCCCCTGGGTTGTTGTTTCCCAGGTGCATTATTTTGCACTTCTTTGCATTGAATCCAAGCTGCCATATTTCTGACCATTCCTCCAACCTTGCCAAGTCCCTTCTCATCCTTTACATGCCTCCTTGTGTATCAACCCTGTTGCAGGTCTTTGTATCATCTGCAAAGAGGCATACTTTTCCTTCCAGTATCCCTGCTTTTTCACTGTTCCTCTCTGCCCACCCACCGTCCTTTCTATTCAGCCTCACTATCCCTCCCTTTGTCTTTCTATGCTCCCTGATGTATCTATAAAAGTGGACCTGGAGGGGGGGACCCTTGCTGTGACAGACAGTTCCCTCAGCCAACCAAACCTTTTGGATCTCAGAGGAAATCCCCAGAACTGCCTGCAGCAGAGTCAGTTGTGAGCTGGAGCTTGGAGAGTGAACAGCTTGAGCCATCAAGCAGCTGCTCCTGTGTAGAAGCATGGTAGAATCGGTGGGAAGGCTGCGCTGGCCTGCCTGTCACATCTTCCAGTGAGAAATCCTATGAATGTGAAAGGTGGACTTAAATCTAATTCTTGTTTGAGTTCTGAAGCCTGAAGAGAAAAAGAGTGATCATTGCCTGAATTTGGGACTGAAGACTTGCTCCAGAAGCAATTGGCCTGCCAGGTACCAAAGTGAGTCACGGATTGAGAGGTTTGTGCAGAACTTTTGCTAAATTGCAACCGGACTTTACCCGAACTGTGACTATGAATTGTGTTGCTTATAAGTGTGCTGAATGTGCTATGTGGGTCATGATTTGGTTCCCCACCTTCAAGTGTATTATGTTAGCTGGAAGCTGCTCCAGCACTTGCACAGAGTAAATCTGAACTGCCTGCTCTGGTCTGGGCCCTGCCATCTCGACCTAGACTGCTACTCCCAGCGCAGAGACATTTCCGATGAAAGACCCACTCGGGGATTCTGCTCCCTGCTCAACACCATCGAACAGGTAGCGACCACCTCAGTGAGTCATGTGGGCCCTGCTTCCCCTGACAAACCAGAACACCATCCAGAGGTCTTCATCTAGTCAGACCTGCCTACTGGTCTGGGTAGCGTGAGTACCAAACAGGGTAGCTCCCTGCAACAAAGCTGCAATCATTGTGTGTCATCTGATTTGTTTGTTTGGGTTTATTACAACGAACTGAGCTATCCGGCTCCAGATTGCAAATTCTGGGTGGATGTGCATGCTAATTGTTTTCTTTCCTAAGGGCCCCAACGACAGCTGCAACAAGGGTTGCCACCTGTCAGGTTTTTACCTGGTGATAAGGTTTTCAGGGTCCCTATCAGGTAATCTGGTTTTGCTCTGTGCTGGTCAGGTTTTTCAAGCCATTTTAAGTGCTCACATACTTTTGAAACAGATTTTGTCATCTCATTCATTGTTTCAGCTACATGTTCAGGTTAAAAACAAGTTCTATTGTCAGTGTAGCCTTTTGTTTGTGAAAGCAGTCAACCTGGGGGGTGTAAAGTATTGCCATTAGCACCATTATCACTTACTTAACCTAATCCTTTCCACTGCATCTTAAAGTGGCATAGCAGCAAAGCTGCCCCCACCTTTTGTAACAGCAACATAGCCAGTTGTCTCCCACTTTCACTTGCTGGTAAACATTTTCATCTCTAACAGAATTTAGGCATTTTAAATGTTTTAATTTTTTTTTCTTCAAGAAAAAAGTATGGTCACTTCTCTGGTTTTTAAATAGTACTGTGGCCATGAAAAGGAGCCAGAAAAATATATAAGGTATACATTATAGGAAATCATATCTTTATTATGTATTATATAACATATGTACTGTTGTATGCAATTTCAGTATTTCTCTTGTCTCCCCGCAGATCATATCTGTAAATGAGATTTATTTTGTCTCTCTGTTTAACTGGTAAACCAATGTCAATAAATAAATAAATATATACATACATTAGTAAAAAAATAACTAAGAAGAACTTAGGACAGTACAGTATCTTCACATTTTTTGTTGAACTGCTGCTTTAAGTGTTGTCTTTTATTGATATAACAAATATGATGAGTCATGAAAAGGGGTGGGGCTAGAAGTGGAGCTTAGGATCCATTTTTTGCCACATCCAAAGGTGGCAACCCGAGCTGCAATGCCGACCTACCCTGGGCATCACTTCAGGCTAGCCTGCTTAACAACTGGGTATCCAGGGTTATGTGACTGTATACAAGGGACTCACTGTGCATGCATGTGCAGCCTGAATTAATCAGATCTGTCAATCATACACTAGATTCATGCCCCACCCCTGTTCACTTCCCCCGGAATAAATCAGATGTTGTTATTTTTGCATTTAACCTGGCTAGTGTGTACCTTTTTGGTGAGGGTGTTGTACTGCCATTGAACTGTTGCATTACAGGTCTTACTTTACAGGGGGTCTGCAGGGCAGCTGCAGAGGATCCAGCCCTGGTGGTAAGTGCAAAGGGTGTGAGCAAGTCAATCAATCAATCAAAATCTTTATTTATTCAGGCGAACATCATTGAGCAAAGCTCATTTACAAGATGGACCTGAGTGGTCATACAAATGAGGATACAAGTATTATTACATAGACAAGAATAGAATAAATAGTAATACAATGGCATGGAATGATTATATACAACAATTTACATATATACAAGTAACAATAGAACCATTTAGCCTGTAGGAAAAAAGAGGACAAAGGGTATAGCAGTCCTAAAATATAAGTTATATGGTCTAACTAGTTTTATGAGAATATAATAGGTGATTCGAAGAAGAAATTGAGTTAATATAATGGATAGAAAAAGGGAGGTTTAGTTGGGTCAGATAGGTAGGGGATTATGCTTTATAAAAGCAATTGCAGAGCTCTGGAAAAAGGAGGAGAACAATCTTTTGAAGGATGCCAGAGGTAGTAGGCTATCTAGCTTCATGGATTTTGGAGAGAGTTCCATGCAACTGCTAAGGAATAGCGAAAGCAGCCCTCCCATACCGGTGCAGGCATTGGGGACCTTTAATGTGATAAGTTTACTGATCCTTAAGGTGTATGGCCTGGTTGTAATTTGGGTAAAGCAATCAGTGATATAGGTCGGTAGCTTGCCTGTTAACGCTTTGAATATCCAGATAACAGAATTCCTATTTCTTCTGTGTTGCAATGATGTCCAGTTGACTGCCATATAAAGGGAGCAATGATGGGTGTTGGAGGGAAGGTCAGTAATAAATCTTATGGACCTGTGATACAGAGTGTCCAGCTTATGTAGAGATGACTTGAACAATGGCAGTAGAGAAAATCAGCATAATCAATGAGGGATAGGAATGAGGCCTGAATTAACCTTTTTGGAATCACTGTTTAGGTAATGTTTTATTCTAAAAATAGTCCGAGCCTCTGTCTTAGCTTTTTAAGTAGCTCTTCAATATGGACAGAATAGTCAAGCCTGTTATCTATCCAGACTCCAAGGTATTTGAAGTTATCAACAAATTCAAGTTTCTCTCAAGTAAGGTGGATATATGTAGGGTGTTGGATGCTGGGGTAGTGGTAGTACAACTCTTTGTGGTAAAGAACATAGCTTTTGTTTTTGCATTTAAGTAGTTTTTGTCAAGTAGATTGTGCTGCAGAATGGAGAATTCGGATTGTAGAAGTTCACAGGCTTTGGAAGGTGAGGGATTGCTGACATACAATACAGTATCATCAGCAAACAGATGAATGTTAGATTGAGTGAGGTTGGCATCAATATTGTTTATATAAATAGCAAAGAGGATAGGGCCAAGAATAGAGCCTTGTGGTAGCCTTAGCAGAGGTTTTGAGGTGGATAGGTAATTTCCATTTCTAACCAGTTGCGACCTATCTGAAAGGTAATCCTTAAACCAGTTGAGTGATAGGAATCCAGGCCTAATGAGTTAAGGAGGTGAGTAATAAGTCATGATCCACTGTGTCAAAGGCTTTACTCAAATCCAGAAACACAACACAGGTAAAATTTTCTTGTCCAAATTAGTCTGCCAATCGTTGGTTACCTTGGCTAAGGCAGTAATGGTGCTATGCTTTGATCTAAATCCAGATTGTGCAGAATTTAGAAGGTTATTGCTATCCAGATAGTCCCTTAACTGAGAGTTTACTAGTTTTTCGAGCATCTTAGATAGTACTGGTAGGATGGAGATAGGTCTGTAATTGTTGAGATCCTAGTATCACCAGATTTGAGTAATGGAACTACTTGAGCTGTTTTCCAAGTAGATGGAATGGATCCAGTAGTTAAGGAAAGATTGAAGAGATGAGTAGAGGGGCAGATAAGACATGTGAAGCAATTTTCAGGAAATAGGGATCCAGGAGTCTGCACCTGCACTTTTAGTTGTGTCTAAATTAGAGAGGAGATCTTCCACTTCTTTCACGGATATTGGGATGAAGGAAAAAGTTGAAGTGGCCATTTGTCCCACAATAGTTTGCAGGTTCAAGGAAGATCTCAGGATATTTGCAGGTGATGAGTCAAATGCTAGGCCAGCAGTGGTGAAGTGAACATTGAAGGTATTTAAGATTTCTTGTTTACCTGTAATTTCTGTGTCATTTAGTAGCAATTTGGTGGTTAAGGCAGGAGTAGAATTCTGGCCCAGAAGTCCTTTAATTGTACCCCAGAGTCTGGATGGGTTATTGTAGGAGGCATCCAATTCAGCTGTATAGTAGGCAGTTTTGGCAGTTCTTATTTTTTTTGTACATGAATTCCTTGCTTTTCTGAAATTTAGCCAATCTCTGGTGTCCTTTGTTGTTGGTATAGCCCTCTGGGATGCTATAACCCCCCCCACCAACCCCTCGAGTGGCCGGGATGCTATAACCCCCCCCACCAACCCCTCTGTTGGTATAGCCCTCTTTCCACCGCACCCATTCAATGAGCTCAGGCCCCTCAACCTGTGCCTAGTCATGCAGGCAGGGGTAGTAGCCCTTAGGATAGCACCACCGAGGGGTTACATCTGTACCACATGAGACACTATATGGAATAACAAATAGCAAGTCATTACTGCCATATGGTACATGTGAATATTTTGCTGCTATACTGTTTAGGCCACTAGAGGGGTTGGTGGGGGGGGTTATAGCATCCCGGCCACTAGAGGGGTTGGTGGGGGGGTTATAGCATCCCAGAGGGCTATACCAACAGCAGTTATGCTACCCCAGAACCATTCCTCTGGGTAGAGGCACCCGTTCAATGAGCTCAGGCCCCTCAACCTGTGCCTAGTCATGCAGGCAGGGGTAGTAGCCCTTAGGATAGCACCACCGAGGGGTTACATCTGTACCACATGAGACACTATATGGAATAACAAATAGCAAGTCATTACTGCCATATGGTACATGTGAATGTTTTGCTGCTATACTGTTTAGGCCACTAGAGAGGTTGGTGGGGGGGGGTTATAGCATCCCGGCCACTAGAGGGGTTGGTGGGGGGGTTATAGCATCCCAGAGGGCTATACCAACAGCAGTTATGCTACCCCAGAACCATTCCTCTGGGTAGAGGCACCCGTTCAATGAGCTCAGGCCCCTCAACCTGTGCCTAGTCATGCAGGCAGGGGTAGTAGCCCTTAGGATAGCACCACCGAGGGGTTACATCTGTACCACATGAGACACTATATGGAATAACAAAACTTATAGCATGTTACTGGGTGATGTACTGAATGCTCCTTATTAGTCTCGTGCCTTGTAACTTCAAATATCTGTATTTACTGGATTTTATTTACCTAGACTGACTGTACTCTTGTGAAAAACCTGTTTGTTTTCCTACTAGTACTTGAATTCTTAGAAATTTGAATAAACTTGAGTATTAAAAAAAAACAAGCAGCTCCTCTCCATGAACTATTGTGCCACACAAAAGGGAGTAAAGTTGTGATGTACAGCAAAATAAACTGGTCACCGGTATGTCAAACCACATTTGATCACCTCAAGTCAGTATTTACCATGGTACCAGTGCTAGCTTACCCAGACTACCTAAAGCCTTTCTGCCTCTACATGAATGCCAGCAACAAGGGCCTAGAAGTGATACTTGCACAGGAACAAGCATGAAAAGAGCAAGTGATTGCCTATGGTAGCAGAGGACTGCAGGGTTCTAAAAGAAAAGATGAAGGGGACAGTTATTCAAACTTGAGTTCCTAGCACTAGTTTGGGCCATAATAGAAAACGTCCGACACTATCTAACAGCCACCCCATCCACAGTGTACACAGACAATGACCCCTTGGCACATCTTGACAAAGGTAAACTTGAAGCATTAGAGCAGCGATGGGCTTCCAGGCTGGCCAACTACAACTTCACAACTAAGTATCACACAAGAAGATCAAGCAGCAATGTTTCACACAGGAAGATCAAACAGCAAGGCAAAGCCTTCAGTACTGTCCCACACAGAAGGCTGGTTAACAAGATGAGTAGTCTGAGCTTGGGGCATAAGGTGATACAGTGGGTTAGAAACTGGCTGATGGACAGAAAGCAGAGGGTGGTGGTAAATGGGATCCAATCCAGGGAGAGAGGAGTGACCAGCGGAGTGCCACAATAATCAGTACTGGGACCAGTCCTGTTTAATGTCTTCATTAGTGACACTGCAGAGGGGCTGGAAGTAAAGGTCTGCCTATTTGCAGATGATACCAAGATCTGTAACAGGGTGGATACTCCAGAAGGGGTGCAGAAAATGAAGAGGGACCTGGAGAAGCTTGAAAGATGGTCGGAGGTGTAGCAACTGAGGTTCAATGCGAAAAAGTGCAAGATAATGCACCTGGGTAGGGGAAACCCTAGGGAGACCTACAGGATGTGGGGAGGTGCTGACCATCACCAAAGAGGAGAGGGACCTAGGGGTCATCATATCTGATGACCTTAAGGTATCAAAGCAGTGCGCAAAGGCTGCAGGGTGGGCCAGTGGCATGCTGGGGTGCATGGGCAGAGGTATTATTAGTAGGAGGCAGGAAGTGGTGATGCCACTGTATAAAACACTAGTAAGGCCTCACCTGGAGTACTGTGTGCAGTACTGGAGACCACACATGTGTAAGGACATAATCAAGGTGGAGGCTGTCCAGAGAAGAGCGACAAAGATGGTGCATGGTTTGCACCACAAAACATATGAGGAGAGACTAGGAGACCTCAATATGTACTCTCAGGAGGAGAGGAGAGAAAGGGGCAACATGATAGAAACTCTTAAGTACCTCAAGGGCATAAACAAGGTGCAACTGGGAGATCTTTTCCGTTATAGAAAAGATACCAGAACGAGGGGCATGGTATGAAATTGGAGGGGGGGAGATTAAGAGATAACGTAAGGAAGTTTTTCTACACAGCCAGGGTGGTGAACGCTCAGAATAGTCTGCCACAAGAGGTGGTAGGGGCAAGCACAGTGGAGGGATTTAAACATGCCTGGGACAAGCACAGGGGAACCTTGGGTGGGGAGGGAGTGATGAAAAGCCATTGACCACTTAGGGTGAGTGGATGCATACACGTATAGGGCCTACGGGCAAACTAGATGGGCCTAGCGGTCTTCATCTGCCAACAATTTCTATGTTTCTGATGCTCTCTCTAGATTGCAAGATCAGGATGAAGTGGAGTTACTTGAGAGTGAATGGGAAGATTTGGAAATACAACAGAGGGTGATAGTAAATGGAGTTCACTCTGAGGAAAGGAGGATGACCAGTGGGTGCCTCAGGGATCAGTGCTGGGACCAGTCTTCTTTAATGTCTTTATAAGTGACACTGCTGAGGAGCTGGAATGGCAGGTCTGCCTGTTTGCAGATGACACCAAAATATGCAATAGGGTGGACATTCCGGGGGAGTGATGGTGGAAAGGAAGAGCAAAAACCTTAGAAAACTAGAGGAGTGATCAAGAGTATGGCAGCCAGGTTTCAATGTGAAAAAGTGCAAAATAAAAATAATGCACTTAGGGCACAGAAATGCAGGGATGGAGTGCAAAATGGGTGTAATGGTACTGACAACCGCCAAGCAGAAAAGAGACCTGGGGTAATAATTTTGGATGACCCAAAGGTGGCCAAGCAGCATGACAAGGCAGTTGGGAGGGCTAGTGGGATTCTGAGGTGCATATGGAGGGGTATCACCAACGGAAAGAAGGAGGTGCTGTTCCCCCTGTATAGATCACAGGTAACACCCCACCTACAGTACTGTGTCCAGTTCTGGAGATCATATCTCTGGAAGAACATAGAGTGGAGGTGGTCCAGAGGAGGGCAACTAAAATGGCAAAGTGTCTGCATTAAAAGCCCTTCAAACATGACCCGGTGGCACTGCGGGTTGAGGTGCTGAATGCCACACCTCCCGCCACGCTGGTGACCCGGGTTTGGGAATGAGCTTGGGCTGCCAGGGGTTGGCAGGGGAGAGAGAGGATCGAGCATCCAGAGGCCTGCTTTCCTCTCTCGGGGGGGATCCAGGGTTGGGCCTGCACCGCAGCAGACCCCGGTGGAGACCAGAGGCACTGCAATGCTTAGGGCTCAGTAGCGGGACGTAGAGCCACGACGGACATCCCTGGCATCACTGCATGCTCAGGCTCTGCAGGGAGGGAGGGGGAGAGGGTGTAACATACAAGTAGAAAAATATCCTCTGCCTTCTGATAGGCGAAGGAGGATCTAGGGGTGCCAGCCAATCATGACCAATGTCGGGCTCCGTCTCTCATATCTCTGCTCTCCTCTGTCCTCAGTCGCCTATCTAGATTATAGATAGGGTGCCAGGAGGAGTAATCTGGCAGTTCTACCTCGGGGGACTCAGAGCCAGGGGGCTGGGTGGCCGAGGGAGTGGGTGGAGAGCAGGGCCAGGAAACAGCAAGAGATGAGCTTTAGGTGGGAGGGATAAATGCGGGCTATGAGAGACCTCTCCGGAGAGAGTTCAGGAAGTGGAGAGATAAACAAAGTTGAAAAAAAAAGGCCGTCAAAGACAGACTAAAGGACTTCAATATATATACCCTGGAAGAGAGGAGGGATGGGGGGATATGATAGAGACCTTTAAATACTTCACATGGGTAAACAAGGTACAGGAGGGAAGTATTTTTCAGAAGAAAATGTGCTCAAGAATAAGGGGACATGCTATGAAGCTGGAGTGGGCAATTCAGGAGAGGTTTGAGGACATACTTCTTCACAGAAAGTGGTGGATTCCTGGAACAGCCTTCCAGTGGCAGTCATGGGAATGAAAACTTGGTAGGGCTCAAGAATGCATGGGATAAGCAAAAGAGAATCATAGCGGAAAGAAAGGGGGGGAGGAGCCGTACACTGGGTATGGTCTGCAGTAATAATGTAGGTAGGGAGGAACAGGCAGACTGGATGGGCAAAGCAGTCCTTATATGCCATCAAATTCTGTTTCTATGTTTCAAGTTTTGGTTAAACTAACCCTCCCACTGCCTATTCTGTCTGCCCCCTCCAGCCACAACCATCGCTCCAGCCTGTTGAAACAGATTTCTTGTTCCCAGGCACAAAGAAAATGCTGGTCAGTCAGCTTTCAGTCACAGACTTCCTCAGGTATGGAACTATCTGGCCTTGGGAAACATCCACACTCCAGTACTGCCTCAGCAAACTCTACCTCAAAAATGCAACTGCCGCAGCCTCATACTGTGACTATACCTGACATTGACCTACATTTCTCTCAATGTACTCCAAATGTTTGGTTGTCCTGACAATTATGCTTTTGAGACTTTTGTGTGCACATTTATATTTATTGTTTAGCTGTATTACAGTGTTTGTATGTACACACAGTCTCTATACACATGGGTGTCAGCAGGCATACTCACTGTACGCTGCTGAGTACAGTAAAATCTGGAAAATCCAGGGCAACATGAGCCTCTGGCCAGGGCAACAGACACAAACAGAGCCTGATGTACCTGAAAAACTGTTTTTCCCCTCCTTGGATGCTTTAATGTGAGTTTGTGAATGATCTTTGGAAGATTCATGCCTGAAAATAGGCAGGGTTATTGCCTAGTGTACTTACCCAGTTACCAAACACTAACAAATAAATAAACAAGATGTGTGGGTGTTAAACTTAGCGGCCATGATTGTATGAGTGCCCAATCAAGTATGTATGCATGCATGAGTGCTGCTGTGAATGGACTTCTGTAAGGCTGGCTACCTTGATGTGGTACAGAGGTGTATTACAATACATCCTAAACCCCATAACTAAAAGCAGGCCAAACTCTGTCTGATTGGTAGTGTGTGCGTCAGATAAAATAAAATGTTGTGAATCTATTAGGATCATTGGCTTACTACATATTGTTGACTGAAATGGAGCGGAGACAATGTTTGTATGGTGGGGCAGCACATTGTTTGGTTTGTATTTGGGGGGGGCAATACTGCCTTCAGCTCTCGAGTACACATTTAAAATTCCTGGCTACACCCCTGTCTATATGTTATTGTAACTTTTGGTTTTCTGTGTATAACTATTTACGTAAATTTTGTGTTTGTATATTTCTTCTTCCCTCAAACTACACCCCTCCCCCAAATCGCATCTGTAAATGAGATTGTCCTTCTATCTCTGTATGTTTACCTAGTGAAAAAAATTTAAATACATAAATGGAATGCTGGGTTGCATCAAATGTGGGGAGACCAGCAGGCAAGGGTGGATTTTAACATTGTTTTACTTGTCTGCAGTATAGTGCAAATTAACCTGGATAAGTGTAGCTAACCTTCTACTTGTCCATCTGGACTAGTGCAGGTCTTCCATGCCTGTCAATAAAGTTAAAAAGGGTCCTGCTTTACCAGGCTCTAGTCCTCATATTAATCTGTTTCAGTGTTTCAGATGGCATGATGTAATTACCAGCTCTTTAAGAACTGCAAACTGGGAAACCCACAAAAGACTCAATGTGAGTCATTATCACTTTGTTGATAGGGCTTCTAGCTAGTGTCTGGCCTGAGATCAAGGATGGAGTGCTCTTAAGTCACTAGCTTCCAGTGTTCTGAGTTTCTGCCTCCATGTGTATGATGATGTATCTCACATTATTAAGGCCAGTGTCCCTCATGTCCAACATTCTGAGTGTAAGTTTCCAGTAGTTCAAGGAAAAAGTGTTGAGGTGTACAGAGCCTGTCCTGCAGGTGTGAGCATTATCACAACCTCCCATAGTTGCTCCCTTGGCAATCTCCAAGTGCTGCACTTTTCCATGGACACCACTATAGGCCAGCCACAGAGAAGGATCTGGGAATGACCATCCACAGAACCATAGCTGCCACTACTGTTAGGTGTAGGGGTCCTCAAATCAACCCAGTGGACCACGCCAGTCAATGCCATCCATTCACCCCTGCCCTTACTCCACCATAATTTTATTTATTTATTTATTTGAGATATTCAGAAAGACCTTTGAGTCATAGACTCATTTACAAAGGTTCCATGTCATACATTTAGGTACAGAGTAACAATAGTTGAAGTTGTTGGTACAGTACAGCACATGTTAGGATACAGTATATTACATTAACATTACATTACATTACAGTAAATGGTGGGATTTAGAGGCAGAGCTGGTGGTACAGAATTGGAAACGTTTATTATGTTAGTGCACATGGCAGTCCCAGAAAGAAACAGTGAGAAGCAATCAGATGGGAGACAGTAAAGAGGGGCATTATAGCACAGCCACAAAGTTTCAGGAGAAACTGAAACAGGCTGATAGTCATTTAGTGAATGGGGGGAATTATGAGATGAGTATGGGGGTATAGGACCTCATGCTGTAGAGCAGTGTCAGGGGCAGTCACAAACGTTTGAGTCCTGGAGGCGCTCCCTTAATCTAGATTTAAAGGGTCCTAGCCTTGTTTTCTTGGCTAGTGGGATGGGGAGAGAGTTAACCCAGTACAGGGCTAGGTAGGAAAAGGATTTTTGAGCGTGAGAGGTATGAGGGCGGGGTACCCATAGTAATGGCATGTCCGAGTTTCGTGTGGATCTGGCAGGGGTAGCTGGGCAAATGATTGTGGTGAGGGAGGGGGCGGCTATACCTAAGAGTATCTTTTTTGCCAAAAGGCAGGTATGATACTTGATTGTGCAATCTAGGTTTAGCCAGTTTGTGGAGTTATAGAGTGAACAGGTGTGCATGAGACGATCACACCCGAGGATGAGGCGGCAGGCTTTGTTGAGTGCAAGGCGGAGACTGTTTAGTGTGGAGGTAGGGGCTGCACTGTATTTGGTGATACCATAGTCTAGTAGGGAGAGGACAGAAGAATTTGCGGTGAGCCGTAGGGCTTTGGGAGTGAGGCAGTGTTTGTATTGATAGAGCACACCTAGTCTCGAGTTCAGGGCAGAGGCTAGGTGTAGAATATATTTCTCGAAGTTAAGGGCTGGGTCTAGCATGATCCCTAGGTATATAAAGCTGCTAACTTGTTTCAGAGGGGTGTGGTTGACAGTGAAAAATTGGGGGCATTGGTACCTGCGGGGGTTTTGAGGGTGTGAGAAGACTATGACTTTGGTTTTCTTGTAGTTGATTACTAGCCACCGGGTGGAGAGCCAATGTTCAGCTTCTTGGAAACTGGTGGAGTGATTGGCGGAGTTTAAGTGGGTCAGAGTCGGAGGTGTACAGGACTGCGTCATCTGCATAGAGGAGCAGGTTACCGGAGACAGCCATTGGGAGGGAGTTCAGACATAGGCTGAAGAGTAGAGGGCCCAGAATTGATCCCTGTGGAACACCAGAGCGGACAGGGAGGCAGGGGGATAGGACAGATCCTACTTTTACCTGTTGTGTTCTATCTGACAGGTAGCTGGTAAACCAGTTTAAGGTGTCTTCAGAGAAGCCAATGGAGGAGAGTGAGTTTAGGAGGAGGTGTGGTTGACAGTATCAAAGCTTTGGAAGCTCCACGAAGATGGCTCCTGTGAGGTGTCCTTGGTCAAGGGCGGAGTGGGTATGGGAGGTGAAAGCAAGGAGGGCAGTGGTGGTGCTATGTCCCTTATGGAAGCCATGTTGTTGGCTGCAGAGAAGATTGTATTTTGTGAGGTGGTCAGTGATTTGGTCGGTGACTATACGCTCTAAGGCTTAAGATGGGGGGATGGATATAGGGTGATAGTTGTTAGAAGAGGTGTAGTCCCCACTCTTATAGACAGGGGTAATAGTGGCCCGTTTCCATTGGGAGGGGAAATGACCTTGACAGAGGGTGCGATTTATAAAATGGGTGAGAGGAAAAAGGACTTCTGGGAGAGTAAGGTGAAGAAGTCTCATGTCTAGGGCATCACTGAAGTTATGAGACTGGCTAAGGGCTTTGGCCAGGTAGGGTTTGGCAGCTGCAGGGGAGAGAGAGTGCGTAGGTGTAGTGTAGGAGCAAGAGGATGGGGGGTGGGCCTGGGTCAGCGGGGGGTCAAAGAAATTAGGGGGGAGGACACGGTTGAGATTAGTGGAGGCGGAGTTTAGGGCTAAGGCTATGCTGAGCGGATCGGTGGAGATGTTGTCATCAATGACTAATTGGTCCGGTGGCTGGTTAGGTACTTTACCACAGAGTTCCTTAATATTATTCCAGAACTTGCGCCCATCATCCCAGGTTGATGTTAAGAACGCTTTGTTGTAGTCCGCCTTGGCAGTACGGAGGGCCCGAGTACATAGGTTACGAAATTCCCTGTAGCGCTGTCTGTCAGCTGGTACTTGGTGTCATTAGCAATATGCCAAAGGGAGTCACGTTGGCCTTAATGGGCCCAGGAGGTGATCTGAGAACCAGGGGCCTGGTTACCTTTGGTCATTTTCTTGGTGAGAGGGGCGAAATTATCACATATATTATTGAAAGAGGAGATAAATAGGTCAAGCACAAGGTTTGGGTCTAGGGTGTTTTCTAGGGGTGTCCAGTCCAATTTTCTAAGGTGGTCCTTGAGTTGGGATAGTTTACCAGGGCTGAGCTTGCGCAGTAGCGTTACTTTGGGGGGGAGTTTGGGGGTTCTTCCGGCCCAAGTGAAAAGGACAGGAGAATGATCACTAAGAGTGTTGGGAAGTACCTGGGTGTTTGTTATTCTATGGGGGCAGTTTGTGAAGACCAGATCCAGGAGGGAGGATGTCCCTGTACGGTCATTTACCCGGGTGGGGGAGGCGACAACCTGGGTGAGGTTAAGCGTGGTGGCATCATCAATATACCGGGCGGCTGTCTTTGCCAGCCAGTTTATGTTGAAGTCACCCATGACTATTTTTTCATAGTGGGGCGGTAGAGTGGAGAGGTAATTTAGGATGGTCTTGAAGGCAAGTTTGTGTTCCTTAGGAGGGATGTAAACAATGGTGAGTAGGAGAGGAGAGGTAGACCCACCTAGTGTTAATTTAAGCATTAGAGCTTGTGCCCTTGCTGCTAGCTGTGGCATAGGGAGTATTTGGCCTGACAGTGAGTCCTTAAGATAGAGAGCGCAGCCAACACCTTGCTTACCCACCCTATCAGAGCGATAGAGGCGGTAACCAGGGAGATTAACAGCAGAGTCTGATACAGAGGTAGAGAGCCATGTTTCACTGAGCCCAATGACGTCAGGGCGGTGTTGGAGAACCCACCCTTGGAAGGTGTCCCATTTTTTTTTTGTAGGCTACAGATGTTTAGTGAGACAATGTGCAGCCCACTGATAGGGGCGAGGATGGGCTGATGGGTAGTCTGTGGGCCAGGGTTGGGATGGACATTGCCAGAGAGGAGTAGTAGCAGTACAAGGGTCCTGAGGTGGTTGTTTTTTGTTTGTGTGCATAGTTGGTGACCCTTTCGCAGCATGTACCCTGTGGCTGGTTGGTAGGTGGGTACAATGTCCTCTCATTGTAAAAATAATGCATGGGTTCATGGATGGTACAAAATAAACCCTAATAAAATGGATAATTTATGAGGTGCACAAATCCTCCTAAATAGAAATACAACAGACAGAGCTGCATGCCTTGCGTATGTTTCCTCTGGGTTGAAAGGGCAAAATAAAAAAAAAATGTTGTTATTGTTTGTATAAAAATATTGCAATGATTTCTAAGCCTCAAACCCCCTAGACCCCATCCCAAAGAGATCCTAAATCTGCTCTTGGCTCACGTGACACAACTCACACACTTCCAGAAATGCAGGTCTCTGGTTGATCACAGCACTAGGGCTCAATGTGTCTTCCTCTGCCTGACTATTCATTGCACTGTGGCTGGGAGGTTGAGAGTGTGGTGAGTGCAAGATGATGTTGGCCACTGTGTATGTAGGGCCAGGGAAGCTTGAATGAATATCTGCTGCTGCTGCGAGATCAGCTGGTTAGAGTAGGTGGGGATTGCAGAAAGAGGAGCAGTGGGTCATGGTACAAAACAAAAGGAGGGAAGACTGTGATCATCAGTTTGGACCCACTGGATTCTGTTAGAGAGAGAACATTGCAACCATTGCACAGTAGCTTTTCCAAGGCCCACAAGAGACAGTCCCTCAATTAAAGGGAAATGTTCCCTTAGGGGCCACCCCGATGGTTAGCAGCACACATCATGTTGCCTTGTGGGCAACCTGAGTTTGGGAGCGAGCTCAGGTCCCCTCTTCTAAAGATAGGCCAGGCTGAGGCAGCTGGTAAGCAGCAGTGCACCTCGGTCAGGGAGGGTCGACGACGAGCTTCGGCGCCACAGAAACCCCTGCAGCTGAGCCAGGGAGCCTGCTCCTGCCACAGTGTCAGCAGTATGTGTGTGAGGCTACAGGCTATACTCATGATGGGGCAGAAGCAAGGGGGACCTACCAGATGGACAAAAATCCAACTTCTGTCAATAGGACAGTCTGAGCCTCAGCGGATCCCCTCAGTCACAGTGCCTCCTGGCAACAGATCATAGCTCACATAGTGGACTGCCTCAGGGGGAAGAATGACCCATTTCTTGGAGTTTATGCCATGGAGGGCAGGCCATGGGGGTAACTGTAGGTTACCCAGGTCCAGAGAAGCCGAGGGAGCTCTGGACCTGGCAGGGTACATCTCTGGGATCAGGGCATATCCCTGAAAGAACACTGGTGGCTGAGGGAAAACTACTATATAAAAAAAGGGGGATGTTCTGATTCCCTAAACTAATGGAATGGGACTAAGGTCCTTATTAAGCAAATTGAAAAATACAATAATATATGGGATCATAATAAATCAACACTAATGTCATTCCCTCAAATCTCCTCTAAATTTAAACTCCCAGAACAGAATTCTACAAATATTTACAGTTGAAAGAAGTTTTAAATACAATGGGCTCACCATGTCCTCATCCTCATTACTTAGAATTTGTTCTACAAACAGTGGCCATAAAAAAATATATTCTTTAATGCTAGACTCATTACCCAACCCAAATTTATCTGTTTGAAATGTTGGCAAAAGGAATTAGCTACACAAATTACAATAGAAGAATGGTGAAATATGTGGAAAATGAACCTAAAAGCTTGTAGGGAGGCTAAGGGAAGACTCACACAATACAAAAATAACACATCAATGGTATAATACACCCAGCAAAATGGTTAAATTTGGTATAGCTACTGAAGACAAATGCTGGAGATGTGCAAATGACAAGGGCACGCTTTCCCATATGTTATGGTTCTGTCCTGTGATCAACACTTTCTGGGAAAAGGTTTTATCAGTATGCAGCAAGATTCTTCGTTATCCTTTTAAATGTTCGGCCAAGTTTGCAATTTTGGGCACCTGAACTGAACTTACGAGTTTATCTGAATCTCAGATACTATGACTAATTGCAGCATTCATTACAGCTAAAAATGTTATTCTTAGATACTGGAACAGTAAAACGATTCCTGTAGTAAAATAATGGTTATTAGATTTATCCACAAGAGCTGGGTATGGAAGAGTTGCCTATGTAAATCTGAATCGTATAGACAAATTCTCAGATATATGTGAACCATTTCTAAAATGCCCTTTCAATAGTAGCTGTCATTGAGACAAATCAAATGGTCACTTTAGAAAGAATAACAAATTATGGTTGATAGTACATAAATGCAAAGGAACACCTTGTTGTATCTTAGATAGTCTATTATTTTTTTTTTCTGTCTGATTATTATATATATATTTTAAATTTGAATGCTTTATAATTTTAATGCTAATTTGTTTTCTCATTATAGCAGTTATAAGTAATTTATAGATTCAATATGTCAATGTTTAGGATATTTTTTACTGTATTATAAAAATCTCAATAAAGTATGAATTACAAAACAAAAAAAATACAATAATTTTTTTAATTTACTTTTTCTGTAATAGATGTTTATATCTGGTTCATCCTGCAAACCCCCTGCTTGCCATGATGGCTCCCAAGGACCCCTGCAGTTGAGTTTCTGATGACATGAACAGTGGGTTCAGTAACTGGAGACAGCAATGTGCCAACATATGTCTTTCACATTTTAATTAGGTATCATAGTGCATTTCCGTGCTGGTACTGCTGATAACAATGTTGCTCCCCAACCTTGAGGAACAACATCAATTGTGCCAATGGCAGTACAGATGTGTGCTATATGACAAAACTTAATATCTACATTACTTAATATCTGGTTGTTCCTGTAAACCCCTGCCTGCCAGGATGGCTCCGAAGGATCCCTACAGCTGAGCCTTTGTTGACGTGAACAGAACAAATGTTTCGAGAATCATGTGACCCAGTGCCGCTGCTGTACAAATAAAGCTTTCTATGAAAATATGGTGTCTATTCTATTATATAAAATGGGCAAAGAAATCCCTGTGTTCTGATTGAGTGAGACTTGGTTCTAGCCATTGTAGTAAGAGAGTGCCACCACTGGCTAAAACAAAGTCCCTGCCAACCAGGGCAACCCACATAATTCACAAGCCACCTGTTTCCTAGTTTCCATCACAAACATGGCTACAGCCTTTACTCATATATAAAAAAAACTTCAACTAGGCCCTAAAAATAAAAGTCCATTAAATAAAGTAACTATGAGCCCCCCTTACACACATACACAAATTTTAAAAACTCAAGTACTATTCAGAGTTTCCATTTCTGGCGTTTCTTTGATGACCATGAGAAATCCTCTACCTATCCCTACCACTTTGCTGGAGAACAGCCCTACTCCTTACCTGGCAACAGATAACACTGAGGTTCTGGCTCCACTTCAGGCCTGTGTGTGTGTGTGTGTCTTTGTTTGTATGCCAGTTAAGCTCTGAAGAATGTTAAATTCATGTATTCCATGTTACCATTCTGTGTTTGTGAGGGGGGGAGGGGGAAGCATTCTACTACTGGAATAATGCAGAGCTTTGAATTCTTCTATTCCATGGTAAACAGTCACACAATGTATTGAGAGTGAAGAAAGACAGATGACTGACAGGTGAAAAACATCTGTGGAAGGACTATTTTACATTATTTAGCAACATTTTAGTATTTTTTTTGTGACTTTGAAAACGTTTAGAATGTTCTTTTTTTCAAAGTTACCTATGGGCCTTTATATAAGCAATAAGACATGGCTGGGTGTTGGTAGTACTGAGATACATGCACACCAGAGGCTGAAGGCACTCGACCTGTGGTCTCATGCCTCACTATGCCTCTGGATGTGCGGGTATCTCAGTACTACCAACACCCAGCCATATCTTATTGCTTACATATACTGCATGTTGTATATACTGGTGGAGCTTCCTGCTTGTAATGTGACTTCAAAGCTTCATGTGTGATTCAGTTGAAAAAAGCTAGCTTGTGAAAGTGGAGGGAATTTACACCTCTTCCAAAAGGTAGTACACTCTAAAGCCCTGTTCACATTCACAAGCGTGAGAGCGTAACAGTTACCATAATGGTTCTGCACCTACCGTTACTGCGCATCCACAGCTTTGTCATTGAAGGTGCACCCACCAGCACTCCCCCATATCTTGTATCTGCACTGCCAGCCACAATGCCGATTCGGACAGCCGCCATGATCCGTATTCGCATGAGCAACCCACAAGCCTTTGTAGCACAGTGCGACATATCTCAGCATGCCGTCGCTCGTTTCCATGGGCACATTAAATGGAAACGAGCAAGACGGCATGCAATGTGGTGCAATGCATTTAAAGAAGTTCAGAAAATGGGTTTAAAGAACTTCTGCAATGCCCAATTATGCTGGAACAGTGTGCGATGTGGCTGCGGGGGGTGATGCCATAACAGAAAGGGCCAACAAATTGCAAGGTGTGTTAAAAAATTTTAAAAAGGTTTTTCCAGGGGGCAGATAAAGGATAGGAAAGCCCACCTGAGAGAGAAACTTATACTGCTGTGTGCAGTCCACAAGTACAAGTATTGCACACAATGCACTCTCAGAAGGTCATTACAGTGGCTACCACTCATGGTATGGCAGCAAAAAATGCAGCATAAATAAAGGGATAAGGGAACACAGGACCTTTTAGGACCTTACAGACTTGCATTCCCAGAATGCTGTGCTCCCCTATGTATACCCCATCATGCCTCTGCTTCTTCACATGGACACTGAGCATGGAGGCAGCAGATTTCACTGTGCTGTTTGTTCTGCTGCTGCTTTACTGCTGGTACCACAGGCAGCAAGTCATCTGGAGTGCTCAGAGGAGTAGGCAGCTGGCAAGGCAACAGAGAGCAAAGAGAGCCCTGCAGCTGAAGCAACAATCTATGAACCGTAGTACTGCTATGCACAACCTCATTGCCAGTCGGTATGCATGTGAGGCAGTGGATCGGGGGCATGTGGTGCCACCCCAGGTCAACCAGCTGGTGGGACAGCATAGTCCTGTGTGTGTGGTCTGATGACCAATGGTTGGAAAACTTCAGGATGTTGAGACTGACCTTTCAGGCTCTCTGTGGTGAGCTTCAGCCGTACATATACCAAAGAGACACCAGGTTACGCAAGGCAATAACTGTCCATAAAAGGGTTGCTATCACCCTGTGGTGCCCTGCCACGAATGTTGAGTACCAGACCCTGGGCCACCTCTTTGGGGTGGGAAGATCAACTGTTGGGGAAATAGTGGTGGAGGTGTGCCACGCTATCATGCACATGCTGCTACCAAGGGACATCAGGATTCACAATGTCGATGCTATTATACATGGCTTTGACAGGGAGTGGGGGTTCCCCAACTGTGCAGGTGCGGTGGATGGTACCCACTTCCCGATAATCTCGCCCCCAGGGAATGCAACCGAGTACTACAACAGGAATGCAAATTACTCTGGAGTCATGCAAGCCCTGGTTGACCACAAATATCGCTTCATGGACATAAACATCGGGTGGCCTGAGAAGGTGCATGATGCCAAAATGTTCCACAACAGTGCCCTCTACCACAAGGGACAGTCTGGAAAGCTCTTCCCTGGTATAAGTCGGGACATTTGTGGTGTGAATGTGCCTGTGGTCATTCTTGGGGACCCAGCCTACCCACTACTCCCCTGGCTCATGAAACCATACAGCGACTACAGTAATCCAGCAAAGCGGAATTTCAACTACAGGCTAAGCCGTGCACGGATGGCTGTTGAGTGCGCCTTTCGCCATCTAAAAGGGAGGTGGAGGTGTCTACTGAAGCAGAATGAGTTCAGCATTGCCAAAGTTCCTTGTGTGAGTGGTGCTTGCTGTGCATTACACAATCTGTGCAAGGACAAATCCGAACTTTTCTTAGTCACCTGGTCCAGTGAAAGTGACAATGCGCGTTTCCCCCACCCTGCCGAGGCAGACTGCACACCAGCTGATGAGATGACCGTTGCTGCCATGAACCAGCAGGCTGCATCAATTCGTGATGCACTGTGGGAGTACCTTGCTGCGCACTAATGTGACGTGATGCACACTACCACTATCTGCTTTGCCCCCCCACGACCATATGCATAAGCATTGATATTGAAGCTAGTATGAATTCATAAAGTGCTGTTTATTCAAACAGTGGTTTCACACATATAAAGCATATATGAATCCTTTATAAAATGTTTCACACAATCACATTGTCTCTGGCCCCTTCTTATAACTACATTTTGCAACCCATACAATGACACCTTAGTATAATGACACTTTGCAACCTATCAAAGTACCCATCAAGTACACCACAACTACTACAGATGTGCCCAGAGTATGTCCCCACCCATCAGATCTTGTGTGTAGCCACAGCCCTGCTCATATGCTGTTGCCTGAACCTGTTGGGCACCGCCGGAAGGTGGCATAGCACCACCAGCTGGGGGCTGGTCAGAGCCATGCGGCATGTGTGCTTGTGATGTGCCAGACACACCGTGTCCCGCTGTGTCAACCATAACTTGCTGCATCTCTTGATATTGACTATGTGATGCCTGTGCGGTGATATCTATGCTGGGGCCACCAGGTGGGCTACTGAATTGCACTGGAGTACTGTAATGGGCCTGTGGTGCAGGTGAGTGTATACGGGTGCGAGTGTCAGGACCAGCACTTTGTGGAGGACCTGCATAGGGGTTCTGGGGTGCCCGGGGGGAGCGTGCTACTACCAGGTTCAGCAGCTTGTGGGTGACCTGCATAGAGGCTCTGTGGTGGTGGTGGTGGTGTGACAATGATTGGTGCATTTATATGGCCTTGCGATGACCCTCTCAAGTGGAGTGACATCATTTTAAGCATGTTGTTGAAAAATGCAGCATTCTGCTCCACCTCATACCTCCTCAGCCTTTTCTCCATCTCCCTCTCCCACTTCATTCTCTCCCGCTCCAGTTCAACTAGTTCCTTCTGCTGCTCCTCCATCATCTTTCTTGTTGGCTCAAACACAGCCTCCAGCATCTCTTGCATGCGGTTGCTCTGCTTCTTCTTCTGTAGGTTGTACTGTGGTTCCATTGGTCGTTTTGGCGTAGTTCCGCTGGCACCTATTGCTCTGCAGCTTGAAGGCGCACCTGTGGCATCTGTGGCAGGTGGTGCACTGTCATCACCGGTCTCCAAGGCAGCCTCTACGCCAGTGTCACTGTCTGCATTGATGGATGTGTCATCCGTTGCCTCAGCATCTGCAAATGAAAACATATAACATAATTATTAAATGTACTGTTGGGCAACATACACACTAGAACACATATTGGATCAAGTACCTGATTCAAGCATGTCGAGTATGTGATACTCATCAAGGTCGTCCTCTGTCTCCTGGCTGTTAGTCTCCTCACCGATGGCAGTGCTTTCCAGCACACACTGTGGCTCCGATGTAGGTCGGGTGTCCAATATCTGGTCCAGTTGACCATAGAATGGACAGACGATACGACCACCTCCAGACCGGTTGTTGGAGTCCCTTGTTTTATGGTATTTAACCTTGAGCTGCTTAATCTTGTCTCGGCACTGCTTCGCTGTCCTGGCAAATCCGTGCTCACTTAGGAATTCGGAAACCTTCTGGTTAATGCGGGTGTTGTTGCGCTATGTTACCAGGTCATCCTGGACACACTCCTGCGACCAGTACTTGATCAGCAAGCGGGTTGCCTCTTCTGACCATGTTGTACTGCAGTTGGTCATCACTGGGTGGAACACAGTCGATATCAACCCTAAATAGGCTGTGGATGAACAGCTGACAACTGCACAGAGATATTTATTTTAAGCAGCAGCACTGAGTATAGGGCACCAGGAAGTAGTGACAGGCTGGCTATTTTAATGGGCAGACTAGTCCTGAAGCTTTTAAACAGCAGCCCTGAGTATATGGTACCAGGAAGTAGTGACAAGCTGGCTAGATTAGTCCTGAAACAGCTAGGACAATATGCAAGCGGCTCCACAGTGCGGTATTAGCTACACTGGCATACACAGCTACTTATAGCACTGGTAGTTATAAGGCAGGCAAGTGTAGACAGTGCCACTTCCATGACCTTTTCCTTTTCAGGACTAATCTGCCCATTTAAATAGCCCACCTGTCACTACTTCCTGGTTCCCCTACTGCACAAAAGGCATGCCTGCAGGCACTGCACTCCCTCATGGGATACCTGCCATGGCCATGGAGGACTGAAGACCGCAATGAATGCGCTCGCCCATCCGTAATGGTGAGTGACCTGAGCCTGATCCATTTTATGCTGCCAAACGTTGCTGCTCCCGATCTCGAGACTACCTTCATTCAGGTTTCGAGATCGGAAGCAATACCGGATCGCGTACCGTTAACAATGCAAACGTGCACCGTTTTTAATCACACTTCATAATAGTTGCATCCCATGGTAATGGTACAGACCTGCGGGTGTGGACAGGGCCTAAGAGTACTTTCCTTCTACTGTACAGTACATCCACAGTTCAGATTGGCATTTTTCTATTGGTTTGTGTGTCTGAGAACTACTTTTTCTGTTTGCTTGCATGCGCAATGTGAAGCGAATATCTTATTATAAGAAGGCCATTTCAGAGGTCTGTCACTGCCATGTCCAATGCAGCTAAGGCGGCAAGGGGCTTGGCAGTTACAGCCAAATGACCAGCAAGGCTGATCTTCATGCTTTTGCTTTCTGTGGGGCGTAAAAGTTGTGTAGTTGAAAGGAGCCAACCATTCCATTCATGGTGCAGCTGGCTCCTTTGATCTGTATAAACACACCCTGGCTGGTGCAGGGGACCTCCTCCAGTCCTCCTCGTAAGTTGCCTGTGTCCCCCCCATCGCCATTCCCATGTCGAGGGATGAGGCTAACTAATCAGTGACCTGCCTGCCTGCAGTGTAGTGTCTGCACCCCCATTCAGTCACTGAGGTGAGCCACAACTGGTCCTCTAGGCTGGCTGGCCTATCCACGTGCATCCTCCTTGCTCAGTCTGTCTCCTGACCTACAATGTGAGATGACCGTCTCAGTGCACTCACTCTTCTAAGTATTGAAAGTGATATACTTCCACAAATCAGCTTTGATGACATTATTGATACATTTGCAACTGCTAAGTCACGCAAATGCCATGTTCTAGTAGCATAAATTGATTTTGTTTTGGGGAAATTATGATGAATAGAGAATGGGGTGACAAACCACGTGTCAGGGTAGGGATCCTTTGGGCCCTTCCACCAACCAAAACAAGGGATTTTCTGGAACGCAACTTATTTCTACCTTTTCTTTCTTGTCCTCCTCCTCCCCTGCCTGGGTATATTCCTGATAGTTACTAAATGCAGCACATGCCCTGTGCACTATTCAGTGTAACTGTGCTTGGAAGTTGTTCTGCTCATGGGGCATCCTATGCACCTTTTTGGATTGACTACACTACCTCTTACACAGGGTACATCCCTATGGTTGATGGAGAAGCTGGCCCATTTTCTTGATGAAATTGTTTCTTATTGACAATGTCAGACTGTCTTGATTGGTATGCCTCTTTCATTCTTGTGTAACTGGGCTGTTTGCACACTACCTGTAAGGATGCTGGGGTAGATGAACACATCTCTACTACCTTTGACTGTGTAGTCCAGTCCTGCAAATCCATATTCATCTAGGTTCACCTTTCTTCTAAGTTCTCCCTGATGTACACACTGAGTCTTGTCTTCTTCTGGGGCCTCACCACTTTTTACAGAGGTTGTCCACATTCAGGCCGGATGCCTACTATAATATAGGAGAAATACAGAGATTTTTTGTTGCCCTAGATATCTTCCATAGGGACTCTGACGTGGCCAAGTTCTGGCCCTTTTCTTGGCACCAGCAGAAGTGATGTGAGGCTTTGACACCAACAGACCCTGGAGTCAGTGCCTTATCCCTATCGCCGTCCACCTCAGTGGCCAGTGAATCATCTTTACACTTGTCTTTGGCTGCTGAGTACTCTCTGTACTAGCAATTCTTTAGGCACTCCAAGATGTCACTCAAAAAAAACAAAAAGAAAAAAAATGGGACCTCTCCTGTGCTCAGAGACTCAATAAACTGTTCTGATAATGGCTAATGGCTATCCTAGCTCCAACCTTAGCTCCTTTAGTACCTGGGATGTATGCCATCAGGTCCCACTGCCTTGTCCACCCTGAACTTAGCGAGCTGTTGTAGCACCCTTTCTTTTGTGAATGGAGTAGTAAACACCTTCCAGACTCAAGCCCCGCCCCCACCAGACCTCCCAAAGTTTGAACACTGCCCTTATCCTACGCTGTCTCACTTTGCAAATATTATATATATTTGTAGTAATATCCATCGATGTTTATATATTCATATTCTGAAAGCACATACAAATTTGTACTATCCATATATGTGAACATGGAAACATACAATATATGATTTGAGGCAGTGGCATGTACAGTATTTTTCCAGCATAAAGTGTCACTTTTTACAGTAGGAAAAAAAAATCAGAAAATGATAAGGAAACCCCCTAAAGTGCGCCATTTTCAACCATTTTTTTCAAAATTTTCTGGGGGGACATGCCCCCAGACCCCCCTAGATGGGTTGGGGATTTTCACATGTCATAAACACTGCACACGCATGGGCCTCCCAGAGGTCCAAGTGCCCCAGGCCCCCCAGGAGCTTAATCTGGCCCTGACCCTACTAGTTAAGCGACTGCTTTAATTTTCCTCTAAAACTCTTTAAAATGATTAAAAAACAGCTTTAAAAACCAGCCCCCATAGACTTGTATGGGTCTCACCCCGCACTCTCCCTGGCCACATGTCACAATTTCAGAGAGCACGGGGGTGGAGTTGGGGCAGAGCAAGGGTACCAGGAAGCTGGAAGGGATAGGCTGGCCATGGGTTCGGCGCCAATTACAATCCCTTCCCCTGGTAAGATGTCGACCTTTAAAATTAAAATGTTTGTGCCGGTGAACTCGCGCTGCTATAAGGTATTGGACTATGAAGCCCAATACCTTATAGCAACCACATTGGAAATTCATTTTAAGTGTTGTTCATAGTTTTCATTACAACTGTTTCTTTGCTGACAATGAAAAATCCTCCTGTCTTTAACTGCTCATCAGGGAAATCTCTTCTGCTTTCCCTGGCAGTGAGATCATTGAGTCTGTGGCTCTATACAAGGCCTTTGTCGTCTGTGTGTACAGTATGTTAGGAGAGGAACATTCTACCAGTGGAACCAAGCAGAATTTTGAATCCCTGTATTCCATGGTAAACATTCCATATCTTTTATGTGAGGAAAGTCAAAGGAAAAAAAACAGGAAGAAGAAAGTAGGCAATAATACTTTATAAACAATGAGCACAGGTAGGAGAACACAGTTACATAGGCAGAGGCAGATCCAAACTGCTGAAATGCAGTACATTCCTGAAGTTTATAAAAGCACGTACATTTGAATCATACATTGGTATTTTCAAATTTCAGGTGAAATCTATCTCCCCCCCCCACCAATGAAAGGCAACCTGGCAAGTTTCAAGTTTTGAATACATTTTCCATTAAGAAACAGTACTTGTATTAATTTAAAATGCAAAAGTAAAATTGTTTTCTTATAAAAATGTGTGCCACACACAGTTTTCATTATGTTTTGTTTTTAGCTAACCTCACCGTTACCAGAATAGGGACTATTTTTTGTATTCAGAGTTACAATGGAAGCATATTTCAATGAAAGGTCCAATTTTTATCTTTTTAAAATACTTTCTTCTTATTTTCATTCATTTTAAGTCAGCTATTAAAGTGCCATTTTATAAGAGCAATAAGACACTTCAGGAGTGTGCCATTATGGTAAAATAATCGCACCTCTCAGGTGCATTTAACAGCACTTGGCTGCACCTCGTGCTTAACAACGCACCTGAGGTGTGCAATTATTTCACCATAATGCACATCCTGTCATGCCTTATTGTTTACTTAAAAAACACCTCACAATCATCTCCATGAATAAGACTTCATATTTAAAATTTAAATGAGGATTGGGAATGGAATAGTTAAAAACAAAATGGGGATTTGGGGAGAGCAAGGGAGCCCAGTGCAGGAAGGCTGCAAGCACAGAGCAGCTTTCTTGCACTTACACTGAACATAGTCAGCTTTCAATAATTGGAAATCCACATCTTCTTGCAGAAAGTGCTCCTTATTTGTGCAAGAGTGCAAATTAGTAAAAAGGTAGATTTACAGCAACTTTCAGAAGGGCCTACACTGCTCTATACCACTATGGCCAAATGCCCCAGCACTGCGCTCATTTGAGCTTCATCAAGGGCCACCTTTTTACAACAAAATGTGAACTTACAATTACGGAGAGATGGTTATATTCAGTGTGAGTGCAGCTACAGTATGTCTGGACATGTTCTTTGCCTACTCTGCCCTGCCTAACCTAGTGCCTCACTGTCAATGTCCCTGTTGGACAGTTTGTAGTTTGGGTCATTTTTATGTTTGCTTGCATGCATCTGCAAGAAACATAGTGCCACCATACAAATTTTCGTAGGTGTGCCACTCAGCTTCCAATGCCCTGCTCCCTTTTGCAGGTGCTGTCTCACCGCACCAATACACGTCAGAGCTGTCTATGACAGCAGTTCAAATGCAGTGGCATACAGTTGAAAGTGAAAAAACGCTGCAATCAGTGGTGGTAACATGTAGGTAATTTGCACTGCATCTGAACTGTCATAGACAGTTCTTCTCCCCCACCTGAATACCTACTACCACGCGTGAGGCCCACTCCAGCGTGCTCATCCTCCACCGCACACCGGTATGGCCGACAGGGTGCTCAATCCCCATCAGCTCCGCTGCCCCAAACAGATTTCCAGGTGCCATGCTGGGAGCCTACCCCAGCGTGGCAAAAGTCTTTATGGCGACCGGGGGTGCACAATCCCCCATCAGCTGCACTGAATCCCCCTCCAGCAAAAAAACATTGACTTCCTGTTGCCACGCTGGGAGCCCACCCCAGCGTGGCAAACGTCCGTATGGATGACGGGGATGCCCAATCCCCCATTGGCTCCACTACCCCCCCAAAAGGCCTCCTGCTGGATGCAGCGGGGGACCCCAAGAAATTTTGGTCTCATGTCAAGACGTTCCTCGGTTCTAACAAAAGGCCACTAAATAACGACATGATATTAAAAGGCGTCCATTGCAATGACCCAGGCACCATTGCCAATGCTTTTAATTCTTACTTCTCCGACCTCTCGAGCTACACAAATACTCTGTCCTCCACTAACTCAATACCTGAAGCCCCCCACCCAAAAGTAACCTTACAAACGCCCACCTTCTACTTTAAAGCTATATCGAAAAATGACGTTCTCAAACATTTAAATTCCATATCAGACAGTACTGCTGTAGGGGCTGACCACCTCGAGCCTAGACTCCTCAAACTGGCAGCACCTTTCATCTCAGGACCTCTGGCCTACATATTCAACCTGTCCCTGAGTGAAGGCATGGTGCCCAAGGTATGGAAACTTGCCAGAATCACGCCTGTATTCAAAAAAGGGGACAAAAAAGTCATAGCCAACTACAGACCAATAGCATTATTGTCAGCACTAGATAAAGTCCTTGAGAAGCTCATCTCAGCTTAGATCTCAGAACACCTCATAAAACTTAACCTACTGCACCCAAACCAGCACGGTTTCCGAAAAGGTCATAGTACTCAAACTGCTCTTCTGCAGCTGACAAATGATATTCTTTGAACCATGGACCAGGGTCACCTAACTGGTGCAGTTTTTATCGACCTGACAAAAACCTTCGATCTAGTCAACCACCCTCTTTTGCTTACCAATCTCCACTCCCTGGGTTTTTCACCCAATGTTGTAACTTGGTTCCATAGCTACCTATCAAACAGGCATCAATCCGTGAAATTCAATTCGGCCACCTCGGAAAAAGCTCTCATCAATATTGGTGTACCACAGGGTTCTATCTTCGGACCCCTGCTTTTTTCGATGTTTATTAACAACATTCCTCAAGTGGTATCCTCCTGTTCATCGCTGCTTTATGCCGATGACCTTGTCCTTTATACTAACTCAGATAATGTCCACTCTATTAATCATAAGCTCTCTATGGACCTACAAAATATTCAATCCTGGATCACCAAAAATAAGCTTGTCCTAAATGTTGCTAAGACCAAGGCCATGCTCTTTGGTTCTTCTATCAAATTAAAATATCACCGTGAATCCTTCCAGGTCACCTTGGCAGACAGCTCCCCTCTGGAGATGGTAACTTCTTTTAATTATCTGGGGGTCTTACTCGATGAATCCCTCACCTATGATGCCCACATAACCTCCACCTGTAAGGCTGTGAATGCCAAACTGGGCCTAGCCTACAAAACAAGCTATATTCTTATCCCCACTGCCAGGACTGCCATTGCTAAAGGAATCCTTCTTCCATCACTGTCTTACGGATCCGTAATCTACACAAATACATCTAAAGCTAATCTTCATAGGTGGGACACTACTTACAACAATATATGCCGCTATGCCTCTGCTTCCTCCAGGCTAAAACATCACTGCTTGCTGTACTCTGATCTCAATTGGCTTTCTCCCACTGCTCAACGTCTCCCCTTTCTTGGGAAACTAATAGACGGTGTACTTCGATCTAGGATGCCCACCTACCTAGCCTCCCTGCTAATCCCTCAGCCCATCTCTTATGGTCTCCGATCTACTGACCTTTCCTTGTTTTGCATTCCCAGATGTAGAACTACCAAAGGAAATCAGGTTTCTCGCATGTAGGCCCTGTTACTGAACTCGCTGCCCTAGATGTCCGCCTTTGCTCTAATCATGCCATATTTAAGAAATTGCACCGCTCCCTCCTTACTACTTGTGATCAATGTACCTGCTTCAACCCCCATAGGTTCGGACTTACCCTGCCCTGGCCGCCTCGGTTACACCTTCTTCAGTTTGAGATTACATCTTGCTCCCCCTGCCCCACTACTCCCATCCCAACTTTACCTCTCTCTCCTGCCCCCTATAAACCAATACCCTCTCAATCTCAGTACATTGTTATAATGCTGCCGCTCAATTGATTTCTTCTCTATGTACCTCATATTCTTGTTGTTGCTTTGTTAATCCACACTTGGGCACTTATTTAAAATTGTTTAAAATTGTTAAATTTTAAACCAGTTATGCCTTGTATCGCTATTTTGTCCTAGTTTTGTCACCTTATGCTTGCGATGTATTGCACGGCTCCTGACACTGTATCCTATGTAAATGTCATCTCTGCATGTTGTTTTGACCCCAGGTCTTGCCTGAAATGTATTACACAGCTCCTGATACTGTACTCTATGTAACTGTTATCTCCCTATGTTGTTGACCTCCCGGGGCATGCCTGTAATATGTACTGCACAGCTCCTGACACTGTACTCTATGTAACTGTTATCTCCCTATGATGTTGACCTCCCAGGTCGTGCCTGAAAATAGTCACTTTCATGTCTAGCGCACCTACCCGGTTATCAAAAAATAAATAAATAAAAATTAAACTTCCAGCTGTCACGCTGAGAGCCCACCCCAGTGTGGCAAAAGTCCAGTGTCGTCTTCTATTAAAAAAACAAAAAAAAGACACCTGTGAAAATAAAGGTCCTCGATGACTGTCTTGCCCCCTCCCCAACCTGCGCCCACCCTCTGCTAACCTACTTCCCACCCCACCCATACTTACCTCCGAGCACAGCGAACGATCTTCAGTGGACCAGGAACACGTCTGCACTCTTCAAAGCTGACCATGAACTGAAGAAATGCCGGTAAGCTGTATAATGGCATAAATGTTGTTTTTTTTTCAACTTTGGTGCATATCTCGGCCATTTTGGGGAATTTTTTCACCAAATTTTCAACATGGGGTTCTTGGGGCCCCACCTCATGAACTCAGTCACTGTTCATTTTGTTATTCAGTCCCAAAAGGTGATTTTGCGGTCACTGCACGGAACCACCTTTTGGGACTGAGTAACAAAATACAGTGTCACAATTCATGAGGTAGGCCCCCCAAAACCCTATTTTGAAAATTTGGTGAATAAATTTACCAAAAATGACTGTTTTACAAGCATGCATTGCACAGTTCCTATGCACACTCGTAATTTTGCACATTTTTAATATTTTAACTCCATATTTTCAACATTGCCATTTTACCACACCTCCTTATGAGCAGTACAGCTGTCATTTTTCACATCACGCCCAAAATGTGTTTTCGTGCATGTAGCGCACAATGGCGTGGTCGGTGTGTGAAATCAATGTTCAGGAGAGATTAAGAAAATCATAGTGACACTGTTCATGAGCAGAGGTCTTAAAATGGCTATGTTGAAAATTTGGTGACAAAAGTCCATAAAATGACTATGTTACAAGTATGCATTGTGCAGTTTGCACACACTTTCGTAAGTTCTCGAATTTGTAATATTTTCAGTCCAGATTTTCTACAGTGGCATTTTTCCACACCTCCTAATGAACAGTACAGCTGTCATTTTTCACACCCTGGCCGAAATGTGTTTTCACAGTTCTGGCGCAGAAATGCGTGGTCGCTGTGGGAAATCAGTGTTCGGGACACATTAAGAAAATCACAGTGACACTGTTCATAAGCGGACGTCCCAAAATGCCTGTGTTGACAATCTGCTGTAAAAAATCCCCAAACTAATTACAGTTTCTATGCACGCTTGTGACTTCACCAGCTTTTTTTTTTTCATTTTCACTGCAGATTTTCAACATTGCCATTTTTACACCTCCTCATGAACAGTACAGCTGTTATTTTTCACATCCTATTCTAAATGTGTTTTTGGACCTGTGGTGCCAAATGGTGTAGTCGCTGTGCAAATCAGCTTTCAGTTAACAAACTGATATTGCCACTGTTTATGAGGTGGGGGTCACAAAAAAACCCATGTTGAAAAATTGGAGTGAAAATACCAGTGAACGCCTTGGGCGTTAGGGTTTCCAGGCATAATGCCCCACCCTGTGGAGACTGACAGGCATTGGGGTGTGACTTGGGATTGTTGCCTGCAATGCTCATACCATTCCACCCCCACCCAAACCCTGCAGCCAGTGACAAGCATCGAGGTGTGCCTTGGACTCTTCGGCCCCAAAGTTCACCACATTCTCCTATACTGTACCCATCTCACCATATTTCCTTATGGAATGGGGTGAGCATAAGGCCCAAAGACCCCAAGGCACACCGTGACGCTTGTCAGTGTTTGCAGGGTAGGGTGTGGTGAAATGGCATGGCCATTATGCCTGACGCCCCAAAGGCACACCCCAATGCCTGTCAGCCTCTGCAGGGTGGTGGTGGGGTTGGCTTCAGTTCAATACTTCACTGCCATTCCTATTATGCAACTCTCTAACTCCTACACTAACAGTGCCAATGCCAGCAAGCAAACATTCGGCATTGACAAATGCTTGTTATGTTTGCTGCACATGCAGCATTTGTAAACATGTTGTCACAAGAAGGCCATTTCAGAGGTGTAGCACTGTCAGGTCCAATGTTGCTCAAGCTGCAAGGGGATCAGCAATGGCAGCCAATGATCAGCAAGGCTGACCCTGATGCATTTTTGTTTTTTTTGTGGGGCATAAGCTTTTTGTAGTTGAAAGAAGCCAATCGCTCCTTCTGCAGAGCACCGGTCTCCTTTGAGCTGCATAAACATGCCCAGGCTGGTGTGGTGGACATCCTCCAGTCCATCTCATGAGTCGTCCATGTCCCCCTGTCACTGTGCCTGTGTCAAGGGCCAAGGCCAGCCAGTTAATGACCTGCCTGCCCTCCAGTTCCTCATTGAACAGTTGCTGATGCGAGCCATGACTATTCCTCTGGGCTGATTGGCCTATCCACATCCATCCTTCTCGCTCACTCTGTCTTCTGACTCTTCGCTTGCCAAACTGCCCGCCCACCCTCAGAGTTGGGGCCATACCTGCAGTATACTATACCGACTGAGCTTTGCCCAACAACTGGCTTGCGGCAGGGTGACTATCCCTATAGAAGCACAAAGGTCAGTGGTAAACAAAACGCCATCAGTGCAGGTTAAAGAGCAATACAGGCACCCACACTTGGAAAGTACTACAAAAATCACATAAAAAAGAAAATAACAAACTGGACATAAATGCAACTCACATCTGTCATAGCTGGTTTTAAGTACCAGTGAACCCTACAGTCAATGGGGGACCTCTGCTTAATGGGGCCCCCAACCAGAACAGTTTTTATGTATTCATTTTTAAATTTTTTTTTTAATCTTATTATTTTCTTAAAACAGCAATAAAGGACTGTGCAGTTCCTTCTGTTGTGGCCTCATGAAATGCATTACCAAGCTATGACCCAGTGAATAAGACATAGATGGGCAGGAATGGATGGGAAGAACAGCCCCAAGGACTAACACTGCTGTCCCCCCTTAAAAATTTAAATATACAGTACTACTGGTTGTACCGAAAATAAAATAAAATGCTGCACGTATGGCCTACTGTCAATCACATGGGGTGAAGATGGGCCAAGATGGGGAGCCTCATGACTTCACAAATCCTGCTGGGGACCTCCAAAAGCCTAGAGTCAGCTTTGCATCTATAGCATGACCCAAAGCACCAGATACTTACTGGTGCTGCACTTTCAATTGATGTTTCACAATCAACAGTGAGTTATATTTATGTTCAATTTGTTATTTTCTTTATTTTACTGATTTCTGAGTGTGGTTGCCTGTGCTATCCCCCTGACTATCCCATTTCCCAACCCCATTCCCGTCTGGTCCCGTGACCATTTTTTTCCCCATTTTGCTGTACGCAGTCTGTACTTTCTTGAAGCCCCCAGTTCCGGCCCCCATTCTGGCCTTAATCCAATCCCACTCTCGGCTGTGTCGTTGCCCTGAATTGTCACCCAATTGCCCCCCCAGTGCTGTTGGTTTTCCCTGTTCTCAATCAATCCCCCCCCACTTCAGTATCTGTGCCCTGTAAATATCTGAGTGGTGCCAATGCCCCACTACAATGTATAACCGTACCAACTGCAATAGTGTCTGGAGAACCTTCTCTTGATCTTCCTGATGGTCTTCAAGAGGGCCCAGTGAATGGGCATGGAGAGTAGTAGGTATCCCCCCTGAAAATTCCACAATGATTGCCTCCTGGAATTCCTGAGTGACTGATACCTGGATATAGAGCTGAACGAAGAGGCCAGATCAATGTGAGGATCGACAGCACCTGTTGACAGTACATGGACAGGCCTGGCAAACATCACATGTAGCTTAGAGTCCTGGTTTGAGCTGTAGGTCTGGTGGTGGGCCTGGTGTTATGTTCCCAACCCCCAGTTAGGTCCCACATCCTGTTTCCGTTACTGTATCCCTTCTCCTGATCTTGGGTCCCAGGCACTGATATAGGGCCTGATCTTTCCCATCCTGGCCGGGTGTCCTGGCTTCCTGCCCAGACTTTTCATCTGCACATCCATGGACCAGCCCACAGAAACTCCGTGAGCTAGGCACCTAAGAGAGCCTGGCTGACCCGACTAGGCTTTGCAAATGCCCAAATGAGGTCTCAATCCCTGGTCCGAATCAAGACCCAGACCTGGGCACAGGAAATGAGGTTCGAGGTCTGAAACTTATCTGTGAATCTTTAACTTCCTGAGCTCCAGTCCAGGGTGAACTCCAGGTTTCAACTGAGGCTGAATCTGGGACTAAATCTATGGATTCTGACTGAGTACCAGGCTGAGAATCCAGCCCTCAATCCCATCTGCTGTTTTTTCCTAATGTAACCCCTAGGTGGCACTATCCCAAGGGCTACTACCCCTGCCTGCTTGGCTAGTAACAGGTTAAGGGGCCTGGGTAATGAAATGGGTGCCTCCACCCGGAGGTCAGGATTGTTACTGGTCAAGCTAACCTGGGCACAGCCCTCCAGGACACTGTAACCTCCCTCTTTCCCTTCTAGTGGCCTGAACAATATACAATAATTACTTTCACAATGACCCTTATTCACCAGGTAATTACCCACACTGTTTGCACTTACAACCAGGACTGGTTCCTCTAGCTTGACCCTGGGGAGCCCCTGTAAAACAAGGTTAAGCACAGCAAATAGCAACAGTACAATACTTTTGGCACAAACTGGAACAACAGTCAGGTTAAATGCAAGCAAAGTTAAATCTGATTTATTCAGGGGACTTGAACAGGGGAGGGGCATAATCAGGTTGATTTGCTTAAAAACTATATTAATCACAGTTATGCATGCAGTTTAGAGTCCCTACACAGTCACACACTCTGGGTACCCAGGTAGGAAAACGGTGGGCTAGCCAGGAACGTTGCAGCTGGTTGGGGCCCAGTGATGGAAGAAAGCAACATGCACAACACACACACTATTTGTAATCCAGAGCCAGAGGGCTCAGTTCGTGAAAGAAAAGGCAACAAGACAATAAGATAACAACACTTTTAGATTTAGCTGTTGTTGCAGGGAGCTACCCTGATGTTTACTCACAATACCAAATACTGGACACAGGCAGGATGAACTCGAGACTGCAGGCTGTTGAGCTGGAGTGCCCAGAGAAGCAAGGCCCACACAAATCACTGAGGCGTCGTTCCAGTTCAAGGCATTGAGCCGGGGGCTGATCCCCAGGCCGGTCTCTCGTCGATGACTTTCTCTGCGTAGCAGGTATTCTGGCTGGGCCAGTGTAGCAGGGCCCAGGCAAATGAAAATGCATACAGATTCAGTCCGTGGAGCTGGATACAGCCTCCAGCAAGCAAAACATAGTTCAGACACACAGTGAGGAATCAAATCACAACCCACTATAAGCACACAGCACATTCACATGTAAGGAAATTCCACTGTACCCAGCCAATGGCTCTCCGGTCACAATTACAGAGTCTCTGCACAATCCGGGAGTTCAGAGGTAGCTGGAAGTCCTGACAGGCTGATCGCATTCAGCAAATCTTCGGTCTTCTTCAGGTTAAAACCTGGTCATAATTCAGTGGCTTAATTCACTCTCCAAATTTGGATTCAGTCCGAAAAAAAAGCACTAGTTCCCTCTCAGAAACAGCAGGCAGGCATGCAGGCCAAACTCAGGTCTTTCCACAGTTCTCCCATGCGAATCCACTATGGACTGCTGCTCAAACTATCTCGAGCTGTTACTTCTTCACTTCCCAACTCGAATCTAACTGAAACTGCAAGCAATGTGGGACTTTCTCCAAGATCCAAAAGGTTCGGTTGGCTGATCTGTCTGTCAATCACAACAAGGGCTCCCCCTCCAGGTTATTTTAGGCGCCAAAAGCCCAAAACTACAATTCCTACAAGTTTTGGCCCCACCAAGCCCCTGTAGGCAGGCTCCATTTTAGAGTCCCAAATGTACTGATTGGCCCATTCTGCAGTCCAGAACCAAGATGATGGAAACAAACAGAACTGTCCATGCTGCAAAGAAGGCAGGCTAGAACAAACTGCAATATTATTACTACTCTGACAAATGATCAGCAAACAAGTACATCTTCTAACAGAGCTCCCCTCTCAGATTAATTATGACTGCAAACCAGGCAGCTCTTAAAGAGACAGTACACAGAGGCCATACAGGCACTCTCTGGCAATACATTTAAACTGCTAAAACGCAGAACACCAGCCTGGCAGTGAGCATTTAGGCAAGCTCAATGAAGACTTTTCAGGAACCCCCATTTGTAGGGGGGTTACACTAAGAGAGGATTTTAGTAATTATCTTGGACTTCCTTACCAGGAGCACTTGTTAAACAGGGACTTCACATCAGATAAAACAAGTACATCATCATGGTCCATCAGAACCCGGACATGCTCTCTAGAGAAATGTGCTGAAGAAAGGACTTTCAACAGCTCTGAAAGGCACTAAAGCAGACACTTGATGCTTTATATGTATTCAACCCTGGGCATTCTGGCATTATGCAAAGTTAATGCCATTTAGTTAGTGTTTTAGAAGTAGGCTTGGAGCCCACCCTGCTGTTTAATCCCATTTAGAGTTCTGTTTTTTTTGGGGGGGAGGGGCTGTATATGTACACACAAAACAACCATGCACACTCACATGAAGAGTTGTTTTAGACATTTCCTGTTGTAAGATGCTATAAATATGGTAACTATGAACTGCTAGTCCAAAAATACTTTTACCAGGAATATGCCGTTATCTGTTATGAAGTATAATCCTCAAATCGATGATCTGTTATAAAGTGTATGATCCTCTAATCTATGTATTCACCCCCTCCCCCACGTGGATGCTCCTGGAAATGAGAATATTCTTAGTGGACCATCCCACCAGACACATATTCCAAATATCATAAATAAACAGGCGTCGTGGCCCTCTGTTAGACACTGACTACAACTTGTGTTGTTCTGTGAAAGAGTCGCCCCTTACAAGCTTTTGGATTCCCTCCCTGCATTACGCTGACAGCTGTGGTCAGAAGTTCCAAGTGTGTCTTCCACCGGTCATTCATTCCGCTCTGTGCAGTTGGGGAAGACAAACCATCAGCAGCATTCAAGAGAGGGACAGGCAGAACAAACAAAAAAGGACCCCCTCCCCAAACCTGGTGAATTCTGAAATTTAAGATCTCACTTTAAACAACAGCATGAACGGATTGAAATGCAGATTTGTAGTTGCATGTGCTTATGTGTAAGTAAAATGCAAATGCACATAAACATCTGGATTCATAAAGAGTTTAGTAAACAAGAACCTTTCACAACCTTTTTAGGGCTGGTCAGCATAACAGAACAGTTCCTATTGCTATGTAACATATCCTCATCTTCAACAAGAGTAGCAAACTGCGGTTCTCCAAGTTCTATGAGCAGTGCACTATTGGACTATACATTTATCCCGAGAGGAACTTGTCTGTCTGTCACTCTGACCCAGGGACCTGCACTGCAACCTGACGGTTGGGACGTGAGGGGTTGGATTTTGAGAAGTAGGGTGGATCCAGCCAGGTTAGACTGACCGCTGCTATGCATGCCAATTAGTAACTCAAAGTGCACTTTGGGTTAGAGATGGTGTGGCATGTGGAAAATTAGATTGTTACTGACTAAATACTTCCCAAACCCAGCCCAGCCATGGCCATTTTTATAACTTGACTTCTGGAAAGAGTGACAAGTAGGCGACAGAGTATAATTTGTGTGCAGGAAGACAAACCCAAATGAATTTCAAGTCTTTGAATTGAGTTATATTCCTGCTGCTAAAAAGAGCCTTGTAGTCTGCCCTTGCTATTTGCACTTCATTGAAATATTACAGATTTCCTTTAGATTTTGGAGCCTGTATAATGGAATATTTATATTTCATTTTGGAGGAAGAAACATGTACCAGATAGCTGTCCCAGGTCCACCATGAGGTTACTGCTTAAGCACCAAGACCCCCCCCCCCGTGGTGGGGGTCTAGAGGAGGTTGGAGGTTGCTGTCAGTTCAGTAGGGTGATGATGCTGTAGGGTGCTGCAGGGCAAAACAGGGTACTGTGGAATACTGCAGGGCACAATAAGGTGAGAGACGTCCTGGTGTGCTACAAGGCAGGGTACACCCTGGTGTACTTCCAGAGCATCACAGCCCCAAATCAGTTCCAGTCACCTGTTGTGGTATTGCCACTCATAAAAAAATACACCCCTGGCTCTAGTGGCACCCCCACCTGGGCTGCCCCATCCCGTCTATCCACTGATGGCAACAATAACCTGGTATTCATGACCCAGCAGTTGCTGGCTTCTACAGTGATGTCACACCCATAGAATTAGACTTCTGTGGTCACACTGGTGCTTTCCGCATGCCAAGTTGTGTCCCTGGGTGCCCCTGGTGAGCCCTCCTCATCCTTGACAGCAGTGCTGTTTTTGAGGAAGTATACAAACAGATACTATCTGTGGAGGCATCGGACTGCAGATGCCAATTGAAATTGTGTCTCACACCAAATGGGGAGAGCTGCTATTTTTGATACCTTTAAGAAGAAAACTACGGGTATTTGTGGAGTTGTGTTTGTGAGTGGACTCTGACTTGGACTGTGCCATGCCATACCCCTGCCCCACACTGAAAGCCAGTAACATCAGGTAAGGGGGTTTGGAAAAAGAGTGCAGGTCCAGATTCCCACCACCACTAGCCATCCCCCAAAATGGAATCAACATGTGGGCAGGTTAACCATCATTAAAATAATCACATTATACATATTTTACTTTTTTCCCCATTCTAAACGAAAGTGGCACAGCTGAGGTTGTATAGCCTGGAGTTTCAATAACACAGCCTCAAGGTTTCACTGAAACTCATATCCAGCTGTATTCCAGGGTGAAAGAAGCTATGGGAGCTTGTGTGCCCAGTCACTTCTCTAAAACATGTACGGGGTGATTTACTTGGGTAAGGGTACCTGAGCTCATGTGCACGTGGTAGGGTTAATTTAGTTGGGTAAGGACATTTGAATGGCACACAAAAGAATATAACTGTCCCCCTCATCCTGCCTGTGAACACCCCTTTCCCCACCCTTAGATGTTGTATTGTATGCCTTATATTGCAATCTCCTCTCCTACCTAAATTTGTCAGGGATCCTAATGAGTCCTAGATTCCCTCATCCTCTCTGACTCTGTGCACTTCTTGGTCCATATGGACTCAAGTTAGAGACTGATGATGATTATCTTTGAATGGGCCATGGACACGCATCCACCAGTCTGCTCATCACCTTGGTCAGCATCTCGCCCCTCATGATCATGGCCACGTCCTGTATGGTTTGCTGGCTGTGCTTTATTTTACTAGGCTAATACTAGCCCCCCGAAGACTCAGTCAGTAGTAGTCCCCCTTAGCAGTGGCCCAGGACAAAATAAAAAAAGGTACCACCACTGGTTGGTCAGAACTGGAACACAGAACAGAATGAAGAGAGTACTGTACTGCTGACTTAGAGCTTGCTGGGAAAATTGTGGGTGGTGTTACTAGCCTACCTTCACCCAGTCCTGGATATCCCACTCACACCTTGCCTCCAGTTGAGCACCAAGAACAGCTAAAAACACAGAGTTTGTCACCTGCAGGCCACTACCCCCAATTTCCCCAGTCAACTTGGCAGAAAACATTCGGCATAGGGTATTGGTGCAAAGACTGATGACCATCAGCCAGACTGCCTTCTTTACTCTATTTTTGTTGCCCTGCCATAGCCCTCATCAGTCAGTAGTGAACTTGCTGACTGGAAGGGGAGAAGAAAGAAACTGTGCTCCGTGCCAGAGGGGGTCAACGGTGTAGCACTGGGGAACACTCATAGTCATGACCTGGCTAGTGGCCACTAGTGGCTCCAGCCCATTTAGAATTTTGGAAGTCAAGTCTCAGAGAATGAGAGGCATCTTAAATTGAAAGTTCCAACATAGCACCATTTTTTTTTCTCTCTTTCCTCCGGTCACGGTCCCAGAAGCCTCTCTCAGGCATCCAACCTTGTTCCTGCCCTGCCTGAAGTCCCCTCCAACTGTACCTTCCTCTCCCCGCCTCTCCTCTCAGCTGGCACCCCCAGCTTAACCCCTCCAGGGTGGGGCTGCCCCTCATACCTTGGGCACTCTCACACATAGACTCCAGCTGCAGACGTGGACCCCAGGCGGAGGATATGCGAAGGTCGGCAGAGTCGGACCCAGTCGTGGACATGGGGGATTGGTGCCATTGCCTACCCCTGGAACCGGGTTTTTCCATTTTCTCCTGGCTTTCCCCTTCCCTTGCGTGGGCACCCCTGACGTCATGCGCATGGCAACCCTGCCGACGTCAGCCACGCTAATTTGTGCTGTCTGCGCACTGCAGTGCCCCGATCTCCACCGGGAGCCGCTGGTGCACCAGACAAACCCCAGCGCGACCCCTGGGAGAGGAGAGCTATCCATCAGAGGCTCAATCCTCTCCCTTCCCTGCCGATCCCCATTGACCCGGGCTCGTTCCCGAACCTGGGTTGCCGGCGTGGCGGAGGTGTGGCATCCAGCGCCTCAACTCTCAGCGCCACCGGGCCGGCCAACATAGCATAATTGTAAGAGAAAAATAGAATGAATATAGTGCACCATATAAATAATAATATTACGTTTATTTGATAAGGCACCCATCCCTGGAAGTTGAGGGCAATGTACAATACAATTTCCAGTACATAAAGCACAGCAGGATGCATCAACATGGATATATAGAATAACAGATGGGGAAGTGTGTGATATGAGAATTTAATGCACACCCAATGTGTGGGATGCTAGATAAATCCCAACGGCGAAGCCCGAGGGGTTTATCAAAGCATCCCACATCAAGGGTGTGCATTCAATTCTCATATGCACACGTCCTCATTTTTTGTATTTTAAATAATTTGCTGGTGAGCAATTTTTTTTTCCAATGAGTGCTGTGACCCACAGAGAGAGAGAGAGAGAGAGAGAGACACACACACACACACACACACACACACACACACACACACACACACACACACACACACACACACACACCCCCCCCCCCACACACACACACACACACATACACACATCAGTCTACTTTTTTGGGGGGCATTCTTCAGCAGCCCACACACAACAATCCTAAATGCAGCAGGTAGTTTCAGCTTCCCAGCTCCCACTTCAGACTCTACCGCCATGCAGCAGTCCCCACCTAGTCCTGTCCTTCTCCCTTTTGCCCCTTAGCTGACAACAGCACAGCAGCTTCCAGCTCCCTCAGGTCCCACAAATTCCTTTTTTTGTGTTTAGTGAAAACTGACATTGGGATCACGCTCGCACTTACCTCCTTGGGTGGGCAAGCAGCAAGCGATCGCTCCCGCTGGCAGCATGTGGCTCGTGAAGCTGGCAAACGGAGAAATGGACAGATACTTTTTTTTTTTTTTACATTTAATGGTAGGATGACTGGTAGGATCAACTAGATAGCTAAAAAAAAAAAAAAGATTACGAGAATGCAAAGGTTTTGTTGTGGCGGCTCCTCCAAAATAAAGATATGGAACCGCCACGTTTCTTGAAATTGTTTAGACCGCCCACACAGAGAATGAGCATCAGTAAGAGACGCTTACTTTTGACAGATGCAGTGCGTGAATGTCATAATAACCAACTGGTTATTACGGCAAACATCAACCGGTGGTGTTCATTCAAAACATTGCTCACCAGTAATTATAAATAAATATCAATCACATAAGAGTATTTAAAACCCTACAGTAGGGTGGCATAATATAATGGTAGCAGGATATATTACATATCTTCCAAGGACTGGTTAACTTATATCCCAAGAGCTTGCATAAATGGACACTGTTTTAATTCCTTTTTCAAGAACTCAACAGAGGGGGCCTCCCTCAGGGCCCTGGTGAGCAAGTTCCACAGAACTGGTAGATTTGGAAATGTACCGCTAAATAAACACTAGAGCTCAATAGTGGGTGAACAGAAAGGATTTGTATCTGCTTTAGATGGCATGTATTGCATGGGTGCACAAATTATTTATTTAACCTCCACTTATTTAGGGATGGCAGGGGAAATTGTTGAAATGTTCCATTTAGCTAAACAGTTACAGAAACATACATATACAGTATGGATAGATGCCTATTATTGCACGGCAGCTTGCCTCTCCCGGGGAGGTTGTCGCCCCACCGTAGTTCCGTCACTGCCAGATGGAGGTCCGATGATGGTGCAGGTGGGAGGGGGCAACACGAAGAGAGGGCATCTTAAACATGATGTGTGCATGCCTCTACATGCGCGCATTTGCGCTGAGACGGGGATGGGAGAAAACTCTATTACACACCCTCCATTACACATTTAAAGAGCTAGTGGAACCAAAAACAGCAGCGAGGAAAATGTTACACATTTTAAGAAGTAACCAGTTGTAACTCTTTATTTCTGAATAATTTTTCCTTTTCCTTTTGCCCATTAGAAACTTTTCTATGTCATAGTATTATGCTGGAGGTATGGAATAGCACTCTGCCTCATAGCTGACATACTTATTTCTATTCTCTCAACTACATCATCAGCGCTATGACCTCACTGAGTGCGACATCACAGGTGGCTGACCTGGCAGCTACCGAGTGGCTTTTCCTGAGCAGCTGTGATGTCACAGTCATTAAGGGCACAATGCTGATGATGTAGTGGAAGGAAAAGAACTAGATATGAGAGACGGCCCACTGGCACAATGGTACCTCTATCACTCATGACATCGATGACCCAGGTTCTGAAGTGTATCTAGGTGTCGGGGCTGGCGGGGGGAGAATAGGGTGTCCATGGGATTGTGCTCCTCCTCTGGGGAGGATGGGCAGAGCCGATGCTTGCCTGACCCCAAGCAGAAGCTAGGGAATAGCAGCTCAGAAAGGCAGGAAGGCGTGCTGGGACATCAAGCGCTGGGAGCACACGTGGCGATGCACCATGATATCCTGCATGCCATGCTTCCCAGAGGGGCAAGGAAAAATGGAAAATGCTGGTGGCAGGATGCCCGCAGGTGCCTGCAGGCCCTGCACTTAACTAACTGAGCTTGCCAGCCTGAACTGGCTCTGGTCCTCGGCAGGGACTTGGGACCCCTGCTGACCACATGGGGGGGAGGGGGCAAACCCAGGCAGAAGATGGCTGGAGTCAAGTCCCGGCAGAGGTTGGGGTGATGGAGCTGGGGTGCCCACCTGAAGGATGGCCAGCTGGGAAAAGCGAAAAAAATAGAAACAAACAACAAAACGAGTTATGTCATCTGCCAGGCAGAGTGCATTTCCACTCATCCCACCACTAACATCAGGTAAAAATATTCAAATTAACCAGATGGAAAAGACAAAGTACCTCAGATATAAAAGGTAACAGTTGACAGCTTTTAAAAACTAATATTAGTTTTAGGCAGTACACTAGCTCTTTAAGTGTGTAATGGAGAATCTTCTTTGAGGCAGTCTCTTGCAACAGGTCATAACACATGGGATTACAGCCGCAAGTGTCATTTCCTCCAGATGATTTCTCAGCAGTCGACCCTGGAACGTCCCCCTAACACTACCATGTGGTGTCTGCCTGGCAGGTATAAGAAGGGAGGTCCTAACTACTCCTCAGTTCTTTTCAACCATGACCTGCATGCAACGAGTCCTCCTTCGACGCTCTGCTTACCTGTCATCGACAACGAGTTCTACTGACCAAAAATTACTACAAACAAGTTTATATACTAATGACTTCAGATTCCTTATTCTGAAGGTGTTCCTGTGGTCACAGAATCACTATGGAAGACCTCCATGAAGTCTGTGTTTGTTGCCTTGGTCCTGAACACAAATCAAGGAAATGTGTCTTCTGTAACAGATTCAACAAGGCCACAAAACATTGAAGGCTTCAGCAGCTCCGTGAGTTCCTCATGGAGCAAAAGGTTACCCTCCCAGAGCAGCAGCAATGCTCCACAACCAGAGAATCTTCGAGGTCCTCCTCAGGGTCTCACTGCTCTGCAGGTGACCCCCTCTACTTCGACAGCACAGGATCCTGGTAAGAAACATGCACCCAAGACAAAGCATGTTTCTACTGTTCCCTAGTCATCAACAAAGGTTTCTTCACAAAAAGTAAGTATGGAGAAGGTTTCACCTCTTACATTGTCCTCTACACAGTCAACGATTGTGGGCTCCTCTCTTCCCTCATCAATGGTGGGTTCTGGGGTCATGCTGCAGCTTCTAAAGCTGCCTCCCCCTTCAGTGCTGTCTAGCCATCATCCATCAACAATGGCTTCAGGCCCATCAACAATACCATCATCATCAACATTAGCTTACAGCCCATCGACGATCCTGTCATCTTCGATGATGGCTTGCAGCCCATCAACAATCCTATCATCGACAGCAGGAGCTTCAGGCCCATCAATGATGGCCTTATCTCACAGGGCTTAATGTTGGCACTCTCATAGACGATCCTGGGGTCATACACACACACACCCTTCATCGATGGCTCCACATCTTGTTCTACTGCCTGCCTGTGTTCCGTCAGTGGTCCCAATTCGCTCTGTCCAGTCTAACCCAGCTACTTCCACTGGGCAGATGGCAATGATTAATGTCCAGGCTCTAGTGAATACTATCCTGGACCTGACTCAGACCCTCCCCCCCCGTAGAGTGGTCAGCTCCGGTCTCTGCTCCCTCTCAGCCTGCTTCGACCCAGCGGATGACCAGCTCTTCCCCTGTCTCACTAGTTGATTACACTCAGTACATAGACATGGAGGACCCTTTCCTGCAGAACTGTGATCTAACTGACCTGGAGGATGAGGATGGCATGGATCACAAGGATTCCCCTCAGTCCTCCTCAGCCGCCTCCTCTGTTAAGGGAAAGCCTACTCCTGAGCTCCCTTGTTCTTCGTCAGATGACCCGACCTTTTTGGACATTATGATTCATCTCCAGAAAACATTTGGATTCCAGGGCACTGAGCAGGATGCTTCCAGAAAGAAATTGGCTCAGTACTTAGGTGTGCTGGAATGCCCCACTCTGGTCGTACCCCCTTGGTGGACGCATTTGAAGAGGCTGTCTTGGCTGCATGGAAGCAACCTTTCAAGATTCTCTCCAATCCTCATACGGCTGATAGGATTTATCAGACTCTGGTGGATCACCCCTATTTCATGTCTCTGCCTCAGGCGGACTCAGTGGTGATCAATGCCGCACATGATAGGTCCTCTAGGCCTCAGTACACGAGTGCTTAGCCCCCAGATAAGGAGTTCAAGAAATTGGATGTTCTGGGAAAAACATAGAAACATAGACTTTGATGGCAGATAAGGACCACTTAGCCCTCCCAGTCTGCCCATTTCCATACCTCTTGGATAAGTTGCAGAACCTAGTTGACCAATAGCCTACTTCTTCATAACTCCCACCAGAATTACCTTATGTCTGTGCCATGCATTCTTGAATTCCCCCACTGTTTTTTGACCCCACAACCTCCTCAGGAAGGCCATTCCATGTGTCCACCACCCTCTCCATGAAAAAAATACATCCTCACGTTGCCCCTGAGCTGTCCCTCCTCTATCTTCAAATTGTGACCCCTTGTTCTTGCACATTTCTTTTTCTAAAAGGTGCTACCCTCTTGGACTTTGTTGATTCCCTTGAGGTACTTGAAAGTTTCTATCATGCCCCCCCTTTCCTCGAGGGTATACATATTAAGCTCCTTTGACCTCTCTTCATATGTCTTCTAGTGCAGACCTTGCACCATTTTGGTTGCCCTCCTCTGGACAGCCTTCACCCTGTCTATGTCTTTGCAGGGATGGGGTCTCCAGAACTGCACGTAGTACTTCAGATGGGGTCTCACCAACTGTCTGTACAGAGGGATAACAACTTCCTGTTTTCTACTGGTGATGCCTCTCCCTATACATCCCAGTATCTTCCCAGCTCTCCTTACTGTCTTCTCACATTGCTTGCTTACCTACAGGTCATCTGATATGACTACCCCCAGGTCCCTTTCCATTGCTGTTGTTGTTAGTACCCCCCCAATTGTGTATTTTCCCCTGGGTTTTTGTTTCCCAGGTGCATTACTTTGCACTTCTTTATATTGAATTTAAGCTGCCATACTTTTGAACATTCCTCCAACCTTGCCAAGTCCCTTCTCACCCTTTCCAACCCCTCCCATGTATCAGCCCTGTTGCAGATTTTTGCGTCATCTTCAAAGAGGCATACTTTCCCCTTCCAGTCCCTCTGCAATGTCACTTATAAAGACATTAAATAGGACCGGTCCCAGTACTGAACCCTGCAGTAGCCCACTAGTAACCCCCTTTTCTTTGTAGTGGACTTTGTTTACTATTACCCTCTGTGTGCTGTTGTCCATAAAATTTTTTACTCAGGCTACCACCCTGGGACCCACTTCCAGGCTGGCTAACTTGTTTATTAATCTTTTGTGTGGGACTGTGTCAAATGCCTTGCTAAAGTCTAGGTAGGCCATGTCCACAGCCCCTCCCTGTTCTACTACTTTGGTCATCCAGTCAAAGAAATCAATTAGATTCATCTGACATGACCTTCCCACTGTGATTCCATGCTGCCTTGGGTCCTGTGCCCTGCTGGCCTCTAGGTACTCAACAATTCTTTCTTTCTTTCAGAGATGATTCCATCATTTTCCCTACCACGGAGGTCAAACTAACAGGTCTGTAGTTTCCTACCTCTGCTTTACTCCTACTTTTGTGAAGGGGAATCACATCCACCCTCCTCCAGTCCTCAGGTACTACACCATCCTCCCATGATTTGTTAAAAAGGGTAGTCAGTGTTTTCACTAGTTCTCCCCTTAGTTCTTTTAGAATTCTGGGGTGAATCCCGTCAAGTCCCATTGCTTTGTCCACCTTCAGTTTCAGAAGTTCTTTCAGAACCCTTTCTTCTGTGAATGGACTGGTATCAACCCCCCTATCCAGAGTGTTTCTATTGATTGGATTAGGTACCTCCCCCTCATCTTCTTTTGTGAATACTGAACAGAAGTATTCATTCAATATCCCTGCTTTTTCACTGTCACCCTCCCCTGTATTACACCTCACTATCCCTCCCTTGGTTTTTCTTCGCTCCCTAATGTATATATAAAAGGTTTTATCCCCCTTCTTAACCAAGTTGGCTATCTGTTATTCAGTTTGGGCCTTTGCTATTCTGACTGCCTTCCCCGCTTCCTTCTGTTTTAACTGGTACAGTGCTCTGTCCTGCTCCTTCTCTGTTTCCTTATACTTCCAGAATGCTATCTTTTTCTCCCTAACCTTCCTCACCACCTCTTTTGAGAACCATAGTGGTTTTTCCTTCATTTTGATTTATTTGCTTCACACAAAGGCTTGTTGCCTCTGTGATGGCAGTTTTGATCTTTCCCCATTGTTCTACCACCCCTCCTTCTTGGCCATTTGCTAGTGTTTTTCTGAGGCACTCTCCCACTTTGCCAAAGTCAGCCCTCCTAAAGTCCAGTACCCTCACATTTATACGGCTTGAGTCTATGGCTGTGTTTATTGTGAACCACACTGTCTGGTGGTCACTTGTTCCCAGATGGCTACCCACTTCTAAATCTGAGATCCTCTCTCCATCCCTGTTTGAGAGTAAGGTTTTTGCCTCAGCCACCTTGTCTCTATGTATACGTAATTACATGGGACACCTCCTGAAATATCAGGAGGAAATCCTAAAGGCCTCCCAGGCAACAGTCCAGTCCCTCCCAGCAGGTTCTGTCCAGGAGGAGATGACAGTCAAAATGTCTACTGTGGCAGCTGTATGCCACCACCTGCTAAGGGCCAGTTATGATGCCATTGACACTACGGCTCATATGTCCTCTGCAGGAGTGCGTCTCAGATGACACCCCAGGCTCAAGGTGTCAGGATTTTCACAAGATGTACAGCAATCTATCCTGAATGCACCTTTTAAAGGGTTCAGCTTTTCGGTTCACAGACCCAAGACATATTGAAAGACTTACAAGACTCAGGCCATACTCTTCAATTGCTATGGACTCGGTACCATCCTAAAACCAAAACGGCCTTCAGGAGCTCCTCAAGGGGCTACCCCTACAGGGGCCATCCGATGGCTCCAAGAAAACCTGCCAATAAGAGAAAACCTCAATTATAATTGCTAGATCCTAGAAATGTTCAGAAAACCCATTGCGTCTCTGCTGCCCTCCCAGCAGAGCCAGTCTTCAGCCTGAAGGTCTTCCTCTGGTTGTGGGACTACAGCCCCTACCTACAGCTGTTGGCAAGGCAAATTTTATTTTCAGGCACCCAGTCCTGGAGGCTCTGGGTGCCGTACAAGTAAAACACAAGCAAAACAATAAATAAAATAAACACAAAAGTAAATAGATTACAGGAATAATAAATGAACAGGCCACAGGGAATGGAAAAAGGCCTGAGTTTAAAAACAGTTGCTAAAAGGGGGGGAATCCCAGGAATAGGATCTAGAAGACAGTGTCTTCGGGGGCAGGTGTCCCCTGTACATACAAGGGTGGCATGCTATTTCTTCCAACCAGTGGCTCCTGCAATTGATCATGACAGGGCACTCACTGGAGTTCATGGAGATACCTCTTCCTTTGCCACCCAGGGTCTCTCACTACTCCCCAGACCAAGCACTGGTCTTACAGACTGAAATTGATGCTTTGCTCTCAAAAAAGGCCACTGAACCAGTTCCCCTTCCTCAGAAGGGTGTGGGATTTTACTCCCACTTTTTCCTGGTTCCCAAACGATGGGGAATTTATGCCCCATTTTGGATCTGAGGTGCCTCAGACACTTCTCCCTTTGCTGAACACAGGGGATTGTCTCTGCTCTCTGGATATGAAGGATGCATACAGCCCACAGACAGTTTCTCTGTTTCATGTTTCAGGGTCATAATTACCAGTTCAGAGCCCTCCCTTTCGGCCTTTTCTCAGCCCTGAGGGTATTTACAAAATGCCTAGCGGTGGTCGCAGTGGCCCTCCGCAGGGATGGCCTCTGTGTCTTTCCCTTCCTGGATGACTGACTCCTGAAAGCATCCTCCAGCCAACAGCTGTTATTCACACTTTGTTGAACCCTGCAGTTGTTCACCCAGGTGGGGATAGCGGTAAACTATTCGAAGTCCAAAAAGGACCCTGCGCAATGCCTCCAATATATCAGAGCCATGTTAGACACCTCTGTGGGGAAGGTGTATCTGCCCATAGCTCAAGCGAATGTCTTGCTTGCTTTGGCATGCAGATTAGAGTCCAGCAATAGTCGCAGCATGAGACTACCTCCACCTCCTGGGACATTTGGTGGCCATGATACCAACGGTCCCCAATGCCAGGTTAAATATGACGGTCTTTCAGTGGTCCCTCAGAGTCCAATGGGACCAGAAGGAGGACAATTTTGATCCCCGGTCCTGATGTCTTCGTCGGCTCTTCAAGCTCCACAATGGTGGAAGTCCAGAGACAACTTAATGCAAGGCATGCCATTCCGTTCTCCTGCCCGGAGTCTCATTCTGACTACAGGCACCTCCTTGATGGGGTGGGGTGCTAATCTCCTGCACATCGGGGCCCAAGGATCTTGGATGCCAGTGGAGGCCCACCTCCACATCAATGTCTTGGGGCTGAGGGCAGTTCTGTATGCCTTACAGGCATTTGAGATTCACTTCCCCCCGGTTGTCTTCAAGTACAATCTGACAGTTCTATGGAGGTTCACTACCTAAACAAGCAAGGAGGCACCCATTCCTACCCTCTCTGCAGAGAATTGATGAGGGTTTGGTATTGGGAGATTCAGAGAAATATTCATCTTCTGGCAGTACACATCTCTGGCGTGTCCAACACCCTGGTGGATGCCCTGAGCAGATCCACTGCCCAGGCCCATGAGTGAGATATCTTATCCGATGTTCTAAACTATGTCTTCCACCTGTGGGGCCAACCAGAGTTGGACCTATTTGCCTCTCCGCAAAATGCAAAACTGCCACTTTACTGTTCTCTCTTTCTCTCTCTCGCGAGGTCTTGGAACTGTGTAGTGGGACGCATTATCTCTTTCCTGGACAGGAAGATTTCTTTACGCCTTCTCGCCCTTTCCTCTCATTCAGAGAGTACTACTCAAACTGGTCCAGGACAGGGCATCTATGATTCTCATAGCACCATTCTGGCCAAGACAGATTTGGTTCCCTCTATTTCTACAGCTCTCGGAACCAGATCCCATTACCTCTGCCGATTTGCCGGGCTTTACTTTCCTAGGCACAAGGCTCCTGGCTACACCCGGACCTTTGTTTCCTCAATCTGCACGTCTGGCTCCTGAGGACGTAGTCCTTTCGTGCCCCCAGGTATCCCCAAAGGTGGCAGAAGTTTTCCAGGCTGCTAGGAAGCTGTCTACTCAGTCCTCCTATTCCATGAAGTAGAAATGAGTCTCTATTTGGGCATCTACACTGGACTTAGATCTTTATCAGTGTTCCCCTCAGTGCATCTTAGATTATTTGCTATCCTTGTCAGAGGGTGGGCTGAAATATTCCTTTGTGAAAGTCCATCTTTCGGCCATTGCCACATTTTATTTACCTGTGGGCAACATCCCTTTGCCCCAGTTACCTTTAATTCAAACCTTTTTAAAAGGCACTCAGCACATTCATCCCCCTATCTGGGATCCAATCCCTGTATGGGATTTGAATTTTGTGCTTAAAGAATTGACTACAAGTCCATTCGAGCCTGCTGAATCCAGCAACCTCCGTTATCTTTCTTGGAAAACTTCATTTTTAGTTGCCACTACATCAGGTAGATGTGTCTCAGAGTTACACGCACTAATGTGCAAACTTCCATACCTGCAATTGCATAATGACTGGGTGTCTTTATGCACAAACCCGTCATTTTTGCCTAAAGTTGTTTATGAATTTACTTTAAAATCGGACCATTCAATCACCAGTGTACTTTGCGGAGCCTACCAATCCAGGGGAAGACCTGCTTCATACTCTCGATGTGCATAGAACATTGAGCATTTACCTTCTCCGCATTGCACAGTTGCAAAAAACTAAGCAACTTTTTGTTTCTTTTGCCCCTGAAAACCAGTGCATTAATGTTTCAAAGCAGTGCTTGTCCACATGGTTGGCCAACTGCATTACGTTTACCTATGCAAAATAAAAAAAAAAAAAACTATCATAGGAGTTGTAAAATCCCATTCTACCAGAGCCATGGTTGCCTCTATGGCATGTTTCCAGGGCGTTTCTGCTTTGGATATTTGTGAAGCCGTCACGTAGTCTACTGTACATACCTTAACCAAGCATTACAGTCTAGACATCACTTCTAGGAAGAGGACCATTTTTGGACGGGCTGTCCTACAAGGCCGCCTGTCCTAAGTCCTAATGATTCACTTCCTACACCCACTGGGTATCATAACTGCTTGGGAATCTTCCCATGTGTTATGACCTGCTGGAAGAGATTGCCTTGAAGAAGATAGTATGGTTGCATAAGAACTTACTGTAACAGTGAGCCGGCCCGTCGGCGCAGCAGTAGGGTTACCGCTCGCGGCGCCAGTGACCCGGGTTCAGGAACGGACTCGGGGAACTGGAGTGCCTGCCAGGGGGAGGAGGATTGAGCACCCAGAGGCTGCTCTCCTCCTCCAGGTGGGGTGGGATGTGGGTCCTGCTGTGATACCGCCACCTGGGTGACCACAGGTGGTGGTGCAGCGAGACTGCATGCAGCAGGGAGGAGGGCGTCTGCGGGGCTGGAGTGTTAGCACGCTGTGATGTCGTCACTCCTGAGCTCTAGCCGCATGAGTCCTACGGGGATGTAGGCGAAAAAATACCCTCGGTGCTCCCCTGTAGACGGAGTTTCAGGCCCCGATCCCAGGGCCCTGCTGGCAAGGATGACGGATCCCCGATGAAACTCAGTCACTCGGGGCGGTGGAAAGGGGGGTCCCGCCTCATACCCGCCTGGGGGTTAAACCAAGACAGCGTTGGGGGATGACTGCATCCGATGCCGACAGACGAGCAGGGACGCACAAGGCCGTAGGAGACTCCCGAAGGTGAGGAAGCACCGGGGCGAGAAGGTGGCATAAAAAGAAAGTATATATAAAAAAAAAAACTTACTGTAACAGTGGATCTTTGAGAGTATCTCTTGCAGCAGGTCATGCAGCCCCACCCTCCTTCCCCCTTTCTGTTACTTCAGAAGGGTTCCTTGCTCCTGTCTTTTATGACTCCATGAGCTGCTGCCTCAGTTTCCCATGTTTTCACATTCAATCACCAGGATGGAAAAGAACTGAGGAGTAGCTGGGACATCCCCCTTTTATACCTGCCAGGCAGAGACTGTGTGGTAGTGTTAGAGGCAGGTCCCATGTCGACTGCTGAGAAGTCACCTGGAGGAAATTATGCCTGCAGCTGTAATCCCATGTGTTATGACCTGCTGCAAAAGATACTCTCGAAAATCTACTGTTACGGTAAGTTCTTATGCAACCGTACTTTACCTCATGCTCCATATTAGCTATTTTGAGGAGAAAACCATTCACACTTCACTGCATGATGAAACACAAAACCAGTAATTATGTAAAATAAAATATGGACCTCCACAGAGGTGAAGGCCTGCATTCATCTGCGAAGGAAACCGCAGTCATCAGTGGATGGTTTAAAGAGCTACTGACTCCTCAAACAAAACTTTAAAAAGCATAATAATTAGGTACAATTCTGCCTGCATTCCATTTATAGTTTATATATTTCTCCTCCCCATTATTTATTACTAATGAAATTTGCATGAGTGTCCATCTGCCTCTACAGCTTACTCCCACTTCAAGTCTCAATCCTCTGTTGTGACATCACAGTCTGTTGCCATGGGAGTAACTGTGATATCACAAGCAGTGTTCTGTGGCTTCATGTAGGGAGAAAGCAGCAGGAATAGACAAACTCTTCAGGAGTAAAGATCCTGTTTTCACACTGATGACCTCAGTAATAAATAACGGGGAGGATGAATACAGCACTAATGGGAAATACAAGCTGGACTGTGTCTAAATATTAAGTGGAGGAGAATCCCCCAAGGAGCAGGACAAAGAAAACAGCACAGTGGTAGTAGACATAGGGGATGGGAGCAAAAGTCGTGAAAAGGAGGGGAAGAAGGAAGCGAGGAAAAAGGAAAAGAAGGGGGGCTGTAGCCAAAATGTGAACAAGATGTGGAAGGCTGTGTGTACAAATGCAATGAGTCTTTGAAATAAAATTCCAGACCTGGAGGCCAGCATGGCATAGGCTGACCTGGATATTGTGGCCATTACTGAGTCAAGGTGCACAAGGAACCATGACTGGGATACAGCCATACCAGGATATACCCAGTTCCGGAAGGATAGGGTGGGGAGGAAGGGGGGGGAAGGGTGGTGGCGTATGTAAGAGAGGGTATCCAAGCAACAGAAACACAGGTAAATGAGGGAAAGGAGGGACTGCAGGTACTGTATGTCATCCTCGAGACAGCAGTTGGAGACTCTATTCTCACTGGGGTGATCTACAGACCTCCAACACAGGAGCACTAGGGGAAGCCATTAACATAATGGCAGAAAAAGGGGAGGTGTTGCTGGTGGGGGAACATCAATCTGCCGAATGTACAGTAGATTGCAGCCTCCTAGCCACAGCCTCAGCTAGAAGCAGGGACATCCTAGACTCCCTGTAGGGGGCATTCCTCAGGCAGCTAGTCAGAGGGCCCACTCGTGATTGGGTAATACTGGACCTGCTGCTCACTACCAGGGACAGTACTGCAGACGTCAAGGTGAGAGGCCACCTGGGGACCAGTGATTACCTTATAGTGTGGTTCAGCATATGGATGGCAGCGGAAGCAAACCACACAAGGATGAAGGTCCTGGACTTCTGGATGGCAGATTTGTTTTAAAAATTAGTGAATGCCTCAGAGATGACCTAGCAGAGAGAAATTGCCAGGGTAGGGTGGAGGAAAAATGGGGCAGATTAAGGAAAGGCATAGTGAAGGAAACAAACCTCTCTCTATGCAAAAGAAGTGAGCAAAAAACAAACAAAAAAAGAGACTGCTATGGTTCTCACAGGAAGTGGCTGAAAATATTAAGGCTAAAGGGGTAGTGTGGGGGACGAACTGTGGTGGTTCGTACCCCTATAGTTTAGGGTGATGATGCCAGATAAATCTGGAAGGAGAGGCTGGAGGCGTACTCTAGAGCCAAGATGCAAGGTTTATTACCAACAGTTGGAGCACATAGAAAAGACTTAGCATTCACTATCACTATCACAAAAGAGAAAGAATGAATAAGAATACCGAGACTACAAACTGGCCCCACCAATGTTATATAAAAGTCCAGGTGATTCAAGTCCTAAGGGTGTAGCAATCCGATGCACCAAGCTTGGGTTTCTAGTATTTTGGTTGGCTGACCGCTGGGTGTGAACCCAAGGAAGCGCTTGGGCCACCAGTACTTATGCCACCTTGGGGGATGAGGCACAGAGCCTGGCAATCCTGGGCAAGGTCATGGTATAGGTCACCGGTACTATTTCCACCTTGGGACAACATCTATGCTGGAGAATGGGCATCATGACTCTGAGTTTAGTAGACGACTGAAGTTTCTCAAGGTAGAGCCGGGGTGGTTCCTAACCTGACTCACTTTGGCAGGCCCTAGCTACCAGCTGGCTACCACTTACGACTGGCAACTCGAACCTGGAGCGTTGTGGCGAACACTTGGAGTTGGTGGAGGCCATTGGAGGTGGGTGGAGGTGATACTGGGCTTCCCAGGGACCCTCTCTAGGTCAAAGAAGAGGAACCGGAGGAATCCTAGGTGAGGTGTGTGCAGGAGCCCCTGGAGTTCAACAAAGATTTCTGTATCCTGGGGAATGCATAACCACAAAGGAGTGATAAGGCCTCGTCTGCTGGAGCCTGCCGCATAAAAGGTTCACTGGGTCTGTTTCCCAGCCACATAGACTGACTCACCACACTGGGGGACCCAACTAGATAACAAATTTCTGCAGAAAACCAACCAAGGCTGCTACTGGAGATCTTCTGGAGGGGAGCTACACCGAAGGAACCCAGGGGATTTGCTTCAACCTCCTAACAGGGAAGCTGACATCTATTACCTTAACGTCCTTCACCCTCCCTGGTCAAACTCTTTCTTCTGTCTCCAGGCTGTGCAGACCTCCTCTAGGCTGGGGCAGCCCTGGCTACCTACCAGGAGATTGGCTCCTTCATCCAGAGGTCAGCCTCCTGAGGTTTGGTCAGTGGCTTAAAAAAAAAGTCTCCAAATTTGAATCTACCCTGGCCACATGGATTGGTTGAGAGGGCTCAGCCAGGCTTCCTTCTTCCCTGCTGGGACAGGAATGTGGCCAAAATGGCTGACTAGGTGTCAGTCTTGAGCAGGGGGAAGGAAGGACAAAGGAAGGGGAAAATATTTTCTTCTTTTAAAACCCTGACTTTAGACTGCTATGACTGTCTGCTGGAGAGGGGCCTGTTCTGTGTTTCAGAGGGTCCCCTAAGCTTTTCATGGGTTTCCCATTAAGTTGCCAGGGTCCCCATAAATGTCTGACCCCTCATGTCTCTGGGGATCCCCTATTTTCTGTGATGACCCCAGTTCCACTATTTTCTGTGGTGCCCCCAATTTCTCTGGGGCACTACAGTAGCATTCAGAAGGTGCAAGGAAATGCAGAGGGAACGCAGTAAGGAAGTGTACCAGGAAAGATAGAGGGAAGCAGGAAAAGAGGTGAGGAGTGCAAAGGTACAAATGTAGGAAAGGATAGCCAAAGGGGTAACTAAAGGGGATGAGACCTTTTTTTAAGTACATAAGCGAGAAGAAGAACACAAAAGAAGGGATTGTGTGATTAAAAAGGGCAGGGGGGACTACGCAAAGGAGGATCAGGAAAAAGAAAATATCCTGAACAGATATTTCTGTTCAGCCTTCATGGTGGAAGGAGGAGGGGATGGACCACATAAAAGCAACAGGAACACTGGGGGAGGCAGGTAGACACAAGTCCAGTTACAGAACAGAGTACTGAAAGAACATGCAAATCTGAAAGTAGACAAAGCTATTGGGCCAGACAGGGTACAAACAAAGGTGTTGAGGGAACTCGGGTAGGGGTTGAACTGATACACCCATTGTTTAAAGATGGCAGCCATGATTTTGAGCAAGATTTGATGCCCATGTCCATGGCATTGGCAACCATCTGAAGCTACTGTTATAATCAGGGAGCTTTGCCCCTTGCAACCCCCCCCCCCCATTTAACCTAACTCTTACCTTACCCTAACATCTTAATAAGCTACAACTAATCCATTACTGCAGAGAAGTGAAAACATTTTGCAATGTAACACTAATACATTTCTAGTCAGCCAGTGATGCATCACAGATTACATTCATGTGAACGTATCCGTGTAATCTCTCGGCAGAATATTGTCACTGAGTAGCGTGTCGGACAATGTAATCTACCCAGAGTGGTACTGGGTGCATCTCTGACATCCCTATTCAACAATTCACCGGAAATAGGAGTGGTTCAAAAGAACTAGAAGGGGCAGATGTAGTCCCGCTTCATAAAAGCGGTAGTAGAGAGGAGGCTGGCAACTACAGGCTGGTCAGGCTGAGATCAGTAATGGGGAAACCAATGGAGTCACTTTTCAAAGAAATGATTGAGCAGTATCTTGAATCCAGTGGGTTACAAGACCTGAGGCAGCATGGATTCAAGAAGGGGAGGTCATGTGAGACAAACATGATAGATTTATTCGACTGGGTGACCATGGAAATGAATCAATATGGGGCAGTGGATGTGGTCTGCTTTGACTTCAGTAAGGCCTTTGACACTGTACCACATAGAAAGCTCATTAGGAAACTGAGCAGTCTGGGTGTGGGTCCTAAGGTGGTAAACTGAGTACAAACTGGATGATGGATAGGTGGCAGAGGGTGGTGGTAAACAGAATTTACTTGGGAGAAGAGGGTGACTAGTGGAGTACCTCAGGGCTCAGAAATAGGTCCAGTCCTCTTTAATGTCTTTATAAGTGACACTATGGAAGAGCTGAAGGGGAAATATGCCTCTTTGCAGATGACACCAAAATCTGCGATACGGTAGACACCCCAGAAGGGGTAGCAAGAATGAGCAGAAACCTGAGAAAACTTGAGGACTTGTCAAGGGTATGGCGGCTGAGTTTCAATACGAAAATGTGCAAAATCATGCACTCAAACCACAGAAACCCAGAAGCAGAGTACGGTATCGGGGGAGAGATACTGATGGTCACCAAACAGGAAAGAGATCTTGAAGTAATCATATCCAATGATCTCAAGGTGACAAGGCAGTGTGACAAGGCAGTAGGCTGGGCCAGTGGGTTGTTGACGTGCATAGGGAGAAGTATCACTAGCAGAGGAAGGGAGGTGGTGTTGCCACTGTACAGATCATTGGTGAGACCCCACCTGGAGAACCTTGTCCAGTTCTGGAGACCCATCTCAAAAAGAACATAGGGTGGATGCTGTCCAGAGAAGGGCAACTAAAATGGTGCAGGGGCTGCATCAGAAGCCCTAGGATCTCAATATGTACATGCTGGAAGAGAGGTGGGAGAGGGGGAATATGACAGAGACCTGTACATGCCTCACAGGATTGAACAGAGTAAGGAGGAGAGCATTGTTAAGAGGAGAAGGTGCACGAAACAGAGGGGCATGCAATGAAGCTGGAAGTGGGAAACAACTAGGAAGGATGTGAGCAAGAACTTCTTCACTGAAAGAGTGGTGTAATGGTGTTCCAGCAGAGGTGGTGGGGGTGAAAACAGTGTGGGCTTCAAGCATGCATGGGATAGACACAAGGGAATCTTAGCTGGGAAATGGAGGGGTAGCCAGAAGTCAGGTAAGGTCTGCGGTGAAAGCATAGATGGGGGAAAAGGGGCAAACTAGGCGGGCCAAGCAGTCCTTATCTGCTGACAAATGCTATGTGTCCATGTAATAGTATGTAGCAAGTTTTTATTACACACCTTCAGTGTATGATACATATACTACCTGTGGACCTTCTACTCCAATCACAAGCCAGGATTATACATACTTTATGCCTTAGCAAACTTACAGCAGTCATTTTATTCTCAAGAAAATCACTGCTTAGTGCTCAGAACAGTCATTTTGTAGTCAATAAAATGACAGTAGTAACATCATCCTCTTTCTAACATTGCAGCTGGCCTATACTCACAGCAGCAAACACATGATGACGCATAATAGTTATTATACAGTAGAATGGGCATCCAAAATAAAGAAGTCTCATTGGTCAAAACATATCATTTGACCGTGCATGAAATGTGTCCCACGCACAGTCATCCTGGTCCTAAACCACATCACACAATGGGCAGATCAGTCCACCTACAACCAGAGCTATCTTCCTTCAGCCCCCCTACAGCCAAAATTGATCTTCCATCACAAACATGGCTGCTACCTTTACACTGTAAAAAACCTTCAACTGGGCCCTAAAAATAAAACTATAAACTACCTTAAATAAAAATTAAAACAAATTAATTAAATTTTGTTTCCCTGATCATTACACTCTCCTTACACATATAAACAAATCAGAAACATTAAGTATTGTTTATAGTTTTCATTACAACGGTTTCTTTGCTGACAATGAAAAATCCCCCTTCTATCTTTACCTGCTCAGAGAAATCTCTTCTGCTTGCCCCGACAGTGAGATAATTTAGTCTCTGGTTCTAGAAGAGGCCTTTGCTGTGTGTGTGTGTGTGTGTGTGTGTGTGTGTGTGTGTGTGTGTGTATAGTGTGTTAGGAGAGGAACATTCTACCAGTGGAACAGAGCAGAATTTTGAATCCATGTATTCCATGGTAAACATTCCGTATCTTGAATGTGGGGAAAAATAGAGAAAAAAAAACAGGAAGAAGAAAGTAAGTAGGCAATAATAAAATGAGCTCATCAATGACATCATTTGTAGTGGGCGGAAGGACTATTTTATCATAAATGCACACAAGTAAATCTATTGTTTCTACATATAAACATGCTTTTCCCCAAGTGTAAAAAGTTAAAAATAAAAGGAGACTATTTTATAAGCGCAATAAGGCACTCCGGGGGTGTACATGGAACAGATTTGACTGCACTTCCAGGGACTGAAGGCTCTTGGCCTGTGGCCACGTTGTGCCTCACTACACCCCCGGGCATGTGGTAAAATCTGTTCCATGCACACACCGTCATGTCTTACTGCTTACATATGTGCTAGCTGGGTCTTGACCCTCATCAATAATGAGATTGGCTTGGGACTTCCGGTGATGTCAGCAAACTAATGGCTGCATAGATCTATAGCTCCGTCTCCCTCCTGACTAAAATCTAACTACATCACCCATTTAGAGGGATGTCTTTGCCACTTAAAGCAAAGAGAAACAGAACAGGAAAGACACCATCAACACCGATCCAAAAATTGAGAGATGATGCAAGGAGAGGGCCGAAGCGAGCAGCAAGAGAGGGACGCAATGGAGGGCCTTCAGCACCCGGAGGCCACGACGGAAGAAGTGTCAATGAACCTCAGTGAAATCATAATGCAAACGGCGCGTACAGTGGCCAAAATTGACCAGACTCTAAGCGAATTCAGAACAGATCTTACTAGAGTTGATCACAAAACAGAACAGCTTGAACTGTGCATAAACCAGATGACCGAACAGTCGGACCATCTGGATAGACTCCTGCTCTACCTCTTAGCCAGAGACCGGGAACTCACCCACAAGCTTGACGATCTCGAGGCTAGAAGCAGAAGACAAAATATAAGATTGTATGGGATTCCCGAAGGGTCCGAAGACAAGTTCCAGAGCGTAAACCTATTTCTCCAAAAAATGCTGAGGCAGATCCTCCCATTACCTCAGGATCTAGACCTTACGATGGACCAAGCGCATAGGTCTCTGGCCCCCCGACCCAAAAATTCAGACGTGAGGCCTCGCTCCATAGTCGCAAGGCTTGCTAGCTACCAGGTAAAAGAAAAGATTCTAAAAGCGGCTTGGAAACAAGGGGCATTACTGTACGAGGGTCACCGAATAAGCATAGACAACAATCACACCACAGCTGTCCAAGAGGCTAGAAAATCACTCTGGCTGATTATAAGGCAACTCCGGGCTCGGAATATGAAAACGCAGGTCCCATACCCTGCGCGCCTCAAGATCGTTTCAGACAAAGGCTCAAAAGTATTCCAAGACCTACTGTCTGCCACTCCTTTCCTGGAATCAATGGGAATAGTGCTGCCGCCTCTAACAAAAGAAAAGTTATAAAAAGATCTCCTTACTTCAGCCTGGAGTGTTGCACAGAGGGGAGCCCCATGGCAGAATGTTGCTCGAGGCCCTCAGCCCACGAATCTGTGGGCAGATATCTCTACCCTAATACGCTAGCTTGGAGATCCCGTGAAACTGAACAAGAATGCTGCTCACCTCCAGATGGAAGATGAGGGATCCTTGCCGGATGAAGCTGTGGACTCAGCCGTGGAGACATGACTTGTGATGGTGAGGTGAGGATGTCCACGCTTCTTTTCCCTGCTCCTCTATGCACCAGCCCCAGCTTTTAGATAAACTGGCTCTCTTTCTCTGCTTTCGAACATTCGCCCTGGTTTTCGCACCTCGATGTTGTTCCCTTGTTCTTACACGGCCGGAAGCTGAGTACCGATCCTCCTGGCTACTGTGAACTGTGAGCAAGGGACTGCCTGTTTCTTGAGTCATTCACTGCAGATCTCCCGACATTGGACTTTCTCGGAGGTCCCTAAGTGTGTCACTGTGTACCACTCTATCACAGTTCATTCAACTTGGGAAACTGTAAGCTGTAGCCAAGCTGGCCGAATATAATGGATTCCGACTTGTCTATGGTTGCTTGGGGAACCCAAGGCTAGGGAAGAATAAAGAGAATCACGAGGGACGACTAATCAAAGACTTAATCCCTTGAATTCTAGCCGGGGAGGTGATCTATTCCCAAAGGGGCATTTCTTTGAGCACTCTTTTGCTGTTTATGTAGAAGCTGACTTAGTTGGTACTTGAGGGTACATGCGAGGGAATAGTCCAGCAGTGACCTCGCTAGTAGGGACTGATTTAAATACAGTTCCAATGCTCTCAAGTGAAGCCATACCGTTAATCTACAATCACCAGGGGCAATGCTCCCCTCAGGCACCCCTATTTGACTATGGTAACAACCTAATAAAATCTAAGAAGGGCGAATCACCACACTGATACGGATCCATATGGATCTCAGAGGGAGGCAGTCTAATGCTAAATTATGTGACCCGCTGACTCTAGGACACCCCTATTAGGGGACTCTCCCCTGGGTTGGAAGGCATGCACACAATTAAGGTGGAGCTACCTTCTAGTTACCGCTCTAGTGCTTGCCCTACGGCTGGGAAATCACCACCAGCCCTCCCTAGGAAGTCTACTGACATATGTTAAGAAGTGGGAAGGGGGGGTTTTAAAACATTCGCTCTTCCTACCCTTCCTTAAGCCCGAGCCCTCAATTGAGGACAGTTTCAAGCATATACCCCTGACTGATGGTCGGGAATCTGTTTTCTTGTTGAAAAGTTTTGAGTTAAAGTTGTTGTTTATATTGTGTGGATACTCATACGTTGTAGAAAGGATAGAACTGCCAGACATACTGAAATATATTGTTTTCCCTCATGTTAGCAGGAAGAATTTCCATGTTAAACATAAATGACCTGTCATAATGTTAAAATACTCTCCTATAACATTAATGGGTGCTCCAGCCCGGTCAAGAGAAAACAAATCCAGAAGTATATTACTAGGCAGAACTGTGAGGTGAATTTCCTTCAGGAAACCCACCTATCCCCATCTGAGGCCCTAAAGTTGAGGACCAAGTCCCACTCACATTTGTTCTCCTCATCATTGGATTCTGGTCGTAAGAGAGGAGTAGCCATTTTGCTCTCGGCGACCTTTCCATTCGAGTTGGAGGACTCTGTGGCGGATACGGAAGCCAGATATATTATGTTTATCGGGAAGGTGCAGGACACCCCAGTAACTTTGGTGAGTGTTTACGCCTCTGGGTTCCTCCACGGCATTTTATGCCTCACTTCTTCAGCTAGTTACCAAGAAATCTAAGGGCCTCCTGATTATGGGGACTGAACTTAATCTGGATAGAAATCTGGACACTACTTCAGGAATTCAGAACCCGGACCACCGTAAGGCAAGGGCAGTCAGATGTATTTTGAACCAGACTGGGTTGGTGGATGTTTGGCGAGAAAGGTATCCCAGGGCGAGGGACTACACCTGCTACTCACCCAGTTTCAGGGTCTATTCCCGGCTCGATATCTTTTTCACTTTTAGGGATGATATTCCCGCCCTCCCCTCAATGTGGGTGGGCACCTCTACCTTGTCAGACCACAGCCCCATATTTCTGGAAGCTGCTCTCTCCCTTCCCAGAAAAACGACACACTGGAGACTTAACACATCTCTGCTTAGAGACAAAGAAGTAATTAGTAAGATTAAACAGCACATTACAAACACCATAACAGAGAATTCCACACCCGGGATGACACCACAAATCATATGGGACACACTGAAAACTACAATTAGGGGACAATTAATATCCATAGCCTCCCAGAAGAAAAAAGACCGCCTTTTGAAACAACAACACCTCCATGCAAGACTAGTAGACCTGGAATCCCTCCAAAAACTAAAATGGGATAAACAAAGGGACTCTGAGCTTAAATCCCCGAGGGCCGAAATTCAAAAACTCCAGAAGGAGGAGATTGAGAGGAATCTCTTTTTTCTCAAACAGAAATACTATGAGGGAGGTCCCAGGGGCAGTAAACTTTTGGCAGCCTGGCTGAGGCATCTCAAAGCCAGAGCTACAGTCACCAAAATTGTCTCTCCAATCACTGGTCGGTTAACTAATAAACCTGAACAAATTACAGAGGCCTTTGTTTCCTATTATGCCAAACTTTATACCCCTCAGGCACCGCCACCAACCCAGGCGACCAGAGATTATCTTGAATCCCTCTCCCTCCCCACTCTTCCCCAGGAGAAAGCCCAAGCCCTACTCAAACCAATTACCCAACCAGAGATCTTGAAGATCATAAGGGGTCTGAAGGGGGGGGGGGGAGTGCCCCAGACCGGACGGTTTGGGAGCAGAATTTCTAAAACCTTTGCTGCAGAAACGGCTCCATTATTGGCAGATGTCTACTCTGAGATATGGCAGGAGGCTAACCCGTCCCTCCTGCAATACGCACAATCTCGCTTGATACCAAAAGAGAATAAGGATCCGGCTAGATGTGAATCCTACCGTCCAATCGCACTCCTAAACTCCGATTATAAGATCCTTACTTCGATCCTCGCATCGCGGCTGAACCCCATACTTCCAGAACTTATTAACCCAGATCAATCGGGGTTCGTCCCAGGCCGACAGGCTCCAGACAGAGTCCGTTCAGCCATTAATATAATTGATGTCATCCATCGTTCTCGCCTTCCTGCCTGTCTTATGAGCTTAGATGCTGAAAAAGCGTTTGACAAGGTTTCCTGGTCGTTCCTGTTTTTGGTCCTAGAACAGATGGGCTTCCCACAGACATTTATTGACTGCATTAAGTCATTATATTCTGGCCCACAAGCCTATGTTAGGGTTAATGGGGGAATCTCCAGGAGATTTACCCTAGGTAAAGGCACTCATCAGGGCTGCCCTTTATCCCCCCTGTTATTCGCCCTATACATAGAACCCCTGGCCGAAGCAGACCGCGCCACCCCGACTGTGCGGGGCATCGACATTGGGGGCCAGCAAAGGAAAATCTCTCTATACGCTGATGACGTCTTACTGTGCATATCCCACCCAGAGACCTCAATCCCGAAGATATGGTCAATTCTGACCGAATTTGGCAGACATGCCGGATACACCCTAAATAAAACTAAAACTGAGGTCCTGACTTTCTATTATTCACCCTCTCGTAGGGTCACAGAATTTCTGCCACTAAACTGGTCAGCAGATAAAATGAGATATCTGGGAACCTGGTTAACTAAAGATAACTCTCAGCTCTTCAAAACCAATTATGTCCCACTCTTCAACCAGGTAAAGAAAGACCTGGACAGGTGGTCCCTGATAAACCTCCCACTATATCTGAGAATACAGACTATCACTATGAACATTCTCCCCAGATATTTATATTTGTTCCAGTGTCTACCGATCTTTATAACTAAAACACAGTTCTATGACTGGCAAAAAATAATAATAAAGTTTGTGTGGAACAACAGGAGACCCAGAATAAATGCTCATATACTCCATCTGAGTAAAGCAAAGGGAGGTAGGGCCCTTCCCGATCTTGAGGACTATTACCTTGCCATGCAAATTAAAAGAGCATTACAATGGTTTATACCTACTTACACTGCTAACTGGAAAGAAATGGAGAAAATGGAGGAAGAGGAGCGTGGCCCATTGTTGGGCGTCCGCTCCATACAAATGAGAACCAATAGAGACTATCCTCCCCCCACTTACTAACTGTGAGGGACACAATAAAGGCAACACATAGAGCCTGGCAGAAATATAAAATAAAATACTCTCTCTGGCCCCTCTATAGGCTTTCAAGAGACACAACCTTTACCCCATCCCGACTAGACCACACTTTTAGAACATGGGAGAGAGCGGGAATGATCTACATCAAACAGTTTATGTTGGGGGATGAGGTTATAGACTTCATGACCCTCAGGAACAGCTTTGATTTGCGTAATACTGACCACTTTCGCTACTTACAGCTTAGAGACTATATTTACTGCTGTCGTAGAACAGACTCCCGATTTAGTGAGGTGGCCCCTTTTGTAGAAACTCTCTATGCGATTATAACTTCACAGAAAACCTCAGGCCTCATCTCTACACTATATAAAGCTCTTATGGGCCTAAAGAAAGTTTATCTAGAAAAGGTTAGGTGTAGATGGATAGAGGAGGGGGAAGCTGACCTTAGAGAAATCAATTGGGATTTAGTATTTAAGCTGGCATCCAGAACTACCTGTTCCCCTCTCTGGCAGGAGTTCAGTTGGAAGGTGAAGATACGCTATTTTCTTGCCCCTCTCTCACTTAGTCGGAGGATCCTCCGGAGAGATCCCTCTTGCTGGAGATTGTGTGGGGAAATGAGGGCAGATTATCTTCACATATTTTGGCTGTGCCCCCGGCCCGTGCCCTTCTGGAGGGACATCTCTCAGGCACTTGCTAAATTATTCACCATTGAAGCTCCCCTGGACTGGCCCTGCCTCATACTAGGGGAACCACCTCCAAACTTGACAGGACCTGATTTGTTATATCTCTGGACCCTTCTCCTAGTGGCGGCTCACAAAACTATTACCAGAATGTGGCTAAAAGACGACTCCCCCACTATAAGTACATGGATACAACTAGTCCAAGAAATAGCAGAAATGGAACAGCTAACCTATAAGATAAATCACAGGATAACAATTTATGTTCGGAGGTGGGCTAGATGGGAGATCTGGCGGGAGACATTTGCTGCCCTGTGCCCTGTTCGGACTCCTGATACTCCACCCCTAGCCTAATACCCCCCAGTATCGTCATGGGAGTCATAACAACTATGGCTGGAGGAGATTTGGCTGTATGGAGAACGGTCCAATAGATAACATAGGGAAGAGTACAACACAATTGGGCTGTTGAAGTTATAAACTTAGAATAAGGCATAAGAAGAGGGATTATATCTAATATATTGGACTTGTTTTAACTCTGTAAAACAGAATTGATTTTGTCTGGCACACTTGTATGAATTGTATCCGTTGGTTGTCAATAAACTTGAATTTAAAAAAAAAATAATGAGATTGGCTTGTAAAGATAAAAGTACTCAGCCTTCAAACTTGTACTTTATTCACTCAGCTATCACATTATTGCCTCATATAGTGACCCAACTAACACATTATCACTTAAATAAACCACTCGTCATTCAGTCTCGTGGTTCACATGGTATCACGCACCTTAGGTGTGTAAAAAACAACTCATTACACAGTGTTGCCCATTCATTATTTTGGCAGTATAGCCTAGAAGATAGAGTAACAAGCTGTAAATGAGCTTGGTGCATCCAGCAGACCTGGGTTTGATTCTCACAACCTCCACTTGCATACTGCGTGACCCTGAGCAAGTCACTTAACTGCCCTGTGCTCCTAGGACACGTAAAAATTACCCATTGGAAACCATAGCCCCTGACTCAATGGTGTATCTGTTTCTCAGAAACAAAAATAAATTATAATTACATTAATTTTAAGAAAAAGTAAGCTAGCACTTTTGCAGATAAACAGATGGTGATAGTGGGAAAGTAGAAAATTTGGCACTAAAGTTAAACCCATGATATGCTACTGTAGCATCATACTGCTGCATTAAATCTAGGGTTAGTTTGGGACGACCCCATGGTGTGGCAGTAGTTTATCATGCTGCCACCTAGGAGTCCAACGTTTCTGTCCATGTGCAAGCAATGGAATCCCACAATGAGGTGAGCTGGGAGCGTAGTGCATTATGGGCATGAGTCACTTTGCTCCCTAGGTGGGAGGGTGTCGGTCTCCCAACATTTGTGCAACCCCTAATGGTCAATCAACTGTGGCATTGGCCTTGAAAGCAGCTGTTTTGCCTGCCCTCCTCTGAGGAGTAAAGGTGGTGCAGCCTTGATGACTTCCTTACCAGAGTGGGAAATCAAGAGGAGGAGGATATTAGGGGAAGAATACAAAAATGTACATACTATATATTTAAAACCATTGGTTTTATGAAAGCAAATCACTGTAGAATGGTTTGTTCTTCCAGTCATCACTTGACTGGTGAAAAGCCTGAAACTAGACAAAAAATGTGTTTATTCTTGGACATAACAACCACTAATATCTTCCAACCATTTCCAAAAATAATCTTACATGATATTTTATAATGCTTGAAACTATATTTTGAAAGCATCATTTGAACTGCTAATCATAAAAACTAATTTTTTTTAAAAGAAAACTTGGAGTCCGATCAACACGTATAGACCCTAACAATACAGTTCTGCAGCATTACTGTATGTCTATACATGTCAATATACTGTAGTGTGATGTTAAAAATGACAGGACTTTAAAAATTTAGTGAACCTTTTTTTTTTAATAGCAATATGAAACATTTTTTGTTTTTTATATCTATATATGGTCTGTAGTAATATATTATTGATATATCTACTTAGCTGACTCTTAGCTTTCATTAAAAAAAAAAATAGATCTTAGCCCGGTGGCGTGGAAGGCTGAGGCACTGGACACCTTACCTCACGCTACGCTGGTGACCCGGGTTCGGGAACGGACTCAGGTCACTTGGGGGTCAGCCAGGGGAAGGAAGGAAGGATTGAGCATCTGCCGACAGCTGTCCTTCCTCAGGGGTGGGAGGACTCAGCATTGCGCTGTAGACTGACACCCAACAGAGGCTGGGGGTCAACACAGGCGTGATGCTAGAAAGGGTGGACCCATGCACAGGACTTAAGATTCCATGGAGGTGGAGACAGTCACCCCACCCATTGCACATGTGTGGGTCCAAGGAGAAAATAGAAAATGTTTCGGAGCTGACAGGCTCAATGATGGCAGGCTGTGCCTGCGCCTCCCCCCAGCAATCTAGATGTTGGTTTCTGGTGGGTAGGGTAGGCAGGCATCCCTTGACACCAGCCCTGTCATGGAGTGTGCAACCCGTGGGGGATGGCTGGTTGGGGCGGGTGTCTGGAAAGCCTCGCTGGAGAGATGAGTACCCTCCGATGGAGGGGCCAGAGCCGCCTGCCAGTGTGGAAAGAGGTGTACAGTATGTATGGAAAAAAATAAACTAGGTCTCTGAGCCAGTCCTATGGTGCAGAGGGTTGAGGTGCTGGATGCCACAACTCACGCCACGCTGGCGAGCAGAGATTGGGAATGAGCTTGGGTCGCTGGACGGAGGGGGGTGGGAGATGACTGAAGTGGCCGCTGGGCTGCTGTCATCTCCCGGATTGGGTAGGCAAGTTTCCTCACTCTCAGCTGACACCCGGTGGAGGCTGAGTGTCAGTGGAGGGAGACTGTGGTTCTGGGAGTGCATGCACGCCTCCACAGCTCCAGGTTGGAAGGGAGAAAAACACAGAAAAACCCTATGTCTCTCCATTGTCATGTGTGACAGCCCCAGTGCTCTTGGACCCTGCTCTGTGTGGATTCCCACCCGTGCAATGGTGTGGGGAGTAGTTGACAGGGGTAGGAGCTGCCAGACTACGGGCCCAATGGTAAGGTGTAGGTTGCAATGGAGGAGCAAAAGATATATATATATATATATATATATGAAAAATAAATCTCAGCAACACCTTCCATCTGTATTCATGCCATATGAGCAAAAAAGTAATTTTCCCAACATCTCTACTTATCTTGACCCAGCCCTGTTCCAAGAGCCTTACCCCGATTCACTTTCCCACTTGTCCTTCACATCAGTAATGGTATGTCGCTTTGATTTCAGGAGAATCCTACATACCATGGAGATATATCTACATTTTGTTAAGCCTTGTGGCCCAGAACAGCATGTCCTCCCATGCTATTTGTTCGATATCTATATGAGCCAGGTTACTACCTGCAGTACTGTAGAGGAGAACTCAGAGCTGCAACTTCCAATAAAAAAATTAAATAGGTTCAACTGCTCCATTTTTCAATGGAGTTTGCTTCTTAAGATACAGCTCAAAGACTACTACAAGGCACACCATTTTTTTTTTTTCTTTCATGAAAAATGTGCCCCGCTCGTCATGAATTACCACCCCTGACATTCCTTCTGTTAGTCTTTCTTGTTATGTTTGAACATTCCTCACATTTCTCTCTATACAACCTTACTCTCTTATTAACCCTTTCACTCCACAGGTCGGGTCCATGGTTTCTGCACTTATTATATATCTTACTGCCATTATTTGTATAATGCTTGCCATTATTTTTTGTTGTTTCTACCCATTGTATTTTTGTAGTACTGCTGTACTGTTCCTCTATCTGTATTATTGTACCCATGTTGCTGTTGTTCAACTGTTCTCTTTTTGTTGTACTCTCCTGGGTCATGCCTGAAAATAGTCATTTTATGGCTGGTGCGCCTACCCAGTTAACAAAAACTAAATAAATAAATAAATGAACGCGCATTCCAGCACACAGCAGGAAGAATACTAAGCTCATTTGCATACATGTTGCGGCAGTGGCGGCTCTACACCAGGGCCCGCCAGGGCATGTGCCCTGGTAAAAAAAATTCTGTGCCCCAGTTGGTGCCCCATATGGTGCAGAGCTTCCCCCATAGTAACCATATATCAGCGCCCTGGCTGCCATCTGTTGTGCCCTAGCTGTGCCCTGGTAACCATTTGTGGATAGAGCTGCTAGTGGGTTGCAGCTCTGGCCACTACAATCTGTGAAATGGCACCTCTCACCCTGGGACATTAAAAAAACTATTTCAACTAAAAGACATGCCCTACAACAGAGATGAAACTCTCTCACTGCAAGTTGGCAGGTGAGTAGAGTCTGGGAGGAAAATGGGGTTTATGATAGTTTTCCTTAAAATTGGCCCTCGTCCTTGTGTGGTTCAGTTCTGACCCAGTTCTTATATATGGACATACGAAATTCCCAGCATATACAGGCCGTTCAGTCTACCTAGTCTGCTGGAGTGTGCAACAGTTCAGTCCATTAGACTGCAGCTGCCCTCCTCCCTCATATGTCCTCCCCCCATCTCGCACCACCTCCAGGTTTGTTCCCCCCACTTGAATCTGTCCCACCCCCTCTTGAAGTCCCCAACACTCTGCAGTGATACGACTTCCTCTGGCAGAGCGTTTCACCCTGCCACCACCCTTTCTGTGAAACAGTGCCTCCTCAGTTCCCTCTTCTACCTGCCCCCTTCCAACTTCAACAAGTGTCCCCTGGTTTCCCTTCCACCCTTCAGACTGAACATACACCTGGTGTCTACTCTGTTCAAACCCTTCAGGTACTTGAAGGTCTCAATCATATCCTCTCTGTAGCTTCTTTCCTCCAGGGTATACATACTGAGCTCTCTCAGTCTCTCCTCATATGGTCTGTCCGCCAACCCCAGGATCATTTTTGTTGCCCTGCACTGTACCCCCTCCAGTAGCTTGATGTCCCTTTTCAAGTAAGGGTGCCAGAATTGCACGCAGTACTCTAGGTGCGGTCTCACACAATACGATGGTCACTGGTCCCCAGATGGTCCCTCACTTTAACATCAGCAACACTGTCCCCATTTGTCAGTACCAAGTCCAGTAACACCTTCTCACGAGTGGGTTCCTTTACAAATTGCCTCAGGAACACCCCCTGCAGGGAGTCCAGGATGTCCCTACTCCTGGCTGTCGCCAAAGCTGGGAGGTTGTAATCCACATCTGGTAGACTGAAGTCTCCCACTAGTAACACCTCTCCTTTGCAAGCCATCCTTTGGATTGCTTTCATCATTTCCCCATCCACTAGGGTCTGTAGCCACATACAATGTATAGGGCCTACGGGCAGACTGGATGGGCCTAGCGGTCCTTATCTGCCGACAATTTCTATGTTTCTATGTTTCGTCATCATGTGCTGGAGGTTTGTAGATCACTCCTGTGTGAATAACTGCACCTTTCCTTTTTTGCAGGGTGACCCACAGTATCTCCGCTCCCCCTTGCTCCCCTTGTATTTCCATAGCCTTTATGTTATCCCTTACACAAAGAGTTACTCCTCCCGCTTTTCTACTCACCCTGTACCTTCTGAACAGAGTACAACTATCTTGCTGATTGCAGTGTCAGTGGCTTAGCAAGATGCACACTTGCCTCTGAGGCCAGAAGATCAGAAGGTTGTGAGTTCTAGCTCCACATCAGGAACTTGGGATAAATCCTAATACTGACACTGTAGTGCATCATGAGGGGGTGCTGCACTCCTGAGGTGCTGTCTTTCAGATGAGACATTAAACCGAGGTCCCATCTGCCTGCTCTGGTGGTTGTTCAGGTGGGTGTTAAAGATCCCATGGCACTTCTCAAAAAAAGAGTAGGGGAATTTCCAGGTGTCCTGGCCAGATTACCCCCATTCACTAAAAAATACCACCAACAGCTTAATCTGGTTCTGTATGTCACTTTGCATCTGTATCTTCCCCCTTCCCCAGGACGAGGCTGAAAATAGGCGCAGAGTCGCCTAGTCCTCCTTTCCCGGTCAACAAAAACTAAATAAATAAATAAAATAACCCAGCACGGCCACATCCCAGTCCTGGTTTTCATTGCACCAGGTCTCTGTAATGGCGACCAAATCCAGGTCTTCTTCCGCCATAGTGGCCTCGAGGTCTGTAATCTTGTTGCCTTGACTTTGAGCATTTGCACACGTGGCTTTCCAGATTGTGTCTCCATCCCCCCTCCTTTTTTTCGATTTGCCTTCCCTCATTTTGCCCACTCTTTGTTTTAGTTTCATTTTTCTCTTCTACTCCCTGGATTACATTATTTTTGGTTCCTTTTGTGTTTTTTCTCCATTTGGATTCCTGTAGTTGACCTTCTGAGCTTGTGGGGGGAGCAGTTTGTATCTCCCTGTTGCATACCACCTCCCCCTTGGCTAGTTTAAATGCTTGCCAATGTAGCATTTAAACCACTCACTGAGGACTATGGTTCCTCTCCTGGATGGATGCAGGCCATCACCCCTGTACAGGCCCTTATCCCTCCAGGTGGGGCCTCAGTACCAATGAAACCAAACCCCTTCACTCTGCACCAATTCTTCAATCATGTGTTGAAATTCCCAGTGTAGAGAATCCTTTCTTCCTGACGTCATAGACAGGCAGCACTTCCAAGAAGGTCACAGTTCATGCTACTTGCTTAAGACCCCTCCCAACTCTCTGAACTCTTCCTGCACTATGGCTGGCTCATCTGTAGCCAGGTCATTAGTCCCCAGATGGACAATGACGTCTAGCTCGCCCTCCCTTTCTGCTGCCCCAGTGATCCCTTGGATCCTCTTTATATCACTGTGTGCCATGGGGCTGGGAAGGTACTGAACCTCCCTCTCCTAATTTCTACCTACTCCCAAATCACTTACTTTACTATGGAGTCCTCCACCAGCATTTGCTTCTTCCTCCTCTGGGGTCCTCTGTCACCGCCCATGGGGTCTCCGCTGTGGAGGACCCCCACATCCACCCCAAACACTACAACAGATGCCTCAGTGGGACTTTCCCACTCTGCCTGTGCAGCATAGGAGTTTTGTAGTGGAACTGGTTGTGGGATGTGCCTAAGCTTCACCACCCTAACCCTCCCTGAGCCCACTGTCATCCAGCCATTCCTCCTTCTGGGCAGCATCTGAGGTAGTGGCAGTGGACTAGGTGGTCTCTGGATGGGGGAGAAGGTCCTCTGAATCTTAGCCAACTTGGCCTTGAGTCTGGCTACCGCCTCCCTCAGGCCAGTGAGGTGCATGCAGATACAGTAGGACAGCAACATAGCCTCTAGAACGTCTCCCTGAAGTCTGCTGCCCCATAGCCACTGCACTGCACCATTCCCCTCATTCTATGCTATCTACTACCACTGTTGATTCACCCTTATAAATTCCTCTAGTTACCCCCTTTTTTTGAAGAGGAAGCCTGGGAGACTGGTAAAGATGGTGGGTGGCCTGGTTTTAGGGGAAGGACTCACTGGATGGATTGGAAGCTGTTCATCAGGAAGGACTCAGATGGCGGTCCTCAATGGCAAATTCAGGGGAAAACCAGTGGGTTACATCAGTGGCCTGTCCTAGGTTCAGTCATATTCAATATGTATATTAGATAAATTGGGGGTCAGGCTTCAGGGGAAAGTGAGCTAATTTGCAGATGATACCATGCTCTGTGGGAGGGTGGCTGGTAAAGAAAGAATTAGTAATATGAACAGGGAGATGTAGAGACTAAAAAAAGTAGTATGGCATTTGCCAACTTATGTACAACGCCAACAAATGCCAAGTGATGCACAGTGAGCACAGAAACCCAGAGATGGTGTACTGGGATCAATGGGTTAAATGTTGGACGCTCTGGAGAGGAATGGCACCTGGGGTAATAATTAGTAACTATCAAGGTAAAGCAATGCGTTTTATTTTATACAGTGCCCATTCCATAGGCCTCCGAACACTGTACAGCTGAAACACAAAACCATAAATAAAACAAGCACAGCACAGCAGGGGGCAATTTTAACATTGTTTTACTAGTCCAGGGCTTAGTGCAAATTGACCAGAACGAGTGCAGCTAATCCTGTACTTGTCTATCATGACTAATGTAGGTTTTTCATGGCTGTCAATGTAGTTAAAAAAAAAACAACCTCTGCTTTAGCAAGCTCTAGTCCAGTGCTAATTTCCTCAGTGTGTTTGAGCTGGTGTGATTAACAGCTCTTTAGTTGCCTCACTGAGTCATTATCACTCAATTGTTAGGGATTTCAGCTAGTGTCCAGGGTGTGCTCAAGAGTAGCGTGCAGTGAAGTCACCAGCTTCGAGTGTTCTGAACTTGTCTTCATGTGCCTGATAATTTGTCCCACATTATTTTATTTATTTGTTTGCTTTGGTAGCTGGTTAGGTGTGCTAGGCAAGACCTGCCTATTTTCAGCATGACCTGGGATTGAGACCAGTGCCCCAATTTCTCTACATTCTGAGTGTTTGTGTAACCACCCCCTGTTGGGGGTTTACCTGTGAGCCCCTGAAAGAGGCTTGTTTCCCCAGGGGTTTTGCTTCCACCTTCCATTCTTTTTTTTTTATGGAGTGCTGCCTGCTGCCCCCCCCCCCAATTTCCTGGTCTCACCTGCTGGCCCCTGCATGGGTTTAGAGAGAAAGCGGGGCCAGGGGAGCTGGTTCTCAGAGCTGCCACCTGTTTCTGTGGCACTCCGGTGCCGGGGCAAGCTCCACGCATGTGCAGAGGCTCATTTTCATGCAGCCATTTGCAGCCACGTTGGCTGTCCTCTCCGGTGGTCCCGATCCCAGGGCTAAGTAAGAGAGGGACCAGAGACCTGAGCAGAGGCAGCAAGAGAGAAAAAGGAGCAGTTTTAAAAAGCACCAGTCGAGGTGCAGTATTTGGGAGCCTTCTCATGAATATTAATGTGGTGGTGCCCCTCTGAAGTCACGGGAGTCCTGTCTGGCAATGGGAGGAAACTGAAGAGAAAGTGCTAGTGACAGGCAAGGGAAAAGGGATGAATTAACTAGATAAAGCCCTGGTGTGAAAGAAAAAAGGGAAAGCTGCCAGTCCATGGGGGAAATAAATAATGTGTATTCATGGACTGCAGCCAGAGAGTAGGGCTATGTGTGAGCTGCCTAGGGGCTATGTAAAACGGCAGCAGCGACTGCAAGAAGGTTAAGGCTATGTGTTAAAGTGTGCAGTTGGATCACAGGACACAGGGGTGGCTATATCTGTGTGGGGAAATGACTGAATGAAAATAAAGGTTTGGCTGCAGGGGCACTTTGATCTTGAGACACTGTGTAAATGTGTGAACACTATTTACTTCAGCCACCATGTTTAGTAGCCATGTGGCACCAGCCAGCCAACCACCGAGCCAGGATACTTGCCAGGGATTCTGTGACTGAGTATAAGGACTTTTGGGGGAAAAGACCGGGGAAAATCTAAGTGCCCTTTTCTGTACCAATGAGGCATCGAGGGGGCCTCATACATATTACCTTGCCTATGGACAGTTGCTCCAGCCAATGGGGAGCAAGGAAAGGGCTCCCAAAAGTTGAGGACTGTTGGAGTTTGAGCCAGTTCGATGGGAGCCCTCTGGGGCTCCTGCCCCAGGAGAAAATGGGCTGCGTGATGGGCCTGCCTGGGGGCTGCCAGTAATTTGTCCCCCAGGTCAGGGAGTGTCTGCCCCATCAGGAAAAGAGAAGCTGGAGAGGAAACAGAGAAATGTCTGTTAAAGCAGCAGCTTTGGAGAGAAAGAGGAAAGCTGCAGGAGAATGGTCTCTGTTGTTCTAAAGTTGCACCACAGCAGTGAGACAGGCACAGCTGCAGATTGCAAGAGAGAGGCTGTGTCCTGAGCCTGAATGAAAGGACAAAGGTTGGGTCTAAGCCTGGAAAAATCTCAAGGTTGCGTTCTGAGCCTGGAAAAAGAACGAAGGTTGCATCTAAGCCTGGGAAAAGATGGGAGTGCAGAGGATGAGGAACAAGAGAATATAAATGTGCTGAGAAAAGGAAAAGGAGGAGTAAGCCTCTTTGATCCAGTACCTGCACGCTGAGAAAAGGGACTGTGTGTGCAGGTGATGATGTGTGAGCCAGAGTGAAAATGTGGCTGCATTAAAGTTGAGAGACTGTGGAAAGCAAAAAGATGAACAGACGCCTCTCAGGGTCGAGTGCCTGTTGTCTGCTCCTGAGATACAGCAAGGAAAAGAGAGAAACAAATTGCTGTGGCTACACACCGTGGCAGGAAAGCAAAAGACAGAGAAGCAGAAGAGAAGGTGCTGAAAGTTTCTGCTGACACCCAGGGCTAGGTGGGGAACTTGCTAACCCCCATCCAGTGGGGGCTGCCGCTGCAGGGGGTCACGGGTCTTGTACCTGAGTGCTAGGGCACTCTGATCAGAGGGAGACGGGCCATGGGGCCACTCCCTGGTCTGGGGTCCTCTGTAGTTGGCAGGCCTTGCACACACGCTCTGCAATGGGGCCTGTAGCGGGCCAAAGGGAACAAGCTGCAAGATCTGCATGCAAGAGGAAAGAAAGTGCAAGCTGCAGCCTCTGTGCCCCCTGTTCAAGCTTTGGAGCCTGGTTCTACCTGTGTTTGCCATCCATCCCCAGGACCTCAGTGAACTGTGCCATCTACGGACTGATTCTGCAGAACCATGAGTAAACTGCAGGAATTGTCCTGCACCTGGGGAATGTAATTAGTTAAGTAAGCCCACTAGGGCTGGAGGTAGAGTCAAAGAGAGAGGAATGAAAAAAGTTAATTCTTTAGCACGCCAACACCAGCTACTAGCTGCACCTCAAGCCTGCAACTAGAATCTGGGTACCCAGTGAAGGACTGTGGGGTTTTAATGGACTGGGACCTGTGGGTCTGGGTCAGGGCACCTGCTGGGCAGTTAGCTAGTTAGACAGCGATGATGGCTGCATTGATTGATACATGGGATTGGAATTGAAAAAGGGAAATGTAAATTTGGGGAAATGCAGAATCAAAATGCTTATTTGAACTCTATTCCACTTACCCTATCCTAAACCCTCCCCTGTAAATAAACCATGAAGTTATCATTTTGCAGCAGAGATGAATCCAGAGCCTAATTTTAGTGAGCCTGTTTATTGTATGAAATGGAAAAGGTAAATGGTATAACTGAAAGTGGGGAGGTTTGAATCTTGGTAAGTTCATGCCTGGGGTAACTGTTGGGAAGGTGGTTTGGTACGACATTCCAGGGGGTTGTACCACAGGTAACCAGTCCCACTGATATGTACTCTGGGTGAAGGCACCACCATTTTTTATTTTCTAACTCTGGGAAAGAATCCCCTTGTTATAGCTATGGGAACCCAGGCCCCCATTCTGGCTAGTGACCACCCAGGTAGGGGTAGTGGCCCTCTCCCAGACGGCACCGCAGAGGGGCTACATTTGTATCCAACATTTCTGTGACAAAATACTAAGAGGTATACAGGATCTGTCCTGCAGGTATTGGGCTTTGTCCCAGCTTCACAACAGCTGCTCCTTTTCACTTCCTAATCTCCCATCCTCCTCCTCCTCCCTCGGCTGGCCCATCAATAGGACTGGGTTTGCTCCCGAACTCGGGTCGTCGGCATCACAAGTGGTAGCACTACCACTGCACCTGTGGTCCGACTTTAAAACATATCATTTGAAAGGCTAACATTGGTATTCCTGGGTGGGGTGCATACATCTCTTAAATAGAAATAGAGGTGGTAGAACTTTGTGTTTGGGTATTATTACCCCAGGCTAATGAAAGGACAATGTTTAAAAAAAATGCTGTTATTGTTGAGGCAGAGCATGTTAAAATCAATATGCTTGTGTCTAGGGTTCAACGCCAAAAAGTGCAAAGTACTGCGCTTCAGAGCAAGGAACTGGAGGAGACAATAACAGTGGGGAAGGGTACAGCTGGAAAGCATGGTGGAGGAAAAGGATCTAGGGATACTAATAATGGGGAGTATGAACCACTCAGCTCAGTGCAGGAAGGCAGCTGCAAAGGCAAACAAGATGCTGGGATGCATAGTGAGGGGAATCTCCTCCAAGCATGGAGAAGTGATCCTACCTCTGTACAGGTTACTGGTCAGGCTGCACCTGGAATACTGTGTGCAGTGCTGGTGTCCATTCCTGAAGAGAGACATCAGATTGCTGGAGGGGGTGCAGCATAGGGCAACAAAGATGATACAGGGACTTGAGGGAAAATCCTACGAGGAGAGGCTGGGAGAGCTGCAAATGTATTCCCTGGAAGAGAGGAGGGATGGGGGGATACGATTGAAACCTTTAAGTACCTGGCAGGTATTAATAGGATTAATACAGAAGGGATTCTTCAGATCAGAAGGGAGAGGGACACAAGAGGGCATCAGCTGAGATTGAGGGAGGGAGATTCAGGAGGGAAATCAGGAGACAGTTTTTCACGGAAGGGGTGGTAGATAAGTGGACCACTCTGTCCAAGGAGGTGGTATCATGTAGAATGGTGGGAGGATTTAAGAGAGGGTGGGACAGAGTGGGGGGGTGGTTATGAGGAGGGGAGGGTGGGGCATCTGCAAGTTGAGGGGCTAGCTGCACAACTGAGCAGACTCGACAGACCTTGAGGCCTGTTCCTGCTGGCATTTTGTATGTTTGTATGTCTGGTATATATAAATAAAAATGTTGCAAGTTTTCTATTTCCCAAGACACCTATGTTTGTTTGGCCCCTCCCAAAGAAATCATGGATCTGCCCCTGGATCATTTGACACTGTATTAAAAATTTCCAGAATTGGAGAATGGGTGGAGGCTGAGAGTGTCTTTCTCTCCCTGACTTTGTTTATTGCCCTCTGAGTCGGGGGTGGTAGTGTGGTGAGATGAGGTGCATGATGATATCGGTTATGGCTGTTTGACCAAATATTTGCTGTTGTGGGATCCTCTGGTTTGGTGGGGGAGGCACAGACGAAGGAAGAGAGGGGCCAGTGGCAGAGCTAGAGGGGGGGGCTGGGGGGGTGGTCGCTCCTCCTGGCTACCCCAGTTTGAGTAGTGGTGCCCCACCACCTTCATTATTCAATGTTTAGTATCCACTGTGGAGCCCATGATTGACTGAATGCCCGGCTCCCAAATGCTCCCAAACCTGGCTCCACTACTGAGAGGGGCTATGGTATAGAAGTATGGAGGGGCACACTGTGCGTGACTGCATTGCAGTCTTCATTTATTTATTGCTAGGCCAGGAAGAAATGTGGGAGCAGGAGAAATGTGCAATAATCAGATTATTTCTTAGCTTACATTTTTTCCTGTACAAGTGATCAAAATTCACCATTATAATTGTAGACTAGTGCAAACATCTGTGGGTGAGTGCAGTTTTGAATCAACTTGTTCTGCTGGTTAATGCAAAAAGGAAAAAGGTTATAGCTGACCCCTGCACATATTCAAAATGTAATGGGCAACTATAAATATCCTTTAAAACACTGAGATAAAAACTGTGTTAACTGTCCAAATCAAATGCTAACACAATAAGAAAACCTTTAAGTGCCTCCGCCAAGAGGGTACTCCTAAGATGACGAGGCAAGGAATTCCAGATTTGAGAGTCTGCCACTGAGAGTGCCCTCCACAAGGAGGCGTGGAAAGGATGAGAAGGGACTTGGCAAGGTTGGAGGAATGGTCAGAAGTATGGCAGCTTGGATTCAATGCAAAGAAGTGCAAAATAATGCACCTGGGAAACAAAAACCCAGGGGAAGATTACACAATGGGGGGAGGTAGTAACAACAACAACAAAAATGGAAAGGGACCTGGGGGGTAGTCATATCAGATGACCTTAAGGTTGGCAAGCAATGTGAAGGCGCTAGGAGGGCTGGGGGATACTGGGATGTATGGAGAGGCACTCAGGCAAGCAGGAAGTTGTTATCCCCCTGTATAGACCGTTGGTGAGACCCCATCTGGAGTACTGCATGCAGTTCTGGAGACCCCATCTCCGCAAGGACATAGACAGGATGGAGGCAGTTCAGAGGAGGGCAACTAAAATGGTGCAGGGTCTGCAAGAAAAGCCATACGAGGAGAGACTAAAGGAGCTTAATATGTATACCCTTGAGGAAAGGTGGGGGGGGGGCATGATAGAAATGTTTAAGTATCTCAGTGGAATCAACAAAGTCCAAGAGGGTAGCATCTTTCAGAAAAAGAGATGTGCAAGAACAAGGGGACACAATTTGAAGATAGAGGAGGGACAGCTCAGGGGCAATGTGAGGAAGTATTTTTTCACAGAGAGGGTGGTGGATGCATGGAACAGCCTTTCTGAGGAGGTTGTGGGGTCTAAAACTGTGGGAGAATTCAAGAATGCATGGGACAGACAAGGCAATTTTTGTGGGGTGTAGGAAGAAATAGGCTGTTGGTTACATAGGATTTGCAGCTTATCCTCTAGGTAGGGAAATGGGCAGACTAGGTGGGCCAAGCGGTCCTTATCTACTGTCAAAGTCTATGTTTTTATGTTTCTATGTAAATGTGTACAAAGACAACCTGATTTGTGGTATCATTTTATTGATGACATTATCTGTGTCTCGTGTGGCACACAGGAAGAGGTAGAAAAGTTCATGGATTATTTAAATACGAATGACTTTAATTTGGGGTTCATGAATGAGAATGGGAAGTACAGAACTACCTTTTTAGACGTGACCTTTAGTGCCATGTCAGACACAGAGGTGTCATCATGGGGCTACCGAAAGACCAGCGCAGCCAATACACCATTATATTGTGAACCTATGCACACTCGGAAGCTGGTAAATTTAATACCATATTCACAACAGCTCAGAATAAAAAGAAATTGTTCTGAACAATCAGAATTCGAAAAATAGGCAAAGGATTAAATAGAGAGAGAGAGAGAGGATATGAAGGTTTGGTTTTACAAGAGGTTTATAAGAGAATGTGTCCGGTGCCAAGGGCAAATTTATTAACACCAAGAGAGAGGGATGCTGCACAAGATGTGCAACCAAAAACATTCCCAATAGACTTTCATGGGGTAGCTAGTCAGGATGGAAATCTAGTACATAAATACTGGCCTATTTTACAAACTGATGCGGCAGTTAGAGAAAGTGTTGGGAGTAGGCTAAGAGTTACATTCAGAAGGGGCAGCAATAGAGAGGACATGGTAATGTTCAGCTATTATATAGGCAATGACACGAATAGGCAACACGGCTCCCAGAGAAACCAAAAGATTTTTTTAGATTTGGCTTTTGCAATATCTGAAAGTATGCTAAAGAAGGAAAAGTATATACTACACTATCACAGGACGTTTCAGCAACAAAAAAGTAACGGTTAACCAGTTTATAAATTGCAGAACTTCATTTGTGGTGTACACAGCTTGGTGTCCATGTGGGCTACAGCATATTTGAAGAACCATTAGACCTTTAAAGGTCAGGGGCCAGATTCACAAACAATTGCAGCTGCGCAAAGTTTGCCTTGCGCGACAGATTGAGGTTGCACAACAGTATGGCAGCCCAATTCACAAAGGTGTATCACTGGTGTTAAACACATGGTGAATAGGGTGCTAAGCAACGTGCGCAACGGGACAGTATTGCGCACCTTAAACACTTGCACAGGTCTGAGAATAGCATCATGCAGCGCAATGGAGCAATGCACAATGCTGCAGGACAGTGGAGCACAGCGGGACATCAGCAATGGCAGCCCACACATGGCTGGGCATGTGGCACATCACCACATGTCTGCCCAGATGGGGCATGTTCAGCAGACCCACCCAGACACAAGTACTGGAAAAGGCAGCACACAGCACACCCATGTGAGCACCACAGTGTTGTGGCACAGCTATCTTGGACCTGCTAAAAATGGGCAGAATGCAGGGTGTTCCACATGCTGAACTGCAGAGACTGCAAGGACAAGGCCTGTGTCACTCAAGGAACTAGCCAGGACAGCAGTCCCACGGACACACATGGCAACCCATTCTGGCAGATGCACAGCGACACAGAGGTGTCCATCCATGGAGGTAAACATGTGGCATGGGGAGATGCACTGGGCCCCCCCCCCCCACCTGCTAGGTTATGCACTGGTGGAGGGTGGAACAATGGGCACCCACAAGGGAAGTACAGCAAGAGGAAACAATATACACAGCACACAGAATAAGGTAAATGTATCAACAATGTTACTATCAAGCAGTAATACAAAACAAAAGCAAGGAACAACAATGGCACAAAAATAATGAACTATGTACAAAAGGGGATGGGTTGGGGAAACAAGGGACACAACTAAATACAGGGAGTAGTGAGGTAACTATTTACAAAAGGGGACAGGGCAAGTGGGGGTGTGGCTGGAAAGGCGGGAGACAGAAGAACAAGGACCAAAGGGGTTTGTTGGGGGTCTCCAGGGTGCTTATGGTGGGGGAGTAGGGGAAGTCTCTGAAAAATCTCTCAAAGGGTTGCAGCCATGCCATCCAGGGTGGCCACTATCTGCCTCTGCAAGGCCAGGACCCCTGGGACACCTTCTGCCACCACTCGGAGGTGCCTGACCTGACACCGCATCATGAGCTCTATTCTAGCCTGCTGTTTCTGGTTGAGTGCTGAGAGCATGTCTTGATGTGGACCTAGGTGGAGACAAAGGATGAAATCAGTACCAAAGCATTGATCGTGTGGAGATTTACCAGAAATGAACCCCAACCTCTTCAAAACCCATGTGATGCATGGCAGGGACCCTGCGTGTTTGCAGGCCACAGTCAGTGGCTCTGTGACACAGAGGTTCCATGCCTCTGGATGACATGCAAGACAAGAAGCACAGGACAAATGCCTCTGGTGGGATAGTAGGCGAGGTACCTGGAGGCAAGGCAGTGCACCCTGAGCTGCACAACATGGAACATAGAAACACAGAAATTGACAATGGGGACCGCCAGATCCATCTAGTCTGCCCAATATGGGGAACTACCACCCCCCCATCCTTTCTGTGAAATGATACCTTTGTGTCTGTCCCAGGTGTTTTTTAAACCATTTACCGTTTTGGCCTCCACCATTTCCCGGGGCAGCCAATTCCATGGGTCAACCACCCTCTTAGTGAAGAAGAACTTACGAACATACGAAATTTGCCAGCAGATAAAGGCCTAGAGGTCTATCAAGTCTGCCCGAATGTGCAGCTAGCACCCCTTATTCTGCAGCTGCCCCTCCCTTCCACCCTTCCCCTTCATTAACCCTCCCCCTTGTCCTGCCCCATCCTCATTTGAAGCAGTCCACTGTTCTACTGCATACCACTTCAGGAGGTAACGCCTTCCACCCAGCCACCACCCTCTCTGTAAAAAAGTGTCTCCTCATCTCCCTCCTGAACCTTCCTCGCTCCAATCTCATATCATGGCCCTGGTGTCCCTCCCCTTCCTTACTTTGAACGACCCCTCTGTACTTGTCTTGTTTATTCCTTTCATGTATTTAAAGGTTTCAATCATGTCACCCCTGTCTCTCCTCTCCTCTCTTCCAGTGAGTACATGTTCAACTCCTTCAACCTCCTCTCGTATGATAAGTCCCCCAGCCCCTTGATCATCTTTGTCACTCTGCACTGCACCCCCTCCAGTAACTTAATGTCCCTCTTCAGATATGGGCCTGTACTGCATGCAGTACCCAGGTGTGGTCTAACTAATGACCTATACAGTGGCAGAATCACCTCCTCCCTCCTCGAGGATATACCCCTTGCAATACAACCCAGCATTTTGTTGGCCTTTGCAGCTGCCTTCCTACATTGTGCCAAGTTGTTCATTGACCCTGTAATTAGCACACCCAGATCCTTCTCCTCCTCTGTCTGGGCTAGCTGCACTCCCCCTAGCTGGTAACTCCTCCTTGGGTTCTTCATCCCAAAATGCAGCACCTTGCACTTTTTGGCATTAAAGCCCAGTTTCCAGGTGTCTGACCAGGTTTCAAGCTTTGCCAGATCATCCTGCAACCCCTGCCATCCTCCTAGGTCATCCACCACCGCGACTACCTTGGTATCATCAGCAAACAGACTGATCTTGCTCTTGATGTCCCATGATATGTCTGCAATGAATATTCCAAACAACACTGGTCCCAACACCGAGCCCTGTGGAACACCACTCGTCACTGCCCTTGGTGTGAGAGCTCCACCCACCACCACCCCTCTGTTGCCTTCCCTGCAGCCAGTTTCCTACCCATCTCACCAGCTTTGCCGCCCTGTGCCTACTAACTCCTTCCCAGCCTTCCATGTGGCACTGAGTCGAATGCCTTACTGAAGTCCAGATACAGGACATCTACTGCATGGCCCTGTCCAGTTGCCTAGTTACCCAGTCATAGAACTCGACCAGGTTGGTTTGGCAGGATCTGCCACGTGATGAAGCCATGCTGTCTGCTGTCCTGTAGTCCTTGGCTTCTAGGAGGGTCACAGCTCTCCTTCAGGATAGTCTCCATTAGCTTACCCACAATGGATGTGAGGCTCACTGGTCTGTAGTTTCCCGGTTCATCCTTGGGGCCACTCTTGTGGAGGGGCACCACATAAGCCATCCTCCAGTCCTGAGGTACACACCCCGAATGTAGTGAGGCATTAAATAGGTCTGCCAAAGGTCCTGCAAGGACCTCTGCCAGCTCCTTCAGCACCCTGGGGTATATGCCATCTGGGCCTGGTGTCTTGTCCACCCTCAGTGCCTTCAAACCCTCTCAAACTCTGCTCTCCATGATTTCCCCATCTGTCACCACTTTCCACCCTGCTTCTGCCATTTCTCCCACCTTGGTTGTCACCCCCCTTTTCTCTTTAGTAAATACTGAGCAGAAGTACTCATTTAGTGCTTCCCTTATCGCACCCTGATTCCACCCAACCCCCTCCTTCCTAATCCTTACTATGTGGTCCTTACAGCTCCTTTTCTCCCTGATGTACTTAAAGAAGTCCTTCTCCCCCTTCTTAATGCCTTGTGCCAGCCTGAGTTCCATAGATGCTTTGGCTCTCTTACTGCCCTTGTCACCTCCCTTCGATTCTGTCAAGTACTCCTCCCTGTCCTCCCCCTCCCTGTTTTCTGTACTTCCCAAAGGCAGCTCTTTTCCTCCTTACCTTTCCATGACCTCCTTGCTCAACCAGATCGGTTTCTAGCCCCAGCCTTCTTGCTCTGGGCTTTGCAGCAGGTTTTGGTTGCCTCCACTATCCCCAGCTTTATGAGCTCCCACCTCTGGTTAGTGTCCATACTAGATTGAATTCGGCCAGGTACCCTTTACCACTTCCCTATCCTCCCAAAGTCAGCCCTCCTGAAGTCCAGCACTATTGTGCCAGATTCCACTCCTTCCTTGCCCATATCCAATGTAAGCCATACTGAGTGGTGGTCACTCCCTGACAGTGGTTCCTCCACTATAAGTTCTCTCACAAAGTCCTCATTTGCCAGCACAAGGTCAAGGGTATTCCCTAACCTGGTTGGTTCACTGACCATTTGCAGCAGGAAGTTGTCCTGGAAGGCATCCAGCAGTACCTGCTCCCTTCTGTTCCTCGTTGTTGGGGTGCTCCAGTCCACTCCTGGCATGTGAAGTCCCCACAATCACCACACTACCTCTTTTGCAGGTCCTCCTGATCTGTCCTGCTAGTTCCCTGTCTAACTCCTCCGTCTGAGATGGTGGCCTGTACACCACTCCCATTCTAAGAATCCTATTCTTGGAATCCTGGATTTGCATCCAAAGTGACTCAGTACTACCCTCCCCTTCCTCCCCACACTTCAGTCCTTCCTTCACATAGGTGACACCCCCTCCTTTCCCAATCACCCTGTCCCTCGAAATAACCTGTACCCTGGTACAGACAGGTCCCAGTCATTGTATTGGGTGGCCCATGTTTCCGTGGTGGCTGCAATGTCCACCTCCCTCTGCCATGAGAACCTGTAACTCTGCAGTTTTCCTCCCAAGGCTCCTAGCATTAAGGGTAACCACCTTCCACCCTTTCCCCTCCCCATCCTGCCCTCCTTTCCTAGCATCACCAACAGTACTTGCCATTTGTCCTTTGGTCACTGTTATGGGGTAAGCTCATATGATTTCCCAACCTGTGGTCTCTGCATATCTCTTCCCCAACTGCCACTCCCCACTCCTAGTTTAAATTCCCAACTTCCTCTATGTACTCCTCCATCCTCTGTTTCAACACTTTCTTTCCCTCCTCACTCAAGTGTAGTCTGTCCTTGGCATAGAGACTACTGTCCTCCCAGGTCCCTCCTAACATTTCCTTCCTAACACTTCCTAACATTGCTCCTGAATCACCCACCCACCCTTGAGCCTCATATCATGCCCTCTAGTTCTGACGCTTTTCTTCTCCTGAAGCAGCTCCTGTACCCTACCTAATTTATACCCTTGATATACTTGAATGTCTCAGTCATGTCCCCCCTCTCCCTCCTCTGCTCCAGGGAGTACATGTTAAGCTCCCTCAACCTATACTCATGCCATTTGATGCAGACTCAATCATTTTTGTGGCTCTCCTCTGCATGGTCTCAGTCCTAACGATGTCTTTCCTAAGGTGCGGCCTCCAGAACTGTATACAGTACTCCAGGTGGGGGCTCACCAGAGCCCTGTAAAGTGGCAGCACCTTCTCCCTTCTGCGACTCGCGATTCCCCTCCCTATGCAGCCCAGCATACCACTGGCCTTTAGTGGCACCTTTTCAAACTGCTTCCCCACCTTTAAGTCATCTGATATAATGATTCCAAAGTCTCGCTCCTGGTTGGTGCATGCCAGCTGCTCCCCTCCCAGGTAGTATGCCACCTTGGGGTTTCCCTTGCCTAAGTGCATGACCTTGCACTTTTTAGCATTGAACTTCAACTGCTAGGCGTCTAACCACTACTCGAGTTTTCTCAGGTCTGATTCCATGCTCTTGACTCCTTCTGGGGTGTCTACTCTGTTGTAGATCTTCATGTTATCTGCAAACAGACACACCTTCCCTTCCAATCCATTACTGATGTCGGCTATGAACACACTGAAGAGTAGGGGCCCCAGCACCGACCCCTGAGGCACTCCACTAGTCACTTCCCTTTCTGTCGATACCACTCCATTTACCTGCACCCGTTGTGTTCTTCCCTTCAGCCAGTTGCTCACCCAACCCACCACTTCCTTACCTACTCCGATGTGGTCCAGCTTCTTTACCAGCCTTCTGTGTGGAACTGAGTCGAAAGCCTTACTAGTCCAGACAGACCATATTCACCGCTCCCCCTTGGTCCACTGCCTTCGTTACCCAGTTAAAAAAGTCAACCAGGTTTGTCTGGCATGACTTTCCAGCTGTGAAACTCTGTTGTTTTGGGTCCTACTGCCCACTGGATTCCAGATGTGCTACTATTCTTTGCTTGAGCAGTGTCTCTATCAGTTTTCCTACCACCGATGTGAGGCTCATTGGACGGTAATTTCCAACCTCATCCCTGCTCCCTGATTTGTGAAGTGGACCACTGTCACCCTCTTCCAGTCTTCAGGCACTGTCCCGCTTTCCAGTGATTTGGTGAAGAGCTCCACTAGGGCCGCTGCTGTCACACTCCCCAGTTCCTTAAGAACTCTTGGGTGACTCATCTGGCCCCATGGCCTTGTCCACCTTTAATTTATTTAGGGCTTCCAAGACTTGTCCCTCCGTGAAGGGGCTTGAGTCTACCCCTGATCCCCCGTGCCTGAGTTTGTCTGCTAACTGGTTCTCATTTTGGAAGAGTCTGTCTTTCTGAAGTCCAAAACTGTGATCTATCCATAGTTGTGTTGATTTGGAAACCGACCATACAATGGTTGCTGTTGCCAAGATGGCACCCTACCTCGACCCTTTCTACCCTGTCACTGTTGGTCAGAACCAAGTCCAAGATAGCTCCACCTATGGTTGGTGAATCAACAAGTTGCTTCAGCCCTGTCCCCTGTAGGGCCATTACAAATTCCTTGCCTCTTGTTGTCGATGCTGTCTGAGAACCCAGTTAATGTCTGGTAAGTTAAAGTCCCCTACTATAATTGCCTCATCCTTGTCCGCCATTTTAACCTAAAGGCTATCCCGTTCCTCATTTCAGCTGTTACCCATAGTGCCGCAGTGTCACCTAGGGTCCCCTGGATTTCTGTGGTATTTATTTCCTCCCGGATGTACTCCCCCCTCCCTTTTTCCCCTTTCTGTCCCTCCTGTACATGTTGAATCCAGGAATGGCCATTTTCTATCCATGACTTCCAGTGAAACAAGTTTCCATCACAGCCACTAAGTCTAGTCCATCCTCTGCTATAGTGGCCGTGAGGTCAGGGATTTTGTTAGCCAGGCTTCTGGCATTAATTACCATTCCCTTCCATGTGCTACCCTCCTTTTTGCAAGCATGATTTCTCTCTGAAGCAGGGGTGTAGCCAGAAATTTCAGTTTTGTACACAGTCTCCAACAGTTGCACCCCCCAATTAAAAAAAATGTACACATCCTCTCCAAATGGCACCCCCTTCCAAACAAGTCAGATTGTTGTCAGATGATTCTTCTAATCTCTAGAGAGGGTATACATGCATCTGTCTCCTAAACAACAGATATTTGAATAGAGACACTCTTCAGTGGCCTAAACTAACCCAAATACTACAGATTAGAATGAAAATGTTAACAGAAAGATATATGGTTTGTGACAGGTACTCAACAAAACTGTACTCAAATGTGTAAAGTGAGTATGCCTGCCTACACCCTTGCTCTGAAGCCCTCCTTTCTGTAGTTCCCATGACGGAACTCCTGGGCTCCAGATCATTGAGATTACCTCTTTCCTGTAATGCTTCTGTCTTCCTTGCAGTAGTTTTCTTTTTTTCTCTCCCTGTGTCCATGGTGTACTGTATGTTCCTAATGCATTTGGAATATCTTTGTGGGATTTTGTAATTTGTGTCACACGTGCTGTTCGTGATGCAGTGTCCTGGTTCTGACCAAGTAACCTTTGACAAGGCAGGGCCATCTGCTAGCCTATATGACGCGATGGTTTGCAGGTGCCCTTTTCCCACCTATGAGGTAGAGGTGCATGGGCGGGTGGCCCCCATGCAATGGCACCAGCAAGTGTACACCATGGGCCAGGCTGACATATTGTAGATGCAGGACAGGCATGGTACACTGGAAACAGCAGACAGAAGTCACATTGTGGGGAAATAACTGGCACAGCCCACACAGGGCACAGCAACCCCAAGAGTGAGGGGCACAGTGGCGTGGCCCTCCACTGGCATTGCCCGTGGGCCCAATGGAAGGTATTGGGCACTGTAGCTGCATCAGGATACAGGGACAAGTCCTCTAGACACAGCACACGTCAGCAGATGCAGCACATCACTCTGGGGTTGAACAACAGGTCCCAATGCTGGTACAGAAGGTGCCGTGCGGAGGGTGGTGTGTGGAAATGCATTGACATGTGAGTGGCAGCACACAGCTGACAAGTAGCAGGGGTTGACAAGGGTCTCACTGCACATGATGCACAGTGTGAAACATGGCAAGGTACTGCATGTCCCCCCACAGAGACGTGAGCAACAGGGCAGAGACAACCCATGGTAAAATGGAACGGTCCAGACACATCTGATGCTCCAAGGGGCCCCTGTCGGTCCTGTGGTTGCACTACCTGTAAACACGTCAGCCGCAGCAGTGCCGAGGCCATGCCAGGCCACACATGACATGGTAGGTGTGGATGTCGCACACAGTACACTCAACCACTGCTGCACACATAGCAGCCAGCACTGCGGATATCATAACCCATGAGCAGCAATGGAATTAACACCACAGTATAAAGACAAGCCAAAAAAAACATCACACATACAGACATAGTAGCAGAGCACGTCAGCTACCCAATGAGCACCACAGCATGACAGCAATAAACGTTGGGGATTCAGAGGAGGTATGTGGTCACTGCCCAGGTGTCAAGGGCTGCAGAAGGTCCTCACTAGGAGACTGAAAAAGGAGCAGGAGTAGGGCCACTGTGCCACACACATGGGAAGGAAGGCAACAAAGGGGGAGATCTGAGGCAGGTGATGTGGGAACATCATACAGGCACCAGCAGCACACACTGCAGCTCCTAGCCTGGATAACTGTCAAGACACATGTGACCATGCATTGTCCGCAGCATCCCAAGTGTGATGCAGCCTCGGGGCCACTGCACAGTAGTAGTTCACCAAGGGCTGGCACAGAGGGACACACCCTTGCTGCTGGGCTGTAGTCCACATGCAGGGTAAAGAATATACGAGGTCCCTGTGACCACACCCACATACAAGGGGCAGACAGGCCTCACAGCCGACCAAACATAGTGTGCAGAGTACACACACTGACCAACACACCATACCCTGGTTGTTAGCAACCACCATGTTCAGAGGCTGCTGGCAGGGTGTGCATGTGTTCCACAAGGTCCTGTAAGCCACAGGTGCAGTGCTCATGCACAATGTCCAGAAGACAGGACAGTGACATGTGCAGGTAGCACTGGGTGGGATGTTCACCACGTGTGCCTTCCATGATGGCCACTGCAGTGTCGCAGGCCAGCCATGCCAGGGTCACGTCCAACATGTGTGTATGCAATATGCACACACACAAGCGGAGATCCCCTTGACATGGTGGAGGGGTGCCACAGGTGAGGAAAATCAATGAGTGTGATAAAGGCATGCTCACGTGGCTGGCTGCACCTATCCCTATGGCTTGCGCTGCCTTCCTTTTGGCCGCCTGATCATTCACCATTGGCCCGTCTAGCCTCTGGCTCCTCGGTCTGCAACATAAACACAAAATCTACTGTACCATTAGTGTCATGCATCACTGTATATGTACCCCAAAGCACACTCGGGAACATGGCAACAAGGGTGATAGTAGGCATTTACCCATGATCTGGACGGGTCCCCCACAGCAATGACAGTGTCACACAATTGCCCAGGCATTGTACAGGTATGGACATGCCCCCCCCCCCAAACCTCGAACAGGCCAAGGAAGACAATGTGTGGATGGTGGCAGGGAGGGGCTGGCAGTGTACGTGACATCATACTAGTGGTACAGGACCGCTGGGTTTGCTCATATAATGCAGTGACACTGTCCTACAGGCCATGACCTATGCCGCTTGATGACATTTCACAAAGCAGGACAGGTGATACACCTGTGTCCTGCAACACAGATGTCCAGTACACAGGACAACCAACAAACGGTGTGGCTACATGCAGGTGAGGTTCAGTGGACACACTAGGTAGCAAAGAGACAACCCAAGCCTGGTGAACATATGAAATTCTTTGTGAGCAGTACAGCTGTGGAAGGCCGGACGCAACATGTGTGCAGCCAATGCCTGGGCCCACATTCAGATGGCAGTCACCATCATGGCTGTGTGAGCAACTAGCTGGAAGATGAAGCAACCAACAGGGCAACACGGGCAGACAGACGTAACCCCACTCAACTAGGGAGGAGACAAAGAGCAACCATCAAACTAGAGACCTGTCAGTCTCTTTTTTTTGTCAATTCTGTTTCTCACCCTACCTCACTGGACTCTCTCTAGCTGGGCCTCTCAGCTAGCCGACTGTTCCCATCTTCCTGGAGCCCTGGTATCTCTCCAGGACCGCGTTTTCTCTCTCTCGCCACTACCCCCGAAATCCCCCCAGATTTAAGCCCCCCAGGAGCAAGGGCCACCACTCCTACCCACAGCTCTATCTCATAGTGTCTGGTGGGGAGGGCGAGAGGAAAACCGAAGGATGTCAAGGACCCAGAGTTGACATGGTGCTATGCCCCTAGACCCACCTTCGCCTACCAGTGAGAAGGGGGTATTTTAACTGTACTTCCCCCTCCCAGTGGCCCAGCACTGCAATGTGCTCCAGCGCAGCGCATGAGCGCTCCCACTCACACCCGCAGGAGCGCCGCCGCGGCTGTCCCACCAATCTCCAGGACCCTACTACTGAATTACTCCTAGTCGCCACTAGAGGACTCCAGATGGTGAGACCTTATCCCCCCTCCCTCCCAGGAAAGGAGAGCTGTCCTCCGGACGCTCGATCCTTTCCTCCCCTGTTAACCCCCGATGACCTGAGTCGGCTCCCAAACCCAGGTCGCCGGCGTGGTGTGAGATGAGGCGTCCAATGCCTCAACCCTCAGCGCTCCAGGGCTGGCCGAGACCTGTCAGTCTTAACCTCCATAGTATGTAAACTAATAGAGACCCTGAAGAGGACTTAGTGGACTGGCTGGAAAGAAATGGGTTCCAGGATAGTAAGCAGCATGGGTTTGTGGTAGGGAGGTCTTCTGACCAACCTGATAGTATTCTCTGACTATGTAACTAGGGCCGTAGACAATGGACAAGCAATGGATTTGCTCTACCATGACTTCAGCAAGGCGTTTGACTCTGTCCAATACAGAAGGTTGCAAAAGAAGCGAGAGATCTCTGAACAGCGAACAATCTAATTAGATGGGTGGGAAGCTGGCGAGGGGGGGGGACAGCATAGAAACATAGAATTTGTCAGCACATAAGGACTGCTTGGCCTACCTAGTGTGCTCCTCTTTTCCCTGCCTATTATGCCACTGCAGACCCTACCTGGTGTCCGGTCACCCCCCCCCCCACTTTGATCCCAGTTTTCCTTTATACTTATCTCATGCATGCTTGAAACCCGTCACAGTTTTTGCCCCTACCACACCCGCTGAAAGATTGTTCCATGCATCTATCAAATGTCTCAGTGAAAAAATACTTCCTCACATCCCTCCTAAACTTCCCCCCACCAGCTTCAAATCATGCCCCCTTGTTCTTGTATTCCTCCTTTTATGGAAAATGCTCCCTTCCAGGCCCATACGCGGGTCAGAAAATGGGGAGGGGGGGTTTTTTTTTGGTCAAGATGGAACTGCGGGCACCAGGCAGCACAAGTTGTGCTGACATGCGAGGGTATCGTTATGAATGAGAGGCAGACTCAGGATTTCCATTAAAGTCTGCTGGCAATGCATTGAGAACTGGAAACAAGCAGACCAGTCGCCAGCTGTGATCCTACAGGTTGGTATCCCAGGTAGGGCACAAGAGCCAGTGCAGTGGCTGCCAGTGGAGGACTGACTGGAATAGGACACGTTCCTCCTCTGGGGAAGGAGGGACGGTACCTGTGCTGCAGCACTGCCACAGGGTCCATGGGTGGCAGTCACAATGGCTGGGCAGAGGATGACAGCATGAGCTCAAGTCTGGGTCCTGAGAGAAGACAGAGGAAAATGGCCACAGGAGATATGAGTTCTCTCAGACCCAATACATGACTGTCCTTTTCACCACTATGTATCCCAAGGGGGACACTGAGACCCATGGGCCCGGAGGGACAAGCCATGGGCATGGGTATGTGAGAAACTGGATAACACATGTTTAACCCAAACATAAAAACAAAGCCCAAATTAGTCAGAAATCAGAAGCCATCATTGTCAGTAGCTGCACTGTACTTGGGGGGACCAGACAGCCATCGGGACCTACACACATAAAAACCCTGACACCCCCCCCCCAAGCATACAGGCCTGCTGCACAGCTGCCCCATTGATGCTGATTTGCATGTGGCATATTCACAGTCAAATCAAGTACCTACTTGCCACAGTCCCACACAGCAGTGCCCTTTAGTAGCACACAGGTTATGTATTAAGTTCTTTGCACTAAACACGGGAATGGCTGCTAGGGTGCTTACTGGGAGTGGGGAGGGTGTGTAGGGTGATTTATTTATGTTATACATGGCCAGTATACAGGAAACCAGCTGGTTGATAAGGATGCCAGGGGGACGAGGAGGAGGATGGTTGCTTTTGAACTGGTTCCCAAAATTGGGGGGCATTAGGTGTGATTCAGTGGGTGGGGATCAGCCTCAGTCCCCTAAACCACCAACTTGCATGTAATATAGAATTGTTAGCCCCAGTGACTGTAGTGGGAATTCAGTGTGTGGGAGTCCCCTCTGAGACAGTGTGGAGACAAAGGTTTCTGTGCTTGTGCCTCCACATCCAGGTGCCTGCACCAATAAAAGAAAAAGGAAAAAGGCAGAATGGAACTTGATCTCTCTTGCTGGGGTGGGACCCCCCCTCCCAGCATACGGGCCTGTCTTCCTGTACCCTTTTCACCCCATGAGGTATATAAAGGTCTCTATCATGTTTCCCCTCCTTTCTTCCAGCATGTACATGCTCAGATACATCAGTCTTTCCTCATAGGACATTTGGTGCAGCCACTGCACTATTATGTTGCTTGTCTTTGGACGACCTCTACCCTGTCTATGTCCTTTCTAAGGTGCGGTCTACAGAACTGGAAGTAGTACTCCATGTGTGGTCTAACCAGCGACTGGTAAAGTGGCAACACTGCCTCACTTCTTCTGCTGGTAAAACCCCTCTTAATGCACCACAACATCCCACTGGCTTGCCCTACTGCTTTGTCGCACTGCTTGCTACCTTGCTGTCATATCTATGATCACCCCCCCCCCAGGTCCCTTTTCTGTTTGGTAATCACCAATACCACCACCCCATTCTATACTCTGCCTCTGGATTTCTGTGCCCAAGGTGCATGGTTTTGCACTTTTTAGCACTGAAACCCAGCTGGCATACCCCTGATCATTTTTCAGGTCTTTCTTCATTTTCTCCATCCCCTCCGGAGTGTCTACCCTATTGAAGATCTTGGTGTCATCTGCAAAGAGGCACACCTTACCTTCCAGTTCTTCTGTGATGTCACTGATTAAGACATTAAAGAGGACTGAACCCGGTACTGATACCCAAGGAACCCCACTGATTACTCTCCCTTCCCCTGAGTGAGTGCCGTTTACCACAACTCTCTGCCACCTATCTGTCAGTAAATTATGTACCCAGTGTACCACCTTGGTTCCCACCCCCAAGCTGCCCAGCTTTTTTATGAGCCTCCTAAGTGGCATGGTGTTGAAGGCCTTGCTGAAGTCTATGTAGGCCACATCAATTGCTCCCTCCGGTCTATTTCTCTGGTCACCCAGTCAAAGAAATCTATCAGGTTTGTCTGACATGATCTTCCTCCTGTGAACCTGTGCTGCCTTGGATCCAGTAATCCACTGAAAGCAAGGTATTCTACAAGTCTTTCCTTTAGAAGTGACTCCTGGCCATCATAAGTGTCTCCCTAAAACAATCTAGCCAACGTAACACAGCCCACAGCAAGGCAACCAGGATGTTGGGGTGTGTCAAGAGGGGATGTGACAGCAGAAACTAGAATGTGTCAGCAGAAAAAGACTGGTAGGCCCATCTAGTTGGCCCTATTTTCCCTGCCTATCACTACACACTGGACTCTATTTTATCACAAGTGTTCCTCCTCCCTTACCTCTATTTCTTATACTCATGTGCCTATCCCACAAGTTTGAAGCTCTCCAATGTCTTCTACCATACCACCTCTTCTGGCGGCTGTTCCAGGTGTCCACCACCCTTTCTGTGAAGAAGGATTTCCTCACATCCCTCCTGAACTTGCCCCCACCAACTTCATAGCATGTCCCCATGTTCTGGTGCTCCTCCTCTGAAAAATACTCCCCTCCTGCACCTTTTTCACCCCCAAGAGGTTTTAATAGGTCTCAATAATGTCCCCTCTCACTCTCCTCTAGGGAGTATATGTTGAGCTCTCACAGCATCTCCTGGTATGGTTTCCCGTGCAACCCCCACACCATTTTAGTAGCCCTCCTCTGGACCACTTCCACCCTGTCAGTGTCCTTGAAGAGGTGCAGCTTCCAGAACTGGACACAGTACTCCAGCTGGAGCATCGCAAGTGAGCAATACAGAGGCAACACCACCTCCCTTCTACTGCTAGAAATCCCCCTACCTGTGCAACCCAGCATTTGGATTGCCTTGCTTACTGCCTTGTCGCACTGCTCTGCCACCTTGAGATCATCAGATATGATCACCCCAAGGTCCTTCTCTTGCTTGGTAACTGTAAGTACCCCCCAACGGGCTTCCCCACCCCAGGTGCAGGACTTTGCACTTTTTGGCTTTGAAACCTAGCTGCCATTCCTTAAACCACTTCTCTAGTTTCCCCAGATCCATTTGCATTCTCTTCACCCCCTCCTGGGTCTTCACACTGTTGCAGATTTTTGTGTTAAGAGACACACCTTCCCCTCCTGTTCCTCAATAATGTCACTTATGATGACAGTGAAGAGGACAGGGCCCAGTACTGATCCCTGTGGTCCTCTACTGGTCACTCTCTCATCCTCCAAGTGACTGCCACTTACCACCACCCTCTGCCTCCTACCTTTCAACCAGTTAGATACCCAGCTCACCATCTTCTCCCCCACCCCCAGGCTGCTAAATTTCTTTACCATCTCCTGTGTGGTACAGTGTCAAAGGCCTTACTGAAGTTCAGACAGGTCACATCCACTGCTTTCCTCTGATCCACCTCTCTAGTTCCACAGTCAAAGACATCTATGAGAATTGTTTGACGTGACCTCTCCCCTGTGAAACACATGCTGTCAGTTGTCCTGCAGCCCATTTGTCTCCAAGTACTTCATTAGTCTCTCCTTCAGCAGGGACTCCATTAATTTCCCCACCACTGATGGAGGAAGCAGGAGGAAGATAGACCAGGACTGGGATGTAGCCATACCAGGGTACGCACTATTCAGAAAGGACATGGTAGAAAAAAAGGGGGGGGGGATTGCCTCTTTATGTCAGGGAAAACATAAAAGCCATGGAAATACAAGGGGAACACGGAGAAGCAGAGGTACTGTGGGTCACCCTTGAGACACGGAAGGGGGCCACTATTCGAACAGGGGTAATCTACAGACCTCCAGTATGGGGGAGGGGGATGGATACGTATATGATGGAAGAAATCCAGAGGATGACTAACAAGGGAGAGGTATTGCTGATAGGGGACTTCAAACAACCAGATGTGGATTGGAGCCTCCCAACTGTGGCAACAGTTTAAAGTAGGGACATCCTAGACTCTGTGCAGGGGTGTTCCTCGGGCAACTAGTTAAAGAACTGACTCGTGGGGGGGGTGATACTGGATCTGGTACTGTCAAACGGGGACAGTGTTGTTGACATCATGGTGGGAAACCACCTGTGAAACAGTGATCAGACGGCGTGGTTCAATATAAGAACTGGACGAAAATCAAAGCACATTACAATGAAGGTCCTGGACATCAGGAGGGCCGATTTTAAGAAAATGGGAGAATGACTCAGGGAAGCCCTAGCAGGGATCAGGAATCTGGGGAGAGTAGAGAAACAGTGGGCCAAAATAAAGGAGGCCATTAACAAGGCAACAAACCTCTGTGTCAGGCAGATTAAGAAGGGCAAGAGAAAACAGAGACAGCTATGGTTCCCCAAGGAAGTAGCAGAGAAAGTAAATTGCTTAATTGTTTGTTTAATTGTTTAATTAGTATTTCGGAAAGACCTTTGAGCGTGAGCTCTTTTACAAAGGTTCCATGTCAGGGTGGACAATAAGACAATACACATATTCAGTGGTTACAGAGGCCTGATCATTAGGCATTAAAGAGCGATTACATGAAAATTAGACAAATAGGAGAAAAAAAAACTGAGCAGTTGTAATTGAATACTAAGCCATTTCTAATCAGTTGCCCTTGGTAGCACACTCCTGGAAACCTCCAAATCCATTGATAGACTATGGCAGAGTAACTGCATAGGGTTTTTACGCTATCCCAGATGGGGAGAGGCTGGGTGACAGTGAAACAAGGGGGGTTGGGTTTGAAACCAACCGCAGAGAGCGAGAGGTGGGAGGATAGTGAAACGGGGGGAGGGCTGTGATGGGGGAGCAGCTCCAGAGGGCTTTGTCGTGTATGGTGTGTGTGTGGGGGGTTGGGAGGGACAGTACCAAGTGCGTTTAAAGAGGATTGACAGCGTACTTAACAGCAAAGAAGCTAGCATTCAAAAGATACAAGTCAACAAAGAAGGGAGAGTACAGGGAGGCCAACCAGGAGAAACAAAAGGAGGCAGGGAAAACAGGCAAGCAAAAGCACAAATGAAGCATATTGCCACTTCAGTAAACAAGCATTTGTCAATGCCGAATGTTTGCTTGCTGGCATTGGCAGTGGTAGTGTAGAAGTTACAGAGCTGCGTAATAGGAATGACAGTGAAGTACTGAACTGAAGCCAACCCCACCACCACCCTGCAGAGAGTGACAGGCATTGGGGTGTGCCTTTGGGTCGTGAGGCATAACAGCCATGCCATTTCAGTACACCCCACCCTGCAGACACTGGCAAGTGTCACGGTGTTCCTTGGGGTCTTTGGCCCTTATGCGCACCCCATTCCATTAGGAAATACAGTGAGATGGGTGAGATATAGGAGAATGGGGTGAACTTTGGGGCCGAAGAGTCCAAGGCATACCTCGATGCCTCTCACTGGCTGCAGGGTGTGGAATGGTATGAGCATTACAGGCAAGAATCCCAAGTCACACCCCTAATGCCTGTCATTCTCTACAGGGTTGGGCGCTATGGTTGGAAACCCTAATACCTCAGGCATTCTGCTGGTATTTTCACCCAAATGTTCAACGCGGGGTTTTGTGACCCCACCCCACAGAACAGGGGGAATATCAGTTTCTTAGCCGGAAGCTGCTTATGCACAGCGACTCACGGCATTTAGCACCACAGGTGCAAAACATTCCAACAGGATGTAAAATGACAGCTGTACTGTTCATGAGGAGGTGTAAAATGGCAATGTTGCAAATCTGCAGTAAAAATATTTAAAAAATGGTGAAGTCAACAGCGCACATAGAAACTGTGCAACGACACCTGTAATATAATTAGGTTGGGATTTATTTTTTTTTTTTTACAGCAGATTGTCAACTCAGGCATTTTGGGGCCTCCATCATGAACAGTGTCACTGTGATTTTCTTTATCTGTCCCGAACAATGATTTCCCCACAGCGACTATGCATCTTCATGCTTGAAAGTGTGAAAACACACTTCGCCATGTTGTGAAAAAATGACAGCTGTACTGTAAATAAGGCAGTGTGGAAAAATGCCACTGGTGAAAATCTGACTTAAAATATTACAAAGTCATGAACTTAATGAGGGTGCGTGAAACTGCGCAATGCTCACTCATAACACAGTCATTTTATGGACTTTTGTCATCAAATTTTCAACATAGCCATTTTAAGACCTCTGCTCATGAACAGTGTAGCTGTGATTTTCTTAATCTGTCCCAAACATTGCTTTCGCATACCAACAGCACCATTGTGCGCTACATGTGCGAAAACACATTTTGGGCGGCATATGAAAAATGGCAGCTGTACTGTTCATAAGAATGTGTAATAAAATGGCAATGTTGAAAATCTGGAGTGAAAATATTAAATTCGCAAACTTATGAGCATGCATAGGAACTGCGCAGCGATCAGAAACAGTCATTTTAGGAATTTTTCACCAAATTTCAACATAGCCATTTTAAGACTCTCTGCTCATGAACAGTGTCACTGTGATTTTCTTAATTTGTCCTGCACAATGATTTCAAGACATCAACTCGCGCCCATCAGCGCTACATGGGCGGAAACACATTTTGGGCAAGATGTGAAAATGACAGCTGTACTGCCTCATAATGAGGTGTGGTAAAATGGCAATGTTGAAAATCTGGAGGGAAAATATTGAAAATTCGCGAACTTACGAAATGTGTGTAGGAACTCGCGTAACGATGCTCGTAAACAGTCACTGTTGGGAAGTTTTCAATTTTCAACATAGCCATTTTAAGACCTCTGCTCATGAACAGTGTCACTGTGGTTTTCTTAATTTGTCCTTGACATTGGTTTCAACACCGACTGCGCCATTGTGCGCACATGGGCAGAAACACATTTTGGGTGAGATGTGAAAATGTGACAGCTGTACTACTCATAAGAAGGTGTGGTAAAATGGCAATGTTGAAAATCTGGGTGAAAATATTGAAAATTCGCGAACTTACATGATGTAGGAACTGCACAACGCGTACTAAGTAAAACAGTCGCTTTTGGAATTTGTCCACCAAATTCTCAAAATAGACTCTTTGAGAGCCCACCTTATGAACACTGGCAGTGCATTTCATTAATCAGTCCAGAAAGGTGATTTCGCTAGTGACTGCGCAGTGACTGCGAAATCACCCTTCGGGCCCGAATAACGCCATGACAGTGACATCATTCATGAGAAGGGGTCCCAAAACCCCATGTTGAAAATTTGGTGCAAAAATTCCAAAAATGCCTGAGATATGCAACAAAGTTGAAAAACCCTATCTAGCCCATTATACAGCTTACCGGCATTTCCTCAGTTCGCGGTCGGCTTTGAAGAGTGCAGACGTGTTCCCGGTCCACCAAAGATCGTCGCGCCGAGGTCCTGAGGTAAGTATGGGGGAGGGGTGTGGGGAGGCAGGGTGCGCAGTGGGTGGGTGCGGGTTGTGGAGGGAGACTACGTGGGACCGCTTTCTTTACAGGTTAAAAAAAAAAGAACGACGAGTACGCTTCATGCCACGCTGCGTGGGCTCCAGGCACGCAAAGGACAGTTGGGGCGTTCAGCCGACGGGATTGGCACCCCGTCGGTCACAGTCTATTGCCACGCTGGGTGGGCTCCCAGCGGGCACCCAGTACTGGGAGTTAGGACAGTGGAGCTGACGGGATTGGGCACCCGGCCGGCTTATATCATGAGTTGCCATGCTGGGGTGGGCACCCAGCGTGGCATTTGGAAGGCTTTGGGGGTGGGGGAGCGAAGCAGCCGACGGGTTTGGGCGCCTCCGGCCAGCAGTGTGTGCGCGCGTGCGGGGGGGTACGCCCGCGTGTGTGTGTGTGTGTGTGTGTGTGTAGGGGAGCTGCGCATGAGCAGGCGATATCTTATCGCTGCTCACTGAGCCGTAGCTCCCCTTTCAACTGTATGCCATTGCATTTTGGAGCTTGTCATAGACAGCTCCAGCATGCATTGGCTTACAGGGCCGTGGCCCGCCAACACACTGACTGAATTGGAAGAGGGTGACACACCAAATCTCGGATGATGGCATATGTTTCTTGCACATGCGCAAGCAAACATAAAAAGGGGGATAAACATTCTTTGGGCTGGCCCGCCAGCGCAGCGGTAGTGCTACCGTTTGTGACACCATCGACCCGGGTTTGGGAATGAGCCCAGGGAGGTGGAGGGCCGGCCTGGGGGGAGAAGGCTTGAGCACCCGCATGACAGCTCACCTTCTCTGGGAGGGGACCAGACCAGCACTTGACTGGCTCTGGCAGAGTTAGAGGCACAGCAAGCGCAGGAAACAGACAGAGAGGTCGGGCATGATGGACGTCAGGCGGAGATGCCTTCCAGCGTCCAGGCGCGCCACCACACTCCCGAACAGGAAAAATAATGCTGGAATGCCGAGAGGAAGGAGCGCCAGTGCAGATTATAATGGCTCCCACCTGCCTGAACCATCGAGGGCCCGACAAAACTTGAAATGTCTCAAGGTGTACAGGCCCCACCTTGTACCCACCTGGAGGGTACAGCCACAGCTCCATGGGAGTCCACCGTGAAAGTCAGGTAAGGCGGTGAAGTGGGAGAGGCACATGAGCATCTCCTGACGGAGCAGGGTTCCACCGTGAGGGAGGAGTAAAACAGAAATTAAAAAAAAAAAAAAAAAAATTCTTTGGATATATAAGTGAAAAAGAAGAAGAAAAAGGGAGGGATAGTAAGGCTAAAAGGGTCAGGAGGGGTTTGTGTGGAAGAGGACCAGAAAAAGCAGACATATTGAACAAGTACTTTTGTTCGGTATTTACCAAGGAAGGGGTAGGTCAAGGGCCACAGATAGGGGTAAAGGGCATTAAAGGAAGGGAGGTGGACATTAGCCCTTTTATGCAAGAGAGAGTCTTCAAGGAACTAGCACAACTAAAAGTGGATAAGTCAATGGGGCCAGACAGGGTTCACCCCATGATACTGAGGGAACTTAAGGAGGAGCTGACTGCACCTCTGACAGCCCTGTTCAATCTATCACTAGATACAGAGAAGGTTCCGGGGGACTGGAGGAGGGAGGATGTGGTCCCCCTTAACAAGAGTGGGAATAGGGAGGAGACAGGAAATTATAGACCTGTCAGCCTGACTTCAGTAGTGGGTAAAGTAATGGAATCACTACTGCAGGAAAGGACTGTGGAATTCCTTGAAACCGGTGGATTACAGGATCCAAGGCAACATGATTTCATGGGGGGTCTTGCCAGACAAACCTGATCAAGTTCTTTGATTGGGTGACCAGGGAAGTGGATCAAGGAGGAGCCGTAGATGTGACCTACCTAGATTTCAGTAAGGCTTTCAACACCGTTTCACATAGAAGATTGGTGAGCAAGCTGGGCAACCTAGGAGTGGGTCCAAAAGTAGTAAAGTGGGTTAGAAGTTGGCTAAGCAATAGGAGTCAGAGGGTGGTGGTAAATGGGGTCCACTCTGGAGAAGGCAAGGTGACCAGCAGGGTGCCACAGGGATCAGTACTAGGCCCAGTCCTCTTCAATGTCTTTGTTGGCAACATGGGCTGGAAGGGAAAGTATGTCTGCTTGCAGAAGACACAAAAATCTGCAACAGAGTGGACACACCGGAGGGGGGGGGGGATAAGGGAAGATCTGAAAAAGTTGGAAAAAGGTCCAGGGAATGGCAGTTGGGTTTCAGTGCACAACACTGCAAAATAATGCACTTGGGGCACAAGGTAAGACCCCACCTCGAGTATTGTGTCCAGTTCTGGAGGTCCCACCTACAAAAGGACATAGATAGGGTGGAGGCGGTACAAAGGAGGGCTACCAAAATGGTACAGGCAGAAATATGAAAAGAAGTCATGCTCCAGGAGTAATGGGGGTGCAGGGCAGCCAGCCTAAGTAATAGAAACTATGAGAAAGAATCAATGCACTCTCAGACCGCTGAAAAAATCAAGTAAGGCTGAAATGCAGTTTAAATAAATTTACAGTGGCAAAGTGGAGGTGCACCGACTTGAACCCTCAGCCCCTGGTGGAGGGCCTGCATCAAATGCCTTATGAGGAAAGACTCAAGGAATGAAATATATACTCTCTAGAGGAAAGAAAGGAAAGGGAGGGATATGACAGAAATGTTCAAATACCTCACAGGTATTAATAAGGTGCAGGACAGAGGCAGTTTCCCTTGGGGACATGATAGAGACATTTAAATACCTTAAAGGCATCAACAAGGTACAGGTGCAGAACCTCTTTCAGGTGAAAGACTACAACAGGACAAGAGGGCATGACCTTTGCCTTAAGGGAGGTAGGTTCAGGAGCAATATGATGAAATTCTTCTTCACGGAGCACGTTGTCCAACTATGGAATAGCCTGCTGGAGGGGGTGGTGGGAGCGAAGACGGTGGGGGAATTCAAGCGGGCATGAGACAGACATTGAGGGATACTCAAGCAGGCAGCTAAGTGGGGGGGGGTAGGAAACCATGGGCAGACTTGATGGATCATACAGTCCCCATCTGCCGACAATTTCTATGTTTCTATGCTCCAGGACAAGGGGTCACGCCATGGATCTGGAGGGAGGGAGGCTCAGACCAGATGTGAGGAAATACTTCTTCACAGAGAGGGTGGTGGATGCTCAGAACACCCTCACAGCAGAGGAGGTGGGTGCTAAAATGGTAACAGGATTCAAGCATGCAAGGGATAGATGCAAGGGGACCTTGAAGTAAGACAAGAGGGGGAGAAGACAGGAGATTGAGTAGGGACTGCGGTGGCACAGTAGATAGGGAATATAGGGCAGACTAGGTGGGCCAAGAGGTCCTTATCTGCCGACAACTTCTATGTTTCTATGAGGTGATACTGCCTCTATCTAGAGCAGTTGGTGGATGCAAACATTTGTTTTAGTTCACTTTTAGTGCTATCAGTAGCCTTCAGTAACTCTCCTGGGTGCTTCAATTTCCTGATTGCTAAACTCTCAGTTGTTCCTGGGAGCTGCATTAGCAGTGAGAAGATGATGTGTCAGTACCCATTAGTCTCCTTAGTATTCCTGACTGCTGATGTAGAATAACAAAACAAATAAGAGATGTGTGAAATACCTGCTATTTACCCCCAATTAGTTGTCAGTGTAGCCTAGAGGTTAGCATAACGAGCTGTGAATGAGCTTGTTACATCCAGCAGACATGGGTTTGATTCCCACGACCTCCACTAGCATACCATGTGACCCTAAGAAAGTCACCTACCCTCCCCAGTACTTCCAGGTCACCCCTATAAACAAGTCTTGGGCCTAGTAGGCCTTACACAGTTACTAAAGAATTAAAAAAAAAAATGCTTGGTACATCCAGTAGACCTGGGTTTGACTCCCACAACCTCCACTTGCATACTGTGTGACATGGAGCAAGTCACTTAACCTCCCCAGTGCTCTCGGCTTGCCCCTGAAAACAGGCACTTGTGCCTAGTGTACCTATGTAAATGGGTTTAGTGACATCATCTTCCCTCTGCTAATGCAGTTCTTGATAGCAAACCGAGATTTCAACAATCAGAAAATGGAGGCACCCAGCATAGTTTTAGAGGGCTACTGCCAACAGTAAATGTAAACTAAAACACATGTTAATATCCCCCAACAGCTATAGAAATGGAGTTGATCTCTGACAAGAAAACAGATAACATTTGTAATACGTGAGGGTGTAGTGCTCCTTTAATGGTTTCAAACGCGGCTAGGACAGAATAAAAGGGCTTTATAGTTACACAGTGGGGAAGCCGCAAGGGGGGAGGTGTGAGCAATAACCCCGACTAGACATTAGGTCCTGAGGCAGGATAGGGTAAAAAGAGCAGACTGGATGGACCAGTGGTCTTTTTCTACTGACATCTTCTGTTTCCAGGAATTGCTGGTTACTTCACTAGTCTTTCCAAAGCTTTCAACATGTTCTTCTTGCATCCCCTTTTGCTGACCAAACTGACCCAAGCAAGGCTGTCTGAGCAGTCAACCACCTAATTCTGTTCTTACTTTTTAAAAAAGGTATTCAATCTGTTCATATTGGTGGGTCCCTCTCCCCTGCCCACTAAATATAAAGGTTCCCCAAGGTTCAGTCCAGGTCTCTGTTCTATACTACTTCTTTACTCTATTTTCCTCATCAACCTACCCACCAGCTGTATCTTTTCTCATATCTACATGTCTGCAGATGATAACGGGCTTTTTTCCAGTGATACTGACATCAAGTCACCTATCTACCTTCTATTTTTTTGTAGAATGTCTGAGAAACATTGTCTATGGCACTGTACTGTGCTACGTCTGTATTATTTTATTGACAGACTTTGGCTTCATTTTGTTGTTACCATGACTGTATGTTTCTTGGCAAATTACACTACTTGTTGTCTCCTTATTTAATTTGTTGTATTCACTGCAGGGAAGAAGCCAGGCATTTCAGATTTGTACACCAGCCTACCACAGTGCTACCCTCTCCTCCAATGTTGTTCATGCCTGCCCCACCCCACCCCCACAACTCGAGTCCAAGGTTCCTGGCTCCAATCAGATGATTCCCACACTAGACCTGCTGTCTGTCTGCGCTGCTAATCTGGTGCTCGCTGCCCACTGGTAAATGCCACTGACTGCACCACAAGTCCAAGACCACGTCAGAAATTTCTTCTTTCTCCATCGCAGGTAGGCAGATTCACTGCACTTGCCACTCAACACGATGTCTTCATTCTTTTAGCTGGCTCTGCATCTGTTCTTCTGACTGCTGCTCCTCCTCAGTTCTTCTACTGCTTCTCTCACTCCCAGTACAACTGAACTATTAGCATGGCTTCTAACTTTGCTGGGGCATTTAAACTTGCAGCACCAGACTTGCCACACCCACTACCAGATGCTTCAGCCAATTACTATGCAGGCAGACCATGTGGACCTAATTGAGACTTTCAGCTTCAATGTCTGCTGTCCACTCTGCCACCCTTCCCAAAACAAAGCTGAAACTGAAAAGAAAAAGCCTGCGAAGTCAAACAAAGGAATGTAAATGCGATGGGCTAGAGAGGGCAGAGCAATGCTGGCCAGCTTGTTTGCTACCCTCTGCTACTAAACTTTGTATGCCATGGCTTACTTGGAGTATCAGTAGCTACACCCTTGATTCACTGTTTCCCACTCATGTACGTTACCTCCCGGGTCGTGCCTGAAAATAGGCGGGTATGCTGTCTAGCGCACCTACCCAATCAACAAAAACTAAATAAATAAATAAATCCCATCTACAGCCTGATCTTGATGCCATAAAGCAGTGGTTCCCGAAACCAACAGACCCTGAACGCTAAACAAACAGTGGCAAAGACTTTTGGTTATAAATCAAAACAAGTACCACTCACCTCCTGTCCCACCTTTTGGACCAATGATAGATCAGTTCTTGATCATGTCTTATCCTTCAAGTACCTTGAGGATTTGTTAGCCCTTTGACTTCACCACCCACACTGTCTCAATCTTTACTTAACTACTCCCCAGACTTGGTGCCTTCTATCAGACAAAAGCTTGTCTCACCACTGTTGTCAGCTGAGAGATAATTAAATGATTCCCAGGCTGGCCCATTGGCGCAGTAGTTGAATTTCCACTTGCGATGCTGGCGACCCGGGTTCAGGAAAAGACCACAGTTACTGGAGGGCCGGCCACGGGAGAAGGATAAAGCATCCCATGGACTGCTCTCCTTCTCCAGGGGAGGGTGGGGAAGTGCCCGGTGCATGATAGACCCCTGGTGGAGGCCGGGAGTCACACAGCTACCAGCGCTAATATGTACAGGAGGCGTGGTGGACGCTGGATGTCATTGCACAGCCCCACCTCTCCAGAAAACTGGAAAAAGGATACCTGCTGGCCGCCCTCGATGAAGTCCGCTACGGCTTCAATTTGCCACTCAGGCCAGCCTTCCGACCTATCCCGAAATCTGCGGCGTGTAAAGGTGTAATGTAAAGTGCATGGGGAGCAGCCTGGGGCTTTGAAGGGTTCGTGGCCAATGTGAGGGGAGGATATCCATGGCTCCGTAATCGGGTTGAAAGTACTGGGCGGCTGGTGGCTCAGGGGGAAAAAGAAGATAGAATTTAAAAAAAAAAAAATGATTCTCCCTTTCTTGACTATGACAGCATTGTCATCATTAGCCAGACTAGACCCCCTATTCCATGCTTTCTGCCATGCTTCCTGCCATTTTGCTCTAAATTGTCCCCTTTGTACTCCCTATTGGTAATTGTACTCAAGGCTAGGAAGGCCTTTCCTCTTCCCAATCCATCCATCATGCCATCTGACATGGCCTGGGAGCTGGAAAAGTTGCATTCTCCAGGAGGCTCCCTTTCCTCTGCAACTCCCTCTCTTCCCTTCCCCAGTCCATCCCACTATGGCTGTGCTTCAAGTCTGGGGTGTCGGCAGGCATACGTGCTGTACTCAGCAGAGTACAGTAAAAAAAAATCAGGCAGGGGCAACAAAAAGAGGAAAGCAAGGACATTGTAAGTCACATTGTGTCTGTGTCGCGCTGAGCCCTTTTGCCTTTGTTGTTCGCTATGGGGCACTGATGCTACCAGCCAAATACACAAACTTGAACAACTTACCAGGCAGGCAGAAAAACAAAGGAAGGAGGATTACAAGAAGAAACTTATTACTTGAACTCAGACATGGCAAACAGGGGGGGCAATTATTGGTGTGGTGTGGCAGAGCATATTTTGTTTTATGTTTACATAACAGGGGGCAACAGTGCATCAGTTTTGAGTACAAGTTTAAAATTCCTGGCTACACCCCTGCTTCAAGAGGCAGGTTTGAGAAGTGTATAGTCCAGCCTGTGGTCCAGCTGGTACCTGACCCCAGACCTGAAATGGTAACACCATGGGTGTCGGCAGGCATACTCAGTGTACTTTTCTGAGTACAGTAAAGTCTGGAAAATACAGGGGAAACATGAGCCTCAAGGCAACACAGACAGAGCTTAATGTACATGAAGAACTGTTTTTACCCTCCTTGGATGCTTTAGTGTGAGTTTGTGAATGATCTTTGGAAGATGTGTGGGTGCCAAACATAGAGGCCATGACTGTATGACTGACCCGTTCAAGTATGTATGCATGAGTACTGTTGTGAAAGGACTTCTGTAAGGCTGGCTACCTTCATGTGGTACAGAGGCTTATCACAATGTATCCCAAACACTGTAACTAAAAGCCAGCCAACTTCTGCCTGATTGATAGTGTGTGTTAGATAAAATAAAATGCTGTGAATCTATTAGGATCATACGAACATACGAATTTGCCAGCAGATAAAGGCCTTATGGTCTATCGCGTCTGCTTGAGTGTGCAGCTAGCAACACTTATACTGCAGCTTCCCCTCCCTCCCCTCCCCTTACCCTTCCTCTTACACTATCCAATCCCCTTTGAAGCAGTCCACTGTTCTATAGGATACCACTTCCGCAGGCAACGCGTTCCACCCAGACACCACTTTCTCTGTAAAAAAGTGTCTTCTCATTTCCCTTCTGAACCTTCCCCTCTTCAATCTGAGATCATGACCTCAAGTGTCCCTATCCCCCCCCCTTAACTTGAATAGTCCCTCCATGCCAGTCTTGTTTATTCCCTTCATGTGCTTAAGGGTTTCAATCATATCCCATCTCTCCTCTCCTCCAGTGAGTACATGTTCAACTCCCTCAGCCTGTTCACATAGGGTACATCCCCTAGTCCCTGGATCATCTTTGTTGCCCTGCACAGCACCCTCTCCAGTAACTTTAATGTCCCTCCTCAGGTATGGGTGCCAGTACTGCATGCAGTACTCCAGGTGTGGTAATACAATGGCAAGATCACCTCCCATCTCCTTGAAGATACACCCCCGGCAATACAACCCAGTATTTTGTTGGCCTTTGCAGCTGCCTTCCTGCATTGTGCTGAGTTGTTCATTGAGCCCGTTATAATCACCCCAGATCCTTCTCCTCCTCTGTCACAGATAGCTGAACCCCCGGTAGCTCCTCCTTGTTTTTTTTGCCCCAAAATGTAGGACCCTGCACTTTTGGCATTGAACCCCAACTGCCAGGTGTCCGGCCAGGTCTCCAATTTTGATAGATCTTCCTGCAACCCATACCACCCTCCTAGGTCTTCCACTACTGCTCCCATCTTGGTGTCATCTGCAAACAAACTGATCTTGCTCTTGATGCCCATTGAGATGTCTGATACGAACAACCCAAACAACACCAGTCCCAGCACTGAGCCCTGCGATAGTCCGCTTGTCACTGCCCTTGGAGATGAGAGCTCACCCTCTGTTGCCTTCCCTATAACCAGTTTACTACCCATCCCACCATTTTCATCCCTGCACCTGTACCTGCCGGCCTATTACCCAGCCTCCCATGTGGCACTGAGTCGAATGCCTTACTGAAGTCCAGGAACAGGACATCCTCTGCATGGCCCTTGTTCAACTGTTACCCAGTCACAGTAATCCACCAGGCTGGTCTGAAAGGATCTGCCCATGACAAACTCATGCTGCCTAATGTCCTGCAGCCCACTGGTCTCCAGAAGGGACACCATCTCCTCCTTCAGGATTGTCTCCATCAGTTTTCCCATGATGGATGGATGGATGGATCATTGGCTTACTCTACATATTGTTGGCTGAAATGAGTCTGAGGCAGTGTTTGTGTGAAGGGGCAGCACATCTTTTGGTTTGTGTTTACAGAGGGGGGGAGGCAACAGTTCCGTCAACTCTCAAGTACAAGTTTAAAATTCCTGGCTACAACCCTGGGTGACACCGCACATCTGTGGTTAGGCTTTGACTATGTAGCTTTTTGTGTTTCCACCTAACCATATATGTGCTGTAAAAACAGGTTCTCTGCCTGACTCTTATTTCAAAGTGTACAATTATTTTACAGCTAACCATATATGCTCTAAAAACAGGTTCCCTGCTTGGACTGTTATTTCAAAGTGTACTATTATTTTAATTATCTCTCTGCTGTACTAAAATTGAGCTGTATTTTCTAGAATTTTTTGTTGTTATGGGTATTGTTACAGGTATTTTATTGTATTAAAACTCCAACTGTATTGCTAGCCCACTGCCACAGCAGTAGCACTACCACTTGCGATGCAGACAACCCAGATTTGTAAGCGAGCCTGGGTGTCAGAGGGCTAGCGGGGGGGGGGGACTGAGCATTCCATGGACTGCTCTCCTCCTCCAGGGGGAGGGTAGGGAAGCTCCTGGTGCTTGCCTGACCACTGGTGGAGGCCAGGGTCTGACAGCCGGTGAACACAGTTGCTGGAGGCAGGCCAGACGTTGGCGTATATGCCCCTGATGTCATTGCACATCCTGCCTCCTGGGAGAAAATAAAAAAACCCTTGTGCTCTGTAGTATTCCACCTGCCTCGTGCCTCAGGCCCTGCACCACTGACCCATGGCACCACCAGAGTTGTATCCCATTTTCCAATGGGAAGGATGACCCCTTCCCGTGGCCCCACCGGGGGGCCGGGCAATCCAGGGTGCAACTCTGGGTCGGGAGTGTCCCGGGGCCATATCCCGTCATGCTGTGGGAAGAAGGGTCCCATCCTGAAGGCCCTGCCCCGTGGGGCAATCCAGAGAGTAACTTCAGCTGGATAAGTCCTGGTAAAGTGGATAATGGGGTTGGGTGTGGGGTAGAGGTTCTGGGAGCCAGTCCAAGCTACAAAGTACAGCAAATTAAAACAAAACAAAACACCAACTGTATCATTTATTACTGTGCCCATACTGACTTCCATTCAAACTGGGGTAAGAACAAACAGAAAAACAATGAATTATAGGCCCCTTTGCAACAGCACTGAGTTGATGAGGAGTGTTGAATTCAGGTATTAGTGATGAGCAACTTTGCTTACACCTACATACTAACATACTAACATAATAACATACTAAAATGCCAGCAGAATAGGCCTAATGGTCTTTCGTGTCTGCTCGTTTGGTCAGTCCCCAATCTGGGTGCTGACCTTGCTGTCCCCCTCGCCTTCTCTGGCTTCTCCCTTCCCAGTTCCGGATATTCTTGCTGCATTGGATTTTGCTTCCAAAACCCTTCCCCTGTACCTGTCCCACCCCCTCTTGAACCCCTCCACTGTCTCTGCCTCCACCAGCCCCCCTAGGCAGTGCATTCCATGGCTCCACCACCCTCTCAGTGAAGCAGCACCTCCTCCTTTCTCCCTGAATCTTCCCCTCCAGCTTCCACCCATGCCTCTAGTGGCCCCTTCCTCCTTCCTTGAAGCACCCCACTGTTCCTCCCTATTTACCCTCTTCATGTACCTAAAGACCTCTATCATGTCCCCGGTCCCTTCTCTCTTCCAATGTGTACATATTTAGCTCTTCGAGCCTCTCCTCATAGGTCCTGACCCCAAGCCCAAATCATTTTGGTTGCCCTCCTCTGGACCCTCTCCAGGAGGTTAATGTCCCGCTTTAAGTGTGGCCTCCAAAACTGCACGCAGTACTCAAGGTGCGGCCTCACCAAGCAGTTATACAGAGGGAGTATCACTTCCCTCCTTCTGGAGGTGATCCCCCTAGCGATGCATCCCAGCATCCTGTGTACAGCACCTCTGTACAGAAATTATAGAAACTAAAATGACACATATTGACTGGGCCCTAGTTGGAGCATGTTACGTTCGGACTGTCTGCAAACTGTGTGAGAGGCTGTATGACACCATACGCTCCTTTTTTTTTAACTTAAACTTGTATTGAGTTTTCAACACGTACAATTCCAGGTATTTTTCTAGATCATTCTCATGTAACAGCTGTTGATGCAGAGCTAACACCATACACTCCTGCATAAAGCAGAACCAGCCTACGTTTATTCCTGGTGATTTGGTTATACTTTCCATGATGCTTTGCATTAGTGGGGTATGTGTGATTGTTTTTTTTTTTACTGTTTGTAAATTAGGATAAGGTGTGGCCCTCTCAATCTAACATGTTCCCTAACTGGCTACCTCATGAGCTGAGCTGTATACATTTAAGACCAAATGTAATATTCTGTAGCTTTATGAGAACTCTGGCATTAGAAACAAACACAACACACACACACACACACACACACACACACTAGAAGGCAGACAGCGCATGAGAGCAGCCATGCTCCAGTTCACTGTAGCAAGCTACAATATAAACAAGCATTTGTCAATGCCGAATGTTGGTTTGCTGGCATTGGCACTGGTAGTGCAGGAGTTAGAGAGATGCACAATAGGATTAGCAGTGAAGTAGTGAACTGAAGATGACCCCAGCCTCACCCTGCAGAGAGTGACAGGTATTGGAGTGTGCCTTTGGGTCATCAGCCATAACGCTCATGCCATTTCACCTCACCCTACCCCACAGACACCGACAAGTGCCACTGTATGCCTTGGGGTCTTCGGGCCTTACGCTCACCCCATTCCATAAGGAAATACACTGAGATGGGTGCAGTATAGGAGAATGGGGTGAACTTTGGGGCTGAAGAGTCCAAGTCACACATCGATGCCTGTCACTGGCTGCAGGGTGAGGGTGGAATGGCGTGAGCATTACAGCTGACAACACCAAGTCTCACCCCTGACACCTGTCCGTCTCTACAGGGTGGGGTGTTACAGTTGGAAACCCTAACATCCCGGGCGTTTGTTGGTATTTTCACTCCAAATTTTCAACATGGGCTGTTTGTGACCCCACCTCATGAACAGTGGCACTATGAGTTCATTAGCTGAAAGGTGATTTTGCACAGCGACTGTGCCATTTGGCGCCACAGGTACGAAAACACATTTCGGAAAGGATGTGAAAAATGACAATTGCACTGTTCATGAGGAGGTGTAAAAAAAATGGCATTGTTGAAAATCTGGAGTGAAACTATGAAAAATTGGTGAAATCACAAGCGTGCGTAGAAACTGTGCAATGCACGCCCATAATGCAATTATTTTAGGGATTTTTTAAACAAATTTTCAACATAGGCATTTTAGGAACTCTGGTCATGAACAGTGTCACTGTGATTTTGTTAATCTGTCCCGAACATTTATTTCCCACAGCGACCACACCATTGTGCGAAAACACATTTCGAGCAAGATGTGAAAAATGACAGCTGTACTGTTCATAAGGAGGTGTACAAAAATGGCAATGTTGAAATTCTGGAGTGAAAATATGAACAATTGGTGAAGTCATGAGCGTGCGTAGAAACTGCGTAACGCAAGCCTATAATGCAATAATTTGGGGGACTTTTTTAACCAACTTTTCAACACAGGCAGTTTGAGACCTTCACTCATGAACAGTCGCCACTCCCCTGTTTTCTCTGGGGTAAGGAAGTACCTGGAATACAGTCCTTTTCCCTTGTGCTGAGTAGGAACTTTCTCTATAGCTCTGAGAGCTAGAAGAGAGAAAACCTCTGCCTCTAGGGCAAGGGTTTCTGAGACTGATGCAGGTGGAAAAGACTTGGCCCTTCTTTTTGGACATTTTTTGAAGCCGAGGGCCAGTCCCTGGCTTACTACTTCCAGGACCCACTTGTCTGACGTCACAGACTCTAGGCCTGGAAGTAGTAAGCCAGCCTGCCTCCTACTGGAAATGGGGAGTCGACCTGGGCTGACACACAAGGGTGTCTGCTTGGCAGGAGCCTTAGACTGAAAGGAGGAGGGAGCAGCCCTGCTTATCCCCCTCCTACCCCTTCCTCTGAAGAACCCCCACTGTGGGAAGGGAGAGGAGGCCTGGGCTTGGTAAAAAGGCCTTTGAAAGGGCCTGACCCTGCCCCTAGACTGCTGCTTGTGCGGAGTGGCCTGCCTTTCCTTGGCCTGTGCACCCTGCACGTGGTCCTGTATTCATCCATTTTCTTCATGTAAGCCTCTGTCTGCTCCCCAAACAGAGAGTTACCTACTCAGGAAAATCCATGGCCTTAGTCTGGGTATCCTGTGAAAGGCTAGTACATCTTAGCCAAGCATGTCTTCTGAGAGACACAGATGTAGCCATGACTCTAGATGCCACATCATTGGAGTCCACAGCAGCATGAAATTGCATTTTGGATGCCTCAGTTCCATCAGCAGCCACCACCTCCAGCTCCTTGGCTAGCTGGGGAGAGGCCTGTTTAGCCAGTTCCAGAACCATATCCCATCTAGATTTCTGGTACCTGGCTGTGTAGGCCATATAAGTAGCCTGCCTGAGTCCCAAAGAGGATGCTAAATACTGTTTTTTGGCCATGGCATCCACTTTCCTGGAGTCCTTATCCGGGGGTATGAAGCCAAAGGAATGTTAGCCCTGTCACAGGCTGCAGCCTGCACTACCCCAACATGGCTGCAATGACTATAAAGGAACTCCGCAGCTGAGCCTGATAACGAATACCTCCCGTCCATTCTCTTATCCACAGGAGGTACTGAATTAGGGGTTTGTAAACTGTTGTGTGTCTGTTTCCCCAAGGATTTATGAAGAGGGATAGACAGCTTTTTGGACTCTGGGATGTCCATCATTTCCACAAAATCAGGCTCTTCATCCTCCTCTGTGGCTTCAACCAAGGGAAGCTGCAGGGTTTCTGCCACCTTTTTGTAGAACAAAAAGTGTGAAGGGGACTCAAAGAGCCTGGGAGGAGAGACACCTGAGGGCCTGTCTGGGGAGATGTCCAGTTCAATGGGCACATCCAGGCCCCCTTCGTCGTCATCATCATCGCCATCATCACCGGGATAGTCTTCTTCTCCCTCCCACTCCTCATAATAAGCATCTGGATCATAATCTGGAGGAGACGGATCTGACCGAACCGGCGGTATCAGTTCAGACGGAACCGGTCCAAGCGATTGGACAATACTAATCGCTTTGGCTATTTCGTCCACGGTTGGAGAGTGGGGTAAAGGATCTGAACCGGCAGACTTGCACTTTTTCTTTGACGGAACTGACCCCTCGGGGTCGGCTCTCCTTTTGCCCGAGGAGGTATCGCCTAGGTCAGTAGGCACCTCCTCAGGTTCGGCCGCAACCGACCCGGGCTGGCCATGCGGATCTACTGAGACTCCTCATCCTCCCTTTCCTTCAGCTTACTCAGTCTTTTATCTAGAGTGGATTTAGGAAAGTTTTTACAGATTTGGCAGTCTGACTTGAGGTGGTCAAACCCCAGACAATAAACACAGATGAGGTGGGGGGCCGCCTTAGCAATGGCCTCCCCACACTCAGTACAGTGTTGAAACCCAGTGGGACTGGTTTTCTTCTTGGGTTTCTCAGACATGGCCAACCTAACAAATGACCCTATTGCAGCTTTCAGGCCAGGTAATAAAACAACCGATCGGTTACAAACCGTGTCACAGGCTTTTTAAAAGAACCAGCAAAAAGTCTGGTTCTTTTGAAACCGATCAGTACTGGAACACCACACTAATCCCAGAAAGAGAAAAAATTAAATTAAATTTAACAAAGTCAGTTCCAAACCGGACCAACAAGGAAGAAACCGAACAAAAGACAATTTCCACTCTTTTTAGCAAAATAAAACACAGTCACTACCTATCTACATACTACCTGTACCCTAGACAGAGGCTGGAAATCCGAAAATAACTAAAAATATGCGGTTTAAACCGAACGCTTTTTCTTTTACCGAACCGAGCAGAGGAAATCTCCAGAGCGACTTCACTGTTAGGCAGAGTAAATAATCTGACGGTTACACTGGGAAGTACCACAGACAGAGGTTTGAAAACCGAGCTCGAGCCCAGCGTTCTATGCTTTTGCACAGAGTTAACTCTTTCCTCTCCGGGGCAGTTCAAGTGCTAGGGCTGACTGCATTATGTCTGAATACAGCAAGACTTCATGTTGTTTGAAGAGCAGCGATTACAAGTAAACAGCAAGTTACACAAATATATTGTATATCACAAAAGGCAAACATAGGATCATAATTTACAGGAAACAATACAGTAAAATCAACAGGGTTATACAGGGATAAGAAATTCATAGTCCTACAAGGCTAAAACAGTGCTAGGGAGAATAGAAAGCAGTCAAAGAACCATCTTATGATTTTGGACAAGCCAAGGTTCCCAGGGAGTGGCTAGGACAAAACGGGTAGGGTGAGGCGACTGCAGGAGGGGGAAAAGAGGAGGGGGAGGAAGAGGAGTGAAGCATGGATGTAGGCAGGCATACTCACTGTACACATTTGTGTATAGTTTTGCTGAGTGCCTGTCCCAAATCAAATGCCTTTTTGATAACACTATCATTCTGATCTGTTCTATTTGTTAGTGTAGGCCTCTGAGCAATGTCTCTGTTTAACCTTTTATTGTTTAGGTGATAGATATGTGTACAACCTATTTAGAGATTGGACAAGTCATCTGACAACAATCTGATTTGTATATGGGGGCAGCATTTAGAGAGGATGTGTGCATTTTTTTTAATGGGGCGGGGGGGGGAGCAGTTGGAGAGTGTGTGTACGAAATGGAAATTTCTGGCTACACCCCTGGAGGTAAGGGATAGGGCAAGGAAAAAGTAAGGGGCACAAGTTATGCGGAAATGGGCGGGCCAGTGAAGGGGGACTACCCAAGAAAGCAGTGGCAGGTGGATGCCAACAGGAGCCAGTCCTTGAGGCAGGACTTGAACTGTCGGTGAGTGTCAATAGAGTGCAGTTCAGCAGGCAGTTTATTCCATAGGGTAGTGGCTGCCACTGATAGAGCTCTACTGCCCATATCTGTAGAGAGCCTGGGGATGTACAGAGGGGGGATGCTGCTGGAGTGGAGGCTATGATGCGATGTACGGACTGTGAGGAGGGGAGCAAGAGGAGATTCCTGGCCCATGCAGATAGCGGAATCAACCATGCAGTACAGGGTGAGCCCGAAATGGGCTTGCAGCAGGAGCCACCCAAGCCAGTTATAAAGGGTGCAGTGGTGCGTAGCATAGGGGGCCAATAGGGTGAAATGACAGGCACTGTTGCAGGTTTTGGAGAGTTTGGCCATGATAGTCACGGATGCCCTGGAGTAAATGGGGGAGCAGTAGTCCAGGATAGGGAGAAGATTACCCTGGACAATGGCAAGTCAGGCCTCCTAGGTGAGGTATTGTTGGAGTCTGAATGCAGCAGTAAGGTTTTGGTGGAACCTAAGGACTAGCGAGTTTATGTGATCAGAGAAGGAGAAGGAGGAGTTCTAGCAAGACGCCAAGGTATTTAAAATGAATGACTTCTTCAAGGGCATGTCCATCAGGGGATAAGATGTTTAGGTGGGAGTCTGGCTTGTGTTTAGCTAAGAAGGGCTTGGATCCGAACAACATTGCTTTTGTTTTTTTGGTGTTGACTAGGAGGAGGTTGTCAGCAAACCAGTTATGGGTCGAAGTATAGTTCAGTGAGAGAGCAGAGGAAATGTGGGAGATGGATTTATTGCAGAAGAGCACAAGGTCGTCTGCATAAAGGAGAGAGTGACAACTGAGACTGCCTGAAGGAAGGGAGTTTATAAATAAAGAGAATAGTAGGGGGCCCAGGATGGAGCCCTGGGGGACACTTGTAGAGACCTGCAGAGTGGAAGAGCAAGCAGGCCCAATGCACACAAATTGGGAACGACTGGTGAGGTAACTTTTGAACCAGGCTGTGATCTCCTGGGAGCATCCAAGGCAACTAAGTTTGGAGAGGAGAAGGGCATGATTTACCATATTGACAGCTTTGGTGAGGTCGATGAAAACTGCGGTCCATGTTTGAAAGGATGTGATCAGTTAGAAGTGCAAGGGTGGTGGTTGTGGAATGGTTCTTGCGAAAACCATGGTGTTGGCTACAAAGGAGGTTATATTTGTCTATGTAGTCTGCGAGCTGATGGTGGACAGCTTTCTCGAGCAGTTTACTAAGGGGGGGAAGGATTGAAATTGTACAATAGTTGGCCGTTACCCTGGGTACCCTGTTAAATACATGTCAAATATAAAACAAGAATGCTAAATTCCATCAAGAATGAGGACAAAGTCATTGTGGGAGATAACAAGGATATATAACCGTCCATAGAGTAGCACTCAAAGTCCTCTTATCATCAGACCTGCAAGGATACACAAAAAAACACCTGTACCAGGCTCTGAATTTTAAAATGGCTTACCTGCACATTAGATTAATTATTTATCTGAGTTTCAAAACTAGATTAGCTGTAAACTAGTATAATTATTACTGTGGGTTGGTAACTAAGGTCCCAGAATTAATGTGTTAACAAGGACAAGCACCAAATTTCTCATTACGCTGAATAGACACAAGGGGCGTGATTTTTAAAGGCTGACACAGGGCTTACATCAAGCCCTGCATCAAAGCCATTTTTGGGCGCAGCTGCACCAAACTCCTTTGCTGCAACTGCACCCAATTTTCCACTGTCAGGCGCAGCTGCAACAGTTGCCTCAGTTTATGGCAGCTTGTGTCAAAGGTTTGACACAAGCCCCGTAAAAAGGGTCCCCAAAATGGCACAAGATAGACCAGGATAAAGATGGTCTAACTTGTAGCATTTGGTGCTCTGGACTGAAAATCCCAATCGCCAGCCGAGAGAATGTTACAAGCCCTGTGAGCTAAACGATCGGCACATCAGGGGCTTGTGGCTTTCTCGAGGCTTTGAAAATTGAGCCCAAGGCCCAGGCAGATGGTAGCAGCAGACAAAAAAACTTGCTAGAAGAAAAAAATAATTTTGAAGCTGCTAACATCTATGTTCCTTTTGTCCAGGCACAGCCCTGAGACTGCCTTGGTTAAGGTAACAAATGATCTTCACTTGGTTAGAGATAAAGAGGATGTGACCATCTTAATTTCTACTTAATCTCTCAGCAGTACTTAACATGGTAGATCATGATTAAAGCAAAGCCTTTTAATTGGTGCCACATAGGAGACTGGTTATAAAGGCAAGTGATCTGGGAACACATATAAAGGTGTTATCAGATGGGAATTGGATGGAGGTGGGGGAGGGGAAATTGGGAGGGAGGATAGGGACTAGAGCAGGGGTGGCCAACCTGTAGCTTGAGAGCCACATGTTGCTCTCGAAGCAGTTTAATGTTGCTCTTGAGGGGGTTGTTAATTACGTGTCAAGTACATGTCCCAGTCTTTCAAATGTCAGCAAAGTCAAAGTATAGGAGCTGAAAAGTGCCTTAGTGCTCATCCAGCTACTTTTACTAAGCCTGCAAGCAAATCTAGAGCTCCAGAACTGCTGTGAATGATTATTTTGAAATGACAAATATTTTTATGATATGGTACGGGCCGCACGTTGTTGTGGCTCTCGTCTTACTCATAAATTTAAATATGACTCATGACGCCGAAAAGGTTGGACACCCCTGGAGTAGAGTGTCTAATAGCAGGGAATCTTGAGATGGCCAAATGGACTGTTCAGATCTTTTCTTGTCTGTCGTTTTCTATACTTCTATGACCAATTATTGACCAATTTGTAAAAATGTGAGGGACTGACAAGAATGGTTCTAGTCATACCTCAATGATTAGGTACAGGTGGTTGTCGCTGGCCTGTCCCATATAAGTAGTGCCAGTGGCTCTGGAGGTTGCACACTTGCTTCTAGGGATAAAAGACCAGAAGGTGGTAGGTTCCAGACCAACACCAGGAAATTGAGCTATCACCTAATACTAATGATGTAGTGCAGCACCGTTGGAGTGTCATCCTTCGGGTGAGACATTAAATTTAAGTTCTTTATCCTACAGATTGCTAGGGTAGTAGGAAGGGAAGGGGAGCTAGATGTCATTGTCCACCTGGGGACAAATGGCCTGGCTTGGGATGGGGCAGGTACAGTGCAGATGGAGTTTAAGGAGATGGGAAGAATTCTTAGACAGGTAGCACACTCTGTAGCTTTTGCGGAGGTGCTGCCTGTCTATGATAGTGGCAGGGTGAAGGAACTCTGCACCAATGCATTCAACTTATGGTTGAAGGAATGGTGCAGAATGGAGGGGTATGGCTACATTGGAGACTGGGGGCCCACTTGGGAGGATAAGAGCCAATATAGTGGTGATGACCTGCATCCATCTAGGAGGAGACCCACAGTTCTCAGTGGACGGTTTAAACACTACTTCGATGGGCATTTAAACTAGCTGAGGGGGATGGTGGAAGAAGAAAGAGAGGAAGAAACTGCCCTCCCTGCCCCAAAGGCTGAAATAGTATGCAAGAAGATTCCAAGGGGCAAGAGTCCTACCACAGAGCAAGCTGATCAAGGTACAAGGGGGTTAGCAAAGGAGGAAGTGGGGAAAGAAGCAGTCAGTAAAAAAGAGGGAGAAAAGGGGCACAAAAGGAAAAAGGGGGAAACAACAAGGAGAGAGCTAAGAAAATCTGGAAGGCCATGTGTGCTGATGCTATATATCTGGGAAATGAGATCTCAGACCTGGAGACCATAATGGCAGAAGCTGACCTAGATATTCTGGCCATTACCGAGTCATGGAGCACCGACAACCATGACTGGGACATGGTCATACTTGGCTACATGATTTTCAGGAAGGAAAGAAAGGAGGGGGGAGTGTGCTTTATGTGAAGGAACACATAAAAGCAACAGAAATTCAGGGAATTCAAGGGAGGCAGAGGTGCTTCGAGTTGGGAAATAAAGCCACTATTCAGACAGGTGTGATCTATAGGCCTCCAGCACAGAGAGAGGAGTGGACTTAGATAAGGAAACGTTAGATACAATTAGCAAGATGGCAAAAAAGGGAAAGGTGTTACATAGAAACTGAAGATGCCTTTGGGGCATCTACAGGTTTTGACTAATGGTGAAACATGACCAGGAACAAGTATTTTCCATAAGACAAAAGCACAAAGAGCTTACCATGCTCATAGGAAAAAAATCAAATTTTTTTGGAACAAAGGAGAACTTGGAGTGTAAAAGCACTTACATCATTTTATATACTGTAGATAACAGCACTAGTTGCTGTGGTTACAGAACCTACATACACTGTTAACAAGTACATAATTGCACAGTTTGTGAACATCTCCAGCATGGCGAATGTTATCACACAGATAACGTTTTTTGTGCACTAAGCAGTATTACACAAAGAAGCTACTCATACCAGTAATTATGCATTGGGACATTTGGACTATGTCTCACCCAATACCTGCAGCAGTAGCAGTAACAACAAACACAAACCACCCAGTGGCACCACTGGACCTTGCTGCAGCTCACAAGACAGATCCACAGATCAGAGAGGTATTCCACTTCCGGTCAAAGGACAAGGAAAAAGAAATGCCTACACACAATCCATTCAAAAGACATGCTGACAATTTACATGTTTCAGAAGATGGAAAACTCGAATGGTACAAGTCTGCAGAAACACAACAAAAATCGTGGATGATCCCTGCATTACCATGATCGGAATTCATTCATCAAGTCCATGACATCCCTACTTGTGGACACCAAGGGCTGGACAAAACAGTGCAGAGACTCAAAACTGCAGGATGGTGGCCCGGTATGACAGCAGACGTACAGTACTATGTGGACAACTGCCTAGTCTGTGCACAGAACAACCCAATTCTGGGCAAGAAACCTGCAAAACTGTTACCTCAAAGACAATCTGGCCCCTAGCATGCCATCCAGATTGACTTCATTGGCCCTCTACCCAGAACTGCCAGGAATAACAACTTTGTAATCACAGACTTGTTCTCAAAATGGGTAGAGGCCTATCCAACTCGGGCATCCAAAGCGAAACTGACAGCAAAAATTCTGGTAGAACAAGTATGTACCAGATGGGATCTTCCTCGCAAGGTAGACTCTGACAAAGGATCCAGCTTTACAGGTGAGGTTATGAAACAATCTTTGATAATGCTTGGTGTTAGCCAGAAATTCCACATTTCCTACCATCCCCAATCTTCAGTCCAGGTAGAAACAACAAACCGCAGACTAAAGCTAATGCTTTGCAAATTCATTGAGGACAATCCCAAGAACTGGGATACTTTGTTGCCCTTACTCCTAATGGCAATTAGAGCGACCCAGCTTCAGCAACCTGGTGCACTCCATTCGAGGTGATGACTGGGAGACAAATGAGATTACTTAAGCATCTGTTAATTGATCTTAGTGCCCCTACTGCTGACAGAGTGGCAGTAGACATCTAGGTATCACAACTAAGGGAAAACATTAGACAGACTCACATGTTTGCAGCTAGACACATGGGACATGCACAACAGCAATCTAAAACACACTTTGACAGGACCATCAAAGAAGTTGACTGGAAAGTGGGAGATCAAGTCATGGTATTAAAATTCGCTGCCCTGGCTCATCCCTATGCAAACAAATGGGAAGGCCAATATAACATCATCAACAAATTGACACCAGCTGTTTACCAAGTCAGAATTACAGCTCACAAGAAACCAACTGATAAGTGGCTCCATGCCAATCAATTGAAACTTTACAAAGGTGTTTAAAGAACTACCTTCCCACCAGAAAGAGGGGAAGGTTATTAGTTACTAATGACTGTTTTTTCTCTTTCAGATACCCAAGATAATGATTGTTGTGCTACTGTTCCTGATCCAGGACACACTAGCAGGTGTGTTCCTTAAAAATGTCATTCCTGATTCCCATAAGGATATGAATCCTAATACCAATCCAAATTTAAAAAGACTCTTCCATGGCCTGCATCCGCAGGATGAAAGATATTTCCCCCCAGATTATGTGTCACCACCACCCTCATCTAGTGGTGTTAGTATTACTGTCCCAAACAGACTCGTTACAGTGCAGGAAGGAAAAGACGCATATCTGAATGCAATGGTGGTGGCACCTGACCAAGCATCCATACAACTTGAGTGGCAAACTGATAGCAATGGTAAGCAAATTCCAGTAGCCCGCCTTTCCAAAGGCACTTTCCAAGGCTGACCCAACACCAAAATTTCCCCTAATGCTACCCTATCTATACATCAGGCCTTGGCCCAACATATTGGTCTGTACAACCTCAGTGCATTAATAAATCCACATTTTTGTGCCAAATTCCCAAACACAACAGCCCAACAATATTGTGCAGACCATTCCATTGTTGGCAGTGCCATGTTTCTTACTGTATTACCTCCTACTAAAGAGGAACCCATACAATGCCCTGTTCAAGAACCAGGACCAGCTAGTGGTCTTGTAGCATCTTCACTCCCAGGTACCCTTGTTAATACCATGCAGTTCATGCATGTCCCAGCTGTGCTTAACCTCAATAACTGGAACATGGCAGAGTTTGGCTATTGTGCCAATACAACTACATCCAGATTTCAAAGCATTTTGTTACTAGAATTACTAGCAGCCTATCAAACACGTACACAGGACCCAGTAGCTGGGCCTCACAATACAACATTTTTAGGAGTGTTCTGCTTTCCTAAACAAAAAGAAGGGAAAAAAAACAAAAGGGAGATTTAACTGGTGTAGCTAGTGCCACAGGCGCTATTTCAGGTTTATTTGGTACTGGTATGTCAATATGGAATAGGGAAGACCTTGCCAATATTAAAAGTCAAACCCTAAAGCTTCAGTCAGGAGTAGGCCAAGATGTCCTTACCCCTATACTCCATGGTTTAGATGGTCTCACACAAGAAGAGCGTTTTACCATCTGTAACATGTACGACATAGCAAGGATGATGCTAGGGTATTCCGCACCATGGGATTCAATGAATGGTTGAAAAACTGGTGTGGAGCTCAGGGTTTTTGCTTCCCTGGGGACTGGGGAGCTACTTGGAAGGATGCAGGCTTATACTGGCGTGATGGTCTGCATCTGTCCAGGGGGGGAACCAGGATCCTAGGTGACAGGTTTAAATGTTTCATTGGCAAGCATTTAAACTAGCCAAGGGGGGAGGCACTGAAAAGGAGCGGGGAAATCCCAGCCTCCCCCCACAAAACAAAGTAGTTAGAGAGGTAAACACCAAGGTAGAAAAGTCAGTAGGGAGCAGGACAGGGTAAATGCAGAAAAGGCAGTAAGGACAGGGATGGGTCTAAAAGGGGTAAGGCCATCAAAAAATGGAAGGTGATGAGTACCAATGCCTGCAGTCTGTGTAACAAGCTCCCTGAACTAGTGGCCTTGATGGAAGAGGGATGCCTGGATACTGTGGCAGTCACTGAAACATGGTACACAGAGAACCATGACTGGGATGTCAACATACCAGGATACATAATCTACAGGAGGGACAGGGTGGGTAAAAGAGGAGGAGGAGTAGCTCTCTATATAAGGGAAGGGATTAAAGCAACAGAACTAAAGAGTAAACAGGAAGTTGATGAGTCACTATGGGTCACCCTGGAGATAGGAAATGGCACCACAATCCGCATGGGGGTTGTGTACAGACCCCCATCTGGGAGGGGGGGAGAAATGGACAAGGAACTGATAGAAGGCATCCTTAAAATGGCAGAAAAGGGGGAAATATTGTTGATGGGGGGCATGAATATGCCAGATGTTAAAAGGAGTACCTTTGCTGCAGGCACATCCAAGAGCAGGGTCATTCTTGATGCCCTACGGGGGCATGCCTCAGACAGCTAGTGTTGGAACCCACTTGGGAGGGAGCAATCTTCGACCTGGTACTCTCAAATGGGGAAGGAGAAAGGATCTCAAATTTAGAAGTGGGTAACCATCTGGGAACAAGTGACCACCAAACAGTGTGGTTCACAATAAACAGCCATAGAGTCAAGCCACACAAAAACAAGAGTATTGGACTTTAGGAGGGCTGACTATGGGAAAATGAGAGACTGCCTGAGAAAAGCACTAGCAAATGGGCACAAAGGAGAGGTAGAGGAACAATGGGGAATAATCAAAACAGCCATCACAGAGGCAACAAGCCTTTGTGTGAAGCAAATCAACAAAACAAAACAAAGGAAAAAAACACTATGGTTCTCAAAAGAGGTGGAAGGGAAGGTTAAGGAGAAAAGGATAGCATTCAGGAAATATAAGGAAACACAGAAGGAGCAGAACAGAGAACTTTATCAGTTAAAGCAGAAGGAGGCAGGGAAGGCAGTCAGAATAGCAAAGGCCCAAACTGAGGAAAAGATAGCCAACTCTGTTATGAAGGGGGATAAAATCTTTTTTAGGTACATGAGGGAGTGAAGAAAGACCAAGGGAGGGATACAGAGACTTAATAAAGGGGAGGGAATGTGGGCAGAGGGTGACAGTGAAAAAGCAGGGATACGGAACAAATATTTCTGCTCAATATTCACAACGGAAGAGGAGGGGAAGGTACCTAATCCAAACAAGAGAAACACTCTGAACAGGGGGGTCAATACCAGTCCATTCATAGAAGAAAGGGTTTTGAAAGAACTCTTGAAACTGAGGGTGGACAAAGCAATAGGGCCTGATGGGATTCACCCCAGAATTCTAAAAGAACTAAGGGGAGAACTAGTAATGCCACTGGCTACTCTCTTTGACAAATTATGGGAGGGTGGGGTGGTACCTGAGGACCGGAGGAGGGCAGATGTGATTCCAATTCACAAAAGTGGGAGCTGGGCAGGGGCAGGAAACTACAGACCAGTTAGTTTGACCTCAGTGGTAGGGAAAATGATGGAGTCTCTTCTGAAGGAAAGAACTGTTGAGTACCTAGAGGCCAGTGTGGCACAGGACCGAAGGCAGCATGGTTTCACAGAAGGAAGGTCATGTCAGACGAATCTAATTGATTTCTTTGACTGGGTGACCAAAGTAGTAGACCAGGGAGGGGCTGTGAACATGGCCTGCCTAGACTTTAGCAAGGCATTTGACACAGTCTCACACAAAAGATTAATATACAAGTTAGCCAGCCTTGGAGTGGGTCCCAAGGTGGTAGCCTGGATAAAAAACTGGCTGGACAACAGGACGCAAAGGGTAATAGTAAACGGAGTCCACAGTGAAGAAAGGAGAGTAACTAGTGGGGTACCACAGGGTTCAGTACTGGGTCCGGTCCTTTTTAATGTCTTTATAAGTGACATTGCAGAGGGACTGGAGTGAAAAGTGTGTCTCTTTGCAGACAACACAAATATCTGCAACAGGGTTGATACACAAGGTGGGGTGGAAAGGGTGAGAAGGGACTTGGCAAGGTTGGAGGAATGGTCAAATGTATGGCAGCTTAGATTCAATGCAAAGAAGTGCAAAGTAATGCACCCGGGAAACAAAAACCCAGGGGAAGAGTACACAATGGGGGGTGAGATGCTGACAACAAAAATGGAAAGGGACCTGGCGGTAGTTATATCAGATGACCTAAAGGTGGGCAAGCAATGTGAGAAGGCAGTAAGGAGGGCTGGGGGATACTGGGATGCATAGGGAGAGGCATCACCAGTAGAAAACAGGAAGTTGCTATCCCTTTGTACAGACAGTTGGTGAGACCCCATCTGAGTACTGTGTGCAGTTCTGGAGACCCCATCTCTGCAAAGACATAGACAGGGTGGAGCCTGTCCAGAGGAGGGCAACAAAAAAGGACATACGAAGAGCGACTAAAGGTGCTTAATATGTATACCCTCAAGGAAAGAAGGGAGAGGGGGAACATGATAGCAACTTTAAGTACCTCAAGGGAATCAACAAAGTCCAAGAGGTTAGCATCTTTCAGAAAAAGAGATGTGCCAGAACAAGGGGGCACAATTTGAAGATAGAGGGGAGATGGTGCAGAGGTAATGTGAGGAAGTATTTTTTCATAGAGAGGGTTGTGGATGCATGGAACAGCCTTTCTGAGGAAGTCGTGGAGTCAAAAACAGTGGGGAACTTCAAGAATGCATGGGACAGACATAAGGCAATTCTAGTGGGGGGGTAGGAGGAAGTAGGCTGTTGGTTAACTAGGATCTGCAGCTAATCCATTAGGTAGGGAAACAGGCAGACTAGGTGGGCCAAGCGGTCCTTATCTGCCATCAAATTCTATGTTTCTGTGTTTCATTTTAGCCCCACCACCTCCATTGAGAGGCTGTTCTATGCATGCACCACTCTTTCTGTGAAGAAGTACTTTCTCCCATCTCCCCATTTCCTCTGAGCCTCCCCCCATCTTCATAGCATGAGCCCTTGTCCTTGAGCATCTTTTTCTCTGAAACATGCTTCCTTCTTGTACCTCGTTTACACCTGAGAGGTACTTGAATGTCTCTATTATATCCCCCTTTTCCCTCCCTTCCTCCAGGGAGTACATATTTAATTCATTTAGCCTTTCCTCATAGGACTTTTGATGCAAGCCATGCACCATTTTTGTTGTCCTCCTTTGTACTGCGTCCACCCTATGTCCTTGCGGAGATGGGGCCTCCAGTATTGCACACAGTACTCAATGTGTGGTCTCACCAGTGATCTACACAGAGGTATTATCACTTCCTCTTCCTGCTGGTGATTCCTCTGTCTATGCATCCCAGCATCCTGCCTGCCTTCCCCACTGCCTTGCTGGACTGTTTCGCTACCTTCATGTCATCGGAAATTATCACTCCAGGTCCCTTTCCTGCTTTGTGCCCATTAATACCTCTCCCCCCATTTGGTAAGTTGCCCCTGGGTTCCTGTGTCCCATGTGCATTACATTTTTTTTGTGTTACATCCCAGCTGCCAAATCTTTGACCAGTCCTCTAGTTTTTTTAGATTGCTTCTCATTCTTTCCACCCCTCCCGGTGTGTCCACCCTGTTGCAGAGTTTTGTGTCTGCAGACAAGAATACTTTCCCTTCCAGCCCTTCTGCAATGTCACTAATAAAGACATTGATGTGGACGGGCCCCAATACTGATCCTTGTGGTACCCCATTGGTCACTTTGCATACCCCAGAGTGGATGTCAGTTACCACTACCCTCTGACTCCTGTTGCCCATCCAATTTGCCACCCAATTTACAATTTTAGGACCTACTCCTAGGCTCCCCAGTTTGTTTAACAGTCTTTTATATGGAACAGTGTCGAAGGCCTTGCTGAAATCCAGGTAGGCCATGTCCACCGCACCTCCCTGATCTACCTCTCTGGTTACCTAATTAAAGAACTTGATCAGGTTGGTCTGGCAGGACCTCCCCCCTGTGAAACCATGCTGCCTCTGATCCTGCAGATTATTGATAACAAGACATTCCCTAATGCTTTCCTTCAATAGTGATTCCATTACCTTACCTACCACAGATGTCAGACTAACAGGCCTGTAATTTCCCACCTCCTTCCTATTTTCACTCTTATGGAGTGGAACCACATCCGCCCTCCTCCAATCCCCCGGAACGTCCCCTGATCTTAATGACTGGTTGAATAGGGTTGTCAGAGGTGCAGACAGCTCCTCTTTCAGTTCCCTCAGTATCCTGGGGGGCACCCTATCTGGGCCCATTGCCTTGTCCACTTTTAACTTTGTTAGTTCCTTAAGCACTCTTTTTTCTGTAAAAGGGCTTGTGTCCACTTCCCATCCCCTTATACCCTTGTCCTTAATCCTTGACCCATTTCTTACCCCCTCCTCTGTGAATACTGAATTGAAGTATTTGTTCAAAATATCCACTTTTTGGTGGTTGTCTTCAACACTATCCCCCTCCTTCCCCCTTCAATCTTATTATTCTTCCGTTTGCCTTTCTCTTTCCGCTTATATATCTAAAAAATGTCTTGGCCCCCTTCGACAATGATTCAGTGATCCTTTCCTCTGTTTGTGCTTTTGTCCTTCTAATTGCCTTGTTTCTCTTGATAAATCTCCTTATCTCGAGAAAAACTCCCGACTCGGTTATCTCCCTCCCTGGCTACACTCTGTTCAGGGAAGACCGTATAGGCAAATGTGGCGGTGGGTGCGCAGTCTTTATGCGTGACACACTTTTAGGCAATGCTCTTCCTGCCCCCAAGCTCAGTTTTAGTACCCAAGCCCTCACCCTCAAGGTTGCCCCTGACCAAGCCAGGGGCCCTCTTTTTCTCACAGTCTCTTTCATACCCCCGAGGGACCTGGGACCAGCTGTCCACTCCCTCATTGATTACCTCACCACACTCCCACACAAGGGGAGCAGCTCATCCTAGGTGACCTTAATGTCAATTGGCTGAGTACCACTGCCCCCCCCCATATCATGGACTCCTTTGCTGCCCTAGATATGACCCAACTAGTTACCTCACCCACTAGATTTAAACATTCAGGTGGCTCCAGCACCCTCCTAGATGTAATTCTGTCGAACCGCCCCCATAAAATCAGGGATATTAATGTACTACCAGACTCTCTTAGTGATCACTCTCCTGTTCTCTGCCACTGGTCATCTCCCACACCAAAACCAGTGTCCCAGGTCACCTCGTGATGGTGCTTTCGCCCCGGGGGTCTCAGAAAGCTAAAAATGCACCTAGCCCAGCTTGACTGGTCCCCAGTCCTACTCGCAATGGATATTGACTCTGCCCTAGCCTATTTCTCCGGTGCCTTCAGCAAGGCCTGCGACCTTTTCACCCCTCTGACCAGAATCCTGCCCAAGAAACACAACCCCATGGATCTCCCCATCCCTCATCCAAACAGTGAAACAAAGAGATAATCTCTGGCATATTGCTGTCGAGACAGGCAAACTGGCTGACAGACAAGCCTATAATGCAGCACGTAGCAAGTGCACCTGGGCTATAAGGTAGGCTAAGGCCAGATATTATCAAGTCACCCTTGAATCCACTTGGGGCTCATCCTGTGCCTTCTGGGACAATATGAAAGCGCTCAATGGAAAGACCCGCTCTCCCCCACCATCACTACTCTCCACAGAGGGTACCATCACTACTGATCCTCCCCGCATAGCTGAGTGCCTCAATTTGGCTTTCTCAGATCTAAGCTCTGTCCTCCCAAACTACTTTCTCGACCGTATCCCTGCCTCCACCCCCCACCTCGGATCGCCCCCTTTCTAGCTGCGTGCCATATCACCCCTTGAAGCCAGGCCTCATCTGCAAAAAGCCTTAGCTAGCAACAACCCCAGCTGTGATCCCCTGGACTCCAGGATTCTCTGATTAGTCCTAGATACTCTACTAGCCCCTCTCACCAACCTTTTAAACCGGTCTTGGTCAATTTCCCAGTGCCTGGAAAATTGCAGAAATCATCCCTATCCATAAGAGTGGAGATAGAACCTCCCCTAACAATTTCAGGCCCATCTCCATTCTCCCCCCTCTCTCCAAAGCACTAGAAAAAAATAGTGGCCATTCAGCTCTCCGAGTATCTGGCCAAATACAACCTGCTGTGTCCAGAACAACATGGATTCTGCCCTGGACACAGCACCACTACAGCCCTCCTGGAGTTCTCCCAACACCTCCACTCTGCTCTCAACTCTGGTCATGTTGCGGGTGCAGTGTTTATTGACCTCTCCAAGGCCTTTGACACTGCTTGTCACCCCCTCCTACTTGACTCCCTCCACCAACTTGGCTTCTGCCCTGGCTCACTGGCTTGGTTCACCAGTTACCTCTCTGCCAGATTACAGCGCATGAAGGTAAACAGCACCCTGTCCAGCACCCTGCCATTCACTCAGAGGTCCCCCAGGGTTCCATCCTGGGTCTCGTTCTGTTCAGCCTATTTCTCAATACCCCCCCCCCCAGCTCCTGCTCAGGCAATATGGTACTCTATGCCGATGATGCGGTTCTCCTTGCCTCCCACCCTGACCCCGCATCTCTACAGGAATCCCTGCAGCACACATTCAACCAAGCCGAAAAATGGTTCCTTGACCACCAGCTGGTCATTAACTTCAAAAAAACCAAATCTATGCTTTTCTCGCATCACCAGAATAAGGCCAAAAATGCCCCCCTCTGCATTCTCCCCAGTAATGCTCACCCTCTCAAGCAGGTGTCATCCTGCAAGTACCTTGGCATCACCTTCAACTCGGCTCTTACATTCCGCACCCACATCAATACCCTGTCCTCAGCCATAAACTTTCGGATTGGCCTTCTCTATCACCACAGAGATTGCCTCCCCCAAACCGCTCTCTGACTGGCCACCAACTCCTCCGTCCTGTCCCTAGTGGACTACGGCCTACCTATCTGCGCAGTGGCCGGCAATACCACCCTCACCGGAATCCAGACCTCGATAAACAAGGCCTGCAGGCTCCTGAACTGTATATTTCTCCGCACCCATACTTGCCTGCTCTATTCCATTGCCAACCTGCTCACCTTGGAGGCGTGCCTGTGCTATCAAACCTGCTTACTTGCCAAAAAATCCCTGCTAGGACTCTCCCCCCAGAGGTCACCGTGGCCCTGCAGCTTACATCCCCATCTGTTGCCACCCGACCCGTAGCTCAGTTAAGGCCATCTTTCTGGTGCCCTGTACCAAGGCCTCCCTAGCCCAAAGGTCCTTCCACTACCATGCCCCCACATGGTTCAACTCCCTCCCGCTCTCTATCACTAAGTCTACCAAAATTGGTCCCTTTAAAGTCGCTCTCTGTAACTACCTCTTCGGCGCCCGCCCCGAAGCTGTAGTTGCCCTTAATCAACATAATGTTGGGGTACCTCCCCGTTTCTTGCCCATAGTTTTGACAATGTCCGTTGGACTGCTCCCCTCTCTTTTTTATACGATTACTATTTACTGCATGTAACTTTATCCCGTAAACCACTGTTATATTGTGTTCTTTTTATCTGTATTGCACCTGTATGTTACCACTGTTGTATCTCACACTGTAACCATGTCTACCCTCACTGTGATGAGGTACCTTTGTAAATGAGTCCCTGACACAAAGGTTTTAAATTCGACTTTCAAAATAAATAAATAAAAATAAATAACTGATCTCCTTCTGTGTCTGTTGGTACACTCTAAATGCCCTGTTTTTTGCTCAAACCTTTTCCGTTACCTCCTTTGAGAACCATAGTCAAGGTTTGATTTTAACATTGTTTTACTAGCCCAACCCCTAGTGCAAACTGGCCAGGGCTAGTACAGCTAACATTCTACTTGTCCTTCTGGACTAATGCAGGCTTACCATGGCTGTTAATGAAGTTAAAAATGTCTCTACTTTAGCAGGCTCTAGTCCTTGTGCTAATCTCTCTCAGTTTTGCAGATGGCCAGATGTGATTAACACCTCAGTAAGAGCTGCAGTTATCTGGCAGTTCAAGAAGGAGATCCCACAAAAGGCTCAATGTGAGTAGGGTAATTATCATTCCACTTTCAGCTACTGTCAAGGGTGTGATTAAGGATAGAACTGCAGAAGCTGTTAAATCACTAGCTTCCAGTTTTCTGAAAGTGTTTCTGACAATTTGTCCCACATTATTAAGACCAGGATCCCTCATTTACCTACATTTTGAGTATCTGTATCCAACATTTCAGTGAAAAAATGCTAAGATGCATATAGGGTCTGCTCTGCAGGTGGTGGGCTTTATCCCAGCTTCACCATAGCTGCTCCCTCTCCCCTTCAGATCTCTCAGCTCTGTACTTTCCCTACATTTCCTACATCTTGAGTGTCTATATCCAACATTTCAGTGACAAAATGCTAAGAGGCATACAGGGTCTGCTCTGCAGGTGGTGGGTTTTATCCCAGCCTTACCATAGCTGCTCCCTCTCCCCTCCAAATCTCTCAACTCTGTACTTCCCCTGGACACCACTGCAGAACATACTCTGAAATGACTATCCATACACCCATAGCTGCCATTATCGGCAAGTGTAGGGGTCCCCAGCCCTTCTAAATGGACCTTGCCAGCCAACAGCAGCCAAATAGTCCCACCCTTATCTTACTCAGCATGTTTTTTCATCCTAAAATCAAAGCTTTGGAGCATGTATGGTACAAAATACCTTAATAAAACACATAATTTGAAAGGTTAAAATAAGCATTCCCGGGGTGCATAGATCATCCTATATAGAAACAGGGGTAGTATAGTATCATGCCTGTGTACTATTTACCCTGGCATGATGAAAGGATAATGTTTAAAAAAATCTGTTACTGTTGGGGCATAGCATGTTAAAATCAAATCAAATAAAAAATATCATAACGTTTTCTGTTTCCCAAGATCCTTAGGTTTGTGTAGTCCTCTCTCCAAAGAAATCCTAGATGCACTCCTGGCTCACTTGACACTGTATGAAAACTTCCAGAAGTGCCAGACTCCAGTTGATCATGGGGTTGGGGCTGAGGGTGTAGCCCACTTAAGCGCTTTCCATTTCAGCGCCAGCTAATACAGTGCTGTCCTATTACAGCACTCACATTACAGTTAATTAAAAAATGCTTATTCTGGGCTGAGCCCCGCTCTGAGCAGGCAAGTTAATAATTTACAGCCCTTCTTGGGCTGAGTCTCATGGTGAGCGGGGACTTTAAAATAATAATCCCCTCCATGCTGAGCTGTGCACCATAGGCGACAGATTAATCACCCACACAACAACTTTCATCCCGCCTGTCCCTGACAGTGCTAGTATCACTCCATTTACCTCCCTCTGGCACTGAACTGATTCAGCGGTAAACAATTTAGTGCTGTAATGAACAGCGTTGGAATGCATGGAGCTGTACTGGCCGGTGCTTAAATGAAAAGAGCTGAACTGAGTCGCACCCAGGGCTGAGAGTGTCTTTCTCTGCCTGCTAGTGGCCAGACACCACCAGTGATCACTCTGGACTGGAAATTCCCTGATCAAAGTCCCACTTGGTCTGTATGTGTAATAGTATGCATGATATAAGGAGGTACAGCTGTAGCCTGTTAAGGGTAACAGCCTCTGAGACAAATGCCATATAGTAGCATAAGCAGCATAGGCGTAGGTAGCCACCATTTTCGTGCACCCTGACCCCCATCAGCATGGAAACAGGGGACAGGGATTGCACCAACAGCCACTTAGGCTGCAGAGTCTGGAGAGTGAGTGACAGGGAGCTCCTGGGACACAGGGGGATTGTACACACCCTGGCATGAATTTCTGGCCAATGGCTCATTAACTGACAGACCTCCAGTCTGGCCCCAGAGTGACAGACAACTACACAAATCATTCAGGAGCTGACACTCCCCGGTAAACAGTAGGGGTCAGGCTTGAGCTGATTCAGTGTGTATGTATTTGGAGTGAGAAGAACGATGGAGCTGCTGTTCCAGCAGACTGCACATCTGATGGAGATGGGGTGGAAGTCAAAGAAGCAGATCTTCTGCTACCAAAAAGGAGGAAATTTCATGCTAGCTCAGCATGAAACCGGAAGCTAAGCGTTGCAGCTACTGACAAACTGATGCTGTGCTGGTGATCTGCTTAAGCTGACCTACACTGTATGACTAAGTGTAGTCTGAGGAAGCTGCCCAGCCAGTGCCACCACCCTGTACTGGTTATTGCCACTCCCAGGGACTGAATGCTAGGATGTGCTGGGTGGGGTGGCTAGAACTGAGTATTCACAGGCTTAGCTGCTCCAGTGTACATCAGAGATTGTCTACGGAATGCAGAATGCAGAGGTCAGGAGAGGGCTGGCTGGAACTATGTGGGTGGTGATGAGAGTGTGGCGAGGTGCATGATGATGCCAGCTATTGTGTGTGCAGAGCTAGGTCAACTTGACTGAATATTTGCTACTGTGTTATCCACTGGTTCGGGGGGTGCAGAAAGAAGAAGAGAGGAGGATATGGTACAGAACAATGGGGGGTACAATATGTGTGATGGCACTACAGTTTTTTTCTGCTGGGGACGGAAGCAATGTGGGAGCGAGATAAATGTGCAATAATCTGAGTATTTTCTTGGTTTACATTTTTTCCTGTATAAGTTATCAAAATTTATAATTGTGGGCTAGTGCAACCATCTACTGGCTAGTGGAATTTTGAATCATCTTGTCCTGTGCTGACTAGTGCAAAGAAAAGTTAAGGTTGACCCCTGACCATAGCAGTCTCTTTTTTCCTTTGCCCTTGCTAACCTGCCAGACACAGAGGTTTGTAGCTTGTACAATGCCCTCTTTTATTTTTGCCCATCATTCCTTGACTCCCTCCAGTTCTTCTAGCCTTACCAGGGCGCTCCTGAGGCATTCCCTAATTTTCTTAACATCGGCCCTCCTGAAGTCCAGGACCCTTGCCCTTGTGTGATTCACCTCTGTCCCAGTCCATATTTCAAACCACACTATACGGTGGTCACTGATCTCCAGGTGGTCACCCACTGTGACCTCAGCCACACTGTCCCCATTTGTCAGCACTAGCTCCAGAAGTGTCCCCACATGTGTGGGTATCAATACAAGCTGCCTGTGGAACGCCATGATGTATCTACTCCTGGCTGTAGTTGCAGTGGGAAGGCTCCAATCCACATCCGGTAGATTGAAGTCTCCCACTAGCATAGAAACATAGAAGTTGATGGAAGATAAGGACCGCAAGGCCCATCCAGTCTGCCCATTTCTTTTTCTACCTTATAAATGTGCCATTGGCCTTTGCTCTGTCAATGGCCTATCTATTCATACTCATCTGTATTGCTCCCTTATGCCTATCCCATGCCTGTTTGAAGTCTTGCACTGTATTCATACCCACCACTTCCTGAGGTAGGCCATTCCATGCATCCACCACCCTTTCTGTGAAAAAGAACTTCCTCAAATTACCCCTTAATCGGCCTCCCTCTAATCTCATGCTGTGTCCTCTTGTCCTGCTAGTTTTCTTATATTGAAACATGTTAGACTCTTTCAGACACCAGCAGTACCTCTCCCTTGTTGGCCATCTTCAGGACAGCATCCATCATTTCCTTGTCCACCTCTTCCCCCTGCACTGGTGGTCTGTAGATCACTCCTGTTCAGATAGCGGCCCCTATCTTTCTCTCCAGAGTTACCCACACTATCTCCTCCCTGCCCCCTCAGTGTTTCTGTGGTTTTTATGTTATCCCTTACATAAAGAGCCACTGCTCCCCCTTTTCTACCTACCCTGTCCCTCCTGAAAAGCTGATATCCTGGTATGCATTGTACCAGTTCTCCGTAATGGCGACCAGGTCCAGGTCTGCGTCCACCATGGTCGCCTCAAGGTCTGCAAGCTTGTTGTTCAGACTTCTCACATATTTGCACACAGCTTTCCAGGCCATGTTGCCATCCTCCACACTTTTCCCCTTCTGCCCTCCCTTTTTTTGTCCACTATGTGTATTTTGTCCCCTTTTCCTTATACCTACTTGCATTCATTGTTTTTTGATTCCTTTTAGGTTTCCTCTCTCTCCATATAGGCTTTACTTGCCCATGAGCTTGTGGTAGAAGACAGTTTTCATTTTCCTACCTTCCCCCTGACCAGTTTAAATGCTCGCCAATGAAGCATCTAAACCACTCACACAGGACTTTGTTTCCCCTTCTGGATGGGTGCAACCCATCATTCTTGTATAGGCCCTCATCCCTCTAGGTGGGACCCTAGTCCCCAGAGAAGCTGAACCCCCTCCTGGCTGCACCATTCCTTCAACCATGAATTGAAATCCCTGGTGTGGTGTTCCATAACCTGCCTCTTGCCGAGGACAGGTAGCACCTCCAAAAAGGTCACAGAGCAAGTGTTGCTGGTGGGGGTACTTCAATCTGATGGATGTAGACTGGAGCTTCCCTTCGGCAGCTTCAGCTAGAAGCAGAGACATCCTGGACTCCCTGCAGGGAGCGCTCTCAGGCAACTAGTCAGTGAATCCACTCATGATGGGGCAATACTGGATATGGTGCTCATTAACAAGGACAGTATTGGCTGAAGGTGGGAAGCCATCTGGGGACCAGTGATTATTGTACAGTGTGGTTCAAAATAAGGACAGCAGCAGAATCCAGCCACACAATGATGAGAGTCCTGGACTTCAGAAAGGCTGATTTTACAAAGATGGGCGAATGCCTCTGGAATGACCTGGCAGGGGAAGGACCTTGGGGTGGAGGAAAAATGGACCAAACTAAAAGAGGGCACAGTGAAGGCAAAAAACTCTGTGTCAAGCAGGTAAGCAAAAGTAAAAGAAAGAGATGACTGCTATGGTTCTCAAAAGTGGTAGCAGAAAAGGTAAAAGCTGAAAAAGTAGCATTCAGAAGATATAAGGAGACCCAGAGAAAGGAGGATAGGGAAGTTTATCCTGAAAAACAGAGGCAGACAAAGCAGTAAGGAGCGCAAAGGCGCAAACTGAGGAAAGAATCGCTCAGGGAGTATCAAAAGGGGACAAGACATTTTTTAGGTATGTCAGCAAGAAAAGGAAGACAAATGGAGGGATTGTACAGATAAAGGAAAAGACTGTATGGAGGGAGATCAAGAAAAGGCAAACATCTTGAGAAAATACTTCTGCTCAGTATTGACAGTGGATGGGGAAGGGGAGGGACCACAAAAAGGCACCAGGAGGGGAGGGGAAGGAAATGGATACTAGTCTGTTTTCTGACAAGAAAATCCGGAAAGCGTGGGGCCAGACAGGGTACATCCAAGTGTGCTGTGGGTGCTCAGAGAGGTACTGGCTGCGTCCCGGACAGATCTATTTAATAGATCACTGGAGACTGGTGAGGTTCCCGAGGACACAGAAACATAGACTTTGACAGTAGATAAGGACCGCTTGGTCCACCTAGTCTGCCCACTTCCCTACCTAATGGATAAGCTGCAGATCCTAGTTAACCAACAGCCTACTTCCTCCTACCTCCCACTAGAATTGCCTTATGTCTGTCCCATGCATTCTTGAATTCTTCCACAGTTTTAGACCCCACAACCTCCTCAGGAAGGTGGTTCCATGCATCCACCACCCTCTCTGTGAAAAAATACTTCCTCACATTGCCCCTCAGCCATCCCCCTCTATCTTCAAATTGTGTCCCCTTGTTCTTGCACATCTCTTTTTCTGAAAGATGCTACCCTCTTGGACTTTGTTGATTCCACTGAGGTACTTAAAAGTTTCTATCATGCCACCCTCTCCCTCCTTTCCTCAAGGGTATACATATTTAGCTCCTTTAGTCTCTCCTCATATGGCTTCTCTTGCAGACCCTGCACCATTTTAGTTGCCCTCCTCTGAACTGCCTCCATCCTGTCTATATCCTTGCAGAGATGGGGTCTCCAGAACTGGATGCAGTACTCCAGATGGGGTCTCACCAACTGTCTGTACAGAGGGATAACAACTTCCTGTTTTCTGCTGGTGATGCCTCTCTCTCTATACATTCCAGTATCCCCCCAGCCTTCCCTACTGCCTTCTCACATTGCTTGCCAACCTCAAGGTCATCTGATACGATTACCCCCAGGTCCCTTTTGGAGAAGGGCAGAGGTAATCCCACTCCACAACAGTGGTAGCAGGGAAGAAACAGGCAATTATAGGCCTGTCAGCCTGACAGGAGTGGCAAGTAAGTTAATGAAACATAGAAACATAGAAGTTGACTGCAGATAAGGACCGCAAGGCCCATCCAGTCTGCCCATTTCTTTTTCTACCTTATAAATGTGCCATCGGCTTTTGCTCTGTCAGTGGCATATCTATTCATACTCATTTGTATTGCTCCCTTATGCCTATCCCATGCCTGTTTGAAGCCCTGCACTGTATTCATAGCCACCACTTGAGGTAGGCCATTCCATGCATCCACCACCCTTTCTGTGAAAAAGAATTTCATCACATTCCCCCTTAATCGGCCTTCCTCTAATCTCATGCTGTGTCCTCTTGTCCTGCTATTTTTCTTATATTGAAACATGTTAGACTCTTTCACCTTGTTAATGCCCTTAAGGTGTTTGAATACCTCGATCATATCACCTCTCTCCCTCCTTTGCTCAAGAGTCCAGATGGGGTGGGCAGAATGAGAAGAGATCTGGATAAACTAGCAAAATGGTCAGAAGAGTGGCAACTATTGAGCTCTGTTAATCTGTCCTCATATGTCTTCTGATGCAGTCCCTGCACCATTTTGGTTGCCCTTCTCTGGACTGCCTCAATTTGGTTAATGTCCTTGTGAAGGTGTGTCCTCCAATACTGCATGCAGTACTCCAGATGGGGCCTAACCAGTGTCTCGTAAAGAGGGATTATAACCTCCCTCTTACGACTTGTGATACCCCTACTAATACACCCTAACACCCCCCTAGCCTTACCTACTGCTTCAGAGGTCTGTTTGGATGATTTCAGGTCATCAGTGATGATGATGCCCAAGTCTCTTTCTTCCTTTGTGACTGCTAGCAACTCCCCTCCCAGCCTATAGGTGGCTTCAGGGTTTCTCTTCCCTTTGTGCATTTATTTATTTATTTATTTTAGTTGTTTAACCAGGATTAGCACACTAAGCTGAAAGCTTTTTTACAGGAGCGACCTGGGAGCACAGGGAAGTTAAGTGACTTGCTCAGGGTCACACAGTATGCAAGTGGAAGCTGTGGGATTCAAACCCAGGTCTGGTCTGCTGGATGTCACCAGATTTGCAGCTCAGAGCCTTAAACCACTGCGCTATACTGCCTCCCATGCACTTCTTTGCATTAAATCCCAGTTGCCACTCTTCTGACCATTTTGCTAGTTTATCCAGATCTTTTCTCATTCTGCCCACCCCATCTGGATCATCTACTCTGTTGCAGATCTTGGTGTCATCTGCAAACAGACAAGCCTTACCCTCTAGTCCATCTGCAAGGTCACTAATAAAGATGTTGAAGAGGACTGGCCCCAGGACTGATCCCTGAGGTACCCCACTTGTGACTGGCATCTCTTCTGACAGTATACCATTTACCACCACTCTCTGTTTTCTGCCCGACAACCAGTTTGCCACCCAGTTGATCAACTTCTGACCCACCCTGAGCCTACCCAGCTTATTTATCAATCTTCTATGTGGAACAGTGTCAAAAGCTTTGCTGAAGTCAAGGTAGGCGACATCAACTGCTCCCCCTTGGTCCACCACTCTGGTTACCCAGTCAAAGAAATCTATGAGATTAGTTTGACAGGACCTTCCTTTTGTAAACCCATGCTGTCTTGGATCCTGTGCCCCTATGGATTCCAGGTGTTGCACTATCCTTTCCTTAAGGGGTGCCTCCATAATCTTGCCCACTACTGAGGTAAGACTGACTGGTCTGTAGTTCCCTGCCTCCTCCCTGCTACCACTCTTGTGGAGCAGGATCACATGAGCCCTTTTCCAGTCTTCTAATGGAAATATTACTAAGGGAAAGGACTGTGGAATATCTTGTATCCAGTGGATTACAGGATTCAAGGTAGCATGGTTTCAAAGGGGGAGGGCCATGCCAAAGAAATCCAATAGATTTCTTTGACTGGGTGACCAAGAAGACATATCAGGGAGGAGTGGTGGATGTGGCTTACCTAGATTCAGCAGGGCTTTTGACACCGTCCCACACTGGAGACTGGTAAGCAAGTCAGGGAATTTGGGGGTGGAAAATAAGGTGGTAACCTGGATAAAAAAAATGGTTAGGGAATGGGCCACAGATGCTAGTAGTAAACAAAGTTCGCTCTGAGGAAGGAAAGGTGACCAGCGGGGTACGTCAGGGATCAGTGCTGAGACCAGTCCTCTTCAATGTCTTCATAAATGACATAGTAGAGCAACTGGAAGGAAAGGTGTGCGTCTCTGTGAATGGCATCAAGGTCTGTAACAGAGTAGATACACTGGGGTAGAGGTGGTTGAATGGATGGGTAGGGATCTGGAAATACTGGAGGAGTGGTCAAGGGTATGGCAGCTGGGTTTTAATAAAAAAAAGTGCAAAATAATGCCCCCAGGCCAAAGAAACCCAGAAGCGGAGTTCAAAATGGGCAGAGTGATGCTGACAAAGACCAAGAAGGAAAGAGACCTAGGAGTAATCATATTGGGTGGCCTAAAGGTGGCCAAGCAGTGTGACAAGGCAGTTGGAAGGGCTGATGGTATGCTGGGGTGCATAAGGAGGGGTATCGCCAGCAGGAAGAAAAAATTACTCACCTTAGTAATGTTGTTTCTTCTAATGGAGTCTTGCTATATTATGACAATTGCAGTGAGTCCCCATCTTCGAACATGAACTCTGAGCACGAGCTCGGTTAGAAGGCTCTGTCTGCTGATCTTCAAACATAAACTGTCAGATCTTTACGAGCAAAAACTCACTAAGGCTCTGTGTGGAAGCTGTAAACCTACACTAGCCGACTGGCTACTAACATAAACACACACTTCTTGGTCTCCAATAAAGACTCAAGTCACGAGACCCAAAAGAATGAAAAATACAACACCAATTCACCCCAAGGAAGGGTGAAACAACAAAGTGGCATAAAGAAAGTGCCAACACTGTAATGCCCACCCACATCCCAAAACAGAGGTTCTGAGAGGGGCAGGCAGGGAAGGAGGTCATAATATAGCAAGACTCCATTAGAAGAAACAACATTACTAAGGTGAGTAATTTTTTCTTCAAACAACATGAAGTCTTGCTATATTATGACAATTGCAGACTACACAGCAGTACCCCCATGGAGGAGGGACAGAACCTACTTAGGGAATAGGCTCTGAAGGACAGCTGTGCCAAACCGAGCATCACTCCAAGCCTGGATGTCCAGGGAGTAATGCTTGGTAAAAGTGTGAACTGTTTTCCAAGTAGCTGCTTGACATATCTCCAGAATAGGGATGTCTCTGGCAGCAGCCAGAGAAGCAGCTGTACCTCTGGTAGAGTGAGCCCTCAGGCCTGAGGGAGGAACCTTACCCAGTTTTTCGTAACAGAATTAGATACAAGAGACAATCCACCTGGCAATGGATCTTTTAGTGGCAGACTTCCCTTTACCAACCTCACCATACGTGAGGAACAGTTGGAGGGAGTCAAACATGTGACCCTTGGTATGCTCTATGTAGTAACTAAGGTTAACTTAGTTACTACAGTAACTAAAGTAACTTCACATCTAGGCTGTGCAGCCTCCTCTCACCAGAGGAAGAATGGTCAGGGAAGTACACTGGGAGAGATATAGATTGATTAAGGTGGAAGTCTGAAACCACCTTAGGCAGAAACTTTCTATTAGTCCGGAGGACCACCTTATCTCTGTGAAAGGAGATAAAATCCGGCTCCACTGACAAAGCATGTAATTCACTTATGCGTCTGGCAGAGGTGATGGCTACTAGAAACACAGTTTTCCAAGTCAAGTACTTAAGCTCAGCTGAAGACAAAGGCTCAAAGGGGTTGCATAAGCTGAGCAATACAAACATTAAGATCCCAGGCAGGCAGGATCCCTGAATGGAGGGTTGGTGTGAAGCAATCCCTTAAAAAACTTGGAAAATACAGGGTGAGTTGAAAAAGAAGAGGATTTACCAGCCGAAATAAAAGCATACACAGCTGCCAAATGCACTTTCAGGGTAGCTGGTCTCAGCCCCAAAGTGTTCAGATGGACCAAATAATCCAGGACTGTGGGCAAATCAGCAGAGTCTGGGGAAATATGCTTTCCTGAGCACCATATGGAAAACCTTTTCCATTTGGAGTTGTAAGTAGCCCTGGTGGAAGGCTTCCTAGAAGCCTTCAATATATCCATTACGCCTTGTGAAAGGTGTAAGTCAGCAAACTCTAACTCTTCAAGAACCAGGCCTTCAGATTGAGAGATTTGAGATTCGGGTACCAAACCCTTCCCTGGGCACAGGTTAACAGATTGTGATTCCTGGGAAGGCACAGGGGAGGATGGACTGCTAAGGACAGTAGGAGTGGATACCAGGGTTGCCTGGCCCAATCCGGGGCAATCAGAATGACCGTGCAGGATTGGGATCTGATTTTGACTAGCACTTTGAGCAGGAGAGGAAAGGGAGGGAAGGCATAGAGAAACTTCCCTTCCCAACTGAGGACTAAGGCATCCAGAGGGACTGAGCCCAAGACTGGGGGCCTGCAGCAAAAGAGGGAAAGTTGGTGATTGTCTGGGGCTGCAAAAAGATCTATCTGCGGGGTGCCCCATCTGGCAAATACCACTCCCAGAACTAGGGGATCCAGGGACCACTCATGATGGCCCTGAGAAATTCTGCTGAGAGCATCTGCCAGGACATTGTCCTTGCCTGGGAGGTGAACTGCTGTAAGGGAGGTGTTCAGGGAGTAAGCCAGAGACCACAACTTCATGGCTTCGGTGCACAAGGCTGTAGACCGAGTGCCCCCTTGCTTGCTGATGTACCACATTGTAGTGGTGTTGTCTGTTCTGACCTGTACAATTTTGTTCTGAACAGATTTGGAGAAAGCTTGAAGTGCTAGAAAAACTGCTCTGAGCTCCAACAGGTTGATGTGGAGCAGAGTTTCTTGTGGGGACCACAGTCCCTGGGCAGTGAGGTCGCCCATGTGAGCCCCCCACCCCAAGAGGGATGCATCCGTAGTAAGGATTAAGGAGTGAGACTGACTGACAAAGGGAACTCCTTGTTTCAGGTTGCTCTGATCCTGCCACCACTGTAGGGCTTGGATCAGGGTTCGAGTTACTGGGATCAACTTGGTAAGAAGATCCTTTCTTTGAGACCAAAAAGCTCTTAAATGGAACTGAATGTCCCTCATCTGAAATCTTGCTCCTTGCACTACTGCTGTGGAAGCAGCCATGTGTCCTAGGAGCTGCAGAAAATGCCTTGCTGGTCGAGAGACCTGCAGGGTAAATGAGGAGGCCAGGGAGACATGGGTCTTTGCCCTGTCCAGAGGGAGGAAGGCCCTGGCTTCCTGTGTGTTCAGTTATGTGCCTATGAAGGTTAGGAGCTGGACAGGCTCTAGAACTGACTTTGAGAGATTCAGAAGAAAACCTAGGGAGGTAAGCAGTTGCTGAGTTACCTGAAGGTGTAGGCTGACCTGCTCTGGGGACTGGCCTATTATGAGCCAGTCGTCCAGGTAAGGAAAGATGGCAATTTTTTGCCTTCTTAGGCATGCAACTGCTACTGCCAGGCATTTGGTGAATACCCTTGAAGCAGAGGTGAGGCCAAAGGGCATTGCTCTGAACTGGTAAAGGCCTGAGGGCAGCTCGAACCTGAGGTACTTTCGATGGGAGCTTCTGATGAGAATATGGAAGTAGGCATCCTTGAGGTCCAGGGACGCTAGCCAGTCCCCTGGCCTTAGAGAGGGTAAAATAATTCCCAGGGTCACCATTTTGAACTTTGGTTTTAAAAGGTGCTTGTTTAAGTATCTGAGATCCAGGATGGGCCGCCATTCTCCTGTCTTTTTTGGGGTAAGGAAGTACCTGGAGTACAAACCTTTGCCCTGGTGTAGGGGTGGAACCCTTTCCACGGCTCTGAGAGCGAGGAGGGTAGAGATCTCTGCCTCTAGGGCAAGTGCCTCTGATGGAGATGCAGGTGGAAAAGATCTGGTTCTCATCTTTGGAAATTTTTTGAAGCTGAGAACCAGTCCCTGGCTTACTACTTCCAAGACCCACTTGTCTGACGTTAGAGACTTCCAGTAATGGACAAAGTAAGCCTGCCTGCTCCCTACAGGTAGAGAAGAATCGGCCCTGGCTACCCCATCAGGGTGCCTGCTTGGCAGGGGCTTTAGGTTGAGGGGTGGAAGCAGGCCTGCTTGAACCCCATCTGCCTCTCCCTCTAAAGCACCCCCTCTGGGCATAAGCAGAAGAGGAGGCTTGGGATTGGTAAAAAGGCCTATGAAAAGGCCTGCCCCTGCCCTTGGGAAGCTGCTTCTGAGGAGTGACCTGCCTTTCCTTGGCCTGTGCACTCCTATAGGTGGTCCTGTATTCATCCATTTTCCTCATGTAATTCTCTGTTTGCTCCCCAAACAGAGAATTGCCCACAACAGGAAAATCCATGGCCTTAGACTGGGTATCCGACAGGGTAGTACATCTGAGCCAAGCCATTCTGCAAGTGCCACAGATGTAGCCATGACTCTGATGCCACATCATTAGAGTCTACCGCAGCATGAAATTGCACCTTAGATGCCTCAATACCATCTCTAGCCACCTGTTCCAGCTCTCTGGCCAGCTGGTCAGGGACTTGTTTTGCTAGAGCCAGCACAGTATCCCATCTGGATTTCTGGTATCTAGCAGCATAAGTCATATAATTTGCCTGTCTGAGTCCCAAGGATGCTGCCATGTACTGTTTCTTTGCCATAGCATCAACCTTCCTGGAGTCCTTCTCAGGAGGGTGCGAAGCTAGGGGAATATTTGCCTTGTCACAGGCTGCAGCCTGCACTACTCCCACATGGCTGCATTGCTGTGTGAGGAACTCCGTATCAGAGCCTGATAAAGTATACCTCTTGTCCATCCTTTTATCTACAGGAGGTATAGTGTGAGGAGTTTTTAAAACTTTTACTGTCTGCTTCCGAAAAGATTTATGCAGAGGACTAGACAGTCTCTTAGATTCTGGAATATCCATAATTTCTACATAATCAGGCTCCTCTTGGTCATCAACAGCTTCCTCAACAGGCAGCTGGAGAGTTTCAGCAACCTTCTTATAAAACATAAAATGAGAAGGGGACTCAGAGAGCCTTGGAGGAGAAACCCCTAAGGGTCTGTCTGGAGAGGTGTCCGGTTCAATGGGCACATCCAGGTCTTCAAAACCATATTCACTCTCCTCATACTCCTCTTCCCCTCCCATGGTTCATAAAATTCCTCAAAATCATAATCTTGAACCGTGTGGAACCGGCCAACTGAGCGCCTCTGATGGTGCCGGTTCAGTCGGAACCGGGGAAAGAGACTGGACAATTTGGATTGCTTTAGCTATTTCTTCAGTGGTTGGAGAGAGAACTTTTGGCTCCACACCAGCTGACTTTCTAGTCCTTTCTGCAGGAACTGGCTCCCCAGAGCCAGCTCTTCGTTTGGCCGAGGAAGTATCGCCTTGGTCAGAGGGCACTCCCTCTGGTTCGGTTGGAACCGAACCAGGCCGGCCATCCGGGTCAGCGGACTTTTTGGCCTCCCTTTCCCTGAGCCTACCGACTCTCTTTTCTATGGTGGCAGCAGGGAAATTCTTACAAATCTGGCAGTCTGCATTCAGGTGGTCAAACCCCAGACAATAGACACAGGTGGTGTGAGGGTCAGCCTTAGCAAAGGCTTCCCCACAGACACTATAGTGTTGAAACTCAGTGGGCCTGGTTTCTCTTTTGGGTTTCTCACACATAATGCCAGCTTAACCAAACTTGCCCGTTAATGGCAATCCGCCAAGCAAGACTCTCTTATCGGTTCCCAACCGTGTCACAGGTCGTGGAAAAAAACGTAATGAAATCCGTGTTTTTTAGAACCAATAAGAACCGGGAACCGCACTCTAAAAAAGGACTAGCAATTTTAAAACACAATCTGATCGGTTCAGCCGAACCGATAAATGTTTACAAGTTCCACACAGAGAAAACGAAGTAAAACCTATCTATTACTTACATTACCACAGACAGAGCTTGAACCGATCGGCTTTTAAACCAACAAAATGAACCGAGAAGCAGGAGAAATCTCCGGAGCGACTGTTCAGTGAGGCGGAGTAAAGAATCTGACAGTTTATGTTTGAAGATCAGCAGACAGAGCCTTCTAACCGAGCTCGCGCTCAGAGTTCCATGTTCGAAGATGGGGACTCACTGCAATTGTCATAATATAGCAAGACTTCATGTTGTTTGAAGAGGAAGGTGGTGCTGCCCTTATATAGATCGCTGGTAAGACCTCACCTTAAGTACTCTGTCCAGTTCTGGAAACATCTCAGGAAGGACACAGAGTGGAAGCGGTACAGAGGAGGGCTACCAAAATGGTGCAGGGTCTGCATCAAAAGCCCTATGAGGACAGACTTAAGGAGCTAAATAAGTACTGTGCACCCTGGAGGAGAGGAGGGGAGGGGGGGGATATGATAGAGACCTTTAAATACCTCATGGGGCTTAATAAGATACTGAAGAGGAGTATGTTTCAGACAAACAGGTGCTTTAGAACAAGGGGGCATGCCATGAAGTTGGAGAGGGGTAAATTCAGAAGGGATGTGAGGAAGTGCTTCTTCACAGAAAGGGTGGTGGATGTTTGGAACAGCCTTCCAGTGGAGGTAATGGGGGCGAAAACAGAGGTGGGGTTCAAAAATGCTGGGACAGGCATAAGGGGATCAGTGTCAGTGGCTCAGTAGGTAGCACACTCACCTCTGAGGCCGGGAGATGAGACGGCTGTGGGTTCAGTTCCCACATCTGGCACTTGGGTTAATATCCCAGTACTGACACTGTAGTGCAGCATGAGAGGGGTGCTGCACTTCTGAGATGCCGTCTTTCGGATGAGACGTTAAACCGAGGTCCCATCTGCCTGGACTGGTGGTAGTTCAGGTGGATGTTAAAGATCCCATGGCACTTATCGAAAAGATTAGGGGAATTTCCTCGGTGTCCTGGCCAAATTTCCCTCATTCACTAAAAATACCACCAACAGCTTAATCTGGTTCAAGGTCAGTTGGCATTCATCTGTATCCCCCTCCCCCAGGTCGTGCCTGAAAATAGGTAGGATTTGTCTAGTGCACTTACCCGGTCAACAAAAACTAAATAAAATAAAAAAAATGGAGGGGAAGAGATGGAGCCATAGATCAAGTTGGGTCTGCAGCAAAAAATGAAGGTTAAAAAAAATAGGCAGATTAGCTGTGCCCAGCGGTCATTATCTGCCATGATATTCTATGTTCCGATGTTGCCTTCAGCTATGTTCTTCCTCAGATATTGAACTTGTCTCCTCAGATGATGACCTTGTCTCCTAATATTAATATTTGTACTAGACACTAGGATTGCAAAGATTCAGAGTCACCGAGTCAGATTTGTCAGATTCCAACCTGACTTTAGGAATAATGATTTTCAAAACTGTAGTCAAAAAAATCCTAATTCTGAAATTTAAGACAAACACACATTTTTATACAAGGATTTAGGAATCCAAATCTGATTCTGAGTTTGAGGTCCTTTTTAGAATCAGACAGGAAATGGATTTGGAATCAGAAATGCCTGAACAGTCTAATCAGATCAGAATCAGCCAAATTTTTTAGAGATCCGTACTAAATACATTCAAAATCAAGTAAGGAGAGGGTACAGTCACGTATGGCAGGAGTGAACAAAGTGCATCTTAAACTTATGTTAGGCCATATGGAGATTTGGGAAGCAAGCATAAATGGCAGATTATTCCAAATTTGGGGAAGCCAACATATGTGGGTAACTTTCCCCGACTTCTTTTTATGTTGTGGAAGATGTGACCTGTTACTCATTTGGGATCTTATTCTTAGCAAGCATGAGGACTTAGATGCTTGGGTAAACGCATTATAAAAGTAGTCCTGAATCCAGGTCTTCAGCAGGATAAAACTGCAATACATCATTAGGCCAACAAGCAACAGAGCTAGTTTATTTCAATGCTGTTTGGCCTAGTGGCTGGCATGCTTCTCAGCCATCCCACAGTCTGAAGAACTGGCCCTCAGTTTACCTCACAAAAGCCCTCTGTTTCACAGTGAGAGGGTGCTGAGCCACACACTATATGCCAGCAATGAAGAAGAATGCATTGCTCAATGAACAGTAAACTTTGTGAGCGTGAAAAAAAAAAATACTCACCGTAATAATGTTTCTTCCAAGGGATCCCTCACTACGCTTAGCAACTGCAATCATTCCTCTGGAATGAGCTGCCCTGGAGCCTAGAATTTTATGCTAATTATGGAATCTTAGAATGACATTCAAAACTCTGCTGTGTGGTCACGCTGCCCCCTATCTTTTAACATCAGATTTATTTCTGAAGCTAGGGGGAGCAGTGACCACTGTAACTAGCTAAATGACTACCAGAAAAAAGATTTAAAAGTTTAGAGTCCTAGGGGACTCCTAAATGTGGCAGAACAGATTTAAAAGTACTACATCACTGAGTATCAATCGTAAGGCACTGTAACAAGTAATGCTCAAGCAAACTGGAAACAACTGATTCTTGTGAGAACCTTTTTCCAGGTTCTGGAAAGGGAGGTAGGGAGAGGTTTGTTAAGCAAAGTGAGGGATCCCTTGGAAGAAACAGCATTACTATGGTGAGTATTTTTTTTCTTCAAAGCCTAGGAATCCCTCAGTATGCTTAACAACTTCAGACTGCAAAGTAGTATCTTGGGAGGCTGGGTACAGAACCTGTTTAGGAACAAGGTTCTGCAAGACAGCAGTGCCAAAGCTGGCATCCCTTCTGGATTGTATGTCCAGACAATAATGCTTTGAGAAAGTGTGTACTGTTTTCCAGGTAGCTGCTTTACCAATTTCTTGCAAGGAAATACGCCTTATGCTGCCACTGAGGCAGAGGTGCTATGTGTGGAGTGTGCCCTGAGGCCTTGAGGTGGCAACTTGGCAGCTTTGCCATAACAGAACTGCATAAAGGAGACTATCTAATGAGAAATTGTTCTCTTGGATGCTGGCTCACCTTTACCCATTTTACCCCAGGTGACGAACAGCTGAGTATTAGTGGACCTTACTTATTCTGTATGGTCTAATAGTAGCTCAGTGTTCTCTTAACATCCAAATTATGGAGCTTTTGCTCACTTGAATTGTATTTTGCTGTAAAGAACACCGAAATTGCAATAGACTGGTTCAGAAGAAATTCAGACACCACTTCAGGGAGGACTTGTCTGTTAGTTCTTAAAACCACCTTGTTCCTGAGGAAAATGATACGGTTAGGATCTGTGCAGAGGGTTTGAAGCATGCTCGCCCTTCTGACAGATGTCACAGCCATCAGTAACACAGTCTTCCAGGTAACATACTTCAGTTAACAAGGGCATGAATGAAAGGAAGTTCCATGAGCTGGGCAATGCACAGATTCAGGTCCCATGGTGGGACTGGATCCCTGACTGGAGGGTACAAGTGAATAAGTACTTTGAAGAACTTTTTGAAGATGGGCTGAGAGGCCACTGACCTGTCCTTGCCAGCTGAAGCATATGCTGACACTGCTGCCAGATGTACTTTCAGAGCTGAAGACCTGAGGCCCAGAGACTGAAGGTGAACCAGGTAGTCCCAGAAAGGTCTGCCTGGAGTGGACTGAGCTGTCTAGAGGAGCACCGAAGGGGAAAATTTTTTCCACTTTGAAGTGTAGATTTTCCTTGTTACTGGTTTTCTGGAAGCCTTAAGCACTTCCAAACCTTTCCCGAGAGGTTCAGCTCAGAGAACTCTAGCTCTTCAAGTACCATGCTCTGAGATGCAGGATTTCTGGGTCTAGAAAAGTTATCCTACCCTGAGACAAGGTCAGCAGATTGTTCCTCAGGGGAAGGATGATAGGATGTTTGATGGAGAGGGACAGGAGAAGTGAGTACCAAGTCTTCCTGGCCCAATCTGGAGCTATTAAGAGCATGGTTGCAGACTCTCCCCTCAGTTTCAGCAGCACCCTTAGAATCAGTGGGAAAAGAAGGAAAGCACAGAGGATCTTCCCCACCCAATTGAGGATTATGGCATCCTCTGGGAATGTCCCCACTGGGGGGGGGGCTGCAACAGAATAAGGGGAGCTGGTAGCTCAGGTCTGTATCTGGTGTGCCCTACCTTCTGGACACTGCAGACAACACCTGTTTGTTCAGGGTCCATTCTTGATGTCCCTGGCTGATTCTGCTAATACATTGTTTTTCCCTGTAAGGTGAACTGCTGTTAGTTGCAGCTCCATGGAATAGGCTAGATTCTAAATCTTCACTGCTTCTGTGCATGGTTTTGAAGAGCTTGTCGATGTAATACCTGGTAGTGGTGCTGTCTGTCCAGACCTGGGTGGACTGACCTCTAATTTGTGAGGGAACAGCCTTCATTGCCAGATACACTGCCCTGAGCTCCAGGAGGTTTATGTGCTCCTGAAACTCCCATGGGCTCCACACCCCACTTGAACTGAATTCTCCAGATGGGCACCCCAGCCCAGAGGGAGGCTTCTGTAGTGAGTACCACCAAGGGTGGTTGCTGCTGGAAGGAAACCCCTTCTCTGAGGTTGCCGTCTGCCTTCCACCACTCCAGTGCTTAACAGGCCTTTAACATAGGCACCAGGTTTGGCAGTGGGTTCCCCATTTTGGGACCAATGGGACCCCAAGTGATACTGTATATCCCTCATTTGGAACCTGGTACCTGAAACTACAGCTGTAGATAAGGCAACGTTGCCCAGCAGCTGAAGGAAGTCCCTTGCTAGTCTGGGTTGCCCTGCCATGAAAGAGCTTGCAAGCACTATCAGGTTTGCCAATCTTAAGAGAGGAATGCCTTCCCTTGGTGCACAGCCAACTCTGCACCTATAAAGTCCAGAACCTTGCTTTAAAATTTGTGAATCAGCCTTCCTTCCACTGGCAATGGTTGGGTGACCTGCATCGACTTGTCAGGGGTTCTGATTTGCCTGGACCTTGGGGGGGGGCTACTGTTGCATATGCGTACTTAGAGCACCTCCAGCTTCTACCTCTGAAGAATCCTCTCGGGGGGGGGGCAAAATCATACCGTAGGTAAGGTAAGCACTGGGGCAGTAACCTCAGCCCCTACCTCCCTTTCCATAAGGCCTTTGGGGAAGCAGAAGCCTCTTCCTTCTCAGTATTGCTCTTGTAGGTGGTCTTGAACTCATCCATCTTATTCATGTAAACCTCTGTTCTGGTACTGAACAAAGAATTTCCCTCACAAGGGAAATCTTGCTTTTGTCTGTGTGTCCTGAGAGAGGTTTGTGGTTCTGAGCCAAGCAAACCTTCTTAGGGATACTGCATATGCCAGAACCCTAGACGCAGATGTCATTGGTAACTGCTGCTATGTGGAACTGGTACCTTAGTGGCATCCATGACAGTTTTTGCTGTGTCTGCCAAATCTTGTGCCAGGTCATCCATAGATTTTTTTGCTTATTGACAAAACAGAGCTCCACAGAGCCTTTTGGTACTGAGCTTTGTATGTCATGTATGTTGCTTCTCTTAAAAGCAGGGAAGCTGTTGCATAGCCTTTCTTGCCTATACTATCCAACTTCCTGGAATCATTATCCAGAGGCTGGGAAGAAAGGGGCACTCTGGCCTTGTCACAGGCAGCAGTCTGGACTACTCCCTCATGGTCAGGGTGGAAGTACAGGTGCTCAGTGCCCTGCTTGTCCACCCAATATTTTTGCTTTATTTTCCTGTCAATGTCAGCAGCAGAGGTGGGTGCTACCAGTACTCTACAAGCAGACTTTTTTGAGGGATTTGTGAATGGGCAAAAACAACCTCTTAGTCGGGGGGGGGGGGTGTTAAGCCCATCATGTCCAGAAACTCCACCTCAACCTCATGTTCTGCAGTCTCCTCGATGAAATGTTGAGAGTACTGACCATCTGACTCACAATGGAACAGTGGTGAGATGTAATCATCCAAGGGACAAGGAAAGAAACCAAACTCTTGTTCAGGGAACCAGCAGGCACTATAGAGTCCCCTTCCTCCTCCTCATAGTAAAACTCAGCCTCCTCCTCTGCAGACCCTGGGATAGACACTGGAGCCAGGGTGGGGGGAGACATTTATTTATTTAGAAATGTTTCACCAGGAGAGCACACTGAGCCGATGCTCGTTACCAGGTGTGACCTGGGGGAGGGGGGAAGGGGAAAATACAGTAAAAATATACAGAAAAATGAATACAAATAAATAAATATACAAGCAACTAAAATATATGACATAGACGCAATCAGGGGAAGGGGAAGTGGGAAATACAGCAGTATTTTATAAGACAGATAGTAATAATAATAATAAAACTTTATTTTTATGGCGCCTTTCAAATACCAAGATGCTTAACAAATTTAAAATCAAACATCAACAATATACATCATATAAAATCAGTAATAACATCATACCTTCAGTCACCGAATGCCTGGTGCCATAAAAAAGTTTTCAAGGCTTGCTTAAATCATACCATGGTTGTGCACACCCGTAACCGACGGGGTAGAGAATTCCAGAGGGTTGGGGCCGCATGCATCAATGCTCTGGCCCCACAAAATTTCAAACACACCCTCAGAATCTCTAGCAACCCCTCATCGGCTGAGCGGAGTGATCGCCCAGGGCAGTAAGGAACCAGAAACTCTTTCAGGTAGTCCAGGCCCAGTCCATGTAGGGCTTTAAAAGTCAGAAGACCGACTTTAAGGGTAATCAGCCAGTGCAGTCCGCGCAGCACCGATGAAATACGACAGGACCGAGATGATCCCGGCAAAAGCTGGGCCGCCGGATTCTGCACCAGCTGCAAGTGACGGATTCCCACCCCAATAGCCCTAGGTAAAAGGAGTTGTAATAATTAAAGCACGAGGACACAAAGGCATGAACCAGGGTAGGAAGGTCACCGGATGGAACAAGGTGCTTAATCCTGGAGATATTCCTTAGATGGTAAAAGGAAGATTTGACAACAGCCGACACCTGTGAATGTAGGGTCAGCCCTTCATCAAAAATTACCCCTAGGTTTTGCATCTGTTCAGAGGTCGGGAGTGATAAGCCCCCAAGAAAAAGTCCAGAGGGCGAACCAACCCCCAACCCCCCCTATCAGGCGACTTGGGTCCACAACCAGCACCTCAGTCTTTTCCGAGTTCAACTTCAACCAACTGGAATTCATCCACTCTGGGATTTCAGCGAGACAGCTATTAAAGACTGAGAGAGCTCCCTCCTGGTCAGGTGCAAAAGAGAGGTAGAGTTGGGTATCATCAGCATAGCAGTGAAACCTCAGCTCATACCTTTTTACAATGTCTCCAAGGGGCAGCATATACACCGCGAACAACATGAGGGACAACACTGAGCCCTGAGGTACCCCACATGATATCGAAACTGGGTCCGAGGAATAAACCCCAGACACCACTGTCTGAGTTCTTCCTGTGAGGAACAACGTTAACTACCTGAGAACTGTACCTGACAGTCCACCGGTGAACTTCAGACGGTCCAGTAGCACCCCATGGTCCACGGTGTCAAACGCTGATGAGAGATCCAGAAGAATCAAGATGGAATGGCTCTTCCAGTCTCTAGCCATCAGGAGATCATTGAGCACCCGAACCAGTGCTGTCTCAGTACTATGTTTCTTTCTAAATCCAGACTGGAGGGGTTCATAGATGTCATGGATGATCAAATGGTCCTCCAGCTGTGCAGCCGCTACTTTCTCAATCACCTTCCCTTAAAAGGGAAGATTAGAGATTGGTCTGTAGTTTGCATGGCAGTCTGGGTCCGAAGAAGCTTTCTTCAAGAGTGGTGTCACCGCCTCTTTCAGGGAACTAGGAAACTCACCTGTTTCCAAGGAGCACCAGACTATCCGTGCTAGGACCAGACCAATGGAAACCATACAACCCAGAATCATGGAAGTTGGTCCAGGGTCCAAACTACAGCATGTAGGGCATGCATTCTGGATGATCCACATGACATCCATGAACTCCGGTCGGTCGAAGGTACTCCAGGAAAGCCGAGGAGCAGTGGCCTCATGCTGATCCAGAGCAATGCACATAGAGTGTGCTGGTTGGAGTGCTGGCCTGATGTCGGCCACCTTAGTTACAAAGAATCAAGCAAGTTCATCACACTCTACTTGCAAAAATGCTTTCTGGACTTGTAGACAGGCTGGGTTGCACAGTTTGTCCACCGTTCGAAACAGCTGAGCTGGTCGATTCTGAGCGGCCGCAATCTCCCCGGACAGGAACTCTGCCTTCTTACAGGTGATTGCAGATTGATAGACTTGATAATGGTCCATCAATCTAAGGTGGTCGGCATCCAAGGAGGATTTCCACCCGCAATGCTCTAACCTTCGTCCTAGTCGCCGTATCTACCTCAAAGTCCCATCAAACCGTGGGGATTGAGGGCGAAGGGAGAGAGGATAAATGCGGACTGGAGCAATGACATCCAGGGCTGCTGAAATGGCTGAATTATAAGCCATCACAAGGGTCTCTAGGTCACTGTTTGCCACTGGGAGGGACGATAGCTCAAGTACCGCTGCTAGACCTTGAGAACTTACATCCCATAAAGGATGGTAAATGACCATCTCCACAGGGGTAGGCCTACAAAAAGGGGTGCTAAAACTAAACTCCCACAGTGTAATGACTGGACCACCCAACTGGTTCCACCCCCAAGTCAGAGGCTTCAATCCCCAGGAGGAAGACCAAGTCAAGAGAGTGACCGTGTTTACAAGTAGCAGTGGTAACTACCTGTGTGAGGCCCAGAGATGTCATCAACTGGAGGAAGTGCTGACCAAATTGCCAGAGTTCATCGTCGAACCAGGCATTGAAGTCGCCCAGGACCATCAGCCTGGGTGACTCAAATGAATATCGATGAAGTCCGCAACTTCCTGAAGGAATCACTTTTCTTCTCCAGGTGGACGGTAGATGAGGGTGATCCGACAACCTACACCTGCTACTACAGTACACTCGAATGACTCAGTCTCCTCAACTGGCACACTCATGAGGTTAAGTTTGGTCTTGAAACAGACCGCAACCCCGCAACACCCCCCCCCCCCGTGATCCAATCTTGGGCGGTGTATCACCGAGTACCTGGCCAGAGTTACAGCCTCCAGAATGGGGCCAGAGTTCTCATCCAGCCAGGTCTCGGTGATGCAAGCCAGGTCCACTGTTTCAACAAGGTCTGCAATAATTGCAGTCTTGTTTTTAATGGACCTGGCATTGCATAACACTGCCCGAGTTGGATGAACCTCTCAAGCTGCCCAATCCACCTGTCTACCACAACTGGTAGTGCCCTTGGGTATGGAAACCAGACATGGCAGACCACGTTCTAGGTTCCATTTTGCCCCAGGGCATCTTCTGGATCACACCACCCCGATGCGGTGGCCCCCCTCTTTCACCCTCCGCTGTTCGCATCCCCTCAACCCATCCCTACCCAGTGCCCTACAGCGCTGGTAAGTTGTAAACTGAAGAGAGGGAGGGGAAAAAGGGGCAGAGAGCAGAGGGTGAATAGCGTACAACCGTGGGGGTAGGCCTCCAACACATTCGCGTGACACAAACAGCACCTCTCAACAAACCAACTTATACCACAAAACACACAAAATATTATAAAATAAAACAAAATATACAAAATCTTACTTAAAACCAAATAATTACCCCCCCAACACAATTAAATAAATAAACCCAAAAATAAACAAAAATAAATCAACTAACAAAAACAAATATTTCACCACCCCCCAGGGCCCTCCCACAGTCACAGGGGGTGAGCAAAACAATATAAACTAAAAACACATAAAATAGAACATCGAGTTTGTAAAATCAAATATACAAAACAAGTCTCTTAAAACAAATAACAGTTTTAAAGTCCAATGCAACCACTTGCAGAACATAAGAAAACTGTTATAAGATGAATGATAGATTCCTCAGTACTATAACTATAACTTAAATCCACAAATGTAAAAGAATCTTCAGCCCCCTGTGGCCCTCTCACAGCCAAAGGAGGCCAGATGGAACACAAGGACTCTCACTCCCTGGGCAGAATGAAATATGACTATGTTCAAATAGTTTTTCCAGCCACCCAAGTACTCTCACTGCAAGGGAGACTGACTAAAAATAGCAAATAAGTCCTGAATGGTTTTTCAACCTCCAAACACTCACTGTGAGGAAGGTTAATAAAAAACAAGGCACTCTCACTGCCTTCCCAAGTAGATAACAATGAAGCAGGAAATAAAATTAAAAATCTGACCGTAGAGAAGTTAATAGCAGGAATCCTCTTCACTGGTATCCAGCATGTGCAGGAGCGAGGGCCCAAAAGATCCCAAACAAGGGGCCAAAACATCAAAGACCCATGGCAACACTGCGGCTCTTCGCCAGAGCCAACCCACCAATCGGCCCCCCAGGGAAACCTAAAGGACCGCTGGCCCTGTCCACCGGCTACCCGGCAAGGTCAAAGCCCAGTCCTTCGTGTAGCCACATGCCTCTGCAGACAAACACCCCCCACAGGGTCGGGACCACCTGCTCAACCCCACCAAGTTACCAAGTTACACCGTTCCTCCCACACCTTCCAGCATGCCAACATTAGACTTAGACTGCAGTCAATCAAACAATCCAGGGCCAAAATCATAATCCAAGGGGTCTTCACTTTCCTCTCCATCGGTCGCAACCAGTTAATTCTCCAGCAGTTCACCTCCTCTCCACCTCCTCATCCCTCTCGCAAAACTTAGGTCTGTCGATCAAAATCAGCAGACACTTCCCAAGAATTCAACAAAAGTTCAACAATAAGTCCAGAGCAAATCCAAGTCAGGATCCAAGAACCTCCACAAATGCTACACAACCAATCCAGGATAGGTCCAAATAGAAAAACTGATACAACAGGCCTAGCAGATTCAATATGTCGAGTGGCTATGGGCAGTTATGGGCCAGAATTAAATGGCCCCAGTGCTCGCTTCGAAGTGGTTTCAGATGCCCCAGCACCGATCCGAAAACGCTCAAATTAATAGCCTCTGCTCCAACTGGCCTCACAGAGCATAAAGCCCAAAGCCACACAATAAAAAGAAAAGGAGAAGCAAAATAAACAAAACTCGAGCAGAAGTCAAATAGGAATCGGACAAGTTAAAATACTAGCCACTAAGCAGCCGATGGCGTGCCCAGCTCGACAGCCATATTCGGTTCTAAAATGAACCACTGAGCAGACATCAAAATATCACTTTAGGCTCTCCCAGACTGATGGTTCACCCCAGCAGAGTGACCCCAAATTCTCAGTAAAGTTACCATACAAAAGAAAAAATTACTCACCTTAGTAACTGTGTTTCTTCTAATGGAGTCTTGCTGTATTCTGACAGTTGCCGTTTGCTCCAGCCTTTGAACTGCCCCAGAGAGTATAGGGTTAAATTTCTATGCAGGGCATAGAACGTTGAGCTCGAGCTCGGTTGAAGACTCTGTCTGCAGTACTTTGAATCCAAACCGTCAGATTCTCACGAGCTAAAAACTCACTGACCTATCAGAATGTGGAAATTGTAAAATTTCTACTAGCCAACTGGGAACTAACGGTCTAGGTTCCCAAAGGAAGACTCAAGTCAGGAAACCCAAAAACCAGGTAATAAAGCATAACAAATTCTTAATAACCAAACTAAAGCACCCAACAGAAAGTGTGCTGAAGACACCCCTGGGTTTTCAACACTGCACCTTCCCACCCACTTCCCAAAAACAGGTCCTGAGAGGGGAGGCAGGGAAGGAGGTCAGAATACAGCAAGACTCCATTAGAAGAAACACGATTACTAAGGTGAGTAATTTTTTCTTCAAACAACATGAAGTCTTGCTGTATTCTGACAATTGCAGACTACCAAGCAGTACCTCCAAGGATGAGGGACAAAACCTACTTTGGGAATAGGCTCTGAAGCACTGCTGTGCCAAATCTAGCATCACTCCAAGCCTGGATATCCAGGGAGTAATGCTTGGTGAAGGTATGAACTGTTTTCCAGGTGGCTGTTTGGCAAATTTCTAACAAGGGAATATCCCTGGCCACAGCCAGAGCTGCAGCTGTACCTCTAGTAGAATGAGTCCTCAGGCCTGAGGGAGGAATTTTTCCCAGTTTCTCATAACAGAATTGGATACAGGACACAATCCACCTGGCAATAGTTCTCTTGGTGGCAGGTTTGCCCTTATCTACTTCCTCATAAGTGAGGAACAACTGGAGGTAGTCAAACCTGTGACCCTTTGTACATTCTATGTAGTAACTAAGGGCTCTTTTAACATCTAAACTGTGTAACCTTCGCTCTCCTGAGGAAGCATGATCAGTGAAGATTGCAGGAAGAGACATGGATTGGTTCAAGTGGAAATCAGAAACCACTTTGGGTAGGAACCTCCTATTGGTTCTAAGGACCACCTTGTCCCTATGGAATGAGATGAAGTCCGGTTCAACTGACAGAGCTTGCAGTTCACTGATGTGTCTGGCAGAGGTAACAGCAACCAAAAACACAGTTTTCCAAGTCAAGTACTTGAGCTCTGCTGAGGACATAGGCTCAAAAGGGGGTTGCATAAGCTGAACAATGCAGACATTCAAATCCCAGGCAGGAGCAGGATCCCTAAAAGGGGGATTGGTTTAAAGCAATCCTTTGAAAAATGTACAGAATACAGGATGAGATGACAGAGAGGAAGGCTTTCCCACTGACAGAAAAGCAGAAACAGCTGACAAATGTACCTTAAGAGTAGCTGTTCTGAGGCCTAGACCATTAAGATGAATCATATAATCCAGAACTGTAGACAATTCAGCAGTGTCTGCGGATATATGCTTCTTGGAACACCAAATGCTGAATCTTGTCCATTTGGAGTTGTAAGTTTTTCTGGTCGCAGGCTTTCAAGAGGCTTTGAGAATGTCCAGAACCCCTTGGGACAGATGCAAATCTGAATATTCTAACTCTTAAAGAGCCATGCCTTGAGATTGAGGGACCGAAGATTGGGGTACCAAATCCTCCCCTGAGATGAGGTTAACAGATTGCACTTCCTGGGGAGAGACAGAGGAAGATGGACTGCTAGGGACAGCAGCAGGGGATACCATGGTTGCCTGACCCAGTCTGGAGCAATCAGAATTAGTTTGCAGGATTGTGACCTCATTTTGACCAGAACTTTGAACAACAGAGGAAAAGGAGGGAAGGCATAGAAGAATTTCCCTTCCCAGTTCCGAACCAGAGCATCTTGAGGAACTGAGCCCAGTACTGGAGGTCTGCAACAAAACAAAGGAAGTTGGTGATTGTCCAGGGCTGCAAAGAGATATATCTCTGGAGTGCCCCACCTGGAAAAAAAATCACTTCTAGCACCAGGGGATCCAGAGACCATTCGTGATGGCCCTAGGAGATTCTGTTCAGTGCATCTGCTATCACATTATCCTTTCCTGGAAGGTGGACTGCAACTAAGGATGTCTGCAGAGAGTAAGCCAAAGACCATAGTTTCATGGCTTCCGTGCACAAGGCCGTGGACCGAGTGCCTCCCTGCTTGTTGATGTACCACATAGTGGTGGTGGTGGTGTTGTCTGTCCTGACCTGTACCACCTTGTTCTGCACTGACTGAGAGAAGGCTTGCAGAGCCAGGAACACTACCCTGAGCTCCAAAAGACTGATATGCAGGAGGGACTCTTGATGGGGACACTGTCCCTGGGCTGAGAGAGCCCCCAGATGGGCTCCCCACCCCAACAGAGAAGCATCTGTGGTAAGGACCACAGAGTGGGGCTGACTGACAAAAGGAACCCCTTGCCTGAGATTGTCCTGATCCTGCCACCATTGAAGTGCCTGGATCAGAGTCTGAGTCACTGGAACTAGTTTGGTAAGAGGATCCTTCTTTGGGACCAGAAGGACCTTAGATGGAACTGAATGTCCCTCATTTGAAACCTAGCTCCTTGGACCACTGCTGTAGAAGCTGCCATGTGACCCAGAAGCTGAAGGAAATGCCTTGCTGGTCGAGAGACCAGAAGGCGGAAAGAGGAGACCAGCTCTAAAATGGCTGTAACCCTCTGCATGGGAAGAAAAGCTCTTGCCTTGACTGTATCCAACTCAGCTCCTATAAAAGTGAGAAGCTGTACAGGTTCGAGAACTGACTTGGAAAGGTTGAAAAGAAACCCCAAGGAAGTGAGCACTTGCTGGGTCATTTGGAGGTCTGACTTGACTTGGTCTGGGGACTGTCCCACAGTGAGCCAGTTGTCCAGATATGGAAACACTGCAATCTTCTTCCTTCTTAAAAAGGCCACCACTACTGCCAGGCACTTTGTGAACACCCTTGGAGCTGATGTTAGGCCAAAGGGCATTGCTCTGAGCTGATAATGGCCTGAAGGCAATACGAACCTGAGGTACTTTCTGTGGGAGCACCTGATGGGAATGTGAAAATAGGCATCCTTGAGGTCCAGGGAGGCTAGCCAGTCCCCTGGCCTTAGAGAGGGAAGAATTATTCCCAGAGTCACCATTTTGAACTTTGGTTTTAACAGATGCTTGTTCAGATATCTTAAATCCAGGATGGTTCGCCATCCCCTGTCTTTTGGCGTAAGGAAGTACCTGAGCACAGACCTTTGCCCTGTGTAGATAAGGCACCCTCTCATGGCCCTTAGAGCCAACAGAGATGAAACCTCTGCTTGCAAGGCAAGGGATTCGAGGTGCTTGCAGGTGGAAAGATCTGGGCCTCAGCTTTGGAAATCTTTGAAGCTGAGGACCAGTCCCGGCTTACCACCTCCAGGACCCATTTATCTGAAGTAACAGACTTCCAGTCCTGACTAAGTAAGCCAGCCTGCTCCTACTGGTATGGGGAGTTGACCCAGGCTGACACCAGGGTGTCTGCTTGGCAGGAGCCTTAGGCTGAGGGTGGATGCAGCCTGCTCATCCCCCTTCTGCTCTCCTCTAAAGAACCCCTCTGGGAAAAGGGAGAAGAGGCCTGGCTTGTGGAAAGGCCTGTGAAAAGGCCTGCCCCTGTCCTTGGCTTGCTGCCTTTGAGGAGTTGCCTGCCTTTCCTTGGCCTATGCACTCTTGTAAGTGGTCCTGTATTCATCCATTTTCTTCATGTAATTCTCTGTCTGCTCCCCAAACAAAGAATTACCCACCATAGGGAAATCCATGGCCTTAGCCTGGGTGTCCTGTGAAAGGCTAGTACATCTGAGCCAAGCCATTCTCTGAAGAGCCACAGATGTAGCCATGACTCTTGATGACACATCATTGGAGTCCACAGCAGCATGAAACTGAACTTTGGATGCCTCGATCCCATCAGCAGCCACCCCCTCCAGCTCCTTGGCCAGCTGGGGGAAAGCCTGTTTAGCCAGTGCCAGTACAGTGTCCCATCTGGACTTCTGGTACCTGGCTGTATAGGCCATATAATTAGCCTGCCTGAGTCCCAAAGAGGATACCATGTACTGTTTCTTTGCCATGGCATCCAACTTTCTGGAGTCTTTATCTGGGGGGTGTGAAGCCAAGGGAATGCCTGCCCTGTCACAGGCTGCAGCCTGCACTACCCCAACATGGCTGCATTGCTGGTAAAGAAACTCCGAATCCGAGCCTGACAGAGTATACCTCTTGTCCATCCTTCTGTCCACAGGAGGTATAGAGTTAGGAGACTTTAGAATGTTTTGAGTCTACTTCCCAAAAGACTTATGAAGGGGAATAGACAGTCTCTCAGACTCTGGGATATCCATCATTTCAATGAAGTCAGGCTCTTCTTGGTCCTGCACAGACTCCTCCACAGGAAGCTGGAGGGTTTCTACCACTTTCCTGTAAAACAAAAAGTAGGGAAGGGACTCAGAGAGCCTAGGAGGGGAAACACCAGAAGGTCTGTCTAGGGAGATGTCCGGTTCTATAGGCACATCCAGACTTTCTAAGCACTCATCATCATAATCCTCACATTGTTCACAGTCCCCCTCCTCAAAATCCAGTTCCTATAAATCTTCAGGGGCATAATCCTGAACCGGAGGAACCGACCAAACTGAACTTCTACCAACCGGGGCCAGATCGGTTGGAACCGGACGAAGTGATTCCACAATCCGAATCGCTCGGGCAATTTCTTCCGCAGTCGGAACATGGAGTTCTGGATCTGAACCGGCAGATTTTTCCTTTCTTTTTCTTTTTGTAGGAACTGACCCCGTCAGGATCAGCTCTCCTCTTGCCCAAAGAAGTATCACCCTGGTCAGAGGGCACTCCTTCTGGTTCGGTGGTAACCGAACCGGGCTGGCCTTCCTGGTTAGTGGATTTCTCGGCCCCTTCTCCCTAAGTCTACCTAATCTCTTATCCAGGGTAGACTTGGGAAAATTCTTACATATTTGGAAGTCTGAATCGATGTGGTCAAACCTCAGACAGTAAACACAGGTGGTGTGGGGATCGGTCTTAGCAAAGACTTCCCCACACTCTCTGCAGTGTTGAAACCCGGTGGGCTCGTTTTTTTTGCTGAGTTTCTCAGACATGACCAACCCAACCAAACTTACCTTTTTTTCGACAACCGCCAGGCAAGACTCTCTTATCGGTTTCTAACAGTGTTACGGGTGTTTGAAAAACCGCTAAAAACAAGTTTTTTTAAAACCGATAAGAACCAGTAACCACACACTAAAATGATTAAATCAAAAGACCTAAAGGATCGGTTCAGCCGAACCGATTGGGACTTTTACAATTTCCACAATCCAAAAACACTAAGTACTTACTGTACCGCAGACAGAGTGAACCGAATCGTGGTAAAATAATTCAGAAAACCGAGACTTTAACCGACACTTTAACCGAGTCTTTGAACCAAGCAACAGGAGAAATCTCCAGAGCGACTGTTCAGTGAAGCGGAGTAAAGAATCTGACGGTTTGGATTCAAAGTACTGCAGACAGAGTCTTCAACCGAGCTCAAGCTCAACGTTCTATGCCCTGCATAGAAATTTAACCCTATACTCTTCAGGGCAGTTCAAAGGCTGGAGCTAACTGCAATTGTCAGAATATAGCAAGACTTTATGTTGTTTGAAATAATAATATGGAAACGAACTAGTGGGTTAATCATTGCAGTGCCATCCTGTGCAAGTATATACAAGCTAGTAAAACATCTGACAATAGTACCATTTGGAGGAAGGAGAAGTGGGACAATTCTACAATACATAATATAAAAGTACAAATTATACATTCCAAATCCAGCTGTGGAATGGAACAGTGTTTGAAACAGTTTCAGTGATATGGGCTGGTATAAGCAAAAATAAATAACAGCATTACAAATACAGCAGTTAGCTTCCAAGTTGAGAGTGGAAGAGGTTGTGAACAGCAACAATGAATGATTGAAAAGAGGCTGGAGAGAAGGGGGGGGGATTAGCTGGGACAAGTAAATAGGAAGTTAGGTTGCCCCATGGAGAGTGGGGAGGAATTTAGGGTAGGATTTAGAAAGGGGTAAAATTAGAGGGATTTGGGTAGGTCATGAGTAAAGAGATTAGTTGCAAGTACAGATGTGGGGGGGCAGTTTATGAAGGAGAGAGGAAAGAGCAGCAAGGGAGGGGGCATGATGAAGAGGCAGAGGGATAGAGCATATTCACAAAGGTCCCCATAGCCTGGAAAGCGTGGAAGACCTGCCATTCCTTAGTCATGTCCTCTAAAGAGGGCATCTTATTTTTGTTCACTGGCGTCCCCTTTCCTTCTTCAGGAGGAGGGACAGTGACATGGTTTTCTTTTTGATTTTTCTTAGCAGGTACCATTTCTGGTGTCTGCTCAGAGGCTCTTTTAATTTTACTGGATTCAGGGTTCCCTGATCAGACACCATGACTTTTCTCCTCGGAGTCTTTAGGTGACATGGAGGCAGACTCCATATCATCAAAAATTTTAGCCCCTAGTGTTTTAGGGCAAAACTTAGTACAGAGTTCACAATTGATACAATTGTGACCCAGGCACCTCATACACAACTCATGACAGTCTGCCTTAGCCAGGAGTTGAAAACAAATTTTACCCTTTTTAAAGCCTGTAGGTCCTGTCCTCTTTTTAGGTCTGTCAGTCATACCAAACTCTGATGACCAAAAAGTGCTTTGGTTCCCCAATATTGCTAAAACTGAATTGCATTATGGTTTCTTATAATAAAAGGAAACCGCAGAATAAAGACTTTAAATGGAGAAAAAAGGCCAAATATTGTCTCGGCTCCACTGGAAAATGGAATCGGGACAAGAAAAGTAAAAACTGCTAAGCAGTTTCTAAATAACATTATGATACAATTATTTTTTTTTTAAATAACGCATTTCCCAGAAGATAGGAACCAAGCTGCAAGGGCCTGTCTCTGGTTCTGGGGAACCAATGAGCAGGGCCACTGGAAAATTGCGGGCGCAATTTCTCCACAATTTCCGCAATTTTCACCCTTCTCCACACAAAATCCGCAATTTCTTACATTTATGGAATTGTTGACTGAAACTGTATAAAAATATTTAAATTCTCAAGGAAATCTACTCAGATATGGTACACAGATTTGGATTTGACCAAAACAGTACAGTGTGAGGTGAGAAGGGGTCAAATGTGACTCTGCTTTCATGTGATTCACTTCCCTGCTTTGGTTTCAGAATCCTCTGGTCATGCATATGTAGACTGGAACATTTAAAATCTGTGTTAAAGCAGACTATCTGAGAACCTTTTGCTGACACAGAGACTGAAACAATAGTAGTGAGAAGAGGTGCAAAGTGCCCCATTCACCTAAATGAAGCACAGACCACAATGCTTGTTTTTGAATGGTAGCATAGATTTTCCTTGTATAAATACTTTCAATCTGAAAGGATTTTGATTCAAATGTGTCAAGAGTTTGGATGGCCCTGCTGATTATAAACTTGAATGTGCTTCTAAGGGGGTTGGTGACAGTGATTCCTTACATGTCAGTCTGCCACAACTGTATACTCACATACAAAGCCTAAAAAAGCAAACATTTCTGAAAACATGCTGAACAGGTTAAGAATAGTTAAACAGTTACCTTCAAATAGACAAAATAATTTCAACCCAAGTAAAATCACTGCAAACCGAGTAGAACAAAAGTACAATGTATTAAAAACTATTGTGTGATGTAATGAAAAACTATTGTTATGATTTGATACTTTTATCATGCAATTTTAAAATGTACTTACAGTGCTGATTAAGAACAGTAATCATTTTAACAAAATAAATATTTTTCTTACTAGACCTTTATTAGGCATCCTGGATATCCGTTTATTTTTTTCTTGCACCAAAGCAAGTAGTTTAAACAGGCTTCATTATTTAACATCTAGAAACTGGCAAAATATGTTGTTTCAGGATGTATTCAGTACAGACTAACGGTAAATTACTGAACGAAATCTAGTTAGCACTGCATGACTTAGAAGTCTTGATTTTTAGAAGATATGCTACATAATGATTAGTTTACAGTGCATTTCAAAAACACACATATTTCTTCATATTAAAAGCATTTACAAGGGGCAATACATGTATCTAGCAATTTATGTGATCAATACATGCTGCAACAAACAATAAAATATTTATTAGGGGGCAGTGGGGATGTATAATGAACCCCCGAAATTTTTGCAAGAAAATCCCTGCATTTTTGGGTAAAATTTTACGCAATTTTCCAGTGGTCCTGCCAATGAGGGACCGGAGAAATTAAAAATAAAATGAAAAACGAAAAAAATAACACCCTAATTATTGCAGAGTATCGATAACTAAAACTAAAACTGTTATATAGATACAAAGAATGTGATGGCAGAAAAAGACAGAGGGTCCATCGAGTCTGCCCAATGTTTCCCCGGATCTAGCATCAATCCGGGGATCTACTAACCTCCTCCCCTTCAGCTTATCCTTCTCTACCCCTATACTTTGAACAGGGCTTGTTTTTTATGCCCTTACTCTGTCCCATGGTCTTTGCACCCACCACCTCTGCAGGCAGACTGTTTCATGGCTCCAACACCCTTTCAGTAAAATAGTACTTTTTCACATCCCTCCTGAAGCCCCCCCCCCCCATTTCCATTTATGCCTGCGTGTCATTGAGCTGGTGGCTCCTATTGAATTGCTCTGTGTGGGGAACCCTGTTTATACCTTTCAAGAACTAAAAAGTTTCAATCATACCCACCCCCTTTTCTGGTCTCTAGTGTATACGTTTAGCGCTCTCAGCCGCTCCTTGTAGGAGAACCCCTGGAGGCCCAGTATCATCTTTGTTGCCCTTCCCTGCATGGCCTCCAGCCTGTCCTTGTCCTTTCTTGTGTGACGGTTCCAGAACTGGACATAGTATCTCAGGTGTGACCTCACTAGGGACCAATAAAGGGGGAGGATTACCTCCCTGCTCCTGCTATTTATTCCCCTTCCTTGTTGTATGTACACTTTGTTGCACTGGCTTAACTGTTTTAGGGTGTCGTAAATAGTGACTACTAGGTCCCGCACTTCTGTAGTGGTAGTAAGTTTAACCCCATTTAGCCAGTACTCTGTCCATGGATTACCTTTCCCCAGGTGCAATACCTTGCAGTTCTTTGCATTAAACTTCAGCTGCCATGCATTCAACAATCTCTGTAGCCTTTGGAGGTTGTGTTGCAGTTCCCTAACTCTCTCAATGCTACCTACACTTCCGCAAAGCTTAGTGTCATCCACAAAGAAGGCAAGCTTACCCTGAATTCCTTCACCAATATCACCAAAGAACATGTTGAAAAGGACTGGGCCCAGGACCGATCCTTGTGGTACCCCACTTGTTACATTCCCTTCCATTGACCTCACCCCACTGACAACAATCCTCTGTTGCCTACCCTTAAGCCAACTTCCCACCCACCTATGTCCTTTGCCATACCAAAGTCCTCTAAATTCCTTAACAGGCACCCATGTGGCACCGAGTCAAATGCCTTACTAAATCAAAGCAGAGGAGATCCACTGTGCGGCCCCTGTCCAGCTACCCAGTCACCCAATAGAAGAAGACAATAAGGTTGGTCTGGCATGACCTCCCTACCACAAATCAACACTGCTTATTGTCCTGGAGACCATTTTTTTCCAGGTAGTCCATGAGGTCTTGCTTGATTAGGGTCTCCGTCAGTTTCCCCACAATAGATGTGACACTAACCGGCCAATAGTTTCCCTCCTCCTCCCTGTCCCCTCCCTTACAGAGTGGCACCATGTCAGCCACTCTCTAGTCTATAGGTACTGCCACTTTCTGTTGAGAGCTGTTGAACAGACGTGCTAGGGGATCAGCCAACTCTTCTGGCAACTCCCTTAGCACTCTCAGATGCATCCCATCTGGGTCTGGTGCCTTATCTATCTTGAGGGCCACCAGCCTGTTCCAGACCCTGTCTTTGATGAATACTGGGTTGCCATCCCTGGGATTTCCATAGCGGCTGCATTGAGGCCACCTTCAGGTAGTGAACCCGCACTCTCCCTGGTGAAAACAGAACAGAAGTAGTTGTTTAGGACTGCGGCCTTCTGTCCATCATCCTCAATTACCTTACCATTGTCTACCAACCTAACAATCCCCCCTTCCTTCTTTCTTTTTTCCGGGTCTACTACAGAGCATCGATGCTCACAATCCCAACAGTGAAATCCCAACAGCCATATTCCCAGCCACAGCAGACAACTCAAGTGAAATTTCCAGAAAGTGTTCTCGGTTGGATATATATATACACACACACACACACACAATTGCCCAAACTGTACAAATCACCACACATCAGGATTTTGCTGTTTTTTGGAAAACAGCTGTTGGGATTGCAGTGTCGGGTTTATCAGCGTTGGGATTGTGGGTTTTGGGATTCTGTACAGATACCCTTTTTTCCCCTGATGTAATGAAAATACATTTTTTCCCTGGATTTAATCCCTTTATCTACTCACATTTCTGTGGCTGCCTTTGCTTCCCTTACTGCTCTTTTTGCTTCCCTAGTTTTTTGAATGTATTCCTCCCACTCCTCCTGGCTCATTTTAAACCTATAGAATGCTCCCCTTTTGGCACTGACCGCCTCCCTAACCTTCGTTGAGAAACTTGAGAACCATATGGGTCTCTTGTACTTATTTCTTTTTACAAGTAATTTAACACAGAGATTTGTAGCCTCAAGGATGGCTTTTTTTTATAAACCCCCACATCTTCCATACCTGTTTTATCCCTAACTTTGGCCAGTTTGTTTCTCACTAACAGTCTCATCTTGTCAAAGTCCGCCTCTCTAAAGTTCAGGATCTCCACCCGTGAATGTGTTCTTTCATCCCCTATGGGCAACTCAAACCAGATGGAATTATGGTCACTGTTAGCTAGTAGCTCCCCAACTCTTACTGCCCCAGCTGTTTCCAAGTTAGTGAGAACCACATTCAGAATGGATCCCTTCCTGGTAGGATCCTTTACCAGCTGGGTCAGCCGGCAGTCCTGGAGGGATTCCACTATAGCCTGACTTCTAGAACTGTTTGCTACTGGAAAACCCCAGTCTACACCCGGTAGGTTTAAATCTCTGACTACCACTACCTCCCCTTTTCCTGACACTCTTAATTTCCTCTACAAGCTTCTTGTCCATCCAATCTCCTTGTCCTGGAGGACGATATAGCACCCAAAGTAAAACATTTTTCCCAATGTCACTGTGAGCTGCACTCACTGTGACTTGACTTCTTCCATTTCACTCTTGACACTTCCATTTTCTACTACATCAATGCCCTCATGAACAAAAAAGGCTACCTCCCCCCACCTCCGCTCCTGTTTCTTCTGAAAAGTGAGTATCCTGCTACTGTGGGGTCCCACTCATTGCTGTCTGTGGCCCAGGTTTCTGTGATGGCAACAACAGGTCTACCATAGTATCTGCCACCAATACCTGCAATTTGCTCATTTTGTTGCCCAGGCTCCTGGCGTTGAGGCAGACCCCCTTTCAGGAACCACCAAAACATTTTTTGTTGTGAGCTCAGAATTTTCCGTTACTCCACCTTGGCCCTCTCCGTACTGTGCTATCTGCAGCACCCTTTTGTACCCCTTGCCTGCTTTCACCTGCCTAAGATCAGCCTTGGACTTAACAGTATGCTCTCATCCAATTTTTTTTGTTTCCAGCCCCATTTGTTAACTATAATAAAAGGAAAAAAATAAACCATAAACGAAACTGAGGTACTGGAGATGTCTTAAGGGCAACTTCTTCCTCAGGTGGAGAAATAAATCTGATGTTAGTGTGCAGAGGGAAGTGTGACCACACAGAGTTATGAATTTCATTCTAAGATTCCACAATCAGCATAACATTCTAGGCTCTGGGGCAGCTCATGTCAGGGGAATGGCTGCAGTTGCTAAGTATAGTGAGGGATTCCTGGGGTTTGAAGCAAACATTTCCAGTGTTTTGAGCATGTATATTAAGATATGACCTGTCCCATATTTTGAGGGACAGTGTTGCCCATTTTGGGGGGTGAAAGGTTGAGGTATGGTAGCTAGAGCACAGAGCTGTGAACTTTAAGGCCCAAACCCACCACCACCATCACTTACTCATGGTGTGTCCCCGAACAAGTCACTAAACTTCCCTGTAATCTCAACTTCCTCAATGTATCTCTCTCTAATCTCCCTGTGCTGTTAGAATCTTTCTGTGCTCCTGTCATCAGCATTCTATAACCTTCCTCTCCTGCGAAACCATGCTCCTTTCCTTGGGCTATGCATAATGAAATCTCTCATCCCTGAAGCACTCTTCATCTCAGTCTCCAGCTCCATACTCTCCATGATAGACAACAGGCTGGTGGTCTATGGAGCCGCTACTGATACAGTGCTCAAAAGGGTCCAAATTGCACTTAATAAGGCATGCCGCCTCACCCTGGGCAAGATCAGTACACTCATACTTGTACCCTGTATAAGCGTACAAACTGGCTTACACTAAAAGACAGGATCAAATACCAAACTTGCCTCCTGGGGAAGAAAGCACTCCTAAGCAAAACTCCACTGTGTGTAGGAGATCTGCTCGAGGCATCTCTCTCATCACACATCATCAGAGGGAGGAAGAATGGGGCACTGTCCATCCCGTTCAGCAGAACTTCACTAGGACAGCGTGCCTTCTCCTATCGGGCCCCCCTCTGGATGAATGCACTCCCCATGAAACTGCAAGCAAACAACAGCCTGTCTCAATTCAAAGCTGGCCTCACACAGCACTTAATGCCTAGCTCAAAATGCACCTGCTTCTCAGGCCCCCATTGCTCAACTGGCCTACCTCCAAGGTAGCACCCAGTAGGGCTACATAGTGGCCCCTGCCTCCATTTTCAGCCTAGCCAAGGGCTTAAGTAAGCAATCAATCCTCAAACGCTCTTGGTACTGCCCCTCCCTAAACCCCCCCACACCCACACCCTACTCGACAAAGCCCTCTGGAGCTGCTTCCTCCCCCATCACCACCTCCCCATGTTTCACTGTCACCCCACCTCTCGCTCTCTGGGGTAGAATCAAACTCAATGCTATTACTCTGCCACAGTCTATCAATTGAATCAGAGATTTCCAAGGGTGTGCCACCTAAGGCAATCAATTAGCAATAACTTTGCATTCTAATTAAAATTTGCTCAGTTTTTTTTTCTATTTGTCTAATTCTCATGTAACTGCTCTTGATACCTAATGATCTGGCCTCTATAACAACTGAATTTGTGTATTGTCTTATTGTCCACCCTGATGTGGAACCTTTGTAAAAGAGCTTCGTTCAAAGGTCTTTCTGAAATACTAAATAAATGAAATCAAACTTGATACTGTTATAATGTAACATCTGTTAATAATAATAAAGTCTTCACACAGCACTTGGACCATTTCAACTACTGTACCAGATACAGTATATATATTTTGGTTAATTCATACAAGTACCTTGCCAGCCAATCATGACTGCAAAAATAAGCATCTGATATAAGCAAAAGTTAACACCTAGTTAGGTCATTTGGTGCTCTTTCTGTGCTTCTTGCATAAAGCTATAATCGTAGCAGACCATTTCTTATGCCGGAGACAGATTGGTCAGCTAACCAACACAATACAGTACTCTGAAAATTCCTAAAAAGGAGGCATTTTCTAGTGCAAACATGACTCCAGTGTCCAGTTAGATCAGTTCAGACTTCATCTTTTGAGTGGTTTTGAGAGAGAGAGACAGGCAGTGTACTGGTCCTGTTGGCTCTGTTTTTTTAAAAATAATTTTATGGAGGCAGGAGAAAATGAGGGTGGGTGAAGGGGAGACAAAGAAACAAAATTTGTCAGCAGAAATAGATGGCTTGGCCCAACCAGTCTGCCCACATGGTCCCTGCCTAGTCAGTCTCTGCAGATCCTAACTAGTCTCCAGTGACCTTCTCTCCTACCTGCCAGTTTCTTAATATTTCCCTAAGCCTGTCCTATGCATGGTTGAATCCTCTACTGTTTTTGCCTCTAACACTTCTGTTGGCAGTCTGTTCCAGGCATCCACCACTCTTTCAGTGAAGTAGTACTTCCTTACAACCCTCCTAAACATCCCCTCCTTCAGCTTCATCACCTGTTCTCTGGTTCTGGTGCTCTTCCATATTTTAAAGAGACTCCCCTCTCGCACCTTGTTCACCCCCGTGAGGTACCTGTAGGTCTCTGTTATGTTTTCTCTTGCTTTTCTGTCTTCCAGGGTGTACATATTGAGATCCCTCAGTCTTTCCTTTCAGGGCTATTGGTGCAACCCCGTGCATAATTTTACTTATCTTTCTCTGGACTGCCTCCACCCTGTCTAGGTCTTTTCTGAGGTGCAGCCTCTAGAACTGACTCCAGGTGGGGTCTCACAAATGAGTGATACAGTGGCAACATGACCTCCCGCCTCCTTCTGGAGATAGCTCTCCCTATGCATCCCAGCATCCCACTGGCACTACCCACTGTTTTGTCACGGTGCTCTGCCACTTTGAGGTAATCAAAATGATAACCTCAAGGTCCCTTTCTTGCTTAGTGACAGACAGTACCTCCCCCTATCGCATGCTCATTTCTTGGGTTCCTATGCCCTAGGTGCATGATTTTGCACTTTTTGGCGTAGAACCCCAACAGCCATGCTCTTGACCACTCCTCGAGCTTCCCAAGATCCCTACACATTGTTCTACCCAGTCCTTACTTTCCACCTTATTACATATTTTGGTAATTGCTGCAAAAAGACATACCTTCCCTTTCAGATCATCTGCATATGAACATACAAAGAAGCCACCAGAATAAGGCCATTTGGTCTATCTAGTCTGCTCATACTGCAGGGTCTACAGCTTAAGGTATTAACCCTGCCATCCTCCAATCCTCCCATCTGCTCCTCTCATGACCTTTACTTTCCCCTTATGTCTATCCCATCCTCTCTTGAAGCTGCCCACTGTCTTTAATGAGACCACCCCTTCTGGCAGCACATTTCAACTGCCCACCACCCTCTTCACGAAGAAGGGCTTTCTAACCTCCCCATTCAACTTAAAGGACAATTAAACAAGTAATTTTGGTGGGGGGGGGGTGAACCTAATCACAAATGCTCCAGTCTACTATCACAATATGAGATGCTGATTTTCCTAACGACATTAGTTACCTGTAATTTTCTGATTTAAGTAGTTTTCCTGATTGAGCTAAAGTTTGCTGAAATGTGAACAAAAGCCCCGATTATCTCCGATCCGAGCCGCAGCTTGGGTCACAAAATGGCGAGGATGTGCCATGCGTGATGATGTCATCAGAGTGACTCTGCTCCAATTCTTTCATTGAAACCTATGTCCACTGTTTCTAAATGTTGGATATTGCCACAATGTGTAGATATAAGCATATGTATCGATACTTAGCTTATGCCTCAGAGTCTGATGCACATGCTAAGTATAGATACATATACTTATATCTACATATAGTGGCAATATCCAATATCTAAAAATAGAGCCCAAAGGTTTTAATGAAAGAACTGGAGCATAGTCGCTCCAATGACATCATCACGTATGGCACATCCTCGCCATTTTGTGAGCCTAGCTGTGGCTCAGATCAGAGATTACCAAGGTTTTTGTTTACATTTTGGCAAACTTTTGCTCAATCAAAAAAACTACTTAAATCAGAAAATTACAGGTAACTAATACCATTAGGAAAATCAGCATCCCTTATTGTGGTAGTAGACTGGAGTATTTGTGATTTGATTCACCCCCGAAATTACTTAATTGTCCTCAAGACTGTGCCCCCTTCATGTTTTGGTTGCCACTTAGCTCAAAGAGACTCTCCTTATCCACCCTATTTATCACTTTCAGGTATTTGAAGGTCTCAGTCATGTCCCCTCTCTCTAGGAAGTACATGTTCTGGGCCTCCATCCTCTCCTCTCCTCGTATGCTTTACCCTGCTCACCTGCGATCACCTTCGTTGCCCTCCTCTGGACTGTCTCCAGCAGGATAATGTCCTTTTTAAGGTGTGGGCACCAGTACTGTACTCCATATTCTAGATGTGGCCTCACCAGTGACTTGTACAAGGGCAGTACAACCTCCTTTCATCTACTGCAGATCTACAATATCACTCATGAAGACACTGAAGAGGACCGGTCCCAGTACTGAGCCATTGGGCACACCACTGGTTACGCTCTCATCTTTAGAGCAAGTGCCATTCACCACCACCCTCTGTTGATCTGATCTAAGTCTTCCGCATACTGAAGGGTATTGACAATGTCAATCAGACAGAGATGTTTGATCTGAGTTGGTCCAGCATGACACAGGGTCAGGCACTGAAGAAGCTCAAAGGTGGTAAATTGAAGGATAATGTTAGGAGGCATTACTATGTTGCACTACCATGCAGGTGACACCAAGGTTTAGGAATTAACCAGATTCCACGTGCAGCAAGGCAAGTCAAATTTTATTTATACAGTGCCTTATCCAGGGGCTCAGAGCGCTTAACAAAAATAATAATGATAATGCAATAAAACACCCCAGGAATAAATCATTCAAAGAAGATTTAAAACCCTTTCATATAAATAAGTTTTAAAAGAGGCATCAGGTGGACCAGAGAGTGGATGTGCTGCTCCTGTACTGGAGCAGGGGGGACTTGGACAACTACAGGCCAGTCAGACTTAAGCTAACAGAGACCACAGTTATGAAAAGTCTGATAGCCTACATAGATGTCAACAAGCTGCAGGTCAATAAACACCATGGATCTGTGGCAGGGAGGTCATACCAGACCAACCTGGTACTGTTTTTTGAATGGGTCACTTGAGTACTAGATAAAGGGCAGGTGGCAGAGGTTGCACTCTGTAACATTTATTGTGATTTGAGAATAATATATATGCTGCTGAAGTATTGCCGCTGCCCAGGTAGTATTTTTTCTGTTGCTGATGTTGAATTCCAGACATCCAAGTTTGTGATGGCCTCAGGTCCATGTAACAGTCTGAGGTGACCTGAAAATACAAGTAATTATTTTGTCATTCCCATGGTAGTTTCTCTTTTTGGCCCTCTATGGGATCTGCCCCCCTCATACATTCTTGCTTGTGTCATGGGTGTTGGTAGGCTTACTCAGTGTACTTTGCTGGGACAGTAAACGCTGGAAAATCCAGGGACAGCATGAGCCTCAGGCCAGGGCAACAAACACCAAGAGAGTCTGATGTACACGTAGAACTGTTTTTCCCCTCCTTGGATGCTTTAGTGTGAGTCTGTGAATCATCTTTGGAAGATGTGTGGGTGCTAAACTTAGAGGCCATGACTGTATGAGTGACTTGATTGAGTATGTATGCAAGAGTGCTGATGTAAATGGAAATCTGTAAGGCTGGCTACCGTGATGTGGTACAGAGGCTTATCACAATGTATCCCAAACATTGTAATTAAAAGCCAGCCAACTTCTGTCTGATTGGTAGTGTGCGTCTTAGATAAAATAAAATGTGAATCTATTAGGACCATTGGCTTACTATATACTGTTGATTAAAATGGGGGTGGGCAATGTTTGTGTGGTGGGAGAGCACATCTTTTGGTTTGTGTTGGGGGGGAGGGGGCAACAGTTCATCAGCTCTCACATATAAGTTTAAAATTCCTGGCTACACCCTGCTTGTGGTGGCAGAAAGAAATTGGCCCCATAACAGTTGTTCTCACTGGAAAGTCTTTAGCTTGCTTTCCCTTTCATCATTGTGATCCATACCAGTGAACAGTCATACATGCTTTTTTCTCTGATCGGTTACCCTGAGTGCTTCCTGTTTACACATTCCTCCTTGGTATGACTCACCTCCCTGTGCTGAGGTTGCCCAACGCTCTTCCACAAATTCTGTCCTGGAATGTTCCTGACTGGTACAGGCAGACGTATCTTCAGAGATGGTGCCACTGCATCTATAAAAAACTCAATCTAGCCACACACTATTACAGGAAAAAAATATATTTTTTTATTAACGATTTACTAAGAGTTGTCCAGTTCAATGCATAGCATTTTTAACTTCTGAGGTGTCTATTAGCATAGGGCTCAAATACTTGGTTCTCTCTCTCTCTCTCTCTCTCTCTCTCTCTCTCTCTCCTTAAGGATAGGCAAACTAGGGTGCTGACTGTAAGGAGGCACCAATCAAAAAGCCCAAAACATTTCAGCCAAAAACATGGATTTAAATGCCATGCAAAGCCACTTAAGAGTTATACACAAAATTTGGAGGAATTCCTTGAAGTGGGGTGGGGGTACGGGGGTTGCTAACAGCAACCTTGCCTAAAGGTGCCGCAGGGGTAAAGGCCAGCCCTTACTGTATCTGTCATTCTTAAAGTCATCTCTGCTAGTTGAAGTATGAACCCATTCTTAGAGCTTTTCTGGTTCACATGCCCGATGGTCTGGTGTCTTGAGTAAGCTCCTAGCCGAGTCCCCCTGAGGTTTCAGTGTTCGCCTTCAGAACCTGTGTGTTTTCAATGATTCCTTAAGTCTGGGAACTAACCACCAACTGTATTCCCATCTCTAGACTTGTACCTGATTAGAAAATAAAATCTAAAGGACCTCAGCTATTTTTCTAAGCTATGTGCGCTGAAAATGGCTGGTCTGGTGGCACAGTGGAAGGGCTACAACCTGCTACACCAGAGACCATGGTTCGAGAATGGACTCTGCTTACTTCAGGGCTGGATGGGGGAAGGTAGTGATGGCTGAGTGTTCCAAGGACAGCTCTCCTCCCTAGGGGAGGGGAGACATGGAGACACTGCATCCTGCTGCTTAGTAGCACAGCTAGAATCCATACTCGGGGGTTACCCACCTTTGGACACTGATATGTGCATGCATGCCTCCGTGTGCACGCATGCACACTCACACACACGCACACATGCACAGTGTGTCACTGCAGGATTACTGTAGTGGCCCTTGGGGAGAAAAACATCAGAAGAAAAAACTTGTTGACTATGACTGGATGACACATGGTCCTCCACAGGTCCTGCAACATAGACCAGGCACCTCCTCCAGAATGGTGGTGGTGATTCGTAGAGGGGCTTATTGGAGAGATAAGCCTACTGAAAGTGGGTGACAGAACTGGGAGGACATGGTCAGATTGGTGCTGGACAGTGGAGAGGAGGATAAACAGAATCTAAAACCAGTATGCCTGAAAATGTGCAGTACAAATTACTTTTGAGTTTTTGAAATTTTGTGCAAAGAGATGGCCCAAACTGAAAGTAACTAAGGCCAGGTGTATGTAACTCAATCATTTTCTAAGAGGCATTTTGCCTTATTTCTGATTACCATGAAAAGCACAATATATATATATTTTTCTATGAGGAGGCCTAAGATTCTTTCCATAGCTGGTTAGGTTCACTAGGACATTAAATGACCTACAGAATATGTATATTTAGTGCCTGATCCAAGCCATGTACAACTTCCTAATGGCAGCCAATTGTTGCTGTGGGAATTAGGAGGAACCATTTCCAGGCCGATACTATAAATGGAGTCCCACACTTCTGCAAACTTCCTGGTGAACAAATAAAATACATAGAATAGTGTATGGACAGCCATACACAACATGGCTGTGTTCCCATCGTGGGTTTGTGATGACATCTTAGAGACCTCGAGAGCGTAGCTCGAGAGGTCTCAGATGTCATCACAAACCCGAGATGGGAACGTGACTGAGTTGTGTATGGTTATCCATACACTGTTTTATATAGTATATGACAGCCCTAGATTACAATAAAAACAAAAAGAAAAAAATACACAGAGATGTTGTTTGAAATTAACAATATGTATTTACACATCAGTAAAAGAAGTATGCAGAAACAAAACTGAACAGAAAACGAGATGGTACACATTAGGCAACACTCGGTACAGTCCACTAATTTTACTAACAAGGCAAAAATATTTGTAATTGAGAGGTATTTCATACAGAGAATGAGATGCTGCAACACACGCTACAGTCCACTAATTTTCCTAACAAACCAAGGTTAAGAAACAACTGCATGTATTTATTTAAGAGTCAGTACAAGTAACCAAATGTTGAAAATCGTTAAATAGAAAGGATACAGGAGCTTTCTGTGTTTCTAGTACATCTAGTCATTGTTTCTGAAAAGGAGACACAGAGAAAAATGTCCTGTTTACTGTGCAGTCGCAAGTTTGGTAACACCCCCCATGTCAGCTAGGGCAGTTTACAATTTAAATAAAAGGCATTTTTCATCTGTGTGATGTGACTCACCTAGTCAGAGTCACTTGTATCATAAATAACTGCTACTCTGTGGTGCTTCTCCGGTTTCGGGTCAGGTCTCTTGTAGTGATTTATGGTGATGGTTACTGCTTGCTGGAATATGCAGTGCTGGCCAAAGATTTAAACAGCCAGTGTTTCGTCTAGGGTGGTATTTGACGTTGAACAGGAACTGATGTAATGGGGTTGGCTGATCCATTGGGAACTGTTTCTGCAGAGGAAGTAGTTGTAGATAAAGAGGTTGACAGGCCTTTGGCTGCTATACCTGAGAAGATGGAAGAATTCCTGAACTGCTTATTTTGTGACAAGACGCTGTACTAATTTATGCTTTGTAAGTTGCGATGCCCTGAGATTTGCGCTACTTCCGCCTGGGGCACATATGGTCAACTAGTGTTTGTATTGAGGTTTTTCAGGTTGAGTGGTTTGTTATTTTCTTCATTTCTGGTAAGCCTGCTGCTATCTTCATGTTACGCATCAGATTTCTGATTTTGTTTTCGCCGATGGTCATGTTACGGTACCACAGTGAGACTCCTGGCTTATAATTTAGATTAGGGGCAAGGTAAAATGGGGATTCTGGGGTATTCATTGATTCAAGCCTCTGGGATGCATATTTACAGTATTCTGTGATTGGGTCTCGGTCTTTTTTCAAGGTGTTTTCATATATGCGAGGTTTGACAGTTCTAATGTTTCTTGGGTTTTCCCCAGTGCGGGTCTTGGTCTACCGCTCACTGTATTCCAAATACCTGTGCCAATTTGTGTCAGTTAGTATTGACAGATCTCCCCATTTTAATCTATATTGCTCCATGGTTCTTAAGGCAAAATATAAACCTATGTTGAAAAAGATCATATTCAGCAATGATGCGGGGTTAGTGAGCTCAAGTGTGCCTGTGCTGTATAAGAGGTTTATGTTTGTTTCTGACAGGGCTTCTGCTGTGTAAGACTTGTTGCCCTTGCCTTGTTTTTTAAGTATTTTAACTTTGCAGTCATGGTTCGGAGTGTTTCTGTGAAGGGACTGTTTTCGCCATGGTAGATAAGAGTGACCGTAGTTATTTTTTGTTAAATACCTGTCTACGCTGCCCAACATACCTCTAACTGTGCCAGGTTCATAATCAGTGCCGTCTACTCTCTTGACAGTAAACACAAAGTTGGCCAATAAGATGTCAAGCTCATCTATTGGGATAGTGTACAGCTCTCTGGATTCTCCTTCATTTTGCAGGTAAGTTTTGACTATTTTTATATCTGCTGCCGTTTTTTGAAGGGCCCTGGCATTTTCCTGATCATCTATGAACTGCTGGCATTCAGAATTACATTACGAGTTTGCCATTGCTGCTTGTTTGTTTGATTAAGAGGATAGGATTATGTACTGCTTTTTGGAAAAAGTCATTGGGGATGCGTTGAGAATCAGTGACAGCTCGCGCTTCTTCAAAGGAATTGAGAAGTTGTTATACTATCAATCTGATGTCAGAACGATAGTACAACAGCTTGTTTTGACCTTTGCACTGCCCTACAACAAGGATTTGGAAGCTTCTGAATTCCACGTACAATCGAGGGCTGTCATATACTATAAATAAATACATTCTAAATATAATTAAGCAACTTAAAAGAATTCCAGTTATAAAAAAATGCTTACAGGAATGATTTTTGTTTCTAATCTTCTTAGGAACACAATACTATACATATATTTTTTAGAAATAAGTAGTAACAGCACCACACTTAGAACAATTTTGGTGGCAGCATTTTTTGAAATGCTCTCATATCAGCAGTGACACTGGAACACATTTAACAACAGTGCTTTTGTTTCAATAAAAAGGAAGTGTACACAAGCATTCTCGGGTTATTAAATAGGACACTGTGAAGCAATAGTTTGGGCCTGGATGTTTTATACGATAACCACTGATTTGACATGCATTTTTACAATTTTCCATGAAACCCTCGAACCACATCTCTGGTAAAGGAACATTTTTGCTTGGCATTTAGAATGTTCTTATGCTGATGACACTACTCTGGCCAGATTTGTGGACTCCCTTGAGGATGGAGACAAGCTTAAAGAGGATCTGAACAAGCTGGATGATTGGTCAGATTCCTAGGGCCTCTGATTCAGTGTAGCCAACTATAAGGTGCTACATTGGGTGGGGTGGAATGGGAAACAGCACCAACACACTGTGTGGAACTTCTTGTACAGTGGAGGAGTAAAACACCCGAGGTCATAACCGAAACGTAACTGAAGCATGACATGCAATTGCTATCCAGTGAGCCAAAGGAACGCCAGGGTGAATGAAAAAGGGGTTGATCAACACAGCAGGGAAGTAATCCTGCCACTTTACAAGGCCCTTTTCAGGCCCCAACTGGAGTACTGCATAATGTCCCAAGTTTAATACAAACAGGACATCGAAATAAGAGAGGGTGCAACACATGGCCACCACTGTGATCAGGGGTATGAGGGACAAAAACTGTAAGGAGAGGCTGGAGGTTCTTAACATGTTCACCCTGGAGAAAAGGAGGCTGAGGGGGGACTTGAGCTCAGTCTTTCCCATATCAACAAGGTCAAACAGTCATAGATGTTTGATCTGGTGTCCTGCAGCAGAATGCAGAGACACTCCATGAACCTGAAAAGTGGTGAATTCAGCAGTAACTTTAGAAGGTGTCTCTTCTCCACGAAGTGGTGAACCTGTGAAACAGCCTATCAGCAGAGCCAATGGAAATGAAGACGGTCCAGGCCTTCACTGTAAGCCTGGACATATTCCGTCTTGCCATGGGAATCAACAGGTACCCTGTATATAATAGAGTGGGTGGGGAATCTCTGTGAATTAGTATGTTTGCATAGAATGCTTTTATTTTATCACTGCTTATGACGCAGGGGGTACGAATATGATGGACCTAGTGTCCCAATACAACCTTGAAATTACTGTTACTCTGTTATGAAGGCGCACCACTGCACAGATGCAGGGTGTAATCTTCCTGTTCACTACGTATTTTGTTCCAGCTGATCTCCACCTCTGGTTTATGCTAAGTATTACTTGATGTTTGCTGTCTATACTAATTATATCTGGTTTGCTGTATTTTTAGTTCATGTTGCTGTATTTTAGTTTGTATAACATTACTGTGCTTTAGTTTGCATTTACACTGCTTCTTGTACCCTTTTCCTTGTCCACCCTTTTCTGTATTATTTTCCTTGTTCCCACTCCCCCAAGATGCACCTGCAAGCAAATTGGTGTCAACTCAATGTGACTTCTTGCCCACAAATTGTAAACAAACAAATTACTTAATAAATACAAAGTCTGGAAGACCAGACTTTGCTGACAGAGTGAAGTGAAAGCACCTAGCTTTACCTTAAATGTATATTAATATTTATTTATACTTGGGTAGGAGGCTGGAAACCATAGACCTGTCAGCCTGACTTCAGTGGTGGGTAAAATTATGGAATCTCTGCTAAAGGAAAGGATAATAGAGCACCTTGAATCAAGTGGAGCACAAGATCCGAGGCAGCACGGATTCTTGGCAGGAAAGTCATGTCAAACAAATCTAACTGACTTCTTTGACGGGGTCACTAGGGAGGTGGATCACGGGAGAGCAGTGGATGTGGCCTACTCCCTTGACTTCAGCAAGGCATTCAACACTGTTCCACATATGCATGATGACCGAAATGTGTAGTGTTCTGTGGAATGGATTTGAAACAGCGTAATGTCCGTTGTAGTTCTCTTGCAGTGTATGCCATTTTCTATTGTATGTCATTTGTTTTTTGTTTGGGATATGTATTGTTCATTACACTCATGTTTATGTATTTATTTTTTTGAAACTTAAATTATTTTAAACAGGTGCACCTTGAGAAAAGGGCATTTATAGCTCTAATGGTGGTATCACTGTATAAATACATTTTATCTGCTACTACTACTATGACACAGGAGGCTTGTGAATAAGTTGGGCAGCCTGGGATTGGGACACAAGGTGGTGAATTGAGTTGGCAATTGGTTGAGGAACAGAACGCAGAGGGTGGTGGTAAATGGGGCTAAATACGAAGTAGGGAGGGTGACCAGCAGGGTTCAGTTCTAGGACCAATGCTGTTTAAAGCAGCAGTGCAACAAAAATGGGTTAAAATTTGACCCCATCTTTTTTTCTTCCTTATTGATACCAGATGTCTTCCAGTTTATTTTGGTGGTAACATTTTCAGTTTTCATTATCATTTAAGAATTTTATGAAATGTTTAAAGTAATTATTTCTCAAGAAAAATAGATGGCCACTTCATTTTTGCATATAAATAATATCGAGGACCCGAGAAGAATAAGAGTCCAGACAAAAAATGCAAATGTACAGTACATATCATAGGAAGCATCCAGAAAACCCAAATCAACAGTTCTGCCAATATTTTTTTTACAAGCAGAGCAGAAAATTAGCTTTCTGGAATAACTTTTTTCATTGCACTGCTGCTTTAATAGCTACATCAGTGACACTGCAGAGGGTCCGGAGGGAAAGGTGTTCCTCTGCAGATGACACAAAGATCTGCAATAGGTAGACAGTCCAGGAGGGGTGCAGAAAATGAGGAGGGACCTAGCTAAATCGGAGAAATGGTCCAGAGTGTGGTAGCTAGGATTCAATGCCAAGAAGTACAAAATCATGCACTTGAGGTGCTGGAACCCAAGGGAGGATTACAAGATGGGGGGGAAATATTAGTGGTCATAAAACAGGATTGAGATCGGGGGGTCATCATATCTGACAACCTAAAGGTGGCCAAACAATGTGCTAATGCAGTGGGGACAGCCACTGGGATGCTGGGGTGCATACAGAGGTATTACCAGCAGAAAAAAGAGGTTGTAATGACACTATACAGGTCACTGGGGAGACTTCATTTGGAATACTGCATCCAGTTCTGGAGGCCACATCTCCGGAAGGACAAAGACAGGGTGGAGGCAGTTCAAAGAAGGGCAACAACAACAATGGTGTAGGGCCAGCACCATCGGTCATATGAGGAGAGATTGGAGGAACTCAATATGTATACTCTAGAGGAAAGGGGAGACATGATAGAAACCTTCAGGTATCTCAAGGGGTTTAATAAGGTACAGGAGAGAAGCATCTTTCAGAAGAGAAGCTGTGCTAAAACAACAAGAGGGCATGACACGAGACTGGAAGAGGGTAGACTAAGTGGCAATGTGAGAAAGTATTTTTTCATGGAAAGGGTGGTGGACGCTTGGAATGGCCTGCCACAGGACGTGGTGGGGACAAGCACTGTGGGGGGATTTAAACATGCATGGGATAGGCATAAGGGAACCCGGGGGGGGAGGCAGCAGCTGGTGACCAAGTAGGGTCTGCGGCGGCAAACTAAAGGTAGGGTATACAGGCAGACTGGATGGGCCTGGCGGTCCTTATCTGCCATCATTTTCTATGTTTCTATGTATCAAGGTAAGAGGGGACAAAAGAAGAGATCTGTAAGTAGTGCTTGGGGCACTTTGAAACTTGGTAGGTAGTGTCTGGGATACCTTGAAAATTGGGTTTTAAATTATAACAAGTGGGGTGGGGGAACCAGCTCAGAAGATTAATCTTGGGGTGAGTAGATTCAGGAAGCCCTGTGAATCAGGTGTGTAATTGGAGGTGGAGCTGACAAAGGCTTAGTGCCTTCTTACAAGAGCTCTGTAAAAGTACTTCCACTCTAAAGTGTCCAGCATGTTTGTGTCCGAGTGAGTGGAACAGCAAAAGAGTGGAACAGGTGACTGGCATTGTAGGCATTGGTAGGCATCAGCAGAAGGAAGTGGAGAAGCGGAGGACTCTGCTGGTCGATAAAGGCAAGGAACCTATTCTCTACTGTGTGACAGTCACTGCTAGGTAAGGAAAGAAGATCAAAGGTAGTCCAAAACAGGGAACAGATGCAACACCCTTTCTAGGATAGGAGTATAAAGAGATTTAAACAAGGCACAGGGAAACACAAACAGAAACAAACAAAGGGGAAAACTAAAAATACTCTATCGGGGTAAGGATACAGAAGTATTTCCAGGTAGCACATGAAGAATGGAAGTTGGGAATGCAGGGAGTAGTGCAGTTCAGTGGCTGTGGGTCAGCAGTTTTCAGAGAGACCGTCTAGAGACTGCGGTGCTGCCCTATCTGCACACACCTCTCTGGGTTGAGGGAGAAGGTTGCTAGACTCCAGGCCGAGTTTGCTAGGTTACGGGGGATATTCTTCCCCACCTAGGGGCCACCAAATCAGCCACTGTTACCTCAGAGGATGCCAGAAAGGAGGAACAGCTGGACTGTGGTGGGTTCTGGAAGGGTGGGGTGGCACGACAGAGGCACATTCCTCAACTGATACCATTGTGTATTTTCTATGCTACTCTGGTGGGGCGGGACTGTCGAAAGGAGGCACCTGTGATAGTGACCAGGGAGGAATTGGGGGCCCTCCATGGTGAAGATGCCACTGAGTGTGGTAGAGGACCCCAGAGGATGAGGATGCAACTTCTATGAGGGGGGCACTCTATTGTGAGGGGGCAGAGTTGTGAATAGGAAAGGGGGGGTGCCTACCAGGTACCATAGCCCGGAGGGATCAGAAGTGGATCCTGAGAATCGCTAGGGCAGCAAGACAATACAGACAGCTGGATGTCATTGTCTGCCTGGGGACTAATGGCTTGGCTAGGGACAGGGATGAGATAGTGTAGGGGGAGTTCAGGATGTTATGGAGGGGTCTTAGGTAGCTCACTCAGTGGCTTTCACTGAGGTGCTGCCTGTCTATGACAGGTGAGGAGTGGGATCTCTACACCAGGAGTTTCAACTCATGGCTGAAGGAATGCTGCAGACAAGAGGGGTTCAGCTACATTTGTAGGGGTGGGCAAGGCAAAGTTTATTTACATGGCGCCCAATCCCAGGGGCTCTGGGCGCCTTCAGTAAAAACAGGCAGGGTATTGAATAAAATCATTCATCATAAATAAAACCACAAGTAAAATAGTAAAAACTTCAAATACAGCATTAATAATTTGTCTGGCAGTTTCCTAGGGCTGGTCAAATAGATTCAGCAGCGAAGGCCATCGAAAACAAGTAGGCCTTCAAACCACTTTTGAACCTCTCAAACGACAGGGCCTTCCTGAGAACAGTTGGAAGAAAGTTCCATAGGACCAGTCTGGCGACACTGAAAGCCCGGCTGCCAGAAGTTCTTAGTCTGGTCCTAGGAACTTCAAGGAGGCCCCTGGTTGAGGAGTGGAGGCAGTGGGCTGAGGTGTCAGGTGTCAGGAGATCGGCCAGGTAGCCAGGGATGAGTCCAAGAAGGGCCTTATAAGTGAGTAAACTCACCTTGAAAATAACCCTCCACCTGACCCACAGCCAGTGCAGAGCTTGCAGCACCAGGGTCACATGGCTAGACCTAGACAGGCCAGTCAGCAGCATGGCAGCTGTGTTCTGCACCAACTGCAGCCGACTAAGAGTACCTCCAGAGACCCCGAAGTAGAGAGCATTATAGTAATCCAGCCTGGATGTCACAAAGGCATGCACCAGTGTGAGCAGGTCTTTGGGCAGAACTAGGGGTTTGATCCTGGCAATGTTCCTCAAGTGGTAAAAAACACTTTGGACAACAGCCGACACCTGTGCTTCAAGTGTCAGTCTGTCATCCAGGACCATGCCAAGATCTTGCACCCTACAGGAGGCGATCAATGATGAAGATCTCAGGAATAAACCAGTGACCACTTTGGAGGCATTCTCATCATGCCGTCATCCTGGCTCAATCACTAGGACCTCCATCTTATCTGGGTTCAGTCACAACCAGCTGGAGGACATCCAATCATTGATCTCGGCCAGGCAGCTATTAAGCTCTTCAACAACATTCGGTGTTCCAGGGGAAAGAACAAGTACAACTGGGTATCATCTGCATAACAGTGAAAACCCACATTGTACTGCCTAATGAGCTCACCCGGGGCAGCATGTACACTGAAAATAACATCAGCGATGAGATCGACCCCTGAGGTACTTCACATGGCAGGAGCTTCGGGGAGGAGGAGACCACCTGTTGCTTCCTGCCAGAGAGGTAGGACTCAAAGCAGCTGATGACAGTGCCAGTGAGTCCACAATACTCTCTAGGGTGATCAAGAAGCACAATGTGATCTACAGTATCAAAGGCTGATGAGAGATCGAGAACAAGAATTGACCTGTCTCCTCTATCTCTAGACCCGAGGAGGTCATTGTGCACCCTGACTGATGCCATTTCAGTGCTATGCCTGGCTCTGAAACCTGGATAGATGTCAAAGGCCACGAGGTGCTCCTCGAGCTGCTGCGCCACAATTTTCTCAACAACCTTACCTAGAAAAGGAAGGTTGGAGATTGTACAGTAATTCGCCAGAATATCTGAGTTGAGAGATGGCTTCTTCAGAATGGGTCTCACCAGAGCCTCTTTCAAGGTCTCTGGAAAGACACCCTTTGACAATGAGCACTGGACAATCCCGGCAAACACCAGACCAATGGAACCAGTGCATCTCATCAAGAAATGAGTTGGAGCCAGGTCCAGTTCACAATACGTGTACTTCAGCTTTGAGATGACCTTAATTACCTCAGCCACCTTCACCAGTTTAAACTTATCCCAGACAGGCGGAGCACCTGTGTTCCACCCAAGATAATCACTGTGTGTCACTGTACGACTCATTGGCAGGATCCCCTACTGGACAGCGGACACTCTCTCCGAGAAGAACTGAGCAAACTCATCACATAAAGTGGCTGAAAAAGCTTTTTTTCGGCTGCAGATAGATGGATGAAGAAGTCTATCAACAGTCCGAAAGCACTGAGCTGGTCAGTTCTTCCTGGCAGCAGTCTCCATGGACAGGAACTCTGCCTTCTTACAGTTGATTGCCCCCTGGTACTCCAAGTAATGGGTACATAGGACCAGCCTGTCCACATCAGACTGGGTCTTCCACCAACAACGCTCAAACTTCTGACCACTGATCTTCATTGTCTTGAGATCCCCATCACACCATGGAGATCTTAAGTGAGAAGATCTGGGTCATACACAGACCAGTGCGAGGGTATCGAGCACCTTAGAAACTGCCGTATAATATGTGGCCAGGGCTGCGCCCATGCCCGCCGTACATGCAACTTCTACACTAGATAGATCAGCTGCTGCCACTAGTCTCTTTGGGGACAATCCCCTTAAAGGGTGGCAGCTGACCATCTCCACAGGAGAGGGACTCTCAAGGGGGACCCCAACCAAGAATTTCACCCTGCAATGGTCAGACCACACAACCTGATCAATCTTGAGGTTATTTACCTCAAGCCCCAGTGAGAACACCAGGTCTAGCGTGTGGCCATGGTGATGGGTCGTGGATGTAATTACCAGCGACAGGCCCAGTGATGACATCAACTGGAGGAGGGGAGAGCCCAGTTGTGAAGATTCGTCGTCGACCCAGGTGTTGAAGTCCCCCAGTACTAAACATCTGGGGGACTCCAACACTGTGTTGACGACAAAGTCCGCAGCCTCCTGCAGGAATTCTCTCCCCACCCCAGGAGGGTGGTAAATAAGGAGAATCCTGCAACCTGCACCTGGACCCCCACTCACGGCCACACACTCAAAAGATCTGGTCACCCTACTGGGTGCACAGTGAAACCCAGGTCAGATCTAAAACAGATGACCACTCCCCAACCCATGCATTCCCACCATGGACAGTGCACAACAGAGTACCCAGCAAGGACAGCTGCCTCCAAAATTGACCCGGCATCGTCGCCCAGCCATGTCTTTGTAATGCAGTCCAGATCAACCGAGGAAATCAAGTTCGACATAACTGCGGACTTGTTCCATCCTCATTGATCTGGCATTGCACAGCACCACCTGCAGGGGACTGGCAGATGTTGCAGCCCCTCTGGAACCAGCCCACTCGGTCTGGTGGGGACCCTGGAGATGGAGAGCTAACATGTCTGTCCTCTCTCTAGGCTCCATCTAAACCCAGGGTGTCTCCTGCACCTAACTACCCCAACCCATCTCACCTCTGCTGAACCCACAGCACCCCACCATAACCAACCTCTGTGTAACCTGGAAAGGCCGAACTCCTGACAGTGCCTCACTGTCGTAGCTGATACAGGGATGACAGCAGAAGGACAGAGGTTGCATAGCTGGGATACATTGTAGGCAGTTCTCGAGGGTTCAAGGCCCTGGCACATCCCAAAGGATTAGCTCCTCTACCCCTGCCTTCTAACTACACTCCAGACAAGCTGGTATTCCTCCTCTCCTTAAAAACTATTATAAAACACAATCACACCCAACAGACAGCCTAACTAATACACAGCAACTCTAACTAACCACACACTCCACACACTCACACCCACCCACCGCAATACCCCTAAAACCCTCCACCCACCTCCCCCAAACAATATTAACAAGCCCAAAGCAGTTTTCTGTTTTCAAGAGAGAAACCAGAGTGCTATTAGATACGATTAATGACACTCTTATTCAGAGCTCAGTCCAGAGAGTTATTATTAAAACAGCAATAACAGCTTGATACTGTTAGATCCAAATAACAGGAAGGCCTACAATTCTGCAATCTAGCAGCACACTCTCACTGAAGCCGCAAGATATGCAAGGAGCTACAATGAAGGCAGTTTGCCCCCAAAGAGTCTTAATAACAGGACAGTTTTAACCAAAAAAGATAGAGACCACGTTCGTGAGGGTTTGGATGTCGTTCGGTCCTACATCCAGCATGTTCTTACCAGTGCTTACCAGTGTCGGACTTTGCAACAGAGATCCAATTCAAGGATACACACAAACAGGTAAATACTTGATGAACTCACCAGCCCAAAGTCCTAGGTTCACAATAAAGACTTCTCTCACTAGTCCCGCATAGGAACACTGAGTAAAACACACTGGGAGACTTCCCAACCAGGACTGGTGGCAAGGATCCAAAACTGCAGTCAGGATTGTGCACATCAATGAAATCCCTAAGACAGGTCCCATGGCCAAGAATGAAAATGCGACCAGGACCACGCCTGCATCACAACACACCATCTCCTCTTCGGATGCAAGCACTGAATGTGCTTTCCAAGGGTGAAATCCAGAAAATGTCCTCGGGCGAACCAAGACCGTGCCTGCATTACAACCCTCGGCTTCTCTTGCACCGCAAATGCAAGCCAACCTCCCACAAGACACCAGTCCAGGAAGTATCCTTGGGTGCTCCTCCACTCGAAGCCAAACCCCTCAAAGAATCCACAGGTGATGCAACAAACCCCATAGACTTCACTCCTCAACAGATCTTCAGTGGCCATTCACTCGTTCCTCAGCTCTCCACACCTCTCGAAGGCTCCACTGTCACCGTCACAGTAAGTGGCACTCTAAGACGCTCTATCTAAAAACAAGAAACAAGAAAACTACCTCTTCATGCTAATTTACTATTCCAGAGCTACCCAATACTTTTGCCCTATGCCTGACTCTATTTAAATTTTAAAATCAAATTCTAGGACCCGAACTGAACAGCCATCACAGGGTCAGTAACTCTCCTGCAAACATGGAAAAACAGTAAAAAGAAAGAGTATTTTTTCGTAGCTCAAACTAGAGCTCTTGCAAGCAGCAGCCCAGCGTGGCCGCCATCTTGCACCCCCCCCCCAGGCTAGTGAGGAGCAGCAACCTGGGAGAATAAAGGCCTATACAGGAGGGGATAGTCTACATCTATCTGGAAGAGGAACTGCAGTCCTCAGTGGATGGTTTAAATGTTACTTTAATGAACATTTAATCTAGCTGAGAGGGGTGGCAGAAGGAATCAGGGAGGCAGAACCTGTTCTCCCCAACCCCTCACACAAATAGGCTAAAGTAGAGAGTGAGGAGAACCCGATGGGAGTGGAATCCCCAGGGTGCAAATTAATAAAAGAAGGATGGTATAGATAGAGGGGGAAGGGAACAGGACCATTAAAAAGAGAGGGGGCAAGGAAAGAGGACAAAAAAGAAAAAAGGGGGGCAACAAGCAGAGTAAATACAAAATCTGAAAGGCCACCTGTGTGAATACTAGAAGTCTAGGAAATAAGATTCTGGACCTAGAGGTCATCATGGCAGAGGACGACCTGGATACTGTGCCCATTACCGAGTCATGGTGCACTGAAACCCATGACTGTGATATGGCCGTACGAGGCTACGCTCTGTTCAGAAAGGACCAGGTGGGGAAGAAACAAGAGTGGTGGTGCTTTATGTGAGGGACAGCATAAAAGCAACAGAGACACAGGGAATACAGGGGAAGGCAGAGGTAATGTGGGTCACCTTGGAGATGGGGAATGGAGCCACTGTTCACACTGGAGTGATCTACAGACCTCCAGCACAAAGGGAGGAATTAGATAAGGCACTGGTGGAAGCCACTGGCAAGATGGCAGAAAAGGGGAAAGTTCTGCTGGCGGGGGATTTCAACCTGCCGGATGTCGACTGGAGCCTCCTAGCAGCAGCTTCAGCTAGAAGCAGGGGTACCCTGGACTCTATGCAGGGGGGCATTACCCAAGAAACTTTTCAGTGAACCCACTCATGCGGGGGCAATACTGGACCTGGTGTTCACTAACAGGGACACTATTACGGACGACAAGGTGGGAGGCCACCTGCAGACCAGTGATCACTGTACAGTGTAGTTCAATAAAAGGACGGCTGCAAAATTGAAACACACACGGGAGAGGGTCTTGGACTTCAGGAGGGCAGATTTTATAAAGATTTGTGAATGCCTCAGGGATGGCCTGGGAGGGGTAGAGGAACAGTAGACTTTGTTAAAAGAGAGCACAATAAAGACAACAAACCTCTGCGTCACCTAAGTGAGCAAAAGCAAGAGGAAAAAGAGACCATTATGGTTCTCGAAAGAGGTGGCTGGAAAGGTAAAGGCAAAAAGGGTAGCATTCAGAAGGTATAAGGAGAAGCAAAGGGTGGAGGATAGATAGGTGTATCAGGGGCAACAGAGGGAAGCAGGGAAAGCAGTAAGGAGTGCAAAGGTGCAAACTGAAGAGAGAATAGCCCAGGAGGTAACAAAAGGGGACGAGACATTTTTTAGGTATATAAGTGAAAAGAGGAAGACCAGGGGTGGGACTGTAAGGTTAAAAAGGGAAGGGGGGACAGTGCAGAGGAGGATCAGGAAAAGGCAGATATCCTGAACAAATACTTTTGTTCAGTATTCATAAAGGAAGGAGAAGGGGGGGGGGCACAAAAAAGTAACAGAAACTGGAGGGAGGGAGGTGGACACTAGTCCTCTTCTGAAGGAGACAGCCTTGAAGAGATTCATTAATCCAAAGGTGGACAAAGCAATGGGACTAGATGAGATGCATCCAAGGGTATTGAGAGAGCTCAGAGAATACTAGCTGCACCTCCGACAGTCCTGTTTATCATGTCATTGGAAACAGGAGTGGTTCCAGAGGACTGGAGGAGGGCGAATGCAGTCCCACTACACAAAAGTGGTAGTAGGGAGGAGGCTGGCAATTATAGGCCAGTAAACCTGACATCAGTGGTGGGAAAATTAATGGAATCACTGCTGAAGGAAAGGACTTGGAATATCCTGAATCCAATGGGTCACAAGACCTGAAGCAGCATGGTTTCACAAGGGGAAGGTCATGTCAAACGAATCTGATAGATTTCTGTGACTGGGTGACAAAGGAGTTAGATCAGGGTGGGACGGTGGACGTAGCCTACTCAGATTTCAGTAAGGCTTTCGACACCGTTCCACATAGGAGGCTAGTAAGCAAGCTGGGTGGCTTAGGAGTGGGTCCAAAGAGGTAAGCTGGGTAAGAAATTGGTTAGGGGATAGGCGACAGAGGGTGGTGGTAAATATAATTCGCTCCAAGGAACGGATAGTGACCAGTAGGGTGCCTCAGGGATCAGTGCTGAGAACAGTTCTCTTTAATGTCTTTATAAGTGACATTGCAGAGAAGCTGGAAGGGAAGGTCTGACGCTTTGCAGATGACACCAAAATCTGCAATAGGGTGGACACTTCAGGGGGAGTGGAAAAGACCAGCAGAGACCTGAGAAAATTAAAGAAGTGGTCAAGGGTAAGGCATCTCGGGTTTCAATGTGAAAAAGTGCAGAATAATGCACTTAGGGTAGAGAAACCCAGAGGCAGAGTCTAAAATGGGTGGAGTGTACTACCTGGATGGAGTCCGAGTATCTGCATCAAAGGAGGAGAAGGAGCTGGGAGTGATCATCACTAGTGACCTGAAGCACTCAACGCAGTGCAAGAAAGTAGCAGCAAAGGCAAACAAGATGCTGGGATGCAAATCTAGGGGAACCCAGTAGTAGGCGAGAGGAAGTTATACTGCCTTTGTACAGGTCACTGGTAAGGCCGCATCTAGAGTATGGAGTTCAGTACTGGTGCCCACACCTCAAAAAGGACATTAACCTGCTGGAGAAGGTCCAGAGGAGGGATACAATGATGATAGCCGGTCAGCAGGGTAAGGCATATGAGGAGAGGTTGAGGGCACTGAACATGTACTCCCTGGAAGACGGGAGAGAGAGAGAGAGAGGACATGATTGGGACCTTCAAGGATTTGAAAGAGATAAATAAGGTTGATAAGGAGAGTCTCTTTAAGATGAGTGGCAACCATAACATGAGGGGGTACAGTCTTAAGATGGCAGGTGGGAGGTTTAGGAGGGTGGTCAGGAAGCACTTCTTTACAGAGAGGGTGGTGGACACTTGGAATGTGCTGCCAGAAGAGGTAATCTCATTGAAGACAGTGGGCAGCTTTAAGAGAGGCTGGGACAGGCATGGGGGAAGGTAAGGGTCATGGGTAGGGAGGATGGGAGGAGTGGGGAGGGAAGGCAGGGACATTAGCTCAAGCAATGGACCCTGCAATACGAGCAGACTTGATAGATCAAATGGTCATCTTCTGCTGGCTTCTTCATATGTTCGTATGACTAGGATGTCAACATACCAGGGTACACAATTTACAGGAGGGACAGGGAAGGTAAAAGAGGAAGAGGAGTAGCTCTACGTAAGGGAAGGGATCAAAGCAACAGAACTAAAGGGTAAACAGGGAGGAGAGGAGACACGGGGGTTGTATACAGGGGGAGGCAATGAACAAGGAAATGATAGAAGGCATCCTTAGAATGGCAGAAAAAGGGGGAGATATTGTTGATGGGGGGACCTGAATATGCCAGATGTTAACTGGAGTACATTTGCTGCAGCCACATCCAAGAGCAGGGTCATTCTCGATGCCCTACAGGGGGCATGCCTTAGACAGCTAGTTTTGGAACCTACTCAGGAGGGAGCAATTTTAGACCTGGTACTCTCAAACTGGGATGGAGAGAGGATCTCAGATTTAGTAGTGGTAGCCATCTGAGAACAAGCGACCACCAAACAGTGTGGTTCACGATAAACAAAGCCATAGAGTCAAGCCGTACAAAAGCGAGGGTTCTGGACTTTAGGAGGGCTCACTTTGGCAAAATGGGAGAGTGCCTAAGGAATGCACTAGCAAATGGGCAGTAAGGAGGAGTGGAGGAACAATGGGGAAAAATCAAAACTGCCATCACAGAGGCAACAAACCTTTGTGAGAAGCAAGTAAAACAAAATGAAGGAAAAAAAAAACACTATGGTTCTCAAAAGAGGTGGCAGGGAAGGTTAGGGAGAAAAAGATAGCATTCAGGAAATATAAGGAAACACAGAAGCAGCAGGACAGAGAACTGTACCAGTGAAAGCAGAAGGAAGTGGGGAAGGCAGTCAGAATGGCAAAGGCCCAAAGTGAAGAAAAGATGCCAACTCAGTTAAGAAGGGGGATAAACCCTTATATAGCTACATTAGGGAGCAAAGAAAGACCGAGGAAGGGATAGTGAGGCTTAATAAAGGGGAGGGGATGGTGGTCATAGGGTGACAGTGAAAAGGCAGAGATACTGAACAAATACTTTTGCTCAGTATTCACAAAAGAAGAGGAGGGGTAGGTACCTAAACCAAACAATAGAAACACTCTGGATAGGGGGTTCGATACCAGTCCATTCGCAGAAGAAAGGGTCCTGAAAGAACAACTAAATCTCAAGGTGGACAAAACAATGAGGCCTAATGGGATTCACTCCAGAATTCTAAAAGAACTAAGGGGAGCACCAGCGACACCACTGACTACCCTTTTTAACAAATCATGGGAGGATGGTGTGGTACCTGAGGACTGGAGGAGGGCGGATGTGATTCCCCTACACAAATGTGGGAGCAAGGCAGAGGCAGGAAACTACAGACATATTAGTTTGACCTCAGTGGTAGGGAAAATGATGGAATCACTTCTGAAAGAAAGAACTGTTGAGTACCTACAGGCCAGCAGGGCACAGAACCCAAGGCAGCATGGATTCACAGCAAGAAGGTCATGTCAGACAAATCTAATAAATTTCTTTGACTGGGTGACTAAAATAGCAGACCAGGGAGGGAATGCTGATATGGCCTACCTAGACTTTAGCAAGGCATTTGATACAGTCGCACACAAAAGATTAATAAACAAGTTAGCCAGCCTGGGAGTGGGTCCCAGGGTGGTAGCCTGGATAAAAAAAATTGGCTGGACAACAGGACGCAGAGGGTAATAGTAAACGGAGTCGACTCCAAAAAAAGGAAGATTACTAGCAGAGTACCACAGGGTTCAATACTGGGACTGGTCTTCTTTAATGTCTTTATAGGCAACATTGTAGAGGGGCTGGAAGGAAAAGTAACATAGAAACAGAAATTGTCAGCAGACAAGGACCGCTAGGCCCATCTTGTCTGCCCGTAAGCCTCGTACTTGATTATGGCTTCTGACCATCCCTCTGCTTTACTTCTATGGTTCCCCTATGCCTGTCCCATGCATGTTAAAATCCAATCACGGTGCTTGCTCCCACCACCTCTTCTGGCAGACCATTCCATGCATCCACCACCCTCTCTATGAAGAAAAACTTCCTCACATTCCCTCTTAACCTGCCACCTTCCAATTTCATGTCATGCCCCCTCGTTCTTGTACTTCGACTGTATTAGAAGATGTCTCTCTCTGCACCTTGTTTATGCCCTTGAGGTACTTGAATGTTTCTATCATGTCCCCTCTCTCACTCCTCTCCAGCGAGTACATACTGAGGTCCCTTAATCTCTCTTTGTAAGTTTTGTGGTGCAAGCCCTGTACCATCTTAGTCACCCTTCTCTGGACCTTCTCCAGCCTGTTAATGTTCTTTTGAAGGTGCGGCCTCCAGAACTGCATGCAGTGCTCCATGTGAGTGAGGCCTGACCAGGGTTTCATATAAAGGCATCATTACTGCCTGTCTTCTGCTAGTAATACCCCTGCCTATGCACTCCAGCATGCCACTGGCCTTCCCTGCTGCCCTTGTACTCACTCTGCTTTGACATTTTCAGGTCACCTGAAATAATAACCCCGAGGTCCCTTTCTTTCTTGGTGACTGTTAGCAACTCTGCCCCCCCATCCTGTAGCTCTCTCTCCACTGTTTCTATGCCCCAGGTGCATAATTTTGCACTTCTTTGAATTAAACCTCAGTTGCCACTCCTTTCATTTCTCAAGCTTCCCCAGGTCCTTCCTCATTTTCTCCACCCCTTCTGGAATATCCACAGTTACAGATCTTGGTGTCATCTGTAAACAGGCAGACCTTTCCTTCCAGCCCTTCTGCCATGTCACTGATGAAGATAATGAACAGGACTGGCCCAAGGATGGATCCCTGAGGTGCCCCGCTGGTCACTCCCCTCTCCCCAGATTGTACCCCATTTACCACCACCCTCTGCCTCCTATCTGTTAGCCAGTTCCTAATCCAGTTTACCACCTTGTCTCCTATGCCCAGACTACCCATCTTGTTAACCAGCCTCTTAAATAGGACAGTGTTGAAGGCTTTGCTGAAGTGGAGGTAGGCAACGTCCACTGCCCCACCTCATTTATTTCCTTCGTCACCCAGTCAAAGAAATCTATCAGATTCGTCTGACACGACCTACCCGTCGAGAAACCTCATCTGCTGCTCCAACTTCTCCGCTGGCTTTCACCCCCAATTCACTCCAACCCCACCTCCCTTCTTCTTCCATATCCACCTAGCACTTATTATCCTAATTGATCTAATTAGCACTTTTTAATCCCTGTGCTCAGCCTGCTACTTTTTGGTCCCCATCTGGCATATTCCCCATGGGCTACCCCTTCCTGGGTTGCCACTATACAAGTTATCTCTGCATATTGTTCTGTCTGCTCCAGCTCACCTCATCTTCTATCTCTGATTATTACTTTGCTATCTGACACTCTCTCCATATGTAATCTGTCTGTTGCCTCAGACTGAGTTCAATTGTATTAGTACCTCTCTTTATGTAATTGTACTACACTGTATGTAGTTTATGTTATGTTTTTACTTGTTCTCCCCCACTATGTAACCCCACCCCCCAGGACGCTTCTGGAAACAAGGTGTTTACAGCTCATGTTTCTTTCCTGGTGAAACCTTTCAAATAAAAAAAATAAACCATGCAGTGGCGGAGCCAGGTTTGGGAGCATTTGGGAGCGGGGGGGCATTCAGTCAATCATGGGCTCCACAATGGGCACTAAACATTGAATAAAGATGGTGGTGGGGCACCACTACTCACAATAGGGCAGCCAGGAGGGGCGACTGCCCCCCAGCCCCCCCCCTCTATCTCCACCACTGAAACCATGCTGCCTAGACTCCTGGTGTTGGCTGCTAGATGTCCCACTATACTTTCCTTAAGCAGTGCCTCCATGATCGTCCCCACTACTGAGGTGAGGCTGAGCGGCCTATACAGTAGTTCCCCACCTCCTCCCTACTGTCGGATTTGTGTAGAGGGACCACATGTGCCCTCCTCCAGTCCTCTGTTGAGTGACTCTGTGAACAAGGCTGCCAGAGGTTCTGCTAGCTGTCTTCGCTGCTCCCTTAATATTGTCGGGTGTATGCTGTCTGGCCCCATTCCTTTGTCCACCTTCAATTTAGTGAGCTCCTGCAGGACTCTCTCTCTTCTGTGAATGGACTGTTGTCTACCTGTTCTCCCCATGGCATCTGTTGCATGGCTTTGGTCCCTGTCCCTTCCCCTCTTCCGTGAATACTGAACAGAAGTATTTATTCAGTATTTGTGCCTTATCCATGTCTCCCTACTTACACTCCCCTTTGAGCCTAACAATCCCCTTCCTGGTTTTCCTTCTTTTGCTGATGTACCTGTAGAACGTCTTGTCCCCTTTCTTTACTGTCTGCACTAATCCTTCCTCAGGCCACTCCTTTGCTCTCCTTACAGCTCTTACTGCTTCCTTTATACACTCTAGGTACACTTCCCTGTCCTCCTCTCTTTGGGTCTCCTTATATTTCCTGAATCCTGCCTTTTTAGCCCTTACTTTGTCTGCCACCTCTTTTGAGAACCACAGCGATCTTCTCCTTCTCTTGCCTTTCGATACCAATCTGATGCATTGGTTTGTCACTTCCACTATGGTTCCTTTTAGTTGCTCCCACTGCTCCTCCACTCTGCCTTCTATCCCCCATTTCTCCAGGGCTATTTTGATAGCTCTCCCCATTTCAGCGAAGTCTTCCTTTTTGGAATCCAAAACTTTTGACCTAGTGTAACATGACTGAGTCCCTGTCCCCATGCTGAACCACACTATGTAGTGATTGCTGGATCCCAGTTGCCCTTCTACCTGGACATCTGCGATGCTATCCCAGCTGGTCATCACTAGATCCAGAATCACCCCGTCCCTGGTGGGATCAAGTACAAGCTGTCTGAGTCCTGCCTCCTGTATGGAATCTAGGATGCCTTTGCTTCTGGCTAAAAAAAGTATGCCTTTTTGCAGATGACACAAAGATCTGCAACAGGGTTGATTCACGGGGGGGGGGGGGTGGAAATAATGAGAAGGGACTTGGTAAGGTTGGAGGAATGGCCAAAAGTATGGCAGCTTAGATTCAATGCAGAGAAGTGCAAAGTAATGCACCTAAGGGGGAGAAATACAGGGGAAGATTACACAATGAGGGGTGGGAGAGGTGCTAACTAGGAGTGGGGGGTGGCAGTTGGGGAAGAGATATGCAGAGACCACAGGTTGGGAAACCATATGAGCTTACCCCCCATAACAGTGACAAAGGACAAATGGCAAGTACTGTTGGTGATGCTAGGAAAGGAGGGCAGGATGGGAGGGGGAAAGGGTGGAAGGTGGTTACCCTTAATGCTAGGAGCCTTGGGAGGAAAACTGCAGAGTTACAGGTTCTCATGGCAGAGGGAGAGGTGAACATTGCAGTCATCATGGAAACATGGGCCACCCAATACAATGACTGGGACCTGTCTGTACCAGGGTACAGATTATTTTGTAGGGACAGAGTGATTGGGAAAGGGGGGTGGCACTATATGTGAAGGAAGGACTGAAGTGTGTAAGGGAGGAAGGGAGGAGGGTAATCAGGCGTCACTTTGGATCTAAATCCAGGATTCCAAGAATAGTTCTTAGAATGGAGTGGTGTACAGGCCACCATCTCAGATGGAGGAGTTAGACAGGGAACTAGCGGGACAGATCAGGAGGACCTGCGAGAAGGGTAGTGTGGTGATTGTGGCGGACTTCAACATGCCAGGAGTGGACTGGAGCACCCGAACAACCAGGAACAGAAGGGAGCAGGTACTGCTGGATGCCTTCCAGGACAGCTTCCTGCTGCAAATGGTCAGTGAACCAACCAGGTAAGGAAATACCCTTGACCTTGTGCTGGCAAATGGGGACTTTGTGAGAGAACATACAGTGGAGGAACCGCTGTCAGGGAGTGACCACCGCTCAGTATGGCTCACATTGGATATGGGCAAGGAAGGAGTGGAATCTGGCACAATAGTGCTGGACTTCAGGAGGGCCGACTTTGGGAGGATGGGGAAGTGGTAAAGGTACCTGGCCAGAATTCAATCTAGTATGGACACTAACCAGAGGTGGGAGCTCATAAAGCTGGGATAGTGGAGGCAACCAAAACCTGCTGCAAAGCCCAGAGCAAGAAGGCTAGGGCTAAGAAACCGATCTGGTTGAGCAAGGAGGTCATGGAAAAGGTAAGGAGGAAAAGAGCTGCCTTTAGGAAGTACAAGAAAACAGGGAGGGGGAGGACAGGGAGGAGTACTTGACAGAATCGAAGGAGGTGACAAGGGCAGTAAGGGGAGCCAAAGCATCTACGGAACTCAGACTGGCACAAGGCATTAAGAAGGGGGAGAAGGACTTCTTAAGTACATCAGGGAGAAAAGGAGCTGTAAGAACCACATAGTAAGGATTAGGAAGGAGGGGTTGAGTGGAAGCAGGAGGCGATAAGGCGGAAGCACTAAATGAGTACTTGCTCAGTATTTACTAAAGAGGAAGAGGGGGTGACACCCAAGGTGGGAGAATGGCAGAAGCAGGGGGAGTGGTGACAGATGGGGAAATCATGGAGAGCAGAGTTCGAGAGGGTTTGAAGGCACTGAGGGTGGACAAGGCGCCAGGCCCAGATGGCATCCACCCCAGGGTACTGAAGGAGCTGGCAGAGGTCCTTGCAGGACCTTTGGCAGACCTATTTAATGCCTCACTACATTCAGGGTGTGTACCTCAGGACTGGAGGATGGCTCATGTGGTGCCCCTCCACAAGAGTGGCCCCAAGGATGAACCGGGAAACTACAGACCAGTGAGCCTCACATCCGTCGTGGGTAAGCTAATGGAGACTATCCTGAAGGAGAGAGGCTGGTGGCCCTCCTAGAGGCCAAAGGACTACAGGACAGCAGACAGCATGGCTTCATACGTGGCAGATCCTGCCAAACCAACCTGGTCGAGTTCTATGACTGGGTAACTAGGCAACTGGACAGGGGCCATGCAGTGGATGTCCTGTATCTGGACTTCAGTAAGGCATTCGACTCAGTGCCACATGGAAGGCTGGAAAGGAAGTTAGTAGGCACAGGGGCGGGTGCAAAGCTGGTGAGATGGGTAGGAAACTGGCTGCAGGGAAGGCAACAGATGGTGGTGGTGGGAGGGGAGCTCTCACACCCAAGAACAGTGACGAGCGGTGTTCCACAGGGCTCAGTGTTGGGACCAGCGGTTGTTTGGGGTATTCATTGCAGACATATCATGGGACATCAAGAGCAAGATCAGTCTGTTTGCTGATGATACCAAGGTAGGCGCGGTGGTGGATGACCTAGGAGGATGGCAGGGGTTGCAGGATGATCTGGCAAAGCTTGAATCCTGGTCAGACACCTGGCAACTGGGCTTTAATGCCAAAAAGTGCAAGGTGCTGCATTTTAGGATGAAGAACCCAAGGAGGAGTTACCAGCTAGGGGGAGTGCAGCTAGCCCAGACAGAGGAGGAGAAGGATCTGGGTGTGCTCATTACAGGGTCAATGAACAACTCGGCACAATGTAGAAAGGCAGCTGCAAAGGCCAACAAAATGCTGGGTTGTATTGCAAGGGGTATATCCTTGAGGAGGGAGGAGGTGATTCTGCCACTGTATAGGTCATTAGTTAGACCACACCTGGAGTACTGCGTGCAGTACTGGCATCCGTATCTGAAGAGGGACATTAAGTTACTGGAGGGGGTGCAATGCAGAGCAAGAAAGATGATCAAGGGGCTAGGGGACTTATCATACGAGAGGAGGTTGAAGGAGTTGAACATGTACTCACTGGAGGAGAGGAGAGACAGGGGTAACATGATTGAAACCTTTAAATACATAAAAGGAATAAACAAGATGGGTACAGAGGGGCTGTTCAAAGTAAGGGAGGGGAGGGTCACCAGGGGCCATGATAAGAGACTGGAGCGAGGAAGGTTCAGGAGGGAGATGAGGAGACACTTTTTTACAGAGAGGGTGGTGGCTGGGTGGAATGCGTTACCTGCTGAAGTGGTATGCAGTAGAACAGTGGACTGCTTCAAAAGAGGATGGGACAGGACAAGGGGGAGGGTTAATGAAGGGGAAGGGTGAAAGGGAGGGGCAGCTGCAGAATAAGGGGTGCTAGCTGCACATTCGAGCAGACTTGATAGACCTCTAGAACTTTATTTGCTGGCAAATTTCGTATGTTCGTATGTTCATAACAACAACAAAATTGGAAAGGGACCTGGGGGTGGTCATATCAGATGACCTAAATGTAAGAAAGCAATGTGAGAAGGTAGTAAGGAGGGCTGGGGGAGGTACTGGGATGCATATGGAGAGGCATCATCAGTAGAAAACAAGAAGTTGTTATCCCTCTGTACAGATAGTTGGTGAACCTCATCTGGAGTACTGTGTGCAGTTCTGGAGACCCCATCTCCACAAGGACATAGACAGGATGGAGACAGTCCAGAGAAGGGTAACCAAAATGGTGCAGGGTCTGCACCAGATGTCATATGAAGAGAGACTAAAGGAGCTTAATATGTATATCCTCAAGGAAAGGGGGGGCATGATAGAAACTTTCAAGTACCTCAAGTGCATCAACAAAATTCAAGAGGGTAGCATCATTCAGAAAAAGAGATGTGCAAGAACAAGGGGGCACAATTCGAAGATTGGGGGGGACAGTTCAGGAGCAAAGTGAGGAAGTATTTTTTCACAGAGAGGGTGGTGGATGCATGGAACAGCCTTCCTGAGGGGCTAGTGGGGTCAAAAACAGTGGGATAATTCAGGAATGTATGGGACAGACATAAGGCAATTCTAGTGAGGGGTAGGAGGAAGTAGGCTGTTGGTTAACTAGGATCTGCAGCTTATCCAATAGGCAGGGAAATGGGCAGACTGGGTTGGCCAAGCGGTCCTTATCTGTCGTTAAAGTCTGTTTTTATACGGTGCCGGAGGGAAGCATTTTTCAGAAGAAAAGGTGCTCAAGAACAAGGGGATATGTTATGAAGCTGCAGAAGGTTAGATTTAGGAGATATGTTAGGAAGTACTTCTTCACAGAAAGAGTGGTGGATTCCTGGAACAATCTTCCAGCAAAGGTGGTGGGGTCGAAGATGGTGGCGAGGTTCAAGAATGCATGGGATAGGCACAATGGAAAGGAAGGGGGGAGGGAGAAAGTGCAGTAGATCAAGTACTGCCCGCTGTAACAATGTAGGCAGGGGAAAAAGGGCAGACTGTGTGGGCCAAGCAGTCCTTATCTGCCATAAAATTCTATGTTTCTATGTAATACTATCAAGATATATGACAGGGCTGAGCTGCTATACTTGCAATGGCATTAATTGAACCATAGCGCGTCCTCATAGGAAATACTGAAGAAAAAATATTTACAGCCATATTGGTCCCTGGAAAACTACACAGTCAGACACATTATTAGAAATTCTATTAGCCTTACCATAATTTATTTTTTTCTGTTAGCTCCAATATTGTTACTAGGATGTCATAATAAATGGGTAAGGTGCACCACTGCTAGGGATAATGGCATGGTTCAATGCTATGACATCAGAAGGTTGGCAACAAGAGGGTTCCACAGTCTTTAACTCATCAGTCCACACTTCTTGTCTCACAGTATCAAGAATACTGGATGGGCAACCATGCACAACCAGTGTGTTGTGCCACAGTGGGGTTCAGATTCCCTCTGACCTCAAGAGCAAAGCTCGAGAGCGCAGTGGGAATCAGAACCCCGCAGTGGTAAAACACACACTAGCTGTGCATAAAGTTCCTCATTCTGTATTTTTTATTGTGTATACTATTATGGGAAATGTGCATGTTGTTGCTCTTTCACTTTCAAAATAAAACTGTTTTCCGCAGTCTCTAGAAGTTTCACAATGCTGTTGTGCTACAGAAGGGTGCAGTCACAGTCCCTGACCTTTGAACATTGGCACAACAGCATTTTGAAAGGGATGCAATTCTATACAGAACAATGCTGTACTATACTCTGTAATGCTCCACTGTACACTATATAACCATAGTAATAATGTTAATGATAATTAAACTCTTATGCACTCCCAAAATGTGAATTGACTAAATAGTCCAGTTAAGCACACTAAAGTGTTGGCAGCCATCAAAATCCAGAACCCTGCATTTGTTCTGCTACAGGAAACTAATTTATCTAAGCAAGAACACTTAAAATTGGAACCTCTGGGTTTTTCTCAGGTCATAGCATCCACTTTTCAGAAAGGAAAAAGACAGGAGCTGCAGTTCTTATACCCCAGACCATCTCTTTTCAGACTAATAGCTCCTATACAGAGGCCTTGGGTCATCATACTCTGGTAATGGGCAATTATTTGGGTAAAGTTATCATACTGGTCAGTTTAGGGTCTGACGCAGTTGCAGTCCATTAACTACTGAACTTGGTGATGCAGCACCAGCAAAGCACTATGCCAACTGGTTTTGGGGGGGGTATGATTTTTGACAGGACAAAATCTATTAATCTAAACCCAACCCAGCGACTACTGCTCAGAAAAGGGGAAAGACTATTACTGAAGAGTGTGGGTGGGTAGATGTTTGGCATAATTTTGACCCAACTGCTCATCAATATACCCATTCTTCTCACCCTTATAACATTTATACCCAAATTGATCTCCATATTTCCGTGGAGCACATCAACTTGGTTAGTGCTTGAGAAATACAACATTTATACCTGTATATTTCCGTGGAGCACATCAACTTGGTTAGTGCTGGTGAAATACAACATTTATACCTGTATTGATCTCTGTATTTCCGTGGAGCACATCAACTTGGTTAGTGCTTGTAAAACATAACTTTTATACCTGTATTGATCTCCATATTTCCATGGAGCACATCAACTGGGTTAGTGCTTGTGAAATATAACATTTATACCCGTATTGATCTCCATATATCCGTGGAGCTCATCAACTTGGTTAGTGCGTGTGAAATGTAACTTTTATAGCTGTATTGATCTCTGTATATCCGTGGAGCACATCAACTTGGTTAGTGCTTGTGAAATATAACATTTATACCGTACTGACCTCCATATTTCGGTGGAGCACATCAACTTGGTTAGTGTTTGTAAAATATAACATTTATACCTGTATTGATCTCCATATTTCCGTGAAGTACATCAACTTGGTTTGTGCTTGTGAAATACTGCCAATCTACCAGTCAGATCATGCCCCCAGCTGATCACCCTACAGTAGGCCGCTCTGCCAGGTGGGTCTCTGTGGTACTTTAATAATTCCTTTTTAAATTCCCCAAGACTTTCGGACTCTAATTCATAAACAGATCCAGCTGATCTTGCATGATAAAGATAGCTCTGACGTTTCCCAAGGGACTCTTTGGGACACACTCAAGGCGGTGCTGTGTGGGGAGCTTATTAATTATGCCTCAAGACAGATGAAAGTTCGAAAGAAAAAATTATTATCACTTAATATCCAGTTGGCAACTGCTCAGAACTTACATGCTGAGAGAACTGCCACTGCAGCTCCCCTCCTATCTAAATTTAAACAGAGATTCAGGTAATTTTAAACAGAAAAACTGAAATAGCTCCAAGATTCTTGAAAAAGCAATTTTTCGATGGAGGGGCCAGAGCCGCAAAGGTTTTGGCATTTTACTGAAGGCATCACATTACGCAGATTACAGTTACCCGGATTCGGGATCCTAGATCCACACAGATTGTTACAGACTCGGGAACAGCTTTGGAAACTTTCTGAAATTTCTACATCGAGCTGTACTCTCAGGACAGCCATATACCAGACACAGTATTAACAGCTTATTTGGAGTTCCTATACCTCCCTTCCCTGTCCCCGGAAATGACTCCTCAATTATGTGCTCTGATTCAGTCAGAGGAGCTAACAGAGGTGATCCGACCCTTACAAATGGTAAAAGTCTGGATAGACCCTTGAATTTTACAAAGCCTTCCATAAGGCATTAGTACCAACCTTCCTGGGTGCATGTGGGGTAGCCCTAGAGGGAGCACTTACTCCCACTATGTGGGGACAGGGTACTAGGTCTGTTATCCTGAAGCTTAATAACAATAAAATACAGTGTTCCTTTGACTGCCCCATATCTGTCCTCAGTACTGACTAACATTTTTGCTTCAGTTTAAGCCAAGAGGCTGAATAAATTGCTGCCTGATCTGACTGTCCTTGACCAGACAGGGTTTGGCAGAGACAGACAGAAGCAGGATGATATAAAATGCATGCTCCACCTGTTTTTCCATGCCACATGACCAAACAACCCACTGCCATTGCTTAGTCTTGATGTTGAAAAGGTGTTTGATTGGGTGGTGTGGGATTTCTTATTCACAGAAACCCATAATTTGTTGGCAGAAAAGGACTGCTAGGCCCAACCAGACTGTTCAACAGTCCCCTGCCTATTGTACCTCTGCAGACACTAACTGGTTTCCAAGGACCCTCCCCCCCAACCTTGTTTTTGTATCAATATGCTCCTGTGTCTACCCTGTGCATGCTTGAAGCTTTCTACTGTTCTAGCTTCCACCACTTTGATTGGCAGTCAGTTCCATGCTTCTACCACCCTTTCTGTGAAGAAGGATTTCCTCACATCCTTCCTGCAATCTCCCCCCTTCAATGTCATTGCATGTCTCCTAGTCCTGGTGCTCATCCAGTTTTGGAAGAAGAGGGGCTCACCCTGCACTCTGGTTACCCGTGAGGTACTTGAAGTTATCAATCATGTGACCGTAGCTCTCCTTCAGACTGTACATATTAAGACCCCATAGTCTCTCCTCATAGGGTTTCACTTGCAAACCCTGCACCATCTTGGTTGCCCTCCTCTGGACGGACCATCTCCACCTAGTCTATGTCTTTCCTGAGGTGCAACCTCCAGAACAGAACACAGTATTCCAGGTGGGGGCATACCAGAGAGTGGTATAGTGGCAGCACCATCTCTCACTTTCTGCAGGTGATTCTATGGACTTGGCACTTTAAACTGCCACATTTAGGTCTTCTGCCATGCCTTTAGCCATTCCTTAAGTTTCTTCCAGATCCCTGTGCATTGCCTCCACTCTCTCCTGGGTGTCCACCCTACTGCAGATCTTGGTGTCATCTACAGAAAGACAGACCTTCCCCTCCAGTTCCTCTGCAATGTCTCCTATGAAGATGTTGAAGAGTACTGTACCTAGCACAGAATCCTGTGGTACTCCACTGGTCACCCCTCAATCCTCAAGAGTGTGTACCATTTATTACTGTCCCCTGCCTTCTATCTGTTAGCCAGTTATGAACCCATTTTATCATTTTGGCCCCCCAACCCCAAATTGGTCAGCCTCCTAATCAGTCTTCTGTGTGGCACAGTGTCAAAGGCCTTATTGAAGTTTAGATAGACTTTGTCCACTGCCCTCCTCAGGTCTACTGCATAGCTTCACAACGTGATCTCCAGAAACTAGGTCTCTGTCATTGTTTGGACCCATCTTCTGTAAAAAAATTCTCAAGGCATCCTTCCAGATCCTGCGAACAGTATATGTCCACAAGCGCCAAAGCAGATAATCCGTCCCTGCAGTTTGAACCAACAAAGTGACTATGAGGGAAAAAAATCTGCTCTGGAAGTTCTTGAAACTGTTGTATTATCCCGTTATGCTGGTGACTCTATCCTTAAAAAAAACACAAACTTCGCCTGGAAAAACAGAGACAAATACAGCTGCCCCCAAAATGAGGAGCTAAAGTTCTGCTGACCCTTCGACATGGATAGCTGACCCTTCATAACCTTCATGTGTTTCAAAACGTTTACAGAATCTGCCCTAATCGCCCATTACTGTAGAAGAGAAGTTCAAACAAATACATCTTGAAAAGTGCTGCTGGCCCCTTTCAATACTGGCACAAAGGCTGATCAGTTTTTGGTTGGGGAACCCTTGTGCCACTAACATTCCACGGTAATGTCACAGCTTTCCCTTGCAGGAGTGCATCTTACCCATTTATTATGACTTCCCAGGGATAACGTGGAATGCTACAGAATATACTTTTGATAAGACTTGCTGGATGTAGCAGAAGTGGAGAAAAAAAAGGTTGTTACTTTAAAAATGATAGACAACTGGCATTAGCTTGCCATACATTTTGAGCCTGGAGATAAGACATCTGGATGCTTCATTACGCAAAGGTTTTTTTTGTGACTTCAAAGGCCTGTGTGGAATGCAGTGTACTATAACAATTTCACACACTGCTCATGCTAGTCTGGTAAAAGGAATCTCACAACGATTACACAACAACACTTCTAATGAATAAGAATGAGTATTTGAACAAGTTACTGTTATTTGAATAAAAGGGGGTGTTGCCTCAACATGTCAGCCCTAAATGAAACTAAAGGGTTCTCTTGAATGCATGCTAAAAACTGAAGACTTCATTGGCAAAACACTGATTTGAATATCAGTTACTGTTTTTAGGGTTCACTCAAGGCAACCCATTTGATCTAATCACATTCTGCAAAAAGTGTCATGTGATAGAGGTTATAAAATGGGTAGGGAAAATACTGTATCCTGATTGGCTAGGACTTGTGCAATAAGAGAGCACAACACATGGGTGAAAAAAGTGCTGGCAATCAGGACACAGATCACTAACAATATCAATACATTTTCTTAAAATTCCCAGTAGCCATTACAAACATGGCTGCCATCTTTACTCACCCCAAAAAAATCACCTAGGCCCTTGAAATGAAACTCCCGTAAAATAAAAAGAACAAATAAACTGATTAAATGTTCTTTTTCCTTTATATTCCCCTTGTTACACATATACACAAATGAAAATGAAGTACTACTCTCAGTTTTATTTTTTGGAGCTCCTCTTCTGACCATAGAGTTCCCCCCCTCACCAAATCTATCCTTATTTGCCTAGGAGGGAAATCATTGCTGCTTGCCCTGCTTCAGATAAAAACTGAATCCCTGACTGAAGGTTAACATTCTGCTAGTGGAATTCTGCAGACATCTGCATTCCATGATAAACAAACATTACATCCATTTAATGTGTGGATAGACAGATGCAGAGGGATTGCTTTTTACTAGTCACTTTTAACAAAAGAAAATACCTGGTTTTAATTTAAAAAAAGTTAACTTTTTTTAAATTTTCAGTTAACCCATTTTATAAGCACAATAAGACACTTCAAGGTAAACATTGTGCTGGCACAATGCACTTCAAGGTGCAAAAGGCACTCTACCTGCAATGTCATGCCTCACTACACTCCTGGGCATGAGTTGTGCCAGCATAATGCACACCTGGTTGTGTCTTATTGCTTACTTAGCAGACAAAGCAAACAATCATTTCTTTTCAATATCAAGCAGCAAAAGAGTAAACAACTTGAGCAATATTTTATGGGTGACAATAACAAATTGATACATTCGAATAAAACTAATCAATAAAAATTGAAATTGCCCTGGAGTGTTTGCATTTTCAGTTTCATTGTCAGAACTGATCACCCCATCAGTCTTTTTCTCTGACTTTGGTCCCTCTTCCAACTACTCAGACAGGTAGAAAAAAATTACTCGGCGTAGTAATGATGTTTTGAAACTGCACTAGTATGTTATATAGTAAAAACTGGAAGGAGTGCTGGTCAGGCCAGTTAATTGTCACTGTGTGACCTGTTGTTCTTTTGCTGGACTGTGTTGAGCTCCTACTGGCCCAACAGGAGGAGTACTTTTAAAGTCCAACCTGAATCCTAGCCGGCCCGGTGGCACTGAGAGTTGAGGTGCTGGACGCTGCACCTTGCCGGCGACCTGTATTCATGAATGAGCGTGGCCTGCCGGGGGTCAGCATGGGAGAAGGATCCAGGGACTGCTCTCCTTATTCGGGGAGGAGGGGTGCCAGTGGCCAGTGTATGTCTGTCCCATAGCGGAGACTGGGGGCAGCATGCCGATGCTGTCGATGTGGATGGAGATGGGGCAGATGCCTGGAGGGACACGCACAGGAGCGTGTGCGTTGCTGCCGCTGGTGTCACTGCACACTCCATCTCTGAAGGGGAGAAAAACTGGAGGAGAAAAGGCAGATGATGGCAGGCATTTCACAGGTCCTGCTCCTGGTTAGCCACAGTGTTGGCCACACTGGACCCGGTCCACGGCGGGGGTTGGGGAGCCCTGCCGGCCCCACCAGGGGGGCCCCAGGGGTAAGGGTCAGCACAGGCTGGTGGACGCCAGGGATGGGACGGGGTGCTCCCTCCAGAAGTAGGACCGCACTAACAGGAGTACAAACTGACAGCAAAAAAAAAAAAAAGTCTAACCTGAATTATTTGCTCACTTTGGTACAGGTGCTTTTTGGGTGGATAATAGAGACCTAAGAACACAGAGCATTTTTATTTGGTGTACTAGCACTATGCAGTTTGGTCACGTTATTGCACTGCATTATCAGTGGATGGCTACATGGTTTTTAAAGTGCAAAATAATCAGTGATGGATATTTCTTTTACTGTTTCTGTTTTTTCCATAGAGGTTTTTTTATTCCCCTGCTGTGTACATTGTTCAGGGATATATCCTGATCCCAGGGATGTGCCCAGTCCCTGATCTCCCATGGCCCTGGCAACCTGCCAGTTTCCCCAACAGCTCTTCCCTCCATGGAAAGGGCTCCAAGGGGAGGTCCCTCTCCCTCCGATGCCAGCAGGCGCTAGGACCAAGGGAAGTACAGAGCACAGACCATCATTCAAACATATATGGTGTTTTTCCTGTTTCTTGGTGCCTCCCACCTCCTCCATATGAAGGCAGCCTAAACCGGCCTCTCATTCATGCAGCACATCTCCTGTGACAGACACAAACTCCCTGGCCTGGCCGTAGAGGTTGCTACAGTGCCAGGACTTGCCACCGACCCTCCCCAGCTGAAGCACACTGTTGCATGACAGCTATCTCAGCCTGGCCTGCCTCCTGACACAATTTGGGTTCACTTCTGAACCTGGGCCATCAGCATGGCAGTGCAGTGTGCTGATGCTGGGCCACCGGAGTGACCTGGTTACTGTTCTAATACACTCCTTGCTCAGTTTAGTCTCTGACTGGTACCGATATTTGTGTCATGTTCTATTGACATTTCACAAGTCTCAATAAACCTAATGAGAGTCTGTAGTGCTGTTTGTGCTTCTGCAAATGCACGTAGAGGTGGGGTGCTACAGCCTCATCATCTTTCTCAGCAACCTCACAATTCTCAGCACCATGAGGTTCAGCAGACACGGGTTCTCCTTTGCACTGACAATTGCCTTGTCTCTTAGTGTATTATATGTCTAGTAATCATGGTCCACCACTCCCCCCATAATCACCGGCAATCAGTTTCATTGATGGATCAACGCCCCTTACAGAGGCAATATCAGTGATGAGCTGGTTTAAATCTAATTCACTGTCCCTCCCCTCACCACCTTTGATGGAGCAGGAGTGGACCCCAATGTCTGTCTGGTTATCCCTGTGTGGACCCAACAATTTGTTTTCCTATGGCAGCTGTGGCACTGTCCCATGATTATTTTATGAAGTAAGTTGTGTCACTGAGCAATAAGGCTGGAGGGCTTGCCTGTCAATGCACCCAATACTGCGTCTCAGATGATGTTTTCTATAATAAGCCTTGAAGATCCATATAATGCCTGTGTCCAGCTGCTGGTGGTCATCGGAGGCCAAAAATGAATTTTCACAGTAGACTGTGAACAAGGGCTGTGTCTTGAAGCACTGACAAGGAGAACTAACATTTTCCTGCTTTTATAGACCAAGACCTACATATTGTTACCCAGTCTCTACTTGGTTCTATGTTAAAATCGCGACTAAAAAATTGTGACGTTAATGTGGGCGACTACACAACAGCGACCACAGTTTAGGCGACATTACAAAATCACGATTGATAAAACGGCGCATCTAAATGTGTTCTGCCTGAGTTAAGTCATCAATGGCCCATATGAGTTGTTGTGTAGCAGTTCCATTGCTGTATCGGAAAATGTGCTGTTCTGCGCCCAGTTCTACTTCTTGGCCATCCAAGCCAGGTGTCTTCGAAGTAGTCAAGCACTGGCTGTAACAAGTCATCATGCTTAACAAAAAAATTCAATTTCTTTCATTTCCTTGAATTTCTTTATAACATCACTAGGGGGCACAAACACCAATGACAACAGCATTCGTAAGTGCAGGGCAAAGTCCGGGTCATTGCAGTACCTGGTTTCCACACCGGGGTGCTGTTGGATTTTCCTCCACACAGCTTGGGCAAAATGGAAGAAGCAACCACAAAGTTGTGTTTCAGGGGAAACAGTGGTAAATGCTTTCCATGAAGCCCTCTCGAAATCCATTATTGAATTTGCTGGGCTAGAGTTCACAACGAATGTTCGAATCTTCGCAAAGACTCTCTCACAGGAAGCTGTTTTGTGGGAGCTCATCAATGCATAGACTGCAGTTAAAAGCATTCCCAGATGAATACCATGCACAGAGTACAATTGATCGAATAAAGCAGGACACGACTTGAATGTACCAGTCCCCAACTTCCTTCAAAAATTTGAGATTGTTTTCTGTAGAAAACAATAGCACTCGGTCTTTCTCAGGACCACTGTCATACAGTAGAAACTGTTCTCCAGAGCTTAGAATACAGAATTCTGGAGGGATAATTAAGTCCTCCACCATGGTAGGAGTTGCAGGGCAGCCATGCTCTTGTTGCCGAATATGCTGCACAGTACGTTTAATTAAACTAATGCCTGGTAGCCTACCAGTCACTGCCTCAGGTGCAGATGCAGTACACTCGACCACAACCTGGGCAGTTGTCTCCACTGTAGAGCGTGCTCTTGTCCTAATGTTACCCATCACACGCCTAACACCAATTTCTGCAGCATCAGGTATGTGTGTATGTTGCTTGACAACAGCTACAACAGTTTCCTGAGGTGTGCAGTCGCACTAGGCAACTATATTTTTGTGCGTCTGCCCATCTCCAGTACACTTTTTCGGACTTTTCCTTATCTCTACGATAAAGGTATTTATTTGCTTTTGGTAACCGGGTAAGCACACTAGACAGCAAGTGCCTATTTTCAGGTGCGACCCAGGAGAGTTACAGGGTAATTACATAGGAGAAATACATAGTAAAACATAACAATCTGGAGCAGCATGCCCCAACAGTGGTATTTACATGGGAGGAATACATAAGCCCCCATATAGCGCAAGTGGCTTACCTTTTTGGCTGGTGAGAAACTCAACTGCCATAGCAATTTGGATGTTTTGCTGCGTGACTGACTATGCTGCTTGGGGTGGAGGTTTTATGAAGTACAACAGGAAATGGGAAACGGAACTACTAATCGACGGTACATATGTAATGTAAGCACGCACAGAAGTAAGGTAAGCACAAAAATCACTAGAAGGGTAGAAGGTACTGTACAGTCACTCTTTTTGCAAATGAAGTCGCGATTTCAGCTCAGTCGTTTAAATGTACTGGTCGCGTTTTTTAAGTCGCTATTTTGTAGTCACTATTATTGCGTCGCTGTTATCACGGGATACCCTCTACTTCACTGTACTCCGACTGTTTCACTGTCCTTACATTGTATTTGTACTACTGCTTGGATATGCACTTTTGTATGACTACTAATGTTCCACCTTGCTGCCTCATTGTTGTGGCCGAAATTGGTCCTTATGGATCAGCCCACTCACCTGGTTATCAACGACATAAATAAAAAAAATATCTCATGTCTTTATTCAGACCCTTTAGCTGCTTACAAAAAATTGCAGAGTCCACCCACACTTTTCTATCTGAACAATAGTCCACAGAGACTATGGTTAAACTGCCTGAAACAACATGGGAGGGCTGCCTTTCCAGTTATCATTGGTCTCGTTTTTTCTGAACCGTCTGAATTACAACAAAGTGTCACAGAAATGGAGTCCTCTTAATACCCTTTTTAAAACTAACAGTTGTGAGTACTCATCTGTTAGCAGCACATTCTGGGTTCTGGAGAAAAAAAGTGCTTCCTTCAGCTCTTGGTGTTTGGCAGGTTTTGCCATTTTTTTGTTAATAGAGCCATAGCTTTCATCCTGCCACTCACTTCTTCATCAGAGTATGTCACCAACTATCCTTGGAGCTATTGTGACCCCTAACAGAGCACTGAAGTGGGATGCTATATCTGCCTGGCTGGTCACGCAGTCTGCAGGTGCACAGGCAGACCGAAGCGCTCGTTTTTTCACCTGATCAAGAAAAACATGGCATCAGGGCTCTATAGTGCTTTTGTGGCATGGGGTGGTAGTACCTACTGGAGATAAGCACTCACATTCTGTAGTGGTTGTGGCACTTATTATACTGCGTTCCTTATGCTCCACAAACAACAATTAACACAATCAATGACATGGCAATTTTCACGACTGGACTGGCAGGCAAATCGGGGGAAAGAAACAGGAAATGGAGCAGTAGGTACATGACAAACGGATGGTGGTGGTGTAGGTAAGCTGGGGCGGCAGAGCAATGGGGGTAACAACATAAAAGAAAAATGTGACAGGCAGCAGGCAGGTAATCATGGGTGGTGGTTACCTAGGCAAATAATCCAGGGTGGACTGTAGTACAGTACATTGCGGGCTCCACAGTTAACATGGTTGCAGACAATCGTTTATCAGTATATTTGTAGACCAAACTGAGAATTCGCTTATGCCAAGCTCTACATGCAATAACTTTACAGTATAAAACATACTTTAGTGACTGTCTCCCAAAACATCACAGTGCCTTTTGCAATGCTTTCATTAATGTAAGTAAAGGATGGGAGGACTGATATCAGCTTGTCCATCTATCATCAGCAGCATCAGGTGATGACTAAACCCAGCAGGAAAAACAGTCAGTTACAACGTGAAAGAAAAAGGGGCATGGCAATGCTGTTGTAAGCAAGGACATTCTCACGCAAGGGGCCCAAACATAAGTAAACAGTAACGGGCTCACCAAGGTGGTGAGACCAAATGAGGAGCTCCTCCTCCTCCTGCTGCTGCACCAACCCTAAACACAGTGGTGTGCTTTCTTTGGGTCTTGTGAAAGTTAGCTGTGCATGCAGGCCAATCACAGCATTTCAACATCACAATTACGTTGTTTCCTCAAGTGCTATAACTTGAAGTGCTGCAGTTGGCATGCATGCACATCCAGCCACACTACTTGAGAGACGGTATGTAATTGTTCAGTTTTAACTTTTTTAGGTCCCAAAGAAAGCACACCAGCTTTGTCTTTGAATGTGGTGCTGCAGGAGGTGCTCTGCATTTGTCTCCCAGCATGGTGAGTCCACAATTGTTTACTTACTGCAACACAGTAGTCTAAGGTCAGAGGGGACTCCACGTCATTCTTGTCTGCCCCCCCCCCATCCCCTGCTTCGGAAGCAGGGATGACATAAGTATATTGTGCAAGTGCATACCAATTTATAGGGAGTCCCTTCCCACTCTACAACTCAAAGTACCCAGTGATCCCCTTTGTTAAGCAGAAATATGTCCAGGCTTATCTTAAAGACCTGTACTGTCTCCATGGCCTTTCCTCTCCTGGAAGGCAGTTCCAGATGTTCTCCACTCCCTGGGAGAAAAAAATGCCTCCTAAAGTAGCCCAAGTTTACCACCGCTGAACTTCAGGGCATGTCACTGCATCCTGCGTCACGAAGCCAGCTCAAACATTTCCAACTGTTTGAGTTTGTCCATACCCTTGAGTATGCCAAAAACCGAGATCATGTTCCCCATTTGCCTCTTTTTCTTCAAGATAAACATGTTAAGGGCCTTCAGGCTATTCTCATAGTCTGTGTCAGCCATACCGCTGATTATTTTGGTGGCCCGGTGTTGTACTCTCGTTACAATCTGAATGTCCCTTTTGTGGTGAGACCACCAAAACTATACACAGTACTTCAGGTACGACCAGACCAGGGCTTTGTCAAATGGCAGCATTACTTCTCCAGATCTGCTGGCAGCCACCCTTTAATGCACCCCAGTATTCTGCTGGAAATTGAAGTGGCTGCACACTGCTTGTCCTACTTTAGCCTCACGCCCATTCTAACCCCAGATCCTTTTTCTCCTTGACAGTAGCAAGAGCAAGCTCAAGGCATACTCCACAGTGGGGTCCCAATGCAGGTGCAATTGCTGATTCTGTAGATACTTAGGCTACCACTATCAGGGACCACCCAGGTACCTGCTGTCCTCCTCAGAGGGCATTACTTCTCTACCTACTGTGCTATGTGTAATGCCCTGTTTTAGAAAGACTGTAAACTGATTGTATTGTTACTTGCCTCTGTTTGTACTTAACCTCTATACCATGAATGTATACTGAATCGGGGCAATCTTTGCTTAATTTGTTGGATGTTCGTGCAATGTGTACCATGTCTGTATATTGGACATTTTTGTGCAATGTGTACCACATATGTATATTGGATGGGTGGCCCACTGTAGCGCAACACCCTGACAGCAAAACCCCGAAAACAGACCATTACAGCGACAGTTGCTGTAATGGTCTGTTTTCAGTGATGCGGTTTCTCCCGTGGTCTGCCCTCCACAGAACAACTCTGACCTGGAGTTGATTATAATTAAATGTGGGAGGCGGTGGGGGGGGGCACTGCCTCTTGCAAAATGATTGTTCTTTTAGACAGCACAATACCAGTGTTGGTATTGTGCTGACTACTGTGGGACATCGAGGAATTTGGTGTTGAGCACAAATGGTGCTTCCATATTTGATCAGTGCAATTTCTTCTTGATTTGTTGGATTTATATACAATATACATGGAATGGAAGGTCAGCTAGGATCCAGCGACCACTACATAGTGTGGTTTATTTAGCATGCAGACAGAGACACAGGATAGTCACACATAGGCAAAGGTCCTAGATTTCAGGAGTGTGGTTTTGCTAAAATGGGGAGGTGTATCAAGGAGGCACTGGTGGGGAGGGAGATGGAAGGGGGAGCTGAGGAGCAGTGGGCACACCTGAAGGGAGCCACAGAGGAGGTGACGAAACAATGCATTAAGATGGTAAATAAAGGCAAGAGAAGGAGGAAACCACTATGGTTCTCGAGGGAGGTGACAGACAAGGTAAAGGCCAAAAGGGCAGGTTTCAGGAAATATAAGGAGACTCAAAGGCAGGAAGACAGGGAGGTGTACCTAAAGAATCAAAGCGAAGCAGAGAAGGCTGTAAGGTGCACAAAGGCGCAGACCAAGGAATGATTAGAGCAGATGGTGAAGAAAGGGGACAAGACATTCTCTAGGTACATCACCAAAGGAGGAAAATCGGGGGGTTGTAAGGTTCAGAGGGATACAGGGAGTGTAAGATGGGGACCTGAGAAGGTGGAAATACTGAACAAATACTTCTGTTCAGTATTCACTGAAGGAGGGAGGGTCAAGGACCACAGCTGAGTAATAGATACGAGGGGGGTGTGTGTGAGACGTAAACACAAGTCCATTCACAGTGGAGAGAATCCTGGAGGAGCTCACAAAGCTGAAGGTAGACAAAGCAATGAGACCAGATGGGATACACCCGTGGATATTAAGGGAGCTGCAGGAGGAGCTAGCAGCACCCCTGACAGCCATATTCTCACAGTCAGCACAGGGGTGGTACCAGAGTATTAGAAGAGGGCATATGTAGTCCCGCTACACAAAAGTGAGAGAAGAGAAGAGGCATGGAACTACAGGCCGGTCAGCCTCACCTCATTAGTGGGTTTAAAGAAAGAATAGTGGCACACTGGGAGTCCAAAGGTGCCCAGGATCCAAGACAACATGGATTCATAGCAGGAAAGTCATGTTAGATGAATCTGATAGGATTTTTTTGACAGGGTGATGAATTAAGTAAATCGGGGGTGGTGGACGTCGCCTACCTCAATTTCAGCATGGCCTTCGGCACTGTCCCTCATAAAAGGCTGGTTAACAAGATGGGTAGTCTGGGCATGGGGCACAAGGTGACAAACTGGGTTAGGAACTGGCTAACAGACAGAAGGCAGAGGGTGGTGGTAAATGGGATCCAATCCGGGGGGGGGGGTGACCAGCAAGGTACCTCAGAGATCGGTCCTTGGGCCAGTCTTGTTTAATGTCCTCATTAGTGACATTGCGGAAGGGCTGGGGGGAAAGGTCTGCCTATTTGCAGATGATGCCAAGATCTGCAACAGGGTGGATACTCCAGATGGGGTGGAGAGAGAATGAGGAGGGACCTGGGAAAGCTTGAGAAATGGTCTGAGGTGTGGCAGCTGAGGTTCAATTCAAAGAAGTGCAAAGTGATGCACCTAGGACGAGGGAACCTTGGGGAAAGCTACAAGATTGGGGGGGGGTTGCTGACTATCACCAAGGAGGAAAGGGACTTGGTTATTTCAAATGACCTAAAGGTGTCTAAGCAAAGTACAAAGGCTGCAGGGAGGGCCAGTGGCATGCTGGGGTGCATAGGGAGAGGTATCACTATCAGAAGGTGGGAGGTGGTGGTGATGCCATTGTATAAAACACTGGTTTAGGCTGCACCTGGAGTACTGTGTGGAACTCTAGAGACTGCACCTTCATAAGGACATTGACAGGGTAGAGGCAGTCCAGAGAATGGCGACAAAGATAGTACAGGGCTTGCACCAGAAAACATTTGAGGAGAGACTAAAGGACCTCAACATGTACTTGCTGGAGGAAAGGAGGGATTGGGAGGACATGATAGAAACATTCAAGTATCTTAAGGGCATAAACAAGGTGAAGGGAGGAGATATCTTCCAATACAGGAGGAGCACAAGAATGAGGGGGCACGCTATGAAATTGGAAGGGGGCAGATTGAGGGGAAATGTGAGGATGTTTTTCTTCATGGAGAGGGTGGTGGACACATGAAATAGTCTGCCACAGGAGGTGGTGGGAGCAAGCACATTGGAGGGACTTAAGCATGCCAGGGACAGGCATAAGGGAACCTTAGAGGTGGGAAGAGGTGGTGGAAAGCCATTGACCAGGTAGGGTCAGAGGTCACAAATTGTAGGGTTTATGGGCAGACTTGATAAGCCTATCGGTCCTTATCTGCCAACACTTTCTATGTTTCTATCTGTTAATGCAGGTACAGTACATGTAATTAACTCTGGGTCGCCCCTGACAAAGGGACATGTTTGTCTCAGTGGGACCACCCAGTTATCAAAATTCAAATCAATAAATAAGAGAATCCCACACAGTGTGTAGGTTCTACCTCTGTTTTTCCCTCCCAAGTGTAGCACCTGCATTTGGCTTCATTGAATCTGAGGTTCCAGGAGTTTGACCAATCACCCAGCATTTTCAGTTCCTCCTGAGATTTGACACCATCCTCAAGAGAGTCCACCACCTTGGCCTGCTTAGTATCATCTGCAGAATTTAAGTAGCCTGCAGGAGACCCCATCTTCCAGATCGCTGATGAAGATGCTGAAGAGCAGTGGCCCCTGCACTGATACCAGAGGGATGCTGCTGAATATTCCACACCACTTGTATTGCCCATCCACCACCACCATCCACTCCTTCCTGCCCCCAAGACAGTTAGCAATCCACCTTTGGCATGTACTGTGTATACCACACTGGTTTAGGAAGCAGAAAACTACACACACACTCATGCCACTGGTATATAAGATTCACGAGACTCTCAAAATGCTGGAGTTTATTCAGTCATAATCGTGATGGCACAGCATACAGTACATTTTTTATTTATTTAGTTTTTGTTTACTGGTAGGTGCGCTAGCCATAGAAATTATTATTTTCAGGCACAACCTGGGAGGTTACAGAGTTGCATTACATAGATACAAAGCAAGGTTTTACAGCAAAATACAAACAAGGTATTGAGAGCAGAGTACAAAACAGTGTGTTTCAGTAACAATGAGATAACACATTAAGCTGGCAAGTGCAGAAAACAGTAAATCACATACTTGCAAGGAATTATCAGATACATCAAGCAGAGTAAAATACAATAAAACATATGGCAGGTATACCCCAGAAGGAGGAGAAATATATCATACAAGTTGGGGGATAAGGCACAAAACATTACAAGTAAGAGCATTTGGGGTATGATTACAGAGATCTAAGGAGTAGAGATTAGTTGTGGCAGGACAGGGCAAGGCTCCGAGATAACAGCCAGGTAACGGGGTTAGCATAGGGAGAAGAAGAGAAGCGCATCAATCTGGGAGGCGAAACAGGTAGATAGGCAGAGGGAGGATTTATAATGCAAGGGCATATAAGCAGAAAGCAGGTCCAGTGCGCCAGGGAGAGAGAGGGAATGGTACTAAGGGGGTTTAAAGCAGGAGCATTGATTAGAGGAGATGAGATAGTTGCAGAGCTCTTTTTTAAAGGCATCATGTGTGGGCGCTTGGTGGACAGCTAAAGGGAGGGAGTTCCATTGCTGAGGAGCATGGTGGGCAAAAGCACTGGTACCTTTGGTGGTTTTACTTTACGGGGCACATACGAGGGATTTTTCTGCCGAGTATAGGCCATAGCTGGATGTCTAAGGAATAAGCAGATCAGCTAAGGTTTTGGGAGTTTGAGACTGCATAATACCGTCAACAATGGAACCAAGGGAGTAAAGTCTATCAGCATTGGGAGATGGCCAGTTTAGATCCGAGTAGAGGAGGCAATGGTGTTTCAGCCGATGGGAGGAGGAGGAGGCATACCGACAGATACTGTTATAGGTGACGTCCGACCTGTGTAGATTGGATTTAGGTATGGCAGCATAAGTCGCAATGCTGTAGGTAAGGATAGGTAGATGTATACCTCGAGCAATAGCCAGTGTCGCTGTGGGAGTTAGTACACAGCTGGTCCGGTACGCTATGCCTAGTTTAAAGTTGACAGAGTTACACGTGTTCTGTATGTGAAGATCAAAGCATAAGGATTGGTCCAATGTTACCCCAATGTACTTAAACGAGGTCACTAAACCAATGGGCAAGTCATCTGAGCAAGAGACCCTAAAATTATTTTGGCAGGATCTGAGTTTTGAATTAGTCATAAATAGCATGGATTGGGTTTTGGCCTCATTAAGGACAAGTTTATAATTTGAGAGCCAGGTTTGTGTGCATTGAAAGTCACAGGAGAGGCGCAAATTTATATCAGATATGTTTTTTGCGCTGGTGTATAGGATTATATCGTCAGCGTAGAAGAGGGAGAGGTGATGCTATTAATAAATATCGAAAATAGAAGTGGTCCCAAGAAGGAGCCTTGGGGGCACTCCAATATTTACTGTTGCCTGATCTGAACAGGTTGAATTGTACTTTATGACTTGGACCCTATTTGACAGGTAACTGCAGAACCAACTGACTATATTATGTGCTAAGCCCACTAATTTCAGGGTGGCAAGGAGAATGGAGTGGTTCGCCAGGTCAAAGGCCTTTGTCATATCTATGAAAACTGCCCCAGTTAGAAGGCCTGAATCCATAGCAGTGAATGTGTAGGTTGTAAATTTAAGCAGGGCTGTAGAGGAGCTATGGCCCTTGCGGAAACCATGCTGGGCAGTTGTAAGGAGGTCATTTTTGAGAAGGAATTTGATGGCTTGTGTAGCGACTAATTTTTGTAAGATTTTGTGTAAAACCCACAGGTAGGCTATGAGTCTGCAGCAACAACAAAGTGCAGCAGATTATGCCCTAACATCTTGCACTCGCGCACTTTGTCAAAGAACTGTCATGATAGCTCAAGTTCTCACTTTTAAAGGGACAGGAGCATTATGGCTGTTACATGTGTTGAACATACAGTTCTTGTCTCATTTACACCTCAGCAGCCATCTTGTATCAGGTTAAGCAATTAATGGTTCAGACTTCATACGAAGCAATTGTTGGTAATGGATTAATACAACAAACAAGGTGAAAAACATCAGTGCTAGTGGAGACAGTGCATAAAGTGAATTTAAAACCTGATATTTATACTGTGGCGTGATAGAGCCATACCTTATTGTTTTGGTCATTTTTCATATCATTTTATGTATACAGTGGCATCCCCCAGGATGGAACACACTTTTAACACACTCTGCAGTGTGTAGCCGACCTATTGAATAAAGCAATGTAATTTCAATGGCAATTAGTCCCCTTTGTCATGCAGGAAACTGTGGCATTCACTTCATCCTGGCAGTGTCCCATTTTCCTGAATGACAAAGGGGACTAACTGCCATTGCAATTACATTGTTATATTTAGTAGGTCTTCTGCAGCATCCTGCTGAGTTCTGCAAAACGCTGCAGAAGTGTGTCTCATCCTGGGGACGCCACTGTATAATACACCAGGGAATGCCATGAAAAAGCCAGGTCAAGTTGCAAGGGATCATGGGTACAAAGTACATGGGCCCTGGGGAATGATGTTGTAACTCTTGTTACTGGGCAGAGAATCTGTCAGCTGCTAGCCAAGGACTGGAGTTTAATTAAAACTTAGAAGGAGACCAAAGAATAATTAAGCAGAGCTGGAAGCAAGGCACATCCATTTGTGCTTGTGAAAGGCCAGGGACCTCCAGTGGTGCCATTCGGTTTGGGTTCCCTTTGTTTCTGCAAGTCTGCCCTAAGATAATCTCGTTACAGCTGAATGGGCTACCATTTAAGTAAATGGTTGTACTGAGGATAGCTTAATTACAGCCATTTCCAAGGAGGGAGGCTGGATTTTCCCCTAGAATTCTAGCTTAGACTAGCTGACCTCTGAGCCCTTTTTCCCCCTCTCATATTCAGAAATGCACATTTGTTGTTTTGTAATAAAACACTAAAAGCTGATTGGTCATGCAGCTATAGAGACGGAATGTTAGCCAATCGCAGGGCAAGCCACTGTCCTTGGGATCTGCCCTCTGAGAAGCCCATAAAACAAGGGTGCAAAGACTGTAACAGGGCCTTGAGCCTTTTTACATTTGGGGGCCCTGCCTGTTTAGGAAAGCAAAGACATTTTCTTCAAGAATTCGTCTGCACTACCAAGAGCCAAGATTTGCAGCTACCTTTGTAAAGACTTTGCACTTCAAAATTCAGCAACTAAAGACTTGAGGTAGACTTTAATCTCAGAATTTTAAAGTCTAGGTTTTTATGTAAATTTTCCATTTTATTTTCAATATCCTGTAACCAATGTCTAAAATTATCTGTCGTTATGTTATTTACTGCATTTATTAATTAGTAAAGCTTTTGGCTTACTTTTAAGATAATTCTGCCAGTGTCGCTTGTGTTGCCTTGGGGAGAGTTGTACAAACTATACTATGTCTGTGTGACTGGAACCACTAGGGCCTCCGTGTGATGAAAGCAGGGGAGGAAATACGAAGGGGTCTCAGGAGGAGTCTGTGAAGGTTTGAACCGAGCTCTGCATTTCTGAGGGAAAGACACATAGACACATAATAGGGTGTATAGGGCCCCCCGAAGCCTATACACACCCGTGTTTTTTCTGGTTCATTTTGCAGTGGCCGAGAGGGTTCTATCCCAGGAACACAGACTGAAGACTGCATTTGTACCCCCTCGCATGGAGAGAGGGTGCCCTGGGATCCTCTTGTATATGTTCAGCTGTGAGACAGTGAGCATGCTAAAAGGACAGAGGAAGGGTATCCCTGCCTCTCGGCCACAAGAGGGATTACTGTGACGCAGAGAACTTATCCCACTGGAGTGGGCTTGTGACACATAACATTAAAAGAAAGTCACAACACACGACATATGCTATATGCAAGTGACAATGCACTATTCCAATGCTGGTGTGCAGAGATGTGACTGCTGTACTGCCCGTCGGTGCAACTGATATTATGAGCTGAAAAGGCAGGTTTAATATCTGACAAAATCCTTACACTCTGTGAAAATACGAAAAAAGCAAAATAAGCAGCAGCATTCGGTTCACATGAAAATAAATGCATAAACTCTCATATTCAGAGATGTTACAAAAAGGTAGCCACCTCCACCCTATCATTGAGTCTGGGTGGAATGGTGGTCCTGAGCTTAAAAATCCAAAAGGATTCACAGCTTCGTAGCATCAATGTCACCACCACGCGCCCCCACAGATACTTTCTCTATACTCATGAAGGTGCATTGGTGGCAACCTCTGACCGAGGCTGAAAGATCTGTGTTAAATCACTGCCTCAAATTTGTGCCAACACACAGCCTAAACTGGTTTGAAACTTTTATTGACTTATAAAAATTTGTACGCACTCAATCTGAAGTGCTTTTTCTCCATAGGTATCATGTGCCACTAGATCTCACCCATACCCAGGGGGGACAAGGAGAAGGAGAGTCACTATCTGACACTGGTAATGAACCATCCATTTCTTCCAGCCAGTCTGACACTAATGAACATGTGGAAAACTGCATTTTTCCCCCATATTCTGTTTGTATTCCCCAGCTGAGGCAAGCTAGGGCTCCCATCTGCCTTGCCACACTGACCCCCACCATCCAGCACCTCTGGGCTTACCTTGCCAAGCAGAACCCCCCCAGATTTGCCCCCCTGTGGTGGGGTCGGGAGTGGGAGGGCTATCCTCCTCCCTCTGAAGTCCAATACAGTGTCAGCCAGCAAATTCACCTGATCCCACTGCTGGGGCGCGCATGTCAATGTGAGCTTGTGAAGGCGCATACGTTGCAGAATCCTATGGCAGTCACCCTCTATTGACATTCACAGGTTTGCATTACCACTAAGGCTCCACCTGGTGGCAGTCATGCAGCGAAAGCAGCAAGCCTCCCCCTTCCTGGAGAGGAGAGTAGTCCATTGGACGCTTCATCCTCTTCTTAACCACAGCAGGTTTAAGCCTAAATCAACTTTTATGCAAGACTGCCTTTTCAGCTTGTAATATCAACTGCACAGACGGGCTGTACAGACAGTCATATCTCTACGTATCAGCACTGGAATAGTGCACAGGCACTCACATAACATATATCAAGTGTTTCGACTTTCTTTTTATGTTAGTATGAATATCAGCAGTTTTTAAGTTCACTTTATGCACTGTCTCCACTAGCACTGATGTTTTGCCCTTGTCTGTTGTATTAAAGAGCAGCTGACGCCTTCAGTAGAGCTTTAACAAAACAATATTTAGACACAGTTCAACTTGTATTTCACATTAGTTCTACATTCCTCCTGTCCATTACTTATTAGTGATATCATTTGCAGGAAAAAAAAACATCTTTGCTGCTGAAGGGTTCATCTATTTCTGTTGCTTTCTCCCTACCTGAAGTCATAAAGCACTGCTTGTGACATCACAGTTACTCCTATGGCAACAGACTGTTATGTCATAACAGAGTATTAAGACATGAAGTAGGGAGTAAGCTATAGAGGCAGATGAACTCAGAGGTATAAAGATCATGTATTCATGCAAATTTTCTTAGTAATAAATAATGTGCAGGGAAAATCTATAGAATATATATGGAATGCAAGCTGAATTGTACCTAAATATTATGTTTTTTCAAAGTTTTCTTTGAGTCGTCAGCAGCTCTTTGAGAACTGTATTATCAACACATGTAACAGTCATAATGCTCCTGCCCCTTTAAGAACTCAGCCTATAAAAGTGAGGACTTGAGCTGTCATGACAGCTCCTTGAGAAAGTGTGCAAGTGTGAAACTTAGGGGCATATTCTGCTGCACTTTGTTGTTCCTGCATATATGCTGTGCCATCACAATTATGACTGAATAAATCTCTGCATTTCATGAGTCTGGTGAATATCCTTCTATGTACCAGAAGCGTATGTATGCACCATTTTCTTCCTCCTTCTGTACTGTTTTCACCGCCTGCACCACGATGCCTGACAGAGTGGCCCTGTTGCTTGGATACCACCCAATTTACTTTGCTCAGAAGCTTGTAATGTGCCACAGAATAAAAGGCCTTGCTCAAGTCCAGACAGAAGTCCCTGGCAATCCCTTTGAAGACAGTAATCAGCCTAGTTTGCCCCTTATAAAGCTATGATAAAGTCATGATGAGAGAAGGCAAGAACCTTGGCCTCAAACAAGTACTCAGTTATTCTGCCCTTGATAACGGCCTCCAGGACCTCGCCCAGCGCAGCCAGGTTGACTGATCTGCCGTTAACTGGGTCCAACCTTGCTTCCTTCTTGAAGGTGGAGACTGCACTGATCATTTTCCAGTTCTCTGGCACAACATTAGGCTGGACAGACTCATTTTTCTAATTATCTGTTTATTCATTAAAGTTTTCTGTTTTACAGGTACAAAGAAACACAGTTTGAACCGTGTAAGAAGTGTGGCATGCTTAGTATAGTTCCAGCTAATAAGACCAACACATCCGAATAAAAGTAATCATTATTTATTACATCTGGGTTGGGCAATAAATTATCCCATCTCATTGCCTCTCGCTGCGACTTGTCTCTGTCATTTACAGCTTGAAATAGTTTACTAACTGTGCCACTGACTTTGCTTCTGTTGTTGTCTCAGAATGCGAAAGTTACCAGGTCTTATTCCCTACCTAAGCCAAATAACCTCCCTCTCTGTCAAGGAATCGCATCTGGTCTATGTGCCATAAGCAAGCTATTTCATTGGTTAGTGAAGGCAGCATGGGTCTAGGGCCAAAAACTAAGTCTCACTGTTAGTTTTTTCCATATTATATATAGACAGAATATCCTCCCAATCTTGCTGGCCAAGTGGATCTGGAGTCAGCCACCTCCACGTAAGTGACATCTAGGCAGCAGTTAACCAGCTCCTCAACTGTTTTTTATTTAATTTTGTTTGTAAATAAGTATTAGAAAATTTTTAACAAAATTCTTATTTGTAAATACAGTATGTTTTAAAACATTTTTAACAATTTTCCCAACGCATTGATTGCAGTGCACTGAGATAATGAATTCCACAGACACTTTTTTTTTTTTTGTGTGGGCTGTGTTTCCCTTCCTGGTCACCGGCTACTGGGGCATCTCTCAGGCAGAGACTCACTGTACCTCATCTCCATCGCCCACCAGAACCCCTTCCCCGACCCTCTCTTGTCAGGCCCATACGGGAGGAGGTGGGGACCACAGAGAGTCAAATCAGGGGCAGGGCTGGCACTGGGCATGTAGGTTCGGCCCTGGAGTCCCGCCGTCACCTCCACGGCAGCCAAGGTTTTCCTCCTTTTGTTTCTCCCTCAAAGCGCAGATGTGCAATGGCGTCTGAGCAGAGGATGCGGTCCAGGACCCTTCCACTGACGTCCGCCATCACCTTGCCCCCTCAGCCGCTCCGCTTCTTGTAGTGCCCCTGGTCTACACCGGGAGCCACTACAACGCGAGGTGTCCCCAATACCCCACACCTGGAGAGGAGAGCAGTCCTCCAGATGCTCAATCCTCTCCTCCGCCTGCTGATCCCCAAGCTTCCAGAGTCCGCTCCCGGACTCCGGTCACTGGTGTAGCATGAGGTGTGGCTTCCAGCACCTCAACCCTCAGCGCCACTGGGCCGGCTTGACACAGACACACTGATTGCAATAAGGTGGCCAGGCCACTGGTATTATTGCTCTACTGCTATGTCCCTCTCTAGATGTAGAATGACCTAGTGGGGGGTACAAGAGGTATGGGGTTAAAAAGACAGTCTCAATGCCCCATGACCTCCAGGCTCTCCAATGGCCTATCTAAGCATTGCCCATTCTACTCTCTATTACACTTCCCAAATTAGGGTGTGAAGATGGGGATATGGCATTATGTATAAAATCCCTTTCGTCCATCTAGATGTGAACTGCTCAGCCCTATCATTTTTGAGTCTTTCCATGGTGTATATGCTACTCAATGTTCCCAACACTTTTGGAGAGTAAGTGCTTGCAGTGTGAGTCATCTCCTGGTGATGCACTTCAGCGCGGCCACTATCTTAATACACAGGAGGTATTTCATCTGGCACCCCTTGAGTTGCCTGGGGTATTGGAAAAACAGACAACGTTCGATACTCAAGTCAATACCATCTCTAAAACCTCTGAGAAGGCTGCCTCCAGGTCTCTGTAAAAAGCTGAGAGAAGTGGGCATGTCCAAAGCAAATGAGTGTGACTCGCCCTGTTTTTCCCACAGTATTATCAGCAGGCTGCAGCACAGCCCTGTCTGAATTGGCTGTGATCACTGGGGTCCTGAAATACCTCACTAAATGCTTCCATGCATATTCTCTCATGAGAGGAGGTAACTCTACCAGACTCCAGGGTGGGAAGGCATACAGGAGGCCTGGGGTCCAGGGTCTTGAGACGGCATCCCCCTGCAGCATTCCGTGCTAAGGGGAGCGGGCACAATACAGCCTCAGCTTTGCATTCTCCCTGGAGGCAAATAGATCCACCAGAGGGATGCCCCACCAGGAGAACAGACTATGCACTACCCTCCTGATGGACAGACCACTCATGAGATGCCTCGCCCACCTGGCTGAGGGAATCCACCAGCTGATTGGACATACTGGCCACATGGATAGCCACGAGATCAGTGTTTAGGCTGAGCATGAGGGTCCAAATGCGGAGAGCCTTCCTGCACTGGGGAAGGGAATGCGTCCGCCCTGTTTGTTGAGGTAGTACATGGTCGTGGTGTTTTCTGTCTGGACCTAAACGACCTGACCCTGAAGGTGTGCAGCAAAGGCTGTCAGCACCAGCCGAACTGCCTGATGCTCCAGGCAGGTTAATATGACATCAGGGACTCCTTGGGGGTCCAGAAACATTGGTCTCTGTGTCCCCCAGGGTGGGCACCCCAGCCCATCAGAGAGGCATCAGTCGTGAAGGTGACTGTCGGCTCCAGACAGATAAAGGGGCCTCCTTCCTGCAGATATACCACTGGAGGGCATCCCACATCAGCTGGGTCACAGTGACTGACTGGTCGAAGTGATCCATCTGCCGATACCATTGATGGGCCAGCTCCCACTGCAGAGTGCATTCTCCACCGGGCCCAATGGACCACATTGGTGCAGGTCGCCAAGAATACTGGGAGGCGCAGGAAATCTTGAGCAGGGTGCAAATGCCCAACCTGAAATGATCAGGCAAAGAAAGAACCTCCACCTGATCCACCAAGAGTCACGCTCTGGCTCAGCAAGAGTAGAGCTCCACCCTGATGACGTGTATCATCTGCGAAGGTACGTGCTCCGACTTGGCCTCATTCACCAGAAGGCCGAGAGACAAGCAAGTCTGGAGGGCCAGGTCCCTGGACCGCTCCACTTCCTCTCTGGAGGGACACACTATCAGCCAGTCATAGATACATTGCATTTGATAAAGACCCAGGGAGCCGAGGAGAGACCGAAGGGCATTGCCTGGAACTTGTAGAGTCTCCCTTCTGGGACGGACAGATGGGAATGTGAAAGAATGCATCCCGAAGATCTAGGGAGCAGAACCACAAGTTCTGCTCCAAGGATGGAATTATCTAAGAGAGAGTGACCATCCTGAAGGTGTGTGACCAAAGGAATTTGTTCAGGTCATGCAGATATAAGATGGGACGCCAGCCCCCTGTCCGTTTCAGAACCAGAAAGTATCTGGGAACAAACCCTGGGCTTGCTGGAGGGTCTGGGACTTGTGCCACTGCCTCCTTTTGGAGGAGCTGGGTGAAGTCTTCCTAACTGGGGTGGCTTGGCCACAGGGGCAGAGAGGGAATGAAAGAAGTTCTTTCTCTGAAGCTGAGAGCCCTTGGTATCCCTCTAGGCGGAGGTAACAGAGTCCAGGGTGGCACTGGACTTCTCAGTCCTAGTGAGGTGTCCTTCAACCCCCAGCCCGAATAAGTCCGTGCCTAGGAAGGGGACATCCACCAACTTGTGCTGAGTGTCTGCTGTGAAGATTGAAATCTGCAGGCAAGCCCTGTGGCACATGGCCATCGTGGCGGCCACAAACCGAGCACAGGAATTGCAAATGTCCATGGCTGTCTGGAGCTGCTGTTTGGCCACTGCACAGCCCTAGTTCCTGGACTTGCTTGACCATGGTCTGTATGTGAGCCAGGAGCTGAGGAAGCACCTCATCGAGAGTGCCCAGTAAGGAATGAGCAAAATGGGCCATCAAAAGGGCCAAACTCACTTGCTGAAGGCAGAGAGAAGAGGCTGCATAGACCTATTTGACCATGTTATCCAATTTCTTGGATTCTTTCTCAGGAGGTTCATCCACATCCTCGATATTGCTGGAATGCAGAAAGACCAAGTTGGCAACCAAACCCTCAGTTGAGGGATGTCCGGTGAAACTCAACAGGGAAACCGTAGGGACTGCATACTTTCAGGCCACACAACCTGACAGCGCTGAGCAGGAGGCAAGATGCTGCCAAAGCTCCAGAGCAGGGCCAAGAATGGCCTCGGCGACTGAGAATGCGACCCCTGGGGAGTCACCTCGATCAAGGATTTCAGTCAAGGAATACTTGGCCTGTTTTTGGACGGGCTCCATCTGAATCCCGGTAGATTCTGAAATCAAACAGAGCAAGCCCCCTCAAAATCAGTAGACAAATCCTCCCCCGATTCAATGTCTAATGGATGAGAATGCAGGGAGGAGTCTTCAGACTCCAAGGATTCATTGAAAAGCGGTTGACCTTCCAAATCCTCACTGACTCTGCAGGGTCTATCAGGAGTAACAGTGATTGACAGCTAATAAGGAAGCCCGGCAGCAGTATGGGCGTCCTTAGGAAGGGGACCCTCCTTTGGCTGCACAGGAGGCGTTCCACCCTGATGGGCGGGGAATCCAGTAAAGGCTGAGCCGGAGAAGGCTAGGGGCATTGGCAGCGGCACCCACAAAAGAGCCAGGGTGGGGGCTGGAATCAGCTTAACCCCAGAGAGCATGAGTTGCTGCCACATTAGCTCTTCATACTGCTGGTGAATCTTGCGTTGGAGCTTCTGAGCAGCGTCGATGCCACGTGCCTGAGTGCCGATAGCGCCTATGCCGGTTAGGGCTGCATGATTCCGGGCTATGGGATCTCAACTTTGACTGCTGGGGAGCCCAACATCGAGAAAGAGAGGGAGCCAGTGAGTGCTGAGATTCCTTAGCGGGAATGGGATCCCGAGGGTCTGGGACCAGATCAGGAAGCTGGTCCAACCCTTCCTGGGAGGTGATGAGTAGGACTGGAGTCCTAAAGAGGGAAGTATCCCCCTTATCTTGCAACAACACTTTGACTGGCTTGAGAAAAATCTCAACTGGTTATTTGACATGTGTCTTGGCCAACGGGCTCGATGGGGAGACCATCAAACCAGCGGCCTAGACTGAATGATCGACCAAAGTCAATGCCTCCAAGGAAGCACGGGAATCCGAGGCCCGAGAGTGCTCACAATCCCACAACCTTCGACGAGATCATATTTTAGTGTCTTTTTTTTTTTTTAGAAGATTTCAAGACCTTAGAAGGACCCTGACCAAGGTGGGAAGGGACTGACAAATCCAGGAATGCCCTTGTCGCCAAAGGAAAGCGGCACAAAAGCCAAAGCGGCATGCTCTGTGGCCTGAGCCGCCACCTCCTCGAAGGCCGCAAGTTGTTCAATCGATCCCACAGCTACAGAGACCACCTGGTGGGTGTCTTCCAAGTGAACAGGAGGGTCTCATTCATTTCAGCACCCGAGCAGAAGACGAGCGTGCCGGTCCTCCAAGGTGTTTGGATTCAAGGTGTGACATAAGCTGCAAGCCTGGGGATCATGTTTGTGGCCCAGGCAGTAATGTGCGGGTCCGTCCGGGAATATTCTGCCCACAGTCACACTTCTTAAAACCGGGGGGCTGACTGAGTCATCCATACTGACGATAATTCTTTAAACTGAACTTGGGGACATTGTAGAAAGCAAAGGACCTACTTAAATGCACAGCGCAAAGGAGGGAACCTTCTTCTAGTGGAAAGGAGGATCTGATGTCACAGGGAGGTGCTGAGGGAGCTACCAGCTTGAAGACCTTCCGGTAAGATATTTAAAGGGAAAGGATACTACACCATATCCACATCCCTAGAAGAAAACATTACTTACCATAGTATTATTGTTTCTTCCAAGGGATCTCCTAGTAGGATTAGACAATCTGCAGTCTGCTTAGAATCCCTGACTGCCCCAGAACTCTGAGGTGGAATGTATACAAATTAGAGAATTTGGAATGCAACATTCAAACCTACTGCCTCTAGGTGGACTGTGTTCCATCTGACTGTCAGATTCGATTTTGCAGACAAAAACACTAGACTATGTATTTATTTAGATTCAGATTAAATACCTTTGAGCCATAGGCTCGTTTACAAAGGTTCCAAGTCAGATAACAAATACAGAGACAAGTACAAGATCAAGTGACCAATATACAGAGGAAGAAACAAATGCTTACAATTAAACACAAAAACGTAAAGATTAACAGTTGGTGGTACATAAAAAAAATGGTTACAAAAAGTGCAAACAGAAAGTGCAGAGGGTAGCAGCAACAACACTATAGTGTGGAATTACAGCTGTAAGGACTTGGAGTCGGCGACAGATCCGAGGGTAGGACTTTATGGTAAAGGGAATTGCAGCCGGGGTGGCATTGTCGAGTGGGAGGAGAAAAATAGCCACATATGCTAGGAGACTGCAGAGTCCAGATCTGAACTAATTTTGCTACAGCCAAGGAGTTCAGTAGGGAGGTCATTAAAGCCATCTAGGACCCCGGTAGGAAAGAGATAGTTGTGCAAGTGTAGTGCGCTTAAAGGGCACTAGGAACACCCCTTTGGTCGCACTTCTGGAAATTATGGTCAGTTGGATGCTTTTGAATAATCTTGTAGTGGACTCAGGCATGAGGCCAAGCAATGATTTTTTTGCCCAGGAGGCAGGCCTGGTATATGATTCCAAGTTGGAGGGGGAGTCACCCAGTCTCTGCATACAATGCACATGTATGCGTCAGATAGTCGGCTCCGAGGACCAGTCGACAAGCTTTGTTAAGGAGGGTAGTGATCCTCTTAGAATCGGTTTCCGAACCTGCACCATAGATTACCAGCCCATAATCTATGGTAGATAGCACAGAGCTGCAAGTGACCTGTTTCAGTGCTTCCGGAGGCATAGAGTGTCTATGTCAGTACAGAACACACAATTTTATGTTAGCTGTTTTGACGACCTGTTCAATATGTGCTGAGAAGGTGAGCGTGTCATCAAGGTAATACACAAAGATATTTGAAGGCGCCGACCTGCTCCATCAACTCACCTTTTTGGCTCATTATTTGTAAGGGGCCATGCTTTTTCTAATCAATAAAATAATCAAGAGCTTGGTTACTATCATTGACATTGTCGAGTGGGGACCAGTTGATTTGCCTTAGCTGCTGTTTGAAGTATTCCAGCAGCCCGGGTCTTAATGAGCAAGTTCTGGGGGGCTGGGGAGTATGCTTTGTAAACTTATTAGACCAGGTGCACATTACCAGGGAATGGTCACTTAGGAAATCTGGTAGTACAGAGACCTCAGAGATATGGTTGGGGCAGGTGGAGAGGAGCCAATCGATTAGAGTGTTTGAGCCCATCCTGTAATTTAGCCATGTGGCTTAGGTGACCATTTGGATGAGGTAGAGGCTTGATATTTTGTCTCTAACTGCCGCTGCATCCTGGGATTGCCAGTTGACGTTGAAATCACCGACTACTTTGGGCGAGTCTCCCTTGGTAATTAAAGAAATGTTCCAGTCCAGGCCCCTTCTTACCAGGCAGAATAAATACTGTTGAGATCACAAGAACCTTGTTCTGTTGACCAATGGTGAGTTTAGTACTAAGGATTTGTGCTTCCTTGGTGTGCAGACTGCAAAGTAGTACTTGACCCTGGATATTGTTTTTGATGTAGACCATACAGCTACCCCCTTTCTTGGTATGCCTAGCCTGCCTGAATATGGTATAGCCATCGAGGGCTACCATTGTGTCGGGGGTCTTAGGAGATAGCCACGTTTTGGTAAGAACAATGACATCAGGTTTGATCAGCTTGGCCCATGCTTGGAATTGCAGGAGCTTAGACATGAGGCTTCCAATATTCAGAGTTACGATCCGTAGATGTCCAGCTTCAAGATGGCACCTGCGGAGGGATGTCCTCGACCAGGGTTGGGGTGAAGATTACCAGATACTAATAGCAACAGTAGGATCAGTTTCCTGAGGAAACGTGGAGAGAATAACCAAGATAAACAGGCTTGATGTTGTTTGTGGTTCCTGCAGTAGTGGTTGGTAGCTGCAGTGGTCCGGCCATACAGTAAGGCAGCAATGGATACTGGCCTAGGTACAACCAGCAAGGTATTGGTGTGGGGGGAGTTTGAAGGCCATGACCAGGAGCCAGTCAGAGGAGGTTCCCCCTCATGCTACCCAAGGCATGTGTACTTAAGAAGGTTGTGCTTCCACAGACATGGTCAAACCTAATCCAGAGAGGATAAAGAGCAGTATCAGGTAAAGGTGGGACTGCATTGTGTGCTTATAGGGTGCACAGCTATATGTGTGGATTGGGTTTGCAAGAGGTGGCAGGGGGGCGAGTCAGGCACCACCACATTCTAGGCACAGTGGTGAAGGGCCCTTTAAGTGGGAGGGGAGGAAATTAGATTTACTCCAAGCCTATAAGGAGTAGGGAAGGTCGGGTCCTAAGTGTATTTAATTAGAGCCAGGGGTGGGGGAGGGTTAGAGGGCGAAAAAATTCCCAAGGACACTTGTACCTTCCTTGCTTGCTGATTCTGGGGCTGGCGGGTGGCAACCTCTGCAACAGCTGCAGAGCTAGATGGCCCGGTCAGGCTGCAGGAGGCAGCTGCCTGGAAAGGGAAAGAAGCAGAGAAAGATAAAATTAAGTAGGGTGGTAAATCAGGGGGAGGGATTACAGACAACAGAAGGTGGGCACTTCAGGCACAAAGAAAGTACAGTTATGTAAGAACTTACCGTAACAGTGCATCTTCGAGAGAAGCTCTTGCAGTACGTAATTACAAATAGGACTTAAGCCGGCAGGCATCAGGACCCCACGGAAAAAATTTCTTGCTAGCAGTCTCTGGCGGGGGACCGTCCCCACATCAGGTGACCGACATCAGTGTAAAGGGGCGGTCCCCCATGCCCGCCTTCCAGTTCTTTCCTGTTAGCTCGTGCAGCACCTTGCGGTTAAGTTCACTGCTTTGCAGTCAATCATCGGTAGTTTTACTATCTATTTTCACCTTTTTTCTCAAATTTCATCAGCCTTTACCTCAGCTGCTGTGTATGTCATCCATGACTCCCTCTGAGCACAAAAACAAGTGCGATTCTTGCGGCGCCCAGCTCTGGTACAAGGAAGGACACTATACCAGTGTCTTTTTTGTCTAGACCCCAATCATCCCATCGAGAAGTGCCAGCTCTGCCAGCAGTTTAACGCAGCCACCCAAAAGCGGAGGCAGCAGTCTCTGGAGGCCCACGTTCTCAAACTCAAAATGACCTCCATGGAAAAGGAGCTGAAAAAACTCAGGTGGGCCACCACAAGAAGCAGCACTGGGACTGGGACTCCCCTTCAACGGTTGTCGCAGCCTCGGCTGGGAGTGGCGGTGCTGGTAATGCCTCCCCATGGAGGCAGTTCCGTGGTGGCAAACTTGGAGGCTTCAAGGCAGCATCAATCCTCCCGTTGGGCTGTGCGCTTGGGCCCCTTAGGAGCCTCGGGTTAAGGGCAGCTGCTCCCAGCTAAGGTTGCTGCCGTCGCGACGCCTTCTTGTCGAGCGGCTCCGGAAAGTCGAGCGTCGGTTCCTCCAGCGCCCAGCGGTAAAAGGCCGTTGAGACGCCCAACCCTCCGGGCAGTGCACGGCCTCCAAAGTGCCTGCCACTCCCCGCGTCGCCTCACTGCTGGGTCTGATAAGTCAGATGCCAGCTCCTCCAAGTCTGCCCAGATCCTGCTGATAAGCCGGACATCAGCTTTCCTCGACGCCCGGCCGGGCGTTGAGCAGACGCCGACCTTCGGCCTCTGTTGTCCCGAGCTCGCTGCAACGTTCGTTGCATTCTGAGGTGCCAACATCTCCTTTGCTGGACCCTGGGGATGGTAACCCTTCTTCCCCAGGTGACACGGAGGAGGTGGGCATGCTGCCGTTGGGTCTCCCTCCCGCTGGGCTGGATGACCCGATGTCGGATCCTTGGACACCGGCGCCGACATATCCGACGCCTGACAACATCCCTTTGCTGGACGCCACCCCTACGCTTGGCCTGCCGCCTGCCAAGCCTCCTGTTCCGGATCTGCCCGCAAAAGGGGGGTGTACAGACAACAGAGGCAGTGACTGATCTCCAGCTATGCCAGCTGCAGCTAAAATGGTGGAATCGGCCTACTGTGATTATGTAGGCAGCTGAGGGAGAAGGCAAGAAACAGGAACAGATGGAGGAGTGGCTGGAGTGAGAGAGAGATAGAGAGAAGAAAGCCTGGGGTTTAGCATTCCTCCCGTGGGTTAGGCTACCAAGGTGGGAATGAAGAGAGATCCTCGCTTCAGGCCTTAATTCCACTGCAGGAAGGGGACTCATGACAAATAATCACTCACAGCAATATGTAAATAATTACAAGTAAATGCCCTTAACACCAATACCCTCGGTAAAGAGGACAGATTCCAAACCGGACAAAAAAACACAAAAAAGGAGAGCTAGGTATCCTAGCCATACTTGTGTGCATTACTAAATATATGAAGATAAGCCAATGATTAATGGCAACATTAGACACTCCCATAAAAGTATTGCTGGACCTATTCAGGTTATGTAAGGGGAGACAAGGATTGGTGGTCTAATCCTACCCGGAGATCCCTTAGAAGAAACAATATTACTATGGTAAGTAATTTTTTTTTCTTCAGGCCCCAGGAATCTCCTAGTAGTGTTAGACAATATGAAGATTACCAAACAGTGCATTGTGAGGTAGTTACAGAACCAAGGTCCAAGATCTGGCAGCTTGGCTTCACTGCCAAGAAATGCAAAGTTATGCATATTGGGGCCAAGAATCCCAGGACAGAGTACTACTTGGGTGGAGTCAGAGTATCTGCATCAGATGAGAAGGACCTGGGAGTGATGATTACTAGTGACCTGATGCACTCCATGCAGTGAAGGAAAGCAGAAGCAAAGGCAAACAAGATGCTGGGATGCATATCTAGGGGGATCAGTAGTAGGAGAGAGGAGGTTATACTGCCCTTGTACAGGTCTCTGGTAAGGCCACATCTAGAGCATGGAGTTAAGTACTGGTGCCCACACCTCAAAAAAGGACATTAACCTGCTGGAGAAGGTACAGAGGAGGGCTACAAAAATGATAGCAGGTCAGTAGGGTAAGGCATACAAGAAGAGATTGAGGGCACTTAACATGTACTCATTGGAAGACGAGAGAGAGGGGACATGATTGGGACCTTCAGGTATTTGAAAGGAATAAATAAGATTGGTAAAGTGAGACTCTTTAAGCTGAGTGGCAACCATAACACGAGGGGGCGCAGTCTTAAGCTGGAGGGTGGGAGGTTTAGGAAGGAGGTCAGGAAGCACTTCTTCACAGAGAGGGTGGAGTACACTAGGAATGCGCTGCCGGAAGAGGTCATCTCGTTGAAGGCAGTGGGCAGCTGTAAGAGGCCAGGATAGGCATAGGGGGAAGGTAAGGATCATGGCAGAGAGGATAGGAGGAGAGGGGCGGGAGGGCAGGGACATTAGCTCAAGCTGTGGACCCTGCAATAAGAGCAGACTTGATCATACCACTCAACTGTCACACATTATGAGGTACGTCACTCATTTTACCTCTCAGAAACCCTTTGTCCATCATGTGGAAGGTGATATTCCACATTCCCCACTGAGACTTTAAAGCAGAAATTCATAATAATCTATTATGCTCAGTTATCAAAAAACATTATGAACATTAGTGCACTGATAACTATAGTGTTCCGAGCTTGCAGAGCCATGTTAGGTGATATGTCACACATTTTGCTCATTTGTCACACATTGTGTCACACATTTTGGTGGAGAAAGGTTGAGAGGTATGGACTTGATAGACCAAATGGCCTTCTGCTGGCTTCCACATATGTTCATATTTGGGGAATAAGGTTTTGCAATACTGCAGTGCCAAACCTAGCATCTGTCCTGGACTAGACATCCTGGCAGTAGTGCTCTGTGAAGATGTGAACTGCACTCCAGGCAGCCGCTTTACAGATTTCCAGCAAGGGGATGTCCTTTGCAGCTGCTACAGAGAGAGCAGTTCCATGAGTGGAATGTGCTCCGAGGTCCTGTGGTGGCTGTTTGTCATTCTTACTGTAGCAGAACTGGATGCAGGATACTATCCAACGTGCAACCAACCTCTTTGAGGCATGCCTGCCCTTTCCTACTTCACCATAGATAATGAACAGCTGTGAGTGGGAATCCCTGAGGTCCTTAGTATGTGTAATGTAATAGCAGCTACGCTGGTTGGACCATAAGGACACCGGCTCCTATAAGTGCCCTGCTCCCCTTTAGTTGTACCTGATCTCTGGATAACCCCACCGGATGGGGTGGAAGAGGCCTCACCATACCTCTTTCTGACACTTTCAGGGGGAGCGAGCAACCAGAGCTATATCCCTCGGCCCTTCCAGTCATTGACGCGAGGCCCATCTCCTGGCGCAGATGTGGGGGTATTTTTCCTTTGTTCTCCCATCCCCTGCAGACGTTGGTTCTCAGGGAGGACCAATGAGCCAGAGGCACGTGGGCGCACCTCCTGCTCCGGTCCTCGGCCAACGCCTGCCCCTCCCATGAGTTTTGCCTCATCTGCTGCACTGATACCAGCTGTGGTCACCCAGGTGGTGGCGGTATTGCGACAAGGAGAGCTGCCCACTACTCTCGGAGAAGGAGAGCGGCCCATCAAGCGCACAATCCTTCTCCCCCCTAGCTGGCCCTCCGATGACCCTGGTTCGCTACCAAACTCAGGTCGCCGGCGTCACAAGTGGTAGCACGATCATTGTGCCGGTGGGCCAGTCAACCTAGCATAAGTCTTTCTTGAGGAAGTTTTCCGAGAAAAGTACAGTTACGTAAGAACTTACCAAAACAGTAGATCTTTGAGAGAGGCTCTTGCAGTAGGTATTCACATATAGGACTGACCCACAAGGAGTCGGGACCCCACGGAAACATTTCTAGCTAGCAGTCTCTAGCAGGGGACTGCCTCAACGTCAGGTGGCCGGTGTCAGTATAAAGGGACGGTCCCTCATGCCCGCCTTCCAGTTCTTTTCTTCCAAGGGCCAAAAGAGGCAAGATAAGAGAGAAGAGAATATTTCCCCCATGGAAATGAAGCAAAGAAAACTTAGGGGGATGGAGGGCGGGAAGGCAATACCTACTGCAAGTGCCTGTCTCGAAGATCTACTGTTACGGTAAGTTCTTATGTAACTGTACTATCTTACTTCGAGAGGGCTCTTGCAGTAGGTATTCACATGTAGGACTGAGTCCCAAGCAGTCTTGAACAAGGAAAAGCACTCGGGAGGAGGATTGTTATCCATAGTATGTAACCTCAGGCTGAACGAGTCTCATGAAAGGAGACCTTGTAAAACAGCCAACCCGAAGCCTGCTCTACGGCGAGAGGCAATGTCCAAATTGTAATGTTTTGTAAAGGTATGGACAGAAGTCCAAGTTGTGGCTGCACATATGTCTGCCATGGATACATTCTTGAAACAACTCGCAGAGGCAGCTACTCCTCTGGTGGAGTGACCTCTGACTTGACCTGGCAGGGTCTTCTTGTATTTGTTGTAACAGAAAGTGACACAATGAGCCAACCATTTTGATAGGCATTGCCTAGAAACAGCATTGCCTTCTTGTTTGTGAGCAAGAGAGACAAAAAGCTGATCAGTTTTCCTGAGATCCTTAGTCCGTGTGGTGTAGTATCTCAGTATTCTGGGAACATCCGAAGTATGCAAGAGGTACTCCCCTTGATTGGAGTGCTGCGTAAAGAAAGCGGGTAGCTCAATGGATTGATTCAGCGTAGATTCAGCCACCACCTTAGGGAGAAACTTAGGGTTGGTGCATAGAGCCACACGTTCCTTGTGGAAAATCAAGTATGGGATTTTGCACATCATGGCCTGAAGCTCAGAAATGCGCCAAGCAGAAGTAATGGCCACTAGGAAGAGTGTCTTCCAAGAAAGGTACTTTAAATCTGCTGTAGCTGCCGGCTTGAAGGGAGGCAGGGTAAGCGTCTCCAGAATGAAATTCAAGTCCCAAGGAGGGGCAGGAAAGCAAATGGGGGGGGTCTCAAATGGAGAACCCCTCTGAAGAAGGTCTTGGAGACTTCCAACTGAGCAAAAGTCCTGTCCCCAATGGGAATATGGTAGGCTGAAATAGTGGCCAAGTGGACCTTTAATGAGCAATGGCTGAGACCCAGATAGAAGAGGTGACGCATGTAGTCCAGGACTTTATTGGCTGGGCATGAGAAAGGTTCGAAGTCTTTCGAAGGAGCCCAAATAGAAAACTGTTTCCACTTCATGGTGTAGGTGGACCTGGTGGAAGGCTTTCTGGCTTCTACCAAGATGTCCGCTACGAGCGGAGAAACTCCGAAGCGGGATTTTGCTATGTCTGTAGGAGCCATGCATGTAAATGAAGGGATTTGAGACCTGGATGAACAAGGGTCCCCTGATCCTGGGTCAACAATTGTTGCGACAGAGGAAGAGGAAGTGGAGGTTCCTCTGAAAACTGTTGCAGAAGAGAGAACCAAACTTGCCTGGGCCAGAAGGGAGCGATGAGAATCATTCGGGCTCCCTCTGATCTGAGTTTGTTCAGGACCCTTAGAATTAAGGGAATAGGAGGGAAGGCATAAACGAATCTGTCCCTCCAAGCGAGAGACAAAACGTCCCACCAAAAAATGTCTCGCCCTGGAGCGAGCGAGCAGAAGGAGGGAAGTTTTGTGTTTTGGGGAGAAGCAAAGAGGTCTATCTAAGGTGTTCCCCATCACTGAAAGATGTCATTTACGGCTTCTTGATCCAATTCCCATTCATGGGACCTGGCTGAAGACCGACCGAGTTGGTCCGCCAGTGTGTTTTCCACTTATGAAACGTGAACCAGAGTCAAGTGAAGGTGATGCTGGGCTGCCCAAAGCCAGACTCTCATTGCTTCCTGGCACAGAGGGTAGAAACGTGTTCCTCCCTGCTTGTTGAGATACCAGACTACGCACATGTTGTCTGATTGTATGAGGAGATCACCGGGAAGGATAAGGGAGTGTAGAGCCTGAACGGCATAAAAGGCTGCTCTCAGTTCGAGTACATTTATGTGTAGGTTTTGTTCGAACTTGGACCAGCTGCCCCGAGTCCTGTAAGACCCTAGATGGGCACCCCCCCTTTCTCCTGATGCATCTGTCTAAACGTCTGGGAGTGGGGTTCGATACTGAAGTGAACTCCCAGGCATAGGTTCTCCTGCACCATCCACCATTGCAAGTCCCTGATCATAGGATCGGAAACCAGTACCTCTTGGTCTAGATTGTCCAGGGTCTGGTCCCATTGCGACCAAAGCATCCATTGAGAGATCCTCATATGGAGCCGAGCGAGTGGGACTGTCTGAATGGCAGTCGCCATTAGCCCGAGGAGGCGAAGGACTGACCCGGCTCCGACCCTCCTGTGACTGGACAGAAGATGGGCCTGAGTCTGAAGAGTGTCTACCCTGTCCAGAGGCAAAAAGGCTTTGCCGATGGTCGTGTCCAGAATTGCCCCTAAAAATTGGAGGCGTTGGCAACGGACCAAATGGGACTTTGCCCGGTTGATGGTGATACCCTGGCTGGTGAAAACCTGCAGGGCAAGAGAAAGGGAGTGCATGAGTTCCTCCCTGGACGGGGCCACCAGGAGCAAATTGTCCAGGTACGGGAATACCTGGGTACGCAGGTGGGCTGCTACCACAGACAGGCATTTGGTAAATACTCAGGGGGCCAAGGAAAGACCAAATGGGAGGGCCTTGAATTGGTAGTGGTCCCCCTGAAAGCAAAAATGAAGGAATTTGCAGTGGGAAGGGCATGTGGGGATATGCAGGTAGGCATCCTGCATATCCAGAGTGCATAGCCACTGTCCATGCTGAAGAAGTGGTAGAAGGCTCTGCAAAAAGAGCATTCTGAAGAATTTGTACTCCACGAACATGTTCAGGGAGCTGAGGTCTAGGATAGGCCTCACATCTCCAGTCTTCTTTGGAACTAGGAAGAAATGGGAGTAGTAGCCTGTCCCCCAAAGATGGTTGGGAACTGGTTCTATCGCTGCCTTTGACAGAAAGGAGATGATTTCCTCTAGGACCAGAGGAAGATGTTGCAGGGAATAAAATAACTTGGGGAGGGTCTTCGGGGTAGTTTCTGAAGAAACTCTATTGAGTGTCCTGCTGATGTCAACTGGAGCACCCAAGCATCTGATGTTATCCTCTCTCAACCTGGCAGATGGAAGGAGAATCTCCGCCCTACCGGTTCCTCTGGAACCTCCAGAGGCAGTGGGAGAGGTAGGGAGTCAAGAGGTGTGGGGTAGCGCAGCAGCAGAGGCTCCCGAGGCTTTTTTGCTGGGGGGGGGTCTTGGTTGCTGGAGGGTCCCGAAGTTTGTTGGCCCGTTTACCCTGTCGTTTTTGCCTTTGTTGGGTTTGTTTACGAAAAGGACGCCACTGCTCTTGAGGGGGTCTGTACATAGAGTTGACAGACCTGAGTGCAGTGCCCTTCTCCAGCAGTTCGGTAATGATGTCCTTGACATCCCCCCCCCCCGAACAGCACCGAACCCCTGAAGGGAGCATCCTGGATAGCGGATTGCACTTCAGGGACCAGACCTGACATGTGGAGCCAGACGCGGATGCCATGGGCCTACGGTGAAAGCCGAGCTCCTTGCAGCTGTGTCCACTGCGTCGTAAGTGGCACAAAGCATGTGCTGACTGGCCGAATGAACAGAACTAACAAGAACCAGCCACTTCCTGCTTAGTCTGTAACTCAGGAAGGGAGTCCAATTTAGATTCTACCTGACTAAGGATGGTCTTCTGAAAATCCCCCATATGTGCCACATAGTTTAGGGCCCTAATACCAAGGGTAGAAGAGGACTAGATCTTCTTCACGTATTGGTCCAAAAGCCGGGATGCCTTATCAGGTGGATACGAGCTTAGGTGTTTGGGATTTGCAGAGCGGCCATGAGCAGCGCTGATGACAACCGAGTCCGCCTTGAGGTGGAGGTTAAGGAAATCTACACCCTCATGAGCCTGATAGAGCCTGTCCGCCTTCCTCGGGGGGGGGGGGGCGAATGCGGAAGGTTGTTTCCAGATGGTGGAGACAAGATCCGTGTGAGGCTCTATCCAGGGTGGAATCAGCGTAGGAGCGGTTTCAGGTAGATCCAGATGAGCAGTGAATTTCTTACGCTGCGGGTCTGGCTCCACTGATTGCCACTGATGGACTTCCTGGATTTTCCTCAACAACTGCATAAAGGAGGGATCCTACATAGGTACATAGACAGTGTTGGCAGATAAGGGCCTACGGCCCACCCAGTCTGCCCATTTGAGCTTGCAAGTTTACTTTATGTTTTCCTAGAAGTCTGTTGCCCCTTAATCCTGACCTCCCTACTTCGGAGGAGTCCTTGGCCTGGGGTGATCTGAGACGTGCGGCTCGGCCATCGCAACAAGCATCCCGTGCTTCCTCGAGTCCGAGTCAGACATATCTGATGAAGAGGAGGAAGACTCCTCCCTATGAGGGGGAGGAACGCCCCTTTGGGGAGTTCCCTGGGATGCATATCCTCCCCTTCTTGGGTGCCAAAGGGCTCTCCTCTGGTGTCGGGAAGGGGGAGGGAGTCTCCCGTCTCCAACATAGGGGATCCTGTATGGGGTTCGGCGTCAGCAGATGACTTTCAACCTCATGAGTGAGCTGAGCTTTGGTCTCAGCCCACCAAGGTCTACTTCAGATCCGCTGGCGGCTGGGGAGTGGGCATCAGAGGTGGAGCAGGAGGGGGATATGGATATTAAGGATATCTGTAACCCGATGGTGGGTAGCCTGGCGTCTGGTACTGCAATGCCAGATACAGCAGAGTTAGATATTGTGGCACCGGATATTGCGGTGTCAGATACCCGGGTGCCAGGGGCTCTGACAGAGCAGAGGGTCCCAGCAGAGGCCCTGCCGGTGGGCAAGGCAGTGGTAATGCTGGCCCCGAGGGCATCGGGTTTGGCGTGGGTATGCATTCGATAGGGTCAGAAGGACCTGATGGAAGGATAGGCCTATCGCCAGGTAAGGGGACGCAAGATGGCGTCGGGACCGGTGTCTGAGGGTCTGGCGTCAGGGTATCAGGCACCGGAGGGTTCCCTTACAGCAGCGCCTCAGTATCCCCGTGACAACCAGGGAAGGAGGATTATAATCCCTTGGGGTCAGCTGGGGAGACGCGGGGACCTCAGAAGACAACTTAGAATGTTGTGGAGAGCCTGGGGCATCTGACTGTTCCGTAGGGTCCGGTGCAGCCTTCTTAGTCGGGTGGACATCAGTGGAACTGGTGTTCGACTTATCAGCTGAATCCAGGTGGGCGTCGGAGGAGCCAACGTCCAACTTATCGGACTCCCTGCCAGAGGCAGGCTGCACAGGAGATGTGGCCTTGTCGGGCGTAGTTCTGGCTGGGAGCTCCCCCGAAGGGGCAAGCAGCTCAGCAGCCTTGTCTGGGTGAGCGTCGGTGGGGCCGACGTCTGACCTACCAGACCTACTCTGACCATAAGGCTGCGTGGTAGAAGCAGCCTTCACGGGAGCGGAGGCCTCCTTTGCCCCACGGCTCCCGAGCGCGAGCCAGACGGGAGGGGAGACGCCATCTTGGCAACCACCGAGACGGCCGTTGTGGAGCGATCCCCTGGAGGGGTTGTTACCTTAAGTGCTTGGAAGCCGGTTCCCACTCCCAGTGCTTCTCCTTGTCGCGCTTTTTCTTGTGACTGTCGGGGAAGAAGTGGACACCTGTCTGAGTTTTTTTAGCTCCTTCTCCATGGAGACCATTTTCTTCTTTAGGGTATGGGCTTCCAGGGACTGCTGCCTTCTTTTGCGGGTAGCGTAGTTAAATTTCTGGCAGAATTGGCACTTCTCCATGGGGTGGCCTGAGCCCAGACAAGAGGTACAAGGAGTGGCCGTCCTTGTGTGGAAGTTGGGATCCACACGAGTCACACTTATTCTTATGTGATTCAGAGGGCGTCTGGGACAACATATGCAGCGAATCGTAAATAAAAACTTAAAGACAGAGAAAAAAAGGTTGAAAAGTTTGAAGACTTAAGGACTGACGAATGACTGATGAAGCACTGTTCAACCATGAGGAACTTTCACAAGCTGACGGCGGGAAAGAACTGGAAGGTGGGCATGAGGGACCGCCCCTTTATACTGACGTTGTATGACGCCAGTCACCTGACATGGGGGCGGTCCCCCGCCAGAGACAGCTAGCAAGAAATTTTTCCGGGGGGTCCTGACGCCTGCCGGGTCAGTCCTATATGTGAATACTTACTGCAAGAGTCCTCTCGAAGTAAGATCTTTCAGTACTTTTAAGCACCTCTTCTTACAGGTTTAACTCAGAAAATTCTAACTTTTCAAGAACCAAGCCTTCAGGTGAAGGCTCTCAAGGTTCGGAAAAACTATCCACCCCTGAACAGCTGTTAAAAGACTGTATCTCTGGGACAGACAAATGGGTTGCTTAGTGGACAGGATGAGCAACAAAGGGTACCATGGCTGCCTGGCCCAGTCTGGGGCAACCAGTATCATGGTTGCAGACTGACTCCTCAGCTTGAAAAGGACTCTGACACGAATTGGAGTGAAGGCATAAAAAAATATTCCCGTCCAATCCAGGGCTAATGCCTCCATGGGCACTATGCCCAAGGAGGGTGACCTGCAGCAATAAAGTGGAAGCTGGTGATTATCTTTTGAGGCAAACAGAGCTATTTCTGTGGTGCCCCAATGCCTGAAAATTGTGTTCAACACTTGCCTGATCAGAGCCCATTCGTGATGATCCTAGCTGCTTCTGCTGAGTGAATCTGCCAGTGTATTGCCCTTCCCAGGAGGATGAATGGCAAACAGATGCACCTTCAGGGAATAAGCTAGGGCCAAACTTTTATGGCCTCTGTGCATAGCCTTGAAGATCTGGTACCCCCTTGCTTGTTCATATACCACATGGTGGTTGTGTTGTATGTCTTGACCTAGACTGACTGACCCCTCAACTGAGGGGCAAAAGCCTTTAGGGCAAGGAGGACTGCTCGCAGCTGTAAAAGGTTGATGTGCAGCTTGGATTTCTGAGGCAACCAAATTCCACTGATTTAGAGATTGCCCATGTGTCCCCCGAAAGGAGGCATCTGTTAGGACCACAGTGTGGTGCTGTTGCCGAAAAGGGATGCGCGGTCGGAGGCTGTCCCTTTCTTTCCAGCCCTGTTGAAGGCTATCCCTTTCTTTCCACCATTGCAGAGCCAGTGACAAAGTTCTTCTAACTGGCACAAGCTTTGAAATGGGATCCCTTCTTTGGGACCAATGAGATTTGAGGTGATAATGGATATCCTTCATCTGAAATCTGGAGACCAACACTTTTAGACTATGTGTCCTAGTAATGCTAGGAAATGTCTTGCAGCTCTGGGCTAACCTGAGGCAAAGGAATTTGCTAGAGTCATTAGATTGGACACCCTCTCCTGTGGAAGAAAAGCTTTTCCCCGAACAGTATCCAGTGGTGCTCCAATGAACTCCAGTGACTAAACTGGCTCCATCTGAGACTTTTGAGCATTGACAAGAAAACCCAGTGACTTCAGCATACTTTGGGTCAACCCGATGGAATCCTTTATCTGCCGGTATGAATTTCCTATCACTAGTCAGTTGTCCAGGTAAGGAAATACCCAGATTCCCTGTCTTCTGAGGTAAACTGGCACCACTGACAGACACTTTGTGAATACCCGTGGGGCAGAAGTGAGCCCGAAGGGAAGTGCTGAGAGCTGGTAATGACCTGAGGGAAGAGGGAACCACCTTAGGTATGTTCTGTGGCACGGTCTGATTGGAATGTGAAAGTAAGCATCTTTCAGATACAGAGATGACAGCCAGTTTCTTGTTCTTAAGAGAAGGAATAAAAATGGGCAGTGTTAGCATTTTTAACCTGGGCTTTGCCAGGTGTTTCTTCAGGTATCTGAGATTAAGGACTGGTCGCCAATCTCCATTTTTCTTTTTGGTCAGAGAGTATTTGAGCACATGCCCCTTCCCCTTTGGGTAAGAGGGACTGGCTCTACTGCCCTGACTTGCAGGAGCTTTTTTACCTCTAACTCCAGCAGAATAGCCTCTGCTGGAGTTGAAGGCTGGAAAACCCTGAGGCCCTGGAGGTTTGGAAACTGAACTGTAGACAGAGACCCTGACTCACTACCTTCAGTACCCAGTCGTCTGTGGCAATGTTTCCCCAGTGTTGGAAATAGTGAGCCAACCTGCCCCCTACTAGAGAAGGGGGCATAGCTTGTTCTGTGCAGTCAAGGATTACGTCCGTACTGTGGTCTAGGAGCTAGGCTGGCTCGCCTAGCAGACGTCCTGCCCTAGTAATACCCTCTGATCTGTATGTACTCTACAGGCATATAGTATGGGACCATATGACCTGGGGTAGTATTCCCTACCTCTCCTTCCTGTGGATCTAAAAGAAGTGAAGGCCCTCTCTCTGGAGAAGTTACTCCTGTAGGTGGTTTTGTACTCCTCCACCTTTTTCATATACACCTCGGTTTTGTCACCAAAAAGGGAACTGTTTTTGCAAGGGAAATCCATGCCCTTTAACTGAGTGTATGGTGTAACACTGGTTGCTCTGACAAAAGTAAACCTTCTTAAAGAAACTGACAGGACCAGCATTCTAGATACAGTGTCATTTGCATTCACAGCCATGTGAAATTGGTACTTTGTGGGATCCAAAGCCGTTCTGGCAATATCTGCCATATCGTGAGCCACATTGCCTGGAACTTTATCAATTAAAGCCAGCATAGAATTCCATAGTGCTTTCTGGTACTGTGCAGCACAAGTCATGTAAACTGCCTGTCGGAGAAGGGAAGAGCCCAAATAACCTTTCTTCCCCATAGTGTCAATTTTTCTGGAATCTTTGGTGGATGAGATGCCAGGGGTACTTTTGCTTTATCACAGGCTGCAGCCTGCATCACACCCTCATGATCTGGATGGGTACACAAATAATCAGCAGAAGTCCTAACCAGCTGGCAATTCTTTACCTGCTTGTCCACTCTGGGGACAAGGGAAGGTGTCTGCTGGATTTTAAAAGTAGCCTTTGTAAGGGAATTATGGTTAGGGAGGACCACCTTTTTCGTGGGAGCCAAACCCATCATATCTAAAAAAATTTGCCTCTTCTGGGTAATTATCATCCGGTAAGTCTAACCTCCATAGTGTACAAACTCATGGAAACGATACTAAAGGAAAGACTGGTGTCGTACCTGGAGGACAATGGCCTCCAGGATATGAGGCAGCATGGGTTTGTTTCAGGTAAGTCTTGCCAAACCAACCTGATACAATATTATGACTGGGTGACAGGTGAACTGGATAAGGGTCATGCGGTGGATGTTCTTTACTTAGATTTCAACAAGGCCTTCAATTCGGTGCCTCATGGGCAGCTTGGGGGGAAGCTAACTGGTGTAGGAGTAGGGGCAAAAATGATAAACTGGGTTACAAGCTGGCTGAGTGGGAGGCTGCAACAGGTAGTAGTGAGTGGGAAGCTCTCAACTCCAAGGCTGGTGATGAGTGGGGTGCCACAGGGCTTTGTGTTGGGGCCAGTATTGTTTGGGCTCTTCACATCAGACATTGGACATGGGGTGGTGAGCAAGGTAAGTCTGTTTGCTGACGACACCAAAATCAGAGCAGTGGTGGATGGAGAGGAGGGGTGGAAGCAGCTGCAGGGGGACCTAAGCAAGCTAGAGGAGTGGTCAGAGAGGTGGCAGCTGGGGTTCAATGCAAAGAAGTGTAAGGTTATGCACTTTGGCGTGAAGAACCCAAGAAGAGAATAATGGCTTGGGGAGGGGAGGGGTTTAGCTTGGGATCACAGAGGAGGAGAAGGTCCTTGGGGTAATGATAACGGGGACCATGAATAACACTGCCCAGTGCAGGACAGCGGCTGCAAAATTGAACAAAATGCTGGGGTGCATAGCGACGGGTTTTCCGTCCAGGCGAAGTGAGGTGATCTTGCCCCTCTACAGATCGCTGGTAAGGTAGAGTATTGTGTACAGTTTTGGAGGCCATACCTAAAGTGTGATATCAGGCTGCTGGAGGGGGTGCAGAGGAGAGCAACAAAGATGATATGTGGAATGGAGGGGAGAGACTATGACAGCAGGCTGGAAGACCTCAATATGTACACCCTGGAGGAGGGATGGGGGGGGGGACATGATAGAGACATTCAAGTATCTGAGGGGAATCAATAAGGATGGGGCAGATGAGGTCTTTAAGTTAAGGAGGGGGAGGGTCACCAGGGGGCATGGGCTAAGAATCGCGGGGGGAAGATTTAGGAGGGAGATGAGGAGACACTATTTCACAGAGAGGGTTGTAGCAAAATGGACCCTACCAGAATGGGTTGGCATCATGTAAATCTGTGAACAGCTTCAAAAGGGCATGGGACAGGAACAGGGGAGAGTGAGGGTGGGGGTGGCAGTGGGATGACAAAGGGAGGGGGTTGGGGCAGCTGCAAACTAGGGGTGTTGGCTGTACACTTGAGCAGGCTTAGATAGACCGGGTGGTCTGTTTCTGCTGGCACATTTGTATGTTCGTATGTCCACATCATCCATAGATTCCTGTGAGGTGAGGTCCAGGGTGACAGCCATTTACCTGACAAATGAAAAGTGGGATGAAAAATCATCATGCCCACGAGGAGGGGAACCAAACTCCTGGTCTGGGGATACCTCTGGCTCAATGGGTTCTCCTAGATCTGGTTCCTCCTCTTCCTCCTCAATGTCCAGGCTTTGGTCACTGGGAACCAGTGAACCCAATATGGAATCTATAGTTTGTAAAGCCTGAATGACTTGCAGGGCTCTGGCAATTTCCTCTGTAGATGGTATTTTATCTTTGTCTGTTGGGAGCTCCTTTGCTTTTTCAGCAGAAAGCACTACATGTTTCTCTTTATATTTCTTTTTGGCAGGCACAGACTCAGAAGCCTGCTCGGTTGTTCTTTTGTGCTTAGTATACTCAGACCCCTTTTTCAGGAATGTTGGGATCCGAGGACTCTTTAGAGGGTCTCTCCTTTGTTTTAGAGTGGGATGAAGAAGGACCCTCTTCAGTTTGCTTTGGTGACACTGAGGTGGAAGCAGAAGCCATTTGCACCAATCTTCTGGCTCTCTTTTTAATAGTTTTTGAACAAAAAGTACTGCTCGCTTCAGTTACAGAAAATATGATTGGGACACATGCACTCTATACACAAACTGTGGTGATCAGCCTCAGCAAAAATTTGAAAGCACTTAAACATAGAAGTGTGATGGCAGAAAAGGACAGACAGGCCCACCTAGTCTGCCCATTTGTCTATCTGCTAGGACATGCCCCCCACCAAACACTCCCGTGTCTGTCCCATGCCTTTTTTAGGCCTTCCACTGTTGCTTCTCAACCAACTCCTCTGGGAGCCTATTCCACTTATCCACCACCCTCTCTGTGAAACAGTACTTCCTAATGTTATCCTTGAACTATCCCCCTCAATCTGTAATCCATGCTCCCTCGTCCACTGATTTCCTTTCAACTGGAAGATGCTTTCCACTGGCACCTGGTTTATACCTTAAGGTACGTAAAGGTCTCAATCATGTCTCCCCCTCCCCGTTCCAGGGAGTACATGTTCAGTTCTCCTAACCTTTCCTCATAGGACAGGTGCCTGAGCCCCTTTACAATCTTTGCTGCCCTCCTCTGAACTCGCTCCAGCCTCCCCACATCCTTTTTGAGGTATGGCCTCCAGAACTGGACCCCCTACTCCAAATGCAGTCTAACTAGATGGGTGTACAAGGGTACTATGACCTCCCTTTTTCTACTGGTAATCCCCCTTCCGATGCAGCCCAGCATTCTGCTGCCCCCTAGCCACTGGCGCCTTTCCAACTTCAGGTCCCTTGATATAGTGATGCCTAGGTCCCTTTCCTGTTCTATTATCTCCAGGTCTCTGCCCCCCAAACAGTACCCTGCCCTCTGGTTCCTGTATCCAAGATGCATGCCCTTACACTTGTCCATGTTGAATGAAAGCGGCGCTTCATTTTTTGCTGCTGGCAGGTCACGTGTCCACTTTCCCATTTGCAGCTTATAGACACCAACCACAAGGGGTTGCTGCACTCTCCACTCTAGCTCCTCTTTCAACTCTCCACCCCTTCCTAGCAACTGTTTGCAAACCCTACCCACTAGAGGTCCCTGCAGTTCCCTTTGAATCCATTCTGCTATCTACTTTCCTCACTCCTCCCATCAGCCTACCACTAAGCACCCGGCAGCCTCAAACCTGGTACCCTTTATTCCAAAGTCTACTGCCTAACCACTAGGCCAACGAACCAGGCCAACATCTTCCTCTACTTTCAAACTCTTAACCCTTCCTCCCTCCTTCTCTGAATTAAAAAACTTTCTGCACTCTGTCCCTAAGCTGTACTCAAACCCAGTACCCTTGCGATCAGAGTCAACAGCTCTACCTCTTAACCACTTTGTCTAGCTATTTTATTCCTACTTTCTAGGACTTTTAGTCTCTTACCCCCCCAACCTGCCAAAATATAAAGTTTTACCACTTCTCTCTTGCTGCCTTTGAACCCTGCACCATCACTGTTTTAGTCAGCAGTTCCACCACTCAGCTAGCACATCTGTCTATTATTTGTGCAGGATTTCAAACTCTAAAAAACCCTCTAACCCTCAGACACTGCTAAATTGTTGTCTGATTGTTTCTGCAGACCTTGAGCCCAGCTCCCTGCTGCTACAGCCACTGTCTGGGGTCCTTCCTGCTACCCTGGGCAAGTCTTGAACCTAGTGCCCTGTGCACCTCAGGCACCAGCTCTGCCACTGTACCAAAGTGGCAACTACACTTAGAGGTGACCTCTCACTACTATCTCCCCCTCTATCATCCTAGTTCCCCCATCTTTCTTCACTTCAGCTCTCTCACCCTTACCAATTATGCATGTGCACCTCCTGCCTCTCTCTTCTCCTCCTCCTCTTGCCTTCCACCAACCCTATTGTCCCTGTTAACCCTCAGCCTCACTACTCTAGTGCTCCTACCTACCCTCCTGCCCTCCCCTCCTCCTATACCACTGCTCCTCCCCCTCCCTCCTCCTCCACATACCCCATATGCTCCTCTCCACCTCACCCCCCATCCAGACATTACCTTTCCTCCCCCCCCGCTCCCTTGGGCATCTGATCACTCAAGCCTTCTCTGCCTGTGCTGCCCTACCCACCCCCTGTGCTCAAACCCCTTTCTCTTCCTATCGCCTCCGCATAAACTCTCCTTCTGCCACCCTCTGACCAGAGCAGTTCTCCTCCTTCTGCTCCTGACAGGGAACATACATCCCAACCCAGGCCCTGCCCCTCCCACCCACCTACCGCCCACTGGTCTCCAAATAGCCTCCATGAACATATGCAGCCTGCTGAAAAATTTGGCGTCCTACAGTGCTGGGCCATGGCTCATCAACCAGACATCATAGCCCTGAATTTGAAACCTGGCTGTCCAAATCCACCCTGACTCATTTGTCTCCCTCCCAGGCTATACCTTATACCGGGAGGACCGAGTAGGCAAACGAGGGGGAGGCTGTGCAATCTACACTAGGGACATAATATTTGGACACGTGCTCCCCAACCCTGCCCTTGTAAATGGGGCCCAGGCTCTTACCCTCAAACTCACCCCGGACCCCTCTAGGGGCCCTCTCTATCTCACCACTGCCTACGTTCCCCCAAAGAACCAGCTTCCGGCCCTGGTATCTTTAACTGACTATCTGGCCTCCCTCCACCATAAGGCGGAACAAATCCTAGCTGGGGACCTTAACGTAAATTGGCTCAGCACCTCCTCTTCCACGATCAGAGACTCATTTGCTGCCCAAGACCTGACGCAACTCGTCACCCACCCCACTAGAATAAACCCTAAGAGAGGAACCAGCACCCTTCTGGATGTAATTATCACCAACCGACCCCAAAAAATCCAAAACATCCAGGTCCTACCAGATTCCCGAAGTGACCACTCCCCAATCCTATTTCATTGGGCAGTCCCCAATCCCAAACCCAAAGCCCAGACCACCCTCCGCAGGCGCCTCCGCCCTGGTGGGCTGCAAAAACCTAAACTATTCCTCACCCAGATAAACTGGTCCCCCATTCATCGTGCAACGACATTGACACTGCCCTCGCCTTCTTCTCACACACCTTCAACATGGCCTGTGATCTCTTTGCACCTTTCACCAAAATCCGATCCAAAAAGCAGAATGCACCCTGGGTTAGCCCTGCCCTTCTACAATTACTAAGAATTCAGGATAACCTCTGGCACCTTGCCACTGAAACGGGTCAGCTGTCTGATAGGCAGGCTTACAATGCAGCCCGGAATAAGTGCTCTTGGGCCGTCCGGAAAGCCAAGGCCGACCATTACCAGGCCACCCTTACCTCCTCCTGGGGTTTGGCCCAGACTTTCTGGGATAATAGTAAACAACTAAATGGAAAATCACGCTCCCCTGCCCCATCCCAGCTCACTAGCAATGGCACTACCTCCACCGAGCCTGCCACCATAGCTAACTGGCTCAACACCGCTTTCACTGACCTTAGCTCAGTCCTCCCTAGTTATTTCTTTGACCCTCCCCCCAACCAACCTCCCCCTGTCCTCCAGCACCCCAGCTTCCACCTGTGCAAGATTTCTGCCCGGGAAGCCAGACCCATCCTAATCAAAGCTTTGAATAGCAACAGTCCTGGCAGTGACTCACTGGACCCCAGTATCCTCAGGCTGGTGCTAGATGAACTCCTTGCCCCACTCACCAGCCTAATTAACCGATCGCTCTGCCTGGGACAATTTCCCATGGCTTGGAAAACAGCCATAATCACGCCCATTCATAAAGGGGGCGACAGGTCGTCGGCCAACAACTACCGGCCAATCTCCATCCTCCCCCCAAAGCCCTGGAGAAAGTGGTGGCCATTCAAATCACTGAATATCTGGCTAAGCATAACATCTTATGCCCAGAGCAACATGGCTTCCGTGCTGGTCACAGTACCAGCACTGCACTAATTGAATTCTCCAACTTCCTACACTCCTCCCTGGATACCAGCTCCCTAGCTGGTGCAGTGTTCATTGACCTCTCAAAGGCTTTCAACACCGTCTCTCACCCTCTTCTGCTGAATGCTCTCTGCCACACTGGTCTCTCGGCTGGTCCCCTAGCATGGTGCACGAGCTATCTACGCTCGATCACAGTGTGTTAAAATCAATGGGATACTCTCTGATACCGTCCCATTCACTCTGGGTCCCCAAGGCTCCATCCTGGGCCCCTTCTCTTCTCACTCTATCTGAACACCCTGCCCAGTGCATGCCCTGGCAAAATTCTCCTGTATGCAGATGACGCTGTCCTTTTTGCCACCCACCACAATCCCGTCTCCCTTCAGGACACCCTACAGCAGTCTTTCAATAATGCCGAAGCCTGGTTTAAGGAGCGCAGACTCGTCATCAATCTTAAAAAAAAAACAAAGCTATGCTCTTTTCCCACCCCCAAAACAAAGCTAGCAACCACCCACTCTATATCCTTCCTAGTACCAAACAGCCACTGGAACAAGTCTGCTCCTACAAATACCTTGGGGTTACCTTCGACTCAGCCCTCACATTTCACAACCACATTGATGCCCTAACATCCGCCACTAACACACGGCTTGGCATCCTCTTCTGCCATAGAACCTGCCTTCCCCCAAATGCGCTCCGGCTCGCTGTTACGTCTTCCGTATTGTCCCTTGTAGACTATGGTCTACCAGTCTATGGTGCTGCCGACACGACTGCACTCAAAAAAATTCACTTAACTCTGAATAAAGCCTGCAGATTGATTACTGGTGCCCCCAGGCTCACACACACCTGTCAGCTGTATGACGAGGCTAAACTCCTTACCCTGGATGAACGGCTCCGATATCAAACCTGCCTCCTCACAAAAAAAACCCTACTCGGGCTCTCCCCTCCTGGGGTGACGGCATCCATCCACCGGATCCCACCCACTATTGCAACACGGTCATCCAACAAGACCACTCTAATGGTCCCCAGATCAAGAACCAGCCGTGGCCATAGGTCCTTCTGCTACAGAGCCCCATCCTGGTTTAACTCTCTTCCTGCCCCCATCACCAATGCCACCACCATCTCCAAGTTCAAAACCACCTTTCGAAACCAACTCTTCAACACTTGTAGCTGCTCCTGTCTCTGAAGGCAGCCTCCACCTCGACTGCTCATGACACAACGCCCACCGGGCGCTCTCCACCTAGCCCTCCACCACCTCTTCCCGGTACCGTGCACCTATGTCTAACCCTGGCCAGTGCCAGCTGTTTCATGGTATGCCTATTAGATTGCTCAATTTTTGATACCAACTTGTGTAACACCTGTTCTCAATTACTTGTACCCTGTAACCTAAATGTATTTTGTCTGACCTCAGTGTGACGTGGCGCCTCTGATGAACGCCTATTTTTAGCAAACCTGTGCTATGTAACCTAAAACTCTATGTATGTCTTTAATGTGACGAGGTAGCTTTGGAAACGAGCCTCTGCCTCAAAGGTTGTAAACTGATTTCACAAATAAATAAACAAAAAGCTGCCACCTCTTTGACCATGCCTTGAGCCTTAATGCAATTTTTAAAACCTGTGGGTCCCATCCTCTTTTTAGGTCTGTCTGGCATGTAAAAATGTCAGTGGACAGTACAACAACAAAAAAAAAAAACTGCCCCAGAATGGGTTTTAAAGCAAATTGCAGTCGGTTCCATGTGTTAAAAAGGAACCGCGATTTAGTACAGATTTCTTTATTTTAAACCAAACACAACCAGTTCCTAGATAGAAACGGGAACCGATCGCCAACCAAAATATAATACTTTAAAAGTATGTTTAAATATAAAATGCCATTGGTTCCTTGCCAAGAACGGGAACTGATAGCAAGTAAAAACAAAGTTGCATAAAATCTAAATATAATAAAACTTTAAATCAAAGTGCTAGCAGTAAGAACTGCAACAAACTCAAGTTTAAACTGAGAAAACTGGTTCCTGGGAACTGCGAGGGAACTATTAAAATGAGTAAATAATACCCATTTAAACTTTAGCAAAAAAAAATACTAGAGGCAAGAGTATGAATAAAATAGTGTAAAATACCACTATATGAATAAAATAAATCTTGCAGCAACATTGCTTTGCAGCTCTTTTTGGGGGTGTCTTGCTGTCTGAATGGAAAATTGAATCTGGCAGTTAGATGGAACACAGTCCACTAGAGTTTGAATGTTGCATTCCAAATTCTCTAATTTGCATACATTCCACCTTAGAGTTCCAGGGGCAGTCAGGGAGTCTGAGCTGACTGCAGACTGTCGAAAACTGCTAGTAGATTTTTGGGGCTTAAAGGGAAACAATGGAAAAGACAAAGCTTTCCTCAGACACTACAGAAACTCAATTAGTGCTTTCAGACAGTAACAACTTTATTTAATGATTTAAAACAGCTACCCACATCTTCCACTTCCTGTTGCTGGCAGCAGCCATTTCATGAGCAGCAGTGAGCGTCCTGACCTCACTGTATGCTAATATGCCTGTTTGACCTCAGCTATTGGTTGACAAGACATATTAGCATAAAGTGAGCTCAGGAAGCTCTCTGCTACTCATGAAATGGTGGCTGCCAGCAACAGAAAGTGAACGTTGAAGGCCACTGTTTAAATCACTAAAAAATCAATTAGAGTAATTTGTTAAAAAAAATGTACTGTCTCAAAGCACTAATCAGGCATTTTTGTAGTGCCTGGGTAAAGCTGTGCCTTTTCCACTGTTTCTCTTTAAAAGAACAGTTACATAAGAACTTACTGTAATAGTAGGTCTTCCAGAGAATCTCTTGTAGCAGGTCACACCTTAGGAACTATAGCTGTCAAGCACCAGGACCACACAGAAACATTTTTGCCAGCAATCTAACTGGTGCTGCCCATGATGTCATCATTATGTTGACTGCCTCCCTATATGGCCGTGGGTGGCCCTGCACCCTCCTCAGTTCCCCGCCAGAGACCAGCCACTGAGGACACGTTCCCTAGGGAACTAAGGGAGAGCAAGAGAGACCCGCCAGGAGGGACATGGAAGCAGAGTGTGATGTGACCTGGAAAAGGAGAGACAGGGAAAGAAAGACAGAGAACAAGGGGCAAGGAGGGTAGGACGGCATGACCTGCTGCAAGAGATTCACTTGAAGATCTACTGTAATGGCAAGTTCTTACGTAACTGTTCCCTCATCTTCGAGGATATCTCTTGCAGCAGGTCACACCTTAGGAACGAGTCCCAAGCAGTACAGAAGAGGCGAGCAGTCCAGGCGGATGGAGGGCAGAGGCCTAAGACAGGAGGTCCTATAACACAGCCAGGACGAAGTTTATCTATTTTCTAGAGGCTATGTCCAGACTGTAGTGTCTCATGAAGGTGTGAACAGTACTCAAAGTAACAGCAGCGTAAATTAAACACCTCTGAAATGAGCAATGGAGGAGGCCATGCCCTTAGTGGAGTGGCTCTTGACAACCCCCAGGTGGTCCTCACCATACTTCTTGTAACAGAAAATAATGCAGTTGGCCAACCACTTTGACAGACACTGCATAGAAATGGGGTCACCCTCCTTCCCAGGGGCAAATGAGATGAAAAACTGGGAAGACTTTCTACAGCCCCTCGTAAGGTGTGTATAGTGTATCTAAGTATTCTATGGACATCTAAAGCATGTAGCAATGCTTCCCCTAGAATGGCATGCTCCAGGAAATAAACAGGCAGGTAGATGGCTTGATTTAAAACTCAGACATCATCTCTGATAAAAACTTGGGATTAGTACAGACACACACCCTTCGAGCACAAGTAATAGCAACTAAAAATAACGCTTTCCACGACAGAAAGCATAGCTCGCAAGATGCGGCTGGCTCAAAGGTAGGCAGAGTGAATTTTTCTAAAATTAAGTTGAGATCCCAGGCCGGGACCGGATTAAGGCTTCAAATGTAGAATGACCCTCAGAAAGGTGTGGGTTACATCCAACTGAGCTACCGTACGATCACCAATGGGAACATGGAAGGTGTATATGGCAGACAAGTGCACTTTGAGGGAGGAGTATTTCAGTACAGCATCTGACAAGGACAGTAAATACTTGAGAATTTGGTTCATTAGACAGGTGAAAGGATCCATGTTATGGGAAGCGACCCAAAGAGCAAAACGCTTCTATTTCATGGAGTAACGTTGCCCTGGTGGAAGGTTTTCTGTCGGCCACCAAGATGTCAGCCATCTTAGGGGAGATGCCAAACCTGGCAATGACTACGTCTTCAGGAGCCAGGCATGAAAGTGTAGCAGACCTGAGGTCTGGATGGACCAGGGTTCCCTGTTCCTGAGATAGCAAGACCTTGCACAATGACAGAGGCACCGGGGGTTCCACTGCCAACTGCTGCAGCAATGGAAACCATATCTGACGAGGCTAGAAGGGCAGCACAACAACTGGGATGGCTCCCTCCATCTGGAGCTTGGTTAGCACCCTCTGAATCAAGAGGGAAGGGAGGAAAGGTGTAGAGCGATCTCCCTTTCCAGGAAAGGGAAAAAGCATCTTGTCAAAAAAATTGCTGGCCCTGGATCAAGCGAGCAAAAACACGACAGTTCTGTGTTGTGTCGGGAGGCAGAAAGGTCCAATTCTAGGTGACCTCACCGGTCGACCAGGTCTTCTACAACTGAGGTCAGCAGGTCCCACTCGTGCTCTCTGGACTGTGACCTGCTTAGGTTGTCTGCCAAGGCATTTTGGATATCTGGAACATGGACAGCAGAGAGCTCTAGGCAGTTTCCAGAGCCCAGTACCAGACCCTCATCGCCTTCCCTGCATGGGGGGGCAGAAGTGAGCACCCCCCCTTGCTTGTTGATGTAGTGCACAACATTAATATTGTCCATCTACACCAACAGAGGACCCAGGGTCAGGTGATCCTGGAAGGCTTGCAGGCCGTACAGGTCTGCTCTTATCTCGATAACATTGATATGGCGGGAGTCCTCCACTGGAGTCCATGTTCCTTGCGTCTGGTAGGGGCCGAGGTGTGTGCCCCAGACATTCTCCAATGCATCTGTGATGAGGATCTGGGATGGGGATGAGGAAAGGAACCCCCTTGAGCAAATTGCCGGGTTCCATCCACCAAAGGAGAACCTTCTTCACAGGCGAGGAGACTAGGACTTTCTACTTTAGGTCATCGGTGCGCTGGTCCCACTGGACTCTCAAGGTCCATTGAAGGATTCACATGTGCAGTCTCACCAGCAGAACTGTGACAACAGCTGCCATCAAACCCAGCAGGCATAGGTACATTCGGGCCATGACATAGCGGCTGTTATGCACCTGGGCTTGCTCGATCAGGTGCTCCACCCTGTCCAGGAGCAGGAAGGTTGGGCCCTGGACAGTGTCCAATATAGCCCCTGTGTACAGGGGAGCACTGGCTGGAGTTCAGGACCAACTTTGACAGGTTGACCGTGACCCCCCTAAGTGTCTAATAGTTGCCTGGTGTGGGCCAGGGTCAATGACAGTTGCTCCTTGGACTGGACTTTGAGCAACAGTTGTCCAGACAGGAGAAGATGTAATGTCCCTCCCTCGGGCCGCTGTCACCACTGCTAAACATGTGGTGAAGATATGAGGCATAACAGACAAGCTAAAGGGTAGGACCCGGGATTGGCAGTGCTCCCCTGTAACAGGAACCTGAGGTACTTCCTGTGGGAGGGAACAAATCTTGATATGCAGGTAGGCATCCTGCATATCAAGGGGGCAGATCCAGTCTCCTTTCTGGAGCACAGGTAGGAGACTCAGAAGGGTGACCATCCTGAACTTCCTGTACTGGATGTAGTAACCGAGATTTCATAAATCCACGATGGGCCTCAAGCCCCTGGTGGACCTGGGGATGATGAAGAAATGGGAGAAGAACCCTCTGTTTCTTTGTTCCTCGGGCACAAGGGTCTATGGCCTGCTTTCTTAACAGGTAGTGAATCTCATCCAGCAACACTGGAATGTGGGCGAGAGGGTAGGATGTAGGTCTGTGAGGGAGGTCTTGAGGCATCTCCAGAAACTCAAGGGCATGCCCTTGTCCAGTAACCTGCAGAACCCAGGCATTGGTTGTGATCTCCCACCATCCATCCAGATGGAGGAAGCAGCGACCCCTACCATTAGATTCTGGGGCAGCGGGTGGAGGGGGTCGGGCAAGGAGTCAGGCTGACATGGAGCCCATGGCCAGAGCCGCTCCTCACCTCTAGGGGACTTTCCTGTGGAGGAGGTAGGGGCATGCAAGGTGGATCTAGCTTTACGCTTGCAGGATTGTCTGGAGCTGGGCTTGGGCCTATGGGAGGTCCGCCAACAGGGTACTCTCTGTCCACTCCTCTGGTGAGTGTGGTAGAGGGAGTGGACGGAGCGTAGTGTTCATCTTGAAGCTTGCAGGTCATTCAGGATATCCTGCGCTTCTATCCCCAAAAGCTTATCATAACCCCTGAAGGAAGCATTCCAGATAGACTACTGAATATCTGTAGCGAACCCAGATACCCTGACCCAGGAATACCTCTTCAAACAAACTCAGACAGCGGATGCCCTGGCCAAGGCATCCGAAGCATCACAGCCAGCTCATAAAAGGTGCTTACCTACATCCACCCCTAACTGGAGAGTTCTGAACATCTCCTGTTTCTGGGGCCACTCTGGGATGGCCTGTGCCGCAGCCCTGGCCAATTTCCAGGAGGTATTCTAGAACTTGATCATATGGCCAATATAGTTAATGACTCTGATAGCTTGGGTGGAAGAGGCAAATACCCTCTTGTCCAGCTTCCTGGATTCCTTATCTGGAGGAAGGGAGCCAAGATGCTGTGGCCTTTTGGGTCTATCATGGGCCACACTGATGACCGCCGAGTCCATCTGTGGGGGTCTAGCAAAAAAGGGTTTCCTGGAGAGGGCCTGATACAGCTTAACCACCTTTCTGGGCAAAAGCGGGATCATGTTAGCCTATACCATGTGGCCATGGTGGCATACTCATAGGCGTTTAGCATGGGAGGAATGATGAGAGGTGGGGAATCTGGTAGATCTAGGTACTCAGCCAGGTTCCGCCGGGTGACATCTTGTTCTTTGGTGTCAAACCCCATTGTGGCTTGTCGTTGCTGCATAACAGAAATACTTAATGGATCATCTAGGGGCACCTCGGGGTATATTTTGATTAATCCTCCTCCGCTAAGGAAATGGCTGAAGTGCCAGATGAGCTTTGCACTCCCCCATTTTCATCCTCATCTTCCTCATCAGGCAGGAGTAAATCAGGGCAGTAATTGCCATTGTCCCCTAGGTCAGAGACAGGTGCCGAGAATACTGACAATCTAGAAGGGGCTGGCCTCAACACATGACGTGTCAACGACAGTCTGGGAGGTCCCGACGGTGCTGGGCGTGGTTCCACCTGGGACTGCATGAAGTCCCAGAGGGACAAAAACAAAGCCTGTAGGTCGACGGTCACAGGTGTTTGTATAGTACCTCGCTGCAGCGACGGGGGTTGTGGTGGTGGTACTGAGGCTCTGACATCAGTAGGGTGAGTAGGATGTACAACGTGATGGGGGGCATGTTGAGGTACCAACTGAGGAACCTGCTTCCCCAACGTCGGAGGGACGGCCAGAAGCATTAACAGAAGGGGCCTATAGCCCAATGACTGGCCATTGGCAGCCTTGACTGGCCCGGCACAGCTTCCTGACTGTGGAACTAGTGAGGAGTGGAGGGCACCTAGCAATGGTGGAAGAGTTGATGGGGGCAAGGAAAGCCCAGATGACGGGCCAGCGCTGGTAGAAGCAAATCCAACGGGGTGAACTGCCAGAGTTCCACCTGTTGAAGAAAGGATGAGGGAGGCGGTAGGAATCATTGGCAGAGAACTGGGAAGGCCCACCAACGATGCACCCACACCGGTCATAGGGGAGCCAGCAGGAAAAGCTGCCAAGGCTGACACTGCAGCAGTGAGGGTGGTGGCAGCAGCGGGGGTCGCCGCAGACCCTGAACCAGTTCACGCTGTGGATGGCGACCGAGAGCATTCCCAAGAGGATCACTCCTTATCCTGGTGGCAACCCTTCCCTGAGGATTTGTTCAGAGCTTTAGCTGAATGGGAGCTCATGGATGGGGTCGGGGAAGCCAAAGAGCCCCTGGCCTGAAGCTCCTTTGCCATGGTGGCAACCGTCTGTTCCATCAAAAACTATTCCACAGCTTTCCAGCACTGCCACTGGGTAGCTTGATTGAAGCCTCTGCAGATCCTGCAGGCCTTAATGTCGTGGTTGGTGCCGAGGCAGCGGATGCAAGCCTCATGGTTGTCTATCATACATCTTTTTTCTGCAGCATCAGAAGAGGTTGTTGATCGGTAGGCATAAATGGTAAAAGAGAGGAAGAATCACTTTAAAAACTAAAAAGTGTGAAAACTAGAACAAGAAAACAACAAACGTTAAAATGAGAAAATGGCAGTGAACTGGGCGGCGGAGCTCTGAGGAGTTCGATGTGCAGAGTCAACGGGGGGACCAGGCGGTTGCGACGACACTCCACGGCTATATAGGGAGAACTTCGACGTGATGATGTCGATGTGGGCAGCCCCAGTTAGACTGTTAGCAAAAATGTTTCAGTGTGGTCCTGGTGCCTAATGGCTATAGTTCCTAAGGTGTGACCTGCTGCAAGAGATATCAAAGATGTAGACATTTCACAATGATGAGTATTATGTTTGTAATCCCCCCACAAATGGGGGTTCCTAAAAGCCTCCTAGGAACTTGCCTAAGTGTCACCCTGCCTGCTGGCGTTCAGCGTTTAAGCCGTTTGAATGGCACTGTGAGTGCTTGTAGAGCCTCCACACACTGTCTGTAAGCTGTCTGCTTGCAGACATAATTAATGCTTATGGAGGAGGACTGGTATTTCCCTGCTTGAATCCTGCCTGAGCTGCGGTGTAATCACTCCAGTTTGCAGTCAATGAAAGTGCAAAGGGAGCCCATCCGAAAGATGTAACTGTCTGCCTGTAATTATTTAACGCATTAGTGAATTTGCAGTTTGTCTAACCTGCCTTTATTGCAGCTGGGACTGTGTGTGTGTTGCCCCACCATTTTGGACCTGAACTGCTGTGCTGGGCCAGTTGGGTTTAGGGGAGCCCTAAAATGGAGACTGCTTGGGCCAACCAGAATTTGGACTCTCACTGGAGCTGGCTTACAAGGGGAATGTATCGCTAGTGCTTATGGGAATTGGAGTCTGGACCGTGGCGCCTTTTTTGCACCAATAGAGGGAGCCCTGCAGTGATTGACAGCCGAATCCACCAACTGGACCTGTTGGAATCAAAGGGAAATGCCCTGGACTGAAGCTGGAGATCGTTAGTGGCAGTAGAAGGAGTAGGAGCTCTGTATTTTCTGCGGTGTACAGTTTGCGTGGGAAGCGCGTGAGAGGCCTTGAAGTCGGCCTGCAGCCGTTCTAAGCTATAGTCGGACTGAATCAGAGTTTCCTGAGGAAAAGGAAGGCTGAAGAGTGGATACCAGGCTCACCCTGTAGAAGACTGGAGATATTGCTGAATTGCGCTTGGTCTGTCAGGAACTGAAGCTGCTGTGCGTGCTCCCGGGTATTTTGAAATAATTGCGATCAGGATCGAGGAGCAGCCGCCTGGTATAGTACTTTCCTTTTACATATGAATGTGCATAGTGCTTGCAGGGAATCACTATTTCCTGTCCCCTGTACTGTGTGCTGTGTGTTGAAGTTGGAAAAAAACCCCAGCTTGTCTCGGACTAAATCTGTTTGCTATCAACCGCCTTGGGGTCCAGTCACAAGGACCTTGTCTCCACGCCCTATTGTTTCTGGCAATCCAAAAGAACATCCACCATCCGGTTCTCAGCTTGGGTATTGTCAGTACAAATCAGGGTATTCCCCTGCAGCTGGTTATCAATTACAAGTGTGTCATCTAATTATTGTTGTTTCACTTCTTCATGGACTGAGCCATCCGGCTCCGGATTACAATTGAGTGTTGTGCATATATTTTTTTCTACAGGGCTCCATCCATCTGCACCTGCCAGCCAACCCCCGGGCAACGGACCTGGCTAGCCCCCCCCCCGGGTACCCAGAGTGTGACTTTTCAGACCCTGTACGTGTGCACAGTACTGTGATTTTAATACTGCAAATTAACCTGATTTCCCCCTTCCATGTTTCACTCCCCTAAATAAACCAGATTTGATGTTATTGAACTTTATACTGTCTGAAGTGTCCGTACCTATAGAACAAGCACTGTATTGGGTTGCGGATGTTGATTAACCTTGTTTTACAGGAGGTCCTCAGACACGTGCTGCAGAATCAGTCTCGAGGGTAAGTAGTACCTTATGAGTGAACAGTGTGTATATGTGGGGTATTGGGACTGTAACTCATGTGTACTGTGTGAGCCACTAGAGGGAATAAAAGGGGGTCTCAGTGTCCCAGAGAGCTGTGATGAAGCTAGTCTAACCACTACAAACCCTGACCTCTGGGTGGAGACACCCGTCATAGAACCTAGGCCCCTCAACCTGTCAGTAGTCAAGCAGGCAGGGGTAGTAGCCCCTGGGATAGCGCCACCTAGGGGTTACATCTTGGAGGCTACCGCTGGGATTAGGTCCTCTAGTGGCCACGTGAGAGAATTACCCCATTATGTTTAATTTAAAGGAACAAATGGAGGGGAGTCCAACGCCCAAGTTAAAAATGGACCCCCATAAGTTGATGGTGCATAAACTGATGGGATGGTGTGAAGCTGAGGAGATAGACCCCCAAAAGGCTATTTTGTTGCTGGATGTCCCCTTAGGGACTAGCAATGCTGATATTATATCCATGGTACAGTTTAAGTGTTTGGGCAAAGTAGAAGTAAAGGGATGAGATGCTGACTTGTTTGACCAAACTTTGATAGTGCAGCTCTCATGTAGTTACCCCATAGACCCTGAAAAGGTGCCACCTATGATTCTACCCGAAGGGGCCCAGAAGGGATGGAGGGTTATTTATGTACCTGGTGGTCTGGCCACCCCGAGTGGGTCCCCTAGTGCTGCTCAAGCTGTTAGCCTCAGAAGGGAAAACTGTCCAGGAGGCAGTGAAAGTGTTAGACTTGTCTGGGGATCACACGCCTGTACATTCCCTAACTCCCTCTCCTGTGTCCCCCAAGAGCTCCATAATAGCTACCACCCCCATCATAATTTCCCCAATACAGTTGGACTCCTATAGAAGGCTTAGATGTTTCTCCAGTACTGTCCCGGTGCCTTCGGAGGAAGATGATTTGGAGACCTGGATGGACTATGCTACCCCTGTAGTACAGGAATGGCAGTGTTCAGAGGGGGAAAAGAGGAAGTGCTTGATGGAAAGCTTGAGAGGCCCTGCCCAGGAAGCCATCCAGTTTTTACATGCTACTAGTCCGGAGGCCACTGCAGCAGAATCTCTCTCTGCCTTGGAGGGGGTGTTTGGCAACACAGAATCAGGGGATGATTTATTATGGAAATTCAACTCAGCCAAACAGTGGAAAATCGAGAAATTGTCTGCCTTTGCCACTAGGATAGAAAAGGCTTTGCAGAGGGCCCACAGAAAAGGGGGAGTGCCTGCCAAAGAGCTAAACCAGGTCAGATTAGACCACATATTGAAGTCAGCTAGATTTTTGAGCGTAATGATACTGAAGCTCAAGCTGCAAGACAGGAGGGCAGGCCCTCCAGAGTACTGTCATTTGATGAAAGAAATCCGTGAGATTGAAACTGATGAAGAGGGCTGGGAACCCTGTGCTGGGGCTGTGAACACTTGTCAGACCCCTGAAAAGAGTGAGCTAGATGAGGCTCAACAGTTGAGAGATTTAATTAAGGAATTGACTGAGGCATATGGAGAACCAGATCTGTAACAGGCTCCCCGAGCCCAAAAGTGGAGTGGGAGTGCATGCTGTTTCCCGAGACCCGGACGGAGGGTAACCTGCTAGCAGAACTGCGAGAATTGAGAGAGATGGTGGGGGAACTGCAAAGGGTTGCCCTCACCCCAACTGTAGTGGAGATTCAGAAGCCCAAAGGTATAAGCCCCCAATCCAAGAAGAGCCCCAACAGAAAAGAGACCCCCCCCCCACCCTTCCAGGACACTAGAGACATTAAGTTCTGCTACCGTTGTGGGGAGGATGGGCATTTTCAGTCAGCTTGTCGCTTGCCAGAGAACTTGAGAAAAGTTAACAATATGTTACTGGTCTGGCATCGCAGAACCTACGCCCGGCCACCAGGGGGAGCTACTCGGAAAAGTTATGCCACCAGGGCCAATGCCCGATCGACACCCAGATCAGTGCCACCGGAATGGTCTGAAGTGGTGGGTCCCTCCATGGAGACCACTGTAAAAGTGAATGGAGTGCCTACAAAAGCTGTGTTAGACAGTGGCTCCCAAGTGACAATTATGTTCCAGGATTGGTATCAGAAGCATTTGTCTGATGTGCCCCTGCAACCATTGGAAAGACTGCATGTCTGGGGTTTAAGTGAGAAGGCCTACCCCTACTCTGGCTATATCCAAATTTGGTTGTCCTTTCCCACCTCTGTGGCTGGAGGAGCAGAGCAAGTGGAGACCTTGGCCCTAGTGTGTCCCCCTACTGGACTGTATGACGGGGTTCCTCTACTAATTCATTTATTTAGTTTCTGTTAACCGGGTAGGTGCACTAGCCATAAAATGACTATTTTCAGGCACGACCTGGGAGAGTACAACAAAAAGAGAACAGTTGAACAACAGCAACATGGGTACAATAATACAAACAGAGGAACAGTACAGCAGTGCTACAAAAATACAATGGGTAGAAACAAAAAAAATAGAAAGCATTATACAGATAATGGCAGTAAGATATATAATAAGTTAAAAAACCACGGACCCAACCTGTGGAGTGAAAGGGTTAATAAGATAGTAAGGTTATATGGAGAGAAATGTGAGGAATGTTCAAACATAACAAGAAAGACTAACAGAAGGAAGGTCAGGGGTGGTAACCTTAATACAACAGTGGATGGTCAGCAACAAGGTTTGAGAAGGAAGACAGCTAGTAGTCAAGAAGTTATTTACAAAGAGAAGGAAAAATATGGGGAGGGGAAGAGGAGACAGTCTTGGAGCTGGATTAGAGCAGGGGTGACATTACTGGTAAGTCTCAGGAGCTTCAGGTTGGGTCAAAGCATGTACAAGCATCAGCTAAGGATAGATAATAATGATATTCACTTTTAAATCCAAAGTGAGACAGACAGCCGGAGGTTGAGTGGAAGAGCATTCCATAGCCTAGGAGCAGAGAATTGGAAGGCCCCTGTGCCTTTAGTCGTCCGACATCTCGGAACATAGAGCAAGGATTTGTCAGCTGATCGCAGGCCATGGGAGGATGGTTGAGGGACCAGCAATGCCGCCAGCTGGAATGTTTTTTTCCCCCCGGATGATCAAGTCCATTAGTGATCCAAGGTAGTATTGTCTACTGGCAGAGGGTGACAGCCAATTCAGATCCTTATAAAGAAGGCAGTGATGTTTGAGTCGAGGCGATGAAGAGGCAAATCAGCATATATTGTTATAAGTTACGACCCATTTTAGTAGGGAGGTTTTATGGCCAGAGGTAAGAATAGAGGCACCATAAGTAAGGGTTGGGAGCAGAATACCTCAGGCAATTGTTAATTTGGCCGAGGGTGTAAGCATGTAGCTCGTTTTGAAAGCTACTCCCAATGTCGACTTTACAGCTTTGCACGAGGACTGAATGTGAAGATTAAAATCCAGGAACTGGTCCAGCAGGATCCCAAGGTAGTTGAAGGAAGTAACATTTTCAAGTGGAAATCCTCCTGGGTGAAGAACCCCCAGCAAACTAGAACAAGCCTTAATCTTCAGTGCGGAACCTAGGAGCATGGCTTTCGTTTTCTTTTCATTTAGTACAAGCTTTCGGTCTAGTAGCCAGTCTAAGACCTTATTGAAGTCTGAAGTAACCGATGAGTTTATGCAGGCAATACTAGAAGAACTAGTATAGATGATCAGGTCATCAGCGTAGAGAATAGCTGAGCAGGATTCCAGAACCTCAGCTGCATTGTTGACAAAAATTGAGAACAGAAGGGGCTCAAGGATAGAGCCCTGGGGGACTCCACGGTTGATAGTAGACATGTTGGACAGGGAGGAGTTAAATTTGACAGCGTGCAACCTGTTTGACAGGTAGCTACAGAACCAGTCCACAACAGGGGTAGAGAAAAGTACAGTTACGTAAGAACTTACCGTAACAGCAGATCTTCGAGAACAGCTCTTGTAGCAGGTTACACCATTAGGACTGAAGCCGGCAGGCGCCAGGACCCCACGGAAAAATTCTAGCTAGCATCTTCAGCGGGATCGGGCCCCGACGCCGGTCCTCGCCTCCGGCCAGGCGTGGTACACATATGGGCGGTCCCGCCAGATTCCCCAGTTCTCCCGCCGAGACTCCCCGGCCGCAGGATGACATCAGAAGGGGAGACCGAGGATCCACTGTCAGAAGACAATAAGGAGGAAATCCAATAAAGAGGGAGCAGAACCATACCTCCTCCAAGGGGAAGGTGGGCGGGAAGGTACCTGCTGCAAGAGCTGTTCTCGAAGATCTACTGTTACGGTAAGTTCTTACGTAACTGTACTATCTTACTTCGAGATACAGCTCTTGCAGCAGGTTATACCATTAGGACTGATTCCCAAGCAGTAACGCTGCCAGAAGATCCGGGAGGAGGTAAAATGTAAGAAAAAACATTCCAGGTCCTGACTTAGGACAGGAGACCCTGCAGCACCGCTAGACCGAAACCGGCTCTCCGACGAGAGGCGATATCCAGACTATAATGCCTGATAAAGGTATGCACAGAACTCCAAGTGGCTGCAGCACAAATAGCAGAGATTGAGACGCTTTTAAGTGCTGCAAAGGAAGTAGCCATACCCCTGGTAGAATGACCCCGGATAGAACCCGGGAGGGGCTTCTGCTTAATATCGTAACAGTATGAAATACACTGAACAAGCCAGCGAGACAGGGTCTGTTTGGATACTGATTGGCCCATCATTCTCTGAGAGAAGGAAACAAAAAGCTGGTCAGAACTACAAGAGGGTTTAGTTCTGTTGAGGTAATACCTCAGGCTGCGGTGAACATCCAGGGTGTGGAGCAAAGCCTCTCCTCTAGTAGAATAACTTGGGGAAATAGACCGGAAGGTCAATATCCTGGTTTAGAGTGAGTGCCGAAACCACCTTAGGCAGAAACTGGGGTTCGGCCCTCAGGATACTCTGTCCGGTGGAAAACTAAATAAGGCTCTTTGCACATGAGTGTGTGAAGCTCAGAAATCCTTCTAGCTGAAGTAACAGCAACTAAAATAACGCTTCCACACAGAAAACGTAGCTCGCAATCCGCAGCAGGTTCAAAGGGAGGGAGCGTGAGCTGTTCTAGGACAAAGAGCAGATCCCATGGAGGCACCGGGTCCCTAATGGGAGGCCTAAGGTGTAACACCCCTCTAAGAAATTCCCGAGAGGCGTCTAATTGAGCAACAGTACGATGCGCCACCGGAAGGTGGTAGGCAGAAATAGCGCAAAGGTGCACCTTAATAGAGGAGTAGGCTAAGCCTGAATGAAAAAGGGAGAGGAGATAATCCAAAATTACTCCCACAGGACAACCTAAAGGGGAAAGATCACGAGCCGTGACCATAAACAAAAAGCGGCGCCACTTCATGGCTCAATCGCATCGTTGCAGCTTTCTGGCTGCAGAAAGAACTCTCTGCAACCTCTTGCGAGACCCGTGACGCAAGATGGCTATATCTCTAGGAGCCAAGCATGCAGGTTCAGAGAGCATGAATCCGGATGGAGCAGAACCTTTCTCCTGAGACTGTAGGTGGGAGCTGGCGCAGCGGGAGCGGGGGTTCCCGAGATAGCTGTACCAGCAAGGGAACCAAGATCTGTCTGGAGCCAGAATGGGGCCACCAGAATCATTGTGCATGCTCCCGCGCAGCTTGAGAAGAACTCTTTGGATCAATGGGAAGGGGGAAAGCATAAGAGAATCTGTTCGCCCAGGAGAGGGACAACGTCTGCAGCAGAAAACACCAGGCCCTGGATCTAGTGAGCAGAAACTGAGCAGTTTTGCGTTGGATGGGGATGCGAACAAGTCTAGTTCTGAATTCCCATCGAAGAAACAGATCCTCTGCCACCTCCTGAAGAAGTTCCCACTCGTGGATCTGGCCTGGGAGCGACTCAGGCGCCTGCAATCGTGTTGTCCACCCCGAAGCCAGTACAGTGATCAGATTTGCGCTCGGTCCGCATTACCCAATCCCACACCCTCATGGCCTCCTGCAAGGGGGTAGAAAGTGCACCTCCTTGTTTGTTGAGGTAATACATCACCGTGGGTTGTCTGTCTGAAGCAGGAGAGTGCACGGTGGGATTATCGACTGAAAAGCCTGCAGGGCGTGAGACCGCCCTCATCTCTAGAATATTGATATGGAGATGAGCCTCCAACGAGTCCATGAACCCTGAGACTTCACCCGTCCAGGTGTCCCCCACCGAGACCTGGGCGTCCGTGGTGAGGGTTATCTCCGAGGCCAGCGCTACGCAGGGACGCCCTAGGAAAGCGACCGGGGCTAGCCACCACTGCAGTCGCGGATTACAGATTTCTTGATCCTGACCGGATGCTGCAAGTGGTCTTGCCTTTGGTCCCATTGCACCTGAGTATCCACTGGGTTACCCAGTGTGGAGCCGTGCGAGAGGGACCGTAGGAATGGCCGCAGCCATGTGTCCGAGCAGACGAAGGACCGATCTGGCAGGAACGATCTTGTTCGATGACAAATCCCTTATGAGGGACCTGATGCGTTCCGCTCTGTCGCCCGGAAGAAAAGCTCTTCCCTGGACAGTGTCCAGAACTGCGCCTATAAATTGCAGTTTCTGCGACGGTACCAAGAGAGACTTCTCGTAATTTATGAGAATGCCCAGAGACTGGAACAAGTCTTGAGTGCTCTGGACCGCAAGCAACAACGCCTCTCTGGAGGCGGCCATGAGAAGCCAGTCGTCGAGGTACGGGAACACATAGTGGCCCTGTCTCCTTAGAGATGCTGCCACGACTGCCATGCACTTGGTAAAGACCCTGGTGTGGATGACAGTCCGAACGGAAGAGCTCGAACTGAAAATGGTGGCGAGGAACTTGGCGCAGGAACCTCTGGTGCGCCTGAGCTATGGGGATATGCAGGTATGCGCGCCCTGCATGTCTAGGGACGCTGAAAGCTGCCTTGTTTCAGCATGGGAATAAGGCTCGGAAGAGTCACCATGCGGAATCTTTTGTAGGCAACCGACATGTTGAGGTCGCTGAGGTCCAGAATTGGACGGAGGTCCCCTGATTTCTTGGGAACCAGGAAGAAGTGAGAATAATATCCCTGTCCTCTCTGGTTCCCCGGGACGTACTCTATCGCCCCCTTTTTTAGGAGCGCGAGTACCTCTTGCCAAATTAAGTTTCTGTGCTGACCCGGATACCGGAAGAGCAGAGGAGGCCTCGAGGGTGGCTTTTCTGCGAACTCTATAAAGTGGCCAAGACTGACCGACTGCAGAACCCACCTGTCGGTGGTGATAGCCTGCCATCCCGGCAGAAAGTTCGCTAATGCGACCCCGACCATAATTTCCGTTGATCCTGAGGGGCAGGGGCCGGAAGGAGTCAGGCTGTGGCGGCAGATGGGCCCGTTGGCTGGTCGGCCCTAGAGGCGCTGACCTCTGGCAGGGCTGTTTACCCTGGGTTCTCGAGCCAGAGCCCCTCTGGTGTGTAACGGCGGGGGCTGCTGCCTCTGTGTCTGCCCACAAAAGCGGCTTTGGTTCTCTACGAAAGGAACCAAGCCTAGGTAAGTATGGCCTGGACCGACCTCACACGCCTTCCGGCCTCTTGAAGTTTGGTAATAATCTTCTCAGAAGGATTACAAATAAAACATCTCCCTCGAAAAGGTCCATAATGTTCTTCTGGACGTCCAGGGAGGTAAGCCGGAGACACGAAGCCAGAAGTGTCTCGGAGGCAAAGCGCCGGAAGCTGCTGCTGGAGCAGTGAGTCACGCAGGAATGCGCGCGGCTCCGAGCACTTAGGTCCCCACGTCAGAACCCGTGCGGAGGAGCTGGAGCATCTCCTCCTACTGCTCACCTTCGGGTAGTTTCTCAGCTACCTCCAGACCCTGTTCCCACAGAGCGTTCTGAAACTGAACCATGTGGGTCAAGTAATTTAAGGATCTGATGGCGCAGGTAGCGGAAGCATTCGTGCGCCTGCCCAGAGAGTCCAATTGCTTGGATTCTGGATCCGGTGGCAGGGTGCTCAGATGCTGCGGCCTCTGTGACCGGTCATGTGAGGCTGTGATGACCAGAGAGTCGGCCTGAGGCTGCTGCGTCAGATACTGGTCCTCTTTAGGAGCCTTGTATAGACGGTCAGCTTTCTTCGGCACCGCCGGAAGTGAGTGTGGACGCTTCCACGCAGCCTTGGTGACGTCCACGAAAGTGTCCACCAAGGGTGGCACCACCACAGGCTTGGGGTCCTTTTGCCGAAGATACTTGGCCAGGCGTAACCTTTTGGGGTCTAATTCTTCCGCATCCCACCCCATGTTCTCCTGGATATGACGCATGATATCCATGAACGAGGGGTCATCCAGAGGAGACCTTGGCGTCTCACGTGGGTCCGGAGAAGGGATGGAGAATGGAGATGGGGATCTAGAGGAGGTGTAAACTGATCCCGTGTCCTCCGTCGACGGCGAACGTCGGTGTCCCCTGGACCTCTTGGGGCTGGGTGATCCAGAAGAAGATCTTGACGGAGGTCTCCTCTTTCTGACCGTCCCTGGGAGAGGATCTGGGCTTCGGGGGAAGTTAGCGACCTGCGGCCGACAAGGCGAAGGGGGGCGGAGCCGTGGAGGAGGAAGAGTAGTGGGCACCACATCCTCTTAATGGTGTCCCACCAATAAGTGAAGAGGTCCTTCACTTCCGCTAAAAAAAGTCCCGACAGACGGCCCAGGCGCGGAGGGCGGTCGTCGGGTCCGCCGGCGCAGCTCCTGGGGGCCTCGGGCGGCGGCGAGGGGCCCTGGGAGACTGCAGGGCGGGGTCGCCCGTCTGGTCCTCGGGCTGCGTCAGATCTTCCTCCGTCAGCGACTCCTGCCCGACGACGGTCGGAGGCGCAGGAGTCCTCTTCTCAGGCAGGACGGACGTCGGTCCCCCAACCGACGTCCGCTGGGAAGGCTTAGCCGCCGACGGTCTCCCAGCCGACGACGGCTCTGAGGAGGAGTGATGGACGGCCGACACAGGTCGAGCCGGCGTCGGGTCTACTGGCCTCTTCAGAGGAGTAAGTTCCAACGTCTTGCGGGGTGGAACAGAAGATGACCGGACGTCGGGTGCCGAAGGGCGGGAACCCGACCTATGGTGGTGGTGGTGGCGCTCCCCGGACTTCGCCGAGGCCTTGGAGGCGGAGGACGACGATGGCCTGGCGGGAAGGGCCTGAGAAGAGCGAGAGGCAGGAACCGCAGCCGGGGGAAGAGAAGAGGCCCTGGATGGAGAGCGGTCGGACTTTGATCTGGAGCTGCGGGACTCGGAGGCCCTGGTCGGGGACCTGGAAGGGGCCTTCTCCCTTCTCTTCTTTTCTGCATGCTTGTGGGATTTTGAAGATTCCCCTTTGGAGGACATGGCTCTTAATTTCTCCTCCAGCAAGAATGCCTGAAGAGCCTTCTGACGCCGGATCCTTGTTCGGCTATTGAACCCTTGGCAGAAAGAGCAGGCCCGGGTATCGTGGTCTGGGCCCAGGCACCTGACGCAGGCCGTGTGGGGGTCCTTGAAGGGGATCTGCTTCCCGCAAGCACACTTTGATGGATGACCGGAGGTCGGAGAGGACATCAGCGGTAATATCTTCGAAGAAAGAGGAAATTCCCGTAGGAAAGCTCTGCAACCACGCGTCGCGCGCTAGACTAAGACCGGAGGGTCGAGGCATGCAAGTCGGCAGGCGGGAAAGAACACTGGGGAATCTGGCGGACACCGCCTTATGTACCACGCATGACGTCGGAGGCGGGACCGACGTCGGGGGCGGTCCCCGCTGAAGATAGCTAGCTAGAATTTTTCCGTGGGGTCCTGGCGCCTGCCGGCTTCAGTCCTAATGGTGTAACCTGCTGCAAGAGCTGTATCTCGAAGTAAGATTGGAATTTATGGAGAGAAGCAGAGGATGGTCTACAGGGTCAAAAGCCTTAAAGAGGTCAATGAAGATCACACCTGTGAGTTTTCCAGAATCCATGTTGGACAGAATATCAGTAGTTAGTTGAAGAAGAGCCGTGGTGGTGCTATGACCTTTTCTGAAACCATGCTGGGTGTCTGAGAGGAGATTGTAACATGTAAGTGGTTTGTGATGCAACTATTTTCTCTAGGATCTTGCTAAGGACAGAATGAATTGCTATAGGTCTGTAATTGGCCATGTCCTTTGGGTCACCTTTTTTTAAAGACAGGCGTTACTCTTGCAGATTTCCATAGGTCCGGCACAGTGCTATGGATAAGGGATAAACTGTAGATTCTGGCAATCTGAGAGGTAATGAGTGGAGCAGCCAGCTTAAGACGACGAGGTTCCAATGAGTCAGAACCAGAGCTGGTATTGGCAAATATGGATCTCAGTAATTTCAGAACTTCCGCTCTCGATATAGCCTTGAAATAGAATGGTGGCGCTGGAGAAGCATCATACGATAGGGCAGTATGGTTGTCTGATGGTAGTGTGGTAGGTAGATTGGAGTGCGATCCACTAGGTTGTAAAGCCAAGGTATAGTGTGACAGATCACAGAAAAGATTGTTAAAACTGTTTGAGATGGTCCTAGGGTCATTACACTGTGCTCCATTTATGATTATTTCATCAGGAGTGACTGACTGCAAGGTACCCAGAAATGTTTTGACGTGGGCCCAGAAATTCCTCGGGTCGCAGGCTGAGCTTTGTAGAAGGTCCTTGCAGTATTTGCTTTTAGCAGCTCTAACTTGTCTCTTACATCTGTTCCTTAGTTCACGATATATAATAAGACCTGACTGTAGGCCAGTTTGTTTGTAGCGAATCCAGAACTTGTCCCCTCTGGCGCAGATTAGCAAGGAGGTTTTTATGTAGCCACCTTGTCTATTTTCCTCTGACCCTCCTAGTAGTCTTTTGGGCATGTTTATATTGAATGGTAAGAAAATTAATTTATGAATATCTGTAGAGCAACCTCCACATCCTTTGATAGATACCTGCCCAGTCGATATTGGAGACATCATAGACATCAATTGGGACTAATGCACATATGTTTGGACGGCTGGCACAGTTATGTTATGAAAAACAGGAGTCCCAGACTGGTAGAGATTTAAGAATTCCGGCCTTGATCAGGAAGGCCTACGATGCCCAGAGAGATGCTGACAAAGCAGAACAAGCGGAACCAGTTAGAACTGTCTGGAAAAAGGATCCTGAGTCTCTGATCCTGGTGCCAAATGCCCAGTGTACCTTACAGGGAGAGGTCCGTATCAGAAAGGATGTCAAGAATAAAATACTAATGCTGGATGCACCAGGCAATGGAAAATTGCTGGAAGGACTGCTGGTCAAGCCTAGTATTTTGCCTGCCAGAGCCCATGCTTATGTCAGGAGGGTAATGGTTCAAGTTCAAAATGTGTCTGATAAGAGATTCGCGTAAATAGAGGTTGCACCCTGGCTAATGTACATTGTGCAGACACTGCAGTGCTAACCAGTAACAAGAGTTCGGGGAAGAATGATAAAGTAACTCCTGACTTGTTTGATTTCGGCGACTCCCTGTTGCCAGCTGAACGGAAAGTGAGGATCAGTGAGAAGCTTGCACAGAGAGACCAGGTGTCTTCTTTAAAGAAATGGGACATAGGATGTGTGCGAGGAGCTGAGCACCATATCCGGCTGCATGATGACAGGCCATTTCGTGAGAGGTGTCGACGCCTGGCACCTGCTGACATAGATGATGTGAGACGGCATCTGCAAGAGATGCTAGCTGCTGGTGTAATACAAGAATCCAGAAGCTCATATGCTTCCCCTATCGTGGTAGTGAGAAAAAAGAATGGGACGGCAAGGATGTGTGTGGATTATCGTACTTTAAAGCGGCGGACTATCCCTGATCAGTATACAATGCCCCGCATTCAGGATGCTTTGGACTGCCTGAACGGTAACAAGTGGTTCTCTGTGCTGGATCTTCGCAGAGGGTACTACCAGATCCTGATGGCCCCAGAAGACCGTGAGAAGACAGCCTTTATCTGCCCACTTGGTTTCTAGGAGTTCATAAGGATGCCTCAAGGGATTTCAGATGCTCCAGCCACTTTTCAATGACTGATAGAGCATGCATTGGGGGACATGAACCTATTAGAGTGCCTGGTGTACTTGGATGAGGTTGTGTTTGGCAGCTCGCTGGAGGAACATGAGAGTAGATTGTTCAAGGTGTTGGACCGACTGGAAGACTTTGGCCTGAAACTGTCCATCGATAAATGTAAATTCTTCCAAACATCTGTAAAGTATATGGGACACACAGTCTCCACCGAGGGAATACAGACAGACCCGAGTAAAGCTGAGGCCTTGACCACCTGGCCAAAGCCCCACAATCTAAAAGAACTGCAAAGATTCCTAGGCTTCTGTGGCTGCTATCACCATTTCATCAAGGACTATTCAAGAGTGATCCGTCCTTTACTTAATCTTACTCAAGTGTACCCTCCAACCCACACAAAAAATACAAGAGGTCAACTTCCCCTGAGAGTGAAAGAGTGCATTTCCGTCCTAATGAAGTATTTGGGGCACGATGGACACCGGATTGTGAAGCTGCTTTTCATGAGATTATATATCAACTTACCCACGCTCCTGTCCTGGCCTATGCAGATCCTGCAAAACCCTATGTCCTACACACTGATGCTAGCTTGCAAGGTTTGGGGCTGTGTTGTACCAGGAGCATGAGAATGGCCTGAGACCAGTGGCCTTTGCCAGCAGAAGCCTGACCCCTTCCGAAAAGAACTATCCTGTACATAAGTTAGAGTTCCTAGCTTTGAAGTGGGCCATTGTGGACCAATTCCACAAGTACTTGTATGGGGCTAAGATACTAGTAAAAAACTGACAATAATCCTTTGACCTATGTGCAGATTTCAGCTAAGCTGGATGCTACTGGCCATAGGTGGCTCTGCATTATCTACATACGACTACGTTGTGGAATACAGGGCAGGCCTGCACCACATAAATGCTGATGCTCTCTCCCCCCGAAGTCTGTTTCTCGGAATGACTGGGTCAGACTGTCAGAATCGGACATTTGAGCAGTCTGCCAGAAGTTTGACAGAGGAGCAAGTGGTCCCAGACACAGTGGACTGTTTGATGGATTGTTTGGGGCCCTCTGAGAATTGCATACCTGCTGCATATTGCCACTTCTCTGCATTAGATATTTGTGCTTTGCCTCAGCTAGACAATGACAGTCTTCAGCGGGCTCAATCCCAAGATCCTATGATTAAACCCACTTTGGAAGCCCTCTACGCAGGGAAAGATGTATCCAAGTTACGTTCTACTGATTTAAGAACTGCATTATTATACAAGCAAGGTCATAAGTTGAAGCTGGTTAATTGACTGTTATACAGGGAAACAGTGGACAGAGGGGGACAAATAGACAAATAGCAGCTAGTTTTGCCCACTGCCTTTTGAGACTTGGTACTGAGGTCCTTACACAACCACATGGGGCACCTTGGCATAGACAGAACACTTGACTTGGTGAGATCCAGATTCTATCGGCCTAAGATGGGGGCAGATGTTGAACACCACATTCGAACTTGTAGTCGCTGCTTACAGAGGAAAGCTTTGCCCCAGAGGGCTGCCCACCTAGTGAACATCAACACCAGCGCCCCCATGGAGCTGGTCTGTATCGACTTTCTGAGTTTGGAGCCAGATCAAAGAAATATCAGTAATGTCCTGGTGGTCAATGACCATTTTACGAGATATGCCCAAGCTTTCCCCACCAAAGACCAGAAGGCATCCACTGTGGCAAAAGTACTTATAGAAAAATTTTTGTTCACTATGGGGCTCCACAAAGAATCCATTCTGATCAAGGGAGGGACTTTGAGAGTCATCTGATCAAAGAGATGCTTTCTCTGTGAGGAGTGCGAAAGTCCAGAACTACCCCTTACTACCCCCAGCCTGAACATTTAAACTGCACTTTGCTAGATATGCTGGGCACCCCCCCACCCCAAGGACACGCCTAGATGGAGCCAACAAATTAGCACCTTGGTACATGCCTACAATTGTACCAAAAGTGATGCCACTGGGTTCTCCCCCTATTGCTTGATGTTTGGAAGAGAAGCCCAACTACCGGTAGATGTTTGTTTTGGAGTTTCTCCTGATGGGGTTCGAGCTGATAACCATTTATAGTATGTACAAAAGTTAAAGGCCCAACTAAATCATTCGTACCAACTGGCTCAAACCATGGCTGCCAAAAGAAATCTGGCCAACAAAGAAAGGTATGATAAAAAGGTGGAAGCACTGGAACTTCAGGAGGGAGATCGGGTGTTGCTAAGAAATCTGGGACTGCATGGCAAACAAGATTGCTGACAGGTGGCACCGCCTCCCTCACATTGTGGTACGCAAACTAGATGATCTGCCTGTGTACAAGGTAAGGCCTGAGAATAATTCAGAAGATGTCAAGACAATGCATAGAAATCACTTACTGCCCATTGGACAAATCTTAATTGAGTCTGAGCCCCCAGAAAGTGCTCCCTCTGGACCAGTGACTAGAGCTGCTGCTAAGCAAAAGCAAAAAAAGTCTGCACCTACAGATGATGAGTTAAAGTGTTCTCTACAGCAAGTCCCAGTTGAAAATGACTGTCAGTCCATATCAGAGGAAAGTGAGTGCAACTTTGGGTACTACCCCTCATGAACTGAGTCAACTGTTTCAGAGTCAGTTATGGAAATGAAGCTGGGCCCTCTGGACTGCCTAATCCCCCAGTTTTGTCCCTAGAGCCAATGCTCCCAGAAAATGAGGTGCATAGTATTAAGTCGGATGACATGGAATCATTGTGTATGGTTGAACTGTATGAGCTTTCAGAGGAGGAAAATGACGAACTGGAACAGACTGGTGAAATACCAGAACAAAAAGAGTGTGTTGAGTGCCCCGATAGTTCACTGCCGGTGTCAGAAAACTCCCCATGTGAGCCAAGTGTTGTGGACTCTGAGATTGCAACTCCTGGAGCTGAAAGTGCCCCCAGTTCTAGCCTCTCTAACCCCAATGAAAGTTTCTCTGACAAGTGAAGACACTGCTGAAAGCGGGGATAAAAAAACAGAGACTAACAGTTCCCCCTGGAAAGACTGGTCGGGCTGTGAAGCCTGTGGTGCGCTTAAGCTATGATTTTCCTGGAAGACCTGTGGACTTGCCTCTTAATGTGGTCCATAAGGGAGTGTATGTGCCCCCGAGCTCACTGCCCAAACTGAGCATAGGTGCTAACTCCAGATTACTTGTCTTGCCCTCTGAGTATGGTGCCCCTGCCCCATCCAGCCCCAAGGTAGCTGATAGGGAAGGGCCCACTCTCTTCAGGTTTCATGTGCAGGAAGTAATGCCCTGATTTTAAAACGTTATTGAATGTATAATGTGTGTAACGTAGTAAGCTGTGAAATACAGAATAAGTGCATATGACAAAGATTTACCATATGACTGTGGTTTACATAATGCAAACCTGTTAGTGATGTAAATGTATTTGGTAGTCTTCTTTAAAGTGTTATAAAGGTACCTACTTAACGCGGACGCCAAGTTCTTTTCAGTCCAGGAAGGGTGTAACCCCCCTACAAATGGTGGTTCCTAAAAGCCTCCTAGGAGCTTGCCTAAGTGGCCCCCTGCCTGCTGGCGTTCCGCATTTAAGCCATTTGAATGGCACTGTGAGTGCTTGTAGAGTCTCCACACACTGTCTCTTAAAGAGCTGTCTGCTTGCAGACATAATTAATGCTTATGGAGGGGGACTGGTGTTTCCCTGCTTGAATCCCGCCTGAGCTGCGGTGTAATCGCTTCATTTTGCAGTTGCTGAAAGCGCAAAGGGAGCCCATCCGAAAGATGTAACTGTTTGCCTGTAATTATTTAAAGCATTAGTGAAATTGCAGTTTGTCTAACCTGCCTTTATTGCAGCTGGGGCTGTGTGTGTGTTGCCCCTCCACTTTGGACATGAACTGCTGTGCTGGGCCAATTGGGTTTAGGGGAGCCCTAAAATGGAGACTGCTTGGGCCAACCAGAATTTGGACTCTCACTGGAGCCAGCTTACAAGGGGAATGTATAGCTAGCGCTTATGGGAATTGTAGTCTGGACCGTGGCGCCTTTTTTGCACCAACAGAGGGAGCCCTGCTGTGATTGACAGCCAAATCCACCAACTGGACCTGTTGAAATCTAAGGGAAATGTCCTGGACTGAAGCTAGACAGCCAGATCGTTAGTGGCAGTGAAAGGAGTAGGAGCTCTGTATTTTCTGCGGTGTACAGTTCGTGTGGGATGCACACGAGAGGCCTCGAAGTCAGCCTGCAGCCATTGTAAGCTATAGTCGGACTGAATCCAAGTTTCCTGAGGAAAATGAAGGCTGAAGAGTGGATACCAGGCTCACCCTGTAGAAGACTGGAGATATGGCTGAATCGCGCTCGGTCTGCCAGGAACTGAAGCTGCTGTGTGTGCTCCCGGGTATTTTGCAGTAATTGCGATCGGGATCGAGGAGCAGCCTGCCTGGTATAGTACTTTCCTTTTACATATGAATGTGTGTAGTGCTTGCGGGGAATAGCTATTTCCTGTCCCCTGTACTGTGCGCAGAAGCTGGAAGAAAACCCCAGCTTGTCTCGGACTAAATCCGTTTGCTATCGACCACCTTGGGGTCCAGTCACAAGGACCTTGTCTCCATGCCCTGTTTCTGGCAATCCAGAAGAACATCCAGCATCCGGTTCTCAGCTTGGGTACTGTGAGTACAAATCAGGGTATTCCCCAGCAGCTGGTTATCAATTACAAGTATGTCATCTAATTCTTGTTTCACTTCTTCATGGACTGACCCATCTGGGTCTGGATTACAATTGAGTGTTGTGCATATATTTTCTTCTACAGGGACCCACCCATCTGCACCTGCCGACCAACCCAGGGCAACGGACCTGGCTAGCCACCCCCCCACCTGGGTACCCAGAGCGCGACTTTGCAGACCCTGCATGTGTGCACAGTACCGTGAGTTTAATACTGCAAATTAACCTGATTTCCCCCTTCCGTGTTTCATTCCTCTAAATAAACCAGATTTGATGTTATTGAACTTTGTACTGTCTGAAGTGTCGGTACCTATAGAACGAGCAATGTATTGGATTGTGGATGTTGATTAAATACAGGTTACTCACCTGTAACAGGAGTTCTAGGAGTGGTGTATGTTGTTCATCCACACTTACTGGCAGGTTCCTTGCCATTTTAAATCTTGCCGGAAGGTCTTCAAGCTGGCTCCTCCCACCCACCCGGATGGTAAAACTCTCGGCTCCGCCCCATGACGCCAGATCTAGCCTACTGGAAGCCAGGTTGCGCGTTGAAGCCGGGGAGGTCGGGTGGGTTGTGTGGATGAACAACATATACCATTCCTAGAACTCCTGTTACAGGCGAGTAACCTGTATTTCTAGGGACGTGGATGTGTTGTTCAATCCACACTTACTGGAAGACTCCTATCAGTTCTCCGGAAGGAGGGAAGCAAAGCGCGCACCCCCTACTTGGGAAATAAGGACCGGAGAACAGAGGTCCCAAAACCAGCATCCCGGCGTGATACAAGGTCAATGTGGTAGTGCGTAATGAAGGTGTGTGCTGACTTCCAGGTAGCAGCCCTGCAGATTTCCTGGATAGGGACGTCCCTGGAAGCAGCCACCGAAACAGCGGTATGGTGGGTAGAATGAGCTCTTATCCCTCTTGGGAGGCTACATGCCTGCCAACCTATAGCAGAGATCTATGCAGGAGGTAACCCACCTGCCTATTGTCCACTTGGCTGCAGGTCTGCCAGGTGTGACTTCAGCGTAGGTGACAAACAGCTGGCAAACCTCTCCCCAAACTTCAGCCATCCACTCCTTATAATAAGAGAGCGCTCTTCTAGGGTCCAGAGTATGGAGCCTATATTGACCTTAGAGGTGTGACTGGGTAGAACACTGGCAGAGTCAACACCTGGTTAAGGTGAAACTCTGACACCACCTTTGGAAGGAATTTCGGGTTGGGGCGCAGGACAACCTTGTCCCTGTGGAAGACCAGATAAGGAGACTTGATGGAAAGCACCTGGAGCTCTCCCATCCTTCTGGCTGATGTGATAGCCACCAAGAAGGCAGTCTTCCATGACAGGTGAGAGATGTCACACCTGTGCATCGGTTTGAATGGCTTGCCCATGAACTTAGCCAATACCAGCAGTAGATCCCATGGAGGTGGAGATTCTCGCACTGGAGGGGATATGTGATCAAGGCCTTTGAAAAAGCGCCCGACCACCTTCTCCTGCACCACAGACTGCTTTCTGGCCCGTGCCTGGTAAGCAGAGATGGCTGCCAGGTGCACCTTAAGGGTCGACAACTGAAGCCTCAGCTGAGAAAGGGACCACAGCTAGTCCAGAATGCTAGCCAAAGAACAGGAGGAAGGGTCCAACCCCTTATCCTGACACCAAATGGAGAATCTCTTCCATTTGAAGGCACAGCAGTTTCTGGTCGACTCCTTACAGGATGCCTCAACAACGTTGAGAACCTCGTTGGAAAGACCCAAGGCCCGGGACTCTAGCTGCTCAGGAACCAGGCCGTCAAGTGCAGGGATTGAAGGTCCGGGTGGAGTACCTTCCCCTTGTTGACTGAGATCAGGTCCGGGCAGGCTGGAAGCCGCCTTGGGAGCCTGGAACTGAGGCTGAGGAGATCTGGATACCAGAACTGGTGGGGCCAGTCTGGGGCTACTAGAATCACCTGCACCTTGTCTCTCTTCGCATTGAGAAGCACCTTGTGGACCAAGGGAAACGGAGGAAAGGCGTAGAAGAGGCCTGGGGTCCACGGCCTTGAGAAGGCATCCCCCTGCAGCAAGCCCTGCTGAGGGGGGCGGGCATGAAACAGCCTCAGCTTCGCATTCTCCCTGGAGGCAAACAGGTCCACCTGAGGAGTGCCCTAGTGGGAGAACAGATCTTGTACTACCTCCGGCAGGAGAGACCACTCATGAGATGCAGCACCTATCCGGCTGAGGGCATTGGCCAGAGTGTTGAAGGCTCCTGCCACATGGATGGATGGCTGGGAGATCCGCCTCCAGGCTGATCACGAGAGACCAAGTGCGAAGAGCCTCCTTGCACAGAGGCAAGGAGTGCGTCCTGCCCTGACGGTTTAGGTAGTACATGGTCGTGGTGTTGTCCGTCTGGACCTGGACCACTTGACCCCGTACAAATGAAGCAAAGGCGGTGAGGGCTAGTTAGACCGCTCGAACCTCCAGCAGGCTGATGTGGCTTTGAGACTCATGAGGGGACCAAAGGCTGTGAGCTCTGAGCTCCCCCAGATGGGCACCCCAACCCATTAGAGAGGCGGTCGTCAGAGTGACCTTCGGCTCAGTGCGGACAAACGGGATACCCTCCTGCAGATGAGCTGGAACGAACCACCACTGGAGGCTGTTCCACATCTCCTGGGTCACTGTCATGGGCTGGTCCAGAGGAGCGGAGCACTGTGACCATTGGCGGGCCAGCCCCCATTGCAGGGGACGCATATGCCAGCGGGCCCAACGTACCACACTGGTGTAGGCTGCCATGAGGCCCAGAAGGCACAGGAAGTCCTGGGCAGGGTGCAATTGCCCAACCAGAAATGATTGGGCAAAGGAGGAAAGGACCTTGGCCCTGTCCACCGGGAGCCATGCTCTGGCTCGAGTTCTGATTTGGCCTCGTTGATGAGGAGGCCAATCTGAGAGCAGACTTGGAGGGCCAGATCCCTGGACCGCTCCACCTCCAACTTGGAGGGGGCTGCAATCAGCCAGTCGTCCACGTAAAGGTACACCCGGACCCTTCGGCGCTGCAGGAATGCTGTCACCACTGCCATGCATTTGGTGAAGAAGCTGGAGAGAGGCCGAAGGGCATGGCCCGGAACGTGTAAAGGGATCCCTCTGCCCTGAAGCGGAGGAATCGCTGATGAGACGGACGGATTGGGACGTGAAAGAATGCGTCCTGAAGGTCCAGAAAACAGAACCACATGCCTCGTTCCAAGGATGGAATGATCTGAGCCAGAGTGACCATCCTGAAGGTGCGAGACCTTAGGAACTTGTTCAGGTCATGAAGGTTGAGAATGGGGCGCCAGCCCCCTGTCCGTTTTGGGACCAGGAAGTACCTGGACACAAACCCTGGGTCTGGAGGAGGGTCTGCCACCTCCCTGATCATCTCCTTCTGGAGGAGCAGGGCAATGTCGGCTCGATGAGCCGACAGAAAACTCTTGGAACCAGTAGCCCCCGGTGGGAAGGCGGCTCGACGGGTAGGGACTGCTCAATTCAGAGGCAGACCCCTGCTGACCACTTCCAACATCCAGCAGTCCGTGGCGATAATGGACCAGACGGAAAGGAAGTGGCGGAGCCGTCCCCCCCACTGGGGGAACCCGGGGAGGAGTGATGAGGTTAGGGTGGCACCCCTCAACCCGTCACTGGGCAGGCTTGGAGGAAGGGCCGGCCGAGGAGCCACCTGGACCCTTCCCTCCTGGCTTCCTGCTGGAGGAAGCAGCAGGCTTGGCTTTGGGGTGCCAAGTGCGAGCCTGCTGGCCCTGATGTGCCACAGGGGCTGAAGGACGAAAGGGCTAACGCTGCTGCTGGTGGCCTTTGTCCTTCTGGGCAGATGTGACTGAGTCCAAGGTGGCGTTGGGCTTCTCGATCTGTTGAAGATGACCCACCACCCCGGGACTGAACAAGTCGGTACCCAGGAAAGGAACATCTGCCAGCTTGTGCTAGGTATCTGCCGTAAAGGTGGAGATCCGCAGCCAAGCTCTGTGGCGCTTGGCCACTGCGGCCGCTACTGACCGGGCACACGAGTCAGCGATGTCCAAGGAAGTTTGGAGCTGCTGCTTGGCCACCACCATTCCCTGATCCCGCACATGCTTGACCGTCACTTGAAGGTCAGCCGGGAGATGAGGAATCACCTCATCCAGAGAGCCCAAAAGGGCGTGTGAAAAGTGTGCCATCAAGATGGCCGAGCTAGCCTGACGAAGACCTAGGGAGGAAGCAGCATAGACTTTCCGCCCAGAGTAGTCCAATTTCTTGGACTCCTTATCGGGTGGCTTTCCACATCCCGAGTGTTCCTGGAACGCCGGAACACACTGTCGGTCACTAACCCCTCCGCAGAGGGGTGCTCCGAGAAACCGGAGCGTGAACCAGTAGGGACAGCATACTTCCAAACCATCCTGGCCGAAGGTGCTGGACAAGAAGCTGGCCGCTGCCACAGCTCCAGGGCCGGGCCAACAATGGCTTCGGCCACTGGGAAGGCCTCCGCAGGGGAATCCCCTCGGTTCAGTATCTTCGTGAGGGGATACTTGGCCCATTTTGAAACATGTTTGAGCTTCATCCCAGTGGACTCTGAGATGAGTCGAAGCATTCCATGGAACGAGGATGGGCTCTCGTCCACCAACTGACTCCCAGTGGACTCCAAGTCAAGCGGCCTGGAGAACAAGGAGTCATTGCCAGACTCCGAGGAGTCTACGAACAGCTGCTGAGCGCCTCAGCCACCCTCCACCTGCTGAGGATGGTCGGGAGTGAGGGTGACCGACAACCTATTGGGAAAACCCTGACCCGACCGAGAATCCTTGGTTGAGACCCCAGTCTTCAGTTGTGGAGGCGGAGGTTCCACCACAATGGGCGGCACAGACGGTTTCAGCTAAACAACTGGTGCCAGCTTCGGCTCCTTGACTACTACGAGGGGTTGTTTCAGCCACTCCGGTGACAGCCACTTAATAGCCAGAGACGGAGTCGGCTTGTTCCCGGACAATAAGAGCTGCTGCCACATTAAAGCTTTGTAGCACCGACGCAACTTGCGTCGGAGGCTATCCTTCGAAGAGGACGAGCAGCACCGCTAATTTCCATGGTGCCGAGACCACCAACGTTGGCGGGACCGGCCGGACCTGGAAGAAGTCCGAGACTGAGACCTTTGGGGATTCCGTCGGCTCAGGGACCTTAACCTGGGACCCTGGCACAGGAAAGTCCTCCGTTTCCACCGGGGGAACCGGTGAAGAAGGGTTATCTGCTTCTCCAGTCAACAAACCGTCCAACGGGTCGAGAAAAATCTCGACCGCGTTGATGGTTGTCTCAGCCGGCTGACCTGACGGGGACACCGTGAAGCCAGTGGCCTTAGTCGCAACCTTGACCGAAGTCGAGTGTCCACTATCCGGGGAAGGGGACCTCTCCTGCTCCCACGAACGTCGACGGTGGGACTTACCTTTGGAGTCCTACTTTTTGGACAGAGAGGAATCTCCTGATGGCCCTTCTCCCTTGGTGGAGAGGGATTGGCAAAGCTCCTTAAAAGAAGCTGTATAGGAAGAGCTCAAGGAGAGCGGGATAAATGCTGTGACCGAGGATGATTATGCGGCCTGGGCCGCCTCCTCCTCGAGGGCGATCATCTGCTCCAGCTGTTCTGCTGAGCCCGCCACCGCGGACACCGCCGAACGGGCCTCCTTCGACTTGACCGGAGGATAACGTTTCTCAGGTCGCCCCAACAGCAATTGGGCAGCGCGGTCCTCCAAGACCGAAGCCGAAAAGGATTTGCATAACTCACAAGCCTGTGAGTCATGGCAGAGTCCAAGGCAATAAATGCACGTGGAGTGCGGATCAGTCCGGGACATCTTCTGCCCACAGGGGCACAGACGAAATCCGGGAGTCGATTTGTACATCGCAGCCGCGAGGCAAAAAGGAAGACTGAATTCTTTCAAACTTTAGAATGAGTTTCGGTTTGACCGAAGAGTGTGCATCCAGGCCTAAAACGCAGAGCGCTAAGCAGGGAACCTGAGCTTCCAAGCCGTAAGATCTGGCATCATGGGGCGGAGCCGAGAGTTTTACCACCTGGGTGAGAGGAGCCAGCCTGAAGACCTTCCGGCAAGATTTAAAGCAGCAAGGAACCTGCCAGTAAGTGTGGATTGAACATATCCACGTCCCTAGAACCTTGTTTCAGAGGGGGTCCTCAGAGACATGCTGCAGAATCAGTCTCGAGGGTAAGTGGTACTTCATGAGTGAACAGTGTGTATATGTGGGGTATTGGGACTGTAACTCCTGTGTACTGTGTGAGCCACTAGAGGGAATAAAAGGGGGTCTCAGTGTCCCAGCGGGCTGTGACCAAGCTAGTCTAACCACTACAAACCCTGACCTCTGGGTGGAGGCACCAGTCATAGAACCTAGACCCCTCAACCTGTCAGTAGTAAAGCAGGCAGGGGTAGTAGCCCTTGGGATAGCACCACCTGGGGGTTACACGTTGATTTAAATGTGGAAAACAGCAAACTGAATTATTTAATACCCGTATTTTAGAAATTAACGATTCAGAGGCTGCACATTAGACAGGCAATCCACAGTCAATCAAAGATAGTAATAACGTTCGAGTTACAATTTTCCTAGATTACAGTAATGTGTCAGCAGAAGAGGACCATCCTGGCCCATCCAGTCTTCCCATGTCCCCCCTCTCCCACTTGTCACCGTTGCACAAGGAGCCTATTCTCTGTCCTCTAACCAACCCCAAATATATATCTCACGCTGTCTTGAATCCCTCCACTGTTTCAACACCTAACACCTCCTCAGGTAATCTGTTCCAGGGTTCAACCACCCTCACAGCGAAAAAACACCCCCTTACATTACCTTTAAATCTTCCTCCTTCCAATCAAAGTATGACCTCTTGTTTTAATTCAGACTTTCCTTTTAGACTTCCTTCCCTCACTATTTATCCCCTTCATGTACTTGAATGTCCATCATGTCTCCTCTCTCTCTCTCTCCTAAACTCCAGCGGATACAGATTTAATTCTCTCAGTCTTGTCTCATATGGTTTCCCTTGCATACCTTGCAAAATCTCTGTTGCTCTTCGCTGAACCTTTTCTATTACATCTATGTCCTTTCTTAAATAAGGCCTCCAGAACTGTACCCTGTACTCCAGGTGTGGTCTGAACATGGTCTTATATAATGGCATCAGCACCTCCCTCCTCCTACTAGTTATGCCCCTTCCTATGCACGTCATCGTTCCATTAGCTTTGCCAACTGCCTTACTGCGTTGGTCATTTACCTTAAGGTTGTTTGATATTATAATCCCCAGATCCCTTTCTTGTTAGCTGTATCTGCTCTCCCCCAGTGAGTACTTGGCCATTTCATTTTTTACACCCTATATGCATCACTGCACACTTTCTTGTGCTGAACTTCAGCTGCCATGTTTCGGACCATTTCTCTAGTGTACTCAAATCCCTCCTCATGGCCTCAATCCCTCCTTCAATGTCGACCCTATTCCATAACTTACATCATCTGCAGACATTTTCCCTTCAATTCCCTCTGATATATCACCAATATATATGTTAAAAGGATTGGTCCTAGTACAGACCCTTGAGGAACCCTGCTCATAACCTTCCTTACCCCAGAATGTACACCATTTACCACCACTCTCTAACTTCTATCCTTCAGACAGTTTTCCAGTGTTAATTTTTTAAGCGATACAACTGCCCCAAACAGATACAGGTAGATTTGATTAATGAACTAATATGATAATCAAACATCAAATACTCACCTAACGTGAAACACAAAGAGCAAAATTAACACATTCTATCTCAACCCACATCGTGTCCAAAACTAGGCTGGCAATTTAGTGGTTTGCTACGCGCTACCAGGTAAAATGTTCCCTGCCATGCATGCACCCTTCTTTTCTACCAACACCTTCCACCAGGCTATCCCCTCAGGATGACACCAGTCATTACAGAGTCCAGGAACCCACTGTAAAACAAGGGAGGTGTTGCAGGTTATAAAACTGTTTTACATAAGCATTAATTTAAAAGTGTGTAGTGCCACATAGACTGACAGCAGATAAGGACTACTTGGCCCACTCAGTCTGCCCATTTCCCTACCTATTGTATAAGCTGCAGATCCTAGTTAACCAACAGTCTACTTCTTCCTAACTCCCACCAGAATTGCCCTATGTCTGTCCCATGCATTCTTGAATTTCTGTTTTTGACCCCACAACCTCCTCAGGAAGGCCATTCCATGCATCCACCACCCTCTCCGTGAAAAAATACTTCCTCACGTTGCCCCTGAGCCATCTCCCATCGTCAAGTTGTGCCCTCTTGTTCTTGCACATTCTTTTTCTGAAAGATGCTACCCTCTTGGACTTTGTTGATTCCCTTGAAAGTTTTTATCATGTCTGCCCTCTCCCTCCTTTCCTCAAGGGTATACATATTAAGCTCATTTAGCCTCTCTTCGTATGGCTTCTAGTGCAGAGCCTGCACCATTTTAGTTACCCTCCTCTGGACTGCCTCCATTCAGTCTATGTCCATGCGGAGAGGGGGGTCTCACCAACTGTCTGCAAAGAGGGATTACAACTTCCCGTTTTCTACTGGTGATGCCTCTCCCTATGCATCTCAGTAGTCCCCCAGCCCACCTTACTGTCTTCTCACATTGCACGTTTACCTTTAGGTCACCTGCTATGACTATCTCGGGTCCCTTTATAGTTTTGTTGTTATTATCTCACCCCCACTGTGTATTCTTCCCCAGGTGCATTACTTTGCACTTCCTTTGCATTGAATTTAAGCTGCCATACTTTCGATCATTCCTCCAACCTTGCCAAGTAGCTTCTCATCCTTTCCACCCCCCCATGCATCAACCCTGGTGCAGATCTTTGTCTGCAAAGAGGCATACTTTTCCTTCCAGTCCCTCTGTAATGTCACTTATAAAGACAATAAAAAGGACCGGACCCAGTACTGAACCCTGCGGTACCCCGCTAGTAACCCCTCCTCTCTTCGTAGTGGACTCTGTTTACTATTACCTTCTGTCCTGCTGTCCAGCCAGTTTTTTTACACAGGTGAGGAAGAAACAGATAGGGAGCTGTTGCTAGCCATCCAAAGGATGGCAGACAAGGGTGGGGTAGTACTGGTTGGAGACTTCAATATTCCAGACTTGGACTGGAGCATCCCAGCAGCAGCATCAACTAGGAGCAGATTTATCCTGGACTCCCTTCAGGGTGCCTTCCTCAAGCAACTGGTCATGGAACCAACTCGGCAGAAGGCAATACTGGACCTTGTGCTCACAAACAGGGACAGTGTGATGGGGGTAACAGTGGGGGAGCACCTGGGAAACAGTGACCACCAGTCATTGTGGTTTGAAATCACAGAAAGAGCAGAACCAAACCACACAAAAACACGTATCCTGGATTTTAGGGGGGCAGACTTTGGGAAAATGGGGAGATACTTGAAAGAGGCATTAAGGGGAATGGGACAGGAATCAGGGTTGAGGAACAGTGGGCAGTATTTAAAATGGGATTACAGGAACAACAGAATTATGCATTAAGCAGGTTAGAAGAGGAAAAGAAGAGAGACCATTATGGTTTTCCAAAGAGGTAGCAAAAAAGTGAAAGCCAAAAGATTGCATTCAGGCAATACAAAAAGACACAGGCAGAAGGGGATAGGGAGAAGTACCAGGAGAAGCAAAGGGAGGCAGGGAGGTCAGTAAGGGAAGCCAAAGCTCAGACAGAAGAACACATTGCAAAATCAGTGGGTAGAGGGGACAAAACCTTTTATAGGTACATAAGTGAAAAAAGAAAGACAAAGGGAGGGATAGTGGGACTGAAGGGGGAGGATGGGGGCCGCGTGGAGGATGACAACAGTAAAGCTGACATATTGAACAGGTATTTCTGCTCAGTCTTTACTGAGGAAGAGGAGGGTAATGGGTCTGAAGGGAGTACAAGGGGTGAGAATGGTGCAGAAATGGACACAAGTCCTTTACGAGAAAGGGTCCTGAAGGAACTGGAAGTAATAAGAGTTGATAAATCAATGGGGCCAGATGGTGCAACCCAGGGTCCTTAAAGAACTAAGAGAGGTGGTGGCTGAACCTCTGGCTATCCTGTTTAGCCGATCACTGGAAACAAGGAGGTACCCAAAGACTGGAGGACAGCAGATGTAGTCCCTTATACAAAAGTGGGAACAAAGAGGAAGCAGGAATTACAGACCAGTCAGCCTCACCTCGGTAGTGGGAAGATCATGGAAGCACTACTGAAGGAGAGATTGGTGGAACATCTGGTTGTCAATGGACTACAGGACCCAAAGCAGCATGGTTTCACCAGGGGAGGTCATGTCAGACCAATCTCGTTGAATTTTTGACTGGGTGACTAGAGAGGTGGATCAGGGAGGGCAGTGGACATGGCCTATCTGGACTTCAGCAAGGCCTTTGACACTGTGCCACATAGAAGACTATTACACAAACTGGGGAATATGGGTGTGGGCAGGACAGTTGTGTGGTGGGTAGGTAACTGGCTGGGTGGCAGGACACAGAGGTGTGGTAAATAGCTGTCACTCCACAGAGGAAGAGTGACCAGTGGGGTACCACAGGGATCAGTGCTGGGACGGTCCTATTCAACATCTTCATCAGTGACATTCAGGACCTAGAAGGCAGAATTTCACTGTTCGCTGATGACACAAAGCTCTGTAACAGAGTAGACACACCAGAGGTGTAGACAGAATGAGAGCGACCTGCAGAAACTTGAAGAATGGTCAGGGGTTTGGCAGTTGAAATTCAATGCAAAGAAGTGCAAGATAATGCATATGGGGCACAAAAACCCTGGCACAATATATCAGTTGGGGGTGAGGATATAGCATGCACCAAGCAGGAAAGGGATCTTGGGGTTGTCATCTCTGATGACCTCAAGGTAGGGAAACAGTGTGACAAGGCAGCAGGTAAAGCAAATAGGATGCTGGGATGTATAGGCAGGGGCATCACCAGCAGGAAAAGGGAGGTCATAATTCCGCTATACAAGACACTAGTGAGGCCCCACCTGGAGTACAGTGTACAGTTCTGGAGACCATACCTATGTAAGGACATAGACAGGGTAGAGAAGGTTCAGAGGAGGGCAACAAAAATGGTGCACGGATTGCATCACAAGTCCTATGAAGACAGGTTGAAGGAACTGAACATGTACTCCCTGGAGAGAGGAGGAGAGAGGGGATATGATGAGAGACATCAAGTATCTTACAGGGAGGAACAGGGTGCAGGAAAACACTATTTTAAGCGAAAAGATGTTCCAGGACTAGAGGGCATGGGATGAAGTTGGAGGGAGGACGATTCAGAGGAAACACGAGAAAGAATTTCTTCACAGAACGGGTGGTGGACAAGTGGAACACCCTGCCAGAGGAAGTGGTGGGGGCTGAAACAATCACAGGATTTAAGAATGCATGGGATAGACAAAGGAATTCTGGAGGTCAGGGGTAAGGGGCAACAGACTTCTAGGAAAACAAACTGAACTTACAAGCTCAAATGGGCAGACTGGGTGGGCCATAGGCCCTTATCTGCCGACACTGTCTATGTATGTATCTATGTTACCACCCAGGCACCAACAGTGCTCTTGGCATGTGAACAATGCAGTGCAGCTATTTTGAGTAACGTTCTACCTTTAGAACAAAATATTAAAGCTATTTTCTGTATTTAAAATATAGTTCCCCTAACTGGCCGGTAGGGGCAGTGATCACGCTACCGTTCACGATGCAGGCAACCCAAGTTCAGGAATGAGCCTGGGTCATCAGGGGCTGGTGTGTGTGTGTGTGTGTGTGTGTGTGTGTGTGTGTGAGAAAATCCACTTAAGTGCTCTCTTGTTCTTCGAGGCACCACAACAAATAATTCAGGCATTGCATTATCCTCTATATTTTACCCTTAATAATATTAGGCTCCTTCAGGAGATTGCCTTAAAGTATCTTAAAAATTATTACAAATACATTAAAGAATCGCATTTGTAAAGTCAAATATGCAAATTCTAATTCTTGCAGTAGAAGCGGTCTATCGACTACTTACTGAATGCAGCTGCTCACCAATTCCTCAGACAGCTTTCAAGTCACAAACAAGTAAAAAATAATGCCTGCAATGTATTTTCATTTCACTTTATTGAAGAGAAAGATGAGCTAGAATAGTGTGTTTTCACAAGTGACCAGGTGAGGGGAACAATAACGATGCAACACAGGGATAAACAATATACAACAAGTACAGGCAGGTGCAGCATGGAATAAATTAGAAAAAATAGTGTACAGTTACACTGCATTTTACCCCACGTAAGCTGATGGAGACAAACACTGAAAGAATGGATACTCAATCACTCATCTCAGATCTGTTTCTCAATGTATTATAATTACAGTGTGAGGCACACCCCACCATCAGCAAGCTCACCAAGTGGTAATCTTTAAACTGGACATTGTCCTTTATAACCCTGTGACAAGAAAAACTTTTTACACTCCTGGCTACAATATTTGCCAGCATATAAACATTTTTAGATGGTTCCATGTGCCTAACCTGTCCAGGGTAGAGAAACAAAGATTGGTCAGGGTGTTTAAAGTTGATGCACTTTTGAAAATTATTAAACATCCTACAGGCTGCTATTATAACAAATGTTTCAGCATGTGTATGGTTTTTAGCGCTTTTGGCAGTTTTGTGACATCTGTGCAGGCAGGCAGAGTGCTGAGAAACTACCCCCCTGATGCTCACCACTGTAGGCCAGCATCATCTGTAGCATGTGCAATAATGTCAGTATTTATTTAGCTTTTGTTAACCAGGTAAGTACACTAGACAAAACATATGCCTATTTTCAGGCACGACCCGGGAGAGTACTGGAAATTAAAAGAACATACAGAGTACAAATTGAAGCAAGTAAGGCTGATACACTGAAGTCAGGAGAAGCATAACACACATAGTAGGATAGCCGAGGTTATAACAGTGGACACCATCAAATGTAAATAAGTACAGGGCTTCTAAAGCAATATTCCTAGCAATACACACAGATATATACAGGTTTGACACACTTTACACAGGGCCACACCCACGCGGGCAGGCAACAACAGCAGGGCCGAAGCCAAGTACAGGAGATGATGTGCTCAAGTACAGTGCAGGGATCAGGGTACTAAGGGAGGTCAGTGACAGTCACATACTGAGGAGAATTTCAAGTGCTTCCACAGGGAGGTTCGTAGACACGCCTGGGAAGGAGAGGACCTGACCTGGACAGGAAAGGAGTTCCATAATCTCAGGGCACAGGATACAAAATCCCCGTCCCCCATTTGGGTACGCGACACAAGAACCTTAAGGATGGCAGGGCCCAGTGACCTTAGGGAGTAGGCAGTGGGGACAGCAGGCACGAGGAGCTCTGCCAATCCAGGGGGGGTGCCAGTGCCCATGACCTTGCTCGTGAAGCAGCCCAAGACTAAGTCCATGTGGATGGATGGGGAGAGCCAGTTTAGCTTGCTATACAGATCACATTGGTTAGTAAGAAGAGGGGCTGCAACAGCAAAAATGACAGATGTTATTGTAAGCTACAGACAATCTAGTGAGGTGGACCTTGGTAGTACGGGCAGACAAAAGGAGCCCATAACACAGAGATGGAAGAAACAAACCTCTGGTCAATGCAAGGTGAGCAGCCGAGGTAAGATTATTTTTCACCCTGTAAGCCAGACCCAATTTCCAGTTAATAGCTCGACACACATTGTGGATGTGCTGACCAAGGTCGAGCTGGGGGTCAAGTGTCACTCCAAGGTACCTGACAGCCCGGTGCTGAGAATGGGAACACCATCAATACCGAAGATGCACAGAGGGACAGGAGAGGCCTTTAACTTAGCCTGGCATCCAAACAGCATGGCCTGAGTCTTTCTAAGATTAAAGACCAGCTTGTGGGACGAGATCCAGGATTGGATGCTCATGAAACCCTCACTCAATTGGTGGTTAAAGATCCCAATATCACGGGCATGTGTGAGAATAACAAGGTCATCAGCATAAAGTATGGCCTTACAAGAGGCAGCTGAGGAGGGAATGTCATTGACGAATATGAGGAAGAGCAGGGGTCCAAGGACTGACCTCTGGGGAACCCCTGAGGATACCGCGGTAGCATCTGAGAACACGTTACTATACTTGATAAGTTGCTGCCTACCCTGAAGATAATTATGTAACCAACTGAGTTCAGGCGGGGACAGGCCCAATGTCCTAAGCTGAGTGCATAGCAAGGTATGGTCAACTACGTCAAAGGCCTTTGAGAGATCTATAAATATGGCCCCAGAGAGTCTGCCCTGATCCATAGCAGCCCTTATTCCAGAAATGACAGTTATTAGGGCAGAGGTTGTACTATGCCCTTTACGAAAGCCATGCTGCGAGGGAGACAGTAGCTCATGAGACTGGATATAATCCGTGAGTTGCCCCGCCACAACTTTCTCAAGAAGCTAACTGATAGCAGACAGGACGGCAATCGGCCAATAGTTATCAATGATCTTAGGGTTGCCCTGTTTGAGTATGGGGATAACCCTCGCCACCTTCCACAGGTCAGGGATAACCCCAGAGACTAAGGATTGCTTGACGATATGGGCCACGGGGGTGGGGGGTGCAATTAAGGTAGTCGCAAGGTGGATAAGCTTTGGTTCCATACCATCATGACCAGCACTACAAAAGGGGGAGAGATCAGAAAGCAATATCTGCATCTCTTGTGCTGTCACTGCTCGAGGTAGAACAGAGGACGAGGGGAAGGTGCCAGTTGAGACAGTGGGGCCAGGACTGTCACTAACACTGGGTGAGAACAGAAAGGTGAAAGCGGACAGGTCCGAGAAATGTGAGTTGAATGCATTGGCGATGGTCAGCGGATTAGTACAGCCAGCACCCTCAATAAGCACGTCAGAAGCCTCATAGGTGGAGGAACGACTCACAATGTTTTTAATATTCCTCCAGAAGCTCTTAGGGTCCTTAGCGAGGTCCATAAGGTAGCTTTGCAAAATACGCTTTTGGCAGCCTGATAGCCTTTTTACATTCGTTCCTGAGCCTCCTCTAATGCTGGAATATGTCCTGATCCATCCATACAGCCCCCCATAGCAGACCCAAAGACACAACTAACCCTACCCTACTAGTTCCTCATTGTAGAACCTTGCTTGGACAAAGATCCTTCTGCTACCGTCCTGCCATCTCCTCGACCCATAGTCTCAGCCTATTTAAATCTAGCCTCAAAACCCTACTCCTTGACTCAGCAACTTGTGACTGTAATTAGTCCCACATACATACTATTCCCACCCCCCACCATCACTTTAGAGACATATGCTACACAGCTCTATCCTTTAGCATATCGTTAGTATTATACCAGCCCCTCACATATGTCCCCCCGTCCAGATAGTACGACTCAGGGTCTTTCAAGATCACACATTACTGTATCCTGTCTTAGCGCTGGCACAGACTTTCTATATGCTCCCAGATGACGTAACCCCCCCAATATAAGCCAAATCCAAGTCTCATACTGCTTGGTATTGCTTCCAAGTCAGTTTAGGTCGAGGTCTCCTAGAATCAATAGCTCACTGTTCCCAGTCCTGGTGCCAACCGAGTAAAGAAGGGAGGATAAACCCAGTACTCCACCTGTGGGGGATTGTAGGTACACACAATGTGTAGTTTCTTTGCGTTCCCAAGTAACAGAACAGTGTGCAGCAGTTCACAGGAAGACTGCTCAGGCTGTGGGCAGGCCAGCACTGACAGATTAAGGCGACTCCTGTTGTAGACCAGTATACCACCCCACTTCTTTTCACCTGGGCGGACATGCCTGACAAGGTCAAAGCCAGGGAGTGCACAGGCCGAATCTGGGGTAGAGGGTTTGAGCTAGCTTTCAATTAGCCCAAGGATGTCATGCTTCTAATGGGTGACTCAGGCAAGGAGTTCAGCCAAGTTGGGCAGAAGGCTGTGGACATTAAGATGGGCAATTTTCAGCCCATTGCCAGCCAGCCCGCCCACAGGAGAGGAGAATGCTCGGCATGGAGTACCAGGGTTCAGCTCCACATCCCCTGCAAGGGCTAGAATCATCAAGAGAAGCCAGAGAAGATGCCTCAAAGGTGGAGAGCCGACCCTAGTGGACGGCCTGCGACCAGAACACTATGACAAAATAATGGAAGCTCCGCAGGTTAAGGCAGCAGATGGGCCAGGGAGATTGTCTGTCGAAGGCTATTATGTTAGAGAAGGTAAAATCCTTATCAGGTAGTCCAAGTGAGATCCCGGATTGTCACAGTCCACAATGAAGAGAGGGAGGAACATTACAAAAAGCAGCCAAATGAGGAGGACAGTAGAGAGAGGGAGGGACTCAGCCCCATTCATGCGATGCTTAGGGGCCCACATGTTATGCATGCCCTCTCCAGAGTCGTATCAGTATCATACAAGGACCCAACTGAATAACAGGCAATAAGGCTGTCCAGACCCACTGAGTACTACCAGGTTACCCATCACTACAAATAGAAGCCCCCAACACAGCAATATTCAGCCAAATACAGCAAAACAGACCCTGGCTAAGTACAGCAAAACAGCTCCAGAGGTACAGACTAACAATAGCACCTAGAGACACAGCAAAACAGTAAATGCATGAACAGACATTAGGATATTCAAAATACAAGGTGCCTAATGCCCACTACTTGAACACACAACTTCTAGTCCACAGCCGACGACCAGGGAAGGTACCGATAAAAAGTTCTCCCCCCCAAAAGAACGTGCCACTCAGCAGGGATGAAATGACAAGGCAATAGCCAGCCACCAGGGGATATGTAGGCAGGTCTTACCCCCACCCCCCCAGTTCAATCCTCCCACAAAACAGCCCCAACCACAGCATAAGGACCAGCCAATCCCACACTGAATATGGGACGATACACATGAGGGAATGGCTTAAGTCCATTTAAGGGGAAGAGGGAATGGGATGGGTGGGCAGGAAATTTTAAACCCCCACATGAAAGTCCAAAAGTCAACAGCCACCGCTCCTTTCAACCAGCCGCTACTGAGTCACACAAGCAGGTAATACTCTTTCTCTCTTTGTCCCAATAAAGAATCTCCCACTATGCAGCGGGGGCGCCAGACATTAGATGCATAATGAGTGTAGAGCTGAAACCCAGCGCTCCCGATTACATAGCGATCAAACACAACCCACCCACCGCCTAAGAACGACACCATGGCCCTGGGTCGTGGCAGTAAGCATAATTGCAAATTTTACAGGTTCTTTGGCAGTTAATATTCCTGTTTTTAATAATAAAACAATGTATACAGATGGTAAGTATACTAAGTGTAATATATCCTAAGTAGAAATCCATGCATTTGTCTAAAGCATGCAAAACTAGTCATAGGTTCAACAGAAAAAAATCATGAATGCTATTTTAACAATTAAAATCTGCTTAAACAATAATATCTACCAAAATGTCAGCATTATCATTACACAGCTTACTACAGTTTGGATAGAGACCACATAAACCTGGCCGATGAGCGACAAAGTCCTAGTCCATCCACTACTGTGCAGTTCTAATTACAGCCTGTATTGCCCCCACCAGTTTTAAGCAATTAAAGCTGCAAGTCATGTCTTTCTAAAAACCTCATACTACTGATTGTTTTGACAGTCTGTAGTAAAAATGGCCAATTGTTCTATATGGCTGAACGAATTAAAAAGTGGGAGATGGGGGTTGCAAGACTAAGTCATGGACCACTGGGGGCTGTGAAAATAGGCAATCCATGTCAGCTGCAGATCTGGGAGCAAGATGTCTGCTATCCCTCCAGTTATTTATGTTGTCTATTTACTGGTTACCAAAGCATTTTTTTTCTTTTTAATCAATACACAGTCTTGTTACTGTCCTTATTCATGCCCACCCCTTCACTGAGGGCATCCATCTTTAATAAAATCATCAAGAGTGCAGAGACATGCAGGATTTTAAAGTACACTCCCCGGTGGAGGGGTTACCATTTCTAAACCCCAAAAGTGAAGAGAGGCCCCTGTATGTCCCTCAGTTCTAAAATGTTCCACAACTGGTGTGTTGGCCCTATTGTGAATATTGATTTTGTGCTCTTATATTCGCATTTTCAGTTGTTTAAGGGTTTTACCCATATAAATTTGGTTGCAAGGGCACTGAAGAATGTATACCACCAGTCGACTCAAGTTTTGTGCTGCTTGTGGAGTAGGTTTTGTTGCTGTACAGGTGTGTTTAAGATGTTTTCTTACTAGCATATCCATATGTGGAGCAATGTCCACAGGGGACCATCCCTGGCTTGAGAAGTCTTTGTACTTGCCCGTTTGTTTTTGCCCTTGCGGGTGTTCTGTGTAGAGTAGCTTCTCTTTATCAGTGTCCACTTTTTTTAACCACTATCATCGGATTCTCCCTGAAAATACCCCCATTCGGTGGGTAATATCTGATAATGTGCCAGTGGTTACAGAGTATGTTTCGGATGTCAGGTATCTTGTGGAAAATATCAGCCTGTTCAGGGTGTTGTCTCTTTGGGTACCTGCTACTGCATCCTCTTGTGTAACGTTCTCGATTCTCCTGTTGATTTATGTAGTGTGTTTCTGTTATAGTCTGAGTGAAGCTAGCTCTAGCTTCCTGAAGTTCAGTCTTAAAAGTACGAGTCATCACTATTCTGAATAACTGCAAAAATGGTATAGTCTCAGTAAAGCTCTTAGAATGGTAACCATCTGTGTGAAGGACTGTCCTGCCTGCAGTCGGTTTTTTGAACAGAGCGGTTTCCAATCTGTTTTCGCGTAATCTTGCTGTTAGGTACAAATAAGGTACACTGACCAGACTGTGTCTCGTAAGGTAAGTTTAAGTCTGCTTTTCTAGAGTTCAAGAACTGAATAAAATTCCTTCAGAGCATTAGCATCACCACTCCATAAGAAAACAAGGTCAGTGTCCCTTCTATAGCTGACACTGTTATGACAAAGGATTCTGTGCTTCATTTAGAATATGTTCACCTTTGAATGCGTGTATGCATTCATACATTCAGGGGCATCCATTCCGCACAACTAGGGACTCGAAACCATGGGTTAACTATCAATCGCAAGACCAGAGCCATGATGCCCCAAAACATACTTCAAGAACTGGTGGAGTTTATTCTGACAAAGAATTTTTTTTTTTTTTTAGCTTTGAAGGTACATTCTACAAACCAACCTGTGGCACTAATGTGGGTTCAAAAATGGCCCCTGAATATCTGAATCAAGGACTGAGCTACCTGCAAGATCTCGTCTCCTACCCCTCCGACAAGGGGCTGCCAAAAATTCCCAGGATTCAACTTAAGACCGCTGGTGCTCGCTCATTTGCTTCTCCAGCTCGTACCTTGTGGAACTGTCTACCTCGTCGGGTAAGGGAGTGCCGACTGTTGAGAGCTTCAAATCAGCTCTTAAATCCCATCTTTTTAACCTGGCTTTTTCAGACCTTGATTAATTTGTAGGCTGTATTTATTAGACTTTTATTCTGTTCTCATACTGTGTCTTTATTCTATTTTAATATCTTATTGTACAAGCGCTTTGGTCATTTTATGGAATTGCGCTTTTTTATAAAGATTGAATGCATACATGCGTGCCATGCATTCGAAGGTGAACATACAGTAAATGAAGCACAGACTCCTTTCCATCATAACATTCGCAGCTATGAAAGATACACAGGCAACCTCTTTTCCTTGTGGAGAGGTATTGCTGAAGCTCTGGAAGATTTTCTTTTCAATTCTTTAACTCTAGAAAAGCAACCTTAAAATGTATCTTACAACACAACCAGGACAGTGTACCTTATTTGGACTGGAAATGTGAAAACCAGCTGCAAGCAGTACAATCCTTCACGCAGATAGCTACCACTCTAAGAGCCTTAGTGAGACTGCCATTTCTGCAGTTCCTCAGAATGAGGCGTAACTGCAGTGACTCAGACTTTGAGACTGAACTTCACGAAGCTACAGCTACATTCATTCAGACAAGCTATAGCAGAAACACTACATACAGTAGATATACAGAAAGAATCAAGAATGTTACGCAGTAGGCTGCAATAGCAGGGACCCAGAGAGACAACACCCAAAACAGGATATTTTCCACAAGGCTTAACAGAAGGATACCAAACATCTGTAGGATACTCTAAACACTAGTACACTGTCAGACACTAAACCCCAAGAATGAGGGTCTTTTCAAGATGATTCAAATAGTAGCAGTTAAGAATGTAAAACCCATCAAGGATATGGTAGTCCACACAGAAGATCCACAAGGGTGAAAAATACAGGGGAAACTACTACTGGGACCTCTCAAGCGAAGGATGGTCTCCTGTGGACACTGCTCTACATGTGGACACACTGAGAAAGAAAACAATCTACACACCCGTACAGCAACAAAACCTACCCCATCAAGCAGTACATTAACTTGTCTCTATCAAAACAGTATGTGCCTCTATCATATCTCTATATGCTGCGGTCATATTCTGATGAAGAGCTCTGTGTAGCTTGAATGCTTAATTCTGTAAACCTCTTGATCCAATAAAAGGTATCAAATTACCTCTGTTCATCTTTCAAAACTGTAGTAAGCTGTGAAATAATGCTGACATTTTAGTAGATACTGTTAAGCAGATTTCAATTGTTAAACTAGTCTTCATAATTTTCTGTTGAACCTCTAGGACTAGGTTTACATGCTTTAGACAAATATATATGGCTTTCAACTTGGGAAGCACATTAAGTATAAAGAATATCATATCCTATCTGTATACATTGTTTTATGATTAAAAACAGGAATATTAACCACCAGAGAGCCTGCACCTTTGCAATCACACTTACTGCCCTGACCCAGGACCATAGTACCATTCTTAAGCTGCAGTTTGTGTTTGGTTGCTATGTAACCAGGAGCACTGGCTTTAAGCGCTACACTTGTCATGACAACGTCATCACACATGATGTAGATATGGAAAAAAAAAACTTAACGTGGTATAGGAACTTAAGACTTTTTTTTTTTAAATCAAAATCTACAAAACCATAGTTTTGCAGGTTACAGGCTTACCTACAGAATGATGTGCTCAGTTTACCTTAGAACAGGAATTTAATCTGTTTTCGTCATATTTAAAAGATTATTATAAATGTAAACAAACCCGATTTCTATTCAAACACTGTGCTTGATTAAATGCCTGAAATGGCCGCGACTTCGTTACTCGGTGACATCAATGGATAAACAGCACTCCGGAGTGATAATACACTCCGTATAGAGACCTTACAAATATACTTTTGAATTAAGTTTCTCCTCAAAATCATTTACTGTGCATTTGTGACATTTTCACACATGCAAGGATTTTGCAGAGAAACGCTTTGTTAGTATTATTTTAAGAGTATATTTTTAAGTCCCCCCCCCAAAATACAGAGTGTATTATAGCTCCGGAGCATTGTCTCTCCACTGATGTCATCAAGTAATGATGTTATGACAATTTTAGCCATTTACTCAAGCACGGTGTTTGAACAGAAATCACAGGTGTTTACATTCGTGACAATCTTTTAAACACGACAAAAATGGATTAAACCTCTGTTCCAAAGTAAACGGAACAAATCATTATATAGGTAAACCTGTAACTTACAGTGCTATGTTTTTGGTTTTGCAGATAACAGTTAAAAAAAACAATCTCGTATTTGTCTTTTAATTTTACACAGACTGGCCATTTAGCAAATAACCACAGACCCACCCTGTAGTTCCGCTGCCGCCGGGTGTAGGTCCACTGACAGCGCAAGCAGGAGGGGACAGCAAGTCGGGAGGGCATCTCAGAACGTGGCATGCACGTGCGTATCCGGGACTGGGGTGGGCTAAAACGGGAACACATAAAATATATATAAAAAAATATTACCACCACCTAGTTAACAGCAAATATGAACAGACTGATTTGTTTTCAACAGAAATAAAACTGAGAAGTTTAACAGTGTGATTTTTACTTCACTGTGAGATTAGTGGGCTGCACTGTCTTACTCATTATAATGCTGCCAATCACAGCACTTTCTTGGAGCGCAAAATTCTGCCCTTGCTGCCACCAGATACATGGGCACACCTCTGAGTGGGCCACTGAAAGCCTATTTCCAGTTCCAGAAAAAGATGGTCCTTCACACTGCTTTGTAATGCCTGAATCGAATGGCACAACCTCCCCCAGCAGTCGTCATTAGTGCGCCCTCCCCCTCATTGGTGACCCGCGGCACCCACATGAATTGATCAGCTGCCAGACACACTCTCTTCCTAACCCCCTCCTTCAGTGCATGATGCGCTTTTCACTTAGCTTGCAACACCCCCTCCCCTGCATCAAGTCATTATGCAATCTCAAGCTTCGTTTTAGCCCCCCTCTCCAGGCATGTCATCCATGCTCACTACTTCCACTGCAGTCAAGCTAGCACGATGCAGAAAATAAATTTCCAGTGGAAACACTGCTTAATACAAATATATGTACAGGGAAATCTGCAAAGGCATTAGCTTGAGCCCTGAGCAGCCTGTTGGATGTTTAATCATTTTCAAAATGGAAAGGGGAAAGAGAAAATTGTTTAACTAGGAAACACATGCTAAACTGGAGCTTGTTCTGGGGTGCGGCCTGGGAGCACGAGTAAGTTAAGTGACTTGCTCAGGGTCTCAGTGTGCAAAGTTGGGGCTGATGGAATTCAAACCCAGGTCTCCAGGTTTGCAACTTGATGCCCTTAACTGCTACACTATACTGCCTCAATTTTCGAAAGCTCATCAGCTTTGGATAAAACACCCAGACCATTTTTTATCTCTACCTCCGACAGATTAGGCTTATAAACCCATCTACAAATGTTTATAAATTGGTGAATATTGTGGTCAGGTAGGAGTCCAAAACGTTTTTCTTGTCACAGGGGTATAAAGAACAATCTCCATAATAAAGATTTGCAGTTGTTGAGCTTGCTGGTGGTGGGGTGTGCCTCACACTGTACTATAACATACATGCACACTAAGAAACAATTCTGAGATGAATGTTGGAAAATATGTTGCAGGCCTAATTTTCACTTATTTGTGACTTAAAAGGTGCTGGAACAACAGACACTTTACTTGCATAGCGCCCAGTTCCACGGACTCTGTGTTGATTTTAATATGTACATGTGAAGCACTCAAACATAAAATAATCAGCACATCATGTGAATAAATTCAAATAGAGAGGCAATATTTAAAACTATCTAGCAGAATTAAAAGAATCTCGTTATAAATTAAACGCCTTTTTAAACAAAAGTGTCTTTGGACCCTTTTTAAAGGTTTCCACCAAGGGTGTCTCCCTAAGATAACTAGGCAGTGAGTTCCTCAGGGTAGGCATGGCAACAGAAAACTTATGATCACCTGAGTACCGCAGCCTAACCCAGGGAACTCCTAGGAGGCAACCCTCTGCAGAAAGTAGAGCCCGGGACGGACGATGGGGCGCAAGGAGATGTTGCAGATAAACTGGTCCCCCTTCATGTAGTGCCTTGTAGCTCAGAAGCCCAACCTTGAAGACAATCCTCCACCTGACTGGTGGCCAGTGCAGTTCGCAGGACAGGCATAATAAGATCACATCTTCGTACACCTGTCAATGTTGCTGCCGCATTCTGCACCAACTGCAGCCGGCGGAGATCACCTCCAGACAGCCCTAGGTACAGGGCATTACAGTAGTCTAACTAGGACGTAACGAAAGCATGTACCAGCGTGGTCATGTCCTCAGATGGTATTAGGGCCCGGAACCAGGACATATTCCTTAGGTGATAAAATCAGCATTCGACAACATAGAAGCTGATAGCAGATAAGGACCGCAAGGCCCATCCAGTCTGCCCATTTGTTTTTCTACCTTATAAATGTGCCATCGGCCTTTGCTCTGTCAATGGCCTATCTATTCATACTTACCTGTTTGCCACTCTTCTGACCATGTTGTTAGTTTATCCGGATCTCCTCTCATTCTGCCCACCCAATCTGGATCATCTACTCTGTTGCAGATCTTGGTGTCATCTGCAAACAGACAAACCTTATCCTCCAGTCCATCTGCTATGTCACTGATGAAGATATTGAAGAGGACTGATCCCTGAGGTACCCCACTTGTGACTTGCATCTCTTCTGACTGTATACAGTTTACCACCATTCTGTATTCTGCCCATCAACCAGTTTGCCACCCAGCTGACCAACTTCTGATCTACCTTGAGCCTACCCCAGCTTATTAATCAATCTTTTGTGTGGACCAGTATTGAAAGCTTTACTGAAGTCAAGGTAGGCGACATCAACTGGTCCCCCTTGGTCCACCACTCTGGTTACCCAGTCAAAGAAATCTATGAGTTTAGTTTGACAGGACCTTCCTTTTATAAACCCTTGCTGTCTTGGATCCTGTGCCCCACCCACCCTTTTTTAGTTTTAAAGGGTCAAACTTGGTCAATGAGGTAAAAGGACATTCTTATGATACTAAAAACTGATTGACATTATTAATAACCTTTTTCAAGTTATCAAAGCCCACCACCAATAGACCAGGCCTTATGCCTTATTAGTTTTGAAACTTTATAAATACTTTGGAATGCTGTAGAGAGTGTGCTGCAAAACGGACTGTGCAAACCAGAGCTTGAAAGTTCAAGATGTTTTACCTTAAGAGGTCTCTGTGCATCTCAGAGAGGTGAGAAATATGAAGCTGGATACTTCGGGCACCTTTAAGTGTGTAATAAAACCTCACAATGGTTTTAAAACCCAAACATGGACTTTACAAGCACAGACCCCCGTCCTAAAGGCAACAATAGAACAATTTATAAATCCTCTCAAGGCGTTGAGGCCCGGCAGCACAGTATGTTGCCTCCCAAGGGACCTGGTTTGAATTCCCAAACCAAGCTGCCTGTCCCAGGCTGCCTCCAGTGCCTTAAAGGAGTAGTCCACCCAGAATTTAAAAAAACATATGTAAAGTGTTTTGATATGTATGTTAAATCCTATTGTGTCCTTCCATCTGTCTGCTATTTGGAGTTTTTTCTAAATTGCCTGCTAGCTGTATGGTAGTTTTACGACCCCTGGGGATCTCCATAACAAATAGTTTTATTGGCTTTCTTTCTCCCAGGATGCCCCCTGTCTCATGTGACAGTGATGTAGCCATGCCCTTGGATTTAGCAAATGTATTGCTTTAAAATTAGTTTAGCAACAGCAGAGCCTTGTAACTTCTTATCCAGGGAGCACAGATGGCAGCAGTTAGTTTAGCAGGTACATGAGAGCCAGCTAACTAGTGTTTTTGTAAGACAACAGCTACTAAATAGCTATAATTCACTATTTTTTTTCTCTGTTCATCAGGTCTAGCTAGCAGGAGTGTTGTAACATCAAAAACACAAATAATGAATTAGAGCTATTTAGTAGCTGTTGTCTTACAGAAACCCCAGTTAGCTTGCTCTCGAGTATCTGCTAAACTAGCTGTTGCCATTTGTGCTCCCTGAATAAGAAGTTACAAGGCTCTGCTGTTGCTAAACTAATTTTAAAGCAATACACATGCTAAATCTAAGGGCATGGCTACATCACTGTCTCATGAGATGGGGGCATCCTGGGAGAAAGAAAGCCAATAACACTATTTGTTATGGAGATCCTCAGGGGTCGAAAAACTACCATACAGCTAGCAGGCAATTTAGGAAAAACTCCAAATAGCAGACAGAGGGAAGAACACGGTAGGATTTAATATACATATCAAAACACTCTACATATGTTTTTTTGCACATTCTGAGTGTACTACTCCTTTAAGTAGGAGACGTGCTGTAGGAAAGAATGTCCTGCAAGCTGGTGGAGAGGTTTTGTGGCTCAATGTTATCGTCAACAGCAGTAAGACCCAAAGGTGCATGGTTCAAATTTAGTCAATGGATACATTTTTTTTCCACGATTAATTCAGTTTGTAAGTGCAATAAGACACTTCAGGGTGGGTAATTATGGCCTACAGTTGCTCTTTTCAATTGTTTCTAAAGGCACTCTGCGCCAGATCCTCATCCTGAACAACACTTTTGGGGGTGGGGGCATGATTATGTTCTTATTTAAAATTGATGACTGACAGGAGGGTCCTAACAGTGGTATCCCAGGCATAATATGAAACAACTGCCTCAATTGCTGTAATAATGCCTTCAGGATTTTTATTTTCCCCTTTTTTTTTTAATAACATGACATGGGATTAATCCGAGAGTGCTCAAAGAACTGGCAAATTAACTGGCTGAACCTCTGTCATGCCGTTCAATAGCTTGCTTCAATTAGGGGTTGTGCCGGATGTGGTTCCGTTTCATAAGATTTGGGGGGGGGGGGGACGACAAGCAGGCAACTACAGGCCCAGTCTCACTTCTGTTGTTGGAAAGCCAATTTATCGAAGCACACCTTGTGAACTATCTGGACGGTAATGGTCTCCAGGACAGTAAACAACACGGTTCTGTGGCAGTGAGGTCATGCCAGACAAAACTTTCGGGGTAAGTTACGTCTCTTCGCAGACACAAAGTTCTGCAGCAAAATGGACTGCACTGAAGTAATTAGAGAACTACAAGAGGATCTGCAGAGGCTAGAGAAATAGTTGAGGGTATGGCAGCTGAATTTCAATGCCACAAAGTGCAAGGTAATGCAACTGGAGAAAAGGAAGCCCAAGACAGAATACCGGATGGGTGGGGTAAAACTCAGCACTACAGCAGAGGAACGTGACCTCAGAGTCTTTATTAGTGACACTCTTAGGCAGTTTAGCCAATGTAACAAGGCCTGCAGTAAGGCAAACAGGATGCTGTGATGTACAGGGAGAGGTACCCATAGCAGAAGGAAGGACGTGATACTCCCCTCTACAGATCCCTGGCGAGACCACATCTGGACGTAGTCTCCAGTTTTGGAGGCCCTCACCTTACAAAAGCCAAGGATAGGCTTGAGGTGGTACAGCAAAGGGTAATGAAGATGATTCAGGGCCAGCAAGGAAAGTCCTAGGAGGAGTGACTTAGGGCACTGAATGTGTATTTGCCGGAGGCTAGAAGGGAGAGGGGGGATATGATACATGCATTCAAGTTCCTGAGAAATAAACAAGGCAGACTTCAGGGACTGTTAAACAGAACACCAAGAATTCCACACAGTAAATTGCAGTTTGCAATCTGAAACATCGTTATATGGTACTGCTACTACATTTTCTGTGTAGCCCTTTATACTATTAAATGCAAGTTAAGAAATCGGCTGTAAATGTGATTCTCTGGGGGGAAAAAAGGGGGCAACCAACGTTTTCCAGAAAACTTCAGTCGAACAGAGTTCTTCAGGAAGAAGCAATTCAAGACAGTAGCACAGCAGACATGGTTGTAGTCTGGGATTCCCCAACACACAAACCTACAATTACATGCAAGGTGGGGCTTGTTGCCTGGTTACTAAACAGTTGCAGAACTCTGCTGCCACTGAAGTTCACAGACTGGTCACACAGTCAAAGGGTTCATATAAAAAGGACTTTTGCTAGCTGGGATATTCTTATGAGATGGGAACTTTTTTTTTGTCCGGGTTCCAAATCTGACGTGGTAAATAGTTTTTGTCGGCTGCAAGAGAAGCCCAGCTGAAAATGCAATGCTCGTTTTTCTGACAGCATCACGATTTTTAAATGTGCTCGGATAAATGCAGAACGGTCAGTATAAACAGCCTCTGTAAAGACCCCTTTGACTCTACAATTCCATCAGTTCATGTTTACATAAAAACTGGCAAAAGAAAGCCTATTTACCAACATGTGAGCTTTTATTGAAAGTTGAGAAGTGCAACAGTCAAATACAATTGTGTTACAGCTGTTTCAAGAACATGCACAAAACATAAGCATACTTCTATATGATAATATGCAAAATCCATACCAGAACAGAGCTTGTTAGCAGGGGGACTATATCTGGAGTGTCTGGAGTCCACAGTAGAGGATTTCACAAGTAACTTCTATGACCAATTTACTTCAAGATATTCAGCAACCAGAGAAATCCAGAAAACTACAGAGATGAGCATTATTGTGTCAAGTCCTCGACTGCTGTGTAGATGCATTATTGTTGAACAGCATTAAAAAAAAAAAAGGCTATTCAAACGTTTTTAGATCAGTCAGTGAAACAGCTAGATTTTCAGTCTGTACAACCTAAATAGTTACAGTTCTCTATTTTACAGAGTACTTTTACACTACATACATAAATATACACAAGGTAACCCACCTTCATTTGTTTCTAGGTCCCAACAGCGTGGTCACCTATTAGCATCAATAGCCTTTGCACCTCTTGACTGCTTTAACAAAACAAAACAAAAAAAGTGTAAACATAAACTTTTTGCCACGTTTAAGGACTAAGGTGACGGTATTCAAGTCAAATACTGGAAAACCCCTTTCTATAAATACCCCTAAGCCTTCAGTTATTTAGTATTGATCAGTGACCCCCAAAGAACCTTTTTTTCTCCTCTTCCCAGTTCCTTAAAGGGAGGTGGGTGGGGTCCTGACTGCAATTCATTTGGACCTTTCCTTCACATTGCCATACCGGAAAGTGCTTGCATCATTCGCAGCCCTGTACAGTGGAAACGGGGAAAGCAAGCATGGAGCTCCAAGGTAATGAGAACTAAACCATAATCGGATGTCAGAGAAGCTGTCAAGTTCCCATCATTCTCAAGTCAAAATGCAAAAAGCAGAGCGTGAGCCCCCAATTGCTGTAGGATTCCTTTAAGCCAGAAGACAACGGCCTGATACTGCGAAAACGTTGATCTAACAGATCTCATTCTCATGGCAAGTCTGCATTTATAGTGTGCAAAATTGAAATGCTTGGCTCTGAATGTTGCAGAGGTTAACTCCTTCTTTTTCATGGTCAGGTTAGAAAGTGCAGTCCCTTATGCCGATTGCCCCGAACTCTGTGATGATGGCTGGGTGGGTTGTTGTGTTGTTCCTAGAGTCTGGGTGGAGGCAGGCGGGGATGCATTCTGAAGCTGCGCCTGAAACTGTGCGAGCTGTTCGGGGCTTGCAAGTGTCTTAAGCAGGTTGTTTTCCTGCTCCAGTTGTGAATTCTTCTCAATGAGTTCCTTGATTTGCTCCTTCAGCACTTCGACTTCCTCCCTCACAGCGTACATCAGGTGACTTTTCACAAGATCCTGAAAGGTGGGGGGAAAGTGAAAATCATCACTCAAATCTTTAAAGGACAACTTTTCCCATTAATCAAGATATTTTCAAATATTGTCAGCCCCTCTGAACATAGCACAGCATGATTTGATTAAATAACTATCTGAATGAATGTTTACTGTTGACCTGTTTAGTATTCAATTACTACAGGACACATCAGAATAGACCAATTGTTAATGGAAAGAACATCTACATGTATAATGATGGACTCTAGTTTTCCTATGCACAGTTTAAGTAACAAGTCCTTATCTTGGGAGATGCTACTTGAGGTGCATCTTTCTGGTTGTAATTGCCCATTATAAGAGAGACAACCCCAGAGTTTCTGGTAAACCACTTTTTAAGCACCCCCTCACCCAAAAGATTTTCAGGAGTCCCACACATGTCCCATTTTAGCAAAGTTTGTATGGACACAATGAAGAGTCACTTTAACAAGTGGACATGCAAAAATGTGCATGGCTGGCTCCTTGTGTTCCCAGGATCAAGAATTTTAAGCAAATTTTAGGGGGCTCAGAGTCTGGGCCACTAACACTGCAGTAACCTTTCTGCAAACACGACATTGCTAATAAAAAGTTAAATAAATGTTTCCTCTAGTAACATAAGCCAATCCCTAATAGTACTTGGGAATTAATTTTAACTATAGTAAAAGTGGAGGACTCCCACATCCCAGACCATGGAAGTATATTTGTCAGATATACATCTTCAGAGCACTGTCCCAATACTGTGAAATGCTCTGGCTGTGCTAACAATGCTGTCCTCCTAGGTGTCTGCCAAATTTTAAATACAATACTAGAAATGACCATAATGACACTGTGAGCCAAATAAATAAAGCACTAAATATGCCTTACTGGGGGGGGGGGGGAGACAATGCATGTGGGCGTGGGCGCCCCCCCCCCTCCACCAAATGTTATAGTCCCACCTTATTCCACAAATCAACATCAAAAGGGCAGGTAAAGCAGCGAGTTTCAACACAGAACCAAGAATGAACAAGTATCACTTTTAACTAATTCAGTACCCCCCCTTCCAAAAAAGTTGGCTGAATAACGTATAGCCTACACAAACCGTGCCTTCTCCCAGCATTTTGTTTTCCGATGCAAGTACAGCTAAAATCGTAGTGAAAAAGAGCGATCCAACCGTAGCTGCTCGCTAGCTCCCCCTGACAGTGCTTGCTTGCCGCATTTCCCTTCCTTGGGTGTTTAGTAATTAGGGCTGACGTCACAAAGCCGAGCATGACCGCCTCCACCGGCCCACCTTCCCATATGCTCAGCCAATGAATGGGCGAGTTATTTATAGTCCGGCGTTAAAGGTTCTAAATTTCCCTGGCAACAGTGGCTAGGAGGATCGCGTGAGAGCGACTACAGGCTGAGATCCAATTAACAAAGAACAGCCAAGAGAAGGAAATCAAAACTTGGACAGGGACTGAGGCAGTGCGAGTGGAGGCGCGCAGATACATAAACAGGCTAGTTAGTCAGTAGTGAAGCTTCTGCCTCAAACCAAAACATAGCTGTACTGCGCGCTTCACAATTGTAAAACCACGTCTCAGTACAAAAATCGAAATAAAAAAAGAACTATACTGTACACCAGGTCACATTATCGCCTGATCCATCACCGCACCCCAAACCTGATACTCCTTAAAGAATCCGAGCATGTATAAATCGATGCTTATTTTTTTGTGGGCAGCGAGACACATTTTTTTCTCCACCACTTGCATACAATATACCCTCTGCAGTGAAGCACTGGTACTTACCATGGCTTGTTCGATTTTATTGTCTATGGCTACCACACTGGCACCGGAGGAACTAGGAGAAAAAGACAGAGAAAAACGTGAAATGAATAATACAGCACACTGTTCTGTATAGCATCGGCAGTTAATGCATTTTGTTAGCTCTACTGGCTGGTGATTTTTATTTAATGCCTTTGCTATCGAGCATGTGTCAATGCAGCACATCTCCCAAGTACACGACAATGCCCCTTGCACCAACATCGAATATCTGCACCCCCAAAGTATTTGAACTAGAAATAAGCACTGCGAACTGTATTGTATAGAACAAAAACGGAATATGTCTAGAATTCGGACTGCAATGCACAGAGAGCAACTGTGGACATCCCATTCCCCTTATTTGCTCTTCCCAGTGTTTAGACTACACTGATAAAAAAAATGTAATCTTATATACACATGGGCCATTTACCTACTGTCAAAGCTCACAGAGGTGCTTTCAGCGCCAAGCAAGGATGACAGGAAAGAAATTGAAAACTGCCTCAGCTGACACACTCCGAAATCCATTGCCACAGCTCTATGACATGAAACGTTCATGCTATTGCAGCCAAAACATAACAAAATACAACACAGAAAGGTATTAGATCGTCCACATGAAGCGTCTTCAGGGACAACAGCGGTTACATAAAACGGAATGCCCAGCGACCCCTCCAAAAAACACCCTGCACCACTAGACGATCCTACTCGGGTAGCTGCAAAACGAAATCTCCAAGGTCAGCTCATCTCCACGCCACTGAAAACGCTGGGAGTCGGAGCTGCTTTGCATAATAAACGCAGCACTAACGGGATTTAGCCAACACGATTGGCTCACGTATACCTTATTGTACTAATTTATGCAAGAAACGCCCGCAATAGGGGCAGTGCCGAATTTCATTACCATAATATATACCAATACCCAGCTACAACTGGGATAAACCGGCTTCAGGTACATTGAGCAAGAATGGTTTCCTGCTTTGGCTCTCGAACAAAAGGCGGAAAAAAAAACATCGCCTGCACATCGAAAAATACCTCAAAAATACTTTCACATAACTAAACGAACAAGCCTATTTAAAACCGCGTCGAATGGCTTAGTGTTAATTTCAAGTATTTTTATGGGTAAGCTTCAAGACAACACCACAAATGCTGCATTCGCTCATTCCACTAACAATTTAGAAAAACAATATATACACGATTTCCATTGACATACACGTTTTCTGGTACTTAAATAACCTCACATGAGCTCGAAAGAAATGCTTGGATAAGGGGAGAAAAATCTCTGATCACATACTGCCACCTGTCGACAGAGAATGATACATACAGGCAGGGGATCCCACCAGCACATGCTGCATTGCTACAGCAAATTCGCACACTTTAGAGGAGAACATCTGTCCTCCCAGCACTCCACCCCCTAAACCACAATCCGCTGCCCATTGGGCTTTTAAGCCCCACTATATATATATATATATATTTTTTTTTTTATTAACAGTCCGACTTAATATGCACACTAATGTACCATACATAAAGTAAACATATCCCTAGCTGTGTGACACCATTTCACATGTTCAGCCTGGCACTGCTCCCTGTATCACTTTGTACAGTAAGCAATGCTGGGCAGTGGGGGATATATTTACATTATGGCTGGTACATCAAAGTACATATTAAGCCACAAAGATAAATTCTTTTGGGGGGGCTTAAAAGCCTAATTTGTGTGTCTATGCTTTACTGGGAAGATAGGTACTCTTTAAAATGTCACAAAAAAGGAACTTGGGGTAGGTGGGCGCCAATATCTGTGCTTCATTAAGTTTTCTAAGCTTGGTAGTTTTAAAATTAAAAGCAAAGGGCTACAGTGGCACTGCTGTAGCTTTCTGCTTTGATAACTGGGGGACCTGGCATCCACGGGCTTCTGAAGTTCCAAGTGACATGCATGTTCTGCATATATAAAATAATGTACGACACCATACACAAGGCCATTTCCATCAAAGATTTGTGATGACAGGGACAGATAGCATAGCTCATGGTTCTTCATGTCATCACAATTCCATAAATGAAAACAGCCATGTGGGTACGGCTGACCATTTATTATTTTATACAGGGCATGGTTCTTCTTTACCCTGCCATCCAACAAGGAAACACTGTGGAAACGTGCTGTTCACAATGTCACTTTGGTTTCATGCAGTCAGTTCAGTGTGCCACACATGCTTTTCTCTGTGAGGCAGCTACAGTGAGACGCAGTACTACAGTAGCGATGTCACCATTACAGTACAACATAGTTTTTGAGTGTATGTACTTCCATACCCACCACCACCACCTAGCCCTATATTAATGCGCAGAATAATGCATGGGCAACCATACACAACAAAACTTTCAACTGAGGGGTTAAGATGACCACATATGAACCACAACAGTGAAGCCTGAATGGTTCATACTCATCTCAACTGTGTGACAAACACATACTCAGTTGGGTGTAGCTGCCCATAGTCTATTTTGTACAGTGTTTTACTTAAAAACAGGCAGCACAGAAGCATCCTCCTGGAAGTAAAAAAACATGCCATTTCTTTATGAAGAAAAAATCTCACTCCTTCCAGTTCATTAATTAAAAGAAAAGCTCACACTCCACATCAGCAGCATTCACCCTATGTCCAGAACTGTGCCTTTTAATTTGTAGAAGTCTGTAAATTTCGACTGTAGAAAATGTTAGAGCCAAGCAGCCGTCCTTTGAAATTAAGTGCTTCTGTTTCAATACTGCTGACTGAAACAGAAGGGCTTAATATGACAGGATCTCCCCCAAACATGTGAACTGCTCTTTGATCAAAAGTTTACAGATTTTACAAGTTGAAGGGTACAACTTTGGGCACTGGGTGGTTAGTAAGCCGCTAGATATGGGGTGAATAAGGAACTTAACAATTTTGCTACCTTTTGAACAGTGCAGAACAACTGTGAAATGTGCCCAGTAAGGATTCTGAGCAGACCGATTTTTAAACAGGACAATGGCTAACCATATACTCTGTTACCAAAGACTAAAATAAAAAGATATACTACAGTATACTGCTGTTTTGTTAGTATTCACTAATCACATCCTCCCCATACATCAACCCATACAAAAACAAGAGTCTTAGACTTTAGAAGAGCGAACTTTACCAGAATGGGTCTACAGCTAAAGGAAACTCTGCAAATGAGAGGGGTAGGAGGAGAAATGGGTACACAAACAGGCTACAGTTCGGGCAACAGAACAATGCGTCATGTCTACAGACAAGAAAGCCGCTTTGGTTCTCGGGGGCAGAAAAAGTAAGGGTCAAGCTATCCTTCAAAGTATAAGGAGACACAAGGAGCCTGAGAGAGGCAGAAAAGGCAGTAAGGAGCACTAAAGGGCAAACAGAGGAGAGAATAGCTCAGTCGGTTGTGGGGCTAGGCTTTTTCTGGTACATCAGCAAGAAATGGAAGGCAAAGGGGGGAATGGCAAAGTTTAGAGGGGCCAAGGAGACCGGGGGGGGGACAGAGGGTAAGAGCAGAGACCCTAAACGAATATTTCTGTTCAGTCTTCACTGTGGAAGGGGATGGGCAGGGCCCACAGCTGGACTTCAGAGGAGTTAAAGATGGCGAGGTAGACAGTCCATCCACAGAGGAGAGGGTCCTAGAGGAACTGGCCATGTTAAAGGCTGACAAAGCCATGGGTCCAGATGGCATACATCCCAGGGACCACAAGGAGCTGAGGTATGAACTGGCAGCCCTGCTCAGCGACTCCTTAGACACTTGGGTGGTCCCAGAGGACGGGAAAAGGGCAAACGTCGTCCCTCTTCACAAGAGTGGTAGTAGGAAGGAAACGGGGAACTACAGGCCAGTTAGTCTGTGGATCTCAGGCAACATGGGTTCTCTGCAAGACGATCCTGTTAAACAAATCAGATTTCTTTGACTGGGCAACAGACACGGTAGACCAAGGGGTGGGGGGCAGTAGATATCATCTACCTCGACTTCAGCAAAGCCTTTGACACAGTCCCACATAGGAGACTGGTCAACAAGCTATGCAGCTTGGGGGTGGGACACAAAGTGGTGACCTGGACTGGCAACTGGTTAAGGGACAGAAAACAGAGTGTAGTGGTAAATGGAACCCAATTAGACGAAAGGGAGGTGACTAGTGGAGTACCTCAGCGGTCAGTACTGGGGCCAGTGCTCTTCAGTGTCATCATCGATGACACAGCAGACTGGCTGGAGGAAAAGGTTTACCTGTTTGCATATGACACCAGGATCTGCAACAGAGTGGATACTCTGGAGGGGGTACAAAGGATGAGAAGAGACCTGAACGTTTGGAAAGATGGTCAGGGGCATGGCAGCTAAAGTTTACCACAAAGAAATGCAAAATCATGCATGGGGAGCAGGAACCCTGAAGCGTACTACGGGAGGGAGAAGAGAGCTACTGACAGTAACTAAGGAGAAGACAGACTTGGGGGTCATAATCACAGATGGCTTGAAAGTCACTATTATAATAATCTTTATTATTCACCTTTCAAATATCAAGGCGCATTACAACACTTAAAACCACCAATAAAACAGCAATAATAAATACAGATATTAAACTTATTAGTCACAGTATACTCTGCTCCATAAATAGGTCTTCAGTACCCATTTACCCCCAAAACACCATGGTCGCGCACTCCCGGAGTAGACGGGGTAGAGAATTCCAAAGGTCCAGGGCTGCACACATGAATGCACGGGCCCTGGAAGATTTGAAAGCAACCCTTGGAATCTCCAGCAACCCCTCGTCTGCGAAACGGAGCAATTGCTCGGGGCAGTAAGGGGACAGAAGCTCTTTCAGGTAGTCAGGGCCAAGTCCACGTAGGGCTTTATAAGTCAATAATCCAGCTTTGGAGGTGATTCGCCACTGAACTGGCAGCCAGTGCAGTTCGCGCAGCACCGGTGTAATATGGGAAGTACGAGGAGGACAACCGGGCCACAACGTTCTGCACCAGCTGCAAGCAGCGGATATCAACCCCCGAAAGTCCAAAGTAAACTGAGTTGCAATAATCAAGGCGCGAAGTCACAAAGGCGTGGATCAGTGTGGGAAGATCACCAGACGGAACAAGGTGCATGATCCTAGCGATGTTCCTTAGATGGTAAAATGAAAACTTAACGACAGCCGTCACCTGAGATCATAGCGTCAGCCCGTCATCAAGTATCACCCCTAGGTCCCACACCCGTTAAGAAGCAAGGAGCTGGGAACCCCCAGGAGAAGCCCCGTGTGTTGACCAGCCGCCGACCCCCCCATCCGGTGACCTGGATCCACAACCATCATCTCAGTCTTCCCTGGGTTCAACCTCAGGCAGCTAGAATTCATCCAATCCTGGATTTCAGCAGGCAGTTATTAAATACTGAGAGTGCTCCATCCTGGTCAGGTGCAAAAGACAGGTAGAGCTGGGTACCATCAGCATAGCAGTGAAACCTCAGCCCATACCGTCTTACAATGTCTCAGAGGGGCAGCATATACACCGAACAACATGGGGGACAGCACAGAACCCTGAGGAACCCCACATGACAGAGAGAGAGGGGTCAGAGGAATAAATCCTTGACACCACCCTCTGAGTTCTGCCAGTGAGGAAAGACCTAAACTATCTGAGGACAACCAGTCACGCCACAGATGAACCTCATGCACTCAAGCAGCACCCCATGATACACAGTGTCAAAAGCTGATGAGAGATCAAGAAGTACCAAGGTGGACCGTTTTTATCGATCTCGTGCCATTAGGAGATCACTGACCACCTGAAACAGTTCAGTCTCAGTACTGTGCCTCTTTCGAAAACTGGATTGGAGAGGTTCATAGATGCCATGGATGGTCTCAATTACCTTCCCCACAAAGGGGAGATTAGAGATAGGTCTGTAGTTTGCCAGACAGTCCGGGTCCAGAGAAGCTTTCTTCAACAGGGGTGTCACCACTGCCTCCTTCAGGGAGCTAAGAAACTCACCTGACTCAAGGGAGCACCAGACTATCTGTGCCAAGACTGGGCCGATAATATCGCAACAATCCATAATCAGGGAAGTTGGGCCCGGATCTAAATTACAGCACGCAGGGCGCATACCCTGGACAATTCGCATAACATCCACGATCTCCAGCCGGTCGAAGGTACTCCAAGAGAAGTGAGGGACAGTGGCCAAGCACTGATCATTAGCAACTCCCATAGAGTGCGTCGATCGGATCTCCGCCCTGATGTCGGCCACCTTATCAGCAAAAAAACGAGTAAGCTCTTCACATTCCAATTGTGAAAAAGCTTTTCGAACCTGCAGGTGAGCTGGGTTGCACAGCCTGTCTACGGTTCGAAAATGCTGAGCTGGTAGGTTATGAGCGGCAGCAATCTCCCTGGACAGGAATTCTGCCTTCTTATAGGAGACTGCTGACTGGTAGAGTCGATAATGCTCTAGCAGTCCAAGACAGTCAACCTCCAGGGCGGATTTCCGCCAGCAACACTCTAACCTTCGTCCTAGTCGACGCAGCTCCCTCAAGGTTCCATCAAACCACGAAGACCGAGGGCGGAGGGAGAGAGGACGAATGCGGACAGGAGCAACAGAATTCAGAGCTGTGGTAATGGCCTTATAGGCCAGAACCAAAGCCTCTGGGTCCTTGCTTGTCATAGGAAATTCTGACAGATCAAGCACTGACACTAGGCCATCAGGGCTCAAATCCCATAAAGGACAGTACTTGAACATCTCCACAGGGGTAGGCCTACGAAGGGGGTGGGGTGTGTGTGCCAAAATTGAATCTCACAATGTAGTGATCGGAGGCAGGCTGCCAAGGTGGTGGGGAAGGCCAGTGGAATGCTGGGATGTATTGGAAGGGGAATCAAGCAGGAGAAGGGAGATAATGGTTACACTGTACAAGACCCTGGTGAGACCTCACCTTGAATACTGTGTACAGTTCTGGAGACCACACTTTCGAAAGGACATTGACAAAACAGAGACTGTGCAAAGCAGGGCGATCAAAATGGTGAACAGATTACATCACAAGCCTTACGAGGAGAGAGCAAAGGACCTAAATTTGTACATGCTAGAATAAGGAGGGAGACAGGTAACATGACAGAAACATTCAAGTACCTCATGGGCATAAACAAACTGGAAGGGGGCAACATATTTCAGCTCAACAGTACTGCCAGGACAATAATGGTCACTGGTCGCTTTGTGAGCGAACGTAAAGGGGTAGACTGGATGGGCCTTGCAGTCCTTATCTGCTGACAGAATCTATGACTGCCCCAGCAGTCTGCCATCTCCAGCCCTCATCATGTCCACTGATGCCTTATTTAATGCCTTCTCACCCATTCTGCTCAGTTAATTCACACACTCTGCCCCATCCACACCTCCTTGTTTTCCTATGCTTTCTCCAGAACCTACACTTTCCCGATAGCCTTTGCCTACCTGTTTCCTTCTACAAATACCAATGCCTTCCAAGTTTGCTCTCCTCTTCCAAACTCAGCATGCTTACTTTTGCCCTTACAGGTAATTTTCCAAGAATGTCTTGTGGTCAAAACACAACTTTAAACTTTATTTGGCGTTTTCAAGGTGCTCTCAAGATAACCCTCTTGGCTCAGTTTCCACCCACACATTAATATTGCAGCCCTTTCTGTTCCAGAGTGTGTAAAACAATGGGCAGTATATCCAAACAGTGTCAAACTAACAAGGTAAGAGCCACGCTGTGTTTTGTGCTCAAAATGCCAGATTGGGAGGCATGGTTATTAGAGCTTTAACACTAGTTGGTACCTTGCATACAGGTGGACTGGCATATTTAATGGATTGTGGAGGTGTTAACCAGCTGGTAATGCCATGTTAATTAACACCTCCACAACCCAGTCTTAGTGCTGCATGCCCTTCCCCCAGCTAGTAACACTGGAACCATTGGAAAAAACAAAATACCCCCCCCCCCCCAAGCAGTCCCTCCACAAACTCCACACCTGCAGCCTTTTTACAAATAAAGTTTAATTTGATTTGTAAGCACCTGCAGTCTTTTGGATCTCTCCACCAGATCCCTGTGCTAGTTTGAAAATGTAAAACTGAACATCCCAGGTAGTCTAGTGGCCCCACCTCCCACCCAGTGCCAGTGTTTTAAAATAAACACTTTCCTTGGTGTCTAGTGACATTGGCCCCACTATGTGACATGAACAAGCACAACCCTCTGTTTACCTCTGCTGCTAGCCACCGCCTGCACTGCAAATCCCATATTGATATATACCAGATGTGTTCACTGAAACCATTTCCGGTTTTGAACACAGGACCAAGTAAAGGCTTACTAGTTAGTGCAGGGGCAAAGGGGAGGGCAATAACCCTGGATATACTACGAAATAGCGAAACCTACTTGCCCGGGTTTCAGTACCCTGACACAAACAGCCAGACACATGGTTGCCAGACACTGGAATTTTGCTCATGGTGGAGTTTATTTCATGTTTCGGGGGGCTTTCCCCCCACCCTTAATTTATATAACGGACTCCACCGCGGGCAAAATTCCAATGTCAGGCAACCGTGTGGCGGGCTGCTGGCATCAGGCAAGTTGGTTTCAGTCAAATGCAATACTTCCATAACCCCAACTAGACAACAGTTCCCGAGGTAGGGTAGGATAAAACCGAGCAGTCTGGATAGACCAGTGGTCTTTTTCTGCTGACATTTTCTATGCTGCGTCTATTCAGGCATACTGACATACTGTACTTGTGGTACAGATGGCATCCAGCAGCACAGGTGTGCAAAGGGTTGTGCCAGTTGCTGTCCCATGCTGGGTGGAGGGCACCGGGGGACACTGGACACTACATTTTTTTTTTTTTTTTTTTTTTTTTTTTAAAAACACCTAGTAGTCCAAAGCTAAAGCATAGTTTTCTTTGGTAACATCTATGTTGGTCCATTAAAAGTCAAATCATCTTTTTCTGGATATTTTGTCACAAAGACCAATACAGCAACAAAACTAATTTTCTGTTAACTGCATTAATGTTTTAACAGTGTTTCACAGTCCTGGTATGTTGGCACCATCTAGTGGCGAAAATTGGTACTACAGGCAGGGCCTGTAAGAATGAATTGTGCAAGCAGTATAAACGACAGGGCGTGTGGTACTGGGCAATACCGGACCACCCAGGGGCGCAATAAGGCCCGATGCTGCAGGTGGAGGGCCTTATAGCTCTGGGAAGGTCTGGTATTGCCCAATACCGCCCCACCCTGGAGGGTAATATTGCACTTAGAAAATGGGCTACCAGTTCAAATAAATACACATAACAAAGACTTTGACTTATTGAAAGTTTTTTTTTTTATTAACATTTCATTAACAGAGAAAAAGTAGTCCCTGTAACTTTTAACTTCTGAACTGGGGTGTGGGCAAAATAACAGAGGCCACCATTTCTGGTATGTAATTGGGGAATTAAAGGTGCAGCTTCGAGGTTTGAAGATGGTGGTGGTTCCTCCTGGTGGCAGTGATGAGCTGCTTGCTGCACTGATTGCTTCAGTCTTCCCTTGTCTCAGTGCTGCATCAGTTGCTTCCGTTTTCACTCATTCCAGTACTGTGCTCCATGACGGCCTGTCTTTACTGGTAGCTGATCAGTAACTTGTGAGGCTTTGCTCCGATCGGTGGCCTATTTTCTGTGGAGTTAGACCGGTGTTTGAGAGCATGTGGCCAGCCGTGGCACAAGTGCTATGGTTGGTGTATCGGCGGGATAACTCAGCTGCTGTACTTCGGTCATGCCATCATGGACTTGTAATTCTTGCCCATGGGTTTTGAAGTGTACCAGTAGGTTTCTTTGTCTAGGTATGTCTGTGGCAGTCTCAGTGGGTGGACATATAAAGATGGAGCATTGGGAGGGAGGTTTGAAAGATACTAATGGATACAACAGGTTGCAGAGTTCTTCGTACAAAAACCTGTGGTTTTGTTCGAATGGATTTTTATGATTTTTAATTTCTTTGTTATGTGGAGAAAAAAAAAAGTAAATGTGGTAGCTGTGTTAGTCCAGTCAACAATGCAGAGAGGGGGGAAAATATATATGTTGCAGGTGATGCCTTTTATTGGACCAACAAAATTATTTCTGAGACTAGCCTTTGAGAGAGAATACTCTTCTCCAGGTCAGTTCAGACTTTTTTCCCCTTCTCAGCATTTGTTGTGTGACAAAGTCACATAATGTGCTCCAGATTAATCAGTGTTAACTTACAAAGGAATTTTTGGTTGGATGGCGCTGCCCTTCCCATCTGTGCCTGGCTATGTGCAGTTAAGTGTAGAACCAGACTTTAGCAACTAGGCTAGGCGTGGTATCCAGGGACAGTACACTGGAATTCCCGAGTTTCTACAAGTCTGGTTCGGTAATGGCTGGGTGATGCGCTGCAAAGTCTTTGCGTTATTTCCTTAATTTTTTAAGCACTGTGTATAGGACATTGTTGACTGGTTTAAAACTGGCATACAAGACTATTCTGACATTGCAGGCTATGGCTGGCATGTTGAGATACCAGTTCAGTCCTGCTCGGAGGGTGCAGTACCCCCGATATGGAGTACTGCTCACCAGTGCTTGTACAACCTCGGTGTAGAATCTTCTCAGGTGATTATAAAATGTGTCCAGACTGTCATTTTCAAAATCAACCTTAATATTGTTGTGCTCAGCACCGAAATACACCCAACACCTACTGTGTGTTCTTCTGAGTTCATCTCAAGACGTTCATTTTCTATTATGTCTAGTTCTGAGGTACTCACTGTAAGGAACCGGTCATTGACTTTTTTTCTTTTTTGATCCGTTTTCGCGCAGATTCTTCACTTGCAGCCTCTGCAGGAAATAGGTCAGTTACTGTTTTGTCAGCGGTCATGTCGAACTGTACTTGAAGAAGCTGTGACATTTTGAGAAGATGTTTGACAGTTAAGTAGAGTGGCCTCAATTTATTTATTTAGCTTTTGTTTACCGGGTAAGCACATGAGGCAAAAAATACAGGTTACTCACCTGTAACAGGAGTTCTAGGAGTGGTATATGTTGTTCCTCCACACTTGTTGGCAGGTTCCTGGCCACTTTAAATGTTGCCGGAAGGTCTTCAAGATGGCCCCTCCAACCCACCTGGGTGGTAAAACCCTCTGCTCCGCCCCATGACGCCATATCTAGCCTGCTGGAAGCCAGGTTGCGCGTCGAAGCCTGGGAGGTCGGGTGGGTCGTGTGGATGAGCAACATATACCACTCCTAGAACTCCTGTTACAGGTGAGTAACCTGTATTTCTAGGGACGTGGATATGCTGTTCAATTCATACTTGTTGGCAGACTCCTAGCAGTTCTCCGGGAGGAAGGCACGCACCCCCTACTTAGGGAATAAGGACTGGAGAACCGAGGTCCCAAAACCAGCATCCCGGCATGACTCTAGGTCAATGTGGTAATGGGAAATGAAGGTGTGTGCTGACTTCCAGGTAGCAGCCCTGCAGATGATCTGGATAGGGACGTCTCTAGAAGCAGCAGTATGGCAGGTAGAATGAGCTCCCATCCCTTTGGTAGGCTCCTTGCCCACCAACCTATAGCAGAGATCTATGCAAGAGGTGACTCACCTGCCTATCGTCCACTTGGCTGCAGGTCTGCCAGATGCGGCTTCAGCGTAGGTGACAAACAGCTGGCGAACCTCTCCCCGAATTTCAGCCATTCGCTCCTTATAATAAGAGAGAGCTCTTCTAGGGTCCAAAGTATGGAGCCTATATTTGGCCTCCGAGGTGTGACTCGGGTAGAACAACGGCAGAGTCAACACCTGGTTAAAGTGAAACTCCGACACCACCTTCGGAAGGAATTTCGGGTGGGGACAAAGGACAACTTTGTCCCTGTGGAAGACCAGATAAGGAAACTCAATGGAAAGCACCTGGAGCTCCCCCATCCTTCTGGCTGACATGATAGCCACCAAGAAGGCGGTCTTCCACGACAGGTCAGAGATGTCACACCTGTGCATCGTTTCAAATGGCTTGCCCATGAGCTTAGCCAATACCAGCAGTAGATTCCACGGAGGTGGAGGTTCTCACACCCACGGGGATGTGTGGTCTAGGCCTTTGAAAAAGCACCCGACCACCTTCTCCTGTGCCACAGACTGCTTGCCGGCCCGCACCCGGTAAGCAGAGATAGCTGCCAGGTGCACCTTAAGGGTCGTCGACCGAAGCCCTAGCTGAGAAAGGGGCCACAGGTAGTCCCAGAATGCTAGCCCAGGAACAGGATGAAGGATCCAACCCCTTATCCTGACACCAAATGGATAATTTCTTCCATCTGAAGGCATAGCATTTTCTGGTCAACTCCTTATGGGATGCCTCAACGACGTTGAGAACCTCGTCAGAAACACCCAAGGCCTGGAACTCTAGCCGCTCAGGAACCAGGCCATCAGGTGCGGGGGACTGAAGGTCCAGGAGGAAAACCTTCCCCTTATCGACAGAGCAGGTCTGGACGGGCTGGAAGCCGCCTCAGGAGCCTGGAGCCGAGGCTGAGGAGATCTGGGTACCAGAACTGGCAGGGTCAGTCTGGGGCTACCAGAATCACCTGCGCCTTGTCCCTCTTCACCTTGAGAAGCACCTTGTGGATCAAGGGAAATGGAGGGAAGGCACAGAAGAGGCCCGGGGTCCACGGCCTTGAGAAGGCAACCCCCTGCAGCGAGCTCTGCTGAGGGGGGCGGGCATGAAACAGCCTCAGCTTTGCATTCTCCCTGGAGACAAACGGGTCCACCTGAAAGCATTCTCCCTTGAGGCAAACAGGTCCACCTGAGGGTAGCCCCAATGGGAGAACAGGTCTTGTACCACTCAAGAGAAGCAGCGCCTATCCGGCTGAGGGCATCGGCCAGACTAATGAGGGCTCCTGCCACATGGATGGCTAGAAGATCCGCCTCCATGCTGATCACGAGAGAGACCAGATGCGGAGAGCCTCATTGCACAGAGGCAAGGAGTGTGTCCCACCCTGGTGGTTGAGATAGTACATGGTTGTGGTTTTGTCCGTCTAGACCTGAACCACCTGACCCCGTATAAACTGAGCGAAGGGGGTGAGGGCTAGTCGAACCACTCAAAGCTCCATCAGGTTGATGTGGAATCGAGACTCCTGAGGGGACCAGAAGCCATGGGCTCTGAGCTCCCCAACCCATCAGAGAGGCCTCAGTCGTTAGAGTGACCGTCGGCTCAGGGTGGACGAACAGGATACCCTCCTGCAGGTGAGCAGAGATGAGCCACCACTGCAGGCCGTCCCACATCTCCTAGGTCACTGCCACCGGCTGGTCCAGAGGACTGGAGCGCTGTGACCACTGGCTGGCCAGCCCTCATTGCAGGGGACGCATATGCCAGTGGGCTCAACGGACCACGCTGGTGCAGGCCGCCATGAGGCCCAAGAAGTCCCGGGCAGGGCGCAATTGCCCAACCAGAAATGATTGGGCAAAGGAGGAAAGGACCTCGGCCCTGTCCGCCAGGAGCCAGGCTCTGGCTCGAAGAGAGTTGAGCTCTGCCCCGATGAACTGAATCACCTGCGATGGCACAAGTTCCGATTTGGCCTCGCTGATAAGGAGGCCAATCTGAGAGCAGACCTGAAGGACCAGATCCCTGGACTGCTCCACCTCCAACCTGGAGGGGGCTGCAATCAGCCAGTCGTCCAGGTAAGGGTACACCCGGACCCCTCGTAACCACAGGAATGCTGTCACCACTGCCATGCATTTGGTGAAGACCCTGGAAGCTGGAGTGAGGCCGAAGGGCATGGCCTGGAACTCGTAGAGAAATCCCTCTGCCTGGAAGCAGAGGAATCGCTGATGAGATGGATGGATTGGGACGTGAAAGAACGCGTCCTAAAGGTCCAGAGAACAGAACCACACGCTTGGTTCCAAGGATGGAATGATCTGAGCCAGAGTGACCATCCTGAAGGTGCGAGGCCTTAGGAACTTGTTCAGGTCATGCAGGTCGAGAATGGGGCACCAGCCCTCCCGTCCGTTTAGGGGGTGCACCCCAGGGTCCTTAAAGAACTAAGAGAGGTGGTGGCTGAACCTCTGGCTATCCTGTTTAGCCGATCACTGGAAACAGGGGAGGTACCCAAAGACTGGAGAACAGCAGATGTAGTCCCCTTATACAAAAGTGGGAACAAAGAGGAAGCAGGGAACTACAGACCAGTCAGCCTCACCTCGGTAGTGGGGAAGATCATGGAAGCACTACTGAAGGAGAGATTGGTGGAACATCTGGTTGTCAATGGACTACAGGACCCAAGGCAGCATGGTTTCACCAGGGGGAGGTCAGGTCAGACCAACCTCGTTGAATTTTTTGACTGGGTGACTAGGGAGGTGGATCAGGGGAGGGCAGTGGACATGGCCTATCTGGACTTCAGCAAGGCCTTTGACACTGTGCCACATAGAAGACTATTACACAAACTGGGGAATATGGGTGTGGGCAGGACAGTAGTGTGGTGGGTAGGTAACTGGTTGAGTGGCAGGACACAGAGGGTGGTGGTAAATGGCTGTCACTCCACAGAGGGAAGAGTGACCAGTGGGGTACCACAGGGATCAGTGCTGGGACCGGTCCTATTCAACATCTTCATCAGTGACATTGCGCTAGGACCTAGAAGGCAGAATTTCACTGTTCACTGATGACACAAAGCTCTGTAACAGAGTAGACACACCAGAGGTGTAGACAGAATGAGAAGCGACCTGCAGAAACTTGAAGAATGGTCAGGGGTTTGGCAGTTGAAATTCAATGCAAAGAAGTGCAAGATAATGCATATGGGGCACAAAACCCTGGCACAATATATCAGTTGGGGGTGAGGATATAGCATGCACCAAGCAAGAAAGGGATCTTGGGGTTATCTCTGATGACCTCAAGGTAGGAAACAGTGTGACAAGGCAGCAGGTAAAGCAAATAGGATGCTGGGATGTATAGGCAGGGCATCACCAGCAGGAAAGGGAGGTCATAATTCCGCTATACAAGACACTAGTGAGGCCCCACCTGGAGTACAGTGTACAGTTCTGGAGACCTTACCTACGTAAGGACATAGACAGGTAGAGAAGGTTCAGAGGAGGGCAACAAAGATGGTACATGGATTGCATCACAAGTCCTATGAAGACAGGTTGAAGGAACTGAACATTACTCCCTGGAGGAGAGGAGGGAGAGGGATATGATAGAGACATACAAGTATCTTACAGGAGAAACAGGTGCAGGAAAACACTATTTTAAGTGAAAAAGATGTTCCAGGACTAGAGGGCATGGGATGAAGTTGGAGGAGGACGATTCAGAGGAAACATGAGAAAGAATTTCTTCACAGAACGGTGGTGGACAAGTGGAACACCCTGCCAGAGGAAGTGGTGGGGGCTGAAACAATCACGGGATTTAAGAATGCATGGGATAGACATAAAGGAATTCTGGAGGTCAGGGGTAAGGGGCAACAGACTTCTAGGAAAACAAACTGAACTTACAAGCTCAAATGGGCAGACTGGGTGGGCCATAGGCCCTTATCTGCTGACACTGTCTATGTATCTATGACCAGGAAGTACCTGGACACAAACCCTGGGTCTGGAGGGGGGTCCGCCACCTCGCTGATCACCTCCTTTTGGAGGAGCAAGGCAATGTCGTATCGACAAGCCGAAAGAGAGACTGTGGAACCCGTAACCCCCCGTGGGGTGACTGCTCAATTGGGGGGGGCGCCACTGCTCAAATTCCAGAGGCAGACCCCTGCTGACCACTTCTAGCACCCAGAGGTCCGTGGTGATAGTGGACCAAGCAGAAAAGAAGTGGCGGAGCCATCCCCCTACGGGGGGAACCTGGGGAGGAGTGACATGGTTGGGGGCGACACACTGCAACCGGTCACTGGGCAGGCTTCCTGGACCCTTGACTCCAAGCTTCCTACTAGAGGAAGCGGCAGACTTGGCCTTAGGGCACCAAGTGTGAGCCTGCTGGCCCTGATGCTAGTGCTGCTGGGCTGGACGTGCTGCAGGAGCGGAACGGTGAAAGGGCTTATGCTGCTGCGGGTGGCCTTTGTCCTTCTGGGCAGATGTGACCGAGTCCAAGGTGGCACTGGACTTCTCGATCCTCTGGAGATAGCCTTGCACTCCAGGCCCAAACAAGTCGGTGCCCAGGAATGGAATGTCTGCCAGCTTGTGCTGGGTGTCCGCCATGAAGGTGGAGATCCACAGCCAAGCTCTGCGGCGCAAGGCCACTGCAGCCGCTACTGGCCCGGCACAAGAGTCACCAATGTCCAATGAAGTTTGGAGCCGTTTAGTCACCGCCCTTCCCTGATCCTGCTTGACCATCGCCTGAAGGTCAGCGGGGAGATGAGGAATCACCTCATCAAGGAAGCCCATAAGGGCGTGTGAGAAATGTGCCATCAGAACGGCCGAGCTAGCCTGACGAAGACCTAGGGAGGAAGCAGTGTAAACCTTCCGCCCTGAGTAATTCAACTTTTTGGATTCATTATCGGGTGGTTTGTCCACGTCCCGAGCATTCCCAGAATGCCGGAAAATGCTATCGGTCACTAACCCCTCCGCAGAGGGGTGCGCCGAGAAACCGGAGAGTGAACTGGTGGAGACCGTGTACTTCCGAGCCATCCTGGCCGAAGGCACGGGACAAGATGCTGGCCACTGCCACAACTCCAGGGCCAGACCAACAATGGCTTCGGCCTCCGTAGGGGAATCCCCTCAGTCCAGTATCTCCGTAAGGTGATACCTGGCCCGTTTTTGGATGGGTTCGAGCTGCATCCCAGTAGACTCTTAGAAGAGTCTAAGCATACCCAGAAACGAGGATGGGCTCTCGTCCACAGACTGGCCTCCTGCAGACTCCAGGTCAATCGGCCTGGAGAACAGGGAGGAGTCGTCAGACTCTAAGGAGTCTGTGAACAGCTGCCGGGCGCCTGAGCCACCCTCCACCTGCCGAGGTCGACTGGGAGTGAGGGTGACCAACAACCTATGGGGCAAGCCCTGACTCGACCAAGAATCCTTGGTCGGGGCCCCAGTCTTCAGTTGTGGAGGCGGAGGTTCCACCACAATGGGTGGAGCAGCCGGTTTTGGCCGAACAACCAGTGCCGGCTCCTCTACTACCACGAGGGGTCGTTTCGGCCGCTCCGGTGACAGCCACTTAATGGCTGGAGAAGGCGACGAAGTCGGCTTGTTACCGGTCAGTAAAAGTTGCTGCCACATCAAGTCCTTGTAGCGTCCAGCGCAACCTGCGCCAGAAACCTGTCCTCGAAGAAGGGCGGTGGCGATACCCCTTTCCATGGTGCCGAGACCGCCCGGCGTCGGGGGAACCAGCTGGACCTGGAAGAGGACGAAGAGACCTTGAGTTCCGAGGTGGGTCAAGAGAACGGAAACCCGCCCCTCCTTTGGTGCAGGGACCTTAACCGGGGACTTCGGCAGAGGAGGCACAGGCAAGTCCTCGGTAATCACCAGAGGAACCGGTGAAGAAGGGCTGTCAACATCTCCAGGCGACAAACCGTCCGACGGGTTGAGAAAAGTCTCGACCGTGTCGAGAGATGTCGCCGCCAGCTGACCTGATGGGGACACCGTGAAGCCAGCGGCCACGGCTGCAACCTCGACTGAAGTCGATGGTCCGGTGAAGGGGATCTCTCCTGCTCCTACGAACGTCGAAGGTGGTACTTACCTTTAGAGTCCTTCTTTCTGGACTGACAGGAATGTCCCGATGGCCCGTCTCCCTTCGTGGAGAGGGACTGACAAAGCTCCTTAAAAGAAGCAGTGTAGGAGAAGCTCAAGGAGAGTGGGATAAATGCTGCGGCAGAGGAGAAAGAAGCAGCAGCCTGGGCTGCCTCCTCCTCAAGGGCGATCATCTGCTCCAACTGCTCTGCAGATCCCAGCCGCCAGACACAGCACAACGGGCCTCCTTAGACTTGACCGGCGGGTACCGTTTCTTGGGGCGCCCAAGAAGAAGTCTGGCAGCGCTGTCCTCCAAGATCGAAGCCGAGAAAGACCTGCATGATTCGCAGGCCTGCGAATCGTGTCCAAGCCCCAGGCAGTAGACACACGTGGAGTGCGGATCAGTCCGGGACATCATCTGCCCACAAGGGCACAGACGGAAGCCAGGACTCAATTTGCCCATCGCAGCCGCGAGGGAAGACGAACACCATAGTCTTGTAAATTTTAAAATGAGTTTCAGAAATTCCTAAGAGTCTGGATCCAGGCCTAAAACGCAGAGTGCAAAGGAGGGAACCCGAGCTACCAAGCGGTAAGGAAGATCTGGCGTCATGGGGCGGAGCCGAGGGTTTTACCACCCGGGTGGGTGGGAGGAGCCAGCTTGAAGACCTTCCGGGCAACATTTAAAGCAGCAAGGAACCTGCCAACAAGTGTGGATTGAACAACATATCCACGTCCCTAGAAATGCCTGTTTTCAAGTATGACCCAGGAAGTTACAAAGGTAAAAATACAGAACATCAAGGTGTAACAAAAGAAGGGATGTACAGGCAATATGGTTGCTGTTAATGTTTGAAAACCAGGGTGGCAATGGATTACCAGTGATTCGGTCAGCGTGCATGACGCTTGTTTTTAGCAGGGCTCTAACTGCAAGTTAATGTGCCCCCCTGGCATGCCAATCAGATTCCTTAAATTTTTAAGCCCATTTTCTAAACTGCAATGTTACAGGCATGGTGATCAGCAATTTCATTATGTAGACTGATTAGGAGCCAATGTTAACAGGAATGCAAAGGAGATCTTACAGCTTTATTAGAATTATTTCAGCGAGACGTCTGTACCCAAAAAGCAAACACATGGATGTCTATTTTTGTTAGGGCAGTCTGTACAGACATTAACGGGAACTACTGCGGACACAATGGAACATTAAGGTAATTTCCGTGCCATATATTTCAAGAAGCATCTGGCAGCTTTTGTGTGAGGCAAGGGAAATGCATGGTGAGAAGTCCTGTTTCAGGAGCAGGTAGGCGGTGGATCAGCAGGCCCACTGAAGCCTGCAACTATCACAATCAGTTGGCCCAGTGGAGCCCACAGCAGCAGTCTGGGGAACTGGTTACTCCATGGATGGAGCAATCAGGGTCAGACACTCTGCCTGTGGAGGAAGCCATATCCACTGACCAAGGCTGAGCCACTGGTGATGGAACTGCAACCAATTATATCAGCATCTCCACCCCAGAAGATCTGGTACTTCCACCACTACCTAGGGATCAGGAAATCTAAGTAGGCAATTCCTGCACCAACGGTCAATCAGACAGGCCCCGATTTAGATCAACTTGTCTGCAGAGGAACTGAAAGCACTTTTAATATCCCCCTACTGGTTATGCCAAATAAGTCTTGGGAGGTGTGTGTGGCGCCTGGACTTAGCAGGACCAAGGGGTTGCAAAAAGCAAATAATGCCAGAACCTACTTGCCAGCTCAGCCAGAGATCCACGCAAGTTGTGGGGCCACATAAAAACCTTTCTGGGTACACCTCAATCCATAACCCCCTCGGAAATTATTCTAGATGGTGTCCACTGTAATGACTCCCTTACCATTGCAAATGCTTTTAGTAAGATGTTCTCTGATCTGTCCCAGTATACTTCCACACTTCAACCTCCAACTGTGGTTTCCCAGCCCTCATCAACCGGTGCACCAGCAGATCCCTCTCTCAAGAAACATGTGCTGGATATTTACAAGCCCTTCTATTTCAAAGCTGTGTCTGCATCGCAAGTCTTCAAACTGTTAAACTCAATATCGGACACCACCAGCCCCAGGTCCGACTCACTGGAACCTCGCTACTAAAGGCGGCCACCATCTCATCTCCTATCCTCTAGCCAAGGTATTCACCCTCTCCCTCTCCAACAGTACCTTCCCTGACATCTTGAAATCCGCAAGAATCACCCCCATCTTCAAAAAGGGCAACAAAAGTGAGATCTCAAACTACAGACCCATAGCTATTCTGTCAGTCCTCAGCAAAATACTTGAAAAACTAGTAGCCACTCAGACTACTGATTTCCTTGAAACATCAACTCTGCTATGTGCAGCACAACATGGTTTCCGGAAAAATCACAGCACCACAACGGCGCTAGCCAAATTCACCACTGATACTCTCACAAGCATGGACAAAAGTCAGCTTACTGGTGCTATCTTTATCGACCTCACCAAGGCTTATGACCTCGTGGACCACCCCCTACTCCTATCCACCCTTCATAAATTTGGCTTTTCACCCCCCGTCATAAGCTGGTTCAGGAGTTACTTAACCAACAGGACCCAAGCAGTCGAACTTAACTCATCAATCTCCGACTGTACTACCATCAACATTGGAGTGCCACAAGGATCAATACTGGGTCCCCTATTTTCATTATTCATAAATAACCTGCCATACAGCATTGCGTCCTGTGACTCTCTACTCTACGCAGATGACCTGGTTATCTATGCTAGCTCTAATAATGTAGACCAACTTAACGTGGCACTGACATCTGCTTTCCATGCTGTCCAACTCTTGCTAAACACCCACCGCCTTATACTGAACTCCAGCAAAATCAAACTGATGCTTCGGGGTACTGCCCACAAGATAAGGTCCTGCCACTCTCCTTTAAAAGTCCTTGACCTGAATGGGACCTCCCTTGAGGTGGTTACCTCCTTCCGTTATCTGGGCATCCTGCTAGACCAATCTCTGGACCTAAACCTGCACATCCAAGAAAGATGTAAATCTGTGAACTGCAAACTGGGTGCTGCCTACAGATCCAGCTACATGCTCACACCTGCAGCCAAACTAGCCATCACTAGGGGTCTCCTCCTACCCACTCTGACCTACTGTGCTCCCATCCTACCCATGGCGCATAAATCCACACTACAAAAATGGGATGTCACTTTCAACAATATATGCAAGTATGCCTCAAAAGCCCCCGGACTTAAACATCACTGCCAACTGTATAAAGTTTTTGTTGTGCAGATTCTTGATCCTAGCACCTAATTGCAGATTGCCTGCAATAAAGTAGCCTTCTCACTGCCTTCTCCTCTGTCCCCTGCCTTGCAGCCGGCACAGCCCTCCAGCTCCAGCCACAGAAGGGGCTCCGAGCCGCCAGCAGGCCGGCGGCGACCCCAGCCGAACCAAGATCCAGGAGGCCGGGAGAAGCAGTGAGAAAGATACAGGCAAAGCCGCAAAATTTTGCCCGCCCCTCCCCCTCTTGGTTGATTTTATTTATACACCCTTCCCGCCAATTCTAATCCACGCCCACATCCTTTTTCCTTCTTCTTTAACCCATATCTACCCTGTACAATGCTAACTTGTTCCTTTGCTCCTTAACCTCTCATCTCCCCAATTCATTATGATAATCATTCCATACCCCCTGTCATGCGAATAATTTAATGAGTATGTGCTGTTCTCCTCTGCCATCCAAAATGCACAACCACCTACTCCTTATTCGCCTTGAACCACTCTTACACTGCAACCCTGGGGTATCCCACATAAAGTCTCTCTAACAATCCAGCACTCCCCAAGCCACTTACATATATCCTGGCTTTATAATAACCGCTATGCCTGTCCATCAGACTCTATTTTATGATAAAGACACACCCATATAACAGGACCATCTCTCATTACACAGTGGGCACCTAGGATTAAGAGAAACATTCTGGTCACTCTCTATCCCTTTCCTTGGTGCCCTTCTCAAATTAATCTTTTACCTCCTTTTCTGCATTGGCACTATAGAGATTAATCCTGGCCCCATTGTTAGTTTATCTTCCTGCTGATCTGACCTCCATAAAAGGCCTAAGCTTCATACACTTTAATGCTTGCAGCCTCCTAAAAGTTCACCTTAATACAGGCTTGGGTGGCACATACTCTTCCAGATTTCCTGGTCATTTCTGAATCTTGGCTCAGGCCTACAACAGAAGACAGTGTTGTAAACCTTCCTAATTATCAGCTCTTCAGAGCAGATCGCCCATCAGGGTGGTGGGGTGGCCATATACATAAGGACACCTTCTCTGCAACCTGCCTCATCAGCACATCCGAGCCAAATGAATTTGAATGTCTATCAATCAAATTATCCTTCCTAATTCATCTTCATTTAAACTCATTGGATGCTATAGACCTCCTCTGCAGGCCTTAAACTGCTTTCTCACCTAGGGTCAATTCTCAACCTAGGCCCTGAAGATACCATTATCCTTGGTGATTTGAATTTAAACTGGCTGTCTAATGTATCTGCACCTCTGATAACCTTTTGTGACACCTATGGATTCACACAGCTGATTAAAGACCCAACTAGGATCAACCTAAGAAATTCGGCAATAGCTCACTCCTGGATATTATGTTGGTAAACAAACCTCAATTATATTCACATGCAGGTGTACTGCCGGTGATGTGAGTGACCATTACCCTATAGCGGCATAAGATCCACCCAAACTACCAAATCCTGCAGAATTTGTCCTCAAAGGTCAAAAAGAACTTTGATATCTCAGGCTACCTCCATGACCCGAGTTATACAATACATTGGCAAGATTTCTATCTTACAACCTCTGTTGAAACAGCTCTCCAGACTTTAAAGGATATTATCAATAATGCCCTCAATATTATGCACCTATCACCAGTATCAGAACTAAGGTAAAATCCTGTCCTTGGTTCACCTCTGAGCTTAAAGCAGCCTTGAGAACCAGAGACAAACTGTGGAAAAGGCAAGAAAAACAAAAGGACATCAGAGATTGGCTAAATTTCAGAAAAGCAAGGAATTCATGTACAAAAAATAAGAACTGCCAAAACTGCCTACTATACAGCTGAATTGGATGCCTCCTACAATAACCCATCCAGACTCTGGGGTACAATAAAGGACTCCTGGGCCAAAGTCTACTCCTGCCTTAACCTCCAAACTGATACTAAATGATACAGAAATTACAGGTAAACAAGAAATCTTAAATACCTTCAATGCTCACTTCACCACAGCTGGCCTAGCATTTGACTCTTCACCAGCAAATATCCTGAGATCTTCCTTGAACCTGCAAACTACTGTGGGGCAAATGGCCACTTCAACTTTTCCTTCATCCCAATATCCGTGAAGAAGTGGAAGATCTCCTCTCTAATTTAGACACTAATAAGAGTGAGGTGCAGACTCCTGGATCCTATTTCCTGAAAATTGCTTCACATGTCTTATCTGTCCCCTCACTCATCTCTTCAATCTTTCCCTAACTACTGGATCCATTCCTCTACTTGAGAAAACAGCTCAAGTGGTTCCATTACTCAAATCTGGTGATACTAGAGATCTCAACAATTACAGACCTATCTCCATTCTGCAGTTTTATCCAAGTTGCTTCGAAAAACTAGTAAACTCTCAGTTAAGGGACTATTTGGATAACAACAACCTTCTAAACTCTGCACAATCTGGATTTAGATCAAACATAGCACCATTACTGCCTTAGCTAAGGTAACCAACGATTGGCAGACTACCTTGGATAAGAAAAATTGTGCCTGTGCTGTGTTTCTGGATTTGAGTAAAGCCTTTGACACTGTGGATCACGACTTATTAATCACCTCCCTTAACTCAATAGGCCTGGATTCCCTGTCACTCAACTGGTTTAAGGATTACCTTTCAAATAGGTCACAACTGGTTAAAAATGAAATTACCTATCCACCTCAAAACCACTGCTAAGGGCGTACCACAAGGTTCTATTCTTGGCTATTCTCTTTGTATTTATATAAACAATATTGATGCCAACCTCACTCAATCTAACATTCATCTGTTTGCTGATGATACTGTATTATATGTCAGCAATCCCTCACCTTCCAAAGCCTGTGATCTGTTACAATCCAATTCTCCATTCTGCAGCGCCAACCTACTTGACAAAAACTACTTCTAAATGCAAAAAGACAAAAGCCATGTTCTTTGCCACAAAGAGTTGCTCTATCCATACCCTAGCATCCACCACCCTACATTTATCCACCTTACTTGGAGAAAACTTGAATTTGTTGATAATTTCAAATATCTTGGAGTATGGATAGATAACAGGCTTGACTATTCAGTCCATTGAAGAACTGCTTAAAAGCTAAGACAGAGGCTTGGACTATTCTTTAGAATAAAGCATTACCTAAACAGTGACTCCAAAAAGGTTAATTAAGGCCTCATTCCTATCCTCATTGATTATGCTGATTTTCTATACTGCCATTGTCAGGTCATCTCTTACAAAAACTGGACACCCTGTATCCTGAGGCCATAAGATTTATTACTGACCTTCCCCAGCACCCATCATTGCTCCCTTTATATGGCAGTCAATTGGACATCATTACAGCACAGAAGGACTAGGAATGCTGTTATCTGGACATTCAAGCGTTAACAGGCAAACTACCTACCTATATCACTGATTGCTTCCCAAATTACAACTAGGCCATACACTTTGGGATCAGTAAACTTATCATGTTACAGGTCCCCATTGCCTGCACCGGTATGGGAGGGCTGCTTTCAGCTATACTTCAGCAGTTGCATGGAACTCTCTCCAAAATCCATGAAGCTAGATAGCTTTCTACCTCTGACATCCTTCAAAGACTGTTCTCCGCCCTTTTTCCAGAGCTCTGCAATTGCTCTTATAAACCATAATCCCCTACCCTACCTGACCCACCTTTCTTTTTCCGTCCATTATATTGTTTCATATTCTATCTTCCGACTCACCTATCTATTCTCACAAAAGCTAGTTAGACCCTATAATTTTATATTTTATTCCTGCTATACCCTTTGCCCACATTTTTCTTGCAGGCAAAATGGTTCTACTGCTCCTTGTATATATGTAAATTGTTGTATACATTCATTTCTTGCCATTTTATTGTTATTTATGCTATTCTTGTCTATGTAATAATATTTGTACCCTCATTTGTATGACCACTCAGGTCCATCTTGTAAATGAGCTTTGCTCAATGATGTTCACCTGAATAAATAAAGATTTTGATTGATTGATTGATTGATTGATAAAAGACCTCGGCTGGCTCTCCCCCTCTGCCACCAGACTATACTACCTGGGCTGCCTTTGCGACTCCATCATTAGACTCAACAGACCAGCATCCTTAACTGAACTGCTTCAGCCAGCCCTCCCTCCACGTGAGCCGAGATCCTCGGACAAATCCCTACTAAAAATTCCCCGCTGCCGCATCTCCAAAGGGTCTGGAGCATTGGTGCACAGCCCCTCAAGTGTGGAACCTCCTGCCACTCGACCTTAGACTGACATCTTCCCACGATCTCTAAGTGCAAGCTACGTGAACACCTGCTTTCCACCGGACCAGTGTGCCTGTATGACCCTACCTGGGCGTGTCCCTGCCAACCTCTCTCTCTTGCCCCACCACTCCCTCCTTCCTACTCCTTACCCTATTTTACTTACAACATTAACACTGTGATATATGTCTCTGCCCATATGCACTTCATTTCGAGTTCAAAACTCCGACCTCATAGATACATAGACAGTGTCGGCAGATAAGGGCCTATGGCCCACCCAGTCTGCCCATTTGAGCTTGTAAGTTCAGTTTGTTTTCCTAGAAGTCTGTTTCCCCTTACCTCTAGAATTCCGTTATGTCTATCCCATGCATTCTTAAATCCCGTGATTGTTTCAGCCCCCACCACTTCCTCTGGCAGGGTGTTCCACTTGTCCACCACCCGTTCTGTGAAGAAATTTTCTCACGTTTCCTCTGAATCGTCCTCCTCCAACTTCATCCCATGCCCTCTAGTCCTGGAACATCTTTTCACTTAAAAATAGTGTTTTCCTGCACCCTGTTTCTCCTGTAAGATACTTGTATGTCTCTATCATATCCCTCTCCTCCTCCTCTCCTCCAAGAGTACATGTTCAGTTCCTTCAACCTGTCTTAAAGGACTTGTGATGCAATCCATGCACCATCTTTGTTGCCCTCCTCTGAACCTTCTCTACCCTGTCTATGTCCTTACGTAGGTATGGTCTCCAGAACTGTACACTGTACTCAGGTGGGGCCTCACTAGTGTCTTGTATAGCGGAATTATGACCTCCTTTTCCTGCTGGTGATGCCCTGCCTATACATCCCAGCATCTATTTGCTTTACCTGATGCCTTGTCACACTGTTTCCCTACCTTGAGGTCATCGGAGATGACAACCCCAAGATCCCTTTCCTGCTTGGTGCATGCTATATCCTCGAAGCCTACCTGTCCAGTTGCCTAGTTACCCAGTCATAGAACTCGAACAGGTTGGTTTGGCAGGATCTGCCACGTATGAAGCCATGCTGTCTGCTGTCCTGTAGTCCTTTGGCCTCTGGGAGGACCAGCCCTCTCCTTCAGGATAGTCTCCATTAGCTTACCCACAATGGATGTGAGGCTCACTGGTCTGTAGTTTCCTGGTTCATCCTTGGGGCCACTCTTGTGGAGGGGCACCATGAGCCATCCTCCAGTCCTGAGGTACACACCCGAATGTAGTGAGGCATTAAATAGGTCTGCAAAGGTCCTGCCAGGACCTCTGCCAGCTCCTTCAGTACCCTGGGTGGATGCCATCTGGGCCTGGAGCCTTGTCCACCTCAGTGCCTTCAAACCCTCGAACTCTGCCCTTCATGATTTCCCATCTGTCACCACTTCCCACCCTGCTTCTGCCATTTCTCCCACCTTGGGTGTCACCTCTTTTCTTTTAGTAAATACTGAGCAGAAGTACTCATTTAGTGCTTCCGCCTTATCGCACCCTGCTTTCACCCAACCCCCCCTCCTTCCTAATCCTTACTATGTGGTCCTTACAGCTCCTTTTCTCCCTGATGTACTTAAAAAAGTCCTTCTCCCCCTTCTTAATGCCTTGTGCCAGCCTGCGTTCCGTAGATGCTTTGGCTCCTCTTACTGCCCTTGTCACCTCCTTCGATTCTGTCAAGTACTCCTCCCTGTCCTCCCCCTTCCCTGTTTTCTTGTACTTCCTAAAGGCAGCTCTTTACCTCCTTACCTTTTCCATGACCTCCTTGCTCAACCAGCTCGGTTTCTTAGCCCTAGCCTTCTTGCTCTGGGCTTTGCAGCAGGTTTTGGTTGCCTCCACTATCCCCAGCTTTATGAGCTCCCACCTCTGGTTAGTGTCCATACTAGACTGAATTCTGGCCAGGTACCCTTTTACCACTTCCCCCATCCTCCCAAAGTCGGCCCTCCTGAAGTCCAGCACTATTGTGCCAGATTCCACTCCTTCCTTGCCCATATCCAATGTGAGCCATACTGAGTGGTGGTCACTCCCTGACAGCGGTTCCTCCACTGTAAGTTCTCTCACAAAGTCCCCATTTGCCAGCACAAGGTCAAGGGCATTCCTTAACTTCTGGTAAAATGGTTCAATATTTTGCTTCACTGGTACATACCGATCTGGTTTCCACACAGTGGAACCCCTCATGGCCCCAAACTGCTTTTTTCGGCTACTAGGCCTCTTCTGACCCCCAAGATTTGGAGGAGGAAGAACACAAGAAACCCAGGAAAGCTTATCCTCTCCGTGTCATCTAACTAACACAGCGCAAGGGTGTATGCAACCAGGAGGGGTAGGAGCAATGGGTTATTGATAATACTAGGCATTAGCGCCCCTGCCCTCCCAGTCATGTGTACCCTTGCACTGCATCAGTCAGAGTACTAGAAGTGTGTGTGTGTGTGTGTGTGTGTGTGTGTGTGAGAGAGAGACTGGGTTATCCTAGTCCCTCGGGGAAACAGACCGAGCGATGAAGCCTACACTCCAAGCAATGTTCCCAGCTCCACCACCATTTTGGTGGGGTCTAGAGAGCCCTTTTCTCCCCAGAAGTCCTGAAGTTCCCCCTTGCCCCCCCCCGCAGTGCAACACATGCAGTGAGCCATGTGGCAGGCGAGCAAGTCCCGTAGCAGGCAAGCACGTTCTCCTGCCCTCCACCATGGGTCGCTCGTGTGGCGGACTCCCAAGTCCACTCCCAAACCCTGGTGCCTGGCATGGCAATGCTGCCTGTGGGCCATCAGGAGCCCCAGCAATTTTCTGTAAAGAACTCTCTCTGGGTGGGGTGGGGTGGGAAGGATAACTTTAGTAGGGATAGGCACAATCTAGAAACTCCCCAAAAGCAGACAAATGGAAGGACACACTAGGACCCCCAAAAAAACATTCTGCACAGCATATGTTTTAGCAAATTTTTGACTGTGGTACTCCTTCACAGCTTTTTAAAAAGAGCAGGCGGCAACACTCCTGTAATGTTGTTCTGACAGCATAGTTCAGGAACACATTTTGACATGCATTACATCCTGGGGGCAGTGCGTGCAAAGGAAGCAGTTTCCCCACATCCTGAAAAGCCCTCAAAATACTAAAGTCGGGAGAATACCTCACAGTAAGTTACAGATTTGTTGGAGCAATTTAAGATCAATTATTAATGTTTCAGTCAATGTTGGACTCGTTTGTGATATAAAATTAATTTAGGTAGGCAAGTAGTTTTATTTTTCGACCAGATTAGACTAAATGCTGTATTTTCAAAGCGGTCCTGATTATACATTACAAGTTTCCACATATACATTATAAATCAAATGCAGTTAACAAATGTACATGTTAGACACAGTGACAAGTATTACTTTTAGTTTTCTGTACATCTGTGTTGTTTGCAGGTAGCCAAGCTTCTTGTTTGGCTGCAAAAATTCCAGGTTAATGGGTCTGCCACCCAAGATATTCGTGCTAAATTTGAGTCAAATACCAGATGCAGCAACTAACTCCAGCCCCAGTCAACTTACTGCCAGCCACTTCTACTTGATGGCACTGCTGGAGGCCCCTGGTTCACCAGGAGACTCCGCCTCCCAAGGCCCTGCTCTGTTTAGTTTTTGTTAACCCAGTACGTGAGCTAGATAAGTGAATGCCTACTGTCTGGCACAATGCAGGAGTTTACAAAGCAAACAGTATAGGCGAATAAAGGATAATACAGAACAATTTATTACAGTAAACCTTTAATGGTTTACTCAAGGGCTGAAGTACAGATACAATGAAACTGGATTGACTTTTCAAGAGGTACTATGAACCCCTACAGTCATATGTGGCACCTGAGGACTTTATGTAACAGGGTGTTAAAAACTGGTATAGCGTAGCAAAATGCTACGCAAAGTAGGAAGTAGTGCTAACTATTTCCAGAAAACTGCAGGGGTAGACTGCTATAAAAGGAAGGAAAGACTGCTAAACTCCTGAGATATTCCCCCAAATCTTTTACGGTTTTCAATACTGCTGACCAACTTGAATGCAAGGCCCCACTTCACTTCTTCCATGCAAAAGCAGTGGCTGTCCAAGCATAAAACAGTCAATATAAGTCACATTATACACACGAAGTGAAGTAAAATAAAGTCAATTGCATTTATTTTTAACTTTTTGTTTCCTGAATTTTGTAACAAGCGCAGTACAACATACAAAAAATAGCTGTTGACAGAAATACAACCATACAAATTAAGACAGTTATAGTTGGAGACCCGTGACATTCTTTTTATTTTTTATAATTTTCCTTTTATTTTTCTGGAATTTCTTATTTATTTTTATTCACTGGAAATTTAGTTTTATTTCTCGTTATTTTTGCATTCATAAACTACCTCAAAAAGACCTTATACACTAGAAATCACATTCCTAGGATACTACATTGTATAACACAGGATTATGCTATGATCTTGAAAGGTTTTGTGAATGAAACAACTCCGCTCTCGTTTCCTTGTGGACCATCTCTGTGTACTACATGAGGGTAGAGCTACTGGATTTTTACCTAAGTCACCATACAATTACTTGTGCTGCCTGCTATGTGTTGTTCACTCATACCCTATGTTCTCTATATGCTGTTGGGTAATTTATGTGTGTTCACTGTTACTATGCAACTCCCAACACCCTTTCCCCCAGATCATACCGGGAAACGAGCAACTTGATGTTCAGTGTACCTTACCTGGTGAAACTTTTCAATAAATAAATAAAATAAATAGTATCAACTGAGCCTAAACAACTGCTGCAAGCATTCATTTAGTTTTTGCCCCCCCAAAAGAGCTTTTTTTTCCTTATTTATTTTATATGTTGAATTTCTTATTATACCCTGAATTTCTTAGTTAAGAAAAACATGGGTCTTTAGTTATGGCAAACACCTTCTTGAAAAGTACAGAAATTTTTTTTGGGGGGGGGTGTCAAAAAAGTAAAATCTAGATTTTGAAAACTCTATCCATAATGGTGATTACAAGCCAAGGAAACAGCCCAGAGCCACATTATCAAAACCCCTATATAATGTTCCAAATTGTCCATGTAAGACCAACTCAGTCCAAGTCTGCTCTTTAAGATGCAAAATGTTACCCAATATCATTAAAATCAAAAACAGTTCCCCTAATATGGTGCATCAGTTACATCCAAGAGGATCCAGAGTTTATTTTCTATACCACCTCCGCAACAGAGGGATCTACAGTGATTCATAGTTTGCACCCCAGGATGCTCAAGGCTGCGGTCAAGTAATTAGCAACTTTACTTGCAGACACATTCAACTGCTCCCTGATCATGGGAGTGGTCCTTAGGGACTGCAGAACAGCAGATATGGTCCATCTGCACAGAAGTGGAAAGAAGGATAAGCCAGGAAGCTTAGACCCGTCAGTCTGACGTCTACAATGCGGAAATAAATGTAGAGCATACTGAAGGAAGGAACTGTTTGGACATCATAGAAGGGAAAGAATCACTGGCAGCATGGGTTTATGAGAGGGATGTCTTGCAAGATTAGTCCTATTGACCTCTGACAGGGTGGCTGATAAGGAACAGGCAGTCGATAAACTTGGATTTTAGTAAAGCCTTTGACTCAGTCCCCCCACAGGAGACTGGTCAAGAAGTTAAGGGACTTTAGTTTTTGTTGATTGGGATAGGAGGACTAGACAAATTCTGCCTATTTTCAGCCTCGTTGGGGGTGGGGGAGGGGGCAGATGGATGACAACTGACATTGAACCAGATTACGCTGTAGGTATTTTTAGTGACTTGGGATTAAAATAGTGGATACTGAGAAGGACATCATTGAAAAAAAATTAGAGAGGAACCTGATAAGATGCTTGAAAAATTGGGAGGGAAGAGAGCTCTCTCAGATGAGAATCTCACAAATATAAACTGAAAAAAATGGAGATAATGGGGATTATACAAAAGGAACCAGTTATGACAAGAACAATGTGTGCGTGTTTTTTTTTTTTTGGGGGGGGGGGTGTAGAAATTTCTTTAAATAAAAAAAAAAAGCCAAAACAAAGCTGGTACAGAAAATGTGTCCACAGAAAGTGAATAAGACACAAGTAAGTCAACTAGTAGCAGTGATATTTTGAAAGATAGTGAGATGACCCAGCAGACCAGGGGCAAAACAAGGGGAAGATTGGGGAGGAACAGTGGCAGAGGAGGAAGAATGCCACATAAACAATAGAACACGGAGAATAAGAAAAACTATTAGTTCTGACTCTGAGCTCCCACCACCCCTAACTCCTGAGTAGAACCTGGTCCTAAGTAAAGGGTTATTCCTTTGTCCCCACATCAAGCATGAACATGCTGCAGATAAAAGTTGATTCAAGTTTTAATCGACAGAACCAGCTGAAAAACATTTTTGGCAGACAGGAGTGAGATGCCCAATCCTTCTTGGAATGGAGATTTAGAGAACACCTAGTCAACAAATTACCTCCTGTAAACCATAATAAAAATGTATGCCATTTGGCCAAGGTAGTGCAACAGTGACAACATACATTAATATGTGGATGGGATTTAAAAAATACTGTAAGGAACCATCTTAATTCAGCAGTGTGAAAGAAAAGCTCTGGGAGAATTACAGGAAAGGAGGAATCTTACAATTAAGGAGACATAACAGGGATGTATAGTTATAATGGTTGGTTTTGAATTTGAAGTTTACAGCATTAAATAGATGACAAGTTTTATAAGAAATGCACATTAAATCCTTTGGAGGAAATTAAATAAACTGATTCAATGCTGCAGTTGGCAAATGAAGCTGGAGGGTTTCTAATCAGGAATATGAATTTTCTGAAAGGCAACTACTCTGCTCACCGGGCACTAGTATATGTTCTCCTTCAAATACACAAGGACTCAGTATCAGAGTTGGAAGTTCCAAATCTGTATCAGACTCCGAATTTAACAGTTAAAATTCTCCCCGTCACTCAGAAAAATGTCCATGGACAGCCTGGAGAAAACTCCTTCCCTACCCTAGTCTCCCCTCCCTCTACTTACCTTAAAGCATTTTTTCCCTTTGTGGTGGCACTGGTGGTGGTCTGGTTGGTGAGTCCCCATCCTGTCCGTAGGGTACCTGTCATAGGAATCAGGCTGATGAGTCACAGAGCTGGAGGCCATTGAACTTCAACCCCTCCACACCAAACAGCAGTATGATTGCTACGACTGGTTCAAGAATCACGAGGAGGGAGACCCATTTCCTGATCGCAGCAAGCTCCATTTAGCGAGTCCATCGTGGTTCTCATGTTACGAACTGAAGAGCCCCCCACCCCCAACCCCTTTCTGGATCCTGGTCCTGCCAGCCCTAATCCAAGTTAGGATATTTCATCCAGTCCTGGTAGCACAGTTCCTCCTCTCCAACACACAGTGGTCACCCAACACTCAACATCTCCCCAGCACTCCTTGCTCCCCCGAGTGGTGGCTGACTGAAATCAAGCCCTGGGTCACAGGCACCATCTGATGCTTTATTGAGTAAAGCATCAGACTGTGGCAACCCAGGGCTTGATTTCTGTTGACCACCACTAGAGAGAACAAGGGATGATAATGATAGGAAGATGTTGAGTGACCAGTGTATGTTAGTGAGGAGGGACAACACTGCCAGGACTGGGGGAAGAATATCCTAACCTGGACAAGGGCCAGCTGGACTCTGATTGGGGTCTTCTCTGAACACCAGCACCACAATTTACTCACTAAATGGAGCTTGCTGGGGAGGAAGCCTTCCTCCTCCTCTCGATTCTTGAACCAAGTGCAACAGTCACACCACCCTTCATGGCTGGGGGTGGTGAAGTTCAACTGCCTCCATGTCTGGGACTCTTCCGCTCGATACCTATAGTAGGTGCCCTATGGAAGGGATGGAGACACACCAACCAGACCACCACCACACAGGAAAACAAACAGCTTAAAGGGAGGGAGGGGAGACCAGGGTGAGTGAAACCTTTTTTCAGGCAACAGAAGACTCCTCCTGGGGTTTTCTTGATTTTACTGGGTGGGGGTGGTTGCGCAACTAAGACTAGGCAACACTCTTGATGTGGAATCAGATTCCGCATACAACCAGCTTTTCAGGATTTGGATTTTTGGTCTTGACTACTATAACAGAGCTTGGAATCTGATGAATTTGATTCCGTTCTGTGGATTCTCAGTGATCCTAAATAAGAGCCAGTCTAATGCCTTGCCTAAAAGACAGTTTTCTTTTAGCTGAATTATTAGAGCGTATGCCTTGGAGACCAAGGATGAGAAATAATCGATCCATGGGTCCGGCACTTAAATGTACAAGTTTACAGAATATGTCCCCCAACAAAGTTGGGAAGAGGACATCATAGGTTACAGGACTCCTGGCACAAGAGCAATTCCTATGGCTGATTTAGAGTGACATGCAACATCCTACTCCCCCCTCAAAGGCCATCACTTGCTGGGGGCTGTGTTAGTGGACTGGGAGGCTGGCAGGAATACAGAGGTGGAGAAAAATTCCTTAGTTGGTGCAAGACACCATTCTTGACCTTACACCAATGCCCCAGCATGCCTCCTCAGCTCCCCTTTCACAGCACTTATGTAGAGTAGGTGGGGGCCTGCCTAGCCCTAGCAACCGCTGCGGTAGGGCATTCAATTTCAGTTCAATTAGAGTTCATGATCGGTTAAAAAAAATACCATTACAATCGTAAAAAAGTTTTATAAATACTATGGCAAACAATAGCCACAATAGGGCATTCACCACAGGGCCATGCCAGGTGGTATGTATGTGTGGTACTCAAAGTAGGATACTGAGGCCGGCAGGAGAGGTCAGGGTATGAAAGAGGAGGAACTGAAAGAAGATGATGGCGAACCAGCAGAAGGATGATCATAAAAAAACAGAATTAAAAAAAGTAACAGAAGAAATTATCTTTTTACCTTTTTTTTTTTTATAAATAAGGCAGTATTACTCAGTTGGAAAAAAATTCCACGGAAGAACTGTAATCATGCTAACTTTAAGTTGGACATTATCATGACATCATTATCCTCTCTAAAGAGCTTATGTTAATTATCGTGGTCCAGTCTGTCTTCTGGCACTGACAGGGACAGTTCACCCTAATCTCCGGGTCACAGCAAGATTTAGACTTGCAGAATAAAAAGATTCTGCATCACTAGCTGACTCTCCTTATTTCCTTTACTTAAAAACAATTACTTTGTGTTGCATCATCAGCAAATATTTGAACCCCTAGTTATTACAATTTCATTGTGTGTAACATTTCATACAATGCGTATCAAAATGCTTCACTATGGGGTGGGGGGAGAGTTAAAATAATACACAGGATACAACATTTAAAACAGGACAATACATTACAGCAATAGTTTTGTGTGTTAACCAGGTAGAAGGTTCTGGACCAAAGTCCCATTTTCAGACACAACCCGGGCCTACGAGACACACAGAGCAATACAGAAATACAAATATGTTCCTTATTCATGGAAGTTGAGGGAATTTGATGTCAGTGGCAACTAATGCTCTAGCAGTGGTGTGGTGGAGTTCACAGCTGCAGGCTCTGGTAAACGCAAGAATGTAACACACTGTTACAAGTGCCCCCTTAGTACTGTCCAGTCAATTGTTTATAGTATATAGTGGAATGTCGTCGTTCACTGAAATCTAGCACTCTCAAAATGTTGGTCTGCTGCACTAGTGATGTCCGCAGTGCAGCAAAACCAAAAAGTGACGTCCGCAGGACAACAGAACGAAAGTGCGGGCATCACACAAGGTGTCCTCTAGCAGCAATCTGATAGTCTTATTTTAAAAAGAAAGATGTAATTTTTTTTTTTGGAGGCAACGACGTTCCACTATACACTATACAGAACAGTGCATGTGTACCATTTAATGGCAGGGCTGTTCTTTACCTCTTGAGCTGTGCTCTCGACGTAATCTGTCATCATAGTACCAACTCGGTGAAAGAACAGCCCTGTTAACTGTTACTCATGCACTATCCTATATATATTATGGTCAGTTGCTTTCTCAGGCAAAAAAGAACTGGTACTGATAGAGAGGGGACGGAAATGTCTGTAGCGCGATTAGCGGAAAAGATGAATGAAAATTAAGTTGTAAACAACAGTTTCTAATTAAATAAGTAATAACTTGTGGCATGCATGGTGTTAGGAGTTATGGTGAATTAATGCATGCCGCATGTGTGTTGTGAGGCACAATACTGAAAGTAAAGTGTTCTCCCGCACCCAGCAAGTGCATATATTCACCATAACCCCAAGCCCTGAAGTGGGTTATTGCACTTTTGTCTAACTGTGGATTAAACAGGAGATGTAATCAAGGGCCAGGTGATTATACCAGACTAATTAGGTGTTGAGTTTTTTAGTACTATTTTAAAATGTGTAGTACAGTATTGCCAAAATTGCAAACAAGAAAAAAAATACATTCTTTAAACCATAATGTAATAGTATCGACACAAGCAGTATCAACACAACTAATTTTTAATGGCCGTACTCCAAGCTTTCAATTAAAAAAATAAGTTTCTAGCCCCAATGGTTCCAAAGTTAGACCTTTCAAGAGACAATTTATTTAAAATAGGCTAACTTTAGAAGCATTAGGGATAGGACCTGCCTTTTTTTTTTTTTTTTAAATGAAAGCTTGGAGTCTACCAAGTCGACATATTACTATATTTAATTATACAATGGCAAGAAAAATCCCTGGAATCTGATTGGTCAGTGTGTGCCTGAGACAGTGATGATATTACACAATAACATCACTGTGTTGATTTTATGGACCCTGAGCCTTTTTTTTTTCAGAAACAAAGATATACTGCCTCACTAAAAATCTGCTAAAAACATTTTAATTTTTATTTTTGTTTTGTATAACATCGAGCCATTGTATAATTGCAATAAGGCACTCCAAGGTGTGTGTTATTGTGTAATAACGTCACTCCTGGGGTGGTGGAAGCACTCTGCTTCGCGTCGTGCTTCAACCCACCCAGGAGTGGCGTTATTACACGATAACACATACCTTGTCGTGCCTTACTGCTTAAATAAGATATTGCTTCGGTGACCATATATCAATACATAAAATGGTTTAAGTCCTGTTATTTTTAACATCATATTATACCAACATGTAGTGACACAAGAACTGTATTGTTAAGATCTATTAATGCTGATCAGACTCCCAAGCTTTCAAAAAAAAACAAAACAAAAAAACTTCTGCGGCCACGTTCAAATGTTACAGATTTCGAAATACAATATCAAACATTCTAAAATAACATAAAAGATTCTTTTTGGAAATCATCAGAAGAAACTAGTGGTTGTTCTGTCTAAGAATAAACACATTATTTTCTGGTTTATTTATTGGTTACTTGAGGAGGTAGACTAGATCTTACGACATGTTTACTGCTACATCCTTATGAGAATGAATAAGCCGGTAAAGATACAATGCCATATACTGTACAGTAAAACACAGAGATCATTATGGAGGGGAAGCAATAACCAACAAAATGGTGTGCAGTAAGATGGATCTGATCGTACCCTCCAAGGGGCTTGTGAAACACAAGGCGCGGTAAAGTACCTTCAACTACTTGACAAGTGTGCCAATATCCATCTTACCAGACATCCTGGAGTGGGTTACTGCACATATAAAAAACTTTGTTTAGGCAGCAAAATCTCTAAACCTGAGGTTTTAGACGTTTAACACAATTTTCTGGCTTTCATCAAAAAATCCACGCCTGGCATTAGCAGTCCTCTGCCTCAAACCGTCTAGGTGACATTTTAAATCATAACATCATAAGGATTATTTCTAAACATTTCAGGTACTCCTTTTTATACAAAAGGCTGTCTCATGCAAACAGTTCTAAAATTGTACAGGTCTAAGTTCAAATAGCATAGGCCATTTCATCACAAAGGGGTTTCTCTAATTTTATTTTACAAAATCAGTTTTGTTTTAGATTTAAAATGCATTAAAAGAAACTACAAAACAATTTAAAATATGTTTGTATGTACAGTTCCTGTGTCCTTCTGGTTATAAGGGTTTCTTCTCAAGTCCTTTATGTGCCAGAACTGCTCAGTTTTGCTTTGCAGTTCCTACACCCAAAGAACCCAAGAATGCATTCTTATAACCACAAGAGAGACTGCAACTGTACATGTAAACATTTAGTATCCGGCTTCTTCAAGCAGATCCCCACCAGCTTGACAGTAGGAAGATCAGGTGATGGGGCTGGCAGGGGCCTGATGTGAGGAGCAGTTAGTGGCGCGAGGCCAAGCAGCTCTGCAGGAATAAAGATGATGGATGTCACCAACACTGCTCTTTAAAAAAGATGGATTGAAAAAAATCTGGAAACCCTAACTGGTGGACAGCAGTTATAAGGGGTGTGTGTGTGTATCAGGCAACACAGTAGTGAAAACAGAAAAAGCACTGGCTAATGCCAAATGTCTGCATGCTTGTATTAGGTATGTAATTGTTGGGCACTGATAGCACAGCAGTCAACACTAACAAATTAATAAGATGAGTTACAACAGTGACTGCCATGACTATGAAATGAAAGGTTCACACAGTGTTTTTTGCTACTCCTGATTAGGGGAGGACTTCTACGCAAAGAAGAGAAGCTGATACTGTGATACGAGAAGAAGGAGCGTACCACCCAAAAGTCATCTCATAGTTCAGATGGATACTAATATTATTCTCATCTTTCTCAAGGAAACCTGTGGTGTTTCCAGAAGTATGTTATGTTACCCGTTGTTTGTGTTGAAATGACCAAAATGCTTTCATTTTAGTGTTCAAAAACATAGGTACGCAAAATGATCAATAAGTGTAGGAACAGGTCAGAATATTTATTTTACTTTTTCTTTACCACGTATAAGAATTCATTAATTTCACATGTTGCAAGCACTACATCATGGATATGCAAATGATATGACTTGTACAACATCTCTGCATTCCCCGAGAAACAAATTTCTAAATAGCAGCACATCTTAAAGTGGTGAACAGTGGCACAGGTGGAACAAAAAGCAGAAGCAAGATTTCAAGCACGAATCAGGAGTTACACAAGAAAACCAAGCACCTTGCAATTCCAGCCTTGTGACTGGGCAAGTACTTCAAAGGGATAAGGAGGAGAAAGGAGGAAAGGAGTGGAATTAGGGAAGAGATTCAGTATTCTGGAACTGTGATAGGTGGAGGAGTACACCCCAAAAGCCCTCTCTCAGTTCAGACTGATAATATGCTTGCATGTTCTGCAACAAACTTAAAAAGAGCTGGCACTATTCCTGCATAAGGACTATTTTAGATATCAAACCTGTTTTTTTTTTTTAAATATATATTTATTTATTTTACTTTGACACTGCAAAAGCCCATTTTCTAAGCACAATGAGACCCATCATGGTGTGGAGATACCCACATGTCCAGGCACTGTAGACACCCCCCACCTTCAGCACTGGATCTCACTACACCCTGGGTGTGCGGATCTCTCAACACCCCACACCCTGTCTGGTCGTATTGGTTACTTGACTGGATAAGCCAGGTCACCTGCCATGCCTTCACTTATGAATGCACAGTGCTGCACCTTCTAAGCTATATATGTGCAATAGTATACTCCAGGATGCTGTGTTCATAAGAGATATAGGCACTCCTCTGGGTGTGTGTGTGGAGGAGCACTCCTCAGAGGAGAGATCCTGTATCTTCCAATGAGCACACATCTTGTCATGTGTTGCTACCCACATAATTCATAAGACGGGACCCACCAGAGTACTCAACGGGTGGACCTGCTCGAGGAACACTCCAAATGCATTAGTGTCTGGGTATCAAATATACCAAGGTGTCATGTAAGTTTTTGTTTGCTTTTTTTTTTTTTTTTTTGGAGTGAGGGAAAAGCTACTGCTACTGGTCAACACAGTAGTTTGCAAAACAAGTGTAGGCAACTTCGGTGTCTGACTTTTTAGGACAAATTTATAAAAAATGTATTCCTTATGCCCCCTCCTTGCTGATGCGACCCCCTTCTCCAGTTGGGCTCAGCTCCATCCTCCTACATCCCTCGCGCTTACCTCACCATGCCCTCGGCTTATGCCCTGAGGCAGAGTCCAGCCAAAGCCAGGCAATATCACCTACCCTTGTCCAGATACTGGGGTCAGGTAAAAACAATGGTGGAGGGCTGGCTAGTGGCAGGACATGGGAGCAAGCACAATGCAGGTCATACTGCGTACACAAGGTTGCTTTTCCTTAATTTCTCCCCCAGTCTCTCAGGATGTGGTCACACACATGAGCGTGCCATGCAGAGCCCGAATACATTACTGAGGTGGGGGAGAGATGGCAGGACCTGCTGCAGGACTATAGTGGCTTCCAGCACCACCTCCATCAGAAATCCGTTTTTAATACAGTCTACAAGGACTATTTTTCTTCCTTTTTTTAACTTTAGTTCTCATTAAATAATGTCGCTTAGTTTTAATTCTTTACATGCCAACCCATTTTATAAGTGAAATATGACAGTCCTGGGGTGTGGGTTGTTGCATGATAAGAGCTTCCCAGGTGCTGAAGGCACCTGGTACAAGTGCCTCGTGCCTCACCACACACCTGGGGTGTGCTCTTATCAGGCAGCAACCCACACCCCGTCATGTCTTATGGCTTATTTAACATATGGAACTGTTCTATAGTATTCAAAAGAGAAAGGTCTGAAAGGAGCAAGAACTCTGAATTTGCAGTTCAGAATGGAAAGCTTACAATACTGAAACAAGCGTAGAATAGATATGACTGAGAAGTTGGGAGGAACTAAAGAACAATTGTGAACCAGTGTGTTTGAGGGTGGGGGTGGAGGGAGTTGTGGACAGGACAGAAAAGAGAAAGAGAACTTCTGCAAGTGTCCCACAGCCACTACATTTTGCTGGAGTCTCTTGATCAAAGGAGCATAGGGTCTTAAGAAGCACCATTTCCACACCACTGTTATGTTCCTTGCTATTCCATACAAAGAAAGTGTTTTGCTAAAATGGAGCTCCTAAGTATTTGTGTGCGACTCTAGAGATTTTGTAAGTGTGGTCCTTTTCTCTCTGTCTATCTATATCTATATATATATATATATATATGTGTGTATGTATATAAAAGCAATAAAGGGAAGTTTACAAATATTAAAAGGGTTAGAGAAGTCATAGCAGCAAAACAGCAAACAAAATTAGGAGGAAAGTAACAAGCAATCACACTCCCGCTGCATACAAAGTGCCTTAAAATCCGTGAAGAATTGGCAACAGCAGCCATAGTAAGTCGCACACAGAGGTACGATAAAGATGCAGGTGGTGACAGTGCGGGGGGTAAAGCATGGGTCGAACTGGACCCACTGGTGTAAAAAATGGGGTCTAAAGAGGAATCTACTGGGTCAAAACAATCAGTAGCAGATTTTGAACAATTCACGTTCCCTTCATTTAGATACTGTTAGAGAGTAAATGCATCAATTTGGACCCACTGGCAAAGGAAAGAAGGGTTAATTTTTGAAAGGATGCAACTTTTGCCCTTTTAGTGCATGTTAGCACTGTCCCTGGACGCAGCTAAGAAAAGGTGTGTGTGTGTATGTATGTATGTGTGTGTGTGAGAAAGACTGTTATACCGTTTTTACATTGGAGATGAAAAACGCAGTAATTGCGCTTTGACACCACACTTGCTACACAACTAGTTTCACACAGTGGCCAACTGGGTAGCGACTCAATCTAAACTGCATTAGCCAACAGTCGCGCATGCAGTCGTTTCATGATGTTAATTTATTACAGTTAAGATTTCATTAGCAAACTAGGAGCTCTACTATATGAAAATGGTGGTTGTGGTGGTGGTCTTGGGGGGGGGGCCCCCCCAAGACCTGTAAGGTTAAGTTACTTTTTATCTTTGTTCTGTAAGTTGGAACAGTATCAAGCACTGTTCGACAGTAAGGGGTGACAGCATCCATCCACACAGACAAACACGTAGCAGGCATTTATATATTGCTTAACCAAAATATCACATTATTCCACAGTCTATTTCTGTATTATGCCCAAATAAGCATCATAACATCAGGATGTGGTTATATACAGCCTATATACTGTATTGCACCTTTTGATATCATTTGAAACATCATCTTAATTTCCAGTGTGGAATTTGTCACATTAGATCCTCCCTCTCCTGGGTTCCCAAGAATCTATAAGTTACAACAGAAAAAGGGGACGTTTGCCTGTCATATATACCAACCATCCCTGCCAGCAGTTATTAAACAATGCCATCTGCTTTCATATTTTATGGGCAGGGCCCCCTAGTGTTTTGTGGCAGGGCTCCTAGGCTTTTGCGGCAGCATTTTCTCATTTCTGCAACATGTTTATTCATCTTAGTGGCAGTACGCACTCCAGCCATTGGCTAAAATATGATGTGCTGCCATCAATGACATCATACACTGAGCATAGAGGGGCTTCAGGAAAAAAGAAAAGATGGGGGAAGGAAATGGGCACTATGGAAAAACTGTATATAATGAAAATTCTCCAAAACAATGAATTCTATGGCACTATATATATTCTGTACTAAGAAGCCAATTCTGCAGAAAATTTAATGACTGTGGAATCGCAGCATTCCAGTGGCTTTATGGGTAAGATTTTCCATGTGATGAACTTCTATCATTAAATCTTTCCACTGTTCCCCAGCTGGAAGTTTGGACTGCATCTATTTCCTTGTGAAATATTTTAGATGCTTAGTCAGGTGCCTATCTGGGTAATCTAAAAATAGTGCTATCCTAGGGGTCAGTATTGGTAAGTCCAGAAAGAGTTCCCGATGGTCTGAATCTATATCTGCCCAAAACTGGTATATTTGTGAACACAACCAGAAAATACAAACACAGAAACATAGAAATTGATGGCAGACAAGAACTACTAGGCCCATCTAGTCTACTCGTATACCTTACCTTTATTAGCAGCTGCTGATCCTACTTGGTCTTTGGCTTTAGCCTCTCCTTTCCACTTCTAGGGTAACCTTATGCACATCTCATGCATATTTAAATCCCCCCACTGTGCTTGCTCCCACCTCATCCTGTGAAAGGCTATTCCATGCATTCGCCATCCTTTCCATAAAAAAAAAAAAATAAAACTTACTCACATTTCCCCTATGCTGCCCCACTCCAATCTCATACCATGCCCCCTTGTTCTTGTACTTCTATACTGAAAGATGCTGCCCACTTGCACCTTTAAGACGCTTGAAAGTTTTTATTATGTCTCCCCGTTTCCTCCTCTCTTCCAGTGCATACATAGTGAGGTCTTTTAATCTCTCCTCACATGTCTTCTGGTGCAAGCCTTGCACCATCTTAGTCGCCCTTCTCTGAACCGCCTCCACCCTGTCTATGTCCTACGAAGATGAGACCTCTAGAACTGTACACAGTATTCCAGATGAGGCCTTGCCAGTGTCTTGTATAGTATCACCACCTCCCTCCTTCTGCTAGAAATACCCCTTCCTATGCACCCCAACATGCCGCTGGCCCTCCCTATAGCCTTTGTACTCTGCTTGACCACCTTTAGGTCATCTGCAATAACCCCCAGATCTCTTTCTTCCATGGTGACCATCAGCAACTCCCCCTATCCTGTAGCTCTTTCCAGGGTTTCTGCATCCCAGGTGCATGATTTTGCACTTCTTTGCACTGAACTTCAGTTGCCACACTTCGGACCATTTTTCCAGCTTTCCTAGGTCCCTCCTCATTTACCCCAACCCATGTGGAGTGTCCATACAGCTGCAGATCTTGGTGTCATCTGCAAACAGGCAAACCTTCCCCTCCAGCCCTTTCGCAATGTCACTAATTAGAAAGGACTGACCCCTGAGGTACCCCCACTGGTCAACCCCCCCCGGATTGGATCCCGTTTACCACCATCCTCTGCTTCCTGATCCCTAACCAGTTTCTAACCCAGTTTACCACTTTGTAGCCCACTCCAAGGCTACCCATCTTGTTAACCAGTCTTATGGGGAACGGTGTCAAAGGCCTTGTGGAAATTCAGGTAGTCGACATCTACCGCTCCCCTCGATCCACCGCCTACATTACTTAGTCAAAAAAAATCTATCAGATTCGTTTGACATGTCCTTCCGGATGTGAATCCATGCTGCCTCAGATCCTGGGTTCTGCTGGATTTTTAAGTGCTCCACATGCCTTTCCTTAAGCAGTGCCTCCATCATCTTACCCACTACTGAGGTGAGGCTGCCTGGCCTATAGTTTCCTGCTACTATTTTTGTGAAGAAGGACTTACATGTGCCCTCCTACACAAAGGTGTAGCTACTGATACTCCAAGTAAGCCATGGCATGCAAAGTTTAGTAGCAGGGGGTAGCAAACAAGCTGGCCAGCATTGCTCTGCCCTCTCTAGTCCATTGCATTTAAATTTCTTTGGCTTTGCAGGCTTTTTCTTTTCTCTTTCAGCTTTGTTTGGGCGGCAGAGTGGACCACGGACGTTAAAGCTGAAGGTTTCAATTAGGTCCGCCCACATAGTGATTGGCTGTGGCATCTGGTATGGGGTGTGGCAAGTCTGGGTCAGTGAGTTTAAATGCCCCGGCAAAGGTAGAAGCCATGCTATTAGTTCAATTGTACTGGGAGCAAGAGAAGCAGTAGAAAACTGAGGAGCAGCAGATGGAAGAACAGACTCCAAGCCAACTAAAAGAAAAAAGACTTCAAGTGCAGCGAATCTGCCTACCTGCAGGGGACAGAGAAGAAATTTCTGCCATGGTCTTGGATTCGTGGTGCAGTCAGTGGTGTCTACCAGGGGGCAGCAAGCACCACACTAGCAGCGCAGACAGACAGCAGATCTGGTGTGGAAATCATCTGACTGGAGCTGGGAACCTTGGACTCAAGTTGTGGGGTGGGGGGCAGGCATGAACAGCAGTAGGGGAAGGGGTAGCAGTGTGGCAGGTTGGTGTACAAATCTGAAATGCCTGGCTACACCCCTGCTCCTACAGTCCTCTGGAACCACACCTGTGTTGAGCGACTCACTGAACATAGTTGCCAGTGGCGCTGCTAGCTCCATCCCTAGTCCCTTTAATATCCTGGGATGTAAGCCATCTGGTCCCACTGCTTGTTCGCCTACAGTTTGAGCTCCTCCAGGATTGTCTCTTCTGTAAATAGACTGGTGTTCACCTCTCACCCCCTTTGTATCTGATGCCCAGCTGTGGTCTCTGTCCCTCACCTTCTTCAGTGAATACTGAACAGAAGTATTTATTTAGTATTACTGCTTTTCCAGGTCTCCCGCCACACAACACACTCACCTTCATCCCTTCTGAGCCCTACAATCCCACCCCTGGACTTTAGGGTCAACACCCTTGGATGAGGTAAAAACAGGATGCTAAACCACACCCCAAACTCCGCCTCTGGCTCCACACCCTTTTAATGACTGGCAAGTATATCGCTCCTCCTCCAAAGCCATTTGTAATGTTGGAAATAGACATTACTAGTGATAGGAAATCATTTTTATGCTGTTATTTGATTTATTTATTCAGTTATTTGTTTTTATTCTTTGGCAACCAGGTTAACTCCAATAAGCCACACAGCCCATTTTACAGGCGTGACCCAAGAGCACAGGAAGGTTAAGTGACTTGCTCAGGGTCACACAGTATGTAAGTGGAGGCTGTGGGAATCAAACTCAGGTCTGCTGGATGTGCCAAGCTCATCCACAGCTTACTGCTCAGCCCTCTGTTAAACACCTTCTCATTTTCCTTTCCATGTCAGTCATGTATTCTGATGTTCTGACCAATTTTTGATAACTTAATTATTGGTGCTTGTGGTACCCTTAATACTGCACTATGTTCCCCTTTACCTCAGCAGCTACTGATGTTTCTTTTCATATTTCTAAGACATTCAACAGTTTCAGACACACCATTCCATGCTGTTTATCTGAATGACCTACAAATGTGTAGCTAATATCATGGAATGTTCAGGTAATGCAAAAAAATTAGAGCAAATGTAGTGATAAAGGCACTAAAAGCTATAATAATACTTTAACAAAAATATTGGTCTAAAACATACCACAGTATAGGACAAACAAAAAAACACGAGAGCACAAAGGTGTAAAAGTTGTTTCCTGTCATAGCAGTAAAAGACCATACTTAAAATTCAGAGTGAAAAGATTAGGTTAATTTACTGCTAATGATTTTAATGGCCGTACTTTACACCTCCAAGACAGACTGGTTTTACAAACAAAGGCAGGTCTGAATGACTGTGCCATCAGAACTTCTTTGTAATCTGGACATGCAATGCAGCCAAAACAGTGAATGATTTGATACATCAGTTTTAAGAGTATATGAGCACTCAGAATGGCGCAAACACAGGACTGCATTTAATCAAACCAGATAAAGACTCTACAAATCAGATTATCCTGTCAAAAACCGGCTAGGTGACAACCCTACCTGACTTCCTTCTTTCACTGATGTACCTAGAGAATGTCTTGTCCCTTTTCTTCACTGTCTGCTAATCTTTCCTCTGTTTGCGCTCCTAACAGCTTTCCCTGCTTCCTTCAGACAATTTAGGTACACCACCCTATCCTCTTCCTTCGGTCTCCCCTTACATTTTCTAAAACCCAACCGTTTGGTCTTTCCTTTCTCTGCCACATCTTTTGGGAGCCACAGCGGTTTTCTCCTTCTCTTGCCTTTCTTTCTCAGCCAAATGCACTGGTTTGTTATCTCCACTATGTCTCCTTTTTGGTGTGCCCACTGCTCCTCAACCCGCCCCTTCTGCCTCCCTCCTTGCCAGGGCTTCTTTGATACATATCCCCATCCTAATCCTAGCAAAGTTCGCCCTCCTGAAATCCAAGACCTTCATCTTCGTGTGGCTTGACTGCGACCCTGTACTTATATTAAACCGCACTGTGTGGTGGTTGCTGGACCCCAGGTAACCTTCCACCTGGACTTCTGTGATTCTGCCTCCAATGGTCAGTACTAGGTCCGGAATCGCCCTGTCCCTGGTAGGTTGTAGCATTAGCTGCCTGGGGCCTGCCCCCCTGCAGGAAGTCTAGAATGTCTCTACTCCTGGCTGAGGCAGCTGCCAGGATGGTCTAATCCACGTCTGGCACATTAAAATCACCCAGCAGCAATACCTCCCCTTTTGTTGCCATCTCATGCATTTCTTCCAACAGCCCCCTATCCACCTCCTCCCCCTGAGCTGGAGGCCTGTAAATCACCCCTGTGAGAATTGCTGTGCCATTGCCTGGCTCAAGGCTGACCCACAGTGCCTCGGCCTCCCCCAGCCTACCCTGTACTGCAGTTGCTTTTATACCTTCCCTGACGTACAGGCATCCCTGCCTTTTTTTTTTTTTTTTTATCTCCCCATCCCTCCTGAATAGATAATAACCTGGTACACTTACCTCCCAGTCATGGTTTGCGGTGTAGCACATCTTGGTTATTGCCACTATGTCCAGGTCAGCCTCTGCCATCAAGGCCACCAGGTCTGGGACTTTATTCCCCAGGCTGTGGGCATTTGTAAACATGGCCTTCCACATTTTACTGCCCGCACTCCTATTCCCACTATTGTCCTCTTGTTTCTTCCCTCAAACCCTGGTTTCCTTCTTTTGCCGCCTCCCTTCCTCTGCCATACCCTTGATAACTGGTTTAGGTGTACTTGTCAAAAACGTAACCTCCTGATCCTCCTTTCTAGCTGCTCTAAACTGTGGGGTGGGCTGCTTGAGTCTCCCAGATCCCATCAGGCCCCCCCCCTCCCCCCGGGGCTAGTTTAAATGACTGCCAAAGAAGCATTTCCTTCCTGGACGGATGTAGGCCATCGTCCTTGTATGGGCCCACATCATTCCAGGTGGGTCCACAGTCACCAATGAAGTCATAACCCTTTTCCCTGCACCAGCCCTCAAACCAAGTGTTGAAGCTTCTGATGCAGAGATTGCTAGCCTCCCCTCTGCCGTAGACCAACAGCACCTCCAAGAATGTCATGGAGCTCGTTACCTCCCCGAGGCACCCTCCTAACTCCCTGAGGTCCTCCTGCGCCTGCGCTTGTCTCGTCCCTGGTTAGGTTATCTGTCCCCAGGTGGACAATAACCTCAGCCCCCCTTCTCCTTGCTACCATTTTAGTGATCCTCTGGATCCGCTCCCCCTCCCTCTGAGCTGTGCCTCCTGGAAGGCACTTAACCTCCTTCTTCACCCTGCTACCTGTGCCCAAATCCTTTCCCCAGACAACAGAGTCCCCCACCAGGAGTAGCTTCCTCTTCCTCCCGCCCCTGGGTCTCCCTCCTGGGGGATCTAAACATCCTTCCTTGTCGCAACCTAGGGTTCCCTTATGGGACTCTTCTGCTCCTCCAAGACAGCACAGAAGTTCCTAAGTTGGACCGGATGGGGGATGCGTCTCTGACCTCCCTCCCTCAACCTCCCTGAGGTTGCTGTCTATCTAGCCCCCCGCCCAGGTAACTGTTGCGGCAGTGGCTGGGGACATGGTGGCCTCTGGGTGGGGGTGAAGGTCCCTAGCACTCCTGCCAGATTGACCCGGAGACTGGCCACCTCTGCCCACAGCCCAGAGAGGTGCCTGCATATGGGGCAGCACCACAGTACCCAGAACGTCGTCCTGAAGACCACTGCCCCGCATCCACTGCATCACTCCCTGCATCTTCCCCCTCTGCTATATGTCACGTCTTGTTTTGCTATCTAAACCCTCCTTCTGCTATAGTTAGGCTCCTGGTTTTATTGCTTTTATCCTGTGTCCTATGATTAGCCCTCTGTCCCAAGTATGGTCCCTAGTAGTTTTTATTTTTCTTTTCTTTCTACTTCTCTACTTCGTGTCTCGCTCCCTTGCTTGAGAGGGTGTATTATCCAACTGTTTAGCCTGTTCCTGTAGGAAGTTGCAATCTACTGGCTGCTTATAAAGGCAGATGAACCCAGGGTGGATGGGGGAGGGTGGGTGGGAGTTGGCCTCCGCTGGGCACAATACAATCCGTTAATTTACTCCAGCTCTTCAACCACACTCTGTTCTCTTGCCTTCAGTCCCCCGATACTGTGCTTTCTCCCTATGAAAATAAGTTATATGCAACTGCTCCTCTTCCTTTCCGGTGAGCCTCTGACCTGAAACAGATACTACTGCATTCCCTACTGGATAAAAAAATAAATAAATACTGTGCAATTTACCCTGCTCCTCTCCATCGGACAAACCTCCAACCTGCAATCAAAAAAAAACCCCTCAGCAATTAGTACTTCTCCCCACACTACCGTGGGTGACCTGTGTGCTGCGGGAGAAGAAAAGTAATTTAAATACGATTGTCTCCACATCATCTCCAACAAGTGGCACTCAATCCCAGTGTCAATTCTGACGTAATTTGGGGGGATTTAAAAGAACCTATCCAGCAACTTCCATGCAAACTCTTTCCAACAACTGCAGAAGATTGTCTTATGCTGCCTAACATATATCTTTGTCCACACGTTAGCCGGGATGGGATCTGTATATCCAATTCCTGAGCCCATTTTTGTTCCACGGTGGCTTAAGTCACCTTTGAAAGGGTGTACCACATTTTATATGCTCTAGAGAGAAAATGTTGAGATAGGACTTGTTGTTGGGAAGCCATCACCATAAAATGGAGGTGGTGTTACCCCTGTATAGATCACTGGTGAGATCTCACCTGGAGTACAGTGTCCAGTTCTGGAGACCTCATCTCCGAAGGGCACAGAAAGAGGGGAGGCAGTCCAGAGGAGGGCAACCAAAATGTTAGTCACTGCAAAAACCAAAACAAAAAAAAACCAAAAAAGCCCTATGAAGAAAGACCGAAGGACATTAATATGTATACACTGGAGGAACGGAGAGGGGTGATAATGTTCAAATACCTCATAGGTATAAATACAGTTCAGGAGGGAAGCATGTCTAATTTGCAAAATTTCGAATTTTGGGAAAAACAGTGCAAATGAGCCTGGGGGACAATAAAGAATTGGGAATCTCTGTGGCAGCCCAAAAAGAATAAGCTACCGGAACAGCACAGGCGAGGAAGTCAAGACAGTTTTATCACAGTATATCGTGCTGCACGATAATGGTGATTTTTTTTTTTTTTTTTTTTTAAGAATAAATTACCATCAGTGGAAATCACTGCGATATAGGACATTATTGTGACATCCCTAATTCAGATAGCTCAGATGATATTTTCTCATTTCGCCCAAGTTCTCCAGCCTCCCCGGCAATGCCATGCTGGTGCCCTTCCCCATCTTACAAGCACACTGCTTCCCCCAGCAAAACAGAGCAAACCTTCCATGGCCGGTGGCAGCGGAATGCTGCAGCCATGGAGCGTGATGCCAACCTCACCAGGTAGCAAAGTGCAGCAGCCTCCCCCCTTCAATCTGGTTGCACACAACCCAGGCTTGCTCCTGAATCTGGATTGTGTGTGACGTAGTCAAATACATTATCAATCAATCAATCAAAATCTTTATTTATTCAGGCGAACATCATTGAGCATAGCTCATTTACAAGATGGACCTGAGTGGTCATAACAAAAAAGGTTACAAGTTGTATACAAAAACATGATACTGAATAAGCACAAATACAATCATTTATGAGTGAGATAGATGTACAAATATTTACATATATACAAGGCAAAGGACAGTAAACCTAAAACCTAATAGTGCTAGGCCATCTGGTGCCCATCCACTTTTTTTATATAATTACACATCTTAAACACAAAAATGATGAACGAGTATGGTACATACGAGATTTGTCAAACAATGACTGATGCATTCTATGTGTTGCTATGAAACCTGAAGTGCACTGCTAGACAAGTCTCCATTCATTCCCATATGCAGACTCACAATACATGGACTACTATACGACAGGGGCTGAGAATGTTTTTACAGTGGTAGGGCACATCAGTATTTAAAAAGAAATTGTTACAAGTACTTTTCAACTTCCTCATCTTAGTGTTTAATTGGAAAAAATATTTCAAAAGTTGAACAGTATTAAAAATAAACTGGAACAGTCTCATGAGAAAATTATACGTAACAGACCCAGGAGATAGAAATATTCCAACTCATGACGGAAGGACCTCCTTAATTTACTTGTGACTTTGGTACTTGTTTATCTGATCTCCCTCTGAATCATGAATACTCCTCGTATCCCAAAGGATGTCATTATATACTGTATACACATAAATCAAGCTCCCAAAATAACAGCCAACCATCTGGTAACCTGCACATACCTTCTACTGAGGTTAACAAAAAAAAAAAAAAAAACTACTCCTTCTTTGACACTTCAGATATTGCAGATTAAATATCCACTCATTGTGAAATCTTTATAGTGAACCTGTGGGCACACCCATGTATATACCCAACCAAGACAGGCAATTCTTAAAGATGTCACTAGTCCTGTTAATTAATTATAACATTTTGGAATTACAGCCCTGCTCTTTGTAAATTCATTTTACTACAAAGTATATCAATGTAAAAATGAGATGGCAAGGACTGTAACCAGGAGAACGATACTCAAAAGGTGAAAAGTGGGTGGCCCCCTAGTGCGGGGAGACCAGAGTTCACATGCGATCCTTAGAAGCTCCCACTGCAGCTGACCATAGGCCATACACATCACTGACGTGAGGTGCGGGCCACCAAGCTTTCGCGTGTGCCAGGCAGGGTAATCAAAGAACAGTAGAGGCAGCTGCTCATCACGCTCCCTCCCAACAGCTCTTCTGATCATTGGGGTGGGAATGGAAGGGACCACAGAAAATCAAAGATGAACAATAACAGGAAAAAGTTTAAAGTATACTCATTTCAGGCTGGAACAAATTAATAAATGGATCGTTGGAATTTTCTCTTTTATTCTTCAGTACTAGTTTCACTTACATGGAACAGGAGCCTTGTCTCCTACAGTTGATATACTGCCGCTGTTTAATCCTTTGCACAAGTCACAGTCCTCTGTGACATCATATTAATGTCCATAACGACAAACTGATGTCTCAGAGGATTATGACTTAAGCAAAGGAGTAAGCAGTAAAATAACTCTAGGTGACAAGGTTCCTGTTTTCCATGTACATTACTAATTAAAGAACAAAGAGAAGAGAATGCAAACAATATGCAAAATGGGGGTAGCATAACAAGATATATATATATATATATATATATATATATATATATATATACATATATATATATATATATATATATATATATATATATATATATATATACATATATATATATATAATATATATATATACATACACACACACACACTGAAGATGTGGGACGATACAAGCCATAAATGAGAGCAACGCTTGAGTGGTTTATAAAGTCATCCAACACAGACAGTGTGTAAAACAAATGAGTTTACACCTCCCCCATGATCAATGCATTTCCGTGCCTAACTATACTAAAGCCGCCAGCCACCGTCACTCATCCAAAGTCCTGTTCAACTCAAACACTGCTGCTGACAGCACCATTAATTTACTCACTAAATGATGCTGCCTCCTCCTCTTCAGGAATCTACCTCCGACACATTTCCAAATTGTGAAAAGAATTGGGCTTATAGCACTAATCAAACATATGCACTTCCTTATGAAGACAGATAAAATATTTTATAAATTAAAAAATTCATAACTCAATGAGTAGCACTCACCCTAGCAAACTACACTTTCACGCAATACGTGCAGTTTTCCAAGGCACCTTGAAAAAGTGTACATATTGCGTGAAATGTAGTGTGGAAGGGTGAGTGCTCGAGTTATGAATTAAATTTTAAATAATATTTTAATCAGTCTTCATAAGGAAACGTGTATGTTTGATTAGTTATGTTAGCACACACTTCACATTTGGATACTCTGGTTTATTGTGGCTCCAGCTTTTAGTTCTTGTAGCCATCTCTTCTCTTGAACATTCCCAAACCCCAATAACCTCACAGCAGGAACATAACATCAAGGACACACATGGGAGAGACTGTGGCAGTAATCTGTCGGAATGGTGTACAGTTTTTGTAGTGGTTCTGTGACTAAATGTTGTAAAAGAAAACTGTCCTTTGTAGGGGCTCCCGCCCCTGCAAAGCTTACCCTCCAGTTTAGCTTTAGTGAGAAAAGCGGCTTTTTTTCTCACGCCACAAAGTAATTTAATATATTTATGAAAAGTCCACTACCCGGAAGTTTGGCAGATGCTGGGGAGGCTCCATTAACTGTAAAGGTGTGGCGTCACACCGTGCACTTCAATGCATTTGTACTGAAGCGCATGGTGCGGTGCTGCACCTTTACAGTTAATGGAACCGCCCCAGTGTCCACCATACTTCTGGGTAGCGGGCTTTTCATAATTATATTAAACTACTTTGCAGCGCAAGAAAAAAAAAAAGCCGCTTTTCTCACTAAAGCTAAACCTGAAGGTACATTTGTAGGGGCGGGAGCCCCTGCATACGACAGTTTTTCTTTAAAACTGCATGCATGGCATTTTTATTGAGCACAGCCGAACTGAGGTACAAGTGCACCATTATACATGGAAAAACATGTATAAAAGAAAACTAACCATGTGTATAGGTGGCCACCAGTAATTATAAACTGAACTGAGTCTAACTACTATATTTTTCAAAGTTTTCACAAACGCAGCTAACTCACTTTAAGATACTACAAAGAAAAGCTGTCTGAGAAGCAAGGACATTTTTGCCTGGTATAGAAGAATGTGGTATGCATTATCAATTGATATAGTACAGAGCAGTAACATTGACACATTTAAAATAAAACATGATAATTACCCGTTCTCAGGTGGGGTAAATTTTACCCGCTAATGTGGGTAGGCAGACTGGATGAGTAAAACTGCATTCTTGCGTTTATAAACCAGTATAACCGCTAGTATGATATAGCGTCACAAAAGAATATGCAATTTTCATTGTGTTACACCATATTATTTGCCACACATCTGATTATGCATAAAACTGGTTGTATATTTACTTCCTACAGGGTTGCCTGCAAATGATGCACACTTTTTGGTTACTACTGCTACTCAAATTAAACTTTATTCCACAGCAGTGGCTACAAACATTTTTCAAATAAAGTTTCCCCCGCTCAAGTATTTCAAGTTACAAATCAGCCCCATTCCCAGGAATGATTGAAGAAGTCTGAAAATGATTCCTCACTTTGTCTGGTTTCTCACTACTGTAAGGAAGCAGTGAGCTTGAAGGCAGGATTTAGTGGCTAGGACACAGGCTTGAAAACCAGACCCAGGATTCAAATGTTGACACAGTCACTTGCTCACGCGCAATCCTTAGGAAGTCATTTAACCTCCCAGTGCTTCAGTTTACCCAACTATAAAAATGGGATAAAGCCGGACCACACAACTGGTGTGTCTACTGGCTCTGCACCAGTGACAGCGCCGGAGGGTTTAAAACATAGTTCGAATTGGACCAACTGGTGTAAGAAATGTAGGTCCAAAGAGGAATCTACTGGGTCAAAACAATCTGTGGCAGATTTTGAACAGTTCACATTCCCTTTCTTTGGATGCTGTAAGTGTATCAATTTTGACCCACTGGCAAAGGAAAGAGGGGTCAGTTTTGGAAAGGATGCAGCTTTTCCCCTTTTGGTGCATGCTAGCACTGTCACTGATCTGCACCATTGCCAATGGTGCAGATGAGTTGCGCCAGTGCAAGTTCAGCAGTATAAATAGCTGCCAGAGTACTGCAAGCCACTCCAATGTGGAGGACAGAGCTCCGTTTTGGTGGGAATACTTACTGGCATGTACCAGTGCAGGCGATTTTTACAAGCGCATAAACACACTGCTTCGCCTGCACCCGCGTGCAGCCCTGCAACATACCATGCCACTCCCGCTCATTATCTTCTCTGTCAATCAATGCTGGAAATGCACCCAAAACATAGGATGGATATCTGAAAAATGTCGCGCAGCTGCAGCGTGTAAACATGAGAAGGCAGCAGTACGAATGAAGCGGAGGGAGCAGATTCAGGTGGCAATGCTCCAGGCAAGCTGTGTAAAAACGCAGCAAATGGTCATCAAATAGTGCATCTTAGCAGTATGATTCTGAAAAAAAAAAAAATATATAAAACAGCTGCGAAAGCTGTTCAGTTTTTACTTGCTGAACAGCCAGTCTGAGCACTCCCCTTGAGAAAGCTCAGGAGGAAAAACCGCAGAGTGAGATGAACTAAAGATACACAGGGGGTTATCAACGTGACTACATGTTTTTACTGTTGGCCTATTCCTTATAGTGGCAACAAATCTACAACAAACTGAATCTAAGCTCCACTGAGGAAATTCAACAAACTTTACTGCTGCCTCACTCTATACCAGCAGATGAAAAATGGATCACAATTAGTAAGAATGCTACACTCCTACTAGTTAAGGCACAGGTCCAAAACTTATAAACTAATGTCACACAACAGCGTAAAAGCTAAGCACACTTCACCCAAACCGTGCTCTAACTATAACAACTGACTTGCTTCTAATCATCTTTAGTTTTTTTGGTCACTTGAAATATTTCTTGCCTCCAGTTTACACAGTGTTGTGGTGATAGAATGGGACTTTGGGTCCATCTGGTTTGGGGAGGGGAGCTCATCAAATTCTCAACCAAGTACAGTCTGTAAGGCTGGAGGAATGGCTGTAAAACTGTAATTTAGTGCCCTCTCTTGCTTGATCCGGTCTGTCCTTTCAGGCTTAGGAAACATTCACCTAGGTTCAAAAGAGTGTCAAAAAGGCTAAAATGAAAACATGCATGCAATGCTGGGAATACTTTGTCCACTTTACTTGCAAAATGCTTTAAACGTCTGCAACAGAATATTGAAGAAAAACCTGCCTTAGGTAGTAGACCTAATAAAGTAGGCAATAAGTCATTTGATTCTATTTACCACAGCTGAATAGAAGGGGAACCATTTGGTTTTAAATGTGGTAACATCTACAGTACGAAAACTGTCACAGTTGGGCTCCGATAGACACGTCCCACGGCCACCTGCCTGCCAAAATCGTATTATGATGCAGTACAGCAAGTAAATTAGGAATAACAGAACAAAATAAAGAGAAATAACTAATGATAAGGCTCAAATATATCTTATTTGCCTTCCAGGCATGTTATAGACAGCCAGGAAAGGTACAAATGCAGGATTCCCCGATCTGGGAGAAGAGGAACACTTTCTCCAGCCTCTCCAACCATTCAGTAGGGCTTTACACGTCAAATCTGGCAGCTCTAGCAAAACAGTCACACACGCACGTACACACTCACTCTCACACTCTCTCTGCTGAACACACCACTGGCATGAACTGTGATGAGGTGCTCCAAAGTATTCAAGGGCACCCATTTGTTTTTACAGATATGCGCTGGTAAAATATGAAAAGATGATATTCTGAATAGGGAGTAAGATTTAAAAAAAATCAAATATTCATGAATTTACACTATTTGGAATAGCCCCCCCCCCCCCCAAACAATCAGTTTACAGCTCCAGTCAGAGCCCCAGGAGTAGTCTGTATATTTACCAGCTTTTGTTGACCAGGTAAGTACACTAGACAAATCTGTGCCCATTTTCAGGCACCACCCAGGAGGTTACACCACAAATACATAACCAAAAATACAGATCTGACAAAGTGAATCAATGTCAGCAGTAACGATACAGAAGTAGCTTCAAATAAACAACAAGCGAAAAACTACGAACAAACCAGTTTATGCTAGGCAAACATGTAGGAGTACAGCAAGTGAAGGAGAACAGATAAAAATACAGGAGGCAGTGCAAGAACAAGGCATCAGAGCAGAAATGTAACATCAGAGCAAAAACAATATAATTTCGATCCAGTGCAAGTACTGTTTGAACAAACTTATAGGTTGTCGCAGAGGGATCTTCTGAACTGTGGATGAGAGAGAACACTGGATAATGGAAGCAAATTCCACAGCCTTGGAAAGGTAACAGAAAAGGCCTGGTCCCCATGTTAGCAAAGATTTTAGGGACAGTGAACAGGGATTTGTCATCTGATCTAAGGGGGTATCAGACGGAGAACCAGGGTGTGTGTGTTCGGGGGGGGGCAATCGTGATTATTTTATCAGTTAAACCCCCCAGTGCAGACGGGCGGCTCTTTGATGGGGCTAGCCACCTAAGGGAGCTATAAAGGTTGCAGTGATGCATCAGTCGGTTGAGGAAGACGGCAGATCTACAGACGCTGTTGCAAGCAACATCCCATTTTGATAAAAGGGATTTAGGGCTATGTAGAAAACAATTACCCCATAGCTAAGGGGAGGCAGAAGGGCACCTCTGGCAAAGGCTAAGCAGGCAGCTGGTGATAGGCAGTGTTGAAAGAAAACAGCCACTAGCCAAAAAACATTTTGCTGAATATTTCTTACCTACTGATAACAATCAAATAGCCAAGGTGCTGCTGCAGATCAATATTCAAAGATGTTTTTGTAAGGTCTGGCTAAGGGTTTTGTCAGTTGGCCAAAAAGGTAAGGGGGACAACCAACACGTGCCAGGGTGCTGCATTTCCAGCTTAAGCATGGCTAGTGCAGGAGAATGCCAATACAATGTGCTGCTCCACAGAACACAGTTGTGATACCTCTTCTCTAATCAGTGACACAACAGCAGCAACTCTCCAAAATGAAAGATGTAAATTAGCAAACGATTGGAGTCTGCTTCATGTTCGCGTGTGCAACAAATATGGGACTATGACATTATAAATGTGTACTGCTAAATTCTGAAATGAACTGCACAGTAACATAAAAAGCTAAGAATTCCCTTAGTGAATTCCAAACTGCTCTTAAGAAAATATACCGACCATATAAATGCCACATATGAAATCTTAATACTAAGCCTGCATGCAACTTCCAATAATTTGTTGCATGTCTGCCGTGCATGAATTGTGCTGTTAGTGTAACGTGAAATATTGTCAAATGTTATTACTGCATTTTATACTGTACAGGGCTTTTGTTGTAAATAGGTCTTGTCCCCAACAAATTGTTCCTGTATAAAAATAAAATGTTATCCATCTTGGGCCTGAAGTGGAATTCGGAAGCTAACCCCCTCCAATCAACAAAACACCTCATGGGACAATAACATGACAGAAACCAAGTTTATTCCAAATTTTCCTTTGTAATGACTTGACCGTAGCGCCCCCCCCAAAAAAATCAAATGTCACACATACCTCTTAAGATGTTTCTCTAGTTCCCAAAACAACACTTTCATGGCCATTCTGTCGTGGCCTTGACCCTGCAGCACTGTGTCTTTCATTGAGCAGTGAAACCAGATCTCCCCCACACTACCCAAGGTAGAAAAGAACGTCTAAATTCATTCACTTGATGGACAATAGTCCCATTCATCAGTTTAACATTATCACCAGAAACCAAAACCAGGTCGACAGACTGCTGCCTGCACTTTAAGATTCCTTCTCTAGCTCCCACACGCAAAGTTTGGTCTGTGCCTCTTAGTGGTTAGTCATGGCTGACTGGAAGAACGGAGGGACTAGCAATGACATCAAAGACCTGAAGTCACATGGTACATTGTTACATAAACCATCACGAGAGATTAAAATCTTTATGATGATCAGTGATTTTACATGTCACTAGGTACGAGTTCCCTCAACTGTCAACGGCAGATGCTTTTCCACTTTTCCCAATTAATGTCACTCCGGTATTTCTTTTTTTTAAGATGCTAAAAATTAATTGCTGCAGGTTCCCGCTTTTCAGCTTAAACCAGCTCGGTAACCTCATGTTGTTTCTTGTATTAAATTCCAGCAGTTAACGACATGAATAATTAGCACACGGACAACTGCCAGTAATGGCTTAGCTCGACAGCTACTGTTTGTAGAAAGACCCTGTCCCCTGGCATAACTATCATGAAACCTAGCGACCTGCAAAGGCAGTTCCAAAAATACTATCAAAGCCACTGAAGGTTTCTTGCACTGTAGCCTGGGCTTTATTTATGAACGTCAGCAACTTAGCTCATTAGGGTTAAGCCTTTATACACCATGAAGTAGTGAGGAGTTCTGCAAAATTATGCCTGGTGCCACTTATTGCCATGTTATGGTAACCTGCTTTGAGGTATTTCACACCAAAAGTGTACATTTAAATAAGCTACAGAAATATATGTTAGTAACAAAAAAAAAAAAGGGGGCATTTACTGCACTCATTCAAAACTGCACTGACCCACCACCCAATGTCAGCATTCTGTATGGACCAGCACTGTTTTCTTTTACCCAACCCTGCTGGTTTAAACTGGAGCAGGTATCATTTCATTAAGTACACAATTTGAGCTAGTGGAATATTTAAGGTATCAGTGGATTTTCCCAGTCACTAGATCAACCTGGCTGCAAAGCTTAATTTTGACACCCCCCACGACCCCCTTGTAATTGTAGGATTAAGAATTTAATTCATATTTTATCATAGTTGGGGGCATACCATCTCTGTGCCTCTATGGTATGACACCCCTGCATGGCCCAAATAAAAATTTAAACTGCATTTTCTTGGAATGGGAACAGATTCATGAACTAGAAACAAACAAGGCATATCTGTAATTGAGGTTGCTTTGTTGCATCCTGACTGGAACCCTGATGACCCCAAGCTCAACAAGACATCCAAGTGCAGCACTGCCCTGTCCTAGTTGAAACTGCAACCCTAGCTCCCCACCCTCACAATGTCTATTCTTTTACAGCCCTCCAGATATACCAGCAAATGGAGGTCAATTAATCTGTCTGATTATCAAGATCCTTCATTTGCCTAGTACATCTTTAGTTCGAAGCCTTGCTGATTGACAACCACCTCACGCAGCCCATCTGCAAGGACTGAGGAAAGGGAGTCGGTCAGAACCCCCTATTCAAAAATTAACGTTACAACACAGGCACATGAAGGATCCTTACTCAAACACACTCCCTCTTATTTGATCTACTTCACATCGAAGGATGCCCTGGCAAGAGACTGGTAACTATGACCCCCTCAACCAGTGGCAAATCTCAACCTGCTTTCATCATCTAGCCTGAAAGGAAAATAAAAAAAAAGATTGGCTGTATTGAGAGGGGCTGGCACCCTACCATAATTTGACAGCATTTGGGTGGTGGGCCAGAGCCATTTTGAATGGCGGCAGTAAACATATTTTTATAATTTATTTAAATGTAGGCCTTGGTGTAAAAAAAAAAAAAGGGCAATGTGTGTGAATACCCCAAGGGTGGTCACAATAACACAGTATGTCCGCTGCACCAGCTAATATGTTGCTAAACTGCTCAGTACTTCTTGGTGCATAAAGAGTTACTGAATGCAGCTCCATGGACAAGATATTCTAGAAGATCAGTAAGTGACAATTCTGTGAGTCAGTCTCTTCCATAGAATCGCACTCTTTGGTTTAAATTTCTAGCTGTACCCTCTGGGTGGCAGGAAAAAATGGACTCTGGAACATGAACACACGGGCACAAAGCCCCCCTTCCAGTGGTGTAACAAAGGGAGACTAAGCTAACCCTGAATTGCAGCTCCCAAACAAAAGCTAAAAAGTGCCAGCACCACTGACAGGAGCAGAAGCAGGCTTTGAGGTTGTTTGGACTGAGGTGTTAGCCTGTCAAGGTGGGTAACATGCTGGAGGTCCATCTAGAAGGCCTCTGATAAGCATGCCCATTCTTGGATTAAAATGGTCTTGCCATTAAAGGGAGAATGCATGATGCGGAACCCGAGCCATGCATGTGAATACACAGAGCTGCAGCAGACATGTAAGCTGCTAGCCAAGAGGTAGCATAGGCCGCTCTTATTTGTGAATTGTTCAATCCTCTAGTTGCTGAGGCTAGCAAAATTTGCTGGGAAGGACTAGGGATAGAGGCCTAAACCTGAATCTGAGGAAGAAGGGTGCCTGCAATCTGCACCCTTATGTAAAATCAGGCAGAGTACTAGTGCTTCCATGCAGCAAGAATGGCTGTTGTAAGGAACGGCTGCAAGGAAGGGATTAAAAGGATGGGAGATAATGACAAAGACAGGAAGTGATTAGCAATTTCCTATCCTTTTCCACTTCCTGCCGAGGGAATCATAGAACATGTCACAGACTAAGGCCTGTAAGCTCAAGCTCTCCTGCGTGATGGGGGGACGACAACGACGTCATAAGTAGAAATGTCTGTACTCTCTGAGAAAGAGGGAGACTAAGATGACCTCTCCTGATCAGAGATACCCTAGCCCCCAAAGGGACTTACTGTGGGCAAAGTAGTCCTGAGAACATAGGAGGATGTGGAGGAGACATTTTTTAATCAGAGGAATAGAGGCAGTATAGAAGCCAACTCCAGATCCCTTCTTGGCCTATAGCCTTCTATAGCCTCCCTCCAATAGGGAGGAGGCTAGAGAATGAAGAAAGTGCCCAGGGGTCCAGGTGTGGAAACAGCATGTGAAAAAGCAGAGCTAGAACTGACCAGTATCAGGGCAGTGTTGAGAAATGAGCCCTGGAAGCAATCAGGAATGATGGGAGGTACCATGCTAGGTATGAACAGCCAACCCTGCAGCACTGATGGCAGTGATGGGGACGACTTGCTTGGTATACAGGAAGGTGCCTAGAGAGCTGGTGCTGCAAAAGGTCACTGATGTGAACATGGGATCCAAGTCGGCTGGCGAGCAGGCCTGGTTGATGGTAAGACTGACACATACAGTGCAGACGCCTGTGCCAAGGAAACTGGTCAACAAGAAAAAAAAAAAATGACAAGTTCCATGAAGACCTGTTCTCAGGGCCTGGAAAACAGCACTAAAGATCCACTGAAAAGGGGATAGCCAGAGACCCCCCCAGTCTGGACATGAAGCAGTGATGGGGGAGCATCTAGAAATTATGACCCCTGCAGTGAAAAGCCACCATCCCCACATACCCTCCACAGTTGTTTATTGCCTAGAGGGTATATGAGAGAAGGACAATTCTGACAGCTCAGAGTTGCAAAAAGTCAGCAGTAAAGTGGAGCTTTAATTGCTGCAGTCTAAGCATAATGAGGAATTACCTGCTTGGTAGAGATCCATTTCTGTACACTTGAAGGACTTGAGGGAGAAGGAACTCCTACCTTCTTCCTGCTGCCAGTCATACATTTAGACAGGAAGCAGCAATTTTCAATGTCCTGGAAAGCCTTAAACAAGCAAAGCCTGTAAGAATCCAACTGCACAATATCCTTGCCCCAGCGGCAGGTACAGTGCATGAGGAAGCCTCCCTGGCATACCGACGATGAAAAGCATAAACTACTGAGGTTAATAATAGTGCTGTGTCCTGAGGAAGTCCTCATGACACACACTCGATGGTGAGAAACAAGAAGCAAATGCAGTTGGGGCTGTTACATGGTGATAGCGAGTGTGTGCACTGTCGCCGTATATGTCAATGTATCGACAGCCGCAAAAGTTCAGGTTCACGAGGTCCTAGCACCTCCGGCACTAAGACCAAAGAGTGAGGCCTTTTGGAGGAGACTGATTTGTAGACGATTGGGGAGGGTGTGTATGTCATTATTCCCTTGTTTCCCCTTCCCAACTCATGCCACAAAGCTGCAACATGACATTGCTCTGAGAGCTGATATGGATGCATATCTTGCACACAATGTCCAGGGTTAGTAAGCCACTTGTTGGGAGGGGTAGGCCAGTGCAGTCTTTCTCCTCCATGGAGCTTGACTGCATGATCTCCGGAATACTGTGGCGTCTGTCGTCTCAAGGTGTAATCCCAGAGGCTGTTACACACATAAGCAATGCACTCATGCTGCACCATAAGACTAACTCACCTCTGACAGTTACCATTTTACAGTTAAGGGAGAGACTTTCTTTTTGTTTCTAATTTACAGCCGAGCTCCCATTAACCCCATGGTGAGGATACTGTACCAGGAACTTGTGACTTTTGCTTAGGAATGCTCAACAAAAATGTTGCAGTCTCTAGTAATGCGTCATTACTTTTACCCCAACTTCTTAGTTTTTTCTGTCCATCATTTTCATACTAATACTGTAAGGCATTTACCAGATGGGACTCCTAAATATTCTGTGTGGGACCTCTGGAAATTGTCATTCGCAGTTTCCCAGACTCTTCATACTGCCTATGGTGGAAGTTAAAAGGCTCTGTTATGGTATCTATTCTTCCCCCAATTTGTCCCTACCCATTCTCCCCCCCCCCCCCACTTTTTTCTCCAACTTGATATCCCTCACTACTTCACTGCAACCTTGTCTCTCATTTGGGGACCTTCAATACCATCAGGTATCCATTCCCCCACCCTGCCACACAGAGTGGACAGGATCCAGACTACCAAACCAATCACCAGCATGTGAAGTCCGCTTCAGAACAGGACACTTGGCACCTCTGCATCCGGAAACAGAGTTTCACTGTGCACTGGATAGTGGTGGGGTGAAGTGGCAGTGCTCTGCCCTGCATGACGTCTCCCTACCTTGGCCACCAGGAGGCACAGTAGTCAAACAGTAGATTATGACACATGACATCCCATAAACATTTCACATCCTCTAGGTCAGCCCAACTACTTCCTGCTTGTTCGACTGGGATCCTGTGTTCAAGATGCAAAACCTCTGTTCCTCCTACATGGCAAAAGAAACCACTTACAAGTTTACTTTTATTACAGACACGCGAGCGCTTACAAGGCAAGCAAACAAAACTTACACCATCACTTTTATCAGCAAGCCCAAACTAAATGAAGCACTGAATAGACAGGATATGCATTAATAAAAGAAATGGGTTTGTCATAATTTGAAGAGATACAATCCCCATGACAAACTCCAGTCATTGCTACCTAAATAGGAGCATACTTCTAAAAGACGAAGTGGAATATATAGAAAGGCTGCACATAACAGGAATGCTTTTAGCCCCCGTTTCTAAATCACTGCTGTAAAAAATTTATTTTTGGAATTTTTTTTGTCCAGGATGCTAAAAGAACTACAGATACCCATTAATACTAGTAAATTATTAAACACTGTAATACAAATATTTGAGCTCGGTTTGTGTGATCAGGTAAGTTGCTAGTGGTAAGATACAAGTCTTTATACTACATATATATATATATACATAATATATAATATAATATATTTCTGCATGACCCTGTACAAGATTTGGTTGTAATGAAATACAGTAAATCAAAATCTAAAATCAAATGCTTCAGCATTCTACCCTCTTTACCATATAGTATTGTGCATGGGACAGGCATAAGGCGATTCTGGTGGAGGGTAGGAAGGAAGATGCTGTTGGTTAACTAGGATCTGCAGCTTATCCAATAGGTAGGGAAATGGGCAGACTAGGTGGGCCAAGCGGTTCTCATCTGCTGTCAAAGTCCATGTTTCACTGTACTACTGTAGGGTCACTCAGTTCTCCAGATGTAATGTAAAAGTTTGGTTTACTTAGCTGCACAGAGACTATGAATTTACAGGTACAAGGCGTTGCGTTATGCAAGATCAGTCAGTCTGATTAACCAAATGAAGAAAAATGTGGACTGCTTTAAAAATAGCCTTTGGCTACAACAGAAAAATGCCTTAAGTGCAGGATTGTGTCTTGTCCTGTTAGATCCGAGAATTCTGCACCAAGTGGTTCTTTCCTTCCTTTGTCCTGAACCACTCCAGCCCTTATGTAAAGTGACAGATTACACACAGTTGAATTATGGCTGGGATGCACTATGTCGTCAGATATAGGAGAGTTCCAGCCCTCAACTGTATTGAAGGCAATAAGCAGGATTCCATGCATGGAGAAACCAGGCACTTAATATTGTCGATTTCATCCTTGCAGATTATTGGACTTCAAGGAAACAATCACACACCACACAGTGCGTTTTCATTAACATGGCTAGTCCTTGCCTCTGCAAATGAAGAAGGGTTTACCAACAGTAAAACGAAGCAGCATAATTCAGATTTGATTCAGTTCTTTAAATGAGGTGATGGTAGTACAGCCAGCAGGATTCATGCTTTGTGTCAGTCTGAAGTGTGTGATCCAAGAGTTAATTTCCCTGTATTGCACCTCACTAAGTTTAGTCAGTTTGTCAAAGATACAGCAAGAGAAATAAGTTAATCACTGCCCATGGGTTCATGATACGTTTTCTACCTAGGTGTAAGCCTGTAGCCTCTCATTCCATCTAATGGAGTAATACTGAGCTCCCATTTTGGGAGTGAGGAATCAAACTGAAGCTAATGGGACTGCTAATTCTTACATATCAAAACTTGTTAATTTCAATACTCAATCTTTCAAAAAAAGAAGGTGGCAGCGAACACAGACAAGCACTGTAGAGTGGTCCCACGCAGAAGGAGTGGAAGACAGAACACTGAATCTTGGGGAGGTGCGATGGCATGACAACCTGACTGCTCACGCTTTAGTCATGTCTTCAGAGTGCGTGTTGGGGGGGGGGGCACCATAATATGCTTTGGGGAGCAACATTTGTATATGTCATGCTGTCACGGGGTTGAGCAGCAGTAGGGGTTGTCTGTGTGAGAGACAGAGGTTAAACTGGAACTGTTTAGGTGGGATACTCATATCTAGACTTGTAGGTGGTGGAAAGTACAGTGGCACAAGAACTTACTATAACAGTAGATCTTGGAGAGTATCTCTTGCAGCAGGTCATAACACATGGAAACCGAAGACTACTTAGCAGTCGTACCTGGGACCACCCCTTCATGAGCCACATGACCAGGTCTGTGCACTATAAAAAATAGGGCGGTCCCGATACTCATCAGTTCTTGCCCTTATTAGCGACCTGATCATGATGCTGCTGAGGGAACCGAGGAGAAATATTAAAAAAATAAAACCAAAAAAAAAAAAATGCATGTTTTAGATAGATAAATATATTTCTGTATACTGTGGTTCTCTCTCTCTCGCGCTCGCTCTCTCTCTATATATATATTATATATATGTATATTTATGCAATAGGCATGGACATAAATCCTATGAGATAAATCTGAGCTACTATGGGATAAATTAAAAAGTTTACATTTATCCACATAGTAGACACATCATCACAGATTTATTCACATAGTAGATATGTCACAATCACTCTGGAACTCATTTGGAATGTTCTGCCTCAGTGCCAGTACTAACTATATTCAAATGCAAATAACTTTAAAACGAAAAAAGATGGCATAGTGCTATGAGCATGAAAGTTGTGCAGCAAAAAATCATCTCATTTATAGATACCTTACAGATTTTTTGATAATTAGCCAAAACACGGCAGAAAATTCATATTTTTTTCATTTTGTCCGCAAACAAATGTAAATAACTTTTAAAATGAAAAATGATAGCACTGTAAGCATAAAGTTTATTCAGCACAAAAATATCTACAAAATCAGTGGAGTTTCATTTATTCAGAATTAGCGAAAAACAGCAAAAAATTCAATTTTTGTGCACTGTTTCATCAAACAAATGCAAATAAAAAAAAACAGTATGGCACTTTCAGCACAGAAGTTGTTCGGCATAAAAATATCTACAAAATGAGATGAGTTTTGTTTCTAAATTCCTTTTAGATTTTCTATAATCAGCAAAAAATGGCAGAAAATTTTTATTCACTTTTTTGACTAACAAATGCCCCCTACAAAAGCAAAAACAAAATAATTGCATAAATGGAATATGCAATGGAAAACCCATGTAATAAATTATTTATCTGCACTCGAGCAGTTTGACCTCGGACACACACACAGACACGAGTTGGAAAGCAAAGAAACTCTGCCACCTAGTGTAGACAGGAAAAAAAAAATACTCACCTTAGTAATGTTGTTTCTTCTAATGGAGTCTTGCTGTATTCTGACTATTGCAGTGATCTCCTACCTTTGAACTGCCCCGGAGAACAAAGAGTTAACTTTCCATCCAAGGCATGGAACGCTGAGCTCAAGCTCAGTTGAAGCCTCTGTCTGCTGTTTGAACCCCAACCATCAGATCTTTACGAGCTATACTCACTGGTAGTTGTGTGTGGAAACTGTAAACTCACACTAGCCAACTGGCAACTAAATTTGATAAAAAGGTTTTTTTCGGTTTCAAAGCAAAGACTCAAGTCAGAAACCCAAAAACAAAACAACACACCCCAAAATAAAGGAGGGTGAGAAAAAAGGGCACCTCTAGGTGCCAACACTGCTCCTGACCACCCACATCCCAAAAACCAGGTTCTGAGAGGGAGGCGGGGTGTCAGAATACAGCAAGACTCCATTAGAAAAAACAACATTACTAAGGTGAGTAATTTTTTCTTCAAACAACATGAAGTCTTGCTTTATTCTAACTACTGCAGACTACCAAGCAGTACCTCCATGGAGGAGGGACAGAACCTACTTTGGGAATAGGCTCTAAAGTACTGCTGTGCCAAGCCGAGCATCACTCCTAGCCTGGATATCCAGAGAGTAATGCTTGGTGAAAGTATGTACTGTTTTCCAGGTGGCTGCTTGACAAATCTCTAAGATAGGAATATCCTGGCAGCAGCCAGGAAGCAGCTATACCTCTAGTAGAGTGAGCCCTCAGGCCTGAGGGTGGGATTCTACCAATTTTTCGTAGCAGAATTGTATACAAGAGACAATCAACCTGGCAACAGATCTTTTAGTGGCAGGTTTTCCCTTACCGACCTCTCCATATGTGAGGAACAACTGGAGGGAGTCAAACCTGTGACCCTTGGTGCACTCTATGTAGTAGTTAAGGGCCCTTTTTACGTCCAGGCTGTGCAGCTTCCTCTGTCCAGAGGAGGAATGGTCAGTGAAGAAAACAGGAAGAGACAGACTGATTAAGGTGGAAATCTGAACCCTCCTTAGGCAAAAACTTCCTGTTAGTTCTTAGGACCACTTTATCTCTATGGAAAGAGATGAAATCAGACTCCACTGACAGGGCTTGCAATTCACTGATGAGCCTGACAAAGGTAATGGCTACCAAAAACACAGTTTTCCAAGTCAAGTACTTAAGCTCTGCAGAGGACAAAGGCTCAAAAGGGGGGTTGCATAAGCTGAGCAATGCAAACATTAAGGTCCCAAGCAGGAGCAGGGTCCCTGAAGGGAGGATTGGTGTGCAACAGTCCCTTAAAGAATTTGCAAAATACAGGATGGGCTGAAAGAAAAAATTACTCACCTTAGTAATGTTGTTTCTTCTAATGGAGTCTTGCTATATTATAGACATTAGCAGTTTGATCCAGCTCTAGAACTGCCCCGGAGTGAAATAGTTAAAACCATTCCAAAATAGAATTTTGGCATGAGAGCAGCTCTATCTGTGTCATTTCAAACTTGAACTGTCAGATCTTTTGAGCCAAACTCACTAAGGTCTGTGTGGAGCTGTAACCTACACTAGCCAAATGGCTACTAAATAATAACAACCATTGATGGTCCCAACACCCAAGACTCAAGTCAGGGGACCAGAAATACTAACACCATTCTAATAATATGAAAATGGAACATAAATATAATAAAACACACACAGGCGTACATACACACCCCCCAAAGTCCCAAAGGGGACAAAATGCTAACAGGACATAAGTAGTGCCCACACTAAGTTGCCGCACCCCACCAAGTAGAGGTTCTGAGAGGGCAGGTTGGGGAGGTCTATAATATGCAAGACTCCATTAGAAGAAACAACATTACTAAGGTGGAAGTAATTTTTCTTCAAACAACATGAAGTCTTGCTATATTATAGACATGCAGAATACACAGCAGTACCTCCATGGAGGGGGGCAGAACCTACTAGGAATAGGCTCTGAAGAACAGCTGTGCCAACCTAGCATCTCTCCTGGCCTGGACATCCAGGAGTAATGCTTGGTAAAAGTGTGTACCGCTTTCCAAGTAGCAGCCTGGCAAATCTCTAATAAAGGATATCTCTGGCAGCAGCTAGAGACAAGCTGTACCCCTGGTAGAATGAGCCCTCAAACCGGGGCTCTGCCCACTTTCTGATAACAAATTGGATACAAGAGACAATCCACCTGGCTATTGATCTCTTAGTAGCAGGTTTGCTCTTCCCAACTTCACCATAGGTAAGGAAAAGTTGGAGGATTCAACCTGTGACCTTTGGTACGCTCTATATAACAACTAAGAGCTCTCTTAACATCCAGGCTGTGCAACCTCCTCTCACCGAAGAGGAGTGATCAGTGAAAAATACTGGAAGGAGATAGATTGATTAAGATGGAAATCTGAAACCACCTTAGGCAAAAACTTCCTATTAGTCCTAAGGACTACCTTATCCCTGTGGAAAGAAATAAGTCAGTCTCCACTGACAAGGCTTACAATTCACTTATCGTCTGGCAAGTAGTAGCCACTAGAAAAACAATTTTCCAAGTTAGGTACTTAAGCTCTGCAGAAGACAGAGGTTCAAAGGGAGTTCATTAACTGGGCAGTACAAACATTAAGGTCCCAAGCAGGGGCCGGTTCCCGAAAGGGAGGATTAGTATAGAGTAATCCCTTAAAAAACTTGGAAAACACAGGATGAGAGGAAAGAGGGGATGACTTTCCTGCTGACACAAAAGCAGACACAGCTGCCAAATGAACTCTCAGGGTAGCTGGTCTGAGACCCAAGGAATTAAGATGTACCACGTAATCTAACAAAATGGGCAATTCAGCAGATTCTGGGAAATATTTTTCCAGCACACCAAATGGAAAACCTTTTCCATTTAGAACTATAAAGTAGCCCTAGTGGAAGGCTTTCTGGAAGCCTTTAGGATCTCAAGAACACCAGAGAGAGGTGTAAATCAGCAAACTAACTCCTCAAGAGCCAGGCCTTGAGGTTGAGGGATTTGAGGTCCAGATACCAAACCCTTCCCTGGGCACAAGTCAACAGATTGTGATTCCTGGGAGGCACAGGGAAGATGGACTGTCAGAGACAGAAGGAGTGGGTACCAGGGCTGCCTGACCCAATCCGGGGCAATCAGAATCACCCTGCAAGGCTAAGATCTGATTTTGACTAGTACTTTGAATAGGAGAGGAAGGGAAGCATAGAGGAACTTCCCTCCCAATCCAGAAGAAGGGCATCCAGGAACTGAGCCCAGCACTGGAGGCCTGCAACAGAACAGAGGAAGTTTGTGATTGTCTGGGCTGCAAAAGATCTATCTGAGGATGCCCCACCTGGCAAAAACTATCCCCAGCACTTGAGGATCCAGGGACCATTGTGATGGCCCTGGGAAATCCTGTTGAGGCATCTGCTAGGACATTGTCCTTCCCTGGAAGATGAACTGCTATGAGGAAGTGTTCAGGGAATAGGCCAGAGACCACAACTTCATTGCCTCGTGCACAAGGCCGAAGACCGAGTGCCCCCTGTTTGTTGATGTACCACATTGTTGTGGTGTTGTCTGTTCTGACTTGTATCACCTTGTGCGTGGACAGATACAGAAAAAGCTTGAAGAGCTAAAAGACAGCTCTGAGTTCAGAAAATTGATGTGGAGCAGAGATTCCTGGGGACCAAACTCCCTGAGTGGAAAGGTCGCCCATGTGGGCTCCCAACCCAGAAGGAAGCATCTGTAGTGAGAGTCAAGTCGTGAGAAGGGAAATGAAGGGACCCCGCTCTTAAGTGCTCTGATCCTGCCACGCTGGAGAGCTAGGATCAAGGTTGAGTCACTGGGACCAACTTGGAAAGGGGTCTCTTCTCTGAGACAAAAGGTTCTCAAGTGAAACTGAATGTCTCATCTGAAATCTGGCTCCCTGCACAACAGCTGTGGATGCAGCCATGTGCCCCAGGAGCTGCAGAAAGTGTCTTGCTGGTGAGAGACCTGCAGAGTGAAGGAAGAGGCCAGAGCCACTAAATTCCTTACCCTTTCTGGGGAAGAAAGGCTCTGGCTAGCTTTGTGTCCAATTCTGCCCCTATAAAGGTGAGTACCTGGACTGGTTCCAGAACAGACTTTAGTAGGTTTAGCAGAAAACCCAGGGAGGTGAGAGCTGCTGGGTGACCTGCAGGTGAGATTTTACCTGTTCTGGGGACTGGCCTACAATGAGCCAGTCGTCTAGATAGGGAAAACAGCAATCCTCTGCCTCTTAAGTGGGCCACTGCCACTGCTAGACACTTTGTGAATACCCTTGGAGCAGAGGTAAGGCCGAAGGGCATTGCTCTGAACTAGTAATGACCTGAGGGCTGTTCGAATCCTAGGGTACTTTCGATGGGATCTTCTGATTAGGACATGGAAATAGGCATCCTTGAGGTCCAGGAGGCTAGCCAGTCCCTGGCCTTAGGAAAGGTAAAATCATTGCCAGAGTTACCATTTTGAACTTTGGTTTCAAAAGATGCTTGTTCAGATATCGGAGATCTAAAATGGGCGCCACTCTCCTGTCTTTTTGGGGTAAGGAAGTATCTGAATACAGACCCTGCCCTGATGAGGGAGAACCCTTTCTACTGCTCTGAGAGCTAACAGGGATGAGACCTCTGTTTCCACAGCGAGGGTCTCTGAAGCACTTCAGGTAGAAAAGTCTGCTTCTCAACTTGGGAAACTTTTGAAGCTGAGAACCAGACCCTGGCTTACTACTTCAGAACCCACTTGTCTAAGGTTAAAGAAGCCCAATTCTGACTGAGTAAGCCAGCCTGCCCCCACTGGTACAGGAGAATGGCCCTGGACACCCCATCAGGGTGCCTGTTCATGAGGAGCTTTAGGCTGGGGGTGGGAGCAGGTCTGCCTCATCTGCCCCTGCCTCTGAAGAAGCCCCTCTGAGCATAGGCAGAGGAGGCCTGAGTCTGGTAGAAAGGCCTGTGAAAGGCCTACCCCTACCCTGGGGCATGCCTTTGAGGTGGCTTGCCGCTCCTTAGCCTGGGCACTCTTGTAAGTAGTCCTATATTCATCCATCTTCTTCATGTAGTTCTCTGTCTGCTCTCCAAACAGAGAATTTCCCCACAGGAAAATCCATAGCCTCAGTCTGGGTATCCTGTGACAAACTAGTACACCTGAGCCAGGCCAACCTCGAAGCTACAGATGTGGCCATGACCCTAGAGGAAACATCATTAACATCCACAGCAGCATGAAACTGAACCTTAGAGGCTTCAATGCCATCAGCAGCCACCTGTTCTAGTTCACTAGCCAGCTGGCCATGGGCCTGCTGCCAGTGCATAATAGTATCCCATCTAGATTTCTGATACCTAGCTACATAAGCCATATAATTTGCTTGCCTGAGTCCCAGAGAGGCTGCCATATACTTTTTTGCCATGGCATCAATCTTCCTGGAATCCTTGTCAGGAGGATGTGAAGCCAAGGAATATTAGCTTTATCACAGGCAGCAGCCTGAACTACTAACATGACTGCATTGCTGAGAAAGGAATTCTGTATCAGGGCCTGACAATGTATACCTTCTGTCCATCTTTTTATCTACAGGAGGCACAGAATTAGGAACTTTTAAAATTTTAATTGTTTGTTTCCTAAAGACTTATGTAAAGGAATAGACAATCTCCTAGACTCGAATATCCATCATTTCTACAAAATCAGGCTCCTCTTGCTCATCCACAGCCTCTTCTAAAGGAAGCTGGAGGGTTTCAACAACTTTTTATAAAACATAAAATGAGATGGGGACTCAGACAGCATAGGGGAGATTCTAAGGTCTGTCTGGGAGATGTCCGGTTCAATGGGCACACCCAGACCTTCCCAGCCACATTCATATTGTTCATAATCCTCCTCCCCCTCCTCTGGTTCATAAAATTCCTCAATATCATAATCCTGAACCACTGGGACCGGACAAACCGACCTTTTACCAGATAGTGGTGGTTCGGACGGACCCTGAGACAGTGACTGGACAATTTGTATGGCTTTTGCTATCTCTGCAGCAGTTGGCGAAGGAATTTTGGACTCCAGACCTGATTTTCTTGTTTTCTTTACTGGAATTGGTTCCTCAGAACCAGCTTTTCTTTTGGCCGAGGAAGTCTGGCCCTGGTCAGAGGGCACCGAACTGGGCTGGCCAACCGGGTCAGCGGACTTTTTGGCCTCTTGTTCCCTGAGCCTGCCCAATCTTTTTTCCAGGGTGGCTGCAGGGAAATTCTTACATACCTGGCAGTCTGACTGGGGTGGTCAAACCCCAGACAATAAACACATGTGGTGTGTGGGTCAGCCTTGGCAAAGACTTCCCCTCAAACATCACAGTGTTGAAACCAGTGGGCAGTGTTTTCTTTTGGGTTTCTCAGACATAATGCCAGCCTAACCAAAAACTTGCCTTTAGCGGCAGTGCCAGGCAAGACACCCTTATCGGTTCTAACCGTGTCACAGGTATTGGAAAAAACGTAATAAATCCGTTTTTTAGAACCGATAGATAAGGAACCGCACTCTAAAATAGTAACTTTTAGTTTTAAATGAGTTTAAACCCACTGATCGGTTCAAAACCAAACCGATAACTTACAAGTTCCACATAGACAAAACCTTCATTTACTTATGGTTACCACAGATAGAGCTTGAACTGAACGGTTTTCTGGTTAAAATAAAACTATTCTCGGTTAAATCCAACCGAGAAAACACTTTTAAACCGAAATGAACCGAGCAGAAGGAGAAATCTCGGGCGACTGTTCACTGAGCGGAGTAAAGAATCTGACAGTTCAAGTTTGAAATGACACAGATAGAGCTGCTCTCGTGCCAAAATTCTATTTTGGAATGGTTTTAACCATTTCACTCCGGGGCAGTTCTAGAGCTGGATCAAACTGCTAATGTCTATAATATAGCAAGACTTCATGTTGTTTGAAGAGAAGAGGGCTTGCCTATTGACAAAAAAGCAGAAACAGCTGCCAAATGTACTTTGAGTGTAGCTGGTCTGAGTCCCAAGCCATTGAGATGAACCATATAGTCCAGGACTGTAGGCAACCCAGCAGATTCTGGAGAAATATGCTTACCAGAGCACCAAATAGTGAACCTTTTCCATTTGGAGTTGTAAGTCTTTCTGGTGGAAGGCATTCGAGAAGCCTTCGGAATATCCAGGACACCTCGAGAGAGGTGCAGATCAGTAAACTTTAACTCTTCAAGAGCCAAGCCTTGAGATTCAGAGATTTGAGATTCGGATACCAAACCCTCCCTTGAGAGGATGTCAAAAGGTTGTAATTCCTGGGAAGAGACAGGGGAAGGTGGATTGCTAAGGACAGCAACAGTGGGTACCAGGGCTGTCTGGCCCAGTCTGGAGCGATCAGAATCACTTTGCAGGGTTGAGACCTGATCTTGACTAGTACTTTGAACCGGGTGGGGGAGCAGCATACAGGAACTTCCCTTCCCAATTGAGTACCAGAGCATCCAGGGGAACTGAGCCCAATACTGGGGGTTGCAGCAAAAAAGAAGAAGTTGGTGATTGTCTGGGGCTGCAAAAAGATCTATCTGAGGAGTGCCCCATCTGGAGAAAATCACTTTCAAAACTAGGGGATCTAGGGACCATTCGTGGTGGCCCTGAGATATCCTGCTGAGAGCATCTGCCAGGATATTGTCCTTCCCTGGGAGGTGAACTGCTGTGAGAGAAGTTTGCTGGGAATAGGCCAGAGACCACAACTTCATTGCTTCTGTGCACAAGGCCATAAACAGAGTGCCCCCTTGCTTGTTAATGTACCACATTGTGGTGGTATTGTCTGTTCTGATCTGGACTACTTTGTTCTGAACAGACTTGAGAAAAGCTTGTAGTGCCAGAAACACTGCTCTGAGTTCCAAGAGATTGATGTGAAGCAGAGATTCTTGAGGTGACCACAGCCCTTGGGTGGTAACATCCCCCAAGTGGGCTCCCCAACCCAAGAGGGAGGCGTCTGTGGTGAGGATTAGAGAATGAGACTGAGTGACAAAAGGAACTCCTTGTCTTAAATTGTCCTGATCCTGCCACCATTGCAAAGCCTGGATCAGGGTTCGAGTCACTGGGACTAGTTTGGTCAGGGAATCCTTTCTCTGGGACCAGAAGGTTCTCAAGTGGAACTGAATGTCCCTCATCTGAAATCTTGCCCCCTGGACCAGTGCTGTAGAGGCTGCCACGTGGCCCAGGAGCTGCAAGAAGTGCCTTGCTAGTCGAGACACCTTAAGGGTGAAAGAAGAGGCCAGTTCTATTAGTGTCCTTGCCCTGTCCAGGGGAAGGAAGGCCTTTGCTCTTATTGTATCCAGCTCTGCCCCTATAAAGGTGAGGAACTATACTGGCTCTAGAACTGACTTTGGAAGGTTTAGGAGGAACCCTAAGGAAGTGAGCAGTTGCTGAGTTATCTGAAGATGTGACTTGACTTGGTCTGGAGACTGACCTACTATGAGCCAGTTGTCCAGGTATGGAAAGATGGAGATCTTTTTTCTCCTTAGGAAAGCAACAACTACTGTCAGGCACTTTGTGAACACCCCTGGGGCTGATGTTAGACCAAAGGGCATTGCTCTGAATTGATAGTGGCCTGAGGGCAACTCGAACCTGAGGTACTTTCTGTGGGAGCACCTGATGGGAATGTGAAAACAGGCATCCTTGAGGTCCAGGGAGGCTAGCCAGTCCCCTGGCCTTAGAGAGGGCAGAATTATTCCCAGAGTCACCATTCTGAATTTTGGCTTTAGAAGGTGCTTGTTTAGGTATCTCAGATCCAGGATGGGCCGCCATTCTCCCATCTTTTTGGGGGTTAGGAAGTACCTGGAGTACAATCCTTTGCCCCTGTGTAGGATAGGAAACCTTTCTATGGCTCTGAGAGCCAGGAGGGAAGAAACTTCTGCCTCTAGGGCAAGGGCCTCTGAATGATTTGCAGGTGGAAAGGATCTGGTTCTCATCTTGGGAAATTTTTGAAGCTGAGAACCAGTCTCTGGCTTACTACTCCAGGACCCACTTGTCTGATGTTAAAGACTCCAGTCCTGGACAAAGTAAGCCAGCCTGCCCCTACAGGTAGTGAAGAATCGGCCGGGCAGACCCATCAGGGTGTCTGCTTGGCAGGGCTTTAGGCTGAGGGGTGGAAGCAGGCCTGCCTGCACCCGTCTGCCTCTCCCTCTAAGAACCCCTCTGAGTAAAAGCAGAGGCGGGCTTGGCCCAGGCCCATAGAGGAAGAGCACCCTGCCCCAGCCCCTGGAATGCTGCCTCTGAGGAGTGGCTTGCCTTTCTTTGGCCTGAGCACTCCTGTGAGGTGGTCCTGTACTCGTCCTCCATCTTCTTCATGTAGTTCTCTGTCTGCTCCCCAAACAGAGAATTACCAATGACAGGAAAATCCATGGCCTTAGCCTGGGTATCCTGTGACAGGCTAGTACATCTGAGCCAAGCCATCCTACGAAGGGCCACAGATGTAGCCATGACTCTAGATGAAACATCACTAGAGTCTACAGCAGCATGAAATTGCACCTTGGATGCCTCAATCCCATCCGCAGCCACCCGCTCCAGCTCCTTGTCAAGCTGGTCAGGGACCTGTTTAGCTAGAGCCATCACAATGTCCCACCTGGACTCCTGGTATCTAGCTGTGTAGGCCACATAGTTAGCCTGCCTGAGTCCCAAAGATGCTGCCATGTACTGTTTCTTTGCCATGGCATCAATCCTCCTGGTGTCCTTGTCTTGGGGTGTGTGAAGCCAAGGGAATATTTGCCTCATCACAGGCAGCAGCCTGCACTACCCCAACATGTCTGCATTGCTGGGAAAGGAACTCCGTGTCTGAGCCTGAAAGAGTATACCTCTTGTCCATTCTTCTGTCCACAGGAGGTATGGAATTAGGAGTTTTCAGAATTTTAAATGTCTGTTTCCCAAAAGATTTATGGAGGGGAATAGACAATCTCCTGAACTCTGGGAAGTCCATCATTTCAACAAAATCAGGCTCCTCCTGATCCTCTACTGCTTCTTCCATAGGAAGCTGGAGGGTTTCAGCCACTTTCTTGTAAAACATAAAGTGGGAAGAGGACTCAGAAAGCCTAGGAGAGAAACGCCTGAAGGTCTGTCTGGGGAGATGTCTGGGTCAATAGGCATATCCAGACTTTCATAATCACCATCATTATCTTCATACTCTCCCTCCTCCGGTTCATAAAATTCTTCTAAAGTATAATCCGGAACCGTGGGAACCGACCGAACCGAGCCCCTAACTGATGGTGCCGGTTTGGCTGGAACAGAAGTTAGCGATTGAACTATCCTTATTGCTACGGCTATCTCATCAGCGGTCGCAGAAAGAACTTGTAGATCCGAGCCGGATGATTTATCCCTTCTTTTTCTTTTAACCGGAACAAACTCCTCAGAATCGGTTCTCCTTTTGCCTGAAGAAGTTTCGCCCTGGTCAGAGGGCACTCCTTCTGGTTCAGTCGGAACCGAACCGGGCTGGCCATCCGGGTCAGCGGACTTCTCAGCCTCCCTTTCCCTCAGTCTACCTACTCTCTTATCCAGGGTAGCTTTGGGAAAACTTACAAATTTCTTACAAATTTGGCAGTCTGAATTTAGGTGGTCAAACCCCAGACAAACACAGGTGGTGTGGGGGTCAGCCTTAGCAAAGGCTTCCCCACGCACACTACAGTGTTGAAACCCAGTGGGCCCGTTTTTTCTTGGGTTTCTCAGACGTGGCCAATCCTAACCAAAACTTGCCCTTTTTTCGGCAATCCGCCAGGCAAGACACCCCTATCGGTTCCTGACCGTGTTACGGGTCTTGGAAAAAAAATGTAATGAAATCAGTTTTTTTTTTTTAGAACCAATACGGACCGGTTACCACACTCCAATAAAGACAGAAGTTTTTTACACAAACCTGATCGGTTCAAACTGAACTGATCCAATGTTTACAAGTTCCACACAGAAAACTAATACAGAAAACCTATCTAGTACTCACGGTACCAAAGACAGAGACTTAAACCGACAGGTTAGAAGCAGAAATTCGGTTGAAACCGAGCAAAAAAAAAACACTAACAGACTTTTTTGAACCGAGCGAAGGTGAAATCTCCGGAGCGACTGTTCAGTGAGGCGGAGTAAAGAATCTGATGGTTGGGGTTCAAACAACAGCAGACAGAGGCTTCAACCAAGCTCAAGCTCAGCGTTCCATGCCTTGCATGGAAAGTTAACTCTTTGTTCTCCGGGGCAGTTCCAAGGTTGGAGATCACTGCAATAGTCAGAATACAGCAAGACTTCATGTTGTTTGAAAAGGGGGACAGAGAGAGGGTCTGCATGACCTGCTGCAAGAGATACTCTCGAAGATCTACTGTTAGGGTAAGTTCTTACATAACTGTACTACCTTCTTCGAGACAATATCTTGCAGCAGGTCATAACAGATGGGAAGATTCCCAAGCAGTTATTTGTAAAGCAGGATGGCAGGCAAGTCAGTCTGTGTGAAAGCAGACCTTGGAGGACTGTACGTCTAAAGGTAGTCCTCGTGTAAAAAGCCAAGCCCATCAATGGTAATGTATAGGGGAGGGCTGGATCCTGGAAGCAGGAGCCGTATCCCCAAGTAGAGCAGTCTGTATACCTGCTGTGGCGGTAGCCAGCACCCGTGTAGAGTCTTGACCACAGCCAAGAGCGGCAGTACATATGTCATTTTTGTTATAACAAAGAAAACAACGGAGGCGGCCACCTAAGTTTTGACAGACCCTGTACCGAAACGGGGCGTTTCCCCTTCACTATCCAGGGCAAATTAAAAGGTGGCACAGTTGTGCGCTGTGGCCTCATTCACTAAGAACAAAAGGGACTGAACAACCAAGATGCAAATTAGAGCAGCCTCAGGCCCTGCATAAGAGACTGGTAGCCGAATGGTTATTGATACACAGGAACAACTGAGACCACCTTGGTGAAAAAGGTAGGGTCACGTCACAGAAGGACATCCTTGCCTTAGGAAAGGCAGACAGGGCGCTGTATGCACACAGCCAAGAATGCAGCAATGCAGCCAGCAAACGAAACTGAAATGTAGAGCCAAAGGTTCCAAGATAGGAAGTGCAGGCTTCATGGAACCGTGGGCCTGAAAGGGACCAATCGTCAGTCAGTTTAGAACTTAACTGAGAACCCCCAGGGATAGGTGGAGTCCTAACAGGGTTCAGGGGTAGAATGTCCCTTAACAGTCATAAATACCCAATGGAGGCAGAGACCTTTCTCCCATCAGGGAAAGAAAGGCAAAAGTTTGCTGACAAAGGGAACCTCCAACACCAAAAGTGGGAGTAAATAATCCAGTATGTACAGAGGAGGACATGAAAACAAGGTCAAACTCAATTCAGTCCCCTCAGAGAGGCACATGGCACCTGTTCTGTGAAGAAAGGGACATACCATGAAACACTCAGGTTGGCGTAGACACACCTGGAGTTGAGGTATGTGTCGTAAGAATGGTCATGCACCTCTATAACTGTAGAAATTTGATAGCGGGCAATAAGACGCTGGCATTCATTTGCAGGTAGATCCCTGAAGGCACAATCATTGCAGAGTGCCTGGGAAAAAAGTCTCCGGTATTATTGGGGATGTGTAATTGATTAGGATGGCCGCAGCCAAGTATCCCCAAAAAGTCAGCAGGCGAAGCCTGGCCGAGACACCTCTGGTGCAGCAGATAATGGAAAGCCAGTTAGCCCAGGCGTGTCCACCGAGATACAGGAAGGAAAGTGTTTCCAGCTGAATGTATGCCATGAAAGTGTACATTCATACCCAGAGACCTGAACCATACTTAGGGTACTGACCAGTGCAAGGACGTCTGATGAAGTTTCCAAAAAGCAAAACACCTGGGCATATAATGGAAAAAAAACAGAGGCCCACTTTGCGAAGAATCACAGAGATCAAGGCCTGGTATTATTGGAAGACTCCGGTGGCAGTGTCTATCCTGAATGGGGGCTTCACTGCCTTTTGTAGCATAGGGTGAAGATCTACCATGATCATCGTCCAGAAGGAAAGAGAAAACATACCCTGACCTCTGCGGACGGGGATGCACAGGCAAAACAGGCATTATTCAAACAGAAAAGCCCGGATCCCGGACATCAGAACAGATACTGTAACCATGGATTTGAGGGGACCTACAGGCTGTGGGCGGTCCCAGGCAGGAAACCGGCAGAACAGCACCCGCTAACCTCGGAATCAAAGGCAGGGAAGGCTAATAGAGGTAGTGAACCCACGTTAGGGAGGGCCCCGCAAGGTATCATTGGGTTCCAAAAAAGAACTTCCATAAAAGAACTCTCCTGATGCCAAAAATGACATGGAATTCACCAAAGCACACTGCAACCAGAGGTGGTGGGTCTCAGAGAGACCTTGAAAAGCAGCATCAAGAAGAAAACTCAAAGGTGGGAGCATAAGGCCAGACATATCATGAGAGACATATTTTCACAGTAGAGGTCATGTAAACCATAGCTGCCAGAGGTTCCAAGCAGCGAGTATAATGGTTGCGGAAGCATCCCCAAGAGGTGGGACGACCACTGTGAGGAAGTCTCTAAATAATAAGCCAACTCGTGCCTGGGGCATGCAGCTCCTACACCTGGGCCCCAGCGAGTAGAACTGGTCTGGTCTCTAGTCCTGAGCAAGGAAAAAAGGGAGGGGCTCCACCCCCAACAACTGTAGACAGAGCCGGGTCTACAGCAGAGCTACAGGTGGAGACCAGGATGGGATCCGGAGGTAGGGCCACCAGGTCACAAGAATAGGCACATCCAACCTATATGCCCTATAGGCCAACTTGGCTCTCCGAAGAGACATGGTCAAACTCCATTGGTAATAATGGAGAGAAGAAAACTGGTGGGGAAATAAACCCCAGCAGGTTCAAAGAGTCGACTCAAAGGAGCCAGCACTGTTCAAAAGAGTCCCTCGGTTGTCAAGGAGGACATCAGTGATGTTGAAACAGTGGAATAAATAACTGTATACCCAGTATGAGGGCAGAGTTTCAGTTAAAGACCAAACAGGGTCTGGGTGGATTACAGAGGACCCCCCATAGCCAAAGCTGCTGGTCAGGCAGTGCATAAATCAGGCTCTGTTAGGAGACAATGAGGAGGTCCACAATGAGGCCAAAGTCAAGGGCACCTGTGTCTAGGCCCGCAGATTATTCTGGGGTCCACTGTGGACAAGAGGGTCCAGGTCCTCATCGAGGAGAAGGGAGAAGCCTACCGCAATGAGATGTCATCGGCAACAAAAGATCCAAGGCCAGTGTCGATCTAAGGGTGAAACCCATGGCGACCAGTGGGCAGAAGCCTTCCCTGATGAGATTGAGGAAGCCTATCAAAGCCAGTGACGATGAGGGGGCCGGAGCCACCATCGACGAGAGTCCATCGTTGATTGCAAGGGCGAGAGTCTGACAATGAGAGGGCCGAAGCCCATGGCAAGGAGAGGGCCTAAACCCTCACCACCAAGGCCCTCGATGAGATGGCAAAAGCCAGCATCAACGAGAGGGCAGAAAAAAAGCCACTGTCGACGAGAGGGCTGAGGCCAACATCAACCAGAGGGCAAAGCCATCATCAGCGAGAGGGCTGAAGTCACCTTCAGCGATACTAAAGATGCAATTATACTTACGAAAATTCAAAATATCTTCATTGTCAGTCTAGTAAAGATGGTCAGCAACGACAAAAGTTCGTAGAAAAAAAATAAAATGTTAAAAGGCGAGGTACTGCTGAGTCGATCTCCAGGAAGGATGTGTGCAGGTCGAGGAAAAGAAAGAACTGAGGAGTATCGGGACCGCCCTCTTTTATAGTGCACAGACCTGGTCATGTGGTGCCACGAGGGGGCAGTCCCCAGTATGACTGCTAAGTTGTCTTCCGGAAACAAGTGCGTCTGGTAGAAGGTTCCAATGTGTCATGACCTGCTGCAAGAGATGGTCTCGAAGATGATCCATCCTTTCTAGGCAGAGGAACTCTCCCATAGTAGTCAATGACAGAGGTAGTGGAACAGTCATACAATTTTAATAGGTGGTGGAACCGAGCTCCTACCCAACTGAATCCTTCGGCAGAGTAGCAGACTGTATGGAAAAGGCTCTTTATTTTATAGAGCCTCTGAATCTCAGACTTTTTATCAGTGTCGTTGGCTCAGTAGGTAGCACACTCACCTCTAGGGTCAGAAATGGAATATCAAAAAGGTCATGGGTTCTAGCCCCACACCAGGCACACAGGGTAATGGCAATAACTGACACCATAGTGCAGTACGGGGGGGGGGGTGCTGCACTACTGAGGTGCCGTCCTTCGGATGAGACGTTAAACCAAGATTCTTTCTGTCCTTCTCTGGTCACTATCCATGGCACTTAACGCTGCAGAGTGGGGGATTTTTTCGGGTGTCCTGTCCAGCATTTCCCCATTAATAAAAACAGGTCCATGCACCCCCCCCCAAAAAAAAACACTCCTGGAAACAAGCTGCCTCTCCTCTGTGTGCTTTCCTGGTCAAAACTTGCAAATAAATAAAAAGCCTCTCTTACAGACAGAGCGACTCCGAGCATCTGTCACTGGATCAAGCAGCAGCAGGGATTGTTGTCTGTGCAAGAGACAGATCCTACTTGTGTGCCAGTAAACCCAAGCCCCGTGTGGGACTAGAACTCACAACCTTACATACAACAAACCTGGATATATTTCATCTCCCCCCCAAAAAAAGTTAGTTTAAGAGCTGCTTGGGCAGGTGTGGGGGGAGGGGTTGGCAGACTTGGTACTTCTAGAGATCCAGAAAAGAGTACGTCCAGAGAGCCACATATTTTACAGAAAATCTTTGGGGACAGCACAAACAACAACAACAAAAAAAAAGCCTAGCTTACAGAGAGAGAGGGAGGAAGTGTCTATCACTGGTTTGAGCAGCAGGGGCTGTCTAAACAGAGACAAACAGCAGCAGTCCAGCAGCTTGTGGGAAAGGGCTCTATTTTCAGATCCTCTTAAGTCTCATGTCATATACAGAATCTGACCATGGTTTTGTCAAATAAAGAGCCATCTGGTCAGGTAGGGGGCACAGAAAAAAGATTTGGTAGTGGGCTACTTGGGTACGTAGAAGCAGCCAGTGAAACAGTCAGCACTTAATTAGAGTGTTTTTTGATTTATTGTGAAAAAGAACATAGTATTTCTAAGCTCACTCAGCTAGTGCGCATAGCTTGTCTTTTTCTTAGGAAGGTGGTCATCCATGAGAGACCGAGAGCAGCAAGTCAACTGCATATGCAGAGGGGAAACTGCTGTGTTTCAGAAGCTGCTATATACAGAAATCTGCCTATATATTCATCAAAATAAAGAAAAGCAATTATTTTAGAAGCTGTTTGGGCAGGACAGGAACATGGGGGGAAAAAAACAAACAAAAAACCTTGCTTGGCTACTTGGGAGGAGAACAGAAAATGTGTGCCGGACAACCAAATCACAAGTCATGGTTGTCTGTGGGCAAATATTCCCAAAAAAATGTTCTGGGCTGAATTTATAGTTTCAAGGTTGGCCCAATCTGAGAGAAAAGTAAAACTACTATAAAGCATGTACCATTAAGAGTTCCCCAGGTCCCTCCCCTCCCTGCACATTCAGCTCCTGCAGTGTTCTTTGGATCAGATAGGGCAGTCTTCCCCCTGCCATTTATCTGATGACTATCTGCAGCATAACCCAGACATCTACTGCTTCAAGGTGGTATCCGACCACTGAACATGCAAAGCCACATCTGCAGAGATGCTCTTCAGTGTCCTCAGGGGTATTATACTGCCGAGTCCTGTCTAGGCAAGCTATTTGGATTTGAAAAGGTGCCTGAAATCTAAGGCCGCTTCAAAGGTGTGTATCTGTTCTCCTCAACCTTGGGAGAGAAATCATCAACAAAAGAGAAATGATTGCTGTTCAGATGAGAGATTTCTTTCTGCCAGGCCCTGCAGAGGTTATTTTCTTTAGCTCTTTAGTTTAGCAGCTTGCGGTTGACCAGGCAGAGAGTCTTGTTGTGGGGCTGGTGGGTTCTGGCACTTTCAATGTTAAACATCCAGTTAGGTGGCAGCACTACAGACCAGTTAAAAGTTTCTAAAACAAAGTCAGTATGTATATATGTATATTCAGTCTCCTTTGGGCCTTTGTCCCTTCAGAGAGTCCATATACTTGCAGGTTGTTATGCCTCCCGTTTCCATCTAAATGTATAAATTAATTAGCGAGTTTCAAATTGCTTTTCAAAGGTATTCAGGAGGCGTCTCTGCATTCTTACCTCCCTCTCCTAAAGGACTGCAATCCGCTGTCTAGTCATGTCCACCCATTGCTACATTTTTTTTCTCCTGTCCCTCATTAATCAGAGAATGGCCAGATTTTCTTTGTGAAAATCATGGAGTTCTTTTACCGCAGCATGCCAACCATGATTTCTGGGCACTGAACTTGTCTTCTTGTTACAAGGTCAAATCCTGATTCAACATGGCACCAAAGTCGCCATCTTCCAGCTCTAATGCAGTTACATCACTGGTGGTTTTGTAGTTCCAGCCTCTCCTCGTAGTGCTAGCATTACTGATCATAAGCACTGTTGTAATTCTAGCCTTTTTTTTTTTTTTTTAAAACTGTTCCCATGTTTGTAAGGGTTTAAAAGAAAGGAGATGCAGGAGACTGTGCTCTGTGTTCAGGCAGCAATCAAGTGGGCAACATTAGCTTAAGTCAAAAAGTTTTTTCCCCCCACAGCAACATAACCTGCTTCTGCACCAGCACACGCACCCTAGAAGTTCTGGGAATTCAAGCCACCCTTACAACCACTACCCCCAACCATCAGATCTGAGTCCACTTGCAGAAGACAATTCAATGTCACTGTGGAGCCCCAAAACCCAATAAGTCTCACTGCATCAACAGGAGAGGATAGAGGGGCAGTGTGTTTCTGTGGATTCATACCATTAGAAGCAACTTTTGTCAGTATGGATTCATCCACAGTCGCACACCTTCCGACTACGAATAGTGCCCAACACGGGAGTTAGTGCTCACTTATATAATAACCATGTTTTCACCATAGAAAGGTCTGTGGGTGCCCCAAAAGGACTGCTGACCTCTTAACTGGGGCATGACCACAGTGAAGCCTTGATAGGGTTTCCTGGGGTTCTCTGTAAAATTAGATTTCAAGGATTTCTTTGCTTTCTACACTGTCATTAAGAAGAATGTCTCTCAACTAAACAGGAAGTTTGAGACCTTAGTCTGAAGGTGAAAACGTGGAGCCATGCATATAAGCATCCCTATGAAGGCAGATATCAGAGGCCATATGCTTAGCTGAAAAGACAGCGGCATCAGCCATTTGGAGTTGCAATCTAGATGCTTTGCTGCTGCACTCTTTGCTTAGAGAACCTTCTCCCTTTTCTCAGCTCTAGAAAGGAAAAAAATAATCTTCACTGTAGAATGATGTTTCCTCTAGAGGGTGTTTTTGTGAGTCATGCAAATAGAACCACAGCCCTAAGGTGTTGCCCCCAGAATTTTAAAAGTACAAACTCTGCAGTATGGTCACGGCCCCCACCTCCTGACATTCCAATGGCAGATTTATAGCTGAAGAGCAGAAGTGAGGAGGGACCATTCAGCTAACCCATACTATGTATTAAGAAATGCAATAGGATTGTTTTGTGTGTTGTTGATGTAAAACTAATAAAGCATATTAAATAAAAAGAAATGCAATATGAAATGACAAATACAAACACTTGAAAAAACTGCAAAGTTTGAAACTGTAAACACTCAAACAAAAAAAAATATATATATATATATATTAAAACATATGATCCAACATGAATAATTATTTTTTGTAGGTTATAAAAGGGGCGGTAGGGAGGTTTTGTATGACCCAAATACACTCTAGAAGAAGCATCATTTGACAAGATGTGCTCAAGGGTGCTAAGGGAGAAAAGACAATTCCTGGCAGCACCCTTGGCAGTGCTATTCAACGAGTCACTGGCAACAGGCAAAGTGCTGCTGGTCCTCCTGCGTAAGGACAGCGATAGGTAGAACCCAGATAACAAGCCAGTGAGCCTTATTTCACTAGTGGGCAAACTACTAAAGACAATAATAAAAGAATATTTTATTTATTTATTGGGTGAAGAGGGGGAGATGGGAGGGCAGGAGAGAAGAGTGAGAGGGCAAGACAAGTAGAGAGAACAGTGGAAGAACGGTGGGGGGTGGTGAGGTCCCGGAAAGAGGGACAAGGATGATAAGTGGTGCAATCACAGGAATTTTCAGTCAGGACGTGCTGACAAAGTTTGAGTTTGAATTCACCGAAAATAGTAAGGTTAGCCAAACCATTGGGGAGGCCATTTAACCAGTATGATGCTTTGATACAAAGGGCGCTGGTATTGGGCGGTCCGGCACATCGGGACTAGGAGGAATACGGAAGATGAGGTGCGCGTATGTTGGGTGTGGGGGATTTGTGAAGTAAGCATCCTAATCCTGAAGGCATGAGTCCAAGGAGAATCTTTTTGGCAGGTAAGCAGGTGTGGTATTTAATTCTCCCATGCAAGTTGAGCCACCCAGCCTGCATATAGACATCGCAGGTGTGGGTGAGGCATGGTGCACCAATTAGGAGCCTACAGGCCTTGTTTATTGCCACAGTGAGCCTTTTGAGTGCAGTGGTGGAAGCAGTTCCGTAAATCAGGCCATAATCGATTAAGGAGAGCACAGAGCTGTGGACAGCAAGATTTAGGGCTTCAGGTGTTAGAGACTTTCTCAGTCGATAGAGGGCCCAATCCTAGTATTGATGGCTCTGGCAAAATTTTCGATGTTCAGTGAATAGGTGAGGTGTCTATCAAGGGTAACCCCTAGGTACTTGAAGTGCTGTATTTGTTCAAGGGGGTCACCTTGGGAATTTTGGATGGTAAGAGCATGCTCTTTGTCGACTGCAGGCTGAGGAGAACAACAGGACTTTTGTCTTCTTGTAGTTTAGTACTAGTTTATGGGTGTGGAACCAGTGCTCAACTTCCGTGAAGCCCTTTTGAAGGTTACTTTCAAGCAGGTAAGGGTCAGGGTGGCTTGCAAAAATGACAGCATCATCTGCACAGAGCAGTGTTTGCTGGTGACAGGCAGTCAGTAGATTGTTAAGGAAGATGCTGAAAAGGAGTGGATCCAGGATTGAGCCCTGGAGTACCCCAGACCGAACAGGCTTCTGGTCAGAGACAGCATTGGAAATCTTCACGTGCTGAGATCTGTCCCCAAGATAGCTTCAAACCAGGGCAGTGTATCAGGGGAGAGACCAGTTTGTGAGAGTTGTTTAAGGAGGAGTCTGTGATTAACTGTGTCAAAGGCCTTGGTTAAGTCTATAAAGACTGCACCCACAAGACTGCTTTGGTCAATGGATTGATGGACGTAGCTGGTGAATTCTAAGAGTGCGGTGGTGGTGCTGTACCCTTTTCGAAAGCCATGCTGTTCCTCATATGGTAGGGAGTATCTATTGAGGTAATCCACAAGTTGGTTGGCAACAATACGTTCGAGTATTTTAGCAAGGGGTGGGAGGATTGATATAGGTCTATAGTTGCTGTGTAGTGCACGGTCTCCAGATTTGTGAACTGGGGTAACAATGGCTGTTTTCCATACCTGTGGGAATTGCAAGAGGGTTAGAGAGAGGTTAAGTAATTTAGTAATAGGTGGAAGTACTTCCTCCGTGGTGAGTGCTATTAGCTTGCGGTCTAAAGAGTCACCACTGTGCTTGGACTTGCCCAACACATTGTTTAGTGGTTTCCTGACCTGAGCCACTGAGACATGCTTAAAGTAGAAGGAGGTGATTATTTGTCTTGCTCTCAGGATGATGTGCTGCCATTAAGGTGGTATCGTCAAAGAAGTCTTGTGGTAGCACACTACTTAGGTCAGTGAAGGCATCATTAAAGATATTCGCTATTGTGAGTGGGTCAAGTATTGGGGTACCTTCAAGGTTCAACATTGTGGGAGCCTTTTTTGGGTCTTTCCCCAGAACATCAATATTTGCCCAGAATTTCCTGCTGTCACCCCAGGTATTGGCAAGTTGCTTCTTGTGGTGATTGCTTCTTGCTTTACGGATTTCCCGAATGCAGGAGTTTCTTGCAGCTTTATAGGCTTGCCAATCCTGTAGCTTGCCAGAGGTGGTCCCTCCGATTCGTGCTGTCTATCAGCCCAGGAGTAATCCAGGGATGAACGGTGCCACGCACCTTCATTTTCTTGAGGGGTGCGTGAACATCACAGGCAGCATTGAACACAGTGATAAAATGTTGGAATGATACATTAATGTCTGTAGAGGAGTCAAGTAGCGACCAGTCCTGACAGCACAAGTGTTGTTTTAGGAGTTTCAGGTGGCCACGTCTTAGCACTCTGTTGTAGATGGTTAGAGGCTGTAGGGCATGGAATTTGTTGGTCCAATTGCAAGTAACAGGGGAGTGGTCACTGAGTGAGTCAGGGTGCACACTTACACTGGCGACACGGTCAGGGTGATTAGAGATTACCCAGTCAAAAATAGTGCTTGTCCCAGTCTTATAGTTAATTCTAGTGGGAGAGCTGACCAGCTGAGTAAGATGCAGAGCTGCCAGAGCATCCTTTACAGGGCCAATGGAGGCAGACAGCCAGTTTATGTTGAAGTCACCAAGCAATAATGTCTCAGCGATGTGATTTTGGGATCTCAGGTAGTCCAGGACTTTATGAAGACCAGTGGTAGGGTTGGTGGGAGGCATGTAAACCGACAGGATTGCGAGAGTGTTGGGGTGGGCCCCCAGTAGCACTTTAATCGCTAGTACCTGGGTGGGGCACCCAAGGTCAGCAACAGGCAAGACCAGACCTTTTAGAGTGTCTTTTAGATAGATAGCACAACCACCACCACGCTTAGTCGATCTGTCCAATCTGAAGGTAGCGTAGCCAGGTATGGCAACCGCTGCATTTGGTATTTTGGGAGATAGCCAAGTTTCAATGACAGAGTACGTTGGGGTTGTTTAGCAAGACCCAGGCTTTAAGGAGGTTGATTTTGCACAGGAGGCTGCAAATGTTAATAGAGGCCAGGTGAAGAGTTCCCCGTTTCCGGTGATTATCCTTTGTAATAAGGCACGCTGGTCCAGGGTTGGGGTGGATGTCACCTGATACCAGAAGCAGCAGGAGGACTAGCCTTAGGAGGCACTCTCTAATCAGTTTGGATGTTTGTTTAGTAGCCATTCTGGAGCTATGCAATGATTTCGCATTCGCATTCATACTAACATACTATTTGCCAGCAGATTAGGCCTTATGGTCTATCAAGTCTGCTCGAACCTAGATCCTTAGTTGGGTGCCGAGACCCTCCCATCCCTTGTGCTCCAGAAACCCCTATCATCCATCCCCACCTACCCGGGACAGGCCATCATCTGATACATCCACTTTCTGTGTCTGTCCCACCTCTCTTAAAGCTCTCCACTGTGGATCTCTGAACTAGCTCACCAGGCAGAGCATTCCAGGGTCCACCACCCTCTCAGTGACAACCTCCTCCTCTTTTCCCCTCACCCTTCCACCTTCCAACTTCAAACCATGCCCTCTGGTGATGCCTCCCTGCTTTAGTCTAAAGATCCCTCCATGTTTACCTATTTATTCCCTTGAGGTACTTGAAGACCTCAATCATGTCCCCATCTCTCCTCTCCTCCAATGAAAACAGGCAGAGCTCCTCAAGTCTGTCCTCGTAAGTCACATCCCTAGCCTCGTATCATCTTTGTTGCCCTCCTCTGTACCCTCTCCAGGAGCTGTGTCCCTCTTCAAGTGTGGTCTCCAGTACTGTACACAGTACTCAAGGTGTGGTCTAACCAGTCCATTGTACAGCGGCAGAATCACTTCCTGCTCCTGAGGCAGATCCCCTGCAGTGCATCCCAACATCCTGTTTGCCTTGCTAGCTGCTCTCCTGCACTGCTCAGTGTTATTCATACATGTATCCACCATAACCCCTAGGTCTTTTTCCCTGTTGAGGCTTCCAGCACCTCCCTCCCAGGGTGTACCTGTGTTGAGGTTTCCCGACCAAGATGCAACACCTTGCACTTGGTGATATTAATTAATTTCCATGTGTGAGCCCAGCTTTCCAGGGTGTCCAGGTCCTTGCAGGGCCAACCTCCCTCTTCTCCCTCAACTACTGCTCCCATCTTGGAGTCATCCATGAAGAGACTCATTTCACACCTATACCATCCCTGATGTCTGATATGTATGCATTAAACAGGATTGGACCCAGGACCGAGCCCTGTGGTACCCACTACCAACCTCTGTAGGGTTCGAGGCTCCCACAGACCACTACTCTCTGAGTCGTCCAGCTATCCAGTTTTCAATCCATCTGACCATCAAGGGCCTACTCCTAACCCCATCAGTTTCTCCACCAGACCATTGTGGGGACAGAGTCAAACGCCTTGCTGAAGTCCAAGAATAATACATCCACAGGCTTACCCTGTCCAGTTCTGATGTTACCCATTCATAGAACTCCACAAGGTTGGTTTGACATGATCTACCTGGCACAAACCCATGCTGCCGATCATCCAGACCTCCCACTCCTCCAAGTAAACCCCAATCGTTCCTTTAGTATACTCTCCATTAATTTTCCCACCACCGAGGTTAAACTGATGGGTCTATAGTTCCTTAATTGCCCTTCGACCCCTTTATGAATTGGTACCACATGTGCCTCTCGCCAATCCCTAGGTACCCTCCCTGTCTCAAGTGACCTGCTTGAAAGTCTCACCAGGGTGCAGCCAGTATGTCCGCCTAATTCCCATAGTACTCTCGGATGAATGCCATCCGCCCAGGAGATTTGTCTTTCTTTAGGGCCTTGAGGGCAACCACACCCTTTTGGTGGGGATGGCATCATCGTCCCCTCCACCTACTGGTCTTTTATCCTTATCCAGATGTGACACCCTGGGGTACCTTTCCTCCTTTTGCTCCATTTCTGTTGCTCCCTGATCCCACTCCCTGCCGCTTCTATCCCCTTTGTGCCTTGCTTTGTAGATATCCCATCCCCCTCCCTAGTGAACACAGAGGCAAAGTACTCGTTAAATACCTCTGCCTGGTCCCTCGCCTCTTCCACCCACCCTCCTTCTGATCTCAATCTGCTGAGATGGCCCTTAGTTTTTCTCCGCTCCCCAATGTACCGGAAGAACCCCTTTTCCCCTCCATGTATCCCCTGTGCCAGCCGTTGCTCTTTACTGGACTTTGCTCCCCTCACCATACGGGTGACTTTTCTAGATACAAGCTGGTACATTTCCTTATCCTATCCTCTTGTTGTTTTATATTTTTGTAAGCCACCTTCTTTTCTCTGACTGCTACCTGGACCTCACTGGACCACCAGCATGGTTTATGTGACCTTGCTCCCTTACGTTTCAACTTAGCGCAGATCCTGACTGCCTCATGAAGTCCCGTTTATGACCTCCCATCTCCTTTCCACACTTGTTGTTGAGGTAATCCTTCAAGTGATCCTTGAGAATATTTCCCATGCCCATAAAGTCTGCCCCCTGAAGTCCACTGCCAGTGTCCTAGATCTCACCCCACTCCCCCAATGCTTATTTGAAACCAGACAGTATTGTGGTCACTCCCAGTCAGGGGTCCTGTACAACCATGTCCTTACCAGATCCCCATCTGCCAGAACCACATCCAGGACATGCCCCTCCCTTGTGGGCTCCATCACATGCTGTGTAAGACACATCCTGGAAGCCATCCAGCAGCCTCTGCTCCTTGGCCACCTTAGAGGACATGGTTCCCAGTTTGTACCTGGCATATTAAGGTCCCCATCAACACCACTCCTTCCTTTTTGGACCACACTGGGCAATGATGTTGTCCAGCAAACCATCCTCTAGAACATCACTCATCCCGGGGCCTATATGCTACTCCCAGCTTGACCTTATCTCCTGCTGGGGATCGAAGGTGACCCATAAGGCCTCCACGCTTCCTCTGCCTCTTCTACTATAGCAATTTCTATGTCATCTCTAATGAACATAGCCACTCCACCCCCTCTGCCCTCCTTTCTATCCTTCCTAAGCATAGTGTACCCCCATACATTTAGGTCCCAGTCATGGTTTTTGTTGGCCCACGCTTCCGACTGCCGCCACATCCACCCCCTCTAAACAGCATGGCCTGGAACTCTGGCAACTTGTTTCCCAAGCTCCTGGCATTTACTAACACTAACCCCCACCCATCTCCTGATCCTTTTGTCGAACCCCACCCAGATTCCTTATACTTCCATCCTCCCTGCTCCTCCTGAAACCTCCACCCAGTCTGTTTCCCTCCCTTGGGCTTGAAGGCTACTCCCTCATCTGAGGGGAGGGCTTCTGGTCAGCCCCTCCCTTATTCCTTCCCCTTAACAAGTTTAAACCCCACCTTCTTGTATGTAGTCAGCCATCCCCTGTTTAAGGACTTCCCCTAATGGGGCAAGATGAAACCTGTCCTTGGCATATAGTCCCTTATCCTCCCAAACTCCATTCCAGTTCCCTAACACCCCAACCCATTCTCTTCACCCCACTTCCTGAGCCATTCATTAACCTCTGTGAGCTTCATTTTTCTCCACCAGGCCTTTGGTACTGGCAATATCTCCGAAAAGGAAATGTGCATCCATTATCCGACAGACTCTGGCAAGTTCTTGGAACCTTGCGGATTTCCATAATGCTATTTCCCTCTAGATCATTAGTTCCCAAATGCACTAGGAAATCCGGTTTCCTCCACAATCCTAACCATTTCATACACCATGAACTTTGCTCTGTGCACTGTCAGCCCAGAGATACTCACTACCTTCACCTGGCTATGGCATCCATCCCCTGTCCCTCCCAATGGATACCCCTAATCATCGAGTCTCCCAGTAACAGAACCTTAACACCGCCATCATCCTTATGGTTACCTCCACTATGCCCTCTCAGCCCCACTTTATTCATGATCGCAATTTCATGGGAGTCTTCCTGCCTTATTAGAGACCCCTTGTCACCCTCCCTTTCTGCCTCCTTGCTATTTTGCCCACTTAACTCAAACCCCTCTGAATAGGTGTCCCTTTAACCTCTCTTATCTGAACCATTTATCCTGGCCCTGATGGTTTCCCTTCCCCGCACCTCATCCCCCCTTGTAATAGTACCCCTGTCTCCAGAGGCTCTCTGTGGGTCCCCTTTAGCTAGGGCCCCATCCTTGGTACTGACCTTCCTGCTGAAGGGGGGCTCCTCTCCCACCTCCTTGTCTCCCAGTTCCTCTCCAATCATGCTCTCCTCCCTCATGTCTGGAATATGTTGCATCTCCCCCATTTGCTTAACATATATGTTTCCCCTTCTCCCTCTGGGACTATGTCTATCCTTTCCATAGCTGTTCTGTGATGCCCTATGGGTATCTGACTCCCTCCCCCCGGCCTCTGTATAAGTTTCCTCATTTCCACCAACCCCTTCCTCCCCCTCTAGGATGCTTAGTATCTCAAATTTATTGTGACACTCTATGTCAGCCTCCATCAAGTAACCCGAGTTTCCCCTGACTGCATCTCTAAACTGACCCTCTTCTTCCTCTCTTGCACTGTTCACCTTAGGAGCTCCCTTCCCACAGTCTGCTGTTTTAGGCTTCCGCACAACAGCCCCTCCTGATTCATGCCCAGGAAGTGGAAGATAATAGGTCCTGAGGTGGTTATGATGTAGGTAGGTGGGTAAGTAGAAACCCAACAATCACGTGAGAATGGAAAAATAGGGGAGACCAGGGCTCATTTGAGATGGAAAAATAATCCCCAGAAGTCCAGCCTATAGTGTAGTGGAGGTTAATTCCAGCCACAAGGACCCAGAGTTGAGTCCAGTTAGGTATAGTGTTTCCAGAATAGATAGATGAATTCCTAGAAGTTAACAGGCTCAGTGACAATCTTCAACAAGGGTTTGTGAGAGGCAGAGCTTGTCAAACTATTTTTTTTAATGTGGTGGTGACACAGATGGAGTGGACAGGGGTCAGGTAGTTGATATCTTATACCTGAACTTCAGTAAGGTCTGAGATTCCATTCCACATAGAAGACTAGTAAAAAGACTTAAGACTGAGGAATAGGAGAAAGGCTTACTAGGTGAACTGGGAACTGGTTGACAAATAGGACCTAGAGAGTAGTCCTAAACTGAAAGTTCTCATTTTCAGGGGGGTCACTAATGGGGTACCACAATGGTTTGTCCTGAGGACGATACTTAAACATGTATATTAGTGACAGTGGGGTGGAACTGCAAGGGAAAGCCATTCTGTTAGTAGATGGCTCAAAACACAGCAAGAAAACAGTGAATAGCGAGGAGGGAACGAACAGCATGAAAAGGATATAGAGAGTCTGGACTACTGGTTTAGAATTTGGTAACTGAAATTGAGAAAACATGCAAAATGATGCACACTGATGATAAAAATCTGCAGCTGGACTACTGCATCAATGAGGTCAAGGTGAAGTACTCGAGGGAGGAAAGGGACAAAGGCACACGGGGGGGGGGTCATTAACAATAGTTTGGTCCTTGATCCTACTGAAATTGCCAATTACTACAACACAGACTTTACTGACTGCAGTTCCGTCATCCCAGACTGCCTTTGCAGGGAACTTGGTCCTGAAGAAGCCTCCTAGATAGTGAGCTCTGAACCAGGGTACCCTAAATTCTACTTAAAGGCTGTTTCAGTCAGACACCTCAATACACATTAGTAGGGTACTTGGCAAAACTAGGTGTGGGAGTGATTTGGTTGATTTGAAACTTCTTGCTCTGGCATTAGAACTTTTCCACCCCATCTCTAGAATTTTTAACTTTTCCCTATGCTATTTGCAGTTTCCCCGAGTAGTGGAAATGCACCCTGGTTACACCAGTTTTCAAAAGCAGAGATTGCACTAGCCTTGCCAATTACAGATCCATTTGTATTCCAGCCCCCCAGCCCTTGAGAGAATAGTCTCTGACCTACTTGTCACATACCTTGAAAAATATGGTGTCCAGTATGTACAGCAGCATGGCTTCCAGAAGCACCACAGCACCAAGATGGCACTGTTGGAATACACCATGTTCATGAGGCCCCTGACAATGGTGACCTTGACAGAGCTATATAGTGACCTTACTAAGGTCTTCAACCTAGTCTACCATAAGCTCCTACTTAAAACTCCTTAGCCTGGGTTTGTCACACAACACAGTTGACTGGTTCCACGGCTATCTCACCAGTTGCTCCCAGCATGCAAAGATTGATACATCTTTGTCAGATACTGGGGAAGTAACTATTGGTGTCCCTCTGGGCTCCATCTTTGGCCCACTCCTATTTGGCCTCTTCATAAATCAACTGCTCAGTGCCTGTCAGACAGCTAATGTAATTCACTATGCGGACGATGCAGTAATTTATTCAAAAAACCCTGACCTTGACAGCCTTACCGCTGCTCTCCAAAGTAACTTTAGGTCACTAGAAAGCTGGTTCTCCAACAAGAAACTGGTCCTCAATTATAAAAAAAACAAGATCATGCTCTTCTCTAGCTTTCCACAGCAGAGGAAAATTCCACCCTGTGTCATCCAAAATGACCAACGGCAAAACCCTGAACAAGTGGAGGAGACCCTCAAATACCTTGGAGTAACTTTGGATGACACCTTATTCTTTTGCCCCGCATGTTGACAATCTGGCGGTCATAGTTAATAGAAGACTGGGTGCCCCTTTCCTTAACTGGGACAGTCTCACTGGGGATGACAGATGCCTTATTGTGGCCAGCCCCATTCTGTCATTACAGATTATGGCCTCCCTGTTTACGCACCTGCCTGTGACATGGTACTAAACAGTAAAGCTGATCTGCAATATAGAGTGGCACTTTGTAGTAGTAGTAAATGATTATATTTATTTAAGGCGCCCTTCCCCGAAGGTTTAGGGTGCCTTTACAAAACATTTGTACTTGGTGCAGATAACCACATTCATAGCTGCACCCTTTATGCACTCACTAACTGGCTAACTTTACTAACATACTAAAATGCCAGCAGAATAGGCCTAACGGTCTTTCGTGTCTGCTTGTTTGGTCAGCCCCCACCCTGGGTGCTGACCTTGCTGCCACCCTCGCCTTCTCTGGCTTCTCCCTTCCCTGTTCCGGATATTCTTGCTGCATTGGATTTTGCTTCTAGAACCCTTTCCCTGTACCTGTCCCATCCCCTCTTGAACCCCTCCACTGTCTCTGCCTCCACCAGCCCCCTAGGCAGCGCATTCCATGGCTCCACCACCCTCTCAGTGAAGTAGCACCTCCTCCTTTCTCCCCTGAATCTTCCCCCCTCCAGCTTCCACCCATGCCCTCTAGTGGCCCCCTCCTCCTTCCTTCGAAGCACCCTGACTGTTCCTCCCCTATTTACCCTCTTCATGTACCTGAAGACCTCTATCATGTCCCCCCGGTCCCTTCTCTCTTCCAATGTGTACATATTTAGCTCTTCGAGCCTCTCAGCAGAATAAAGCTCCAGACATGTTTGCTAGCTAAAAATGCACTCCTGGGCCTAACACCCCGCTTTAACAAACTGCTTCTGCACCGTCTACAACCAATACAGCGCCAGGAATGCCTTTAAGCCTCCTTTCCGGTGTACTCAGCTGGGCAAGCGTTCACTTGCTGTCAGGGCTGCTAACTAGTTAAACGAACTGCGTAATACACTGCTGAATCTCCCCAAGTTTAATCAGTTTAAGTCAGAGATCTTTGCGGTCTGCCTTTGCAGTCCAATGCAACTGTAACCGTTAAACTGTTATTTGGTTTCTTACTGTATATAACCTATGACGTTTTATACAAATATCTGCATGGATTTTTTCCAAACTGTATGTAATTGTTCTGTCTTAAGTGCTTTTAGCCTGGCTCGACTGCATGTCCTCTGGAACTGCTTATTAAGCTTGTAATGTTTTTTTGTGACAATGCATTTGATGTGGAACCTTTGTAAATAAGCACATGAGCTCAAAGGCAATTTCTGAAGTTTCCAATAAATAAAATACAGTTTGAAAACCTCTGTAATGCAATATGGAATACAAGAAGGCAAACAACATACTGGGATGCATTAGGAGGTGTTTCACTAGCACAGGAGGAGGTGACATTGCAACTGTTTAGGTCATTGGTTTGACTGTACCTGAAGTACTGCATACAGTTTTGGAGCCCACATTTAAGGAAGCACAGGGAGAGGAAAGAGACTATTCAGCAAATGGCTACAAAAGTGATCCGGTGGCTGCAGGAGGTCTTAAGAAGAACTGCAGAGTCTCAAAATGTACACTCTGAAGGACATGAGACACTATATAAACAAATGAAGGGAGATAACAGGGTGTACCAGACAGAGCTGCTCACTTCGAGAAACAGTACAACCACCAAGGAGCACACGGAAACATTTGACGGCAGATAAGGACCACTTGGGCCCACCTAGTCTGCCCATTTTCCCTAACTAACAGATAAGCTGCAGATCCTAAGTAACCAACAGCTTACTTCCTCCTACCCCCCACTAGGACTGCCTTATGTCTGTCCCATGCATTCTTGAATTCCCCCACTGTTCTGGACTCCACGACCTCCTCAGGGGGGCTGTTCCATGCATCCACAACCCTCTCCATGAAAAAATACTTCCTCACATTACCTCCAAGCCATTCCCACTATATCTTCAAATTGTGCCCCCTTGTTCTTGCAGATCTATCTTTCTGAAAGATGCTACCCTCTTGGACTTTGTTGATTCCCTTGAGGTACTTGAAAGTTTCTATCATGTCTCCCCCCCCTCTCCCTTCTTTCCTCAAGTGTATACATATTAAGCTTCTTTAGTCTCTTCGTATGTCTTCTGGAGCAGACTCTGCACCATTTTGGTTGCCCTCCTCTGGACAGACTCCACTCTGTCTATGTCTTTGCGGAGATGGGGTCTCCAAACTGCACACAGTACTCCAGATGGGGTCTCATCAACTGTCTGTACACAGGGATAACAACTTCCTGTTTTCTACTACTGATGCCTCTCCCTATGCATACCAGTATCCCCCCAGCCTTCCTTACTGCCTTCTCACATTGCTTGCCCATCTTTAGGTCATCTGATATAATTACCCCAGGTCCCTTTCCATTTTTACTGTTGTCAGTATCTCACCCCTCACTGTGTACTCTTCCCCTGGGTTTTTGTTTCCCAGGTGCATTACCTTGCACTTCATTGCACTGAATCTGAGCTGCCATACATTTGACCATTCCTCCAACCTTGCCAAGTCCCTTCTCATCCTTTCCACTCCATCTTGTGCATTAACCCTGTTGCAGATCTTTGTGTCGTTTACAAAGAGACATACTTTTCGTTCCAGTTCTTCTGCAACGTCACTTATGAAGACATTAAAAAGGACCGGTCCCAGTACTGAACCCTGCAGTACCCCACTAGTAACCCTCCTTTCTTCACTGTGGACTCAGTTTACTACTACCCTTTGCGTCCTGTTGTCTAGCCAATTTTTTTATCCAGGCTACTACCTTGGGACCCACTCCAAGGCTGGCTAACTTGTGTATTAATCTTTTGTGTGGGACTGTATCAAATGCCTTGCTAAAATCTAGGTGAGGCCATGTCACAGTCCTCCTGATCTACTTCAGTCACCCAGTCAAAGAAATCTATTAGATTCGTTTGACATGACCTTCCCATCGTGAATCCATGCTGCCTTGGGTCCTGTGCCCCACTGGCCTCTAGGTACTCAACAATTATTTCCTTCAGAAGGGATTCCATCATTTTCCCTACCACTGAGGTCAAACTTAACTGGTCTGTAGTTTCCTGCCTCTGTCCTGCCCCCACTTTTGTGAGAGGAATCACATCCGCCCTCCTCCAGTCCTCAGGTACCACCCCAGCACAAATTCAAACTGGAAGGACGGACACTAAACAGAAATCGGAAAGTATTTTTTATAGTGCCAGCAGTGGACAGGAGGAGAGTCTACCCAGCAATGTTATCAGTGTTAAAACTATATCAAGGTTCATATTTAAGAGGGTTATGAGGAACAAGAGGGAGGCAGGGAGATTTCTGGAAGGGCAGAGTAATTTTAATGAAGGACATTGGGGCAAACTTGATAAGGCAGTCTTATAAGAAACAGAATTTGCCAGCAGAATAAGACCACTTGGCCCACCCAGTCTGCCCAAGAGTATCCTCGACCCTCCCCACTCCCTTCCTCTGTTGTACTATACCTGTATATTTATCTCATGCATGCTTGAAGCCCCCTCTCCACCATTCTAGCCTCCACTACTTCTGCTTCCAGTCTGTTCCAGATGTTGACCACCCTGTCAGTGAAGAAGTATTTCTCACAACTCTGACAGCCCCCATGCCCCCTGGTCCTCATGAAAGAGACTCCCCACCTACACCATGTTTACTCCTTTGGCTGCGGTACTTGTAGATCTCAATCATGTCCTCGTTTCTTCCAAGGTGTACTTTGATTAATTTAAAAACTGGTACTGGGGCAGGCACACTGAGCCGAGCCTCGTTTCCAGGTGCAAGCCGGGGGAAAGGGGAAGGGGAGAAGCAAAATTACAAACAAAATGCAGTCTAGTGATGTGATTACAACATCGATGACAAAGAGCATAAGTTGAGTGCAGTACAGGCTAAGTGGCAAAACACTGCATGAGGAGAACAAATAAATTAGCATACAAATCATCTGTGCAAACTGGGCAAACAAGTGCATAGGGCCAGAGTGAAGGGAGGCTGAGCTGTTGCTGAAAGGAGGAGTCAAAACAGGTTGATAAACAATAACGAGGTTGCCAGAACTGTGATGCTAGAGAGGAGAGAGGTATGGGTGGTCAAAAGCCAGGCACGGGTAAGAAAAGGTTCAGGAACAGGGTTGACAGGAGCAGGGGGAGGAGTTTTAGCTGGTGTCTAATGGAGAAAAGAGGGGAGGGAGAAGACGGATGGAGAAGGGTAGCTGGTTCCAGAGGGATGGGGAGACAGTACGAGAAAGCCATCTTTCCAGCCTAAGAGTGTGGATGGGTAAGGAAGAAGGTGCACAGGTTCCATGAGCGCAGGGATTAGGAGGAGATGAGATGGGATAGGTGTGAGGGGAGTGGCCCAAATCAGTATATAGAGATGAGGGAAGCACAGCGAGACTGGATGTGAGGGGAGAGGGAGAATGGATAGAAAGGTGTAAAAGGAACAGTGGTGAGTACAAGAGGGTAACTTGGCAGCAAAGCATCAGAAGGCATTGCAGAGGGTGTCCAGGCTGGCAAGGACATTTGAGGGGGTGGTGCCACAAACCACATCTGCAGTCAAAAACCAGAAGAACCATTTTGGTGACCAGCTCCTGGTGGACCTTAGGAGAAAGGAAGTCCTTAGTGCGAGTTTGACATGGATGGCATCAATATGGGCAGAGAAGTCGAGCCTGTTTAACCACGTGAGGTACATAAAGTTGAGATTACATCAAGGGGTGCACAATCCAGCGTGGAGAAAATGGGAAGGGGGTGAGCAGGGTCAGCTTCTGGCTGGGGCCAAAGATCATAGTATTTTTCTGTGTTGACCCAAAAATGGTTGGACTGGAACCAGCGAAAACCACTGTGAAAATCTTGCTGAAACAAGACTTCCAGCGATGCCACCAAGGGACTGGAGGTGTACAGAACTGTGTCATCTGCATACATGTGAATACACAAGTTTGCACAAGCAGAGGGGGAGGTCATTTAGGAAGATGGAGAAGATCACTGGGCCCAGAATGGAGCCCTGTGGGACCGCGGCCTGGACAGGGACAGGCAGGGAGATGGCACCTCATACTTGTATCAACTGTTGACGGTCCGAGAGGTAGGGAAAAAAAAAACAACTGACAGCAGGGGCTGAGAGGCTAGCTGAGCTCAGCTTATCCAGGAGGAACAACTGGGACCCTCAATTGAATACTTTGGACAGATCAATGAAAACTGCAGCTCTTATGTGCCCTGATCCATCCCTCAAAGGATGGAGTCACTGACCCTAAAGTAGGGAGGAGATGGTAGAATGATCTTTTCTTTTTTTGAACTTTAAAAGCACATTTTATTGAAAATATTATCAGTTAATTAGGGTACATCTGTTGCTCATCACTTACATACGATTAAATCACATTTTGTTAATACATCATTTTAATTGATCTTTCATAGTCCTTTATATAACTGATTATGATTAATGCTTTTTAATGTCTCATCTGTTTCCAGTCCACAGGCGTAATCCATCTTCTGGGTCCTCATCTCTCTCCAAAGTCTCCTCTTGAAGCATGGTGCTGGAAATTCGGGACTATTCTATATTTACAGATGTTCTGCTATAGTAATTATTGTAACATAATGATGTTATATGTAATAAATTTACTCTCTTTTCAATAATTATTTCCATCCACGTTAATATACTTGTTTTAGATAGATAATTGGTTACCATTTCAATTATTTCCAAATGTCATGCTTACTATATAACGATATTAATTACATTTTCTGATCACAAACTATAACTTAATAAACACATTTTGAACTACATACCTTGTCTCCTGTCTTGTTATGCTTGGTTACATTTCAATTGAAGGAAAAAAATTCATCTAAAGGAGGGTTTCCATTTAGTCCCCCAAACAAAGTGAGGCATACTGTAAACTTGACCCTAGTTTCCATATGATTCAAGGTCCTTTTAAGTGTCTTGCTAATAAAGGAGTTATCACCCCACCCCACCCCGGATGTGAGGAGTGTGAGCAAAGAACATGGACCAAGAAAAAAAAAAAAAAGAGACCCTGTCTCTTCACACCTTCCCCCCTCAGTCCGTTAATATTTGATCCAGATTGGGGATCCCCTGTATTCTGCTAATATAGTGGAAGAAAAAATTACTCACCTTAGTAATTGCTTTTCTTCTCATGGAGTCTTGCTATATTATAACAATAGCAGTCAGCCACTGCAGCTGAACTGCCCCGGAGAGGAAGGAGTTAACTCCAGAAGATCTGGAGTTCTACAGCGCGAGGGCGCTGTGCCCAAAGCTCTATCTGGCAGTTTCAAATGAAACGGTCAGATCTTTACAAAGCTAACATCAAAGGACGGAAAGTCTGTGTGGAAAAAACTACACTAGCCCATGGCTACCTACTAGTAGTAATAACAACAATATAAAGAACAAAGAAACACTCAGGCCATAATAACAAAAATTGATGGTATTATGGTTAGTTTTCTCCCTCCCTTGACAAGCACATATAGACCCCTTCCCCAAGACTCAAGTCCAGGAAGGCAAATATAAATAACCTAAATGAAACAATCTAGATCCCTAACCCAAAGGAAAAGAGGGTAAGGAAAAACTACAATGGCATGACAGTGCTTGCACCAATTCGCCACCTACCCAAGTAGAAGTTCTGAGAGGGCAGGAGGGTGGTGGTTATAATATAGAAGATCCATGAGAAGAAAAGCAATTACTAAGGTGAGTAATTTTTCTTCAAACACCATGAAGTCTTGCTATATTATAACAATAACAGATTACACAGCAGTACCTCCATGGAGGAGGTCAGAACCTACTTAGGAAATAGGCTCTGAAGCACAGCTGTGCCAAACGAGCATCTCTCCTGGACTGGACATCCAGGGAATAATGCTTGGTAAGGTGTGAACTGTCTTCCAGGTAGCAGCTTGACAAATCTCCAGAATGGGGATGTCTCTAGCAGCCGCTAGAGGCGCAGCTGTACCCCTGGTGGAGTGGGCCTCAATCCTGAGGGGGTACTCACCCAGTTTCTGATAACAGAATTGGATACAAGAAACAATCCACCTTGCAATTGTTCTCTAGTGGCAGGTTTCCTCACAACCTCGCCATAGGTAAGAAAGAGTTGAGGATTCAACCTATGACCTCTGTGGCTCCTAAATAGTAGCTTAAGGCTCTTTTGACATCCAGGCTGTGCAGTCTCCTCTCACCTGAGGAAGAATGCTCAGTGAAAAATACTGGGAGAGAGATGATTGATTCAGGTGGAAATCAGAAACCACCTTAGGCAAAAACTTTCTATTAGTCCTAAGGACTACCTTATCTCTATGGAAAGAGATAAAATCTTCTTCCACTGACAGGGCCTGTAGCTCACTTATGCGTCTGGCAGAGGTGATAGCTACTAGGAAAGCAGTTTTCAAGTTAAATACTTGAGCTCTGCAGAAGACAGAGGCTCAAGGGGGTTGCATTAACTGAGCAATGCAAATATTCAGGTCCCAGGCGGGGCTGGTTCCCGAAAGGAGGGTTAGTATGAAGTAACCCTTTAAAAACTTGGAGAACACCGGGTGAGAAGAAAGGGAGGCAGGCTTCCTGCTGACACAAAAAGCAGAGACAGCTGCCAGATGAACCTTCAGGGTAGCTGGTCTAAGGCCTAGGGAATTCAGATGGACCAAATAGTCCAGTAGAATGGGAAGATCAGCAGATTCTGGGATAATCTGCCTCTCAGAGCACCAGATGGAAAACCTCTTCCACTTAGAATTATAAGTGGCCCTAGTGGAAGGCTTCCTTGAAGCCTTTAAATATCCATGACACCTGAGAAAGGTGTAAGTCAGCAAATTCTAGCTCCTCAAGAGCCAAGCCTTGAGGTGGAGGGATTTGAGGTCCGGATACCACACTCTCCCCTGTGCACAGGCCAGTAGTCGTGGACTCTGGGCAGGCTCAGGGCAGGGTGGACTGCCAAGGACAGGAGCAGAGGGTACCAGGGCTGTCTGGCCCAATCTGGGGCAATCAGAATCACTCTGCAAGGTTGAGATCTGATTTTTACTAGTACCCTGAAAAGGAGAGGAAAGGGGCAAGGCATACAGGAACTTCCCTTTCCAGTCCAACAGAAAGGCCCAGAGGGACTGAGCCCAGAACTGGAGGCCTGCAACAGAAAAGAGGAAGTTGGTGGTTGTCTGGGGCTGCGAAAGATCTATCTGAGGGTGCCCCATCTGGCAAAGACAGACCCCAGCACTTGTGGATTCAGAGCCCATTCTGATGGCCCTGAGAAATTCTGCTGAGGCGTCCCAGGGACATTGTCCTTCCCTGGGAGATGAACCGCTATCAGGGAGGTGTTCAGGGAGTAAGCCAGAGACCACAACTTCATTGCTTTGGTGCACAAGGCTGAAGATCGAGTGCCCCCTTGCTTGTTGATGTACCACATTGTGGTGGTATTGTCTGTCCTGACTTGAACCACTTTGTTCTGGACAGAATCTGAAAACACCCGAAGAGCTAAAAAGACAGCTCTGAGTTCCAAAAGATTGATGTGGAGCAGAGACTCCTGAGGAGACCATACCCCCTGAGTGGCAAGGTCGCCCAGGTGAGCCCCCCACCCTAACAGGGAGGCATCCGTGGTGAGGGTGAGGGAGTGAGAAATGGGAATGAAGGGAACCCCCTGTCTTAAATTGCTCTGGACCTGCCACCAGTGGAGGGCTAGGATCAGAGTTTGAGTAACTGGGACCAACTTGGTAAGGGGACCTTCCTTTGAGACAATAGGCCCTCAAATGGAACTGAATGTCCCTCATCTGGAATCTTGCTCCCTGCCGACAGCTGTGGGAAGCAGCCATGTGCCCGAGGAGTTGCAGAAATGCCTTGCTGGTCGAGAGCCCGCGGGGTAAAGGAGGATGCCAGGCGATGAGTCTGTCCACCCTTCCGAGGAAGAAAAGCCCTGGCTAACCTTGTGTTCAATCCTCTGCGCCTATGAAAGTAGGACCTGAACTGGTTCCAGAACTGACTTTGGTAAGTTTAGCAAGGAATCCAGGAAGTGAGAAGCTGCTGGGTGACTTGCAAGTGAGTTTCACTGACCTGGAGACTGACCCACAATGAGCCAGTCGTCCAGGTAGGGAAACACAGCAACCCCTTGCCTTCTTAAGCGAGCCACTACTACAGCGAGACATTTTGTGAATACCCTTGGCGCAGAGGTAAGGCCGAAGGGCATTTCCCTGAACTGGTAGTGGCCTGAGGGCAGTTCGAACCTGAGGTACTTTCGGTGAGAAGGCCTGATCAGAACATGAAAATAGGCATCCTTGAGGTCCAGGGAAGCTAACCAGTCCCCTGGCCTTAGGAAGGCAATATCATTGCCAGAGTCAACATTTTGAACTTTGGTTTCAACAGATGCTTGTTCAAGTATCTTAAATCTAGAATGGGCGCCATTCTCCTGTCTTTTGGGTAAGAAAGTATCTTGAATAAAGCCCTTGCCCTGATGGCAAGAGGAACCCTTTCCACTGCTTTGCAGTCCAGCAGAGCAGAAACCTCTGCTTCCAAGCAAGGGCTTCTGGAAGGATTTGCAGGTGGAAAATGCCTGGCTCTCATCTTTGGAAAGTGTTTGAAGCTGAGAACCAGACCTGGCCTGTACCTCCAGAACCCATCTGTCCGTAGTTAGGGACAGCCAGTTCCGGCTGAAATAGGCCAACCTGCCCCACTGGTACAGGAGAATCGCCCTGGGCACCCCATCAGGTGCCTGCTTAGCAGCAGCCTTAGGCTGAGGGAGGGGACGGTCTACTTGAGCCTCGTCTACCCTGCCTCTGAAGAAACCCCTCTGTGAGACAGCAGAGGAGGCTTGAAATTGGTAAAAGGCCGGAAAAAGGCCTGCCCTACCTCTGGGAGCATGCCTTGTGGCATGGCATGCTTCTCCTAGCCTGGGCACTTTTGTAGTAGTTCTGTATTCATCCATCTTTTTCATAGTTTTCTGTTTGCTCCCAAAAGAAAGTTCCACTACAGGAAAATCCATAGCCTTTGACTGGGTATCTTGGGACAGATTAGTGCATCTGAGCCATGCCAACCTACAGGAAGCTACAGAAGTGGCCATGACCCTAGAAGAAACATCATTAACATCAACAGCAGTATGAAATTGAACTTTAGAGGCTTCAATGCCATCAGCAGCCACCTGTTCCAACTCACTAGCCAGCTGGCCATGGGCCTGCTTGCTAACTGCAATACTGTGTCCCACCTAGATTTCTGATATCTAGCTACATAAGCCATATAATTTGCATGCCTGAGCCCCAAAGAAGCTGCCATATACTGTTTCTTCGCCATGGCATCAATCTTCCTGGAATCCTTATCAGGAGGATGTGAGGCCAGAGGAATATTAGCCTTGTCACAGGCTGCAGCTTGTACCACACCTACATGACTACACTGCTCAGTAAGGAAGTCTGTATCCGAGCCTGACAAAGTATACCTTCTGTCCATTGTTTTATCTACAGGAGGGACAGAATGAGGATTTTTAAATCTTTGTTGTTTGCTTCCTAAATGACTTATGCAAAGGAATAGACAACCTCCTAGACTCTGGAATATCCATCATTTCCACATAATCAGGCTCCTCTTACTCATCCACAGCCTCCTCTAAAGGAAGCTGGAGGGTTTCTGCAACCTTTTTGTAAAAAATAAAGAAAGAAGGGGACTCAGACAGAATAGGAGGAGATTCTAAAGGTCTGTCTGGAGAAATGTCCGGTTCAATGGAGCACGCAGACCCCCGACACACATACATGATGATCAAATTCCTCCTCCACTCCTGTGGTTCATAAAAATCCTCAACTTCAAAATCCTGAACCACTGGGACTGAACGAACCAACCTTTTACCAGCTGTTGGTGGTTCTACAGATCCCTGAGACAGTGACTGGACAATCTGAATGACTTTAGCTATCTCTGCAGCAGTTGGAGACACAATTTTGGACTCCAGACCTACTGATTTCCTTGTCTTTTTACTTGGGACTGGTTCCTCTGAACCAGCCTTCCTTTTGCCCGAGGAAGTCTTGCCCTGGTCAGAGGGCACTCCCTCTGGTCCAGTGGGTACTGGACCGGGCTGGCCATCCGGGTCAGCGGACTTTTTGGCCTCTCGTTCCCTGAGCCGGCCCAATCTCTTCTCCAGGGTGGCTGCAGGGAAATTTTTACACACCTGGCAGTCTGACAGGAGGTGGTCAGCCCCCAGACAATAAACACAAGTGGTGTGTGGGTCAGCCTTGGCAAAGGCGTCCCCACAGACATCACAGTGTTGAAACCCAGTGGGCCCGGTTTTTCTTTTGGGTTTCTCAGACATAATGCCAGCCTAACCAAAACTTGCCCTTTTTTGATGGCAGTGCCAGGCAAGACACCCTTATCGGTTCCTAACCGTGTCACGGGTATTTGAAACGCTTATAATTCGCTTTTTAGGAACCTGGAGCAGAACCGGGAACTGGACTCTAAAACCCACTGTACACTTTCAAAATACAGAAAAATCAACCAATCGGTTCAAACCGAACCGATAATTAATTTCCACACAGACTTAAATTTTTGTACTTCCGGTTTACCAGATAGAGCTTTAAAACCGAAATGCGGTAAAAATAATAACTTTGCGGTTCAAATGAATCGAAAAATACTCGCTTGAACCGAGAATGAACCGAGCTGAAGGAGCTGATCTCCGGGCGACTGTTTAGTAAGCGGAGTAAGAATCAACAGTTTCTTGAAACTGCCAGATGAAACTTTGGGCACAAGCGCCCTCGCTGTAGAACTCAGATCTTCTGGAGTTAACTCCTTCCTCTCCGGGGCAGTTCAGCTGCAGTGGCTGACTGCTATTGTTATAATATAGCAAGACTTCATGGTGTTTGAAGTAAGGGTTCCACCTCAGGTTATATTTTTCCTACCCCTAATCTTAGCCGGGCTGTTACCACCTCCCCTTCTTTGATCTCTCGTACATTGTTCCACCACTTTTCTACACTAGGAATCACTGTGCCCAACCATGTTTGGGTTATCACCTTTAACCCCACAACCACTATCACCCTAAAAAGATATTTCTGCACTTCTTGCTTAAGTTCACTGGGGGTTCGTCCCAGGACCAGGTGTTTGAATGTTAATGGCTGAATCAGGTTCCGCATCTCCACCAGAATCTGGATCAAACTATGCCAATAGTTTTTGATTTTGGGACAGTCCCAAAAAATGTGGAAATGTGTTCCCTGGCCTCCACACCCCCTCCAACACCTGTGAGGGATTTCTGCCAAAATATTTCATTATGGTGGGAGTGATGAAAAACCTGCCTGTTACCCTCCATCTATATTCTCTCCAAGTCGCTGACGAAGTAGTACGGTGTCATTCCTTCCATACTGTGGACCATCCCCCCTCCTCTAGTGTAGTCTCTGCTTCATTTTCCCATTTCCCTTGTATGGCTTGTATTGGCAGTTCTCCCCTCTCTCCCACTAAATTCTTATATAAATAAGTGATAAACTGTTTAGTATTGCGCTGTCTGGCCCTGCTATAGGAGACCTGGATTACTTCCCCTGGTGCAGAGTCCAAAACCCTACTGCCTATCTCAGTATTCATGTAGTGTCTACAGTGAAGGAACCTAGAGGGAGATCATGCTTACATAATGTATGCTAGAACGCTGTTAACCTTAGGAAAGCATAATTTCCTAAGGTTGTTATACCATTGTTGTGATATAGAAATGTTAACCCATCGATGCTATGTCACATCGATAGGTTAACAACGGGGATCAGTCTGCGCATGTGCTCGCCTTTTTTTCCACTGGGAACCAACCGGATAACGTGATGTAAGGCAGACTAAACGTCACAGTGGTGACTATTTTCAAAAGTAAGAAGCCTTTTTCATTTTTTCTTGGTACCATACACTATAAAAAAAATAATGTATGGTCCTTCTAACGGCAACTGGTTACTGTTAACCATCTCGAGGTTGCTATGGCAATGTAAACCACTAAAGCTTTGCTCTCCAGGTTTACACGGTCGCCCTGGCGACCTCTCGACAGTTAACAGATCGGTTACCGATAAAGGAACATACATTATCCTCTATATTGTAATGTTTTATAGTTTGCTGTAATACCCTCCTGCATAAACTGTGTAATGTACTCGAGTCCTAACTGTTCCCAGGCCTCAAAACATTGTCTGACTTCAGTGATGGGAAGGCTGGCAGATACTCAAGTGGAATATACTGCCACACCCGTGAGGGGCTCTCCCAGTGGGCTCTAACTTTAAGGCAGCACTGCAATGTGTGCTTCGTCCAACAATTTCTCATCTGTCCTAGATCCTCATCAAGGATCGTCCAAGGCAATATTTTGGCAGGGATTTTCACATGTGCATTCCCCTCCAGCACCCACCAAATGCCCTCTCCTGGATGGGACAAAACCTTCAGAATTGGTACTACCCGAGCTGCCAGATAGTATTTTTGTAAATTCAGTAATCCCCAGCCTCCCCTTTCCTTAGGGGCTAACAGACACACACTTCTTATTCGTGGTCTCTTCCCCACCCAGAGAAAATTGGATATTCTTTTCTAGGCAATCCTCCATTCTGGCTTTGATATTGGAAGTGACAGAGTAAAAAAAAAGGAAAAACAATCTTGGTAACACATTTTGTTTGATAGTTTCAATTCTATTTGAAAATGAGAGGGGGAGTAGATTCCATCTTTTAAGGTCCTCAAATATTTGTTGCCATAGTCTATTATAATTCACTTGGTACAGGTTAGCGATATTTGTGGGGAAACATGTACCCAAGTACCTGACTTTTTCCATAACCCACTTAAAGGGAATGTTTTTTCTGTCCTCTACAGCTACTTTTCCCCCTAATAACATGATCTCAGACTTTTCTGTGTTCACTTTAAACCCTGAAATAGCTCCATATTGGTCAAGTAGTTGTGTCTGTGAAGGTACTGAATTACGGAATTCCTCCAGATAAATGAGCATATCATCTGCATCGAGGGAAATCTTACAGGTCTGAGATCCAACCTGAATGCCGTAGATATTCGGGTTTTGTCTAACTGCTATTGCTAGGGGTTCCAAACTCAACGCAAATAATAATGGGGATAGTGGGCAGCCTTGTCTCGTGCCTCTCTCAATATTAAACGGGTTGGACAAAGTCCCATTCACTTTAATTCTAGCTGTAGGTTGACAGTAACACATTTGTACCCATTTAAGGAAATTCCCTCCCAGTCCCAAGTACTCCATAACCTCGAATAGGTATTCCCAATTAAGACTATCAAAGGCTTTTCCCGCATCAAGAAATATAGCTAACTGCGCAGTATCGGTTTGATTTTTATATTTTATAATGTTGAGTAGTTTTCTAATGTTATCAGTTAATTGCCAGTAGGGGATAAAATCCGTTTGATCTGGGTGAATCAAGGACTCTACGCATCTCTGTAGACGTGTGGCTAATATTTTCGTTAACAATTTTAGGTCCTGCTTTAGGAGAGAAATGGGACTATAGGCTTCACATGTATCTGGGGGTTTACCTGGTTTAGGCATTGTAGTAATTAAGGCCCCTCGCCATGAACATGGAGCATTCTCCTCTGTAATACAGGTATTATACACCTGAGTAAGAATCGGAGACAAAGTGTTAGAAAATTTCTTATAAAAGGCTGAACAAAAGCCGCCCGGAGACTTCGCTACCGGGAGAGAGAGAGAGAGTACTGTTAAGCTGACTTCTGCTTCCGAGATAGGTTTGCCCATATCTTCTCCTACTGTTTTATCCACTTTTGGGAGCCTATAGTTCTTTAAAAATTCTCTTGTGGCTACTGGGATATTTACCCCCTGCCCTTCTCTTCAATATAATTGTTTATAGGAACACTCAAACTGCTCCGCTATATCCTCTGGTTTAAGCCACGGTTTTGTGGGATTTTTTTTTTTTTTTCAATTTGGACACTGTTCGCTCTGCTTGATTTTTCTTGAGCCTGAAGGCGAGTAATTGAGTAGCTTGCCCTCCGATTTCGTGATACTTCTGGTTGTTAAATCTGAGATTTCCCTCAACTTTTTTGTTTTCTTGCTGAGTGAATGCCTCCATGGCTTTAATTAACTTTTGGAGAATCTGCTTCTTACCTGGATTCTTTTTATGTTGTTCCACACAGTCTTTAATATCTTGGAACAATCTATTGTTTGTTAATAAATTCAGTTTTTTCCATGCTGATGCAAAACTAATAATTTCTCCACGTGCCACTAATTTTATGGCCTCCCAAGCAGATATCTGTGAGCACCCCTGTTGGATATCAATTGCATGAATGTCTTTGATTTTATCTGCTTGTTGGCTTACAAAGTGCTTGTCATTTAATAAGGAGACATTCCGTCTCCATACTAATTTTTTTTTTTTGCCTCTCTGCAGGCATACTCGTATCGAGACAGGTGCGTGGTCCGAGAAAGTAATATGATGGATCTTAGACTGTTTTATAGTATACATTTTACTCTGTTGCGTGTAAAACTGATCATTCCTCGAATAGGACGCATGTGGGTTAGAGTAAAAAGTGTAGTCTCGCTCACCCATATGCTGGTCTCTCCAGACGTCCCTTAGTCCCAATTCTTTAGTCACGCCCACTAGTATTTGAGTTGCTTTTTTGTTCTGGATTTGTGTTTTAGCTGATCTATCCAAAGCTGTGTTCGGGGTTACATTAAAATCTCCGCCTAAAATTATCTGCCCTTGAGGTAACTCTGCTATCTTTTTGAAAACCTTATTCAAAATATTTGCTGTGTCCCGAATCGGGGTATAAACATTTATTAAGTGAATTATCTCCCCCTGATACTCCTATATAATGTCCTTAATGACACTGACCCTCTTAAATATTGCCACCCCCCGCTTTTTTCTATTATCTGATGCAGCCGCCTCCACCTGTCCCACCCACCCCCTTCGAAGTTTTAAATGTTCCTCTTTCGTGAGGTGCGTTTCCTGTAGGAATGCCACTTCATAATTTAACTTTTTTTGTTCGGACAGTAATCTTGTATGTTTACCAGGGGAATGGATTCCCTTCACATTATAAGACACTATCTGAATGTCAGCCATTTCTATTCAGGAATGTTCTTTCCCTTCACAAACCTCTTCCTTTGTCTTGCCCATAACTTCCTTTTGTTTTCTTTATAGTGAGTAGCTAGTTTTCTACAAACAAATATAACACAGGTTGCGGTCCCAACATGGACCGAAGAGAAAATGCCAACAATTAACATGTATACCCAATCATGTAACTTGTTTCCCATCCTTACCCTCCGTTCCAAAGTGAACTGCTCAACCCTACCAGGTTAAGCTTTTTGTGTTCCCGTGGTCTACTTTGGGGAAAAAAGGCCAAGTGCTGCAATTAACAGCTGCTTCTCTCACTGCGCACTCCCTAGGCCCCTTTCAAAGAGCTAATTCAACTCTCTGCTTTGAGCGCCCCCAGCATTGCGCCCGAGTGACATTCCCTTACCCTTGTGCTCTCCCTCTCCATCCTTTAACGTGTATGTGTCAAAATAACAGACCTCCCCTCTGCGAACCAAACAAAAACTTAGGAACTCCGGAGTGGGGGGAAGGGTTGACAAAAAAAAAATATGCTGGGCAGTATTTTTTAACACATAATTCAAGTCTCCTGCATCATTTCTTATAGTTCTGAGAGTCTCTGGAACCGTTGTCGCCTCCGTACTAGTAGCTAATTAGCAACCAGGAAAACAAAATCTCACAGTTCACCATTATCAGTCCTCCCCACTGGGGTGTTGCGTCTCTGGTACCTCTGTAGTGGTGTTTACTGCCAGTGTCTTCGCCAGCCTCATAACATCCATCGAGAGGTGATTTGGGAGTTGCCAGGGTGGATTCTGTTTTTTTCCCCTTCGCACTGATATTCCATACCTCTGCAATCAATTTCTTCTCGAGGGCATACATGGCTAAATCTGGAAGTGGGACTCTGTTTCTTCAGAAATGCCACGGCTTCCACCAATGAGATAGATTTTTGTTCCTTCCTTAGTAATTACCATGAGCCTCGCTGGAAACATTAATTGCATTTTATTCATTTCTCTTTTAGAATTTCACAACTGATCTCACCATATTTCTTTTTGCCTGCAATTCTACTGAGTGGTCTTGATCAAAGAAGATTGGGGTCCCCTCAAAGGTAAACAATTTTTGGCACCAGGCTTCTTGTAAGATATACTTCTCCTGGTATAGAAGCATCAGTATAATCCAGGGCCTGGGTCGCATATTCGGATCTGCAGGCTTTTGTCCCAGGAAGCGATGTGCTCGCTCCATATCAAGAGTTAAATCCTATGGCATTGAGAGCACTGACTTAACATGTTTGATTAAATCTGTTCCCGCAGTTTAGCCCTCCTCCGCTTCTTCTTTTAATTCCACAAATTCGAAAATTGTTCCTCCTAGCTGTATTTTCTGCATCCCCTAGTCGATCTTTGACCACTCTGTCCCTCCGTAGTAGGTATAGTAGCACTCGGTCTGTAGATTCCTGTGCCTCTGCGACCTGCGCCATTTTCACCTCGTTTTGCATCACTTTTTTATCTATACTGCATAGGTTGCTTTTGAGGTCTGTAAAGGCTGTCTCAATTTTATTCACCATTTTTAGTATTTGTTGTATGGCTTGTGCTGTGGAAGATGTTCCAGTTTCTCCATTTCTTCAGGGTCTGAATCCACCTCCTCTCTGATTTCCATGCCCCGGTTGGCGGTAAGGCCCTCCATTGCAACTCTGATGGAGAGTTTTAATTTTGGTTTAGACCCCTTAAGTTTATGATCGTTTTGCTTCGGAGATCTCCTTGCCATCCTATATTACCCCCAGATGTTTGTATTATTAAATTTTCTTTAGATGCAGGAGGATTATAGCAGATTTTAACGAGATGCACCCGGAGCTCTCTGATCAAGCTGTTCTCAGGTAGGTGGCGCCACCGGAAGTTGGAATGATCTTTTCTAATGCAGAGAGGAAGGAGGAAAGGTAGCTGGAGGAGTGGAGAAATCTGCAAACTGTGAGTACATTCGTTTCTGCTACAGCTTTGCAACAGAAGGGAGGATGGAAATAGGGTAGAAGTTGCCAGGAGTGAAGGGGGAGAACCCTGGCAATCTTCTAAGACTAAGGGACAGTGCTAAGGGTGAAGGAGAGATTTAAAAGGTGAATAAGGGGGGAAGGCAATGGCAAGAGCTGACAGATGGAGATGTCCGAGGTCCCAGCCATCCAGGCTAGATTTGGAAGGGTTGAGTGAGGAAAGGGCAAGCAAGTTCTCTTGGGGAGTGATGGAGGGAAATCAAACATCGGGTGAGGTAAGGAGGATGGAGGAGAAGGTGGGGGAAGGGAGTAAGAAAGAGGAGAAAGCACAAGTGGTAAAAAAAACCTCACTGAAGTCAGCAATGACAGAGGGAGGGTCAGACACTGGTGAGCCATTAATCATTTGGGGGGGGGGTGAGGACTGGGCTGGAGGGTCAAAATGGAGAGAATCACCTTCCACAATTTGGCTGGGGAATTAAGATTATTCTGTAGGTTGCTTTGAAGTAGAAGGACTTGGCAGTACAAAACGGCCTTAATGCTAGAGTTCCTAAGTGCCCTATTGGAGAGAAGGTCTGACAGGGAGCAGGACAATTTATGCTGGCCCACGCCTGGTCTCGAGTCTTGCACAAGTCGATGACATCAAAGGTTATACAGGGGTGTTGAGAGGATTTAACCTTGGATTTCCTGATGTGGGCGTGCTTATCCCAGACAGAAGTAAACAGTGAAAGAGGACAGGGCCATTTCAATGTTTGGGGCGGTGAGAATGGGGGATGACTCAACTGCAGCCAGGTTGCACAACACAGCTTCTTTGTTCAGCGACTGAAGGGACTCGGACCAGATGTACACTGGGGAGGGAGGGAGCTGGACTGTCCTGTCGCAAAATGTTATGTAGTGGTCACTGAAGGCATCCGACAATATACTGGCTACAACGTGCTGGGGGTGTGAACCAAGAACTCAGAGTCCAGGAGGGTATGGTTTGATGAGTGGGGACTGAGTTGGATGGGCTCTGTGAGGAGCTGTGAAAAGTTAAGGGACTCAGTCCTGTGGGTGGTCTGCCTAGAGGTCAGGGAAAGCCAGTTAATGTTGAAGTCACCCAGAAGAATGAGTTCACCAGCAGAGAAGTGTTAGGAGAGAGTGGAGAGTGAGTCCACCAGAGAAGGGGGGGAATTCTCTGTGAGGCATAGAAAACGCCAACAAAAATGGATAGAGAGGAGGGAAAGGAAAGCTTGACTAGCAGAAACTCTCAGGAGAAAGGTGCCGCCTCCCTGAGAGTCATGGTGCACGAGAGGCTCTGGCAGACATACAGGGTAACCCCAACCTCCTCGTTTACCCGTATCCTGCCTAAAGAGGTGGTAGTCTAGAATGGCCAAGCTGGAATCAGGAATCCTGGAAGAGAACCAGCATTCTGTGATGCAGAGGGGTCTGAGAGTGATGAATCACCCACACAGTGAGAAGATCCAGTTAAGGGAGGAGGCTCCTAGCACTGAGGTGGAAAACACTAAGGCTTCGAGCATTGGGGCAGGTTGAACTCCACATCACCAGCAGATTCCTCAATCTGTCATAGGTGGGATTCAAACCTCTGTAATCCTGGTCACAGTTCAGCACTCTTGAAACACTAGTCTACCTGACCATCTGTTGTTGCTACTGATGGACACTGGAACCATAATTGGGAGGCAGTTAAGTACTGCATGTGCTGCATCTCACCTGGACTATCCTGGATAGATAAGTGGTTAAATATGAGACAACATGAGGACATTTTAAAATAATGAGCCGCTGCGTGAATAGCACCTGGTATGATACAAGTTCAATGTACCCCCAAAAAATCATCAATAGGAGAGAGAGAGAGAGAAAAAAAAAAAAGATTAGCGTAATAAAATTGTTTCCATGTAAATAGATTTCATTGCATTGGCGACCTTCGGGATTTCTGAGCATTCCTGCTTCTATGCCATTCACAAACCAAGGACCTGTTCAAATGTTTGTGTGATGCAAATACATTTGTACATCACAAAATCTAAATATACAGTTAAGTCCCAAAATAGTATCTCGGTTTGCATTTCCGGTTTTTAAGTCTGGCTGCATCTGCTGTGTCGGTGTCTGCTATAATCGTTCACTGCTCTAATTCTAGGATCACCATCTGCAGTGACTGCATTAGGATTATACGTATTCAGTAAAGAAACCAAGACTGGGTAATGCTTGTGCTGAACTTTCACCCTTTCACCCATAAACAGCCAGTTATAAAACAGCAGTGTAAACAAGGAGGTTCCATCCAGTTTCTGTAGCAGCTGAATCCCCTTCCCTGTACTTCAACCATCTGCGCTTTTTCTGTTAGCCGCTTACATCCTGTTCTTCCTGTGCCCACTCATGGTCTGTACTAGAGGAGTGGATGTGAACTGAAAATAAATGGTTCCTAATTTAAGGGTGTGGGGGTGTAACAGGAAGATTTTGCTTAAAGACCATCACTGTATTTCATTCTTACAGCCAATGTTGGAAGTACATTTTATGCTTTTGGGGGGGCCTGTAAGGACAGCATCTTTAAATCAAGCCCCCCCCCTTCCTATTACAAGTCAATGGCAGTGATGTATAAGGAGCTATCGATGCTCACTTCAGAGCTAAGGGGCGTGAGCTCTGGCAGCCCCCAATAATTCCAACACTGCTTAGAGCTATCTGATCATACTAGAAATAGGATAAAACTATTGGTAACATAGTGCGTGGACAACAAAACTACAGTATATGAACTCCTTTACTGCAATGCTGCTTTAAAATGGATCATGTCAAAAGTTGACTTGATGGAGACAGTAGTCTTAGCTTAGTTCCTTTGGAGATGCAGTTAAAGCTTCTGTGCACAGTGGAGCAACAGTTCCAAAAGCCACACAGGATGTGCCTGCAAATATCCCCAAAAGGTACTGCAGTTTGAAAGATCCAGTAGCAGGAAAATAAAGAAAAAGAAGTGGCGTACATACACTGAGGACTAATATTAAATATTTTAACAAAAAATATGTCGTATCACAATGTAAACTAACAACCCTACACAGCGTCTTCTACAAGAGGCTTCATCAGGGAGTGGTGTTAGTGAACACAAGTTTAAACAGTGAATGAATTACCACATGACCCCAAGAAATGTGCTGTTCACCATAAGGATTGCTCCACATTACAGAATCTTAAAAACCTGCATATCACACCAGTACAAAATTGTACTAGAAAATGGTTAACAGCAGCTCAAAAATTCAGTTGAAACTACTACAATATTTCATTTAAACATTTAAATATGCACAGATACAAACAAATTTAACAAGCACATTCCATTATATTACGTTGCAATAAAATGGAACTTGCTGCACAATTCATACAGCACCTTTTTTGTTCCATATAACCCCATGCTATTATGAAAATTTTCTGCCAGGATCTCTGTATATCCATGATCCTGTACCGTTTCCAATGCCTCAGCAAACTAAATATTTGTATAGAGACATGGTCTTTAATACATTTTTTTGCAATTTCATATGGATTTCTATCTATCCTAAGCTTGACAGTTCTCGATTGCTTTAATCTGCCTCAGTAAACACTAGTCTGTCGCAACCATGTTAGACTCCCACCAGTTGGACTTCATTGTTTATAAATATTGGCCACATTAGGACCAGATCAAAAGTATAAGAAGAAAAAAACAGAATTATTATTATTGCAAACCCAGGTATAATAATTTAAGGACCTAAATATTAAAGGGCAAACTGTAATGGAAGGCAGGGGAGAGGGTGAGGACAAAGGCAAAATAAGAGAATTGGGGGCACCAAAACAAAGTTAAGACTTTCAAGTGCTGATTCAATGTAACTTACACCTTTCATTACATGCAACAACGAAATTTAAATACCTATAAAATTTCTTTCTCTGACGGCTGGTCTCCGGGCTTCTGTTTTCCACGACTAACGTTAGTACGGGGTCAGTCTGTACAACGTGTGAGACTGGGACCGTAGAAGAAAGAGCTTTTCCGAATGCTGCTCTTTGACAAACGCTTGAGGTTATCCCAAAAGAAAAGAAAATTACAACCGGGTATCGCTGTTCAACAAAATCTGGGATAAATTGCACGGTCTTTATACTCTGCAGGCTGGCCCCAGTCTCCCTTGTGATGGATCATGCCTTTGTCTGACTTACTCCCAGTGTAGTGTCCAGAGGGTGGGTTGGGGAGGGAGGGAGGAGGGAGTTGGGAGGGTAGAGGTTAGTGCTTGAGTGTATTGTTGTTGATGACCTGGTTGTTGCTGCTGCTGTTCTTTTGGAAACTTTTTTTTGTTTTCCAATACCAGGTGAGATACTAAGCTGAAAGCTCATTTCCAGGTGCAACCTGGGAGCACAGGGAAGTTAAGTGATTTGCTCAGGGTCACACAGTATGCAAGTGGGGGCTGTGGGATTCAAACTCGTGTCTCCAGATTTGCAGCTCAGAGCCATAACCTACTGCACTATACTGCCTCCCTAAACTTAATACAGTATACTAAATAAAAAAAAAAAATTAACAGTCTGACGTCAGTATGGAAGCCCGGAGACCAGTTTAGGCAAGAGAAAGGATAATTACACTATAGTTACAGATTTGCTGCATACAACTACATTTAAATTGCAGTGCAGTTACACTATAACTACAGTGCAGTTAAGTGACGAAGTGTAACCCAAAACAATGAACCCAAAAGGAACTATATAACAGACAAGATGGTCTTAATTCATAACTGAAACTTTCCAATCAAAAAATAATTTATAAAAAAGGTTTGAGATCAGAATCTTCATTAAGGCCCCAAATTCTGAAATCCACTTAATTTCTCTTAGTACAATCCCCTTCCCTAGGTAACTGTGTCACATGTTCCTCTGGAACTACAGTTGTGAGATGCACTAAAGTGAGCCCTAGTGCATTTTTTTGATTTCTTACACATACTTCCTGCACATAAGGCCCTTGTGTGCTCCCGGATACGGGACTAAAGAGGACAATGGCTCATACAACATACATTCTGCCACATTCACTTGCCCCTACATATATGTTAAATCTCCAAAATTCCTTACAGGAACTTCCTCTCCAAAACTAGAATGTACAAATGAGGTTCTTACCCGACAGTATAAGCACATATTACATCTCTTGATTCAGACGTCAAATCCTGGTCTGAACTGCATTTGTTTTTCCATTTTGCTCTTGGAAGGCCTACTGATCAAATTATCAGCCAGACTGGTCCCTCGCCTAAACGTGATTCTAGGGCACATCCCCACTAGCAGACCCAGCTGCGGGTCTGCTGCTAAAACCTTCTACCTCTCCTGCATGATTTTTTTCCCCAATTTCATAGAAAGACTGATAGTCAGTGAAAAACGTTATAATAGATGTTTGTGTATTTTCACACACTTTGCAAGTCAACAAAGTGCTCCTTATCTACCTGCTCTGCCTTTTTTCTGGCCCTGTGCATTACCTTATCTGAGTATACCTGATACTAGAATCTGGTCGACAGCATTCCCACTTCCATCTCTAAAGATTCATTCAAGGAGCAAATTTCTTTTTATCCATAAAACTGACTGTAAGGGGTACTGTTGACATAGATGGATGGGAATTTTCTGCCCGCAAAAAACTGTTGCCTGACATCGACTTCCTATAGGAAGAGCGTTATCATAGTGCTATTTTGACCCACCCTAGTTTCACTGAAATTTTAGTGCTGTGAACGTAGACTAATTTACTTTCGGTTAGTACAGTACCACTACTGAGGGGAAAGCATGGCAAGCTCAAACAGCAGCATTTTAAATTACTTTAGCTCCAGAAAATGGCTAAGCAAGTTCACATGTGGCCAGGGATGTTATTAAAAAATGTGTTTGCGTAGCAACTGCAGTGTTACAAAACGTAATACGATTAGCAGTACAAAAAATATGTGAAGCATTTACAGGTAGCCTTGTTTACCGCAGATGTATGCCCACTTTTGGGTGAACTTAGATGTGTAACTGCTATACATAAAAAAGTCTGTGCAGCAGATGATGAAAATAGTGTTCATTTTTGGCTACGTTATTCCATGTAAAATATTCCCTGGATGTGGCGGCACAATGTGATGCACTGTAGCTACAGTGGCTCATACTTTTTAAACTCCAGTGCTCTACTAGCCAGAGGAGGTCTGGTATAACATGCCAAGACACTGCCTCCCATCACTGAAGATCAGCTCACTGCTAACTACGTCAAGTGAATCAACCCTCTGATTGAAAGATGCTCCCAACTAATTCAGAAAAGTACAGTTATGTAAGACCTTACTGTTACAGCAGATCTTCGAGAAGATCTCTTGCAGCAGGCAATAACAGGTAGGACTAAGCCATCAGGATCACACAGAAACCTTTCTAGCTAGCAGTTCGCCAGAGGAAGCCACCCACCTCTGACAACAGTAGCAGACGTTAGACTATTCTATACAAGGTAGGCAGCCCCTACAGCCTCTTCAGTTCTCCTGCAAGAAAGCATCAGCAGGAGACAAGATTGGGGGAGGGGTACTGAGGAGGACTCTGAGGTAACCCTGTAACGAAGGAAAGTAAAAGCAGATGGCTCGCCCCAATGGAAGGGGGAGAGAAACAAAGGAAGAGAAAAGGGGGGGGAGAGAGAGACAGGGTCTGCTGCAAGAGATCCTCTCAAAGATCTACTGTTACAGTAAGTTCTTACTGTACTAGCTTACTTTGAGCACATCTCTTGCATGGCGCCATAACCGGCAGAACTGAGTACCAAACAGTTCTGGTACTACAGCCCGGCAGACCAGGCAGTAGGCTAAAAAAATAACAGCCTAAGAGAGGAGGCCCAGACTGTAAGGCATGGCTAAGGTGTGGACAGTACTCCAGGTGGCAGTAACAGAGATGTCAGCAGCTGACATTATGTAAGCAAGCCGCTGAAGCAGCCATACCTCTTGTAGAATCGCCCTTAACCCCATCAGGAAGTTCCTTGCCATAATTTTGGTAACAAACAATGCAATTTGCTAACTACTTAGACAAACACTGTTTGGACACCGGAGCGCCCTCTTTCCCAGGGCCGAATGAAACAACTGATTGGACCTTCAATAGTACTTAGTCCGGTGTGTACAATACCTCAGGATTCTATGCTCATTCAAGGTGTGGAGCAATACATCTCCCCCCTTGACTGGGATGCTAAAGAAAATAAACAGGAAGGTGGATTGATTGGTTCAAAGTAAACAACATCACCTTGGGAAGAAACTTCGGATCTGTACACAAAGACATGGTGTTTGTGAAAAACCAAATAAGGCTCCTTACACATGAGGGCCTGAAGCTCTGAAATCCTTTCAGCAGAGGTAATGGAAACTAAAAATAAAGCTTTCCATGACTGAAAGCGTAGCTCGCAAGACACTGCCAGTTCAAAGGCAGGTAGTTGTAAGCTTTTCCAACACAACATTCAGGTCCCAAGGTGGGACTGGGGGCTTTTCAAGTGCAAGATACCCTGCAAGAATGTACCGAACACACTGAGTTGGGCCACTGAGTGCCCATCCACAGGTACGTGATATGCAGAGATGGCAGAGAGAGATATACCTTAATAGAGCAGTATGTAAACCTGAGTCTAAGAGGGACAGAAGGCACTCCAAAACCTGATGCACTGCACAGGAGAAGAGATCCAACTAGTGCAAAGCAGCCCAAACAGCAAAGCGCTTCTATTCTCATTGAGTAGGTGGCCCTGGTGGAGGGCTTCCTGACTGCCACCAAAACATCGGCCGGGTTGGGGGGGGTTCCTGAATCTTGCTATGTTTATGTCCTCAGGAGCCATGCACGAAGATGAAGGTATTTGAGGTCTGAGTGGACCAGGGTGCCATGGTCTTGAAAGAGCAAACCTGTGTACAGGGGCAGGGACAGTGGAGGTTCCACTGCCACTTGTTGCAGCAGCAAGGGAAACCAGATTTGACAAGGCCAGAAAGGGGCAATGAGGATCACTGTAGCCCCCTCCATCTAGAGTTTGATCAGAACTCGTTGAAGGAGCGGGAATGGAGGGAAGGCGTACAGAAACCTCCCTGTCCAGGAGAGGGACAATGCATCTTTGCCAGAAAACTCTAGGCCCTGGATCTAGTGAACAGAAAAGCGTCAGTTTTGCACTGAGTGACTATGCAAAACAGTTCAACTCAGGCCAACCCCACCTGTCGAAGAGGTCTACCACGGAGGTCAGAAAGTTCCACTCGTGAGCTCTTGACTGCGAGCAACTTGGGCTGTCCGTCAGGACGTTTTGGTCACCGGGAACATAGATGGCTGAGAGTTCCAGCCATGCTCGATGGTCCAATATGACTCTCACTGCCTCCCTGCACAGGGTATAGAAGAGTCCCCCCAGCTTATGTAAAACTATGCACATACTGTCCATCTAGACCAACACTGGACCCAGGGGCAGTGGAGTCTGGAAGGCCTGCAGGACGTACAATACTGCCTGCATCTCTAGGACACCGATATGGAGATCCGTCTTGATGTCAGGCCAAGTCCCTTGGGCTTGGTGGGAACCCCCATGTGGGCTCCCCAACCAAGGCTGGTGGCATACATCATAAGGATCTGCTGAAGGGGAGGTACAGAAAAGGGAATTTCCTGAAAGCGGTTGCTGGGTTTCAGCCACAACAGCACTTCCTTGACTGGACCGGACATTAGCACTGGCTGGTCCAGGGAATCCATGTGTTGGTTCCACTGGACCCGCAGTGTCCACTGAGGGATTCTCATGTGCAGCCTGGCCAAGAGAACCGTAGCAATGTCCCAAAAGCCTCAGGAACTCCCTCGCTGGAAAATGGCGGTTGGAGAAAAGAAGGTGGGCCTGAGCCATGAGGTGCTCCACTCTGTCGAAAGGTAAAAAGGCCTTACCCCAAGTCGTGTCCATAGATACGTAGACAGTGTCGGCAGATAAGGGCCTATGGCCCACCCAGTCTGCCCATTTGAGCTTGTAAGTTCAGTTTACGTCTTCCTAGAAGTCTGTTGCCCCTTACCCCTGACCTCCAGAATTCCTTTATGTCTATCCCATGCATTCTTAAATCCTGTGATTGTTCCAGCCTCCCCACCTTCCTCTGGCAGGGTGTTCCACTTGTCCACCACCCGTTCTGTGAAGAAATTCTTCCTCACGTTTCCTCTGAAAGGGCTCTGTGGTCCAGCACCGCTCCTATGTAAAGAAGGTGCTGGCAGGGTACAAGGAACGATTTGGGCAGATGGATGGTAATGCCCAAAGCCTGGAACAGACTGCAGGTACTTGTAAAGGTCTGTAACAGATGTCCCTGGATGGCGCTGCCAAAAGCCAGTCATCCAAGTAGGGAAAGACATAAAAACCCTGTCACCTCAGCATTGCGGCTACCACTGCCAGGCACTTTGTAAAAATCCTGGGAGCTGAGGACAGGCCAAAGAGCACGGCCCAAAACTAGTAATGCTCTCCCCGAAAATGGAAGCATAGGAAGCACCGGTTGGATGCTAAAACACTGATGTGCAGGTAAGCATCCTGCACATCCAAAGAGCAGAGCCAGTCTCCCTGGTAAAGCAGGGAAGCAATCCCTGCAGGGTGACCATCTGGAATAGTTTGTACTCAATGTACAGGTTGATGCTTCTCAAGTCCAGGATGGTCCGGAGATCCCCTGTCTGCCTGGGGACTAGAAAGAAGTGGAAGTACAACCCCCCCTTCCCGGTTGGGACCGGGGAACGGGCTCCGTAGCCTTCTTCTGTAGCAAGGCCTGAATGTCTGCCCATATGAAGGGGACATGGCTTGGAGAATATGCGGACAAACCTGGGGGAGCTTCTGGAGGCCACTCCAGAAACTCTAGAGTGTGGCCATGCTGGACGAGCTGCAGCACCCAGTTGTCTGTAGTAACCTCCCTCTACCTGTCCAGGTAGAGGGAGAAATGACTCCTGACCACCGCCTCCTGAAGTCCTATTTTTGGGGTGGGGGGGTGGCAAAGGAGTCAGGTGGTGGGGGCAGCCCTGACTGGGCTGTGGTCACTCTTCTAGCAGCCCGGGGCAGGTGCAGGAAGGGCAGCACCTGCCATGCATTTCCCATGGGCCTTGGGAGGGGGTAAGGCCTGTCTATGGGAGGAGTGGTGAACTGCAGCTGTGACCAGACTTTGGTTAGGTGTGGTACATAGAGTGGACAGATTTCAAGGCCTTCCTGGAAGTCTGAAATAATGTCTTGAACATCACCCCCAAACCACTTGGAACCCCAAAAGAGTGTGCCCATAATGCTAGACTGGACATTTGGGGAAAATCCAGAGACTGAGCCAGGCATGGCGCCTCATGCCAATGCTGGTGGCAGCCGCCTTTCCTGAGGCATCCACAGCATCAAGCCGTCCTGAGGACATGGGTGCTGACATCTGACCCAGTGTTCGGGGACTGACTGATTTGCTGCTTTGAGGGGTCGTAGCATGGCCATAACAGCCTCCCTGGCCTGGTTCCACAAGAAGTTTTGTTATTGCACCATATCGGCCACATAGTTAAGGGCCCAGATGGCTAGAGTGGCAGATGCAAAGGCATGCTTGCCTACTTGGTCCAGCTGCTGAGATTCTCTATCTGGAGGGAGGGCACTAAGGTGCTTTTCTTGGTGCGGTCGTGGGCCGCACTAATGATGACAGAATCCACTTTCGGGTACTCCCCAAAGTAGGATTTGCCAGCTAGAGCGTGGTAAGGCCGATCAGCCTTTTTAGAGCCTGCTGGATCCACACAGTGGTGGTGCCAGATGACCTTGGTAATGTCTAAAGACTAGATCAATGGGGGACTACCGGGGGAGAGCACCACGCTGACGAAGGTAGACTGGCAGGCGGTGACACTGAGTCCTGTTCCTCAGTCTCCCACCCCATAGTGGCTTGGATATGCCTCATAATGTCCATGAAAGTGGGGTCATAACGAAGTGATTTTGGGACATTACTGGGCTCACGTTCATTCCCCGAGAAACCTGCTAAAATGGAGGAAGAGTCAGAACTGTCACCGCTGTTGGTGGCAGAGAGTCGCTTCCCCACTGTCGTTCGACCAGGTGAAAAGGAGTGCTAACATCAGTAGGGCGACTGACAGTACGAGGAGCACCTGGGCCCAGCATGGACTGGGACCAGTGGCAAGGGGTCCTGAGGAGGACCTTGGGGGTGCATCTGGATCAACTCACTGAGAGGCGGGACCTGCGACCACATTAAGTGTATAGATCTGAGATCAAGTCGTGGTAGTCCTATAGGTGCTGGCCCCCAGGGTGCAGGGTAGTTATAGACTGGCTGGGGTCCTCCAGGCACAGGGTATGGGTAAACTGGTGCCAGTCTCCACGGCATTAGATAGGGGTATGATGGCACCGGATCTCCAGGTGTCAGAGCCAGGTACCCAGGCTGTAGCCCCCACAGGTGCCAGTCCCCCTGGAAGTGGTAGCGGAAGGACTAGTGCAGGTCCCCTGGGTGTTGTAAGCGGGTTTTGTTTATTGGGAATATTCAGAAAACCTTTTGAGTCAAAGACTCATTTACAAAGGTTCGACGTCATACATTAAGGCACAGAGCAACATTTGTTAACAGAGGTGACGGTACAGTACAATACATTTTAAGATACAATATAATACAGATCAATCCTTGACTGTCATGTACTGTAATGTAAGAAACGGTACATTACATTACAAAGCATGGCATAGAGGAGGAGATTTCCGGAGATGACCGTTGGGAGGGAGTTTAGGTATAGGCTGAAGAGTAGCGGGCCAAGAATTGACCCCTGTGGAACACCAGAACAGACAGGGAGGGGTTGAGACAGGACGGAGCCCACCTTGACCTGTTGTGTTCTATCTGATAGACAGCTGGCGAACCAGGTTAAGGTATCGTTGGAGAAACCACTGGAGGAAAGTGTGATTAGCAGGAGGGAGTGGTTGACAGTATCAAAAGCTTTAGAGAGGTCTACAAAAATAGCTCCTGTGAAGCGGCCATGATCCAAGGCAGAGTGTGTATGTGAGGTGAAAGCGAGGAGGGCAGTGGTGGTGCTATGTTCTTTACGGAAGCCATGTTGTTGGTTGCAGAGAAGATTGTATTTCGTGAGGTGGTCAGTGATTTGGTTGGCGACGTATGCGCCTAATGCTTTAGATTGGGTGGGGGGGGGGAGAATGGATATAGGGCGGTAGTTGGTGGAGGTGCGGTCCCCACTCTTATAGACGGGGTAGTGGAGACCAGTTTCCATCGGGAAGGGAATTTTCCTTGAGAAAGGGAGCGATTTATAATATGAGTTAGAGGGTAAAGGACTTCAGTGAGAGTGAGACGAAGGAGTCTCAGGTCTTGGGAATCACTGTAGTTAAGTGAGCGGCTGAGAGCTTTAGCTAGGTAGGGTTTGGCAGCCGCGGGCGAGAGTACAAATAGGTGAAAGGGAGGAACAAGGGGAAGAGGGGGATGGTCCCGGGCCTGTGGAGAACATGGTTGAGATTTGTGAAAGCGGAGTTTAAGGCTGAGGCTATGCTAAGGGGGTCTGTGGAGATGCTGCCATCTATTTTTAATTGGTCTGGGGGTTGGTTTGGGGCTTTACTGCAAAGTTTCCTAATATTATTCCAGAATTTGCGCCCATCCCCCAAGGTGGATGTTAAGGACACTTTGTAGTAGTCTGCTTTGGCAGTGCGGAAGGCACATGTGCCTTTGTTTCGAAGCTTCCTATATCGTTGTCTGTCTCCTGGCAGTCTGGTTTCATTAGCAATATACCAAAGGGAGTCATGCTGTTGCAATAGGCCCAGGAGGTGATCAGAGAACCAGGGGACCTGGTTACCTTTGGTCATCATCTTGGTAAGGGGGCAAATTTATCGCATATTCTTTTGAAGGTGAGGTAAACAGATCAAGCGCACTATCTGGGTCTGGGGAGTTGATGTGGGGGTCCAGTCCCATTTTCTAAGGTGATCCTTGAGTTGGTAGAGTTTGCCAGGGCCAAGCTTCCATTGTAAGGTGAGTTGGGGGGGGGGGTGTTTGGGGGCAAAGCCGGACCAAGTGCAGAGCACAGAAGAGTGATCACTCAGAGCGTTAGGGAGCACCTGGGTGCTGGTGATTTTGTGTGGGCAGTTTGTGAAGACCAAGTCCAGGAGGAAGGATGTCCCTGTATGGTCATTTACTCGGGTGGGGGAGGCAACAACCTGGGTGAGGTTTAGCGCTGTGGCATCATCAACATAAGGGGCAGCTGTCTTTGCTAACCAATTTATGTTGAAGTCACCCATGACTATTTTTTCATAATGAGGTGGCAGAGTGGAGAGATAATTCAGAAGGTCCTGGAAGGCAAGTTTGTGTTCCTTGGGAGGAATGTAGACAGTGGTGAGTAGGAGAGGGGTAGCAGAACTGCCTAGAGTTAAATTTATTGCAAGAGTTTGTGCCCTCGATGCTAGCTGTGGTGTAGAGAGTAGTTGGCCTGACAGTGAATCCTTAAGGTAAAGAGCGCAGCCACCCCCTCGTTTACCCACACTATCAGAGTGATAGAGGAGGTAGCCGGGGAGGTTAACAGCAGAGTCTGGTACTGAGGGTGAGAGCCAGGTTTCACCCAGTCCAATGACATCAGGGTGGTGCTGTAGTATCCATCCCTGAAAGGGGCCCCATTTTCTTTGAAGGCTGCAGATGTTAAGTGAGGCAATGTGCAGTCCACTGATAGGGAAGGGGATGGACTGGGCAGCAGTCTGCGGGCCAGGGTTGGGGTGGACATTGCCCGTAAGAAGTAGTAGTAGGACAAGGGACCTGGGGCGGTTGTTTCTAGTTTGTGCATGTAGTTGGTGACACTTATGAATCGTACACCCTTTGGATGGATGGAAGGTGGGAACTGGCAGTTTCAGGGTATAGGGGGCAGCCAGGAGGAGGAGCAGGCAGGGTGGAGGGGTATTGTGGTAAGAGTTCGACTGGGGGTAAGCAGGAGGGAGCAGGGCTGCATAGAGTCCAATGCCCAAAAGGATACATCCTGATATAGAGGAAGATGGTAGGGATCTCCATTAGGGACTCCAATCTTGTGGAGTTCTATGAATGGGTAACATCAGAACTGGACAGGGGAAAGCCTGTGGATGTATTATTCTTGGACTTCAGCAAGGCATTTGACTCTGTCCCCCACAATGGTCTGGTGGAGAAACTGATGGGGTTAGGAGTAGGCCTTTTGATGGTCAGATGGATTGAAAACTGGCTAGCTGGACGCACCCAGAGAGTAGTGGTCTGTGGGGAGCTCTCAAACCCGAGAGAGGTTGGTAGTGGGGTACCACAGGGCTCGGTCCTGGGTCCGATCCTGTTTAATGCATACATATCGGACATCAGGGAGGGTATAGGGTGTGAAATGAGTCTCTTCGCTGATGACTCCAAGATAGGACCAGTAGTTGAGGGAGAAGAGGGGAGGTTGGCCCTGCAAGAGGACCTGGACACCCTGGAAAGCTGGGCTCACACATGGAAATTAAATTTCAATATCACTAAGTGCAAGGTGTTGCATCTTGGTGGAAACCCTAAACACAGGTACACCCTGGGAGGGGAGGCGCTGGAGGCCTCAATAGGGGGAAAAGACCTAGGGGTCATGGTGGATGCATGTATGAATAACTCTGAGCAGTGCAGGAGAGCGGCTAGCAAGGCAAACAGGATGTTGGGATGCATCGTAAGGGGGATCACCTCTAGGAGCAAGAAGTGATTCTGCCGCTGTACAATGGACTGGTTAGACCACACCTTGAGTACTGTGTACAGTACTGGAGACCACACTTGAAGAGGGACATACAGCTCCTGGAGAGGGTACAGAGGAGGGCAACTAAGATGATACGAGGGCTAGGGATTTGACGATGAGGACAAACTTGAGGAGCTCTGCCTGTTTTCATTGGAGGAGAGAGAGACAGGGGACATGATTGAGGTCTTCAAGTACCTCAAGGGAATAAATAGGGTAAACATGGAGGGGATCTTTAGACTAAAGCAGGGAGGTATCACCAGAGGGCATGGTTTGAAGTTGGAAGGTGGAAGGGTGAGGGGGGAAAAGAGGAGAGGTTTTTCACTGAGAGGGTGGTGGACCCTTGGAATGCACTGCCTGGCGAGCTGGTTCAGAGATCCATAGTGGAGGGCTTCAAGAGAGGGTGGGACAGACAAAGAAAGGTTGCAAACTGATGTATAAATAAATAAAAAATGTATCAAATGATGGCCTGTCCCAGGGGGGTGGGGATGGATGATAGGGGTTTCTGGAACACAAGGGAGAGGAGGGCTTCGGCACCCAACTAGGGATCTGAGGTTCGAGCAGACTTGATAGACCGTAAGGCCTAATCTGCTGGCAAATAGTATGTTAGTATGTTTAAGGTTATGCTCTTCGGGTGGTGGGGGGTGCGGAAAGAGGGGTAACTGACAGCCATTGTGGCAGCCTCTGCTCAGGGGTAGACAGGAGAGGGGAGAGCAGGGAGGAGAGTGCCAGTCTGATCGCAGTATAATACCTGCGTAATGTTCCACATCGTCTGGGAAGGAAGAGAGAGCAGTAGAGAGAGATAGAGAGGAAAGTGGGCAGGAGCATAATAGGCTGGGAGAGGTGAAGATAGTCTTACCGAAATAGGGAGCGAGAGAGGTGGAGTTGTAGCTTGAAACAACAGCAGAGAATTAATAGTAAAAGGAAGGACCTCTGGTGGTGGGAAAGTATAACCTGCGGATGGGAAAGTTGGCTGATTGACTTATTCGCAAGTGGGAGGGACTCTGAAATGCGGCTCTGTAGTGTGCGTGTTCACCAAGGGTGGTGGGGAAACCGGCGGCTGCAGGGGATTAGCAGTGGGGACTGTATTTAAGAGTCCTTAATTTAAGGGTAAAGTTCTGTTCGAGGTCCCTTTTTTTTTTTTTTAAATAAAAAATGGTGCCAAACGATTCTCCAGAGGGGCAGCCGAGCAATCAATCTACCTGGTATGCGCTTTGGGATCCGGGGGTGGGGGAGGGCAGCTTCAGCAGTCCCTTACGACTTCCGGTGCCTCCTGGAAATACAGGTTATTCACCTGTAACAGGAGTTCTAGGAATGGTATATGTTGTTCATCCACACTGTCTGGCAGGTTCCTTGCCGCTTTAAATCTTGCCGGAAGGTCTTCAAGCTGGCTCCTCCACCCACCCGGTGTAAACCTCGGCCCGCCCCATGACGCCAGATCTAGCCTCGCTGTGCCAGGTTGTAAAATAAGTCGAGGTCAGGAATGTGGTGGATGAACAACATATACCATTCTTAGAACTCCTGTTACAGGTGAGTAACCTGTATTTCTAGGGACATGGATATGTTGTTCATCCACACTGTCTGGCAGATTCCTAGCAGTTCTCCGGGAGGAGGGAGGCAAGGCGCACACCATCTACTTAGTGAATAATGACTGGAGAACCGAGGCCCCAAAACCAGCATCCCGGCGTGACTCAAGGTCGATGTGGTAATGGGTAATGAAGGTGTGTGCTGACTTCCAGGAAGCAGCCCTGCAGATTTCCTGGATAGGGACCCTGGAAGCAGCCACCGATGCAGTGGTATGGTGGGTAGAATGAGTCCGGATCCCTCTGGGAGGCTCCATGCCCGCCAACCTATAGCAGAGATCTATGCAGGAGGTGACCCACCTGCCTATCGTCCGCTTGGCTGCAGGTCTGCCAGGTGTGGCTTCAGCATAGGTGACAAACAGCTGGTGAACCTCTCCCCGAACTTCAGCTGTCTGCTCCTTATAATAGGAGAGCAAAGTATGGAGCCTATATTCGGCCTCTGAGGTGTGACTGGGGTATTACACTGGCAGAGTCAACACCTGATTAAGGTGAAACTCCGACACCACTTTCGGAAGGAATTTCGGGTGGGGGCGCAGGACAACCTTGACCCTGTGGAAGACCAGATAAGGAGACTCGATGGAAAGTGCCTGGAGCTCTCCCATCCTTGTGGCTGACGTGATAGCCACCAAGAAGGTGGTCTTCCATGACAGGAGAGAGATGTCACACCTGTGCATCGGTTCGAATGGCTTGCCCATGAGCTTAGCCAATACCAGCAGTAGATCCCACGGAGGTGGAGGTTCTCGCACCAGAGGGGATATGTGATCAAAGCCTTTGAAAAGCCCGACCACCTCCTGCTTCCCAGCCTGCGCCCAGTAAGCAGAGTGGCTGCCAGGTGCACCTTAAGGGTCGTCGGCCGATCCCCAAGCTGAGAAAGGGACCACAGGTAGTCCAGAATGCTTGCCAAGGAACAGGAGGAAGGGTCCAGGCCCTTGCTCTGACACCAAATGGAGAATCTCTTCCATTTAAAGGCGTAGCATTTTCTGGTCAACTCCTTACGGGAAGCCTCAACAACGTTGAGGACCTCGTCGGAAAGACCCAAGGCCTGGAACTCTAACCACTCAGGAACCAGGCTGTCAGGTGCAGGGATTGAAGGCCCGGATGGAACACCTTCCCCTGATTGACTGAGATCAGGTCCGGGCGGGCTGGAAGCCGCCTCGGGAGCCTGGAGCTGAGACTGAGGAGATCTGGACACCAGAACTGGCAGGGCCAGTCTGGGGCTACCAGAATCACCTGCGCCTTGTCCCTCCTCGCCTTGAGAAGCACCTTGTGGATAAAAGGAAATGGGGGAAAGGCATAGAAGACGCCCGGGGTCCACAGCCTCGAGAAGACATCCCCCTGCAGCAAGCCCTGCTGAGGGGGGCGGGTATGAAACAGCCTCAGCTTCGCATTCTCCCTGGAGGCAAACAGGTCCACCTGTGGCATGCCCCAGTGGGAGAACAGATCTTGTACTACCTCCTGCAGGAGAGACCACTCGTGAGACGTAGCTCCTATCCGGCTTAGGGCATCGGCCAGAATGTTGGAGGCTCCTGTCACATGGATGGCAAGGAGATCCGCCTCCAGGCTGCACACGAGGGACCAAATGCGGAGAGCTTTCCTGCACAGGGGCATGGAGCGTGTCCTGCCCTGGCGGTTTAGGCAGTACATGGTCGTGGTATTGTCAGTCTGGACCACTTGACCCTGTACAAACGGAGCAAAGGCGGTGAGGGCTAGACGAACCGCTTGAAGCTCCAGCAGGTTGATGTGGCATCGGGACTCCCGAGGGGACCAGAGACCGCGCGCTCTGTGCTCCCCAGATGGACACCCCAACCCATCAGAGAGGTATCGGTTGATAGAGAGACCGTCGGCTCGGGGCGGACAAACGGGATGTCCTCCTGCAGATGAGCTGGAACGATCCACCACTGGAGAACGTTCCACATCTCCTGGGTCACTGTCACTGGCTGATCCAAAGGACTGGCGCGCTGTGACCACTGACTGGCTAGTCCCCACTGTAGGGGATGCATGTGCCAACGGGCCCAACAGACCACGCTGGTGCAGGCCGCCATGAGGCCCAGGAAGCGCAGGAAGTCCCGGGCAGGGTGCAACTGCCCAACCTGAAATGACTGGGCAAAGGAGGAAAAGAACCTCGGCCCTGTCCGCCGGGAGCTGTGCTCTGGCTCGCAGAGAGTCGAGCTCTGCCCCGATGAACTGGATCACCTGCTTTGGCACGAGTTCCAACTTGGCCTCGCTTGGATAAGGAGGCCAACTTGAGAGCAAAACCTGGGGGCCAGATCCTGGACCACTCCACCTCCATTCTGGAGGAGGCCGCATCAGCCAGTCGTCCAGGTGGGGGTACACCTGGACCCTTTGGCGCCGCAGGAATGCTGTCACCACTGCCATGCATTTGGTGAAGACCCTGGGAGTAAGATAAAGGCCGAAGGGCATGGCCTGGAACTCGTAGAGGGACCCCTCTGCTCTGAAGTGGAGGAATCGCTGGTGGGACGGACAGATTGGGACGTGAAAGAATGCTTCCTGGAGGTCCAGAGAACAGAACCGCATGCCTTGTTCCAAGGATGGAATGATCTGAGCCAGAGTAACCATCCTGAAGGTTCGAGACCTTAGGAACCTGTTCAGGTCATGCAGATCTAGAATGGGGCACCAGAACCCCGTCCGTTTCGGGACCAGGAAGTACCTGGACACAAGCTGTGTGTCTGGTGGAGGATCCACCACCTTCCTGATCACCTCCTTTTGGAGGAGCAGGGTAACGTCAGCTCGATGGGCCGACAGTGAGGCTGCGGACCCCATAACCCCCCGTGGGGAGACGGTTCGGAAGGGCGGGGCCTGCTCTAACTCCAGAGGCAGAGCCTTTCCTACCACCTCCAACACCCAATGTTCAGTGGTGATAGCGGACCAGGCAGAAAGGAAGTGGCGGAACCGTCCCCCCATTGGGGGGGGGGACCCAGGAGGAAGCAATGAGGTTGGGGGCGACACCCCTCAGCCCATCACTGGGCAGGCTTGGAGGAAGGACCAGCCAAGGGACCTCCTGAACTTTTCCTCCTAGCTTCCTGTTAGAGGAAGCTGCAGGCTTGGCTTTGGGGTGCCAAGTGCGAGCCTGCTGGCCCTGATGCTGGTGTTGCTGGGCCGGACGTGCCACAGGGGCAGAAGGGCAAAAAGACTTACGTTGCTGTAGACAGCCTTTGTCCTTCCGAGCAGACACGACCGAGTCCAAGGTGGTATTGGACTTTTCGATTCTCTGGAGGTGGCCTTCACTCCAGGGCTGAACATGTCAGTCCCCAGGAAGGGGACATCTGCCAACTTGTGCTGGGTATCCGCCGTAAAGGTGGATATCCTCATCCAGGCTCTGCGGCGCATGGCTGCTGCGGCCGCTACTGACCGGGCACAGGAGTCTCTGATATCAAGAGCGATTTGGAGCTGCTGTTTCGCCACTGCCCTTCCCTGATCCCGCACCTGCTTGACCGTAATCTGCAGATCAGCCAGAAGATGAGGGATCACCTCATCCAGGGAGCCCATGAGGGCGTGGGAGAAGTGCACCATCAGTACGGCCGAACTGGCCTGACAGAGGCTGAGGGAGGACGCAGCGTATACTTTGTGCCTGGCATAGTCCAGCTTTTTGGACTCTGGGGGGTTTGTCCACATCCCTAGCGTCCCCGGAATGCTGGAAAACACTGTCGGTGACCAACCCCTCTGCAGAGGGGTGTTCCGAGAAACCGGCCAAAAAACCGGTAAGGGACCGCATACTTCCTGGCCATCCTGGCCGAAGGCGCAGGACAGGAAGCCGGCCACTTCCATAGCTCCAAGGCTGGGCCAACAATGGCTTCAGCCACCACAAAGGCCTCCGTGGGAGAATCCCCTCAGTCCAGTATCTCTGTGAGGGGATACTTGACCCGCTTGGATACGGGCTCGAGCTGCATCCCGGTGGACTCCGAGATGAGCCAAAGCAGACCCATGAATGATGATGGGCTCTAGTCCATCGACTGCCCCCTCGGAGGACTCCAGGTCAAGGGGCCTGGAAAACAGGGAGGACTCGTCGTCAGACTCAGAGGAGTCTGCGAAGAGCTGCCTAGGGCCTGAGCCACCCTCCACCTGCCAAGGATGGTCGGGAGTGAGGGTGACCGACAACCAGTGGGGTAGTCCCTGACCTGACCGAGAATCCTTGGTCGGAGCCCCCGATTTCGGTTGTGGAGGCGGAAGTTCCACCACAATTGGTGGGGCAGCTGGTTTCGGCCGAACAACCGGCCCAGGCTTGGGCACCTCGACCACCGCGAGGGGTTGTTTCGGCCTTTTGGGTGGCAGCCACTTAATAGCCGGGGAAGGCGAGGGCGTCGGCTTGTTCCTGGACAGAAGGAGCTGCTGCCACATTAAGTCCTCGTAGCGTAGACGCAATTTGCGCCGAGGCCACTCCTCTTCCGAGGAGGAAGGAGAGGACGAGTGGCGCACGCTTCTCGGGTTCCAGGACAGAGACTCGATGGCTGGATCGGCTGGACAGAGACGAGGTCCGAGAACGAGACCGAGACTGTCGGTGTTTCAGAGGGTGGGTCTGGGAGGGAGCAGGGGAAACCCGCCTCCCTCTGCTCGGGAGCCTTGACCGGGGACTCCAGCACAGGAGGCGCAGGCAAGTCCTCGGTTTCCACTGGGGGAACTGGTGATGAGGGGTTGTCTGCTTCACCAGTCCACAGCCTGTCTGACGGGTTGAGAAAAATCTTGACCGCGTCGATGAGGGTCTCGGCCGGCTGACCTGACAGGGACACCTCGAAGCCAGCGGCCTTAGCCGCAACCTCAACCGAAGTAGAATGTCGACTGTCCGGGGAAGGGGACATCTCCCGCTGCCACGAACATCGATGGTGGGACTTACCCTTTGATTCCTTTTTCGACCGAGAAGAGTGTCCTGGTGGCCCCTCACCCTTTGTGGAGAGGGATTGGCAAAGCTCCTTAAAAGAAACTGTGTAGGAGGATCCCAAAGAGAGCGGGATAAATGTCGCGACCGAGGAAGATGAAGATGCAGCCTGGGCCGCCTCCTTCTCGAGGGCGATCTGCTCGAGTTGCTCAGCTGAGCCAGCCGCCGTGGAAACCATCCAACGGGCCTCCTTGGACTTCACCGGTGGATAATGTTTCTCGGGGTGCCCAAGTTGGAGCCGGACAGCACAGTCTTCGAGGACTTTATCCGAAAAAGACCTGCACAACTCGCAGGCCTGTGGGTCGTGGTCAAGCCCGAGGCAGTAGACACACATGGAGTGCAGATCGGTCCTGGACATCTTCTGCCCACATGGGCACCGCTGAAAACCGGGAGTCTATTTGTCCATCGCAGCCACGAAGGAAGAAGTAGACCGAAGTCCAGAAAACTTTTAAAATCATTTTCGAGTGAACCGAAGAGTTTGGATCCAGTCTAGATGCAGAGAGCTAAGGAGGGAACCTGAGCTTCCAAGCGGTAAGGAAGATCTGGCATCATGGGGCGCAGCCGAGAGTTTTACCACCCGGGTGGGTGGGAGGAGCTAGCTTGAAGACGTTCCGGCAGGATTTAAAGCGGAAAGGAACCTGCCAGACAGTGTGGATGAACAACATATCCATGTCCCTAGAAGCCTTTTTTCTGGTATGCACGTTGGGATCCGGAGGGGCAGGGGAGGGCAGCTTCAGCAGTCCCTCATGACCTCCGGCGACTCCTGGAAGCCTTTTTTTCGGTGGACCGGCGAAAGCGCTACTGGCCCCGGAGGTGGCAGGGCCAGCAAAGGGCTGGGTGATGCCGGAGGGGGATCCACAGGCGCCAGTGTAAGAGAGGCTGGCGCCAGAGAGGAGGGCCCCACTAGCGAAGGCTGATGGGACAGCAGGCTCTGGGAGGTGCCCGTGCGCTGCAGCCCCTGCGAAAGAGGGGCATGACCGGAGATCCCAGAGGTCGAGACCAGCGTCGGTGGCACAGATAACCGGGTGGCAGATAAAGAACTGGTGCCAGCAACACCCATGCTGGCCAGAGAAGCTCCGGCTGTGCTGCCTATCGAGGAGCCCGCAGAGAACAAGGGCTGAAAAAGCAGGGTCTGAGTAAGATATGGAAGACCCTACCCCAAGAAGCCACCGCCTGTAACAGAGATCTGGGCAGGCACCGGGACCACCAGCAGCCCTGAAGAGATAAGGGCCCTTGGGGCCGAGGAGGTCACCCCCCTCCCCCCAAGGAAGAAGATCCGAACGCGGTCAGAGGAGCTTTATGTGGAGACCATGAATGGGAAGTAAATCGGGGTTGGTCCTGGTCTTTATGCTTGTGCTTCCCCAAAGGATTTGTCCTTGGATTTGGACGAAGAAGAGCCCAAGGAATGGGATGGGGAGGCAGACAAGCTCTGAGTTGCAGCTCCCATTCCATCAAGGTGACCTTCTGCTGGAGTAGACGACTTTCCAAGGTCTTCTGGCTGCATCTCCTAGTGGCCAAGTTAAACTTCTGGAAGACCTTGCAGACTTGAACACTGTGGTCTGGGCCCGGGCAGAAGTGGCAAGCAGAGTGGCCGTCCTTGTCTAGGATCCGTTTACTGCAGGCATACTTAGTGGAGTGGTCGGAAGAGATAATTGAGAAGACAAACGTGAGAAAGGAATACCAAAGAAATTTGATATTTAACTGTATAAATGAGAAAATAAAGCGTGGTAAACATGGGAAAACTGCGGTGGACTGAAGCTGCAGCAGTGTCAGTGGTCCGTGTGCTGGTACACAGTGGGAAAGAACTGGGAAGGGTGTGGTGACTGTCCACCTTACATTGGATAGACAGACGTCTGAGGTGGGTGGCCCCCTCTGGTGGAATGCTAGCTAGAAAGGTTTCCATGTGGTCCTGGTGCCCAATAGGTTAGTCCTACTGGTTATGGCCTGCTGCAAGAGATAAAACGCATTGTTCCTTTATTTTTTTATTTACAACCTATTTACCCAGGATCATTCAACATAGATGTAACATCTGTTTTAATGGTGTCCTGCTTCTATCAATTTCTGCAGCTGGGGGAACTGGAGTACTGGGATGTTACGTGACTTATGTAAGGTCACAGTAAAATTTCTGGCTCTAGTTTAAACCTATGATCTGCTGTCCTTAGCTGGTGCTCTAACAAGACCACACTGCCTCCCAATCTATTTTCACAGGGCTGGTGACTTGCACGGAAACACACTGGCAGACAACAGCCAGATTATTTGGTTTAAAAAATGTAAAGCGTTAAATACCTTACAGTCTGTTCTTCCAAGCTGTTGGCTTATCAGTTATACAACTTCAGATAATTAATCCTGACAGTGCCTGTGATGTACGTTCTCATGCAAGCAGCAGGCGACGTGGTGTAAAATATCTGTGTTATTCTTTCGCTAGATTACATAACAGGTCAGAAGCTGTCTTATAAAAAATACTGAAGTTATTTTTATTTGACTTTGCCTGCTAGTTAGCTTTGTATAAAATTATGTGGCTTCTACACTTTTTTGAAGTTTAACCTTTTTGTACTTCTTTTAAACCAGCTACCAACCAGATTCCTTCTCATATTTTCTACAGCCCACTGTATGTTTGCCAAGTACTGTAAAGCCAGAGCAAATAAACATAATAAACTGTGTTCATTACTTGCACTTTAATCCCCTCCCTCCCAGTCATCTGCCACCGATTCTTTACCCCTCCCACTCCACTTCCCTCCACCTGTTCTCTTACTCTTCCACCATACCTAGACTTTACCCATACCATCCCGCACCTCTTCTTTTCAGTTACCTCACTCCTCTTCAAACCCCTATTTCCAACCTCCACCCCACACTCATCCCAAATTCTCAACCCCTCAAAATACCTTGCCCCCCTCTAAGTTTCTCCAGTCTCTTATCCCCTCATTATTCTCCCTCCTCCTTCTCTCTCTCCTTAGTCCAGCTAGACTTGGGAACCCGCCCTCGGAGCTGCTCCACCACCCGCTCACCATCCAACGCAGGTACAGCCCAGGACACCACTAATTGCGCAACAGCCTGAAATTTGAACTTGGCACCTTTTTTCAGAACCCTGTTGTCTCCAGCTGATTGCTGTCCTAACGCTCTGCAGCTTGGATACCCTCCGGTGCTGAATATACCTAATCTGCTTGCTCTGGACTGGCTGGATATATTTATTCCTTCTCAGCAATTTAATTTAATTTGGTACTGCAAGCTGCTTTCAGCTCTCTAACCTCGGGGCAGCCTGTACCCTATTTCACTGCTCCTACTACCATTTAAACCGCACTGTGCACCCCACTTAATTGTTTCCGATTCAAAGTTGGTGCTGCAGGTTGCATGTTCTGCCCTCAGGGCAGCCAATAACTACCGCGAGCCCTAAGCTTGATGAATTAAGATTTAAAACTGTGCTGGTCTTTTGATAAGAACTCCCAAGGGCTACACATCCTATAACTGCACTCAGAGTTAAGAGTTTTGCGGCCTACCCACCCCCTCCTCCACCTTGATTAAATGCTTGGTAGCTCCTCCTCTTGCTCTCTGGTTGATCCCACCCTGCTGTGGAGGTGTGTCCTCTGGCTCTTGTATTCCTCCCCTTCAGGCCCCTCTGTTATTCACTTCAATCCTACTTTTGTCTTGATTCTGCTTCATGCTCTCAGAGACATTGCTGCTCTCCTCTCAGGGCTACTCTCAATCTGTCAGCCTGTCATCACTGCCCTGCTAGCTACCTTATCCTGCCCTCCTCCAATAGTGTGACTTGCCCGCGATTTTTCGGCATCATTCCTTGGATTGCTTCTATTAGCTGCCCCATAAAACATATTAGTGGGGACTGCCGTGGCTTCTCTCCTAATTCCTGCCTGCACTTCCTTCTGGATTCCACCACCCTCTTTCTTAACCTCTCCTTTATTTCCCATCCCTCCCCACTGTCCTTCTGGCTGCCATGTCTCTCTGTACCCTCTCCCTCACCATCTTGTTATCCCTGGGCTGTCCCATTTTTCTGGATATCCTTCACACCCCTCACACCCTCCTCTAGTGGAACAGGAAGATTTCACCTTCTCTAACTTCCTCTTGTGTGCCTCCCTGCAGCATGCCAAACACATATACCTCAGTCCTAAACCTCTCGGCCTTCTCGTTCATTACCACTGTGGACCCAAATATCCCTCCGATGCCCAAGTCTCCATGGCTTTTGCCCTAGCTTCGACCTGGATTATGACCATTGCCCTATCCCTCTCTGGCGACACTGAGACCAACCTAGGCCCTACTACCTTAGTTCCCACTACTAATCCCCCTTGCTCCATGGCCACCGCCCAAGTGAGGGGCTTGAAAATTGCCCACATTAACATCAGAAGCCTTCTAGCTAACCACCCTGAGGTCATGGCATGGTCCGATAACTATGCACCCAACCTGCTTGACATATCAGAAACATGGCTCAAACCCTCACTTCCTGACACCTTGTGCACCATCCTTGGCTATAACATGATCCTGCCAATCAGCCATCCTCTAAAAGGGTCAGTGGCCTTGCCATCTTCGCCAAGACTCACCTTAACTTATCCCCTCTGCTGTGCCCCCAGTTTATGTACTGTGAGGTGCTTCACTGTCTCATCACACTTAGTGGGGCCAAAAAGCTGGACGTTTTCTGTGTCTACATTCCCCCCCCCCCCCCAAGTCAGCAAACAAGGCCTTGATGAATTCCTGAACTTCCTACCCCTAGCTACAAAGAACAACAAGGTTATCTACCTCGGGGACTTCAACCAGGACTGGCTTGGCCCCAACTCCCCCCTCCTTGCCACCCAGAGTTGTAAGGCCAACCTCACTCAGTAGTCTCCAAACCCACTAGGCACTCTAGCTCAGGATCCAGCCACTCGCTCCTAGACTGGGTCCTCTCTAACAGACCTGACAGAGTATCCAATGTACTTGTCATGGCAGACTGCATCAGTGACCACTCCTCTGCACCTGGGATGCCCCCCCCTCCTATCCCCATGGGGTCATCATGATGTCTGATTACTCTGCCCCCGTCCCACCTGCCTTCCTAAATAACCTTCGGCAATTTGACTGGTCATGTTCAATACCTGCAACCTCAACTTAGCCACAAAATACTTCACAGAGACCTTAACTGCTCTTCAGGCAAAACACATTCCCTTTACTATGTGGTGGGTCCAGGGCTCACACACCAGATATCTACACTGCCCTCTTCTCCAGCTGATTAAAGCTCGTACCAAGCTCTGGGTTACCTGGAAAGCCTCCTCTCTTCGTGCTGACTTTGACGCCTACTGCGCCTCATGCAACCAATGTAAAAAAGATTCGCTCTGCCAAGAGTAGCTACTTCAGAGGACTTCTGCAGGCCTCCGCCCAGAACCCTAGAGCCTACTGGTCACAAATTAATCATGTAATGGCCAACTCCCGTAACCATACCCCCTGGGACATGCTAACTGACAACGCCTCCTGCGACAATCCCATTACCACTGCCAACCACCTTAACTCCCTCTTCACACTCCACCCGGAGTACAATGGCCCTACCTCCCCCCCGATCAAGTTCGCTACTGGCGACCATCTTTCCTCCATCCTCCCTTTCAATTTTGCCTCCGCTAGTAGGGAAGATGTCCTACTGCTCCTGACACAGATCCCTTCCCATGGCTGTGCGGGTCCTGATGGACTAGAACCTAGAATCCTCAAGCTGGGCGCATCCCTTCTGGCCACGCCCCTTATTTGTATATTTAACCTCTCCATTAGTTTGTCCACTGTCCCCCACTCCTGGAAGATGGCTAAAGTCATTCCCATCTTTAAAAACGGGGACCTCAGAAACCCTGTGAACTACTGGTCCATAGCTCTTCTACCCACGCTCAGTAAGCTCCTGGAGAAACTCGCACACTGTCAGCTAGATGTCTGTCTTCCTGCTCAAACACAACCCCCTCTCACCTGCCCAACATGGCTTTCGTGCAAGCCATAGCACCACCATAGCCCTAGCCCAATTTACTAATGTCATCAGAACCAGCATGCACTGCGGTCATCTTACCAGGGCGATTTCACGGATTTGTCCAAGGCCTTTGACTCGGTTGAACACTCCCTGCTCCTGGTACATCTCAGCTTCCTCAGGGCCTCTAGGTCCACTCTTGCCTGGTTTTCTAGCTACCTGCATGATCGCTCCCAAGCTGCTTCCTCTCATAAGGTCCTGTCCTCCCCTGCACCCATCGCTGCAGGTGTCCCCCAGGGGTCCACACTTAGGCCACTGCTTTTCTCTATTTTCATTAATAATCTGCCAGTCATCTCCTCTCGCTGTCATACACTAGCATATGCCAATGATCTGGTCCTCTATGTCTCGTCCAGCTCAGTACCCAAGATCAACTTGCTCCTCTCCTCGGAGCTTCACCTCACCCAAAAATGTCTCTATTCCAATTGCCTGGTCCTTAATGTGGCCAAGACGCAGGCCATGCCTTTGGTTCTCATAGGGAATGTTCCTTCTATCCACACTACACGTGCCTGTCTCGACGGGTCCACTGTCCGTAAACCCCATCTTTCATGCCTCAGGGTTACACGTGATCTCGTCTGACTTCACTCATAGTCGTTATTTGCATCAGTCATCGCAACTGGGTTTGCTGTCAGGTTCGACATTACCATCATCTCGAAGAACCGGTGGTCTGGGCTCACCTCGGCCTGTTATTTCTGACAGAGCTGCAGGGTATCCTTCAAAGTGGCAAGACAGCTCTGCAGACTTTAATCTGCTCTGTCCTCGCCTTGTGAAACAGACTTCATCGCCCATGTTTCAAGGCAAAAGGGCAGACATATCAAATCTGCAAATATTGTTGCATCGCGACATCCCACTTTTGAAGGATGTCCCCTTGGCTCTGTCCAGAAATAAACAGAGCCCAGGTAGAAGGTCTTGGGCCACCGAGACCCTAGCTGCAGGGCTGAGGGTGTGTCGAACACGGTAAGCTAGGCCCAGTTTAGCGTTGACTGATTTACAAATGGCATTAACATGTAGGTGGAAGTCAAGGGCAGGATCAAGTGTAACCCTGAGGTATTTGAAAGATGGGGTTACATGGACAGTGGACCCGTCGAGACAGGCAACGTGTAGTGTGGCAGTAGAGGAGGAACACTTATACGCAGACCTACGATGGCTCTCCCCCTCATCCAAGCATGCATTCGCCTTTGATTGCCTAGTCAACAACATTTTTCTATCTTCTCAGCCTGCCCCCCCCCCGTGTCTCAACCTCGTCCACTTCGGTCCACCACCTCGGTCGGCCCTATTCTCTGTGCTCCCCTGCCTCACTAAAATGGGGGAACAATCCTTTGTCCACTATTCACCCAAACTCTGGAACTCCATTCCTCTATACCTCAGGTGTACCGCATGCTGCATTCAAACGAGCCCTGTTTACCCACCTTGATGTCTGAACGTGTTAACTTTCCCCCTTCCTCCTTCCATTACCTGCTGACCTTACTTTCCCTTAGCACTTAATTAACCTTACTTGACACCTTGGCAATGCTTGCGTGCTGGTCTTGCTCCTGATCGAAACCATCTGTTACTTGTTACTGCATCTGGTTTGCCTGCTCCTGATTACTGCAATTATTGTCCAAGTCACTTTTTTGCCATACGGATTGTTGCGAAGTTGTTCTCCTAATTACTACTGTGTCAGCTCCATCGTACCTGTAACTCCTTTGTATTTCATTTTGATATATTTGTAGTTGTTGATCTGATCTCTGTACTTGTTTTCTCCTCTCCTGGGTAGTGCCTGAAAATAGGCAGGTCCTGCCTAGCGTGCCTATCCAGTTACCTTAAGCAAATAAATTATTCCCTCTCCAACACCAACCGTCTTACCTTGACAATGGGTTCTAGCCCTGCTCCCCCCCCCCCATCATCCTCCCAACCAACCACCTCTTCTCCCCCTCTGGAATTCACCCTGTGTATCGTTTTACTCTTTATTCATTCTCCTTTTTTCTTTTCTAATTTGTTGTCCATCACATTTAAGCATAGTAACTGTCCATCTTAAGTTGTTTCCTGAAATTTGTATTCTTGTCAATTCATCAAAAGGTGTGCTGTAATAATCTATGTTATGTAAACTAGTACAGTTACATAAGAACCTACCTTAACAGTAGATCTTCCAGAGGAGCTCTTGCAGCGGGTAATACCAATAGGACTCAGGCCGCTAGGCATTAAGTCTATATGGAAAAATCTTCTAGCTAGCAGTCTGTGGAGGGGGATCACCCCTGGCATCGGCTCTGCCCTGACGTCAGGCGTAGTATAAAGGGGCAGTCCCCCAGCGCCATCTCAGTTCTCCCACTAGAGACCCGGCTGACAAACTGAATGGAGAACCGAGGAGAGTCTCCCATACCCAAAGAGAAGGAAAAAATACATTTGTTCCTGGGGTGGGAAAGCCACTTGCTGCAAGAGCTCCTCTTGAAGATCTACTGTTGCACTAAGTTCTTGCGTAACCTTACTATCTCACTTCAAGGGGGAGCTCATGGAGCAGGTAATACCAATAGGACTGAGTCCAAGCAGTAACCAAAGAGAGACCCAGGTCAGAGGGAAAGAGGATAAAACTGATAACTGACAACTGATAAGTTGGAGCTTAGGAGAGGAGACCCTGAAGGACTGCTAGTCCAAAGCCTGCTCTCTTTCTAGAGGCAATGTCTGACTGTAGTGTCTGATAAAGGTATGGACTGAGCTCCAAGTAGCGGCAGCGCAAAGGTCTGCCGAAGATACATTCCATAGAGGCAAAGGAAGTTGCCACACCGCCGGTACAGTGGCCCTTAACCGATCCCGGTAAGGTCTTGTTATGGTGCTGACAGCAAAAGGTGATGCAATGCACCAACCATCTGGTCAGTGCTTGCTTGGTGACAGGAGCCCCTGTCTTCCTATAGGCAAAGAAAACGAACAATTTGTCCGTCTGCCAAATGGAACTAGTTCTGTCGAGGCAATACCCGAGGATCCTATGTACATCTAGAGTATGCAAAAGAGCCTCCCCTTTATTAGAATACTCTGGAAAATAGACTGGAAGCTGGATGTCCTGGTTCAACGTTAGTTCAGACATCACCTTTGGTAAAAACCTGAGGGGTTAGTATGCAGTGCCACCCTGCCCCTATGGAAAACAAGGTAAGGCTCTTTACATATCAGAGCCTGTAGCTCAGAATGGGAGGTTTCGTGGCCAACTGTTGCAGCAGCGGATACCAGATCTAACCAGACCAGAGAGGAGCTACCAGAATCAATCTGGCTTCCCCCGTCTGCAATTTGAGCAAGATTCTCTGAAGGAGAGGGCAGGGAGGTAAGGCATATAGAAACCTCCCTGTCCAGGAGAGGGACAATGTGTCTCACCAGAAAACACCAGGACCTGGATCTAGCGAGCAGAAATCTGGAAGTTTGGCGTTGCACGGGGACGCAAAGAGGTCCAACTCTAGTCGACTCCATCTTTCAAAGAGGTCTTCTGCCACATCTCGTTGCAATTCCCACTTGTGACTGAGACTGAGAATGACGTAGACTGTCAGCAAGAACATTCTGGACCCCTGGTACGTGAATTGCCATGATGTCCAGACTGTGTTCTACTGTCCAGTGCCACACATTCAAGGCCTCTCTGCAACAGGGGGGTAGGAGTAAGTGTCCCCTTGCTTGTTTAGATGAAATACTACTTGGGTGTTATCTGACTGAACTAGGAGTGGGCCCCGGTACAGCTGGTCTTGGAAAGCCTGGAAGGCACACAGTACGGCTCTCATTTCCAGAATATTGATGTGAAGAGACCGTTCCACTGCATTCCAAGAGCCCTTTGTTCGGTGTACATCCAGATGGGCTTCCCAGCCTAGACCCCAAGCGTCCATAGTGAGGATCTGCATCAGGCTCAGCCTCTGAAAGGGAACCCTTACCTCGATGTTGATCGGACTTGACCACCAAAGAAGAGAACGATGGACCGTCTCAGATATCTGGACAGGCAGGTCCAGCTCGTCTATGTCCTGGTCCCAATGAACCCTGAGGTGCCACTGTAGAGTCCTCATGTTCAGCCGTGCCAAAGGAACTGTGGTTATGGCGGCTGCCATGTGCCCTAGCAGTTTCAGGATCACTCTAGCTGTGACTCGATCTGAGGTCTGCACTTTTCCGGCAAATCCCATCAGTCATTTTGCTCAGTCTGCTGGCAGAAAGACCATGCCTTGAATAGTGTATAGGTCCAGCCCAATATACTGAAGCCTTTGGGAGGGCCAAGGCTGTGACTTCGACCAATTCACAGTGATGCCTAGGGATTGGAACATCAAGGTTATCTCTTGCAAGGCACTGTTCAGCTGGTCTTCTGACTGGGCAGAAACAAGCCAGTCGTCCAGGTAAGGGTAGACAAAGTGTCCCTTCCTTCTAAGGGCTGCTACCACTGCCAGGCACTTGGTGAAGATTCTTAGTGCCGATGAGAGGCTGAATGAAGTACCCTGAACTGATAATGCCGACCTTGACAAAGGAAGCGCAGGAACTTCCTGTGTGAGGGCAGGATTTTGATGTGCATATATACATCCTGCATATTTATTTATTTACATTTTGGTGACTGGGTAGGCCCACTGAGACAGAAACAGTCCCTTTTTCAGGGGCGACCCGGAATTAATTACATACATCCACAAACATAACAAAATACATGTCATTTCACAATTAGCAATCAATACAGACATACTGACCCACTCAAGGATACAATAATAGGTTAATTACAATCAATATCAATAGGAGTAGTACTGTTATACACAAGACTATCACAATCAGACTAATGTCCCAATAAGGTTAAAATCAGCAGCAGGGAGTCTGGTAGACTCAGCGGTAGCAGCTGCAGAGGCTCAGATCCAACAGGTGGGATTTAAAACCCTTCTTGAAGCCCCCAAGGGAGGTACATTCCTGGATACTACTAGGCAGATCATTCCAGAATGGAGGGATGAAGGCAGCATAGGACCGGAGTCCTAGGGAAGTCCTAACGCTAGGGACATGGAGAAGCTGGCGGCCAGAAGATCTTGGTGTTCTCCCATTCTTTTGGGGAGCTAATGTGTTAATTAGGCTAGGAGGGGCGCCATTTTGCTGAAGCTTAAATGCAAGGCAGAGTGATGGATATGATAATCTGCAGTCTAGAGAAGGCCACTTAAGAGATAATAGTACCTTGCAGTGATGCTCCCATGGTGACACCCCTGAAGCAAAGCACCCTATCCTGTGATACAGTATTTTTAGCCTTTGCATTTCAGAACTTTTTACAGATTGTAGTAAAGGGGCCCCATATAGCAAGGTTGGAAGGAGTATACCAATGGAAGCCTTGAGTTTGGGTTCACAAGTGAGGAAAGGGCTGAGGCGATATAACAGACCTAACATTTGGTTGAGTTTCTTGATCAGATGGTCGATATGGCTTTTAAAGGAGCAGTCTTGGTCTAAGTATACACCTAGGTATTTGATACAATCGATCACTTCAATTTTTGAGCCATTGGAAAGAGCTGGGGACAATAAATGTAAACGCATTGGGCCTAGGCTTTTAGGGCCAAATAGCATGCTTTGTTCTTTTTACTATTTAGAACTAATTTATTAGCAAGAAACCAATTCTCAAGTAGACCATGGTCTTGAATAAGAAGGTTGTTTATTTGGACAGTGACACAGGAGGACCTATAAAGCACAGCATCATCTGCATATAAGGTCACCTTGGCCCCTCCACAATGTTGAGGCAAATCATTAATAAATAGGGAAAACAGGAGAGGTCCCAGTATTGAACCCTGGAGCACGCCATCTGTGATGGGGCATTTGTTGGACGTAGCACCACGCCATTTAACAATTTGTGATCTGCCATTAAGGTAGTCTGAGAACCACTGAGTAGACAGATGATCAAGACCAAGAGATGTTAGTTTAGTGATAAGCTGCTGATAATTTACCAAGTCAAATGCCTTGGTGAGGTCTATAAAGATCGCACCAGTTGAAAGACCATCATTTAAAGCCGTGAAGATATCCCCAGTAAGGCTAATCAGGGCTGCATTGGTACCATGATTTTTTCTAAAACCATGTTGTCGTTCAGTTAATAAATTGTTCTGTTCAACATATTCCTGGACTTGCTGGTATACAATCCTCTCTAGCACTTTAGAGTGCAGAGGATGAATATCGGTCTGTAATTGTCAACAAGCTCAATGTCCCCACCTTTAGGGATAGGATCTAGGGAGCACAGCCAGTCTCCTCAATGGATCATGAGCAATAGGCTTGCTAAGGTCACCATTCTGAACCTCCTGTACTGGATATATAACTTGTTCAGTTGACTGAGAGCCAGGATAGGGCAGAGGTCTCCCGTTTTCTTGGGAACCAGGAAGAAATGTGAATAGAAGCCTTTGCCATGTTGGGTAGGTGGGACCGCCAGGATGGCCATCTGCAGAAGGGCCTGTGTATCTGCTTTCAGAAGGGCGTGGTTGGGCGAGCAATGGAAAGGGATAGGAGGGTTGTCCAGAGGGCAGCTCAGAAACCCTAGGGAGTAGCCCCTCTCTAGTGTCTTAAAGACCCACTGCTCCAAGGTGATACTGGATCACCCTGACAGGCAGAGGGAGAATCTCCCTCCTACCGTCTCCCCCAATGGAATCTGAGGGTGTGTGAGGGACGGCAGGGAGTCATGCTGTGTTTTGGAGGTTAGGCAAGGGGGCTCGGGCCCCAGGGGCGCTGGAAAGGAAAGGGTGCCCGCATCTCTTGAAGGCTCCTTTGTTTTGAGGTTGCCTTTTCCCTTGTCGTCCTTGGTTATGGCAAAAAGGACGATGGGAGGAGGGTGGCTCTGACTTGTACATCCTGTGCACATCAGCTACCGCCTTACCAGAATACCGAAGCCCCAGGATGACTTTCCCCGCCTCTTGCCCAAAAAGGACTGAGCCCTGGAAAGGTGCGTCCAGAATGGCATCTTGCAGAACCCAGATACTCTGAGCCAGGCATGCCTCCTCATACAGATGCCCGAGGCTGCAGCCCTGGCTGCCATGTCTGCTGAATTGTAGGAGCACCTGAGCATGTGTTTATCTACGTCCATGCCTGAATGGATACATGCCGTGAGCTCATTTTTACTGTCTGAATCCAGGTGAGCCTTCACCAGGTCCACGGTCTCCTCCCAGACGGACTTTTGGTAAGTCACCAAGTGGGCTAGGAAATTCATAGAATGAGTAGCCCCAGTGGCTGATGTATATACTTTTCTGCCCATGTGGTCCAGCTTTTTGGACTCTGGGTCTGAAGGCTGGCCACTCATATGTTTAGGCTGCTGAGCTCTTCCACGAGCTGCTGTGGGTACCATGGAATCTGCTTTGGGATTCTCCCCCAAGAATGGTCCCCCTTTAAGTGTTCTGTACAGTCTGTGTGCCTTTCTTGGCACTGCAGAAATGGGTGGAGGGGTGCTGCCAGGTGAGCCTGGTAACATCTTGAAAAGGCTCTACCAAAAGGTGGGACGACCGGCTGGCCCGCCAGTGCAGTGGTTGGACTTCCGTCTGCAATGCCGGCGAACCGGGTTCGGGAGCGAGCCAGGGCTGGCAAGGGGGAGAAGGCTGCAGCATCCCACGACAGCTCGCTTTCTCCGGGGGAAGGGTGTGGGGTTGTGCTCGGCGTCTGGACGTCCGCACCTGAGGTTTGGGGAAAGGTCTCAGATGGAAGTCTGGACTATGCCGGCATCAAGGGCCTTGGCAACTAGGGGTAGGACATCGCGAACGTCGGTGTTAGCACCATGATATCAGGGGGACTCGCAATGTCCAGAGCACTGGAGAAGAAAAATGACTGCCGGTCCCGGGAAGACAGAGCTTCAAGGAGCTAGCCCTTATGTGCAACCGCCTGCCTGGCCGACCAAGGGTCTGACGAAACGAGAGTGTCAGGGTGTCAAGGCCTCATCCCCGCCCGGGGGTAAACTGAGGCTCCATGGTGATCTATGGCAGACCAGGCAGGTGGCAGCAGGGGTAGATTCTTGGATGCTCCCAAGGATGCGGTACCGGTGGGAAGTAGGGAGGATAAACAGAAATTACAAAAACAGGTGGAATGACCAAGGGTTTAGGGTCCTTGGATCACAAAAACTTCACCAAGCAGCACCTCTCTGGATTAAGCTCCTCTGTGTCCCACTGATAGAGGGTTTAAACGTGCCTCACATTATCAAGGAATGAGGGGTTGTCCAGAGGGGGACCTGGTTGAGTCTCTTGGACTGGGGGAGGGAATTGAAGAGCATCCCCGTAAAAATAATCAGAGGAAGAGTCCCCTGCGTCCTCACCCGAAGACGACGGCGGATGACCGCTGAAGGAAGGACAATGGTCGTCTTTCCTACCCACTGGATCAGGCGGTGGATGAGAGCCCTCGTCAGGCGCCCGACCACCAGATGGCGGAGGTGCAGGGGGAAACCCGTCTCTGGAGGCCTGTATAGCAAGTCCCCTTTTGCCATGTTCCACCAGGAGGTGAACAATGCACAGCCATCCGTTATGGGAACGACCAGGGTGTGGGCGTCAGATGCACTGGATTGGGTACTGGGCCTTTAGGGCGAGCATCCGGTCAGGAGACTTCTCAATCCTGTATCGGGCAGCGGGTCTGGCTCAGGTATCTGCGAGACATCGTCATCTGACTTTGCTCGCAGTCATCTGGCGACTGGTCCCCTGACGTAGGGGTAGATGCTCGATCCTTGGGGCCGATTGCCTTTTATCGGCTGGGGGGGCCTGGTCCTTGTCTAAAGGCATGTTAGCCCGGCTTACGGGTCGTCTGTCGCCCGCAGAAGGTTTCCCCTTTGTGGGAGTGGAGGTGTCTGAGCCAGATGGCCTCCTGGCATCTGGTGGAGTCATCCGACTAGTATTTGTTCTTATCGGATGAACCACTGGACTTACAGCCTGCTTCTGAAGACCTACCTGAGGAAGACGTCTTTCCCTCTTGGGTCGACCCATGAGATGGTCTGTGAGGCCGGTGAGCCAAGGGGAGTTTGGCAGATGAATGCCCAGAGGAAGAAGACGCCTTACTCTTGTTGTGGGAGGAGGAGGACTTCTTGGGAACAGTCCCAGAGGCGGCAGGAGGGACCAACCCTGACCTCCTGCTGGAGGCCGAGGAAGTAGAAGCCTTGTAGGAGGACTTAGGGCATGACTCCAACCTGGCCCGGTCTTTCTCCCAGTAATGGTGATTTTTCCCTCCAGATGACTTCTCTGTTGGGGAGACTAGCAGGGGATGAAGAACTACATCCTGATGGAGAATTCTGCTTGGATGCCACCTGCTTCTCTAGAAGACAGGCCTTCAGGGTGTTGGCTCTTCTGATGTGGATCTTGTTACTGAACTTCTGGCGGTGCGGGCAATCGTCGGGCCAGTGGTCTGGGCCTAAGCAGATCAAGCAGGCCGCGTGGCTGTCCTTGGCCGGGATCTGCGTCCCGCATTGACACTTTGACTTGCGTAGAGTGGAAGGAGATGAAGACATGCAAATTCATCGAATAATAGAAGAAAAGACTGAAAATTATAGTTTTAGATGATGAGGAAAAAAGCAACTGTGAAAAACGGCGCATCTGTGGAGCCAAGGTAAGCGGGTCGACGGCGGGAAAAGAACCGAGATGGCGCTGGGGGACCGCCCCCTTTATACTATGCCTGACGTCGGGGCGGAGCCAACATCTGGGACAGTACCCCGCTACAGACTGCTAGCTAGAAGATTTTTCCGTGGGGTCCTAACGCCTGGTGGCCTTAGTCCTTCTGGTATTACCTGCTGCAAGAGCTCCTCCTCGAAGTGAGATCCTTCGTGTCTTCCATGTACTACTTTTATTGTCATGCTTGATGAGGAACCTTTGTAAATGAGCTCTCAGCTCAAAGGCTGTAATCCGAGACAAGAACAAACTTTGGAATGTGCCACTTGTAAAAACTGAAAAGTTGTTGGGAGGGGGTGTGGGCACTGTTGGCATCCCACCCACTCCCTGTCTCTTCCCAAGTACTACCTGGCATCCGGTATCAAACCCTCCTTCTTCCCATCCCCTTGCAAGTTTTCCTTGGTGTCTAGTGGGCCCCCCTCAACAGCATCCCAGAGCCTAATACCAGTCCTGCGACTGTGGCAGACACAATCCTCCAGCCATCTCCAAGTGCAAAGATTCATATTATGGGATCAAAAATACAGACAGCTTGGCATGCTGCACCAAAACAGAATGTATTTCACTATGAAATGTGATAAAGGTGATTGTTCAGACACTACTGTTATGACTGATTACAGGATTTTAAGTTAATCAGCTACAGACAGTGCTCTGTCGAATGTCTAAGTATAATTCAACAAAATATGCAGATCTGCACTGAACTGTAAATGTTTGACTAATCACTCTAATTAGCCACCCAGCTGGGCTGCATGACTTTGACCAATGGATTAAATATAATACTGGAGGACTGGCTGGCTGGCCCATTGGTGAAGTGACAGCACTACCACTTGGCGACAACGGCGATCCGGGTTCCGGGCAAGACTAGGTCGTTGGGGCCAGCTAGGGAAGAAAGATTGAGTATCCATGGGGACACTTTCCTCCTCTGGGGAGGGAGGGTGTCATGTTACTCTGACACTGCTACCTGTGTATGCACAGGCTGCAGTGCAAGGATACCAGTGTTGGAGGGGAAGGATGCTGTTAGACATTTGGCTGAGATATGTGTCAGCATGTCTCCAGCCTGAACGTTAGTCCTTCGTGGCAGCATCCTTGAGAAAATGGGGACAAGGGGAAACTAAGGGTAAATCCTCCAGCATCATGCTCCATGACAGTCCTCAGCCAGGAGGGGGCCAGATAGCTAGGTGTTAATCTGCCACCTGCACCAACCTTAGCAAAAAAGGTACAATACACAAATAAGAATGCAGTGTAACCACTGCTAATTAGCCACCCTGCTGGGTAGACCGACTGATCAACAGATAAAATATTACACAGACGCAGAGCACTAGATGGTTGTAAGCGTGACTCCACTGCTGATCTCACAGAGTGGACACCACAAAGTTCTTAGGACAAAAAGGTGCTTCTATGTTTGTAGAAGGGATTTTAAACATTCTGATCACCATTCCATGATTTCAGCTAACAAAAAGATTAGAGGATCAGCTTTTATTGTTGTTATACTTTGTTCTGGACTTGGTAGACAGACAGAAGAAGGCCAACGCCACTGAGCAGGCGGGCCACTTTGCAGAGTCTTTAACAGATAGCTATCTACTCTAGTTTTAAATGTGGTTAGAGAGTCAACAGACAACTTTTCTGTAGGCAATGTGTTCCATAGTTTTACCACACTTTATGCATAATATCCCTCATGTTTCCTTTGAAAGTACCAATTTATTCAGTTTACTATGGAAATTAATTTTATATCCCTTTCATCGTATTGAAATTCCAGGCTATTCATAAGCTCCTTGTCCCTAACAATTTTTTAAACATTTGCAACGTATCTCCACTTTCTCCTTGTTTCCATGGTATATAGCCCCAACTCACATGATCTCAGTCTGTAGGGTTTTTCTTCTTGTGACCATTTTTGTTGCTCTGTGTTGAACCCTCTCTATATTGTTAACATCCTCCTCAAGTATGGGCTCCATAATGGGGTACAATGGTCCAAATGCAGTCTTAAGTATTACAGTGGGAGTATACAGTTTTCATTTCTAGAAACAAAGGCCCTTCCGATACAACCAAGAATGTTATTCATTGTATTGATGACCTTACTACAATGCTGGCTGAACTTAAGGTCATTATTCATTACTATACAGAGGTCTCTTTTCGCTGTCTACCTTCCTTGATATTCTCCCATTTCATTTATATATGTTATTTTGTTATTTAGTCCCAAATGCATGATCACACACTTTTCTACATTGATGGACATACCATTTCTTTTGTGCCCATACTTCAATAACCTCCAGATCCCTTACTAGTTTACACACTTGTTTGTCTGTACTTGTGGTGGCCCTCATTTGGTATCGTCCACAAACTTTACCATAAAAGTTGTTGACCTGGTTGTTCTTATCTGCTGTAAAAAGATTGAACAAAGGCAGCCCCGACCCATGAGGAAGCCCACACAACACCTCTCCAGGTTCCGACAAAGTATCTCTTACCCCTCAACCTCTGGGACCTCCTGTTGAGCCAACTACAGAGCCATGTAACCAGTTTACAGTCTATTTCTATCACACAGCCGAAATGCTTTCAAAATTGAGCTACAGGCCCCAGGTAGTGCAATGTTAACATGTCCGCTACAAGCAATGTCCCCAATATATGGGTTACTCAGTTCACATCCACACTGTGGCAGTTATGCAGCGGAAAATGGAGTCTTTGGAAGTCTACAAGCTAAGCTCCTCCCATACCCGAGTGGTATATCTGGATAGAGACAGTCTCCTTGTTGGCGATTAGTGTTCTTACTTATTCACAGGATCCAGAGTTTGAGGTGTATTTTTTTCTTTGTCTTTTTAAAAGCATTACCCGTAACTGAGTGAGTTCTCTACTTTTACTAAATTTACAGGCTAGGCTAGGCTTTCTATGATCCATGGAACTCCAGCCACAGTCAGCACTGGTGGGAACCAAGACTGTGAAGATGACCATCATCTAAATCAGTGTTGTAGTAAAAAAAAAAAAAAATAAAAAAAAGACTCAACACCATCATAAAAAATCCCCGCAGCTTAAGCCTAGTGGCACAACCAGCTTGGCTTGATGCCTGCGTCTTGGAAGGAGCCAGAGCATATCCAAACTGAGACATACACAGGTTCCATACTGCTGCACCGCCTTCTGGCCAACTCACAGGTAGAAGCAATGGTCAGTAGTAGTTTGTTCACCTGCTGTGTCGGGGGGGGGGGGGAGGAGTGTCGGCTGAATGCAGGGAGAACCCACTGAAAAAGACTGGCCCATGGCTGATGACATCTGGGCTTGGGCACCAGGCCAGCATCACCAAAATTACTTCCCAGATGAAGAAGGCTTCTTTATGGAATGGGGATGGAGCAGATATTAAAAACGAAACACTGAGGAAACCAGGATAGTACATTTTATTTCTATTGGATGCTCAGGTCCATATTTGGTTTGGGAAGCTGACAGCAACATTCTGAAATGTCTTGATCCATTTATGACTTTATTCTTCAATAGAATTTCTTTGACTCATTCTTACTTGTATCTAATCAGCAGTGTTGGTAAAATAATAGTGTAACTGTAACCTTTTCTTGATTGTGTGAAGATTTATGCCATTAAAAAATTATGCAAGAAAAGGCTTAGTGAGTTAAAATCTCTCACCTATTGGAACATCTGGCAGGGCTCAATAAGCGGAAAGGAGGAATCATACAGCTACAACAATAAATACCATCCTGCATTCATTTAAATACCACAGCATTTAGGTGAGGGCAATAATGCTGATTAAACATTAAGTCCAAGGGAAGGACACGGTAAAACAGCAGACTGGATGGGCCAATGTTTTTTCTGCTGACATTTTCTATGTGTCTATACTATTCTGACTGCATTGATACTACGAACATATGAATCTGCCAGCAGAAACAGACCACCCGGGTCTATCAATGTCTGCCCGAGCTAGCACCCTAGATTGCAGCTGCCCCAACACCTTCCCCCATCTGTCATTCCCATGATACTATTTAGAACTGACTACTGGTATTACCCTTTGGTATCAATACATAGGATTACATGACTTTTTTTAACCTTTTTTCTAAATTCTGGTAAATTAATTAAAAATGGTGTCATCTGCAACTTCATTCATTCATCTTAAGCCCTGAATCGCATAGCGAACATTTCACTCAAACCCTAGCAACACTGACTTCTTCCTTGTTTTTGCGTCGGAAGATAATAAAACGGAGAATAAAATAGGAAAGCCCTATAAAAATTGGTACATGTTTGCACAGCACACTTTCTTCATCCTTGCTTGTGAAAAAAGGGGAGGGTGTGTGTGAGCACAGACATGAAGGACATAATGTCATTCCCTTCTGAACTTATTACTGTGGTCCATAGAAAACTTTGGGGGATAGATATACAAAACATCTGTACGCACAATATTTTAATGCACTTTTTTGGTAGAAAAATGCTTCATCCAAATTCCTAGAGACATCACTAAGATTTACATTACTTGTAAATTCTAGAGATGCCCCTTGAAATCCAGGAAAAGAACCTTCTGTTAAACTGTGTGTTTGGAAATTTGATGGAGAGGCCGGATAGCACAGACAATTCAAACAGCTAGTCCATTTCATAGCACTACATAATGAAGTCCTTTTATATCTGCATGATAGATAAAGCATGGGCAGCCATGGCGCAGGCAACCTCACACTGTTTAACAATGGGCCCAAACTTTGTCATGAAGGGACCCCCCCCCCCCTCCAGTGGGGGAGAGAGTACAGATTAGACTACATCAACATTCTATCCCTGATCTCATGTCAGATCAACAACATGAGAGCCAGTTAGTGTCAACTATGGCTGTGGTTTTCTGAGAAGGATATCTGTCCACTAGAGACTAGAATAAAACTGCAACAACTCGCTTCACATAGGTCATGTAAAGAGCACGTTGCCTGGTACTCACACCAAAAAATAAGAACCCTTACCTTCCCCCAAGTCATTTGGTGCCCAAATCAGACTATTTTTCCCTATTTTGGAAAGGATCATATTTTGGCTCCATGGAGCCACCATTCCCGTTTCACTTCCTGATACTGTAATCCGCCCATTTTCCTGATGTCACTATATGGACAGCACAGCAGCGTGCTCCATAGACATGAATGAGGCCATTTTTTTTTTATTCCGTTTTTCATACTGCAGATGGCCATCATGAACGAATCAAGGGCACTGCTCAACTAACAAGGTCCTTGTTAGCTCAGCAGTGCCCTCGATTTGTTTGCGATAGCCATGTGCAGTATGAAAAGCGGAATTTAAAAAAGTCCCCATTCATGTCTACGGAGGGCACGGACATGCTCTCCATATACTGACATCTGGAAAATGGGCCTATCGCAGTATCAGGAAGTGGAAAGGATTGGCGGCTTGGCTCCATGCATCCTCCTCACCACCACCACCTTCTGGCTGACTGTGCCCAGAGAAGCATGTCCAAGACAATAAATGAGAGCAGGAAGTGGGTGTCTGGGGAGACAGTTTTGACCACCCCAACAGGTGTGTGATGTAGGCTTGTGTATGAACCAAAGGAAAACCTACCTCGTATGAAGGGGGGAACATAAAGACATCACACATCGCATTCACCGCTCTCTGAATTTAAGCCTCAGTTTAAGATTATGATTACTTTCATGTAGGTAACTGACAAAAGCATGCAGTTATCCAATGCCTTTCCACACTAGCAAAGGAAAACTACACCCCCCCCCCCCGGTAAAAATTTTCCTGTAGCTGTTTGATGGATATACATGTTTGCTTTACTTTGTTTTCACTGTTCATGCTAGTCCCCTGTAACTGTCCTGGGGGGTCTACACAGTACGGTTTTTGAAATATCATTGTCCCTGAGAGCTGCATTAACAGATGTCACAGCACCCATTTATACCATGCATCTCTATGTTGAAAGTACAAATACCCTGAAAAAAACTCTCTGGAAACACACAAATTGAATACAGTTTAAAAGGAAAAACCCTGCCCTACAACTCGGATAGTTTGCAAAGCTAACTGAAGATACATGTGGTTATTACATTATGTTCTCGTATGCTAATGCAGCTCTCAGGGACAATAAGAGTTCAACAACCGGCAAATGGAGACCCTAGGATAGTTACAGGGACCAGTATGAACAATGAAAATAAACTAAAGCAATCACATATATCCCCAACAGCTACACAAAAAGAGTTGTCTGTTAACATGGAAACAAAGTGTACAAGATATGAGGGTGTAGTTTTCCTTTAATGACTCAATCCATGTATCTATGATACAAATCCAATTCATTCATGTAAACTGGAGTGATACAGTAGCTTGATCTCCTTTCCCCATAATCCCAGATGTAAACTGGCAAACTGGAGTCACATGACACCACATGACCAAAGGTGGATTACCTTGTAACCAAGTATATATAAATGAAGACATGTTATCTCCACTGGTCAGCACCAAGGACCAGCCGTCTGGCACGAAAGGTTAGCCCGTGCACTTGTCTATGTTTGGTCCAGTATGTCCCCGACACATGTCTTGCAGCACTGTGAAGTGCTTAGTACAGGTTCTACAACTAACTTCTTGTGGATTTATTGTGCTTGTATTCACCCAGCATTACTGCAAGTGTATATTTATACTCCACACATGAAAGCAGGGAGTATGATTTATTTGTATTAACTGAATTTTAATTCCTGTTCAACACACCGCACACAGCAGGAATTTACCTACAGTTCAAATCCAAACTCTGCCACTGCCTCACTGTGGGACCCTGAGTGAGTTGCACGTCTTCCCCATGTTTCAGTCTGATCCCAACTGTACAACTGAGTAGAAGCAAGACCCTTTTAAAAAGTAAATGTCACATCTAAACTGGACTAGCATGGATAAATAGATAGCGACTGTAATCCTCCACTAGTCCAGGGCTCACAGTCCACTAGCCACAGCACTGCAGTATGCTGCTACTGCGCCACTGCGCTGACCTTAGCTGTTTAGAGCAAGACGTTAACAGCAATGAGAATTCAAAGGCTGGTGAAAACCACCAGACTGGATGAGGCAAAAAGTAAATGACCTTGAAGTTGACCACTTATTTTTGTGTTCCTTTGAAATGGTCTTTGCTGAGGGCAATGTCAAGCCATTACAACTGGTTAAAGTTTGACATGTGGGATCTTTAGTACTGTGTAAAATATTCATGACACTTTTAAAGTTTTCCATCTCACTGTTCTGTTAAAAAAAGGGTAACTCTGGCTTCCAGGCTCAATTATGCCCAGTGCAGCTTTCCCTACAAGGTCACGTTTGTTATGATTTTTTAAACCAAGTTAAAGCAGACTACAGTTACATGAAGTGCACCAAATCTGATGACTAACACTTCTGCCTCGAGACATTACAGAATCTGTGTTTTGTAAACATGGTCTTTTCCAATTGCAAACTTGCATTTGTTTGCACTGTATTTTACAGTTTTATTACTGCCCTTTTTAGTTTAGTTTATTAAAAACCTAACTGCAACTCAGACCAAAAAGGTGGGCTGAAGTTATATACAAGAACAAAAGAAATGTTCCCATCATTTACCATTTACACAGGCATGCTATACAAAAGTACATAGGAGAATATGATGTATTCTCCAATGTACCCTTTCACCCCGGATTGCCTTGGCTCAGAGGAAGGGAGGGAGGAGGGAAGATAAATCTTCAAAGCATGTGTGTTCTCATCTAGGAAGGTGGTGGTCAAATGTGAACTGCAGCCTCAAGCAAACATTTGTTTTTACCACAGTTGATAAAATGAGGGCAAAGTAAAGAGCACCTTGTTTAAACACTTACAAGATCTGCCATGTCTGAAGAACCATGTCATGCAAGTTTGAAATGTAAATGTAGAAATAGTAAGCTTCCAGATCAGGTTAATTTATCTAATGGCATTTATTTGAAATGGACCGAAACTGCAGCGAGCTGTGCAGCACCAGACCAGGAGTCTCAGGAAGGAATGTGGCAGGGGGAGACGACACACGAGCCCACAGCTGTTACTGTGTCCTTGTCAGGACTGCACTGACTGGCAATCTTCAGTAAGCAACTATGCCACTGCTGGCTAGTTTTTTTTTTTTTCAATCAACTGAACCAAATTTATGTAATGTATTCAGTCTACATTTTTTCCAATAGGTTTGACAACAACATCTTGCTCTAGTGTTCCATGGAGACAGCAGCTGAGAAAAGAGTTTTCCAGATAGGTTGAAGTGGATGTCAGTTTTCTGTGTTGGTTATCAACATTCATACTTTATTTTGTGGGCATATTCATGTTTCCCTTTGGCACTACAACATCCACACCAGTAACTTTGTGATATGTCACCGATGTGGGTGATCCCAATTTCCAGCATCCCTGTCTGTCAGGGCCAGTTCAATATTGTTTCGAGTTAGCAGCATTTTACTCAATATTATAGAGGCTGTAATAAATGATTCTTTGGATTGTGAACATGCTTTTAGCATCGTCCCCAATTTTTAAAAAGATTTTCACTGGACTGGCTGCGGACTGAACAGGGTCAGTAATGGGAATTTGCAGTATTACTTTGTTGGCAAGGATGAGATCATATTCGTGCCATGTAAAGAATGGATGTGTCAGTCTGATCTGAGTTTTGTTTGATGAGATTGCGGATTTGTAATCTGGATATACACATACTGTAACTGGCAAAAAATAATTTATACATATGCAGATGTCACGGTCTGCATGGTAAAGTTTTCTTACATATCTGTGTACAGATGTTTTAGTCAAATGCAGAGCTGACATGTATTCCATATGCTCACAATCTCCATTAACTGTATTATTGCTAATAAATATATGCATAGTTTTCATTGCTCAGAGTGAAGTTACCCATGGTGCCAATTTCCTTATTTCTGAATCGTGATACAAACTGTCCGATAGATGTAGCAGCTGTCACGTTTTGAATCTACTTGTCGGTTATGTGGTTATGAAAAAAATAAATGCCAAATAAACTAGTACTCTGCACACGTAAAAGAATACAAAGTATTGATTGTCACCACTATTATTTAAGCTGCACTACTGTCACAGGAAAGAAATTTGACGATTTCTTAAAAAAAAAAAAATACTTCAAACTCAGTAACTACTGTCAGGGTCGCTGCTGTTAATGAGGAGGATGCCATGAGCAACTAGACGGATCATGACAGCTGTGTGAACACCGCAGCTGTGGAGTCGGACTGAGTAAAGTCTGCCTCCAAACTTAGACTACTCTACTGACAGCAGTCCCTGCACCACATTATTGCCGCACCTCACAACACGGAACTGCGACTCACAACATTAACAATAACAGGCAGACCAAAAAAGCGGGAAACCTCAAGAAATTCAAAGTCATGCCACTAATAACCTACATAGATACTGAACATATTAATACTGAGCTTCTTTAGATAGAGCCAAAGTACTACCTCTTTTTTTTAATATAAATTAATGACAGACTAATAGCAGCGTAGTGATGATCCAGGGCAGCTACTCTTTTCAGCAAAAACTAAAGATCTACCGTTGGAAAGCTGGGAGGCTCCTGACCAGCACAGTACTGCACATCACAGTAGACGTCCTCTGAAATCACTTAAAGCTCCAGAGCGTCATGCAGGTGCAAACATTCACGCAGAAGTTAGAATCCCCAAGTCACATTCATGTTGTTCAAAAGCTCACAATTTTTGCACAGACAGGACCATCTTATTTCAAGATGGACTCAAACTGCAAACACCCGAATCTTCCAATTCCAACAGCCTGGAACACTGCCATACACAAAGATTGTACTCCCCCAAACAGCTAAATTGCAATGCAAATGATGGTCACCAGATGTTTGTGGTCAGTAGTAAGATTTTTGACTGCACACATGAAAACTGCAGCCACCACTGAAGTATGGGCATGGCATTGTGCCAGCCACATACAACAATGCCCATACCCAAAAGGTTGTGGCATTTGACAGTACCCTCAGTCACACCCCCAAACCTGTAGCTTCAGACCATCTGTTGGCTGTTGTAGCATACTAATGTTTTAATACAATAACTGGAATAAAAATGTATGATTCTCTGATGGTTTCTTAAAGTTTTCTAATCAAAAGTCCCTGTTTTTCCACATGAGAGGTCCTTCCTGCCACAGGTTCTTCCCCTGTGTGGCATACTAATGTTTTAACACAATGAACTGGCAGACTCAAGTGTCCCAGCAAATACTGGGATGTCGAATTCTAAAAGTCTGCACGTGTGGCCAAATGGTTCTGCTGTTTATGAAATGATCTACAAGAGGGGTCAATTTAAGTAATACAATGCATCTGTTCTTGGGGGTTTACTGGCACGGTTGACACTCTGGGAAAAGTGATACTGTTGACAATCATTTGAGGCCTAAATCATAGCAAACTGGAGGGCTGTCTGAGTGCATTTGTTTACTGATGAAGCAGGGACACGTGCATCATCCTGTTACAACCATAATGTTTTTATTCACGTGAGACATGGCCGAGAGAGAAAACTGTGTACTGAGATGTGGGAGTTGTCTCTATAAAGGGCCCATCTCGCAGAAAGAGTAAGAAGGTGGTGGTGGTGTTTGGGGGCAGTGTGTAATCCTACAGGCTGACTGAGAGATTTACACTGGGGGTGGGGGGGGGAGACAGACTGATGTATGTTCAATTTCTCCAAAGACAAAAGACTGTTCTTTTTCCATATTTTCATCTGTAAGTTTGACGTAGCTATAGGAAAGCAAAGTTTGCGTTTTAAGATATTACTCCTATTTTCAGTGTTTTCTCCTGGAAGCAGTTTTGTTCTATTTTTACCAATGTGTAATTATACTGTGTAAATAAAGTAGTTCTTACTTAGCACAATATATTTATTTATAGTCTAGGATTACAATACCTTTGAGCCAGGGCTCTTTTACAAAGGTTCCACGTCAACTTGGGAAACAATACAAACATGATAAGCTTTGAAATAGGCAATTCAAGCAGTTTAAAAAATATAGACTGGTTGTGCAAATTAATAAAAATGGGTATAGTTTGTGAATTTCTGGGGCACCAGTCATTCTGAAGAAGCATGCTAAAACTAGTTTAAAACATATTCCTTCCTGATACAGGGAGGAGTGGAGTGAAGTTTGATAAGACAGAACCCACACTTCACCAGGGGTTGGAGCAGTCAACCTTGGCTTGACCCAGGGTGACCGCTGACTGGGCTTACAGGGCCCAGGTGGCCGGGGTGCACCACCTGTGCAGAGGGTGGAGTGTGGGCACAAGAACACAATGAGGGGTGAACACGGATGAAGGTCTTGTCCCTGCCGCTTTCCTCATGCTGCTACAATGACAACAGTGGCAGCGCAGCGAAAGGCTCGCAACCACTTTGTGTAGGCAACATAGGACTGCAATTAGGAACAAGACAGGACTAATTTGTTTGTGAGCTGGTGGTCAGTGTGGCCACTAGCTTTTGAAATCAAGTAGCCAAATCAGTATTTTAAATGGCCATCATTTTTAGTTAATGCTGTTAATGAGGAGCATGCCAAGGGCAACTAGACAATTACTTTATGGGCAGTAGCCAGCTGGCTGGTCACTTCCAAAATCCTGTAGCCAAAGCAGTTTTTTTTTTTTTAGTGGCCACTGGCCACTTGCCTACCTGATTTGCCCACCCTGATTATGAAAAGTGATGCAGAAGTGTCATTGCAACCACTCTGTGCCACTAAACTGTGACTGTGTATGGGGCCCCTGTTGTTCAGAAGGTTACTGCAAATCAGTAAGATAAAGACCATTTCCCAACACTCCATTACAATGGCACCATGGAGTACAACTTGCCTAGAAGAAATGGGGAATTACAAACAGATAATACAAGTTGCAAAAAGAAATTCTAATAAAAAGGTAATTGTACTTTTTCAAACTCTAAGAAGATTAGCCAAGCTGTACAATTATTCCCCACATTTCCTATTAACTATACAAGTAAGGACATTGTCCGCTTGCATGGCCAGTAAATTAGTGACACAGAGTTGGCGGGGGAGTCGCCCTGAACTGGGTCTTTACTGGATCTTAAGGGAGTTCGAGATATTTGGGCCTGTAAATGTAAATGCGCACCTTCTCAAAGTGTGTATCAAGGTATTTTCAAAGCCTTCTGAGAGCTGTAACCAGATTTCACTGATGTAAAACTCAACATAACCTTGGTATTTAATCTGACACTTCACTGCTGGCACATTTATACATAAATTGAAGTAGGAGGGTTGCCTACAGTCATTAAGAGACAGCCACCCAAGCTGGTTATATAAATTACAGTGATAGGTGTGTCTCTGTGGGGTCTTAAGTAAAATGTAGGCAAGCTTATTAAATGGCACACAGGCTGGCTGGCCCGTGATGCGTGGGGAGGGCTGGGCGCTAGTCGCCTTACCTTCTGCCTTCGCCCGGTGACAGTGTTCGGGGAGCGAGCTTGGTGGTGAGATGGAGAGGGATTGAGCATCCGGGCGACTGCTCCCCTCTCCGGGGTGGGGTTTTGCCAGTGATCACCGCTGACTGGCTCCTAGCGGCGGCTGGGGGACAGTGTGCCAATGCTGTACATACTACAGGGCAGAGATGAGGCAGACGTCTGGAGGCAGTGCATGCGGACACGTGCATGCTCAATCTGCTGACGTCCTGCACGCCTCTCTCTGCAGGGGAGAAAACAGAGAAAATGGAGCCCTCGCCATGGCTGACGATGGTCCTCCCTCACAGCGCCGCCGGGAAGGCACCTCCCCCGAACTGGATCCGGACTGGTGGGTGAGTACCTCCCCAGCCCCCCGCCACGAGGGGCAAGTTGTGGGGGCTGAAGGGAGGGGCTGATACCCGGTCGGCACAAAGTGGTGACGTCAGAGAGTTAAAGTGAGGGGCTCCCAGAACCACCACCACCAAAAAATAAATAGCACACAGGTTTATGTAGATGTGAGGCAGCAGCATTTCCAGATATAAAATCCCCATAGTCAAACACAGGAATAAGCCCTATGTCGATTCTTTTTCTCTCATGTCAAATTAGGGGTCATCTTTATGCCTGAAAAGGAAGTTGATTCTGGGCCCTAGTTTTGGAAATATGGACATCCCATTTTAATTGTGTGTTCAACCAGCCACTTAAGTCTTTGTAACAAAAGACAGATTGGAAAAGTTTTTTTCTCATCACTGTAATGTTGGAGTCGTCTGGTGTAGGCTTAAGAAGTTGTTCAGAGCCAAACAACATGGATGGAGTTTTTAAGTTTATCTTTAAACAGATACCACTACCACCTGCAGAGAAGACTACATCAGGGAAATCCTCCATTAGTGTATAGAACAATGTCCTCTGCATACACCTGGGACCTCACAAATGGTAAATGCTGATCAAGATCATTTATATGAAGCAAGAAAAATGGGCAGAGTACACACTGCTGAAGGACACCCTTTGTAACACCCAGGAAGAGATCAAGCACCACTCAGCGCAACAGTCACAAACGAAGCTTCAGAACCACTCCATTGGGTTATCATTAAAGCCAAAATAAGCCAGTTTGCTCTCCAAGTCAATCTGTAGTATGAAATACCTCTGAACGGGAATGACCAGCATATGCCAAAGGACCGTAGGTCCAGGGGGAAGAGCCCTACACCCCTCCCAGCAGTAATCCACTGTTGCCAGAGGAGCGTCTCACAGCGGCAATCCATCTTCTGTTAATGCCTCTCCTCACCAGAGGAGTCGACAGCAGCACCTCCCAGTTCAGCAGGATCAAGAGTGCAAGCAGCGCCTCAACCTCAACCATCCATCCAGGGATCGACCACAGGCTGGTATCCGGGCCAGTCATGGCAGATCAAATGTCTCACCATGTTGATCATGAGAGGCTTCAGAAGCATGACCACTGGTGGAGGATACACCTGAAGCGACCCAGCTGGGAAACACTGACTGGGCCATGTCCTCCTGGATGAGGACCAGGAGCAGTGAGGTCTGGGAGATCACCTCCTCAATGAGATCCTCAGATGACACCAACTCCTCATCGAGCTACTCAGACAGCTGGTCAACAGGCTTGACAAAAGATTTCACCTCCTGCTTGACTGCAGTCGAGGTCGACAAGCCCGACGGGGTTACTGGGGAACTGTCGATCTACCCTCAACCGAAGGAAGCTCTACCAAGGTCAAGCAATCGGGAAAGCCAAGGGAGCAAGAAGAGCATATTCTTTCCCAGGCCCCACAGTCTCTAACAGCAGTGTCTGTGCTATTGGCCATGGTGAGATGGGCTCTCCCCAAAGATCTGGAAGCCCAAACTCAACTCTCTGAAAATCTCTCTGAAACAGAAGCTTGTCCCAGCCGGAAGAAGTGCTGAGACCCGAGAGGAACTCTGTGCAGTTGCCACCTCCTCTTCTATGACTGCTAGCTGTAGAGCAGACAGCAACTGCCGGGGCCTTTTTGTGATCCTTCGGTTGTTCTTTTGGTCAACAGAGCGAGATGAGCTTTCCAGTCCTCAACAGATGAAGGTAGCATGGTCCTGCACAAGTTGCAGCCTGCAATGTTGTGCTGCATGCTGAGGCAACAATGATAATGATGTGTACCCTAGCAGCACAGTGTCCAGTTGCATACTGCAAGCATTTCCAGTACGACTTGTCACAACAAATTCGTTCTCTATGATACATAAAACCCTGCCACTATGCAAGTTCACCTCCTTTCTGACTTGTGAGGTAACGGACTTCCATGCTGCCAAACACAACTGCAACACTAACAGTACTGCTACGATGCAGGTAATCAAGATAAACGGCAAACCTCATAGCACACCTGAATCTCGTTACTAATTATTCCAAATTCCAATTTAAACAGCACTAGAAGGGATTTAAACTGCACGACCATGTATGTAACACTAAAACTTAAGTTTACCATTAACACACCTTAAGCGCTATTTAAGCTGCAGGCTCATATGTTAACATGCTATTAAGGTAGCGCTCTTTTTTCCGCACTAATATCACCGGATACCGGTCCACAGCAACACTAGGCTTGCTATAGAAGCTCTGGTACACCCTGAAGTTTTTAGCAGCTCAGAATGCAAAAACTAACTGCAGACGACATTAATGAAATACAATTCCAGAATCCATGCAAAAAAAGGGTAATTTATGCATGGAAGTCAAAAGGACTGGTGAAGGTCCTCTAAGTTTCTTAAACGCACATTTTGTTTCCCAGTTTGGACAAAATAGGTGCCTGAATGTATGACCAACAAGGTTTCAGGCACCATTTAATCTTCTTACACCCAGTAATAGTGTTTCTTTCCCTGCATGCACGAAACGGGTTATAACACATCCCTTGCAGTATTATTAATGTGGTGTTCACTTTGTTAATGTTTTTTTAACAGTGTGCCCACTGCCTGATCGCCAACTGCAGGTCTGTCAAATTATATCATTAGTAACAATTTTTCAAGCTGCTTCAATGTAATTGCTAATTATGCAGTCAGGAAAACTAACCTGAAAATGCTTATGCAGTTTGCAACAGAGCTGCAAAAACGGCCCACACCTTTTTTTTTTTTTACACTTTCTATTTAAAAATTTATTGCAGAACATTACATCAGACAATGCAGATAAAAGCATTAACCATTTCACAACTCATATACAGCAGTTTAAAAAAAAAAACAGCATATATGAGGGTTGATTATCTAGAGTTATAAACGTAATGCACTTACCATAACTGGGGAGCTTCCTGAATATCTTCTCCTTTGAGTACCATTTACATGCATAGGCTGGAGATTGTGGGGAAGCTGGGGCTTGTGACAACTATCCCAAAGGGATAGAAAAAAGGATATAGGAAAATAAACCAACCACATAAAACAACTACCAAGGGAAAGAACAAAGGGAAGGGACACAACTAAGGTGGCACAGATAAAGGTAGTCTGGGCTACTGAGCCAGAGCCTCAGAATCCCCCCACTAGCCAGCTTACAAGGCCAGACTGGACAGAGGGTAACTGGGATAGTGCAGCAACTCTGTATGCATATAGGCTCTGGCTAGAAAATTAAAGTGGCAGCCCAAGGGGAAAACCCCCTTGCAAACAAGATGGCACAGAATGTGCCAACTAGCAAAGGAACAAGTAACCACTCGAGTTAAGCAATCATTTAGTCACCAGTACTAAAACTTCACAGTCAAGCTGTGTGTGGGGAGGGGGGCAGAACATAAAGCTACTGGTGCATGTCACATTGCAATTCTACCAGCTCCATGCAGGAGTAGAAATATACAAGTCTCCCAGGTTACCGCTAGATCCGCTGGACACGAGGGCCACAGTATGATCACTAAGCAGAGGAGGAAACCACTGAACAGCATATGGCAAAACAAAAACTACAGCAGCAAAGCCACAGAAAGATAACATACCCTTCCTGCAGGCAACAGGGGTGTACCCAGAGCTGAAGGTGGCAGCTTTAGCTAGATCCGAAGTTGTGCTAAAGCACAATTCCACAGATAGGACTACTATCAGATGGAGTTAAGACTGGATGGCACCAGCCTGCCCAGTGGTGTTGGAAATCAGCCCATATCCTCCCCTATTTAAATCAGGGGACCCATGTGATTTAAATAACTACAGACCCATTTCCATCTTGCCTATCCTCTCTAACGTCTTTGAAAAACAGATCTACACAATTAAAGCATCAATTTGAAACCTATTCACTCCCAAACAATCAATCTGGTTTCTGCTCCAACCACAGTACCGTCACCACCTTGACCAAAGTAACCGAAGACTGGATCTCAGCCATGGACTCTAAGTATACAGGAGCTGTCTTCCTAGACCTTAGTAAAGCTTTCACACGGGTAGACTACAACCTTTGGAATTCAGCCTTGCTAAAATAGGTGCCACACTTTCTACCATCCAGTGGTTTAATAGTCCTTTCGGGAAGGATGTATAAAAACAAAGCTGATGGCCTGGTCTCCTCCCCTACCACTTATTAGGGAGTCCCAGTATCCATTCTAGGTCCCATCTTATTCTCTCTACACATTAATGACCTTGACTACCACATATCAACTCTAAATTGCATTTCTTAGCCAGCGATACTTTTTCTCAATACTTACAGTGCCTCATTACTACACGTCAGGAGGCATCACTCCAAGCTGACTTTGCAACTTGAATCAATCTCATAAATGCTAAGCTAAGAAAACCAAACCTATGACCCCAATTCACCTCCAATACCTGACACATTACAGAACGATTTCATAGTAACCTCCCAGGTGAGCCTTTGGTAGTCACCCCCAAATTCAAATACCTGGGGTTTTGGTTAGATAGCAAGCTTACATTCTCTGAACACCTGGATGATCTTATAAAGAGACTAAAAATAAGGTTAGACTTTTTTTTTTTTTTTTTTACTGCAACAAGCCGCTCTTTCCAGTTGAGGTCAGAAGTAGGCTTGTCCAAGCCACATTCCTCCCGTTATCAGACTATGGGGACATAATATATAACTCTTCTGCAACCTCAAAACTTAAACTGGACATTCTCTATCACCGTGCGCTGCGCTTCATTACGAACTCCCCTTACCGGAAACATCATTGTGACCTATACTCAGCTGTGGGTTGGATATCCCTCACCACTAGACGCGTTCTTCATGCCAGTACATGGACTCAAACTTCTCCTTAAACTTCCAAGATACCTAACCTCCATCATCCATACCTGCCGCAGTACATATGCACTCAGGAAATCGGATTTCATCTTCCTAAATGTCCCCAGGACACGCACCTCCTTCGGGAAGTGTGCCTTTTCCATAGCCCTACTGGTAATCTGGAATCGTCTACAATCTTCACTGAAACTTTCAAAATTAGTCTCTGTCAGTCTCTTCAAAAAATTGCAGGGAAAAAAAAACAAAACATGTTTGTAATTGTCATTGAAATCATTTTTTTCCTATGACTGTGTAGCCTATTGTTAGGCACAAGGACCACATGGACTGTATCTGCACTTTGTATACGAGTATGATGACCTACTCTCTGATATATAGTGTAATGCCTGTGTAACTGCTACTCATGTACTTTATTAACACTTATCTTGTTGTGTGCTATTACTGTATCCATCTGTGAGTCTTCCAGTATATGTATCATAGGACCTCCTCGTGAATGAGCTTGCTCAATGGAGTTTTTCTACAATAAACTTGAACTTGATGTGGAGGGCGTGGGTGCTGGGTGCCTCACATGCTGCCGCCAGAGACCAGTGTTTGAGGAACAGACCACGCTCCGCTCGGGGTCGGCTGGGGAAGGAGGACTGAGCCTCCCACGACCATCTCTCCTCCCTCGGGGAAGGGGACAGCGTGACTCATTACACCACTACCATCCAGTGGAGGCTGGGTGGTATGACAGGCGAGTGCCTCATATGGGACAGCTAAGTGAACTCACAGAACATGTGTGTACATCAGCATCCGCATAAGCATCACTGCATGTGGCTCCGCCCCATGGCAGAAAACGGGGAAGAAATGTTGAAGAAACCAACGTGCACCATCCATCACAAATAACTCATGTGGATTCCCGCCACTATGGCAGTGGGGATGGACCTGGGGTGCCAGGAGAAGCCTGAAGCAGTGGCAGGAAAGGGGGTCAAACAGCTATATTAAAGGAACAAAAAAAAAAAAAGACTAGTGGCACCCAGTCAATACAAGATGCATTAAGCAACTATTAGAGCTGTACCCACTGTCCAATGGGGGAAATGGAAGAAATGCCGAAAAAAGAAATGTGCACCAGCTGTCATGAATGATCCATGTGGCTCCCCACAGATAAAAAGGGGGGGTGGGGATGGGAGGTAGAAGAAGAGCAGAAGCCTTAAGCAGCGTGAAGCAGTGGCGAGCGGGCTATATGGAAAGTGTTGGGGGGGGGGGGAGGAATCGGATGGCATCCAGTGGCTACAAGACGCATTTAGCAAGTAATTAGTGATATACTCAAGGTAAAAGGTACTGTACTCCGTGCAAGAGAATGAAAGGAAGTACATTTTTTTTTTGTTTTGTTTGTTATGCCCAAGTCCCAACAAGGGAAGGCAACCAGGAAAGTGGTACGCATGCATGCACAAAAGACTAATAATCAAGTTAGCCAGCCTGGGAGTGGGTTCCAGGGTGGTAGCCTGGGTAGCAAACTGGCTGCACAATAGGAAACAGAAGGTAATAGTGAATGGAACACATTCCGAAGAAAGGGGGGTTACTAGTGGAGTACCACAGGGCTCAGTACTGGGTCCAGTCCTCTAACATCTTTACAGGTGACATTGCAGAGGGTCTGGAGGGAAAGGTATGCCTCTTTGCAGATGACACAAAGATCTGTAACAGAGTTGATACACAAGAAGGGGTAGAAAGGATGAGAAGGGACTTGGCAAGGTGGAGGAACAATCAGACATATAGCAACTTAGATTCAATGCAAAGAAGTGCAAAGTAATGCACCTGGGAAACAAAAACCCAGGAGAAGAGTACACAATAGCAGGGGAGGTACTAACAACAACAAAAATGGAAAGGGACCTGGGGGTAGTCATATTAGATGACCTAAAGGTGGGTAAGCAATGTGAAAAGTCAGTAAGGAGAGCCAGGGGGATACTGGGATGCATAGGGCAGGGCATCACAAGTAGAAAAAGGGAAGTGGTTATCCCTCTGTACAGACAAGTTGGTGAGACCCCATCTGGAATACTGTGTGCAGTTTTGGAGACCCCATCTACGCAAGGACATAGAGAGGATGGAAGCAGCACAGAGGAAGGCAACTAAAAATGGTGCAGGGTCTGTATCAGAAACCATATGAAGAGAGACTGAGAGAGCTTAATATGTATACCCTTGATGAAAGGAGGGACAGAGGGAACATGATAGAAACTTTTAAGTACCTCAAGGGAATCAACAAAGTCCAGGAGGGTAGCATCTTTCAGAAAAAGAGATGTGTAAGAACAAGGGGGCACAATTTAAAGATAGAGGGGGGATGGCTCAAGGGTAATGTGAGGAAATTTTTTTTCATGGAGAGAGTGGTGGATGCATGGAACCGCCTTCCTGGGGAGGTTGTTGGGTCTAAAACAGTTGGGGAATTCAAACATGCATGGGGCAGACATAAGGCAATTGTAGTGGGGGGTTGCAGGAAGTAGGCTGTTGGTTAACTAGAATCTGCAGCTTATCCAACAGGAAGGAAATGGGCAGACTAGGTGGGCCAAGTGGTCCTTATCTGCGTTAAAGTCTATGATTCTATGTTTCATATATACATACATATGCAGATAGCAACTAGAAATGCATGCCACAAGGTGAACTGCTCATAGGCCCTGGTTTCCAGTGGAGGGGACTGTGGGTGGGTGTGGTACTCTGTGCAAATGATATTTAAGATGATCACCAGTTAGAGTATGTAACCATCTTCCTAGAATCAATGTTCTCCACTGAGCCCAACTTATGAGTCAAAGTACCACGCTGCCTGTTTTATGAGGGAGTAGCTGGCTCACCCTGAAGGTACAGAAAATACCCTCAGCCCTGCGAGTGTGGGAGAACATCTGAGGGAGGGGGCCTTTACAGGTTGGGCAAAACCTGTGACTGGTCAGGTCCAGGCATATGCTCCACCACACCCACCCACAGTCCCCCCTCACTGAAACCAGGGCCTATGAGCAGTTCACCTTGTGGCATGCATTTCTAGTTGCTATCTGCATATGTATGTATATATGAAACATAGAATCACAGACTTTGACGGCAGTGGCACGGGAGCAAAAGGGTTCCCAGACAGTTCCTGCCTGACCCTAGGGGACCAAAAAAGTGAGCCCCCAGTAGTGTGAATTGTGCACCTTACACCAGGCCCAAGGTGCCAGTTGGGAGAGGCCAAACCACACTTCCCAATGAAGACAGGGTACAGTTCCTAACAGTCTAGAGGTCACCTTGTTGGCATCACAGGATGCCCTCGAATGGTGCTGTGCTACCTCTAGACCATGGGAAGAAAGGCTGAAGGCCGCATGACTTTCACACTGAGGCAATGCAGCTAAATGGCTGTACAGCTGCAACCATAGGCCAACGGCTGTATGTCACCATACATGCCCGATGTGCTGAGATGTACATAAGGGTGCATTTCGATGTGAAAATCTGGGGGTTAGTTGCACCCGAGGCTTTGCACCCCAGACAAGTTCTGTAGTACCTGAAGCCTTGAAGTGGGATGAGGCAAGGCTCCTGGCTGTATGATACTGCAAATGGAGGTCCCTCGGAATGGCAGTGGTAGATGAGGGGTGCCTCCATAAGACTCTGGATGCCTTCTTCCCCATTACTCCAGGCCATAAAAGAATGACAAGAGTACATGGATTGGAGGAGGAGTCCCAATTGCAGGGCTACTGGATCGCAGCTTGTGAAAGCTTTTAGCTCCAGTGCCTGAGCATTTCCACCAAGAATCATTGGTACAGAGCATCGCAGATAGAAGAAGCCGGTGGACTGAAGATTCATCGTCCCCTCTGAGGAGGACCTAGACGGAAAGGAAACGCTGGCTCTGGGAAGGGTTAATACTGGGGATGGGGCCCTGTACTAGGCTTTGTCTGACTCCCTGCACCATTGGGCTATGGAACCGACCCCATGCCTGATGATGATCCATGTCAGCAGCCCCAAAGGGCAACAGAGTGAGGGCAACCTCTCAAATATTCAACGAGGACCATCCAAAGGGAACTGAAGCCCCTAGCTATGAGGGCCTTGGCCTGGACTGTGAAAATCTGGCAGCAGCCTCACCCTAGGGAAGAGTCAATCAGAGCTGCCCAATCCTAGCCCACCTGCATCCTTTGAGGAGTGAACAAAATCAGTAAAAATGGCAGAACCCCCAAATGAGGAGACTGGGACTGTATAGCTCCAACGAGAAGACCCCAATCCTCACCAGGCACAATGCTGAGAGATGATTCTGGTGAGAAACATGGCCCTGGGTTATCACCCGTCAAAAGAGTCAGTGCCACCTCTGGCATCCCACTCAGAGCTAATGACAACTACAGGCATAGGTGCCTCTATCACAGTCCTTGGAGACATGCACCAGGCTGATATTTTCTTGGCGCCATACTCGTGCACAACCTAGCCCAGTACTGTGACCATCGCTGGCACCCTCACTAGACTCAGAGTGTCCCCTCCCTGACGCTGCTAGCGACACTGTGGTAGGAAGCAGGATCCAAGCTGGCATCAACACCAACAGAAGCATTGGTGCCAGGTCTTCCAATACCACCACCAGTGTCAGGAGTCCCAACAGTGTCCTTGGTACCACCACAGTGTAGTCACCGTGAGCGGGTGACAGCCGCACAGACGACATCACAGGACAACACCATGGTGTCCACTACTGTGGACTGGGCGTACAGCATCAGCCCCAAAACCAAAAATGTCAGTCACACAGGACAAACGGACTGTGTAAGGTGCTCAGTCAATCACCAGGAGTTTACTGTCCACCAGGGTCTCCAATACCTCACTTTGGAGCTCCTTGTGCAATGCCTGCTTCTAAAGGCAGGTTATCAGCTGACCCCACCTTAATGTGCTGTTTTCCAAGGTGCGACGGTCAATCGAGAAGCAGTTCTCAATTGATGCGGCCCGTCAAAGCCATTTTGATTCTACAGGGGCACCGACGCATTAGCTTTCTACCTCTGTCCCCCTTTGATATGGGCTTCAGCATCATGGAAAACAAAGAAAATAAAGAACACTGGTACTGTCTCGAAATGGCAGTGATGCAGAAGAAAATACAGGTTACTCACCTGTAACAGGAGTTCTAGGAATGGTATATGTTGTTCATCCACACTCATTGGCAGTATCCTTGCCGCTTTAAATCTTGCGGAAGGTCTTCAAGCTTGCTCCTCCCACCCACCGGGTGGTATAACTCGGCTCCGCCCCATGGCGCCGATCTGGCCGCTGGAAGCTCAGGTTGTGCGTCAAGCCGGGAGGTCGGGTGGATCGTGGTGGATGAACAACATATACCATTCCTAGAACTCCTGTTACAGGTGAGTAACCTGTATTTCTAGGGACATGGATATGTTGTTCATCCACACTCATTGGCAGACTCCTAGCAGTTCTCCGGGAGGAGGGAGGCAAGGCACACCCCAATACTTACTTGGGAAAGAGAGACTGGAGACACAGGGCCCCAAAACCAGCATCCAGCGTGACTCAAGGTCGATGTGGTAATGGGTAATGAAGGTGTTTGCTGACTTCCAGGTAGCAGCCCTGCAGATTTCCTGGATAGGGACGTCCCTGGAAGCAGCCACCGATGCAGCAGTATGGCGGGTAGAATGAGCTATCCTCTGGGAGGCTCCATGCCCGCCAACTCATGAAGAGATCTATGCAGGAGGTTACCCACCTGCTTATCGTCCGCTTGGCTGCAGGTCTGCCAGATGCGGCTTCAGCGTAGGTGACAAACAGCTGGCGAACCTCTCCCGAATTTCAGCCGATGCGCTCCTTATAATAAGCGAGCGCCCTTCTAGGGTCCAGAGTATGGAGCCTATATTCGGCCTCCGAGGTGTGATTGGGGTAGAACACCGGCAGAGTCAACACCTGGTTAAGGTGAAACTCCGACACCACCTTCGGAAGGAATTTCGGGTGGGGGCGCAGGACAACCTTGTCCCTGTGGAAGACCAGGTAAGGAGACTCGATGGAGCGCCTGGAGCTCTCCCATCCTTCTGGCTGACGTGATAGCCACCAAGAAGCGGTCTTCCACGACAGGTGAGAAGAGCACACCTGTGCATAGGTTCGAATGGCTTGCCCATGAGCTTTGCCAGTACCAGCAGTAGATCCCACAGGAGGTGGGGTTCCCGCACTGGAGGAAATGTGATCAAGGCCCAGCGTCAGACCACCTTCTCCTGCGCCTGCGACTGCTTCCCGGCCAGCGCTGTAAGCAGAGATGGCTGCCAGGTGCACCCTTAGAGTCAGTGACCTAAGCCCTTGACTAGAAAGGGACCATAAATAGTCCAAGATGCTTGCCAAGGAACAGGAGAAGGGTCCAAGCCCTTGCCCTGACACCAAATGGAAAACCTTTTCCATTTGAAGGCATAGCATTTTCTGGTCGACTCTACAGGACGCCTCAACTACATTGAGGACCAATCGGAACCCAAGGCCTGGAACTCTAGCAGCTCAGGAACCAGGCCGCCAGGTGCAGGGATTGAAGGTCCGGATGGAACACCTTCCCTGATTGACTGAGAGCAGGTCCGGGCGAGCTGGAAGCTGCCGGAGTCCTGGAGCTGAGACTGAGGAGATCTGGTACCAGAACTGGCGAGGCCAGTCTGGGGCTATCAGAATCACCTGCGCCTTGTCCCTCCTCGCCTTGAGAAGCACCTGCGGATCAAGGGAAATGGGAAAAGGCGTAAAGAGGCCCGGGGTCCATTGCCTCGAGAAGGATCCCCTGCAGCGAGCCCTGCTGAGGGGGGCATGGAACAGACTCAGCCCGCGTTCTCCATGGAGGCAAACAGGTCCACCTGAGGTGTGCCCCAAAGGGAGAACAGATGCTGTACTACCTCCGGCAGGAGAGACCACCGTGGGATGCAGCCCCTATCGGCTCAGGGCATCGGCCAGGGTGTTGGAGGCTCCTGCCACGTGAATGGCTAGGAGATCCGCCTCCAGGCTGCGCACGAGTGACCAAATGCGGAGAGCTTCCTTGCATAGAAGCATGGAGCGCGTCCCGCCCTGGCAGTTCAGATAGTACATGGTCGTGGTATTGTCCGTCTGGACTCGGACCACTTGACCCCGGAGGAACGGAGCAAAGGCGGTGAGAGCTAGGCGGACCGCTCGGAGCTCCAGCAGGTTGATGTGGCATCGGGACTCCCGCGGGGACCAGAGGCCATGAGCCCGGTGTTCCCCCAGATGGGCACCCCAACCCATCAGAGAGGCATCGGTCGATAGAGAGACCGTCGGCTCGGGGCGGACGAACGGGATGCCCTCCTGCAAATGATCTGGAACGGTCCACCACTGGAGAGCGTTCCACATCCCCTGTGTCACCGACACAAGCTGGTCCAAGGGATCGCAGCGTTGTGACCACTGGCTGGCCAGTCCCCACTGAAGGGGACGCATGTTCCAGCGGGCCCAACGGACCACGCTGGTGCAGGCCGCCATGAGACCCAGGAGGCGCAGGAAGTCCCGGGCAGGGCGCAATTGCCCAACCAGAAATGATCGGGCAAAGGAGGAAAGAACCTCGGCCCTGTCCGCCGGGAGCCGCGCTCTGGCTCGAAGAGAGTCGAGCTGCGCCCCGATGAATAGAATCACCTGCTTCGGCTCGAGTTCCGACTTGGCCTCGTTGATAAGGAGGCCCAGTTGAGAGCAGACCTGGAGGGCCAGATCTCTGGACCACTCCGCCTCCTTCCTGGAGGGAGCTGCTATCAGCCAGTCGTCCAGGTAAGGGTACACCCGGACCCCTCGGCGCCGCAGGAATGCTGTCACCACTGCCATGCATTTGGTGAAGACCCTGGGAGCTGGAGACAAGCCGAAGGGCATGGCTTGGAACTCGAAGAGGGATCCTTCCGCTCGGAAGCGAAGGAATCTCTGGTGAGACTGACGGATAGGGACGTGAAAAAACGCGTCCTGCAAGTCCAGAGAGCAGAACCACACGCCGCGTTCCAAGGATGGTATTATCTGAGCCAGAGTGACCATCCTGAAGGTTCGAGACCTTAGGAACTTGTTTGGTTCGTGTAGGTCGAGAATGGGGCGCCAGCCCCCCGTCCGCTTCGGAACCAGGAAGTACCTGGACACAAACCCTGGGTCTGAAGGAGGGTCCACCACCTCTCTTACCACCTCCTTCTGGAGGAGGAGAGCGATGTCGGCTCGACGAGCCGCCAGTGAGGCTGGGGATCTCGAAGCCCCCCGAGGGGCGACGGCTCTGAAGGGTGGTGCCTGCTCGAATTCCAGAGGCAGGCCTCTTCCCACCACCTCCAAGACCCACCTGTCCGTGGTAACAGCGGACCAGGCGGAACGGAAGTGCGAGCCGTCCCCACGGGGACCCAGGGTAAGGTGTGACGGGATGAAGCGACACCCTCAGCCCGTCACTGGGCAGGCTTGGAGGAGGGACCGCCGAGGGACCTCCTGGGCCCTTTCCTCCCTGCCTCCTGTTAGAGGAAGCCGGCGACTGAGTTTGGGATGCCAAGGCCGAGCCTGCTGGCCCTGACGCTGCTGGGGCGAGGCTGAGGGGCACAGAAGGACGTAAAGGGCTTAGGCTGTGGTTTGCGGCCTTTGTCCTTCTGAGCGGAAGAGACCGAGTCCAAGGTGGCATTGGACTTCTCGATCCTCTGCAGGTGACCTTCCACCCCAGGGCCGAAGAGGTCAGTCCCCAAAAAGGGAACATCCGCCAACTTGTGCCGGGTATCCGAAGTAAAGGTGGATATCCTCAGCCAAGCCCGACGCATAGCCACTCGCGGCCGCACCGATCTGGCACATGAGTCCCCTATATCCAAAGCAGTCTGGAGCTGCTGTTTGGCCACTGCCCTGCCCTGGTCCCGCACCTGCTTAACCGTAGTCTGCAGATCGGCGGAAGATGAGGATGACCTCATCCAGGAGCCCAACAGGGCATGAGAAAAATGTGCCATGAGGACGACGAACTGGCCTGAAAGGCGAGAGAGGCCTTAGCGTAGACTTTTAAGCCGACATAGTCCAATTTCTTGGACCCTTGTCAGAGGTTTGTCCACATCCCTGGCGTTGCCGGCGCCCGAAAAGCTGTCGGTAACCAACCCTCAGCAGAGGGTGTTCCAAAAACCGGACAAGGAACGGTAGGGACCGCATACTTCCTGGCCATCCTGGCCGAGCAGGGCAGGAAGCAGGCGCTGCCAAAGTTCCAGTGCCGGACCCACTATGGCCTCGGCCACCGGAAAGCCTCCGCCGGAGAATCCCTCGGTCCAGAATCTCCGTGAGGGATACCTGCCCGTTGGAAACGGGTTCGAGCTCCATCCCGGTGGACTCCGAGATGAGCCGAAGCAGTCCTAGGAAGGACGACGGGCTATCGTCCATTGACTGACCTCCTGAAGACTCCAAGTCCAGTCGCTTGGAGAAAAAGGAGGAATCATCTTCAGACTCGGAAGAGTCCTCGAAGAGCTGCCTCTGGCCTGAGCCACCCTTCACCTGCCGAGGTCGGTCGGGAGTGAGGGTAACTGACAGCCGATGGGGTAGACCCTTAGCCGACCGAGAATCCTTGGTCGGAGCCCCAATTGGTGGCTGTGGAGGCGGAGGTTCCACCGGAATCGGTGGAGCAGCTGGTTTTGGCCGAACAACCGGCCTGGGTATAGGCTCCTCGGATAAGTCGAGGGGTTGTGTCGGCCGTTCCGGTGACAGCCACTTAATGGCCGGGGAAGGCGACGGAGTCGGCTTATTCCCGGCCAGGAGGAGCTGTTGCAACATAAGGTCCTCGTACCGTCGACGTAATTTACGCCGAAGCCTCCCCTCATCCGAGGAGGAGGACGAGGACGAGCGGCGACGCCGCTTACCGCGGTGCCGAGACCGAGACCGCCTATGACGGTGGGATCGGCTGGACCGCGAAGAGGTCCGAGACCGAGAGTCCCGGAATTTCCGAGGTCAGTGCGGGGAGGTGTCGGCCGGAACCGGCACTCCCTTCGGCTCGGATGGTCCATCCGAGGGCTCCGGAACCGGAGGCACAGGCGAGCCCACGGGATCCTCAACTCCTCCCGGGGGAACCGGGGAGAGGGGAATCTCGGCTGCTAAAGGCGACAGCCCGTCCAATGGGTCGAGAAAAATCTCGACTTCATCGGTGGGAGTCTCGGTCAACTGACCTGACGGGGACACCGTGAGGCCAGTGGCGAGCGAGCGGTCGACCGAAGCCGACGGTCGACGGCCCGGGAGAGGGACCTTTCCCGCCCCAAGAGCGTCCGACGGAGGGACTTACCCTGTCCCTCTTTTTGGACCGAGAATAAGGTCCAGCAGACGCAGGCCCTTCTCCTTTAGTGGAGAGGGACAGACAAAGCTCCTTAAAGAAGCCGTGTAGGAAGAACCCAGAGAGAGCGGGATAAATGCCGCGGCCGAGGAAGACACGGCCCGCGCCGCCTCCTCTTCGAGGGCGACCATCCGCTCGAGCTGATCCGCCGAGCCCGCCGCCGCGGACACCGCCAACCGGGCCTCCTTGGACTTCACCGGAGGGAAACGCTTCTCGGGACGGCCCAGTTGCAATCGGGCAGCACGGTCTTCGAGGACGTAGGCCGAGAAAGATGAGCACAGGTCGCAAGCCTGCGGGTCGTGCTCAAGGCCTAGCAGTAGACACACGGGAGTGTGGATCCGTCCGAGACATCTTCTGCCCGCATGGGCATCTCCAAAACCGAGTCGACGGTCCATCGCAGCCATGTAGGGATAGAAGACTGAAGTCTTTTGCAAAATTTTATCTTTAAATCCATAAGCGGAGAAATAGGAACCAGTCACAAAGCAGAGCGTTATGAGGGAACCTGGAGCTTCCAAGCTGCAAGGAAGATCTAAGGCCATACGGAGCCGAGTTATACCCACCCGGTGGGTGGGAGGAGCAAGCTTGAAGACCTTCCGGCAAGATTTAAAGCGGCAAGGATACTGCCAATGAGTGTGGATGAACAACATATCCATGTCCCTAGAACAAAGTATTACAAATGGTGCCTTAGTATTGTCGCTGGTGCATGGATTAAGTTAGCTAAAACCAGTTACTGTCAAAGTTGATTTTTGTTACTGACTGCATAGTTCCAAAGCCGCTTAATCTAACTTTGCACTTTTTTCTCTTTTAGACAATTATCGAAAAGACCTATGATGAAAGCGTCGATTCTAACCAGCTTCTATTTTCAAGCGTGGATTTATTTTGTTTTGGACCACACGCTGAAGCAGCACCTTGTTATTTTGCCTAGTCTAAAATCAGGTCACATTTAGAAAAAAGAGCCTTCCTTTATCAGTGCAACTTCAAGTTATACAGATCCTTTTAATGCAGGGACAGAGGCCTCGTTTCCCCTCTTTTACCTCCCTGCTCTAGGAGTATAAGGCAGCATGCAGCCCTGACCATGAGGGGGTACAAGATGGGATCTCCTCTGAGGAACTGACCACATCTCACTCCTCAACCATGGGGAATGTGTGCGTGGCACAATTTAGCACTTACCGTACTTCCTGGAGAATGGGCTGAATTCCACATCCATGCACCTGCCCTCTGCCAGCCCAGTAAGCAACAGTAGACATCACTCTGGGTGAGTGCTATGGCTAGCCACAACAGGCGATAGATTGTGAAATTCTAACATGGCTAATAAAGTGCAATTTGGCTAAAACAATATTGCAACTTACTTTTTTTTTTTTTATCACATATACTGAAATTTGCAGTATGTGGCTTACCCTTGTTTTTTTCAGTTTACCTGGTTGCTACTGAATAAGGGTTATAGTTACAGCCAGTGAGAGTATACATTATTTTTAATGACAAATTCCATTTGGCCAAACCTTACAATTCATTTTTGATTGTTCCCCAATATTGTTTGCAACTCAACATGCTTTGCACTAAAATGTGGCACACAGTAGTGGGTGGTAGTGACAGGTGTTGGCCAAAAATTGACACTACAAGCTCTGCATGACAATTTGGAGCAAAGCGGAGTTTTGCATGAAAAATGAGAAAATGGGAGGGGGCTTTTATATATATATATATATATATATATATATATATATATATATATATATATATATACAAAACACCAACTTAAGTTCAGAAATAGAAAAATGCCAGTTTATCACCACCAATATCATTTTCTGTTTTCACAGACAATAAGTACCCTACATAAGAGCACCACCACTGAGTGTAAAGATTTGTCTTTACAATAATTGAGAATTTTGAAACTTGGCTGAAACGGATATCATTAGTACAATAGTAATACAATCAACAACTACCTGAAGTGTACGATTACTCTCGTGTAAATGCACTATAGATCATATGCAAATACTTCTAGTAAGAACATTCAGAAAGCCAGAGTGAATAAAAACAGTTAGGTTAAATTCCCATGAAAATATCGATTCCTAAGGCTGGCCTGGTGGCATTGAGGGTTGAGGCACTGGATGCCACACTGGCGACCCATGTTCGGGAACATGCATTTACTACCGGGGCTCGGCCAGGGAGGGAGAGGATCGAGCATCCGATGACAGCTCTCCTCTCCAGAGGAGGGTGGGGTTGCCACTGCCACCACATGACTGCTACCAGTTGGTGGCCTGGAGGGTAGTCTGAGACTTAGGGGGACACAAAAGGTGGGCATTGCCAGGCTGCAGCGTACATAGTGTGTGCACCGTCAAAAAGGGAATGGGGAGAAAATGTGAAAATGGACCTGGCAAGCTATAAGACTCCTGGCAGCGATCCCATCCAGCACCCCCCCCACCCCGGATTTGTGCTTTGGGGGTGGGGGAGAGAAATATCAGGTAGGGAGTTAAACCGGAGACCAACCTGCCTGCCTGACAGCTCTGAGAGGAGTAAAACATAATATAAAAAAAAAAATATTCCTTCTTGGATTATTGTCCAAGTCTAATATTTATTAAAAATTATAATTAAGAGTTTCATACCTGTAGACATTACATGGGATACCACCAACAGCCAGGGACCACACCATGAAAGAAAAAAAAGGGAAAAAAAATGATTAAAGCAGGTCATCATGTAAATACAAATTTTATACAACTTTTGATAGGTTTAGAACATCAAACTACCAGGCTGAAATATCAGAAAGTTGCACAACTTTCTCAAGCACTCATGAAGACAGTTTTGTTTCCATATTGAAAGTCCATCTCAGAAAAGTCAACAGTCTTGAGTACCACCTCCATGACCATACTGCACATGCTCCAAAGAATGCTGCATCTTGGAAGGTGCTACGGAGGCAAGACTCGAGTTGGTGTAGGATAATGTTTTTTTTGTTGTTTTCTCTAATAATTTTGAGGAAAGATTTTTCTGACTCAAAAGCCATAAAAGCTGTATGATATACTCACTTTGGTTCTCAGAGTTTTGCAAATTGAAGGATTTTATTATGTCTCAAGTTGTGATTAGTACTTTAGTAGCAGCTTAATTACATGAGATATAACTTGAGATGCTACTTATCATGCTATCTCACACTACCTCACAGGAATCCACTCTTGATGGCAAATAAACCCCAGGCAACAGAGAGTCCTGCTGTTAGACTGACCCTGGAGTGTGCAGTACACTGTAAATGGATATTTCCTCAGACTGAAGGTACCTACTTTGCTTTCTGTTCCAGGAGGTAAGGACAGACAAGTAAACATAAAATCTTGGGTCAAGAACAAGCTGGGAGGGGCCAGCCTGGTGGCGCTGAAGGTTGAGGAGCTGGACGCCACACACGGCAACCCGAGTTTGGAAGCCAGAGCAGGGCACCAGGGGACAGCAGGAATGGGACAGGAGTGAGTGCGTTGGCTGCTCTCCTTCCAGGGGAGGAGGTTGGGGATAACCTTGCGTGCCATGACCCTGGTGGGAACCCGGGGCGCAGTAGCACACTGGGCAGCATGTACTGGCGTGCCTGATGCAGGCAGGGTTTGCCGTCGTCGGGATCATGCACACGCATGGGAGGTGGTGGGGTACACACTAGGAGCAAGGAAATGCCCGGGTCTGCACCTGCCCCCATGCCCATGGCCAGATCCATCCTGCCTGGCCTCCCAGGTTCCTCCAGCCGAGGTCCTCAGCCATGTGAGTCTGTCCATTAGAGCATCCAAAGAGTAGGGGCGGCCCCACCCGGAGGGGTTAAGCGAGGTACAGACAGTGACTGGGGAAGGAGAAGGAGAGAGAGAAGGCACAGGTAGGAGGAACTTCAGGCAGGGCAGGAGGAGGCAGGATGCCTGAGAGAGGCTCCATGAACCGTGAGCAGAGGAAAAAGATATGCAAAAAAAAACTAACAAGCTGGGAACTTCTGACTGATGGGTTTGAAATCAGGCATGTATTGGTTGTGTTTGCACGTGTCTGAAGGTGAGGCATTTTTAAATCATCAACTTGACATTAGAAACATTTTTTTTTACAGCAGCAACTGTATGGCAACTGCACATTTGTGCAGGCAAGCATTATGTTTCTTGAGGTATTTCCAGGTTTAAACAGTAGTGTAATTTAAACCAGCAACACTACTTCACAAGTCCCTGCACGTTTTTTAATCTACAAAGCTCCCAGTGGCTTCATCCTGTATTCATTTTTAGTCTGTACCAGTCACGCAGCTGCGTCATTCAGCTTTTCAGGTTTGTCAGTTTTAATTTCCATCACCAATTAAGAGCCTTGCTGTGGGGTTGGACTGTATTTTCCTTTAGAAGAAAAGTTACCATAGGCTAATCTGCCTAACGAAACATGAACCCTCGATAATGCTGCCAGAATGGGATTCAAAGAGTAGTTTAGACTTCCTACCTTGTCACATGTAGCTAAGACCAAGGGACAAATTTTATTCTGATTAAATCCGGGATGGGGGAAACAGGATTACAATATAGTAGTTGGTATAGTATAAAAATCCTCATGACTGTCTTCCAGGTCTATTATAGTGTTCTGGTGCAGTCTCCACATGTAGGACAGATAAAGAACAGAAGTATGGTGCTAAAATCTCACTGAAGACCCAAAGTAATTTTAAATGTGTGTGTATTTTTTTTTTTTTTTTTTTTTTTTTTTTTTTTACAGATAGACATATTATTTATATATATATATACACACACACACATACATACATATACACACCCCTATATAGACAGTCATAATAAGACATATATATATATACACACACACACACACACACACACACACATATATATATATATATATATATATATACACACACACACACACACACACACACACAATGTTTGTGAGGATAAGTTTGGGGAAATATTTTTGATATACAGAGGATGGCCAGACCTAGAGTGAGTATCACATTTATCCTCGCTTTAGGTCTGCATAGCCAAACAGATCCACACAGTAGGCAGCTCCAGCCTGTCATTTTCACAGCTTTCACTTTCAAACTCAGAGGTGCGAGCAGTTTCAAATCCCCCCTCCCTCGCACATCGACTCCACAGAGTTTCCCTTTTCTGTTCTAGCCACCTCGTCACTTTTGTGCTCACAAAACTGTCATTTTTATTCTGTAACCATTTCTTTAACTTCCTCCTTCAACTCTTCTGTCTCTATATCTCTTTGGCCGCTCTTACCTCAGACCCTGATCCCCGTTAGGCACTCTCATTCTTCACCAGCCGCAGCCTGACCGCACCTTCTGACCAGCTTGAAAAACCGCCACCCAGCATGTCAGCCTTTTCAATATATCACATCCCCTGCAATGACCGAGATCACCATGGCTCAGAAGATAACAAGAATAACACAATGACACATGTGGCCGACTGCGACAGCGTCCACTGCTGACGCCAGACATCCAGTTCGGTAACAGATTCGAGCTGAAGCGGGGATTCCGTGTTGCAGGACTGCTCTCCTTCTCGGGGGTGTCTGGCGCTATTCAGATCTCTAGCGGAGGCTGAGGGTACAGTCACGGCCAAGCCACATGTTTTGGGGGTCTGGGCATCATTGCACTCGTCGCCCCGGAAACTCTTGCAAAATGAAGGCCTGTGAGCCTACGGCCCCCATCTCCTGCTGCCGCTCCTGCTGAAGACTAAGGTCTGCCGGTGGGGGTGTCCCACTCTGGGGGCAAGCCAGGGCTTAGAGACCAAGTTCCTCAGGCAAGGGGTAAGCATGGTGATGGGGGGTGGGGTGGGGAGCAGAGTGAGGAGAGGCAAGGGACACTGGAACCTCTGGTGTCCGGGGATGATGATGGAGCCGGTACAAAAAGAAAAATGTAACAAATCAATAATCATGTGCATCAAATGACAACTGCAACCAGTCATCTCAAGCACAGCCAGCCATCTTAAACCACTTAATTTAAATTAAATTACAGAATAAAAGGTACAACAACAAAAGAACAAATCAACAAAACTAAGAACACTGCATGAACTGGATATGTCTGTCCTCACCCAAAAATATCAGTGTTATTTTCCCTCATGCATTTTACCTTTGACATCACTCGTGGCTTCCACCCACTCTGTGGTGTCATAAGGTCTAACTGCACTGTAAAAATAACACCAATATTTTGAGTGAGGCCACAACATATCCCAAATATATATGAAATGGTATGAATGAAGATATACTAATCTTCAAGACAGATCAATGATATCTAGTGGATAAGCCTTGAGTGATATATCCTAATATCACTGGCCTCAATGAAGAAGAATATGATATCTTAAGTCAGACATGTCATGTTCGATTTATACAGACAGATATTTTGGGATCATTTTGATTGCAGGTGCTAAAATGTGACTGTGGCGGCCCACTGTCACAGCAGTGGTGCTACCGATCACGATGTCAATGACCACAGTTCAGGAACATGGGTTGGACAGCCAGCCAGGGGAGGGAGCAGAGTGTCCCAGAGGACACTCTCCATCAGGGGGAGGCTAGTGTCAACATCCACAGTGCCATGACCACAGGTGGCAGTGCAAGCACAGTCATGGAACTAGGCACGTATGCCGATGGGTTCTGCCCTTCTCCACGTCCACAGGGGAGAAAAACAGAAAAGTGCAGTACCAACCACTGCAGAAGAACGTCCACCCATTGCTGCAGGCCCCACACTGTCGACTGTGGCACTCCAGTAAGCTAGGGATGTAAGAGGAAGAAGGTGCCCAGAGAAGGTGGGTGATGGGGCCGGATCAGTAGAGCAGGACCAATAGGGGCCAGCTGGGAGAAGAAAAAGCATACTATCTTGGGGAAAAATGCGCTTTGTGACTCTATGTTTGAAAAAAATGTGTGCTGCTTATACCAAGCATAGCTTGTGGCTACTAGTGATATTCAAGGGTGCATTCCCTTTAAGAGATATGTATAGGGCTAGCTATCCTTTGTAGTCTACGCCCCCTGAAAAAGACCCCCTTTTGCCTTAGCACCAGGGTTGCTCTGCAACAGTTTGTACTTTTGTTCATAATAAAATCTGGTGTGTTGCTCACTTATTCATCATGATGCTTCGGGGGGAGGTACTGGCAACCACCAAACAAGAAACGGGATCTGGAGGTAATCATTTCTGATGACCTGAAGGTAGCCAAGCAGAGTGAAAAGGCAATGGGAAAGGCTAGTAGAATGCTGGGGTATCACCAGTAGGAGGAAGGAGGTGGTAGTGTTGCCCCTGTATGAGTCACTGGTAAGACCACACCTCAAGTACTCTATCCAGTACTAGAGGCCCCACCTCCGGAAAGACAGGGATAGGGTGGAGGTGGTACAGAGGCGGGCAACCAAAATGGTGCAGGGACTGCATCAAAACCCTACAAGGAGAGACGAAGAGAACTGAACACATATTCGTTGAAAGAAGAGAAAGTGGGGGCTATCCGGAATTAAAGAGATAGTGTAAAGTGTATTTGGAACTCTAGAGTAGTAGAGTAGCTAGAAGGTTGTAGTAGTGCGATCATTTAATATTATTGTTGCAGCTAGTTCTTACTTTTTTCCTTGTGAAAGTCCTGGTTTGGTAAGATTTTTCTGTGAATCAGAAACGGACTGGCCGTCGCACACTGGTGGTAGTTACGTCCTGGAAGGAAGGCTGTCAATCATAAATACCATAATTTCTAAAGTGATAGTACATAGACTGTAAGGTCATCCATCTACATCTGGGTTACCCTGTTTTTTTGTCTTTTTTAATACATGTCTAAGCTGCAGGTACCTCTCTATCCTTTACAGTTTCTGGTACTGCCAGTTTATTTTCATTTTGTGAAGTTCTAGGAGCTGACGAGAAAGCGCGGACCTGTGAAGCTGTGGTGCAAGGAAATAATCAACAGTGTACGTGTGAATGAGAAAGACTTATGTATTGTAGTTCTAGCAGTATCCTCAAATGGATGGATGTGTACAATTTTGGTGGACTGTGCTAACTTATGTGTATGCAGTTTCTGTCATTGTCACAGGCAGCGCGCTAAAACTGACCCGCCAGGACTGATTTACGTTTTACAGAACTTTCTAGCTATTCGTAAGCATGTCTCAACTTTTGAGCAGATCAAAAATATCAGATGCCACAATAAACATAAGCTAGCACGGTCCACCAAAATTGTACACATCCATCCATTTATGTGGATGCTGATAGAAATACAATACATAAGTCTCTCTCATTCATATGTACACCGTTTATTATTTCCTCGCGCCACAGCTTCACAGGTCCGTGCTTTCTAGTCAGCTCCTAGAATTTCATAAAAACGAAAAATAAACTGGCAATACCAGAAAATAAAAGCACAGAGGTTCCCGCAACTTAGAAGTGAATTAGAAAAAAAAAAAAAAAAAAGACAGGGTAACCCAGATGTAGATGGATCACCTTACATTCTAAAATTATGGTGTTTATGATTGACACCTTTCCTCCCAGGACGCAACTACCACCAGTGTGAGACAGCCAGTTGGTTTCTCGTTCACAGAAAAATCTTAACAGACCAGGACTTTTGCAAGGGAAAAAAGTAAGAATTAGCTGCAACAATAATATTAAATGATCACACAGCAACAACCTTCTAGCTACTCCACTACTCAGAGTTCCAAATACAACATTTTACACTAGCTCTTTTAATAAGGTACAGGAAGGCAGCATTTTCTGCAGAAAGACAGATTTGAGGACAAGAGGCTACACTATGAAGCGGGGCGGGAAGGGGGCTCAGAGGGGATGTGAGGAAATATTTATTCATTCACACAGAGGGTGATGGAAGTCTGGAACAGCCTCCCAGTGGAGGTGGTAGGTGCCAAAACAGTTGCAAGATTCAAGCATGCATGGGACAGATACGGGGGGGACCTTGGAAGGAACACAACAGGTGGGGACAACTGGAGACAGTACAAGGGCTATGGTGGCACAGTGGGCAGGGAAAATGGGCAGACTAACATACTAATTGCCAGCATATTAGGCCTTACGGTCTATCAAGTCTGCTCGAACCTCAGGTCCTTTGTTGGGAACAGAGCCCCCCCCCATTGTGTTCAGATACTTCTTTCTGTATCTGTCCCACCCTTTCTTGAAGCCTCCACCATGGAACTCTGGACCAGCTCGCCAGGCAGCACGTTCCACCACCCTCTCACTGAAAAACCTCCTCCTCTTCTCCCCCAATCCTTCCACCTTCCAACTTCAACCTATGTCCTCTGGTGATACCTCCTCCTTTAGTCTAAAGATCCCTTCCGTGTTTACTCCTATTTATTCCCTTGAGGTACTTTAAGATCTCGATCATGTTCCCACTGTCTCTCCTCTCCTCCAATGGAGAACAGGCTGAGCTCAAGTCTGTCCTCATAAGTCAACTTCCACAGTCCTCTAATCATCCTGGTAGCCCTCCTCTGTACTCTCTCCAGGAGCTGCATGTCCCTCTTCAGGTGCAACCTCCGGTACTGTACTCAAGGTGTGGTCTAACCAGTCCATTGTACAACGGCAGAATCACTTCCCTGCTCCTAGAGGTGATCCCCCTTACAATGCATCCCAACATCCTTTTTGCTTTGCTAGCCGCTCTCCTGCACTACTCACGGGTTATTCATACAATGCATCCGCCATGACCCCTAGGTATTTTTCCCCAGATGAGGCCTCCAGTGCCTCCCCTCTCAGGGTGTACCTGTGTTTAGGGTTTCCCCGCCTAAGATGCAACACCTTACACTTGGTGGTACTGAAGAAAAAATTACTCACCTTAGTAATGTTGTTTCTTCTAATGGAGTCTTGCTATATTATAGACATTAGCAGTTTGTTCCAGCTCTAGAACTGCCCCGGAGTGAAATGGTTAAAACCATTCCAAAATAGAATTTTGGCACGAGAGCAGCTCTATCTGTGTCATTTCAAACTTGAACTGTCAGATCTTTATGAGCCAAACTCACAAAGGTCTGTGTGGAAGCTGTAACCTACACTAGCCAAATGGCTACCTAAATAATAACAACCATTGATGGTCCCAACACCCAAGACTCAAGTCAGGTTACCAGAAATACTAATACCATTCTAATAATATGAAAATGGAACATAAGTATAATAAAACACACACCGTGCACTACACACACCCCCAAAGTCCCAAAGGAACAAAATGCTAACAGGACATAAGTAGTGCCCACACTAAGTTGCCCGCACCCCACCAAGTAGAAGTTCTGAGAGGGGCAGGTTGGGGAGGTTTATAATATAGCAAGACTCCATTAGAAGAAACAACATTACTAAGGTGAGTAATTTTTCTTCAAACAACATGAAGTCTTGCTATATTACAGACATTAGCAGAATACACAGCAGTACCTCCATGGAGGAGGGCCAGAACCTACTCGGAATAGGCTCTGAAGAACAGCTGTGCCAAGCGAGCATCTCTCTGGCCTGGACATCCAGGGAGTAATGCTTGGTAAAAGTGTGTACCCTTTCCAAGTAGCAGCCTGGCAAATCTCTAATAAAGGGATATCTCTGGCAGCAGCTAGAGGCCTTGGCTGTACCCTGGTAGAATGAGCCCTCAAACCGGGCGCTCTGCCCACTTTCTGATAACAAAATTTGATACAAGAGACAATCCACCTGGCTATTGATCTCAGTGGCAGGTTTGCCTTTCCCAACTTCACCATAGGTAATGAAATGTTGGAGGATTCAACCTGTGACCTTGGTACGCCTATATAATAACTAAGAGCTCTCTTAACATCCAGGCTGTGCAACCTTCTCTCACCCGAAGAGGAGTGATCAGTGAAAAATACTGGAAGGGAGATAGATTGATTAAGATGGAAATCTGAAACCACCTTAGGCAAAAACTTCCTATTAGTCCTAAGGACTACCTTATCCCTGTGGAAAGAAATAAAGTCAGTCTCCACTGACAAGGCTTGCAATTCACTTGTGCGTCTGGCAGAAGTGATAGCCACTAGAAAAACAGTTTTCCAAGTTAGGTACTCTAAGCTCTGCAGAAGACAGAGGTTCAAAAGGGGTTGCATTAACTGGGCAATGCAAACATTAAGGTCCCAAGCAGGGCCGTTCTCGAAAGGGAGGATTAGTATGGAGTAATCCCTTAAAAAACTTGGAAAACACAGGATGAGAGGAAAGAGGGATGACTTTCCTGCTGACACAAAAGCAGACACAGCTGCCAAATGAACTCTCAGGGTAGCTGGTCTGAGACCCAAGGAATTAAGATGTACCATGTAATCTAACAAAATGGCAATTCAGCAGATTCTGGGAAATATTTTCCCAGCACACCAAATGGAAAACCTTTTTCATTTTAACTATAAGTAGCCTAGTGGAAGGCTTTCTGGAAGCCTTTAGGATCTCAAGAACACCCTGAGAGAGGTGTAAATCAGCAAACTCTAACTCCTCAAGAGCCAGGCCTTGAGGTTAAGGGATTTGAGGTCTGGATACCAAACCCTTCCCTGGGCACAAGTCAACAGATTGTGATTCCTGGGGAGGCACAGGGGAAGATGGACTGTCAGAGACATAAGGAGTGGGTACCAGGGCTGCCTGGCCCAATCCGGGGCAATCAGAATCACCCTGCAAGGCTGAGATCTGATTTTGACTAGTACTTTGAATAGGAGAGGAAAGGGGGGGAAAGCATAGAGGAACTTCCCTCCCAATCCAGAAGAAGGGCATCCAGGGAACTGAGCCCAGCACTGGAGGCCTGCAACAGAACAGAGGAAGTTTGTGATTGTCTGGGGCTGCAAAAGATCTATCTGAGGGATGCCCCACCTGGCAAAACTATCCCCAGCACTTGAGGATCCAGGGACCATTCGTGATGGCCTGGGAAATCCTGCTGAGGGCATCTGCTAGGACATTGTCCTTCCCTGGAAGATGAACTGCTATGAGGGAAGTGTTCAGGGCCAGAGACCACAACTTCATTGCCTTGGTGCACAAGGCCAAGACCGAGTGCCCCCTGTTTGTTGATGTACCACATTGTTGTGGTGTTGTCTGTTCTGACTTGTATCACCTTGTCGTGGACAGATGCAGAAAAAGCTTGAAGAGCTAAAAAGACAGCTCTGAGTTCCAGCAAATTGATGTGGAGCAGAGATTCCTGGGGGGACCAAACTCCCTGAGTGAAAAGGTCGCCCATGTGGGCTCCCCAACCCAGAAGGGAAGCATCTGTAGTGAGAGTCAAGCCGTGAGAAGGGGAAATGAAGGGGACCCCCGCTCTTAAATTGCTCTGATCCTGCCACCACTGGAGAGCTAGGATCAAGGTTCGAGTCACTGGGACCAACTTGGAAAGGGGGTCTCTTCTCTGAGACCAAAAGGTTCTCAAGTGAAACTGAATGTCTCTCAACTGAAATCTGGCTCCCTGCACAACAGCTGTGGATGCAGCCATGTGCCCCAGGAGCTGCAGAAAGTGTCTTGCTGGTCGAGAGACCTGCAGAGTGAAGGAAGAGGCCAGAGCCACTAAATTCCTTACCCTTTCTGGGGGAAGAAAGGCTCTGGCTAGCTTTGTGTCCACCCTGCCCCTATAAAGGTGAGTACCTGGACTGGTTCCAGAACCGATGCTGGTAGGTTTAGCAGAAAACCCAGGGAGGTGAGAAGCTGCTGGGTGACCTGCAGGTGAGATTTTACCTGTTCTGGGGACTGGCCTACAATGAGCCAGTCGTCTAGATAGGGAAAAACAGCAATCCTCTGCCTCCTTAAGTGGGCCACTGCTAGACACTTTGTGAATACCCTTGGAGCAGAGGTAAGGCCAAAGGGCATTGCTCTGAACTGGTAATGACCTGAGGGCAGTTCAATCTGAGGTACTTTCATGGGATCTTCTGATTAGGACATGGAAATAGGCATCCTTGAGGTCCAGGGAGGCTAGCCAGTCCCCTGGCCTTAGGGAAGGTAAAATCATTGCCAGAGTTACCATTTTGAACTTTGGTTTCAAAAGATGCTTGTTCAGATATCTGAGATCTAAAATTGGCCGCCACTCTCCTGTCTTTTTTGGGGTAAGGAAGTATCTGGAATACAGACCCCTGCCCTGATGCAGGGGAGGAACCCTTTCTACTGCTCTGAGAGCTAACAGGGATGAGACCTCTATTTCCAGAGCGAGGGTCTCTGAAGCACTTGCAGGTAGAAAAAGTCTGCTTCTCAACTTGGGAAACTTTTTGAAGCTGAGAACCAGACCCTGGCTTACTACTTCCAGAACCCACTTGTCTGAGGTAAAAGAAGCCCAATTCTGACTGAAGTAAGCCAGCCTGCCCCCCACTGGTACAGGAGAATCGGGGCACCCCATCAGGGTGCCTGTTTCCAGGAGCTTTAGGCTGGGGTGGGAGCAGGTCTGCCCACCCCTCGCCTGCCCCTGCCTCTGAAGAAGCCCTCTGAGCATAGACAGAGGAGGCCTGAGTCTGGTAGAAAGGCCTGTGAAAAGGCCTACCCCTACCCCGGGCATGCCTTTGAGGAGTGGCTTGCCGCCCCTTAGCCTGGGCACTTTTGTAAGTAGTCCTATATTCATTCATCTTCTTCATGTAATTTCTGTCTGCTCTCCAAACAGAGAATTTCCCACCACAGGAAAATCCATAGCCTTAGTCTGGGTATCCTGTGACAAACTAGTACACCTGAGCCAGGCCAACCTACCTAAAAGCTACAGATGTGGCCATGACCCTAGAGGAAACATCATTAACATCCACAGCAGCATGAAACTGAACCTTAGAGGCTTCAATGCCATCAGCAGCCACCTGTTCTAGTTCACTAGCCAGCTGGCCATGGGCCTGCTTGGCCAATTGCATAACAGTATCCCATCTAGATTTCTGATACCTAGCTACATAAGCCATATAATTTGCTTGCCTGAGTCCCAGAGAGGCTGCCATATACTGTTTTTTTTGCCATGGCATCAATCTTCCTGGAATCCTTGTCAGGAGGATGTGAAGCCAAGGGAATATTAGCTTTATCACAGGCAGCAGCCTGAACTACCCCAACATGACTGCATTGCTGAGAAAGGAATTCTGTATCAGGGCCTGACAATGTATACCTTCTGTCCATCTTTTTATCTACAGGAGGCACAGAATTAGGAGCTTTTAAAATTTTAATTGTTTGTTTCCTAAAAGACTTATGTAAAGGAATAGACAATCTCCTAGACTCTGGAATATCCATCATTTCTACAAAATCAGGCTCCTCTTGCTCATCCACAGCCTCTTCTAAAGGAAGCTGGAGGTTTCAGCAACTTTTTATAAAACATGAAATGAGATGGGGACTCAGACAGCATAGGGGGAGATTCTAAAGGTCTGTCTGGGGAGATGTCCGGTTCAATGGGCACACCCAGACCTTCCCAGCCACATTCATACTGTTCATAGTCCTCCTCCCCCTCCTCTGGTTCATAAAATTCCTTAATATCATAATCCTGAACCACTGGGACCGGACGAACCGACCTTTTACCAGATAGTGGTGGTTCGGACGGACCCTGAGACAGTGACTGGACAATTTGTATGGCTTTTGTTATCTCTGCAGCAGTTGGAGAAGGAATTTTGGACTCAGACCTGCTGATTTTCTTGTTTTCTTTACTGGAATTGGTTCCTCAGAACCAGCTTTTCTTTGCCCGAGGAAGTCTGGCCCTGGTCAGAGGGCATCTCTCTGGTCTGGTTGGCACCGAACCGGCTGGCCATCCGGTCAGCGGATCTTTGGTTCTCGCCCTGAGCCTGCCCAATCTTTTTTCCAGGGTGGCTGCAGGGAAATCTTACATACCTGGCAGTCTGACTGGAGGTGGTCAAACCCCAGACAATAAACATGATGGGTGTGTGGGTCAGCCTTGGCAAAGACTTCCCCACAAACATCACAGTGTTGAAACCCAGTGGGCCCGGTTTTTCTTTTGGGTTTCTCAGACACAATGCCAGCCTAACCAAAAACTTGCCCTTTTAACGGCAGTGCAAGGCAAGACACCCTTATCGGTTCCTAACCGTGTCACGGGTATTGGAAAAAAAAGTAATAAATCCGTTTCTTTTTAGAACCGATAAGAACCGGGAACCGCACTCTAAAATAGTATTAAATGAGTTTTAACCACTGATCGGTTCAAAACCAACCGATAACTTACAAGTTCCACACAGACAAAACCTTCATTTACTTACGGTTACCACAGATAGAGCTTGAACCTGAACGGTTTTGCGGTTAAATAAAACTATTCTCGGTTAAATCCAACCGAGAAAACACTTTTAAACCGAGAAATGAACCGAGCAGAAGGAGAAATCTCCGAGCGACTGTTCACTGAGGCGGAGTAAAGAATCTGACAGTTCAAGTTTGAAATGACACAGATAGAGCTGCTCATGCCAAAATTCTATTTTGGAATGGTTTTAACCATTTCACTCCGGGGCAGTTCTAGAGCTGGAACAAACTGCTAATGTCTATAATATAGCAAGACTTCATGTTGTTTGAACTTTAATTTCCACATGCGAGCTCACCTTTCCAGAGTGTCCAGGTCCACCTGCAGGGTCAACCTCCCTCTTCCCTCAACTACTGCTCCCATCTTGGAGTCGCCAGTGAAGAGACTCATCTGCACCCTATACCCACCCTGATGTTAGATGCATTAAACAGGATCGGACCCAGGACTGAGCCCTATGTACTCCACTCCGACCTCTCTAGGGTTCAGAATTCCCCACCCACCACTACTCTGTGCATCCAGCTAGCCAGTTTCCTATCCATCTGACCAACAAAGGGCCCACTCCCAACCCCGCTAATTTTTCCACCAGTCCATTGGGGACAGAGTCAAACGCCTTTGCTGAAGTCCAAGAATAGTACATCCACAGGCTTCCCCTGTCCAGTTCGATGTTACCCATTTGTAGAACTCAACAAGGTTGGTTTGACATGATCTATCTGGCAGAAACCCACGTTGTTGGCTATCCAGCCCTCCCTCCTCCTCCTCCAAGAACACCCCCAAACGTTCCTTCAGCATACTCTCCATTAATTTTCCCACCACCGAGGTCAAACTGATGGGTAAATAGTTACCTGGTACTTCCCTTGATCCCCCTTTATGGATTGGCACCACATGCGCCTCACGCCAATCCCTAGGAACCCTCCCTGTCTCAAGCGACCTGTTGAACAACTCTGCCAGGGATGCGGCCAGCACATCCGCCAACTCCCATAGTACTCTTAGATGAATGCCATCTGGCCCAGGAGATTTATCCTTCTTCAGTGCATTAAGGGTTTGCCACACCTGCTCAGTGGAGACAGCGCCATCCATCCCCCCACCTTGCTGGCTTTTCTATCCTTGTCCTGGTGTGAAACCCCAGGGATGCCTCTTCTGCCCTTATGCTCCATTATCTGTTGCTTCCCTATCCCACACACTACTGCTTCTATCCCTCGTGCCTTGCTTTGTAAAGATCCCATCCCTCCTGACTGGCTGGGCCAAAGGGGTCTTTATCTGTAGACAACTTCTACGCTTTCTATGAGTCCATTAAACTAAGATGTAGTCATACAAGGAAACGATCACCACACTGTATTGCATGTATGAGGAGCAGAATAAAACAAGTTATCTTTACATATCCAAAATTTGTAATGACATCTTAAACCACAGTAGCAAAGCTCCAATGGTTTGCAAGGTCATCACAAAAGAAAAACAGTTCTCTTGACAATCGCATTGATCAGATCACTGCAAACGATAAAATAAAAAAAAATTTACATTACCCTTATTTTATTCTATACAATAAGTGTTTTCCAGTGTATCAGTACACTCATCTGGGCTGTTTCCTACTTTCTCCTGCCCCTCTCGGGTGGGGGGACGACAGGGCAGCTTGTTGTCACCCATGCTGCCAACTGTGCCTCCACTAGGCCCACCTGGAGTCACTCTATTAGCAGTGTATGTACTATACTTCTTCCTCCAGGGTGGGAGAGTATCACAGATGCTCTGCACCTCCCAGACACCCTCCACCACGTCCCCAGCTTGAGGTATAAACTTGGATGGCAGTTTGCCAAGGTGGGGTCTTACCACTTGACACCACCACCAAGCATCCAAGGCTGCTGGCAGACACTATTTTAGCATTCTGAAAATTCCTAATACATGGATAAGGCATCACAACTGTGTATAACAGGATTTGTGATGTTATGTGTAACAGTAATTCACAGGTTCTACAAACTGATCAGAAACGCATCTAACCAGTTGGCCCAGTAACACAACCGCAGAGCTCCCACCTGCTACACCAGTGACCCAGGTTCAGGAACAGAAGTAGGTCACTAGGTGATTGTGCGTCCCTAGGACAGCTCTCCTTCATTTGGAGATGGGGCACACGTCCCATTAGTTGGCTGCCACCTAGAAGAATTGGGTGACGGTGTAGTGGGGCCACAAGGGAAGGGATTCCACCCATAAAATGCTGGGACAGCTCCGCAGAGGTGAAGCTCGAACAAGGTGTCACTGCATGTGCTGTAAGCTCAGGGTGAATAATGGCAGAAAAACACCCTGAACGTGGCAGAATGATGGCCCAGTCCCCCACAGGCCCTGCGCTGGCAACTGGGCACCTTCACTGTCCTATGGCAGAGGACGGAGCAGAAGGTAAGTACAAGAGAAGTCAGGTGACAGGGCTGGAGGGACTGATCCAGAAAGAGGCAGGTCAGGAGAGACTGGAGATAAAATGCTAATTAAAAAAAAAAAAAGAATTATCAAACCAGTTAAGACTATATATGCAGTTACATATCGCAAACTGTTGCAACCATGATAAAAAGGATTTTAATATTGTGGAAAATTGGCATTATGATATACTGGGACATCTCATGCCATAATGCAGGTAAAAGAAAAGAACCATCTATGTATGAATTGGTATATGCCAGATTCTCAATCCTTTGCACTGATGCTCAGCTGGATGGAAATATCCGCACATGCCAATTCCATACCTGGTATTCTATTATTTAGAACAAGGCTAGAACCAATCTAGAATCCTTAGTGTGACACAGAGATTAGAACACTGAACTGGGGACAGGTTCAAATCCCACTACAACTGCTGTCTTATTGTTTGCTTCTGAGCCAGTCACCTGACTTCTCTGTTCTTCTGTCTTACTAACAGTAAATTGGATAGAAGCAGGACCACACTGGGCAGGTCTAGGCATGGAAAATGTACCAAAACCAAAATGTCTTGACAGTTTTCACGTCACATTACAAAATATGATCATATATTTCTCATCAGGGGTTCTAATGTTAAACTTCTGCAAACACGAAAAATTATTTAAACATGCCTCGTGTGATGACGTCTACTCTCAGAGTACAAACAGTATCATTTTAGAGGTCACCATGCTGTATACAGACTATTTGTATTCTAATGTACTGACGTAAACCTTATTCTGATGTAACCACTAATGGTCAGGCAGTGAGGCTCCACTGAGCTGATTACCATGAACTGTCAAACTGATTTTTTGTACACAGCATTGTCCAGTGTATTTGCTGTTATTGGACATGAAACCTTTGCAAACAAGCAATTTGTGCTCAAGGGCAGTTTCTGATTTTTTTCAATAAATAAGATGTGCTATGTTTCTGAAAAAATCATGTTGAATTTACAGCAAGTTTTGGGAGCTATGAAGGTCCTATAACAGAGCGCTCCCCCCAAATTATACAAGTAAATGGCAGGCAGTAGCGCCTGGGTTATAGTGGCTTACTTTTGAGCAACGGGAACCGAGCCAGAGTAGGCTCCCTGTAATTTCAGCATCGTATGTTACCAGTGACTCAATCACTCTAGACATATGCAGCCCTCAACTCCACTGACCCTCCCATTTCTTTCTGAAGAGACTGTACTCCCCTCCCCTTGTGTCAGAGCTTAGTCCCTCAATCCACCATGCCTCAGTAAATCCTGCTACACTGCAGCCTGCATCACTCTGCCTTCTTCAAACCACAGCCTCTGCCATGGCAATTTGTTCTCTCAACAGCTCACTATGTTGTCTTCCCCTTCTCTCTGCACCTCACCCGAGATGTCTGGAGAGCACAGTGTGATTGATTTGCGAACAGTGAGGATAAAAATAATACGTACACACTGCAAGAAGGGAGGTTGCACAGCTCAGAAAGCACGTCCAACCCCTGACTTGCAGAACACCTGCAGCCACCTCAATGATTCAGCAGCATTTCCCTCTGCTCCACTCCAGCGGCTCAATTTTCCATAATCAAAGGAGCTGGCGGAACAAATGTCAGTGACAGAGGAGTACTGTTCACCTGCTGCCAGAACGGAGAGGCTTGAGACACATAATAAACCTAGACAGAGCAGACACAAATCAAACAAATCATATGGAGAAAACAGTTCTAATGTAAGATGGGAAAACAGGCCGTCAGCCCTGTAAAGGCAGGACAGCAGCTGGGGAAGAGAGATGGTGATCTGGATGTTGAAATCTCCTTCCTGTACCTAGCAAACTGTAGGTGTCACAGACCCCCCACGCTTGAGAATTAGAGAGGGAGCTGCAGTTCAGAGGGAAGTTAAGGTATGTAGGGTCTAGGAGTGGATACACTTATGAAAGTGTACATCAGAGGTAGTTCCTATGGGTGGTGGAGCTCAGCCAGCTGAGTTAGCTGCAGAAGTTTGACAGCAGTTGAGCAGTAGGTCCCTGAATCTCTGAAGACAAAGGCTGTCACGTCCATAAGGTCTTTTTTTTTTCAAAAAAAAAAAAAAAAAAAAAAGGTGTAAAAGAAGAACTACTGCCTCCCTTGATTAAATTTTGGCTGTGTGCGCCCCCCCCAAGTTTCTTTACACAGCATCCTGCCAAGGTAAACCTGCATAGCCTGCTGCAGAGCAGCTATTGTGTGGCTCAGGAGGCTGAGTGGTACACAGTATCTCCATAGTCCAGCAGAGGGAGTAAGCAGACCAGCAGAATTCCAAGCTGAGCAGCCATTTAGTGCATTTTCACAGTTCAGAACTGCTTAACCCGATTAATCAGCACATAAATCTAAAAAGTGTACAAAAAAAAGCACTACTACTGCTATGTCTCAAACACACACACACACATTATATATATATATAAAAATATCTTTGCTAAAAATTATTTTTAGATGGCTAAACAGTGTTACTGAGCTGACCTGCATTGCAGAAACAAATTTTTTTGGTTAAGATCTAGTACTGTATTCACAATGGAATACTAGCAAACTGCTATTCTGCCAACAAAATTTGGTATGCTCGGAAAACCAAATGAAGGTGCAAGTCAAGACATGCACACTCTTATTAAAAGCTGGTGTCGTACAAACCAAATCTTTTCTGTTAAGACAGTAGCGTAGCGCTGCTGCCACATCACGTAGAGATGGAAAATTGCCTTGCTCGCACAAAACAGCACCGAGTGCACCCAATCTAACTGCTACATGCGAATATACTTTCATTTTTGATCAGCTGCACTACTAACCACACCTTCTGCTGGCAGTTATTTAAAAAAAAAAACACTAGAATTGAAAATCTTGCTTGCTTTTTTGTGGTGTTAACACTCCACTGATGTGTAATACCACCATTACAAAACTACTTGACCTTTGGCCTCATGGTTTATGTGTTATCATACACTCAAGTGTGAAAAACAAACTGTTATACACTGCTACCCAAACATTATTCTCTGTTTGGTACATTTAAGTACAACTCTTACTCACCTCTCCTCCCTACTCTTGTCCAGGCCCCAACAGAGCTACTGACCCTAAGGCCTGCTTATGGGACAAGCTTCATTTTGCAGTCCTCTCACTTGAAGAGCATGCAAAAAGATAACTCTACAACCATTTATTTATTTATTATGATTTTGGAAGACACCTTTGAGCTAAGGCTCTTTAACAAAGGACCATGTTCCACATTAGAAAACGAGAATGGAACAGAGTCGAAGACAATAACAAACAAGACAATTCACAGCAGCCATAGGCTTTGTCAGGTATATTAATTAGTTAGCATATACAATTCAGGTCAAATGTACAATAATTCTCAGAAGGACTGGAAGCTATGAGGAGAGAGGGTGGGTACAGGTGGAGGAGTCTGTAGGGAAGGATCAGAGTAAGTGGAGAAGAGTGAGTGAGGTAGGAGTGTAGCACATAGGGCATTGTCAGAGTGCAGAGGGGGATGAATCGGGGATGAAAGATAGGAAAAAGTAAAAAAAAAACAGCAGAAGGGGAAGGGAAAGACTGATGAGGGGGGACGAGAGGAGGATTTGGCAAGTTATGAGAAGCAGTCACAGGAGGACCTAGCGACAAGGTGCTGACGAAGGCTGCGCTTAAAAGTGCCCAGTGTATTATTGTTGGTAACTTCAGGCAGAAGTGAGCTGTACCAAGACGAGGCTCTGGATTTAAAGGATCGTTGTCCTTGGGTAGTGTGGCAGCGGGGAACAGAAAAAGTAAGATTTTCCGATCTTCTGGTTAGGTGGGGGCCACCATGGGGGAGCCAGTAAGGTCTGAACCCCTGTGGGTAAGAGCTCTGAGGTGATCTTTGGCTAGAATGCAGGACTGTTACCTCGAGTCTGCCAGATAGTTGAGCCAGTTTGTTCGCAGATGTCGTGAGGTGTGTGAATAGGGGGTGCTTAAGTCCGGGAGACATGCCTTGTTTAGGGCTATGGCAATGCGTCAAAGTGCAGTGTCCGTGGCAGATTCATATGTCACTAGCCTACAGTCTACTGAAATAACAGAACTCTGAATAGCAGTGCTTAGGGCTTCGTTTGTGAGGCAGTTCCTATGTCTATAAAGCAGTCCTATGTGGGTATTCACGATCTTCATAAGAAAAGATAACTCTTACAACCATAAGACAAAAAGCCAGACATGCAAATGGTATAATAATATAATGACATTCATAGGCACTGCCCAGCAATCATACTGCTCAGCCTTTCCTCATCCAAACGTGTGCCATTATTCAACTGTGGCACCAGAACCTCAAACACTGTACAAATCACTGCACTCGCAATTCATGTTTACTGTTACATCGAGTATCACAGCAGATTAATACGAAATTCTACTTTAAAATCTCTGTTTACAACAGAAGCATTTGGGAGATTAGCTACCCTTCTTTAAAATTACAGAATGTATAGAAGGGACTACAGTTTTGGACATCATAGTGGGGTTTTAATATGAGCAGGAACAAACAGCAGGGACTAGCTGCCAAAACGCAAAATAATACAAGTCGGTGGGAAGTCATTTTCGGTTCATCTGGGGGCCCCTGGGGAGGTCCAACTCTGGAAGTGCACCTTAATGCATCCTGCCTTGGGTGAACTGTGAGGCATGAGGAGCAGATAACCTATGATAAAACGTGCCCTGGTGCATCTTATTGCAATTATGAAATGGATACTTTTTATGTATTAAAATGGTAAACAAAAGTATTTATGAGTTATTTTGTATGTACATGTATACTTTTTTTTTTTTTTTAATTAGGTTCTGTAATGGTTTTTTATGGCCACCTGGTGGCACTGTTGTAAAAGGATTCACTGGCTTTCTTGGGGTGGATTTTCCTTTTGCTCTTCCTATGCTGTCAGCGAAAGCCAGATAGTCCAGTGTTGACAGAGGGAATAGAAGTTGTCAGCAGATGGGGACCGTATGATCCATCAAGTCTGCCCTTGGTTTCCAACTCCCAACCCCATTTAGCTGCCTGCTTGAGTATCCCACATTGTCTGTCCCATGCCCGCTTGAATTCACCCACTGTCCGGGCTCCTGCCACCCCGTGGCTCCGGCAGGCTATTCCATGGCTCCACAACGTGCTCTGTGAAGAAGAACTTCCTCATATTGCTCCTGAACTTTCCCCTCTTAAGTCTAAGGTCATGCCCTCTAGTCCTGTTGTAGTCTTTTAACTGAAAGAGGTTCTGCACGTGCACCGTGTTGTTGCCTTTAAGTATTTAAATGTTCGATCATGTCCCCACGATTTCTGCGTTGCTCTAGAGAGTATAATTTGAGGTCATCTAGTCTTGCCTTGTACAGTTTCTGATGCAAGCCCTGCACCATCTTTGTTGCTCTTCTCTGTACCATCTCCAGCCTATCTATCTATGTCCTTCCTGAGGTGTGGCCTCCAGAACTACACACAGTACTCCAGGTGAGGCCTTACCAGGGACTGATACAGCAGCATGACTACTTCATTCCTTCTGCTTGTGATGTCCTCCTCTGCATCCCAGGATGCCACTAGCTTTAGTGCTGCCTTTTCACATTGTTTAGAAGAAGAAGAATCAGCATTTATATAGCGCTTTCATACATCCAAAGCGCTTTACAAGCAATGCTAGACTGGTAGTGAAGTGACTGAATGTGTGGTGGCGCATATCGCACATCATCACCCACACACAGCCTAGTGGTTTACTGACCTGAGGTCATCTGATAGGACCCCCCCCAGCATAACTCTCAACCTTGTGTCCCCAAATGTGGAACACTGCCTCTGAAAATGTGGAAAAAATTAGCAAAATGTGGAATATTTAATCAAATTTTTACCTAAGAAGCTCAGAACACTTAAAATGTTTGCATTTACGTTCAGAAAGTCTGTTAATTAAATAATATATTTTTTGCATCATTTGCTATAGATTTTTGCTTTAAAATGTTAACACTGAATGTGGGACAAGTCCTCAAAATGTGGAAGAGGGAGGTTTTGTGAAGTAAAATGAGGAACGTTCCTCGTAATGTGGTACAGTTGAGGGGTATGCTGCCTAGTAGCCACCAGCTGCTCTCTCACAGAGTACCTTTTCCCTGGGTTATGCTTCCCAGGAGCATGACCTTGCATTTTTGGCACTGAATTTCAATTGCCAGGTCCTGAACCACTCCTCCAGTTTTCGGAGATCAGCTTCCATACTATGCTGTTCCTCTGGTGTGTCCACCCTGTTGCCGATTTTGGTGTCATCTGCAGACAGGCACACCTTTCCCGTCAGTCCTGAAGGGACTTGCTAATCTGAATGTGAACAAAAGGCCAGAAGGGAGCATCCAAGGGCATTGAGGAACTCTGGGAAATACTGGCTGCACCTCTGACAGTTCTAGTTAACAGCTCACTGGAAACAGGAGTGGTTTCCAAAGACTGGAGATAGGCAGATGTAGTCCCACTATACAGAAGTGGTAGCAGGGCGCAGGCTAGAAATTACAGGCCAGTCAGCCTCACTAGTGGTGGCAAATTTAATGGAATCACTGATGAAGAAAAGGACTGTACAGTATCTTGAATCCAGTGGAGTTCAGGACCTGAGGCAGCGTGGTTTCATGGAGAGGTGATGCGATCATGTCAAACGAATCTGATGAATTTATTTGACTGGGTGACAAAGGCTTTAGATCAGGGTGGAGTGGTGGAAAAGGCCTACCTACATTTCAGTAAGGTTTTCAACACCGTTCCACACAGGAGACTAGCAAGAAAGCTGGTCAGCTTAGAAGTGGGTCCAAGGGTGGTAAACTGGATAAGAAACTGGTTAGGTGATGGGCAGTAAAGGGTGGTGGCAAACAGAGTTCACTCTGAGGAAGGAAGGGTGACCAGCGGGGTGCATCAGGGATCAGTGCTAGGACCGGTCCTCTTTAATGACTTTATAAAGAGACACTGCAGAGGAGCTGGAAGTGGAGCTCTGCCTCTTTATGGATGACACCAAAATCTGCAATAGGGTGGACACTCCAGGAGGGATGAAAAGAATGAGCAGAGACCTCAGGAAACTAGAATTGGTCAAGGGTATGGCAACTGGGTTTCAATGCAAAAAGTGCAAAATAATACCCTTGGGGACAAGAAACCAGGAGCGGAGTACAAAATGGGTGGAGTGGTACTGTCGACCACCAAACAAGAAAGAGACCTGGGAGTAATCATATCGGATGACCTAAAGGTGGCCGGACAGTGAGACAAGGCAGTTGGGAGGGTTAGAGGTACTGGGTGCATAGGAGGGTATCACCAGCAGAAACTGGGAGGTGGTGGTGTCCTGTATAGATCATTAAGACCCCACTGAGAGTACTATGTAACTAAAATGGTGCAGGGTCTGCATCAAAAGCCCTATGTGGAGAAACATAAGGACCTCAACACATACACCCTGAAACAGAGAAGGGAGACGATAGAGACCTTTAAATATCTCATGGGGAGTAAAGAGGTACAGTAGGGAAGTATTTTTCAGAAGAAAAGGTGCTCAAGAACAAGGGGACATGTTATGAAGCTGGGGGGTGGATTCAGGCGAGAGGAGAGGAACTGCTTATTCACAGAGAGAGTGGATTCCTGGAACAGCCTTGCAGATGTGGTGGGGGCAAAAACAGTAGTGGTGTTCAAGAATGCATGGGATAAGCACAAGGGACTCATACTGGAAAGAAAGGAGGGAGGGAGGGAGAAAGCTGTAGATCGGGCACGGTCTGCAATAATAGTGTAGGTAGGGAGAAATGGGCAGACTGGTTGGGCCAAGTGGTTCTCATCTGCCGTCAAATTCTATATTTAAGAAAACATGCAGGTTTAATTTTGAACTTCGGCATGGCTTTTGGGGAGTAGGCTAGCATGAGAGCCAGCTGGCTGGTCTGGGAGAGCAGAACAGCTTTGAAGTGTGCAGCGGTTGGCTGTGAAGAAATGCCCGGGTTTAGTTCTGAGTTAAAGCAGGGCTGTTGGCACAGACATGGAAGCAGCACCCATGGACAAACTCACTGATCGTGTAGTAGTGAAAAGGCGGGCAACAGCCTGGGCATCAGGTAATGCTGTGAGAGACCATGCAAACAGCCAACTGAGATGGGCACAGCAGTGGAGCATAGACATATAAGAAGAATTTCAGGGGTGTCCGATGCATGAGAGAGGTGATAGTTCTAGTGGCTGTAGACCGGGGGGGTAGGTGTATTAACATGCTTAAATATAAACTGGCTCTGATTGTGGGACTATTCTTCATCCATGATTTTATGGTTTAATATCATGGGTAGAGCATGTAGCTGTTCCATTAGTATTTTAGATTCCTACCAACCATTTAATAACTAAACAAAATAAACAAGGTGTGCAGTATCTTGGATAGCATCCTGCCTCAGGTACGTTGTAAGCAGACTTGCCAGGATTCGATTTTTATTTTATTTTTTTAACTTTGACCAAAAATATCAATGTTTATTTTGTTGCCTTTTCCCCAATGTTTATCAATGAAATTAGTGCCCGTAGGTAAATTCAGTCGTTTGATCTTGTTTTCAATTTTTTCCAATGACAATTCTGATCGATATTTTCAGTCATAAAGTATAAAAACAAACCGAATCTTAGCATATCTATGCTGGCTCCTTAGAGAACACACTAACTGAAACCCGATGCTCAGGACTGCTGCTGGACAGCGGGATATTGTTTCTGGGAGCACACAGCCCAAGTCCTCATGACTCAGACACACTACCGCCATGATATGCCCTGGTAGTCCAATAAACTACCACAACCATCTCCTCTTGAAGCCCTCATGCTCAGCACTGTTGTCGAATATCTGGACTGTCACCAAAAGGTATGGATGTTGGGGGAACGTTGCGGTTGACATCGATGTCTGATCCTTTGAAACTGGCCGTATAGCCACCCACATGGGGGGGGGGTGGAGCTATGAGCACCACAGTGGCACACAGCATATGATCACATAAGAGCCACACTGATCAGAGAGAACAGAGACAGATTCTGACATGTAAGCACAGTCCCGATGCCAGTTGTGTGCGTCTCTCAAGCCTCTTTGCCCTTTAACTGAACTTACAGCCAACAACAAAAAAAAAAAAAAGATGATTATTGACGTTTTATTCATTTTCATCAGTTTGGGGACTTCTAAAAAATTCGATGTTTATTGCTGTTTACTGCTATAAATTGAATCCTGGCAAGCCTAGTTGTAAGGCACAAAGCCTTGGGCCACCACCCGAGAATGGATGATATCCTACACCCTGAAGTCTATTTTGATAATGAAATCAATCCATTCTGAGTTTGACTGATGACACAAAGAACAATTACATAAGAACTTACCGCAACAGTAGATCTTCGAGGGGATCTCAATCATCAGGTCACACATATGGAACTTCCCCGTCTGGTGAAGCAGGATCCACATGGAAAATTTTCAGCAGTACCACTGAAGCCACCCACACCAAGAGTCTGCCAATGTCACCAACCCTATAAATGCGTGAGTGGCCCAGATCTCTCAGTTCTTTCCCCTGGAGACAAAGAGAGCAGATCCGTGCCATGGGGGACCGAGGAGAGAGAGAGACAGAGATAGAGACAGATGCCCAGGCCTGAATAAAAGGCTGGATACACCCGTTAGCCAGTTCGGAGAAAGAGTCCCATAAAAGGGGGATAGTGGAAAGGAAGCCAAATCTGATACAACCGAGATCCCCTTGAAGATCTACTGTTACGATAAGTTCTTACATAACTGTTCTATCTTCATCGGGGTATCTCAGTCACCAGGTCACACATATGGAATAAGTCCCAAGCAATTACAGATGCAACAGAACAGTCTGGGAGGGAGGGAGGGAGGTCAGCTAAGGCTTAGCACAAGGACCCTGCCAAAACCTGCACAGGTTCTAGAAGCAATGTCCAGATTGTAGTGCTTGGTGAAAGTATGCACAGTTCTCCAGGTGGCAGCAGTGCAAATGTCAGCGGCTGAGACCCCTTTGAAACAGGCTACAGAGGTAGCCATGCCCATTGTGGAATGGGCTTTCACCGCCCCTGCAAATCTTTGCCATGCTTGTTGTAGCAGAACACAATACAATGTACCAAACATTTAGACAACTATTGTTTGGAAACCTGAACGTCCTCTCTTCCTGGAGCGAAGAAAAAAATGCTTCCGACTTTCTGCAACCTTAGTTCGAGCAGATAATCTTCAAAATTCTGCACACGCCTAACATATGGAGCAGTGCTTCCTCTGGACTGGCACATTCAGGAAAATAAACTGGTAGGTGGATAGACTGCTTCAGGGTAAACTTGCCTCAAACACCACCTTAGGGAGAAACTTGGGATTAGTGCGCAGAGACACTGTCTTTATGAAAAAAAAAAAAAAAAAAAGGCTCCTCACACCAGGGAGCCTAAAGCTCGGAAATCCTTAGAGCAGAAGTAATAGCAATCAAAAAGAACGCTTTCCAAGAAAGAAAGCATAGCTCGTAAGTTGTAGCCGGTTCAAACGAAGACTGGGTCAACTTCTCCAAAACAAAATTCAAATCCCAAACCGGGACAGGGAACGGACTGGAGGCTTCAGATACAGGATGCCCCTGAGAAAAGTGTGGGCTATATCCATTTGAACCACAGTACGCCGCCACAGGCTCATGAAAGGCAGAGATAGCTGAAAGGTGCACCTTAAGGGAGGAGTACAGAGACCAGAGTCCACAGAGATAACAGGTAGTTCAGAATCTGCTCACCGGACAGGTCAAATAATTATTTTATATGTATAGCGTAATTCAAGTAACAAAGCGCTTTATATACAACATTTAAAACAATAAAATCACACAAAACATACACAACTTCAATTAAAGACTTCCAATTTCACCATACTTCAAATATTAAAAGCCTGTTTAAATAAATACATTTTTAAATTGGTCTTGAAACTCTCCATAGTCCCGCACTCTGATCTGACGAGGTAGAGCGTTCACAGGGATGGCGCCATGAACATAAAAACCCTTGCACCAGATGTCTTCAACCACACCCTGGGAACCTCTAACAACCCAGATGGCAAACCTCTTCCACTTCATGGCATATGCGGCTCTGGTGGAGGGTTTCTGAGATGTCACTAGTATGCCCACCTCCCTCTGGGACACCCCCAAACCGGGCGATGGCTATGTCCTCAGGAACCAGGCATGCAGACGAAGAGACTTGAGATAGGGATGGACCAGGGTCCCGTGATCCTGCGTAAGATCATCCCTGCAGAGGAACCAGAGGTTCCTCCACTAACTGCTGCAGTAATGGAAACCATATCTGCTGTGGCTGAAATGATGCTATCAAGATCATGCTGGCCCCCTCCATCTGCAGCTTGATTAGCACCCTCTGAATCTGAGGAAATGGAGGGAAGGCATAAAGGAACCTACCACTCCAGGAGAGGGACAATGCGTCCCACCAGAAAACTCCAGGCCCTGGATCTAGCAAGCAAAAATTGAGCAGTTTTGCATTGAGTAGGGACACAAAAAGGTCCAACTCTGAACAATCCTTTCCGGCGAACAGATCTTCTGTGACAGATGAGAGAAGTTCCCACTCGTGCATTCTGGACTGTGTCCTGCTGAGGTTGTTGGCCAGGGTGTTTAGCACACTAGGGATGTGGACCACAGAGGATCAGACTGTGGTCTATTGCCCAGTACCATACTCTCATAACTCGCTGCACAGGGGTACAAATGTGTCCCCTTGTCTGTTGATGTAATAGACAACATCTGAGATTGTCAGACAGGCTCAGCAGCTGACCCAGAAGGAGATGGTTCTGAAAGGCCTGCACAGCACACAGGACCACCCGCATCTCCAGGATGTTGATATGTATGGAAGTTTCTATCTGGGACCAAGACACCCCCCCCCCGAAAGGTACCCAGATGCATACCCCAGCCCAAACCTGCGGCATCCGTGGTAAGGATCTGATGAGGCGGAGGAAATCTGGAATGGGACCTCTTTTGTGAGGTTCTGTGGGTCCATCCAACATTGTAGCACCTTGCAGACTGGAGGGAAGGCCAGCACCAACTGATCTAGTTCGCCTGCAGTGTTGGTCCCACTGGACTCAGTGTCCATTGGAAGGACTCACATGTACAGCCTGGCCAAGGGAACAGTGAGAAGGGTGGTGGCCACTGGACCCAACAGCCTGAGGTATACCCTCGCAGGAATAGAATGGCTCTCTGCGACCTCCTGAGCCTGGGCAATGGGGCATTTTGCCCTGTTTTGAGGCAGGAAGGCCTTGCCCTGCACCGAGTCCAGAATGGCCCCTATATACTGCAGCCTCTGAGATGGGATCAGGACAGACTTGGGCTGGTTGACAGTGATGCCCAGGAAGATAAACAGCTGCTGGGTTCTTTCCAGAGTCCAAAGGAGCTGTTCTCTGGATGGGTCCTTTAGGAGCCAGTCATCCTGGTAAGGGAAAACATACAATTCCCTCCCTTCTGAGAGCTGCAGCAGCTACTGCTACTAAGAACTCTGCAAAGACCCGCAGCGCAGAGGATAAGCCAAAGGGCAATACTTTGAATTGGTTGTGCTTGCCCTAAAAATGAAACCAGACATCTCCTGTGTGGTGGGAACACAGAGATATGCAGGTAAGCGTTCTGCATGTCCAGTGTGCACAGCCAGTCGACCCCGCTTGAGGGGCATCAGAGCTGGCATGGTGACCATGTGGAATTTTTTGTATCCGACACAAACTGAGGTCCTTGAGATCTAGAATGGGTCTCAGATCTCCGGTTCTTTTTAGGGACCAGGAAGAGCCTGGAATAAAATCCCCTGTTCCTTTGGCGCCTGGGCACTGGCTCGAAGGCCTTTTTGTGCAGGAGGTATTGTACCTCCTCCTAGGGAACAGACAGGTGGGCCGGAGTATAAGTGGCGGGTACTGGGGGCATCTCCGAGTTCTCAAGTGTGACCCCTCTCTATGATCTGAAGAATACAAGCATCTGAAGTGATGGTTCTCCATTGATTGAGACGGAGACAGAAACCAACTTCCGACCACCACCTCTTGGTTGGGGACTGGAAGGGGGCGTCTAGCAAAGAGTCAAGCAGAGGCGTATCCAGCCGCTGGGGCTGATCCGTCACCCCAGGGTGCTTTTCTACAGAGCTGGAGGAGGAGGTAGACATGGCAAAGAAGGCCTTTCTCTTGACCCAAGGACGGGAGGCTGCTCCAGACTTCGTAGAATCCCTTGCAAAAGGGAGGGCGCTGTCTGCTCCCAAGCTGCATATGATAAAGCGAGTGGACAGAATAGCCATGCCAGATGCCTGTAGGTTGATAATGTCCTGAACATCTGGCCCAAATAGCTTGGAGCCATTGAAAGGCATGTTAAACAACTTTTGCTGGACATCTACTGTAAAGCCCGAGACCCTCAGTCTGGAGCGCCTACAAAGGCAAGTGCCTGTGGCAGCAGCCCTAGCACCAGTATCCAAGATATCGCAAGGCCCTGAGGAGATACTTGTCGATATCCTCTGCACTGTACAAGCATTTACATACAAACATACAAAGAAGCCAGCAGAAGCGATTTGGTCCATCAAGTCTGCTCTATTGCAGAGTCCACAGCTTGAGCTAATGTTCCTGCCCTTCCCACTCCTCCCATCCTCCCTACCCACACTGTCTTCAATGAGATGACCTCTTCCGGCAGTGCATTCCTAGTGTCCACCATCCTCTCTGTGAAGAAGTGTTTCCTGACCTCCCTCCTAAACCTCCCACCCTCCAGCTTAAGACTGTGCCCACTCATGTTATGGTTGCCATTCAGCTTAGAGAGAGACTTTCCTTATGAACCTTATTTATCCCTTTCAAGTATCTGAAGGTCCCAATCATGTCCCCTCTCAATCTCCTGTCTTCCAGGGAATACATATTAAGTGCCCTCAACCTCTCCTCGTATGATGCTTTACCCTGCTGCCCCACTATCATCTTTGTAGTCCTCCTCTGGACCTTCTCCAGCAGGTTAATGTCCTTTTTGGAGGTGTGGGCACCAGTACTGAACTCCATACTCTATATGAGGCCTTACCAGTGACCTGTACAAGGCCAGTATAACCTCCTCTCTCTCCCCTACTACTGATCCCTCTAGATATGCATCCCAGCATCTTGTTTGCCTTTGCTGCTGCTTTCTTGCACTGCATGAAGTGCTTCAGGTCACTAGTGATCATCACTCCCAGGCCCTTCTCTGATGCAGATACATTGACTCCACCCAAGTAGTACTCTGTCCTGGGATTCTTGGATCCAATATGCATAACTTCGCACTTCTTGTCATTGAAGTCAAGCTACTAGATTCTGGACCACCTCCCCAGTTTTTCCAGATCATCCTGTATCCTTTCATCTGTGTCCACTCTCCCGAACAGCTTGGTGTCAACAGCGAATAGGCACATTTTGCCCATAATGCCATCCCCAATGTCACTGATGAAGACAAACACCGGCCCCAGCACCGAGCCCTGCAGGATCCACTGGTTACCTCTCTGGTGCCAGAAAACTCTCCGCCCACAGCCACCCTCTGGGTTCTGTTCCTCAGCCAGTTTTCCACCCATCTGGATATCTTTTCCCCAACCCGAGATCCAACTTCCTGATCAACCTTTTGTGGGGCACAGAGTCAAAGACCTTGTTGAAATCAAGATAGAAGATATCGACCACTTGGCCAGTCTACTGTCTTAGTGACACAAAGTCGTCAATCAGATTAGTTTGACATGATCCGATCCCCCTTCCCCCATGAACCCATGCTGCCTTGCATCCTGGAGACCACGCTCCTCTAGATATTCCACTAACCTTTCCTTTAGTATAGTCTCTGTGAGCTTGCCCACAATGGAGGCCAGATTAACTGGTCTGCAATTCCCTGGGTCATCCTTGGGACCGCTTTTGTGTAGTAGCACTACATGTGCTGTTCTCTAGTCCTGCGGTACCATGCCTGACTCTAGTGAACTATGAAATAGGTCTGCCAGTGGCCCTGCCAGCTCCTTTAGTACCCTTGGATATACTCTGTCCGGGCCTGGTGATTTGTCCACCTTCAATGTCAGCAGCCCCTTCCTCACTCTGTCCTCCTCCATCACTACATCCCCCCCCCCCAAATCTTTTCCCTCCTGAAGGCACTGGTCCATCCTTCTCCCTGGCAGACAGAACAGAAGTATTCATTTAATACCTCTGCTTCCCCCCATTACCCTCCACCCACTCCACCCCTTTCTTAAGCCCAACAATTCCTTCCTTCTTGTCCCTTTTCTCACTTATATAAAGAAAGCCTTCTCCACCCTCCCCTTCTCAATTCCTTCGGCTATCTGCAGCTCCTTCTGTGCCTTTGCTTGCCAGACTTCCTTACTTGCCTCATTAGCCAACCTTAGGTAATTTTCCCTATCCACCTCTCTCTTGGTCTTCCTAAATTTTCTATAGGCCAACCTCTTTTCCCTTACTGTCTGGACAACCCCATAACTGAACCAGCTGGGCGCTCTGGCCCTTGTGCCCCCCCTCCCAAGTCTAACACACTCATATGTAGCAGCCAGTATTCCTTCCTTAATGATGGACCACCTTTAGTCCACCCATATCTTCTCCAATGCCCGCCAGATGGCTCCTTAGCACTTTGCCCATTTTCATGAAGTCCACCTCCTGAAATCCAAGATTTTGGTCCTAGTCAGGATGCTTTCCATGCCCATATCCAACTGGAACCACACTGTGCAATGGTCACTTCCACCCAATGATTCCCTGACCATTATTTCCTGTACATGTTCCCCATTTGTGAGCACCAGATGAAGAATTGCCTCCACTCTTCTTGTTTCAGTGATGCTCTGAGTCAGGAACCCCACTCTGCAGTCCTTCCAGGATCACATGAGTCCTAGCATGATGTGGAGGATATGCTACAGTCCACCTTGGGCAGGTTTTTAAAAACCTCCTGTTTCTGGGAACAGTCAAGGAGGGCCTGGGTAGCTGCCTTGCCATTCTTCCAGATGATAGTCTGTTATCTGACCATATGTGAGAGGCTAATTGGCAGTCCTCTGCCCCAAGGAAAGACTTGCTCCCTCTCACCCAAGAGGGCAATCTGCTGGGGTTCCCTGTTTGGGGTACCGAGGTGCTTAGGCACGTTAGACCCGTCACAAGCTGCCATGATAACCACTGATATCAGTTTCAGGTTGGGCAGCATAGTAAGGAAGGCCCGGGGGGGGCGCACAATATAACTTGTCTGCCCTGTGAGGTACGGCTTTGACCATGTCAGGTCTGTGCCACGTAGCAGTAGTGGCATGCCTCAGAGCTGAGAGGATAGAAGGAATGACTTTAGGAGGAGATTCTGGGATTTCCAAGTAGTCCCCCAATTTCCTTCCAGTGGCATCCTCTTTCTTAGTATGGAAACCAATGGCTGAGGACAGCTGCTTCATAACATTAAAGAATGTAGGGTCCTCTGGAGGAGACCTGGGAGTATGTTTGACAGAGTCCTCACTCACCCAAGAGGCTGTAGACCTGTCAGAGGAAAGTGGTTCCTCCTCTTCCTCACAGTGGTCCAGTTAAGGGGCATATCGGTGTATTTTATGCCCATGTTTGCCCTTTTTACGCCCTGTGCAGAGTCCTGGGTAGTAACATCACGACCAGGTGTTTCCATGGACTTCACGCATTTGCACTTCAGTCCACCAGAACAGTGTGACCATGTAACAAAATACAACCTGGCATACCAAAATACTATCAGCTTGGAAAACTAGGAAGTTTTTATTTCCTGGCCTAAAAAGTTATCTGGAGCACTGCTTCCTTGGGCAGAATAAGGTCAGGGTGATATTCCTCCTCAACGTCGACCCACTCCAACTCTAGGTCTTACAAATAAGGGACAGACTATGGCCCAAGGGGAACCACCCGAGGAGGCTGAAGTGGCATCAATGGCGCAGGGGACCCAGGTCTGCAAGTGCCCAGTTGGTGGACCAAAACTGTAGTAAACTTGGCAAGGATATCACAGAGGTCGCGACGATGACTGCTCCATCAGAGGGTGGTCGGCACAGGTCGAGACAACCTGTCCGTTGGGGCCTGGGTGCCAGAGAGTCTGACAGCTGTGGGCCTGGAGAAGCATCAGGTCTCAAGAGAAGGGCTGTCGACTAACTGGGAGCCGACAACCCGAGAGTCGATGACCAGCCACCCCTTAGAGGTGGGTGGAGGCACTGTTATGGGTTTGGTAGGAGCAGAGACCTGGGCAGCTAAAGGAGTCTGTGTAGCCGCAGCTGGCTGATTACCTCCCCCCCCCCAAGGAAGAAGCAGCAGCCGTCTGGGAGTGAAAACGCTGCCGGGGGATCCCGATCTTGATCCTTCTTGTGACCCTGCCCCCCCAGAGGACTTATCTCGGGGCTTTGCAGTCTGGGAGCTCAACGAACCCGCCAGTGACTGGGAAGGAGGAGCCCAAAGACCCCTGCCCAGAAGGCTATCCGTTGCTCCATCAGGAATTTTTTTTAGAGCCTTTTTTCGTTGCCTGAGGGTGGTTTGATTAAATTTGCTGCAGAGCTCGCAATCCGAGATGTTGTGGTCAGGACGAAAACAGTTGACAGAGAATATGGTCATCTGAAGAGGCAATCTTCTTTCCGTAGCGGCAGCGATGGAAGGAAGTGGAAGGAATAACTCTCAAACAAGGTAAAATAATTTTTTTTAATAAGAGATTCTGACAAACTAGGTAAAATACAAGTCATAGGTGAAAACCGCACAAAACTGCATTGGAGCTTCCACGGAGACCCATGCCAACAGAGTCAATGGCATGAAAGAACTGAGGAGGGAATGGAGCCGCTCATGCCTTTATAGGGACTGGTGACGCCGCAGATGGCATCGGTGTGGTGGCCCCAGTTGTACTGCTGAAAATCTTCAGTGGATCCTGCTTCACCAGTGGTGAAGTTCCATACAGTGCATGGAGTAATGCTGTTATGCATGGAATTCCATACCTGGAATAAGCTTGTTCTGCTGCAGTAGTGACATTATTAAGTTGTTCTGCTGCAGCAGTAGTGTCGCTACTATAGCAGAACAACTTGGAATGCTGCCACATAGTTGCTTTCCTCTATCCAGTTAAGCTGGAAGTTTTTTGGTTTTTTTTTTAAACTTGAACTTGCAGAAACATCTGCAGCACACTGTCAGTTAAAAAGAAAGTTAAAATTTCTATTCTTCATTGTCTTCACTAGCTGGTTTTGTGTGATTTTCCATGCTGTGACTGCCCATACACTATAAAAGTGTGTGTATGAGCAGCCATACACAAACAAGAATATACTGTATGAGGAGCCCGTACTATTAACTGAAATCTACCAGATTACAACCTTGTTATGCCATTGTTATGACATCACTCTGTTAACCCTTCTTGAGTATGTCATATCATTAGTATAACAAAATGGAATGCTCACAACATAGAGGATTGTGTATGGGTAAGAAGACACAACAAGGCTGTTGTGTGATCGAGATGTTTCCATGGTAACCCATGACCGAGCGTAGCTCGAGGTCCGTTACCATGGAAACCTTGAGATCCCAAAACAGCCTTGTTTGTGTACGATTATCCATACACAATCTTTTAGTGTTTGGGTAATCACAGGATGCCTCCGATGACCCACAGAAAGCAGAAAATAAACTTACTGAGGCATGGTTCTATAGGCGCCATTCACTTCGTATCAAGCTCTCACCGCCGCTGCCCTTCATCGCTATACATGCATCGACTACTTTCGATGTTATGTTGCACTGGTGATGTACCAGTGCAGCTATAACATTGTGACGTGAGTCACAGCAGCACAACAACGCTGTTCGAGTAATGGATTTCCATGCTCAACAGCGTTCCACCATACACTATAACCAATGTTCTGTAAAGTAATTTAGTAATTCAATCTGATTACACAATCTTGGTAGCCCACATGCCATAAAATATAATGTATAGCCTTTGGTTAACAACCACGTTCAAAACACTTCGAGGTTGCCATGCCATCTGAAAAACCTCTAGAGATGCGCTCTTGAGGCTTACAATGATGTCATAGCAACCTCTCGAAAAAGTGTTTACAGAGTGGTTATTAACCAAAGACCACACATTATCCTCTATATTCTTGTATTTCGAGGTTCACTTCGTAACAGAGCACCTCCCGAGCTGTGCTCTCATGGTCATCCGTTACCAAGGTAACCTCTCAATACAAGAATAGCCTTGTGTATGACTGCTCACACACAATCTTCTGTATGTTTGACCTGATGACAGACACCCCTAATGAAGATCCAGGGTTTTAAATAGCTGGTATAGCACAGCAGAATACTATGCAAAACAAGAGGCAATGCTAACCATTTCCAGAAATGCATAGTAGTACATTGCAGACCATTTTTTGATAAGCCCATGGAATAGACAAAATGAAAAAATTACCTTAGTAATGTTGTTTCTTCTAATGGAGTCTTGCTATATTATGAATATGCAGTATAACCCCAGGTTAGAACTGCTCCGGAGGTGAAAGAGTTAACTTTCCATGCAAGGCATGGAACCTTGAGCGCGAGTTCGGTTGAACACTCTGTCTGTTGATGCTCAAACTCAAACTGTCAGATCTTTACGAGCAAAACTCACTAAGGTTCTGTGTGGAAGCAGTAAACCTACACTAGCCCACTGGCTGCTTAACTACAAAAACAGATTTTTGTTCTTGATCCCAAATCAAAGACTCAAGTCAGGGGATTCAAGAAAGAAAAAATATATAAAGACACCTAAGCACCCTAAGAAGGGTGAAAATAAAGTGGGAATCTATGAAATGCCAAGATTGCCCTGCCCACCCACATCCCAAAAGTAAAGGTTCTGAGAGGGGCAGGCTGGGGGGGAGGTCATAATATAGCAAGACTCCATTAGAAGAAACAACATTACTAAGGTGAGTAATTTTTTCTTCAAACAACATGAAGTCTTGCTATATTATGACATATGCAGATTACACAGCAGTACCTCCAAGGAGGAGGGACAGAACCTACTTAAGAAATAGGCTCTGAAGCACAGCTGTGTTAAATCGAGCATCACTCCTAGCCTGGATGTCCAGGGAGTAATGCTTAGATAAAGTGTGAACTGTTTTCCAGGTAGCTGCTTGACATATCTCTAGGATAGGATGTCCCTGGCAGCAGCCAGAGACGCAGCTGTACCTCTGGTAGAGTGAGCCCTCAGGCCTGGGGGAACCTTACCCAGTTTTTCATAACAAAATTGGATACAAGAGACAATCCACCTGGCAATGGATCTTTTAGTGGCAGGTTTTCCTTTTCCAACCTCACCATAAGCGAGGAACAATTGGAGGGAGTCAAACCTGTGACCCTTGGTACATTCTGTATAGTAACTAAGGGCTCTTTTGACATCTAAACTGTGCAATCTCCTCTCGCCAGAGGAGGAATGGTCAGTGAAGTACACAGGAAGAGACATGGATTGATTAAGGTGGAAGTCTGAAACCACATTAGGCAAAAACTTTCTGTTAGTCCTGAGGACCACCTTATCTCTGTGAAAGGGGATAAAATCAGGCTCCACTGACAATGCTTGCAATTCACTTACGCGCCTGGCAGAAGTGATGGCTACCAAAAACACAGTTTTCCAAGTCAAGTACTTAAGCTCTGCTGAAGACAATGGCTCAAAAGGGGGTTGCATAAGCTGGGCAATGCAAATATTAAGATCCCAAGCAGGGGCAGGGTCCCTGAATGGGGGATTGGTGCAGCAACCCCTTGAAAACTTGGTGAATACAGATTGAGCTGAAAAGGAAGAGGGTTTACCTGCTGATAGGAAAGCAGACACGGCTGCCAGGTGCACTTTAGGTAGCTGGTCTAAGTCCCAAACGAATTCAAATGCACCAAATAATCTAAGATTGTGGCAAGACAGCAGATTCTGGGGAAATGTGCTTTGCCAGAGCACCATATGGAAAACCTCTTCCATTTGGAATTATAAGTGGTTCTGGTGGAAGGCCTCTAGAGGCCTTCAAAATATCCAATACACCTTGGGAAAGGTGTAGGTCAGCAACTAACTCCTCAAGAGCCAAGCCTTGAGATTGAGAGATTTGAGGTTCGATACTAAACCTCCCCTGGGCACAGGATAACAGGTTGTGATTCCTGGGAAGGCACAGGGGAAGGTGGACTGTTAAGGACAAAAGGAGAGAGTACCAGGGCTGCCTGGCCCAATCTGGGGCAATCAGGATCACCTTGCAGGGTCGAGATCTGATTTTGACTAGCACCTTGAACAGAAGAGGGGGAGAAGACAGAGAAACTTCCTTCCCAACTGAGAAGGAAGGCATCCAGAGGGACTGAGCCCAACACTGGGGCCTGCAACAAAAAAGGGGAAGTTGGTGATTGTCTGGGGCTGCAAAAAGATCCATCTGCGGGGTGCCCCATCTGGCAAATACTACCTCCAATACTAGGGGATCCAAGGCCCATTCGTGATGGCCCTGGGAAATCATGCTGAGAGCATTTGCCAGGACATTGTCCTTGCCTGGTAGGTGAACTGCCGTAAGGGAGGTGTTCAGGGAATAAGCCAGAGACCACAACTTCATCGCTTCGGTGCACAAAGCCATAGACCGAGTGCCCCCTTGCTTGTTGATGTACCACATCATAGTGGTGTTGTCTGTTCTGACCTGAACCACTTTGTTCTGAACAGATGTGGAAAAAATTGAAGTGCTAGAAAAACTGCTCTGAGTTCCAACAGATTGATGTGGAGCAGAGATTCTTGAGGGGACCACAATCCCTGGCAGTGAGGTCGCCCATGTGAGCTCCCCACCCCAAGAGGGATGCATCTGTCGTGAAGGACTAAGGAGGAGACTGGGGGGTGAAAGGACCCTGTCTCAGATTGCTCTGGTCCTGCCACCACTGAAGGGCCTGGATCAGAGTCCCAGTCACTGGGATCAATTTGGTTAGAGGGTCCTCTTTGAGACCAAAAGGCTTTCAAATGGAACTGGACGCCCTCATCTGAAACCTTGCTCCCTGCACTACTGCTGTAGAGGCAGCCATGTGCCCTAGGAGCTGAAGAAAGTGCCTTGCTGGTCGAGAGACCTGAAGGGTGAAAGAAGAGGCCAGAGAGACCAGGGTCCTTGCTCTTTCCAGAGGAAGGAAGGCTCTGGCCTCTTTTGTGTTCAGTTCTGCACCTATGAAGGTGAGAAGCTGGACAGGCTCTAGGACTGACTTTGGGAGACTGAGAAGGAAACCTACAGATGTGAGCAGTTGCTGAGTTACCTGAAGGTGTAGTCTGACCTGATCTGGAGACTGGCCTACTATCAGCCAGTCGTCCAGATAAGGAAAGATGGCAACTTCTTTGCCTCTTAAGGGCAACTGCTACTGCCAGGTATTTTGTGAATACCGGGGCTCTAGATGAGGTCAAGGGCATTGTTTGAACTGATAATGGCCTGAGGGCAGTTCAATCTGAGGTACTTTCTGGGAGCTCTGATAAGAACATGGAAGTAGGCATCCTTGAGGTCCAGGGAGGCTAGCCAGTCCCTGGCCTTAGAGAGGGTAAAATAATTCCCAGAGTCACCATTTTGAACTTTGGTTTTAAAAGGTGCTTGTTTAAGTATCTGAGATCTAGGATGGGCCGCCATTCTCCTGTCTTTTTTGGGGTAAGAAAGTACCTGGAGTACAACCCTTTGCCCTGGTGTAGGGGTGGAACCCTCTCCACAGCTCTGAGAGCCAGGAGGGTAGAAACTTATGTTTCTAAGGCAAGAGCCTCTGATGGATTTGCAGGTGGAAAGGATCTGATTCTCATCTTTGGAAACTTTTTGAAGCTGAGAACCAGTCCCTGGCTTACTACTTCCAGGACCCACTTGTCTGCTGTTAAAGACCTCCAGTCCTGGACAAAGTAAGCCAGCCTGCCCCCTACCGGTAGAGGAGAGTCGGCCCTGGCCACCCCATCAGGGAGCCTGCTTGGCAGGGGCTTTGGGCTGAGGGGTAGAAGTGAGCTATTTGCACCCCGGCCTGCCTCTCCTCTGAAGAACCCGCTCTGGGCATAAGCAGAAGAGGAGGCCTGGGCTTGGTAAAAAGGCCTATGAAAGGGCCTGCCCCTGCCCCTGAGATGCTGCCTTTAAGGAGTGGCTTGCCTTTCTTTGGCCTGTGCACTCCTATAGGCATACCTCTCAACCTCCTGCCTCATAAATCAGGGACAAGGCTTTAAAAAATCAGAGACAAAGGACCAAAATCAGGGACACATCTTCAGAATTTGAGATATCTACCCAGAAAGCTGGTAGAATATGGGGCTTAGTGCAAAATGCATTTTCTAAAGATGAACAAGTCTGTAACTTTAATGTTGACATTGTTTTGTGCTTACAGTCCCACTGTTAAGCCACAAAACACAAATTTTAGGGCGGACAGAGTAATATTTTGAGGCAAATCAGGGACATCCCTGGAAATCAGGGACACTTGAGAGGTATGCCTATAGGTGATACTATATTCATCCATTTTCTTCATATAAATTCTCTGTCTGCTCCCCAAACAGAGAATTACCCACAACAGGAAAATCCATAGCCTTAGACTGGGTATCCTGTAACAGGGTAGTACATCTGAGCCAAGCCATTCTGCGAAGTGCCACAGATGTAGCCATGACCCTTGACACATCATTAGAGTCTACTGCAGCATGAAATTGCACCTTGGATGCCTCAATACCATCCGCAGCCACCTGCTCCAGCTCCCTGGCAAGCTGGTCAGGGACTTGTTTCGCTAGGGCCAGCACAGTATCCCATCTGGACTTCTGGTACCTAGCAGCATAAGCCATATAATTTGCCTGTCTGAGTCCCAAAGATGCTGCCATGTATTGTTTCTTTGCCATGGCATCCATCTTCTTAGAGTCCTTTTCAGGAGGTGCGAGGCTAGGGAATATTTGCTTTGTCACAAGCTGCAGCCTGCACTACCCCACATGGCTGCACTGCTGAGAGGAACTCAGTATCAGAGCCTGATAAAGTATACCTCTTGTCCATCCTTTTATCAACAGGAGGATGGAGTGAGGAGTTTTAGAATTTTACTGTCTGTTTCTAAAAGATTTATGCAAGGGAATAGACAGTCTCTAGACTCTGGAATATCCATCATTTCTACATAATCAGGCTCCTCTTGGTCATCAACAGCTTCCTCAACAGGGAGTTGGAGAGTTTCAACTTTCTTATAGAACATAAAATGAGAAGGGACTCAGATAGCCTGGGGGCACCTCAGACGGCCTGTCTGGAGAGATGTCCGTTCAATGGACACATCCAGACCTTCAAAATCACATTCACTCTCCCCTATTCTTCCTCCCCTTCCTCCAGTTCATAAAAATCCTCAAAATCAAAATCTTGAACCGTGGAACCGACCGCTTCCTGATGGTGCCGGTCGATGGAACCGGGAAAGTGCCTGGACAATTTGAATTGCTTTAGCTATTTCTTCAGCGGTTGGAGAAAGAACTTTTGGCTCACTAGCTGACTTTCTAGCCCTTTTAGTTGGAACCGGCTCCTCAGAGCTGGCTCTTCATTTGCCCGAGGAAGCATCGCCCTGGTCAGAGGGCACTCCCTCCGGTTCGGTTGAACCCGAACCGGGCTGGCCATCCAGGTCAGCGGACTTTTTGGCCTCCCTTTCCCTGAGCCTACCAACTCTTTTCTCCACGGTGGCAGCAGGAAAATTCTTACAAATCTGGCAGTCTGCATTGAGGTGGTCAAACCCCAGACAATATACACAAGTGGTGTGTGGGTCAGCCTTAGCAAAGGCTTCCCCACAGAGACCACAGTGTTGAAACCCAGTGGGCCCAGTTTTTCTTTTGGGTTTCTCAGACATGTGCCAGCCTAACTAAACTTGCCCGTTAATGGCAATCCGCCAAAAGACTCCTTTATAGGTTCCCAGCCTGTCACGGCCGTGGAAAAACGAATGAAATCCAGTTTTTAGAACCGATAAGAACCGGAACCGACTCTAAAGGACTAGAAAGTCTATAAAAAACAACCTGATCGGTTCGAACTGAACCGAAAACACGCTTCAAGTTCCACTGAAGAAAATAAATGTAAGCCTATCTGTACTTACGAATACCACAGACAGAGCTTGAACCGACTGGTTATGGTTTAATTTCGTTAAGAAACCGAAAAATAAAACTTTTAACCGGTAAACGAATCCGAGCAGAAGGAGAAATTCGAGCGACTGTTCAGTGAGGCAGAGTAAAGAATCTGACAGTTTGAGTTTGAGCATCAACAGACAGAGTGTTCAACCGAGTCACAATCAAGGTTCCATGCCTTGCATGGAAAGTTAACTTTTCACCTCCGGAGCAGTTCTAACCTCGGGTTATACTGCATATGTCATAATATAGCAAGACTTCATGTTGTTTGAAGAATAAAAATATATGTTTTTTAAATTTTGCTAATCATTCTGTGCTGCTATGCATTTTCACAACTGATAAGCAGTTCTTTGTGTGAAAACGCTAATCACGTTTTTCATTTTATTTAATACCCTGAGATCCTACTTTCAGATTGGGATTATGAAGTGAGGCATTATGCTGACTGAATGTGGTCTCGGCCTGTCCGATGAGGAATTTTCCCTACCATTTCATGATAATTATTCAATTAAATAGAGAGAAAACAAAAACACCTGCTCACAAACGCTAGAATGAGAAAAATTAGGAGTCTAGTTGCAGGACAGCTTCAAAAGCCTCTCACCAAGTACAGGGATAGAAGTGTAACTGTGGGTTTTATTTTTTGTTTTACTGAAAGGCAAAGTTTACATGATGACTTTCTGGGGAATATTTTTTTTTCCTTTCAAAAATAAGAGGACATTCATTTCAAGCTTTACATCTTTTTTATTTAAACAGCTGGATAGTCTTATCTAGAATTACGAATAAGTCAGCGGGCATTTATGTGAACACATAACCGGGCTCCTGCTCCTTGCTACGCCTCATCCTCCCTGTCTTTCAAAGTTTACCTACGTGCGGTCTCTGCGTACACTTTCTTCTGCAACTATCCTCCTCCCCCCCCCATTCCAAGGCACCCTTCCAGTTCCTAACTGCAACTCGTCTGCCCCTTTCTAGATCCATTTCCTTCCTCACCCATTTTCTGTCATTGTCCCCTTCTCTCTTTTACTCCCTGCCACCCACACACTGTTCTTTTTATTCCCACAGAGCATGTAGTCAGATTTTATTGCGAATTTACTTCAATGTTACCCTTTCTACTTTGTATTTACTGTATTCTGCCTTTTGACTTGTTGTTCAACTGTACCATTTTATATTACTGTATTCCCTTCCCCTGGCCACACCTGGAAACAAGCCTCGGGCTCAATGTGCCTTTCTCAGTGAACAAATTCAAAATAATAAAGCAGAGTCAAGAGTGTGTCTCCTTAGTAACCACTAGATGGCACTACATAAACAACAATGTGTTCTCATAAAAAGCAACAGTGCTGCCGAGTGGTAAGAATTTTGACTTATACTTTACATTCTGTTTTAGACAGCCCCTTACTGCCCAACCAGTATAATACTTTTTTTGTATCCATTTTGAGTCTGCTTCAGCACTTTTATTATATCAATTGTAATAAAAAAAGTGCTCCTTGTAATAAGATTATCCAGGTTTTCCTATTGCTTTTTAACAGTACACTACCTGGCATCACTTCTTGTGACTCTAATGAACTAGCATGCAGCAGACACTGCTCCCTGACCTTACTGGAGAATAAGCATACTAAACAGTTGAGAATACTGATGAAAACCTGGTTTGAGCCAAATTAGAGAGGCCTCTATTATCCAATGGTTAAAAATAAAACAAAACAAAAAAATGTCAAAACAGACTCCAAACTGGGGAAAAGTGTGTCATACAAGATGGGAGGATCAAGGGGCAATCTAAAATGGAATAAAAACATATAGGCCAAAACTGTAACCACAGTATGCACTCCTGCTTGACATATCCCCAAATGCTATCCTGATCCCATTTTGGCTGATTAAGGAGCCGGATATCACATTTAAAGTTATTTGTACAAATCTGGAAGTGTTAACAAAATATGAGTCCCTTATCAAGGACTGACACACATCACAGTAATAAATTCCGCAAGAGTCACTTACATACTGTATGGCCCTGAGCAAGTCAATTAACCCTTCTATCCTTCAAGCCACTCTTCTGTACCAGGGGGCTGCAAAGCCAACGTTTGCTTTTCCAGCTGAATGTTACAGGGGCCAAGAGGTCAAGTGAGGCCAGGGTTTGAGTGAGTGAGTGTGCGAGTGTGTATTCATACGCACGTGTGTATGTTTTCAAACCTGGCTGCCCAGGTTCAGAGCTCAGCATTTTGAGCCTTACCCCCACCAAAGTGACTTATTCAGGGTCTCATTTACTGATTTGAAACAGATGGAAGATGGTACCCGGAGATGTATCAGTTTTATTGAGGGGTTCTTGGTGCAGCTAACACTTGGGGTCATAGAAAGTGGTGCGGACGGAGTCAACCTGGATCTCCAGATTTACTGCTCCCCACTCCAACCCACCTCCCTTAAGTGACTTGCTTCAAGTCACACAGGAAGGCGGTGCTGAGAGTACAACCTGGGTCCCTAGGGACAGGGTTACAGCCCAGAGCCATTCCTCTCCCCGTCTCAGTACAAGAAATGTCCCTCATGTTAGCACTCAGAATTCCTCTATACCATATCCGTTAATTGCCTTACGTAGAGAAGGGCTGTTCACACAAGGTTTTAAAGAAATTCATAATACACTATGATGATATGATATATCAAAAGTGTACTAATGAAATAAGGCTCTCTGCCCAGTGTTCAAGTCTGTATCTCCATGTTTAATGACATGGTCTGCTTTTCCTACTTTTGAGTACAGCTATTCATCATTTCATTAACAGTGATGAAAGGCTGGAGGTATACCCACCCTAGGCTGACCCACCCCTCCATGGACTGCAACTGGCACAGCCCTTTCTCACTAAGGCCCTGTCCACTACTCCCTTCTGTAGCGTTACAGGTGCCCATACCATTACGCAGCAATTTGCGTTTACACCTGTAATGTTACAGAAAGCGTAACCTTTGTTGAAACCACATGAGGTGGTTTCAACAATGGTTATGAAACCGGTTATGGCTCGCAACGCACGGGTGGTGGACGCTGGCACCGGGTCCCCTCAGCGCAGCCGAACTGCATGTGGGATCGGGTGCCCCGCAACGCTGCCCGCGCTCTAGTGTGGACACAGCGGTGCCGGTCCCATAACGGACACCGCAGTAGGTGGACACACTGCACCGCCTCCTGGTTGTAACGGTTTCTATCCATTACGGTGTCTGTGCGGTGCAGTGTGACAGGCCTAAGTGCATCTCATGCGCGTTAGTGGCATTTACTTCAGGTGGCAATCAGTGGATGAAATGAGCACTGAGCTGTGTTGGTAAACATGGGGGAGAGAATAATGACCCAGTGGGATGGGGAAGGACATGCATATATGTTGGCCAAGACTGAACGGGGTAAGGAAGGAAGACTACGGAGGGAGGAGTGGGTTGGTGTTTTTTTACTTGAGTTGACCAAGGTCAGGACTGGATGGAGTTTTTTTTTTTGGGGGGGGGACGTGCGGTATCTGGGGAATCCAGTGCGAGTGGTGGCCTATGGCAAGCAAACATAAAAATGTAAGACGGATACATGATCCTTCTGGAGTACCAAGTATTCTGTGCAGCAGGATTACCTCACGTCTGTGGAATTCACAGCACTTTCCAGTACAGTTAACAGCTCTCTGCCTGCAGAGATGAAGCCAAGCAGTAGGAGGTCAATATCTGAAACATCTGCGACTATAAAACTGATGCTGCATGCATAAAAAGTTGATATACAAAACATGGTTAGAGAAGTCCACAGTTTGCTTATAGCAACTTCAAATGTACAAGAGGATTCCTGTTGGAATAGAATGATATTTCATTCTCGAGGCCATGCACGGGAGTGGGGGGACAGATGGGTGTTTAACCTGTTGATAGTGTTTGTTATTATTGTTGTTTTGTTACTGTTCGCTTTTATTGTTGTGTTTTACATTATATATTTTTGGTATTGTTCTTTATGTTTTATGTATTACTTTATTAAAAATGTTTTAATAAAGTTTGTTCACAGGGCCCTATTCACAGTCGGCCAAAAAAAAAAAAAAAAAAAAAAAAAAGAAAGAATCAGGCTGCAAAAGACTCCCTATTGTAACACCACTGAAAACTGTCATCCACAAAAGCAAGCCTTAGTCGCCAAGAGGGGAGTTCCCCTGGCAATAAGGTGCAATGCACTTGCCAATGCCATGTGTTTGGCTGCACATGTACTTCCCCAGCGATCATGCTGACTTGGCCAATCCACAGAGAGTTTAAACATGGCTTGGTGCTGTGCCAACAACTTGGGCACACTGAGCCCCAATCCAGCCAACCTTTCTTTAAGCCCACATCTGGGCCACAACCTTTCTAATTTTTTACCACACCTCTGCATATCCTAGGTGCTCCAGTGCCCCACCACCATCACAATTTAAAAGCCAACCTAGCATCCAGAGTGATATCCCTCGGGTCCCGGGCCGCCACCAACTTTCCTGGTCTCTTGCTGATCTCCATCCCATGCTGGCTCTCTTCTCACAACTGCTGCAAACTGCTCCAACCAGCCCCTTGTTCCGAGGGCAGGAGGTGTTGCAGAAATCTGTGGTAGTTACAGGCAGGGTAGCCATGCTCAAAGTATGGTGACGCAGGCTATGCATGGCAACCCTCGCCTTATTCCCTACACAGTTAAGAGTGATGTGTGACTGCGCAGGGAAGGGTTAAGACCCTGTCAGTGCATGTCACAATAGAACATAAGTTTAGGAATTACTGCTTAACTGTCAATACAACAAACACCATCTGTCCCTATCAACTCTGTATTGCACCTGCAGCATCTACTATAAGCACGATAGATTTAATTAGCTAACTTGAGTAACTGAGAACTGCAGCTTTTTCCCCCATTTTCTATGGCAGTAAGAGTTTTCCATAATCCCCCGTGGAGCAATTAGTCTAGCTGGAGTCTACTGAAGTCCTCACTTGCATAAGTCCAAGACTCACCCCTTACATTAAAAATGCAACTGAATTCCCTCTGCAGACTGCAACTGGCCCAGCCCTTCTTTCACCATAGTGGCTGGCCAGTACCCAAAGTAAATACCCTAATCACTTTTTATATGGTTAGCAGTATTTATTTCAGATGGCAACCAGCCAAGGAGGTAAGTGGAGAGCTATGCCATCGCTGGGAGGCACACGTGCAACCAGGGATGGGGAATGTAACGGACACAGAGGGATGGAGAAGGAACACGCGAAACTTGAGTCTGTGGGTGGGGGGGAAGAAAGCAGTTATGCAAAGGCATACCTTAAACTTGCACCATTGAATGAGATGGGTGGGACAGTAACGAATATACAGAGGAATGAAGAGCAGTGTTCAACACCTGATCGCTGCCACTTCTCCCAGCCCCTACATGTCCCTTCCTTCACTCCTCTCAGCTGCTTCAGCCCGTGTGGTTGGTCTGCAGCTGCTAATTCAGACCTAAGGTCACTTTGCAGGCAACAGCCCTCATATTAGTAACCCAACATCATGAGGGCAGGTTCATCTATAATAGTCATCTTACTGGCTAGTTAACATGAATGCACAGTACCTTTCTGATTGATTAGATTTACATAAAGAGAAGCACTGAACATGTTGGGAGGCCACTGGAATCATGATTCTCTCATTTTTATAAAAGCTCCACAATTGTTGGCATTTTCCATGAAAAGACCGTAGAGTTTGGTGCTTGCCATAACACAAGCCAAGGTTTTGCTCTCACTTCAACATGCTTAGGGCCCAGTGTGGGATTCCAAGGCTTGCAGATGAATCCAGTTTCCCATACAGCAGCACAGTATGGTGCTACCACAGTTTACCTGTCAAAAACGTTAATTTCTAAGACATGTATGTTCCTGCAGATGCACTTGCTTGCCAATGTCAAACTAGAGTTTATTTACTTTAAAAAATATCCAATGGCCGGCCCAGTGGCGCCGAGGCGCTGGTCGCCTTACCTCGCGCAATGCAGACAACCAGTGTTCGGAACGAGCACAGACTGCCAGGGGTCGGCAGTGACGTGAAGGATTGTCCTTCATGACTGCCTTTCTCCGGGAGAGGGTCCAGTTGCTGGCACCTGCTGGCTGCCCCTAGCAGAGGCTGGGGACACGGCTGCCACGCTGCAGACAGAGGAGGAGTCAGGGTAGACGCTGATGGGAGCACGACAGACGGTGGGTGCGCCCACCCGCAGGCGCCTTGCACGCTCCGACCCCTAGGGGGAAGAAAATACACCGCGCCGCAGTGTAATGGAGGGCGCCAGCGGGTTGCACTCTGGCCAGCCACGGCACTGGCCCTCGAATCTGGTTCCAGGGGGTTAGGGATCCCCGCTGGCCCTGCCGGGAGGGGCTGGGGCCCGGATGTAAGCAAGCGAGTAAAAACCAATAGCTGCAAAAAAAAAAAAGATATATATATATATACACACACACACACACACACACACACACACACACACATATATATATATATATATATATATATACACACACACACACATTACTTTCTGTGACTTTACTTTTTACTGGACTTTATTTTGACCATGATAACAGTGATTTTCTCCCAAATTTACTATGACAAAAGTACAATACTAGTTATGAGCAACACAGTTTGCCACTTGGAATAATACTAAAGCAATATAGGCAACCATACACAATGGACTTGCATTTCCACAGAGGGGCTGAGATAACAGCATATGGACGTCGAGAGCGACAGCTGAGATGTCCATACGGTTCTCTAAAACCAGAGATGGAAACACGTTAAGGGTTTTGCATGGCTGCCCATAATTAGAAATTTTCTTTTAATAGTATACTGTTTTTGAATGATTCTTTTTACCTTTTTTATGGTGTGTGCATAGACTGCAGGTGGGTGACATTGTTAACTGATTTGGAACATGCACAAGAACTTGTTTTTAAGAATGTACACAGTGTTTTTTAAAGGGGGTTCATACAAGACGAGCACAAAACCATATCCCTCAGTAATATAGCAATAATATACACCAGTGTTGGGGAATATAAACCAAACTATCCTGGAGTCAGCCTGCCAGCACACCGCTAGTGCTAACGCTCATGACAATGGCTAAAGTTGGCAATGAGCCTGATTTGGAGGGCCAGCCAGGGGAGGAGAGCTGAGTATCCCAGAGGATGCTTTCTACATGGGCGCAAGCATGGCTTAACAGTTTTTTTTTTTTTGTGGGGGAGACCTGTATCTACTGAGCCTTTAACGACAATGCTAATGTTACTTGCCATTCTGCAGAGCCAAACAAATTGAGGGGGGCTGGACCCCTTATCCCGCCCCAGTGGTTCTGCCCATGCCTCCCACCTTGGGGAGGGAGGGTGGATGGACTCCACTCTGCTACTGCCACCTGGGTGACGACAGGTGGTAGAGCAAGTAAGAACCATGGACGGGGTATGCAGGCGTGCCATGCATGCCCTCTGCTTGGCACGACATCAAGGGCTCCCTTGGCATCCCACAGGGGTAGGCCAGGAAAGTGAGGAAAAAAGGCTGGCGCACATCCTCCCCCCACCACCAAATGAGGCACTCCTCTCTGACTGCACCGACAGAGTCTATGTCAGGTGTGGGGGGGAGAGATAAGGACCCCTCTCGACAGCCCAACCCTGGGGGATAAGCCGGGGTGTTTGTAGGAGAGGACATTAAGTCCCAGAGAAGTGGGTGAAGGGGCGGAGTGTGTGAGCAGGACCGATGGGGGCCACTTGACAAGAGGGGAAAAAGTACAGTAAATAAACCCCACACACAAACTATTCTACTGAATTGCAGAGCTACGCTTTACAAGTCCTAATGGTGGCACTGTTCTAACATACTAGGGGCTTAAATGAATGCTGGTCAGAAAGGCAGCTATTACACCATGGCTCCAAACTGCACACTCCCCACTAACTTCTTATCTTATGTCTTGACAAACTAAAACCAAGATTAGAGCCTTCTTTTTAGCATTCTGACAATCCCAATGTGTGTGTACATAGCTGCTTCAAAAGTGTCACACTTCCATTTTCCTTTGCTAAACTAATGCACGCATTTTCTATTAACCAGGAAAAAAAACTTTCATGGGTACTGGACTACAATATTCCCATCACCTAACTGTGCCACAATAAATGCTCAACACAAATGCAACTAACTTCTTAATGGTGCTGGAATAACATACGGTAGAACATTTCACCAAAAGCCAGAGTTATTTTATGATTCAACTGCAGGATAAAAATTATTTCCAGTTTCTCCACACATCTAAATTGCAGCCTCTGGCCACTGAAATCACCTCACCTCCATACAGTATTTTGTTTCACTGATTTAACAAAAGCTTTCACAAGCAAAAGATCTGACATTCCTCTACCATTCAGAAATCCATCTATCAAAGCAAGGACAACAGGGGCAACATCAATAAAGCACAGTGATGTCATCCTAGTTTTCATTCATGTGGCAGAAGTCTAACAAAAAGGCCTTCAGCACATTGTCTACCACTAAGCTGGTTCTGGCAAAGTATTCATTCATTCTCAATAAGGTTCTCCCAGTATTAGCATTTCTGCCTGGTAGCAACGGATTAGGCAGCAGGCCTACAGCTCATTTTTCACTCCCTTAGCAAGCATCGGAATGAACACTATGACCCAATGGATCAGCTTTTTTCTTTCAACTGTGCTGCTACTTCATCCGTTTTATGACCATCACTTTTCAGATCTACATGCTAACCTGGCTGGAGATGTCCAGCCTCCTCTTCTAAAACACAATCACCCAGCTCAAGAGATAATCCCCCTCTAAACACTGGAATTTCACTGCAAATCTATTTAGTTGCACCGGATATTTACAGGCGATCAATTATGAACAATGCCCATTTTAGTAAGTTCAAAAGTATATGAAAAGGCTTTTTAATATGTTAAACTTTTTTTGAAAATGTTCAACAGTAACAAACAATAAGAATGCAGCAAACCGCACAGCTATAGATCACATAACCCAGCCTTAGCCAGGAAGTTGACAAAGCAGGTACTTTGACTCAAATGAGGTATCAGGCTCCTATGTAGCAGGCAGCAGTCCAGAGATAGGATGCCTATGTCTGTTCCACATCAGTACCACAGTACATTGCTACCATTCTTAAAACTTTAGACCGTGTGATGTCACAGACAATCAAGATCTGCTCAACTACAGTGAGGCTGGCCTAGCTTGATCATCAGTGACATCACAAGGTTCTGAAATCGTGGCAATGCATACGAACATCATGAAGAAGCCAGCAGAAGAAAGCCATTTGGTCCATCAAATCTGCTCGTATTGTAGGGTCCACAGCTTGAACTAATATCCCTGCTCTCCCTCCCCACTCCTCTCATCCTCCTTACCTTTCCCCTATGCCTATCCCAGCCTGTCTTAAAGCTGCCCACTGTCTTCAATGAGATGACCTCTTCTGGCAGCACATTCCAAGTGTCCACCACCCTTCTCTGTATCAATACGGAGCAGATACGGTCATCGATATATCATGGGACTACTGCTGCCAGCTACAGGCAAGCCCAATATCTTATTTAAGATGGTCTTGCAAACTACAATGGGCAAAGTTATTGGATGTTCCCTGTTCATGTGTGGCATACCATGTTTACATGTCAATGTGCAGTGTCTACAAGAATTCATAATGCAAGCACATTTATACTAAGACACTTATCTTGGAGGTTAAGAGTGGAAAAGATGAGGTCAGGCTAGTGCAATAGTTCACCATGCCAGTCAGGCCTCAACATGGAGGACACCTTCTTCGGCCTGGGATTTTAGTCCATGTTTAAAGAACTCCAACCATCATTGGGGAGACATCGAAAAAACAATTTTTTTTTTTTTTTACACACATTTCAGTTTATTTCATATCTTTGCTATATTTTACTCCCTGTTTTTGTTTATAATTATGCACACAAACATAACAGCATCGCTGTCCTCTACATTTCACCAGCTATGGCTACTTTTCTAGTACCTGACATCATAATTCTCTGCATGCAGAATCAAAATCTGTTGTAGTAATGATTACGATGTCAAACACAGGACTACGAGCTCAGCTACTGACAAGCAGCCAGAGCAGATGAGATCTAGGAGATGCAGATAATGTTAAATGCATAGTTATTACATAAAAGGAGGTACGAAACAGTGTATAGATAAAATATCAGCTGACGTGTGTCCAAAAATATCACTTACTCACCTGTAACCATAGTTCTACTCATGATATGCAGTTCACATCCACAATCTGGTAGTTTTGCTAGAGACAGCAGAGTCTTCGAAGTCTTCTAGTTGAGGCCCTTCCACCACTCTGGGGTTACAGCCTCGGCTGTGATGTCAGGTCTTGTATGGTGAAAGCAGAGATCCAGAAGCCACTTGTCAGGGGAGGTCGGGTGGTTGTGTCGATGTGAAATGAGTACCACTATGGTTACAGACAACGAATCTGTATTTCTAACAAAGCGGACATACAGTACTTCACTATCCATACTCTGGCGACTCACAACAGTCCTCTGGGAGGAGGGGGCAATGCGCGCTCCTCTGTGTGGTAAACGAACTACAGGACCAAGGCACCACAAGCAGCATCCTCGCAACTCACTGTGTCAGTGCTGTAATGGGAGATGAAGGTGTGCGCTTTACTCCAGGTTGCAGCCCTGCATTATTTCTGCAATGGAGAAATCGCTGGAAGCAGCCAGAGAGGCAGCAGTATGTCTGGTGGAATGAGCCCTAAAGCCCTCTGAGCAACTCCCTATCAGCCAACCTATAGCAGAGGTCGATGCAGGATGTGATTGATATAACTGGCAATTATCCGCTTTGCTGTCGGTTTGATAGGCGCGTCTTCAGCGCATGTTACAAAGAGCTGGCAAGCTTCACCCCCGAACTCCTGCCGTACGGTCCTTACAGTAACAGAACAACCTCAGCAGGCCCAGAGTAGGGGGCCTGCAATGGAGCTCACGGATCCTTCTGGCTGACATGATAGCCACCAGGAAAGTGGTCTTCCACAACAAATGTGACATCTCGCATTTTTAAGCAGGCTCAAACAGCTTACCCATACACAATGCCAACACCAGCGGGAGGTCTCATGGAGGCGGAGGGTCATCCACTTGAGGGGACAAGTGGTCCAGGCCTTTGAAAACTAGCCCAACCATCTTATCTCAGGCCACCGTTGGCATACCAGCCTGCGCCCAGTATGCAGAGATGGCTGCCAGGTGCACTTTTACGGTTCTCACTCGCAATCCCAACTGAGACAGGGAGCACAAGTAGTTGAGGATGCTCGCCATGGGGCAGGTAAAGGGATCTAGCTCCTTACCCTGGAACCAGATCATGCATCTCTTTCACTTAATACATTGCATTTACAAGTAGACTCCTTATGGAAAGCCTCAACAGCAGCCCAGAGCCTGGAACTGTACCTCAGGTACCAGGCCAAGAGGTACAGGGATTGAAGGGTCCAGGTGCACATAACTATTTTCTTTTCTTTATTTTAGTCTTTGGTAACCGGGTAACTATCTGTGCAATTTTTTTCCTTTAGAAAGACCTCAGTGACGTACATTCATTGAGTGTATAGAAATGAGATAAATACAATCCAGTAACAACTGTTTGCTGTTATAATGGTTTTTATTCATCACAGTTTGAGTTTCTGTAAAATGGCCACCATAATATTGTATGCAAATTTATATAAACCATGTTACTGGTGTATGATATTGTATATTGTCCAATATACTGAAGCAATAATCAATAGAGTTTTTATTTAAAAACCAAACGAAAGGAAGTCCAGGTGCAGGACCTTCTCCTGTTGTCTGGTCAGCAAGTTAGGATGAAGAGGCAACATCCAAAGAGGCCTGGGCCAGTCTAGTGCCTGCTGCTGTGAAGATCAGGATACCAGAACTTCCTGGACCAGTCCAAGGGGCTATCAGGATCACCCGCACGTTGACATTCTGGGCCTTGAGCACAACCCTGTAAACCAAGGGGAAGGGAGGGACATACAGAAGGCCAGTGGTCTCAAGAAGGCATCTCCCAACAGGGCCCTAGACTGTGGCGGTGGGCATAGAACGGCCTCAGTTTTCTGCTCTCCCAAAAAGGCAAAAAGTCTACCAGAGGGGTACCCCACTTGGAGAACAGATGGTCTACCACCTCTTGATGCAGGGACCACTTGTGCAACGTCTTTCCGACCTGACAAGAGCATCCACCAGCTGGTTCGTATCTCCTACAACATGAATCACCAGATCATCTGCTTCCAGGCTGTGCGCATGAGTGTTCTGGTGCAGAAAACCTCCTGACACAACAGAAAGGTATGCATTCCACCCTGCCCCTTCAGGTAGAACATGGTGATCATATTGTCCGTCTGGCCCTTAACAACCTGACCCTGATTCAATGGAGAAAATTCCTTTAGACACAGACACACTGCATGGAGTTTCAGCAGGCTGATGTGGCGTCAGGATTCCTGTGGCACCCAAGACCCATGGGTGCTGTGGTCTCCCAGGTGTCCTCCTCATCCTACCTGAGAAGTGTCCGCCATGAGTGTGACGGACAGTTCTAGGCAGAAAAACCAAATTCCCATCTCCAGATTTCATAGGGTCAGCCACTACTGTGGCATCCCACATCAGCTGGGTCACCCTGGCTGGCTGGTTCAGGTGACCCAGGACCACTGCTAGCCCAATTCCCACTGCAGGCGCATCCTTCAGTGAGCCCAACAGATCATGCTGGTGAAGGATGTGATGTACCCCAGCAGCTGCAGGAGGTCTCTGGCATGGTGCAAACACTTAACCTGAAACAATCAAGCAAAGGAAGTAAGATCCGATGCCTGGTCTACTGGGAGGCAGGCCCTGGCCTGCACGGAGTCTAGTTCTCCTGCCAAGATTAATTTATCACCTGTGAAGGGACCAGCTCTGGCTTGGCTGGGTTGACCAGAAGGCCGAACATCTGACAGGTCTGGAAGACAGATCCCGGTGAAGACCCTGGGTGCGGATGAAAGGCCAAAGGGCATGACCTGAACTGGTATAGGATCCCCACTCTTCGGAACCGAAGGTACCGGCAATAGGAACCGTCATACAGGGATGTGGAAGTACGCTTCCTGGAGGTCCAGGGAATAGAACCATACTCCTTATTTCATGGATGGTATTATCGGAGTCTGAGTGACCATCTGGAACTTGCACTTCCGCATGAACTGGGTTAGATCCTGCAAGTCCAATACCATCCATTTCAGAATCAGGAAATATATCCCTGATATATCACATATCCCCAAGTGGCAAGGGCAGTGGGAACATGAACTGTCGCTCCGCATTTTAAGAGATGAGCTATGTCGGCTCTCAGTAAGGACAAGTCCTTAGACACCCTGGACTCCCAAAAAGCTTAGAGGCTGTAAGGCGGAAGAGCCTCAGAATCCAGAGGCAGCCCTTTTTCCACTGCCAGAACCCCTGTCTGGAGGTAATGGTGAACATTGTGGCAAGAAGTGGTGCAACTGAACCCCAACTGGGAGTGGAGACAGGGACCAGACAAAGAGAGGAGAACACACCACAACCAGTCACTGTGCAGCCTCGGAGGGCACTCCGGCTGCAAAGGCTGTGGAGGCACCACCACTTCTGCTTCGCTCTAAGAGTCTTTAAATCTCCCCCATGCAAACAGCTCTTAAAAGGGCATAAAGACTGCTGCCGATCTGCCCTGAGGCTCAAAATTACTTTTCAAACTGCTCTCAGAGCCATGAAAAGGTTTTGTTTTGGTAGAAATTCAAGATTTGAGGATGCAGAGTGCTCGCCTCACACTGCTTTTCATGTGCTTCAGAATGCAACAGGGGAAAGAAGCAGAGGCAAGCCAGGACAATCAGCTGCACATGCACAGTCCTGCTATTAGTGGGCTGTTAGTCCCATCGCTTCCTTAGCCGAGTCAGTCCATTGTCAGTACCAGTGTGCACAGGAGTACATCATGTGGGCCAGGTTAGACAGACTTCACAGACCATGTGACATTAGGACATCTGTGGGCAATACCTGCCGACCTCACAGACAATGGCCAACTGAAGCACTATACTTCTCTGGGTCCTGTAGCCCATTAAGTTCACTGTGGGGCTGCCTGTCCCATGAGCAAACAGAAATTTAAAAAGCAGCTGTCCCAAGCGAAAACCAGTTTCTGGGGCAGGCAGACAGTCCTATTTTGAGCTCTGGGTAGGATGTTACAAAACAAAACATCCAATACGGAGTCTCATTTCCATGTACAGCTGGAAGAGACATGAGTTTAAGTAAGAGAACCAAGTTGGTGGGGCATAAAATGTCTTGTTTTGGAATGAACATGTAAGAAATGTAAAATTCTAAAACCCATAATACTGTGTCAGAATGCATGAGTGTGCCCTAATGCTTTTGTTTTGAGTAGCCATGCTTTTGCAACACCCTGATGCTTTCCAAATATTTCAATCAGAGACATGGTCCCCAGTACCGTTACTGCGTTTGGAGACCCAAACAGAGGAAAATAATTAACGAGTGGCACAGAGAGAAGTATGAAAGAAAAGGACAGAAGAGGAATGTATGCATCCCGAGGCAGTAAAGGTAGCTTCCTTCTTTTATCACCTATGATCTCGTGTTACTTCCTCCCATTTCCCCTTTTCCTCTGTCTTTTACCACTACCCGTAGCTACACTCTCTGTTCTTCCAGCTGTCAACCTCTCTAGATGCAACAGTCCAAACAGACATGTTCGCAAAACCCTCTACCTCTCTGTCCATGCTGTGGCCTCATAATCACCTAGCTCCTCAGAAATGCAGGCAGGGAAGACAAGTAGCAAGTGGTGCCGAGTAGAGTTCTGATAACGGGCAATCAGCCCCAATAACACAGCCATGAACAAGAGCAGAAGCACTCCAGTAGCCAGTCATCACTTATGAGCAAATGCAAGTAGAACAGCTTCTTGCAATGCACGGCATGCTAGTCTGAACAGCAAATGCATGCTATGTTCGTTTCAGACTTACAAAATGGGCTGGATACTCTGAGCTCTCCAACTGGCTGAAAGCCATAGCGGGGCAGGGGTACATTTTATTTTTATTTATTTATATTTATTTTATTAACTTTCGGATTAATACCTTTGAGCAAAAACAGCTCATTTACAGAGGTTCAACGTCAAACAGTGCTAGACAACAAAACAGGGTGAACACTGTTACAAAATTATACAGAGAAATACACAGATGGTAAAACAATACACACGTGGGTGAACTTCATTACTTGAATTATACATGATTACACAATAATACATAGAGGTAGAGATAAACAACCAGAGGTGCAGGAGAAGACTAGCTGTGACTGGGGGCTAAGCAGAGCTAGGTAGAATATTTGGAAATTAACTACCAGTAAAACCCAGCCTGTCTGCACCACTAACAAACTGGTATCACTGTGCCACTTTGAATTTCAAAACCTACGGTCCACCATTTTTTCCCCTTGTTCAGTCATGATTCACAGCCAGCAAATCAGTTTAAACTCCCTAAAAGAAAGGCATGTACCTGTCTTCACTGCTTCTAAACCATTTTTCCATTCCCCCCCCCCCCAGTTCGTCAAACCTGTGCTGCCACCGCTCACTCAGATGGCTCTGTGATCTCTCTGTGGTTCCTAACCAGGCTAAGCACTGTGCCACTGGCTCCACACACCGTGACATACAGTAACCCCCAAAAAAACAAAACAAAAACACACTACAAACTTTTTTTTGGTCCGGTTCATTAAACCCATGCTGCCACCTCTCGCTCAACAGGCTCGCCATTGGCTCCACACATAGTGGTATACATCGGCCGTCAAACGGTTCCCCACCCCGGATCCACGCCACTTTAGTCTTCAACCTGTTGCCCAATGAGAAATAAGCACCGCAGGTCAAATACCATAAACAAGACAATTCCCTGAAAAATCAAAGTACCGTTTTTTCCCGTTCTGTGAAAAAAATGCCTCTAGCGTTGGACCCCATTCAGCAGCTTTCACAGTGACACCACAACGTAATCAATAGCAAAGAGTTGAACTCCAATGTTAAAAATACAGTGATAAGCAACAGCACCCTCTACTGGCAATTCAACCAGTACAGGAACTATTTTGCAGAAACTTATCTATTTTTAATAATATTTTACCTTGTTTTTCCTTCTGAAATTATAGTACAAAAAAAATATATAAACGAAGGCTCATTTTCTAAGTGCAATAATACCAGACAGGGTGGGCGGTATGGGCAATACTGGACCTTCCGGGGGCTATAAGTCCCTGTAGCATCGGGCCTTATTATGCCCCTGGGTACTGCCCAATACCAACCGCCCGGTCGAGCATTATTGCTTGCTTAATGCACAAGGGAGGTAGACAAATGATTTGCAACACCATGTGTAGGTGCCCCAGCTGTTTGCTCATAATGTTGCTTTGTCAGGGGCCCCTGTCTGTTAACAAGTACTGGCTACTGGAGTGCTTCTACTCTTGTCTGTATCGGTCACTGATCTCCTCAAACATTTGTTCTTTGGTGTATGGAACTGGCAGATGTTATCCTCCTCCACAAAAGTGGTGACCCCAATGCTCCAAGTTACTGTCTCCTCTACTTTAACCCTGCTCTGGCCAAACGTCAAGAGCACCTTTTCCTAGCTTTCATCTTTCCTTGTCTACTCCTTTCTCAGCCCTTACAACTCTGGTTCCAGGAAAACCAAAGCCACAGCCTTGGCCTGATCAGGCTCACTGGTGTTGGCATGGCTGTCTGTCAATGCTTTGTCGGTCTCTGGGCCAAAAGGCCACTTGCTCTAGTCCCACATTGGGATTGGGCTCACACCATAAATGCTGGCACGAGTTTAGTTCTAGGAGGGCACTGTACTGTCAGGGTGTGCCATCCTTCCGATGAGATGTTAAACCGAGGTCTCGTCCTATCTGTGGTGCTGTTCTGGTGGGTGTCCAGATAGAAGTAAATGAACCCAAGGCACTTTGCAAGAGTAGGGGGTTTTCCCCAGTGTCCTGGTCAACATTTCTCTTCCAATAAAACTGGTTAAATGGTTCATACAACTGTCTAAGGCTGTGTGTAGGTGCTGATGTGCAAAATGGCCGCCACTACACACAACAGTAACTTCACTACCACTTTCTCATCACTTGTAAAGTGCCTTGGGATACAATGTGTATGAAAAGCGCTATATAAATGCAGATTCTTCTTCCTGTTCTGCATCACCAGTCCCATCCTGAAGAGGATAGATCAAGGCCTAATCACCACAGCAATTTCTGCCAACCTGGTCAAAGCCTTCAACACTGTAGCCCAGCCTCTCCTACTGGACAACCTCCCAAGGGCAGACATGTCTGTCCTTGCAGTCCAATGGTTTAGCTTCTTACAGACAGGTCTGCGGCAATCCCTGTTGGCGAACCTCCCCTCTCAAAGCCAGATGTTTCTTTGCACAGCGTCAAGTATACAATTCAGCGCTAGCCCAGTGGCTCGGAGGGTTGAGGCGCTGGATGCCACATCTCGTTCCACACGGTGACCCAGGGTTGGGAGTGAGCTCGGGTTGCCTGTGGGTGGGGTGGGCTGGGAGAGAGGATCAAGAGTCTGGAAGACTGCTCTCCTCTCTTGGGGAGGATGGGTTGTGGTTTCCCTGTTACCAGCCACTCTCAATCGAGACTGGGGAAAGCAACAGCAGGGACCACCAGGGAAAGGGTCGGAGGAAGTCTGCTGGACTTCGTACTAGACATCATTGAACGTCCACACCTCCGGTGGGGGGGGAAGACTCACACAAAAGTGGAAACACCCTGACGCATGGAGGGAAGACATCCCTCCACAACCAGCACTCCCACAGCCGGACTCGTCTTCCTGGGTTCTGTCCACCCCTGGCTTCCACATCAGTCACCCCCCCCCAAAAAAGCAGGTCATTGTTTAGAAACACCAAGCAGCAGGAGATGCCCTGAGGGGTTAATGAGGGGTAACCTCCCAGCGGTGGGACGGAGGAGCGAGGATCACAGGCTGGGAGGGATCAAGCAGGGAGTCAACTGATGGGGCTCCAAGAGTCAGCAAGTGGAGCGAAAAAGAACTGATAAAAAAAAGAGTATACAATTAAGCAGCAGTTTGAAGTTCCACATTTTAGGAATTAATTTTCCAGGTTGTCAAGTGGACACCAAGCCTTGTGCGATAATAATTCACTTTTATGTATCTAACTCCTGTAAATAATTTTGAAGAACTGTGTCTCCAATTTGCAGGTAATCTTTCAATAAAAACTACTGCTGCAAACTTCAGCTTAAACATTTCCTTTTGTTCTGTGCCTCCAGTATCAGTGGTTGTAAGTGAACTACGATGTCTCTGGCAGCTCCTTGATAAGAGTGCACACAAAATGTCAGTAGTTCAGGTGACCCTCATCCAATGCATGCATCTCCTCAAACAGTCACGTGCATGAGAATGACAGTGCTTCAGTCCCTGAGATGGCTACTCTGCTCCAGCAACAATGCACAATGCTGGTTTCATGCCAAGCAACCTGTACCCATGACCTCCATAAATGGTTTCAAGCACAGCTAAGACAGGGTGAAGGGTACAGTGGTTACTCAGGGTGATAGCAGTAGGGAGAGGAAGGGGGCAGTGAGGGCTAGTACTCTGTATGGACACTAGGCCCCAGAGTTTTATAGGAAACAATGGGCAGACTGGATAGACCACTGGTCTTTTCCTGCCATAATTGTCTATGTTTTGCATGAGGGAGCAACTGACTTAACTCCAGTACCCCCCCCCCCCCATGACTCCCAACTGCAGGAAGTCTACTCCACTAAATACATGACTTCCTGGCCAGACAGTCATTTCAACTTCTCCTCTCATGCTAACACTATCCACAAGAAACTCCTCCCCAAACATTAATCGGTCTGCAGGAATAAAACCAGTATTCCCACCCCTCCTGCGCTTGAGACTTGTGAGAGATGATCCTTCCAGTGTTTGATTACATACATATAGCGTACAGCAATGCCTCCAAGTCCACCTTAGCAATTCTAGATCCTCTCTTCCATTCCTGTCATTTCACCCATGACTGCCTTCCCCACGCTCATCCTTGTTATTCCTACTCTTCACTCCCCTCTCCGAGGGAAACACCTCTCACTGCATCTCCCTTATCTCCAAATTCTTGTTTGGGTCCCACCCCAGCTGTCCCACCTTACTTTTATCCTGTCCCTTCCCCTCCTTCTACCACCTCAGAAGGTATGATCAGGTTCCTTTTCTCTGTCCTGCAGTAAAAACCTCTACCAACTGCCTTTTCTTAAATGCTGCCCCCGCGTCCTGTAACCCTCACCCCAAATCTGCCCCTTGTCGCTGCCCTGAAATCTCTTCTACTTAACCATATAGGATGTCTTTGTCTGTTCTTGCTCTACCTCATTCCCCCTCCCCACTTCCATTGTTTGGATTTTTCCCCACTCCAGTTTCCTCCACTGCATTTGTCTAGTAAGTTCCATATTATTGCTTACCACTACACACACACACACACACACACACACACACACACACACACACAGTTTCTTCTACCAGGTTTATGAGCCCTTGACTCTATGGCAACCCACAACCCTGCCAGCGAGCCATCTTGGGGATTCACAGGTTAACCACCTGTAGGCAAGAGTCTATGGGGGACGCCAAGCGTGGGGGACTTTTTTCCTCCTTGTGGTTCCCCAGGGTGTCGTGCATGCAGTGAAGCAAAGCACAGTGTGCTACATCTGCTGATACCCTCCTCACGCACCCCTTGCCATTTGGTGGAGGATGGCTGGCAGCAGCAGACAAGTTGCAGGACCCAGTAATCCCTCCAACCCCCGCACACTGGGGAGGAGAGCTGTTGGATGCTCAATCCTCCCTCTCTTGGCTGGTATACACAAGCAACCTCGTCCATTCCCAAACCTGGGTTGCCGACATTAGTGATGGTGTGTGTCCAGCTAACAACCCACCACACCACTGGACCTGTCCAATACGGTATTTTAATATATGGATAATCAATTTAATAGTGTAGTAAAGCATACAAAAAATGTTCGGTAATAGTATCACTCCCTAAGTGACAATACCACACTTCGAGAGTGATAATATTATCGTTCAGGTCCCGTAATAGTATCGTTCCGGACCTGAACAATAGTATTATCAGTGAAGCGCCACAGCGCAAGCACACAACACCCAAAATCATTCATCCGGATAAATGTCAAACAAACGTTCACAATCACAATGCGGCTAATCACTGGCTGTTTTCTGTCAGTGGGCGGCCAAAACAGATTCAAAAACATGGCAGCAGGCTCTCGCTTAGCGAGAGCATTAAGTCTTCGTGGTACTTCCCATGGTTTTTTCATTTTTAAAAAATATTACAAAAGGATTTACATCGCAGATCTTGTGCTCCTCCAACAAGGTAGGAGTAAAACAAAACTATCCTTGTGGTCGCAGGAGAAAGGGCACAGACCAAAAGAAAGTGCTGCGGTCGGCTAAGACTCCAACAGTCCTCCACTGTCTGCCGACCGCCTGTAAGAGAAAAGTACTGGAAACACATCTCGCATCCATATATTAAAAATAATAAAGGATAGCTCACTGGATATTACCGGTGAGTACTACCATCTCAAGGTTGCTGTTTTTAGACTTATCTCGTTGATCCCACTGTCCCTACTGACCAACATTTTAATTCTTGCTCTTTCAGGGGTGCATCAATGAACCTCCCATGGCTTACATCACAGCCAGAGATCAGCCTCATGAGATTCAACTAGCAGCTGTTAATCAGAGCTATGAACAGTGTGGCTTTTCTGGCTGCCGAGGTGGGTCAAACTGAGTAGCCAGGTGGCCAAGAGCCACTAAAAAATGGTTTTGCTACTAGGTTTTGAAAGTTACTGGCCAACTGGCTAGCAACCCACAAATCAAGTTTGGAGCCCTTAAAAAGGATAGCCACAACAAACATTGATTTAACTATCAGATTCTGAAAGCTAATGGTCAAACTGACCACCAGTTTCAAAGAGATATGTCCCACTCTGCTGGCCGCTGGTCCTGATGCCTTACCAAGACTAAATACAGAAACCATGTCTTGGTACGGCATCACAGATGGCATAACGGAGCTATAATTAGCTCCAATAACAACAGCTGTTACTAAACTCTCCCGCAGCTGATCCCTGGCTGTGACATCAGCAGTGGGAGAGTCTGGATGTGCTCCTAGAGCAGTGCGACTTAAAATATCAGGCAGAAGGGACAGCAAGATCAACCAGATACAACTAATGACACCACCCTAATAAGGTAACATTTAACACTGTATGGAAGAACACTGTCCTGCACAGAAATCCATGTCTAGAACAGCTGTTAGCTGCAATAGCTACTATCATTTTCTTTGTTGTGCGCACTAGCTATGTAGCTACTAATGCACAAAATGGAACAATTCACAGCATGTACATTCCACAATCCTCTTGAAACGGCTGCGGCAGTGAGGGCTGGCCCAGGAAGTGAGTGATAAAAAAATGCAAAAGGACACCCCGACTTTAATATAGGAGTGCCCATACACTATAAAAGAGTGTACGAGCCCTCATACACAAGGATATTTTTAACTCGAGGTTTCCGTGGTAATGAGACCACTCGAGTTGTGCTCTCGAGGTCTCCGGTTACCATGGAAACCTCTTGTGAAAAATATCCTTGTTGTGTATGAGCACTCATTCACTATCCTGTACATTGTATACTTATACTACTAAACACCAAGGTGTGGGGCCTTTACTGATGGACATTTCCCCTTAACTTAAACCAGCAGTGCAACGCAATTGGACACAAAATTTGATAAATTTTATCCTACCTTCCCTCTCTCCAGAATAAAAGATTCCAAGCATCTCCAGTTTTATTTGGTGAAGATTTTTTTTTTTAGTTCCAATAAATGTCAGTATTTTATAAATGTTATTATCCCCCACCCAAGAAAAAAAAGATGGCTGCCACTTCTGGCTTAGGAATACCACTGTAAACCTGTAAAGGGTTAAGATCAATTAAATAATTAAAAAAAACAAAAAACTTTAGTGCACAATGCACAGCATAGAAAATACCTAGAAAAGTAGATTTGACAAGTATGCTGTATTCTTTATTAATTTTAGCTGAAACTAGCGTTTCTGGAAACCACTTTTTGTTGCACTGCTGCTTTAATTAGGCCATACTCCGTCGCACTGTCTCAATCACACCTATTTTGGTAGCTACTGTATTTGCACTAGTCATATAATCTGATGCACCATCTTCTTTCTGTACCTTGTTGTGCCATTACTCCTTGTCCCATTCCCAGGACACACCTAGAAACCTGCTGCCTGCAGCTCAGCTTGCTTCCTTGAGACAACCTTTAATAAATCAATCCCTCCTAGGTTGGTACACAAGGGCACCCCCCCATCCTTTCAGTTTTTTCTCTTGGGGAATCACTTGTGACCAAATTAAAAAAAAAATCTAGAGATCTTGCAACTGCAGTCGCATGGAAATTTCCGGTATGTCTAGTGCTATATCAGGTTTTAAAACCGGTTTTAAACAAACGGACAATTTGCTCATCAGCTTGTATTTGCTTTCAGTATCTTTCAAATGACTGCATACTCTTATTTGTATTTAAATAGATCGGCGCTCTATTTTTTTTTATTTACTTAATATGTATTACACTTGTGCAAATTTGCAATACTTTTACTTGAAGTAAGACATAACTTCCATGACTGGAGAATCCATCTCAACGTACAGAAGCAGAACAACAAACCGTTGGTATTGCAGAAAATTTACTCATCAGGAGCCACTTTTTCTCTTACATTTACAGAAAAGCAATGCCCTACGAGACATCCTTGTGCAGCACTAACCTTTATTCACATTTAGGAAAAAGGTTAAAGACACCAACATAAAAATGCAACCTAAAGGCTTTCAGAACATGGGTACCTGCATCTTTTATGCATATTTTGGCCATCGGGATGCTCCGAAACTTCAGCAGCAAGTCCCAGAGATGCTCACATTAAAGGCCCCGGGAGTCTAATGCCTGCTATTCTAAAAAAACAGCATGCTGCCGACCCGCCAGCACAGCGGTTGGAATTCCACTTGCGACGCCGACGGCCCGAGTTCGGGAATGGACCTGGGAGTCAGAGGGACGGCCAGGGGAGAAGGATCAAGCATCCAGGGGACTACTCTCCTTCTCCAGGGGAGGAAGAGAAAGTGTCCTGCACTTTACGGACCCCTAGCAGAGGTTGGGAGTACTGCTGCGACCGGTGCCATTACTTTAGGCGACATGGATACTGGGCGTCATTACCGCCCCTGTTCCCCAGGGAGCAAGCATCAAAGCTGCCCCCAGCATGATTCACCCGCTTTACCCGCTGTCCACTGCGCTTGGGGAGGGCAAGCCTTGGGCATAGGGATGGCGGGCAGGGTAGGGTGGGTCCGAAGATAGAGGGTCCTGAATCCAAAAAAAACAGCATGCGATGAAATCGGCCATTGCAACAGCTCTCTGTAGAGCAGTGTTGGGAAGGAGGAGATGGAGCTCCGCACCGATTCAGAAATGAAATTGAGCAAGAGCAGAAGAGAAAGGGCATGAAGTATGCATACTTCACGCCCCTTCTGTTCTGCTCTCTCTTCAATTACATCTCTGTGAATCACTGCTGTGGAGCTCCGACACCACCCCCCCTCCCAACACTGCACACAGAGAGCTGCTGCAACGGCCGATTTCATAGCATGCTATTTCTTAAAGCAGCAGGCGTGGGACATCACAGTGAATGGTTGTAAAGGTCGATGGGGGGGTATGTAAACAGGCAGTTTGGGAAGGACATTATGGAAGGAGTACGACTGAAAGAAAAAAAAAAAAGCCAATTCAAGGAACACAGGAAAAGGGGCGGGGGCTGGTGCCAGTTTTGTATTCAGACTTGTAGTCATTTTAATGAGTACCCCAAAAAATTTGAAAGGACCCCTCCAAACTTTTACCAAGAGCCCCATTTTTCTCCCAGAAAACCCAGGACCCCAAACTAAAAATCCTACCAGAGCCTTGTCCTTTTCAAAACCAGAGGAAAAAATGTACCACCTATTATTTATCTAATAACATAATTCAAAACTACTAACTACTAAAATATCACCACTGCAATTTATACAGACATACTGCCAGACATCTTTACCTGCTAGGAGGCATTTATTGGTTACACACACACACACACACACACACACACACACAAAAAACTACATTAATGCAGAGATTAGGGTTGTGAAAGCAAAGCGTATAAAGGCGGGAAATGAAAAACACGGATTTGGGGTATCCAGAGTAGTAGTAATCAGTGGTGGGGTCTTCAGACCCAATATGCAGCCCATAGCCTCCTATCCGAATCACAAGATACAGCTGCAACTTAGTGCCTCATAGTGATACAGTACAGCCAACATAATCTGTCAGAGCTTTCTTAAGGCAGGGCCCAGAAGACATCACATTTGACCTCGTCTGATCCAGGGTAGGGGGCTGGGCAATAGGGTTGACAACCCTAAGTAAGACCCCACCACTGATTCGCTAATACGGAGACCCAAATCCCTAATATTTTTTTCATTACCCGTCTTTGTATGCTTTGTGTTTTTACAACCCTAATCTCTCCATTAACGTAGTTTTTTTTTTACAACTAATTGCCCTTTTTGTGACAGCGGAACTGTATCCTCATTTGCACAAGTCCTGTTGGGACCTGCGCAAAATGAGATAAATACAATATTGGAGACAGTCCTGGATTTGTAAGCTCATTTGCGCATGTTGCACAAAATACAATATTGGAGACAGTCCCAATGCAGTGCATGGGCCCAGCAGAGCCCAACAGGTCGACACCTTGTGGGAGAGGTTCCCTGATACCACAGGGTGTGGCGTCTGCACCAAAAAAGCCCATGCTGAAAATCTGGTGATAAAAATCCAAAAAAATGACGAAGGTATCAACATAAGTTCAAAGCGCCACTGAAGTACATTATACGGCGCTTACACTAATTCATCAGTTTGTGGTTCGGCTTTGAAGAGTGTAGGTCTATCCAGGTCCACAAAAGATGACAGCATACAAACCCAGCATGAAGTACAGATTTTGGGGGTCCAGGTTTAAAAAAAAAAAAAAAAAAACACTGAAGGACTTTTTCCCCCTTACAGAGCATAAGTATTTGAACACTGGGGTGGGCTTCCCAGTGTCCTACTAGTGGGGGGTTGTAAAGTCACACAGCGATCCCCCTCCCAATGTTGCCAATGGCATAGAAGGCTGCCAGGGAAGCATCCAACAATGGAAAAAAATAAATAAATAAAGTAACACTACCACGAGGACTGGGGCCCTCAGTGTGCAGACAGTTTAATTTAGCCACAGTCAGGCTGGCGGGCTACAATGACAGTAGCCCAGTCCCTGACCTACTGTGCCAACCACGGACAGAACCAGCCTGTACTATACGGCATAAGCTGTCTTTAATAAACAGCTGTGTTGTAGTGCAAACTGCTGCTTTGCAAACATTCAGTTATGAATAGATACGTTAATTCTTGAACTGCGCATGCTCAGAAACAGAAATCTTTTATTAAATATTTTAAAATTACTTAACTGAGGAACCTAAAAACCACAAAAGTACACACCTTGGACCAACCTCATCAAACCTGAACGTTTCAGGTTTCAAATGCTCCTATTTAAGTTACTGGGTGGCAAAAAAGTCAACTGTAAAACTTTTGCATTTTTTGCGCCTCTGTAACTTTGCCTCCCCTGAACCGATCTACATGAAATTTACAGGATTGAGACAGCCAGGCATAAAGGATGTGTCTACCGAATTTCATATAAAAATCGGTTGAATGGGGGGCATGGCAAAAACTGTTTAAACACAGAAGTGCCTACGCATCCCTAATATACACACGTGACTGCGCCTGTATTATATGAGTCCTGTAGGACGAAACACCGAGTCTATGTCATCTGTTAGCACCCTTTGCAAACTGTGTGAGAGGCCTTTCGGCACCATGCAATTCTGCTTAAAGTTGAACCAGCATAACATTCTGTGGTGATCTGCATATGCAGCCCATGATGCTTTGCATTGTGTGGGCATGTGTGATTTTGTATTTTCTTGAAACTTGGCTTCCTAGCCAAATGCCCTTTGGGGTAACCCTTGCCTCAGTGTTTGCGCACAGAGGTTCTTAGAAGAGAGAGAGAGAGATATATATATATATATACATACATACATACACACACACACACACACACACACACACACATACACACAGAGGCAGGGCTATAAATAATGACCTCAGGGTACATTTCCTTCAGAAATGTGAGGTGTACTGGATACATTTCCTGCGCAAAGGTCACTTTAAAAAAAAAAAATTTCTATGACGACTGTAGAGCTGTTCAGGAACACAATTTAGACTTCCTCTTCACTCTCTCCCTCAGAGAACTGGTTGACAAGTTGTGCTGTACGTGTTCAGGAAAACGTTGACCCTTCTCTTCTATTTAGCGGTCTCTGGTCTCCTTTCTTTTTTCTGGGCATACAGTGGTAAAGCACCAGTTATATCAAATTCCTCCTTTTGTGTTGGTGTCAGTTTGACATTCATCAAATATCCCAGCATTTCAGAAGTCCAGCAAGATCTCCAGTCCGTTTTAATGCATTTAATGACAGGAATGGCTAGAAAGAACTTCCAGCTTAACACTAAGACAATGCTCGACAGCCGTGAAGTTGGAAAAGTCGTACCATTTTTTAAACAGTTTAATTAGTGCGTGAGGATTGTTATCTAGTAATGGTTCGAGATCAATAAGATGAACAGCATATTTCAAAAGACAGAATTCACCAAAGCACAGCGTATGGCCAAGTCCTTGGCTTTCTAGTGCCTTTAAAGTGTTCAGTTAAAAATGTCTCGTCTTTTCCGCCACAGGCATCACCACCACCTGGTACAAAATGTTTATTTATATTTATTTGAGTACTCTGAATTACAACCTTTGAGCTAAAAGCTCTTTTACAAAGAATCCTCATCATAAAAGGGAGGGGAAGTACATGAGTAAGGGAGACAGTAGCAGCTAATAGGAGGAACATAGTGTAAACAGGCACAGGATGACAGAAGCAAAAGCATCTCCTATTCAAAGCATGGGTACAGAGTGCATGGGGATACAGTTCACACAGCAGCCTTGATAATTAAAAGTGCACTAGTCTATGTACTAGCTAGAGTGATCAGAAATAGTAGTGATTATTTTTGTACTTTATTAATTTTCTGTGTAAGCAGACAATTAACATCCATATTTTCTCATACATGGCATAGACATTTTGCAACTACAATCCAGATAAAATAAGACATCTGTGTATTCAAATCCACGTAATCTTGTACAATAAGGAGGCGGGGGAATTCCCAGACTAATGTCCAATGGAAGTTCCAAAAGCTTTGAAAGTTGCTAGCTTCTTCAACAGTTAAAGGTATGTCCATTAGGGAGAACAAGAATCAAAACAGGAATACATAGAACAAAGACTCCTATTTAAACCTGCTACATGACTAGGCAGAAAATAAGTTGCACACCCCCACATGCCCTCTCATTACACGTGTGGCAACATTTAATTTTCTTAAAAAACAATTTTAGATACTCACTAATATGTTAGGCATGACCCCATTTAACCAGATACAGGACCTAATCGGATCTAAGAAACTTGAAAATCAGATGCAAACTTAAGCATTTTTCCTCACTAGAGGGCATATTTCTAGGAAGAATGCTGAATTAACAGTAAGCCTGCAAAAAATCCACATGGCTTGTAAGTAAGGATTAAGCCACGAGAAAGGATGGGTCTACTGTAGAATTAACCCATGGTTTGGGGGTTGGCCCACGAGGCGAAAGCCGTTCGACCTCGTGGGCCCAACTACATGGATCATCCAGTAGACCCATCCCTTCTCAGCATCACACAACTGTGGCGATGACTGTATGACTAATAGTCTTCGAATAATCAAATACAATCACACTGATTTACTTTCAGAATACTGTATGTCAAGCTGTTACAATTGTACATATACTTCAAAACAACTGGAACACACCTATTGGAAATATCGTGGCTGCTATTTAACTTTTGTTAAAATAACTTTCATTACAAGCTTTAAGCTTTCTAACATAAAAAACATATTTTACAACTTTACAAAAACTTGCAATTCACTTTCTATTCTAGGTGCTTTGATTTTCCTGTGTGTATTAGAAGATATGGGCTGCACTGCATGATGGGAGTGTGCTATGGTACATTTTAGATTTCTTCCTGCAGTTCCTTTCCAGACCAATAGGTGTCCGTCAAACAATCCTGGTAGCACAAGCACAGTTTCTCCAAATGTACTGAATTAAGCCAATCTGAAAACACTATTGAACAACTACTATTTTGCGGAATATTATTTTCACTTTTTTCCCTCTAGACTATCTAACTCAGCAGGAGATAGAACAACATAACGTTTACTGCTTTCACCTTTCAAATACTTGTTTTGACTAGCATTGTTAGTCTGTTTCTTTGATTTCCTTTTGTTTCTCTCAATTTATTTTTATTTTCACCCATAGAAGTATCCTCTCTCTTTGATTTTGCTTTGTTTATCTCAGTGTCTTATTTTTGCTTTCGGTTATAGAAGCTGCATGCTCATCTTTACCACTGTGTATTCACCAAGAAAAGGCTAGGACAGATAATGTTATTCAGTCATCCACAATGCATTGCACCCACAGTTGCTTAGAAAGCAGTAGATCAGAAAGGATGGCAACAGTATGTAAATATTCACTTAAAGAAATATTGCTGCAGCATAATTAACAGTATATGTGGAGTTTAAATGTACAATCTTTAGTAACTCATGCACTTCTGTTGTAATTACAACATTGAACAATCTTGAAAAGTCAAAACCCTGTACCAGGAACATTCTTAGTAAATACAAGTTGGGACAACTACACACTGCAAGCTAATTGCATATTGTTTTCACTTGTATACTGCTTCTTACCTATAGTGGATTGCCAGGTATTACAATACAAACCATGATCTACTATGGCATTAGAGTGACCATGGTTTCTACTGTACCACATGGTGTGTTTGCACCTATCTGAGTGCTTCATTAGCGTTTTTCTTTTTGTGCCATGTTACAAAGTACCAATATACCCCAAATGTTGCTCCTGTATTTATGCCCTCAATCATCTTTAAAAAAAAAAATAGTGTGCAAGGGGGATATACTCCTCCCTACACCCCAATCCAACAAAACACAATCCAGTATAGGGATTTCTGCTGTGCAGTCCAACATTAATTTACATTACTACTGTCCCCGACTCACTGTTCAAGTGTCCTCAGAGTTGGAACTCTGGCTCAGATGGCACCTGACCATTTTTCTCCATCCAGTGTCTTGAGGGTTGGTAAACTGCCATGTTTTACCTCCACACACAATTCGCAATCGAGCAGGCAACAGAAAAAGAGTGGATTATTCCCCTTAATCGTTGGCGCACTGCATCAAAACTTATGCGCTTTGCTCGTGTCTGATAGGAGAGGTCCAGAAATAGTTTGATACTGATGCACCACTCTGGCAGCAGCAATTAGCGCATCCCTGATTTCTGCTCTCTCGATTTGAGAAGAACTATGCATGGCTGAGTGGTATCCACCGGTCGAACTCGGGGGAGACTGTAGGCCTTTGTAATGGCCTCCCACAGGAATCCCTCATCTAGCTGAAGTGTTTTTTTATTTAAGCCAGTCCAGTAGATAGGCGAGTAGGGATATCCCTTCAACTCCTTCAGGGGACTCCACGATTCTGGCGTTGCCTGCTCTAATCTCATTTTTGAGGATCTCCATCGCCCTCAAAGTTAGCCGTTTTCTTTGGTTAACGTCACCACAGTGGCCATGGTGGTTACTGACCACTTCTCTGACTCTATAACTGTGCCCTATAAGGTCTGAACAGCCGCATCATGGTGCTCAAGCTTTTGTAGGGGTCTCTTGATTTTCAAGTCCATGGCCCGCATGGACTCTAGCATGGTTTGCCATGGGGGCTCGCCAACTGTTCAGAAGTGCCCACTCCGTTATTACTCTAGGAGCTCGTGGCCTTGATGGTTTGTGGTGGCGCTGGAATATGGAGGGCTAAGCTCCAGTTTTTTTTTTTTTTAACTATTTGGCAACAAGGCTTTCTCAAATTTCTCATTGGGTGAAACCAAAGAGGCCAACACATACAGTATATTCAGACTGGGTAAACTAGAAGCATTTGTTAATGTTACAGAGTGTAAACTTGCAAACAATAATATACCAGGAAACTGAAGGTAAGAAATCTAAAGGTTATATAGGATTCTCTTAGGGTATAAAGATATGTTAAGTTCCTCATTTCCCTGAATCTTGTGAATTCAAAATAAACAGACAATCTTTTCTTTCTTCCATGAGTCTTGAAAATTTATTTTTGCCTGATGATCCTTCTCCTTGTCAGACATTTTCCCTTTTCTCGGGTGGACATATCTTGCCTGGCCACCTCTGTAGAAGAAGACATGAAGTACTGTCACATTCTGAATCAGATTTTTTTTTTTTTGCTGCACTTCATTTTCACATCCACTGGACTCTCCCCTCAGTCGTCACCCCAGCTGGTCATGCCAAACCTGAGGACCCCCCCCCCAACCTGGGGAATCCTGACCTATGTCCCACCCCCCAACACACCTACAAGCCACCCTCTGGTTTGCAAACCCCCAGGTGGGGCCATCTTCTGCTCCTCGGTGATTCCTTACCAGTATCCAATGGCCTGCAGGTGGAGGTGAATATCCAAGGCAGTCGGAACCCAGGAGGGCAGGATCCATGGTGGGTGTGGGGCTGTGGTACACTGTCTGTCAAGTCGTTGGGGTTTTTTCCTTGTTCTAAGTGTGGTACCCCCCCCCGGTTGGTGAGCGTGGCCGCGCAATGACATACAGGAAAGGCCGTCCTCTAAGGCCCACCATCCCCTGATTTGGAGAACTGTTGGCTTAATACCTCCTAGCCACTGCAAGGAGGTATACTGTTGCCGGAGCCTTCTACTCACCCACCCCGGAGAAGGTAAGCAGTCCATCGGCCTCAGAATCAGGTTCTACAGATGACTGGGATGACTCTGGTACTTTTGTTTTGCAAACCCAAAACTAAGAAGAGACTGTGTGTGAGAAATTGGTGCCGTTAACTTTCAAGAAATTATCAGTCAAGTCACTGCATTTAGCAATATGAAAAAAATTAAACTATCACTTATCAAGCCCTTGCCTAGTATGAAGGGACTTTTCAACAAAACAAAAAAAAAGTCATTTAGACTGGCAGCACTTAGCAAAGTGCAGTCAATGAGCTCTAGGTAGGTCACAACAGCCAATAAAATAACTTATAATTTCTCCATTCTACAAATATTCTTAACCTGGGCCACCCAGTCCTGCACTGTGGGGCATGAAAGAGAGCCAACGCTCAGCGATAGATTTACAGGCAGCCGCCAGCAAAGTAGACAAGAAAGCCTTCTGACGGTTCCATCACTGGGCAGGGGGCCACAGTCCCAAGATCAGCGCCTTGGCATCTAGAGGGGCTAATGTACCTGCTATTTGCCCCAATTTATGACCAAGTTCAAGCCAGAAGGGCCTAAAGATGTGACAATCCGAAAAAATTTGATGGGGGTACTCGACTCGCCACAGCCTCTAAAACATTTGTCACTATGGTCTAATGTTTTGTGCAGGATGGGGTGAGGAAACATTGAGACACCACTTTCCAGTGATATTCTCACCAGCTGTTGGAGGCTGATGTATGAAATACTCCATACTAGACAGTAGTCCATTCCTTGGGGGTGCAACCAATCTCAGCCTCCCATGCTGTATGATTATGTGGTAGAGGGCCACCTCTCACCCCCACAAGTAACCCTGCATCATACTGGAAATATGTGCTACCTTCTTTCTCCTTGCTCCTTTCTCCTGTCCCTGCTAGACTATCTCACACAAAGTTGACAGCAGCCCCTCCAATAAATCCTTTAGTTTGAAGTTGCATTTTTTGTTCAAAATATTTTATCACACTCAATCAGCCAACGTTGCAGAGCACACCCACGGAGACCCTCACAACATGCTGCCCACACTAACTGCATCACAGCAGATGGAGTCTGCAAAGCTCCATGAAGGACCCACAGGCTGCCCTTTAAATGCCTGTCTGCAATGCTGCATTCCAGCCAGTGTAAATCCTCACAGATGATCAGAGATCTGCACAAGCCAGATTAACATCATCTGGGGCCATGGCAGTGTTGTAATGGTGGGGCCTCCTGTGACTTCAGTAACTGGCGGGGATTCAGGGCCACCTAGGCCCTGAAAGCTTAAGGGTTTTAAATGACTTGAAATGCATTTGGAGGGTTTCCAGCTACTCTAAATGCCCTTTCTTGGGGTGGGTAATGAAGGTCAGAATGTTTGAAATTGTATGGCTGTAGTACATTGACACTTAGGCCCTGGACATACTGGGGAACTTAAAACAGTTTAAGTGCCTTAAAACAGTTTAAAAGCATCTCTGCAGATAGAGCACAGGCCCCTTAAAATGTTTTAACAAAAGTGTTTTTAAACCCTGCTAGATACCTAGTCTTAAAACCATTTTTAAAAACATTTTGGAGCTAGTATGGTTTTACTCACAGGTCTGTCCAGGAGTAAAAGTATTTTAAGCTGCAATGGTTTAACTGAAACAGTTCTAGTTGCAGTGTGTCCAGGCAAGAACAATTCCGTATGTTAGATGTAACACAAAATAGTTACAAGAACAGATTTAACACCAGCAGTGTGGCCACACTAAACTGATATCAAAAATGGTTACTGAGTAGAGTGGCTGCACTGAAATGGTTTAGCTAAATTGGTTTTAAAAATGGTTTTCAAAAACAGTTCTGTAGTGTTCAGGGCCTAAGTGTCAATCAGCACAGGCTGCCCAAACATTGGTAAAATATATTCAGAGAAGCACACTACAGTCAAGCAAGATTAGACTTATGACTGCTAAGGTACTTTCAGGTACCTTTTGAATCAATACAAACATATGAAATGGTCATGCAAGGATAGCAAACCCCACGTCATTTGTCAAATAACTCACTGAAGAGAGATAGCAACTATGGATCATACATCTTAGTGGTCCTTCACATAACTGGAAGAGGAGAATGGCAACTAGGGCTCACACTATCTCAGCCGTCTGCCCAATGATGTGCAAATACCATATCAATATATAAGTGGAAATATTGGATACAGATGTTGCAACAACGCACAGAAAATGCTCAAACAGCTATATTTATATACGTGCAGGAATAATTGTATAGGACAGGTGGTATGGCTGGGAAGGCAGGCTGGATGAGTGCAACAAGATATGAGGAAAGGGTTTGCTTTTAGCTTCTTTTCTTGCCAGTACTTTGCATAGCCCAGCTTGCCAATAAAGTTCTGGCAAGGTGGAGTTGGCTCGTCCTGAAGGTAACAGTCTGCATAGTTTTAAAAGGCCTGTTTACATGACCATATTTCCAATGCACCAACTCGATAACTCTGGTAGCTGCAATACAAATGCAGCCATGTGGACACTTACCTGTTTGTGGTAAGTCAGCCCTCATGCCCGTCCCGGAGCCACTACAGAGCTGGGACACATTCAGGACTGAGCGGTGAAAGCAGCTATGTAGACAGGCTGCACCACTCACTCCAACACATCCAGCTGGTGCCACTAACCAAACGAAAGTGGCCCCCCCACACACACATTTTATGGTCCTTCTCCAGCATAACTTGCACTGGTGCTGAGAGGGGCTATCTAAACACAAATCTGACCAGCATGAGGTCTTGCAGCACCACAGTGGACTGGTACTGAAGTCAGGAAATGGCCATGTAAACATCCCTTAAGAGCAAGGTTTGGGACACTCACCAAAGCAGTAATACATACACACTAAAGGCTTTAAGAGTGTGTGTGTGTGAATTCTTTATTAAAAGGTGCATCTTTTTTAATAAAGACAGCACTTAATTAAGAATTCAGCTCACAAGTATGGAAAGCCTGTTGTGCTCTGTTCCTGCTATAGTGGGTACCCAGAGTCTTGTTCTATTTATTATTTATTTATTTACTAGATCATCGGTTTGCAGACCTTTAAGTCAAAGACTCATTTACAAAGGCACGTCAACAGAACAATACATCACAGCAAACAAAACAGTACAGTACATAACGCTTAGATTAAAAAAGCAACCAGTGTTACAGGAATACACTGGTGGTACAAGCTTGGTAATAGATAATCACAGTAGTCATAATATAGGTAACGAGTACCACGTCAGGTCTATGTGATATTGTACTTTCACTTGGCTGTGCACACATTCCATGGGGCACCTTTCCTGCCGTCCTCATAGTTTTAACTCACAGACTGACTTCACCCTTGCCAAAGGTGAACTTTGCCAAATTGTTTGACTTCATCATAAAGACAAGTCCATGTAGTTGCAGTTTGTGAAGGTTGAACTTGCAAACTTTTTGAATTCACCACAGTGACTATGCAGAGTGTAGCTTGCAGATTATTTACCAGAGCTACCACTAACCACTGTCTGTCTCCCCTCCCCAGCAAGAGGATCTTAATTTACAGAGAACCAGAGATTAAAACCTGCTAATTCCTTGCCCCAAAAAAAAAAAACAAGATAGGAGTTTACTTAATTCAGAATTATGTGTGAATCATCTTTTAGGCCCCCAAATCAAAAAAGATCTCACCCCCACCTAGAGCAGCAACATAAGATAGTGGATGGGCAACAGTAAACAAGACTGTTCACTTCGAGAGGCTGTCATGAAAACCAAGAAAACCTCGAGAGCGAAGCTCGAGAGGTTTTCGGTTGGCGTGAAAACCTCAAGAAGTGTAACACAGTGTTGTTTACTTTTGGCCATCCACTGTCTTTTATAGTGCATGGGCAACACTAAACAAATTAGCTGTTAACTGCCTCCACAGTCGCGCAGTAATATTGGTGACCCCCGCCCGTGTCCATAAATACACTGTACTCCCTCCCAAGCGATCGTAAATATTTCCAAACAAATATGGCTGTCCTGCTGTGTGCCGGCCACTCTTAAAAAAACGGCACTTACTGAGCTCCGATGAACTGCGGTGCGTGGTTTGTCGTCTCTATGAACCGCAACTCGCGCATGCACAGAGGTCCGTGCTGTTGTACCATCGATGTGACGTACTCACGATGGTACAACAACATCGTGACGTCACATCGATGGTACAACAACTCTAGGTAATGTTAGATTTTGATGCAATACAACGTCCTAACATACACTATAAGAGATTAAATTACACTTGGAACTCCAACACACAATGCTGCTGCTCTTACTTCTGTCCAGTGACCACAAACAGAAAGTACATGTAATGCTGCTACTCCCTGTACAAACAGGAGCTATAATTTGCTGTAAACTGATTCCTTGGTATTGCTTACTTCACCACCTACCTCTCCCAGTTTACCCAAACAGTTTGGCACCAACAACTCACTGCGGTGAAACAAAATCAAGGTTTAAAGTTTAGCAAGCGCAATAAAATCATTCAGCAGTTTCACCAGTGCAGCTGAAGAACGGAGTAGGGAGATATGCAACTTGCGGCTTGTAGAACGAGAGCAGGGAGACAGAAAACTCATGGCTGATCTCTAGGGGCTCGCTGGTGAACAAAATATATTGCTCCAAGACTGGCTTCCACTTTACACCATAGTCCCTTACAGTGTCTTGCTGTTACTTTGGAAATGCTTTTCCAGTCAACAGAGGACTCACTCTACTGCTCCGTTTTTTTTGTTTGTTTGAAAAGCACGTTTTCCTCCCCAAGTAGTAAAAATACTGAACTTCACATTTTACAAATGTTGCCTAATGATGTTCCTGCCCCCCACCCCACCCCTTCCAGAAATAGCAAATTAAGGTCGAGACTGCCTGTGGGATTTGATAGGCGTGAGTTACAAAAGCCAAGAAATGCAGGAATCTTTCAGTCTCTGTCTCAGCCTGGGCATGAAAGTGGAAGGGTGAATTGCGCTTCAGCAGCTAACAGCATGGCCCTTTCACTTTCACTCATGGCTCCAGCTCAGCTTCTCAGTAACTCCCCCTCCCAAAAAAACTAATGTGGCTGGTAAGCACAGTTGAAAAAAATAAAAAAAACTGCAATGCCCTGGGGGCCCTCCTCATACTCTGGGTCCGGGGCCCTAGGCAAGTGCCCCTTCTGCCCAATGGTTAATTCAGCCCTGCTCACCCCAGACCACACACTGAGGTAAGCACTCCCTGCTGCGTGGCTATATAGCGAACTGTGGCAGAGGTATAACATTTCCACATGGAAATGCCAGAGGTCTGAATACATTTCCAATAGCCTTTCTGCATTTCCACAGAAATGCAGGAAGGCCATATTTCGAATCCTGCCAGGGTTGATCTGGGGTCTCTTTAAAGCAGTAGTATGTGTTAGTTGGCAAAAAAAAAAAATATTAATCACAAAGTTTTTCACAAAAATGTATTTGACAGTTAAATTCGGCATCAGTGCATTTTTAATTTTCTCAGATTTAAAAAAGCTTTTATAGCAAATTTTGTGGTGACTCGTGTCATTAAAGATGGCTGTTGCTCTCAATTTTTTTTAAATTTCTTCCAGAGGTTGCCAGTTGAATGTATATAATAAATTCACATGGTACATGAATTAGGACAGTGTTACTTTAGGTTTCTGATGGCAAAAAGCACAACACTGTACCAAGATTTGATTTTTTACACAGTGGACATGTCACAGGAGTGGAGACACAAACTTCAAAATCCCATATCTTCTTTTAGGAATGAAAAAATGCAAAAGAAAAATAGTTATACCGATGTATTTGTTTTGTTCTTTTTTGCCAGAACAACAAATACTGCTGCTTTAAAGGAACACAAAACCTTGTATTTATTTTTTAATTTAACTGAAATTTGGGCATGTGTGGAGTCCGTTTAATACCCCCAGCGTACAGTTTCTTGTGTTTGTTTTGAAAAGTTTCATTTTTGTCCTTATTTAGGGTCCCTTGTTAATACTGACATTTTTCCATCCACAGGGGTTGAAGTAATTTCAACACTGAATATAATGTTTTGAATTGAAAAGCATGGTTCAGGCCTTTAAAACATTACAAAAAAAAAAAAGCACTGGACACTGCACTGGAGCAACAGTACTATAACACAAAAACAAAGGGCCCGATTTTCAAACCTAGCTTTAGATCAACTCAAGCTGTGGCAAGACAAATTGTGCTCGACTGCCAGTCGCCAGGGACCCTGCACCTGGTTTTGGCACAGGAGGGGTCTCAGCACCACAGTCAGCTGATCTGCCACAACTGTTCCGGTGCACCCAACAAGTGGTGCACAGGAGAGTTTTGATGGAGCCTGCATCACAACCTGCCAGCCAGGTTGGGGTATAATTGAGCAGGGTCCCATACAGTGCCAAAAGGAACACATCTGTTGACAGTCCCTGCCCTGAGCAGTATTCTCCAACTGGTGGCTGGCACGCAGGCTGAACTGGGTGCAGCTGAGGGACAGGGCATGTCTGGCTCAAAAAAATCAGGTGTGCCATAAAGCCTGCGGATGGTGCTACAGGCGACACTGTTCAAGTGCACAGGATAGCCGCCAAGGCACCGTGTACACATCAGACGAGTCTCTATCAGGCTGTACAGCGCGGGTGGGGTAGAAGGATGGCAACCTGTCAGGTCTGGCACCGTCTCTGCAATAGGGGTATGCGTGCCAGCTGGTATCTGCCTTGCATCGCTGCCCACTATGGTGGCCTGTGTTGGCATCGGTGACATTGCGTACCTGACATGGTTGGAACATACAGTAGCTGTGGCATGGACCACATGGAGTTAGGCACTGGGTAGACATCTTTCAGGCCTGCTTCACCATACAGCATGTCAGGGAACACATTATGGACAGGCCCATCTGAAACCTGGCACTCTTGAACCAAGATTGTGTTGGAAGGAGTACGGGTCAAGTCATGTCGAGACAAGCAACCACAATTAACATACCCCTTGGGGCCTAGTTCCCCACAAGACCACAACACCGGTGCCGAACTTCAGGAAAGAGAATTTTAGGAACATTCAGGGGTTACTACAGGGTTAAGCTCGAGGAAGTAGTAGCTAAATGGAAGGCCATTAAAAGAACAGCATTAGCCGGCCCATTGGTGCAGCGGTAGCGCTACCACTAGCGACACAGCTACCACTAGCGACAGCAGTGATCCAAGTTTGGGAACGAGCTCTGGTTGTTGGGAGCCGGGCAGGCGGGGGATGGGCATCGCAGAGGATGCTCAATCCTCCTCCAGGGAGGGAGGGCCCCATGATCTGCTGAAACACTGCCACCTGGAGATCACAGATGGCAGTGCAGTCAGAGAAGGAGGGAGGGATGTCGGAACCCAGCACGTGGACGCATATACTGCGTGCACAGACATGCCTTGACAACATGGTACATGATGCCCCTGAGGGAGTAAGCCAGAAAAGAAAACCTACCGCAGCCCACAGCACCTCTGTGATGACAGCCCCTGGTAATTGGTTTAGTGCCTGGCACCAAGAAGCACCACCGATGAAACCGAGTTCAGGTATCTCACCCACACCAACTGCCTGACAAGGAGGTGGGCTGAGGAGGAGGGGAGTTGCTAGGGATTCTGAGGAAAGAGAGGGAGGAAGAGAAGAGAGCTGCGAAAGAAAGGAGGTATTTTGATGTTAACTTTGTATTGAACTGACAGTGAAGGGTATAAAACATATCACGTTACTCTAAGGAGGTGAGGAGACTAAGAGAAAAGAGGGCAGCCTTCAGTAATTACAAAAGAAAACAGAGCAGATGGCAGGGAAGTTTACCACGGCAGGTTGAGGGTACTGGAAGCAGTGCTGAAAGGTTTTGGCAGAACTCAGAGGACAGTGTGTTAAAGGAAAAGGAAGAAGCGCTATTTATGTACAGCAAGAAGAGGAACATTTTTAGTATGTTAGTATTAAAGATCATACATAAAACCTACAGCAGTAAGGGGTGTGGGTGTTTGAGCATGAATGAAAGGTAAACTTAAACGAATACTTCAAGCCCAGTACTAACCGTGGAGAAATGGGGCCCCCTTTTTGAGTGTGCAATAAAACTGAAAGAGGGGAACGGGCAGACGCTAGCTTGATACAAGGCAAATTACACTGAAGGGTTCTCATGGGGTTGAGGGGCTTAAAAGTGAATAAAGCACCAGGGCAGGATGGTCTCAACCCCAGGATTCTGAAGGAATTTGAAGGAGGGGAGCACTGTCAGAGTGAACCATCTTGAGGCAAACAACCTACAGGATAAAAGGCAGCATGGCTTTGTAAAATGGAGGTTGTGCCAGACAAACGGCAATGACTTACTAACATACTAACAGCCAGCAGAATAGACCAAATGGTCTGTCTTGTCTGCTCGAAAGCCAGCAACCTAGTGGCTGCTCGCCTTACCACCCCTCCCAGCCCCCAAGATGATCTTTAGTTTCAGTTTCCCCTTGTACCTGTCCCACCCCTTCTTGAAGCCCTCCACTGTCTCTCCTCCACCAGCCTCTCAGGCAGTGTATTCCACGGCTCCACCACCCTCTCAGTGAAAAAATGCTTCCTATGCTCCCCCCCTGTAGTTTCCCCACTCCAGTTTCCACTCATGGCCCCTGGTTGTTCCCCGCTTCTAAAACCTAAACAGCTCCTTGGTTCCACTCCTTGTTCAGTTCATTGTCAAAGACATTGAACAGAAGCCAAGATGTTGGTATCTTTCACCCGGACTATAGCAAGGGCTTTGATTCAGTGTAGCAGAGAAATCTGAAGAAGCTGAGGGACCTGGGGAACGGTGAAGTACTTACGGAACTAGATAAACAGCTAGACTGGGAAGGGGGGTTCAGAGGGTAGTAGTGGATTACGGAACTCACTCGGGAATCAGAAAATGCGGTATTCTTGGATTTGTTCATCTGTGATGTGGGAGAAGGTATGCAGGGGAAACTTAGCTTGTTTGCAGATGACACCACAATATGAGGCAGGGTGGACATGCAGATGGTTAAAGAAATGAAAAGAGACTTAGACTGGAAGAATGGTCACAGGTCAGGCAGCCCAAATGTAATACAATTAAAGTGATATATACTGGCAAAAAGAACCCCAAATCGGAATACTGACTAGGTGGTGCCAGAATGGGCAAAACAATGGGAGGAAAGTGAGCTTGGGTAATTGGGCATCAGCAAAATGTTTATTTCAAAGGTTAGCAGGAATAACATACTGAGCTGGTAACAGCTCATTACCAGATACTGTACATCCTGGGGTGGCGAAGAGTTTAACAAATACAACTACATAGAAATGCAAAATAAAATGTAAATGAGCACCAACACTATGAACAAATGTGAAAAGACAAGTGGGTATCTGTGAAAATAAAATATAAAGTGAAATAAAGTGTAGAAGAAGTGTTTGTAGTTTGCAACACGGCTAGGCTAGGTTAGGTATGGTATAGATGGCAGAAGACGGGCGGTGGTAGGAGAGCTACACTAGTGTAAGGGCAGGACAAAGAGGGAGCAGGGGATGGACAGCAACAGACAGCAGCCCAGGGCCCAGTATCACTGGCAACTGCAGGAGTGAGCAGTGAAGTCATGGAGGACAGACTGGAGTGTGTGAGAGGAAGAAGCAGGGTGGATGATGGGGAAGAGGGCTCCTGAGTCTGGGAAGTGGAAGCAGAAGGCAGTTTGACCAGCAGAACATTTTGTGGGGGTGGGGGAGGGAGCGGACAGAGCCAGAGTTGCTAAGAGAGTAAGGGGGGTGAGGAAAGAGGCAAGATAAGTGGAGAGGGTGTCCAGCCACAATTTGGAGGTAAAGAAAGCGCAATGGGCAAGGTGCCAGCAGCAAAGGACAGAGAGGAGTACAATTAGGTGATACTGTAGAATATTGGGTACGCGTTGGACCTACGCTATTGGCGTAGAGCTCAGGTTACACCATTAGATACAGTCGCCCATTCCTTTACATTTTTACTAGTTTATTTGGGGTGGATTCACCCCACCACCCCCTGTTGAAAAAAAAAAAAGGGTGTGTGTGAGGCCACGCCTAAACTTAAACTTGCAGTACTAGCTAATAATTTAAATAACTTGGTGGACAGTCAGGACAAACCAAAACATCAATGCATCTTATTTTCTTTCTCTATTTCATTCCCAAGGCAAGAAAAAGGATTTTTAAGTTCTTAAAAGTTGTTCTTTTGCCATGTCAACAATCATAGATGTAATCAAATCAGGGTGGTGGTGTGCTGCTAAACATCAGAAACATGTGCTGGCAACACGGACATATTTGTATTATAAATACAGTGAGTACTGTTAGTGCGTGCTCTCTGGGGAGAAGATTTTTAAAAGTTACTGGTGGCTGTCATCTCTATTGTAGAGTCACAGAAATTACAAAAGCTGTAATTACACATGGTCTTACAAATAGCGGACTGAATTTATAATACCCCAAAGAATAATCTAAGATTATCAGGAATATATTACTGCTAAAAAAGGTAGGACGGTATTTTTTGCTGGATAACTAGTACTGCTGCTTTAAATAAACTAACAAAGAAAGGCACATGACTAAAGCAGCACTGTATTCAGGAAGCTTTTATGGCAAGCTTCCTAGGTGTACCCAGTATTCTACACTACCGCCTACAATTAATAGTGGTGGAAGCGAGAGGTACTATTCAGGGCAAAGTGGCAAAAGTTGTGAAAGAAGATGTCCAGTCTGGCTAGGGTGAACTTGGATGCAGTGCTGTAAACAATGTCACCTTGTAATTGGCAAAATTAGAGAAGCTCAAAAGAGCACTAGTCATTGAAGAAAGGCATCACATGTCCTTGTTTGGAGACTGTATTAATTTTACAAAGTCGTCCTCAAACTAAAGTACCAATCTGTGCCACAGACTCAGAATCAGCAGTAGTGAAGTAGAGGCATCGGGACGGAAGCGCTCGTCTGTCCCAACTGCATGCGAGTATCGGACAGAGAATAGCAGTCTGACCAAAAGGAAAATGATTCCGGCTGAAATAGGAGGCACGCAATGGGCCACAGCGCTAAGTAGTTCACCTTTCATGGTAAACTAAATGACTATGCAAGGTAAAGGCACAGTGCAGCATAGGGCATAGATAGGAGCACAATGAAGGCACGTCAGTACTCGAGGAGTGACATAGTGGTGGGCGGAAGTGTTCACATGAGATCGGACGATTGAGCAGAGCAGACTAACCAGGTGAGCAAATATGCAAAGTAGTTGGTAGCTGTTCGACAAGGCAGATCACGGCAGCAACAGAATGAGCACAGTGAGACCTCCTAAGCAGTGTAGTCAACTAAGTACCGCGAAAAATCGGAAAAGAATAAAAAAAAAGTCATGTCATATCGCACGCTACCAGATGAGTGGCTTCTTCTTGTCTGCATCAGTGGCTCAATAGATGTATACACACACACACACACACACATATCCAAGGAGTAACAAAAGTGCAGTGAACATTATTTCTAAATAACCTAAATGTCTTCCTGATGTAGTTACCAATACACAGAACATGCTGCAAATAGTAAACAAAATATTACCATGTTACAAAAGCATTAAGCCACTCCGAAGGTGGCATTTAATGGGGAATTAATGCATGGTTGGGCCATTGTAGACACTCTGCCTGTGACCTCGTGCCACAACAGTCCCAACCATGCATTAATTCCCCATTAGATGCCACCTTCGGAGTGGCTTAATGCTTACACAGTCAAAGGTAGGTAGTATCATCTTCGAGACTATCACTCTGTCGGCAGGAAGCAGAACACTCCCATTACTTCTGTAAGCACACCAAGTTTAGCATGGAGCTTCTGGTGGGTGGCATCCACATGCACTGAAAAATTGAGGTGAAGGTCCAGCCAGACCCAGAGGTATTTAAAGGAGACATCCTCAATCACTGCACCATCAAGGGAATGGAAGGAGGGGGGAATGATCGACTCTGGCAAGCCACTGCCTAATGCCAAAAGACAGAGACCATTCTGTTTGGCACTAAGGGTCAGATGACTGGCCAAGAACCAGTGCTGGATGTTGTTAAAAGTTCAGCTGGTGCTGGGCCATGAGGTCAGGGGTAGAGGATCCAGAGGCATATAGTACCATGTCATCTGCATACAAATTGTGGAATGCAGAGGAGCAAGCAGCAGGGAGGTCATTCAGAAAACTGGAGACAAGAACTGGGTCAAGGACGGGCCCTTGTGGCACATCTGAGCAGATAGGGAGCTGGGGGGAGAATAAGGACCCTCTTATCAGAGCCCTCAAGGTAGGAGTGGACCCATTAAACTTAGAAGGCAGACAGACCCACTGCCTTAATCTTCTCCAGGAGAAAGTGGGAGGGGGCAATAGTATGATAGGATTTGCTAAGTCAGCAAAGATGGCGGAGGTGACCGGCCTTGATCCATGCCAGCTCAGATTGAATCAGTAATCCAGTGGAGTGAGACTTCCTAAAAACAGACCACTAAGGGCAGAAAAAAGGAGAATGAATCGAGGAAGGGGAGAGTGTTGGGAAAGAACAAGGTGCTCCTGGAGACTGACCAGGGTAGGGGCGAGGGAGGAATACAAGGTGTTAGTTTCCAGGGAAGGAGGTTGCCCTTGGCAATAAGGCATAATCTGAGACCATCAGAACCTCATTTTCTGCAATGGCTCGAGGTCTAGCTCCACATTAGCCACCATCATCTGGAGTTCACTAATTTTGTGTCCTAGGGTCCTGATATTTAAGCAGACATGCCTTGCAGCTTGTGTCTTTATCATTTCCCCTCGTCAGCTTATCTCCCTCTGTCCTCCACCTTCCTCGTTTCTTGCTCACTGCTGCCTTTATGAGAACTCTTCCACTGGCACCCTTATAGGGTTGTCACAGTATCTAGTATACTGCAGTATCAAAAGTCAGGGTATTGATACGTGGGCAATTTCTGATACTGCAATAACTGTGATTCATGGTATACTGTGGTATTGAGACTTTTAACTAGCTTTTTTTTTTTTTTTGCATTTTCAGGGATAACCGTCCCTTCCACACCAACTTTCCCTGATACAAGAGTCCAAAGAGGCTTCTTTTCTCGCAAAATTACTTGTTCTGCATATACTGTAGTAGGACGATAACCGCAGTTATTACATGCAACTGTTAATATACTCGTCAGAATTTCACACCATGACAAGACCCTGACTTAAATTATTATAGAATCCTGCTATGCTGCTTTATTCCCACTGCTCCTAGCCACCACTTCTGAAGGAGTACTAGCTAGGTTTCCCTTTCCTCTCTTTCTTCTATGGTTCCACCAGCCTCAGTCCCCATCCCCATCAGTTTACATGTCCACATATGCAGGCATCCAAACTTATGCCCAAGTGTACTAGGCCCCCTTTTTAAGCAAAGGCCTTCACCCTTGAAGAGCTTCCAGTTCCAGAAACCTCCCAGTCTCCCAACAAAATGACATGCCTCCTCCTGACACAACTCTTCAACCACCCATTAAACAACTCAATCTCCTCCTTCCTTACTCTACCAGTTCCCTTCCCTACCTCCACACAGGTGAGACCTCAGAAAAGGCCAGAGAAGCTGACAGTGGCTTCAGTCTGTCTTCCGGCCTTTGAAAGTTAGGCTTCACTATCTCAGCAGGCTGGTTTGCCCAATCGCTGGTACCCAAGTATACCAGCACCTAGTACCGCTCCTCTACCACCCATTTCTCGGATGTGGAAGCTGAATCGCTCTGTCTACCTCAGAGCACACAGCACAAGTCTCTGAAACAATTTTCCTGTAGACTTCTTCATTCCTTTTTTTTAAAGAAAGAAACCTAGTTGATCTGGGCTCCTGCTGAAGTCACTACTGAATGCAGTTCGTCAATCCATGGCTATTGAGTGATGCAGGGCTCTGATATACAGGGATGCCTTTTTTGTTGAATAGCAGTCTACAGGAAATTGTTCCTTGACTTGTATGTATTGTTACTTGTAAGGATTAAGCCACAAGAAAGGATGAGTCTACTGTGGAATTAATCCATGGTTTTGGGGGTTCTGCCAAGTGGGTCCAACCAACCATGGATTAATTCCCTGTAGACCCATCCTTTCTCATGACTTACTCCACTTGCAACATGGCAATGAGTATATGACTAATACTCTTTGAATAAATGAGTACAATCACACCGATTTATTTTCAGAATACTGTATGTTAAGTTGTTAAACATGATGCACATATACTTCAAAACAATTGAACACACCTATTGGAAACATCGTGGCTGCTATTTCACTTTTGTTAAAATAACTCATTACAAGCTTTAAGCTTCTTAACATCAAAACATAGTTTACAACTTTTCAAACTTGCATTCACTTTCTATTCTACGTGCTTTGATTTTCCTCTGTGTGTATTAGAAGATATGGGCTGCACTGCATGATGGGAGTGTGCTATGGTACCTTTGCTTTCTTCCCGTAGTTCCTTTGCAGACCAATAGAGGCTGCCAAACAATCCTAGTAGAACAAGCACGGTTTCTCCAAATGTACTGAATTAAGCTGATCTGAAAAACACTTTATTGAACAACTACTATTTTGCGGAATATTATTTTCACTTTTTTCCTCTAAACTATCTAACTCAGCAAGATATAGAACATATACGTTTACTGCTTTCACCTTTCAAATACTTGTTTTGACTAGCATTGTTAGTCTGTTTCTTTGAAATCTTTTGTTTCTCTCAATTTATTTTTATTTTCACCCATAGAAGTATCTCTCTTTGATTTTGCTTTGTTTATCTCAGTGTCTTATTTTGCTTTTCGTTATAGAAGCTGCATGCTCATCTTTACCACTGTGTTATTCACCAAGAAAGGCTAGGACAGATAATGTTATTCAGTCATCCACAATGCATTGCACCCACAGTTGCTTAGAAAGCAGTAGATCAGAAGGGATGGTAACAGTATGTAAATGTTCACTTCTAAAGAAATATTGTTGCAGCATAATTAACAGTATATGTGGAGTTTAAATGTACAATCTTTAGTAACTCATGAACTTGTGTCGCAGTTACAACATAGAACATTCTTCAAAATGTCAAAAACCCTGTGCCAGGAAAAAACCTTAGCAAATACAAGCTGGAACAACTACAAACTGCAAACTATTTGCATATTACTTTCATTTGTGTACTGCTTCTTGCCTGTAGTGGATTGCCAAGGTATTACATCACAAACCATGCATGGTTTCTACTGTACCACATGGTGTGTTTTCACCTGAGTGCTTCATTTAGTTTTTCTTTTTTATGCCATGTTACAAAGGAAAATAACCCACAATTACCAAGAAGTAAAAAGGTAAATTGATATGGAGTTCTGGTGGGGTGATCTGGACAGGGAGCTGTGGACTTCAAGCCAGTGGTGAGTGAAGAATTCAACTGACAGTATGTACGGAAGCTGGCAACAACAGGGCTTGGGGATTTGATGTGGAGTAGTGACTGGGTTGGTCTATTGTCCGCACTTGAAAATAATAACACAAACACTCACATGAGACAGTCCTACACTCAGATCTCAATGACACGTAGGAGAGAGCCGAAAAAAATTATTACTGTGTAAAAAATTACTAGTAACCTTTATTACTAACCAGATATTAACTAGTGAAATAAAAAAAAAAAATAGGAAGGCACACGGCCAAGGTCTGAAGAAGCACATATTTTACAGTACAATGTTGATTTCCTGTGCACTTTGTTTTTAGAGGGGCACACTGTGCTAAATCCTTTACACCATCCCTACACGATCCAAACCGCTTTTCTGCAGTGTTATCAGTACAAATGCTTTGTAGATGCAAGTCTTGTGACACAACTTAAATGGAAAAATATAGCATATCAACATGGTTTTCCAATGCAATGTGTATTATAACAATAAATTACATGACTTAAAAAAATTTAAAATATTTCGTAATACTACACATTAACTAGTAACCGAAAGTAGTTTACAACTTAATTTTCATTCATCCTATGACCTTAATTGTGCTTCAGTCTCCTCTCTAGCAGTTATCTATTTCACTTTCATGTCGGATGATTATTATTTTATTTATTTAAATGTATCACCAGGAAGACATACAGAGCAAGACTGCTCGTTTCCAGATGTGTCCTTTGGGGAAGAGGGTAACATTTCAGGCCCTGTCCACACTTGCATTCTTGTTAACGTTAATGGCAGTCTGTAACATTACAAGAATGGCAAACACAGATTGAGTTCACACTGTAGAACGGTAAAACCATACTATGAACTATGTTTAAAAAACGTGCTAGAAAGCTGGCCTGGTGGCACAGAGGGCTAAGGCACTGGACGCCTTACCTTGCATCACGTCAGTGACCTGGGAGCGCGAGAGCAGCCGAAAGGAAGCTCTCCTCTCTCAGGTGGCTGTCGCCCCCCCGTAGTTCCACTGCCACCAGGTGGAGGTCCAGTGGCTAGCATAGGCAAGAGGGGGCAACCAGTCGAGGGAGGTCACCTCAAGCCGTGCACATGCCTCTACATGCGCACGCATGGCCAAGGTACGGGGGAGACGAAAAACCGGGCAAAAATACATAAAATAAAGAAAAAACTGTGCTAGAACCCTGATCAGAGCAGGGTTTTAGCACGGTTTCAGACTGACATGCTTACCGGTTGGGAACTCAAGCAGGCAAGCACGGTGGAGCACAGTGTGGGCACTCAGACAACCATGCTCAAACACAGAAATAATTTTTTTTTTTTTAAATATATTTTTATTGAATTTTTTCTTTCAAGTCAGGAGACATTTTACAATCAGAACATTTTCTATGCTTACTTCAGATTTGTTATTGTACAGGTTTACAATGCATGAAGATCTTTTACATTTGATACAGTTTAGGGTTAAAATAGATTACTCATTTTCTTTATTAGAGTCGAATAATTCTGCAACACCACTCTAGTCTCATCCCCCCCCCCAAATTCCCACCTGCTATGGGCAAAAATCGGCATCGATCCCTGCAAGATAAATTGACCATCTCTGCCAGAGAGTGGCGAACTTATCCGTTTGGTTATTTAGTTTTGCAGTGATGTTTTCCATCTGATATATGGAATTCACAATTCCTCCAATCTTGTATGCTCGGTATTTCTTTGGTCATCCATTTCCTTGTTAAGGATTTTTGCAGCCAACAACAGAATGGGCAGCAGATTTTTGCTGGGACGATCCGGTAGACAGCCATGAGCACCACTTCGGCCTGAGCTCAACACACTCACGGCCTTCACCGATTTATTTTGTATACATATCCAGAAGGGCATCAAGCATGGACATTGCCACATTATATGTGCTAGGTCAGCCATCTGGGCTCCACATTACCTCCAATAAGCCCCAAATTAAATTGGAATGTATTTAATCAGACTTGCCGGTAACCTGAAAAACCTAGATCTACATTTCCAAAAGTATTCTCTCCAAATATGCGACTGGGTGATTTTGACCACTCGCAGAGATGAAGACCACCATTCTTCTTTAGATACGAGGTCCACGTCCTTGTTCCAACTTGTTAGTATTGACTTTGTTGATTCTTTAGATTGATCTCGCAATATTTTGTATAGATTTCCAATTAAATGGATTCCAGTGCTATCCTTGGGAGTGGTCAAAAAATAGTTTTAAGAGGGAGGGGAAGGGGGGTGGGGGGAGTCAGTTTAACCTGAACAATTCTGTTACGTAGTAGGTGGTTTCTGATTTGGAGGTATCTAAAATGATCAACATTTGGAAGGTTAAATTTAAATTTTAATTCTTCGAATGGTAGGATCCCATTCGGACCTAAAAATTGGAATGCCTGCTCTAATCCTAATCTACGCCAATGGGAGATGGTTAAGTCATTGTGGGATGGAATGAAAAGATCATCCTCTGAAATAATCTTACAGTGCTCTATTAATTGAAGTGGCTCTTTATCTCGCATTTTAAACCACATTTTTAAGACCTGTGAGGTGATATAGTCTCTTAATGGTGGGGTCCTCCTGGAGAAGAACAACTATTTTTTTTTAATGTTATACATATCGTTCAGATGGAATTCCAGTTTCTTCCACAGGAGTCAAACTGATCAGAGAGCCATAAAAGAAGAATTTTCAGAAATGCAGCTTCTGCATATTTTTTGAGGTCCGAGGTTAGTACCATCCTGAGCCAATGATAATTTTAGTATTGAAAAGACTAATTTGTGGTTTTTGTTTGTTCCAAATAAACTTTGATGATATGTTATCCCATGACTTAAAATAATATTGATATGGGAAATATGGAATATTTTGGAACAAGTACAGTAGGCGGGGTAAGACGTTCATTCTAATAGTTTCAATGCGTTGCAACAAGGAAAGTGGAGGTGGGTCCATCTATCCAAGTCTTTATTGATCGCTATGGAAATAGGTTCATAATTGATTAATTCAATTACATGAAGATTATGGGGAATATGTATGCCAAGATATTTTATTTTGGTTGAGTGCCATTTAATGGTTAAACTTCGTTTTAAAGTGTTTGGAGAGGTATAGTTATACAAGAGGGCTTTGGTTGTTGAGATGTTTAATTTAAAGCCAGCTAATTCCTCAAATCCGGATAGAATTTTCCAGGTCTCTGATCGAATCTGTAGGGGACAGAAGGGAAAGGAGTATATTATCAGCGAAAAGACTAATCTTGTTTTCAAATTGCTGCTTTGGAATGCCCTCTACCTTTTTCGATATTATCATCGCCCTTGCTAATGGTTCAAGATATAATACAAACAGTAGAGGGGAGAGAGAGGACAGCCTTACCTTGTGCCCTGGCCTACTGAGATCGGGGAGGAAAGTCCCCTGTTTATACAAATATAAGCGTTTGGCGAGAGGTATTTTTGGCTCAGCCAATGTAGCAATGAGTCCGGGAAGTCGAATGTTTTTAGTGTATCCCACAGGAAAGGCCAATAGACCTTGTCAAATGCCTTTTCAGCATCAAGGCTTATAAAGGCTGCTGGAATCTTCAGAGTTTGGATATATTCCATAAGTATCAGGGATTTTCTAACATTGTCCGTAGTTGACCTGTTTTTTATGAAACCCACTTGATCTGGATGTATTATCGTTGGGGAGGATTGTTTCTATTCTCTTGGCCCAAAATGGCCATGAAGATTTTATAGTCAGAGTTTAATACTGATATCGGGCGTAGGAGGAGGGGTCTAAGTTATTTCCATTAGGTTTTGGGCTTGCAGCAATTGTGGCATAATCCCATGATGGCGGGGGTATATTTCCTACTGCCATTTCTCTAAATAACTTAAGTCTTGGGGTTAATTCTTTGGTAAAGATTTTATGCCATTCGTTGGCATATCCATCAGGGCCGGGGCAACGACCCGAAGATTGTTTAGTGACTGCGCCTCTATTTTTTCAATTGCTATTGGGGCTTGTAGTTTCTGAGCTTGTATTGTTGAGATTTTTGGGAGTTGTAACTAGGCTAGAAAAGTCTCTTCTTGGGAAGAGGTATTATGTGTTGTGTAGAGCTGTTGGTAATAGTAAGCAAAGGCTTGTCTTATGTCATCTTCTCTGTGGGTTATTTTACCAGTTTGAGGATGTTTCATTTTAATATTGTTACTGTATTTTTCCTTGCTCTCAACTTCTGCACAAACCTACGTGTTCCCCTGGATCCACCCTCATAATTAGTTTGTTTTAAGTATATTAGAGACAGTTGGATCTTTTCATCTATTTTTTGGAGAGCTGATGTAGTTGTTCAATTTTTGTTTGCATTTCTTTATCCCCTCTCTATAGAGCAGTTGAAGAGTTTGTAAGGTCTTGGTAAGATCATTGTATTTCCTCTCCCTTTTTTTTTTTTTTCCCCTCGCGGCATAGGCAATGACCTCGCCTCTGATGGTGGCCTTCATGGTGTCCCATAGTATGGCTTCTGAGGCAGCAGATGGTGCATTTTCTTCAAAAAATTGTGGGATTCTTTTTTTTATTTGGTCAGTGAATTCTTTATCTTTTAGAAGATAAGGGTTTAGTCTACAGAGTGTTTGTTTTTTTACCCATATCTACTTTTAATAGTAGAGGGCGGTGATCAGATATTTTTGGACAAATAGTTATGTCTCTCACTGAGGAGAAGTGTTCACATTAGATGAAGAAATAATCTACTCTAAAATATGAGTGGAATCTTCCCGAGTAGTATGTAAAACCTGGGGCTGAGGGAAAAAATTTCCTCCAGATGTCTACCAACCCAATGTTTTCAAGTTGTGTTTTGAAAAAACTGTACTGGGGTTGATTGACGGTAGATTTTGGGGTTAGAGGAATCAAGATTTGGAGTGATTGTCATATTGAAGTCTCCTGCCATTAGTAACCGCCCCTGGTGGAGGTCTAATATTTTATTTAGTATTTGCCGGATTATTGGTGATTTAGTCTGTGGAGGTAGATATATATTGGCTAATGTTACTTCTTGATTGTATAGGCAGCCTTGAATGATGATGTAGCGCCCTAATCTAATCGGACTGTATATTGTTTATTTTGATTTGAATAGTAGATGGGGTCATTATTGCACACCACTTTTGCGCCCATTCGGATGAGATGAGGAATAAATGGCATATCGACACCCCATGTTAATTTCTGGTGTTCGATGTCTGAAAGGCGGATTCTTGTATAAATATAACATCTGCCTTTTGTTTAAGTGCTGCATCACTGTGATCTTTTGATGGCGTTATGAAGGCCATTTACATTTATAGAGTAGATCTTTACTGGTTGGGAAGCCATTTGGGTTTATTGTTCTTTACTTTCTTTTACTGCTTTAAGTTTAATACTTATTACTTTTGTTGTCATTTTAAGTTTGACTTTCACTATTTTTTTGTTTCTTTTCCAGGCCACCCCAGTCAGACTTCACCCGGATCGCTCCCCTCAGATCATGTGGAAAGAACCGCCAACTACGATCAGTTTCTCCTTCAAAAATCTGTTAGATCTCCCTAATAAAAGTTTGAGGTTTCTGTAATAAAGCAAAACATTGAACTATTGTACCCTGTCTCCTGCGTCTCCTTCCAACTTCGTTGCATGAACGAAGGTTAACTTCAACATCAACTGTAACTTTATTAAAAAAAAAAAACTATAAATAAATGACAAAGTTGTGAACCTGAACGGTTTTCAGCTGACAAAGCAGCATAACTCAACAGAACTATGTATATCAATGCTTCCATTGTTAGGGTGGGAATAAAATTCCACCCTTCCATAGTCTCAAGCCGATTCCCCGAAGAAATCAGCATTGATTGAGGATCTCGTTTAGTAGAGATTCCTCAGAGGATGCAGGTCAGCACCCTAAGGGTTCATCAAAATAGGCAGTGGGCTCCCTAAACTCCTGTATGGACAGGTCCCTTCCTCTGTGTTATGAGAGAAAAAGAGGAGGATCAAGAACCAATCCCTCACTCCCTGGACCTATCCTCCCAACCCCATATTTCCGACCCTTTCCTCCTCTTCCCCTCCTGACCCCCCCTTATTTGGGAAAGTCTTCTCAATATAGGATCCAACTCTCAGATGTGCAAGGCCTCCAACTGGGAGGGAGCACCTGCTCCAAAGATCAATTCCTGACCAGGAAGAGATAGGGAGACCACCTGTTTTGTCTTCCAGCTGGCCTCGATTGTCTCAAGCAAAAGCCTGAGGTTGATTTATGGATCTCACTCCTCTGCCAATCTGTCCCTTCCCTCGAGTGATCTCCATCCTTGTAATCTTGGTGACCCTCACCCAGTTTGATTCCTGCCTATACTGGTCACCGGGCACCTATTAACTAACTTGCGCTGTACCGGAATTCAAAAAGGGGGTGTCTTCACATAGTAAAAGAAGAAATGAACTGTTTAACTAGAAAATTTAGGAGGGGGGTAAAATCCCAAGTCTGTCCCTTACCACCCCCCAAGGGGAGCTAAACAAATGAGAGGAAACCACTCCCAAAAAATCAAGGGGCCTATAGGTTTTATTAATAAGGGGAGAAAAAGGAAAACAAAACGGGGGAAGAACCCAGGTTCTCCTTTTCCGACATTCAAGGACTTTCCTGTCGGTCATGAATTTTGTTTACAGACAAATGAAGTAAGGGTTTGTGTTTAATATGTTAAGATCCAGAGTATTGTTTATATGTCAAAAGTCCCTTAGATCTTGACTGAGGATTTTGGCTTGAATCTTTCACCTGGGGGCTTCTGACATAAAGCTCTCCTACTAGGAGGGGACACCTTAAGGATCTCGCCAAGGACATGTCATCCAACAGGAGCCTCCTGAGGAGGGAGGGAAAGGGGGGACAGCACCAGGGGAGAATCCAGTAGCCCAACCGACCACCACCGTGACCCCCCCCCCAGCCAAGCGAGACGCCCGCCATCGAGGAGGATTACTTTCCCTCAGTCACAGTAAGGTAACGGGAAATAATATAGTATCCTTTTATTAAGATGCTGGACTGTTTGGGACGGCGCCTGGGAGAAAGACCACCGCGGACCCCCCATCCAACCTCCCTGAGAAGAGCATCATAAGACTCACCAACCACCAGGACTTATTTCTGGTCCACCATCACGAAGGGGTTTCAGTAGTGGAATCCTCTGCAGCATTTCTTCCAGACACATGTTGGACTGAGGCATTCCATCCGGCAACGACTGTCCCTGGGACGTGCGCCTTGAGGGCCCAGATCGAGTAGAGAGTCGCTCTTTAAGCACCACTTTCTTAAACAGGTCTTCCTTAGCTTCCATGGCTGAAATGTATGAGGTAGGGCCCCTCTGGTAGATATACAATCCACTTGGCTGGGTAAAGGGTCCAAATCTGATCTGCTGGGATCTTAATATAGGGAATGGTGGAGCATAGGCCCTTCTCTGACTTTGGGTGGAGGGAGCATAGTCATCATCAATAATGATACGATGGTTTCCATACATAATCCTCCTTTCTGCCATGAATTTTTTTTTTTTTTTTTTTTTTTTAGGAGCAGTTCCTTTGTCTGAAAGCTTTTTGTCCTGATGACAAACTATCTAGGTCTGCGTGCTTTAGCCTTAGGTTTGGGGCCCAAGGAGGATGGGCACATTCAAAATCAAAGAGGTAATCAGGCCTGAGGTCAAGAATGGATCTGAAGAATTGATCAGCAAAAGCCATAGGATCAGGCCTTCTCATCGCCCCCTGGTAGGCCGAAGATTTTTTCTCCGTCCTCTGTTCTCTGCGTCCTCCTGCCTGAGAGGACAGTGCAACTGGGATTCCGCAAGGGAAAGAACAGCTGACTCCAGGGCATTAATTTTTGTATTATTCTGGGAGATCTGCTGGTCAGCCTCATCCGCAAGAGTCGGCAATGATCTTAGGTCAGCCCTGACCTGATTTATTGAGTCCCTCATTTCTTCCCTGAAATCTGAAATGGCCTGAAGGATATTTTGGTCAGGTTGAGGGATTGGTTGAGCTGGCTGGGCTGGGTGGGTTTCATTTCCCTTCCTTTTCCCTCCCTTGGTAGCCATCAATGAGAGGGGTGAGTGAGGGGGGCTGTTTGGAAAGGCTGCAGCTAAACTGAAGGATCCAATTGGGTCAGAGGCACACAGACTGTCTATCATCCTCAGCAGTCAAATCAGTAAATGGAGAAAATATGTTGTAAAGGCAAAGTTCCATCCAGTGTGGGAAGGAGGAGCAGGAGCTGATCTGGAGATCGCTGGGGGTTCGGCTTTTGTCAGATCTCTATCTGCAGATGCAGTTCATATTTATGTTCCTTTTGTACCTTAGACTGTGTAAAACTGAGGAGTTCTTTAAGGAACAAGGACTGGGCCACTCACTCTGATCTAGTTGGGGCTGCACAGGCCGATTGCTCCTCCCTCATGATCGGGTCTGCTATCGGTGAGGAAGCCTGCACAAAGGATCCTGCTCTGGCCAGGGATGGCGAATGAAGGGACCACTTCTGCCAGGAACACACTCGAGGCCTGGGCTGTATGGAGATGCCAAGGGTTCAATCGATCCTCGATTGAGGCCAGCTGCCATTTCAGAGAACAAGGGGGCTGAGTGGCGGACTGTGCAGGGAAGCAGAAGCTAGCCAGACGCTCCGAACAGGTTGGGCTTTGCAGGCTGACACTCTCCTCCCACACGATCGGGTCGGGCGACTAGGGAGCTCTTACTGCTCAATTTATCACCAGGGTCAGCAAGAGGAACGGTTCCGATTGTTGCAGGGGTCTCTCTTCTGTCTGAGTCTCCGTTTGCTGGTAAGGTATGTTTGTTTTTTGAGGTAAGAGACCGATTTTGTGGATTTGGGAGCAGCTACAGAAAGATGTTTATCGTGCCATTCCGGAACCGAAGTCAGAAATAAAAATGTTTTGAAAATGCACGGCAGTGTGGACAAGGTCTCAGGTAGCAAAAATAAACTGCAGCATTTACAGTAAGCATACTGCCTCAATATGCCTCACCATTAGATGCCACCACTAGGTAGACCTATCTTCATCTCTCTCACTGACCAAATGATACATCTTAAAAATTTGTACTGCACTATTCTATTAATGATTGTGATAACTGCCTGCATTTCCCGTTTCTCGTTACTACCTGTACAAACTGTACCCGGGTCGCACCTGGAAATGAGCCTCGGCTCAGTGTGCCTTTCCCAATCATAAAATTTGAAATAAAATAAAAAAATAAAATGTGGACAGCAACAAAATAGTAATATCCATTGGATACAAGTAATGTATTGTAGATAGAAACTCAATTACAATTAATAGCAATAACAGCAGCAAAATACAGCATTCCTGGTTGTAATGGAGAAAATGTACGACATATGGACTGGGAGGTCCAGGAACAAGTAGAGGCTAGATTAGAGCTGGACATGGGGCCCAGGCCTGGAGGACAGAGAATTAGGGCTAGGCACAGACTGGAAGGTGTGGTCTTGAAACAGGGTGAAAAGGAGAGGGGAGTTTCAACAGAGAGGGTGAAGGCGTCCACAATTTAGGGCAGCGATATAAGGCACATTGACCAGCTATGGTCGACAGCCAGGAATTTGTGACTGGTGGTGCGGAGGGAATAGAGGGAAAGGGAGGGGGTAGAGTGTGTTGAGGCAAGGTAGGAGGGTAAAGACCTGAACCAGAATTTGGTTACAAAGCGAGTAGATGAGGTGTCTGGATTCAAGGGATGAGAGGGAGAGGACTTTGTTGCGATTGCAGTGATGGGTCTGAGGGGAGCAGGACACAGCAAAACGACATAAGGAGTGAAAGAGGGTGTCCAGTCTGGTAAGGGTGGACTTGGAAGTGGCACTGTAGACTATATCAGCATAGTCAAAAGTGGGGAGGATCATTTTCTGTACAATTACATGGCGAGTTGGTAGTGGAATGCAATCACAGTTTCTGTATAAAGCACAGAGTTTGGGGTGCAGTTTCTTTTGATTGTGTTCACATGTACAGAAAGTCCAGGTGCTGGTCTTGCCAGAACCCAAGGTCAATCGAGCAAATCAAAGTAGTTATTTAACCAGGCGATCACCATTGAGCAAGCTCATTTTCGAGGTGGACCTGGGTTTGTCAACAAGGAACAATATACATGGGATGCAACACACAATAATAAAAATAAAGTGAGATACAATAATACAGTATATACAAAGTATCAGCAGGTAGCATTGACAGTAGTGTATGTTTGGAACAGAAGATGCAGCTAGTTTTGGGTAGGACACAATTTTTCATACAAGTAAAGAAATATATATATCAGGTGCACTGAACACAAATAAAACCTAATATAACCTAAATAAGGTGACCCTCTCTACGGGTGTACCAACTAGTATGTGGAAGACAGTTTGAGAGGCAGAAAAGTCTCTGCCTAGTGCCCTCAGGTCGTGGAGACCGCCTTTTAGCGCTTAGAACAGCTGGTCCACATACATGAGGATGTCAATTGAAGAGCAGACTGCAGGTAAGTTGTTTAGGAAGACTGAAAATAGGATTGGGCCAAGAACAGAGACTCTGTGGGACTCACCCAATTAACAGCAAGATAGTTAATACATATGGTGAATAGGTGCCTACTTGCATAGTAACAGTAATTTAAGGACTAAAGGGGCTTTAGGTCCAGTGAGTCTGCCCCCCCCACACCACACTATAAGCAGGGACCTGCTGCTCTGCAGATGTGCCAATTTCTACAGATTTCCTACCTACTAAGGGTACCTAGCAAGTCCCTTTGTACACAGAAAGTTGTCCACATTCTACCCTGAAGACCTGTACTGTCTTCTTGCCTACTGTTTCATGGGTACGCTGTCTACAGGTTTATCACTCCCAGGGAGAAAAGCCTTCTACCATTACCCCTGAATTTAACACCTTTAAGCTTTAGGGCATGTTCCCGCATCCTGCTGAAACACAACATATCCAACATTTGTAGATACCCTTCTGTATGTGAAAAATAGAGATAATGTTCCTGCAGCCTCCTTTTATTCAGAAAAGCCTGATGTTCTCCACAGTGCCTCCCTTCCTTATGGAGACTGGGTGTGGAGGGAGGCTGTGGTCGACAGGAAGAGCCAGAGAGATACAGATGGGAGGGGAGAGGTGGCTTAAGGTACATGAACTGTAGCCAGAATTTGGGGAATCAGAAATATGAGCAGGAGGTGCAAAGGTAGTCGACCATGGTCTTTTTCAGAAGTACTAAGTATTATACGTATAGAAGTACTGGTAAGGGTTGTTGAGTAAAACATGAAATCCAGTGCAAGAATTCTCCATTGTATACACCTGTGCAAAACGGCCTGTCAGCACAGTGGTGGCACTACAGGTTGCAACGTAGGCAACCCAGGTTCACAACCAAGCCTGGGTCGCTGGGGCCAATGGGGGGTGCAGCACTGAGTGGACCCTCCTTTTCTCCATGTGGGAGAGTTCCAGTTCCCTAGTACCACTATCACCCCTGGGTGACAACAGGGGAGGTGCCACAGGGACTGCAGACTTGGAAGGACATCAACATCAACATCAACCGAAATGCACAGTCAGTCATGACATCCCAGCTCGAGATGTCCTGGGGGTGGGGGATTAAACAAAGGAAAACCCTCAGTCATGCACAATGAGCGATCTGTCACAGTCACAGATCTGCATTCACTCAACCTGGGACTTGCCCTGGCGACTGATACAACCCCAAAGGGCCTAGACCAGTCTGAAGACCCACTGTGGGGAGTAAGCCACACGAGCAACTCAAACATAAATCCTGGGAAAAGGTGTTGGTGACAGGGTTGGGGCAACAGGGTCCTAAGAGGGCCAAATGCCAGCTGAGCGAGAGGCTTATAAACAGATTAAAAAATACACAGCTGTGTAAAATGAGGTGTGCAACAATGAGTGGACACCTCATTGTATGGAAAAATATATAAACTTTTCTTTACAAGAGTGCAATACTTCCAAACACATTTAGGAACCAATAATAAAAAAAAAAAAAACACGGAATGCTGAAACTCAGGATTTTTTTTTTTTTTTTTAAACACACCCTTGATATGCGATCCAATATAAACCACTCGAGCTTTAGTCTCATGGTTTATGAGGCATCACACATCTTGGGTGTGTTACAGAAAACACCTCATCACACACCACTCCCTATGCATTGTTCTACATATAATGGGAATGAATATTTAAAAAGCAGCCTCAATAGGAAAAGGAAAAGTGACTCAACATAGTAACAGCTTTTCTTCTACAGGATGAGAACAGCCAGTAAAACTTGAGCATCAGCTCTACAAGGAATACGGTGCCCCTAAACTTACAGTCCTTTTCACTGTACTAGTCTTGAGCTTCCCAGCATTCCAACGGTAGATATGCGATCTGAAGAGGCCAGCAGACTAGAGATCATTTGAAAAAAGGTTTTAAATTACAGTAAAATTAAATTCAAGCCGGCCCGGGGGCGCTGAGGGTTGAGGCGCTGGTCGCCACACCTCGCGCCACGCCGGCGACCCGTGTTCCGGAACGGGCATGGGTCTGCCGTGGGTCGGCGGGAGGAGATGGACTGAGCGCCCGCGGACTGCTCTCCATCTCCGGGAGGGGATTTGGGCGGCCGGGTTGCTTGACTTTAGCGGAGGCTGGGGTCGACAGCACGTAGCTGCAAGCTCGGGGCGGGTCGTGCAGACGCTGATTGGGGCATGCATGAGCGCAGCATGCACTCAGTCGCTGGGGTCATTGCACGCCATGACCCGCCGAGGAAAACAGCAAAGCGAGCCCGCAGCACAAAGTTGCCCCACGGCGCCATTCCTGGAAGGCGCCCTGGCATGGATCCATTGGGGTGGGTTGAGTCGCCTCACTCACCCTGCCGCCAAGGGTAAGTCGGGGTGCACAAGGAGGGGTCTGATGTCCGGGATGGCGCAGGGGGACAACGGAGGGCGGGGTCGTAGCCGAGCTCTGGAAGAGAGAAAATAATACCCCAAAAAAAATTAAATTCAAATTAAAAATAGGTTTTAGCTGGCCGGTGGTGCTGGATGCCACACCTGCACCTCGGCAGCGACCAGAGTTCAGGAACAAGCTCAGGCGCCAGAAGGGGAAGTGCCAATGGACTGCTCTCCTCTCCCTGGGGAGGATCTAGGGTTCTCCGGTGCAGTAGGAACCCCCGGTGGAAACCGGAGGTACAACTAGCACTTGGAGCAGCTAAGGGGAGGAGTCCGGTGGATGCCTATGGCTCAGCCGTGCTGGCTTCATTGCACGCCTGCATTCCTAGGAGGTAACCACACACAGCAAAAATCCCCGGTCTCTGGGATAGGCAAAAGCTCCTCCAGTGTCATGCTCACACTCACACAGCCAATCTTGCTCCACCAGGGCCCCCCCCTCAGACTCTGGCCCAGCGCATTAGAGTCTAGATAGAGCACCAGGGTGTAGGCAGCCCCACCTTGGGAGGTTCAGAGTCGGGGGATTGGCTGGGCTGGGGTAGACCTGATAGGAGATGGCTTCAGACAGGAGGTAGAGTCATTGGCGAGCGGGATAGATGGAGAGTTCTCAGAGGCTGATGCAGAAAGAAAGTCAACCAAAAAAAAAAAGGTTTTTGACGACACAAAACCAGCACTAGCAATCATTAAAGTTCTAAATTATTTATTTGAATTTTGGTAACTGGGTAAGACCACAGACAATTACAGTCCCTTTTTCAGGGTCGAACTGGGACAGCACAGGCTAAAGTATACAAAGCAGTACAAAAAGGATAAGATGTAGACAAGGAGCAAGTGCATGGAGTACAAAGCATTACACACAACTAAATGTAGACAGGAGGCAATAGACATGGAAATTCTGATCAATATAGACAGTATGTAATGATCTGGAACACGACAAGTTTACAGCTCTAGTTCAATAATACAGAGACATTGTATGGCTTTGTAAGAGGCGGTGGGTAAACACAATTATACAAAGACTGATGATATACAAGAGGCAGAAAGTAGAAAAGTAGAGAGCAAACAAGTACCCGGGCACGTTGAACAGCAGGGCAGGGAACAGTGGTGAGTTAAATGTACAGAAGCAGGCAACTGAGGTTTAAGGCAGGGGCCGAGAAGGAGTGAGATCCAGGAGAACAGAGGAGGAGAGTCAAAGGAAGCAGGAGCAAATAGCTGAGGAGGTAAGAAAGGTACGTAAGCAAGCAATAATACCCGACAGGATGGGCGGTATTGGGCAATACCGGACCGCCCAGGGGCGTAATGATGCCCGATGCCACAAGAGGAGGGCCTTATAGCCCCTGGAAGGTCCGGTATTACCCATACCGCCCACCCTGGAGGATATTATTGTGCTTAGAAAATGGGCCGTCTTTTCTTTAGGATTACAAAGAAAAATATAAAGTAATTCTATAAAATGACTATAGTTCCTTTTTTGTTCTTTTAATGTAAAGTAGTCCATGACTATACCTCTGGTAGTGTGCTGTATCAGCCCCACTTCCCCATTAGTATGCCCTTTCCGGTTTTGCTGCCCCACTGCTGAATTTTTTTTTTTTTTTTTTTTAAATATGCTGTCAATAACAGGAGAAGATCAAAAATAAAGTAAATCTCTGCTGCTGGTATTGGGGCGCTCATTTGACAACACGGTACTTTGAACAGCGCAGTTTTGTGCTGGCAGTTTTAGAAGCAGAGAGAGGCGCGCGATGCAGATTTCAAAACTGCAGTGACGAGACGCAGTTTTCTAAAGCCGACTGGTGAGCTAGATTTTCTTGTGTGTGACAGTGATTTAAATTATTAAGTGAGGGTGATTTTGAGGAGAACTTGTGTGCTTCTGGGTGGGGGGAATACACTGACCATTCGCTCAAGTGATGAGCACTCTCATTTTCAGGAACAGTGAGCCTGAGCAGCAGGTTACAGAGAGAATGAGTCGCAGAATAAAAAAAACACATTAACGAGGTAAGGCTGTGTGCTAAGTACTGTAGTGTGAGAGCAGGGGGGCCACAGTCAGTATCGCAAGGGGCTGTCACGTGGTGTAAACCGGGCAACCTAGAAAACAGTGAATGAGCTGGGGCCAATAAAAATGGTGGCGATTTTAAAATGAAAGGAGCTGCTTTAGCCAATGATAGAGGAGGCCAAGCACCTTGATACTTCACTGGGTTGGCATGCCTGGGAATTTTAACTTACAGGGCTTTCACTGTGAGTTAATGTACCCCATGCCAGCCAATCAGATTTCTTTATTTGTAAAGCCCATTTTCTAAAGTATGTTGGAACAGGGGGAGAGAAGAGAGAGAGTATAGAGGGAGATAGAGAATTCCAGTCAGACACTGCTGCATAAGGAAGGACCTCGAGGCAACAGTAAGCTGTAGACTGGGTCTTAGGAGAAGAGGCGGGACACTGACCTGAGTGCACGTGGAGCTTGCTTTAGGCGATTATAAAGAACCTAATTATCTTAAATAAGGGAGGAAAGGGTGGTTGTACTGGCTGTTCTAATCCTTTAGAGCAAAAGCTGTTACTAATGCGAGTAACTTTTCCTTCCACTCCAAGAATCAGAACAGCTCAGCATAACGTTTGTAAACCAAAAGCAGTACCGAGCTGGAGGATTAGGAATACTTAGGAACAAGTTCTGAAGTACAGAAATCCCAGATCCAACATCCTCTCACCTGTATATTCAACAATGAGGGACGCAAAGTATGTACTATGTTATCGTGGCAGCTTTACAAACTTCTGCCAGTGGCACATTTCTTCCTGCTGCCCATGATGTTGCTCTACTCCTAGTGCAGTGTACGTCTGCTACCATCTGGGGGTACTCTCCCTGCCTTGGTAAAGCAGAAACATATTATGGATACTGTTCACCCTAGACTGTTTAAGAGGCAGAGTATCCTTGTGAAACCTCACTATACAAGACAAACTATTGTTTGCTGTCATTTCTTACGCTATCTATTCTCTGTTCTAAAGTTGTAGGGACAGAGGACCCTTCTAACATCTGATGTTTGGAGTTCTTCCTCCCCTGTTATTGGCATGTGGCCTTCGGAAATACACTGGCATGGTAAGAATACAATTCAAACAGAATTCGGACACCACTTTAGAGAGTAAATACATGTGTCCTTATGACAGCTTTTTCCCCAGTGGAAAATCAGGTACGAGTGTTCAATTCAGAGTGGCTGCAACCTGCAGACCCCGATACAGATGTAATAGCAACCAGAAATAAAAATTTCCAGGTGAAATATTTTAGCTCAGATGTGGCTATAGGCTCAAACAGGCTGGATAATAGCTGAGTGAGGACAGGGTTCAAGTCCCAGTTTGGTAAGGCTTCTTTCATAGGAGGGTACATCTGCCAGGAGCCTTTAAAGAATATCAAACACTGGATCAGCAAACAATGCGCCTGTTAAAACCTTGGGCCTAAAACAGAAACTACTGACATATGTACCATTTAAGATGCTGGTTTTAAGCCCAGGGACTTTAAATGTAACAGACAGTCCAGAATTAATGAGATCTCTGTATTCTCAGTTAAACGAGAATGTTCCATGCACCAGATTGAGAATCTCTTCCATTTTGAATTGTACATGTTTCTAGTGGCCAGCTTTCTGACCTGTAATATCATTCTGAAAACTCTTCCTTCAGGGACCATGCCTTCAGGTAAAGGAACACCCAAGTTTTGCTCGTCACCTGACCTTTGTTAAAGGTCTCAGCATGGGTAACATGTGAGTTCTTGTGGACATCTAACATACTAAAATGCCAGCAGAGAAGGCCCAAATAGAAACATAGAAGTTATTGACAGATAAGGACCATAAAGCCTATCCAGTCTGCCCATTTCTTTCTACCTTACAAATGTGCCATCGCCTCTTGCTCTGTCAATGGCCTATCTATTCATACTCATCTGAATTGCTCCCTTATGCCTATCCCATGCCTGTTTGAAACCTTGCATTGTATTCATATCTCCACACTTTCTGAGGTAGGCTGCCCATGCCTCCACCACCATTTCTGTGAAAAGAACTTCCTCACTTTACTCCTTAAACCGGGCCACCTCTAATCTCATGCTGTGTCCTCTTGTCCTGCTATTTTTCTTATACTGAAACATGTTAGACTCTTTCACCTTGTTAATGCCCTTAAGGTGTTTGAATGTTTCGATCATATTACCTTCTCCTCCTTTGCTCTAGGGTATACTATATTGAGCTCCATTAATCTGTCCTCATCATGTTTCTGATGCAGTCCCTGCACCATTTTGGTTGCACTTCTCTGGACTGCCTCATTCAATTTAACGTCCTTGATGGTGGCCTCCAGTACTGCACACAGCACTCCGGATGGGGCCTAACCAGTGTCTTGTAAATAAGGATTATTACCTCCCTCTCTGAATTGTGATACCCCCTACTAATACACCCTAACATCCCCCTAGCCTTACCTACTGCTTTAGTGGTCTGCTTGGATGATTTCAGGTCATCGGTGATGATGGTGCCCAAGTCTCTTTCTTCCCTTGTGACTGCCAGCAACTCCCCTCCCAGCCTATAGGTGGCTTCCAGGTTTCTCTTCCTTATGTGCATGATTTTGCACTTCTTTGTATTAAACCCCAGTTGCCACTCTTCTGACCATTTTGTCAAGTTTATCCAGAGCTCTCCTCATTCTGCCCATCCCGTCTGGATCATCTACTCTGTTGCAGATCCTGGTGTCATCTGTAAACAGACAAACCTTACCCTCCAGTCCATCTGCAAAGTCACTGATGAAGATACTGAAGAGGACTGACCCTAGGACTGATCCCTGAGGTACCCACTTGTAACTTGCATCTCTTCTGACTGTATACCATTTACCACCACTTATTTTCTGCCAGTCAACTAGTTTGCCACCTAGTTGACCAGCGTATGACCCACCCGAGCCTACCCAGCTTATTAACCAATCAATCTTCTATGTGGAACAGTATCGAAAGCTTTGCTGAAGTCAAGGTAGGCGACATCAACTGCTCCCCTGGTCCACCACTCTGTTAGCCAGTCAAAGAAATCTATGAGATTAGTTCGACAGGACCTTCCTTATTTTTCCTAAACCCATGCTGTCTTGGATCCTGTGCTCTATGGATTCCAAGTGCTGCACTATCCTTTCCTTAAGGAGTGCCTCCATAATCTTGCCCACTACTGAGGTAAGACTGACTGGTCTGTACTTCTCTGCCTCCTCCCTGCTACCACTCTTGTGGAGTAGGATCACATGAGCCCTTCTCTAGTCTTCTGTGACCTCTCTTGTGCTCAGAGACTCACTAAACAGTTCTGATAATGGCTCTGCTAGTTCCACCCTTAGCTCCTTTAGTACCCTGGGATGTATGCCATCAGGTCCCATTGCCTTGTCCACCCTGAGCTTATCGAGCTCTTGTAGGACCCTTCTTTTGTGAAGGGACTAGTGCTCACCTCCCTCCCTCCTCCCGTCCATGGTGCTGAGCTGTGGGCCCTGCCCTACCTTCTCTTCAGTAAATACTGAGCAGAAGTATCCATTTAGGATAGATGCTTTTACATGGTCCTCCTCCTCACTCACACACACACACACACACACACACACACACACACACACACACACACACACACTTACTTATCTCCTTTGATCTCAGCAATACCCCCTCTGGACTTTCTCCTTTCACTAATGTATCTATAGAAAGTCTTGTCAATCTTTTACTGTCTGTGCTAGTGTTTCCTCAGTTTGGGCCTTTGCCTGCCTTACTACCTTCCCTGCTTCCCTTAGGGAAGTTTGGCATGCCTCCCTATCTTCATCCCTCTGTGTTCCTTATATTTCCTGAAGGCCAGTCTTTGGCTCGGACCTTTCTGCTACTGTTTGAGAACCAAAGTGGTTTCCTTCTTCTTTGTACTTCTTTCTCTCTAACACAGTGGGATGTTGCTTCAAGTATTGCATCCTTAAATGTTTGCCCACTTTGCCCGTACCACCTCATCTATATTTCTTTTGCCAGTGGTAGCTTAACTCTGTTGGCCATCTTATCAAAGTCAGCTCCTCTGAAGTCCCATATTTTGCCTTGGAATGGGATGATTTAGCTAGGACAAACTGAACCATACCATGTGATGGTCACTGGCCCCAGGTGACCTACCTGGAGATCTGTGATCCTTCTCGGTTAGTCAGTACTAGATCTAGGATAGCCCTGTCTCTTGTGGGTTGTTGTACCAGTTGTTTGAGGCCCTTCCCCTGCAGGGAATCCACCATGCGTCTAGTTCTGGCAGATGTTCCTGCTGGTACTGACCACTCTGTATCTGACATGTTGAAGTCTCCTGTTATCAGAACCTCGCTTTTAACTGTTATGTTTTGTATATCTTCCAACAGTAATGTGTCCATGTCCTCCACCTGGTCTGGAGGCCTGTAGACAACCCCAGTTCTTATGGCTGTCCCATTTCTTGTTTCCAGGGCGACCCACAGTTCTTCTGGCTCCTTATGTGTAGTCTGAATTTCTGTAGCTTTGATATTTTCATTGACATGGGCCACTCCACACCCCTTTTGCACCTCTGTTCTTCTGAACAGTACATAACCAGGTACTGAAGTCTCCCAAGTGTGGTTACTGGTAAACCATGTCACGCTAATTGCTGTTATGTCCAGTTTAGCCTCTGTCATTATTGCCTGCAGGTCTGGGATCCTGTTTCCCAGACTGCGAGCATCTGTGTACATGAGTTTCCATTGGCCAGATTTCGTGTTGTTGGGTGAGGTTTGGCGTTTCCCCTGTGCATCATATGGGGAGCTGGACCTTTTTCCTTACCTGGTGATGCAAATGAACTGCAAACATGCTGAACTCCTGTTTGACCACTAGCTGAGGGAGGGAAGGGTGTTCTTCCCATTCAACGTATGGGGTGCTGCAGCCCTCTCCCCATTAGCTAGTTTAAATATTCTGCAAAGACATCCAACTTCTGCCCCAATGCACTTACTCCCTCCATAGTCAGATGCAGTCCATCAAATTTAAAGAACTTTCGCTCCCAAAACTGTTGCCAGTTACCTACAAATTTGTGTCTTTTTTCCTGGCACCAGCCCTTGAGCCACATGTATAGCTCCCCTATCTCCCCTTCTCTGACCTTCCATCCATCTGCCCCCCACAACCAGACTGGCAGAATCTCAGAAAAGGAGATGCCAGATGAAAAGAATGATAGTTTGTCACCCAGCCTGGTCAGGTGTTCCTTGGTCTCCATAACTGACCGGCTGGTGAGATCATTAGTCCACATTATATCAGGACATCAATGTTTTTCTCCTGGTCTTTGGTGTCTGCTCGATGGTCAGCACCCATACTGGCCAATTTTGCTGCTCCCCACCCCATGGGTTTCTATGCTCAGTGGAAGATGCTCCCTTGTATTAGGCTTAGTCAGCTTCACCTTCCTCCTATACCCGTCTCATTCCCTCTTAAACCCCTCCACTGTCTCGGCCTCCACTAGTCCCTTGGGCAGCACATTCCCGCGGTTCCACCACCCTCTCAGTGAAGTAACACCTCCTCCTCTCCCCCTCTAGCTTCCACCCGTGTCCTTGTTGCCGCCCCTCCCTGTGGAGCACGCCTGACTAATGCTTCCCTTATTAACCCCTTTATGTACTTGAAAACCACTATCATGTTTCCCGCCCCTCCTCTCCTCCAGGGTATACATGTTGAGCTCCTCGAGCCTCTCCCCATAGGTCCTTTCCCCCAGGCACCAGATCATTTTTGTTTCCCTCCTTTGGACCCTCTCCAGGAGTGCAATGTCCCTTTTTAAGTGCGGCCTCCAAAGCTGCACATAATACTCAAGTTGTGTTCTACCAAAGTAGTTATATAGAGGAAGGATCACTTCCACCCTTCTGGAGGTAATCTCCCATGTGATGCATCCCAGCATCCTATTGGCTTTTGCTGCTGTCCTCCTATCTGGAGTAGTACAGAGTACCATGGCTGTCTAGGGCAATCTGGCACCACCAGGATCATTATTGCTCATTCTACCCTTGGTTTCAGAAGCACTTTATGCTTTCCACCTTTGCCTTGATGCAGAAAGAAACCTCTCTTCCCAGTACATGCTGAAAGCTCTTCTCTGAGTGTAACCCTTGTTACCCGGGTTACTAGAATCCCAGTAAGGCCTAGTGGTAGGCAGGAAGGCAGCTTGTGAAACTCCAGTTAAATGGGTTTCACACTGTCTCACTCTGTTCTCAGTCACAGCTGAGACTGAGCGATGACATCACCATAGAACTGTCGCAGCTGCATAAGCCACATTGGAATCTGCAGCACAGGGAGTGAGATAGAACGTTGGGAGTTTTCAAAGCCAGTCTCCTGTTTATTGTCAAGCAGGAAGGGAGTTTTCGGTTTACCTCCCTGGGAGAAGGAAGTCTCCTACTTGCCTGCCAGCAGGAAGAAAGTGTCTTTTGTTTACCTTCTGTGTGAGAAGATCAGTGTCCAGTTTTAAGTGGTGGAGACCGCTGTCCAGGTGAAACTAGTGCTCCTCCGGGAGTAAAATATCCTCTGTGGATTCCAGGGACAATCCCCGATGTCTGCTACAGTAAGAAAGCTGCCTTTTTACAGTTTCTGTTTTGGTCTGACAAGAGGAAAAAAGTAGTACTTTGCCTGTGGGGCACCTGCAATGAAAGGGTGAGTGTTTTGCTCTAATTTGAGAGGGCAAACAATATGTTTCTTCAGTTTGGAAAATGTGAAGAAAGCTGGGATGTGAACTACTATTTGGGAGGCCTAGTGTACTAGGACAAACAAATGGAGTAGTGTAAATATCTAAAGTCTTTATGGATTCAAGTAATGTTGCAGAGGGGGTGCTACAGGTCATCCACCGTTTAATCTACATTTCAAGTTTTAGTTTCTGTTTGTCCAGAGAAATGGCGGGTAGGCTGTGGGAGCTGGAGGTGGAAACACCCCATCTTTAGTAACCAGGTCCACCTCTACGGATTTCTACTGTGATTGCTACTTGCCTCACGCGCCTGGTCAGTGATGAGGTAGGTACCCAGGATCGGGTCACAATTGGAAAATCTCCAGGGGTCGCAGACTCTAAGTGGTGTGGGAGCCACCACTTGGGAAAAGAATTCTCCTTGTTTGATGGGAGTCAGAAGGAAGTAAGAAAACAAATCTCTCTAGGGGCCACAGACTCTAAGTGGTGTGGGGAGCCACAACAAGTAAAGTGGGTTCATTCTTTAAGTGGACCGTCAGTCAAGTGACAGCGGGCGGGCCAGTCGGGCTGTGTATCCAAAGCGCATGCAAGTCCGGGCTGTGTGCCTGGTGGGTCCAGAGCCAGAAAACAGTAGAAATGGGTTCATTCTTTAAGTAGACCACCTTGTAGTCTCTAATCTGCATAAATCAGTAAACGTAGCCACTTGGGGGTCCATCTATGCTTTGTTGTGTTATAAAAATCCCAATCCTGGTTCTGGACATTACAGTTATTGCTTCCTGTACTTGGATTTACTTGGGTGCCCCTTTGCAGAGCACCCAAACCTAGGTCCCCCTGTGCCAGGTAACCTCATCCTCCCCGAACCCAGGTCCCCACCAGGTATTGCTGCCAACGCCAACAGCATGCCACCTGTCGTATTTGTTCGGGAAGGAAGGTACTTGGGCAAGTGGACTGCGTTTTGGCTATCTGGCAATGGGTAGCCCAAAAAGCTAAAGCAATTTCCCTAGTGTGTTGCTGTGCTGTGAATCTTGTGCTGCTGTTTAAAAATGCCAACTGTTTACCAAGGAGCTGTAAAGCCAAAGAGTGTGCCCTTGTCCTGCATCAAAATTGTTTACAGCGTTTTTGTCAGCTTTTAAAATGAATTCTGTGAAGAAAAGTGTGGAAAACTAGGGGTAGCAACAGAGAAATTATGCCCTGGACATTTGAAATGCTTCTAAAAATGAATTCTGTGAGGAAAAGTGCGGAAGACTAGGAGTGGCAACAGAGAAATTGTGCCCTGGACGTTTGAAATGCTTTCTGTGTAAATGGAGAGAATGCAGAGTCAATGGCAATGTTACATGGTTAAAATGGGCTCCCGCCGTGGAGTCAATTGAAAAAATAAAGTGTGCATTTTACAGTTTAAATTTGCCTGCTCGACGATCGCCGTGAGGAGAGGAGCCCTCGCGAGGAAAAAGAGGCTCATTTGCATGGCGTCGTGTGGTTGGTCAGATTGCCATTAGTCCCGGCCCTCAGCCAGCTCTTCTGAGACTGCCTCAGCATTCGAGAGGGAGACAGAGTAGTGCGTGTACTGGCAGTGGAGGAGTGTCACGAGGTATTCAAAGCGCTGTAAACATTCAAAAAGTGACTTTTAAGTTTAAATTGGGCTCAACCCGCCGTCGATCGTGGAAATAGCGAGTTTGGTATTGAAAACGACGATCATTAAGACTGCCCTCCCGTTTGCATTCAGAGGCCTTCAAAAACTGGCTGCAGGCCGTTTTACCCCATCGCAGCAAGTTGCTACTGTAACAGTAAGTAAACAATTCAAAAACTGCTCAATCAGTGATTTTCAGTAATGCCATATAAAATGTGTGTGCAGCAGTGTAGTCGCTTGCAAGTAACACTGTGTGAAGTCCTGCCAGCAAGTGCAAGTCTGTAAAGCCATTGAATGTGTGCATGGAAGTAAAATAGCCTCAGTTTAAAGTTTGCAGACAGAGAGATGGGTTGTAGCAAAATGCAACACTAGTAGAAGCAGGCAATCCTGAGCTGAAACCTGAAGCTTTGAGGGACTGTAAAATAAAATAAATGTTGCCAGCTTGTGAAAAGTCCAAGGAAAATCCTGTAAATGTGTGTAAAGCCAGAACAGAGCAAGTTGTGCAGTTTGAGTAAAAGTTATCAGTAGCTGGTGTAAATCGGGTGCGCAGTGGCTTGACCCAGATTCTAAATGTTGATGCACAGGAGTGCTGCCGCCGCCATTACAGGGTGGGGTAGTAAAGTAAACACAGCAGCAGAGGAGCCATTTTAAAGCTACAGAGTGTGTTCATTAAAGTGGGACTTTCAGTTACAGTGAACTTTTGTTTATTTTTCTGCAGTTATGGCCTCAGGACCAGCTCGTTACCGGATCATGCCGGGTTGCAGTAACAACAGCGATAAATAGACTGAGATATTGAAGTGTGATGCTATGGAGGCAACGGCCTCCTGATGTAACAATTCCTATTATCCAGTGCGTGTATGCCAAATATGCTTGAGTGCTGGAAGGATGTCTTCATGATTCCTCACTGTGCTGGATGCCTTCAAAATATGGCTTGTATAAAGCGCCTCCAATTCGTTTGGCTCCCGTGGACAAAAATTCAGGAATCTGCAGTTGGCAGCACACAGCACCGAGCTGCAGCCTGTGGAAAGGCCCTCGAGTGTGGCCACAAAGCTAGAGGTGCAGAATTAGAGACTGAACCTGAAGTTGAAGTTTTGGATGCTGGATCTCAGAAAGAAAGTTCGGATAAAGCATCAATAGACCCCGGGTGGGGGCTAGCCCAAGTCTCTTAGATGAAGATGAGATCACGGAGGCCTTTGAATGGGAGGTGTAGACCTCTGCGCCTAGTGATGAATGGATAGTCTCAGGGGTGAGAAGCGACTACTTACTCCTGGGCTCAGATCCTCAGTGAAGAGGAAGATGAGGGGAACCTATGTGGCCTTGTGAGAAAGGAACGGGTACACAGCCTCAAGATCTTGCCTTGGAAGAATGTGTTTAAGAAGGTGGTGATGCCACTGCCCTGGCTTTACAAGAAGAAGTAGTCAGGGATCCGTTTTTAATTTCTTTGAGGATGCGAAGCTGGCAGAACCAGGACTGGCCACCCCCAAGCCAGGCCAGCGGTCTTAGATTGACCAAAGCAAGTAAAGAGGAGAGACTGGTTCATAGAAAGGCAAATGAGATCTATGGTATGACCTTTCCTACCTTTCCTCAGAGAGTCTGGGAGGAGATTGAGGACTGCAGGAAATCCTGGATCTGGGATGAAGCAATGAAACATGTGCATCCTGGGGCCAACCAGCATGTAAAAAATAGACTGTTCCATGAAAAGTATAACCAGTGGAAGAGAGGCAGGACACTGTTTATGGACAGAGTGAGAATAGTGGACGGAGAGGGACGTGAAATCTCCCACTGTGTGTGAGTTATATGCGCCCAGGCAGGGGTAATAATTCAAGCCCCTGACCCCTAGCACTAATGGCCTCAGTGCAGAGGACCTCCCAGCAATTAAGCTTGTGCCTACAAAATGGAGAGCCGAGCAGTGGTAGTCAATACTGCCATACTAGACTGTGAAGTGCCCTTATTGATCTGCCAATATGAATAACCAAGGACTCAGGTGCTCCACATTCATCAGTCTACAGTGTACTGTCCTGTCCAGCAACCATCTAATGGCCCATCAGATGACTTTAGATCCAGAGAGGACACCAGCCCAGCTGTTTCCTGTTCATCGCCTGGTAATCGGATGACGTCGGACCAGCTGTTTTTCTTTTTATTCCTGTTCTAAGGTTCCGTCTCCATAGATGACATCAGCCCAGCTGTTTCCAGATGTGCCCTCCTGTGGTTCCCGGAAGATGTCCGCCCAGCTGCATCAGAAGAAATGCTGCCAGGGAGAGTCTTCGGCCGTGGACCAGGTTTGTGCAGTTCGAGTATACTACAGATGGCTAGTAAGTCCGAAACCTTTTCTATCTTTATGACATTGCAGTACACACCCTACACTACAGACTTCAAAAATGTGTGAACTGTCCGAAAAGACTCTCCCCTTAGGACTTTGGCCCTTTAGAACTGTGCTTCACCGGGCTCCGGCCCAGGAGAGACTCTCTATTGGACTAGCCTTCGGGCCTTGTGGTCACTAGTTGGGACTTTTAGGGCACTCCATCCCCCCAAAAGTGTATTGTAAATAATGTCATTATTGTATTCTAATGTAAATACTGTTTTTCTACCTTTTTTCTAAAAAATCTTTTTGGGATTGTTCAGTGTTTTGTATGGTAAGGGTTTTAGGTAGACTGTGTATGCAGATTAGGAGTGTGTTTTGTCTTTCTTTCTTACAGGTGTTCCTGGGAAGACAGAAGAAGACAAGAAGAGGAGAGGGCTTATCGGAGTTCCTAGTCAGTGCTTTATTGTGTAGAATTTGAAGTACTGTGTTGTTATTGTTATGGTTGTTACTGTATTAACCCTTTCCTTCCACAGGTGTGGTTGTGGGGGTATGGAGAAAGTATTAATTGGTATTTTAATGGTGTAGTTGCAGGTTGCCCAAGGTCAGGGAGGTCCCCGGGTTTTGTTTTTGTTTTGGGAATATTATGTTAGAGGCAGATAGGTTTTCCCTAGAGGGTTGGGGGGATAGACAGGCTGTGGTCCTGAACGGCCGTAGGGACTGCAGTGCTGATCTATCAGGGCTATGCTCTGGATGGTTCTACCAGAGCCACTAGGTGTCCATAGTAAGTGGATAGTGTAGAGACTGACATGTCAGCTATAGGCCTCTAGGCCCTTAGTGTTGCCTGCCTGTGCTGGCACATGGTAGGAGGGGCCTGATCACCCCCTCCGCAGGTAGCACATAGGGTGGGATGGCCTAAGGCGGGTTCATAATGACTGAGGACAGTCATTTTTCCTGGTCAAGGGGCGGTGTAACCCTTTGTTATCTGGGGTTACTAAGAATCCAGTGAGACCCTAGTAGGTAGGAAGGCAGCTTTAGAAACTCCAGTTAAATGGGTTTCACACTGTCTCACTCTGTTCTCAGTCACAGCTGAGACTGAGAGACGACATCGCCATAGAACTGTCGCAGCTGCATAAGCCACATTGGAATCTGCAGCACAGGGAGTGAGATAGAACGTTGGGAGTTTTCAAAGCCAGTCTCCTGTTTGTCAAGCAGGAAGGGAGTTTTCGGTTTACCTCCTTGGGAGAAGGAAGTCTCCTACTTGCCTGCCAGCAGGAAGGAAGTGTCTTTTGTTTACCTTCTGTGTGAGAAGATCAGTGTCCAGTTTTAAGTGGTGGAGACCGCTGTCCAGGTCTCAGTGCCCCCCCCTCCCTCGGGAGAAAAGTATCCCTCTGTGGATTCCAGGGACAATCCCCGATGTCTGCTACAGTAAGAAAGCTGCCTTTTACAGTTTCTGTTTGGTCTGACAAGAGGAAAAAGTTGTATCAGCCTGTGGGGCACCTGCAACGAAAAGGGTGAGTGTTTTGCTCTAATTTGAGAGGACAAACAATATGTTTCTTCAGTTTGGAAAATGTGAAGAAAGGATGTGAACTACTATTTGGAAGACCTATTGTACTAGGACAAACAAATGGAGTAGTGTAAAATCTAAAGTCTTTATGGATTCAAGTAATGTTGTAGAGGGGTGCCAGGTCATCCACCGTTTAATCTACATTTCAAGTTTTAGTTTCTGTTTGTCCAGAGAAATGGCGGTATGGGCTGTGGAGCTGGAGGTGGAACACCCCATCTTTAGTAACCAGGTACACCTCTATGGATTTCTACTGTGATTGCTACTTGCCCTCATGTGCAGTGATGAGGTAGGTACCCAGGCGTGGTCGCAAATTGGAAAATCTCTCTAGGGGTCGCAGACTCTAAGTGGTGTGGGGAGCCACCACTTGGGAAAAGAATTCTCCTTGTTTGATGGGAGTCAGAAGTAAGAAAACAAATCTCTCTAGGGGTCGCAGAGTCTAAGCGGTGTGGGGAGCCACAACAATGTAAAGTGGGTTCATTCTTTAAATGGACAGTCAGTCAAGTGGCCGGCAGGGGAGCCGGGCCAGTCAGGCTGTGTATCCAAAGCGCATGCAAGTCCGGGCTGCGTGCCTGGTGGGTCCAGAGCTAGAAAACAGTAGAAATGGGTTCATTCTTTAAGTGAACCGCCTTGTAGTCTCTAATCTGCATAATCAATAAACGTAGCCCTTTGGGGGTCCATCTATGCTTTGTTGTGTTCAGCTAGTTATGAATAAAAGCCACACTGAAAATCCCAATCCTGGTTCTGGACATTACAGTTATTGCTTCATGTAGTTGGATTTCTTGGTGCCCCTGTGCAGAGTACCCAAACCTAGGCCCCCTGTGCCAGGTAACCTCATCCTCCCAAACCCAGGTCCCCACCAGGTACTGCTGCCAACACCAACAGCATGCCACCTGTCGCTTTAGTAAAACCGCAGGGGTGAGGGTTACATGAGCAGTACCTGTATTGGTATCTGATTCACACCTACACTGAAGCGTAGGTATCTTCTGTGACTTGCACTTACTGGAATGTGGAAGTAAGTATCCTTTAGATCCAGTGGGCAAAGCCAGTCTCCAGGCTGTAATAACTGCAAAGTTACTGTTTTAACCCTTCTTTTCTGTGCATCTGTTTAGACATTTCGGTCAAGTATTAGTTGCCACTCTCCTATTTTCTTTGGAAAAATATCGTTAAAAAAAAATGTCCCTATTTATGTAGATTACGGTCTCCACAGCATTCAGGGCGTGCAGCTTTTGAACTTCAAATTTTAACTGCTGCACCTCTTCAGATGAATTTGGCTTGACATTTTTGAATTTCTTTGGTTTAGGACCCTCTCAGTCTTCAACACACATCTATCTTGTGACCGGACTGCAAATGCTGGAAAGCGAGATGTCCCCTACTGCGATTTGGGATACAGCCACCTGTAATTAGTTTTAGTTTGTGGCAGACCTAGGGCGATTCCTGCTTCTTGTACCTTCGCCCCCCATTATTTGAACCTATGGGGGGCACTTTACGGTTGATGGTGGTATTGCCTGTGATAGTACCCCTTTCCCTTGCTTCCTCTGCCATAGGGGCTGTAGTACCCTCTGCACTTTTCTTAAGGTTCATTTACGCAGTTTTGTTTTTAATCCACCTTATTCATGTAGCTCTCTGATCTCCAAAGAGAAATGTATTTTTAAGGGGAAAATCTGCTGCTTTGTTCTGTAGATCCACAGATGGTGGTTCATAAGCATGCATACCTTCTAGTAAATACTGCAGCTGCCGGGGCTACAGTTGCTGTATAATGTCTACAGTCATCTGCAACTGGTGTTTGGTTGTATCCAGGTCTACTCATAAGCTGCAGCAACTGTGACCTTTCCTTAGAGAGCAGGTTGTCACAAATGAGAAGCACCACTTTCCATCGAGCGTCCCGATATGCTGCACAACTCAGAAATGTGGTCTCCCTTCCACATAAGGAAGGTAGAAAACTTGTACACCCCCACCCCCCGTGTGCATCAATTTTCCCAAAATCCTTGTCTGGGTATGTGGTAGAAAATGTCATCTTTTCCTCTTCATATGCAGCGGTCCGTATTAACCCTTCTAGGGTGTTGATAAATATTTTCAGAACCAGTTTTGGATATATCTTTCCTCCGATTTCCTTATCAATTACTGTTGCTGATGCAGGCAACTGTGAAATCTTTTTCATAACGCGTCATGGATGGGGAAACCGACTTTTGTAGGAGTCAGCCCAAGAACATGCTTAAGAAATCAGATTTACCAACTTCCGAATCTGTTTCCACAGAAGCAATATAAATCATTTCTTCCATGCCTTTAAGGAAGACAGAATACGAGGAAAAATCCTCCCGAGAACATGGAGTGAAGCTATCTCATCATCACCTATGACCTCAGGAATAACAGGTTCCTACCTCCTCTTCAAAGCAGCATTCCTCTTCCATGACACTAGATGGAACTGAGGGATGCATTTTTGCTTCCGGTTCTTTTCGAGGTCTGGAAGGATTGTCACCAATTGTCTGAATTCCTCCGTGGAGGACATCTGAACATTGCCAGCACACCGGATGATGGGCTCATTTGTCTTTTTCAGGCTCTAAACGGCGCCCCCCCCCCTTTTCTGGTCTTTTTAAGGCTAGTTGGAGGGGATGAATCCTCTGCCTGCCTTTTCCTGTAATCTTTTATCTGAATGTTCCTCAGCTACAGATTTATGCCCTTTTGTGGGCTTCCTTGCAGACTGCTTTATACTGAGCTTTAGGGGAAAGTGGATTCAGCTGACATTATGAAAGATATTCTTAACCTTTTTTTAATAAGGGAACACTTTCGAGCTAGACAGAGAGGCTGGAAGTGGACAGTGACTGCACTTTAGCGTCCCTCTTTTTCTGCATCTTAGTACAAAACACTTTGGCATAGATCACAGTCCAGCCAGTCTAGATCTATACCTAACAACTGTGACAATCTGAATGCCTATTTGCCTTAGGCAAACAGTGGAACCAGTTTGATACTTTAGCCCCTGTGGGCCCAGTACATTTTGTGCTTCTATTTGGACTCAGACGTGAGACCAGAAAAAGGCACCACAGTAAAGTTTCCGATTTACAACAACAGTCTTGTGGGCAGAGCAATTAAAACATTTTTAACCACTACTGTCAGCCTAACACAGTTTGAAAGTGCTATAACACAAGGCAGGAACACTATTATTCATCACGATTGTTGTGAGCCAAACAATTAATACTCCATTTAGTCACGGTCAGCTGAAGTAACAGCCTGAAGTGCCAAAAAAGGTAAGCAAATGCACTTTACAGTGTCTGTTCTACAAAGCGGAATCATAAAAACTAGACCAAAAAACCCTCAGTCACTGTAAGAAGACAGTCTATTGCGGCCTAGGCCAAGGCTACCAGAACTGTTTTTTGCACCAAAACACAGCAAGAGAGAAACTATGTATAAACCAAATAAACTTTAAACTCTGTAAAACAATAAATCTTTAGGACTTATCAATTGATTTTTATTTACATGTTTACTCTTTCACCTTGGGTGGCGCGATCCACAGGACCCCCAGACCCATCACCCCAACATCCATCAGTACTTACTGCCAAGTCAGTACCCACGCGGAGTCCCCAATCCGCCACTATAGGGCACTGTCCAGAGCAACCACACTCTTCAGCAGAAACTAAGATCCACCATTGGGATGCCGGAAGGCTCAAGACCAGCACAGTGAGTGAGTGAAAAATCTGTAAACAAAGATGCTAATTTCTGGTGCACCATATTCCTCTCGAAACTATGCACAAGTTTTACTGGGCTGTTCGAACTCTTGAAGAAAAATTACCTGGAGGTTCAACATTATTCTATTTGAATATGTATCAGCAGCATGTCTTACCTCTACCATACTTACTTTGTAAACTGCGTTCTGTGGTACAAACTCAAATTAATACTGGAGAAAATTAATTCCTCCACAATTCTAGGACGGCAAGTAACTTTGTTCAACAGTTTTAAAACCCTTTAACTCGGTTAGCACCTACATTTGTTAGTGTTTCATACAGTACCGCATTTGAAAACCGTGTTCCAGCTGAGCTGTGACGTAGGCTTGAGCACGCTTTCAAACCCGTAAGTATAGCAATAAACCTGCTTCACTTACCAATGTGGATGTCTTGCATTGCTGTGTTTCCACACTTAGGCCATTCAAAATCCCACAGTGCTCTGAGATGGAAGCAACATTAGAAGAAAACACGAAACCAAAACTTTACTAGTGCGGATGCAGTAATAGGGAACTGAAAATACGTTTTGCAGCCCATTAAAAAAAACAAAAAAAAAAAAACACGATTTTAAGTTTTTGAAGCCAAACTACAACTGTTGTATTAGGCCTTAGTGGGGAGCAGCCCCCAGTCAGCACATTATGACTTTTATTTAGTTACACACTGTGTATTTTTATTTCTGTTTTTATATCCTTTTTATCCTGCCATGCCTGACGTCCCACCACTCTGGAGGCCTCCCACTGTGGAGATAACTGGCAGGTTGCATTTGCAGGGGTTTTAATTGTTTTAAAGACACTACTGAGCTTGTTAAGGCTCTGGCTCGCTGGTCCCACTGTACTCCCAAGGCTATGCATAGGTCGCCCAACCATGTTGAATCAACAGCGTAACAAGTGCAACTTCAAAGCCGAGTTGGCGTGCTTCAAAGCTGCAGAAAATTTCCAGTATGAAAAAGGTATTAGATATTTCCAAGCAATATGCATCTTTTATGGGTTATGTCAAATCATCATCAAATACAAATCTCCCATCTTGTGTTCCTACTCTCTGAAGTATTGTCCATGGCCGAACACTCCAGAACCTAACAAAACTCTTGCCTCCTCTGGTCCATCAGACTGGAATGCTCTCCCTCTAAGCATCAGATACATTTCCAAATTTCAGCTTTTAAAAAAAAACAAAACTAGGATCATTTAAAGAATGCTTCTCAATGCCCTCATCTCGAGTTTGGGAACTGCAATGCTCTTTACAGTGAAGATTTGTGGTATGCATGATCTCTCTCCCCCCCCCAAAAAAAAAAAACATTTATTATATTTTATGCCAATTGTTTCTTCTATATATATATATTTTTTTTTCTTGTCCACTGGCTTGCCACCCCTCCTCTGGTCTGGTGTACTCTTAGCCATATCACTGAGCAGCATGAGGTAGATAATATAATGCCAGCCTTCAGACAAGCCCCCAACCCCCCTTTTCCACATCCCACAATGCACCCTCCACCCAACAGATAACACTGCCATGCCTACTGGTTGCCTAAATCGCCACAGCAAGACGTGTATGGGGAGTAAAAAAAAAAAACAAAAAAAAAAAACATCTGGCCTGCCATAGGGTTTGCTGAGATGCAGGACACCATGGCGTCCCCGCCCCAGGCTGTGAACTGCTACTGCCAGTAGCACCATCTCCCAGCCCCTCACTCCAGATGCCAGAGACTGTCCCTGAAGCCAGGTCCTCAGCACAGCAGAGTATGCCAACTTTCAATACGAGTGACGTTCTTGTCTTGCTGCCTCTTGGCACCTCACACACACACAAAAAAGACTATAGCAGTCAGCAACAATTCCTCAAACTACTTTGCATAATTTGAACTGTGTAAATTTCTATCTATAGATCTAGACCAGTATTATTACACAGAGGTCTGCAGACCTGAGAAAATACTGCTCTGTCTGCCAATACCAAGACCTCTTATTTAGCTAATTCTTCAGAAGAGCACTACTAGTACACATTATTTAAACCTTGATGCAGTCTTCTAAACAAAGGCACAAAATAAAAAATAAAAATAAAATAGCAGTTCCAATAAAGAAAAATAATTCATTTTACAGAAAAGCACAGATGCTTTCAGCCTCTTATTGGGATAACAACAAAAGCAACCACTGTATTCACCATGCTCTCATTATATGCAATCAAGACTGAGACAGCCCTCAAGTTATGAATGCAAATTGGAAGACAATTGCTTCAGCATTTCAGGAGGATAATTATCAGGGCTCTACATCTGGCAACACTGCACAGAAAATAACTTGCCCATCCAGAGGAATTAATAGTGTCTGCCAAGTTCCCTCCAATCAGGAAAGGGACAGACAAGATGTCAACAGCAAGTGGGCATCCTGTCAACAATGCACAGTACAGACCAGCACTACACAAGTCCTTACAGGTTGGTTTAATCTGGAAAATCAGTTTAGTCTGTTTTTTAGTTGGTTTTGCTTTGGTGGAAAAAACAGCCATTATCCATAAGCTGACTTACTTGTCAGTGCACAGATTTGTCACTGATATTTCAAAAATGAAGGAGGAAATTTCACATATATCAAGTCTGAGAAATAGCTGGTATAGCATAGCAAAATGCTGCAAAACAGGAAGTAAGCCTAACCATTTCCAAAATGCACAGTAGTAGACTGCTAACCATTTTGAGCAACTCCATGTACGGAGGACACTACCTGAATAAACATTTTTTTAAGGTTTCCTAATCAATCTGTGCTAATTGCCATGCGTTTTCATACTTGATTATCAGTTTTACGCAAGAAACTGCTAATTAGTTTCTTTAAGCTTATTTAATACACTGCATGGAGATGCAAACAGTTGTGAAGAAGGAAAACAAATCACTGGAGAACTGAAAACTTTGGTCGGAGTGATAACTTAAGCCCCCATTTGCTACGTAATACAGCAGAGTACATCTGTAGGCCTGTGTGGAACATGTATGTGTATCATCCTTTCTGACGGGAGAAATACCAGTAGATTGGAAACTTGCTGGTGAGATGGATAGGAGAATGGCTGAAAGGAAGGACTCTGGCAGTAAAAATCGGCGAGTCTCTATCAAATACCACCAATGTTTACAAGTGGAGTTCCACAGGGTTCAGTTTCAGGACCAATGCTGTTAACACTATATACAGTATATCAAACGTACATGATGAGATTTGATAGCAATATAACCAAGTTTGCAGATGACACAAAAATAGTGGGAACAGCATCAACTGATGAGAACACATCAACAATGCAAGAAGACCTAAATAAAATACTAAATTGGGGCATGGGTTTCAATACGGATAAATGTTGTTATGCACTTTGGTAAACTGAACCAAAGGAAACAATACTACTTAGATGACACTTATCTAGTGTAGAACAAGAGAGGGACCTTGGAGTGATTATCTAGCCAGACATAGTCTTTCACATCACACAAGGACATCTGTAGTAAAGCTTACCGAATATTGGGAAATACAAAAAGAAACATCAGTTGCAAAAATAGGGATGTTCTTCTCTCTTTGTTTACAGCATTATTTAGGCCACATCTGGACTACTGCTCGCAGTTTTGGTCACCAGTACGCAAAGGTCACACTGGAACACTAGAGAAGGTGCAACAAAGGTTTACGAAGTGCATTCATGGATTGGAGGGACAGGATTATATATACAGTATATACAGATTAAAATCTCTGGGGCTGTATAGTCTTGAGCAAAGAAGAATGCAAGGAAATCTATTACTACTTTATAATATACTGGGGGACATGAATTTATGTATGCAAATGGGTTTCTAATTTAAGGAAATCGTACACAATACGAGAGGACATGGCATGAAGCTCCTTGGGAGAAAGTACAGGACAAACCACAGAGGATCTTATTTTACACAGAGTGTTGGGACGTTGGAATGCATTGCCTGATGTAGCTGTTCAAGTGAAAAATATTACTGACTTTAAAAGGTTATTAGACAATCACATGCCGATGGTGCGAACATTTATTTATTTGCTTTTGGCAACGGGTGGAGTGCACTAGGCATAAGAATGCCTATTTTCAGGCACGCACTCGGGAGAAAACAGATTGATAATACATGAGCATACATGTGACGCAGCACATGAGATATGCAGCACAGGAGAGAATCACAATAAAAACTTAGGGTGTAGAGAAACATTGATTCGACACGACAATTAAACTTAGGGTGTACAGAAATATTGTTTGGTATAATGCAATCAAAATACAGTTTGGACAAGTAAAAATAAGGTCAAAACAATGTGAAAAAACAGGCATTTCAAGAGAAAAGCATACACAGAAACAATACAATAAGTGCACAATTTGTGGTTAATGAAAACTGGGAGGAGGGGAAAGAGAGTGGTGGAAGCAGAGGAAGAAGGTAAGGGATGAGAAAGAAAACATGTAGGAGGGTAGTAAGAGGTGGAAAAGAGGCATCAGAGAAATGGATTACTTAGGGAAAACCGAGGATAGGGAGAAAGGATCGTCTAAGGCGGATGAAAGCAAGTGCAGGGGCTAGTAGCATGCAGATGCTCACGGTGAAGTTTATTAAAACTAGCATGGGTGGGCGCTTGACGAATAGTTTGAGGGATGGAGTTCCAGTACTTTGGAGCCGTGTAGGAGAAAGCGCGTGCACCCATATTGGTTTTGCATCTAGGGATGTGAAGAGGGGCTTGGTCACTAAATCGTAGCCCACAGGAGAGAGGTTGAGAGTGCAGCAGAGAGGCAAGGGATAGGGGGAGGCCTGATCTGGCAATGCAGTCAATTAGTGAGCCAAAAGACAGGAGTCGATGGGAGGAGGGGCAAGGCCATTTCAGGTCAGCATAGAGCTGGCAATAACAGTCCACTGAGTACTGGGGAAGTAAGCAAGAAGGACCTCTGGGTCTATTCCTATGTAACTGTAGCACGATACTCGCTGTTGCAGGGCAACAGGTGCTCACCTATTAGGGAACAATACACTAAAGCTGTGGTATATCACAGAACCTTGGCTCCTCCCTGTTTGTGACTTTCTTAGAATCTTCCAGTTCTAAATCCGACATTTAGCTCTGTTCCTCCCATTGTACATCAACACTGCGGCCTCAATGACTGACATTGCAGCTGCTTCGGAAGAACCATTCAGGTCAGTCACCTGTCAGTGAGGTCGCAGCGCTGATGATTTAGTTTGTGGGGGGTGGGATAGAACTACTTAAGTCAGCTTCCAGGCATAGTGTCATTCCATACATCCAGCATAATACTATAACATGGAAAACTTTCTAATAAACAAAAGGAAATAGAAAAATACTTCAGAAATAAAAAGTTACAACTAATGCTTAAAATTTGTAACAATTTTCTGTCTGCTATTTTTGATTCTACTAGCTGTTTAACGTACACATTCCTTAAAAATATGCTAAAACAATACCACCCTGCCTTGTGGAGATGTGTGGTAGCACTGAGCTCTCACTACTAGTGCCTCCAACTTGGTTAATCATAGCCTCTGAAATGGCAGTTTCAATACTGACATCCCTCCAGAGAATTTCCGATGTTATGAAAATTCACAAAAGAATGTGCCAAGAACAAGCAGTATTGACTTCTGATAATCGTACATTCTCACTAAAAAAGTGAAACAAACAATCTAGAGTGGATCCCAATGATGTTGGAACAGACAGTACAGTTACGTAAGAACTTACTGTTAACAGTAGATCTTCCAGAGAAGCTCTTGCAGCAGGTACCACAATTAGGACTGACGCCACCTGGCGTCAGCTTCCGGCAATTCTTTTCTCTAGCAGTACCGACATGGGAACACCCCCTGCAGACTTCAGCTCTACCCCCGACGTCACCCCAGAAAAGGCAAGTAGAATAGCCATCCTTTGAGGGTATCAGACTCCCACAGGAGCACTTGTTGACGTGCACTTTGGAGGAAGATGACAGATGCAAAATGAAGAATTAATTTTTTCGGTGGAGAAGGAAGAGAGTGAGCGGTAACCAACAGCAAACTATCCCTGACCGTGCGGCAGGAAAGAACTGGAGCACGTGGGGAACTCCTCCCTTATATAGTGTGGCATCGGGGATGGAGCAGACGTCGGCGGAGGGCGTTCCCACCTCGGTACTGCTAGAGAAAATTGCTGGAAGCTGCCACCAGATGGCATCAGTCCTAATTGTGGTACCTGCTGCAAAAACTTCCTCTCAAAGTAAGATGCAGAAGTTACGGCAATCTGAAAAGAAGTTCCGTCGGAGTCGTTCCACGCTGCCGTTGAGCATTTATTTACTGCTGGGGATCTAATAAGCAGTTCCCACAAAATATGTTTGGGAAGGAGAAACTATTCTGTCAAACTGATCATTTTATAGCCACTTGAAGCACTTTTTGCTGGAAGGCCTTATTAGCAGAGCTCTGTGTACAAACAACGCATTGCGAAAGTGTGCAAGGAAGATCAGGTGCCTGCCTTGCACAGTAAGCCACTGAGGCCTCTGTGCCCTTTCTGCCCAAGAGGCTGCCATCACCTTGGTCGAATGGGCTCTGAACAAAGCTGGCAGCTTCAGTTTTGCTGCCACCTTCTCGATATCATTCGCACTCTTTGGACAAAAGGAAAGGCGGCTTACTTCTCTGCTTAATATGAACCTCTGTAGGAACCTTCAGGAGGAGAGCCTTGTTTGTAACATTCACTTATCCTGGTAGAAAATTAAGTATGGTTTCCTTGCATGAGAGTGCTTGCAACTCTCCTGTTAGCTTAGCAGATCAAACTGCGACTGGATAAGAGAGGTCCTAAAGAGCACCTTTTCGATAGAAAAAATATTAAACAGGGAGCTCCATTATCTCATCATGAGGTCCTCCAGGCTATTCTCTTTTTATATTTTATATATACACACACATATATACATATATATACACACACATATATACACACTATATATATATATATATATATATATATATATATACATACATATACACACACACACACACACACACACATATATATATATACATACACACACAGAACCCCAAAAGGAAGGGAAGGGATCGTAATTTGCTCGGAGGGGCTGGCTACGCATTTCCACTTCCTGACTCTCCGATCCATTCCCATGCTTCGACCTACTGTGACGTTTTTTATAGCTCGAGCATGGGGGCGTACTACATTCACTTGAATGGAGTGTCTTGTCCCAATGTAATTTTCTGATTGTAAATCAGATTTTGCTACCTACTGATGGCCGGATTCAACTAACAAGGCTCTTGTTAGTTGAGCCCTGGCATCCATAGGTACCAAAACCCTATTTGCAAACGGGAAATTACATTTGAAAAAGACACTCCATTCAAGTGAAGGGAGTGCACCCCCGTGCTCTGACTTATAAAGACATCAGAAAACCATCGGAGTGTGGGGGCATACTGGAGAGTCAGGAGGAGGAGAGGGATCGTAGGCCAGCCCTTCAGAGGCAAATTACGATTCCATCCCTTACTTTTAGGGCTATATTAAAATAAAAAAATTAAGAAAAAGAGAGAATAGCCCAGAGGAGCTCCCGATGAGGTAAGAGCTCCGTATTTAATGTTTTTTATATAGAAAAATATTAGGGAAAGGTGCTCTTTATAACAGAAAGGATGCCCTCTGATATTTGCAATAGAGGCTCAAACAGAGGACTGTAGAGTGCGTGAAGAACTGCATTAAGGCCACAAGACAGAACTGGGAATCTACAGACTGGTATGGTTTTGCTGAGAGCTCTAAAGAGCTGGCAAATGACAGTGTGCAAGCCTAAGGGGGCATCCCTGTCAAGGAACAAGCCCTTTAACAAAATCGGTACTCCCAACTTACTAATGGCCAGAGCCTTGTCTGCCCCATCATGAAGGAAATCCAAAATCTGGGACACAGATGCCTTGCTCCGTCTTATCCTAGATAGTCTGGGCCCAATGGGAGAAGGCTGGCTAAACCCTATCATAAACCACCAACATAATCCGCTTCTTTTGTGACATAAGAGGATCCATACTTTACAGAATATATCTTAGCCTGAGATGCCTCCACCTCACAAGAGCCAAGCTGCTGGCTGGGCTGAGCTGGACTGGGGTGGAGGATCAGGCTTGAAGCAGAAGATGGTGCTGTTCAAGGAGCTGGAAGGATTCTTGAACCTCTAGACTGAAAGTCTAATAAACACAGCCTTTATAGCTACTTACCACCAAAATAAACCAACCATGTGATTGCCAGATTTTTTTGTTCTTTTTTATTTTTTTTGAGATCTACAGTGGGCAACAGAAATGCCCTTCTGGCAGAATGCAGAATCGAGTACACTTCTGTCAGCATCATTTCGCTCCCTATTCTGTCTGGCTTGTTTGTGTATGCAAGGGTCACAAGGTTGCCACACCTGATCTTTACCAACTTCTGTTGAACTGTCCTTGAAATGTCTCAGTGCTAGTAAGACAGCTCTGCTCTTAAAGGAGAACTGTGTTGAACCTGTAAGCCACTTCCTCCAGTAGCAGCTGTTTTTAAATATTGGTTCCAGTTCTGTTATTGTTCCCTCAATCCGGGCCTTTTAGTAAACACATCTGACGTTTCTGACTTGCACTGTTATGTTAAGTGCCATTTTAGAACTATATGATGTACATTATATGTCCCCCTCAGTTACAGATTTCTATAATAGTACAATGATGCATTGTGCTAACAATGGAAGAGCTGAACAATGGACAAACTACATCACCCAGTTCTAAAATGGCTCTTACTACTTCAGTGTGAATCACAAATACCCACTAGGATAACAAAGAAACCCTGTAGAAATGGAATGTAAAATTTAAGCCTGTATTTAAAAACAGGCTTTTATGGGGAAAAAGACATGCAGGTTCAGTGCAGTTCTCCTTTAAGAACCTTTATTCGAAGGCTTTACTCCTCCAAACAACCATACCCCTTGGACATGGATCTTTCAGGCACCACCACCACCCCCTTGCCTGTCACACTGGTGTCAGTGTTCAGAATTAACTATTCTGAAGGGGCTAACGGATGCCTCCTCTGAAGGTCTAACCAGTGTCTCAGTCAAACTGGCCAATAGCTATAGCAGCAGTGCAACCTCTTACTGTACTTCAGTAGATCCACCATGGAATACCCTAAAAAAGGAGGCTGCCACATGTACTGAAAGAGGGTGATCTCCAACTGGAGAATCCTCCGAGATCTCATCCGCTACTGTAATCCAGTGAGTCACGCAATGCTTGGGCTACTAAAGCCAAGGTCAACACGACACGCAAGCAAGAGCCTGATCCTGAATATGTACACTTACTGGCCGTTTCCAGACACTTGTTAGAGTCTGAAAGTACATGCACTTTTCACAGGAATAACTGTTTAACCACAGAAAAGATGGCTGCATGTGTGACAGGAGGAGCCTTCCACTGACTTCTCGTCAACATAGCAGTCTTTTATGATCTACGTTAAGTGTTCAAATTTAGAGATGCATTCAGGCGCACTACCCATGGAGAGCAACATGGGATTAACACTCAGCACTGTCGTATAGTATTTCAGATAACTGCAGAATCCTACAGGGTCTCCTCGACCACGAAGAGACTAGATAGATTAAGAACGAGAGTTCCTCCACCTATTCACCTTCTTCTTAATCATCTTAAGAAACCTAAAGGTCATGTGGATCTTGAGGATCAGCAGGATTATTGCTGCTTTGAGAGCTTTTCAGACCATCTGGCTAAGGGAAGTTTCCTCGCCCAGATGGGTATGGGAAAATAGAAATTTAAATACCTGTACATTTTCTTTCTCAGACAGCTGGTCTCCACACTCACAACTACTGGGAGGTCCTTCCTGGCACCATGTGACAGGCAGGATACAGATCTCTGTAGGGAGACTACATCCTCCCCTCCATTTCCTGCAGCCATCAGTTCTTCCTAAAGCAGTTGTCCCCTATAGTACTACAGAACTTTGAAACAAAAAGGAGAAACATTGATCTGAACATGCGGCTAGATGGCCGACTTAAAACATTCAGGGAGGGAAGGAGCCCGGGCTGCTGCTGAAATATACTAAAACAGTACATCCCCTTGCTTCCCGGGTGGGAAGAATGTTAATAGCCCTTTACAGGTCCCACCACTGCCTGAAGGACCCAGTGGCCAAGACATCGCCGCTGAGGCAGACACATTCAATTTGTAGAACCTTGCAAGGTATGGATGGATGACCAAGCGGCTGTTCTGCGTAAGCCTGCCGAAAGCTTCTTAGAAGTCCACCCAGGATGCCACCATTGCTCTCGCTGAGTGGGCCCTCACTGGACCTGGTAGGGCTACCCCTGCTTTCTGGCAGGCAATGGATATGGTGGAATAAATCCATCCGGCAATAGTCTTTTGATGCTTTTTGGCCCATATTCTGCCCCGAAATGAGAATGAACAAACTCAAAGTATTGAGCATGGAATCTGTTCTATTGATGTATACCTCGAGTGCTCTCCTAGGGTCCAGTGTGCAAAATTTCCTCTCTTTCTCGTTCTTAGGGTGAGAACAGAATGAAGGAAGGTTCAATTCTTGGTTGCACTGAAAAGGAGACATCACCTTCGGTTAAAAAGAGGGAGCTGTTGGCAGGACCACAGAGTCCTGATGAAACACAAGTGTATGGCTCTTTGGTCGACAGGGCTCCTATCCCACGGATGCATCGTGTTGAGGTGATCGCTGTAAGAAGGTGGAGAAGGGAAGCTCCTTTAAGAGGCTCAAAGGAGGCCTTGGTTAGGGCCTTGAGGACTACGTTGAATCTCCAAGGTGGGACGATGAGCTTGACTGGAAGACGTTTTAGTATCGCTGCTCTCAGGAATTGTCTAACATGAGGGTGAGCACTCAAGGATTACCCGGAATCCGCCAGCAGAAGTGTGCCCAGAGCTGAAACTTGGACTCGCAAGGTTGCCAGTAGGAGGCCCGTGTCAAAACCTTCCTGTAGGAACTGCAGATAAGTGGGGAGAGATGCATTGTTGTCTGGTATATCGATGGATTGTAACCAGAAGAGAAATCTTCACCTACTCTGTAACAGACCTTAGAAAACTGAGGTCGTCTTGAGTGGATCATCATTTCAATGACAGGCAGAGTATAACCTAACTCCTTGAGATTCTCCTGCTTAAACTCCATGCTGAGAGGGACAGATTATGCAGACTGGGGTGCAGTACTGGGCCCTGATGCAGATCCAGGCTGGCCTGGAAAAAAAAAAAAATCAGGGGAGGTTGTAGCAACATTTGAACCGGTCGAGGGAATCATGGCCGGTGGGGCCAGCGTGGACAGATTATAATCAGCTCCCCCTTATCTAGAGTGATCTTGTGCAAGAGGGTGGTAATAATCCCTCTTTACAACACACTGGTTAGGCCCAATCTGGAGTACTGCGTGCAGTACTGGAGGCCATACCTTCACAAGGACATTAACCAAACTGAGGCAGTACAGAGAAGGGCAACCAAAATGGTGCAGGGACTACATCAGAAAACACAGGACAACAGATTAACAGAACTCAATATGTATACCCTGGAACAAAGGAGGGAGAGGGGTGATATGATCGAAACATTCAAACACCTTAAGGGCATCAACAAGGTGAAAGAGTCTAACATGTTTCAATATAAGTAAAATAACACGACAAGAGGACACAGCATGAGATTAGAGGGAGGCCGATTAAGGAGTAATGTGAGGAATTCTTTTTCACAGAAAGAGTGGCGGACGCATGGAATGGCCTACCTCAGGAAGTGGAGGATATGAATACAGTGCAGGGCTTCAAACAGGCATGGGATAGGCATAAGGGAGCAGTACAGATGAGTATGAATAGATAGGCCATTGACAGAGCAAATGTTGATGGCACATTCGTAAGATAGAAAAAGAAATCGGCAGACTGGATGGGCCTTGCAGTCCTTATCTGCCGTCAACTTCTATGTTTCTAAGACCCTTGAGATTAGTGGTATTGGGGGAACAGGCGTACAGGAGATCGTACTGGTCCCAGTTTATGGAGAAAGTATCCTGTGCTATTGCCAGCTCGTTCCTGATTAGGGAGCAGAACTGTGGAACTTTGTAATTTTGCCGGCAGGCGAAAAGATCTACCTGCAGGAGACCCCGCCATGCAGTAAGGAGGTGGAAAGCACAGTCCTTCAGTTCTCATTCTCCTGGAAGAACGTCCATTCGACTTGGCCAATCTGCCAAGATGTTCTCCTGACCTGGGATGTACATGGCCATTAGGCTTTCCAGGTGGTGCTCTGCCCACTGGAATAGCAACAGGGTTTCACGTAACAGAGAGCTCTTGGTGCCTTCCTGGCAATTGATGCAGGCCATTGTCGTTCGATTGTCTGGGAAGATAAGCACATCCTGGTTGGAGATCTGTACTTGGAACTGTTAAAGTGCCGGTGGACTACACGCATCTCTAGAACGTTGATGCTGCTTGTAACGGGTTTCTGCCAGTGACCATTTGCCCTGTGTCAAGTGCTGATCCATGTGAGCTTCCCAGCCCTGAAGACTGGTATTGGTAGTGATTCTCATCTGGTAAGAGATGCTTTCACCTGGAGAGAGATTTGGATCCGCTGGCCCAGATTGTTCCTTGACTGGAACCATTGCTGGAGAAGGTTCAACTGGAGGTGAAGCACGTGAACCAGTGCCAAGGGGACAGAGTCTGCCAGGGAGACCATCATCTCTATCAGCTGCATGAAGGTGTGAGCTGGCAGGTATTGTGCCAACTGGAATTTGCTGATAAGGGCCCTGAGGTCCCTGAACTTTGTGGGAAAAACCTTGTTCTGTAGTGTTTTGAAGTCCACACCTAGATGATTCAGGGTCTGGGATAGTATTAGAGTGAATTGGAAGTGGTGTTTCCCCACCTTGAATCTGAGGAATTGTCTGTGAGCCTTTTGGATGGGGATATGCAGGTAGGCATCCTGTAAATCTATTGAGGCCAAAAAATCCCCCTAATGGAATTCCCTGATGATGGACGAAAGGATTTCCATCTTGAATGTTCTGTTGTGAACAAAGCCGGGCAGAAATTTTAGGACTAATATGGGCCTCAATCTTCCTGAGTGTTTTGGAACTATGAACAAAACAGAAAACGCCCCTGTGCCGTTCTGAGATGGGAACTTCTTTGCTTATGACTGGATAAGGTCTGTGATCACTTGTATCGTCGCCACTTTCTTTTCCGGATTGCTGGATATAGGGAGGGCAACGCATGGGGTAGTGGAGGCTTTGATGAGAACTCAAAGTAACCCATGTGTACTATGTCTAGCACCCAACTGTTTGTGGTGGTGTGGACCCACTCCTCGAAAAAACTGGAAAGCCTGCCCCCTATTCACAGGTGGGTCCAGGGATCCTCACAGACTTTTTGGCATCGCCTCAGCCATCCCGGGAGCCACCTCTTCCTCCCCTGAAGACAAGCTGGCTGCAGGAGGTGAACTCAGTGAGTCTGCCTGAAAATGTTTTATTTTTGTCCCCTTGAATAGTTTTGGGCCTGAAAATTCTACCTGGATCCCAATGACCAGGACTTGTTCCTGTCCCCGGATTGTGGCATGCAAACTTTTGCCATTTCTCGAATGCCTCTTTTAGAGCTGATCCAAAAAGGAGGCCTCCTTCATAGGTACCACCAAGTGACCTTGAGGAGGCTCATTGGGTTATGCCTGCAGCCACAGGCTGCATCGAAAGCAGCGTCTGATGAAATATGGCTCCGCTGCACATCTGACTGCCTCTTCACATATGTCAGCCGAGTAGGCAGAAGCTAGCCCCATTAGTTGTAGCTGCTGCACGGTGGGTTTGTTCTTATCTGGCTCATCAGCAAGCAGGAATTCCAGGTCAGTGGCCCATGATAGTGTGTCTCATGCCAAGAACAGGTTAGCTCTAGCTGCCTTGAGCAGGGTTGCAGCGGACTGAAACGCCTTCTTGAGAGATGCATCCACCTTCCTATCCACTGGGTCCTGCAGGGAGGCCCCACCCTCTGCTGGAATATTTTTTTTTTTGGTAAAGTTTGGAGGCAGACGGTAGTCTGAAAGCTGGTTTTGAGTGCTTAGGAGCTGGTGAGGAGGGTCCCAGGTGAATCTCTTTGGTCACTTGTTCGATGAAAAAAAGCTACCTCATCCAAGACAAGGTTTGTGGATGGCGAGGCGCCCGAATCCCAGTAATCATCTGGCAGTTCACCCTCTTCTGGGGAGGAGTAACTGGACTCGGATGGGTCAGAGGACCTGGGTCATCAGCATTTCCCCTTGTGGGCATCTTGGATCTGCTCCTGGATCTGGACCTCTTTCTCCTCCTGCCATGGGTGAGATGAGGTACACCTCCTCGTCGGAGGATGGGGAGGGGGTTTGCCTTTGGGTGTCTTTCTTCTGTGTCCTGTGATCTGGGGAGTGTGCAGGATATCAAAGGGAGAGGGATGAGGGCAAAAGCCCTGTTTAACTTTTTGAGGAGGTCTGTTCAGACCGCATCACCAGGGTTTGTTACTCCTGCAACTCTGAAATGAATGCATCCGTGGCCACCTCTAACCTTGGGACCACAACATTTTCGTACTTTAAGCAGAGCGAACCACAAAGGTGGTCAGCAGGCAGGGATCTGCATTTGTGGCACTTTCTGCCCCTTGAGGGCTTGTCCATTTTAGCGGAGGACATACTGATGCTTGTAATGTCCCTTGGCAAGGAATTTAAACTGTGACTGTTCCAGCCCTTACTGACAGACCCACGAGAGCCCCTTTTACAGTCCCTCCTGAGGACACTGATGCTTGGAGCCAGGGGCCTGTTTAAGCCATCAACGAGCAAAGGCCAGTAGTGAAGTCTGGAGCAGGGGCTTGTAAATCAGTCGACGAGCAAAGGCCAGTAGATGCTCATCGACACACTAGAAGTGTTGCGTCAGCTTCCAGGGCCTTGCCGCTGAAAATGCCAATGACCTGGTGCAACGCTGGGACCTCCGCTAGTGGAGAAGATTGTTCGACCGATTCTCTCGTTGCTCTGAATGAAGCCCACATTGGTACAGTGCTTCCGCCAATGAGTCAAAGGAAGACGGCTCTTCTGCTGCCGGGAATAACTGCGGCGGTTCTCCCTGTTGCTCTGAGAACAATACAGTGCGTTATTTTGTGCCCTTGTAGGTCCTGCTTGCACCCCTCCACCTCGTATGGGATTGACTCCTGGATTGGGGGTGGGCGGGCAGCACCGCAGGAACTCACAGCACGGGAAGGTGGGTGGGGAGGGACAGCCAGTCTGTACAGCATGCACAGCTGAGACTGGAGCTCCCAGTAAAGAAGAGAGGCAAATCCCTTAAGTAGAATTTCTTGACGAAACTGCTGAGACTCTCATGCCAATAAAAATAATCAGCACTTACAGTTTGATGTCTTCGGATCTGTCACTCCGGTGACCAAGCCCCTGCAGAGGACCTGCCTCTTGTCAGGCAGGAAGAAGTAAACTGATGGCTACAGGAAATGGAGGGAAGGATGTAGTCTCCCTACAGAGATCTGTATCCTGCCTGTCACATGGTACCAGGAAGGACCTCCTAGTAGTTCTGAGCTCAGAGACCAGCTTTAAGAGAGAGAGAAACATTCAGATCGGAAAAAAAAAAACATCCTTTTCACCCAAGTGCTGTGAAGACTGTCCCGCTAAATCTAGATATGCCTGTCCCGACCACCTCCCACTAGTGGAGGGAGGGGTCTGCTAGGAATTGGGTGTTAGAGGCAGGGCTGTTTTTTTTGGGGGGGAGGGCATGCCCCAGTAGCTCAGCTCCTGCTCTCCACCCACCCCCAGGACTTACCATGGCTAGAGATCCTCCGAGGTCCCCCCATCCTGTGCAGGACCGCCAAGCAGGCGCAATCCAAACGTATGATTGAGTTACAGATTTTTGCCAACGCTAAGATGGTCCAGATGTACAGATTACTAAACAGGGCAACCTATACCAATTGAATATAGAGTTACAAGGGGTTGGCAGACCTTGGATATAGTGGCCCTAGATACGAGTAGATCAGTATGATTACACTTACCACTTAGATTAATTACAGGTGAAAGTGCCCACTAATCACACACATTTTTACCATCACATTTCCTTACTTCCCTCTCATCCCCCCCTTTTTTCCCCCCAAACATATTGAAGTTACACATACTAACCAATAATAAACCATGAACACATCACGAGGCACAGGAACTAGACAAGAACCATTCCAGGAATTCCAACAAACAGCAGTGGGAACAATTCACACATATCAGTTTACATTGGAAGAACAAGAACAAGTATTAAGTTTATTAAACACAGAGAAAACCTGGACAGAGGTTACAAGTGAAAAATCCCTTTTAAATAAAATTTATCATTTAGAACAAAAAGATGTAAGACTGGAATGGCATGCACTTTCGTTAAGGGAATACATAAAAAATAAAAATTCCACGAGGACTTCGGGTATTGGTGGAACCCAATTTAGGATTTATGACATCAAAATTAAACTACAAATGGACAAGAATACGTAACAAATGCTCAATAGACTATGTTAGCCCTCACTGAAACAATAATGGAGGAAAGAAACAGGTTAACAACAGAAATTCAAAATATAAAAGAGGAATATAAATCTAGGGTACAACATCAAGAATTTACAACTACATTATAAAAAATTAAAAGATCTACAGGACTACGAAGAATATATAAAACAACAAAAGATGAGTTTAAAAGAGATAGTATATATTACAGAGACAATAACGTTTACAGTTGGTTCATTAAACAAAAAATATATGGAGGAAACCAATACACACAAGGTCCTCGTGATTATCAAACTGATTCAGACAGTGCAGCCAGTTATGTATATAATTATTATGATAGACAAAATAAAAGGGATAGAGAAGTTGTTTTAGAAAGAGAACATCATCAAACGGAAGAAGGATAAGGGAATCAACGGGAACAGATCGAACCCAAAAAATATGCAATCTGAGGGAGAAAACTTGGCAAAATACAGGTCAATACAAAACCAGAGGAGTTGGAAGAGGTGACAGAGGAGGAAGAGGAGGAGGAGGGGGAATCTACATCAACAGAGGGAGACAGAGGAATTGATAGCAGTACTTAACCTAAGCAATAGATTAATAACTAATATAGAAATTCAGGTACTAAATAAAAGACTTTCATTCTCACCTACCAAAGGATAAGATCAGTTCCAACTGGAAGTAGATTTACAGAAATTTTATAGGAAATTAAGATTAGCGGATTGGTTTCATGATAGACCAGAAGTACCTCAAACAAGAAAACAAGACTTAAAGACCTTAGGCATAAAGTCAGATTTTACACCACCAAAAGGCAAAGAAGTAGTGGAAACCTATATTAAGGTGGTAGATAAACAAATAAAAGATGTTAGAAAAATAACCTAAATTTCTTAAATATAACAAAAAAAAAAAAAAAAAAAAAGGAAGCATTAAAAAAAATTACAGAATGACAAAACTATTGTAATCCAACCGGCAGACAAGGGTGGAGGCATAGTTCTATGGGACTATCAAAATTACAGAGCAGAATGTTAGACAATTGGAAGATACTGAGCATTATTTAAAATTAGAAAATGACCCTACGGATGAAATTAAGGGAGACATAGAAGATTTTTTGGATAATGCAGTAGAACAAGGATGGTGTACAGAAACAGAAAAAATTACGTTTAACAAAAAACCTAGAATACCAATATTTTATGTATTACTGGAGATACATAAAAATATGCAGAAACCACCTGGTAGACCTATAGTATCAGGAATGGATTCCATTTTGGAGCCTCTCTCCAAATATGTAGACTACCACATACAACATGAAGTTAAAAAAATGGACACTTACATCAAGGATACCAGCCATGTTATTGAATTAATAGAAGAGATAAATGTAAACATTACAAACATGGATAATTTGTGGCTAGTTTCCCTTGAGGTAAACACTAGTATGCCACATGAAGAAGGATTATTGTCATTAAAAAAACTATTACAGAATAGAAACGATAAATTCCTAGAAACAGATTTTTTGATAGGCTTATCTGAATTAGTGTTACAAAAAAATTATTTCAACTTTGAAGGTACATTTTATTTACAAATTCATGGTACAGCGATGGGAAGCACTATGGCACCATCTTATGTGAATCTATATATGTGGAATTATGAAAACAAACATTTTAAATACCAATAACAATCCATTTCATAGAAACAATCTGGAAATGCTTTATAGATGATGTATTAATCTGGAATGGTTCCGCAGAGGAACTACACAAATTAAAAATTTATTTAGATACTAGGGATGACAATCTGATTTTTTCAATGTTATTCGATAAACAATAAGTAACCTTTTTAGATATGTTAATTTATAAAAATGGCAATAATCTGGAAACAAAACTTTATCAAAAAGAAACAGACAAACACCTTATTGCGTTATACAAGTTATCATGATCCTAAATTAAAACAAAGTATTCCAAAGTCACAAATAATCAGAGCAAAAAGAAATAGCACCACAGAGGAAGTTTAGAAAAGACAGTGTACATGAAGATTTCAACAGAGAGGTGATAAGTACCGCAACATAGAAGAATCGGTTTCATTAGTAAATCAAATGCCCAGAGAAAAATTATTCAGAAAAAAAAAAAAAATATTAACATGATAGTGTTCTCTACTCCATATAGCCACTTAAGCAATAAAATAAAGGGGACATTATTAGATAATTGGTACATTCTACAGTCTGGTGAGAGCTCCAGTATTAGATTTGAAGAAAACCACTGATAACATCCAAAAGAAATTCCACACTTTGGGATAAATTAGTACACACAGAACACATAAAAAGAGAGACCACACCAAAGCAAGGCAGACAGTTATTATTAGGATCTTTAAAAGAAGGAAGTTATACGTGTGGACAATGCTGTCACTGCAATACTACTACAAAAAAAGTATTTTTTGAACATCCCTATACTAACAAAAAATGTAACATCTCTCAACATATTACTTGTAAATCACATCATGTAATTTATATATTGCAATGTCCTTATGACAAGTTATATGTGGGAAAGACAACACGAGAATTAAGAGTGAGAATAAGTGAACACAAAAGTGATGTTCAATTGAGAGATGAGAAATTGTCAGTGGCCAAACATTTTAACAGAGAAGGCCATTCACCAGCATCCCTGAGATTTTGGGGACTTGAAATTATTTATGAACCAACAGGACGGAATGCATCATGGGATGAATTATTACTTAGAAGAGAGGTATACTGGATCTACACAATGGACAGCACTAACCCGAGATTTGGAATGAACAAATCATGTAATTGGAACTTGTTTTGGTGACTGAGATGTAGATGTATAGCAAAAATTATTCTCTCTTTTGATATACTGTATATTTTGTACAAAAAAGTCTCTGGTAAGAAAATTGTACAATAATTTGTTTAAATAAACCGTATTAAAATACTAACAGCAAATGTGATAGCTAGAATTCAAAGGGTTTGAGTAGGTATTAGTGTATCTTAGTAGTTTGAGACCATTAAAAAATATATATAAAAAACAGAAATAAGATATTTAATTAAGTTTTATTTAAAATTCCTCATTCTTTCTGAAATACAAATCTATATTGGTAGAATAGTTCAAATTCGGTAAATAGTCGTGGGTTGGGCTCAACCCGCCTACCACTGGAATGGAAAGATAGTTTGGTACTTTTAGTCCACTCAGCTATAGGATAGATACTGCTCATTTCCTAATTTAATAAAACTTAGGCAATTACATAGCCAACAAAATAATGTTATGAAAAACATTAGCAAGTTAAGGTTTAGACAAGCTCGCCCATAATATGTTTATATCATTAGTGTATAACTTTACAGCAAACAAAAAAAATTTAAAAGATTCCATTTTATTTTATATGCATATCGGAGTAAACAGTCGACAGATGTCACAAACGGAATTATTTCAGATTAATTTTTTTATGAAAACAGACTAAAGCTTAAAAATAAGGACATTTTTACTTTATTTAAAACTAAAACCTAATACTAAAGTGTAAGAGAATTCCCCTTTCTCTTCAAGTAGATTGGTAAAATTCACAAGGTGAACCTATTTTGAAATAAGATAGATGATGCAATTGTTCATTCATAAAAAGCATTCGGCAAATAGCCATGGGCGGGGTGGCGAACAGCCGATCACCTGGTTACCAAGCGAGTTTTAACATCTACTACCACTTGGCTACAGGGTGGATCTGGCTGTTTCACCTTATTTTTAATATCGAGGCATCACCTATTTTTACAATGGGTGTAATGTCATAAGTGACATTAGTTCTCCCTGCCAATTCTGCAGTCTTTTTAAACTGCGCATGATCAATGGCTCAGACCGCTCCTTTCTCCGTAGAAGACGGTCTTGGAATGGCATATCAGCCAGGTAAGAATTCGGTCTTACCACAGCACAAATGGCAAAATGATATACGATAAGAGTTACTATATGTACTCACAATGTATTTAAACATTTTCTTGTAGCATACAAATATAATTAAGCAGCAAATAAAGAAGCAACAAAACAAACAGGTAAAAAACACTACTATTCCAAGGGAGAATGTTAAAAAAATATTAGAGGATACAACAGAACTGTTTAAAAGGATTTAAAATAAGCATAACACTATGGTGAAGGATAATAAAGGAACCTATATTAAAACATACAAGGTATTTAAGAAACTGTTTTGTTTGTCCCATAGAGAGAGTTAAAAAGTCTTAAAGAACATACCATCAAAAGGAATACTTATGAGCAAATTACAAGATGACCAACTAGTAAAAGCACAATACAAGGTAAAGACATCACAAATGAGTTTTATTTCTTCATAGAAACTGGTATTAAAATTAGAATTCAGTTTTCTAAAGTAAACTTTCAAATCTATTTACAGGGGGTTTTAACAAAGCTTAAGCTATAGATGAATAATATGAAAACAAGCTGGAGAAATATTTAACGCATATCTGAATTATAAAATGATACAGTAAGTACTATCTTATATGTACACATCAACACATAGTAGATACATAAGGAGTTGTATTAAAACAGATCTTGTTTTTATTAAGAACAGAGTAAATTGAGGCTGAACTCTGGATGCACAAAATGAATTTATAAATGAAAGGAAAATATCAAAAAACAGGTATGAATTTTATATACTGTAATGAATGTGTTACAAAAAGTTTAAAAAATGGGAAATATGATACAATAATAAAAGATCATCAAGTTGTAAGTTTCTAACTAGTAATGATACATGTCTGATCAAAGTAAATTAAAATACATTGTAAGAACAGGATTCTCTTGTTTGGTGATAGTGAGGTAGCTTTGAAACTGTATATTGAAGTATAAAAAATAAGATTAAAAAATGTTTATGGTTTTATTATTGTTTATGTTTAGAATCAGCACTGCAATATAAATCTGGCCTGAAGAAGTGGTGTGAAACTACGAAACTGTAGCCGGTTGAACATATATTGTGTGAATTTATAAGAAGAATTAAAGACTTGAATATTTTTTATGGACTACTGGACTGTAGCCTTACTTATGTATGATTGAGTTGTAATCCAAACGGACACTGGCATCAAAGTTCCCAGCAGACCCTCCCAACTGCCGGAGTTCCTCCCTTGCTTACCCACCAGGATGGGGCCGCTGGGGTCGGGTCGTGCCCGGAGGACCGAACTCAGTCACCGACCAAGAGTTGCAGTAGAGTGGCGGGACCAGGGCATCATCCATGGGGACAGCTTTTTTTGCAATGCCTTGTCCCCTGGAGGCATGGTGTGCAATGGCGTAAGTGCACCTAAGTGCTGACGTCCGGCAACGCTCCCCAACAACTCAGCTTCCGTCACTGTCACCCCAGCTCAACCCCCGCCCGCCAGAGGTCCATCATGCGTCAATCGCTCTTCCCTGGGAGAGGAGCAGTCTGCAGGACGCTCATTCACTCCACCCCGGCCAGCCCTCCAACTCGTCGAGTTCGTTCCCGAACCTGGGATGTCGGCGTCACAAGCAGAAACCCTACCACTGTGCCGGTGGGCTGGCTTGCAGTGTGCTTTTAAGAGTCTTGGCTATTTGATTTTCCTCGTAGAAGAGCTTGTTAAGATAAAGGAGAGATCTGTGTAACTTTCTATTGCCCACTACCAATGTAAAACAAGAGGTACCTGCACCCCTCGCACCATCAATCTGGGGGCCAGTTGCTGAAAAATAAGCATTGGTCTTGCTAGTGCAGAACATGCCATACGGAGACCATCTCAATGATTTACAATATGCTTTACATTTCTTATTAATGAAAACAGGCTGTCCTGGTAGAGAAAATTTGTGAAAAAGGCTTACCAACACACTAGGCTAAATTCAGACCTCAAAAACGACACCTCTAACTGTTATCGGATACTTTTTGAGGAGTTCAAGCAGAATGGCGAAAAAAAAAAAAAAAAAAGAACAAACATGGAATACAGAGCATTGTATTTTGACTATTTGTTGTATGGGTATGAATTTGGGGGGTTATTTTGCTCACCAGCAGTTCCTATCCACTTGTGTCTTGGAACTAAGACTTTCAATTTCATTTACAGAGCCACATTACTGCACACCCAATCACGGTGGGGGTGGGGGAACAACTCAAAATGTTCTATAGAAGCAAAGATGGTAAATGAATACTTGTCCTCAATTTCTCTGAAAATCTGACTGATATTCACTATGTTTTGTTGCACCATTCACATGGACTTGCTATACCTCTCCTCTTAGAAACAAAGTTAAAATGAGTTTGTTGTAGATAGAAACTTTATTTATATAGCGCCGCCCCTTCCCGGAGGCTCAGAGCACTGAACAATTTCATAAAACATCATATAAAAATACAAAATTTACAACATACACAATTACTCAAAGTACAATAACTCACTGTAGAATATAATCAATATTTAAAAGCTATCCATCACATAAAAACATGAGTCAGTTGAATAAGACTCATGACCAATTAGATGTCATACAAGTCATAGGCTTGTTTAAATAAAAATATTTAAAGCCCTCTCTTAAAGGTTTCCATTAAATAAAGTGAAAGAGTTCCACAGGGCCTGCACGGCAAAGGAGAAACACGATTCTCAGATTGCCACAACCGACCCCTGGGAACCAGCAGGAGGCAACTCTGAGGAATGGAGAGCACACAGTGGATAACTCCCTACAAGAGTGCCCAAGAGAGTTCTCCTTGCCCCCGTGCAGATTTTGAACCCTAAGTGCCAAACTTTAAAATAAAATCCACTTGTGCCATTATCAAACAAAGCCTGTGATTAAAAGCAAACAAGGTTAAAAGGTGCTCTTCACTGAACACAGATTTTGACAACAGATAAGGGCTGCTTGGGACACCAGGTCTGGCCATGCCCATTTTTTCTCTACTTACATTATCACTGCAGACCCTATTGGATCTACAGCTCTTTTTCCTTCCCCCAGGATTCCCTTGTGCCTATCCCATGCATTCCTGAACCTCATGACTGTTTTCGCCCCCACCACCTCGTCTGGAAGGCTGTTACAAGAATCTACCACCACCCTTTCTGTGGAGAACTATTTCTTCAAATCTCTAATAAATCTGGCCGGTCTGCTGGCGCAGCAGTAATGCTACTGCTTGCAACGTCAGCGACCAGGGTTCAGAAGAAAACTCAGAGGAGTCGGAGGGCTGGCCAGGGGAAGGAGTATAGAGGGTCCCACTGACTGCTCTCCACCTGGGGGGGGGCGCGCACTACCGGCATCTGTATTACCCCTAACGGAGGTTGGGGAACTAGCAATCCGGAGCTCACTATACTGAGAAGTAAAACAGATACATGGCATCACTGCATGTCACGCCTCTCCCATAACCAGCATACAAAATGCCGGATGTGCACAATGTCGCCTGTCTCACTCCCGACTTTGCACCGGCTGACCATGGTGCCTCCTCAAGCACCGAGCGTGGCATCCAAAGGGGTAGGAGGCCCCCGAGGTCCCACACGGGGGGCCTGGGAGGAACACAAGGAGGGTCAGCCCCAGAGGTCCGCAGACTACTGGTGGGGTAGGGCTGAGCGGAGGAAAAATAAATCTCTAATGAATCTACCCTTTCCAGCTTCATAGCATGTCTCCTTGTTCTTGAGCACCTTTTTTCCTGATAAATACTTCCCTCTTGTATCTTATTTACCCCATGAGGTATTTAAAAGGTCTCCATAATATCCCCTTTCTCCACTCTCTTCCAGGCTGTACACATTGAGGTCCTTTAGTTTCCCTTCATTGATGCAGACCCTGCGTCACTGTAGTTGCCCTACTGTGGACTGCCTCCACTCTAAGTCCTTCCAGAGATGTGGTCTCCAGAACAGAACACAGTACTCTAGGTAGGGTCTTACCAGCTATCTATACAGGAACACCACCTCCCTCTTTCTGCTGGTGATACCCCCCCTCCTGTGCACCCCAGTATCACATTAGCCCTCTCAACTGCCTTGTCGCACTGCCTGTCCACCTTCATGTCAGATATGATTACCCCCAGGTCTCTTTCTTGTTTGGTAGTCGACAATACCACTCAACCCGTTTTGTACTCCACCACTGAGTTTCTGTGCACTCAAGTGCATTGTTTTGTACTTTGTATTGCTTTGAAACCCAGCTGCCAGACCCTTGACCACTGCTCTAGTTTTCTATTAGCATTATCATATGGTTACAGAAAAATACAGCTGTTTGATTGGTTAATGTACACTGGCAGACAGCTCTACTACCAATGGGCATGAAACAGTGCCAGCTGCTGGACCACTGTACACCAGAAGATATCACTGTGCACAAGGCTGCTCTAAACAATATTACTGTACCGACATTTGCCTTTCATCTATAAAACACAAAGCTGTAAAGAAACAAAAATGTTTAGAGTACCTACAACCAGTTTTGATGCTTTCAACATCCCCACCTTTTTTGTCTTGTTACAAAGTGACAAGCCTGATTGTCAGGTGCTGCTGAAGAAGCCCAAAATTGGAAATGTGAGCCAGCACCCAAAAACATAATTACAGGCAGTGAGACTGTTGAAACCCCAAAAGCTGTGAAGTCTCTGACCTCTTTAATACTACCGGCACCACAAGAAAACAATTAATAATCTTGCTGATAATCTGACCCTCAAAATAGTTTACAGCTCTGCACACGTTCTTGAACCTGCCTGCTCAATGTGTGAGCGAAAGGCGCTGGTTGACTTTTGCAACCCCAATGGTGGCCGTTATCAGTTTCAGCACTGACGTCACTGGGATGTACAGGGACAGGCATCACCAGTAGAAAACAGGAAGTAGTTGGCCCTCTGTACAGATAGTTGGTAATACCATATCTGGAGTACTGTGTACAGTTCTGGAGATCCCATCTCTGCAAAGACAGACAGGCTGGAGGCTGTCCAGATGAGGGCAACCAACATGGTGCAGGGTCTGCAGCAGAAGACATATGAAGAAAGACTAAAGGAGCTTAAGATGTATAGCCTCGAGGAAAGGAGGGAGAGGGGGGACACGATAGAAACTTTCAAATACCTCAAGGGAATCAACAAAGTCCAAGAGGGTAGCATCTCTCAAAAAAAAGATGTGCAAGAACAAAGGGGCACAAGTTGAAGACAGAGGGGGTACGGCTCAGAGGTAATGTGAGGAAGTACTTCTTCAAAGAGAGGGTTGTAGATGCATGGAACAGCCTTCTTGAAGAGGTTGTAGAGTCAAAAACAGTGGGGGAATTCAAGAATGCATGGGACAGAGAAGGCAATTGCAGTGGGGGGGCAGGAGGAAGTAGGCTGTTGGTTAACTAGGATCTGCAGCTTATCCGTTAGGTAGGGAAATGTGCAGACTAGGTGGGCCAAGCGGTCCTTATTTGCCATCAAATTCTAGGTTTCTATGGTGTGAACGAAACTGATGACAATGAGATCATAGAGGCATGTGAGGCTCAATTTGAAGTAAACACAAAAAATTGTGGGAAATATTAAAAAAATGTGTGCGAAGTGATGCAATTCAACCAGATATCCCCAATTTAAACAATTAAAAAAGACGTCAGATTCCAGAAGTGGCCCAAAGTGTTAACAAGCATGCCTGCCAGAAACTCCAAAATCAAATAAACTCCAGTTTGATAATGGAAGTAAGCCAAACAGGCAAGGGACTGTTTTTCTCCCAGGGTATATTATATTACTTACAATATTTTTCACTTTTAAAACTCATACTTTGCCAGCTCCCTGGTGCCGAGCGATGGGGGAATCGCTCTGGCATGCTGGGGACCAAGGTTCACGTCCCGAGCCTGGGACATCAGGAGCAGAGGCCAACAGCAAGGATTCAAGAGCGTCTCATGGATGCTTTCCTCCCAGGGGGAAGAGAGGCTGCCGTGTTGCTCTTTCGTGGCTCCTGATAGTGGCTGGTTGAGGTGCCGATTACGGCGTGGGTGACCACATGCAATCAGGCACTCCCCTCAGGTCAGCCATGAGCACGCAGCTAATAGGGGAGAGGGGTGGGCAGGAGCAGAAAAATGGAAATATGCTGCACCTATGCCCGGATGACTGCCTCTCCACCCCACTAAATGTCAGACACTATGCAGTCCACAGTTGTACCCTTCTTGCATAAGCGATGTTCCTACACTAGGTCACATCGCAACCCCCTGGAAGGGATTAGCTGACCACTTGGAGAAGGAAGGCAGGAGATGTTCCACAACAGCAGCCAGGGGAGGCCCCTGGCAGGGACAAGCCAGCCGCCAAATGCACAGAGGCTCACAAGCGTGGATGCACGAAGGGGTGAGTCGGGGATACACGAGGCCTACAGGGTACAAAAAAAAAAAAAGACATACACTGTCCAGCAACACCCCCACCAAATCCATATGATAAGTGCACACTCCAGGGTGTAGTGGATAGCACTGTGATCACATTTCTAATGGCAATAAGACACTCAGCCTGCAGCTTCTGGCCTCATTGTGCCTGGATGTGTGGTGATCACACTACTACCCACACCCTATCGTGTCTTACTGCTTATCAGACATATACCAGCATCTCAGATACCGGCTGAAAGCACCAATGTAACAAAGGAGGACACAGACCAGATGAGATTCTCCAGGGCTAAATAAAGGCAAACAAAATACTGTACAAGATAAAGTGACAACTACTCAAGGATCTTCTACAGCTTTGCTACTTGGCTAGACAACCTTTTCAGGTTGGAAAAAAATACACAAGCATTCATACTAAACAATGGAATGCCAGCCCACAATTTACTGGATGCTGGTACAGCTTTACTTGGGAGATTGGTTCTAAGTGTAACTGTATTATGTGAACTGGTTGATATGTATTGGTGCCAGGTCACGGGGTTATAGAGAGATCCATGGGCAGACTAGATGGGCCATTGGTCTTTATCTGCTGTTATCTTCTATGTTTCCATGTTTTCTGTTCATGCAATGTATCATTTAAAAAAAATTATCATCCCAGGTCACTCTTGAAAATGGGCATTCATAATGCTCGAGTTCTTAACTAGTTAATTTTTTAAATAAAACTTTTATATACACACACACATATTAGATATACACACCATATAAACTTGACAGTAGATCTGCCAGATTTTCACTGATGAAATGGCAGAGGCAGTGCAAAGTGTCTGTTTCTGATGCCGCCCTGCCTCAGAAAGTGCATCTGGCCCCTATGTGGCTCACCACTGACCCCTGGTAACCCAGTGAGAGGGAGAAGTGTGGGCAGTAATACAACTGTAGTTCCAGATAGTGTTCTGAAATCCTGCAACCAGCGTTAAGCAGACTAACAACTCATGGTTCATTTATGTCATGTAACTGGCTCCTTTACTCTCCACCCCACCACACTAAAACCTCTTGTTAGCAGGCCTCTTTCTCCTACCGCCTCAGTTATTTGTGGACTTCCCTTCCCTCCACTACTTCTCCCTTGTCCCCGAAAGTCCTTTTTGAATTTGCTGCCACCTCTGCACTTGTAACTAGTTTTTATTTATTCAAGTATCAAATTACAGACCTTTGAGCTGGGAGCTCATTTGCAAAGGTTCCACATCAAACAGTGAGCAATCAATAGGTACATACAGGTTACATAAGTTTAATTCGTGGTACAAACATGAATATGAGATTCAGGCAAACACTTGGTACCTACAGGTCACCATCATAGTTACTCAAGTTACACAGCTGGTTCAATGGCTTTAGGATGTAAATGGTTATATAGAAAATCAAGGAAGTTTGTTTTGCTGTGCAGGAGGCGGAGGGACCTTCAGTGGAGGGTAATAAGCAATGGGGTGGGGGGAGTGGCGGCCGGGCAGGACCAAGGCCCACTGTCAAGGTGAGGTTCTGCTCTGCTCCTGTCCTCGTCCCCTTTCCCTGCTCTCCCATTCTTTTACTTCATTCCCCCTACAGTATCACATCCCCCTCAATCCAGTTTCCAGTGGTCTTCTGCAACTGCATGAGCCTGTTGCCTTTTTGCACCTCTTTTATCCTTGGAGTACGAATATTTAAAACTGTCGGTGCCGTATAAATTCCTGTTAACTTCGCATCCTTGTTACGCATTCCATTTTGTACACCTTCATGTATTTATACTGTATCCACGGTTTTTTTTACTGCCCGTTTATTTTGCACTTGTATGCAGTTTTACTATTATGATTTAAATACACACATACACACGGGGGGGCGTGGCTTAGCAGCAGACCAAAGCAGACACTCCTTTATCGAGCTTCTGAGAGCAGCTATCTATAACTATTTAAAAAAAAAAAACACTTACCTTTTCTCACCACCTTTGTCTCCATAATAACCAACATCTCCGGAAGCCAAAAATTGGGAAATCTCTGAATACAGTGGCAGCTACAGACTTAAGATCGAAATCGTCGCAGCCACGAGACAGAATGCCGCAGCAACAAGTCAAAGCCTCAGGCAGTGGTCACGGAGATTGTCAGGAAGTTTCTCTCAGCACCGTAAATGAGACTCTGGCACAGCTGGTTAAAACTATAAGGGACAAAGACAAAAAACTAGATGCCCAGACCCCCAGTGTTATAACACTGTGGACCCGGGTGGATGGTCTCAAGCAGCACGTCCAGCAATTGGAGGGATTGTCCTGCAAATTAATGGACGCTACAACTAAGCCGCTGAAGGTGAACTCCCTGCTTAAGGCAGAGAATGGAAACTGTAAAAAACCAAACGAGAAAACGCAGCTTTAGGGTCATTAGACTCCTGGAACAGTCTAAGGGCGAAGATACCCTACTTTTTATCCAAAAAAAAAATCCTCCTGTAAATCCTCGACATAGCAGAGGAAGGCCTAGCCCTAGCCTTGGAAAAGGGCTTATCGCATTACCTCACACAACGCAGCAACAGAGGGCATGGGGCCGTGCACATTGTTGGTGGTATGCAGAGGAGGGGGAGTTCAACATAGGATCCTCGCCATAGCCAAACGAAAGAGACACCTGACGTATGGGGACGCAGCTTCCACTTTTTCCAGACCTCTCCTACTCCACACAGCAGCACAGGAGAGCTTTTGATAACATTTGCTTCTCTCTACAAGCTTTGAAAATCCAGCACCAGCTCCTAATTCCAGCCAAACTTAGTTAGAACAGTCATTCATACTTATTTAATGATCCACTTGATGCGAGCAAGCTCCGCCAAAGAACTGAAGTAGAAGGGGCCAGGAAAGAAGTTTATCGGACGTTGAGGGGGGGTGGGTGAGGCATGAACTTACGGAACAGCCAAGTATGAAGCATGGCATCAATAAATTTGGGCTGCCTCCCAATATTTGCAGCATGGATACTTACTGGCAAATCCTAACTTTGTTTAATGACTTATGTTACTGATATGTGGGGAAGGGACTGCATCGATAGACTGAAGAGGCTTTTATATCCAGCCTGTCTACGTGCTTTGGGGGGCTTCTAGCACTAGGTGCGAGGAGCTGGCTCTGTTTTTCTCCAGCAAGGTGTCCTCAGTCAGGGCTGAGGTCTCTTCAACTGTCTCTCGGAAGGGATGCAGGGTCCAGCCTGAGTCATGCCGGAACACTCCTGCCTGGGAGGAGTTTGAGCTGGTTGGGGAAGTGTGATCTGGACCCAGGTCCGACCTGCCTTTTGGTTGAGCGTTTGGACCCGATTGGACCTGTGGTTGCAGAGGTCGTCTGGAGTTCATTGAGGAGTGGGGTCTTCCCACTGGCCCTGAAAGAGGCCTTGGCTAGACCCTTTTTGAAAAAGCCCTCTTTGGACCCAGACTGCCTCAGCAACTACAGGCCAGTCTCGAACCTCCCATTTTTAGGGAAGGTTATAGAAAAGGTGGTGGCCATGCAGCTTGAGAGACATCTCGCTGCTTCCTCAGCCTATGAGCCTTTCCAGTCTGGGTTCTGTGTGGGGCATAGAACGGAGACTGCCTGGTGAGGGCATTAAATGATCTCCTGATGACGAGGGACAGGAGACACCGTACCATCCTGGTCCTTGAGGATCTCTCTGCAGCGTCCAACACCATGGATCATGAAGTGTTACTAGACCGCCTGTGGTTCTGGTGTGGCCTGTCCCGTAATATCAGCTGGTTCAGGTCGTACTTGGAGTGCAAAGGGTGACAACAGGACTGGTCTCATCTAACCCAAGCCTCTGTGCTGTGGTGTTCCGCAGGGTTCGGTCTTGTCACCCTTATTGCTCACGGTGTACATGCTGCCATTAGGGAACATTATCAGGTGGTATAGGCTGGGTTTTCAGTACCCAGCTGTACTTGTTCTGTGCGCCCAATACCCAGGTGTCAGACTCTAACAGCTGCCTCGAGGAAATCCTGTCGTGGATGACTCACAACTGGCTTAAGTGTAACCCAGATAAGAGTGAGGTACTGGTTATAGATCCAGTTCATTGGGGCAGGGGGGTTACCCCCAACCTAGTGTTGAGGTGTGTGCCCCTAGCCCCCTACAGACAGGTGAAGAATCTGGGCGTGATCCTAGACGACAGCCTGACACTTGATGCTCAAGTGTCAGCCGTGGTTAAAAGCAGGTTTTATCAGCTCAGGAATATCGCCCAAATTCGAGCCCTGATCCCACCCGAGGACCTGACCATGCTGGTGCATGCTTTCTTCACTTCTAGGTTGGACTACTGTAATGCCCTGTAACTAGGGTTATCTGGAGGCAACCTCCACAGGCTGCAGCTGGTGCAGAATGGGGGCAAGATTGCTGACGGGGATGGACAGGTGTGAGGATATCACCCCGTTCCTCCGCGGACTGCACTGGCTGCTGGTCTGCTGGAAGGTGGTCTTCAAGATTGGGTTGTTGACCTATAAGACCTTGCACGAAGGGGGTCCCATCTATCTGCAAAATCTCCTTGTCCCTTACCATCTGGCTCGGGCACTCCGTTCTGCTGGGGGAGGCCTCCTGGGAGTTCCCAGGGCTGGGCTGTGGCATTCTGGGGACAGGGCATTCTTGGTGACTGCACCTACCCTGTGGAACTCCTTGCCTGGTTATTTAAAGGAGGCTCCCTTAGTGGAAGCCTTTAAAAAGGGCCTAAAAACATATTTGTTCCAGCAAGTGTTTTATTGATTAATGTTTGGAAATTATTTGTTTTATATGGGATAGAGAGATAATTGTATGCTCCCAGTTGTATTTTTTAATATATACATTTGTGCACGATTTTAAATTGTATGGTTTTATATTGTATAGCGCCCAGAGTCTTTGGATATGGGCGGTTTAGAAATACAAAATCTATCTACACAAACAAATTACACCTTAGATATTTAAAGAGGCTGCTCTTTTCTGGGAGAGTTACAGAGTTTGTTAAAATCCCAGACAGTTTAGGAATAGAGGTCTAGTTTCGTCTGCAACGCAGTTCAGACAGTCAGGTCTGGTGTTAGAACTTTGGGAACCCTCAAAAAGATGTATCATGGGGTCCTTACCCAATCCACCTTGTCAGTATCTTTTAGGCCCTGCTCCCACTACAGCACAGTAATATAAATATGGCTTAATTACCATGCTGTAGCATCCATATTGCTCTGTCCGCACTGTCATGCGCGTGCTGTAAACAGTTATTAAAAACAGTTTACAACATCCACACTACTGCCTTGAGACCAGATTATCAATCAACCGGTTCCAAATCAGAGACATCCAGCTTCATTAAAGGGAACCGTGCCAGACCGTCCGCACTGCAGGTTAGTCCGATTTAACTCTGGAACCGTTTTTTAAACCGTGTTCAAGCCTACCTCGGATCAGGGTTTCAGCACGGCTTATTAAAACTGTTCCAAAGTCATGTTCAGTGCGAACGCAAACCATGCTTGCAGCTACTTAAACCTTTTATGGTGAATAAAATGTTTTAAGTAGCCTAGTGTGAACAGGGGACTGTCCCATATGCACATTTCATTTTTAATGGAGCCGGTTACATTTTTTTTTTTTTGGTTAGGTGCTTAGCAGTGTTAGCCCCTGGAACAACTCCACCCATCTGAATCAGATCTGTTCATCAGCCTCTGATGGTCTGGGCCATACAGTGGGGATTTTACAACGTTATCACACCACCACATCACAAGGCTCCATGAGCAGTAATGCCTTTTGCGGTTGTTTAACTTTAAACATGATACTGAATAAAAAAAAAAAAAGAATAATAAACTAAGTGGTAGTCAGTATATGCCCCCCCCAAATGATATGGAGGGGGGCCCAGCAAATTCACAAGGGTCCACTGGTGGTTAAAGCCTGCCATCCTGTTTTATGGATGACACAAAAGTATGTGGGAGGGTGGATAGTGAAGAAGGAATAAGGAATACACAGAAAGACCTGCAAAGGTTACAGGGGTGGTCAAAGGTCAGGCCGTTGAAATTCTTCTTTTTTTTTTTTTTTTTTTTAATTCAAGTTTATTGCATATTTAGGCACAAGTACGCGTTTCATTTTACTATTCAGCTTATACATTTACTGCTTAAAATAGGTCAGGGCATCGGAATACATTTCAGATAGTGTCGTAAATTTATACAGATACTTAATATCTGTCACCTCATTTAAAGGCACAACCCTTTCAGGTCCTCCTCCCTATAACAAAAGCCAGGTCACAATTATTTATTATGATCACAATGTACCTTCTCAATCCCCAGCTTTTTTCCATTATTCCATTGATATCTCCTCTCCCTCCCTCCCCCCACACTACTGCATTCTACCCCTCCTGTAATTCTGGTTTCCATTCCCTTGTATCATCATCCAGCGTGTCCAACAGGCCACAAATTTTGGTGTTCTGAAGTTTATTTTATGGGTCAGCTCCTCTAGGTTCTGGATCTCCTGGACTATTTGCACCCATTGCTGTAGGGTAGGAGGGTCTCTGTTAAGCCACTTCCTTGTGATGGCCTTATGGGCTGATATCAGAAGTATGTTACATAGATAAATCCTGTCCCCTCCCCTCCCCTCATCTCCGAAGGTACGACCCTGAGCGTCAAGTGTTTTGGGCCCATGGGCTCGGTAACTGGAAAAAGAGCTGCCAGTTTGTTTTATTTCTCTCCAATATTGTTCCAGTTTCAGGCATGACCAGAATACATGTAGGTGGTCCACTCATCTCCTGACAGCCCCCTCCAGCAAACTGATGGACAGGTTTTGTCCTATTTACTTTTAACACTCTGGGTGATGAAAAACCTGAATCTAATTTTCTATTCAAATTCCCTCCACATGGGGGAGTATGTAGTCTTATAGATTTGGGTGTAACTATTTTCCCATTCTTTATCTGTGATTTGCTCACCCAACTCCAGTTGCCATTTTGTCTGGGAATTTATAGCTTGATTACCACCCCATCCCTCAAAGACCCGTAAAGGGCCGAGATGTGGCCTCTGTCTCCGTCAGTTCGTTATGTCATCTCTATCACCCCTTGTAAACCTGTTTGGGTCTGGTCTTGAGTCTGGTGATTCTGTAAGGCTCGAATGTATCCTCTGACCTGGAGGTATCTATAATGATCAGCTTGCCTGAGAGGGTATCTTTCTTTGAGTTGGGTAAACTCCATTACATACGCCCCATCCAAAAACTGACTCAAAGCATTAAGACTCAGTCCCTCCCACCTTCTGAAGGTGAGGTCCTGTAGTGCGGGAGGAAATCCTCGGTCCCAAGCAAACCATTTCATGTACCATAAATCCCCATAGAGTTTATGTTTTGACCATAATCTCCTTAGTGCCCATAGGGTGTTTCCTACTGTAAATAACAGTGTGTTATCTTGGTTTGGAATTTCTAGCATTGCCAACCTGGCTCCCAAGGGCATCCCCTCCGTGGAGACCATCTCCAGCGTCTTTCAACGTGCAGAGTAATCCCGTGTGGACCAGAGCAAGGCCCATTTTAACTGGGTCGCTAAGTAGTAATCTTCTAGGTTAGGAACCTGCCTCCCTCCATATTTTTTGTTGGACTGCATGACAGACATTTTGACTCTAGGCCTTTTATGATTCCAGATGAATTTAAAGACTACCCTCTGCCAGATTTGAAATTGGTTGTGATGAATTTTCATTGGAAGGCATTAGAACAAATAAAGGAATCTGGGGAGAATGGTCATGGTCACCAATTGGATTTTTGAATATTGGGGCAGATTCAGTAATTTCCACGTCTGGATATCATGTCTAGTCTATTTTATCAAGGGTTCAAAATTTAAAGTGAACAAGTTTGACAGGTGTTTGGGAATTTGAGCGACCAGGTACTTTATTTTATGGGCATTCCATTTTAGGGGGAGTATTTGTGTTACATCAGGAGAGGGGTTGTAGTTAAATTTAAGTAACTGTTTTCTGTTTGTTAAGAGAGTAGCCAGAATATTGGCCGAATTTGTCCAAGATGGTCTACAATCTAGGAACAGACTTATCCGGATTAGTTATGTACATTAAAATATCTTACACAGATGATATTTTATGTTCTTCTCCCTCTACCACCACTCCCTGCATCTCTGGGTCCTCCCTCAGAGCCTGAGCCAAGGGCTCAATATAGAGGGCAAACAACGGGTGACAGTGAGAATCCTTTTCTGGTGCCCCTGCCTAGTTCAAGCCGCTGCGATACTCCTCCATTCACCCTTATACAGGCCTGTGGGGAGGTGCATATGGCCTTAATAGCATCCATAAAGGAGACTGGGAATGCCATCCTATCTAGAACAGCAAATAGGAAGTTCCACGCAACACTGTCAAACGCCTTTTCGGCATCAAGGCTCATGAGACAGGTGGGGATGCGTCTTTTGCTTACTATGTCTATTATATTAATGGCACGTTTTTACCCTTCCGAGCCTGTCTGGCTGCTACGAAGCCAGTTTGGTCTGGATGAACTATAGCGACTAATATGGGATTCAGTCTGGCAGCAGTTACTGCAGTGAAAATTTTATAGTCCAGATTCAGGAAAGATATTGGTCTGTATGAGCCACACTCCTTCAAGTCCTTTCCCTCGTTGGGAATCGCAGAGATTGTAGTGTAGTTCGGGGGTACTTTTTCTCCTCTGCCACACTTGATTATATATGTTCTTAAATAACGGTGTTGTTTCAGTGACAAAGGTCTTATATAATTCACTACGAAGCCATCAGGGCACAGGACATTTACAGATTGAGACTTTTGATAGTTTTAATTATCTCCAGCCTGAGGGATCGGGCCCCAAGCATCAGTCTCTGATGCTCCGTAAGCTTGTACAACTTCAGCCCCTCTAGGAAGTCCCCAATCTCCCCGGGGAGGTGTGCTTTTGAGTCTGGTATAACTGCTTGTAATATGTGACCATGGATTCCACAATCTTGTCCCATTTATGTGAGACCTGTCCTGTGACCGGATGCTTGAGAGCTGTAATACTGGCCCGTGCCAGCCTCTGCCTCAGGCGGTAGTCCAGTAGCCTAGTGGCCCTAGGGCCACCCTCATAATAATTTTGCTTCAGGTAGTGTAGTGCTTTTTCTATTTCAGCTTTCTGGATCGTTTGTAGTTTTTTAATTTCCTTTATCTCCCTTGCTCTAATATAACAAATCTTAAGTTTCTGTTGCTCTTCTAGTGTCTTTAATTGGTTTGTTAGTCTCTCTAATTGTCTGACCTGCTCCATCTTTTTATATGTTGCTATGGATATTAGTTTCTCTAATCATTGTTTTTACTGTGTCCCATAATATCTGTGGGGTGAGTGTTAAACTGAACTGTCTGCTCGATTACTTTCCTGATCTCATCTTTCACTTCCTCACTTCTCAGTAGACTAGTGTTCAGTCTCCAGTGGGTTGGTCTTCTTGGGAGCTGGAGCTCTATATCCGCTATGATGGGTTGGTGGTCAGATATTGTCTCTGTTCCCACCCACATGGAGTTAAATATGTGAAGGTCACTGGCAAAGGTCAAGAACATATCCAGCCTCGAGTACATCTTGTACCTCGAGGAGTAGTAGGGGGATATTTCTCCAGCCAGACATCTACTAACCCTATATCTTTCATTAACTTCCTTAGCAAGCCGGCAGTCCTATTGTTTGGTGTTGGAATCCTGTAATCTATTCAGGTGACAGTCCAGCCCCCGCCCGCCATAGAACCCCTTTGCCTTTTCTGTTATTATTTTAAAGAGCTCTGTAAAGAAGGAAATGGGTGAGCCTGGGGAGCATAACCATTTACCAGTGTGACCATCATATCCTGCAGTCTCCCCACCAGAACATATCTACCCCCAACATCTGCCACTACTACTTCCTCAAAAGGGAGGGAGACAGACAGCAAGATGGCCACTCCCCTTTTCCTACTCCTCTCCAACGATGCCTGAAACAGCTTCGGGAATCTTATTTCTTAACATCTGGCTTTCTATCGAGGATAAGTGTGTTTCTTGAATAAAGTTAATTTCAAAGTTCTGATCGTTCAGGAATTTTTGTACCCGTTTTCTCTTTACAGGTTGGTTAATACCATTCACATTATATGATAGAACTCTGGAGCTAACTCGGGCCATATTTACATTCTGCGCTCTCATTTACTGAATTGCTCTTTCTTCCCTTCATATTTATGGCCTCAACGTCCGTCCTATTTGGGAGTTTGCCCTCTGTCCCAGATCTACTACCATGACCAACTAATCCTGACCCCGTCCCCGCTTCAGCAGTCTCATTTATTCAATATAGTGTCTTTCTTTAAACATTAATAATAAACATTCGGCTCTTAACTGTGAGCCGGCTTTAGTTTTATACAAAACCTCTTTAAACTTCCTCCCTCTAAATGAGAGTATAACCTTTATCATAATACATTAAACTCATACAGGTTGAAGTTTAAAACAGTGTAACTTTAACTTGGTGCTTAACACAATAAGTCATGACTTAGGGCTCCTATCCCCCAGACCCCATGGGACCCTGGGGAAAGAGATTCCCAGTTCTTAGGAATCCAAGACTCCTTATGTGCCTCCAACTCATGTGGCACACATTTTTAATCTGGGCATTAGGTGTCCGTGTTTCGGATGTTCCTGGATGCCCTTGTACTTCCTAGGTCAGCCCATGTTGCTAGGCTGGGGCTGGCATGCAATCCCTCTAGGTCGCTTTGTCCCCTTAGATGGTATGGACATTGCCTTTTATTTGGGGTATCTATCGGATCTTTATCCTTGCCCCAGAGGTATGATAGACGTCAGCAGAAGCAGAAATAATAATTTTCTCATTTCCTTTAGTGATCTCCAGGCACACTCTTCCCTCCAATCCCAATACTTTCATGAGGTTGTATTCCTCTAGTAGCCTTTTCTTTTTAGGGCACCCATCAGAACTTTAAGGGCAGTAAACATGGCTTTCAAATCCAGCCTGAGTGTAACATTAGAGTGCCCCTGAAGTAAGCATTGCTCCTCTACTCCCTTTTTATCTTTGTCCCACATTCACTGTGTTGTCAGACATGACTGGACATAGACCCAGTCTACAGATTTAATCCCCAGGCAAATCCAGTCACAAAAGAGGATCCGAGGCACCTTTTCTTCAGTTTTGCAGTCATGTAACTGCCCAGGTGTTCTGTAAGGAGACACAGGAGTCACGAACATTGGCGAGCCAACCACCAACAATCATAGGAGAGTCTCTAGTCCTCAGGGCCGCTCCATGTGGTCCTTCTCTTGGTCTCAAACCCCAGTGACCAAATACTCTTTCTTCCTCCTCCCTCCCCACCTGGGCCAGTGCCCTGTATTAAACTAAAATACTGAAGAAAAATGGATAGTTCAGTACCTCTGTTTTGTTTCAGCGAGGGTTGTGGGTAAAATGACTGCTGCTCTGTAAGTCCTAATTCAGTAACTGCTCTCTTCAGGAGTCCGTGTTCATGGAGGAGTTCTCCATTTCTTCCTGGTTAGGCGACTCTCCAGCAGCCTGTAACAGGATTCCCTTGAGCTGGATTTGAGGGATTTATGGCTTCAACAATGCAGATATGTCGGCCCGCAGAGTCGACTGTTGATTCATGCCAGACTGGGGTTTCTTAGTTGATCCAGTGCAAGCCACTGACCACGCCACTCAGCTAAGTTCCATCTCCAGGCATTCTTTTCAGAGTTGGGGTACAGTAACACCAAGCTCCTCCAGGAACTTCGAGGCCGCTTCCAAATCCTCAAATGTCTTTGTGCCCTTGCCGGTATCGACTCTTAAGCGCGCCGGGTATAACATTTGTGCCCTCATATTCTTTGCCCGTAGCTGCTTTAATATTGGCCACAGCGTGCGTCTAGCCTCCTGCACCCGAGAGGCAAAATCATTGTCAATAGTGATTCTGACTTTTCCAAACATGATAGTTCTCATTCTCCACGCTCTGCGGAGTATTTCTTCTTCAGCGCCATAAGCAATCAGCCTAACAACAAACTATCTTGAGCGGGCATCAGGGTTAGAGGGCCTCTGTGCTAGGGAGCGATGTGCCCTGTCCACAGACAGATCAAAGTCATCTGGGAACTTCAGCATTTCTTGTAGGATCCTCTGGAGAAAGATAATTGGGTCTCACGCCTCCTTCTCTGCACCTTCAGGAATGCCATATATCCTCAAGTTTTGTCACCGGCTTCTCCCCTCCAGGTCGTCTAGTTTGTTCATCAGTTCCCTCTCTTGCCATGAGGAACAGTAGGAGATGGTCATGCCAGTCCGTTCACTCCATCACTGTGGTAAGACAAAATTCTAGTTTGTCTGTGCGATGTTCAATTTTACCTATATCTGTTCTCAGTGCTGTAAGTGAATTATCTATTTTGGTTACTGTTTTAGCAGTATGGAATATTGTTTCCACAAGTGATTACAGCCCTCTTCCGAGCCAGTCACGGACGCTATGTTTACTTCGTCTTCGAAGGGGCCCATCATTCGTGTTAATCCCTCGATAGCATTGTTTGAAACTTAAGCGCTAGGTCTGTTGGCCCTTCGTTAAGACTGCCTTCGATCGCGTCGCTTTTGCCAGCGATTGCATTCTATTTCTCGATGGATGCCTTTAGATTTGAATTTGGGATGAGGAGAGCTGCGAGTTATGCTGCCATCTGGTTGCTGACGTCACCAAAAGTCTGGCAGTTGAAATTCCATGCCAAAATGTGCAACGTAACGCACCTCTTCTTCATCAGTCAATATTTATTATTGGAAGGCAAACTGATAGAAGCGCTCATTTACAACTGTGTCCAAGTACATAAAAGAGAACAGGTAGGATCTCAGTCATTTTTAGTAGGTGGGGAAAAACAGGCAGACTGAATGGGCCTACTGGTCCTTATCTGCTGTCAAATTCTATGTTTCTAACAGCAGTACAATTATAATTATGCATACAAGTCCAAAATATAAAATACAAACAAAATCACATTCAGTCCTTTAAAAAAAAAAAAAAAAAACAACATAAGTAGGTGAAAAGATAAAATTCATCCATAGCAATCACACTGACTATGCAACAATCAGTCAATGAAAGTCTTAAAACGGAAAACAGGCATTTAGTTTACATTTGTTCCCAATTATATCCCAGATATATGGAACAGAGACAACCCGGTTGTATTCCCGAAATTTGGCTTGAAATCCAGGTATAAAGAAATCTGAAAATTTAGCTGATCTAAGTTCTTGATTATCTGTTGATTTATACTGTAAGAGATTTAGAAGAAAAGGGAAGTACATTTAATACAAATCTATACACAAATACTAATGAATCTGTCTTCAGCTAGTTAGAGAAACCCAACCAACAGCAGCATATAAACAGCAGTGGTGTGTATTCCACGGTAAGTAAACCAGTTATAAACCTGAGGGCACTGTGATATAGTGGATCAAGTACACTAAGTATTGTTGCAGAAATATTTCTATAAATAAATGCACCCAGGGAAAAAGAACCCCACGACAAAGTACTGGAATGTGAGGGGAGAAACTTAGCACTACAAACGAGGAGCGGGATCCAGGGGTTACCATCAGCAACACCAACCAGTCAGTGTAACAAGGCCTATAGTAAGGCCAACAAGATGCTAGGATGCATCGGGAGGGGGATTGATAGGAGGAGAAGAGAGGTAATACTACCACTCTAGAGATCCCTGGTGAGGCCTCACCTGGAGTAGTGTGCCCAGTTCTGGAGTCCTTACCACAGAAAAGACAAGCATGGGTTAGAGATAGTGCAACACAGAGTGACCAAAATGATTCAGGGCCAGTAGAGTAAATCCTACGAGGAGTGCCACGGGGCACTGAATTTTCATTCATTGAAAATCAGAAGGGAGAGGGGTGAAATGATAGAGACCTTCAAATTCCTCAAAGGAATTAATAAAGTGAACGGCAGGGAATTATTTATCCCAAGTACCAACTCATGGTCACGAAAAGAAGGCGACAGGTGGGAGGTTCAGGAGAGATGGGAGGAAGTTCTTTACGGAAAGGGTAGAGCCCTGGAACAGTCTACTAGCAGAGTCTGTGGGAGCGAACACAGTAAGGGGGTTCGAACAGGCCTGGGATAGAATTGAGGGAATAGTGATTACCTGGGCTGACAGGACAAGGGAAGGAAACAGGGAAAGGTCCAGAAGGGTTAGTGCCCAGGGGGAACACTGAGTTCAGAGGATGATTCCAGGGATTTAGAGAATTTGGGCAGACTGGACCAGGAGTCTTTTTCTGCTGTCATAGATGTTTCTAGGTATAGAGCCAGCTGAATGATTCTTTACCTCAGAATGTAGAAGGGACAACAAACCCTACCCCTGACATTTTAAGCCATCGACATTCCTTTATTTTATTAGTGGCTGAATTGGGCAGGAGTCCACAGGAATTTAGTTCCACCAACTCTTAAAAGCTTTGACAGTTCCACCACCTCGGTCATCTTTCTCCACTATTACAGGAAAGTTCTGCCACCTAGAAATGATAGCTGCACCACCCTGAAACCTACATACGAGAGGTTCTCAGACTTTATCATTTCCAATTTAACCACCATTGTCTTGCAAGTGCCTCTAAAACAGAGGAGAGCACTAAATCATAGAAGTGTTGGCAGACCAGAGAGTCACAGGGAATGGTTTATTTTACAAGCAAAATTCCCCCACAAAAAGATGGTTTCTTTTTACAACTTTGTTTTTCTCCTTATTACCACACTGAGAAAACACTGTTTCAGATGGAATGGAAAACTTCAATACAGATGACATGTCAGGGATCCCCAGCAGTGGGAATGAGTGTGGGCTTCTTAGTTCTTGGGTCAGTTGAGACGTAGATGATGTGAGAAACAAGAGGATATGGCACATGTCCCTAAACAGGAAAACAGCACCCTCTGGTATCCAGCTAATGAGCCGTACCTGGACATCAAATCACTGAGGGAGCACCAGCTTGATACCTTAAGGCAAAGGTACGGTAGTAAGTGACATAGCTAACTGAGGGGTCACAGGGATTTACATGAGGAATCACGTCTCTGAATGAAGGGGGGGCAGTATGAGTGCGCTCTTTTGAACACTTTCTCAGTATGAAGAGTGAAGCAAATACCACAGGTTATCATAACACTGCATTACAGAAGTTCCTGTTTTAATTTGTTTTTGTTAACCAGGTAAGCGCACTAGGCAAACAAATGCCTATTTTTAAGTGCGACCAAAGAGTTACAGAGCAATATATGATGAATATTTTGGATGCTGACAGGCCAAGTCGGTCCCATACACATGCATTAAACTGCACTCAAGTCTGTCCAGGAGAGGGTGGTAGCACTCCAAATTAAGGAGATTAGGAATGCATAAAAACTATGACATGCAGTAATATATGGCACTGGGGAAATTCTGTACAGTATCAATACTGTACCTTTTCACACAGAAATATATCATGGTGTGATAATGTAACATCTCTACTTGGGGGTTGGGGCTCATCTGACAGAAAAAATGCATCAGATCAAAAGGAAAAAACAAAAGCTCTACATTTTTATAGCTTGTCCATATAAAGAAACGGGAAACTGTAATTTCTCCTTCCCTTAAAAATACATGTGTCTGGTCTTCAATTGGCCCACCAGCAGCACGCTGCACCACTGCACTGGGGACTCAGACTGGGGCACCATGACCAGAGATGGAGGGCCAACACTGGGTTCCACTGCCATGGTGACCCCTGTGGAAGGCCAGGGAGCTTAATTCTCCACTCAGGGTTCCCTGTGAGGTTGCAGTTGCTACGGACAAGGGAGGTGGGTAGAAAAGAAAAAAAAAATGGGGAGAAAATCCATAGTACAGCTGGGATAACTACAAACAACATTCTAGGGCCCTACTCTGTCAACCTTCACTGAGAAGTTATCATTGGCGCTAGAAGCAGTTGGGGCTGTGAGACTGCTAAGGCAGATCCCAAACTCAAGGGAGGGGCAAATGGCACTAGATGAGAAAAAGCACAGGAAGGAGAAAAAAAAAAAAGGCTGAATGGTACTAGTATGGCCAACAACGCTGGCACCCCTGGTTCACTCACTGACCCCAGGACATCACACATCAGACAGATAGTGCCAATTTTCAGTCTTGGACCCCTCCTGCATTGGGAAGGGTTGGAGGTTCCTGCCACTATACAACTGCCCCAGTCTGCCTTCAGGAAAGGAGTTCTGTGAACATTAATATATCAGGCCCCCAGGCAGGCAGAGGAAATTCTGTCACCTGCATGATGCAGTCGGTTGACACAGAACTCAATGGTGCCATGTGTCCAGTCTTGTGCCAGTGATTACCAGCAAGTGAATTGAGTGGGCTCTGTCCCAGTCTACTTCTGAATGGCACGATGGTGTCAAATTGTAGGCCCTACCCCAAGATGTAGAGCATCAGGTGAAAAACGTTGGAGGAAAAAAAAAGTCAGTTGGTGCACAGGAGGCTGACGTTGTCATACTCTCCTCTCTGGTTCCAGCACTCAGACTTCTGGGTCCTCTGCCCTCCCAATCACTGTTCAAGAACTGGCACAGCAACCTGGTCTGTCATCCCCTACACAGAGGGTAATTCCAGGACATGGAGGAGATAAGCAACGAGTACAGCTTGGGGCTAGTGGTAACAGCTCAAGGTGGTGAGGGTCTCGTGGCTTGTGGATGGGCCAGAAGTGAGCCTGGCATATCAGGTGAGGAAGGGACAAATGTCGAGTACAAAAAAATAAATCAAGAAGTGTTTGCTTCACTATTTAATTATACTTTATATCTGCCATTTTAAATCCGTATCTACAACAGTCATGACAAAAGTAAAAGAACCTTGGGAAGTTCTAGCAGGTATCTAAATTTGTTCTTTATAGGAACAGGAAAATTCCTTGACACAAAGTCGTACTGGATTCAGAGGTACTTTGTCTTACTGACAACACAAGTTCCAGCTGCTCTTCTGTCACATGTGAGGCTGTTTTGAAACAGCATACTACAGAGTAAACATGCCAACTTGCAGAACAAGTCGTGGCACAACTCAGGCTGGGAAATACCATGAATACACATACTGTCCTTCCGCTGACCCCTTTTCGACTCAGTGTTTAGTGCAGGTGAATCACAGAACTCTGACTACTTGACAGGCAAACATGCAGCATTTGAACAATCTACTTTGAAAAATCCACTCACATGCATAGTAAGTTACACAGAAATGTTTACTAGGATGTAATGAAGGGGAACAGCACGTTAAGTGCTAAAGAATTTGTTCTGATAGGCATATTAAAAATGTAAAACATCTAGTTCATCCTGCTGTACTCGCCAAAGTACATGTTGTGAAGCCAAGTCGAATGGCATCCTAGAATCCCCCGTAGCCAACATAAAAGCCAAGGATCAGCCAAGGGAGATGCAAATAAGCACCGCTTGTTAATGGGGCAAATACAGTCGTTTTATTTTGCCAGCCATCAGTCCTGTTGCCACACTGAGATTAAGTATAGCCATGTGCAGCGTTCTGCTAAACAGAAAGTAGCAGGGTGTTCAAAGACACTGGGTCGGCACTGTGCATGGGTTACCAACCATAATACAATTCAAGGAATCTCTGAGAAGACCCCTGTGGTCGAAGCTCCAGGGCAATCGAGTCAGCATCTCTGTGGCTGACAAGTCTTTAGTTTTTAAGTGTTTTCCCCGTGAGTGCTTGCCTTTGTTTCCATAGCCCTGTGCAATAAGTCAGTCATCTAGGTAAGGATATACCACTACCCCCTCCCCTGCCTGCACACGTAGGCTGCCACCACAGACAAGAACACTGACGTGCTCAGACCAAAAGGCACTGCACTGAACTGAACCGGAGCACGAACTACTGTGAACCTCAAATACCTTTTGTGGCAGGGTCTTACTGGGATGTGGAAATACACATCTTTGAAGGGGACAGGAAATTTGTGCCAACTGGCAGCAGTTAGTAATGTTCCTATTTACAGAAATGAAATTTGTACCTCCAAATAATCAATTTTTTCTAGACCAGCTTTCACTGTATGTGTTGGGTGACACTCCTGTTTGTAAGCCAAGCTCTTGCATAATTGCAGGGCAGTATTCCACAGAGCCTGCTGGTAATGTGAAGAGTAACTCAGGTAGGCTACCTACCTCAGCAAACAGGGTGGAGGTAGTATGCGCCTTTTTAGCCATTAGAGTTGATCAATTTTTTTCATAATCTTTAGCAGGAGGTACTGCTGAGAAATGAAACTTTGCTTACTCTCCATCAGCTGCCTGAATAACCCCTCAGGGTCAGGGCAAGTATCAATGAACTCCGAGCTCTTCCCGAGTACCACATATCTTTCCTCAGTTTTCTTGTCTATGGCTGTAAACAGAAAATGTTTTACCTGGTACAGCATAGCAAAAAATAAAGGTTACTCACCTATAACAGGAGTTCTAGGAATGGTACATGTTGTTCATCCACACCGTCTGGCAGGTTCCTTGCCGCTTTAAATCTTGCTGGAAGGTCTTCAAGCTGGCTCCTCCCACCCACCTGAGTGGTAAAACTCTCGGCTCCGTCCCATGACACCAGATCTAGCCCGCTGGAAGCGAGGTTGTGCGTCGAAGCCGGGAAGGTCGGGTGGGTCGAGTGGATGAACAACATATACCATTCCTAGAACTCCTGTTACAGGTGAGTAACCTGTATTTCAAGGGACATGGATATGTTGTTCATCTACACTGTCTGGCAGACTCCTAGCAGTTCTCCGGGAGGAGGGAGACAAGGCGCACACCCCTACTTGGGAAATAAAGACTGGAGAACGGAGGCCCCAAAACCAGCATCCCAGCATGACTCAAGGTCAATATGGCAGTGGGTGATGAAGGTGTGTGCTGACTTCCAGGTAGCAGCCCTACAGATTTCCTGGATAGGGACGTCCCTGGAAGCAGCCACCGATGCAGCAGTATGGCGGGCAGAATGAGCTCTTATCCCTCTGGGAGGCTCCATGCCCACCAACCTATAGCAGAGATCTATACAGGAGGTGACCCACCTGCCTATCGTCCGCTTGGCTGCAGGTCTGCCAGGTGTGGCTTCAGCGTAGGTGACAAACAGCTGGCAGAGACCTCCCGAACTTCAGCCGTCCACCTTTTGTGGCTAAAGCGAGCCTTCTAGGGTCCAAAGTAGGAGCCTATATTCGGCCTCTGAGGTGTGACTGGGGTAGAACACCGGCAGAGTCAACACCTGGTTAAGGTGAAACTCTGACACCACCTTCGGAAGGAATTTCGGGTGGGGGCGCAGGACAACCTTGTCCCTGTGGAAGACCAGATAAGGAGACTCTATGGAAAGCACCTGGAGCTCTCCCATCCTTCTGGCTGACGTGATAGCCACCAAGAAGGCAGTCTTCCACGACAGGTGAGATGTCACACCTGTGCATCAGTTCGAATGGCTTGCCCCTGAGCTCAGCCAATATCAGCAGTACATCCCACGGAGGTGGAGGTTCTTGCACCGGAGGGGATATGTGATAAAGGCCTTTGAAAAAGCACCCAACCACCTTCTCCTGCGCCACCGACTGCTTCCTGGCCCACACCCGGTAAGCAGAGATGGCTGTCAGGTGCACCTTAACGGTCGTCGACCAAAGCCCTTGCTGAGAAAGGGACCACAGGTAGTCCAGAATGCTTGCCAACGAACGGGAGGAAGGGTCCAGGCCCTTGCCCTGACACCAAATGGAGAATCTCTTCCATTTGAAGGCGTACCATTTTCTGGTCGACTCCTTACGGGACGCCTCAACGACGTTGAGGACCTCATCGGAAAGACACAAGGCCTGGAACTCTAGCCGCTCAGGAACCAGGCCGTCAGGTGCAGAGACTGAAGGTCCGGATGGAATATCTTCCCCTGACTTGACTGAGATCAGGTCCGGGCGGGCTGGAAGCCGCCTCGGGAACCTGGAGCTGAGACTGAGGAGATCTGGATACCAGAACTGGCGGGGCCAGTCTGGGGATACCAGCATCACCTGCACCTTGTCCCTCCTCGCCTTGAGAAGCACCTTGTGGATCAAGGGAAATGGGGGAAAGGCGTAGTAGATGCCCGGGGTCCACGGCCTCGAGAAGGCAAATCTCTGCAGCAAGCCCTACTGAGTGGGGGTGGGCATGAAATGGTCTCAGCTTCGCATTCTCCCTGGAAGCAAACAGGACCACCTGAGGCATGCCCCAGTGGGAGAACAGATCTTGTACTACCTCCAGCAGGAGAGACCACTCGTGGGACGCAGCCCCTATCCGGCTTAGGGCATCGGCCAGAGTATTGGAGGCTCCTGTCACATGGATGGCAAGGAGATCCACCTCCAAGCTGCGCACGAGTGACCAAATGCGGAGAGCTTCCCTGCACAGAGGCATGGAGCGCATCCCGCCCTGGCGGTTTAGGTAGTACATGGTCGTGGTATTGTCCTTCTAGACCTGAACCACTTGACCCCATAGAAACGGAGCGAAGGTGGTGAGGGCTAGACGAACCGCTCGAAGCTCCAGCAGGTTAATAATAAATAATAATTTTATTTATATAGCGCCTTTCAGTGTATCAAGGCGCTGAACAAATTAAATTCATAGATTCAAATTCCAATACAAAACTTCAAAACATAAAAATATATAATAGCATAATAAATGATAAAATTCCAATCATATTAAAATTAACTTAGCTATCCAAGAAGGCCATCTTCCATAATTATGATGGTTGACGTGGCATAGGGACTCCCGAGGGGACCAGAGACCGTGCGCACTGTGCTCCCCCAGATGGGCACTCCAAACCCATCAGAGAGGCATCAGTCGATAGAGAGACCATCGGCTCGGGGCAGACGAACAGGATGCCCTCATGCAGATGTGCTGGAATGGTCCACCACTGGAGAGTGTTCCACATTCCCTGGGTCACTGTCACTAGCTGATCCAGCGGATCGAAGTGCTGTGATCATTGGTTGGCCAGCCCCCATTGAAGGGGACGCATGTGCCAGTGGGCCCAACGGACCACGCTGGTGCAGGCCGCCATGAGGCCCAGGAGGCACAGAAGTCCCGGGCAGGGCGCAACTGCCCAACCTGAAATGACTGGGCAAAGGAGGAAAGAACCTCGGCCCTGTCCACCGGGAGCCATGCTCTGGCTCTCAGAAAGTCGAGCTCTGCCCCGTTGAATTGGATTACCTGCTTTGGCATGAGTTCCGACTTGGCCTCGTTGATAAGGAGGCCAACTTGAGAGCAAACCAGGAGGGCCAGATCCCAGGACCGCTCCACTTCCATTCTGGAGGAGGCTGCAATCAGCCAGTCGTCCAGGTAGGGGTACACCCGGACCCTTCGGCGCCACAGGAATGCTGTCACCACTGCCATGCATTTGATGAAGACCCTGCGAGCTAGAGAAAGGCCAAAGGGCATGGCCCGGAACTCGTAGAGGGAACCCTCTGCTCTGAAGCGGAGGAATCGCTGGTGGGACGGACGGATTGGGATGTGAAAGAACACGTCCTGGAGGTCCAGAGAACAGAACCACACGCCTCGTTCAAAGGATGGAATGATCTGAGCCAGAGTGACCATCCTGAAGGTTTGAGACCTTAGGAACCTGTTCAGGTCGTGCAGTTCTAGAATGGGGCGCCAGCCCCCCGTCCGTTTCGGGATCAGCAAGTACCTGGACACAAACCCTGGGTCTGGTGGAGTATCCACCACCTTCCTGATCACCTCCTTTTGGAGGAGCAGGGCAATGTCGGCCCGACGGGCCGACAGAGAGGCTGCGGACCACGTAATCCCCCTTGGGGCGACGGCTCGGAAGGGCGGGACCTGCCTGAACTCCAGAGGCAGACCCATTCCTACCACTCAACATCCAACGGTCCGTGGTGATAGCGGACCGGTGGAAAGAAAGTGGAGCTGCCTCTCCACGGGGAACTTAGTGGGGAGTGACGGGCCGGGCGACACCCCTCAACCCGTCACTGGCCAGGCTTGGAGGAAGGACCGGCCAAGGGACCTCCTGGGCCTATTCCTCCTGGTTTCCTGTTAGAGGAAGCTGCAGGCTTGGCTTTGGGGTGCCAAGTGCGAGCCTGCTGGCCCTGATGCTGGTGTTGCTGGGCCGGACGTGCCGCAGGGGCAGAAGGGCGAAAGGACTTATGTTGCTGTCGACAGCCTTTGTCCTTCTGAGCAGACATGACCGAGTCCAAGGTGGCACTGGACTTTTCAATTCTCTGGAGGTAGCCTTCCACTCCAGGGCCGAACAGGTTGGTACCCAAGAAGGGGACGTCTGCCAACTTGTGCTGGGTATCCACCGTAAAGGTGGATATCCTCAGCCAAGCTCTGCAGCACATGGCCACTACGGCCGCTACTGATGCAGCGCATGGCCACTACGGCCGCTACTGACCAGGCACAGGAGTCTCCAATATCGAGAGCCATTTGGAGCTGCTGTTTCGCCACTGCCCTTCCCTGATCCCGCACCTGCTTGACCATAGTCTGCAGGTCGGCCGGGAGATGAGGGATCGCCTCATCCAGGGAGCCCATAAGGGCATGGGAGAAGTGCGCCATCAGTACGGCCGAACTGGCCTGGACGGAGGATGCACTGATACTTTGCCTCAGCACAGTCCAGCTTTTTGACCCCTTTGTCGGGGGTTTGTCCATATCCCTAGCGTTCCCAGAACGCCGGAAAACACTATCGGTAACCAACCCCTCCGCAGAGGGGTGTTCCGAGAAACCAGACAAAGAACCAGTAGGGACTGCATACTTCCTGGCCATCCTGGCCGAAGGAGCAGGACAGGAACCCGGCCGCTGTCAGAGCTTCAAGGCTGGGCCAACAATGGCTTCAGCCACCGGAAAGGCCTCCGTGGGAGAATCCCCTTGGTCCAGTATCTCCGTGAGGGGATACTTGGCCCGCTTGGATATGGACTCGAGCTGCATCCCGGTGGACTCCGAGATGAGACGAGGCAGACCCAGGAATGATGATGGGCTCTCGTCCATCGACTGCCCCCCGGAGAACTCCAGGTCAAGGGGCCTGGAAAACAGGGAGGAGTCATTGTCAGACTCCGAGGAGTCTGCGAAGAGCTGCCTAGGGCCTGAGCCACCCTCCACCTGCCGAGGACGGTCAGGAGTAAGGGTGACCGACAACCGGTGGGGCAGTCCCTGACCCGACTGAGAATCCTTGGTCGGAGCCGCCCCCATTTATTTATTTTATTTTAGCTTTTGTTGACCGGGTAAGTACACTAGACAAGTAATATGCCTATTTTCAGGAACGACCCGGGAGAGTACAACATAGAGATACAGACATTGTTTACAGTAGCGAGTGAGTACAGCTTAACAACATGTGAGAGATAGTAACATTGTCCCGGTGGTATGGACGGTCATAATACAACTTATGACTGCTGAGGTTAACGAACCCCCGGGAAGAGTGGGTCACATACAGATTTACAACAGGAAGCAAATTTACATTTCACGTAAGAGGCAGTTTAGAAAGGCAATGTCCAGGGAACCATGGCAAGGGCAATATGCCCTGGGTCAGGTGCACTGGTGTAGTGGAAGAGTCAAGGAGTGCAGCAGGAGTTATCGGGTAGCATCCGAGGGAGGCAAGCTTTGAGGCCGGGAGAGCAACCGTATATGGAAATACTCTAGGGAGGCTTAGGACAGTCAGGTTGTGGAGGCGGAGGTTCCACCACAATCGGTGGGGCAGCTGGCTTCGGCCGAACAACCTGCCCAGGCTTGGGCACCTCGACCACCGTGAGGGGTTGTTTCGGCCTTTCCGGTGACTGCCACTTAATGGCCGGGGAAGGCGTCGGCTTGTTCCCGGTCAGAAGGAGCTGCTGCCACATTAAGTCCTCATAGCATCAACGCAATTTGCGCTGCAGCCTCTCCTCCGAGGAGGAGGAAGATGAGGATGAGCGGTGCCGCCGCTTTCCTTGGTGCAGAGACTGCCGGCAGGATTGGCTGGACCGAGACGAGGTCAGAGACCAAGACTCAGTGTTTCCGAGGATGGGTCTGGGAAGGAGCGGAGGAAACCCGCTCCTCCCTCGGCTCGGGACCCTTGACCGGGACCCGCACAGGAGGCGCAGGCAAGTCCTCGGTTTCCACCGGGGAACCGGTGATGAAGGGTTGTCGGCTTTCACCAGTTGATAGTGCCCGTCCGACGGTCGAGAAAAATCTCGATCGCGTCGGTGGGTGTCTCAGCCGGCTGACCTGACGGGGACATCGTGAAGCCAGCGGCCTTAGCAGCAACCTCGACCAAAGTAGAGTGTCGACTGTCCGGGGAAGGGGACCTCTCCTGCTCCCATGAACTTCGACGGTGGGACTTACCCTTAGAGTCCTCCTTTTTTGACCGAGAACAGTGTCCCGATGGCCCCTCACCTTTCGTGGAGAGGGATTAGCAAAGCTCCTTAAAAGAAGCTGTGTAGGAGGATCCTAAGGAGAGGGGGATAAATGCCGCGACCAAGGAAGATGAAGATGTGGCCTGGGCCGCCTCCTCCTCGAGGGCGATCATCTGCTCGAGTTGCTCAGCCGAGCCAGCCGCCTCGGAAACCACCCAACGGGCCTCCTTGGACTTCACCGGCAGACAACGTTTCTCGGGGTGCCCAAGTTGGAGCCAGGCAGCACAGTCTTCGAGGACGTTTGCCAAAAAAGACCTGCACAACTTGCAGGCCTGCGGGTCATGGTCGAGCCCAAGGCAGTAGACGCACGTGAGTGCGGGTCGGTCCTGGACATCTTCTGCCCACATGGGCACCGCCGAAAACCGGGAGTCGATTTGTCCATCACAGCCGCGAAGGATGAAGTAGACTGAAGTCTAGAAAACTTTAAAATTATTTATTTTCGGGTAAACCAAAGAGTTTGGATCCAGTCTAGACGCAGAGCGCTAAGGAGGGAACCTGAGCTTCCAAGCGTTAAGGAAGATCTGGCGTCATGGGGCGGAGCTGAGAGTTTTACCACCCGGGTGGGTGGGGAGGAGCCAGCTTGAAGACCTCCCGGCAAGATTTAAAGCGGCAAGGAACCTGCCAGACAGTGTGGATGAACAACATATCCATGTCCCTAGAATATTACCTATTAAAGGAACCTCTCTCGAAGATCTAGTGTTACGGTAAGTTCCCATGTAACTGTACTATCTTACTTCGAGAGGGTTCCTTCAGTAGGTCATTACATATTGGACTGAATCCCAAGCAGTCCCTCCACTGAGAGACGGAGACAAACAAGGGAGGAGGAGGAGGAGGAGGAAAACAAACTCCAACAAAAACTGGGAACTAGCATGGACACAGCCTAGGACAGAAGGCCCTGCAAGACAGTTAGGCCAAAACCTGCCCTCCGCCTAGAAGCAGTGTCCAGAGTGTAATGTTTGGTAAAGGTATGGACAGAACTCCAAGTTGCTGCAGGGCAAATATCTGCTGCGGAAATGTTCCACAAGAAAGCATCGGAAACAGCCATGCCCCTGGTAGAATGACCTCTGATGGGACCTGGCAGAGGTTTGTCATGCTTCTGGTAACAGTAACGGATACAGTTACCTAACCACATGGAAAGGCACTGCTTCGAAACAGCTTTGCCCGCCAACCTGGGGGCAAAGGAAACAAAAAGCTGATCAGATTTACGGACATCCTTAGTTCACAGTGTGTGTAACACCGAAGGATCCAATGGACATCCATGGTGTGCAGGAGTGCCTCACCTCTATTCGCAGGGGATGGAAAGTAAACTGGAAGCTCCACTGATTGGTTCAGTGTGACTTCCGACACTACCTGGGTAAAAACTTAGGATTTGTCGTGAGGACCACCAGGTCCTTGTAGAAAATAAGATACAGCTCTTTACATACTAGAGCCTGAAGTTCTGAAATCCTTCGAGCTGAAGTAACAGCAACCAAAAATAACGTCTTCCAAGAGAGGAAGCGTAAACCGCAGCTCTTCACTGGTTCAAACGGGGGAGAGCAAGTTTCTCCAACATGAAGTTCAAATCCCAAGGGGGGGCACGGCTCCGGAAGGGTGGTTTCAGATGGAGTATCCCTTTCAAAAAGGTTTCTGAGACCTTCAACTGAGCTACGGGTTTACCACACACCAGCTCGTGGTATGCCGAAATTACCGACAGGTGGACCTTCAAGGAAGAATACGAAAGACCAGAGTCTGAAAGATGGAGATTTTCCATGACTTGCAAGGCAGAACGAGAAAATGGGTTTCAATTCTTGGAAGTCGCCCAAATGGAAAAACGTTTCCACTTCATGGCATGAGTGGAACGAGTAGAGGGTTTTCGAGCCTCTATTAGGACTTGAGTGACTCGAGACGAGACCCCGAAGCGAGAAACCGCAATGTCTGCAGGAGCCAGGCATGAAGATGCAGTGTCCTGAGCCCCAGATGAACAAGACTACTTCGATCCTGGGTCAGGAAGTCATGAGTCACTGGGAGTGGAACTGGTGGTTCTCTCGATAGCTGCTGCAGCAGCAGGAACCAAATTTGTCTCGGCCAGAGAGGGGCGAGGAGGATCATCCTCACCTTCTCTACCTGAAACTTGAGGAGAACCCTCTGGAAAATGGGAAACTGAGGGAAGGCATACAAAAAGTTTCCCTGTCCAAGAGAGAGAGAGAGATAGGGCGTCATGCCAGAAAGCACCATGCCCTGGAACGAGCGAGCAAAAACTGGCAAGTTTTGCGTTTGAGTGGGAGGCGAAGAGTTCGAGATCCGGACGCCCCCACTTTAGGAAGAGAGACTCTGCCACTTCCTGATTTAGTTCCCATTCATGATTTAGGGTCCGAGACCTGCTGAGACTGTCCGCCAGGACATTTTGAACGCCTGGAACAAGCACAGCCACCAGGCCAGATTGTGCTGGACTGCCCAGTTCCACACCCGCATCGCCTCCCTGCAAAGGGGGTACGAGCGAGTTCCTCTTTGTCTGTTGAGGTACCAAACTGACATATTGTCGGTCTCGACAAGCAATGATCCCTTGGGAAGAGGGGTCCGAAAGGCCTGTAAGGTGTACAAGCCCGTCCTCATCTCCAGAACACTGATGTGTAACAATGCTTCCAAACTGGACCACAGTCCTTGTGCTTGGTGCTCCCCATCCCATGTTGGATGCATCCATAGTCAGGGATGCAGAAAGAGCCGGGCTCCCGAAAGGAAGACCCAAGGAAAAGTTGCAGGGGTTCCTCCACCACAGCAATTCTTTCTGAACTGCCGACACCAGGACCGGATGGTCCAGGTCGTCCAGGAGTTGGTCCCACTGCACCCGCAAGGACCACGGAATAATCCTCATGCGTAGCCTCACAAGAGGAATGGTGGTGATGGAGGCTGCCATCAGGCCAAGAAGTCGAAGGACCTCCCAGGCCAGGATGGTCCTGTATGAGGCCACTAAGGAAGCCTGACAGACCAGTGTCTCCACCCTGTCTGGAGGAAGGAAGGCTCTGCATTGGACCGTATCCAGAACCGCCCCAGTGAATTGAAGTCTCTGGGATGGTATCATGGATGATTTGGGAATACTGACAGTAATTCCCAGTTTGCCAAAAAGGTCCAGAGTAAAGGACAGAGCCTCCAATAAGGGTCCGAGATCAGCCAATCGTCCAGGTAAGGGAAAACCGCAATACCCTGGCGGCGTAGGAAAGCTGCCACCACTGCCAGGAACTTGGTGAACACCCAAGGTGCCGAGGTGAAACCAAAGGGGGGAAGGGCCCAAAACTGGAAGTATCCCCCCTTGGAATAAGAACAGCAGGTATCAGCGGTGGCTAGGGAAGATTGGGATGTGCAGGTAAGCATCCTGCATGTCCAGAGCGCACAGCCAATGATTCTTCAAAAGAGAAGGGAGAAGGCTCTGGGGTGTCAGCATCCGGAACTTTTTGTATTCGAACAGATTGAGACTGCTCAAGTCGAGGATGGGTCTCAAGTCTCCTGTCTTTTTTGGAACCAGGAAAAAGTGGGAGTAAACCCCCCTTTCCCTTTGCCAGAGGGGAACGCTCTATTGCTTCCTTGAGCAAGAGGCTTTGAATATCTTCTTGAACGAGAAGAGCCTGATCCTTGGAGTAGGAAGACCTTTTTGGTGGAGAGTCTGGTGGAATCTCCAGAAACTCTATGGTGTGTCCGACGGACAGCAGCTGCAGGACCCATACATCGGAGGTTACGTCCTGCCAGTCCTGTGCATGGCGGGTGAACCTTTCCACCACTGGCTCCTCGCCGTGAAGCTGAGAAGATGGCGGGGATAGGGAGTCAGGAGGTGGCAGGGTGTTCAGGAGGAGGGTCTCCTGAGCGTGTCTGGTTTTTGGAGGTATGAGTGGTGGCGGAACCCATGGCCTTGCGTTTCCCCTGGTGTCGATCCGGGGCCCGCTTCCTCTGCCTCCAGGTCCTTTTCCCAAAGGGCTGCTGTTGAGTGCCCAATTGGTACATGGACCGCACTGATCTCAAGGCAAGGCCTCCATCCTGGAAGTCAGTAATGTCGTCTTTGGTATCGCCATCAAAAAGCATCGAGCCTCGGAAGGGGGCGTCATGAATCGCAGACTGTACCTCATTGGCGAGGCCAGAAATGTGAAGCCAGGCGTGCAGTCTAAAGGCGACATCTGTCGCCGAGCCACAGGCTACAGAGTCGATGGAGTCATACGTAGCCTGCAGAGCATGCCTACAGGAAACGCGCGAGAGGCGGAGATCCTTGGTTAGTTCCTCCTTGAGGCTTGAGGGGTCCATAGCCTGGACTTGGGCCTCCAGCCTTTAAAGACAGCTTTCTGGTGTGACATCATATGGGCCACATAATTTAGGGACCGGACCGCACATGTGACCGAAGAATAAACCTTCCTACCAAACTGGTCCATCTGCCTAGACTCCTTGTCTGGAGAAGAGGTGCTCATGTGCTTGGGTGCAGATGAGCGATCATGACCGGTCTGCCTTTGGATGCGCTTTAAGAAAAGGAACTTCCTTAGGCGCCTGGTACACCCTGTCCGCCCTCCTGGAGACAGCCGGGATGGAATGAGACATCTGCCAGACCGTAGAGGTGAGGTCCAATCCAAGGAGGAATCATTACCGGGGACAGAGACTTTAAGTACAGATGTTCGGCGAGCCTCTGTTGCATGGGGTCCTGATCCTCTGACTCCCAATCAAAAAAGTCTTTCATGGACCTCAATAGGTCCAAAAAGGCAGGGTCCTCCGGAGGGGACTTAAGGGAAACCTTCTCCTTCAGAACCTCGGGTTCATCCGAGGGCTCCTCCGCCGACTCATAAACCTCCTCATCATCCGCCCCCTCGTCCGGAAGGTAGCTAAGGTCCAGGAGAACAATGGTTTTACGGACCATCCGAGACGTGGACCATGGATGGAGGAGAGGAACTCCTCGGGGACGGAGATCTGGGACAGCGCAGGTGTAGGAGCCTACTTTCCAGACCTGAGACCAAGTCCGAACGCATCTCCTGGCACCAAGACTGAATTAAAGTCTTGAAGTCCAGCGTAGCCAGAGCTGGTGGAGGAGGTTGAGGCTAAGGGGGAGGAGGAGGAGGGGATTACTGGGGGAGGTGGGTAATGATACCCCTGGAAATGGTAGCCCTGGTAGGGATTGTACCCAGTGTAGTACTGTCCTGAAGTACTCCAATCAGGAGGAGGAGGACCAGCCAAGTAGTGGTCCACAGGATACCCCAGGGGTAATGAGGAACAGTCTGGGGTCTACAGTGACTCCCCAACATCAGGGGTCTGACTGAGGGGGGACCCACGTGAGACCCGCCGTCTTATAAAATCGGTGGCAGATTCGGCATTGGGATAGCCAACGTCTGAGGTACCAACTTCGGGATCGGCACCACCCGATCCAGCACCGGGACCGGACGAAGGAGACCCGACAGAGGGACTTTGTGTCTGGCACCGGAGTCGAGGGCTGGGGCAGACGACTGGGCCCAGGCTTTGAAGTGGTCGTTGGAGGTTCCGGCGTCGGGTGAGGGCTTGCCGAATCAGGACCGGGATAGTCGCCGGATCAGGAGGAATCCCACCCGATGGGAGAGGAGGGGCCTCCACCGTAGAGCCAGACGGTAGAGGAGGGGCCTCCTTCCCAGTGACCCCGTCAGGGGAGTGCGGAACTGACCCAGAAGAATGGTCTTTGACGTCGAGGGGCTCCGCACTGTCCTCACCTGAAGTACCTGCCCGAGAAGGGGAGTGTACTGATGGGGGTGAAGAAGGGAGAGGGGCAATATCCCTCTGGTTCGTCTGGATATCGGGTGAGGCGCCGTTAGGCCCCGACGAGAGAATCATGCCTGAGCGGCCGCCGGAGACGGGCATTTTACCAGACGGGGAGCGGGCGGGGGATGACCCCCCACCCGGCTGACTTATCGGCTGTGGTTGGGCGGGTCCCCCAAGTCTGGGAAGCGGACTTGCTGGCGGCCGAGCAGTCCCTGGAGGAACCGGGGGCCAACTTGGCGGCCGTAGCGGTGCGGCCGGAGGAGCCGGACGACTTACCCGCGGAAGTTTTGTCTGACTTACCGTCAGAAGTCTTCACTTTAGGTGACGGCTGAGAAGTGGCCTTGCTTGTCAAGGGCCAAGAGGCCACTGACTGGGCTTCCGCGGAGCGCTCCCGCTCCAGAGATTTCTCCTTGCGATGCTCTTTCTTTGAGGGAGAAGATTTCTCTCTGAAGAGGACTAGTGGATCCGGTCCATTTGCCTTTCTAAGGAAGCAAGACTGACTTTTAAAAGGTGGGCCTCCAAAGCCTGCTGTCTCCACTTTCTGGTGGCCTGGTTGAGAGGCTGCCACTCCGGACAGGATGAGACAAGAGGTCTGGGCCCAGGCAGATCACGCACTTGAGATGGCAGTCCTTATGAAGTATTTGTGTACCGCAGGACGAGCACTTCTTAGGCAAAGACATAAGCTAAGAATTTGAAGAGATGTCAGAAAAACAGCGAGGGGAAAAAAATCTGACACAAAAACTATTCACGACGTTCGCTAATGGAAGTCTGCAGTGCGACGGACACGAGGCGACGGCAGGAAAGAACTGGAGGGCGGGTGTGGGGACCGCCCACTATATTCAGCCACATTGACGTCTATCACGTGACGTAAGGTGGGCGGTCCCCTGTCAGGTATTGCTAGAAAAGTCTGCCGTGCGGCCCAGATGCCAGGTGGCGCTAGTCCTATATGTAATGATCTACTGAAGGAACCCTCTCAAAGCAAGATCTATTGTCACAGCAAGTCCTTACGCAACTGTACTATCTTCATCGAGGAGATCTCTTGCAGCAGGTCACATTTATAGGAATGAATCCCCAGCAGCTGGGAGTAGGAGGGAAAAAAAAAAAACTAAATATTACTGAATTAGGACAGTAGGCCTTGTAATACTGCATGGCCAAAATTGGTCCTTCTCTTGGACACTATATCCAGACTGTAATGTTTAGTGAAGGTCTGTACTGTCTACCATGTTGCCGCCTCACAAATTTCTGTTGCAGACACGCCTCTAAAGCATGCTGCTGAGGCCACCATCCCACGTGTGGAGTGAGGCTTCACCATACCCTGAAGTTGTTTATCATATTTATTTTATAAAACAAAAAGTAATACAGTTAAACCAACCACGTGGACAAGTGCTGCTTTGAAACTGAATTGCTCTCTCTTCCCGGGCAAAGGAAACAAAAGGTTGCACTGTGTTGCAGCTTTTGTTTTTAAAAAGTAATCTCAAAATTCTATTTACATCTAACGTATGAAGTAATCCTTCCCCTGGGTTAGCTGGTGCAGCATAGGAAGCTGGTAGGGGGACAGTTTAGTTTAGGGTAAACTCTTGACACCACCTTTGGGAGAAAATTAAGATTTGTTCGTAAGGACACCATGTCTTTATGAAAAATCAAATAAGGTTCCTTACACACAAGAGCTTGTAACTCATATATATGTTTAGCTGATGTAATGGCAACTAAAAAAAGAGCTTTCCAGGAAAGATACTTCGGATCATACTTAGACACTGGTTCAAAGGGCAGCAAGGTATGTTTCCTTAGTATGAAGTTCAGATCCCATGGAGGAAGGGGATCCCAGATAGGAGGTTTTAAGTGGAGAATACCTCTTAAAAATGTTTCCATCATCTCCGAGTGAGGGGATAGTTTTCTATTGGAACGAGAAAAGCCAAAATGGCAGAGAGATGCACTTTTTATGGACAAATATTTTAATCCAGATTCCGAAAGGGACAGTAAATAATGCAGGATTCGTTGCGGTGGACAAGTGTAAGGATCTACCAGTTGTTTCTTCGCCCATATAGTGAATCATTTTCACTTCATTGCATAAGTGGACCTAGTGGAAGGCTTGCAGGCTGCCTGTAAGACCTCTGCCACCTGGGGAAGAGACTTGGTACTTGGAAAGTACTAGGTCTTCAGGATCCAGGCATGCAGATCTCGGGATCGAAGCTTCCTCTACGCTTGGGTAAGAAGGGTGGGGCACGTGGGAAGAGGAAGACTGTCCTGCATGGACAATTGTTGTAACAGAGGGAACCAGACTTGTCTTGGCCAAAGAGGCACTATGAGAATCAAGGACACCTGGTCTCTGATCAGTTTGATGAGAACCCTCTCAATGAGAGGAAATGCATAAAGAAATTTTCCTTTCCAGGAAAGAGATAATGCATCTAGTGACACAACCCAGGACCTGGCTCTAGTGAGCATTAATGTGGCAGTTTTGCGGAGAGGCAAACAGATCTACTTCAGGACGACACCAGCAAAGAAAGAGGTCTTCAACCACTTTTTTGGAGTAGTTCACCTTTTTGTGGTCTGGCTTTTGAGCGGCTGAGCACATCCGCAAGAGTGTTCCTTTCTCCTGGGACATGCACAGCTATCAAATGTAGCTTATGTCGAATACTCCAATACCAGATTCTCATGGCCTCCCCTGCACAAAGGGTAGGAATGTGTGCCACCTTGTTTGTTCAAATAATGAACTACTGTGGAGTTGTCCATTTGAATCTTATGACATCCTTCTGTGAGAACAATCTCGAATGCCCGTAGGGCGTAGAGAACTGCCCTCATCTCCAGAATGTTGATATGGAGATGCACTTCCACTGGGCTCCACAGTACCTGGATCTGGAGATTGTTCAGGTGAGCTCCCCAGCCTTGAGAAAAGGCATCGGTAGTCAGGTAAGTTGTGAAATGGGTTGTTGAAATAGGACTCCTTTTAACAGATTGTCTCTATTCTGTCACCATTGAAGGACTTGTGCTGCGGGGGTCGGCACTAGTACTGTCGCTTCTAGTTCATTTCTGGTTTGATCCCATTGTAATCTTAGGGTCCACTGTAATATCTGCATGTGTAAGTGGGCATAAGGAACTGTTGGGATGGCAGCCGCCATATGTCTCAGTAGTCTGAGGTACTCTCTTGCTATAACATTTGATTTGATTTATTTAATCTGGTAGGGTTCATGGGCCAAAGACACATTTTTATGGGTGACTGGAGTAACATACTTGTTGCAGAGGTATGAAGTCAGATTGTTTTTTCTGCTTAGTCTTGGGGAAGGAAGGCCAGGCCAATAGAAGTGTCCAGTACGGCCCCTATGTACTGAAGACACAGAGTATAGTCCATCTTGGATTCTGGTATGTTGACAGTGATTCCCAGAGACTGGAACATCTCAAGGGTGTGGGAGTGTGTTATAGCCAGATGCTGCATGGACGAGGCCTTGAGGAGCAAGTCGTCCCATTAAGGAAAAACACAGTGGCCCGAACTCCGGAGAGCAGCTGCTACTACTGCCAGGCATTTTGAGAATACACTAGGAGTCGATGCTAACCTGAGGGGAAGGGCTCGGAACTGATAATGTTGGCTTTGAAAGTGGAAGCAGAGAAACCATCTGCGTGTGGGATGAATCATTATATGAAGGTATGCATCCTTCATGCCTATGGAACAGAGCCAGTTGCCCTTGTTCAGCAGGGATAGGAGTGTTTGAGGAGTAACCATGCGGAATTATTTGTACTCTATATACAGGTTTAACTTTCTGAGATCTAGAATGAGTCTGAGATCTCTTGTCCATTCTGGTACTAGGAAGTGGGAGTAGAATCCTTTGCCCTGTTGAGAAAAAGGGACTGTCTCAAGCGCTTGTTTGGTGAACAGAGCTTGAATCTCTGTGGCCAGGACTTCCTTGCGATCGGGGGTTCTTGGTGGCATATTTGGAGGTGTGTCTGTCAAGTCCAGAGTATGACTGGACTATACCAACTGAACGACCCAGACATTTCAAGTTATCTTTTGCCAGCCCTGTATATACTGGGAAAATTTGACCCCTACTTCCGAGGACTGGGGCAAGAGGCCCACAGGCTCAGAGTGTATCTCAAGCTGTGTGATAACCCTGTTGAGGGCCACAGGGGTTCGATCGAGATGTCTCTGGAGCTTGTCTGGGTCCTGTTAGGGAGACTGTAGCTTTTCTTTTGCTGGGTTGCTTAGAGGCAGGCCTCTGTCTGCTGGCAAACTCCCAAATATTCCCTCTATAATAGGGTTTGGGTCAGTTGTGATAGAGTGAGTGTAATGACTTAAGTGTGATCAGAAGTTTGAAGGTTAGTCAAAATGTCCTGGGTCTAGGCCAGCCTGGTGGTGCTGAGGGTTGTTGAGGCACTGGACGCCACACCTCGCGCTACACCAGCAATCCTGGTTCGGGAAATACCTCGGGTCACGGGGCGCCAGCATTTTGGGGGGGGGGGCAAGATCGAGCATTGGCTCTTCTCTCCCTGGAAAGGGAGGCAGCTGTCCTTAGTCCCACCATCACCAGATGGAGGTCAGGTGGCTGCCACAGACAGTAATCAAGCGACTAGTAGGGTGGGGTGGGAGGCACGACGTGCGGGCCGGGTCCAGGACGAAAAAGTACAAACTGAATAAAGTATCCAAGGGGGAAAAAAATGTCCAGAGTCTGGGGACCGAAAGGGCGCATTCAGAATGGAATGTTGGACATCCAGGGCAAAGCCAGAGACTCTCAGCCCTGAGTGTCTTCTGAGACAAATACCGGTAGAGCCAACACGAGCTGTAGAGTCAACAGCTTTGTAGGCTACATGGAGAAGATGCCAACCAACAGCAGTGACATTCTTATAGTATGGGTAAGCTTTTTTTTTTTTTTGTTTGTTCGTTCGTTTTTGTGGACTTTATTTCTGCACTGGTCCTTGATGAACTCTCTCCAGCTGCCGCACTCGTCTACGGCTCTACCTCCCTGTCTGAAGCTCACTTCTACCAGGGCCGACCAAGCCAGGTAAATCCCCCGGCTCTGACCACCCCCCACCCCCACGAGGTTGGGCTGCCTACGCTCTATAATCTAATGCGCCAGGCTAGAGTCGGGGGGGGGGGGCCTGGATCAGCGAGCCTAACTGTGGGAATGTGGCCATGAGACTAAAGGCACCTTCACCTATCCCCAAGGCTGGGAATTTCCCTGTGTGCACGGTTTCCCCATAGGAGCGCAGGTGTGCAATGACGCCGGCACGGAAGAGCCGTAGGCGTCCACCACGCTCCTCCCCTATGCTGCTCCAGGTACTAGTAGTACCTCCAGTCTCCACCGGGGGTCACTACTGCACCAGAGAACCCTGAATACCTCCCCAGGGAGAGGAGAGCAGTCCATCAGATGCTCGATCCTCTCCCTCCCCTGCCAACCCCCGGCACCCGAGCTCGTTCCCGAACTCTGGTCACCCACAAAGTTTTGTGTCCAGCACCCCAACCCTAGCGCCACAGGGCCAGATGAAGGTAAGCTTTTTTTTTTTAGGAACTGCGCCTAAAGTGTTTGCACTTAGGCATGAGCTGATTTCCAGAACTCCTCCCAATATTTTAGGAGAAGACTCGTATAGTTAAGAACCCTTACAGTCATAATAGATGAGGAAACATTCGTTTCCCCATAGCATCCAGTTTACAGGATTCTTTATCCGGAGGCTGGGCACTAAGGTGCTTTGGTCTTACAGAGCTATCATGGGCAGCACTGATCACCACTGAATCAGCCAGTTGGGGGGGATGAAAAATAGGGATGTTCCATCAGCCTTTCTAGGATTAGAAGGGATATTAAAAGGTTGCTGTCATGCCACTAGAATAGCATCTTCATGTGCCTCTAATAGAGGACGGATAACCAGAGATGGAGTTTCAGGTAATCCCAAACAACTGGCAAGTTTGTGCCTACAGTAGAATCGTCATGCAAGGGGTCTTGAAAAACAGAAGTTTTCTGGAGATGCTGCATAATATCTGCAAATGTTGAATCATCTGGAAGGGAACAAGAAAGGTTTGGAGCAGGCTCTTCCATTGAGGAGATCGAGGAAGCTGGGGAAGGTAAAATATTTACTCGCTCTATGCCATCATCCTGCTCCCATTCCTGTAAGTAAGGGTCTTCTATTTCAATATCCTGGGAAAGACCCAGAGAAGTTGGTAAATCACTGGCAGTTCTAGATACATAAGAGCATCCAAAAGGAACAGAAACAGGAGCTGAAGTAGCTGCCTGTGGTATATTTTTCTCGATCAAATCCAAGATAATAGCAACCAGGAAAGGAAAGGAGATATTATTTAACCAGGAAACATACTAAGCCGGAGCTTGTTTCTAGGTGCAACCTGGGAGCACAAGGAACTTAAATGACTTGCTCAGGGTCACACAGTATGCAATGCCATGCCACGTGACCACTATGATGGCGGCCACGCAGGGCCAGCGGTCGTGTTAGTTAAGCAGTTTTACCCGTAATTTTGTAACTTTCGCTTTGTTTGCGGACTTGTGGAGCGGGTGGTTGAGTGGCAACAGCAGGACCTTTGTGAGTTTGCGGTTGCCACATTTTGTACTTAACCGCTTTCGTGCATAGATTCGTGTATAGATTTTGCCGGCTGTGACTATTCGAACCAACTTTTGTTAGTGGTGCGGCTGCGTTATCTGAACTATCATGCTCGTACAGAGGTGATTTTAGCCGGCGGACTCTGGAGCCAGTGGACAAGCGTTGTGGCGGAGGCTTATTTTGGGAGCGACTGATTGAACTACGTTCAGGAGGTGGAGGGTTGCGGTCCATTCAGGAGACCTAGCCGGGAGGAAGCTGTGTTTCGACCCTGAAGTTGGAATCTGCTGGCGGGAGGATCCCTTTGACCTTTGGGCTGGTGCACTTTGTACTGCTTGGATTATTTGTGTAAACCAGCTTTCGTAGGAGCTGCAGGCTCAGAACTGGACTTTGGGTCATCTGCTGGTATTTCGTGTGGTCCTGACAACTTTTAGAGATCCGCGATTAGATTTGCTGCCACACAGGGGACCGTGCTCTGGATTGGCCGGAGAGCCAGTTGACGAGCTGTGGTTTCTTCTAGGTTCCTTGGGGTTGGCTTCTGAGCGGTCACCCCCCTGGGAATCAAAAGTTGTAGGCAACAAATTATTTTTTCAGCATTCTCTGTAGATGGAGCTTTACGGGCCCGTTTGGTTTCTTTGCTGACCCTAGACTCTCATTGGAATAAAATTTCTGTACACAGCGCTTCTTTTTTGCTTCAGCAGAGCTTGAATTTTTATTGGATCTGTCTGCACTTACTGGATAAGTATTCCTGGCCTTTGTTGGAGGAGCCTATGAGACGGTGGATTCACCCTTATTTAATTCTGGACCTGGTTGAAGAGACCTGATTCTCTCCTGATTTTTCTGTGAATTATTAATTTTATTTATTTGGACGAGTGGGTGGTGAGAGGACCCTGCGTCCATACATTTTATTTTGTTTAGTTGGATTTTATAACTGTTTTCTTTGGTAGTGTGGATAACTATAATTTTCCCTCTCCTCGGTTGTGAGAGGACTGAGGGGGGAGTTTATAGTTTCCTTCTGTTATGTTTATTTTAGTTTATTTATTTTAATTGTTTAGTAGTGAGAGTGTTTTCCCTCACTCTCCAGTGGTGAGAGGACTGGGTGGGGAAGGGAATTCACTATTTATTGTATTTTGCTGTATTGTGGGTTGGGGGGGGGGTGAGAGTCCCTAAACTCTGTTTTGTTTGTATTTGTTTTAGTGGGTTATTTTATTTAAGTGGGGTTGTCAGGGGCTCTAAAATATAGTGTCCGAATTGATGTTAAGCTAACCTGGGTGTTAGATGGGGTTTTAAATTATTTTAAGTGAGTATTATTAGTTAGTTTTATTTTCTTTCAAGGTTTCGTTTGTTTTATACTTAGTAGTATAGTTTTTAGTATGTGTTGGTCTTATTTTTATAATTGTGCTAGGTTAAGTTAATAGTTTGAGTTGTAGCTAAATTATTGTCTTATTGTAGAGCTTTGTATTTATTTAAACTTTAGAGGTGGGTAAATTTTTGGATTGTTTATTATGTGTAGTTAAAATACTAGGACTAGGACAGTCGGGTATTATTCCCCCTCCAGGCTCAGGGATCTTCGCCCCTTTTCTTGTCCCCCACTATCCCCTGAGGTCTACAGACGTTGTAGGGCCTTGGGGATTGTTGGGAGGAGGAGGAGGAGGATGGGGGCAGGGTCTGGGAAGGGGCATGGAATGGAGTGGGTGGATTGGGACAGTGAGGACAAGGAGAGGCCCTGGGGCGAAATGGGCCCAGGAAAGGGGATCTACTTGTCTGGTGCCCATACCCAAGGGTTCTGACTATAGTCAGCAGGTAGCATGGTCATCCTCGGAGGCTCATCCTACTCGGACGGTGTTATGTAACGCCAGGTCTATTAAAAACAAGACGGCTATTATAGCTGGTTTTGTTGAGTCTTCTGACCTGGCGTGCATCACCGAGACCTGGCTTGAAGAAAATGCTGGACCAGTTTTGGCGGCAGCAATTCCAGCCGGGTACTCTGGTGATACACCGCCCGAGGGTGGATCAGTAGGGGGTGTTGCTATTTGTTTTAAAACAGAACTGGGCCTAGTGGAGGTGCCAGTGGGAGTTACCAAATCCTTTGAATGCATTTTTAGGTGAGGGTGGGGCGCAGGATACTTTCATATACTGTCCACCAGGTGATGAGAATGTTTTCCTGCGGGAAGTCGGAGACTTCATTGTCGACCTAACACTTGGTTCCCCCAGATGGTTGGTTCTGGGGGACTTCAATGCTTGGGTCGATGATGAACTCTCTCACTTTGGTCAAGACTTCCTCCAGTTAATGATTTCGCTGGGCTTCACACAGGTAATTTCCTCTTCAACCCATGTTGGTGGTCATTCATTGGATTTGGTGTTCCCCCTGGGGATGGAGATATCCGATCTGGTGGTGGAACCAGTCGGATGGTCGGACCATCACTCCACTGGGTTCAGTTTTGAGGCCACCCCTAGTAGGTCAGCCCCTAAGAAAATGGTCCAGTACCACCCATTAAGGGGTGTTTCCCCAGATGACCTGATGGCAGTGCTGGATCTATCGGGCTTTCCGAGAGACTGCATGGATCCAGGAGAACTGGTACGTGCCTATAATGAGGCGGTGGCAGGGGCCCTGGATTACATTGCTCTTGTTCGTGTTCGTCCTCTCACTCTTCGGCCCAGGTCTCCTTGGTTTGATGAGACCCTGAGGGAGTTGAGAAGAGTTGGACGAGGTCAGGTCTAGATGGTGACAGACTTATTTTGATGGACCATCATTCGGTCTATCAATCCGCAATCTCTCGGAAGAAGGCAGAATTCCTGTCCAGAGAGATTGGGGCTGCACAGAATAGACCAGCTCAGCTATTCCGGACTATGGACAGATTGTGCAATCCAGTCTGTCTTCAGCCTGGAAGAGCTTTTTCTCAAGAACGATGTGAGGAGTTTGCTCTGTTCTTTGCAGATAAGATTGCCAAAATCAGATCAGAGATCCGTTTGACCCTCTCAAATGGGAGTTGCGATGGTTGACAGGAGATGTCGGACACCCAGTTTGTGTGGTCTGACTTCAGCCTCCCCACAATCAATCAGTGACATTGAGATGGTTATCCAATCACTGCGTCAGACCAACTCTGATTTGGACCCAGGCCCCACACGTCTCTTAGTGTACTGTGTGGATAAAATCGGCCCGGCCCTTGCTGAGATAGTCTGGAGGTCCTTGTAGAGGGGGACTTTTCCTGATCCTCTTAAGAATGCTGTGGTTAAGCCCCTTCTTAAGAAGTCCTCCTTGGACCCGGACTGTCTGGCTAATTACAGGCCTGTCTCTAACTTAACCTTTGTGGGTAAAGTTATTGAGAAGGTGGTCGCTTCACAGTTGGATGATCATCTGACCAACAACAATGTCTATGATTCTCTCCAGTCTGGATTTAGGAAAAGGCATAGTACCGAGACAGCACTTGTACGGGTACTAAATGACCTCCTGATAGCAAGAGATCGAAAGACCTGCTCCATCTTGGTCCTTCTTGATCTCTCTGCAGCATTTGGCACTGTGGACCATGGTGTGCTGTTGGAGCATTTGTGATCTATCTGCGGACTGTCTGGTACAGTCCTAGGGTGGTTTCGATCGTAGCTTGAGGGTAGGACTCAGAGGGTGGTGTCAGGAATTTTTTCCTCGGCATCAGTCTCCCTATCCTGCGGGGTACCGCAGGGTTCCATTTTGGCACCCATGTTGTTTGCAGTGTACATGCTGCCGTTAGGGGTGATTATTAGGCGGTATGGCTTGGGTTTTCATTGCTATGCAGATGATACCCAGCTGTACATGTTCCTTTGTGCCTGGCCAGGATGCTGCCTTTTCGGTCTTTAACAGCTGCCTTGCCGAAATCCAAGACTGGATGAATGTGAACTGGCTGCAGTTGAACCCCGAAAAAACTGAGGTGTTGGTAGTGGACCAGGGTCGCTGTGAGGCGGGCTTGTTAGCTGGATCATCCTCAGGCTTATGGCTTGGGGATGTCCAGCTGACTGTCTCAGACCTGGTGCGGAACCTGGGCGTTGTATTTGATGACTGTCTGACCTTTAAGTCTCAGGTGTCAGAAGTTATCAAAACCTCTTTTTATCATCTGAGGAACATCACCAGGGTGAAGCACCTGGTTCCTCCAGAGGATCTTCCAACTTTGGTCCACATCTTCGTTACCTCCCGCCTGGACCATTGCAATGCCCTATACCTAGGGCTTACGGGGGCTGAACTTCGCCGCTTGCAGCTAGTGCAGAATGCGGCAGCCAGGCTTTTGACTGGTTCTTCTAGGTCCAGTCATATAACGCCTGTGCTCCGCAGACTGCACTGGCTGCCAGTTTGTTGGCAAATCACCTTCAAGGTCGGCTTGCTGACCTATAAGGCCCTACATGATCAGGGACCTGCTTACCTGAAAGATCTCTTGTGTCCCTACTGTCCCTCCCGCCCACTCCGATCCACTGACGAGGGATTGCTAGAGATTCCCAGGGTCTGCTTAAAAACTTCAGGGGCAAGATCTTTTAGTTTTATGGCCCCGACCCTGTGGAATTCTCTACCTTGTCAGGTACGAAATTGCCCGACTGTCCAGAGCTTTAAAGTAGCTCTGAAAACCTACCGTTTTAACAAAGCTTTTAATGATTGTTAATTATTAAATTTTAATCTTGTTAAATCCTGTTTTAGATATTTATTGTCTTATGTCATTTGTAAAGGCGCCTTGGTTTGAGAAAGGCGCCTCAAATAAATAAAAATTGATTGACTGATTGAAGTTGGGGCTGACGGGATTCAAACCCGTGTCTCCAGATTTGCAGCTCAGTGCTCTTAACCACTGCACTATACTGCCTCCAAATCAGCTGATCAGCTGACTAACATCCACCATGGCCAACTGTGGAGCTTCAGCAGTCACAGGGTTACTTTTTGTTGACCCTACTGGAGCAATGGATGAGACTGGAGTTGGTTGTGGCACCAAACAACTCGTTGATGCCATGTTTTGATTATATTCCCTACTCGGCGACGGGAAGACTGTTAATGAAAAAAGGAACGGAACATAAAGAAAAAATGCCAGTCCCCTGGAGTGACAGTCAATGGCGACCAGATGGAACCCGATGGGAGGGTTATATAAAGAACCCCTCCATGGGAAGTCACAGTTTTATGCCCCCTTGAAAGCCCATCGACAAAGAGGCCATTGACCAGCATGGGTAGAGAGACAACCTGGGCATCATCGGCAGTGTAGAAGATGACTGCGCCACAGCCTCAGAAAGAGCAGCTAGAGCTGCAGTAGTGTTAAGTACACTCTGGGCCACTGAAGTAGTCACAGTGGTCGTCGATGGAGCGGAGACCTGGGGAAACAGTTTACTCCTGCTAGAGTGTTTCTGTTTCTCCTTTTTATCTTTAGCCTCCATCGACGATTAGTCCCTGTCAGAACGGTGGAAGCCGGACGATGAAGATCCATATTTTGAGCTTATGACACTATCAACCCACATTAGTTGGCAAGGGTCAAAATTGACCCATGGGAGGTTGACAGTCATACTTTAAAGCTGGCACAATAATGGTGGCTATTGTAAAAACCATGATAATATCTGGTGCTTTTTGGAGTGCGAGCTACACACTTCCCCTGTTAATGTAAGGCAAATCTTCTTTAAACCTGCCACTGTAATGGAGGCTACAAATGAAGTCTATTAAAGATACACAGACAATGACAAAAGAATAAGGCCTGTCAGCCCATCCAGTCTGCCCAACCTACCCAACTACTCCTGCACTGGCCCTAGTGGCCACTTTTTCCTTTTGTTTCTGCTCCCTTTTCTAACTAACCCCATATGACTATCCCATCCCTGGCTAATGATGTGCACCAATTTGACCTGTACCACTTCCTCCAGCAGCTTGTTCCACTTGCCCACCACTCTTTCAGTGAAAAGGTTCTTACAGACGTCCCATCTGAATCTCCCCCTGCGAGTTTACATTTTCATCTTGACCCTTTAGTTGAACTCAAGGAGAAACGTTTCTTAGCATCCACCCCATTTTTCCCATGCAAGTACTTTTAGGTCTTGATAATGTCACCCCTTTCTTTTCTCAAGAGTGTAAATGCTCAAATCCTACTGCCTCGCCTCATATTTCTTGTCCCCTAGTCCATAAACCATCTTGATTGCTCTGCCCTGTACTGCTTCTACTTTGTTGCAGCCTCTCCTCATATGTGAACTAGAGTACCTTGTGTGGTGTTCCAGGTCTGATCGCACCAGTGACCTATACAATGGGAGGATCGCCTCCCAACTTCTACTGCTTATTCACCTCCCTATGGAGCCCAGCAACCTGTCTGCCTTGCCCACAGCTCTATTACAATGTGCTGCTGTTAAGCTCTCAGATATCATTATGTATTGTATTATGCAGCGACATTTGTGGTGTGACTCCCAGGGAGGTCATGACCCAGGGGAACAAAGTTTGCCAAAATAAACAGCAAGATATCTTTGGCCTTTAACTTTATGACTATAAAGTACATCAAGTACTAAACTGGGGCAATCTGATTACAATGCTAAAGCAACTATGGAGACCCATAGGAAGCTGGTGAGCAAGATGGAAAGCCTGGGGTTGGGTGGGAAAATAAGCTGGGTGGAGGCCTGGCTGGCAGGAAGAACTCAGAGGGTGGTGTTAATGGGGTGCACTCCGGGACAGCGAGGGTGAAGAATGGAGTGCCGCAGGGGTCAGTTTTGGGTCTGCTTCTCTTCAGTATCTACATCAGTGATACTGCAGAGGGTTTGAGGGGGAGGGGATGCCTATTTGCTGAAATGAAAATGTGCAATAGGGTGGACACCGGGGAGGTGGAGGACATGAGGGGGACTTAAAGATGCTCAAAAAATGGTCTGGGGAGCGGCAGCTGAAATTTAATGCCAAGCAGTGCAATGTGATTCACTTGGGGAGTAGGAACAGAAGAGCAGGGTACACCCTAGCTTGAGAGGAAATCAAAGTAACAGAACAGGAGAGGGATCTGGGGATCATAGTATCCTTGAACTTTAAGGTAGGAATCTAATGTAGCAGGGCGGTAGGAAAGGCCAATGGAATGTTGGCATACATAGTGAGGGGCATTACTAGCAGAAGGAGGGCAGTAATAATGCCCCTTTACAAAGCCATGGTGAGGCCGCACCTGGAGTATGGGGTTCCGTTCTGGAGACCACAGCTCCACAAGGATATAGATGCGATGGAGAGGGTTCAGAGAAGGGCAACCAAGATGGTGCAGGGTATGCAGGGAAAGTCATACGAGCAGAGATGTAAGCAGCTGGATTTGTACACGTTGGAGACAAGAAGGGGAAAGGGAGACATGATCGAAACTTTTAAATATGTAAAGGGGCTCAATAAAGTGGGAGAAGAGGGTTTACTTAAGAGGAAGGAGGGAGACAGAACTAGAGGGCACAGCCTCATACTGCAAGGAAAAGGGTACAGGGGCAATGTGAGAGGGCATTTTTTCCACAGAGAGGGTGGTGGAGCCCTGGAACAGACTACCAGACAGAGTGGTGGGGGCTAAAATCAGTAGAAGAATTCAAGAGGGCACGGGACAAGTATATGCGGCCTAGTATCGGGGAAGGCGGGGGCTGGCAGAGATGGGGGGGAGGGCAGACTAGATGGGCTGGTATGGTCCTTTTCTGCAGTCAAGCTTCTATGATTCTATGAACTGAAGACAGTGCAGGCTCTGTGGAACATCTACCTTTTGATGCCTGAATGTAGTTTTCAATGCGAGTGTGAGAGTGAGTGTGTGGGGGTGTATGAGTTTATTGTGGGGTCCAGTACAGCATGTGAAGTTTCCAGCAATTTAATAAATAATAAGGGAATGAAAAACACAGAAAAGAAATTCAATAAAAGCAGATTTCATTACAGCCCAAGCACTGGCTTTATGGAAAGTATTACTGAATATAAACCTAACCAGTACAGCATAACTGTACGTTTACTGCTTTAGTAAACCAGTAGATAAAAGAAGAGAAACCAGATCTGCTGTTGTACATTACATATGTTTCTTTAAGAACAATGAATTATAAAACCATTGTCTTTGGTTAGCTGTTATGTACAATTTACTTTGTGGAGTTCAATGAGCACTAAGTGTGATCTAAATAGAAAGTGATGATGAATATTGCATGAGGTTGTTACTCGAGCCAATAAGTCCAATTCAGCATATCAGGTGCTGTATAGTCATCTTTTCTTTACAAAACAAAGCCAAGCCGTCAATGAAATGCATACGTATTCAAGAATACCTCTTAACCATCAGTCACCCAAATGCATGACAGTCTCTCAAAACAAGTCATGGCATGCAAATGTGCGTACCATGTCAAATCATAGAAAACTCTGAACACTGCAGCACAGTGCACTGGTGCTCATGAAGTTTAACGTTAATGGAATACCACAAATTAATAGGAGTTCCTGCCTTGAAATTACAGTGTAAAGTGTGGCATGACACCATCTCCCTTCCAAATAGGAAGTTTGAGGGCTAAAATGAATGTTGTCACTCGTCGTGTGTGAAATGAGGGGTTATGATTCAAGAACTGGTTTTAAAATCAAACCTGAAGCTGCAGTTTTATGGATTAGTTATTACTGTATAATAAATCACACCCTGCCCTACTAATTAGGAACTTGTCGGCTGAAACTCAATGCGATTCTTGAGAAGTGTTCAATTTCCTACACAGTTTATTCTGTTCAGCATAACTGCTATCTATTGCACCATTCCAAGTTATTTTCTACTATTACAAGACAAAATCACTGTCCGATTCTTCCTATAGATCATTAACAGACATTAAGTCTTCCTCAGACATGAGCTAGCAGACAGAAGTGACAGCTCCATTGTTACTGCTGCCATCTGCAGCTGTAGTAATAGATTTTATTTCTGGTTTATGTATATCCATTCACGTAACGTACAGACAAAAAAGTTTTAGGGATAAACAAATATTTGTAGTCTAGTGGCCCAGTACACTAACAAAGTCATCTACAGCCGAATACAGCAAGATTCACATAGCAACTACCAACACAAATACACTCAATTTGCAAAGCTGCTAGCAATGTTAAGACTACAGAACCACGCTATTTTAGTAAAGAACCACCACCACTGGTCCACTGAGGTCTTAACTCACACAAGTTCAGTAGAAATTTCACATGACCCATTTTAATTCAAAGTTCCTGTAAAAAGTTAAGTTTAAAGGTAGTTACAGCCGCGGGTGATACCACCTGCTCAGGGAGTCTATTCCACATATCCACCACTTGCTCCATGAGACGTTCTTCCTCAAACTTCCCTCCTGTGATCATTTGTTCTCTAATATTTGGATAGTCTGAAGCGTTGTGGTTGATTTGGTATGGTGTTATCCCCTTTCAGGTTTATGAATACTGGTATCATCTCACCTAAATAAGCTCTTTTCCAATAAAAAGTGGCCTGGTTCCGTCAGTCTTTCCTCATGGCTCATGTTAAATCAGAAATGTAACTGTTCTCATAGCAACTTTGTCTTTCTGAATTCAGAAGAAACCTAGAAAAGCTGTTCAAATGACCAGGCAGGAATTTCTACTACTCTCCTGGTAGATCATGCAGGTACTGAGCTTGTCCAACAGGTTCAAAAGGAAGGTCACATAGCCTCTCCAAAATAAGCATCCAGGGCAGTAGTATGGATCGGACTCTATAGATTTGTTTTAAAGCAAAAAAAAAATAAATCTACCAATATCATGGGGCGAGCACAGCAATAATCTCCCAATGTACCCTCTTACAGCCCCCCCCCCCAAAGTGAATCTGAAATCAAAGGGTACCAGGACTTGAGCATTTATCTAATCTTTGCTGTTCTGAAACCCACTAAATGTTGAAAAAATATGACCATATCCTACCATATGCTATGAAAGAAGATCATATGCAATTATCAACTACCTTGGATGTGTACCCCCAGCTTCTTAAACAGGGGTCGAAACTGGCACCGGCCCACTAGCCAAATGGTGACAGTTTGTATCGGGCTAGTAAAAGTTTCCTTTAACTAGCCCTGCTTGCTTGTCTTGCATATAAATACAGAATGTGTCCGCAAGACAACGACCGCCTGGCCCACCTACTCTGCCTCTTTCTCCACTACCTATACTTTCACCACAGACCCTACCTGATCCTGGAGAAGGTACCGTTTCAACAAATACACCAGCTGGAGCAGTGAAAAGGTTTGTGGCACCTAGTGGAGTTTGCCAGTTACTAGTCTTGCTGGGCTTGTGACGACAAAACTTAATTTTGGCCCCGTTAAACCGTCAATGTTCAGAAGTCAATCAGGCAAAGGTAAGCTCCTAGGATCTGGATGGAGGACTGGGTTTTGAGATGCACAGGTCTTTTGTCTACTTCGATCAGATTAGGCCTGGTCTCTGAGTCCACTTCAAATTTGAGCTGTGAAGCTAGTCTGGGACTCTATCATCAGATCCTGAACTAATGATATTTTTAAGACCTGAAATGGGTGGGGGGAGGCTTAGCCAGAAGCCTAGAGCTTTGGGATCCTATAATCTGCTGAAATAATTGCTGATCTTGTTGTTTTCCTTGGTGTATCCCGGGTAATTCAGCTTAAAATGGACTGATTCAAAGACCTCTCGCACTGTGGCTAAAACGGTTCTCAATCAAGCTGCTTACATGTTGAGAGTTCCTACTAAGTGATCCCAGATATGGAGATCAAATTCTTCTATGTTAAAGACAATTGGCTACTCCACTTCTGAGATCAGTCCCTAGCTTGCAGTACCTCCCTGACTGTTTACTAAGAATTTTCTGAAGAATTTTTTTTTTTTTTTTGGTTACTCTTTTTCAAGCCACTTTTGGCCACTCCATTCCCTACTAGGCCACCTGGCCGACGCACAACTGGAGGGATCTCTTCTACTTTTGGGTCACCACATCCCTCGTTTCTGGGTGATCTCTTTTTAGGCTGGGATTCTGATCCCTGATCTGTTGCAATGCCCCCAGTAATGAAATCAGGAACATGGGAGGAGAGGAGGAGGAGGAGAAGTGTGAGGTCTAAGCAACCCACAGGGTAGTTGAAGGATGTAGTGGCATTGTTCACGGAGAAGGGACCTTCTCAGGTATTTTTATACTCCCCACCCTGCATCAATTCATCTCGCTTGTGTTCTGAAAAAAATCATTGAATCATCTCTTCACTAATTCAACTTCATATTTTATTTATCTTTATTTTATTATGAGTCATAAATCCTCACATGGCATTAAATGTGGTCATCCCACTGCCGCCCATTATGTATCCCCTATTTGATGGACTATTTCCATTCATAGGGTATAATCATATCTCACAGTTTTACATTTGCAAGTATAAAGCAAGATCCCAACCTTCTCTGTAATTGAACAGTTTTAGTATTACAGACTTTGGTCCCTCCTAGGACAGTCACAACCATACAAGGCCAGTGTACAACTATGGCTTGCTCCCTGCTGCAAAGTCCTCTCCCTTTGCCACTCATCCAGAGCATAGATTGGGGAGAGGAACAGATTACAACAGTGGATCTCGTGGATGGTTAAAAGGTCAGCTTTTTGCATGTCCAAGGGCCTCAGGCAGTCACAGGACCACCTGGTCATTGTACTACCAATGCTATAGATCCCAGGACCTGAAATAGGTCTTGGAAACTCTTGGGCAGACTAGATAGACCCACAGTCTCCTTCTGTCATCATCTTCTACGTTTCTGTGATTTCCCCCTTTGGTCTCGCCTGCCACCCTCAGTGAATATGGGTGTCCTGGCCATACCGGAGGAAGGGTGGCCAGACAATGCTCAATCGTCCATGTCCCCAGCAGCACAATCATTAGGCTTTCACTAGATGTGGCTGTCAGGGGTAAGGTGCAACAGACTTCTAGGAAAACAAACTGAACTTACAAGCTCAAATGGGCAGACTGGGTGGGCCACAGGCCCTTATCTGCCGATACTGTCTATGTATCTATGAGCAGCATCAGAGAGCCAGTGTCACAAAACCACCCAAGATACCCATGGTGGTCAACTGACTCGCTTATTTTATCAACGGTGCCACCAACTGGGTCACAACTCACTGGGGACTGCCCCCTTCTTGTCCCAACACAGGTTTTTTTCTCAAATACTGTGTTCTTGTAAGCACAAAGTATTTTATATTTTTTTTTCTATGTTTCAGTGCTAGGAGGAGATTCACTGGTTCAGCTGCACTCTCTCCTCAATGTATTTTACAGGTGGGGATTTTCACCCTTGACTGTTATTTCCTCACACCTATCTTTTACTTTGACCATGCAACCCACACACACACACACACACACATATATACATACATACATATACACATATATATATATATATACACACACATACACACACACATATACACACACACACACATATATATATATATATACACACACACACACACACACACACACACGCATTTTCTTTTCATGGTATCCCCTGCTTCACTGGTCATTTTTTATTCACCTTTTGTTAATTTCAGTCACCTCTTTTTTCATATACATCTTCTATCATTTAAACATGGGGCTACGCACTTGTATGAGATTATGAACTGTAATTTGCTATATATGCCTCTGACAATGCTTTATGTCGTGCTGCTCTAAATAAATGCACTATCACTTTAATTGCTTAAAATAAATTTTGTCACCCTGCTTCAGAACCACGCCCCCGATGAAGGGACCCCGCCACAGTCCCAAGGTGCCAGGGGTTAGAGCTGCGCTTGCATTTGTTGTACAAACTGCTGAATAAACCCTGCGTTTTTCCTTTCACTGTTTTTGCATTCTTTCCTGATAAGAGTGCTGCCATACCATCTGCGTTTCTCTCTGGATTTTTATCAGCTCAAAATGCATCCCAAAAATACAGAGGAGCCATATCTCTCAGAAGGACACCAGGAAGACAGAGAAGTTTACACTGTATGCCCATGGTTTTTGGAAGGAACGAGACCATATTTCAAGACCAATCTCTTCTACTTCCAGGAGTGTGATCCATACAGGTTAATGTGGGCTGTTTTTCACATACATTAAATTATTTTTTTTTACAGGCCATTTGTCACAAAGCAAACAAGAGCTCAGGTCAAATTATTTCTTGCTCATTACAGTTTATTTGTTTTTTGATTACCAGGTAAGTGCACTAGACAATAATATGCCTCTTCAGGCACTACCCGGGACAGTACAGTTACAATCAGTCATGAAACATTTACAGTAAAGCAAAAATAATGACAATTTAACATGTAAGATACCAATATTCAAAACAGTGCATGGATTTGGGTAGCATGGAGAAACCGAAACAGATATAACAGATACAAATGAAACAGAAGGTGCAACATTCATAAAGTGCATCAGAAAATTAAGACCAGCTAACACTAATCACTGTCACAAGTAATGTATACTACACAAAGGGTAGCATAAAAAATGGAACCACCAAAGTCAGGATGCAGGAACAGACCAGCAGAAAAAATGGCAGGGTTAGGTAGAAGAGAGATATGGCATCAATACATATCGTGCTCATGTAGGCAGCAAACAAGTACAAGAGTCAGATGCAACAAGATGGTGGTGTAGCTCCCTTTCGAAACAGGCATGAGAGGGAGAGAGACGCAGGGCTACCAGGAGGGTGTTCCAATAATTTGGGCAAAGTGGGAGAAGGCCTGAAACCCCATGCTGGTAGTACACCTGGGAGCAGTTAGAAGGGACTGATCACCCGAGCGGAGAGGTTTTATTTTATTTAGCTTTTGTTTACCAGGTAAGTGCACTAGCCATAGCAATGACCATTTTCAGGCACGACCCAGGAGGGTACAATACATCAATGCATACAGAACATTTCATTACAAGTACAACATAATATACAATAGTATATATTTCATTACAAGTACGACATAATGTACAACAGCATACAGAGTACATAGAGAAAAGGAAAGGTGGCTATAAACAAAGCTAGAGGGTATTTACAGTGTGAGAAAGTAATATGAAAAAGTGGCTACCAAAAGGGTAGATTCCAGTAACAGTGTGATGGGAATAATAAACAGACATATTCAACAATACAGGTTACATGATATTTATTTTGAGGAAAATTACGATAGTGTGAATGCTATAGTATTTGATTGGGGCTGTAAGTAGGGAAAAGCAAGGGGGTATAAGAGTAAAGGAGACAGAAAAGAAAGCAGGAAGAGGATAGGGGACGAGTGTAAGTGGGAGGTAGGACAGAACAAGGTGGGGGGGTGCTATTTATATAGTAGAGCAGCAAAAGTAAGGAGAGACTAGGTAGTGAGGAGGCGAGAGCTAAGGGGGGTTTGAAGCAGTGGCACATGCAGGAGGACTCAAGATGGGAATGCAATTTTCTCTTAAATATTGCATGTGATGGTGCTTGTCGCATGGACCGAGGGAGGGAGTTCCAGTATCCGGGGGCATGACAGCAAAAGCACTTGCACCTTTGGAAGTATACTGTCTAGGTATGCAGACGAGGGCGCCGTCAGTGGATCTCAGTCCGTAGGAGGGTGTTCTGATTTGGAAGTGGGCTGCAAGGAGTTTGGGTATTTGTAGCCCGAACAATATTGTATATGACAGAGCCATAGGCATAAAGCCGTAGCTCAAGCGGAGGAAGCCATCCTAGCTCTGAATAAAGGACAGAGTGGTGTTTCATCTTATGTGAGGACGCATAGCAACAGATGATGTTGTAAGTTACGTCCCATTTCTGAAGACTTGTTTTGCATGCAGAGGTGTATGCAACAGCCCTGTAAGTGAGGGCAGAAGGATGCCAAGTGCTACCGCAAGCCTTGCCGAGGGAGTAAGCCCATAACTGGTACGGTATGTTATACCAATTTTGGTGTTTACCTGTTTGCAAGTTAGTTTTATGTGTAGGTCGAAATTTAGTGATGAGTCAAGTGTAACACCCAGATATTTGAAAGATTTCACTACCTCAATAGTTAAGCCATTTGAGGAGGAGATTTAAAATTTTGGATGGGCATGCTTGAGTTTGGAATTTGATCCGAAGAGCATCGCTTGGGTTTTGGCCTCGTGTAGTACTAGTTTGTGACTAGTTAACCATTGTTAGGTGAGTTGAAAGTCGAGGAAGAGCTGATTATGTCAATGTTTTTTGCACCGGCATATAGAACAATGTCATCTGCATATAGCAAGGACACTATCCTATGTAGGTTGGAGGTAATGTTATTTATGAAGATGGAGATAAGCAGAGGCCTGAGAATGGATCCTTGTGGCACACCAATATTTATAGTGTCCCTGTCTGATAGGGCAGAGTTTAATTTCACAGTTTGGGTCCTGTCGGATAAGTAGTTACTAAACCACTTTACAACGTTTGGAGAAAAACCTAGTGGTCCAAGGGAGCCTAGGAGGATGGAGTGATCCACTAGGTCAAATGCCTTAGTCATGTCAATAAAAATGGCCCCAGTGAGAAGACCAGAATCCACAGCCTCTAGTGTATCGGATGTGAATTTGAGAAGTGCGGTGTGGTGCTATGGCCCTTGCGAAAGCCATGCTGGGCTGTGGTAAATAGATCATGTTTCAGGAGGAAATCAATTGTTTGGGCGGCAATCACTTTCTCAAGAATTTTACTGAGGACTGACAGGATGGATATGGGCCTGTAACATGAGGGATCCTTTCGATCACCTTTTTTGAAAACGGGTAATCCTAGCTTCCTTCCAAATGTCAGGAACATAGCTCTGGCAAAGAGAGCGTGAAAATCTTGGCCAGTGGGGCAGCAATGTGGGGAGCAGCTATCTTTAGCAGCTTGGGTTCTAGATTGTCAGAGCCAGCCACAGTGTAATCAGAGATGTTTTTTTAGCAATTTAAGCATGTCACATCTTGAGATTGCCTTGAAAAAGAAATGAGGGCCGTTTACATCTGTTGGGGTAGGTATGCTCGACTGGGTAGGGAAAGAGGAGGTGTAGTTAGGTCAGAGAAATGTCTGTTAAAGTTTGCAATGGTTCTAGGATTACTGCAGTGTACGCCATTTAGTAACATGTTATTAGGGGTTGATGCTGGATTCTGACCCATAAATTATTTAATGTGGGACCAGAATTTCTTTGAGTCGCCGTAGGAGTTGGTTAATAGATCTTTACAGAAAGAGCTCTTAGCCTTTTTGATGTCCTTTTTCGCAGGAATTTCATAGTGACCTGTATGTATTTAGGTCAGAGGATAACCTTGAGCTTTTGTAGAGGAGCCAGCATCCGTCTCTGCTTTAGAGAGGAGGTCAGATTTCAGCCATCGCGTTTGCTTATTTTTTACCCTACGAGTTACAAGTTTGCAGTATTTATCCTGAAGCGCAAGGAATTTTGTCAGGAACACATTGAGGGCAGTTTGGGCATCATTAGATTTAGGGAAGGAGGACCAGTCAGTAGTGGCAATGTCGTGTAGGAAGAGCTGCGAGTCAAAATTTGCATAGTTGCGAAAGGTGATGAAACGGGGCTTTGATGGTTTGGGTTTGCTCTTTCCCCGGATACAGTAGGTTGGAGAGTGATCAGTGATGGCATCTGGTAGTACACCAGCGGCAATTACATTTTCAGGGTGGTTGGCCATTATCCAATCAAGTAGGGTGTTCGTGTTTGAGTGAAGGGAGGCTCTGGTGATGAAACGGGGTTCACATATTAGTTGGTGCAAACTATGGCTCTACAGTTTGGTCAGTGGGATGTATTGGTTGGCACCCAGCCAGTTAATGTTTAGGTCCCCTAGAATAAGGACCTCATTCCTCCCTGCAAGGCTTGAGATTTGTTCCAGTAACTCATCTAGTCCTTTTATTCCATTTGTGTGTGTGTGGGGGAAGAGTTGTAAGCACATATGATATGTAACTTTTTGGTACCAAGGGTGAGCAGGACATGAAGTGCCTCGCAGTGATCTGGGTTGCTTAAATTGAAGACAGTGACCTGGAGATGTTCTTTAAAATAGATAGCCATACCACCCCCTTTTTTGGGTCCAACTCTTTCAAGTCTCAAGAGATTGTAGGATGGAAGGGAGCAGAGAGAGTCTAGTGTGGATGGTTTTAGCCAGGTTTCGGTTAGGCATATGATATCAGGTTTGTATAGTGAGGTCCGTGCAACAAGCTCATTTAGGTTGTGCATAAGGCTCCTGATATTGTTAAGTCACGTGAGGGGGTTTCAGCACGGCAGTTAAGGAGGAGGAAACCCCAGTTTAAGTAGTTTTGTCAGTAAGGACACCAAGAGCAAAGAAGCGGTTTGCCTGAGTAGATGGCCAGTTCAGCAAAGAGTAAAGCTGACCGAGGTGGGTAACTTTCAGAAAAAGATGTGCAAGAACAAGGGGGCACAATTTGAAGATAGAGGGGGGACGGCTCAAAGGTGATGTGAGGAAGTATTTCTTCACGGAGAGGGTTGTGGATACATGGAACAGCCTTCCTGGGAGGTAGCAGACTCAAAAAAACAAACAGTGGGGGAATTCAAGAATGCATGGGACAGACATAAGGCAACTCTAGTAGGGGGTAGGAGGAAGCAGACTGTTGGTGGACTAGGATCTGCAGCCTATGCATTAGGTAGGGAAGTGGGCAGACTAGGTGGGCCAAGCGGTCCTTATCTGCCGTCAATTTATATGTTTCTATGTAACTCGGTTAGAGGCCAAAGCAAAATGACAGCTGTTTATTATAGGTAGTGTCCCATTTGTGGACGTCTACGTTGGAGGCATACGAGTAGGTGATAGAGCCATATGCAAGACTGAGAGGAAGGATGCTCTCAGCAATGGCCATACAGGCAGAGGGTGTGAGGGCATATTTGGTTCTATAGGCCAGGTCAAGCTTGGTATTAACAATGGCTTTACACGTATTTGAGATGGGTTGTGCAAAATCAAGAAAAGGATCAAGGGTTACACCAAGGTACTTGATAAAAACGGACATTCTCGGGGGGGGGGATCATCAATTCTAGAGATCGCTAGATGCCCTGTACACTTTTTCAGTCTGGGGGCTGAGTCAAATAACACTGAGTTAGTTTTGCTAGAACTCAGGAGCAGTTTGTTTGGGACAGCTAGGAGTGAGTCTTACAGAAGTTAGAAGTCAGATTAGAGTTGTCAGTCAGACTTTTATTGCTGGTATAGAGCACTACAGAGACCAAAATAAGGAGGTGCTGTGCGCCGATCTGCGCTTGTATTTAGGTAATTAGTGCCTGTCACTTAAACAGCAAGTCAGCGGCGCTATGAGCAGCTCCTGTCTGTGCAGTGTGTGTGTTTCTGTGTAGCATAGGGCGAGTGGGAGTGTCTGAGCTCCGCAGCTAGTGGCTCCAAGTCTTGAAATCAGAGCCAAGTCTCTGAAAGCAGAAGAGGAGAAGGGGGCATGGACTATGCAGAAATGGAGGTTAGTGAGCGATGTGACAGAGAAAAGGAGTGCTGAAATACGGGCCACTGAGACTCAGTGCAATCGGGAGAAAGGAGGGAACAGTACTACAACAGACTAATATGATGGGGAGGAGGGTTAAAATACAGTACGAGCAAGGCATGTCACAAGCACAGAAAACTGAGAAAACAAACTCTGCATTTACCAAGTGAAACCTTAGGTTTGCTAATGTTTAATGTCTTATTTCTTATTTCTGTGACATACAATTTTACTGGAACTGGTGCTGCAGAATTCTGGATATTTTCTCAGTTTAATAACAGAATGCTAGAGGTGCAACTGTTGCATTAAGAGTTATAACAGCCAACTACCCCAAGCAGCAGCTGAAATAGTTACTTGAACATAAAAAAGGGAACATATAAAGGGACACTTCTCTTTTGTGCCATTTTTGTAAGTGAATGCAGGCATTTACTCTGCTGCCTGCTCCATGCCTGCAAACTGCTACAATAACTTGTTTGTTGCACAAAAGTAAACCCTGCACTTACAAAACTGGCATAAAAGCCGACAGTGTCCCTTTCACTCCTAACACCTCCCCACAAAACCTAGAAAACCACTTCTATCAGCCTTTAGGACATCAGAGGAAGCTGAAGCAAGCTGACATCAGTGGGTCTCCACGACTCCGCAACTAGCTTGTTCTGCTCCTACCTAGTGGGTAGATCTGAATCAGAGTTGGCGAGTCCATATTCCCACTCTTTCCCCATATGCACCGGCATCCCCCCCAAGGCTCCGTCCTTGGCCACTACTTTCTCTGTATTCTTAAATGACCCCCCATTTGCTCATCTCGTCCATCCACATGTATGCAGATGATACGGTCCTGTTCGCCTCCGGTAACATGATTTCGACACTGTCCAGCGATGGTTCAGGTCAAATCAGCTATCCATGCCCTCCTTCCACACCCTAGATAGGGTCACAATTGACAACGTGCTCTCATTTAAGTACCCTGAGGTCTGGCTTGACCGGCATCTTCACTTTTCACAGCACATGGATGCCATACATTAACCCCACCCCAAGCTCAGCACACAAAATACAGGAACAAAAGCTGCATCCCACTTCATCCTGGCCGAGATATCATCACTAAAATGCTCTCTCTCATTATCGATTATGACGACATTGTCTACAGTACTGGCCCAAAGTCCACCCTGGCCACCCTCTTACACTCCTACTGCCATTGGACTGCCCGACTCGCACTCACCACTGCTCCTTATACTGTGCCCTCTTCCTACCCTCCCTGGAATATTGCCGCCTAACCCAATGTGCCTCTATTTCTAAATTCTGGCTGACCTTCCTCCCCCTTACCTTAGCTCTCTCCTCCCAACCCCCCCGTCTCCCTTCTCATACAGCCTCCTAACTCAGGCTACCATTCTTTCATGCTTTCCTCTCATAAATCCCTTGTTGGTCAGACTGCTTGCTCTTTCTGCTTCCCTAAACTTTGGAACTCTCCCCCCTCAAAGCATTCACTCCACCCTCTTCCAAACACTCTCTTCTCTCTGCTCCATGTCCACACAGTTCCCTCCTGTGCCTGCCCTTGAGTCATAGCCGTTCCCCACTCCTCATTATAGCCTCCTCCCCCCATTCCTCTTTGCCCCTCCCCACCTACCCTCCTCTCTCTTCGTCCTCTCCTCTTGTTCTGCACTTTCCCTGTCCCAATCTGTGCTCCTTCCTACAATGCTCTACCCCTCCCCATCCACACTCCTTCCCACAGCACTCTATCCCACAGTGCCTTCACCATTAGAATGTACATTTGCTTGAACCCATCAGACATATCCCTAGCCCTGTCCTTGTAAAAACATTTTACCTAGTATTTTCATCTGTCTGATGAACCTCGTTTTGTACTGTTTAATTTACATCTCTGTATGATGATTTTATTGCACAAGTTATTGTTATTCTCTTCTTACACTCCCTCTTCCCTTTCCCTCCAGAATGCATCTGAAATGAATCAATTTCAGCTCAGTATGCCCTTCCCGGTGAAACTTTTGAATAAAAAAAAATAAATAAATAATAAGTGAAGCATGTACAGAATTCAGAGTTACAGCTACCATCCCATGGCAGCCAGATTATCAGGGAGAATAGCCTTTCTGAAAGGCCACAGCTTGTTTTCAGTGGGGTCCCTAGTATCTACTCATTTCCTCAGCTGGGTGGACTGGAGAATGGGGTGGGTAAGTGTCTTGGGACACACACTGAGTATCTGGCTCTAGTGAGGTTTGAACCTGCGCTCTCTTCCCAAGCCACTGCTCTAACCACTGAACCAATACCTCCTAGAAGCCACACTGCCTCCTAGCTGACCACTGCGTCCTGTCATGTTATTAATATATTTTGCCTTCAAGATCCTGATTTTGTCAGAGTAACTACTGGTCAGCTGGAAAACGCCGATCACCAGGAGCTATTCATGGCTCTTGGCTGACAAATCCTTATTTCGGCCCCTTGCACTAGGTCATCAGTATAAAGAAAAGAGGAGCAGGACACAGTGTTTAGAGAGATCATTTATAGAGATAGCGAAAAGAAGGAGACCCAAGATAGATCCTTGCGAAACACCAACGTTTATAGTAAAGCAGTCAGAAACAGCTGAATTAAATTTAGCAAACTGTTTCCAATTTTTGATCAAACCAGGTAAAGTCAGTGCATATTAATGGTCGACCAAGTCAAAAGCCTCTGTAAAGGTCATAAAACACTGCCCCTGTGAACAGACCTTTATCCATCGCAACTTTGGTATCAACTGTAAATTGGAGCAGAACTGTGGTGGTACTGGGGCCTTTTCTAAAGCCTTGCTGGGCATCAGAGAGTGGGTTATGATCAAGAAGATAGTTAATGATTTGGACAGGCTTCTCCAGTATTTTACTCAGAACTGAGAGGATAGCAGTTGGGCAGTAATTTGTGATAGACTTTGGGGTCACCTTTCTTGAAAAACAGGGACAATTTTGGTGATCTTCCAGACATCAGGGACAGTAATAGTGCAAGCGGATAGATTATAAATTCTGACCGGGCGGGGGGCAGGGCGGGTGCAGCGCTAGGAAGAGGGAGGCCATTCTTAGCTACCTGGGTTCAAGGCCATCAGGGCCTACACTGCTGCAGACGAAGATGGAGTCCAGTAGTCAATGCACCTCCAGGTCTGTGACTGCATGCAGGTAGAAATGGGGGGTGGATGATGGGAGTGTCCAGAGAGATGGGGGGGGTAGTTGCTGAGGGTGTTTAGCTGGGACAGGTGTATTTGGACAATCTGAGAAGTGGTGACTGGCGGCACTGGCAATAGTGACAGGGTCATTACAGTGAATCTCATTAAGCACCATATCCTTAGCTTAGTGAATTAGGTGCACCCAGCCCCATAAGACCTTTGATAGGATTCCAGAATTTGAGAATCCCCAGCAGCATCAAGCATCAGATTTTTGCAGTGGGAACACTTTGCAAGACGTACAGCCTTTTTACAGGCATTTCTCCTAGTCTGGTAAACCACCCAGTCAGATGGAAAACTTGAGGTTTTAAACTTGGACTAACTCCTGCTCCTCTCCTTTAGTAAGGCAAGAAGGTCCCTGTGCAGCCACCTGGCGGATAATCCTTTAATCCTGCGTTTCACCAGGGGGTATGCAGGTCTTTGAGAGCACTAATGTGGGAGATTCAATAATCTAGGGCCTCATTTACATTATTGGTGCTATAAAGTGGCACCCAGTCAATCATAGGTCGGCAAGGAAAGCAGTGGAGTGGAACTTTAAGAAATCCCAGAGTAAGATTTCTTTAAGGGGGCAGAAAGGTGCACAAACACACCAGATACAGTAGACAGGGGAATGGTCATTAATAGCATCTCATAAAATACCAGCTCCAGAGATCCTATCCATTCTAGTCAGGATCCAGTCAATTAACCAGTGACTGCCTGACAAGAGAGAAAATGTGGCTGGTTCAGAGATAAGTTGGGTCAGGTGGTATTTCTGCACTAGTGATTCAACGGATTTGGATCATCTACCATTCCAGTCCAGACTAGAATCACCAAGCAAGATCATTTTGTTGTTACCAACTGAGGAGGTACTGTGTGTAAGGAGTTCAGTGAGAACTACCATACCACCTCGGGGGCTGTTATAGGCACATACAATGTGGAGTTTCTTTTGTATCCCCCCTCCCCCCGAAGTAGGACAGAGTGCAGTGCCTCACATAGGGACAATTTAGGGATAGGTACAGCAGAAAGATCAAGGTATTCCCTAGAACAGATTGCTATTCCACCTCCTCTTTTGGTGGAGGGATGGTCATATCTTAACAAGCCAAAAACTGGAAGCCTGAAATGGGGTAACAACCTAGGTGGAAACAGCACATGTGTTACAAAATGAAGCAGGCATTAATTCCCTAGTAATGACCGCTTCTTAGTGCAGTATTGTGTGTAACCACTTTGAAATCGCCACCACGTTACTATTAAATAAGAGGGCTTGAAATTTCCCACCTACCTGCCCCGTGGAATTCGTGCACTCGCTCCAAAGCTGCTTTGGTGCTGTTTCCACCTATGTTGCGTTTGATCTATACATGGTGAGAGCGATATTTCTGCATCAGTAAGCAATCGTGGAATATTTAATATTCCACCAAAGGCGCCGTCTACGAGTGGCATATCCCTGGACTTCCCCGAATTGGTATTAACTGCGCTGCAGCCATGCCCGGGGGAAAAAAATAAACATATTGAGCCTGAACACAGCTCACCTTAGTATACTGTTGTTGCAGACAGACGCTGGATACTTATTTCAAGCTAACATTACGAATACTTGCTGTTTTAGCAATCTTGTAGTAGAAATCTCGGCTCACAATATGCACATTAGCAATTCAATGATTCATGTCACTTACATAATTTGACAAGAAGCAAGCAGAGTCAGATGTGGAGGGTTTGAGCCAAGTTTTTCAAATGCATAGACTATTAGGTTTGTACTGAGGTACCATCCAAGTCATGGAGGTTACCTAGTAAACTACGGATATTTAGGTGGGCAATTTTTAGCCCCTTTGAAGCAGTCCAGTTTGGGGGGGGGGTCAAAGCCAAGTTTCAAATAATTAACAGTGGCCAATACTGCATCTCAACTGCTGCTAGCAGTGTGGGACAAACCAGGTAGCCAGGTGGTCAATGGCCACTAAAATATTTGGTCAGGCTACCAGATTTTGAAATTTGCTTACAAAGTGATTGTTGAGCCCTTGAAAATGATGGACACTAAACATACTGATTTGGCTACCATATTTTGAAAGGTGATGCACAAACTGGCCACCAGCTTACAAACTGATTTGTCCCACTTTGGTTGGTAGTCGCAGGATCTGCAGCCCGGGGGGGGGACACAAATGGCTGCTGGAAGTTCAGACTAGCCATGTGAGCCACTAGTTCAGTTGGTAGAGCATCGTGATGGTTTTCTGGGTTCAATTACCAATTAGGCCACATTTCTTCTTGGTCGCTGACATCAAAGCTGCAGATAGGAAGTGGGAGCTGGGGAAGTGCCTTCTAATTACAAACATGTAGGCAAATATTGGTTAAATGTAATGGCAACAGCACTTTTTTTTTTTTTTTTTTAGACAAAGGGCTCGTCTGCACAGCAGACAAAACTATTTTCCAATTTGCTAACAAGCTGCACTATTGAAAGGTTTTGTAGACTGACCTATTTAAACTTACTGCCTATAGAGTTGCTGCAGCCATCTTTGTGTTTCAAGCCTCTGGGGAAAGAAGTCGGCATGTAACTAAGGTCTATAATTCACCTAACTGCAGCTAAAGCGAGCACCATGCTTGAAATACAAGCTGGTTGTTTAAGGAGAGAGCAGGGGTTATAAATGTTCTGTAATGCCAATGGCTACAGATGCTGCTCAGTACTCTACACACTTGCTAAATTGCAAATGAAAATTAGTTCCCCAGGGGGCATGCACTAGGCCTAACAAAATAAGAGGCAGGAAGATTTCCGTTTCAGAATTCCCAAAATGTCTGCGTACCCAATAGTTAGCATTTGCAGAACAATGGGTTTTCTGCAGAATTTCATTAAGGTAACCTTAGGCAAACTCCTGGTTCATTTATATGAGTTTCTGTCACTGTACATTTATTCTGACGGAAAAGCAATCAGTCACAAAGATGGCTAAAGTAAAGGGCATTATAAAGCAGACAGACCCATTTTGTTTTGTTTTTGACTAATCAGAAGACAAGATCAAGGTAAACTGACGGGAGCCATTTTCATAGCTTTTATCTGGCTGACCATACTCTTCTGTTCTCCAAATTCGTACTCTTGGCTGGTCTGCCCCAGCTTGGTATTCAAACTACCTCAGGGGAAGGCAGCAACTTATCAAGTTTATTAAGATCTTTTCCAAACAAGCCCACTGTTGTCAAAATTGGGGTTCCCCCAAGGGTCCGTCCTGGGACCTATCCCTTTCTTCCTGTTTGTCAATGAATTACCCTTGGTTCTAGCTTTTAGCGAAGCAACCCTATATGCAGATGACCTAGTGCTCCTAACAAATTCACAGGACATTAGTGTCAAACTCTTGCCTTCAGATCAACTTTGTAAAAATTCAAAACTGGCTCCAGGCCAACAAGTTAGCCCTAAACCTTAAGAAAACTCAGGCCATGCTATCTGGATCATGGGCTAAAATGAAAGCATGCTCTGTGCCACTGACAGTTGGCAGTGAGGACAGGTCCCACTCCCTAAAATACCTGAGAGTCACCTTTGATCCTCACCTTGCTTTTCCCCTGCACATTAGAAATGAGTAAGGCATCCAACAGTAAACTGGCCTGGCCTACAGAACTGAGAGCTGTCTTATATTCACAAGTCATGCTCTGGCTAAAGGGATTCTTCAACCTACGCTTTGTTATGGGGTCATAACCTTTACTCATGCCCCAAAAACCAGTCTACATAGGACGTTGCTTATAACATTTGTCGTTTCGCCCTCTCTGCTCCCCAACTTATTCATCATAGTGAGTTATATTACAAACCGGAGTGGCTCTCCCCGGGGAACCATCAAATATTCACGCTGAGCTGATTCACCGATGAAACTGTCAGAACTGCCACCCCTTCAGCCCTAGCAGAGTTATTTAAGCCTGCTAACTCAGCATGTCATCTCGGGTCAAATGACTCGCCTCTCTTCCTTGTCCCAAAAACCAGAACACTCATGGGTGACCAGGCCTTTGCTGCGTGCCCATCAGATTTGGAATTCTCTTCCTGCGCATGTTCGCAGCGCCACCTCTCAATTGCTTTAAAAGCACCCTGTGGAATAACTTAAAGCCCACTACAGCCTGTAACTGCACCTAAGCAATGTGTCCCTCCTCTTTGTATCAATGACAGTACTTCTTGCTCCTGTATGGTTGCTGGCTGCGGTTGGCTAGAGTTTAAGCTTGTGCATGTCCTCTGAATCTGAATGCTACTTTACTAACTTGAGACAATCTGTAATACTGTTTTACTGTCAAAGTTTGTTCTATTGTTGCACCCTGCATAGTCTGTTTATCTCTTGAAGTCTTGCTTGATCCTGTGTAAACCTAGTCTTTTGTCGGCATATTCTATAATCTCCCGGGTCGCACCTGAAAATAGGCGTGTTTGTCTAGTGTGCTTACCTGGTCAACAAAAGCTAAATAAATAAATCTTAACACTATACCCAAAACCTGGTTTCTGGTACCCCGTTTTCAACTGTACTCTACTAATTCAGCCCACTCAACCTACAGCTCTTCCAAATGTCCCCCTACTGCCTCCTCGGCATCCTCCTACCTTCCCACCATATACCACAACAGGTAATCGGGGACTCGCTGTGTGAGGTCGCGACGGCCTCAGCTCCTGCCCTCCCCCGCCCCCTTACGGCGCTGAATTCTTGGACAAAGGTAACAGCAGCAAAGAAAAACAAGGAAGGACTTTATTTTGTGAAAATCAAGCAGCTTTTACCGCAATCTCATACTGATATAGGGACCGGAATACCTGTTTGTCTGTAAGGGGCTTACCTTAATCCATATAGCTGCCCCCTTGCTGCTGGCTCCACACGAAGCCTCCTGGTGTGCTGTGAGGCTGCTACTGGAGGGCCGACTTAGCCCCGCCACTCCCACCACCACCCTTGGTCGGCACTCGAACTTATAGTGGCTTAGGTGATTTCAGCTCACGTGACCATCTATCAGTTCACTTTGCCATTTGCAAGTAATACAGCTTTGCCACTAGGGGTTCTCAATCGTCCCTAGGATAACTACTTATTCTTACATAATTTCACAGTTTCCCCACTAGAGGTCTCCCTGATTGCTTTTCCCCTCCAATAGGAAAACCTTCCCTCACAAATATTTCACTGTCATTGTCTAATACTTTCCATAGTCCTGATTAAAACACCAAATGGTAAACCTCTTCCATTTGAAATCATAAGTCTTTCTAGTAGATGGTTTCCTGGAAACCTTCAGGATATCCATGACTGCCTAGGAAAGATGCAGGTCTGCATATTCTAGCTCTTCAAGAGCCAGGCCTTGAGACTGAGAGACTGGAGATTGGGATACCAGATCCTCCCCTGGGAAGAGGACAGATTGTGTCTCTTGGGAAGGGACAGAGGACAAGACACTGTCAGGGACAGGAGCAGAGGGTACCACGGCTGCCTGGCCCAGTCTGGAGCCACTAGGATCACTGTGCAAGGCTGAGTTCTGATCTTGATCAGAACTCTGAACAGCAGAGGGAATGGAAGGAAGGCATAGAGGAACCTGCCCTTCCAATCCAAAACAAGGGCATCCTGGGGCACAGTCTCCTGGAGTGGAGGTCTGCAACAGAACAGAGGGAGCTGATTGTCCAGGGCTGCAGAGAGATCCATCTCTGGAGTGCCCCATCTGGAGAAGATGATCTGCAGTACGAGGGGATTCGGGGACCAGTCGTGATGTCCCTGGAATATTCTGCTCAGAGCATCTGCCAGTACACTGTCCCTCCCTGGAAGGTGAACTGCTACTAGGGAAGTCTGACGAGAACAGGCCAGAGACCACAATTTCATGGCTTCCATGCACAAGACCGAGGACACAGTGCCTCCTTGTTTGCTGATATACCACATTGTGGTCGTGTTGTCTGTTCTGACTTGGACCACCTTGCCCTTGACCAAGCCTGAGAAGCACTCAAGGGCCAGGAACACTTCCCCGAGTTCCAGAAGGTTGATGTGAAGAAGAGACTCCTGTAGAGACGAGACCCCTTGGGCTGTCAGGGACCCCAGTTGGGCTCCCCAACCTAGGAGAGAAGCATCCATAGTCAGAACTACTGAAGGAATTTTTGGGAGAAATGGGATTCCTTGTCTGAGATTGTCCTGATCCAGCCACCACTGGAGAGCTTGGACCAGAGTCTGTGTCACAGAAATCAGTTTGGTAAGAGAATCCCTTTTCTGAGACCAGAAGGACCTTACGTGAAACTGAATGTCCCTCATCTGGAATCTTGCTCCTTGTACCACTGCAGTGGAAGCTGCCTTGTGGCCCCGAAGCTGGAGGAGTGTCTTGCTGGACGAGAGACCTGAAGTCGAAAAGATGAAGCAAGATCCACTATGCCCTTCACCCTTGCCAGGGGAAGGAAAGTTTTTGCTTGTACAATGTCCAAATCTATTCCTGTAAAGGTGAGAAGTTGAACTGGTTCGAGAACAGACTTTGGAAGATTAAGAAAACCCAGGGAACTGAGTAGGTCCTGGGTAGTTTGAAGAGCTGACTTGACCTTTAGAGATGACTGACCCACAATGAGCCAGTCGTCCAGATATGGGAAGATGGTGATGCCCTGTCTTCTGAGGTAAGCCACCACTACTGCAAGGCACTTTGTGAACACCCTTGGATCTGATGTTAGGCCAAATGGCATGGCTCGGAATTGGTAGTGGCCTGAAGGCAACACAAACCTGAGGTATTTTCTGTGGGAGCACCTGATAGGGATATGGAAATAGGCATACTTGAAGTCCAGAAATGCTAACCAATCTGCTGTCCTTAGAGAGGGAAGGATTCTTCCCAGAGTTACATTTTGAATTTGGGCTTTGAAATGTGCTTGTTCAAATACCTTGGGGTCTAGGATGGGTCACCACTCCCCCGTTTTCTTTGGGGTAAGGAAGTACCTGGAGTACAATCCTTTTCCCTTGTGCTGAGTAGGAACCTTCTACATAGCTCTGAGAGCTAGAAGAGAGGAAACCTCTGCCTCCAGGGCCAGGGTTTCTGAGACTGATGCAGATGGAAAAGACCTGGCCCTCTTTTTTGGAAACCTTTTGAAGCTGAGGGCCACTCCCTGGCTTACTACTTCCAGAACCCACTTGTCCGAGGTCACAGACTTCCAGGCCTGGAAGTAGTAAGCTAGCCTGCCTCCTACTGGAATTGGGGAGTCGACCCGGGCTGACACATCAGGGTGTCTGCTTGGCAGGAGCCTTAGACTGAGAGGAGGGAGCAGCCCTGCTCATCCCCCTCCTGCCCCTCCCTCTGAAGAACCCCCTCTGTCAGAAGGGAGAGGAGGCCTGGGCTTGATAAAAATGCCTGTGAAAAGGCCTGCCCCTAGACTGCTGCTTTTGTGCAGAGTGGCTTGCCTTTCCTTGGCCTGTGCACTCCTGTACGTGGTCCTGTATTCATCTATTTTCTTCATGCAAGCCTCTGTTTGCTCCCCAAACAGAGAGTTACCTACTACAGGAAAATCTATAGCCTTAGACTGGGCATCCTGTGAAAGGCTAGAACATCTAAGCCAAGCATGTCTCCTGAGAGACACAGATGTAGCCATGACTCTAGATGCCACATCACTGGAGTCAACAGCAGCATGAAATTGCATTTTCGATGCCTCAATTCCATCAGCAGCCACTTCCTCCAGCTCTTTGGCTAGCTGAGGGGAGGCCTGTTTAGCCAGTTCCAGAACCGTATCCCATCTGGATTTCTGGTACCTGGCTGTGTAGGCCATATAATTAGCCTGCCTGAGTCCCAAAGAAGATGCCAAATACTGTTTTTTTGCCATGTCATCCACTTTCCTGGAGTCCTTATCCGGGCTGTGTGAAGCCAAAGGAATGTTAGCGCTGTCACAGGCTGCAGTCTGCACTATCCCAACATAGCTGCTATGATTATAAAGGAACTCCGTAGCCGAGCCTGATAACATATACCTCCTGTCCATTCTCTTGTCCACAAGAGGTACTGAATTAGGAATTTGCAAAATGCTGTGCGCCTGTTTGAAGGGGACTCAGAGCCTGGGAGGAGAGACACCCGAGGGCCTATCTGGGGAGATGTCCAGTTCAATGGGCACATCCAGCCCCCCCCCGGTCATCACCGGATCATAATCCGAAGGAGATGGATTCAACCGAACCGACCGCCTAACCTGCGGTACCGGTTCGGACGGAACCGGTCTAAGCGATTGAAAAATACTAACCGTTTTGGCTATTTCGTCCGTGGTTGGAGAATGCGGTACAGAATCCGAACCGGTGGACTTGCGTTTTCGTTTTGAGAACGGTTTAAACCAAATGCTTTTTAAACTTTACTGAGCAGAGGAATATCCAGAGCGACTTCACTGTTACGCAGAGTAAAGATTCTGACGGTTACACTGGGAAGTACCACAGACAGAGGTTTGAAAACCGACCTCAAGCTCAACGTTCTATGCTCCTGCATAGAGTTTAACTCCTTACTCTCTGGGGCAGTGCTGGGGCTAACTGCACTAAGTCAGAATACAGCAAAACTTCATGTTTGAAAATCGTATTTCTATCCATCTCTTTCCTATAGATTTCCGTAGCTAAAGAGCCATCACCATTTTTTTTATAAGTCTAAGGTCTAAAAACAATGTCACTATGGCTCGCTTTGAAAGTAAATTTCAAATTCGGATTTGTTGTATGTAAGAAATCTACAAATTTTCCCAAGCTTGTAACAGCTCCTTTCCATAATAATAATGTCATCACTATAACGCTTCCATAAAATAATTTTTTTTTTTTTAAATATTTTTTGTCAAAAAAAAAAAAAAAAAAAACAATAACACTTCTTCCCAATTGCCGATATATAAATTCGCTATGGATGGTGCACAAGTCACCCCCATCACTGTTCCCTTCACCTGTTGGAATAATTAGTTATTAAAAGTAAGAGAGTTAAACTTAAGTACACATTCTAATAATTTGATGACCAGTTCTATCAGTAATGAAGTCTCTCTCGATTTATTCAAATAAAATGCCGCTGCATCCAAAGCTCCTTCATGCGGCATGTTGCTATAGAGGAATTCAATGTCCATAGTCACCAAAATAACCCCTTCATCAAGCTTTAAGTTTTTGTTTTTTTTTAAACCACATTTAACACATTTAACTAAGGCCAAGCCGAGTGATTTTAAATACAGTACGGATGAGATTGTGGACACAGCTTTTGATCGGGGATTAATTAACAAGCAAACGCAGGAATTTCTGAAAGTTTCGAATCCCACCAGAGCCACTTTCCATGTTCTCCCAAAGGTTCATAAGACACTTAAACCCCTCCCGGGAGACCGGTCGTTAGTGGCATTGGCTCATTAACAGAGCCATTAACCAAATACTGTTGACTCTTATTTAAAACCATTTAGTCCAAATTTGCCATCCTTTTTACAGGACACTAAGGAAGTGTTAAATGTGGTAAAAAACTTAAAGCTTGATGAAGGGGTTATTTTGGTAACTATGGACATTGAATCTCTCTATAGCAACATGCCACATGAAGGAGCTTTGGATGCTGCGGCATTTTATTTGAATAAATCGAGAGAGACTTCATTACTGATAGAAATGGTCATCAAATTACTAGAATGTGTACTTAAGTTTAACACTAACTTTTAATAACTAATTATTCCAATTGGTGAAGGGAACAGCGATGGGGGCGACTTGTGCACCATCCATGGCGAATTTATATGTCAGCAAATGGGAAGAAGTGTTTTTTTCATAGACAAAAAATATTTTATTTGCAAAAATCATTTTATGGAAGCATTATATTGACATATTATCATGGAAGGGAGATGTTATAAGATTAGGAGAATTTGTAGATTTCTTACATACAGCGAATCAGAATTTGAAATGTACTTTCAAAGCGAGCCATAGTGACATTGAGTTTTTAGACCTTAGACTTTTAAAAAAATGGTGATGGCTCTTTAGCTACGGAAATCTATAGGAAAGAGATGGATGGAAATACGATTTTATTGGCCAATAGCTGTCATCCACCCCATGTAGCATATAATATTCCTGTAGGTCAATTTATGAGAACTAGACGCAATTGCTCCACAGAAGCAAGTTTTGAAACAGGTGCAGAAATTTTAAAAGACAGACTTACAGAAAGGGGTTATAACTAGAAATAATGTTGAAAAAGCATATAATAGAGCACTTCATTTGGATAGAAATTTGCTATTAAATGAGAAACTACAAAACAGAGAAACAAATGAGAGATTTAATTTTGTAACAAGCTACACGGCACAATCAAAAGAATTAGAAATAATACTAAAGAGACACTGGCATATTTTAGGAATAGAGCCTAGTTTAAAAATAGTAGTTGAACACGTGCTATAAAAAGGCACCATCCCTACAAGATCTTTGGTGCATAGCCATTACAAAGAAAATAAAGTTATCACCTGGTTAAAACAACCACAGGGATGTATGACATGTAAGAATTGCATCTACTGTTCACATATGATACAGGGAAAGGAATTTGGGAGTTGAAATATCAGAAAAAAAATACTCGATTAGCAGTGTATTACTTGTAATAGTGAAAGAGTCACTTATTTAGCAGTTTGTAACTGTGGTTCTTTTTATGTAGGTAAAACAACACAGAGCCTGAAGGTTAGAGTCGGTGAACATATAAGAGCAATCCAAAGAAAAGATAATACATATGCCACAGCAACTCATGTTATGACAGCCCCAATCGAAGAAACACACATCTTTCAGTTTATGGGTATAGACAAAGTATGTAAACACCCGAGAGTTGGTGACTTCGATAACCTAGTTCTGATCAGAGAAAATTTCTGGATATTGACTTTAAGAACGAATAAATATTCTGGACTAAACGCACAGCTTGATTTGTGCCCTTATCTTAAAGGACGCTAATGTTCTTACTAGAATTGGGATTTATTTAAGACTCAGCTTGTTATGTTTGTTCCCACTGTTTTCTGAAGTACTGTATGAAAGTGAGTATGGAAGGGAGAGTTTTCCCTGGAGAAAAAAAAAAAATTGGTTGCAAGGTAATGTGACCATGGTATGCCGTGATTCACAGTTATCGTGGTATCGGAAATTGCCCATGGTATCAATGCCGTGACTTCTCTGTATGCCATGGCATCCTAATAGCCACTGCACCTATATCACATCAATCTGTGTCTCTCTCTCCAATTCCACCGCACCTCCTCTCGAAAAGACAGACCGAGAACCCGATTCCAAAATAAAGATTTTAAGTCAAGTGTCTGTTGTGCTTATTCATAACTCACCTGCTCGATCTCATATCCTTTCAGTGAATGCCCGGCCTTCAAAAGAAAAAATTACTTACCACAGTAATCTTGTTTCTTCCCAGTGATACTCCGGTATTCATAACTTTCTGCAGTGTCCCTTTAAGTCAGAACTGCCCTGAGTGGCTAGAACACGTGCAAATGATGGAACTCTTAGTACGTGACAACTATTCAAATGCTGCCTTGAACTAACTGCCTTAGTTCTAAAACCCCTCAGATTTCCCAAGTGCCTGTAAAGGCAGGCCCCAAAGAACTATTAATACTGAGTAATATTAATAATCAATAATAATAATAGTGATCGTTAAACCCATAACCCCTTAAATAAACCCTCCAACTGGAGGGGAAAACACAACAGATATCCCCAAAAAAATATCAGTCTCACCTAAAACAAGAGGGAAAAACACAACATGAACCTTGTTTACTAAAACTATGCCAGAAAGTGACAGATACCCCAGAGAGCATATATGCAGGGCTGCAGAGGCTAAAGTTTCTAGAAGGGGAGGCAGAGTGGGAAGTTATGAATACCAGAGTATCACTGGGAAGAAACAAGATTACTATGGTAAGTATTTTTTTCTTCTAACCCCAATAATAATCGGGTATCCTAACTTTCTGCAGACTACGAAGCAGTACCTTTGGAGGTGGGCACAGAACCTTATTTTGGAAACCGACTTTGCTGGACTACTGTGCCAAACCTAGCATCACCTCTGGACTGAATATCCAGGTTGTAGTGCTTCGTAAAGATGTGCACTCTTTTCCAGGTAGCTGCTTTACAGATGTCAACTAGTGGAACATCTCTGGGAGCTGCTAAGGTAGCAGCTGTCCCTCTTGTGAAGTGGACCCTCAATCCTGTTGGAGGCGCCCTTCCAGCTTTAGTGTAACAAAACTGGATACACTGGACTATCCATTGAGAAATGGACCCTTTTGATGCTGGGTTACTCTTTCCCACATCCTCATAAGGCAGAAACAGCTGTTTCCTGTCCTGCCTATGGTCCTTAGTGGCTGTCATGTAGTAGCTAAGAGCCCTCTTGACATCCATACTGTGAAGTTTTCTTTCACCAGAGGTGGAGTGCTCAGTAAAAAAGACAGGTAAGGTAATGGATTGGTTAGGGTGGAAATCAGAAACCACCTTAGGAAGAAATTTCCTGTTTTCCCTCAGGACTACCTTAACCCTGTGGAATTAAATTTAGTCCTGTTCAATGCAGAGAGCCTGAAGCTCACCGATTCTTCTTGCAGAAGTCATTGCCACTAGGAAAACTGTTTTCCATGTGACATACTTTAGATGAGCCGATAACATGGGCTCAAAAGGAGGTCCCGTGAGCTTAGCTATTCACACACTGAGGTCCCATACTAAAATGCCAGCAGAGCAGGCCTAATTGTCTTTCGTGTCTGCTTGTTTGGTCAGCCCCCAACCTGGGAGCTGACCCATGCTGGCACTGGTTCCCTATGAGGGGGATGCAGAGGGGCCAAGCCCTTGAAGAACCTCCTAAAGACAGGGTCTGAAGCTACTGTCACATTTCTTCCAGCAGAAATGTAAGCAGATGCTGCAGCAAGGTGAACCTTAAGGGTGCTAGGCTGCAGTCCCAGGGAATGTAAATAAGAGGTAATCAAGAACAGCTGGAACCCCAGCCTGTGCAGGTACCAACTCCCTGACTGAGCACCAGATAGAAAACCTTTTCCATTTTCAAGCATGGGTTTTCTTAGTGAAAGGCTTCCTGAAACCTCTCAGGATGTTTAAGACAGCTTCAGAGAGGTGAAGACTTGCATATTTTAGGTCTTCAAGAGCCAAGCTTTGAGATCGAGACACCCGAGATTCGGATACAGGAGTCTCCCCTGGTTGGAGGTTAACAGGTTGTGCCTCCGAGGGAGATGTATTGGCTCGGCTAGACACATTGAGAGCAGAAGAGTGTACCATGACTGCCTGGGACAGTCTGGGGCTATCAAGATCATTGATGCCGACTGGGACCTGAGCTTGAGCAATACCCTGTACACCACAGGGAAGGGAGGAAAAGCATGTAGGTGTTTCCCTGACCAGTCCAAGGCCAGAGCATCTAAGTGTAGCATGCCCTGATCTGGTGGTCTGCAACAGTATGGCGGCAGGTGGTGGTTCTGATGGGATGCGAACAAGTCCATCTCTGGGGTGCTCCATTTCCCGAAGATTACTTCCACCACCTGCCTGTCTGGAGCCCATTCATGATGGGCTGGTTGATTCAACTCGGAGCATCTGCTAGGGTGTTGTCCTTTCCTGGCAGATGGACAGCCTGTAGGGAAACTCCCAAGGAGAAAGCCAGGCTCCAAATTTTCATGGCCTCAGTGCAGAGAGGACCCAACCTGGTGCCTCTCTGTTCGTTTATGTAGTACACTGTGGTGGTATCTGTTCTGACCTGTACCACCTTTCCTTGTACCAGTGTAGTGAAGGCTTCTAGTGCCAGAAACACTGCTCCGAGTTCCAGCAAGTTTATGTGCTGGAGTGACTCTGCACTTGACCAAGTGCCCTGGGTTGTGTGGTCCCTTAAATGGGCACCCCACCCCAGTAGAGATGCATCTGTTGTGAGAACAACTGATGGGGGCTCTCGTTGGAAAGGAACCCCTTCCCTCAGGTTGGAATTCCTCTTTCCACCACTGAAATGCTTGTAACAAAGTGTTTGTTACTGGAATCAGCTTTGAGAGAGGATCTCTTCTCTGGCACCAGTGTGCCCTTAGGTGGAACTGGATGTCTCCCATTTGGAACCTGGAGCCTCGGACTGTGCCCGTGGCCACAGCCACGTGGCCCAGGAGCTGTAGGAACTGCCTTGCAGTTTCTTGCTTGTGCAGACTGAATGAGTTTTCAATTAGCTGGAGACTTTTTACCCTGTCCAGAGGCAGATAGGCCCTGCCCTCCAGGGTGCTGATCTCTGCTCCTATGAACTGCAGCACCTGTGCAGGTAGAAGGACTGATTTCTTGGGATTTATCAAGAACCGCAGGGACTCCTAAGAGCCCTCGGTTGGTCTGCAGATGTTGTCTGACCTGGTCTGGTAATTTTTCTACCACCAGCCAGTCGTTCAAGTATGGAACTACTGTAACATCCTGTTTTCGAAAGTGTGCCACAACCACTGCCAAGCACTTTGTGAATACCCTTAGGGCCGAAGTTAGGCCAAAAGGCAGGGCTGAAAACTGGTAATGGCCTGATGGGAGTCTGAACCAGAGGTATTTTCTGTGGGACTCCCTTACAGGGATGTGGAAATCAGCATTCCCATTCACGTACATTTGAAAAATAGGAAATTCGCGTACATCTATGTGTGAAGGAGGTACACCGCACGCGTAGAAGCTGGTGTGAGTTTTGCGAATTCGGCCCTCAGCTTTTTTACGTGCAACCTGTACTGTTAGAAAGGGCACTTTTTCCCCATTATTTCAAGCTGCCTCTGATTGGTCCACACACAGAAATCACCCTATCCCCTTCCACTAGTCTGAAATGGGCATGCACAGACTGTACTGTAAGGGGCGAGTGGAATCGCGTGCTTCACATGTGTGGCCAGTGAACGGGAAAGCTGAGAGCTGGAGCTTCACATAAGAGTACGCCAGAGTCCCGAGTGATGCAACAAGAATCCCAACTTGAGACAGACCACAGCTTTGATTAATGAAAGAGGACTGCAATCTTTCATCCTAAAATCAGGTATGTGTATTATTGTTTTTTATCAAGTGAAGGATTGTGACTGAAACTGAATGCGTCCTTTCCTTTCCAAAGATATTCCCCCCCCGCCTAATCCGTCCCTGCAGTTGAGTCAGTTCCCTCTAGTCCCGAGAGCAACCGTTGCCCGATCACCTGCTAGTTTCAAAAAAATTATTATGAACTATTGAGGCTTTATGTAGTGTCATGTGGTGTTAGTGATTCACTGCGCTCACTAAGCAGCCTGTTTATCCCTCTGTCAACAGCACACACATGTTGTCCCATCGCTCGCCAGTCCTAGAATTTTAGTCCTCCTGTCTCCCTCCCAGGCCCAGTATCTCCTTTTAAGCTACTAACCACTGCCCTTTCTCAGATGAAGCTGAATTTTTTTTTTTTTTTTTTTTTTTAAACAAAGGCAGAGAGATGTATGACATGACGCTAGGTAGGTGGGGTCCCGTCCGGATAGTGATCTGCTGTGCCCACTAACCAGCCTGGCTATCCCTTCCTACTTTCGGCCACCACATTAAATTACAATTTCATTTCTTTTCGGTGGCATGCCAGACAGTGTAGTGCACGTTCACTGTTGCTGACTGCCCAGCTCCAATCAACGTTATTCAGATTTCTGAGGCACCACCCATGTGTACTTGGCAGACCCCAATAAGCGCAATCTATCAGGTTTTAATGCTGGTGTAGTGCATATCTTCATGTGACTGAGAACTTGATGAGTGGCCAACTGGCCATCCGGAACAAAAGGAGTGGCACAGATTTGTGGTAGTGGTGACAGGGACTGGGGCAGCCACTAGAGGAGAGGATACTGGATGCAAGGAGCAGTTTATCTGACAGTGTGATCACAGGCAGAGGTCATCTTTAAACATATGGTAGTGGAAAAGGGGATGTATTTTACTACTGTAACGGCATGATTCTTTCTGTGCGGTATCAGGAGGAGTGGGACAAATTAGTCAGCTAGCCAGAACCTGGAATAGCTTTAACAATATCCTAATGTTGGCAGAGGGCACCCCAGTGGCATGAGCAGAGTCTTTAATAAATGCAAGAAGGCAACAAAATCAGTATTAAACTGTTTATAATTATTATTATTATTGAGTACACCACATAGTGATTTAAGCAAGATATTTGTGGGAGGCCGTGTCAATATAAACAAGTTCAGGCAGTGAGTGAATGAGTTTGTTGATGAAAAACAGGTGGTCTGCTTTGCTTATGCGGAGTGATTGCAGCATACCCTTTTAAAACAATATGTACCGCCGTGATTTTTTAATTTTTTAATTTTTTTTTTACAAGAGGTACGGCGTACCCTCAAAACTCATTTTGTACACCTAAAAAATCTGGAGGAGGGTGTGCTGTATCCTCCATTATGTGGGTGTGGTGGGAACACTGGTGGAAATAGGCATCTTTTAGGTCCAGTGATGCCAACCAGTCTCCTCTTTGGAGTGTTGGCAGAATCAGTGCCAGAGTTACCATTTTGAACTTTTTTTTTTTCAAATGCTTGTTTAGTACCCTGAAGTCCAAGATGTGCCACCACTCTCCTTTTTTCTTTGTGGTAAGAAGTACCTGGAATAGAAACCCTTTCTCTTCTGCTGAACTGGGACAGGTTCCACTGCCCTTGACAGCAGCAGGTTTCGAACTTCTGCCTCCATCAGCTTCTTTTCTGTAAGGAAGGGTGACTGAACACACTGGTTCTCAGAAGAAGAAGGGATTTGAAATTCAGAGACATTCCTCGACTCACTACCTCCAGGACCCACTTGTTTATGGTAATCCTTTGCCAAGCCTGGAGTTAATGAGCCAGCTTGCTTCCGACAGGTATAGAGGAAGCAGCCTGTAAAAGCACATCAGGGTTTTCGTTTTCTCTGGGGCTGAAACTGGAATTGAAATCCCCACCTGGAGCCCCATCTACCCCTACCTCTGAAGTACCCTTGCTTGGGATAAGGTTGGTATTGGGGTGCAGCAGTCGCCTGGAAAAAGGGCCTAGTGTGAAAGGACCTGCCCCTGCCTCCCCTTCTATAGTGTCTGGCGAAGCTTTCTCCTTAGCAGAATTGCTCTTGAAAGTGGCCTTGTATTCATCCACTTTCTTCACATAAGCCACTGTTGATTCACCGAAAAGTGGATTTCCCCTCCAAGGGGGAAGTCCAGAGCCTTGGTTCGAGTATCCTGGGTAGGATTTGTAGCTCTTAGCCAGGCAAACCTACGCTGAGCAATAGTGTTTGCCATACACCTGGCTGCTGTGTCACTGGTATCAGAAGCCATTTGGAACTGGTACTTGGCTCCCTCTAAGCCAAACCTGGCAGTTTCTGCCAGGTCATTAGACAAGGGTGAAGGGTCTTTTTGTGCCATGGCCAGTACAGACTGCCATAAAGACTTCTGGTACTGGGCAACATAGGCCTGGAAATTTGCCTAATAGCCAAGGAAGCGGACAAGTACCTTTTTTTGGCCATACTGTCAATCTTCCTGGACTCCTTAGCTGGCGGATGAGAGGCCAGAGGTACCTTAGCCTTGTCACAGGCAGCTACCTGCACCTTCCCCTGGTGGTCAGGGTGGGAAAACAGAAACTCTGCCCCTTCCCTTTCCAATTGGTACGCCTTATCCAGCCTTTTACCAAGGGGTGGGGGCAGAGTTAGGGGTCTGTAAAATCTTCAGTACATCTTGATTTTATTGACAGGCAAGAATAGTGTCTTCATTGGCGATTTACCCCATTTCAAGGTATTCCACCTCCCTCTTCATCCTCTATTTCTTCTCTTGTGGTGATGTCCAAGGCATTAGCCATTTTCCTCACCAAAGTAAAATGTGAGGAATAATCCTCAGTGGTTCTAGGAGGTGAATCAAAATCTTGCTCAGGGGACACCTCAGGCTCAACAGGCTCCCCTTTCTCTTCCTCACATTCACCATAATCCTCTTTCTCCATAAATAAGGATTTGCCTGTGCTGCCAGTCTGTCCAGCTGAGGCCTGAACAGGTGGCTGCTAGCCAGTGGGAAAAAGACCCTGTAAGGCCTGTACCACTTTAAAGGCCTGAGCTATTTCTTGAAAAGAAGGCAGAGCCAGAGCACTCACAGAAGTCCTCTTTTTCTCAGTTGGGGGTTCTGTGTGCTTTACTTTCTTTGGCTTTTTAGAGGGAACCAGGAAGTCAGCCAGTTCAGCAAGCCTCTTAGTGCCCTTATCACCCGTCTCAGGGATTGAGGCAATTATTGTAGTGGCTACATAGAAACACAGAAACATAGAATTTGACGGCAGATAAGGACCGCTTGGCCCACCCAGTCTGCCCATCTTCCTACCTAATGGATAACCTGCAGATCCTAGTTAACCAGCAGCCTACTTCTTCCTACCCCCACCCCCTAGAATTGCCTTATGACTGCCCCATGCATGCTTGAATTCCACCACTGTTTTTGACTCCACAACCTCCTCCGGAAGGCCGTTCCATGCATCCACAACCCTCTCTGTGAAAAAATACTTCCTTAAATTACCTCTGAGCTGCCCCCCATCTTCAAATTGTGCCCCCTTGTTCTTGCACACCTCTTTTTTTTGAAATATGCTACCCTCTTGGACTTTGTTGATTCCCTTGAGGTACTTGAAAGTTTCTATCATGTCCCCCTCTCCCTCCTTTCCTCGAGGCTATACATATTAAGCTCCTTTAGTCTCTCTTCATATGTCTTCTGGTGCAGACCCTGCACCATTTTAGTTGCCCTCCTCTGGACAGCTTCCATCCTGTCTATGTCTTTGCGGAGATTGGGTCTCCAGAACTGCACGCAGTACTCCAGATGGGGTCTCACCAGCTGTCTGTACAGAGGGATAATAACTTCCTGTTTTCTACTGGTGATGCCTCTCCCTATGCATCCCAGTATCCCCCCAACCCTCCTTGCTACCCTCTCACATTGCTTGCCCACCTTTAGGTCATCTGATATGACTACCCCCAGGTCCCTTTCCATTTTTGTTGTTGTTAGTATCTCACTCCCCATTGTGTACTCTTCCCCTGGGTTTTTGTTTCCCAGGTGCATTACCTTGCACTTCTTAGCACCGAATCTAAGCTGCCATACATTTGACCATTCCTCTAACCTTGCCAAGTCCCTTCTCATCCTTTCCACCCCACCTTGTGCATCAACTCTGTTGCAGATCTTTGTGTCATTTGCAAAGAGACATACTTTTCCTTCCAGTCCCTCTGCAATGTCGCTTATAAAGACATTGAAGAGGACCAGTCCTAATACTGAACCCTGCGGTAGCCCACTAGTAACCCCCCTTTCTTCAGAGTGGACTCCATTTACTATTACCCTCTGTGTCCTAATCTCCAGCCAATTCTTTACCCAGGCTGTCATCTTGGGACCCACTCCCAGGCTGGCTAACTTGTATATTAATCTTTGTTGGGACTGTGTCAAATGCCTTGCTAAGTCTAGGTAGGCTATGTCCACAGCCCCTCCCTGATCTACTACGGTCACCCAGTCAAAGAAATCTATCAGATTTGTCTGGCATGACCTTCCGCATGAATCCATGCTGCCTTGGGTCCTGTGCCCTCTGGCCTCTAGATACTCAACAATTCTTTCCTTCAGAAGTGATTCCATCATTTTCCTACCACTGAGGTTAAACCAACAGGTCTGTAGTTTCCTGCTTCTGCCTTGCTCCCACTTTTGTGAAGGGGAATCACATCTGCCCTCCTCCAGTCCTCTGGTACCACCCCATCCTCCCATGATTTGTTAAAGAGGGTAGTCAGTGGTGTCACTAGCTCTACCCTTAGTTCTTTTAGAATTCTGGGATGAATCCCATCAAGCCCCATTGCTTTGTCCACGTTCAGTTTTAATTGTTATTTCAGAACCCTTTCTTCTGTAAATGGGCTGGTATCAACTTCTGTATCCAGAGTGTTTCTACTGTTTGTTTTAGGTACCGGCCCCTCTTCCTTTGTAAATACTGAGCAAAAATATTTGTTTAGTATCTCTGCCTTTTCACAGTCACCCTCTGCCCACCCTCCCTCCCTTTATTAAGCCTCACTATTCCTCCCTTGGTCTTCCTTCGCTCCCTGATGTACCTATAAAAGGTTTTATCCCCCTTCTTAACCGAGTTGGCTATCTTTTCCTCGGTTTGGGCCTTTGCTGTTCTGACTGCCTTCCCAGCTTCCTTTTGCTTTAACTGATACAGTTCTCTGTCCTGCTCTTTCTGTGATTCATTGTACTTCCTGAATGCTTTCTTTTTCTTTTGAAACTTCACTGCCACTTCCTTTGAGAACCATAGTGGTTTCTTACATCGTTTTGTTTTGTTTATTTGCTTCACACAAAGACTTGTTACCTCTGTGATGGCAGTTTTTATTATTCCCATTGTTCTTCCACCCCTCCTTCCTGCCCATTTGCTAGTGCATTCCTTAGGCACTCACCCATTTTGGCAAAGTCAGCCCTCCTAAAGTCCAGTACTTTTGCCTTTGTATGGCTCCACTCTATTGCTGTGTTTATTGTGAACCATACTGTTTGATGGTCGCTGGTTCCCAGATGGCTACCCACTTCTACATCTGTGATCCTCTCTTCATCTCCATTTGAGAGAACCAGGTCTAAGATTGCTCCCTCTCGAGTGGGCTCCAATACTAGTTGTCTAAGGCATGCCCCCTGTAGGGTATCTAGAATAACTCCACTCTTCGAAGTGGCTGCTGCACCTGCACTCCAGTTAACATCTGGCATATTCAGATCACCCATCAGCAATATCTCCCTTTTTTCTGCCATTCTAAGTATACTTTCTATCATTTCCTTGTCCATTTCCTCCCCCTGAGAAGGGGGTCTGTATACAACCCGAGAGGACTGTGGTGCCATTGCCAGTCTCCAAATTGACCCACAGTGCTTCTTCTCTTCCCTGTTTTCCCTTTTGTTCTGTTACCTTGATTCCTTCCCTTATGTAAAGAGCTACTCCTCCTCCTCTTTTACCCTCCCTGTCCCTCCTGTAGATAGTGTATCCTGGTATGTTTACGACCCAGTCATGGTTTTGTGTGTACCATGCTTCTGTGACCGTCACGATATCCAGATGTTCCTCCTCCATCAAGGCCACTAATTCAGGAAGCGTGTTACTCAGACTACGGGCAATGGTACTCATTCCTCTCCATTTTTTGATGGTTTTACCTTCTGTTGCAGCATCCCCCACTGACCTTTCTACCTCGGTCTTTTACTCATTTAGTACCCTGTTTTGTAACCATCCTAAACAACTAAACATCCTAAACAACTGCCATGAGCTTCTGAAGAAGGACTGGTTGGTCCGAAAGCTACAGCACTTTGTTCTTCTTGTTACATCTATGTTGGTCCATTAAAAGGTATCAAATCATTTGCTTCTGGACCTGTTTTGTAGGGAGAGGCTGGGATTTTCCTGCTGCTTATCAGTGCCTCCCCCATTGACTAGTTTAAAAGCTTGCCAATGAAGCATTTAAACCGATTGCTCAAAAGACTTGTTCCCTTCCTGGACACCCACAGCACAAGAGGGTATCGGCTGGTCAGAGCCAGAGGGACCCTTAGGTGGAGGACGTTTTTTCTTAAGCTATTCCAGGCATTTCGCCACTGTATTTTCTGGAAAAGTTTTACAAATATCACAATCTTCCTTCAGGTGATCATAGCCAAGGCAAGCCACACAAACTATGTTTGTCTGCCTTAGCAAACACTTCCCCACAATCACAATATTTTTTAAAACCAGGTTCACTAGTTTTCTTTTTAGGTTTCTCTGACATTAGAAACATAGAATTTGACGGCAGATAAGGACCACTTGGCCCACCTAGTCTGCCCATTTCCCTACCTGACGGATAAGCTGCAGATTCTAGTTAATCAACAGCTTACTTTCTCCTACCCCCCACTAGAATTGCCTCATGTTTATCCCATGCATTCTTGAATTCTCCCACTGTTCCCAACTCCACAACCTCCTCAGGAAGGCTGTTCCATGCATCCACAACCCCTTCTGTGAAAAAATACTTTCTAACGTTACCTCTGAGCCATCCCCCTCTATGTTCAAATTGTGCCCCCTTGTTCTTCAACATCTCTTCTTCTAAAAGATGCTACCCTCTTGTACTTTGTTAATTCCCTTGAGATACTTGAAAGTTTCTACCATGTCCCCCCTCTCCCTCCATTCAAGGGTATACATATTAAGCTGCTTTAGTCTCTCCTCATGTGTCTTCTGGTGCAGACCCTGCACCATTTTTGTTGCCCTCCTCTGAACAGCCTCCACCGCTAAGTAATTTTAAAGTTTTAACAAAAGTTAGCAGTTGCGGTCAGTTACGGAACCGATAATGAAGAAAATGAACCGAGACTAGCAGTTCAGTAACCGATAAAGTGGTTAAAAAAAAATTTAAATTAAATGTAAGCTAAACCAACGGATTTTTTCTAGTCAAAAAACCCCGAAAATAACTAAAGTAACTTGGTTCCCCACCAGTTGTACCAAACTGGGAGGAACAGATAAAAAAAAAACTGAAATAACGTTAAAACTAGGTTTAATTACAAATAAAAAGTAAAAGGCGGCAAATGAAAGAAAAAAATGCATTTTATACTTTTCTTCACTTCACAGGAACAAGTTGAAGAGCAAGACTCCAAGTGACTATACTTTACAAGCAGAAAGTGAAATCTGAGGGGTTTTAGAACTAAGGCAGTTAGTTCAACGCAAAATTTGAATAGTTGTCATGTGAAAGAGTTCCATCATTTGCATGTGTTCTATCCTCTCCAGGCAGTTCTGGCTTAAAAGGACACTGCAGAAGGTTAGGACTACTCAAGTATTACTGGGGTTAGAAACAGTTTTCTGTATTTCAGCTGCCACCTGCCATCCACCAAGAAACACTACAGAAGACTCACGCTTGTCTCTGCGATTCCTTCTTCTCGAAGACACAAACGGCACCAGAGTCCCCCTGCTTCTACATGTGCACTTCCTTGTAGTTTACCGCCCAACTCTTCTAGTGGCACACCATGTGACCCCCAGTCCCACTATGGCTGTCAGACATGCCACCAACCCCCACCGCAGACACCAGGTACATGTCACTGCTGGTAAGAGAAAACATTTTTACAAGTGCACGTATCTGGGCTGACAGGGAGGAGGATTCATTCACATACGAAGGCTCTGAAGCTGCCACATCCCCAGCACCCCTAGTTCCCACACCCCTGTGCAAGTGTGTTGAAACAGTCAAGTGAAAAAAAAAAAAAAGAAAAATGGATCTTACTTTTCTGCAATCCATTCCTCACTGTGGCTCGCGCGGCTCATTTGCATTGTAAACTGATGTGATACCAGCTATTTAAAACCCTGCTTTTTTTTTTGTACTTATCAACGTGGTCAATATATGCCTTTATTTTGGTGGAACTGACACTAGCCCGGTTTGTTTTTCCAGCATCTGTTAAGCAACACAGGCATGAGTCATACATTCCCCAGTCTGTAATCTTTGATTTTTCTTCCCATTTCTTACTCTGAATCCTTTTGCTTTTCTTTTTGCAGGTTTCTTTGCAGCTTTAGGTCACCCTTCTTTTACAGTTTTCTTATGTGAGCGCTCCCCAAATGCTCTAAATATTGGGGACTGGAGCTCTGCTATAAACATTGGGGGGGCCATGGGTGTGCTACAAAAGGACAGGGGCTTAAAATAAAAGCATGGGGACAGCCCCCCCCGTGTAAATGCGTTAGAGGAAACCCTGACAGCACAGGCAAAGTCTAGCAATATTTCACAATAAATACATCCCACATCCTGTCATGTTCACACTTCATTCAAATGAAATACACAGCGGGAAGAGCTACAGAATACTGGAGATTGCTGGCCTGGTGCACAATGACCTTGTTACCCATCAGCAGCTTGGGCTGATATAATGTTCAAGGCTGCTCTACAGCATGTCAGACAAGCACCCCCTCCCTCCCGTTGCAGGTCTTACTTCTGGAGGTCCCGCTGCCTCAGACAGTGAAGCGTCTGTCTCAGGCGATCCTAGACTCCCTTACAGTGGGTAGAACATGAGGTGCTCAAGATGCCCTTCAACAACTGAATAGGACTTCCCTTAGAGAAAGCACCGAAACAGCCCCATCACACTGATCTCCCAGTAGAGTCTAATTAACAGAAAAGGGGTACTAACACCATGAGAAAGATCCAGTTCCCCAGGAGCCCATCCTCCATCAGTGTCCCATCACATCAGCTCCCTCCCAGTCTCCTCTCCTCCAACTCAACTTCAAGTCCTAATTCCTCTCCCCCCACGCTCACAGCTGTGAACCACTTAACAGTCCGGTAACCTCACCCATTTGACATTCACCCCCTTATCAAAAGGACACAGAGCCCAAGGGCTCTAACAATTCAAAAAGAAAAGGGGAATCTACAACAGCATATCCAGGCAAACAATTTAGATAACCACAAGAGATATGGAGGCACTATCGGGCACCAAAGAGCACATGGGGCTTATATCTGCACAGCATACTAGGGGGATGCCTGCTTTTAAAGCACAGGGAATGTCAAACTTGTTAGATCTAGAGTCCCTTCCAACCTTTTATTACTATTATTACTGTACGTATGTTGCTAGGATTCTAGTTTCCTTAAAAAGCCCCCAACAGCACTAGGAAAACTTCAGAATAAGATTTATATTTAACTCCATTCCATTTTCTTTATTACTTTATATATTTTCAGTAATTAATCCCCCTTTTTCTTTACTGCTGAAAACAGCTGCATGAAAACAAGATCCCCATCCCGTAGACTATATCTACTCTGGCTGCTTCTCTACAAATGACAGCACAGTCCTGTTTATCACATTATAATTATCTCCACAGCAACATATTTTTATGTCATGAACAGAATTATGATGTCAGGTATAGGTGGGCAGAGATACTGTACTCATGCAAATACCCTTACTAAGCAAATAAGGGTGAGAATTTCAGAATAAAATATGAAGAGCTATATTTCTGTCTGAATAATAAAATGTTTTCCAAAGTTGTCTCAGCGTGTCAGGAACTCTTTAAATAACAATTATTTGGACATTTGAATTAGGGTTGTGCAAATCCTACCACCCCCAACAAGCAAAAAAAAAAAAAAAGAAGAAGCTGTAGTTTCATTAAAAGTGAGGGACAAGTGCAAATTCAGCTAAAGTAGTGGTTGGGAAAGTCCTTAAAGTTTTGATCAAATTCCTTCAAAGTGTTAAAGTTAGACCTGAAGTAGAAAAATTGTTTCAGGTGTCTTGAACCCCACAAAAGTTTTTCAAGGCTGCCATGAAAAGTTGCAGAAATCCGGTTCTCAAAATACCTAGCATATATTATACAAGAAACATGGACATTTACGTTGATTTGAAAACATTTTCTGTGAAAAAGGGTGCATCATTAGACCGCCTTCTCTCTAAGTGTTCCAAGCAAGATTCAGGGGGACTGAGATGCTTACTATAGGGTCAAGGATGGTCAGCAAGCCACCAGATTTGCGATGCAATGCCCAAAGCAAAAGGCATTAGCAGTGCAGAGTTAGCACTCAAGAGTAAATGTACTCGCCATTTTTGACACTAGGCAAGTAAAATATAATTGTGATGGGCAAAAGGCTTTAAACTTGGAAAAACTGCTCCTTTTGCAGTACATAGGGAGCATTTCCAAGGGTTGATACGAGTACTGGTACTCAAAAAAATGTTTTAAAGAGTATTTCAGAAACATTGGGGAATAAAATAGGCCAGTACTCACCTAATCTGGAGCTCAGGGCATTAATGCACAACCAAAAACAAAACCCTAACAAAGCTATCACTAATTGTTTTGAAAAGCAGTGGTGTTTTTGGTGCTATGAAAAACCTGTAGCTGACCAAGGTCACCTAAGGACAATTACCCTACAGTCTCAAAGGATGCGAAATGATCTGTCAACTGTTCTCTGCTGTCACTGCTTTGAAGCAGTTATTTTTTTAGGGCTGGCCATAGGCCCAGTTCCACTGTCATCACCAAAAGTTTAGGAGGGACATGTGACCAATGCTGCTGAACAAATAAAGCAATCTACTGTACAAACATTTTTTTTATGATTTAGGGTGTGTGTATTGGTGTGGTCTCGTTACTGTAATTCCCCAAGTCTTCCATGTTTAGTTAATATATACACAGTTTTTGGCAGATGAGGATTTTACAACTGGAATCTGCCTGCTACACAAGACCTGCAAAAAGTACTACTGCCCTTCTGCATAATAATGTCATATTGTAGGCTTGGGTTTACAGTTTAGGACTATTACTATGCCAGGCCTCCAAGTCACTTGGAACCAGAGGACGGCACAGACCAAGAGTACATTTATTTTCAAAAGGTGTAGCACTAATGATGCTGGTCCACTGCTTGCTTGTTGACCCATGTTATTAACTATGGGTAGCTCTGTGCTTCTGTCATGTTAAATTCTGGAGAGAATCAAAGTACTGTCATGGTCAAAATGAAGTCATGGAAATTGTAGTATAAGACATGGCTTAAAAGGAATGTCCTAGGATCCCAACAGATGCTTCCCTCCTTGCTTCCTTGCTAGACAGTAAGCCTCCACAATGCACCTCTTCACCCATCTAGACAAAAGTCGAAGGCAAGACTCTCCAACTCCTTCCCCCTTGCAGAAAGACAAAATGGCAAGAGGACAGTCTGGGGTCCTTAATAGCCCTCTTGAAGGAAACACAGAAACAGACTGACGGCAGAGAAGAACCACATGGCCCACCCAGTCTGCCCGTTTCCCTACCTACTGGATAAGCTGCAGATCCCAATTAACCAACAGCCTATTTCTTCCTACAGCCCACAAGAATTGCCTTATGTCTGTCGCATACATTCTTGAATTCCCCCATTGTTTTTCAGCCCACAACCTCCTCAGGAAGGCCATTCCATGCGTCCACCCCAAAAAATATTTCCTCACACTGCTCCTGAGCTGTCCCCTCTCTATATTCAAGTTGTGCCCCCTAGAGGCCAGTGGGGCACAGGACCCAAGGTAGCATGGATTCATGATGGGAAGGTCGTGTCAGACAAATCTAATAGACCGGGTGACCAAAGTAGTATACCAGGGAGGTGCTGTGGACATGGCCTACCAAGATTTTAGCAAGATGCCTGATAGTCCCAAATAATACACAAGTTAGCCAGCCTCGGAGTGGGTCCCAAGGTGGCAGCCTGGATAAAAAAATTGGCTAGACTACAGGACACAAAGGGTAGTAGTAAACGGCGTCCACAGTGAAGAAAGGAGGGTTACTAGCGGGGTGCCGCAGGGTTCAGTACTGGGACCGGTCCTTTTTAATGTCTTTATAAGTGACATTGCAGAGGAACTGGAAGGAAAGAAAAAATTACTCACCTTAGTAATGTTGTTCCTTCTAATGGAGTCTTGCTGTATTCTGACAATAGCAGTGAGTCCCAACCTTCGAACTGCCCCGGAGATGAAAGAGTTAACTTTCCATGCCAGGCATGGAACGCTGAGCTCGACCTCGGTTGAGACTCTGTCTGTTGCTGTTTGAACTAAAACCGTCAGATCTTTACAAGCTAAACTCACGGAGGGTCCTCTGTGGAAGCTGTAAACCTACACTAGCCAACTGGCTACTAAATATAATAAAAATAATTTTTGGTCCCAAAACAAAGACTCAAGTCAGGAAACCCAAAAAATGAAATAAACACAACACCCACTCACCCAAAGAAAAGAGGGTGATAATAAACAAGGTGGGGCACCTCCTGAGTGCCAACACTGCTACTGCCCACCCACATCCCCAAAACAAAGGTTCTGAGAGGGGAAGGCGGGGGCGTGGTCAGAATACAGCAAGACTCCATTAGAAGAAACAAAATTACTAAGGTGAGTAATTTTTTCTTCAAACAACATGAAGTCTTGCTGTATTCTGACAATAGCAGACTACCAAGCAGTACCTCCATGGAGGAGGGACAGAACCTACTTAGGAAATAGGCTCTGAAGCACTGCTGTGCCAAACCGAGCATCACTCCTAGCCTGGATATCCAGAGAGTAATGCTTGGCAAAAGTGTGAACTGTTTTCCAGGTAGCTGCTTGACATATCTCTAAGATAGGAATATCCCTGGCAGCAGCCAGGGAAGCAGCTGTACCTCTGGTAGAGTGAGCCCTCAGGCCTGAGGGTGGAATCCTACCTAGTTTCTCATAGCAAAATTGAATGCAAGAGACAATCCACCTGGCAATGGATCTTTTAGTGGCAGGTTTTCCTTTACCAACCTCACCATGAGTGAGGAACAGTTGGAGGGAGTCAAACCTGTGACCCTTGGTACATTCTATGTAGTAGCTAAGGGCTCTTTTCACATCCAGACTGTGCAACCTCCTCTCGCCAGAGGAGGAATGGTCAGTGAAGAACACAGGAAGAGACACAGATTGGTTAAGGTGGAAGTCTGAAACCACCTTAGGTAAAAACTTCCTGTTAGTCCCGAGGACCACCTTATCTCTATGGAAAGAGATAAAATCAGGCTCCACTGACAGGGCTTGTAACTCGCTTATGCGCCTGGCAGAAGTGATGGCCACTAAGAAAACAGTTTTCCAAGTCAAGTACTTGAGCTCTGCTGAGGACAAAGGCTCAAAAGGGGGTTGCATAAGCTGAGCAATGCAAACATTAAGGTCCCAAGCAGGGGCAGGGTCCCTGAATGGCGGATTGGTATGAAGCAATCCCTTGAAAAACTTGGAGAATACAGGGTGAGCTGAAAGAAAAGCAAAGACAGCTGACAGGTGCACCCTTAGTGAAGCTGGTCTGAGTCCCAAGCTATTCAGATGGACCATATAGTCAAGGACTGTGGGCAGGTCAGCAGAATCTGGGGAAATATGTTTCCCAGAGCACCATATGGAGAATCTTTTCCATTTGGAATTATAGGTATTTCTGGTGGCAGGCTTCCTAGAAGCCTTCAGAATATCCATAACACCTTGAGAGAGGTGTAAATCAGCAAACTCCAACTCTTCAAGAGCCAGGCCTTGAGACTGAGAGACTTGAGATTCAGGTACCAAACCCTCCCCTGAGCACAGGTTAACAGGTTGTAATTCCTGGGAAGAGACAAGGGAAGGTGGACTGCTAAAGACAACAGGACAGGGTACCAGGGCTTTCTGGCCCAGTCTGGAGCAATCAGAATCACCTTGCAGGATTGAGACCTGATTTTAACTAGCACCTTGAACAGGAGAGGGAAGGGGGAGAAGCATACAGGAACTTCCCTTCCCAACTGAGAACCAGGGCATCCAGGGGGACTGAGCCAAACACTGGGGGCCTGCAGCAAAAAAGGGGAAGTTGGTGATTGTCTGGGGCTGCAAAAGATCTATCTGTGGGGTGCCCCATCTGGAGAAGATCACCTCCAAAACCAGAGGATCCAGTGACCATTAGTGATGGCCCTGGGATATCCTGCTGAAAGCATCTGCCAGGACATTGTCCTTGCCTGGGAGGTGTACTGCTGTAAGGGAGGTTCAGGGAAAAAGCCAGAGACCACAACTTCATCGCTTCTGTGCACAAGGCCATAGACCGAGTGCCCCCTAGCTTGTTGATATATCACATTGTGGTGGTATTGTCTGTCCTGATCTGAACAACCTTGTTCTGAACAGACTTGGAAAAAGCTTGAAGTGCTAGAAACACTGCTCTGAGTTCCAACAGACTGATGTGAAGCAGAGATTCCTGAGGAGACCACAACCCTTGGGTGGTCAGGTCTCCCAAGTGGGCCCCCCACCCCAAGAGGGAGGCATCTGTAGTAATGATTAGAGAGTGAGACTGAGTGATAAAAGGAACTCCCTGTCTTAGATTGTCCTGATCCTGCCACCACTGCAAAGCCTGGATCAGGGTTCGAGTCACTGGTATCAGTTTGGTCAAAGGGTCCTTTTTCTGAGACCAAAAGGCTCTCAAGTGGAATTGAATGTCCCTCATCAGAAATCTTGCTCCCTGCACCACTGCTGTGGAAGCAGCCATGTGCCCCAGGAGCTGCAGAAAATGCCTTGCTGGTCAAGATACCTGTAGGGTGAATGAAGAGGCCAGTGTGATAAGGGTCCTTGCCCTGTCCAGGGGAAGGAAAGCTCTTGCCTTTTCTGTATCTAGCTCTGCGCCTATGAAGGTGAGGAGCTGAACAGGCTCTAGAACCGACTTTGAAAGATTCAGAAGGAAACCTAGAGAGGTGAGCAGTTGCTGAGTTATCTATAGGTGTAACCTGACTTGGTCTGGGGACTGGCCTACTATGAGCCAGTCGTCCAGGTATGGGAAGATGGCAATCCTTTGCCTTCTTAGGGAAGCAACTACTACTGCCAGGCATTTTGTGAACACCTTTGGAGCAGAGGTTGGCCGAAGGGCATTGCTCTGGTGGTAATGGCCTGAGGGCAGCTCGAACCTGAGGTATTTTCGAGGGAGCTTCTGATGAGAATATGGAAATAGGCATCCTTGAGGTCCAGGGAGACTAGCCAGTCCCTGGCCTTAGAGAGGGTAGAATTATTCCAGAGTCACCATTTTGAACTTTGGTTTTAAAAGGTGCTTGTTTAAATATCTGAGATCCAGGATGGGCACGCCATTCTCCTATCTTTTGGGGTGAGGAAGTACCTGGAGTACAATCCTTTCCCTTTGTGTAGGGGTGGAACCCTTTCTACAGCTCTGAGAGCCAAGAGGAAGAGACCTCTGCCTCTAGGGCAAGTGCCTCTGAAGGATTTGCAGGTGGAAGGATCTGGTTCTCATCTTTGGAAATTTTTGAAGCTGAGAACCAGTCCTGGCTTACTACTTCCAGGACCCATTTGTCTGATGTTAAAGACTCTCCTCTCCTCTAAAGAACCCCTCTGAGCATAGGCAGAAGAGGAGGCCTGGGCTTGGTAGAAAGGCCTGTGAAAGGCCTGCCCCTGCCCCTGGGATGCTGCCTCTGAGGTGGCTTGCCTTTCCTTGGCCTGGGCACTCCTACAGGTGGTCCTGTATTCATCCATTTTCTTCATGTAGTTCTCTGTTTACTCCCCAAACAGAGAATTACCCACAACAGGAAAATCCATGGCCTTAGTCTGGGTATCCTGAGACAGGCTAGTACATCTGAGCCAAGCCATCCTATGAAGGGCCACAGATGTAGCCATGACTCTAGATGAATCATCATTGGAGTCCACTGCAGCATGGAACTGCACCTTGGATGCCTCAATACCATCTGCAGCCACCTGCACCAGCTCCTTGGTAAGCTGGCCAGGGACCTGTTTAGCTAAAGCCATGACAGTGTCCCATCTAGATTTCTGATATCTAGCTGTATAGGCCATATAATTGGCCTGCCTGAGTCCCAAGGATGCTGCAATGTACTGTTTCTTTGCCATGGCATCAATCCTCCCAGAGTCCTTATCTGGGGGGTGTGAAGACAAGGGTATATAAGCCTTATCACAGGCTGCAGCCTACACTACCCCAACATGGCTGCATTGCTGGGTAAAGAACTCTGTATCTGAGCCTGATAGAGTATACCTCTTGTCCATTCTTTTATCCACAGGAGGTATAGAATTAGGAGTCTTTAAAATCTTAAATGTGTGTTTCCCAAAAAACTTGTGTAGGGGAGTAGACAGCATCCTGGATTCTGGGATATCCATCATTTCCACATAGTCAGGCTCCTCCTGGTCATCCACAGCTTCTTCCATAGGAAGCTGAAGGGTTTCGGTCACTTTCTTGTAGAACATGAAATGGGAGGGGGACTCAGAAAGCCTAGGAGGAGACACTCCTGGAGGTCTGTCTGGGGAGATGTCCGGGTCAATGGGCAAATCCAGACTTTCATAATCACATTCACTTTCCTCATACTCTCCTTCCTCCTCCTCCGGTTCATAAAATTCCTCCAAATCATAATCCGGAACCGGCCGAACCGAGCGCCTTCCTGATGGTGCCGGTTCGGTCGGAACCGGGGATAGCAACTGAACAATTTTTATCGCTTTGGCTATTTCATCAGCGGTTGGAGAAGAAACTTTTGGATCCACACCAGCTGATTAATCCCTTCTTGTTCTCTTAACCAGAACCGACTCCTCAGAATCGGTTCTCCTTTTGCCCGAAGAAGTTTCGCCCTGGTCAGACGGCACTTCTTCTGGTTCGGTCTGAACCGAACCGGGCTGGCCATCTGGGTCAGCAGACTTTTTGGCCTCCCTTTCCCATAGCCTACCAACTCTCTTTTCTAGGGAAGCTGCAGGAAAATTTTTACAAATCTGGCAGTCTGAATCGAGGTGGTCAAACCCCAGACAACAAACATAGGTGGTGTGATGGTCAGCCTTAGCAAAGACTTCCCCACACACACACTACAGTGTTGAAACCCAGTGGGCCCGGTTTTTCTTTTAGGTTTCTCAGACATAGTGCCAGTCCTAACAAAACTTACCCTTTTAATGGCAATCCACCAGGCAAGACACTTATCGGTTCCTGACAGTGTTACGGGTCGGGGAAAAAAAAAAAAACGTAGAAAATCCGTTTGTTTTTTAGAACCGATAAGAACCGGTAACCACACTCTAAAAGTAGAAATAAAGATTTTTAAACAACCTGATTGGTTCAAACAGAACCAATGAACCATTTACAAGTTCCACACAGAATAGAAAAACAATATAAACCTATCTAGTACTCACGAATACCACAGACAGAGACTGAACCGATAGGTTGCGGTTTAAATTCGGTTGAAAACCGAGAAAAACGGTACTTTAACCGACAAACTGAATCGCGCAAAGGAGAAATCTCCTGAGCGACTGTTCAGTGAGGCGGAGTAAAGAATTTGACGGTTTGAGTTCAAACAGCAACAGACAGAGTCTCAACCGAGCTCGAGCTCAGCGTTCCATGCCTGTCATGGAAAGTTAACTCATCTCCGGGGCAGTTCGAAGGTTGGGACTCACTGCTATTGTCAGAATACAGCAAGACTTCATGTTGTTTGAAAGTATGTTTCTTTGCAGACGACACAAAGATCTGCAACAGGGTTGATACACAAGATGGAGTGGAAAGGATGAGAAGGGACTTGGCAAGGTTGGAGGAATGGTCAAATGTATGGCAGCTCAGATTCAATGCGAAGAAGTGCAAGGTAATGCACCTGGGAAACAGAAACCCAGGGGAAGAGTACACAATTGGGGGTGAGATACTGACAACAGTAAAAATGGAAAGGGACCTGGGGTAATTATATCAGATGACCTAAAGGTGGGCAAGCAATGTGAGAAGGCAGTAAGAAAGGGAGGCTGGGGGATACTGGGATGCATAGGGAGAGGCATCAATAGTAGAAAACAGGAGGTTGTTATCCCTCTGTACAGACAGTTGGCGAGACCCCATCTGGAGTACTGTGTGCAGTTCTGGAGATCCCATCTTCGCAAAGACATAGGCAGAGTGGAGGCTGTCCGGAGGAGGGCAACCAAAATGGTGCAGGGTCTGCACCACAAGACATACGAAGAAAGACTAAAGGAGCTTAATATGTATACCCTTGAGGAAAGAAGGGAGAGGGGGGACAAGACAGAAACTTTCAAGTACCCCAAGAGAATCAACAAAGTCAAAGAGGGTAGTATCTTTCAGAAAGATGTGCAAGAACAAGGGGGCACAATTTGAAGATAGAGGGGGGACAGCTCAGAGGTAATGTGAGGAAGTATTTTTTCACTGAGAGGGTTGTGGATACATGGAACAGTCTCCCTGAGGAGGTCGTGGAGTCAAGAACAGTGGGGAAATTCAAGAATGCATGGGACAGACATAAGGCAGTCCTAGTGGGGGGTAGGAGGAAGTAAGTTGCTGGTTAACTAGGACCTGAAGCTTATCTGTTAGGTAGGAAAATGGGCAGACTAGGTGGGCCAAGCGGTCCTTATCTGCTGTCAAACTCTATGTTTCTATGTTGTTCTTGCACATCTCATTTTCTGAAAGATACTACCCTCTTGGATTTTGTCGATTTCCTTGAGGTACTTGAAAGTTTCTATCATGCTCCCCCCTCGCCCTCCTTTCCTCAAGGGTATACATACTAAGCTCTTTTAGTCTCTCTTCGTATGGCTTCTGTTGCAGACCCTGCACCATTTTAGTTGCCCTCCTCTGGGCTGCCTTTATCCTATGTCCTTGCAGAGATGGTGTCTCCAGAATTGGATGCAGTACTCCAGAAGGAGTCTCACCAACTGTGTGTACAGAGGTGTAACAACTTCCTGTTTTCTACTGGTGATGCCTCTCCCTATACATCCCAGTATCTCCCCCAGCCATCCCTACTGCCTTCTCACATTGCTTGCTAACCTTTAGGTCATCTGATATGATTACCCCCAGGTCCCTTTCCATTTTTATTACCCCCTCCCCAAATTGTGTACTCTTCCACTGTTTTTTTTTTTTTTATTAATACATTTTATCCTCCTTCTCTGTAGAGCGGTCACAGCAACCGCCATCACCGGCACCCCCAGAACAGGTCTGGCATACACATCTGTGCGCCCGACTCTCAAAGGCCTGGTTCGTAAGCAGGACGCCTCCCCCTCCCCCCGGGGCCCGTACCAGGATGCAGGTGGCCACACCTCTCGTGTCCAGGGGCACAGGGCTCTGCTGCCATGAGATGCCACAGTCATCGCCCCCCCCCCGCAATTTTTCCAGGATTACAACCCCTAAGGGAGCCAGACATGCAATAGCGTCTGATGCACCTACGTGCAGGCGCCCGCCGCATTCCCTCCCCTTGGTATGTCCACCACTGGCAGTGCACCTAGCCTCCGCTAGGCACCACTGCAGCGCAATGCATGTCCCATGCCCACCCCAGAGGAAAGAGTAGTCATGGGACGCTCAGTCCTTCCTCTCCTCTGCTAGCACCCGGTGGCCAGAGTCCACTCCCGAACCCGGACTGCCAGTGTGGCATCCAGCGCCTCAACTCTCAGCGCCACTGGGCCTTCCCCTGGGTTTTTGTTTCCCAGGTGCATTACTTTGCATTGAATCCAAGCTGCCATATTTCTGACCATTCTGCCAACCTTGCCAAGCTCCTTCTCATCCTTTCCCCCCCCCCTTGTGTATCAGGAGATAGGAAATTATTTTCTGCTATTAACTGTTAAATAAATGATAAACAGTGGCCAATGTTTGTGTTTTAAATGTTTAGAATGCTCATTTATGTATATGCTCGTTATGTTGAAAGGACCATCAGCTTGGCAGTCTGTTTTTTGTATCGGAGTCAGCACGTGGCAAGCTTTGAAATGCTCATGTCACAGACTCCCAATACAACATTCACTTAATCAAAGTGTTTCCACTGGACTCATCAACTGCTTCAAAAGTAAAGACTGATGCCATACTGCACTTCAAGGACATCTGACCAACACTGCTATATCATTTGGTGACTGGCAACCCCCCAATCCTCAGCCAGCAGCCACACAGATGACAGAAAAGCCCTTAATTGTTTAAACAGTTTACGCGGGGGACTTATTTATTCCCTCAGTAACTCCTGGGTTTCCCCTTGGGTTACTAGACCCTGTGTAGTTAGTGGGATGTCTAGGTAGTCAGCATGGGCAGCGGAGAACTAGGGCTCCCTTGGAAGCTTCTGTCAGTCATTCTGGGCAGCTGTTCCAAATGGGAGTGGCTTTCGCAGCAGCACAATCCACAAAAGAATGTTGCTGAGTCAGTTTCTGCCTTGGAGCAGAGCAGTACTGCTCTGGCCGAGAGCCTCAGGACAGGTGCCAACTCCTGATCTTTTTCAGTTCCTAGTCTGCCACAGAGAGACATGCATCGAGTCACGGCGGTGGCCTCTACTGTGTGGAGCCCCTGAGGGGGTGAAAAATCTGAAAGACAATATATCCGGTATCTGTAATACATGGATCCTCCCCCATTTCTGAAAGACTTCTGGTCAGAAAAGTACTTCCCAGTTGCTGGAATGGCTAGGGTTTGCCCTCCTATGGAGGGAACTCCTGTCAGTTTAGAGAATTTTGCCACAGAACTGCTGGAGGAAATGTTTCACTACTGAAATGGTGCCATTACAGTTGTGGATTTATTTGGAAAAAAAGAGTTGCCTCCCCTCTATCTATAATTTGGAGCTACACACGCTTCTGTCTGGGATAGGAGGAGGAGAACAGGTTACTCACCCGTAACAGTAGTTCTAGGAGTGATACATGTTGTTCATCCACACTCTTTGGCATGTCCCTTTCCCTTTAAATCTTGCCAGAAGTCGTCAAGCTGGCTCCTCCCACCCACACGGGTGTTATAACTCTCGGCTCCGCCCCATGACGCCGGATCTTAGCCCGCTGGAAGCAAGGTTGTGCACCTTAAAGCCCGGGAGGTCGGGTGGATGCATGTGGATGAACAACATATTTGAGACAGTATAGCACAGTGGTCTAAGGCTCTCAGCTGCAAATCTGATGATATCCAGCAGACCAGACCTGGGTTTGAATTCCACAGGTTCCACTTGCATACTGTGTGACCCTGAGCAAGTTACTTAACCTCCTTGTGCTCCCAGGTCGCTCCTGTAAAAAAGCTTTCAGCTTAGTGTGCTATACCTGGTTAAACAACTTATATATACACACACACACACACACACACACACATATACATATACACACACACACATATACATATACACACACACATATACACACACACACACACACACACACACCTAGAACTACTGTTACAGGTGAGTAACCTGTTGTTCTAGGAACGTGGATATGTTGTTCATCCACACTCTTTGGCAGACTCCTAGCAGTTCTCTGGGAGGAGGGAGGCAAGGCGCACACTCCCTACTTAGGAAACAGACTGGAGAACCGAGGTCCCAAAACCATCATCCCGGCGTGACTCAAGGTCGATGTGGTAGTGGGTGATGAAGATGTGTGCTGACTTCCAGGTAGCAGCCCGACAGATTTCCTGGATAGGGATGTCCCTTGAAGCAGCCACTGATGCAGCAGTATGGCAGGTAGAATGAGCTCTTAACCCTCTGGGAGGCTCCTTGCCCGCCAACTCATAGCACAGACCAATGCATGATGTGATCCATCTTGCAATGGTCCGTTTGGCTGCAGGTCTGCCAGAAGCGGCTTCAACGTACGTGACAAACAGCTGGCGAACCTCTCCACGAATTTCCGCCGTTCTTTCCTTATAATAGGAGAGAGCATGTCTCAGGTCCAGAATATGGAGCCTGTATTCGCATCCGAGGTGTAGTTAGGGTAGTATACCGGCAGAATCAACACCTTTTTTTTTTTACTCCGAGACCACTTTCGGAAGGAATTTCGGGTGGGGGCACAGAAAAACTTTGTCCCTGTGAAATACCAGATAAGGGGAGTCCACCGAAAGCACCTGGAATGCCCCTGTCCTTCTGGCTGACATGACAGCCACAGGGAAGGCCGGCATCCATGACAAGTGTGAGAGCTCATACTTGTGCATCGGTTCGAATAAGCACCCATGAGCTTTGCCAAAACCAGCAAGAGATCCCACGGAGGTGGAGATTCACACACTGGAGGGGATATGTGATCCAGGCTTTTGAAGAAGCGCCTGACCACTGTCGCCTGTGCTAATATCGGCTGACCGACCCGCACCCAGTAAGCAGAAATGGCTGCCAGGTGCACCCTAAGGGTTGATGACCATAGACCCCATTTGGAGAGAGACCAAAGGTAGTCTAAAATGTTAGCCACATAGCAGGATAAGGGGTCAGACTCAGCCTGACACCAAATAGAAAACCTTTTCCATTTGAAGGCACAACATTTCCTGGTCAATTCCTTACGAGATGCCTCCACCACAGTGTAGGCATCCTCAGAAAGACCCAGAGCCTGGAACTCTAGCCGCTCAGGTATCACGCTGCGAGGTGCAGGGATTGAAGGTCCGGATGGAATACCTTCCCCTGGTTCAGAGATATCAGGTCCGGGCGTGTACAAAGCCACTCTGGGGGCCTGCAGCGGAGGCTGAGGAGATCTGGGTACCAGAATTGGCATGGCCAATCTGGGGCTACCAGAATCACCTTCGCCTTGTACCTCCTCACCCTGAGTAACACCTTGTGGATCAAAGGAAAATGGAGGGAAGGCATAGAGGAGGCCTGGGGTCTAAGGCCTCGAAAAGGCATCCCCCTGCAGCGAGCCCTGCTGACAGGGGGCAAGCATGATACAGACTCAGTTTGGTGTTCTCCCTGGAGGCAAACAGGTCCACCAACTGTTTGCCCCAATGGGAGAACAGACTATAAGCTACCTCTAGATGGAGTGACCACTTGTGGGATGTCTGGCCTATGCGGCTGAGAGCATCCGCCAGCTGGTTCGAGACTCCTGCCACATGGATGGCTAGGAGATCCATCTCCAACCGGCTGATGAGGGTCCAGATGTGGAGCGCCTCCTTGCACAGCGTGCCGCCCTGTTTGTTGAGGTAGTACATGGTCATGGTGTCGTCCGTCTGGACTTGAACCACTTGACCCTAGAGCTGAGCAGCGAATGCTGACACTGCCAGTCTGACTGCTCTGGGCTCCAACAGGCTGATGTGGCATCGGGACTCCCTTGGGGTCCAGAACCCATGGGCCCTGTTGTCCCCCATGTGGGCTCCCCAACCCATGAGAGAGGCATCGGTCATGAGAACAACCGTCTGCTTGGGGCAGACAAACAGGATCCCCTCCTACACCCATCCTGGGGCGGTCCACCACTGGAGACCGTCCCACATCTTCTGGGTTACAGTGATCAGCTGGTCGAAATGACCATGGCGCTGAGTCCACTGGGCGGCGGGCTCCCATTGAAGGGGGCACATGTGCCACCTGGCCCAATGGACCACTGAGGTGCATGCCGCCATGTAACCCAGAAGGCGCAGAAAGTTCCGGGCAGGGCGCAAGAGCCCAACCAGAAATGATCGGGCAAAGGAGGAAAGAACCTCCACCCTGTCCGACGGGAGCAGAGCTCTGGCTTGACGAAAGTCGAGCTCTGCCCCGATGAAGCCCATCACCTGAGATGGCACGAGTTCCAACTTAGCCTCGATCAGGAGGCCAAGCTGAGAGCAGGTTCTAAGAGCCAGGTCCCTGGATCTCTCTCCACCTCCTGAAGGGAGGAACCCGCCAGGAGCCAGTCGTCGAGATAAGGGTAAATTCGAACTCATCGATGCTGAAGATGGGCTGCCACCACTGCAATGTATTTGGTGAAGACCTGAGGGGCCAATGACAGGCCAAACAGCATGGCTCAGAACTCGTACCAAGTCCCTTCGACCCTGAAGCGGAGGAACCGCTGATGGAACGGACGGATTGGGACGTGAAAAAAACGCATCCCGTAGATCCAGTGCACAAACCACATGTTTCGCTCCAGGGGTGGTATGATCTGGTTCAGCGTTACCATCCGGAAGGTGCGAGACCTGAGATACTGATTCAGGTCGTGGAGATCTAGGATGGCGTGACAACCCTCCATCTGCTTGGGCACCAGGAAGTACCTGGATACGAAGCATGGGTCTACAAGTGGATCCAGCACTCGAGCTACTGCCTCCTTGCGGAGGAGCCGAGCTATGTTGTCTCAAAGAGCAGACTGCGTGCAAGCTGAGATCCTTTCCTCCCGAGGGGCGTGGGCTCAGCTGGAATTCCAGAGGCAGTCCCTGCCCTACCACTTCTAGAACCCACCTGTCCGAAGTGATATCAGACCAGGCGGAAAGAAAGTGGCAGAGCAGACCCCCACGGGAGGACCTAGGGCAGGCGTGACGGGTGTAGGAGTGGCAACCCCCAACCCGTCACTGAGCAGGCTTACAGGAGGAGGAGGAAGCTCCTGTACCAATGCCTCGGCCTCCTTTACGGGGCTGTTGAGGGCCCTGCTTGGGCCTAGGGCACCAAGTCTGAGCCTGCTGCTGCTGTTGGTGCTGCTGACCTCCTTGATGGGAGGGCTGTTTGACCACAGGGGAGAACTGCCGAAAAGGTTTCCTCTGCCCGAGGAACCCTTAGCGGAAGTGGCGTCCAAGGTGGCATTGGACTGTTCAATACGCTGAAGATGGCCTGCCACTCCTGGGCCGAACAAGTCGGTACCAAGGAAAGGCACATCAGCTAACTTGTGCTGGGTATCCGGACAGGAGGATAACCGCAGTCAAGCCCTGCGGCAGGTGGCCACTGCAGCTGCTAAAGAGCGGGCATGAGAATCCCCGATGTCCAGGGCCGTCTGGAGCTGCTGTTTGGCAACAGCACAGCCCTCATCACGGACTTGCTTGACCGTGGTCTGCATGTCCGCGGGGAGGTGAGGAAGTACTTCATCCAATGACCCTAGGAGAGCATGGGAGAAGTGTGCCATGATTACAGCCGAACTGGCATGATGAAGGTCCATGGAAGAGACCACGTAGACCTTACGGGCAGAGTGGTCCAAGTTCTTGGACTCCTTGTCCAGAGATTGGTCGGTGTCTGCCGAGCTACCAGTACATCTAAAGACAGAAATAGTCACAAGGCTGTCAGCCGAGGGATGTCTCGTGAATCCCGGCAGGGATCCCATAGGCACCGCGTACTTATGGGCCATACGGGCAGACAGTGCTGGGCAGGAAGCTGGACGCTGCCAAAGCTCAAGGGCCAGACCAGTAATGGCTTCCACTACTAGAAAGGCCTCCGTCAGGGTATCCCCCCCTGTAAGGATATCTGTAAGGGGGTACTCCGCCTTTTTCTGGATGGACTCCAAGGGCATCCCAGTAGAATCGGAGATAAGGCGGAGGATGATCTGAAAGGAGGGACCTTCCTCCAAGGCCGCCGAGTGCGACTCCTCATCAGCAGGATGGGAATGCAAACTGGTGGTATCCAAATCTGAAGAGTCGGAGCACAGCGGTCTCCCGCCAATGTTCCCTTCGATCCGTCGATGCTGATCTGGAGTGACCATGATGGACAGACGTTTGGGAAGCCCGGTGTCTGGACGGTCCTCTTTCGAGGGAGCCCCACTGGGGGGGCTGCTTAGGTGGTGGCTCCAACCTAATAGGTGGTGAGACCGGTATGGGCCTAGCCGGAATACGGACCGGCCCCCCAGGTGGAGGAACCGAAGCCTTCGGTTCTGGAGGGGTCGGCGCAGGCCCTTGAGGTGCAGGCCAAGTAATGGCTGGGGTGGCCGGCGTAGCCGGCTTCTGCCCAGCCAAAATTAGCTGTTGCCACGAGCTCCTCATAGTGTCTGAGTTTCTGCCGAAGCCTCTCCTCATCCAAGGAGGATGAGGATCTGTGGTGGAAGCTTCTTCTTTAAATGCCGGTGGCCTTTCTTCGATTTTCCGGTCAAAGAAGACAGAGTCCTTGATCGAGACCGACAGGGTCGGTTAGGTCGAGGGAAACCGGAGTCGGGGGGGTAGGGGGGAGAGATTCTGGTTCGATTCCCTCGATCAAAACACCACAGGAGGCGTCTCGTGATTGGGGAAAGAGGATAGGTGTCCTCTCTAGAGAATCGTTGACCGGAGTTGGCGAAAGTGGCTGGATCGACTCGAGAAAAACCTCAGCCGGTTCAGCTGATGCCTCTGTGTCTGCCTGGCCAGATGGAAGACCCGTGAAGCCGGCAACCGAGGAAGCGATCTCAACTAAAGTAGAGACAACCGTTCCCTGGGACTCTGACACCTCTCGGTCCCAGGATCGTCTTCTGGAGGAAGACTTCGGATCCTTGTCCCTCTTGCGAGGGCGGGAGGAGTGAGCCCGAGGGCGCCTCACCCCTGGTGGGAAGAGACTGGCACAACTCCCTAAAGGAACCCGAGAAGGTGGATGAGAGGTTGAGAGGAACAAAAAAACTTCGGCTGGACGAAGCCTGAGCAGCTTCTTCCGCGAAAGCCTTCATCTGCTCTAGCTGTTCGGCAGATCCAGCGGCCGCAGAAACCGCCCACCTCTCCTCCTTCGATTTCACCGGTGGGTTCCTTTTCTCCGGTCTCCCCAGCTTAAGGCGCGCCATGTGCTCATCCAAAACATTAGGATGTAAGGCTAAGCAAAAGGTGCAGGTGGTGGTGTCATGACCGACACCTAGGCAGTACACACACAGGTAAGGTGGGGATCGGTGCATGACATTTTCTGGCCGCATGAACACTGGCGAAATCTGGGGAGCAACTTGTCCTCCATATGTGATATGCTAATATCGGAATCAACAACTCAAACAAGTTTAAGGTATAAATGCGGTAAAAACAGACATTGCGAAGCCAGGGCTTACGATTGCTAGAGCTGGCACGAGGGAACCTGAATCTTCCAGCGGAAAGGAAGATCTGGCATCATGGGGCGGAGCCGAGAGTTATACCACCCAGGTGGGTGGGAGGAGCCAGCTTGAAAACTTCCAGCAAGATTTAAAGGGAAAGGGACATGCCAAAGAGTGTGGATGAATAACATATTCTCGCTCCTAGAAAACCTGTTCTCAGTTTGGCCAAATTTCACTAGAACTGTTTCACACAGATGTGTGGGCATTATATGTCCTGAAAAGGCTCACTGGGAATAGGACTTTAGGAAGTGGGGGGTGGGAAGTGGGGGTGGGGGGAGTGGAGCCCAGCATTGCTCACCCTCGGTACAGGTCAACCCAGCGTTGTTCACTTTCTGGAAGAGAATGGAATCTGGTAAATTGTGAATTCAGCATTGTTCACATCCATTTTGGACAAGCTCCATTCTGTGTCCATAGCCTGGAACAGGAATGGACTGAAGCCTATTCTCTGACCCTCTAAGGCAGAGAGCCCTGAAAAGTAGATTTGCAGCAAATTACTACTATGGATTTGGGGACTTTGTGTGCCTTTCTGCACCTGCAACCCCAGTGGGTAAGAATGTTGTCTTGTCAGTCCATCATGTACAGAATAAAACCTACTACTTGGCTCTAATTCTGCTTATGTACATTCATCTGTAGGTGAACTGTGTGCTGTTAATGGTGCCCATCCCCCCCCCCCGGTGCTGAGGCCCACTGCAGTTCCCGGGTTAAAAATACAAACATTTTCCAGGTAAACACCCTAGTGAGGGGAAGGTGAGGACTGTGGGTCCTCACCATATCCTCTTGCTTTTGTGTAACCCATCTCCCAAGGAAGCTCGCTAGCGGACCCTTCTTGCTCTGTGAGGCTCAGCAGCCACAGCAGTGCAGAAATACTTTCTTTTGTTGGGGGAGCACAGGATAAATCTGCAAGCGCACAGTAGCACCAGGAGTATGTTTGCTGTACTGGTCTGCTGTGCTGCCCACCCCACTGTGCTACGTGTGTGTGTGAGATCTTGAGGATTTGCAAATCAATATACAGCTATTGCAGCCACCAAGAGGTGGCATACTATTTATTCTCCGGCCTATTATATGTGGTGGGGGGCAGCGCCAGACAATGGACTCTGAGCAACTCAGAAGATTTTTCTGGTGCTTCCCAGCCAAGATGCAGCCACAATTCACAAGACAGTCAGAGGGGTGAAGACACAAGCAGCTGCCAGGAGCAAAAGAAAGGATTTCAATGATTTGGTGGCTACTGGTGCTGCTAAGCCCTGCTGGGCATGAAGGGTAAACTAAGAAGCCTCCATAGGAGAAGAAGGGGTGTCAGAGTTAAACAAAAGCAACAGGATAGAATGGGGACCCAAGTGACACCAGGGAGGGAATAAATAACTTTTCTGCACAAATAAACAGCTTAAATAACTAAGGGCTTTTCCATGATCTGTATGGCAATTGGCAGAGGATGGGTGTTTGTGCGCCAGTCGCCAAATGCTAAAGCGATGTTAGTCAGATGTCCCTTTTCCAAGTGCAATATGGCATCAGTCTTTACTGTTGAAGCAGCTGACAAGTCTAGTTAATGGTTCAATTAACTAAATGTTGCATCAGGAGTCTGTGACGTGAGCATTTCAAAACTTGCCACGTGCTGATTCAAGATGCAACAAACACAGATAGTCAAGCCAAAGGTCTTTTCGACATAATGAGCATTCACATCATGTGCATTCTAAACACTTAAAATACAAAAACACACACACACACAAAGGCTGTTTATTTATCATCATTTAACAGTTGATAGCAGAAAGTAATTTCCTATCTCCTTTAACATCCAGAGAGAGCAACTTCCCTTCCTTACCATTCTCTGAATGTGGGGGAAAATGAGGGGGAACCTGCTCTTACGTACTGTGGAGAACAAAGTTCACCTTCGGCACAAAATATAAGTGAGTGTGGAGAACTACTCAGTCCAACAAGGGCTACAAAATGGCTCCTCACACTAGGGTCCCTATTCACTCACTTTCCTGGTAGAGGTAATGGCCACCTGGAAAGTCACCTTCAGAGCTAGCAGAAGGAGAAATTTCTATCCTCAGTACAAACTGTTTTTTTTTTTTTGGGGCAGGAGTTCACCAAGCCAAGATCCCAACTAGGTGCGACTTTCTTAATCTTGATTTTCAAAAGGACAGGCATCCTGAGAAACCTAGTGACACAGGGATCAGCTTCCACTAACCAACCTGATCCTTTTGGAAGGATCAGCAAGAGCACAGAGGCGTGGACCATGAGGGCAGCAGGCACTACACCCAACTGTAAAATGGAGTCAAGAAACTCCAGAACTTGAAGAATTACAGTTCTTTCAAACATTTATCGAATGATCAATGGCAAAAGCTGAACAGACTTCGTAATATATTCTGGAGGTGGACTTTTCTGGACTCTGAAGGGAATCCACCACCTGTGGCGAGCAACCCAAACTTAGCCCACTTAACCTCCATGATAAGCTACAGTCTGTGTGGGCCCATTTGTGAAAAAGCAAACCCTGGCACAGCAGGTCTGTGTGACAGTACCAGTGGGTCCTGAATGGACAGCTCTTGAAGGGTCTGTGAACCATGGTCTTCTTGTCCAGAAAGGAGCCATGAGAATTGGATCTGCCTGATCCAAGCAAACCTTTTCGCTAGTTCTGACTAGCAACGGCAACAGGGGAAAGACTTGCATAAGTTTCCTATCACCAAAACAAGAAGAATTTTCACACAAGCTTTCAAAACTTCTCAGGTCCCTTCATCAGGGGTCTGAGGTCTCGAAAGCGTGTGTGAAATTTCTTCAGTAAGAGTAATAAAAAGGTTGTTACAAAAAAAAAAAAAAAAGTGTACTGGATTTTCCTGCGACTAATACAGTACTACTGATCTACAACAAAATGAAAAGGCAACCATCGATAGCCAGCAGCAAAACCTATGAATGTTTGTTGTGACAAGTGGTAGATGGATCTGTCAGCCTCCTAAATGGTCTGTATTCCCGCTTGAACACCTCTAGCCATTCCTTGTGGGTAAAGTCTTCTGGACTTTACCAGTAGGGTCTTAGTTTTTCCTTTCCTAGAAGGTAAAGCCCCCACAGCTGTAGTAGAGCAGGTTTTACTCTGCCCAAACCACAATAGGTCCTACTTCTGTGCTCCTTGTGCCCTCTGGTGGGAAATGTATGTTATGGCTGTCGTTTACTAGATGAGGACCTTTTGCTCCGCACGTGGGGATTGAATGCCAGGAAAGTTAACCTGATCGCCTTGGTCTCTAACAAATTTATCCACCTGAGCCCGTTTCACCAGTACCATGTGCCCCTCACCCATCTGCCATCCAGTGAAGCTCCCCAGCCCGAGACTAGCTGCATCCATTTGGATGACTATCAGGGAGGATAACATAATCACTGCGCCCCCCCCCAATGTTCTTCCTCACTAACCATCACTGCAGGTCACCTATAACTAGGGAGGGGAGGGCTGGAAGAAAGCATAAAAAAGAGCAATGTTGGTGCCACTGTCTGAGTAGCCATTCTTGCAACCTCCTGCACAGCGGTTGAAATTGGCACCAGCCCACTAGCCAAATGCTGGTAGATTTTATATCAGGCTAGTAAGATTTTCCTTTAACTAGCTCTGTGGGGCTTGTACTGGAGAATGTTACATTTCAGTAAGTATATCAGCTGGGCCAGCAGATTTTCCCAGTCACTAGCCCTGCTGGCTGCAAAACTTAATTTTGATCCCTGCTGCATGAAACACTGTTCAGGGGAAAAGCTCTAAACAAGAGACCATTTTTCCCCAGCATCTGAAGGTAGTGGAACAAAGGAAGATCATCTGAATTGAGAAGCTCCCTCCTGCCGCTCCATAGGTTCTGGATCCTCTCTTTGAAGGAAACTATTCACGTCTTTCCCTAAATGGTCTCCCCTAAGCGAAGGTGAGAATGGCATGGGGTCAAAGCGCGCTTCATTTAGCTGGACTTGGAAGCTGTGAGCTTGCAGAGTCTGCAATACCTGAAGTAAGTCTGATTCTGCAAAAGACGACAATTTTTTACTTCATCAGCCAGTCATCCAAGAATGGCCAAACTCTTACCCCTGTATTCCACGGTGAGCCACCAAGACCACCATGATCTTCAACAAGACTTTGTGGACTGAAGCCAAACTCAAGGAGAGAGGCCAGTATTGATAATGGATTCCCTCCACTGCAAAGCTCAGGAATCTCCAGTGTGTCTGCCACAGCTGTATGGAGAGAAGCCACCCCTTTAGGTTTGAGGATATGAGCTCCCCGGACTGAACTAACTGGATGACCGGCCTCAAGGTCTCCACTCTGAAATGAGCCTTGGTTACTGACATGCTCTGGTGCTCAAGGTCCAGGACTGCACAAAATCAGTCTTTCTGGGACCACTAAATGTAACACGTAGATCCGTTTTCCGAGGAAGGGACCAAAACCATGCCCTCAGTATGAGTAGATTGCTGTTCTGAGGGCCTGCCTCTTTACGGTCTCCTTTGATACATAAATGCAGAATAATTCCTCAGGGGGAGCAGGAGAGAAACCGAGCATCTATTGCATGCTATCTTCCTGGCCCATCGATCTGAAATTGTCTCAGCTCATTCTTCACTGAACCAATTAAGTCTGCCTCCCAAAAGCTGATCAGAGGATTAGACCTGCTGACCCTCAGGACGACACCGCACTCACTCCTTCCTTGAACGAGCTTGCTCCCCTCAGCCTCCCACCTCTAAACTTACCTCTTTAAGAAGTACTGCTGCTATTCTTGTACTGAAAGTGCAGCTTCTGTGGTTTGCCCAAAAAGGGGTGAATGCCCCGACTTGTCAGGGATGTACAGTTGATTTGTGCCAGAGCACTGTTCAGTAGGTTTAGCTAGTAAGGGTCTCCTAACAGGAGAAAATCAAAGGAAGGTGAACCATGGCACCTTGGAGTCAATGCTCTGCAGGTGCACCGAGATATTCTGCCTGGTAATCACCGCAGTGGAAATCTCCATGCCCGCGAGCTTGGCAACACTGAGGATCACATTTGCCAGAAAAACTGAAGCTTTGCCCAAGTTATGTTAAAGTTTAAGGGCGGTCTTGTCTTTTATCTATTATGGCCGTACAGGACTGAATAAAGGTGTTGCAGTTATTTTGTGAAGCCTGAGCCACGTACGCAAAAGTGCACTGCAATTCTGAGGGTCACGGCTGCGAGACCATGCAACCTCTTAAGCTTATCATCCATGCTTTTGTCAATAGGGTCCTTGAGGATTCATTTACCCTTAAGTGGAAGGGATGACTTGTACCAAAGACCACAGTATCATTTCCAGAGAGGGGACAAATACCCTAGATCATTAGTGTCAATCTTGCTTAGCTTCTTTAATGATTTCGGGACCAAGGAAATCTTGTCTAAATTATTTCACTTCTTGCGGGTATGTTGGACTTCAATTGCTTCTTCTGGACTTTCACCTGAAGGGAAAGGTCACTTTTAGAATCCACCACTGATCCCTGGAGTTTGAGGTCCAGCACCAAGGACATGTGAAAGATGAGGCTGGTAAGGTCAAAGGCACGGAATGACCTAATGAATCCCTAGTGTACTGTATGTATAATGAACCTGATGAGAAGGGGGAAGCAGAGTCCAAAGCTCTTGTAGACAGGCAACAGTGTGATTTACACTCCTGGCAGAACCTTTTGCTTGTTTATTGATTCAGATTACGATTTCTAAGTCTGATCAGTTCCCAGCCACCTCTGTCCAGATTTTATCCTGAGCTGTAAGAAATGACTTAAAATATTCTACTGCTCTGGGAGGGGGGGGCTTGCTCTGCTAGGGATTTCCCACTGCTTCTGATGCAAGAAAAGGGGTCCCTAATTAACTGCTTCTGAGCATGATCTCCCCCTAACAGAAAGACCCTTACCTTTCTTTCATCCTTGGATTCCTTGTTGACTGTGCACTGAGGGCACAAGGTCACAATCCTCTGGGCCTTCATCAGCGATCTGTACACAATGCAACTGTGGCCACAAGGCTTCATGGTTACCACACTCGACGCCACCATGGTCACCACATTCAATGCCGCCTTGGGTATGAGTGCAACAGCAACATTTACTGCAGGACCATGAACGAACATTCTGGCAACACTTTCTCCATTTTCTGTCAGAAATGGATGGCGGAGAAAGTGAGGACCCCAGTGGGGAGATTGTAGCAGTCCCCGATGACTGATCTGGGAAGAGTTTTTTTTTTGGGGGTGGAGACCAGCCACATGGACAGCCAAAACTTTCTGGCTGTGCCTGACCTGCGGAGAGAAAGAAAAATGATGCACTGAGAAAAATGTTATCACTACAAAACAGATCTATTCTTAGTCTTCGGTCAAAATATAGCTTAAAACTGTTGAGGACAACTCCCTGGTGGATCACCAGTCCCTGCAGTCGAAGCAACTGGGGCTTTACGCAGGAACAGCTAGTTATACACAGGGGGTTGGGAATCCACTCCTACTAGTCACACTTTCCTTTTTAGTTATGGTGTTCCTCCAGTTTCTCCACAAAGTGAAGCTGTTCACCTATCTGCTCCAGCTGGAGGAAGGAAGGACACGATGATGAAAGGAAGCTGTTTAGGTTTTTTTTTTTTTTGTACTGATGTTAATGTTGTGAGGCTTTCTAGCATCAGAAAGATGCAGCATTTAGCATTAAACAGTGTGTGTTCACTTGTAGTAGACAATTCAATACTTTATTCTGTTTTAATGCATTAGTCACTACTTTCTACTTTTTATAATAAATTGACATGTGCAATGAGCCTACTGGATTTTTACTTTTACTTTCCAAACTGCTAGCAACAAACGAAAATCAATAAAATTCTGGCCTTGTAATGTAAGAAAACCCCAATGGTGTTGTCATGGTGGGGGACTTTTTTCCTAGGAGACAGGTGTGCTTTCTGGTGGGATAAAGGTCTTTAAGCTGGATGACTTTCATCCTAATAGGGATAGGCCAAAGGAAATGGGGCAGAGGTTTGAGGCATAAATTTCAGGGAAATCCGGTCAGCCAGCAGTGTTAGAATTCAGCCTAGTGGCTCTTCCATTCCACATTGTACAGGCAGGACTGGGTCGACACGATGGCCTAAGTGGACTTTTTCTGTTGGTAAATTCTATTCTAGAGTGGAGGAATGTTTAAGTGGAGCACCCCAGGAGTCAGAGCTGGGATTGTTGCTCTAGAACATAGAGGATAATGTATGGTTCTATATCGGTAACCAGTCTGTTAACTGTCGAGAGGATGCCAGGACAACCATGTAAACCTCGAGAGCGAAGCTCTCGAGGTTTATGTCGCCATGGCAACCTCGAGGCGGTTAACAGTGACCGGCTGCCGATAGCAGGACCAAACATTATTTTTAATAGTGTATGGTCCCACGTAAAAAGTAAAACGGCTGCTTACTTTTTGAACAATAGTCACCGCCGCGGCCGTTCAGCCTTCCCTAACCGCTGCTTCATTCATCGGTTCCCGTGTTAAAAAAGGCGCGGACATAAGAGATCGATCATGTTGTTAACCTATCGATGTGATGTAGTATCGATATTAACAACCTAAAATGATGATTTCTAAGGTTAACAGCATTCTACCATACATTATATATTTATTAGTGAACTGGTAGAGGTGGTCAGAAGCACGCTGCTGGAAGGAAATTGCTAAGATCTTAACATGGACTTTTGTAATGCTATAGCCAGTTACCATAGCCCTGCCCCAGCACTCCAACATTTTGTGGCATCTAACCTGGGAAACCATTGGGGTGCCAGTGCACTCCCCCCAAATTATATAAAAGTCTATCGGGAACATTTTATGAAAGCTGCCACACAACGAAGGGGGCCTATCAGTTGAGTAGTGACCCATTTATATTAAAGGGTGCTTTAACATATACGGTATAAAACACTGTTGTAAATGTTCCCCATAGACTTACATGAGGCACCCCTGCACTCTCCTGGGTTAAAAAATGTCAACGTGCAAGGACTGGACTAGCATACCAGGAAGTGGAAGGGATCGGCTTAGCAACTGTTTGGCCCAATTTACAATTCCTTTCCTTGCTGAAATGTAATACGGTAAAAAAAAGATTAAATTTATTGCTCTTTAGACTTTTGCTGGGCCAAGGTAATGGTCTATGGTGTCAATAAAAGCCCACGCTAAGACAGAAACACACAGACTGGTCACGTGATGCAGTGTGACTGAAGGCAGCTTTCTCCTGGGCTCCCGTCCTCCACCTGCTAAATTAGCTATTTTTCTACTGGAATATCGCTACTAATTCACTCCATAGCGACCCTAAAGGCTTTCTGACTATCCTTAGTCTCTTTGTGCTGATTTTTGGGGCGCTCTAACAATCTTATAACGATCAGCAGCGATGGAGGCTGACATGAAGGCAGCTAGTGTGAAACACACCTCTCCAACAACGCCTGAAAAAGCACCTAAAAAGGCTAGAAACGCCAACCTGGGTCATCCACCAAAACAAACAACTCCTGCCACTTCAAGTGCCTTATTAACTGAAGAGCGTTTTCTTCAAGAAATGGTACCCTTCAGAGAAACACTGCAGGAGATATCAAGCGAGATTAAGTCCATCAGAAGCGATTTTACAGATTTATCAAGGAAAGTTGGAGACTTAGAAACCAATGTTACCTCGCTGGATCGCTGGAGAAACAAAACAGACCCAGAGATCATTAAATTACAACAGCAGCTACAGAAATTACAGGCCAAAACTGAAGATCTGGAAGGAAGGAGCAGGAGGAATAATGTCCTCATTCTGGAGCTACCAGAATCCGAAGAAGGGAATGATACTATCAGATTTGTCCAGCAATTTCTAAACAAAGTTGTTGGCCCCTCACCGATAAACCAGCATTACCATATCAAGAGGGCTCACAGATCGCTGAAGCCTAAACCTCCATCGAGCTCTCCCCCCAGACCACTCATTATTAAATTCTTAAGTTACATTGAACGCCAACACGTATTATCCAAAGTTAAAGAATTAGACTCGGTGCAGTGGAGCCATGCAAAATTAAGAATTACCCAAGACCTACCGTATGAAGTTAGACAGAAGAGAGCAGCATACCATCCAATTGTAAAGAAGTTAATTGCAGCTGATGAAAGATTTAGGATGATCTACCCAGCGAAGCTCCTGGTCTCCCTGGATGGCAACTGGCAAGCCTATGAAGATCCTGACCAAGCTCTAGCAGATCTGTCGAAGAAACTCCCAAATCTGTTTAAAGGGGACTGAAATGCCCTACTGGACTTTTGGATGTTTGGTGTTCTATTTTGTTTATTTTAGTTTGGTTTGGACTTAAGCATCCTCGCTCCTTCTTATTAAAATGTGGTAATTTCTTTGTGGCTTACCTGGGCCTTGACAGGTATCGTCAGGTTCAGGGCAGTGGGTATGAAAGAGGCCGGGATGAGCGCGGGGCTGTGAAGCCTGCTGAGCCCGTGATTTAGGAGCCCCATGCTTGCTCGTCTAGCCTATGGGGCGAAACGCGAGGGAAGGTTCAGGTTTCCGGGGGGTCTTATTAGCGATCGGACCGTTTTGGTCCGTCCCGGCTGCTTCCGATCTGCGCTTCCTCTACGGTGGTTTCCGGTAGATAGTGCCCATGCCTTGCAGTGGATTATGCTCCGGTCAACCTTCCTTCGCTTTCTATGTCTTCCTGCAGGTACTGGCTCCACTTTGATCGTTCGTTTTAATCTGCTATTTGTTTTGCACTACGATTACTTATTATAGATGAACAGTTGGGAATGGTAGGGTTATTATTCTGTCTGGCTGTGTCGCCATATTTTTCAGGATACTACTGAAATCTTCATGAAGCTGGCTGTTCAGACAACTGTAGGTGGGGGGGGCGGGAGGTGGAGTCAAGCTTCGGGATCCTGCCTCACTACTGTGGTTGGGGGATTTGGGTACCATGGTTACTTCAAACTGTTAGACACAGTCGTCCCAGTAAAGAGTTCAATGGTCCTGGTAAAGAGTCTCTTAAATTGGACCACGTTTATGCTATTAAGGAGCCAGAGGTTCTACCATGGTACCGGGGAGGGGGGAACCTGAAACAAAGTGTTAAATCTCTAGTTTTGTGGTCCTATTTGCTATAGGGGTGGTTTGTATATAGTTTTTGGGTTCGATGGGTGGGAAGGAATGGGTGGGATAGGGACTGGGTGGGTAGACTCTATGTTCCTCAAGTTGTTTGTACTTTGGCTGATGACCTTCCTGATATGTCGTTTAACTGTCTTATGCTACACCCTATTTTTTCCTAAAGCTGATTTTCTTCTGCAGCAAAGGAATGTTTGGGAGGACAAAGTTGTTCCTTGAGGAGATGTCGCCACCAATCAGCCTTTAGACCCGTGCCAGGGGTGTTTCTTGAATACTGAATATTTCACTTACTGTTACTAATGGCGTTAAACCACGTTAAGATTGCTACCTGGAATGTTGGGGAATGAGGAAGCATCCAAAGGGGTCAAATTCTCTTAAACTGCTCCTTAGCAGGGTGGATATTCTTCTCCTACAGGAGAGCTCATGTTACTGTAACAGAAACCAAACTATTACGGTTTAAAGGTTTCTCACAGGTTTTTAGTCGGTCGGACTACCAGTAGCAAAGGGTTGCTATTTTGATCAGGCGTAATGTACCCTTTATAATGAAGAAACATATTCAGGATACAGATGGCAGATATGTATTTGTTCATGGAATGCTTTATAATACTGAAATTGTTTTAGGATCCATATATGGTCCTGTCGGAGGCGATTCCGACTTTTTGATGGGTTTAGCTGATAAACTGAGTGCCTTTTACCATCAAACTTTGTTTTGGGTGGGGACTGGAACATTGCACCTTCACAATTACTAGATAGAACCTTAGAGGCATGAAAACCCGTCACCCGCCCAACTAAGCTAGCTGATTTATGTTCTTTGCTGGGTTTGGAAGATCCTGGAGACTCCTGAATCCTTCTACTAAGAGTTACACCTTTACTCTCCAACCCACAACTCCTGGTCAGGATAGATTACATTCTAGTGAGCACCAATCTTTTAGCCAATATTTCTTCTACCGGTATTGAGCCCATTGTTATCTCGGACCATGCTATGACATGGATTAAACTTGCCCCGGGACCTCCCGGACAACGAGATACCTCCTGGAAGCTCAATAATCAGATTTTAAAGGATGAACAACTTATTTCACTTTTCAAATCTCTGATCTTATCCTTTCTAGAAATTAATCAAAATTCGGTTTCCAGATACGATTTAGTGTGGTGCTCACTGAAATGTTTTCTTAGGGGTGAATTCATAAAAGAATCATCCAGACGGAAAAAACAGAGTGGAGAAAATTAATTCCTTAGCTAATCAAATTAAGGTGGTTGAGGAGAAACTCTCTATTTCGAATTCTCAAAGTGTCTTGGAGAATTTATACAAGCTTAAAGATGAATACGAGGATTTGATCCGGGAAAAAACAGAATATACCATTTTAAAATCTAAAACGAAATACCTTGATCAGGGAGAAAAACCTGGTCGATTATTAGCTCTTAGACTTAAGGAAGTGGAGAGTTCAAGATTGATTCCTGGTATAAGAGCAAGAGATGGATCCATTAAAACAAACCCGAGAGATATTGCTGAAGTCTTGAGGCCTTCTACAGGGACCTTTATGGGACGAAAACTCCCTCATCGTTACTCTCAGGAATAACAGACTTCCTGGAGAATACCCCTCTCCCCAAACTCCACGCCGCTCAATGTGAAGTTTTATCAGCCCCCATCACTCTAGAGGAGGTTGTAGATGCTATCCAAGATCTCACCCTGGACAAGGCTCCTGGCCCAGATGGGTCTTCTCCAAATTTTTACAAATCCTTCTGTAGTGAGCTAGCTCCTGCTTTATTAAAACTGTTTAACGATATCCTCACATCTGGACCTCTGGACCCTTCTTTGTTAGAAGCAACCATAATCTTAATACCTAAACTAAATAATTTGGCCTTAGACCCAGCCCATTATAGACCAATCTCATTGCTAAATTACGACATCAAAATTTTGACAAAAATCCTTTCATTGCGGATCAAACAAGTTTGGCAACCACTTCTAAGTGTGGAACAGGTAGGCTTTGTCCAGGAGAGATCAGCATCTGACCATATGAGGACTCTTGAGCACATTTTTCACTCCACCCAGGATTCTAAATCTCCTATGGCTCTCGTAGCCTTGGATGCCGAAAAAGCCTTTGACCGTGTCAGTTGGGAGTTTTTGTGGGCTACCTTAGATAGGATGGGCTTTCCGGCACAATTTATTCAGTGGGTCAAGGCGATCTATGGCTCCCCTTCAGCAAAGGTCTATTGCAATGGGGTGTTCTCTTCCAGATTCCCCTTACATTCGGGCACCCGCCAGGGTTGTCCATTATCACCGTATTTATTTAACCTCTATTTGGAACCCCTATTGGTGCGCATCAAGTCTTCACCTGATATCACAGGATGTCTTATTGCCCAACAAATGCTGACCATATCGGCATTTGCAGATGACATCCTTCTACATCTCACCAACCCGTGTAGGTCTCTCCATGAGGTTTAAAGATTGTCAAGCAATTTGAGGAAGTGTCCAATTACAGATTGAACTTGACCAAATCTGAAGTTTTTCCGCTCAATTCACTCGTGTTCCACTGATGTAACCATTTGAATGAAATGGGCCCCAGACCATCTTAAATACTTGGGTATCTACTTAACCTGTGATATAAACATGACTAAAAAACTTAATCTGGAGGATTTGATGGATAAAGTACAGAGTGATCTTAACAGATGGATGAGCCTCCCCTTATCTATAGGTGGGAGAATTAGCATAATTAAGATGAATATACTTCCGCGTATTTTTTACCCTTTGAAAAAAGGATTTAGGTAGCCATATGTTTAAAAGGCTCAAAAGGTCCACTCATCCTTAACCAAATTCATTTGGAGAGGCAAACAACCAAGGAGATCTTTTTTCAAACTGTGTGTGTGTCTAAGGCAAATGGAGGCCTTCGTTTACCCAATTTCGAACTTTATTATTGGGCCAGTCACCTAGCAAAAATGGGCAAATGGCTTTGTCCTCCTAATGACTACTATATGCCTAAATGGCTGCAGCTCGAGATCGAACTTTTGAGAGAACACAATATAGATCCTCAATCCATTTTTTATTGTAATCTCTCGGCCTTACCAGCCCGAATAGGCAATACCGTGATAGGGACTTCAGTTAAGGTTTTTAACCAATATTGTACCTCGGCTAGAATTCAATATTCCAAAGACCCAGCCAACCGTTGATCCTCAATCCTAACATAGGATTGGACCTCAATAGCTGCTCCCACTTGGTTACCGCAGATCCGAGACTGCACTGTGGATGATTTCTATATACAGGACTCACTTGGTTCCTCGGGGACCTGATGACCAAATTTAACATCCCTCCGCGTATATTTTTAAGGTATATCAACTGAGACACCTTATAGCAAGGTTTTGGTTTGGTGAGGACCACTTCCAGCATCAAACCTTTTTGGATCAACTTAGGATCCATGTAACTAAGCCCATAGCATAGCCAGGCTCTATGCACAGCTTCTACTCATCAAAGCCCCTGAAGCTTTAACCGGCTCCAAGGTGTGGACACCAATGATTGCTGGGTCCCCTATATCCTGCAGTCAGGTGTGGACAGATTTATACAGATTTCTGTCTCTGGACAGGAATAGGCTTACACAATTTTACATAATTAATAACATGTACTATACACCGTTGAAACTAGTTAAATTTCGGAGGTCTAGCTCTGCTAAATGTACCAGATGTGGTGAGGATCAGGGCAACATTTTGCATGTATTCTGGGTTTGTGAGAAGGTTGCCCCCTTGTGGAGGAACATTTGTAGCAGTATGGATCCACTTTTGGGATTAAAGGATTTATTCACACCCGAAATTTGTATACTAGGTATTTATTCCAGTATTAAGATTAATGAAAAGAAATACCACATGGCCCTAATTTCAATTGCTGTTAAAAGATTAGTACTCCGTCACTGGTTAGATCAATCGGAGATCTCATACCAGGAGTGGGTGGCGGAAATGTCTCAATGTTTTAAAATTGAAAAATGAATTGCCAGTTCCAGACATGCCATGTCAACTTTCCACAAAAAGTGGGGCAAACTGTATGCCTTGTATCTTCACTAGGCCCCTCCTTGGGGTCCCTCTCCCTCTTAATTATTCTTGTTCTTAGTTACTTTATCTTATCCCTATTTTGTGTTAAAGTTTGGTTAGATACGATTTAAATATTTTCTTCCATTTCTTTCTTCTTTGTCCCAGGGCACTAGCTGATTTTATTCAGGGGTATTTACTACTGGTGGTGACATCTTCCTGGGGGTGGTGAGTGGATTTTTGTGAATTATATTGATGTTTTATTTGTTTTCCTTTGGCTTATTATGTCAACTGTTACTGACTGTATTTTGATCCTTGTTCATTTTTTTTTTTTTTGCTTGTTAAAATGAATAAAGTCGCGAATTTCAAAATAAGACAGAAACACAGAAGTGGTCAGCAGACAAAGACCCCTTGGCCCACCTAGTCTGCCCTTGTATTCCCTACTCCATCTCCAGCCTTAACCCCCAGCCCTGTTACTAAGGTTCCCTTGTGTCTATCATATGCACGCTTGAATCTGGTTACTGATTTGGTACCCACCATCTCTGCTGGAAGTCTGTTTCAGATGTTCACCACCCTTTCCGTTAAGAAGTACTTCCTCATATCCCCTCAGCCTCCACCCTTTCAGCTTCAAATCATGATCCCTTGTCCTTGAGCAACTCTTTCTATGTAAAATGCTACCTTCCTTTACCTCACTAATACCACTAAGGTACTTGAATGTTTCCATCATGTCTCCCCTTTCACTTCTATCCTCAAGAGAGTACATATTTAATTCCTTGAGTCTTTCCTCGTAGGGATTCTGATGCAGACCATGTGCCACTTTGGTTGCCCTCCTCTGCACCGCCTCCGCCCGATCTATGTCCTTCCTGGGATGGGGCCTCCAGAATTGGACGCAGTACTCCAGGTGTGGCCTCACCATCGATCTACAGAAGGGTAACACCAACTTCCTCTTTCTGCTGGTGATACCCCTCTGCACCCCAGCATTCTACATTAGCCTTTCCTACTGCTTTATCATACTGCTTTGCTACCTTCAGGTCATCAGAATGAGGATCCCCCGGTCCCTTTCCTGCTGTGTTGTCACCTCCCCCCTCCGAAACATTACGCTGCCCCTGGGTTCCTGTGCCCCATGTGCATAATTTTGCACTTTTGGGCACTGAAGCCTAGTTACCATACCCTTGACCAATCTTCCAGCTTTTATAGGTCCCCCTTCATGTTTTCTTAGCCGTTGCTTACGACACTAAATTGGCAAAGAGAGTAGACCACAGCAGAGGAGAGGGTGATGCACTTAAGAGTTCCGGATCACTTTTAGGACAGACATGCTGCTAGCTTCTTTAACCAGGCAGCACATCTAAATGCCATCAACAGACAAGTCTCACCCTCCTCCAAATCAAGTCTCAAACCCAGTGGGCACCTGCAGCCACTGGGTCTCTTAGCTGGATACTGCTGCGTGTGCACAAAGGATCGCAACCGTCATCAATAACTACAGCAAATTAAATGCAGCTAACTTTTTTATTTTCCCGTTTGCCATTTTGGCAAAAGAATTTCGGCATTACAAATTTTTACCATTCAACTAACAGGATATAGTGACTAAACCAGTTATCATGTGGCTGTAAAAAAAAAAAAAAAAACTGCATTTCTATCTCAATAGCTAGGAGTTTTTCTACATTAGCACTCATCCAGTATTGCCATGGGGTCCACGATATTACCCACTGCTACCTAGTTTGCCGACTTTATTTTTCTCATTTTGGCAGGTTATAACAAGGCAACCCTTTTAGATAGCTAGTGAGCAACTGCAGACACCATCTACTGTCCCAAGTGTACACAACTGATAGGAGTCTTTCTTTCCCAACCCCACTGCTTTCACTTTGTGTGCAGCTGTGGCTGCATGCATCATATGGTGTTGCCAAGTCCGTGCATGTGTACCAAATATAATTTAAATGTGCATGGTAGGCAAAAAATTCGAACAACCAAAAAATCATATGAAAATGAGAGTCAAGTTCTCCTTTACTTCCCTTCTGTTCTCCTGGATGTACTACAGGAGGATCAAACACATCAGAGACACAGACCAAGAAATGGGGGCTTGGACTGAACATATGGTAGTGCACGGTACTACAATTAGAGGTAAAAAATCTGGATCGCACATACAGTAAACCCAGAAAAGGATCTAGAGGTAATTTAAAGAGCACAAACTGGTCATTCAGAGAAAATTCCACTGACGAAGAGGTATTTATACCTCGAGGTACTGGCGTACTTTATAGAGTGACCGGTGAGTGTCGCACTTTGGATGTAGCAGCACTGCACTTCACTGCATTTGGCACTTTCTCCTCAGTAAAGCTTTGGAAAGTAAAACTCATGCTGTCTGGTGTATGATTTTAGCTGGTGAGTGCAGCTGTCCAGTGCATACGATTTTAGACGGTGAGTGCAACTGTCCAGTGCATATGATTTTAGATGGTGAGTGCAGCACTTTTGTTTGGGATGGCCACCCTAGTGCTTGCAATTATCGTTGTTCCCACTGGTAGCTTACCTGAAAAGGACTTAAACAGTTTACTTTGCAGAATCTGCCAATTATTTTCTGCAGCGGAAGTGAAAGGGATCATAAAATTCTCACTTAGAAGAGTTGGACACATGATTCCTTTCCATTCTTCGTGTTAATTCTATAAAGCTCCACTCATCCCCCCACGTTCAGACATTTTGTGATATGTTAATATTTAGGGCATGAGGGCACACTCTATGGATACCAATGAGGTGGAAACACGACAATTCGCTCCCGTTTGCCCCGACAATTCGCGCCCATCTTTTCACTCCTGCGATTATCCACGCCTATACATATTAACCCCCATGACAATTCGCTCCCGCAAGTCATGTACACATACACACACATAGGTATGTATATGTGTGTGTGTGTTTATCTATATATATCTATCTATCTACACACACACACATACATACATACATACACACACACACACAAAGATATATAGGATATATGATATATGTCTTACCATACAGCCAGTCCTCCATGGCTTGCCCTCGTCCAATTAACTGGATGTGCAGCTCAATATAGTGCAGTACCACACAGGAAGTCAACAATGTAGTAGCACCTGGTAACCAGTAGGTCATAGCAACCTTAGTAACCTGGCAAACCTGCAAGCTTGGCGCTGAGCTGGGAGATCATTTTGTGAGTTAAAACTTAAAACATAACCTTTATTGAAGTATTAAAACAATGTTTGTAATGTTTCTATATAGCTGTTCAATATTCAAAGCTGTGTGCCACCCCTTGGAGAAACTGGTCAACCAGTTTGTTCTTGGACCGCTCAGAGAACAAAACATCCAGTCACTGTGGCTACTAAAGGTATGTGACTTCGGGCAAAAAGAGGCTGCATTATAATAGGACTTGAGAGCCAATCACAAGTTCTGTCATGTAAGCCAATCACATACTGACAAGTCGGCAAATAATGCCATAATTTATTCAGTTAATAAAACTGAAGGAAATGGTCTTTTTTTCTGAATGTCTTGTACACCCGGAGCTAACTGACTCGGGGGCGAGTTTGTGCAGGTGTGAGCGGTCACTGGAGTGTACTGTAGGGAGTGAACTGCCGGGGCCGAAATCACGGGAGCAAACTGTCATGTACCCATCAATGGGAGTGGGGTTTTCAATGCCTTTTTGTTATATTTTACAGTGACATGGAGATAAAATCAAAAGACACAGCTTAACTAACAAGAGCTAAATTTTAATGGCCACAGACAGGGTTTAGTATATTAGCTGTTTTGAGCAGAGTGCAAGCAGAACTAGGGCACACACTCACATCGTGAGTTACATCACACAGAGTATGGTTACCATGTTCAATAGAAACATAGAATTTGACGGCAGATAAGGACCGCTTGGCCCACCCAGTCTGCCCATTTCCCTACCTGATGGATAAGCTGCAGATCCTAGTTAACCAGCAGCCTACTTCTTCCTACCCCCACCCCCTAGAATTGCCTTATGACTGTCCCATGCATGCTTGAATTCCACCACTGTTTTTGACTCCACAACCTCCTCTGGAAGGCTGTTCCATGCATCCACAACCCTCTCTGTGAAAAAATACTTCCTTAAATTACCTCTGAGCCGCCCCCTATCTATCTTCAAATTGTGCCCCCTTGTTCTTGCCAATACCCAGTCTGGTTAGGCTGTGGAAGCCAACACCATTCGGGCATATTAGACTGGTCAGCCTCCGTGAAAAGACCAAAGGGACGGTAACCTGACTTTGTGCTCTCGTGACTACCCACCATACTACAACGGAACTGGACTGGGACAAAACGGACATATTCTTCACCTACCTGATTTACCCCCAAAGAGCTTCTGCTAACCAGCATTTTGGCAGACCAATCTTCAGTGCCACAACTGTGACAGAATTCTGGGACAATGTACTAAACACAGCCTGATCAAGAAATCGACCATTTCCAGACTGGCCCTTTGCAATGAGTAAAAGAAGGAGGCAGCTCAGGGACGAAGAGCTCTAGGCACTGTGTACAGAGCATAAAAACTGATCAGATGGATAACAAACACTGTCTAAGCTTTATTCTTACTGCCACCGTAGTATACTCAGCAGCCTATTTGCTTTGAACAATTTACTTTGGTAACAGTAAAGGATAACTGTATGTTCAGTTTGGAACTGTAAAATATTACTTTGCTGTATCTACAAATAAATGTTAAATTTGTTTTGAAGGGTCCACTTACAGAACTGTTTACTGCAAGAATTCTATACTTAGTAACAGCAGCCACAGACATTTGACCTTGTAGACCATCACCTGCTGCTCAGGAGCCTAGCTGTCAAGGGGTTCTCTGGATTGTCACTAGAATGGGTGTAGAATTATTTATCTGGTAGGGAATTACAAGTCCTTTATGAGGGTTCAGTGTCAGAGTAGATTTTTGGAAAAGGGAGTACCCCAAGGATCAATCTTGGGACCCCTTTTGTTTTCCATATTTGTAGATGATATACCACGTAAAATCTGTAAGACTAAGACAATTTTATATGCTGATATAATATTATACAATAGTTCTAATTCATTAGATAAAATTGCTCAAGATTTGAGTGAAGATTTTCAGAACCTAGAAAATTTTCTGTTGGACTTAAAATTATCATTGAATATTTAAAAAAACTAAGAGTATAATGTTTGCCTCTAAACAAAAGTTAGCTAAATTAGGGAAACTAAACATTTTTGGTAAAAATGAAACTTATTTGGAGCAGGTGCAATGTTTCAGATATCTGGGACTGAATTTGGACTAAAATTTAACATTTTCAAATCACATATTGAATTTAAAATCAGTAAATCAGAAAGTAGGGGTCTTATTTAGGTTACAGAATGTGTTAACCTTACAAGCTAGGAAACATACAGCCCAAAGTATACTACTTTCAATACTGAATTATAATTCATTTTTGTTTACAAATATATTTAAACATGTATTAAATAACTTAACGACATTTCATAGTACAATGCCCACCGTTTATAACGGGTATGTTTGTGTCTAGCCTTTTTGCCCGTTATAGGAGATGGACGATGTATCCAAATGCTACCACATATTAGCAGTTTGAACTCTATAAATGATGCTACTGTCGATAGCAAAAGAACTACAGTAATGCAATTGAAAGCACTTAGTAAAGACACTTGTACTTTAATATACTAATCTTATTTAATTGAGTGGGGAAAAAAAAAAGTAAAACTACAGCACAGTAACAGTGCAACAGAAACTGTGATGCTACACCTACTTATGTCCCGTGAAAAACTCTGTGATCAGAGTCTGGATATTCTGTTTTCGGCTGTATGGACGTCATGTCTCCTCGGTTTTTTGCATCATATCCCAGTTCGGCTAGTATTCAGCACTCTGTTCCATGGCACGACGTAATGTTAATAGGGCTCCTCGAACATCAACAGCGGTTACAATAGCCTCCTCTTCCACCCGACTAGCTTCTGGGTCCTCGTCTACATCACCTCTGAGCGCACCAATCACCTCCTGGATGTCATCTTGCTCTCCTTCAGGTGGAGAGTCGCTATCACCTAGGTGACACAGCTCATGAAACTGCTCCTCTGACAGTCCATCCGGAACAGCTACTGTTTCTATTTCCAGCACTTCGGGGGCAGATAGGTAAGGCTCACTGGACACAGAAGCTTGCTCTGCAGAGGCAGCCTCAGGGTACACAAATCCAGCCTTCTTCTAAGATCAGACACCATGGCCCATGAGTGCTTTAAAAGTCTTACAGCATCCAACAGTGTGATCTGCCTTACGCACTGAGATGCATGCATTTCTGGGCTGACATCTAGAGTGTCCAAAACCTTTTCGCGCATGATGCGAACATAGTGCTGTTTTAGGCTATAAATAATGCCCATGTCAAGAGGCTGAATAAGGCAAGTGGTGTCTGGTGGCAAGAACACCAGTTTTATATTTCTCAGACCTGCAACATCTGGATGACCGGAAAAGTTGTCCAGTAGGACAATCTTGCACTGCCTCAATTTTCTGTCCCATGTTTGCACCCAGTCTGTGAAAATGTCACCAGTCATCCAAGAAGAATTGTTTGCTCAGTACATAACTGGTAAGTTATGAATTCCACGGAAGCAGCGTGGGTTTTGTGACTTGCCCACAACCAATGGTTCGAGCCTCTCTGAGCCATCCATGTTACAGCAAAGGAGAACAGAAGTTCTCTCTTTTTGTTTCTTTGATCCCAGCAAAGGCTCACTTTTAAAAACTAATGTGCCATACCCAACACAGCGATAGAAAAGACCAGTTTTGTCACAGTTAAAAATATTTTTAGGCTCGAAACCCTCCAGGATCCCAGGGAGAACATTCAGAAGCCACTACACTACACTGCACTGGCTACATCAGAGTTCAATTTTTCTCCATGTGCCATTCTGAACCCGATATTATTCCGGGCTTTCCAATGCTGGAGCCAGCCTTCTGAGGGATTGAAGTCCTCTCGACCTAGGGCTGTTGCTAGCTGCTTGGCTTTTTATGCTAGCAATGGACCATTAATCAGTGCATCCCGGCCGCAAACATTTTGAAACCAGCGTAATAGGGCTGCTTCCACCTCCACATCCTTGCCATCCTGCTTCTTTTACGATCAGGGTTCTAATTTGCATTCCATTCTGTAAACAGCTGATCTCTTTGCCTCAATAGATCAGCAACAGTAGATCTGGATAGAATAAGATGTTGAGCCAAGTCGCACTGGCTCATTTTGGGCAGCTCGTCAATCTTTTTAAAGAACTCAATTTTTTGGCTTAGGGACATAGTCTTTCGTTTTCCAGCCATTATTTCAGCAGTCGAGACACAAACTAGCAGGTAAAGCAAATAGGATGCTGGGATGTATAGGCAGGGGCATCACCAGCAGGAAAAGGGAGGTCATAATTCCGCTATACAAGACACTAGTGAGGCCCCACCTGGAGTACAGTGTACAGTTCTGGAGACCATACCTACGTAAGGACATAGACGGGGTAGAGAAGGTTCAGAGGAGGGCAACAAAGATGGTGCATGGATTGCATCACAAGTCCTATGAAGACAGGCTGAAGGAACTGAACATGTACTCCTTGGAGGAGAGGAGGGAGGAGAGAGGGGATATGATAGAGACATACAAGTATCTTACAGGGAGGAACAGGGTGCAGGAAAACACTATTTTAAGCTAAAGATGTTCCAGGACTAGAGGGCATGGGATGAAGGAAAAAATTACTCACCTTAGTAATGTTGTTTCTTCTAATGGAGTCTTGCTATATTATAGACATTAGCAGTTTGATCCAGCCCTAGAACTGCCTCGGAGAGTGAAATGGTTAAAACCATTCCAAAATAGAATTTTGGCACGAGAGCAGCTCTATCTGTGTCATTTCAAACTTGAACTGTCAGATCTTTATGAGCCAAACTCACTAAGGTCTGTGTGGAAGCTGTAACCTACACTAGCCAAATGGCTACCTAAATAATAACAACCATTGATGGTCCCAACACCCAAGACTCAAGTCAGGGGACCAGAAATACTAACACCATTCTAATAATATGAAAATGGAACATAAGTATAATAAAACACACACACGCGTACACATACACACCCCAAAGTCCCAAAGGGACAAAATGCTAACAGGACATAAGTAGTGCCCACACTAAGTTGCCCACACCCACCAAGTAGAGGTTCTGAGAGGGACAGGTTGGGGGTCTATAATATAGCAAGACCCATTAGAAGAAACAACATTACCAAGGTGAGTAATTTTTCTTCAAACAACATGAAGTCTTGCTATATTATAGACATTAGCAGAATACACAGCAGTACCTCCATGGAGGAGGGGCAGAACCTACTTAGAGAATAGGCTCTGAAGAACAGCTGTGCTGAAACCGCTCTTGCTTTTTAAAGCACCTCTCCTGGCCTGGACATCCAGGGAGTAATGCTTGGTAAAAGTGTGTACCGTTTTCCAAGTAGCAGCCTGGCAAATCTCTAATAAAGGGATATCTCTGGCAGCAGCTAGAGACGCAGCTGTACCCCTGGTAGAATGAGCCCTCAAAGCGGGGGCTCTGCCCACTTTCTGATAACAAAATTGGATACAAGAGACAATCCACCAGGCTATTGATCTCTTAGTGGCAGGTTTGCCTTTCCCAACTTCACCATAGGTAAGGAAAAGTTGGAGGGATTCGAACCTGTGACCTTTGGTACGCTCTATATAATAACTAAGAGCTCTCTTAACATCCAGGCTGTGCAACCTCCTCTCACCCGAAGAGGAGTGATCAGTGAAAAATACTGGAAGGGAGATAGATTAAGATGGAAATCTGAAACCACCTTAGGCAAAAACTTCCTATTAGTCCTAAGGACTACCTTATCCCTGTGGAAAGAAATAAAGTCAGTCTCCACTGACAAGGCTTGCAATTCACTTATGCGTCTGGCAGAAGTGATAGCCACTAGAAAAACAGTTTTCCAAGTTAGGTACTTAAGCTCTGCAGAAGACAGAGGTTCAAAAGGGGGTTGCATTAACTGGGCAATGCAAACATTAAGGTCCCAAGCAGGGGCCGGTTCCCGAAAGGGAGGATTAGTATGGAGTAATCCCTTAAAAAACTTGGAAAACACAGGATGAGAGGAAAGAGGGGATGACTTTCCTGCTGACACAAAAGCAGACACAGCTGCCAAATGAACTCTCAGGGTAGCTGGTCTGAGACCCAAGGAATTAAGATGTACCATGTAATCTAACAAAATGGGCAATTCAGCAGATTCTGGGGAAATATTTTTCCCAGCACACCAAATGGAAAACCTTTTCCATTTAGAACTATAAGTAGCCCTAGTGGAAGGCTTTCTGGAAGCCTTTAGGATCTCAAGAACACCCTGAGAGAGGTGTAAATCAGCAAACTAACTCCTCAAGAGCCAGGCCTTGAGGTTGAGGGATTTGAGGTCCGGATACCAAACCCTTCCCTGGGCACAAGTCAACAGATTGTGATTCCTGGGGAGGCACAGGGGAAGATGGACTGTCAGAGACAGAAGGAGTGGGTACCAGGGCTGCCTGGCCCAATCCGGGGCAATCAGAATCACCCTGCAAGGCTGAGATCTGATTTTGACTAGTACTTTGAATAGGAGAGGAAAGGAAGCATGAGAGAACTTCCTCCCAATCCAGAAGAAGGGCATCCAGGGAACTGAGCCCAGCACTGGAGGCCTGCAACAGAACAGAGGAAGTTTGTGATTGTCTGGGGCTGCAAAAGATCTATCTGAGGGATGCCCCACCTGGCAAAAACTATCCCAACACTTGAGGATCAGGGACCATTCGTGATGGCCCTGGGAAATCCTACTGAGGGCATCCGCTAGACATTGTCCTTCCCTGGAAGATGAACTGCTATGAGGGAAGTGTTCAGGAATAGGCCAGAGACCACAACTTATTGCCTCGGTGCACAAGGCCGAAGACCGAGTGCCCCCCTGTTTGTTGATGTACCACATTGTTGTGGTGTTGTCTGTTCTGACTTGTATCACCTTGTCGTGGACAGATACAGAAAAAGCTTGAAGAGCTAAAAAGACAGCTCTGAGTTCCAGCAAATTGATGTGGAGCAGAGATTCCTGGGGGGACCAAACTCCCTGAGTGGAAAGGTCGCCCATGTGGACTCCCCAACCCAGAAGGGAAGCATCTGTAGTGAGAGTCAAGTCGTGAGAAGGGGAAATGAAGGGGACCCCCGCTCTTAAATTGCTCTGATCCTGCCACCACTGGAGAGCTAGGATCAAGGTTCGAGTCACTGGGACCAACTTGGAAAGGGGTCTCTTCTCTGAGACAAAAGGTTCTCAAGTGAAACTGAATGTCTCATCTGAAATCTGGCTCCCTGCACAACAGCTGTGGATGCAGCCATGTGCCCAGGAGCTGCAGAAAGTGTCTTGCTGGTCGAGAGACCTGCAGAGTGAAGGAAGAGGCCAGAGCCACTAAATTCCTTACCCTTTCTGGGGGAAGAAAGGCTCTGGCTAGCTTTGTGTCCAATTCTGCCCCTATAAAGGTGAGTACCTGGACTGGTTCCAGAACCGACTTTGGTAGGTTTAGCAGAAAACCCAGGGAGGTGAGAAGCTGCTGGGTGACCTGCAGGTGAGATTTTACCTGTTCTGGGGACTGGCCTACAATGAGCCAGTCGTCTAGACAGGGAAAAACAGCAATCCTCTGCCTCCTTAAGTGGGCCGCTGCTAGACACTTTGTGAATACCCTTGGAGCAGAGGTAAGGCCGAAGGGCATTGCTCTGAACTGGTAATGACCTGAGGGCAGTTCGAATCTGAGGTACTTTCGATGGGATCTTCTGATTAGGACATGGAAATAGGCATCCTGAGGTCCAGGAGGCTAGCCAGTCCCTGGCCTTAGGGAAGGTAAAATCATTGCCAGAGTTACCATTTTGAACTTTGGTTTCAAAAGATGCTTGTTCAGATATCTGAGATCTAAAATGGGCCGCCATTCTCCTGTCTTTTTTTGGGGTAAGGAAGTATCTGGAATACAGACCCCTGCCCTGATGCAGGGGAGGAACCCTTTCTACTGCTCTGAGAGCTAACAGGGATGAGACCTCTGTTTCCAGAGCGGGGACTCTGAAGCACTGCAGGTAGAAAAGTCTGCTTCTCAACTTGGGAAACTTTTTGAAGCCGAGAACCAGACCCTGACACTACTTCCAGAACCCACTTGTCTGAGGTTAAAAGCCCAATTCTGACTGAAGTAAGCCAGCCTGCCCCCACTGGTACAGGAGAATCGGCCCTGGGCACCCCATCAGGGTGCCTGTTTACATAGGAGCTTTAGGCTGGGGGTGGGAGTAGGTCTGCCACCCCTCGTCTGCCCTGCCTCTGAAGAAGCCCTCTGAGCAAAGGCAGAGGAGGCCTGAGTCTAGTAGAAAGGCCTGTGAAAAGGCCTACACCCTACCCCTGGGGCATTCCCTTTGAGAGTGGCTTGCGCTCCTTAGCCTGGGCACTCTTGTAAGTAGTCCTATATTCATTCATCTTCTTCATGTAATTCTCTGTCTGCTCTACAAACAGAGAATTTCCCACCATAGGAAAATCCATAGCCTTAGTCTGGGTATCCTGTGACAAACTAGTACACCTGAGCCAGGCCAACCTACGAAAAGCTACAGATACATAGACAGTGTCGGCAGATAAGGGCCTATGGCCCACCTAGTCTGCCCATTTGAGCTTGTAAGTTCAGTTTGTTTTCCTAGAAGTCTATTTCCCCTTACCCCTGACCTCCAGAATTCCTTTATGTCTATCCCATGCATTCTTAAATCCCGTGATTGTTTCAGCCCCACCACTTCCTCTGGCAGGTGTTCCACTTGTCCACCACCCGTTCAGTGAAGAAATTCTTTCTCATGTTTCCTCTGAATCGTCCTCCTCCAACTTCATCCCATGCCCTCTAGTCCTGAAACATCTTTTACGCTTAAAAATAGTGTTTTCCTGCACCCTGTTCCTCCCTGTGAGATACTTGTATGTCTCTATCATATCCCTCTCTCCCTCCTCTCCTCCAGGAGTACATGTTCAGTTCCTTCAACCTGTCTTCATAGGATTTGTGATGCAACCCATGCACCATCTTTGTTGCCCTCCTCTGAACCTTCTCTACCCTGTCTATGTCCTTACGTAGGTATGGTCTCCAGAACTGTACACTGTACTCAGGTGGGGCCTCACTAGTGTCTTGTATAGCGAATTATGACCTCCCTTTTCCTGCTGGTGATGCCCCTGCCTATACATCCCAGCATCCTATTTGCTTTACCTGATGCCTTGTCACACTGTTTCCCTACCTTGAGGTCATCAGAGATGACAACCCCAAGATCCCTTTCCTGCTTGGTGCATGCTATATCCTCACCCCCAACTGATATATTGTGCCAGGGTTTTTGTGCCCCATATGCATTATCTTGCACTTCTTTGCATTGAATTTCAACTGCCAAACCTTGACCATTCTTCAAGTTTCTGCAGGTCCCTTCTCATTCTGTCTACACCCTCTGGTGTGTCTACTCTTGTTACAGAGCTTTGTCATCAGCGAACAGTGAAATTCTGCCTTCTATATCGTGTGCAATGTCACTGATGAAGATGTTGAATAGGACCGGTCCCAGCACTGATCCCTGTGGTACCCCACTGGTCACTCTTCCCTCTGTGGGTGACAGCCATTTACCACCACCCTCTGTGTCCTGCCACCCAGCCAGTTACCTACCCACCACACTACTGTCCTGCCCACACCCATATTCCCCAGTTTGTGTAATAGTCTTCTATGTGGAACAGTGTCAAAGGCCTTGCTGAAGTCCAGATAGGCCATGTCCACTGCCCTCCCTGATCCACCTCCCTAGTCACCCAGTCAAAAAATTCAATGAGGTTGGTCTGACATGACCTCCCCCTGGTGAAACCATGCTGCCTTGGGTCCTGTAGTCCATTGACAACCAGATGTTCCACCAATCTCTCCTTCAGTAGTGCTTCCATGATCTTTCCCACTACCGAGGTGAGGCTGACTGGTCTGTAGTTCCCTGCTTCCTCTTTGTTCCCACTTTGTATAAGGGGACTACATCTGCTGTCCTCCAGTCTTTGGGTACCTCCCCTGTTTCCAGTGATTGGCTGAACAGGATAGCCAGAGGTTCAGCCACCACCTCTCTTAGTTCTTTAAGGACCCTGGGGTGCACCCCATCTGGCCCCATTGCTTTGTCAACTCTTATTACTTCCAGTTCCTTCAGGACCCTTTCTCGTGTAAAGGGACTTGTGTCCATTTCTGCACCATTCTCACCCTTGTACTCCTTCAGACCCATTACCCCTCTTCCTTAGTAAAGACTGAGCAGAAATACCTGTTCAATATGTCAGCTTTACTGTTGTCATCCTCCACGCTGCTCCCATCCTCCCCCTTCAGTCTAACTATCCCTCCCTTTGTCCTTCTTTTTTCACTTATGTACCTGTAAAAGGTTTTGTCCCCTTTAACCACTGATTTTGCAATGTGTTCTTCTGTCTGAGCTTTGGCTTCCCTTACTGACTCCCTGCCTCCCTTTGTTTCTCCTGGTACTTCTCCCTATCCCCTTCTGCCTGTGTCTTTTTGTATTGCCTGAATGCAGTCTTTTGGCTTTCACTTTCTTTGCTACCTCTTTGGAAAACCATAATGGTCTCCTCTTTCTTTTCCTCTTGCTAACCTGCTTAATGCATAATTCTGTTGTTCTTATAATCCCCATTTTAAATACTGCCCACTGTTCCTCAATCCCTGATTCCTGTCCCATTCCCTTAATGCCTCTTTCAAGCATCTCCCCATTTTCCCAAAGTCTGCCCCCTAAAATCCAGGATACGTGTTTTGTGTGGTTTGGTTCTGCTCTTTCTGTGATTTCAAACCACAATGACTGGTGGTCACTGTTACCCAGGTGCTCCCCCACTGTTACCCCATCACACTGTCCCTGTTTGTGAGCACAAGGTCCAGTATTGCCTTCTGCAGATGTGATGTGGCCATGACCTAGAGGAAACATTAACATCCACAGCAGCATGAAACTGAACCTTAGAGGCTTCAATGCCATCAGCAGCCACCTGTTCTAGTTCACTAGCCAGCTGGCCATGGGCCTGTAGCAATTGCATAACAGTATCCCATCTAGATTTCTGATACCTAGCTACATAAGCCATATAATTTGCTTGCCTGAGTCCCAGAGAGCTGCCATATACTGTTTTTGCCATGGCATCAATCTTCCTGGAATCCTTGTCAGGAGGATGTGAAGCCAAGGAATATTAGCTTTATCACAGGCAGCAGCCTGAACTACTAACATGACTGCATTGCTGAGAAAGGAATTCTGTATCAGGGCCTGACAATGTATACCTTCTGTCCATCTTTTTATCTACAGGAGGCACAGAATTAGGAGCTTTTAAAATTTTAATTGTTTGTTTCTAAAGGACTTATGTAAAGGAATAGACAATCTCCTAGACTCTGGAATATCCATCATTTCTACAAAATCAGGCTCCTCTTGCTCATCCACAGCCTCTTCTAAAGGAAGCTGGAGGGTTTCAGCAACTTTTTTATAAAACATAAAATGAGATGGGGACTCAGACAGCATAGGGGAGATTCTAAAGGTCTGTCTGGGGAGATGTCCGGTTCAATGGGCACACCCAGACCTTCCCAGCCACATTCATACTGTTCATAATCCTCCTCCCCTCCTCTGGTTCATAAATTCCTCAATATCATAATCCTGAACCACTGGGACGGACGGAACCGACCTTTTACCAGATAGTGGTGGTTGGACGGACCCTGAGACAGTGACTGGACAATTTGTATGGCTTTGCCATCTCTGCAGCAGTTGGAGAAGGAATTTTGGACTCCAGACCTGCTGATTTTCTTGTTTTCTTTACTGGAATTGGTTCCTCAGAACCAGCTTTTCTTTTGGCCGAGGAAGTCTGGCCCTGGTCAGAGGGCACTCCCTCTGGTTCAGTTGGTACCGAACCGGGCTGGTCATCCGGGTCAGCGGACTTTTTGGCCTCTCGTTCCCTGAGCCTGCCCAATCTTTTTTCCAGGGTGGCTGCAGGGAAATTCTTACATACCTGGCAGTCTGACTGGAGGTGGTCAAACCCCAGACAATAAACACATGTGGTGTGTGGGTCAGCCTTGGCAAAGACTTCCCCACAAACATCACAGTGTTGAAACCCAGTGGGCCCAGTTTTTCTTTTGGGTTTCTCAGACATAATGCCAGCCTAACCAAAAACTTGCCCTTTTAACGGCAGTGCCAGGCAAGACACCCTTATCGGTTCCTAACCGTGTCACAGGTATTGGAAAAAAACGTAATAAATCCGTTTTATTTAGAACCGATAAGAACCGGGAACCGCACTCTAAAATAGTAACTTTTAGTTTTAAATGAGTTTTAAACCCACTGATCGGTTCAAAACCGAACCGATAACTCACAAGTTCCACACAGACAAAACCTTCATTTACTTACGGTCACCACAGATAGGCTTGAACCGAGCGGTTTTGCGGTTAAATAAAACTATTCTCGGTTAAATCCAACCGAGAAAACACTTTAAACCGAGAAATGAACCGAGCAGAAGGAGAAATCTCCAGAGCGACTGTTCACTGAGGCGGAGTAAAGAATCTGACAGTTCAAGTTTGAAATGACACAGATAGAGCTGCTCTCGTGCCAAAATTCTATTTTGGAATGGTTTTAACCATTTCACTCTGGGGCAGTTCTAGGGCTGGATCAAACTGCTAATGTCTATAATATAGCAAGACTTCATGTTGTTTGAATTGGAGGGAGGACGATTCAGAGGAAACATGAGAAAGAATTTCTTCACAGAACGGGTGATGGACAAGTGGAACACCCTGCCAGAGGAAGTGGTGGGGGCTGAAACAATCACGGGATTTAAGAATGCATGGGATAGACATAAAGGAATTCTGGAGGTCAGGGGTAAGGGGCAACAGACTTCTAGGAAAACAAACAACTTACAAGCTCAAATGGGCAGACTGGGTGGGCCATAGGCCCTTATCTGCCGACAATGTCTATGTATCTATGTATAAACTGACTGCACTAAAGGTGCTATAGCACCTCCTTTGTAATGGAAACAGTAAACCGCTTTGCATGAGCTGAGCAATTAAAGCACTAATAGGGTGTGAAAAGTTTCAACAACAAGCAGAATCAGCCCGCTATAGAAGGTGGATAACAATCGATATAACCACTTGCGGTAACATTGGCCTCTATGAGGCTTGGCAAATGGTTTTGCACTTTTGCCCGAAATAGACGATAGCCCATTTTAACCGCGGGCGATATAAATGGAGTAGACTGTATTTGTAGATTTGTTTATAGATTGCCTTATATTACTCATCACTGTACGTTAGATCAAGTTTCAGGGTTTTTACCGCCAAATTTAAGTTCCATTTACTCTCTCTGTTGCATAACGGACAATGTAATGAGACATAACAGTCTCTCCCCTTTGTACTCTCTGATATCTATAAGGGAAGCTCTGAGAAACGCGAGGTCAAATTCATCTACTTGCTTAAATCTGAAAGTCATTAAAATGGGCGCCCAGGAATTTTCAATCCAAGCACCAAAATATTGGAATGATCTTCCTAATGAATTTAGAACTTTAAGTAGTCATAATTTATTCAAAAAGAAACTGAAGCATCATTTGTTGAGTAGTCTGCAATGTCGCTGCTATTTTAAATAATTATATTATACTGTTTGTCTAATTCGTTATACATTTGTATTTTTTGTATTAAGCAAATGTAAAAGCTATCTTTTTGTATAACATCTTACGACTGTTTTACAGTCTTGGGTCGCATATGAAGCAGGGCTTTGGCTCAGACGTTTACCCGGTAAACAAAATAAATACTACCTGAAGGACTCTTAGTAAAATCGAAATTGGGTGATTAAGTTGTACTGTTAGCTAAAATATTACAATTACTGGTTGGTGTTGATCACGGCCTGAAACCAGTACCTGAAATTCACAGTTATATACACACACACACACACAGTATTTCACAGGAGTGCATGTAACAGAATTGACTCGCTTTCACATACAGCACCAAGCAAGAGACATCTACAAGCAAAATGTGCTTTCATTCAGTCCGCTCTTCTACTTGACCTCTGGGTAACAGTTATAACATTTTTTTTTTTTTTTTTTTAAACACTAACATATGTTCCCGAATAAATCACTCTACCAGTGATCTCTTGATTCATGTGGCATCACGTACCCAAAGTGTGAGAAAAAAAACTCATTGCACATTGTTGCCCATACATTATACTGTTGGTCTTTCAGAAGAATCTGTGCTGTCTGCATTTTTTTAATGTAAAATTAAGAAATTCTAACTTAAGAAAACAGCATGTTTTAGCTAATACTGCTCCTGCTTTAAAAGCCAGCTGCATGATAAAACAGCAAATCGTACAGTACTTAAAAACAGTATCCAATATTATCAATGCACTACTATGCATCAAAAAGGGCAATTTTTAAATGGACGTACTTGTGTGTGCAAAGTGCATATTCATAAGCAGTAGCACACAATTAGTCCATTCAGGGGGCTTCTGGCTTCCAGACCTTTACCCTAATCAGCAGCTGTTACAACTAAATAGGAATCGATGACTCCTCCTGGATTTATACTGCTCCCATACCGAGAAAATTGCCACTGTGTCCAACACAGACGTTGAAAATGCTGGCAGCGGTTAATTAGTACAGACTGTATACAAGACCATTAACATCCATCATCTTTTGTCACATTTTCGGTTTCATGTTCAGGTAATTAGGGAAATTCCATGGAGCTACACCTCTTAGCTGCAGTGATCCCTTTATCAGCAGAATCTTAATTTCCTTTTTTTTTTTTTTTGCATTATACTAAACCCTAGTATTTAAGTCTATTAGTTTTTTTTTTTTTTTTATTGGTCAGTCTCTAGGTTATATACTAAAATAAACGTTGCCAAAAAAATATACTGTACGAGGTTGGTTTGTCAGCATTTTCTACATGTTAAGCTGCCCATCACATTAGGGTCAATTATTTGCTACGACTTCAACAGCCTGAAGCCGTTTTCAGGCTGTCCTAAAAGCCTACTGCCATCACTACTGGCAGTCTGGATGGACGAGAGCATGAGAGGTAACCACTTTCACTGCAGCTTAGAATCTAAGGCACAGAAATTGAGAGGCCTCGGGGTTTGTTTTTTTTGTTTTGTTATTTTGTTTACCCATCTTTTAAATTGGCTCAGCCTCCCCCAAACAAACAAAAAAATCAATTTCTATGCAACATACACAGGTTTGAACATTTTCCTTAAGGAAACTAACTCTGAACACAGCTCAAATGCCTGCACCACATAGGGCCACAAGGGAGCAGAGAAGTGTAGTATCCTTCCCCCTACCCATTTGGGGGGGTGGGCCTCCTTGTTCCAGGCCACTGCCATGCTGTAGGCTCCAGATGTAAACCTGGGTTGTCAATGCAACTAGCAATTTCCCAGCCACTGTGCTTTCAGGTAGTCAGGCCCATACAAAATGCAACTAAATACAGGTAAACACTGCCCACTATTTAACCTCTCAGTCCATCCCAAAAAAAAAAAAAATACATGCCCACTGGGGCATGTAAACAGTAAACATATATGCCCGAGAAACTTTTTACATGCCACCCCTTTTTTTGAAATGTTGAGTTTGTTGTCTTGTCAGTAATAAACACAAGATAATGAAAACTGACTGTGTGATTGTCTTATTTATTTCAGTAAGGTCAAGAAAGATACAGGAACAGAGCGCTAGGGGCAGAGTCTAGGCAAAAGCGTTCACTCAAAATTTTTTTTTTTTAAGTAAGTTGTTAACTCCTACTTATCAGGGCCCTTGAGAGGGTGGAGGAGCAGGGGATAATTCCCAAGGCCCAGCGCCAAGAGGGGCCCAGGATGCCAGTGCCCAGCATACTGTGTGCAGGGAAGGGGCTGCAAAATGGTAGGGGCCCCAGAATTCATGTCAAGTGCCCTGCTACTGTACTTATACTGAAGTGGCTTAATGCCTGGCTGCATGTCTTAATAAGCTCTTATCCAGCATCAGCATGTAAACTGTAAGGGGTTTTTAATTTTCAAGAAAATGGCTAGTTACACCTAGTTCACCCACACTACCACCACAGTACCTAGGCTCTTACAAGATTTTTACTTTACTAATTACTTAGTTTAACTAACTTGTCTCACTGTTGCCCAGTCTTTATATTTAGATATCAGGCATTCCAAAAATGCTGTTGCAGTGTCTGTAACAGATTTCTTATTCAGATTTTAGTTAGTACAGCCCACAGGCGCAAACCATCTCTTACAGCGTGTTTACATTCAGTTTTTAGCTAAATTTGCTCCCACATTTGCCTTTTAAGGCTTCAACTAAAAAAAAAATTTTTTTTTTTAGATTTCAGTTAGTCAACAGTGTAGTATCTCATCTAGACTAAGATTTCCTTTTCAGATTGTATTTACTACTGGCCACAGATACAGTAGCTCTTAAAGGAGGTTTTTATATAGTTTAGCGGACTTTGCTCACACTTGCCCTTTAGGCTTTAAAGAGACTTTCTTCTATTTTAGAGTTTAGGTAATCCCAAACAAAAGGCCTTTTAACTAGTTTTCAGCCAACTCTGCTCACAGCAGTCACTGAAAGAGTTTTTTTTTTTTTTATTTAGTTGGATTTTGGGTCCTTTAGAAGAACACAGTTTAGTAGCTCCTTAAAAATATAACTTTTATTTACATTTCAGATAGCTTCTCAGCTCCCAGTAGCTCTTTATTTAGATTCCAGTTCAGTGAAAGAGCTTTTTTATTTCAGATAGCTTTTTCAGCACCCAATAGCTAATTTTTTTTAGGTTTTTGATAGTTTAGATTAAGACAGTTGAGTGAAAGACAGCTTTTTATTTATGAGAGGCAGGACAGGAGAGGATGAGAGAATGCAATTTTTTTTTTTATTTCTTGATTTTAGGTAGTTCAGGTGAGCTCCCAGTAACAGAGTCTGTGACTGCAAGAATGGGTCCCTGCTGCTTTTAGTTTCCCCGGTGGCAGAGTCCCCCCACCTCCCCTGCAGTCTTTTTTTTCCCCCTTTTAATACCGTCTGTCTGTCAGTCTTCCTCATTCTTTAGTATACAGTGACTGAGACAACAGTAGTTTGTAGTGCGAATTTAGCACAATGTCTCAAATGCTCAGCGACCCTTCCCCACACATTCAGCAGCATAAAACACCCACCCTCCTCCTATATCAGTGAAAGTATTTTTCCAACCTTGAGTAGCAGTGCTCATTCCTAAAGATGAAGCATATGGCTCAGAGTCTTTTTCTTTCTCCCTCTAGTGAGACGTAAGAGACCGTCTTTTGCCGTCACCCTCCCCCTCCAAGTTGCAAGTGGTAGGGTTGAGCCTGGGAAATTGGATCGAAGAGTTAAATTGCGCTCTTAAGAGTTTTTGTATTCTTTTTCCTTTTTCAAAATGTAAATCAGGAGTCAGGACTTGATAGTCCGATCGCAATCACCGACTGCAGTGTGTACCTACCACAACTTAATGTCTTCTAGTCTCCACTCTGAAAGCGCACCACTCGCTGTACAACCTGTCTCAACAACTGAACAGGCTGAAATGGTACGCTTTGCAGAGACCACACATGATCGCACTGTGAGAAGGGGGCGGGCAGACCAATTAAGGACACTCCAATTGGTGTCTGTCCACTGTGAGCTGCCTCCCAGCCTGACGACCTGATCCCTCGCAGCTTCACTTGCTGGTTGTTCTGTCCATCAATGGAGGGGACCGTCAGCCAGCTCGTCATCTGACTCTCAACCCCCCTGTCAACTGATCATGCTAAAGTGTGTCTTGTGATTGCAGCTGGCAACAGTACTCTGGCAGCTTCTCCGCACCCCCAGACAATGACATAAAGGGTGGTCTTTAAAAAAAATAAATAAATAAAAGCCGTCTAGGAAAAACGGACACATCAGGGAAAAGGAAGAAATGGGACTTGCTCACTGCACAGCTACTTTAGGTGCCCCATGGGACAGGCACTAAATAGCACGAGGTGTCCTGAGAAAAGTGCCTGCCTTGGGGCGCCTAAGGTATAGGAATTTCGCACCCTGCATGCCTCAACAGCATACTTGTTCATATCCGCTTGGGAGCTGGGGATGGATGTGATGAACCCAAAATCCTTTCCAACCTTAAATTACTATGTTACAATGTATAGCCAAAATCTTGCAACCCTTAAAAAGATGTACTAGCAAATGTCTAAGTTTAAGACAAAGGGATAAGCAGTTGTCAACGTAGTCAAACAAGGCATGGCGACCCCCCACCCCTACCCTGAAAGTCCTAAAGTGAGAGGGTTCCCAATGAGGCAGGTAAGGAGAGCTTCCTGGGTTCCAGCTTGGCATCTGAGCTGGGTGCTTGCCGAGCTCAAAAGGGCCAAGGCAGGGCAGTTCAGGAGCAAACACTAACAAAAAAAGGAAACAGTCACTCTTCATGGGTGAGCCAATCAATGTAGCAGTTGGGCTACCACTCTAGAAACCCATAATCTAGGTTCAGAAACAAGCTCCTAGAGATGCTCCCTCTAGCTTAAAATTAGAACCTCTCATGCGCAACCTAGCCCTCTCTGACTGGTCTCCCCTAGCCAACATCCCATCAGTTGATGAGGCCCTTGCTTATTTTACAGATATATTCCTAGAGAACTGGAATACCTCTGCCCCATTCAAACAAACCACAGTTAGGGGAAACCACTTACCTTGGATTACTCCAGAACTATTGGCCTGTCTCAGAGCCAAATATCGCACCCGGAAAAGACAAAGCAACCCAGCTTCCTAGCAATCTCACAACTTACAAGCTTCGAAATGACTGTACATGGGCCACAAGACTAGCAGAGTCTGAATACTTTAACACTCCCTTCCTCACAAACATAAAATCACCTTCCAAATTCTGGAAGGTGGTTCATTCCCTCTTTTCTCCCACGTCCCCCCTTAGTTAAAATAAATGACATCCTTGTGGCCAACCCAGGTGCCGTAACTGCTGAATTTAACTCCTACTATACCACCTGTGCCACTGAACTACTGAAATCTCTCCCTTCCTACTCACTCCTCTCTCCAACGCTACCTCTTCTCCTTCAATAGTCTCCCCAAATGACATGCTACAAGCCCTGCTCGCTATCAACCTCTCAAAAGACTCCTCCCCATACAACCTAGACCCCAAACTCCTTTCCGCCTCGGCCACTGCCTACCCCCTCTCTCTAATTCCAAACCTCTCATTTTCTACTGCCTCGGTCCCTACCCCATGGAAACATGCCGTGGTCCGCCCTCCCTCTTCCCAAAGATGGTGACCCATCTTCCCCTTGAAATCACCAACCTCTCTCTCTCCTCCTTACCCTAGCTAAATTACAAGAACACCTTGTCCTCTCCCAGCTTACCTCATTTCTAACAGACACCTCCTACTTCACCCCTTTCCAATCTGGTTTCGGGGGGCGGGGGGGGAGAGATCACTGCACTGCTACCTCCCTACTTCAGTTCACTGACTATATCCTTACCAGGACGGACAATGCCAAATCACCTCAGCCATCTTTGTCAACCTCGCCAAGGCTTTTGACACCATTTCCCACTCCCTTCTCTTTGACTCCCTCTCAACAGCTGGCCTATCTCCTTCAGCCACGAGCTGGTTCAAGGCCTACCTCACTGGTAGAACCCTATCAGTCAGGATCTCTGATGTCATTTCCCCTCCCAATTAATACTGGAGTCCCTCAGGGCTTAGTGCTAGGGCCCCTATTATTCTTCATCTTCCTAAACAACCTTCCATCTGTCTGCTCCTCTGTCACCACCATATATATGTGTGCAGACAATATGGTCCTGTATGTATCTTGCTTTTGCCCAGCTGAGGTTACATCCAACTTGCAGCAAGACTTCGACGCAGTTCAGCTCTGGATTGCTAACCATCAACTTTTTCTCAATGCCAAGTAGACCGTCTCGATGACCTTTGGCACAAGGCAGAGACTCTCTAGGCTTCCCTCCCTGCCCACTTTCCACACCCTTGATGGATCTTTACTTGAGGGCACAGCCTCCTTCAGGTACCTAGGAGTTTGGCTGGATCAACAACTAAACTTCTTCAGACATATTGACTTCATCCTACAAAAAAAAAAAAATTGCATCCCAAGCTTGGTGCCCTGTTCAGGAACCCTAGTTGTATCCCCTCTGCGGTTAGGCGTGAATTTGTTCAGAAGATGATCCTGCCCATCTTCGACTACTGTAATGTAGTCTACAGTGCTGCTGCCAAGTCCTCCCTGGCCAGACTGGATACCTTCATCAACTCCTTCTGCCATTTTGCCCTTGATGCTCCCCTCTCGCACCTATTACTGTGATCTCCATCGTGCCCTATCCTGCCCCTCTCTTAAAACAGACGACTCTCCCACTGCACTAAATTCACCTCCAAGCACTGGCTGGGTGAACTCCTTTCCTACCTCTCTCCCTCATTTATAAAACACTCCCTCTCACTCTCTTAGATGATCAGACTCATCTCCTCATCCAGGCCCCACAAAAATCGACCATGCATCTACCTTCGAAGCATAACCTCAAAAGGGGTTTGGGAAACTCAGACGAAGATAAGGGGGAACATGGAGGTTCAGGAGGATGAAATAAGTATCCGGAGATGGCAGCTGAAGAACTGGAGGAGAAGCATCCAAAGGACAGGGTAAGCTGTAGACAAGGGGTCTAAACACAAAAGAAAAAGGCGGACAATATTTGGCAATATTGTGTAAACAACTGAACAGTGCTTCGCAACACAGCTGGTCCTTCAAAAGCAGCCCCCAAAGTTATGAAGCACTTAATGTACCCAAATTGTATTTCACTAGCATTTAACTAGTGTGTAAATTACTCCTATCTGCCAAAATCATTTGAAGCAATGCCCTAACCCCCAAGTCTGCCATTCAAAGTACAGTATTCATACAGAGGAGTTATTGTGGCTCCTGCTTTCATTTCCTCTGGCCTAGGGACTGGAGCCAGATTCTTGATAAGAACCTAGGTCTGCCATATAAAAGTCCTGTGTGCTACCTCCACTGAGGGGCCAGGTACCTGTATCAAGAAAATACGTGGATCTTCGAGGAAATTTCCTCCATAAAGTTTCACTCTGGACTGGTGCCACTGGTACCAGGACCTCATCCGATAAAGGAGGGAGACATCCAGGATCTGCTGTCGCAGTGGCCCCTCAAGGTGAGCCGGAGAGCCTGCACCCTCATGAGGGATGATGCCTGCCCACAACAGCACTGCACTGTAGCATGACAGCTCAACAGCAGGCATAGCGTACAAATGAGGGGTAAAAATTGCCTTGTGACGACAGCAGGCGGGCTACAATCTTGTGTCCTATTCCCCGGATCCCCCATCATAATCTGGGTAGGCAGGGGTTACACTGGGCATGAACTCAGTTCCACCTCCTCAGATACATTTCTCCACTGAATACTACTGGAGAGTTCCACATTCTAGAGATGACAGTTCCATCTCCTACAAATGTAGAGATTACAGTTCCACCTGCTAAGCATTTCCAATTTAACCACTGGGCGGGGGCTAGCAGAGGACAAGGCTGGGTCAATCACCATGGGGGTAAACCCCCAGGCCAAGGACCAGGCAGACAATGCAGAGGAAAAAAAGCTGTATGAAAATAAACACATACTTTAAAACTACAAAAACAGAATTTTCATCAGTAAATAAGCTTAGTCCTATTAAAAATTTGAATGGCGGGATGTCAGGAGCAGATGCCAGCTGGGAGGGTTCAGAATGTCCCTCAGGCGCGTCCCTCCCAGGCGGGAGCACGTTGAGCCGTTTTACAGCAGCTCCTGGTTGTGGGTTGAGATGGCATCCTAGGCAGTGTGGGTGACCACGCACTGCCAGGCATCCCCACCCAGGACATGCACTACATCACACACCAATATGGGTGAGCAGGACTAAAAACAGAAAATGGCTTTCCAGTCCCACCGGTGTCAGCCACTCGTCCCTCCGTGCCAGAATTCCCAGAGCGTACCTCCTCCATCCCCGTGTCTGCTCCGAGGCACCATTCACGTATTCTCCTCTCCTCGTCCCCCTCCTGGGGGAAGGGTCCTTCTGGTAGGGTTAGTGCCGGATCCCCGGATGCAGGGTATGTGGGCCATGACCGTTGGAGGTAGGCAGCAGGGGTGAGACTGGCAGGTATAGGGGACTTAAGCAAGCCTGAAGGAGTGGCAGGCTGGGGCCGAGGGTAGGAGTACAAACAGATAATGCAAAAAATAATTTGAATGGCATGCTTCACTTGTGAAAACCCACTGTGTAACTACCTGTTATGCTTATAAGAAATCTTCACATGCTGGGCTGTCCTCCACGCCAGTTAGACAAAACACGGCTAATGATTTTACAATACACAACATGAGTCTTCCAGGCCTCACCGCTTCTGGTAAAGACAATGCTTCTTCAAAAGTGCTCTAATACAGCCGTCTGCTCAATTTACACAGTTCTTACAATTCAGGATGACTTTTACATTTTGAACCCCTTCCCCAATTTACCCCACCTTGTCAACTAACCAATTGTCCAGGAACTCTTACCATTCCCCGTGACCCGCTTTGTTTGGGATAAGGCATCTACCACAAGAGGCATTCACAGCACTAGATTATTGCCAAAATCCCCAACCAACATGCACCCAAGTTCCAAGGATCCCATCTGCCATACATGACTTCCTAGTGACTTTGGGGGCATCCAGTCCAATGAGCATTCCCAAACTCAGGTAACAATATCACACATGATTGTCTGATTGGTGCGGCTATTTCTTCACCAAGCTCTGATTGGTCTCTACTGCCTTTGCCTTTCACTGATGGGAACACTGGCTAAACCTCGCTGGGTCTGCAGTTAGATTTGCTAGCTCCTCACCTCGCTACCAGGACTTTGGGCTGAAATTTTTCCCACCCCCTCCCAGGCCTCCATTAAATGTGCTCTCGCCCCACCTCTAGGGTGTGACAACTAACATCCATTGGTGCAAATCACTCCTAGCCAAACTCTACCTACCTCTACTCATCCACAGTGTCACCACTCCCCCATTCCCTAAGCAACAGTCACTGCCTTTGACCTACTCTATGTAGGGATTCAGTACCTCTGAGCTCCTCTAAGACCCTAGACTCACGGTTCACTCTCTGGCCCCGTAACATGGAGCTCACTAGGAGTAGTAACACATACAAAGGTTACTAAGTTATGCACCTACTGCACTATCCTGCATTCGGAGTCTGAGGTCTAAATTTCACCACTGTAACAGCCTGGTGGTTCACATAGCTGGCAACGGAGGGGAAACTGAGGGGTGGGAACGTCCATTACCTGGGTCTGACTGCGTCAGAAGAAAAGCTGGATTTATTATGAGAGGGAAAAAAAAAAAACAGAAGAAAAGAACTTTTGTGCAAGAGAGCTGAGGTATGGGGAAACAAAGGAGAGAGAAGGTCCATAATCTGCGTGTGTCCCAAGAAGTTAGATACCAAAAAAAAAAAAGAAAAATGACATGCCACAACATGCATCATTAATGACCTGGATGAAAAGAAAGTAACCAAACGTGCAAGAGGCCCCTGAGGAAAGACCCAAAAAATATGCCACATGAAGAAGGCGTAGTAGTATACCTACAACAGCCCACACCAGAACTTGAGCCACAAGAATAACTGATAAGACACACAGCACCAGGCTTCAGCTCCTCTAATAAAACAAGAAACTCCAGCACAGATCAGCCGTTCCGTTTGTAAGCCTTATGCATCCATTCCTTTTAAAAGCATTTGTTACAAAACATCAACCCTAATAAGACATTCTGGTAGCACTCTTCATACTAAAGCACTAAAAATGTTATGGACACAATCAAACCATCAGGCAAAGGCAATAGATAAAGCTACTGCACAGAGTGACTAGCAACTTAAAGGGCTACCGAGAACCGCATATTTTGTTGCTGAAAATGAGCTACCTAACACAATGTTAAATGTGCTCTGTTTCTCAAGGAAATGGAGTTTTCATACATTAAAGACTTCAAAGCAGAGAAGGCTTATGGCAGCACCTACATGAATGCGGCCTGACTATCAAATGCACGAGGCCATAGTACAGACCATGGTGGGCAAGCTGTACGTTGCTGTGAAGAACAGCCTAGTGGTAAGCTTGATACTGGATGAGTTCACAGACATTAGCAATAACAAGAGACTTCTAGTTTTTGTAACAAGGCATAAAAACAATCATGGAATAACTATCTTACATTGGACAAACAGCATTAGGTGACTACAAAGCAACCATGGATTAATGCCACAGTAGATCCAGGATTGCTTGTGTAGTACCATAGTTATCCACAGTAAGTTCCATGGTAGAGTTTTTCATCGTTTCCCACCAAGGTGGACACTATTCACTGGTTTAATATCGATCGTTCCATCTCCCACAATCACTAATACAGTACTTTTTGTCCGAACTTACAAGTCAGGATTGGTGCTAGGTCCTTCATATGAGCTACTGTTCAGAAGTTGATTTCTCAGAGAATGACAGAGCTACTGTATTACCGATAATGCAGTGCTTGCAAGTCATGGAAGTAATGTATTTTCATACATGATAAAAAGTAAAACAGATGTCATTTTATTGACTACTTTAGAAAAGGGGCTGCGTTACTTTGCTTTTCTGTGTTTTGAACACAAAAATATTTTAAGTATTTAGATCATTACAATATAAACAAACACTACTCGTATAATCTAGGAAGCAAATTATATAAAGTGTTATACCTTGTTATTCTATTGATTAATATCCCTACCCACGGATACAGTACAGTGGTGACAGAAAAATTTGGCTTATAATTAATATTATGAGTAGAAATGGAACAATTTTCAGCAAGCAATTCTAACATATCTTTTACGTTTACTAATATAGTACAATCTTCTAACTTGCTGTCAGGATTGGTGCTAGGTTCTTCATATGAGCTACTGTTCAGAAGTTTATTTTTCAGAGAATGACAGAGGTACTGCATTACCCACATTATTTACATACCCACAATGCAGTGCTTGCAACTCATGAAAGTAATGCATTCTCTCTCACACATGGTAAAAGCAAGTAAAACAGATGTTGTAACATATTTTATTGATTACTTAAGGAAAGGAGCTGTGTTACTTTGCTCTCCTGTTTTGAGCACAAAAGTATTAAAGTATGTCAGTCATTACAATGTAAATAAACAACACTATTTATATATCCTAGAAAGCAAATAAACGTGTTAGAAAAAGTGTTCTGTTTATCTGCGTTATGCACGTCTTCCTGCACTTGCCACGTTACAAGCGCATTAAACCACTCCAGAGCATGGTTTTACTTGCAGCATTAATCCATGGTTGGCTAGCTGGACGCCTTCGGCCTCGTGCCCCAACCAGCACAACCATGGATTAATGCCACAGTAGAACCATGCATGCTCTGTCGTGGTTTAATGCTTACACGTATGATACCGGACACCACCACCTACTTGCCTTTACTGCAACGTAGAAGTTATTGATGGAAAGGATGACACTATTTACAGGGCACTTTTTTAACTGTTCAATAACAAGGATACTGTTAATCTTCCTGCCGTCTGTACTGAGAGCATCAATTATGACCGGTTGTGATCAAGGTGTAGTACAAAAACGAAGAACTGATTATAACCCTGAACTGACTGGAGTACACCGCTCAGCCCGTCTGCTTGCCTTGTGTACCAGTGATGCAGCTCAGTTAGTGAAACAAGTGAAAAAAATATCAAGATTTGGGGACCATTTTCATTTTCTACAGTAATTCAGCTATCAGAAGCAACAAACTGCATGAATTACCATAACAGCTAGAAGAACCAGGTCTGAAATGCTGTCACCCTCATGAAGTTCAGTGCCTGTCCATTTAAAGTGTAGTGTCTATTGTGAGCATTAAGAGATGTGTTAACATATGACTGTCCAATCCTCCAGATAGTGACAAAGCAAAAGGACCATTGCTGTCTGTACATCAGTTTAATTTTGTAGCTCTTTCTCATGTAATGCTGAACACATCTTGTCATGTTGCTTTCTCGATTTCTCCAGTGTGCTACCAATGGTCAAGAGTACAAAGGAGGCTATAAGGTCTTTAATTGAAAACCCAAGTCTATAACAAACAATTTTTTGGTACTGATCAGGAAGGCAATAAGTACAAAGGTGATAACTCAAGACATTCACACTCACGAGACCAGCTTTTGCCACATTAAACAGCTGATACATCAGTGCTTTAACTGGTGAACTAGACAGACATTTCTACCAAGAAACCTTAGACATAAGCTGCTTCTCCATTTTAGAATCCAAGTGTGACGCAGTTTCAAAATAGCAGACACAGGATTTCAATACCTGTGAAGAGCATCTATATAAAATTATGCAGCACTTCTCTGACCACAGAAACAGAATCTGATGGCCGGTAAGGACCATATGGCCCACCTAGTCTGCTCATTTGCCTACTCAATGTTGACAGTCCAGATCCCATTTGATCGGCGGCACGCCTTCTCTGCCCATCTCCAGGGTATCCTTGTCTATCCCATGGGATCTTGAACCCCCATATTGTTTTAGCCCCCACCACTTCTGCTGGAAAGCGGTTCCACTGATCCACCCTTTCTGTGAAAAAGTACTTCCTGACATTCCCCCTGAGCCTTCCTCCCTCCAGCCTCATATCATGTCCCCTTGTCCTTGTGCAATGCTTCCTCTGAAATATGCTTCCCTCCTGTACCCCATTTATACTCCTAAGGTACTTGACTGTCTCCATAATATCCCCCCTCTCTCTCTCCCTCCTCCAATGAATAGTTATTAAGGTCCCAGAGTCTTTCCTCATACGGCTTCTGGTACAGCCCATGTACCATTTTCGACACCCTTCTCTGGACTGCCTCGGTCCTGTCTATGTCCTTCCTGAGATGTGGTCTCCAGAACTGGACGCAGTACTCCAGGTGAAGCCTTACCAGTGATCTGTACAGTGGCATCACCACCTTTCTTTCTGCTGGTTATGCCCCTATCTATACATCCCAGCATTTGGTTTGCCTTCCCCGCCACCTTTTCACACTGCTTGGTCATTTTTAGGTCCTCCAATATGATCTCCAGGTCTCCCTCTTGCTTTGTGGTGGCCAGAACCTCCCCTCAATCTGTACTCCTCTCTTGTATTCCTGTGACCCAGGTGCATTATTTTGCATTTTTTAGCATTGAAACTCAACTGCCATACACCTGACTATTCTTCCAATAAGCTTAGATCCCTTCCACCCCTTCCTGTGCGTCAACTCTGTTGCAGATCTTGCTATCATCCACGAACAGGTATACCTTTCCCTCCAGATGCTTTGCAATGTCGCTAATGAAGATACTGAACAGGACTGGTCCCAGCACCAATCCCTGTGGCACCCTGCTGGTCACCTCACTCTCTTCTGATTTCATATCATTTACTACCACCCTCAGAGTCCTGTCCCTTAGCCAGTTCTCAACCCATTTTACTACCATAGGGCACACTCCCAGATTTCTCAATTTTGTTAATCTCCTATGTGGGATGATGTTGAAGGATTGTTGAAATCCATGTAGGCCACATCCACCGCCCCTCCCTGATCTACCACCCTGGTCACCAAGTCAAAGAAAATCAATTAGATTTGTCAGACAGTACCCTCCACTGAGAATCCATGCGGCCTTGGATCCTGTGCCCTGCTAATCTCTAGAAACTTCACAATCCTCTCCTCAAGTAGAGAGCCCAAGAGCGACCGAGCCAGGTAGCCAAACCAACCTCTGAGCCCATTGCTCCAAAAGAGCGGCCCACTGATGGAACTGTTCATCTGAAGACCTACCTGCGGGCGGGGTAGGACTCCAATGTCGAAGGCGTGGCCATCAGAAGCTGCTGCTGGTGACTCCGAAGGAGGAGACCGCCAACTAGCCCCGATAACCGAACGCCTACGCGCAGACGTATCAGAGGGCGACCTCGAGTGATGCCTTCTCTTTTTAGACCTGTGGGTAGAAGAAGAGCTCGAGGCCGAACGATGCAGAGAATGCGACCGTTTGGCTTTATGCTTCCGCAGGACTGTCCCCGGGTATTGACTGCCTATTGTCATACCCCCTTCCAGAGAAGGCGGCGGACCGACCCAGCCCGACTGACTGAACAGCTTTCATATCAAGTCTCCTCTACCGTCACCTGACCTACTCATGGTCCCTCCCGTCAAAGTAGGCCGAGACTTCTTTATCATTTAATTTAAAATAAAAATAACTAAGCGATACTGTATCGTGATAATACTATAAAAATAATAAAAACTGAAAACTATGCTGCAGTTTGAAGTTTGACTCCCGACAAGCGGCGGCGTCGTCACTGAACGCTTTTCGGCCGGAAAAAAAAGAATGAAGCGGTTGGAGGATGGCCTTGAGATAGTTATTGCCGCTGCCGAGCTAGGGGCTCGCTGGGTGCTGCCTCGGGCGCCATCTCTGGTGCCGACCCTCCAGCAAAAAATTTGCTCCCGATGGGTCCTAGTGCCTCCGGCGCTATACCCCAATAGTGTGAATGAGTGGTGGAGACTTATGTCCAGGAAGATCAGGTTGTTCGCAGCTGCTTTAAGGGAGATGTGGAAGACTAAGAGCGTCTCTTTGAGGGAGGGCCTCTCCATTCCCATCTGATGACCATCTCAGAGGGTAGCCTTTATGATAGTTTAACCATTTTTCCAGTTGCATTGGTCTAAGCCTGAAAAGCTTAAGATCTGCTAGGGCACTGGACAGGGCAGAAGCCTAGAGAGCTGTCGCTGCTTCTTCAGCCATTTCCCCTTATGACTGGAGGAGAATGAAAAGCTGTTGCCAGTGTGGGAGTATATTCCCGGCGAGAAACCTGCTTCTGTTGTATGGGAGCCACCAGGTAAGATCCAAGGGGATTTAGACTGACGCCTTGGACAAGGTCTTGCCCATTCACTCCCCCTCCGTAAGAGGATAAACTGTAGCTTAGGAGTCCAAGAAGCGCACCCTGCGACGCTTTAGCTTTCCTTCTATGAGTTATCTTCCTGCGATTCATTTCTGGGAATCCCAGGATGTCAGTCAATGCATACTGGATCCAAGTGAGTCCCTATTTCACCATTTTATGAGGTCTGGTTACGGGGGCTGCGGACTGCTGGGTCCCTCAGGTGGCCGCCACTTATTTTGACCTGTGGGCTCTCAGAAAGAGCCAAGGAGAGTCTGCTTCCATAATGTCTTCCCCATTCCCAAACACTGCCGTACATTTTAGGTGCAGCGATCCAGCCAAAGGGAATTAGCAGTAGGGGACTAGCAGCACTGATCTTTTCTGCCCCTGCAAGGCTTGTGTGAGGATAACAACACAAAACTGAAGCAGAGATTAACGTGCTGGCCCTTTAAGAACTGTGCCAGTCCAAATTCCAGACTTATATTACTCCAAGTAGCCTAAACAGGGATCTAGGATCTAGCCTCTGGGGAGCTTATGTAGATAACCCTCTGGGAATCCATCCCTTCGTGACAGATTTTGGGGGGGGACAGAACGCTGAGCAAGGCTGCTGGAATAGCTCTCTTCCCGCGCTATAGGGCTCGTCCCTGGAATTCCCTGAACTAGGACAAACCACTAAGCCGCGTTGCAGGTCTCTCGTCAACAAGTGACCAATGTAAACAGATTGCCAGCCGTTGATGAGTTGCCTCCAATTCGACGAGGGGTGTAGCGCCACTCTGCCTGGGCCAAAATTAAGCCCACTGTTGCTGTGGAGTGCTCTGCTGTTGTGAAGCGCTACCTCTGCAAGATCATTCGTCCGATAGACGGCAAGGCAGAGTAGCGTGGCTCTTCCTGAGCCAAAATGGAGCAGTCTATGGAAAAAACCCTCTGCTTGTGCTCTAGCCAAGACGAAGCCCCTGCAAGTGTGGAGCACTCCCGGCGATGAGGTGCTATAGCGCGGCTCTTCCTGAGCCGAAAAAAGGGCCGTTGTCTAGGGGAAAATGCTTCAGCTTGCCCGCTTCTACTTGTGCTCGAGGAGTTGTGGCCGTTGAGCTGTGGCACGGCTCCTCCTGAGTCAAAATGAAGCGCCACCTGTAGCGCAGCTCCTCCTGAGCCGAAATGAAGCGCCACTGCTCCTGTTGGTGTCCTCCAGCTGAAAAGAAGCGCCAGGACCAGGTTGCTGCAGCGCGGCTCATGCAGAGCCGAAAATGAAGCTCCTACTGCAGCGTGGCATTGTAGCGGCTTCCCCCGAGTGAATGAGTCTGCAGATCAGGAGGCTCGTTGATGGAGCGCAGTACCCACGGCCTAGGCAGCAGCCGCCTAGGAGACTAAAAACAACTGCGCTCTGAAACTCCTGCCACGGGTGTTCTAGCAGCCTCCCCTGTAAAGCTCCTGCTGCCCCGGGTGTACTAGTGGCTTCCCCCTGGTAGCATGAGGGCCTGCCCAAGAAATGACCATGGAGGGGGGGAGAATGCGTGCCTCCAAGTGCAGGAAAAAACAGGCGAGAAGAGGTCCAGTCTGTGCAGCATGCATGGCTGAGACTGGGGCCCCTAGATAATTGTGAGGCAATGCTGGAGCTTCTGCTCCTATGAAGTTTCTTCCTTGCAAAATCCTCTTCTACCGAGAAAAATAACTGCACTTACAGTTTGATGTCTTCAGCTCTGCCACCACAGTGGCAGAGACCCTGCAGAGAACCTGCCTCATGGCAGGCAGGAAGTAAACTGAGGAGAACAGGAAGTGGAGGGCTGGATGTCCACTGCTGCAGAGATCCAATTCCTGCCTGTAGATCAGCATCAGGAGGTACAGCCCAGGCGTAAGGAAGCCCGGAGACCAGCTTAGGGGAGAGAAACAATGAATTCTGCGGCATGATGCAAATTCGGCAGAAAATTCCGCAATCGCAGAATTCCAGGGCCTCTATATAGCATAGAAGACATCAGCAACTTGTCAAAGTGCCCAAGTACAGAAAAAGTCAAAAGGGAGCAGTCTCACCAACAGACAGTCGCCATCCCTGCCCCCCCAAGACTTTCATTTGAGCTTTGTCAGGGGGCGTGGACACAAGGTGTCACGTTCAATCTTAAAAGGCTGCCGGCAGCCAATCACTGGCAACAGCAGGTGATCAAGTGCAAAATAACACCAGTATCGGAGTTCACTTTTAGTGATAACCGCTTAAATTACTGCCTTATGATCAGACCTACATTAAGTGCAGTGAATAAACAAACAATAACCTGTATCATACAAGATATAACATTTTTTGGAAAAACCACCAATAATCATTTCTGTATTATACAATTATTAGTTTAGAAATAGTACGGAGTGGAGGTGGGAGTAGGATAGAAAAGGAAAAGAAGCTAAAATTGAATAGACTACAGAATACTGTTATATGTACCAAAGGCAAAAGCTTACGTTCTGATGGGATTCGGACCCACTGGCCTGCTGTAAATTTCTGCAGGTGCAGATGTGCACGAACCAAATTATATGGTTATGATACTGCATCTACAACAGACATATCAAGGTGTGCAATATTTAGATGATTTCAACACGGAAATGCCACAGTAATCAAATGTCCAAGTTTTTTCTTTTGTGAAGAATGATTCTTCTGCGCATCCATTGGGGGACTTAGAAGTTGATCAGATCTTCCATGAATACAATGCATTGAAAACTTACTGCAATTGACTAAAGTTTTGTATTAGGAAGCCCTAACTATAGATAAAAGCATTAGCCAACCTTTTAACTGATGCAAATTAATGTAATTATTTGTCTCTGAAATCCTTCTACAGTGAAGAAATGGGGTTCTTCTAGCAGGATGGATGAGGGCTTTAAACAATAATCCAGGATCCCATATAACCCCCAGGAGCGCATGTGTGTTTTAATACAATGAGGCCACTTGAATGCCACAGCCAAGATCAGAAGAAAATCATAAAGCTGATCTTTTATGCCAAAATGTAATCATTTTTAAAATTTCAACTGTAAAACATTTTAAGCTAGCCAAGAATTAATTTCAGAGAGAGATCAGCTTCCCAGTTAACCTATCATCACTTGACAGTTTCCACTGAAAAATGAAATTGGGTATTGTCAGCATATCTGTCAAAATGCAAGTTAAATTTACAAATGTTACTGCTGACTGGTAAGAGATACATATTAAACAGAGTCCTAACAGGATTCCATGCCTCTGGGTTTGCCATTAGTGGGCTTTCCCATGGGGTGCCTACAGTGGTAGCAGTCTGGACACGGTCACTGGTGGCAATCTTTGAGGCCCAATAGGTAGGTCCTCAAAACTGGCTAAAGGAAGGACAGGAGTGGAAAACAGTAAACAAAAAAAAAAAAAAAGTGTAGCATCCATACTGTTCTAATGACCTTACATTCCATTTCAGTAACAAAAGACATGCTGGCCACAGCTGTGTTCAGATGGCTTAAACCAGAAGTAAAGTTAACAAGTTTGGAATGCCTGTGGCTTTCACTGGGTGGGTACTGGGTACCAGCATATCCAAATGCCATCTCGCCCAGCTATGTTTGAAATACAAGACTATATACACACAGTTTTTTTTTTTTTTTTAAATCAGTGATGCAGATAAGCTCAATAAGAAGCAAGTTGCTCCTTCCTTATACTAGGAAAGCAAATTTTATTCCAGTGGAGCAAAAACCCTCAGAAACCCAGAACACCTCTTGTCATGGCAACAGCACTGTAAGATCAAGGTCTAACTCCTTTGAAAGAACACAGGCCTAGTTTCATATTACTACTTTGGCCTCAGGGAAGCAGCATTCTTCCAGATCTGGGGTGATTTGAAACAACTGGCATGCATATTTATCATACCTGCAAATTAGCAAAATGCAATTCCTTAAAAATACAGCATAACAGACCGTAATACTGCTTATCTGGAGCGCTACTCATCTACCCGTTATTGATATGTGCAAGAGATACTCCCAACACTGTCAAGCTCTTTATGTGACCCTTCACTACAAAAAAGGATAGAATAGCCCTGAAGAAAGTGCAATACATCTTTAACAGGACGATAGATAACTGGGTCTAAATTATGAAGAAAGGCTGGAGAAACGAGACCTATGTTTACTAGGACTTAGAAGACGGGGTGGGGGGGCACTTTGAAAGAAGCATTCAAAAGGCTAAGAGAACTGGCGAGATAAATACAGAATACATTTCAAAACTGTAAAAGGTACTGGATAATTACTTAAAAAGGAAGCATGCAATGAGTGATGGAAACAGCAAGTACATATAAAAAAAAAAAAAAAAAAAAACACACACAGTAAAAGACAGAACAACTACTAAAAGGAGAGACCACCAGAAAGTAGGATTAGTGCAACACTGCCCTACGAGGAAGCTATTGTTGAAAGTCGAGAAAAAACAAATGGTCTCCGGTGATTAAACTGCTAGGATTCTATTATTAAAGAATGCAGCAGGCAAGACAAAATGCAGTAATTAACAGCGTTTAACAGAACACTAAGCTTCTGAACAACTAATTAATGGTATTTATCATCAGTGACGAAAAAAGCACATTTCCAGATCCAAGCAACAGCCCCACTGTTAAAAGTTCATCACATGCACTACCACTGGATTGGTAACAGAAATCTTTTCTGATTTTACACGACAAATGAGAAATACAGGTTACTCACCTGTAACAGGAGTTCTAGGAATGGTATATGTTGTTCATCCACACTTATTGGCAGGTTCCTTGCCGCTTTAAATCTTCAAGCTGGCTCCTCCCACCCACCCAGGTGGTAAAACTCTCGGCTCCGCCCCATGGCGCCAGATCTGGCCGCTGGAAGCTCAGGGTTGTGCGCCGGGCCGAGGTCGGTGGAATGTGGGATGAACAACATATACCATTCCTAGAACTCCTGTTACAGGTGAGTAACCTGTATTTCTAGGGACATGGATATGTTGTTCATCCACACTTATTGGCAGACTCCTAGCAGTTCTCCGGAGAGGAGGCAAGCGCCCACACCCCAATACTTACTTGGGAAATAAGGACTGGAGAACCGAGGCCCCAAAACCAGCATCCCAGCGTGACTCAAGGTCGATGTGGTAATGGGTAATAAAGGTGTGTGCTGACTTCCAGGTAGCAGCCCTGCAGATTTCCTGGATAGGGCGTCCTGGAAGTAGCTACCGATGCAGCAGTATGGCGGGTAGAATGAGCTCTATCCCTCTGGGAGGCTCCATGCCCGCCAACTTAGCAGCAATCTATGCGGGAGGTGACCCACCTGCCTATGATCCCGCTTGGCTGCAGGTGCCAGGTGCGGCTTCAGCGTAGGTGACAAACAGCTGGCGAACCTCTCCCCGAATTTCAGCCGTGCGCTCCTTATAATAAGCGGCGCCCTTCTAGGGTCCAGAGTATGGAGCCTATATTTCGGCCTCCGAGGTGTGACTGGGGTAGAACACCGGCAGAGTCAGCACCTGGTTAAGGTGAAACTCCAACACCACCTTCGGAAGGAATTTCGGGTGAGGGCGCAGGACAACCTTGTCCCTGTGGAAGACCAGGTAAGGAGACTCGATGCAAAGCACCTGGAGCTCTCCCATCCTTCTGGCTGACGTGATAGCCACCAAGAAGGCGGTCTTCCATGACAGGTGAGAGAGATCACACCTGTGCATTGGTTGTAATGGCTTGCCATGAGCTTTGCCAGTACCAGCAGTAAATCCCACAGAGGTGGAGGTTCTCGACCGGAGGGGAAATGTGATCAAGGCCTTGAAAAGCGCCCGACCACCTTTCCTTATGCTTGACTGACTGCTTCCTCGCCCGCGCCTGTAAGCAGAGATGGCTGCCAGGTGCACCTTTAGGGTCGCCGACCAAGCCCTTGACTAGAAAGGGACCATAAATAGTCCAAAATGCTTGCCACAGAACAGGAGGAAGGGTCCAAGCCCTTGCCCTGACACCAAATGGAGAATCTCTTCCATTTGAAGGCGTAGCATTTTCTGGTCGACTCCTTACGGGACGCCTCAACAACATTGAGGACCTCGTCGGAAAGACCCAAGGCCTGGAACTCTAGCCGCTCAGGAACCAGGCCGTCAGGTGCAGGGATTGAAGGTCCGGATGGAACACCTTCCCCTGATTGACTGAGAGCAGGTCCGGGCGAGCTGGAAGCTGCCTCGGGAGCCTGGAGCTGAGGCTGGGGAGATCTGGGTACCAGAACTGGCGGGGCCAGTCTGGGGCTATCAGGATCACCTCTGCCCTTGTCCCTCCTTGCTTTGAGAAGCACCTTGTGAATCAAGGGAAATGGGGGAAAGGCGTAGAAGAGGCCCGGGGTCCACAGCCTCGAGAAGGCATCCCCCTGCAGCGAGCCCTGCTGAGGGGGGCGGGCATGAAACAGCCTCAGCTTCGCGTTCTCCCTGGAGGCAAACAGGTCCACCTGAGGTGTGCCCCAGTGGGAGAACAGATCTTGTACTACCTCCGGCAGGAGAGACCATTCGTGAGATGCAGCCCCTATCCGGCTCAGGGCATCGGCCAGGGTGTTGGAGGCTCCTGCCACATGAATGGCTAGGAGATCCGCCTCCAGGCTGTGCACGAGTGACCAAATGCGGAGAGCTTCCTTGCATAGAAGCATGGAGCGCGTCCCGCCCTGGCGGTTCAGGTAGTACATGGTCGTGGTATTGTCCGTCTGGACTCGGACCACTTGACCCCGGAGAAACGGAGCAAAGGCGGTGAGAGCTAGGCTGACCGCTCGGAGCTCCAGCATGTTGATGTGGCATCGGGACTCCCGCGGGGACCAGAGGCCGTGCACTCGGGTGTTCCCCCAGATGGGCACCCCAACCCATCAGAGAGGCATCGGTCGATAGAGACCGTCGGCTCGGGGCAGACAAACGGGATGCCCTCCTGCAAATGGAATGGAACGGTCCACCACTGGAGAGCGTTCCACATCTCCTGGGTCACTATCACTAGCTGGTCCAAAGGATCGCAGCGTTGTGACCACTGGCTGGCCAGTCCCCACTGAAGGGGGCGCATGTGCCAGCGGGCCCAACAGACCACGCTGGTACAGGCCGCCATGAGACCCAGAAGGCACAGGAAGTCCCGGGCAGGGCGCGATTGCCCAACCAGAAATGATTGGGCAAAGGAGGTAAGAACCTCGGCCCTGTCCGCCGGGAGTCGTGCTCTGGCTCGAAGAGAGTCGAGCTCTGCCCCAGTGAACAGGATCACCTGCTTTGGCTCGAGTTCCGACTTGGCCTTGTTGATGAGAAGGCCAACTCGAGAGCAAACCTGGAGGGCCAGATCTCTGGACCGCTCCACCTCCCGTCTGGAGGTGGCTGCTATCAGTCAATCGTCCAGGTAAGGGTACACCCGGACCCCTCGGCGCCGCAGGAATGCTGTCACCACTGCCATGCATTTGGTGAAGACCCTGGGAGCTGGAGATAAGCCGAAGGGCATGGCTCGGAACTCGAAGAGGGATCCCTCCGCTCAAAAGCGGAGGAATCTCCGATGTGACGGACGGATAGGGACGTGAAAGAACGCGTCCTGTAGGTCCAGAGAGCAGAACCACACGCCGTGTTCCAGAGATGGTATTATCTGCGCCAGAGTGACCACTCTGAAGGTTCGAGACCTTAGGAACTTGTTCAGGTCGTGTAGGTCGAGAATGGGGCGCCAGCCCCCTGTCCGTTTCGGAACCAGGAAATACCTGGACACGAACGCCAGGTCTGAAGGGGGGTCCTCCACCTCCGTGATCACCTCCTTTTGGAGGAGGAGAGCGATGTTGGCTCGGCGAGCCGCCAGAGAAGCTCGCGGACCCGAGGCCCCAGTGCGGCAGACTCGGCCTGCTTTCGGAATTCAGAGGTGAGCCTTTTCCACCACCTCAGTACCCACCTGTCCGTGGTAACAGCGGACCAGGCGGAAAGGAGGTGTCTGAGCCGTCCCCCCACGGGGGGAACCAGGGGTGAGGTGACAGGGATGGGGCGACACCCCTCAGCCCGTCACTGGGCAGGCTTGGAGGAGGGACCGGCCGAGGAACCTCCTGGACCTTTACCTCCCTGCTTCCTGTTGGAGGAAGCCGACGGCTTGGGCTTGGGATACCAAGGTCGAGCCTGCTGGCCCTGACGTTGCTGGGCCGGGCGCGCCACAGGCGCAGAGACCGAGGGCTTGAGGCTGCGGCTTGCGGCCTTTGTCCTTCTGGCGGAAGGGCCGAGTCCAAGGTAGCACTGGACTTCTCGATCCTCTGCAGGTGACCTTCCACCCAGGGCGAAGGGTCAGTCCCCAAAAAGGAACATCCGCCAACTTGTGCTGGTATCCAGTAAAGGTGGATATCCTCAGCCAAGCCCGACTGACGCATGGCCACTGCGGCCGCCACAGACCTGGCACATAGATTCCGATGTCTGCGCAGTCTGGAGCTGCTGTTTTAGCCACTGCCCTGGTCCGCACCTGCCTGGCGGTAGTCTGCAGATCTGGGAAGATGAGAGACAACCTCATCAGGAGCCCAACAGGGCGTGGAGAAAAATGTGCCATGAGGGCGGCCGCACTGGCCTGGCGAAGGCGAGAGAGCGCCAGCATAGACTTTTCGCCCGGCATAATCCAATTTCTTGGATTCCTTGTCGGAGGTTTATCCATCTCCTGGGTTCCGGTACGCCGGAAAGACGCTGTGTCGGTAACCAACCCTCGGCGGGTGTTCAAAACGGACAGGGAACCGGTAGGGACCGCATACTTCCTAGCCAAGGCGCGGGGCAGGAAAGCAGGATGCTGCCAAAGTTCCAAGGCGGACCCACTACGGAAACGGCCACGGAAGGGCATCCGGAGAATCCCTCGGTCCAGAATCTCCGTGAGGGATACCTGGCCCGTTTAAAGCCGAGTTTGAGCTTCATCCGGTGGACTCCGAGATGAAGTCGAAGCAACCCTAAGAAGGACGAGGCTTATCGTCCATTGACTGTCCTCCCGAGGACTCCCAAGTCTATGCGCTTGGAGAGGGAGGAACCATCATCGGACTCAGAAGAGTCCTCAAAGAGCTGCTCGGCCCTGAGCCACCCTCCACCTGCGAGGTTTATCGGTAGTGAGTGAGACAGCCTATGGGGCAAACCCAAAGCCGACCGAGAATTTTGGTCGGAGCCCCAACTAATGGCTGTGGGGCGGAGGTTCCACCAGAATCGGTGGGGCAGCTGGAATTGGCGAACAACGGCCTGAGAACAGGCTCCTCGACTCAACGAGGGTTGTTAGCTGCTCCGGTGACAACCACTTAATGGCCGGGGAAAGCGACTGGGTTGGCTTATTCGGTCAAGGAGCTGTTGCCACATAAGTTCCCTCGTACCTCCCGGCCTGGCTGGCGAAGCCTCCCCTCGTCTGAGAAGAGGAAGAGTGGCGGCGCACGCTTGCCCCAGTGCGAGACCGAGACCGCCTATGATGGCGGGATCGGTTGAACTCTTGAGGGATGTCCGAACCGAGAGTCTCGACTAGGCGAGGAAGGCGAGGAAAGTGTGAAATCGGCACTCCCCTCGGCTCGACGATCCACGAGAGCTCCGGAACCGGAGGCACAGACGCAGCCAACGGGATCCTCAACTCCCACCGGGGAACTGGAGAGGGATTTCAGCTTCTCCAGTCGACAATCAGCCCAACGGGTCGAAAAATCTCGACCGACGGAGAGTCTCGCCAACTGGCCTGACGGGACACAGTGAAACCAGTGGCGGCTGAGGTGGGCCAGTCGGCTGTCGACAAGGGAGGGGATCTTTCCCACTCCCAAGAGCGCCGACTGAGAGACTTACTTTTGCTCTTTTGGACCTGGAAGAAGGTCCCGAAGAAGCTGGACCCTCACCTTTGGTCGAGAGGGTCAGACAAAGCTCCTTAAAAGAAGCCGAGTAAGAGGCACCGAGAGAGAGCGGGACAAATGCCGCACCCGAGGTAGAAGCGGCCCGCGCCGCCTCCTCTTCGAGGGCGATCATCTGCTCAAGCTGATCTGCTGAGCCCGCCGCGGACACCGCCAATCGGGCCTCTTTAGATTTCACCGGTAGAATTCTTTTCTCGGGGCGCCCCAGTTGTAATCGGGCAGCACGGGACGTAGGCCGAAAAGGAAGAGCACAAGTCGCAGGCCTCATGGTCGCGTGCTCAAGGCCCAGCAGTAGACGCACGTGGAGTGCGGATCCGCCCTAGACATCTTCTCTGCCCGCAAGGGCACCTCCAACCGAGTCGACTTGGTCCATCGTAGCCCGAGGAGAAGAACCACCAAAGTCTTTTGCAAAACTTTTCAATTGCGAACTTTTCAAGAATTAGGAACCAGTCTTAAGCGCAACGCGTTAAGGAGGGAACCTGAGCTTCCAAGCGGTAAGGAAGATCTGGCATCATGGGGCGGAGCCGAGAGTTTTACCACCCGGGTGGGTGGGAGGAGCCAGCTTGAAGACCTTCCGGCAAGATTTAAAGCGGCAAGGAACCTGCCAATAAGTGTGGATGAACAACATATCCATGTCCCTAGAACTACACTTTCACTACAACAGAGTGTTTAATTAAAATAGGCTCTGCAATGTAAAATGAAAGTTTAAATAGATTCGCAACATTACAAAATACATTTTCTAACAGTAATCTCTGAATCTCTTCCACACAGCCACACCTTTGGAACTGTATGTAGTCAGTGTCGGGACCACTTGGAAACTTTTGCCTCACTGGGGACCCCCACATTGATGTATATCGGCAGTGCCGATATATTATGAACAGCACACACCTTCTCAATATCCCACCAGAGACGAGCTCACAGTTGTACAATACCAACAGGAGAAACAGACCAGGACACCGACCAGGCCGGCAGGACAGGTGGTGGTTTGGGGGGAAAAAAGCCCATTTGAACTAACACAGAAAAATGTGAAAACCAAGTATGTAGAATGGCTACATCTTGCAGAGTATGTCACCTCAAATGTCAAAGGGGGTAGGTAGGAGGGCGTGTTGTGGCTCAATGGAGGAGATTCTCTTAAAGAACTACTGTTACAGGTACGTAACAAAACTTTTTGAGAATCTCCACTCACAGAGCCACACCTCTGGAATGATTCCTAAACAGTATACAACAGTCGAGCAAAAGTAAGGGTAGACACAAGACAGCATAAACACGGCAGGCCTTGAAGTACGGCAAGTCTGAAGCCAGTCCCAACTATGGGGCACCGGGTCCAGACTGTAGTGTTCAGTGGCAGTGAGGACACAACATGTGGCAGTTGCAGAGACTGAATGAAAACAAGCCAAGGGTGGCATGCCTATAGACAGGACCAAGAAACTGTGGCATTCTGTATTTCTTTTTGTTACCAGAAGCAAACATTCAGAAAGGCATAGTTTTGAGAGAGGAACACTCACAATCCTGGGGACAAACAAAACAAAAAGCTGGCAGAATCTTCTGCATTCCTCGTGCAGTCCAAATGTAAGTGTAAAGCCCTAAGAAATAAAACTAAAATGCAAGATAACTCCTCAAGCATCCGGGGGGGGGGGGTTGTAACACAAGCAGGTGAGTAAGTAGTCTGGCTCAGTGTTAACTGCGAAACCCCCTTAGGAAGGAACCTATGATGGGAACATAATTAAACAATTCTGGCAAAACACAAGGTACGGGGAATCCACCAACAAAGTCTTCAGCTCAGAGATACTCAGAACCACTAGAAAGCGCCTCTTCCAAGATAGTAAACGCAGACAGCAAGCAGCAACAGGTTTTAAAGGAGCCTGTAAGAGACTCCAGAACAAAGTTATGGTTCCACACTGGAACTAGCCCAGAGAGAGGGGACACAGATGCAGGAGACCTTTCAGGAACCTACAGGACACCTCCAAATGTGCCACAATCTTTCCCCCTTTAAAAATTTTGTGAAGGGCTCAGTGGCATGGAGGGCTGAGGCACTGGGTGCCTTACCTCCTACCACACCGGCGACCCATATTCGGAAATAGACATGGGTCACTCGGGGGCTGGCCAGAGGAGGGAGGATTGAGCATCCATAGGACTCTTCTCCCTCAGCGAGGGGTGGGTTGCTGTGGCTCGCTGCTTGACTGCCACCTGGAGGACTGCAGGTGGCAGCGCATGCGAGTCGCACTGTGTGGGAAGGAACCCCATGTTCAGAGTGCTATGGGCATGGCCCAGACACTGAGCATGCACATCTGTGGGCCCAGGAGAAAAAAAAGGGGAAAAATAGAGGACTGGTTCCATGAAGCCCTGCCCATTGTGCTGTGCCCCAATATGATCAACCAGTCCGGACAGACCTTGATGTGTCCAAGGGAGGATGGGAGGACAGACTTCCCTGGCACCGCCACAGGGGGAAAATCTGTGGGGGATAGGACCCCAACTAAGGAGGAGGTAAGGGATGGCAGCCACAAATGGGCACAGGGCTGAGAAGCTGCCATTCTTTTCAGGAAGGATAAAAGCCTATATGGAAAAAATGTTTAATGGCTTCACAGAACACAACTGGAGGCCTGAGTCCAACAGGGACAGAAGATGATCCAACACAGGATGTACTGGACAAGAAAATGGTTCCAATGAATGTGAGACACCGAAGGCTGAAAGGTTTCCATTTGAAAGGTTGTGAGTACCAGACAGAATGTTTACAAGTTGGAGCTGCCACTAGAAAGTGCAGTTACACAAGAACTTACCGTAACTGTAGATTTTCGAGAGAAGCTCTTGCAACAGGCTACACTGGTAGGACTATGCCACCAGGCACTAGGATCACACGGAAAACTTGTAGCTAGCAGTCTACCACGGGGGACCACCCCCACCCCACCACAGACGTCAGTCATCTGACGTCAGTACAAGCTATGGTGGTTCCCCACACCTACCTCAGTTCTCTTGCCGGAGACTCTGCACGGCCATCTGATTGAGAACTGAGGAGATTATCCTGAGAGCCAAAGAAGCTGAAGCAATAGAAAAAGAGAAACAGAGGGAAGGAGGGAGGGAAAGCAGGGCCTGTTGCAAGAGCTTCTCTCGAAGATCTACTGTTACAGTAAGTTCTTATACAGCTGTACTATTTTACTCTGAGGAAGGTTCTTTGCAGCAGGCCACACCAGTAGGACAGAGTCCCAAGCAGTACCAGTATCACCAGGCTGAAGTCACCGGGAGTAGGACCAGACAGCAGTCAAGAGTTCATAACAGAAGGTCCTGAAGGACTGCCAGACCAAAATTGACTCTATGCCTAGAGGCGATATTCAGATTGTAATGCTTGGTGAAATTGTGGACAGAACTCCAGGTGGCAGCTGCACAGATGTCAGCAGCAGACACATTTCGGAAGAGGCAGCCATACCCCTGGTGGAATGGCCCTTGACCACCCCTGGAAGGGGCTTGTCGTACTTATGACAGCAGTAAACAATGTAATTCACCAACCACTTCAAACACTGTTTGGAAACAGGAGCGCCCACTCTCTCGGGGAGGGGGCAAACAAAACAAATAACTCGTCAGTTTTCCTCAAAGACTTGGTGCGGTTAGTATAATACCGCAAATTTGTGTGAACATACAAAGTATGGAGCAAGGCCTCCCCCTAAAGGTGGATGGATTGATTTAAAGTAAATTCCAACACCACCTTAGGTAAAAACCTAGGATTAGTACACAAAGACACCCTTGTCTTTGTGAAAACCCAAATAAGGCTCTTTACACATCAGAGCCTGCAGCTCGGAAATCCTTCGAGCAGAAGTAACAGCAACTAAAAAGAGCGCTTTCCACGACAACAAGCGCAGCTCACAACTTGTGGCTGGTTCAAAGGGAGGTAGAGTGAGTTTCTCCAATGTAAAATTAAAGTTCCATGTGGGGCTGGGTCCCAAATGGCAGGTTTCAGATTCAGAATGCCCTGCAGGAATATTCAGGAGACCTCAAGCTGGGCAACAGCTTTGCCCTCAATAGGTGCATGGTACACAAATGCCAGAAAGGTGCACCTTAAAGAGAGGAGTATCCCAGACCTGAATACGAAATGGAAAGGAGGTACTCCCAACACCCGACTAACCAGGCAGGTAAACGATCTAAATGATAAGCAGCGGCCCAAATGGAAAGGTGCTTCCATTTCATAGTATAAGTAGCCTGATGGAGGGCTTCCTGGCTGCCACCAGGACATCAGTGACCCTAGTGGAAACCCCCAAGTGGGAAATAGCTAGGTCTACAGGAGCAGCGCATGTACATGCAGGGACTTGAGGTCTGGAAGGAACAGGGTGCCCTGGTCCTGGGAGAGCAAGCCTTTGCACAGAGGTAGAGGCACTGGAGGTTCTGCAGTCAACTGCTGCAGCAGAGGAAAACACATCTGGCGTGGCCAGAAGGGAGCAATGAGAATCATCTCCACTCCCTCCAACTGAAGCTTGAGCAGAACCCTCTGCAAAAACGGGAAGGGAAGGAATGCGTACAGAAACCTCCCCTTCCAAGAAAGGAACAAAGTGTCTCACCAGAAAACTCCAGGCCCAGGATCGAGTGAGCAAAAATGCAGCTGTTTTGCATTGAGTGTGGATGCAAAGAGGTCCAACTCTGGGCGGACCCACCTGTCGAAGAGATCTTCGACCACTGAGGTGAGATGTTCCCACTCGTGAGCCTGAGACCTGGAAGGACCGAGACTGTCGGCCAACAAGTTTTGGACGCCTGGAACATGAACATCCAAGAGCTCCAGATTGTGCTCGATGGTCCAATACCAGACCCACACTGCCTCCCAGCACAGGGAGTAACAGTGGGTTCCCCCCTGCTCGTTTATGTAGTAGACTATGCACGTTGTCCATCTGAACCAGCAGTGAACCCGGGAAGAGATGGGACTGGAAGGCTTCCAAGGCTTACAGATCCACCCACATCTTGAGAACACCGATGTGAAGAGCTTGCTCTGTGTTTGACCAGGTACCTCGAGTCTGATGATTGGCCAGAAGGGCACCACATCGTCCTGTTGGAGGCATCCATGGCCAGAACCTGCCGGGGGGTGTGTGTCGAGATCTGAAAGGGAAGCAAGTAGATTAGCCATGCCCATCCACCAGGCCAGAACCCTCCGGACCAGGTCGGAGACCAGGACCAACTAGTCGAGGTCGTCCTTGCATTAATCCCACTGGACTCGTGGGGTCCACTATGGTATCCACATATGCGGCCGGGCCAAGGGCACTGTGGCAACTGCCACTGCCATATGACAGAGGTGCAGAAATACTCTGGCAGGAACCGGACAACTCGTGAAGACCAGACAGGCCTGCTCCATCAAACTGCCCGCCTTGTCCTCTGGCAGAAAGGATCGCTTTGAAGGGTGTCCAGAACCACTCCTATGTATTAAAGGCATTGGCAAGAGGAGAGGTAAAACTTTGAGAGAGTCACTTTGTCTCCCAGATCCTGGAAGAGACAGGAGATGCATTCCAGGGTCTGAAGAAAGTGCTCGCCGGAAGAGGCTGCAAGCAAGCAGCTGTTCAGATAGGGGAAGCTTCTACAATGGCCAGGCATCTGGTAAATACCTGGGGAGCCAAGGAAAGGCCAAAGGGTAGGCCCTGAATTGAAAGTGGGCATCTTGAAAATGGAAGCAGAGGAAACAGCGGTGAGCATGGAAAAATCTGGATGTGCAGGTAAGCACGCTGCATGTCCAAAGAGCACAGCCAGTCCACTTGGTACAGCGGGGGTAACAAAACCTGGAGGATCGCCATCCTGACTCGCTTGTACTCCATGTAGAGATTCAAACTGCTTAAATCTTGGATGGGCCGAAGGTCCCTGGTCCTTTTGGGGACAAGGAAGAAGTGGGAATAAAATCCCCTTCCCCACTGAGCCTGTGGGATGGGCTCTATGGCTCTTTTTAGCAGAAGTGCACAAATTTCCTCCAAAACCAGGAGCAGATGCACTGGAGGGTAGGTAAAGTGGATTATAAGGGTCTCGGGCAGCCACTCCACCAGCTCCAGAGTGTGACCCTGAGCTATGATCTGCAGTACCCAGTTGTCTGTGGTCATTGGTCATCACCCCTCCAAGTGAAGAGAGAGTTGATCACCCAACCGCCTCCCTTACACCCTCGGTCGGGGGGGGGGCAGTCTTTAAGGAGTCAGGAGGTGGGGGTGGGAGTGGGTAGGGGAGTTGCGGGATCCCAGGGGGAAACAGAGCAGTTGCAGGCCCTCCAGGGGCACTGAAGGACTTGCAGCATTGCTGGCCCTTAGTACACTGGCCTCTGGCTTGCTTGCAAGAGGAACAATGAAAGGGCTAGTGTTGGTTCACTCTAGGCCGAGTAAGGTACAGCGAATGGACCAACCTGAGATCTTTACCAGACTCCTGTAAATTAGCGATGAGGTCCTGGACATCATTCCCCAAAAAGGACCAAGCCACTGAAGGGAGCATCCAAAATGCTGGCCTGAACATCCGGGGCAAAACCTGAAGCCAGAAATGGTGCTGAAGACAAACACCAGCCACAGCCCCTCTCCTAGGGGAGTCTACAACGTTTTAAGAAGCCTAAAGCACATGGGTACCCTCATCTTAGCCCGACTTCATGAGCTGGGCAAACTGAGTTTTTGTGGGATCCTCTGGCAGAGTCTGGACCAGTTCCCTGGCCAGGTCCCATATAGCGTTCTGGTAATGGACCATATAGGCCAAATTAATTGCCCTAATGGTCAAAGTTGCGGAAGTGAAGACCCGCTTGCCAGTTTGGTTCAGCTGTCGAGACTCATGGTCTGGAGAGGAAGTATTAAAGTGCTTGGGCTTCTTGAAGCAGTCATGGGCTGCATTAATGACCACAGAATCCACTTTCGGGTGGCTCCCCAAAAAGGGTTTGCCCACCGGCACATGATAAAGCTGATCGACCTTTTTGGGAAGGGGAGGGGTAGTGGATGGGTGAGCCCAAGCCTTGGTGACATCCTCGTAGGGCTCGATCAAGAGTGGAACCAAAACTGGCACGGCATTCTTCTTCCAAAGGAAAACAGCTAGGTGGCGTCTCTCTGAGTCCTGCTCCTCCATCTCCCATCCCATAATGGACTGAATGTGGAGCATTACGTCCATGAAGGAGGGGTCATCAGGTGGGGACTTTGGCACCTCCTTGGGCATATCCTTGCCACCTAAAGATTCCCCTGGAGAGTAAGAGGAACCCGAGGATGCAGAATCATCCACCGAGGATTCACTGTCTGGTACCAGAGACAGAGGCTGGCACTCTTCACGCCTGAACCAACGTCAGGCCTAGATCCAGAGGTCCCTGATGTGTGGGGGGTCAGAGGAACTAGCCCTGCCTGTGTCCCTGGGCTGTGGATCATGGCGAGGTGTGGGCCGAAAGCAGACCCTGAGGGGCAGGTGTCAGTTTCTGCATAAACGCCCATCACGCCGAGAACAGGTCATTGTACTCTACCCAAGGAGTGATTATACACAGGTAAAAAAGGCAACCCCAGTGCCAGGTTAGGGAATGGTGGCTGTGGGGCCAGCAATGGGTCAATCAAATCTTTATTTATCCAGGCAAGCACCATTGAGCAAGCTCATTTACAAGGTGGACCTGTGTTACACATGGTCATAAAGAAAACAGATAACATAGTTGGCAGCGATACAAAAATAAAACAAGGTACAAACATTGATGAAAAAAAGACAATGATAAATGTGTACAGTCGAACAGGCAAATTAAGTGTCTCACCTAACTTTGAGAATTAATCAGTGCAGCGGACCCAGATAGGAGGTAAATCCATGATGGGACTAAGAGTAGGGAGAGTTAGGGCTGGCCAGCTATGGCACCAGGCGGCACCGGCAGCCAAGCTCACGGCAAAGGGGTTCGTGGCTCATAGGGGCGGGGTATGTAGCGTGGATCAAGTTGTAGTTCAGAGAGGCGACGGCCGCTCAGAGGCAACAAGTGGTATCCTAGTGATACTCTTGGATGAATTTGGGGCATGAGGAGCGCATGCTGCTCTGGACAACTACTGGTAGCAGTTTCGGAGGCACCGCCGAGGATATCCTTGGTCGGGCAGTGACTATCCTTGGAGGACTTAGGGGGGTCAGTGGCCCGAGGAGAGAACAGAGCAAGAGAAGGATGAAGAGAGGTAGGGTGAGGCAATGGTAGGGGAAGGTGGGGGGGTAAATGCGCTGGCAAGATGGAAAAGCGCAGGTGAGTAAAGAGATTACAGCAAGGTAAAGTCAGTGAAAGCAGAGGCATTTGTCTTCGGTTAGCTTTGTATATAGGGACCTATAAACACTGTGATAGTTACTGTGGTTCTTAACTTCAAGATTTTCTGGATTCCATTCCAAAATGATGGAAGTGAGTAGCTTATGGCTGCAGTCCCATAACGTGTGCGGACCCTAAGGATATTCAGGGTGATGAAGGAGTAGCTCCTTAGGGCATATTTTCCGACTTTGCTTAAGGGCAGGAGATTGGAGATGTAGCATGGAAGTTTTCCAGCAAGTGCTTTTACAGTCCAGGTGGCTGCGTTTCTTTTTCTTCTCGATTGAAGGGAGGTCCAACCTACAGCATCGTACAGGGAACAGTGGTGGGTGGAGGAGGGAAGACCGGTAATGAAGGGCAGTGCTCTGTGACACAGGACATCCAGCTTACTCAGATATGAGGCATTGCAGTGAAAATAGATAAAAGTCAGCGTAGTCTAGCAGGGAGATGAAGGTAGCCTGCACGAGCTGTTTCCATGCCTCCATAGTCAGAAAGCGGTTTATCTGATAAAAAAAGCCCTAGTCTCTGTCTTAGCTTTTTTACCATGTCCTCCAAATGTTCTCCGAAGAAGAGCATGTGATCTAGCCAGATTCCCAGGTATTTGAACTTGGTGACATAGTCCAGGTTTTCCTCTCAATAGGGTAGAGATTTTGGGGGGGGGGGTGCCAAGGGCAGAGTGGGATGGTGAGTTGCCATGAGAGATAATCATCGGCTTGGTTTTTTTGGCATTAGGTAGCAGTTTTTTTTTTTAATTTTTATTGAGAAGCTTGTGTTGGGAAATGTCGAAGTCCGATTGCAATGCTTTACAGGCAGCTTCGGGTGTAGACCGATTTAGATACAGTACCGTATCATCTGCAAACAGGTGGATATTGGCATTTTTGATACCAAGGTTGATATTATTGATATATATGGTGAAGAGTATTGGTCCCAGTATGGATCCTTGAGGGACACTTCTAGGTAACAGTTTAGGGAGAGGCAACTCCCCTTCTGCTTTTACCTGTTGTTGCCTATCCATTAGGTAGTTCTGAAACCAGCCCAGAGTTGTTATCTAGGCCCAACGTTTTTAATGATGAGAGATTAGAGAGTAGTCAACGGTATCGAATGCTTTGCTAAGATCCAGGAAGACAGCACATACGAACTGTTTGTTGTCAAGGTCGTGGAGCCAATCATTGGTGACCTTGGCCAGTGCTGAGACCGTATTGTGGTCTGTGCAGAAGCCCGATTGCATAGGGTTTAGAAAATTGGTCTTTTCCAGGTAGTCGCTCAGTTGGGCATTTACTATTTTTTCCAGGATTTTTGAAAGTATGGGGAGTAGTGAAATAGGTCTATAGTTATTTAGGTCACATGGGTCCCCAGATTTGAAGAGCAGTATAATATGGGCAGTTTTCCATAGTTCAGGAAGGGACCCCTGGGAGAGAGAGATTGAACAGATGGGTGACAGGCACTGCCAGTACATGCCAGACAATTTTTACAAAATAGGGGTCCAGGGCGTCCGCGCCGGCGCTTTTCCTGATATCCAGTCAAAGTAGATGTTCTTCAACTTCCTTTAAGGTAACTGGTGAGAAGGAGAAGGCGGCTTTCATTGGATTTGGGTCTAGAGGTAATATGTTCGTGTGGGAGTACAGCTTACACAGGCAGGCGAGTTGTCAAAAGCCAGGCCAGCTGAGGCAAAGTGGTTGTTGAATACTTGTAATATTTCGTTTTTGTCACCGATTATACCATTATTGGTGGAGATTTTTGAGGGGAGTGCATTGCCTGTTGTGTGTCCAGTGAGATTTTTTTATGGTGGTCCAGAATTTTGTTGGGCAGTTTGAAGTGGCGTTTAACACTGAATGACAGAAACTGGATTTGGTTTCCCTGATCAGCTTTGTACATAGGTTCCTGGTGGTTCTGAAGAGACACCAATCCTTATCCAGCTGCGATTTGCGAGCGTGTTTCCAAAGCTTGTCCCGGTTTAGTAAAGCAGCCTTGAGGTCTGCAGTAAACCAGCGGTATGTTCTTGGCTTTATACGGTTTTGACCATAGGAGCAAGTGTGTTAAGGGCATGGGTTAAGATTATTTGGAAGATGGTAAAGGCATTGTTTACTGATTTTGCTAAGTAGAAGTTCTGCCAAACAGAAGAGTCCTTGAGGTCATTGATACAGGCCAGTGGGTCGAAGTTCCTTTCAGATCTCTTGGTCGAAAATCTTGAGTTTGGGGCATATAACTGGATCTCACACCTGCAATAAAACAATGGTCGCTGACATCTGCATGGAAGATTCCTGCAGGGAGAAAAGGTGGGGTTTATTTACTAACAGGACATCTAGGAGGGTGCTACTTGACGGGTTTTTCTTATTTGTATATGTAGGTTCGTTGATAAGTTGTGAGGGACCATGGGAGTCGCAGAAGGATTTAAGTGGAAGCGAGGTGTTGGACAGCCAGTCATAGTTTAGGTCACCCATTATTACAGTTTCAAAGTTGGTGGAGTCCATCATGGATGAAAGGTGGGTTAGTAGCTGTGGTCCTGCGGAAGGGGGTCTGTAGCAGACGATTAGTCTGATGGCTGACGTAGGGGATGTTTCAATTTTTAGGGACAGACATTCATATGCGTTCGAGTGCGAGGAGGAGTCAAGGATAGTGACTGACAGTTTGCCCTTTGTGTAGACAACAACTCTACTGCCCCTGGTTTGTCTGTCGGCTCTGAATAGGAGATCATTCGATATGGCAATCTCCTCATCCGGCGCAGATGGACGAAGCCAGGATTCTGTTATGACAAGCACATCGGGTTCTCTATGGGTAATCCAGGCTTGTATAGTGGACAGTTTTTTCAGGAGGCTACTTGCATTAATATGCATGAAGCTGATACCCTTGAGCCTGGGGAGATCTGCAGGTGAGGCAATGTCGTTTATGGGCCCAGGATTAAGTTCCACATCACCTGAACATAACAGGAGGAATATAAGCTTCTTTAATGCTGCAAGTGATAATTTAGAGATTTTTTTTACTTCTCCTATTGGAAGTAACATCTGAGTCCGATTGCGGAGGCTTGTTGTAGGTGGTGTGTTGTCCTGCCATTACATAGCATAGCACCCTAGCTGTGAAGTACCACAGGGTTTCTTCACTGGGCGGCAATGGCTGACTCTTTCCCACTGGTATCTGATGTCCTATTACAAGCTGATAGTATCCTCCGTGGTAAGAGTTCAGAAGTGCCGAGGTGCAGAGGTGTTACAGGAGTGGAGGAGAGGCTTGATGTTACACGCATTCAAAGGGGAAAGGATGGAATTCCCCAGTAGTATACGTCCAACCTCGAAGTCCCCCTAGAAGGGGTAGTATGCATAAGGTGCTAATGAGCTGAAGCCACTTTGCCATGATTTGATGTATAGGGAGGTCAATATAGAGACGCTTTTTCTGTGTTACAATTCCTTCTTTAAGTTAAAAGGCTAGGGTGGTGCATTAGGTAGCGCCCCAGTGTGTTTGACCAAGAAAAAAAAGGTAGGGAGAGGAAGAAGAGAAGTAGAGAGAGGCCAATAGCCGAGGTGGGCAGGCAAGGTGGTCTATATTAGAATGTGCAGGGGGGATGGGCGGGCATGAAGTCTGCAGCTTTCCGCACTCTCCGCTTGTTGAGTCTGGCGCTTGTGGTCTTGTCGCCGGCTTTTGAAGCGCCGACCGCCCGGTGGCCGCGGGTCATGCGGCGGTGGAGTTGGGAGCCCTAGGAGGGTAACCTGGCATCAGCACATGCGGCACCAGAAAACGATCCAGCAACAGCCTATTCAGCATTAGGCCCACAGGCTGGGGCGTCAGCAGCACCAGCAATGGCCTAGCAACGGTCTGGATCCCCAGGTGAAGGGTCTGCCGCTGCCAGGTCCACAGGGAAAGCTGGTGCTTCAGGGGAAGGAGATCCCCTGAGCAGCTGCAGAGAGGAACAAATGGCACTGGGCTGCCGTGGGCACTGCCTAGTGGAACTGGCATCGGTCTCAGGGGTGGGAACCGACAAAAGCAGATCCAGGGCCAAGAGGGCCAAGGACGCAGAGCTGTCACCAAAGAGTCCAGAGCTGGCTGAGCCACATGGTTGGGAGTCCATGGAGGCGATGGGCCTGAGCATCAGTGGCTGGGAGGCAGGAGAAGAGATCCCCTACCTCCAAGAGCCTCCACCCGCAATGGAGAGGAGGGTGGGCAGAGGAGCCACTGAGAGCCCAGAGGAGGAGAGGGCTGGCGGGGCTGGAGGCGCCAACCCTCCGCAGGAGGACACCGTTGTAGTGACAGATTTAGTAGACCGCGACCGGGAAGCTGACCAGGCCCATTCTTGGCATTTCTCCTTTCCAGATTTTTTCCTGTGGGAAGAAGAACCCGGAGGGCTGTGCTGGAGAGGCCAAAGAGCTCCTGGCCTACAGCTCCTTTTCCCCTGGCGAGCAGCTTCCGTTTAAGAAGATGGTTCTCCAGCATTTTCAATCAACATCTCCGAATGGTCTGGTTAAATTTTTGGCAATGCTGGCAGGCTTCAGTGTTGTGACTGGGGCCTAAGCAGATCAGGCATGAAGAGTGACGGTCCTTTTCTGGAATGTATTTGGCATAGGCACACTTAGTGGAGTGGTCGATAAACGAGGCTGGTGCTAAAGTACACGTCCAGGAAACAGAAATGCTGATGTTCCACTGAGAAATAAAGCACGGTAAACAGCAGTCTAACTGTGACGTTCACTAGGTCCAACGTTTATGGATTGATGTGCACAGGTCGACAGTGGGAAGATAACTGAGGAAGGTGTGGGGGACCACCCTCTTATATAGTCTGTACCGATGCCTGCGGGGGGCAGTGCCCTGTGGTAGACTGCTAGTTAGAAGTTTTCCGTGTGGTCCTACTGCCTGGCGACATGCTCCTACCGGTGTGGCCTGCTGCAAGAGCCTTCCTTGAAGTAAGATCATCTGAAACTGCGAGAGACTACAGTGAGACCTGGTTAATCCATATTCATTTGTGTTTGCTAATTTTGTTGCGTAATACAAATCTACGTAGTAACCAGACAGTGATAATAAAGAGGTCAACAGCACAACAAAAAATCTGTATGCAGTGTTTTTCATTCAGATAATCAGACATATGGATTAACAAGGCATGGATTAACCAGGTCTGACTGTACTAAAAACAAAACAGTTCTACGTACTCTGGTGCCTTGCATGAAGCTGCAAGGACTGAAGATCAGGTGCAGACTACCCAGTTCCTGCCACACCAGACAGGCTGAGAGAGGAAGTGTGGGTACAAAAAGCCTTAGTAGAAGGGGCAGGATATTGTTTATTTGCCTTGCAAGGACACGCAGGCAGTGGGCCTGTCCAAAGCAGTCACGGAAGCATCCTCCAAAGAAGAATACATGGGGAAAAGTGGTCACAGAAATGGATAGGGGTATCTAAATTCATACAAATTCCATTTAGTGTAGTCCTCTTCTTTAGCATCAACACTTAGCCTGTCCTACATAAGGCACTGCAAATCCTGAGAGGTGTCATCCTCCAGGGGAAACCTGGGAGTATAAACCTCAAGTCTTCCCTAAACAAAAAGACCGTGAAATCAGAATCAAAGCCATAGAACAGGCATCTCTTCCTCAACATCCTTTCTCTTCCATAACTAGAAGGCCAGGATAAATGCTGAGGAGGGTGATGGACCATAGGGGTCACAAGCTGCTATGGCAGCAAAGACGGTGGCATAGAGTCAGAGGCAGCAGTCCCAGAGGAACAAAATGTCAGCAGGAATGGAAAGTATGGCGACAACCCCAGTAAAGACAGCAGCCAAAACCATAGTGCTAGTGTCAACCACCAGCTGGCAGAGTCAACAAAGAAAGCGAGAACAGGACACTGCCAGATGATGATATGCCAAGAACAGGCTTTATGCTGCTGACTGCAGGACAGCCAGAGCCTGCATTTGACAATGGTGTCAATGACAGTCAAACAAGTCACAAGGGCCTTACATTCGTGGGGTTTCACCACTGATTTGCACCTGGAGGGAGACTCTGAAGTGTTTGTTGGGGTGCTCTGTTGAAGTAGTATTTAGTCTATTTTGACGACTTGAGCGTTTTTCCATGATGACAATAGCATGAGAAGACCTGCAGGGTTTCCCAGAAATAGGCTCAGTGGAGCAAACCTGGGACCCCCAGGATAGATGCTGGAGCCAGCAGCTTGGAATTTTCCATTTTCTGCAGAAAATTTTTCCAAGCCATCCGGCAACTTCTCCTTGTGGCCTGGCTGAAGCATACACAAAAAGGTTTAGTTCTTCACGTCATGTGAGATTCACGCAGCCAACACCCAAGTGTGTGAGCCATCGTCTTAAATATTTTCAAACCACACTCAGAGAAGCAAAAAAGCGAAAGCTTCTTCAGGGGAAGCAATGACACCATACAGTAACCTTTAAAAGTAAACAACATGAAGAAACAGAGAAATTTCAAGTAGCCATTTTCCACAATCCGATGAGCAATTGATGGTGGGAGAAACCAAATCTGAGGAGGTATGGGGTCACCCTATAGGAGTAGGTTACATAGATACATAGACAGTGTCAGCAGATAAGGGCCTATGGCCCACCCAGTCTGCCCATTTGAGCTTGTAAGTTCAGTTTGTTTTCCTAGAAGTCTGTTGCCCCTTACCCCTGACCTCCAGAATTCCGTTATGTCTATCTCATGCATTCTTAAATTCCGTGATTGTTTCAGCCCCCACCACTTCCTCTGGCAGGGTGTTCCACTTGTCCACCACACGTTCTGTGAAGAAATTCTCTCATGTTTCCTCTGAATCGTCCTCCTCCAACTTCATCCCATGCCCTCTAGTCCTGGAACATCTTTTTCGCTTTAAAATAGTGTTTTCCTGCACCCTATTTCCTCCCTGTAAGATACTTGCATGTCTCTATCATATCCCCTCTCTCCCTCCTCTCCTCCAGGGAGTACATGTTCAGTTCCTTCAACCTGTCTTCATAGGACTTGTGATGCAATCCATGCACCATCTTTGTTGCCCTCCTCTGAACCTTCTCTACCCTATGTCCTTACGTAGGTATGGTCTCCAGAACTGTACACTGTACTCCAGGTGGGGCCTCAGGTGGGGTTCTTACCTTCTTTAAAATGTTAATTGGCTTAATAGCAGCCTTAGTAGTTTGCTTCTGGAATTTATTAGTTCTACCTTACTGGATGTTAAAGCCATCGATACTGCTGGCAATATGGTACCTTTTTTTTTTTTTTTTTTTTTTAATATTAATTTTGACAGGTTACCCCCATACTCATCTACTAGATTAGGGTTCAAGATTCTGTGTATATCAATGTATTACTTTTAAATTGGCGCTTCCTTCCGATATGTGCCATTTTAAATTCTATGTATCCTGTGAGGAATGCTCATTTTGCTGTTAAGGTGAAACAGTAAACAGAATTAAAAAAGAAATCAGAATAATGTCTTGCATAGGGAATATCCAGAATGGACACACAAAGGGGGCTGAAGACTATTTTTACAATTAGCTTAAGTGACATGCAAGATCTCCTTTACAAAGGGGGTCTGCTTCAATCCAGTTTCAATAGCTAGCTAGTCTGGATTCCATTACGCTACAATTTACCATGTGAGGTTTTACATTGAGCCTTCTTCATAAACAAACACTTCAGGTATGTAACACAAATATGTGCAATAACTGCTAAGCCAGTTCCATTTGTAAGGATGGCAGAACTCAAAATAAATAAACTGTTTCTAAAACAATAACAAGAATGTGAAACATCCAAACCATTTAAGTGGCACGTGAGTGTGGCACAAACTCACATGACATTTCTTAAATAGGAGTTTAACCTACAACTGGTTTCTTCTCTAAAATCAGTCTAAACTTTAGAGGGGAAAAAAATTCTTAAAAACAGTCATTTCAAATGTACTTTTCAAACTACCAAACTGAAGTGTCACAGTGCAGTAGGGTGAGAATGGGAGGAAAATGTGCAGAAAAATACAACAAAATCTCCTTTCAGGACCCTAACTGCATAGAAGTACAGTACTTATTCCATCCCTGCTTATGAAGCTGGGGGGCTGAATCCCTTTCTAATTACGATCACCCGACCCCACATATCCCTATCTCATCCTCTTCACTCGCCTGATGCCGATCTTCTGACTATACCCAGAGCAAAGCTGAAGTTGTCTGTGAACAGAGGGTTCATGCTGGCTGTACCCATGTTGTGGAATTCTCTCCTCTCCCCATCCACTCAGTCAGCTCGGTGGAGGCCTTTAAAATGGCACTGAAGTTTCACCTGTCTGAACTAGCATACTGCTTGAATTAATTTTATTAAATCCATATACCTGCTGCTAGTTGGAGTGTTTTGCTCCTCAAAGCTATTTTAAAAAATGCAACAGTTTGATTATTTTATTTTTGATTTGTAATGTATTTTATCTTGGTTTAAGCGTTTTGTTTGTACGGCACACTAAACCCCAGGGAAAGGGCGTGTAAACATAATTACCCTGCCTATGTTAGAAAAACATTATGGTAACTCCTAAAACATTTTCTTACATTGCTATATTTTCTACCATAATTCACATCCAACAAAAACTTTGTGTTTTGTTATTCTGCAGTGAATTATTGTGCTTGTGAAGGCTGCTGGATTAACAGCCCTGGAGACCAAGGACCTTGGGTTTCCTCATAACAGGTGGGTGGTCATAATGCAAGTTTCTCCACACAACCCACCAATGTGCCACAGTCTTGTCGTGGAGGGAATAAGACATAGGAATCAGGCGCCATGCCATGTCAAATCTAGGTCTCTCATGTGAGACTGCCAGTAAGGGTGGCAATTAGCACCAATAGTGTTAGAAGTTTAGTGACATGAACACCTTCCCAGTAGGAACAGGACTGAGATCACAGCTAAACACATGCTACAAAACTCGCATCAGGTTATAAAACTTTCAGCCCCTACCAACCTACACCAAATTCAAATCAGTAGCCTAGATGTGAAAGGCTCCTTAACCTTCTAAAAACCAAAAACAGTCATTCAGTCCCCCCAACAAAAAAGTTTAATGTAGATGACCGGACATTTATATGGTGTAATGTAGTAAAACATACGACAATTTTATATAATTTTTAGAAAGTTAGTACAAGCGTGGAGTCGCAGTATTGATAATTGACACTGTAGTGTTATACTGCTGAAAAATTAAAGCAATCGTGAAAAATGCTTTTTCAGCATGCATGTTAACTGAAACAACTGTTATTACAAATAAAAAATAACCTTCATGCCCAACAATGTCAGCAAATAAAAAACAAAAGCAAGGTCGATTTTTTTTTTTTTTATTTCTACTATATGGATGACCATCTTGTACAGTAAAGACACCTAGGCCAGCGGTAGCACTACCGCTTATGACAGCAGTGACCCAAGTTTGGGAACAATCTCTGATCACTGGAGGCCCATCTGGAGAATGGAGGTCAAGCGTCCTAGACAACACTCTTACTTCAGGGCGGGAGGGAGTAGAGTCCCGCTGTCACACACACCCCCCGTGACCACAAAGGGACGTTGAGCCTCGGCCACAAGATACCGGGGTGCCTCCCAATGCATCAGTATATTGTGCACGAGTACATCTGACAACATCCTACATATGGCACCCTCACAGAGGGGAGAAACTTAATGAGATAAGTGCCTGCTAAACAGAGTGTGAGACACCAACCTTCGTGCAGGCCCTGCATATGCAGACTCCGGAAACTCTCCCCCACCATCAGTTTGCTGCTCAAGTATCCTGAGGGGCTTGAGGAACCCTGATGAGTGCTCCACTATGAGGAAGCATGCCACAGTAGCCTGATGGGGAGGAGAAAGTAAGTCCTGGGAGAGGACTAGGTGACAGGGCCGAGGAGTGAATCAGATAATCCCGAATGAGGAAGAGTTTTTCAAGGCTGAGCAGAGTCTGGAGCAAAAACAAATATGAAAAAAAACACACACACACACACACACACACACACAAGCACGCATGCGCACACATGCACACTAAAAGACAGCTTTAACAGTGAGAACAGCTTCCTATCTGGTAATTTCTTCAAATGCTAGAGAGCAAAATGGGGATGAAGGAGACATAGCCCCAGTTATGTAAATTGAGTATGTAATTAATAGCAGGTATAGCACATCATGATATTAGTAGAGTTGGGTAGGAGATCCTACAAATTGGTACATGTTTGCACTGCATACTTCATTTCTGCTTGTGAAGCAGGGAGAGGCAGACACAGACCTAGAGTTCCTTACAATCTTAGAGAGACCTACCAAGTTAAACAAAACGGCTACTGCACCCAATATATAGGTGCTGTACCTCATGGGGCTGCTCCTAATGTACATCTTACTGAAAATAATTGTAGTAAAAACTTACAACGCTCGTAAAATGAGAAATACCGGATCCCAAGGACTTCCTGGTTTCTGGTGCCGTCCACGATCTGCCCCCGCACTCTGCAAATTTATGACGCAATGCTAGGGAGAGAACAGGGACACGCTCCATTATACTCTATGGGCGGCACCTTTTTAATCTTTTTTTGTATTATAATGGCCATTTGGTGATAAAACGTGGACACTGGTCAACTAATGAGGCCTTTGTTAATAGACCAGTGCCCACCTTTTATCATCAAATGATCATTATAATATAAAAAAAAGAACAAAAAGGTGCAGTGCAGCACATCCCCGCCCTCTCCCTAGCATCGTATCATAAATTTGCAGAGAGCAGGGACAGAGCATGGGTGGCACCAGAAACTGGGAAGTCCTTGGGACCAGATATTTCTTATTTTATGAGCACTGTAATTTTTTACTAAAGCAATTATTTCCAGCAAGCTATACACTGGAAGCAGCCCCATGAGGTACAGCACCCTATATCTCAGGTGCAGGGGCCGAGGCTGGTAAGTCTCTTTAAATCACTATATCATTTTATACACACTGGCGGTCATACTACTAGGCAGGGCAGCCAGGTACAGTTGACATTGACATAGTAGCCAGAATGGAAAGTTGGAACTTCTAAGACTTATAAACAAAAGTTTAGATTAAAAATAAAAAATAACTAGGAGTTTTCTTCCCTTATGTCAATTATTTTTCTCCACAGAGCACAACTAAACATATTTCATAACATTAACCAACTGCAGCACCAAAGGCAGAGGTCAGATCTACTGCATGAAGGCATCAGAATTTAAAGCAGCAACACACAAAAACTGAGCAGAAAATTTGACCCAACCTTTTTTGCGCCCCTCTTATTAAAGATTCCAGGCATCTTCCAGTTTTATTTGGTAGTAACCTTTTCCAGTTTCATGAAAATCTGAGTATTTTACAAATTTTTTAATTTAGTTTGTTCAAGAAAAAAAGACGTCCCAGAGTTTGCTAAGAAATAGCATCATAGATCTAGCAAAGGTTAGGATCAAGAAAAAATTAAAAAAAAACCAAAAAAAAAACGCACACACACAAAACTTGTGCACAGTATAGGAGGTGCCCAGCAAAGTACATCTGATAGGCATTAAGTGTAGCTGTATTTTTTTGTTTTGTTAAAAACATTTTTCAATGCACTGTTGCTTTTTCTTCTGCTGCAGCCCTATCAGTAACTCTTTGGTCCTAGCTGAGGAGGGCAGCAGGGAAAGCAATTAGCAAAACTGAGCTATATATAGCTCCAATACATAACTGAATTTCGTACGACTGATCCTGGCTATGACAAAAGCCACTGGAGATTCTGGGATGCTGCCTGGACTAGCATCCAGACAGCAGGGATCAGGGTACGAAATTCGTAAAAAAAAAAAAAGTACATGCCCACTTGGGCATGTACGAAGAAAATGTACATGCCCAAACTATTCACATGCCGCCCCTTAGTTTACATAATTTTAGACGTCATCTTCACTGGACCAAGCACTTTCGTTTTCATCACCACCACTAGAGCTGGCAGAAGCAGCATGCAGTAACAGTGTTCTGGAGCCATAAGCTTTGGTAGTGGGCCTTCTTTTGCCATTTTTCCACCACAGTGATATGGCACCTTGAGGGTTATAGCCACTAAACTGGGGTCCATTCAGAGATATAGACATTAGGTCGTGAACGGTGTCTGGGCATAATCCAGCCCTCCAGTCATTTTTTTTATTCTTCCCATCAGAGAGAAGCCTCTTTCTGCAGAAGCAGTGTGAACAGGAATCAGGAGAATGATTCTGACAATGGCCAGTACATTTCGAAATTGTTGATCCTGCACATCCGCAAGAATCATTTTCTGCCACAATTTCAGAGACTTACAACTTTCAACAGACTGCAAGTAAAGTATGTGCTTTTTTAAGTCTAGCCGCTCCAGCAGTACCAAAGTAACATCAACTCCACGAGACTCTAGGACCACTTTATAGTGATCAACAATTGTTTGAATTGCTTGATCTCCATATGTTTGAAGTGCCTCTGTGGATGTTGGCCAGGACTGAAAATTTAAACCTCTTGCAGCTAGTAGCACTTTATTGGTTGTGAAGGACTGAAAGCGAGATTCAATGTGCTGTGACGTTTTCTGAAGAATTTTTTTGATCTCTGAAATTGTGGCTTCTACAATGTCTGAAGGAGAACCTGATCTGTGCCTGCTAGTTTCATTAGTTAAGTCAACACTGTTGTACTGAGTTAGGTTCTCATTTACAGATGCAAGTGTTATGCGGTGAAGAGTTTCTTGATTCGAGAGACCATTTAGTTTTTGAATTGTGCTTTCTACTCTGCTGTGAACTTTTTCAACAGTGGCATCCTCTTGCTGAAAGCACAGACTAAGAGTAGATAAGTAACCAAAAAACACTTTTAGAAAGTTCATGTATACAACACATTTTAAAGTCTTAAGCACTTTAAGTATTCCTAGTGCTTTTTGGCCATGATTCTGCTTGTTTGTTAATGACACATGTTCGAGGTGAGGCACTAATGCAGCCCAATTCCTTTCAAGGGCAGAAATGGCCAGTTCTCTGTGTGCAAGCCACCTAGTGCCACCAGTGTTAACTGGTTTGACCACATTAATACTTAAAAGGGATCCTGTTTCCTGTAGGCCTTTCCAACTTTTTGGTGACCTGTGGTAAAACGAGCAAATGTTCAGCAGAAGTTGTTCTAATGACTTGTAAAAGGGACAGTCTCTGAACGAATCCTTTACAGCAAGCTCTAAACGATGTGCACAGCAGTGTATGTCAATGAGGTGTGGGCACTGGAAATCTTGCTTTATTCGACTAAGGACACCTGAAGTGCTCCCCAACATTACAGCAGCACCATCAGATGCCGCACTTATCAGCTAATGTTTCCAACTACCATCCTTTAAACCACCTTCACCCTCTAAAACATTAATCACAGTATTTAAAATGCTTTCTGAATTAGAGACACTGACTGGTTTCAGTGCAAGAAATCTTGTTACAGGTAGGCCATTTTCAAAAACACGTACATAAATGCCCTCCTCCTCAGTCACACTTATCTGTGCAGGAATCAACAAGAAAAGAAAAGAAGTCATTGTCTTGTAGTAGACTGGCAGTAGTGCTTTGAATATCTTGGGCAATATAGTGAATGAAGACACGGCATTGCTCGTCACTGCTGTAACTGTGACTCATAGCATCATCCCCATGATTTCTTCTTTGTAAATCTATCAACCCAGGAAAATCCCTGAAAGGCCTTTCGGTCCTAGCAATGTAATATGCAGTACAGAACAATTTACAAATTTGATCCATTTCTTTTTGTTCCATAAATTGTGGATCTCTCTATTGGTCTTTCTCCAACTTTTGTTTTATTTGCAATGTATGCCATCTCAGCATTTTTGTGTGCTATGGACACTTCATGTGCTGACATAATGTGTACTCTAAAAAGTACTACATCCAGTTCTGAAATTATTTTTGCTTTGGCTTTTATCATAACCTCTGACACCATGTACAGAACATGGCACATTTATCTGTGTCATACGTAAGCCACTTCCGGCCCGTTTTCCGGGATTCCTGAAATTTTCTAACTTTCGGGGCCTTAATTTGGCTTTCAGTACAAGCAGTAGCACTTAAGGAAACTTCAGTAGTCACAACAGTTTCACTGTCTGGGCAAGGAGGTGGTGGGGTTATAGCTCTGCCTGTAGTAGTACTGCTAGTACTTGGTGTTAGGGAATCCAAGTCAGCTCCCGCAGTCTCATCAAAACGCTCTTATATCCAAACTTAAAAAGACTCATGGTGTCTGCCTGGCTATCTGGAGTTGAACTTGTGAATACTAATTTTAAGAATTTTTTATGTGTGTTACTCGGTATTAAATGCAACAAGGAAAAAAAGTGTTGTCTTTTTTTTTTTTTTAATAATAATAAACTTAAGAAAACCTGACTGTGTGTTGTCCAATTATTTGTTATAGCAGGTATTCAGATTTTAGATAGTCCACACAGTATAGCCTCTAAATAGCTAGAGATTTTTTATAACAGTATTCAGATTTTAGATAGTCCACAGATAGCGTAGCTTGTAAAAAGCTAACACTCAGATTATTTTTTGTAACAGTATTCAAATTTTAGATACTCAAGCGTAGCTTGTAAAACGCTTAAGAATTGTTTTTAGAACAGTATTCAGATTTTAGATAGTCCACACTCCACAGACAGCATAGCTTGTAAAACGTTTAACACTCCAAGTAAATCAGATTATTTTTTTATAACAGTATCAGCTTTCAGATGACCCACTCCACACAGCGTAGCTTGTGAAAAGCTTAAAAGATTTTAGATAGTTCACAAAATTGTATTTTCCCAGATAAATAGTATAATAGTAGCACAACATGTTCTTTTTATTTGGATTTTTTTTTTTTTTTTTTAAGGTACCCCACATGTAGTTGTAAAAACAAAATTCCAAATCAAGAGGCTTTATCGAAAAGAATAAAGATCCTTTTTATTTAGATTTCAGGTACTGTACCGGGTACCATACATAGTCCTTCACACACACCACACAAGAAGTAACTGTTAAACTTTTATTAGGAGGAGACTTTATTTAACAGAGTGACAGAAGGATGTATGTAGAATTTCAGTAGGTGACTATCTGACCAATTATAGTGTGACTGTACAAGGTAGACAAGTAGCTCCTGGTCCCCGACTGCCTTAGTACCTTAATCTTTTTCAAACAGCTACCTCCTCAGCTCAAATAAGTTGAGTCTTTTTTTGTTTGGCTAGGCTTAGGTTTATATCATGGTCAAGCAAGCAGCAGATTACATACAGACAGCCTGTAGACAGGGTATATTATAGTCTACTGTCTAGTCTAGATTTCAATTTGCAAAGAGATTTTCCCTGCAAATTCAGCTTCTACTAAGCTGAGGCTAGGACTAGAAAAAAATAGACTGCAAAAGGCAAGTGCAATATAAACTGCCTGGCAATCCCTCGCTCTGCTGCAGTCTATAACAATTATTATTGCCTCAGAGACTGAAATTGCTAGGAATGTAGGAAGGATCCAAAGGACAGTACTAGACAGTAGTAGTAGTAGTGCAGAATTAGTCACTTTTGGGTTTGGGCAATTTTGATATTCAATTTGCAGACTGGTACAGTGTATTTAGAACAGAGACAGAGCTAGTCTCTAGTCTTCTACACTGTCTGCAGTGCTTCTTGTTAAACTTTTTCAGCTGAACAGAAAGAGCAGCTTAACCTCAGTCAGGACTGCTTCTGGCTGCTTTGCTACCCTTGCTTGCTTCCTAGTTTATTTTTTCACTGTGCATAGAGTTTTCTCCTGCCCTCCCTCCTGAATGGAGAGACCCTTGTGGTCTCAGACACACCAACTCCTCTCCTGGCTACCACTGTTTAATTTAAATCCCCCCCTTCGCAAAACAGTCTTTTTTTTGTTTTTTAACAGAAGTCAAACTGAGTTCTTAAAAGAGCTGTTTTTTTCACATTAGGTGGCTCGCTAGAGTTGCGACGATCGCTTGGTGTTTCCCTATACGACAACAAGACCAGTCTCCCTGAAAGAAAGCCAAAGAATGGCAGGCTGTGCAGTGTCCTTGAAATTTACTGTCTGGAGGGGGCAGGCGAAAAGGTAAAATACTGGCGCTGATTGGTGCACGCGCCTGCTGCAGCCCACCAACAGTGCCCGAGGGACTTGAGAAGACCGACTCTGTGCCACTCAAACGGCACATCATACTCCTTAAGCAGACAAGCAAGCAGTCAGCCGACATCCCAGACTAGCACACTCGTGATCAGCTCTCGGGATGTCAGCTCTACACCTCCTCAGAACCCCACCCCCACGCGAAACTGACTGGAGAAAAAAAAAAAAAAAAAAGGCAGTCCGTCAGACAGTAGAAAAACGGAACTCTGTGGAAAATACCTTAGGTGCCCAAAGGGGCAGGCACTAAACAGCTGTAGGTGTCCTGAAGCAAAAGTGCCTGCCCTGGGGCACCTAACGTATAGGAATTTTGCACCCTGGCAGGGATCGACCAGATAAAGGTAAATTAACTGCTTAAACTGTAATTCCATGGGCAGCCACAAACTTAGGGTGTGGGGAATCGGGACATAGATGTTTCCCTTTAAGGCAGCTTATAATTTTAGCTTTCCACATAAAATAGCGTTACAGAAAAAAATTTTTGCTTGGTAAAGATAATACCTTTATTAGGCGAAGAAAAAGTTACAGATATAAGCTTTTGAGGCCTGAACACCTCTTTCGGTGTATTAAAATGTAGGCAGACGTTCCTGCCCTTTATTGGCTTTGAGATCTAGCAAGGGTTAGGATCAAGAAAATGAAAAACTGATGATCAAAAACAAGCTTCTACAATGGGCAGGCACTCCAGCCTACATTTTAATATACCCGAAGGAGTTTTCGGGCCTCGAAAACTTGTATCCAACTTTTCGTCAGCCTACCCAGCACAAAAAGATTCATTCTCGTTCTTTCTCTCCTGCTTTTGTGTGGGCTAACATGGCACAAGTCTATCTTGGTTCACATAAACATCTTCCAGATTTGCTAGCTTCTAATAGAGAGTAACGGAAACGAAGCACATAGTATACACTAATGATCAGAGTTTGAAATTCCAAAGTAATTTAGCAAGGGAAGTTGCATTGTACATATTTAATGAAGCAAACCAACGCACAGGCAAAGTTCCAAGATTACACACACTTTATGAACCCTTGATACAAAGATTAATTAAAAAATCTTACAAAAGCAAGCTGAGGGCAGAATAAATTTAGAGATTTTTTTTTTTTTTTTAAATATAAACACACCGCTAAACAGTCAAAGCAAGAGTTATGGGTTAAAATAAGGGGGCATGTAAAAACTTGAGCAAGCTGTGTGCAGCATAACTACAACAAGAGAGGCTCAAGCTCAAGAACAGACTTGGGCCTCTCACCATAAGTCAGAAGATGTGGAGATGGGTCATGGAGTGTTCATTGTCCATCTCCAAAAATAAAAAGTTACTTACCATAGTAACCTTGTTTCTCCTAAGGGATACTCCAATATTCATACCTCTACTGCAGTGTACCTTTAAGGTCAGATCTGCCCGGAGAAGGAATGCTATGCTAATGATGGAACACTGACATGAGCCACTTTTCAAATGCTGCCACCTATCAACTGCCTACATTCTAACCTTCAGATTTTGTGGACATCTGGAAAGACAGGGCCAAAATTTAAAATATATATAAAATTTAACTTCAAAATTCCCCACCCAAACCTCCAACTGGAGGAAATATAAACTTATCGCAAACAATTCCTCAAGCTACTATGTCAGAATCACCTAAAAAGGAGAAAACCAAAGAACACATTACAATAAAAGTAGAACGTGGCATGCAAACACTAAGGTACAGCATGGAATACAGAGGCCACTGGTTCTTAAACAGGGAGGCAGGGTGGGAGAGTTATGAATACTGGTGTATCCCCTGGGAGAAACAAGCTTACTATGGGGTAAGTAACTTTCTTCTCACCCCAGGAATACTCCAATATTCCTAACTCTTCTGCAGACTAAAAAGCAGTACCTTAGGAGGCGGGGAAGAACCTATTTTGGAAACAGGCTCTGAAGGACAGCTGTACCAAACCTGCCATCAGCCCTAGCCCGCATATCCAAGCTGTAATGCTTGACAAATGTGTGTACTGTTCGCCAGGTTGCTGCTTTACAGACATCCGCCAAGGGTACATCCCCTGCAGCTGCCAGTGTTGCAGCTGTACCTCCTGAGGAGTGGGCTCTAAGCCCTGCTGGAGCTTCCTTGCCCACCTCTGAATAGCAAATTGGATACACTAGACAATCCAGAAAAAAAAATGAACCTTTTAGATGCTGAATTTCCCTTTCCCACATCCCCATAAGTGAGGAAAAGGTTGTGTTCTGTCCTGCCTATGGGGTTTAGTGGCTGTCATGTAGTAGCTCAAAGCTCTTTTGACATCCAGGCTATGCAGCCTACGTTCACCAGAAGAAGAATGGTCAGTGAAGAACACTGGCAAAGTGATAGACTGGTTCAAGCGGATGTCTGAAACCACTCTGGGAAGGAATTTCCTATTTGTCTGAAGGACTACCTTATCCCTGTGGAAGGAAATGTAGTCCTTTTAAATGCATAAAGTTTGTAGCTCACTAATCCTTCTAGCTGAAGTAATGGCCACTAGAAACACTGTTTTCCATGTGACCTACTTCAAAGGTGCTGAAAACATAGGCTCAAAAGGAGGGACCAAGAGTAGGGCAATGCAGATATTAAAGATCCCAAGCTGGCACCGGTTCTCTCACCGGTGGATACATATGAGAAAGGCCCTTGAAGAACCTTTTAAATATGGAGTTTGATGCCAAAGAAACAGACTTGCTTGCAGATGCATAGGTCGAGACCAAAGCCAAACGAATCTTTACTGTAGAAGACTGTAAACCTGTGGAATGCAAGTAGACCAGGTAGTCCAGTACCAATGACACTCCTGCCTGGGTTGGCACTATACTCCTACTAGAGCACCAAATAGAAAACCTCTTCCACTCTGCAGCATAGATTTTCTTAGTACAGGATGTCCTGTATCCTCATAAGACATCCAGAACTGGTTCAGAAAGATGTAAACTAGCATACTCTAGGTCCTCAAGAGCCAAGCTTTCAGCCTGTGTGACTTGAGGTTTGTATACAGAAGCCTCCCCTGGTTGTAGGTCAGAAGATTATGCCTCCTGGGAAGGTGTATTGGTTTGTCCACTGACATGGACAGCAATAGGGAGTACCATGGATGCCAGGCCCAGTCTGGGGCTATCAGAATCATTGCTGCCGGCTGAGACCCGAGTTTCAACAGCACCCTGTATACCAGAGGAAATGGAGGGAATGCATACAGGAATTTCCCTGAACAATCCAGAATAAGGGCGTCCAGAGGAACAGTGGCCACTACTGGAAGCCTGCAACAGAACTGTGGCAAGTGGTGACTCTGATGAGAGGCAAAGAGGTCTATTTCTGGAGTGCCCAACAGGGTTTTATTTAACTCTAAATATTGATTAGCGTTTTGCTCATAAAAAAGTGTTAAAACATTATGAAAATGCATAGCACTTGCCTCACTGTGTTTAACAAACATAACACTTCTAGAAAACCTATATAACTACTTTCTGTACAATTAGTATTGTTCCAAGAAAAAAAAAAAAAACTGCTAATCAATTATTTAAAACCCTGCCCCACCTCCTGAATAAGGTCTGCACCACTTGCCTGTTCAGGGACCATTTGTGATGGTCCTGGCTGATGCGGCTCAGGGCATCTGCCAGAACACTGTCTTTGCCTGGCGTGAGGAGCCCAGTGAGTAAGCTAGGGTCCCAGTTCTCAGCCTCCGTGCAAAGGAGGCTTGAAATTGTTCCCCCTTGCTTGTTTATGTAATACATGCTGGTAGTGTTGTCTGTCCTGACTTGCACTACCTTTCCCTTTATCAGTGGCTTGAAAGCTTGCATTGCCAGAAACACTGCCCTGAGGTCTAATAAGTTTATGTGTAAAAGAGTCTACACTTGACCAAGTGCCCTGGGTAGTGTGCTCTGCTAGATGAGGCCCCCCCCCCCCGCAGCCCAAGAGGGATGTATCTGTTGTGAGAATCATTGATGAAGTTCTTATTGGAAAGGAACCCCTTCTCTGAGGTTGGTTTCCTCTCTCCACCACTTAAGAGCTTGGACAAATGTTTTTGTTACAGGAACAAGCTTCGACAGGGAATCCTTTCTTTGGCACCAATGAGCTCGTAAGTGAAACTGGATGTCCCTCATCTGAAACCTGGAGCCGAGCACTGTGCCTGTTGCAGCTGCTATGTGGCCCAGAAGTTGAAGAAAATGCCTTGCAGGCCTTGGGACACCGAGCCTGAAAGAACCTGCTAACTGCAGGACACTTTTTAAACTGTCTCTGGGTAGAAAGGCTCTGCCCACTATGGTATTCAATTCTGCTCCTATGAACTGCAGAATTTGAGAAGAAAAACAGATTTTTCTACATTTAAAAGGAAACCCAGAGATTGCAGAAGTCGCTGAGTGAGCTGTAGGTGTTTTGCTAACTGTTGTGGTGAATTTCCCACCACCAGCCAGTCGTCTAGATAGGGGGATACTGTGACACCTTGTCTGCGCAGGTGAGCCACTACCCACAGCCAGACACTGTGTGAACACCCTTGGTGCTGAAGTGAGACCAAAAGGTAGAGCTGAGAACTGATGATGACCTGACAGAAGTCTGAACCAGAGATACTTTCTGCGACAGACTCCCTTATGGGGATGAGAAAATAGGCATCTTTTAAGTGCAATGATGCCAGCCAATCTCCATTTTGGAGTGCTGGAAGAATCAGAAACAAAGTTACCATTTTGAACTTTGGTTTTGCTAGGAACCTGGTGAGGACGCTGAGATCCAAGACAGACCACAGCTCTCCATTTTTCTTTGGTGTGAGAAAATACCTTGAGTAAAGTCCTTTTCCCCTTTGATGCAGAGGCACTGGTTCTGCTGCTTTTAGGGAAAGAAGGTGTTTCGCCTCTTTTCCCAGCCTTCTGCTTTCCAGGAGGGAAGCTGGTTTGAAAACTGATTTTCTGAACAGGGGAGAACTTGAAACTTAAAGACAGGTCCTGACCCACTATCTCCAGAACCCACTTGTCTGTGGTGATGGTTTTCCAATTCTGGAAAAAAAATGGGTCAGCCTGCCACATACTGGCAAAGGAGAGGCAGCCTGATCCATGAAGTCAGGAGTCCTGCTTGGATTGGGGCAGAGACTGGGTACCACGCCTGGCAACTTTTCTGCCCCTACCCCTGAAATACCCTTGCTGCGTGTACTGGGGTACCTGAGGAAGTACCATGACCTGATAAAATGCCTGGAATGGAATGGTCTGCCCCTGCCTCCCCTACTGAAAAGTCTGGAGGAGGGTCTTACTTTTGCAGAATTGCTATGGAAGGTGGTTTTATGCTCATCCACCTTCTTCATGTAGGCCTCTGTATGGCTGCCAAATAGGGAGCTGCTCTTCATAGAAAAATCCACAGTCTTATTCTGGGTATCCTGCGTGACGTTTGTGGTTCTCAACCAAGCAAACCTCTGTGCGATGGTATTTGCCATCCACCTTGCAGCAGTCTCATTACTGTCTGCTGCCATCTGGAACTGGTATTTGGCAGCTTCCAGGCAAAACCTAGCAGTTTCAGCTAGGTCTGCCAAAAGAGGAGAAGGTGCTTTCTCAGCCATGTCCACGACAGACTGCCAGAGAGCCTTCTGGTACTGGGCTGCATAGGCCTGATAGCTTGACTAATGGCCAGAGAGGCAGACAGGTAACCTTTCTTAGCCGTACTTTCAATTTTTTCAAGAGTCCTTCTCTGGAGGGTGGAAAGCCAGAGGGACTTTTGTCTTGTCACAAGCTGCAGCTTGCACACCCCCAACCCCCACCCGTGGTCAGTGTGTGAAAATAAGAATTCAGTTTCTGTTCTGTCAAGCTGATACTTTTATCCAACCTTTTGTCCAAAGGAGGGCAGACCCAGGAGCTTGTAGGAGTTTTAAATATCTCTTAAAAAAAAAAAACTGTTTTTTTTTTAAGCAGGAGTCACCCCATCATTTCCAGATATTCAACCTCCTCCTCATCTTCTACAGCTTCAGACGTAGGGATGACCAAGGTATCAGCAATTTTCCCGATAAAGGAAAAATGAGAGGAATAATCTTCTTTAGTCCTGGGAGGGGAGCCAAACTCCTGTTCAGGGGAGACATCAGGCTGTATAGGCTCACCTTCTTCCTTCTCCTCCTCACCACCGCAGCAGACCCTGCAAATTTTGCATTATTTTTATTGCCTATGCAATCTCTGAAGGAGAAGGCACAGTGGCAGGCACCACAGAATTCCCCTTTTCCACAGGGGGTTCAGTGTGCTTTGTTTTCTTTACTTTTTTTTCCTGGAACCAGAGAGCTAGCCAGTTCAGAGGGACTTTTTTTTTTTTTTACCTGTATCAGGGATAGAAACAGTAGCAGTTGCTGTGTCACCCACAGACCCTGAGGGTTTCGGCTGGTCAGAGGCAGAGGGACCCTTCAATTTATTTAATCTCTCCAGATGTTTTTCAAGCGCCTTTTCAGGAAAAGATCTGCAAATTTCACAATTAGTTTTAAATGATCAAAACCAAGGCAGAAAACACAAATGGAGTGCTTCTCTGCCTTGGCAAAAACTTCACCACACTCAAAGAGTTTTTAAAACTGTGTTCTCTTTTTAGGTTTTTCTGACATACTGAAGAAAAACCACAACCGCAAAACACTAAGGGTTTTTAAATTCAAAAAGCAACAAATTTATCAGTTGCAGTCGGTTCAGGAACCGAGCGGAACTGGGAACAGATAGAAATAGAACCGGGATTAGCGGTTCGGAACCGAAGTCATCGGTTCTAAAAAAACAAAGATTTTAACACATAAAACTTGCAGAAACTAGTAAATAAACAGGGGAATCCCCCCCCAAGAAACTAACTAAAAGTACCTCGGTTCCTCAGCAGTTATCTCAAACTGTGAGAAACCGAGAAAATACAAAATTAGCTAAATAAACGGTTACTAAAATAACACTGATAAGAAGCAGCAAATGAAAATAAAAGAAAAATACTTAAGTATTTGTTATTAATTAAGGCTTCTATGACTAGATGATGACAAGGAACTCTCCAGGTGTCTGGTCTTGACAGGTGGAGAGAGAAATCTGAGGGTTAGAATGTAGGCAGGTAACAGGTGGCAGCATCTGAAAAGTGGCTCATGCTAATGATTCCATCGTTAGTATAGCATTCCATCTCTGGGCAGATTTGACCTTAAAGGTATACTACAGAAGAGTTAGGAATATTGGAGTATTCCTGGAGCGAGAAGGGGGCTGACAAACAGCAGATGTCAGTTTACAAGTTTATGCCCTTTGTGGCCACCATACCTCTCAACCTCCTGCCTCACACATCAGAGACAAGGCTTAAAAAAAAATCAGGAACAAAGGACCAAAATCAGGGACACATCTTCAAAATTAGAGATATCCTCCCAGAAAACTGGTAGAATATGTGGCTTAGTGCAGCATGCATTTTCTAAAGAACAAGTCTGTAACTTTAATGCTTGATATTATTTTGTGCTTATAATTTCCACTGTTTAGCCACAGAAACACATATTTTAGGAGGGACAGAGTAAAATTTTGAGGGAAAATCAGGGACATCCCTGAAAATCAGGGACAGTTGAGAGGTATGGTGGCCACTATCTTGAATTAAGGATGAGCAATGGAAGTGCAGATGTGTATAATGGAGACAAAGGGGAATACTCAGGCCAGTGTAATTAATAAATATAGTGGGGCCCGGAGGCTCCAATTAGACGTACAAACTGCAGGCATAGTAATTTATTTTAACACTTTTCTCTATTACAAAGCTTTTGTCAGATTGATCCTGTGTCTCTCCCCTCACCCTCCACCCATCCTGATGTTACCCGGGTCGTGTCTGAAAATAGGCAGTTCTGTCTAGAGCACTTACCCGGTTACCAAAAGCAAATAAATAAATATCCCAGTGACCCCCACAGCTGACGCTCACGAAGGACGTCAAAGTGTTGCAATAAGGTGTGTGGCTGGGATCGTGGCAAATGCAGCACTGAACACTGCCTGCCTTGGCTCTTCCAGTACCACTCTCCCTATTCCTGGGCCCTATCGAAGGAGAGCAGTACAAGTAGTGTCCGTTGCATTCAGTTCTGCCATTGCCATGATCTGGCTTGCACATGCAGCCCTTTGCAGTTCCTTGTGGCTGACATCAGCCATGCAGAACACAAAGATATTAACGACTTTGGGACTGCTGAAGGGGAAATGCAGGAACAACCAGAAAAACAGCTCTGAAATGAAGAAAACGTTAAATTAATAAACCTGTCATTTTTTCCCCCCTAATTGGGGCCTCACAGTCCCCTTATTTAGTGGTCTGTGAACTTCCATTTAAAGGTAGCCAAAAAAGTTCATATACCTTCAAATAGGTGGCTCACACCCTCCTCATTCATTTTTCATGTCGCTGCACATACTCTGCTGTATGTTGCTCTCAGCACATTTAACCAGCTGACTGTATAATATTGTATAACTTGCATTGTACTGTATATTTTCATTATCGTACTGTGATATTTATCAATGTTATGTAATCCCGCGTCGCCCCTGAAAAAGGGACCTCCAGGGCCCAGCGGGCTTACCCGTTCACCAAAATTAAAAAAAAAAAAAAGAAAGGAAAAATAAATAAATGTCCAGTTTTCCTTTGGTGTCTTTCATATCAGACACTTTTGCTTTTTTGTTAAATATAGTAATCCATTTTTTAATAGTCACTGTAACTGCCTTGCACTCCTCTCATGAGCAGCTACTGTTTTTCTTTGCACTACTAGAACATTTAGGACAACAAATTACAATGTTTCCAGACCATTCATATGAATAACATGGAATAGTGTTATGTCAGAGAATGCCTTGAAATCTGAAAAGAAGAGACCAGCAACTTCTGAGGAGAATACAAAGAGGAATTATATATTCCCTTAGTGGCAATTCCAGTTGTGTGTAGGCTCCATCCATGTGCAGTCAGATGAATGGGCTGTTCTCCCCTACTAGCTGGGACAGGTTATAACAGTCTGACACAACCCTTTCTGAGATTCCTTCAAAGTTCTGTCCAAGTCTGTTGAAAACCTTGCTTAGAAAAGTGAACACAACAGGAAAAGTTGAACACATGTTAAACCCCAAAGGAAACTAGATGCAATATAGGACAGAAAAAATACTGGAATATAGAGCACTGGAAGCTGGGAGAGCTTGACAGTCCATGGACACAGCCATACACAACTGGGATTACCAGAAAGGAAATATAATTCCCTTTGGGTGCTGGCTTGTATGGGCATTCAAATGGAATGGGTCATAATAAAGAATCAACCTCAATGGGAGTGATCAGCACTATGCTACCAACTCCGTATCCACCAGCTAAAAGCAGCATTCACACAGCTGTGGACATCTAGGAGGTAGTGCCTAGTGAATGAGTGAACGGACACCCATGTAGTAGCCCTACTTATACATCTTCTACTGCAATATTTGTTAAATACAACAGAAGTGTTTGTGATATTTTTGCTTACCAATTTTAAATACATCTGTGTGAACTCTATTTAAATTCTAGGATGCAGGTTTGATGAAGTATCATAGAACACGGTCATTCTACAGATAGTTATTATAGTAATGAAGTAAATGAAAGTATTGTGATAATGTACATCTTTTTCACTTAAACATACTTTGGCTATACAGTCTTGTGACTATTGTTATCAATAAACTGAAACCATCTTCTAGGGAAGCCAAAGTCCGTTTAGCACAAGAGGCTGCTACGGCTCTAGTGGAATACTCCCTGTTCTGAGGAGATGTCAGTCCCAGGGAAGGTGCAAGAGTCTGAAACTGACAGATCCAAGTAGTTAGCATTCTGTTGACCGTAGCTGACCCTTTCTTGTCCCGACTCAGGAGAACAGTGGGTGTGTATTGCAGAGCGGCTTGGAGCACCCAAGGTAAATTCTGAAGACTTCATTTATCATCTGGCTATGCAGCCATTCCTCCTTGGGATTTGTAAGGTTTGAGCAAAGGGAGAGCAATGCTGCTGCCTTTTTTCTGTGGAAATCAGAGACAACCTTAGGGATAAAGGAGGGCATCATTCTCAAGACCATCTCTGAAATACCACGTAGGACTCTTTGATGAGCTTCAAGCCCTTCTGCACAATTTGTTAAGCCAAGCAGATGGCTACAAAAAAAAAAAAAAAAAAAAAAAAAAAACAGAACCTTAAAGGAAACATAACCCCTGCTGTTTACACTTTTTTTTTTATTTAATTATAAATCTGGACCTGTATGAAGTCTGTTTAATCACCCCAGTGTATTGTTGTATGTTTGGTTTAAAATAAAAAATTACTCACCTTAGTAATGTTGTTTCTTCTAATGGAGTCTTGCTGTATTCTGACATATGCAGTGATGTCCAACCTTTGAACTGCCCCGGAGATGAAAGAGTTAACTTTCCATGCCAGGCATGGAACGCTGAGCTTGAGCTCGGTTGAGACTCTGTCTGTTGCTGTTTGAACTCAAACCATCAGATCTTTTATGAGCTATACTCACTGGGTGTCCTGTGTGGAAACTGTAAACTTACACTAGCCAACTGGCTACTAAATATAATAAAAAGATATGTTGGTCCCAAAACAGAGACTCAAGTCAGGAAACCCAAAAAATAAAACAAAACACAACACCCACACACCCAAACTAAAGGGGTAGAGAAAAGAAGAGTGGGGCACCTCCCGAGTGCCAACACTGCTACTGCCACCCCCATCCCAAAACCAGGTTCTGAGAGGGGAGGCAGAGGGGGAGGTCAGAATACAGCAAGACTCCATTAGAAGAAACAACATTACTAAGGTGAGTAATTTTTCTTCAAACAGCATAAAGTCTTGCTGTATTCTGACATATGCAGACTACCAAGCAGTACCTACATGGAGGAGGGACAGAACCTACTTTGGAAATAGGTTCTGAAGCACTGCTGTGCCAAACCAAGCATCACTCCTAGCCTGGATATCCAGAGAGTAATGCTTGGTAAAAGTGTGTACTGTTTTTCCAGGTGGCTGCTTGACAAATCTCTAAGATAGTAATATCCCTGGCAGCAGCCAGGGAAGCAGCTGTACCTCTGGTAGAGTGAGCCCTCAGGCCTGAGGGTGGGATCCTACCTAGTTTTTCGTAGCAAAATTGAATGCAAGAGACAATCCACCTGGCAACAGATCTCTTAGTGGCAGGTTTTCCCTTACCAACCTCACCATAAGTGAGGAACAGTTGGAGGGAGTCAAACCTGTGACCTCTTTGAAAGGCCATGGTAGCTAAGGGCCCTTTCACATCCAAACTGTGCAGCTTCCTCTCCCAGTGGAGGAATGGTCAGTGAAGAAAACAGTAAGAGAAAGACTGGTTAAGGTGGAAATCTGAAACCACCTTAGGCAAAAACTTCCTATTAGTCCTGAGGGCCACCTTATCTCTATGGAAAGAGATAAAAATCAGGCTCCACTGACAGGGCCTGTAACTCACTTACGCGTCTGGCAGAAGTGATGGCCACCAAGAAAAGAGTTTTCCAAGTCAAGTACTTAAGCTCTGCTGAGGACAACGGCTCAAAAGGGGGTTGCATAAGCTGAGCAATGCAAACATTAAGGTCCCAAGCAGAGGCAGGGTCCCTGAAGGGAGGACTGCTATGCAGCAATCCCTCGAAAATTTAGAAAATACAGGATGAGCTGAAAGGGAAGAGTGCTTGCCTGCTGAGAGAAAGGCAGAGACAGCTGCCAGATGCACTCTTAGTGTAGTTGGTCTGAGTCCCAAGCTATTAAGATGAACCACACAGTCAAGGACTGTGGGCAGGCCAGCAGACTCTGGAGAAATAAGCTTCCCAGAGCACCATATAGTAAATCTTTTCCACTTGGAATTGTAAGTGTTTCGGGTGGAAGGCTTTCGAGAAGCCTTTAAGATATCCAGAACACCTTGAGAGGTGTAAATCAACAAACTCCAACTCTTCAAGAGCCAGGCCTTGAGATTGAGAGATTTGAGATTCGGATACCAAACCCTCCCCTGAGCACATGTTAACAGGTTGTAATTCCTGGGAAGAGACAGGGGAAGGTGGACTGCTAAGGACAACAAGAGAGGGTACCAGGGCTGTCTGGCCCAGTCTGGAGCAATCAGAATCACCTTGCAGGGTTGAGACCCGATTTTCACTAGCACCTTGAACAGGAGAGGGAAGGGGGGAAAAGCATACAGGAACTTCCCTTCCCAATTGAGAACTAGGGCAACCAGGGGGACTGAGCCCAACAGTGGGGGCCTGCAGCAAAAGAGAGGAAGTTGGTGATTGTCTGGGACTGCAAAAAGATCTATCTGTGGGGTGCCCCATCTGGAGAAGATCACCTTCAACATCAGGGGATCCAGGGACCATTCGTGATGGCCCCGAGATATCCTGCTGAGAGCATCTGCCAGGACATTGTCCTTCCCTGGAAGGTGCACTGCTGTAAGAGAGGCGTTCAGGAAATAGGTCAGAGACCACAACTTCATTGCCACTGTGCATAAGGTCGTAGACCGAGTGCCCCCTTGCTTGTTGATATACCACATTGTGGTGGTATTGTCTGTCCTGATCTGAACTACTTTGTTCTGAACAGACCTGGAAAAAGCTTGAAGTGCTAGAAACACTGCTCTGAGTTCTAATAGATTGATGTGAAGCAGAGATTCCTGAGGGGACCACAACCCTTGGGTGGCCAGGTCCCCCAAGTGGGCTCCCCACCCCAAGAGGGAGGCATCTGTAGTAAGGATTAGAGAATGAGACTGAGTGACAAAAGGAACTCCCTGTCTTAGATTGTCCTGATCCTGCCACCTCTGTAACACCTGCATCAGGGTTCGAGTCACTGGGATTAGTTTGGTCAGAGGATCCTTTTTCAGAGACCAGAAGGCTCTCAAGTGGAATTGAATGTCCCTCATTTGAAATCTTGCTCCCTGAACCACTGCTGTAGAGGCAGCCATGTGTCCCAGGAGCTGCAGAAAATGCCCTGCTGGTCGAGACACCTAGAGGGTGAATAAAGAGGTCAGTGAGATAAGGGTCCTTGCCCTGTCCAGGGGAAGGAAGGCTCTTGCCTTTACTGTATCCAGCTCTGCCCCTATGAAGGTGAGGAGCTGCACAGGCTCTAGAACTGACTTTGAAAGATTCAGAAGGAAGCCTAGAGAAGTGAGCAGTTGCTGAGTTATCTGTAGGTGTGACTTGACTTGGTCTGGAGACCGGCCTACTATGAGCCAGTCGTCCAGGTATGGAAAGATGGAGATCCTTTTCTCCTATAAGCAACCACTACTGCCAGGCATTTTGTGAACACCCTTGGAGCAGAAGTTAGGCCAAAGGGCATTGCTCTGAATTGGTAATGGCCTGAGGGCAGCTCTAACCTGAGGTACTTTCCGTGGGAGCTTCTGATGAGAATATGGAAATAGGCATCCTTGAGGTCCAGGGAAACTAGCCAGTCCCCCGGCCTTAGAGAGGGTAGAATTATTCCCCGAGTCACCATTTTGAACTTTGGCTTTAAAAGGTAATTGTTTAAATATCTGAGATCCAGGATGGGCCGCCATTCTCCTGTCTTTTTGGGGGTTAGGAACTACCTGGAGTACAATCCTTTTCCCCCCCGTGTAGGGGTGGAACCCTCTCTATGGCTCTCAGAGCCAAGAGGGAAAAGACCTCTGCCTCTAGGGCAAGTGCCTCTGAAGGACTTGCAGGTGGAAAGGATCTGGTTCTCACCTTTGGAAAATTTTTGAAGCTGAGAACCAGTCCCTGGCTTACTACTTCCAGGACCCATTTGTCTGATGTTAAAGACATCCAGGCCTGGACAAAGTAAGCCAGCCTGCCCCCTACAGGTGGTGGAGAATCGGCCCTGGCAAACCCATCAGGGTGCCTGTTTGGCAGGGGCTTTAGGCTGAGGGGTGGAAGCAGGCCTGCTTGTACCCCGTCTGCCTCTCCCTGTGAAGAACTCCCTCTGAGCATAAGCAGAAGAGGAGGCCTGGGCTTGGTAGAAAGGCCTATGAAAAGGCCTGCCCCTGGAATGCTGCCTCTGGGGAGAAGCTTGCCTTTCCTTGGCCTGAGCACTCCTATAGGTGGTCCTGTATTCATCCATTTTCTTCATGTAGTTCTCCGTTTGCTTCCCAAACAGAGAATTACCCACACCAAGAAAATCCATGGCCTTAGTCTGGGTATCCTGAGACAGGCTAGTACATCTGAACCAAGCCATCCTACGAAGGGCCACAGATGTAGCCATGACTCTAGAGGAAACATCATTGGAGTCCACTGCAGCATGGAATTGCACCTTGGATGCCTCAATACCATCCGCAGCCACCTGCTCCAGCTCCTTGGCAAGCTGGCCAGGGACCTATTTAGGTAAAGCCATTACAGTGTCCCATCTAGATTTCTGATAGCTAGCTGTAAAGGCCATATAATTGGCCTGACTGAGTCCCAAGGATGCTGCCATGTACTGTTTCTTTGCCATGGCATCAATCCTCCTGGAGTCCTTATCTGGGGTGTGTGAAGCCAAGGGTATATTTGTCTTATCACAGGCAGCAGCCTGCACTACCCCAACATGGCTGCACTGCTGGGTAAGGAACTCCGTATCCGAGCCTGAGAGAGTATACCTCTTGTCCATTCTCTTGTCCACAGGAGGTATAGAATTAGGAGTCTTTAAAATTTGTATTGTCTGTTTCCCAAAGGACTTATAAAGGGGAACAGACAGCCTCCTGGACTCTGGGATATCCATCATTTCAACATAGCCAGGCTCCTCCTGGTCATCCACAGCTTCTTCCATAAGAAGCTGAAGAGTTTCAGCCACTTTTTTGTAGAACATAAAATGGGAAGGGGACTCAAAGCCTAGGAGGAGAAACCCCTGAAGGTCTGTCTGGGGAGATGTCCGGGTCAATAGGCACATCCAGACTTTCTAGAATCACCAACACTATCCTCATACTCTCCTTCCTCCTCCTCGGTTTATAAAAATCTTTTAAATTATAATCTGGAACCGGGGGGAACCGACCGAACCGAGCCTTCCTGATGGTGCGGTTTGGTCGGAAACGTTAGTGGCTGAACAATCCTTATCGCTTTGGCTATTTCATCAGCGGTCGGAGAAAGAAGTTGTGGATCCACACCGGCTGATTCATCCCTTCTTTTTCTTTTAACCGGAAGAGACTCCTCAGAGTCGGTTTTCCTTCTGCCCGAAGAAGTTTCGCCCTGGTCAGAGGGCACTCCTCCTGGTTTGGTTGGAACTGAACTGGGCTGGCCATCTGGGTCAGCGGACTTCTTGGCCTCCCTTTCCCTGAGCCTACCAACTCTCTTTTCTAGGGTAGCTGCAGAAAATTTCTTGCAAATCTGGCAGTCTGAATCGAGGTGGTCAAACCCCAGACAAACACAGGTGGTGTGGGGGTCAGCCTTAGCAAAGGCTTCCTCACACACACTACAGTGTTGAAACCCAGTGGGCCCAGTTTTTCTTTTGGGTTTCTCAGACATGGCCAGTCCTAACAAAACTTACCCTTTTTTCGGCAATCCGCCAGGCAAGACACCCTTATCGGTTCCTGACCGTGTTACGGGTCGTGGAAAAAAACGTAATGAAAATCCTTTTTTTTTTTTTTTTTTTTAGAACCGATAAGGACCAGTTACCACACTTTAAAAGTAGAATAAACTTTTCTGAACAAACCTGATTGGTTCAAACCAAACCGATCCCATGTTTACAAGTTCCACACAGAAGAACAAGAAAATAAACCTATTTAGTACTCACGATACCACAGACAGAGACTGAACCGACAGGTTAACGGATTATATTCGGTCGAAAACCGAGGAAAACGGCACTTTAACCAACAAACTTGAACCGAGCAAAGGAGAAATCTCCGGAACGACTGTTCAGTGAGGCGGAGTAAAGAATCTGATGGTGTGAGTTCAAACAGCAACAGACAGAGTCTCAACCAAGCTCGAGCTCAGTGTTCCATGCCTAGCATGGAAAGTTAACTCTCATCTCCGGGGCAGTTCAAAGGTTGGACATCACTGCATGTGTCAGAATACAGCAAGACTTCATGTTGTTTGAAGTCCTGTTTTTTTTTTTTTTCTTTAGGGTTGTGATGACCTCAAATACAGCTTCCTGAGTGGCCCTCAGAGATCATGCCCATATAAGCCAATCATCCAAATATGGAGATGCATACTAGCCTGTACTGACATGCATTCTGAAAGAAGTGCCATCCTGTAGGTTTCTTGTCCTGGGGCAGTGTCATTTTCAAATCTAAGACTTGCTTACTCTTGGCCTCAAGTTCTGAACCAAAGAAGAGGTCCCGCTGTGAGGAAGGTGAAAGAAAACACACGGCGTGAAACAACAAACTGGATGAAGCTATTGAGGTTGCACCAACGCAGGTTTGAGGTCAACACAGACCTTAGCATGGCAGTGAGGCAAGAATCAAGGGCAAGGAGCACACAGTGACATCCACAACACAGAAAAACCTGTGTTTGTTGAACGTTGATCAGCACCACACACCAGTCCAGACGGTACAGAAAGACAGCAACGACAGAGTCTGAGAAAGAACAGAGACCACTATCTCCAGGAGAAATCCTGCCAAGGCAGGTACGTCAAGGGACAGAGTTTAGGTAACAGTTGCCCATAAAGACCACGTGCCACAGACCACAGTCCATAGCCAAGCTGCTCATCTGAGACATCCCAACTGGCAGTGAGGATATTCGAGACCGAGGTGCTAACACCAAAACGTGAAGGGTCACATCCCTTTCCCACCGGGGGAGGTGGGGAGGCACACACTAACACCAATTCCACATAAGAAGACACCAATGGCCTTGAGGCAGAACAAAACAAACAAAAATAAAAACAGATCGGGGACCTGTGCCTTCACATGTCTGCATAAAGACTAGATCTTGGTCTGATGGTCCCGGAAGTCTGACGCACCGCGTAAGCAGGGCCAAAGCCTTAACTTTTATGATATCAGGAGGACTACTTATCCTCCCAGACATGATACTGTCCAGTGCCAGAGAGGAGCAGGGATCTGAAAACAGACTTGCTGCTGAAGCAAATGGCCTTAACAGGGACACTACCTGACACCAGAGTCGGCAAACAATGATCAAGCTAAGTAGGTTAAAACTCGCAGATTCCAAACCATGATGCTTAGAAAGGAGTAAAGATACCAAGTACTGGGCAAAGAAAAAATTACATATAGCAAAACAAAATAAATCCAAACTAGAAACTTAGGTGTCTATGTAGCAACACATGAAGTTCTGTGGTAAGCTTGTGAGGCGTATGCTCAACTGTAGGAAAAAAGGAACAGAGGCGGTATGGGTCTGGCACCTCTATGTGCCATCAGTGCACATGGCACCATACTCAGTACCGTGCACATGGTGCATGCTGATCCCGAATGTTCCCACAGGATCCTAGTGTCTTCGGCCACAAGACCACAGAGTGGGTGCTCCAGAGAGATAACCGCTGTGGTTCTGCCCCAATCCAGTTATCTGGTCACCACCTCAAAGGAAGCATTCTGGTTGGTTTAACATGACCTGCCCCTTATAAAGCCATTCTGAGACAGGGACAGAGCCTTGACCTCAACCTAATGCTCCATTCCGTCTTTGGTAATGGATTCTAGAACCTCACCCAACACGTATATCCAACTGACCAGCCTGTACAGTAGCTGTCTGGGTTGACCTTCCCCCATGCTTGAATATAGGGACCACACCAGTCACTTACAAGTCCTCTGGCATGCACCTGCATGGAGTGGCTCATGAAAAAAAACTGCAAGCAGCACTGCCAATTACTCCTTGAGCTCTACTGATTCTGAGAGTCAGTCTGCCCTTAGGACATACCTGGCAGATTTTCACCAGTGCATGCGCTTTCAGAGCAATGTGATGCCACAGGATGCTTGTGGCTATCCCTGATAATGCCATGCACCCTTCAATGAGCATCCACACCCTGCACCCTCTCAATGAGCACCCCCACCCTCCTTGCTTCGGTAAACATGAAGTAAAGCATTCAGCGAGTATCTCAGCCACCGACCCTGGCTCTCTCACAGGTTCCTTCCCTCGTTTTTAGGGGTGCTGTACTCTCCATCTTCCTCTACCTTTATGTACTAGAAGGCTGCTTTGATGCTGCCCGAAGTTCCTACTACTATCCTGGCTTCCAGCACCTCCTAGGCTTCCTTAATTCTAGCCTTTTAGTACCTCATTGCTGCTTTACACTCCTCTTTGGCCTGAAAGCAATCAATCACTTTTCAGTGGTCACAGACCTTTTCTTCAGAATCAGTTGCTTGAGGTCTCTGCTAAGCCAGGGGAGCCACATCTTGGTCATTTTTGCTTACAGTCATGCAGCTCTTCATAGCTGCTTCAAGCAGCTTCAACGAATCTCCATGTGTGCTTTGCAACACCAGCCTCACACAGCTGCTTCAGACTCTTGGTCACCAAGTCCTTCATCTTAGCAAAGTCTGTTGTGAGGCAATGCAATGGTTTAAATATGCCCTACCACTTACAAACTGTTTATGGCCTCTATCTCAAGGAGCTTGCATGGAAATTTCAGACATTCTTATGAAACATTTTACTACTACTACTACTACTACTACTACTACTACTACTACTACTACTACTACTACTACTACTACTACTACTACTACTACTACTACAACAGAGAGTAAAAGAAAGCTGTACTTCAAGGTGGAGAGGAATGCCATCTCAGCCTTGCCATTAGCTTTCTCAAGATGACAGGCTACATATGCCCAGGAGATTAAAGTTCCCTAGGACCTCAACTGCATCCCCATTTTTTAAAACATGGGTCAAATTGGACCCACTCACAAAGGGTAGAGAGGTCATTTCTGGGCAGGATACAACTTTTGCCTTTTTGATGCATGTTAGCGTTATCCCAGACTACAATAACGGTGGCAGCCATTAGCGGACTGTAACAGTTCTACACTGAGCACAGAGCACCGCCCGAAGCTTGAGCACACTGATGTGCAGGGATTGTTCGAGCTTGGACCAAGAGCCCTGGGTCCAATGTGGACCGGCGTGGGCTCCCCAACCTTCGCCCGAGGCGTCTGTGGTCAGAGTCCGGGAGGAAGGAAGAATGGAACTCCCAGAAGGTTCTCTTGAACCATCCACCACTGCAAGTCTCAAATCATGGGAGAGGAGACTAGTACCAATTGGTCCAAGTCGTCTACCAACTGATCCCACTGAGAGCGAAGTGTCCATTGAGAGACCATCATGTGGAGCCGAGCATGAGGGACTGTCTGGATAGCAGCTGCCATAAGCCCGAGGAGGCAAAGAACTGACCTTGCACTGACCCGCCTGCGGCCGGACAACAGGCTTGTCTGAGTCTGGAGTGTGGTCGCCCTGCCTGGTGGCAGGTAGGCCCTGCCTTGGGTCGTGTCCAGTATCGCCCCAATAAACTGGAGCCTCTGGGATGGGATCAAGTGAGACTTGGAATGGCTGATGGTAATACCCAGGCAGGCAAAGACCTGCTGGGTGAAGAAGAGACAGTGCAGGAGTTCCTCCCTGGAAGCCGCCAGGAGCCAATCGTCCAGGTACGGGAAAACCTGTAACCCTCGGGTACACAGGTAGGCCGCCACCACCGCAAGGCATTTGGTAAATACTTGGGGAGCCGAGGAGAGACCAAATGGAAGAGCCTTGAACTGGTAGTGGTCCCCCTGGAAAGCAAGATGGAGATATTTGCGGTGAGACGGGCAGATAGATATGTGCAAGTAAGCATCCTGCATATCCAGAGCACACAGCCACTGGCCCAAGCGGAGAAGGGGCAGAAAGCTCTGCAATGAGAGCATCCTGAACCTCTTGTACTCCACGAAAAATGTTCAGGGAACTGAGATCTAGAATAGGTCTTGCATCTCCTGTCTTCTTCGGAACCAGGAAGAAGTGGAATAGTAATCCGTGCCTTGCAGGGAAGGGGACAGGTTCTATCGCCTCTTTCAGCAAAAGTGCTGAAATTTCTTCCTGGACCAGAAGATGATGTTCCCAAGACTACGACGACCTTGAGGGAGAGTGACGAGGTGGTTTCTGCAAAAACTCCATGGAGTGTCCTTCTGCGATTAGCTAGAGCACCCATGAATCTGATGTTATCCTCTCCCAGCCCGCAAAGTGGAGGGAAAACCTCCCTCCTACCGGTTCCTACGGGAAGCCCGGAGGTAGTGGGAGAGGGAAGGAGTCAGGTGGTGTAGGGCAGTGCCGCAGCTGAAGCGCCTGCTGCTTTTTTGGGCGGGGGGGCTTGGCAGCTGGAGGGGGCCCCGACGTTTAGTGTCCCTCTTTCCCTGTGGTCTCGCTTTGGGCCAATTCAGTCTGCAAAGGGACAGCGCTGCAATTGATGGGGACGATACATAGAGTCCACAGACTTTAGTGCCGTCCCCTTCTCCTGCAGGTCAGTACCGATGTCCTTGACGTCACTCCCGAACAGCACCAAACCCCAGAAGGGCGCTTCCTGGATGGCAGACTGCACTTCCGGGACCAACCCTGACACACTGAGCCAAGCGTGACGCTGTAGACCTAGGCGAAAGCTGAGCTCCTACCAGCAGTGTCGTAGGTCGCATGAAGAATGTGCAGACTGGCCGAACGTGCAGAGCGGACAAGGTCAGCCACTTCCTGCTTGACTTGAGAGTCTGGAAGGGAGTCCAATTTAGATTCCACCTCAGTAAGAATCGCCTTCTGGTTATCCCCCATGTGGCCGACGTAGTTCAGGGCCCTAATACCTAGAGTAGAAGAAGCAAAAATCTTCTTGCCATACTGGTCCAGAAGGCGATTCCTTGTCAAGTAGAGATGATCTAAGTCTGGGTTGAGCTGACCAGCCATGAGCGGCGCTAATCACAACCGAGTCAGCTCAAGGGTGGAGTCTAAAAGTCAACACCTCGGGAGCCTGGTATAGCCTGTTCAACTTGCTGTGAAGTGGGGCTAAGGCAGGCGGTTGTTTTCCATATGGTGGTAATAAAGGTCGGCATGAGGCTCGATCCAGGATTGCACTAAACTGGGGAGTCATCACGTGCAGATCAGATGCTCCTTCGAGTTTTTTTTTTTTTTTTAAACACGCTGGGGTCTGGCCCAAGGATTGCCAATAATGTACTTCCTGGATCTTCCGTAGCAACCGTGGAAGGAAGGATCCTCCAGAGGAGACTTCGGAGGAGTCCTTGGCCGGGGCTTGGATGGAGAGCGTGGCTCATCGTCTTGCTCGGAGCAACCATTGGAAGGATCCGAGGTGTCAGAGGAAGAAGAAGATTAGGAAGAGGTAGACTCCCTCTCTCGATGAGGCGGAGGAACGGACCCCTTGGGAATCCCTCAGGGAAGCGTGTCCTGCACCACTCTGGACCCAGAGGGTTTAGCCCTGGTGTCCGGAGCTGGGGAGGGAGGGAGTGTGTCGTCGTGGACGTACGAGAACTGACACCGTCATCGGAAGATGACTCTCCACCTCTCTGGTGAGCTGAGCCTTGGCCTCAGCCCACCAGGAGGCCAGGGTCTCCTGCAAGTCCACCGGCAGTGGAGGACGAGGGGGATACAGGTATGGACTATATCCAAAAGGCGCATATCCATAACCCGACGGTGGGAAGCCTGGTATCTGGTATTGAGGAGCTGGTACTGAGCGCGGATACGACTTGACCGGGTACCGGGAGCGGAGGAGCTGCTGAAGCAGACGGCCAGGCGGTTCTGGAGCAGAAGGCCCGGTGAGGCGGAAGGCCCGGCATCAGGCGACATCAGGGGTGGGGGTGGGGTGTCATCCGGTGTTGGCAATACCAGCGCCCGAGGAGCCGACATCAAAAATCGGTGCAGACCAAAAGGCGGACGGTCTGACTGAGGTGAAACAAGGAACTCAGCCGCCTCGGGGATTCGGGTCGAAAGCTGAGGAGACGAGGGGCCTCGAGGGCAGCGTATGCGCTGCAGGAGCAGAGAACGATGGACGGGGGTCCGAGTTGGCTCATCCATCAGCGGATATCGGGTGAACCATGCGCGGCTTAGTAGCGGATCTGGGCGGGTGCCAGAGGGGCCGTGCCCGACTTAACGTGACCTTCGCCAGAGGAGGCTGCGATGAAGGGGCAGCCGGGTGGGGCGGAATAGGGTCCGGGCCGCCTAAAGGGTCGGGCGATTTCATCGACCTTCTCCGTGCGGGCGGAGGAGGAGCAGACGCCTGGCTTTATCGGAGCCGCCGCACAGTAGGTCGCGAAACCACGGCTTTACTGGGAGTGGAGGCCCCACAAGCCCGGAGGCACCCGCTGGCCTGGCGCGAGCCAGACAGGCGGACTGCCGCCGCCTTAGAAAGCCTCTGGGCAGCAGTCATGGAAGCGGTCCCCGGGGAGCGTTACCGTTTCCACAGCGACTCCCGAGGAAGACGCTAGGAGAGAAGCCTTTTGTCCCAGTGCTCTCTTTATCCTTTTCTGCGATAGCCTTAGGGGAAGTAGACGCCCGCGGGTTGTTTCAGTTCTTTCTCCATGGAGCTCATTTTCTTTTCCAAATGTGGGCTTCCAGGGACTGCTGCCACCTTCTCCGTGTGGCCGCATTAAAGTTGAGGCAGTGCTCGCACTTCTCCACTGGATGGTCGGGGCCTAGGCAAAAAAGGCACAGGGAATGGCCATCCTTGTGCGGGAGTTGGGCGCCAGAAGAGTCGCACTTGTTTTTGTGCTCAGAGGGTGTAGGGGACGACATACACCGACCGAAAATACTCGGTTAAAATACCGACGAACGAGCCTGACGAGCAGGGAACTTTTCCGCGAGGCGCTGGCATAAGCTAACAGTGGAAAAGAACTGGAAGGCGGGCATGATGGACCACCCCTATTTTACAGACGTCTCCTGACACCGATCACCTGACATGGGGTGGTCCCTCGCCAGAGACTGCTAGCTAGAAATGCTTCCGTGGGGTCCTGCCGTCTGCCGACGTCATTCCTATATGTAATTGCCTACTGCAAGAGCCCTCTCGAAGAAAGAGCTGGACATTATTTTGGGGAGACAAGAACCAGAATAGGACATTTTTAAACTGCTGCACTATGTCTCAATTTATACCACAGAAGCTCATACTTTAACAATTTTTTGCAACATCCCCAAGCTAGTACTGATGTTTCATGAAAAACTAAAACTTTCCTGTATTGTTTATTTACATTCTGGTTTAGACCCTCTTCTGGTGGGGGCTGAATTTTACATTCAGACCAGCACAATCAGTTATTTTTGAAAAGAAAACAATTAAGTGTCCCTACCAGCATTACATGGTGAGCATGTCATGGATGTAGAAATTATTTTACATCCTACACCCTGCAGGCAGTGGGGACAGGTCAACACCAAACCTGTTTGGACTCCTATTAAGCTAACAGCGTAGTGTGCAAAACAGCTTTGCTTCCAGGGTGCACTAACAGACAAGTCTGCAGCACTGCTAGCATTTTTTATTTTTTTTTACCTCGTATGTTGCACAACGAGGTGTCCACATGCCTATAGTGGAAGTGCTAAGGATGCTTACTGTATATTGCATGAAAAGGACTGTTCTACCACGCAGTCAGAAAATCCCACCACAGCTTAATATACTTTAAGTTTCTTTGATGGAATAGACAATGCATCACAATCTCAAGGACAGAAACCAAGATTCAAGAATGTATTCATACTGGCAACTGTTCACCAATTTGTTAGTTGTGAAAGCACGTATAAGTGAATGCCTTCTCTTAAAGAGCAACTCTGCACTTCAGCATGCGCATTCCTAAATAAGATGTTTCAGCTGTTACAATTTGCTAGAGAATACATTTTTCATGTTCATTGTTCCTTCCACGATTTACAGCACATCTTGGGAGCCCATCTAAAAGTCTGTATCGAAAACATTTTAAAGGAAAACTGTCTAAATACAGACCCCAATTTAAGCTTTTGTAGAAAATTCCCTTTTTAATGTGCTGGAACTTTCTTTTTATTTTGAAAAGCCATGCAACTAGAATATGGCGGGACTGGGGGGCTCCATTACTGTAACAGTGTGCGCTTAATCGAGGGGGTCTGTATTTAGACGAGTTCACTAACTTTATCCTCTCAGTTAACCTCACAGTGCCTTTGTTTATGACACCATAGTGCTCACCATGTCAACAGACTAATGTCACAAACGGCAGTTGTGTGGTTAGCAGGGGAGAGTCAGATACATTTTGAAAGACTTTGGTGAAGTAACTGCTGAACTATCTACAATATTATTATAATAAAGAGCTGCTCTTTAAGGAAGACACCTTCCAATTATAAAGAATTAGAAAGTTGAGATTTACTAATCATAAGTGTTAAAATGCCTTACTGTATATAGGTCAAGTAGGTTAAAAAGGACTGCGTCAACGGTACTATTCCGGGTTAGCTTTAATGTCGTAGGCTATTAGGGCATATGACATTATGACCCAGTAAAGTTCAGGATAGGTCTGTGTCTGTTGTACAAAGCAAAATCCCAGACATCGCCACAGATCCAGGTTAGGCCTGTACCTGCTGTGTGAAGCTAAGTCCCAGACACTATCACAAGCCCAGGCTAAATCTGTGCCAGCTGTGTGAAGCAAAGTCCCAGACACCATCACAAGCCCAGGCTAAATCTGTACCTGCTGTGTGAAGCAAAGTCCCAGACACCATCACAAGCCCAGGCTAAATCTGTACCTGCTGTGTGAAGCAAAGTCCCAGACACCATCACAAGCCCAGGCTAAATCTGTACCTGCTTGTGAAGCAAAGTCCCAGACACCATCACAAGCCCAGGCTAAATCTGTACCTGCTGTGTGAAGCAAAGTCCCAGACACCATCACAAGCCCAGGCTAAATCTGTACCTGCTGTGTGAAGCAAAGTCCCAGACACCATCACAAGCCCAGGCTAAATCTGTACCTGCTGTGTGAAGCAAAGTCCCAGACACCATCACAAGCCCAGGCTAAATCTGTACCTGCTGTGTGAAGCTAAGTCCTGATCATCAGCCGGTGGAAGCAAATCCAGCACATCACAAGCCCAGGCTAAATCTGTACCAACTGTGTGAAGCTAAGTCCTAGGCACCATCACAAGCCCAGGCTAAATCTGTGCCGGCTGTGTGAAGCAAAGTCCCGGACACCATCCACAAGCCCAGGCTAAATCTGTCCGGCTGTGTGAAGCAAAGTCCCAGACAACATCACAAGCCCAGGCTAAATCTGCACCGGCTGTGTGAAACAAAATCCCAGACACCATCACAAGCCCAGGCTAAATCTGTACCTGCTGTGTGAAGCTAAGTTCTAGGCACCATCACAAGCCCAGGCTAAATCTGTGCCGGCTGTGTGAAGCAAATTCTCAGACACCATCACAAGCCCAGGCTAAATCTGTACTGACTGTATGAAGCCAAGTCCTCAGGCACCATCACAATCCCAGGCTAAATCTGTGCCGGCTGTGTGAAGCCAAGTCCTAGGCACCATCACAAGCCCAGGCTAAATCTGTGCCAGCTGTGTGAAGCAAAGTCCCAGACACTATCACAAGCCCAGGCTAAATCTGTACCTGCTGTGTGAAGCAAATTCCCAGACACCATCACAAGCCCAGGCTAAATCTGTACCTGCTGTGTGAAGCAAATTCCCAGACACCATCACAAGCCCAAGCTAAATCTGTGCCGGCTGTGTGAAGCAAATTCCCAGACACCATCACAAGCCCAGGCTAAATCTGTACTGACTGTATGAAGCCAAGTCCTAGGCACCATCACAATCCCAGGCTAAATCTGTGCCGGCTGTGTGAAGCCAAGTCCTCGGCACCATCACAAGGCCAGGCTAAATCTGTGCCGGCTGTGTGAAGCAAAGTCCCAGACACCATCACAAGCCCAGGCTAAATCTGTACCTGCTGTGTGAAGCAAATTCCCAGACACCATCACAAGCCCAGGCTAAATCTGTACCGGCTGTGTGAAGCTAAGTCCTAGGCATCATCACAAGCCCAGGCTATATCTGTACCTGCTGTGTGAAGCAAAGTCCCAGGCACTATAACAAGCCCAGGCTAAATCTGTACCAACTGTGTGAAATTAAGTCCTAGGCACCATCACAAGCCCAGACTAAATCTGTGCTGGCTGTGTGAAGCAAAGTCCCAGACACCATCACAAGCCCAGACTAAATCTGTACCTGCTGTGTGAAGCAAAGTCCCAGACACCATCACAAGCTCAGGCTAAATCTGTACCTGCTATGTGAAGCAAAGTCCCAGACACCATCATAAGCCCAGGCTAAATCTGTACCGGCTGTGTGAAGCTAAGTCCTAGACATCATCACAAGCCCAGGCTATATCTGTACCTGCTGTGTGAAGCAAAGTCCCAGGCACTATCACAAGCCCAGGCTAAATCTGTACCAACTGTGTGAAGTTAAGTCCCAGACACCATCACAAGCCCAGGCTAAATCTGTACCTGCTGTGTGAAGCAAAGTCCCGGACACCGTCACAAGCCCAGGCTAAATCTGTGCCTGCTGTGTGAAACAAAGTCCCAGACACCATCACAAGCCCAGGCTAAATCTGTACCGGCTACGTGAAACAAAATCCCAGACACCATCACAAGCCCGGGCTAAATCTGTGCCGGCTGTGTGAAGCTAAGTCCTAGGCACCATCACAAGCCCAGGCTAAATCTGTGCCGGCTGTGTGAAGCAAAGTCCTAGGCACCATCACAAGCCCAGGCTAAATCTGTGCCGGCTGTGTGAAGCAAAGTCCCGGACACCGTCACAAGCCCAGGCTAAATCTGTGCCGGCTGTGTGAAACAAAGTCCCAGACAACATCACAAGCCCAGGCTAAATCTGTACCAGCTGTGTGAAACAAAATCCCAGACACTATCACATGCCCAGGCTAAATCTGTACCTGCTGTGTGAAGCTAAATTCTAGGCACCATCACAAGCCCAGGCTAAATCTGTACCGGCTGTGTGAAGCAAATTCCCAGACATCATCACAAGCCCAGGCTAAATCTGTACTGACTGTATGAAGCCAAGTCCTAGGCACCATCAAAATCCCAGGCTAAATCTGTGCCGGCTGTGTGAAGCCAAGTCCTAGGCACCATCACAAGCCCAGGCTAAATCTGTGCCGGCTGTGTGAAGCAAAGTCCCAGACACTACCACAAGCCCAGGCTAAATCTGTACCTGCTGTGTGAAGCAAATTCCCAGACACCATCACAAGCCCAGGCTAAATCTGTACCGGCTGTGTGAAGCTAAGTCCTAGGCATCATCACAAGCCCAGGCTATATCTGTACCTGCTGTGTGAAGCAAAGTCCCAGGCACTATCACAAGCCCAGGCTAAATCTGTACCAACTGTGTGAAGTTAAGTCCTAGGCACCATCACAAGCCCAGGCTAAATCTGTGCTGGCTGTGTGAAGCAAAGTCCCAGACACCATCACAAGCCCAGACTAAATCTGTACCGCTGTGTGAAGCAAAGTCCCAGACACCATCACAAGCTCAGGCTAAATCTGTACCTGCTGTATGAAGCAAAGTCCCAGACACCATCACAAGCCCAGGCTAAATCTGTACCGCTGTGTGAAGCTAAGTCCTAGGCATCATCACAAGCCCAGGCTATATCTGTACCTGCTGTGTGAAGCAAAGTCCCAGGCACTATCACAAGCCCAGGCTAAATCTGTACCAACTGTGTGAAGTTAAGTCCTAGGCACCATCACAAGCCCAGGCTAAATCTGTGCTGGCTGTGTGAAGCAAAGTCCCAGACACCATCACAAGCTCAGGCTAAATCTGTACCTGCTGTGTGAAGCAAAGTCCCAGACACCATCACAAGCCCAGGTTAAATCTGTACCGGCTGTGTGAAGCAAAGTCCCAGACACTATCACAAGCCCAGGCTAAATCTGTACCTGCTGTGTGAAGCAAAGTCCCAGACACCATCACAAGCTCAGGCTAAATCTGTACCGGCTGTGTGAAGCAAAGTCCCAGACACCATCACAAGCCCAGACTAAATCTGTACCGGCTGTGTGAAGCAAAGTCCTAGGCACCATCACAAGCCCAGACTAAATCTGTGCCGGCTGTGTGAAGCAAAGTCCAGACACTATCACAAACCCAGACTAAATCTGTGCCGGCTGTGTGAAGCAAAGTCCCAGACACCATCACAAGCCCAGACTAAATCTGTGCCGGCTGTGTGAAGCAAAGTCCCAGACACCATCACAAGCCCAGGCTAAATCTGTGCCGGCTGTCTGAAGCCAAGTCCCAGACACTATCACAAGACCAGGCTAAATCTGTACCGAATGTGCGAGGCAAAGTCCTATGCACCCTCATAGGTCCAGGCTAAATCTATGCTGGCTGTGTGAAGCAAACTCCCAGGCACCATCACAGGTCCAGGCTACATCTGTGCCCACTTGCTCATGCCCCTTGTACTTACCACCAGGGCTGGATCGTCTGCAGCTGCCCTGAAAACCCTTTGTAAAATATGACCTGAAATGCAACAGTTCAATGGCAGTACAATACCCCCACCAAAAAGGTACACACTGGCCAGATTAAATGCCAAAACAACACAATCTGATTTATTCAGGGAATGTGAACATAGGTGGGACATGAATTTAGCAGATGACTTATAGATTTGATTAAAATGCAAGTGTAACCCCTAGATGGCACTATCCCAGGGGCTACTACCCCTGCCTGATTTGCCACTAACAGGTTGAGGGCCTGGATCCAATGGCGGTGCCTCCACCCAGAGGTCAGGGTTTGCAATAGTTAAACTTACTTGGTTACAGCCCTCTGGGACACTGCAACCTCTTCTTCCCACTAGTGGCCCACACAATATCAGAATTACCTTCACAGTATACACTTACCCCAGGACTAGTTCCGCACTGGGACCTCCTGTGAAATAAGATACAGTGCAACAATCACAGTACAGTACTTTAACATAGACAAATACCTCAGGAAGTATAACTTTGCTGAAACAAGCAGCTCTGATTTATTTAGGGGATATAACAAGGACAGGGGAAATCAGGTTAATTAGCTTATCACTTTACTATCTACTCATGGCTCTGTGCATTAGGCCTATCCCTACCAGTTACTGTCCCTGGGTACCCAAGCCCTAGTGGCTAGTCCAAACCGTGGCAGCTGGTAGGGCCCTTTCACAGTGAAAAGAAAGATTAGTTTAAACAGTCAGCAGTACAGTGATTCCATTTGGATTTAATGTGGCAATTCAACAGGGAGCGACCCTGAATTAGTACTCACGACCTCCAAACAAGATAGGGTCCTTCAACGTCAGCAGGGCTTCTCTTGAGCTCCACGAGACTCTTCACACATTTATATGGTAAAAAAAGAAAGTACTATACCAAGCAGGCTGCTTCTCTATCCCGATCGCAATTACTGCACAATACCCGGGAGAACACACAGCAGATTCAGTTCCTGACAGACCGAGTGCAATTCAACAATTTCTCCAGTCTTCTACAGGGTGAGCCTGGTTTCTACTCTTCAGAGATCCTTTGATTCTTTTCACAGGACGGATTCAGTCCTAACAAGCAGTTACACAAGCTGCAGACCAGAACTCTGGGCCTTACACACGTTTTTGACTGAAACTGTGCACTGAAGGAGCACAGGGGTTTCTTTCCTTCACTCCAGAGCTAAACTGAAACTCCAACAGACAAAACCGAGCACTTCCTTTGAGTTCCTCCCAGTTCTTGACTGGATTGGCTGTCACTCACAATAGATTGCTGCTGTTGGTCCAAAAGGCACCAAGTCTAAACTACATCTCCCAGAGTCACTGCCCATACAATCCTCTTGTGGCTGGCTCAGATTATGAGTCCAAGTTCTGATTCGCTCAAGGCACCATTTTAGAGCTAGTTTACCCCACACTGATTGGTCCAGTTCAGCAGTTCAAAACCAGAATGGGGAACTAGGCAGACACAGTTCTGACTGCAAAGAAAGCAGGTTAGACAAACTGTAATTTCATTATTACTGTAAATGATTTCTGGCAAACAGTTACATCTTTCAGATAGGTTCCTTTGCACTCCTAGTGACTGCAAAATTGAGTGAATTGGCAGCAGCTCGAGTGGTACTCAAACAGAGAAGCACACAGTCCACCCATACAACTAATTATGTCTGCAAGCAGACAGCTCTTAAAGAGACAGTACCAGAGGCTCTAAAACACTTCACTGATAAATGGCTTAAACGCCAAACACCATTCAGGCTTGGAGCATTCAAGCAAGCTCCTGGAAGTCTTTTGGGAACCTCATTTGCAGGGGGTTACACAAGCACAAAGAGTCCCTTGTATATGGTCACACAACCCTGGGTACCCAGTTGTAAGCAGATTAGCCTGAAGTGTTAACTGGGGTAGGGCCGCGCTGCAGCTGTTGTTGGGGGCCTTTAGGAGAGAAAACAATTAGTATGCATATCAATGGAGCCACATGGCTTAGTTCATTGTAATAAACATTCATAGCTCCTAAACCTGCAGGCCATATCCTGCTGACTTTTATCTGGGGCAGCAAGTCTGGAGTTGAACATTAAAATTTCTAGGAGCATTTCAAGTTCTGTATGCACTTGTTACAACAAATAGCTAGTCTGGTGGTATTCATGCATAATGATCATGTACAGATTACATTCTGAACATTGTAAACCCACTTCCCAGCTGAGGTCGTAATGGTGTTATTCAAAGAAGCCACTGTATTGTGGGAAGTAAAGCAAACAACAAGAACACATGCTCAAATAACAGCTAAAGAATAGATACCGAACATGGTGGGATATAACTTGTGAATGAAAGTAGCAGCTGTAGCACTCTGTGAGTAAAGCAGTCAAGCTGGTGGCTGCTATGCCACAAAATTACACTCAAAGCTATCAATATGAAGTCCCTCCTATATAATCTTGAAAGAGGAAATGCACTCACCAACGCTGAGCATTACTGCTGGCCCTCTTCCCCTCTTGACCCTCCTGAAACTCCAGACATGTGTAACCCCCCCTACAAATAGGGGTTCCTGAAAGTCTTCCTTGGGTATGCCTAAATGTCCACTGCCAGGCTGGTATCCTGTGTCTTAGCATATTACAAGTGTTTATGAGAGTGCCTTAATGCCTCTGTGCTCTGTCTCTTTAAGAGCTGTCTATAACATGGTGCTTATTTAATCTGGGAGGGGTCTGAGTGTTTCTATGCTCGAGTCCCACCTGGGCTGCTAGATAATCGTTCTGTTCTGCCATCGCTAATTGCGCAGAAGGAGCTCTGTTAGAAGCTGTACTTATTTGCTGATTTTCTATTATAATAGTAATGATACTGTAGTTTGTCTAACCTGCCTTCTTTGCAGCATGGACAGTTCTGTTTATCACCGCCATCTTGGTCCTGGACTGCCAGAATGGGCCAATCAGCACCTCTGGTGACCCTAAAATAGAGTCTGCCCCCAGGGTCTTGTGCGAGGAATTTCTGTAGGAATTGTAGTTTTGAGTCTTTGGCGCCTAAATGCACCTGGAGGGGGAGCCCTTGCTTTGACAGACTGATGGATCAACCAACCAGAACCTTTTGGACCGGGGATTCCCAGCTGCCTGCTGCATGCAGCCAGTCAGTCTGGAGTTAGAGTTTAAAGAGTAAACAACTTGAGTGATTCAAGCAGCAGCTCCTGCGTAGTTCACACGGGAGATTGGTGGAAAGGCTGAGTTTGGCCTGCCTGCCTGCAGTTCCTCAGTAAGGAATCCCTTGAAAGGCTTGGCAATCGGACTGTATCCGAATTGGAGTGTGACAAAGCACTGAAGAGTGACCAGATTTGAACCTGAAGAAGACCAAAGATTTGCTGTACACGATCAGCCTGTCAGGACATCCATTTACCACAGAATTCCTGGTTTTGCTCAGAGACACTGATATTGCAGCTGAACTACCTTCCGCATTGTGGTATGGTGATTGCTTTACTATAAATCGCTGTGTGCATTTAGTGGGTCATGATTTGGTTCTCCACTGTGTAAATGTGCCACGCTTTGTTGAAGCTGCATCCAGCAGTACCGACTCAAAATCCGAACTGTTCCACCTGGCCTGGCCTTTCACCTGGCCCAGCCAGTTACTTCAGGCACAGAAACCATCATTGATGAGAGACTTGCCCGGGATCAGCCCCTTGCTCAACCATCTCAAACAGGAACAACACCTCAGGGATCCTTGTGGGCCCTGCTTCTCCTGGCAAATCAGTCACAACCCGCAGTCTCCATTTCATCTAGCCTGTGTCTTGTACTGGGTAGCGTGAGTAACAATCAGGGTAGCTCCCTGCAACAACAGCCAAATCTCAAGTGTTGTTATCTGATTGCATTGTTGTTTTTCCTTTCATGAACTGAGCCTTCAGGCTCTGAATTACAAGTTGCGTGTAGTTGTGCATGCCTTTTCTTTTCATCACAGGGTCCCAACCAACTGTGACGTCGGCCTACCCTGGGCAACGTTCCAGGCTAGCTCACCTTACTTCCAACTGGGTACCCAGAGCGTGTGACTGTGTAGGGACTAAAATGCATGCATAATTGCCTGACTAGGTCAGTTTTTGAATTAATCTGATTACACCCCTCCCTTGTTCAATTCCCCTGAATAAATCAGATCTTTTTTGCTGTTATTCTGTTTCTCCACTTCCCCTACGGTGGTCCCTCCTGCCAGGTCACCCAGCCCCGTATCCTGCTCACAGCTTACCTCTCCACATTTTCTCCACAGCTTGCCCCCGTGGCGGGGTGGCAGGGATCCCTCAACTTGCTGGAATGGATCTGGTGTTGGGGTTACTGCAAATCGTGGGAACAGGGCCTGTGGCATCCGGCATTCATCCTGCCGAGGAGACAATTTTTTCATTTTCTCCCCTTCCCAAGTGCAGCACAGCAGCGTGCAATGACACCAGTGGCCGAGCTGTGCATGCTCCTGTATGCGCCATGCCGTGCATCTGCCCCATAACCACCCCCTATGTGTGAGCCACTAGTGCTGGCCCCCAGCTTCCACTAGGGGTCAGGCATGCAGCGACTCGGTCTCACTCCTCCCAGGAGAAGAGAGCTGACCCAGGATGCTCAATTCTCTCCTCCCAAGCCTACCCCTGGCAGCCCGCCGCACCATGAATATGGGTCGCCAACGTGGCAGGAGGTAAGGCAATGATGCCCTCAGCCCTCCATCACTGGGCCAGCAATAAATTGGATCTAACTCGCTTGCATTTAATCTGACTGTGGTTCCAGTTTGTACCAAAAGCACTGTACTGTTATTTACTGTGCCTAACCTTGTTTTACACGGGGTCTCCAGGGTCGAACTGGTGGAACCAGCCTGGTGGTAAGTGCAAACAGTGTGCAGAATTGTATGCTGAACAGGGGCTACTGTGAAAGTGTTTGTTGCATATTGTCTAGGCCATTAGAGGAGAAGGGGGGAGTACAGTGTCCCGGAGGGTTGTAGCCAGGTTAGCTTTGTTGCTAACCACCCTGTCCTCTGGGTGGAGGCACCCATTTCAGTACCCAGGCCCCTTAACCTGCAGCTAGCCACACAGGCAGGGGTGGTAGCCCTGGGATAGCACCACCTAGGGGTTACATGCACAGAAGACGCATGTCTCAGCGCACATTTCCACACGTGGTGCCGGCACATGCCCGCCATAGCGAGGAGATATTTAGTACCCCAGACCAGAAATGTTGCACCAGGTCACATACCCCACTAGAAGTACACAAGTAAACTAGTGTTTAAAAGACAAAACAGTCCCCAATGGATATGTAGGCAAGAGATAATATACTGCAGGAGTGATAATGTAGTTTCCCTTTAGTCAAACAGAACAAGAGCTCCTGAGACTGCTTCCTGGGTCCTGACCTCTAAAGGAGTTTTACAAGCAAAAGTTACAATTATGAATGAACGCTGCAAAGTACAACCGCTAGCTCCTGTACTGCTACACATGCAAGTACAAGTGTCACGTAGCTTAGGGGAGCCTGCTGTCTGGGTCATTTGACAGGGGGCATTTGGAGCTACACTCTGGTAGGGTGTTAGTGCACAGAGAGGTTTGTGTTAGAGTGCACCAGACTTAAACAAACTCTAGCCAGAGCCGATATGGCTGTGATGTTACCAAATTACCCAAGGTACACGTGTGCGTAGAAAATTTTGAATGCCCTGGTGTTACTTAGCCATTGTTTGAAGGTGTTGCACCAACTGTTAAATATGGCCATTTTGGAACCCCACCTCATAAAGAGTGTCATTTTGTTCACTTGTCCCGAAGGTGATTTTGCAGAACTGCACCATTCTATGCCACAGGTGCAAAACATGTTTCGGCAGCATATGACAAATGGCAGCTGTACTGGTAATAAGGAGATGTACAAAATGGCAGTGATGAAATCTAGAGGAAATATTAAAAATTGGTAAGTTATGAGGTGCATAGCAGGTGTGCAATGCACGCTTGTAACGCGGTCGCTTTGGGGAATTGTTTCACCAACATAAGTTGAAACCCCATTGACTGCCAGTATAGCATGCTTACCTTTGATTCTTCAGTTTGCGGTTCAGCTTTGAAGAGTGCAGACGGTCCCAATCCAGAGAAGATGACAGCACCGACTCTGGAGGTAATATTGGGGTAAGAAGGGTAAGGGAGGTGGGTGCTCAGTGGGAAGGTGGGAAAGGGAGGGGAGACTGGGCAATGATGAACTTTTCCTTTTTACAGGGGAGAAACACATTGTGGACGGTTTCATTATTTACAGGACATTTTACAGGAAAACAAAACATGTTAGGGATGGTTTTATTTATGGGACAAAAAGTATGCATCCGGGTATAGTGGGTGGGCTCCAGTGTCGGCACAGGGACGTGAAGTGAAGGAGCAGGGAGGACAACAGCAGGAGGGTGCGGAGGATGTTCTTTGCTGCTGGTGCTGAGAGGAAGCGGGAGGATGGGAGCAGTGGGAGGGTGTGGGAGGAGTTCCATCCAAAAGATGGCAGCGATGATGCAACTGCAGCACTCGCATACATGCAGTTGTGGTGACTGGCATGTTGCCATTCACAACATGGTGGAGCCAGCAAAACTGCTAATTCACGTGAGTCACGTATGCACAGTTCTTGCCACAGAATGCAAAAATAGCAGCCAAAACAGTGTGATGTTGATCAGTAGCAGCCGATCATGGAAGAAAGTGAAGCTCCATTGGACTTTCAGAAGGATAGTTCCAAAAGTCCAATGGAAGGTTCCATGATTGGCAGTTTCACATGATACAGTCGATCCCAAAATGGCAGTAGGCTCTGCCCATAGTCGTAATAAGCATTTGTCAATGCCGAATGTTTGCTTGCTGGTATTAGCATTGGAAATGCAGGAGTTAGAGACATGCAGAGTAGGCATGGCAGTGAAGTATTGAACTTCATGCCAACCCCACCTCAACCTGCAGAGACAGACAGGCATTGGAGTATGCATTTGGATTGTTGCCTATAGCAGTCATGCCGTTTCACCTCACCTTATCCTGCAGACACCAACAAGTGCTCAGGTGTGTCTTGGGGTGTTCGGCATACAGTCACCCACTCCATAAGGACAGATGCTGAAATGGGTACAATATAGGAGAATGGGGTGAACTCTAGGGCCAAAGAGTCCAAGGCACACATCGATGCCTGTCACTGGTTGCAGGGTGGGGTGGAACGGCATAAGCATTACAGTCAGCAATCCAAAGGCACACCCCTGATGCCTGTCAATCTGTACAGGGTGGGACATTATGGTTAGAAACCCTAATGCCTCAGGTGTTTGTTGGTATTTGCACTAAACATTTTCAGCATGGCTTTTTGTGACCCCACCTCATGAAATCATTTAGGACCGCTTTGTGAACAGTGGCACTGAGTTTGTCAATGTGTCCCGAACTTTGAGTTCTCACAGCGACCGTGCCATTGTGAGCCAGATGTATGAAAACACAGATCGGGTAGGATGTGAAGAATGACAGCTGCATCATTCATAGTGAGGTGTGAAGAGATGGCAGTGTTGAAAATCGGTAGTGAAAATATTAAAAATACTAGAACTTCCGAGTATACGTAGAAACTGCGCAAAGCATACATGTAACACAGTCATTTAGTGGAATTATTTTACCAAATTTTCAACGTAGGCATTTTGTGACCTCTGCTCATGAACACTGTCAATATGATTTTTCTTAATCTGTCCTGAGCATTGATTTCCCACAGCAATCGCGCTATTCTGCGCCAGATGTATAAACGCATACTTTGGACAGGATATAAAAAAATGACAGCTGTACTATTCATAAGGCAGTCTGAAAAAATGCCAATGTTGTAAATCTGGAGTGAAAGTACTACAGATTTGTGAAGTTATGAGGGTGCGTGGAAACTGCACAACGCACGCTTGTAACAGTTATTTTATGGACGCTTGTCACCAAATTTTTCAACATAGGCATTTTAGGACCTCTGTTTACAAACAGAGTCACTGTGATTTTACGAACATATGAATCTGCCAGCAGAATAGACCAATCTGTCTATCTAAATCTGCCCAAGTGTGCAGTTAGCACCCTAAATTGCAGCTGCCCCAACCTCCTCCCCCTCAGTTCCTCCCCTGCTTGTCCAAGCCCCCCCGACTCTTCCTCTTGCGTTATCCCAGTCCTTCTTAAAGCAATTGACTGTCCTACATGTTACCACTGCCTCTGGCCACTCATTCCAACTACACACCACCCTCTTGGTGAAGTAGTGCCTCTTCATTTCGCTCTGAAACGTCCCCTTCCAACATTAATCCCCTCCTGCTCTCTTCCACTTCTCAGTTTAAACACCCCTCAGTGCTAGGTTTATTTAACCTCTCAAGTATTTAAACACTTGAATCATATCCCCATCCCTCCTCTCCTCCAGTATGTACATGTTCAACTCGTTCAGCCTAACTTCATATTCCTTTCTTTCCATCCACTGTAACATTTTTGTTGCCCTCCTTTGCACCTCCTCCAGTAACTTTCTCTCTCTCTCTCTCTCTCTCTCTCTCCTCAGGTATGGCCTCCAGTATTGCACACAGTACTCCAGGTGCGGTCTGACCAATGATCTGTAGAGCGATAGGATCACATCCCTGTGTCTGGATGAGAACCCCCTTGTAATGCACCCCAGTATCCTGTTTGCCTTCGCTGCGGCTCTCCTACACTGAGCTGAGTTGTTCATGCTTCCAGTTACCAACACCCCTAGGTCCTTCTCCTCCTCTGTGATCCCCAACCTCACCCTCCTCCCCCAGCCAATAGTCCTCTTTTGGTTCTTAGGTCCAAATGCATTGTTTGCATTGAATCCTAGCTGCCACTCCACCAACCATGTCTCTAGTTTGGTTAGGACCCCTGCAGTTTTTCCCATCTGTCCTCTTGACAACTACTGCCCCAATTTGGTATCATCTGTGAACAGACTAACCCTGCTCCCTCCGTGTGCTATATCGGAGATAAAGAGCCCAAATAGCTCTGGGCCCAGTACTGACCCCTGCAGCACCCGCTTGTCACTGCTGTAGGTGTTGAGAGCCCCCCACCTCCACCACCCTCTGCACCTTCCCTGTAACCAGGCTGCCCATTTAGTCAGCTTTTTTCTCCACCCCCACTGTCATTACCTTTCCCCAGTCTCCCATGAGACACTGTATCAAAGACCTTACTGAAGTCCAAGTACAGGACAAGTACATCATGGCCCCTGTCCATCTCCCTTCTCACCCATTCATAATACTCTATTAAGCTGGTTTGACAAGCTCTCCCTGAGAGGAATCTATATTGCCGCCCATCTTGGAGGCCATTACTCTCTAGGAATGCCACCAGCCTCTGCTTCAGTATCGCCACCATAAGCTTACCCACTATGGATGTAAGACTGATCGCCCAGTAATTTCCTGGCTCCTCCCTAGGCCCACTCTTGTGTATGGGCACCACATGGGCCACCCTCCAGTCCTGTGCACCCACCCTGTTTCCAAGGAAGTGTTGAAAAGATCTGCCAGTGGCTCAGCCAACAGCCCGCCATCTCCCTCAGCACCCTGGGTGGATGCCATCAGACCTGGTGCCTTATCCACCCTAACTGCCCTCAGTCCCTCTAGCACCCTAGTCCTCATGATCACTTTGTCCGTCACCTCCTCCACCCTTTCCCACCCCCAACCCATGCTGGTAATGAACCATCCTCTCCTTAGTGAAAACGGAGTAGAAGTACTCATTTAGAATTCTACTTGCCCTCCCCTTTTCCACCCAATCTGCTCCCCACTTATTCCTCACACATCCTCTTTTCCCTGACATACCTTAAAAAGTCCTTTTCCACCCTTCCTTTATGCCCTGTGCTAACCTTAATTCCTCGGAGGCCTTAGCTTTTTTCACCCTCCTGGCCACCTCCCTTGACCAGCTCTCATAAGCCTCCTTATCCTCTCCCTTCCCTGTTCTCCTGTATGTCCATTATGCATCCCTTTATGCCCTCACCCCTTGCAGCACTTCTTTGTTCAGCCAGCATGGTTTCTTGGCTCTGCTCTTCTTACTACTGGCCCTGGTGCAGGCTACTGTGGCCTCTGTTAGTCCAGTCTCTATGACTCCCCACTTTTGTTCCGCATCCATCACAAGTCTTATATCCTGGAGTCTCCCTCACAGGATTGCTCCCATCCTCCCAAAGTCCACCCTAGAAAAGTCCACCACCTTAGTACCTGTGCCTACTGTCTCCCTGCCCAGTGCAAGAACGAGCCACACTGTTTGGTGATCACTAGCCGCTAGTGGATCCTCCACTCACCTCCCTCACCGCCTCCCCCATTTGCCAGTACTAGGTCTAGAGTGCTACCAAGCATTGTAGGCCCACTTACTAATTGTGTCAGAAGGCCATACTGGAATGCATCAACAAGCACCTTCTCCCTGGCACTGCTAGTGGTCGGGGTGCTCCAGTCAACCCCTGGTAGGTTAAAATCCCCCATTATCACCACACTCCCCCTTCTACAGACCCTCCTTATCTGCTCTGCCAACTCCCCATCCAGTTCTCCAGATTGGGCTGGTGGTCTGTACTCCACTCCCAGCCTCCGCTTTTTGCCCTTGGAGTCCAGAAGTTGCACTCAAAGTGCCTCTGTCCTCTCTTCTTCTCCCTTGTCCGTTAAGCATTTGATCCCCTTCCTCATATAGAGTGCAACCCCCCGGTCCCTGCTGTATATCCTGCATCCCGGGATTGCCGAGTCCTAATCATGGTACTCTGTGACCCAAGTCTCTGTCACTGCAGCAGTGCCCACCTTCCCCTCTAAAAGGAGTACCTGAAGCTCTGCAATTTTGTTGCCCAGGCTTCATGCGTTGAGAGAGACCACCTTCAACCTGAACCCCTCCTTCTCCTCACTCTTCTCCTTGCATGTGTCCTTCTCCTGGTAGTCTGCACCCTTTCTCCTTGTTATTCTTATTGGGTTTTGACAGAAGAGAACTTGGTTTCAGAGCAAGATACAGCAGTCTAGAACTACAGATTTTTACTAATTGCCCTCCTTCCCACACCTCCACCCTCCCACCCAAAGCCAGTTCTACTTTTATAGCCACTGGATTTGATTGAGAACAGATACTTCCTTTTGGCTGTAGGAAGAGAAGGATCACTGAAACACATTAGTTTCATCAATCTTGAAGGAACCTGGGACTTCCGTGATGTCACCGACTGGAATGGTGCCTTAGCTGCTGAGCTCTCTGATCCCTCACAAGAAAATCCAAACAAATCGACCCTCTTAGAATGGCATCTCCAGCCAAACAGAAGAGGAACAAACCGGAAAACTCCTAGCTACTCCCATGCAAATGTAACCCCTGCAAATGGGGGTTCCCAAAAGACTTCCAGGAGCTTGCTTGAATGCTCCAAGCCTGAATGGTGTTTTGCGCTTGGCATTTATCAGTGAGTGTTTTAGAACCTCTGGTACTGTCTTTAAGAGCTGTCTGCTTGCAGACATAATTAGTTTGTATGGGGGACTGTGTGTTTCTTTGATTGAGTACCACTCAAGCTGCTGCCAATTCACTCCATTTTTGCAGTCACTAGGAGTGCAAAGGAACCTATCTGAAAGATGTAACTGTTTGCCAGAAATTATTTAGAGTAATAATGAAATTACAGTTTGTCTAACCTGCTTTCTTTGCAGTCAGAACTGTGTCTGCTAGTTCCCATTCTAGTTTTGAACTGCTGAACTGGACCAATCAGTGTGGGGTAAGCTAGCTCTAAAATGGTGCCTTGACCAATCAGAACTTGGACTCATAATCTGAGCCAGCCACAAGAGGATTGTATGGGCAGTGACTCTGGGAGATGTAGTTTAGACTTCAGTGCCTTTTTGACCAACAGCAGCAGTCTATTGTGAGTGACAGCCAATCCAGTCAAGAACTGGGAGGAACTCAAAGGAAGTGCCCGGTTTTGTCGGGTTGGAGTTTCAGTTGAGCTTTGGCAGTGAAGAAGGAAGGAGCCCTGTGCTTTTTCAGTGTGCAGTTTTAGTCAAAAAACGTGTGTAAGGCCCAGAGTTCGGTCTGCAGCTTGTTAGGACTGAATCTGTCCCTGTGAAAAGAATCAAGGGATCTCTGAAGAGTAGAAACCAGGCTCACCTGTAGAAGACTGGAGGAATTGCTGAAAATTGCACTCTGTCTGTCAGGAACTGAATCTGCTGTGTGTTCTCCCGGGTATTGTGCAGTAATTGCGATCGGGATACAGATGCAGCCTGCCTGGTATAGTGCTTTCTTTTATATGGATGTGTAAGAGGTTTGTGTACCTCAAGTGAGCCCTGCTGACATTGAAGGACCCTATCTTATTTGGAGGTCGTGAGTACTAATTCAGGTCGCTCCCTGTTGAATTGCCACATTAAATCCAAATGGAATTACTGTACTGCTGACTGTTTAATTCTCCTTTCTCTGTGAAAGGGCCCTACCAGCTGCCACGGTTTGGACTAGCCACTAGGGCTTGGGTACCCAGGACAGTAACTGATAGGGATAGGCCTGTGCACAGAGCCATAGGTAGATTATTAGAGTGATAAGTTAATTAACCTGATTTCCGCCCTTGTTATATCCCCTAAATAAATCAGAGCTGCTTGTTTCAGCAAAGTTATACTGCCTGAGGTATTTGTCTATGTTAAAGTACTGTACTGTGATTGTTGCACTGTATCTCATTTCACAGGAGGTCCCAGTGCGGAACCAGACCTGGGGGTAAGTGTATACTGTGAAGGTAATTCGATATATTGTGTGGGCCACTAGTGGGAAGAAAGGTTGCAGTGTCCCAGAGGGCTGTGACCAAGTTAGTTTAACTATTGCAAACCCTGACCTCTGGGTGGAGGCACCCGCCATTGGATCCAGGCCCTCAACCTGTTAGTGGCAAATCAGGCAGGGGTAGTAGCCCCTGGGATAGCGCCATCTAGGGGTTACACAAAAATTAAGGGAGATGATTCAGGCTGACATCGAAGAAATCCCAGAGACGAGAGGCGCATCCTCAGACCCACTCCAGGCCTCACCTCAGCACGACCCTCCGCAAGAAGACATAATCCAAATGATAAAACAAATGGCTCAAACAGTTGCCAAGATCGACAATACACTTGCCGAGCTCCGATCAGACTTTAATCGGACCGATCATAAGGCAGAGCAATTGGAGCTCGGATTAACACAAACCATGGAGCAGTCGGACAGGCAGGACCGCCTGATGATGTACCTCTTGGCCAGGGAACGAGAGATCAACCAAAGACTGGATGACCTGAGGGAGAAGCAGGAGGCAAAATATCCGCATTTACGGGTTCGGAGGGTTTGGAGGAGAAGGAACGGATAACATAACTTTCATTCAAGCTCTTTTACAGGTTCGTTGAAGCTCCGGCAGAGCTAGATTTGGAAATAGACGGGCCACCGTCGCTAGTACCGACCCAGAAATCCGGAAGCGTGACCTCGCTCCTTCATTGTCAGAATGGCTTCATACAGCAGAAAAGAGGATATCCTGAGAAGGGCCTGGCAGCTAAAAAACGTCATGTATCAAGGCCATAAAATAATTTATGACAACGATCACACGTCCGGTGTCCAGGAGGCGCGAAAGACGCTCTGGCCCATAATTAAACAGCTCAGGTTGAAAGGCATCAAAGCACAGATCTTACATCCAGCCAGAATTAAAGTGCTCACACACCAAGGAAATAAAATCTTTAAAGATCTCCTGAGGCCTCGATCTACCTTGAAAGTCTTGGTATTCATGTTCCTCCTATGACAAGGAAAAACTGAAAAGGACCTGATAGCCTCCCTTGGGTCATAGCACAGAAGGGAACGACGAGGACAGGTTCCACACAGCGTAACCCCAGGACAACGCTGCGAGCCGACATTGCTCAGATGATCCGCAAGTATGGGGAAACTTCCTCGATAGACAAAACTGCATGGTACTTACAGTCCCCGGATCACCAAGTGGAAGAAGAATCGTTTGGCCGAGAAGAAGGGTTACCGGAACAAGCACACAGCCTGAGATGAAAATTAGCAGCGGAGGGACTAACTGAACTCTTGCTCTCTCTTGCTTCTCTTCCCTGTTAAACTGTGCTGGGACTTCCAACCTCTCGGATCAGGACTGTATTGGACTAGATCGCAATCAGGTTTGTTTGGGATCGGGCGGGAGCTGCGGGTCTTAGGAGCGGGGGGTCGGGCGATTGAAAGGGGGGGGTTTATTTTTATTTTGTTTCTGTTGGTTGCTGCATTTGTTTCTGCTTTCCCTTCCCCAACGGGACTCCTGTGCGTCTTACTTCTGATCGGAGGTGAGACTCCGGGTTTGTGGGGGGGGGGAGGCCGAGGAGAGGCTCAGTGCTGCTATCCACTCTGCCAGGCGACTAGAGGATCAGCCCTAGCACGCCACTAAAGCTTAATAGATTAAGGCAAAATGAGCGGAGTGGGGTGTGCGACGCTGATTCCTCTAACAACCTTGAAATTGTTTAGAGGTCCGGGGAACCCCTTCCAGTCGCCTGGGTACAGGTACTCCTTTCCTGTTGCCGAAGATCTGAGGCAAAAAAACTGCTGGATGCGAGCTCTGGGAGCCTCTGAGTGATAGAAACCCGCTCCAGGTAACTTAGACACACTCCCTTGCAGTTTTCTCGGTTGCCAGACTAACGGTCACAAGAGGCGGATGGGAAATAAAGCCTCCTGCACCTGTTGAATCAAGCAATACAAAAGGTGGCCTCGTGGACATGGATTGCCTTATATGGTTCGAGGTACGAATCCTGTGCCCTCTGCACGGTCTGGGAGACCTTAGAGATGACCCACTAATCAAATAATAGAAATAGTGTAACACTGGGATGGTGAGAGAGAGAAGCCTGGCCAACCTCAAGATATAGCCAGACTCACTACTGGTTCATTACATTCCTGTTTATCTTTATGGGGAATAACTGTGGCCAGCCTAGACTATGTTAAATATAAGACCCTTTAGACCAGAATTTAACTTAGTGCTATTCAGGGAGGCGGGGTCGGGCAGGGGTTAGCACCTACAGAGATTTTCACCATGTCCTCGGGCCCAGCGATTTAAAGTGGATGCCAATGAGCTCGGACCTAAGATTTTGTTGTGACGTCTAGAAAGTGGTAGAAAGAGTTTGGGTCAAGGATGAGCTAATAAACACAAGATCGGGGCCCAGAGAATGGGGGATAGGGAGGAAGACACCGGTTACTTTTTTCCCGGACTAGGTACGGGGTATCCCATCAACACCCTGACTTGTTTCCCCAGCTGATTGAAAGATGAGGAGCCGAGGGCCCCTCTGTTCATAGGTGGTTGGGCCACTAAAGGAGCGGGAAATGGATCCGGGATACTTTGTGGAACCCATACACAAACAAAGGGGGAGAGGAGGATACCCAAGGGAAATGCGGGCTCTGATTGTAGGAGGGTGACGGGCTCATCTCGCAGGCAAACACGTAAGCCTCAGATATTCTAGTAAAAACAAGACGATCCAGTCCCTTCCTGAGCTTGTGGACGGAACGGCTGGTAAAAGGGATGATCCATCCTGAATCAGAGCCAGCCTAGTGTCCCTTGCAAATATAAAATTTGGTATCCCCCGAGAGGTTCAAAAGTGGAGATCAGAAGGGATAATATTTTGAATTTCTAAAGATACTGCAGAAATCTGGGTTCTCCCAGCCAGAGAAATACTCTCCAAATCAGAGCATACTCGGACCTTGGATATATGAGGCCCATGCTGAGTTAGGCAGGCCTGGACTTCAGAAGATAGGATCGTACCTGAAAACAGGTTGGAGCTTTCTGGTGCACTTGCCCGTGCAACAAAGGCTAAAATAAATAAATAAGCGGGCTCTCTGGAGAGCCCAAAGAACCTAGATTTTGCCCCACTCAGGGAACGAGAAGGGGGAGTGTGGAAATAGAAGAGAGGGAGAAAGAGGACAGGCGGGGGGGTGAAAGGGAGAAAAAGAGATGACGAGAGGGGAGGATGAAGAAACCCTTGCCTCATGGACTGAGGGCGATTAAATAGTTCTCGGCCGGTCTCCCCCCCCCCCCAGCTCGCTTGGTCTGGGAGGGGGGGAGAAGGAAAGGAACACTAAGGGAGAGGGGGATTGGGCGTTTGACATGAGGGTATTCCAGAAAGGTGACCGGCAAGAGGATAGCCACAATAAAGACCATATAGGTGGCAAAAGGGAACCTCATTGCACCACAGAGCTCCCCAATAGGTCCAGTAAGGACGCTACTTCCTCTGTTGAGTTTTACGCCAGCACACCTTTGAAGTCAAACACACATAGATAGAACTTTGTGGCTCAGGAATATTGTTGCTACAGGTGTTAATACATTCAGGTAGCTTATGGCTAGAAACTGGATTGTGCCGAGCAAAAGTTAAATGGTTGAAGTATTTTATGTTAAAGTTAAAGAAAAGTTGTCTTGTTATGAGTTTCTTTGGTTAAGGATAAGGCAAGGTACATACAAGTTTCTAAAGTCTTTCATTAGAATTACTGTCATCGCTGGGCAGGATGTAGCTTCGAGAAATTGTAATAATGAATAATCATTGTACAAGGGTAATCTCCTTCAACTTAAATGGCTGCTCAAGTCCGATTAAGAGGAAGAGACTCAGAGATACCTGGGAGCCCAGAGGTGTGAGGTAGCCTTCCTCCAGGAGACTCACCTCACCCCCCTGGAGGCACTGAAATTGAAGTGCCCAGCTTTTCCTCATGTATTTCACTCCTCCTGACAAGTGGGAGGAAAAGGGGTGGCGGTTCTTCTCTGCCTGGATTCCCCTGCAGGTGAGGGAGGTGATTCGGATCCAGCAGCTAGATTCATATCGATAATAGGAACACTGCAAGAGCAGGTAATCACACTGATTAACGTGTATGTTCCACGGGTTCTCGATCTCATCTTACTCAGCCCTTCTGCAACTGATGGCAGAAAACAGCAGGGTATAGCAATTATGGGTGGAGACTGGAACATAATCCTCAATAGAGGACTGGATACCACATCTCAAATTCCCAGACCCAAAATAAGTAAGGCCAAAAGCCTTCACGGCTCCACTGCAGCTCGGCTGGTAGATGTTTGGAGGAGAGGTATCCGACAGCTAGGGAGTTTACATATGTTACTCCCGGGGTTCCGTATATACTGAGATTGGATATGTTTTTGCCTTTGCAAGAGACCTTCCTCTCTTTACCTCGATGTGGTGGAAACATCAATTTGTCGGATCACTCTCCGCTGTTTGTCGAGATAAACCTGGGTCTCACTAAGAAAAAACTCTCTGGAGGCTGAACACTTCTCTACTCCAAAATAAAGAAACAATAGAGGAGCTTAAACAGTTCCTCAAAAATATCTTAGAGGAAAATAAGACGCTGGCATATCCCTCACAGATATTGTGGGATTCTTTGAAAGCGCTGATAGGGTAAACTAATTCAGATAGCCACACACAAAAAAAGATTACAGTCCAAAGACAGAAAGAGCTAAACTCCCAAATTCAGGAATTGGAAAGGCAGCAGAAAATTAAATGGGATCCAGACAGAGCAGAAAGAATTAAAGAAAGCAGGCAGCACCTTCAAAAAATACAAAACACTGAGATAGAGAAAGCCCTGTTTTATCTAAAGCAAAAATATTACGAATGTGACCCGAGAGGAACAAAACTGTTAGCCTTTAGACTTAGGCAAAACATAGCGAAGGCGACCATCACTAAAATAAAATCAAAGGATAGCAATAAAGAGACCACTCAAGCCTTAAATAATGAAGGCCTTTAGGCCTACTATATCAAACTATACTCAACTCAAGAGAGGACCTCCCTCAAGAGAAAAGAGATACTTGGACAGTTCCTCTCCTCCTCTCTCTCCCACAGGAATCGAAGCACTCATCAGCCCAATAACTGCCTCCAAATTAAAACACACAATAAAAAACCTGAAAACAGCTAAATGCCCTGGTCCTGATGGATTTGGTGTGGAATTCTACAAGACTTTTGAAGGTGAGATCTCCCCCCTTCTAACAGAGGTATTCGAGGCGGTGTGGACAGGGGAGGAGCTGATCCCCCCCCTCTTGGAAATATGCCACGATCTCAGTGATCCATAAAGAAGGTAAAGATCCGGCATACTGCGAGTCATACCGCCTATCTCCTATTAAACACGGATTATAAAATATTTACAGCAATAATTGCAACGCTGTTAAATGTGACACTACCTAAGCTAATACACTTGGACCAAACAGGTTTCGCTTCTGGGCCATCAGGCTCCAGACAGCGTTAGGGCTATAAACTTAATAGACACTATTCAGAGTTCAAAAACTTCAGCGTTCCTCATGAGTTTAGACGCTGAAAAAGCTTTTGATAAAGTATCTTGGAGCTTTTGTTTGCTGTTCTAGAGACAGAGGTTTCCCCTCATTTATAAATGTTGTCCGGGCAATTTATTATAAACCGCAGGGGTTTATGTTAGGGTGAATGGAGGCATCTCCATAGATCGATCTAGGAAGAGGCACTGTTGGGATGCTCCACTATCACGCTCTTGTTCGCTTTACATTGAACCGCTGGCAGAGACAGTGAGGAGGCGGAGGAGGTAACGGGGTGCAGACGGATAACTTTCAAAGAAAATCTCCTATACGCAGATGATGTCCTCCTCAGCCTTACACTACCCAACCAACCCATAAAAAAGGTCTGGTCAATACTTAAGAATTTGGTAGCCATGCGGCTACTCTCTTAATAAAAATAAGACAGAAGTTCTCACCTTCAATTACAAATCTAATCCTGAGATCTCTTCCTCTTCCCGCTAAATTGAAGGCCAAAACTAAAATACTTGGGGACTTCACACAAAACAGTTTTCCCAGCTGTTCCAGGCGAATTACTCTCCATTAATATCCACCTCCAGAAAGACTTTGAGCGATGGTCACTGTTAAACTTTCCAATGTACTCAAGGATACAAGCTCTGCGCATGAATGTACTCCCAAAATTTCTGTACTTATTTCAAAGTACTTCTACCCTTCTTCATACGCAGGGGGACCTTTCAGGTATGGAATAAAATGATAACTAAATTCTTATGGAACTCCAAAAAACCTAGGATTAATTTAAGGATACTTCAAATGCATCGGGGGAAGGGGGGGCAGTCTCTCCCGGATCTAGAAGACTACTTCTTGGCAGCCCAATTAAAAAACGCCATGATCTGGTCCAATCCCAGTGCCTCTACGGCATGGAAGCTCATGGAAAGAGGAGAGGGAGAGGGAAGGGGCTCACAATCCCTGGACCACGCCTTAATAGCATGCATCCCAAATAGGGAGTCCCCTTCACAACTGTCATCGGTTAGGGATACAACTAGAGCACTTCATAGATTATGGCAAAAATTCAACCTCAGAAACTCACTATGGCCCTTGAGGAGACTATCTCAGGACCTAGATTTCATCCCAGGACAGCTGGATAAAAGGTTCCAGACCTGGGATGCGCAGGGTCTCAGGTTCCTCTCCCAATACTGTCAGGGTGAAACCTTTTTAGATTTTGCCTCTCTTAAAAACATTTATAATCTACAGAACTCGGACCACTTCAGATATTTACAAGCTAGAAACTATATATCTAGGCTAAAGAAGAAGGACGTGAACCCAGACAGGGCGAGGAGCTTAATAGAGGTTATACAGAAGGGAGTGACAGTCACTAGTCAGAGGGGAATGATCTCCCAACTCTACAAAGCCCTATCAACCTTAAAGGAGGATGCGTTAACTAACATCAAGAGTAAATGGACATAAGAGGCTGAGTGAGTCAGATTGGGAGAAAATTTTCTTCCTGACTAGCCGCACAACTCAATCTCCACACTGGCAAGAATTCGCATGGAGAGTGAAGGTCAGATATTTCCTTACCCCAAATAATAAGTAAAAGAAATCCTTGAGCTACCAGTCCGTGCTGAGGGGCTGTGCTCTAGCGCAGTAGACCATTTACATATTTTCTGGACCTGTGAGGTATTACTGAATTTTGGGGAGATATTAAGAGGTAATCTCAGAGTTATTTTCAGTGCAGAGTAGGTTAGAGTGGCCAGAACTGATCCTGGGATTGCCGCCTAAAGAGATAGTGGGCCCGGATGCACAGTACTTGTGGTCCATTCTGACTATGGCAGTACACAAGGCCATTATGAGGAAATGGCTCTTTCCCACCCCTCCCACCACAGAGGAGTGGATATCAATAGTGAACACCATAGCAGACTTGGAGGAACTCACATATAAAATTAATAACAGAACCCCAATACACTTGAGGAAGTGGACTAGATGGGAGTTGTGGCAAACCGAAAACAAGGAAGTAATAGCTAATCACATCATATGGTAGAGTCAAAGAGTCATCTGCGGTGGGGCCCGGAGGGTGGTGAGAGCCTATTTGGAAGGAGAAGGAGGGAGTAGAGGCCTAGTTCATTGCTTGAAGGAGATTCGCAGGAAAGCAGGAACAGCTTGAGAAGGACTGAAGCTCTTTCTGTATAGGACTATATTAGCCCATTGAATTTGAATACTAAGCGTGGACTGAGACTTACTGTATAAGTGATAATAACAAATGTATTGAAAGGAGTATTTCTGATGGGATGCTAATTCATTTGAACGAGAGATTGTACCTAAATACTGACAATAAACTTGAATTAAAAAAAAAAAAATCTTGAAGGAACCAAAAATACCCCCCTCCCTCCGCTGGAGGTCTGAATCCAAGCATGGAAGAAGGAGACTACTGAAGATTACAGGAAGTTCCTGTCCCAGAACAGGAAGGACGAACATTGTGGGCACTATAGGCAGTAGGAAAGTACGTAAAAATAAATAGAGGCAGGAGACAGTAAGTATACAAAACAACAGGAGAGGGGACACAAAATAAGTCAAGACGGGAGTGGTGCAGTGCAATGGCTGTAGGGTAGCAGTGTTCCAGGAGACATTCTGGAAGCTGCAATGCTGCCCTGTTTGCAGGCACCTCTCTGGTCTGAGGGAGGAGGTTGGCTGTCTCCAGGCTGAACTGGCTAGGATTCGTGAAACCTTTTCCCCCACCCAGGGATCACCAGGCCACCACTGTTACATCAGAGGTTGCCAAGAAAGAGGAGCAGTTGGACCAAGGTGGGCTCAGGGAGGGAGAGGGTGGTGGAACAGAGGTGCATCTCTCCAGTTGTACCTCTCCACAATTCAAATGCTGTTCTGGCAAACAATGGTTCCTCTATGGAGGCACCTGCAGTGGAGACCAAGGAGAATGCTGGGAACCTCCACAAAGGAGACCCACAGGAGGGTGGCACGAGACCCCACAGGGGAAGGAAATAACTCCTGGTGGGGGACTCTATCATTATGGGGTAGAAGTGGGGGAGGAAGGGGATAGAGAGGTAAGGTGCTGCCTGGCGCCACGGCTCAGAGGGACAGGAAGCAAATCCACAGGATCGCAGGAGCAGCTGCATGAGGGAGAGAGCTGGATGTCATTGTCCACCCAGGGACAAATGACCTGGGTGTGAATGGGATCAGAGCAGTGCAAGAGGAGTTTGTGGAGTTGTGGAGGGCCTTAGACAAGCAGCATGTATGGTAACCTTCTGGGAGATGCTGCCTGTCTATGACAAGGATGATGCTAGGTATTCCGCACCATGGATTCAATAAATGGTTGAACAATTGGTGTGGAGCTCAGGTTTTGGCTTCATTGGAGACTGGGGAGCCACCTGGAGGGATGCATGCATATACTGGCATGATGGTCTACATCTGTCCAGTGGGGAAACCAGAATCCTAGGTGACAAGTTTAAATGCTTCATTGGCAAGCATTTAAACTAGCCAATGGTGGAAGCACTGAAAAGGAGCAGGGAAATCCCAGTCTCCCCCACAAAACACAGTAGTTAAAGAGGTAAACTCCAAGGTAGAGAAGTCGGTAGGGAGCAGGACAGGGATAAATGCAGAAAAAGGTGGTAAGGACAGGGATGGGGCTAAAAGGGGTAAAGCCATAAAAAATAAGTGGAAGGTGATGAGTACCAATGCCCGCAGTCTATGCACAAGCTCCCTGAACTAGTGGCCTTGATGGAAGAGGGATGTCTGGATATTGTGGCAGTCACTGAAACATGGTACACAGAGAACTATGACTGGGATGTCAACATACCAAGATACACAGTCTGCAGGAGGGACAGGGTAGGTAAAAGAGGAGGAGGAGGAGGAGGAGTAGCTTTCTATATAAGGGAAAGGATTAAAGCAATAGAACCAAAGAGTAAACAGGAAGTTGATGAGTCACTATGGGTCACCCTGGAGACAGGAAAGGGCACCACAATCCTCATGGCGGTTGTGTACAGACCACTATCTCAGGGGGAGGAAATGGACAACGAAATGATAGAAGGCATCCTTAAAATGGCAGAAAAAGGGGAGATATTGTTGATGGGGGACCTGGATATGCCAGATGTTAACTGGAGTACATTTGCTGCAGGCACATCCAAGAGCAGGGTCATTCTTGATGCCCTACAGGGAGCATGCCTCAGACAGCTAGTGTTGAAACCCACTTGGGAAGGAGCAATCTTAGACCTGGTATTCTCAAATGAGGAAGGAGAAAGATCTCAGATTTAGAAGTGGGTAGCTATTCAGGGACAAGTGACCACCAAAGAGTGTGGTTCACAATAAACACAGCCATAGAGCCAAGCCATACAAAAACAAGAGTATTGGACTTTAGGAGGGGCTGACTTTGAGAAAATGAGAGAGTGCCTCAGAAAAGCATTAGCAAATGGGCAAGAAGGAGGGGTGGAGGAACAATGGGAAATAATCAAAGCAGCCATCGCAGAGGCAACAAGCTTTTGTGTGAAGCAAAGCAACAAAACAAAACAAAGGAAAAAACACTATGGTTCTCAAAAGAGGCGGCAGGGATGATTAAGGAGAAAAGGATAGCATTCAGGAAATATAAGGAAACACAGAAGGAGCAGGACAGAGAACTTTATCAGTTAAAGCAGAAGGAGGCAGGGAAGGCAGTCAGAATAGCAAAGGCACAAACTGAGGAAAAAAAGGGGGATAAAGTCTTTTATAGGTACATTAGGGAGCGAAGAAAGACCAAGGGAGGGAGGGATACAGAGGCTTAATAAAAGGGAGGGAATGTGGGCAGAGCGTGACAGTGAAAAAGCAGGGATACCGAACAAATATTTCTGCTCAAAATTCACAACGGAAGAGGAGGGGGAAGTACCTAAAACAACAAGGGAGAAACTCTGAATAGGGGGGTCGATTCCAGTCCATTCACAGAAGAAAGGGTTTTGAAATAACTCTTGAAACTGAGGGTGGACAAAGCATTGGGGCCTGATGGGATTCACCCAAGAATTCTAAAAGGACTAAGGGTAGAACTAGTAAAACCACTGACTACTCTCTTTAACAAATCATGGGAGGATGGAGTGATACCTGTGGACTGGAGGAGGGCAAATGCGATTCCACTTCACAAAAGTGGGAGCAGAGCTGAGGCAGGAAACTACAGACCAGTTAGTTTGACTTAAGTGGTGGGGAAAATGATGGAATCACTTCTGAAGGAAAGAATTGTTGAGAACCTAGAGGCCAGTGGGGCACAGTACCCAAGGCAGCATGGATTCACAGCAGGAAGGTCATGTCAGACGAATCTAATAGATTCCTTTGACTGGGTGACCAAAGTAGTAGACCACGGAGGGGCTCTGGATATGGCCTACCTAGACTTTAGCAAGGCATTTGAGACAGTCTCACACAAAAGATTAATATACACGTTAGCCAGCCTTGGAGTGAGTCCCAAGGTGGTAGCTTGGATAAAAAAACTGGCTGGACAACAGGACACAAAGGGTAATAGTAAATGGAGTTCACAGTGAAGAAAGGAGGGTAACTAGTGGGGTACCGCAGGGCCTCGGTAATGGGCCCAGTCCTTTTAAAGTCTTTATAAGTGACATTGGAGAACACCTGGAAGGAAAGGTATGTCTCTTTGCAGATGACACAAAGATCTGCAAGAGGGTTGATACACGAGGTGGGGTGGAAAGAATGAAAAGGGACTTGGAAGGTTGGAGGAATGGTCAAATATGTGGCAGTCAAATATGTGACAGCTCATATTCAATGCAAAGAAGTGCAAGGTAATGCATCTGGGAAACAAAAGCCAGGAAGAGTACACAATGGGGGGTGAGTTAAACAACAATACAAATTGAAAGAGATCTAGGAGTAATTATATCACATGATCTAAAGGTGAGCAAGCAATGTGAGAAGGCAGTAAGGAGGGCTGGGGGATGCTGGGGTGCATAGGGAGAGGCATCAACAGTAGAAAACAGGATGTTGTTATCCCTCTGTACAGACAGTTAGTGAGACCCTATCTGGAGTACTGCGTCCAATTCTGGAGACCCCATCTCCGAAAAGACATAGACAGAGTGGAGGCTGTTCAGAGGAGGGCAACCAAAATGATGCAGGGCCTGCACCAGAAGACATACGAGGAGAGACTAAAGCAGCTTAATATGTATACTCTTGAGGAAAGGAGGAAGAGGGGGTACATGATAGAAACTTTTGAGTATCTCAAGGAAATTAAAGTACAAGAGGGTAGTATCTTTCAGAAGAAGAGATGTACAAGAACAAGGGGGCACACTTTGAAGATAGAGGGGGGACGGCTCAGAGGTAATGTTAGAAAGTATTTTTTAACAGAGAGGGTTGTGGATGCATGGAACAGCCTTCCTGAGGAGGTTGTGGAGTCAGGAACAGTGGGAGAATTCAAGAATGCATGAGACAGGTGTAAGGCAATTCTATTGGGGGGTAGGAGGGAGTAAGCTGTTGATTAACTAGAATCTGCAGCTTATCCATCAGGTAGGGAAATGGGCAGACTAGGTGGGCCAAGCGGTCCTTATCTGCCATCAAATTCTATGTTTCTATGGGTGGTGGTGCCTTCTGTATTACACTCAGACCACTCTGCCCACCCCCTCCCAGGGTTACTATGCCTCTGCCTTTATCTGTATTGAGGGTTGAGCTCATTAGGCTCCCGTCCGGACCTTTCTACCAACGTCAGTGTTTTGGCTACCCTCCCCCACTAGTTTAAAGCAGCAGTACTATGAAATAAGGAAGTGAGCTATCAAAATTCTGTTTTTCGTCTGTAAGCATGCGGCCAAAGTTCCAGTTTCCATATAGGTAAATGTTTTTTTTTCAGTCGTCTTTAGTTTCTTAAATGTAACCCCTAGGTGACGCTACCCCAAAAGCTACTACCCCCTGCCTGCTTGGCTAGTAGCAGGTGAACGGGCCTGAGTTCTAAAACGGGAGCCTCCACCCGGAGGTCAGGGTTGGTAGTGGTCAAGCTAACCTGGGCACAGCCCTCTGGGACACTGTGACCCCCCTCTTTCCCTTCTAGTGGCCTGAACACTGTACAATAATCACTTTCTCAATCCCCCTGGTACACCACACAAGTACCCACACTGTTTGCACTTACCACCAGGGGTGGTTCCTCAGAATCGGCCCTGGGGACCCCCTGTAAAACAAGGTTATGCACAGCAAATAGCAACAGTACATTACTTTGAGCACAAACTAGAACCACAGTCAGATTACATGCAGAAAAAGTTAGATCTGATTTATTCATGGGGACTTGAACAAGGATGGGGCGAAATCAGGTTAATTAGCTTAAAGGTTATATCAATCAAGCAGTTATACATGAGCTTTGAGTCTTCCCCACACAGTCACACCTCTGGGTACCCAGGTAAAGAAGAGATGGGCTAGCCGGGACCATTGCCTGGGGTTGGCCGGCGTCACAGCTGGTTGGGGCCCTGTGATGGAAAACACAACATGCACAGTACACACTATTTGTAATCTGGAGCCAAAGGGCTCAGTTCGTAAAGGAAAAGAAACAACAAGACAATCAGATGACACACTCAGATTAAGCTGTTGTTGCAGGGAGCTACCCTGGTATTTACTCACAATACCCAAGACTGGACACAGGCTGGATGAAAATCGAGACTGCAGGTGGTTGATCTGGAATGCCAGGCAAAGCAGGGCCCACACGAGTCACCGAGGTGATGTTCCTGTTCAAGCGTGGAGCAGGGGACTGATCCTCAGGCAGGTCTCTCGTCGATGGCTTCTTTGTGCAGCAGGTAGTCTGGCTGGGCTAGCCTGGCAAGGCCCAGACTGCATGGAGACAAATTTGAATGCAGTCTGTTTTGGGCTGGATACCCCAGTTAGTCACTAACCCATAATTTTTGGTGTGGCACCAAGCCACTCGTTGAAGTCCTCAATCCTACCCTTCCTCCCCATGCTTACACATGGTACTGGGAGTACCTCTGAGAATACCACCGACTTCCCCGTGCTCTCACACTGCCTGCTCAACTCCTATAACCTCCCCATTCACTACTTCCACAGTCTCCCTCACCAAGTCATTTGTACCCACATGCAACAGTAAATGAGGTTTCTTCCTCCCCCTCACTGCACGTTTGAGCAGTGCCTGCTCCTCCTGCAGTCAACCCAGAGATGGCTTCAACCCAAATATGGCTGTGCCTTTCCTTCTGCCCCATCTCACCCCTTTCAGTATAGAACCCCCAGGACAAGTCCCCCCCGTCCCCCCTTTCCCTTCTAATACCCCTTCCACCACCCCAGTATTTGTTCTTCCCTGCCTCCTACCAGCTGCCCTCTATGACTTCTGTATCTGCACCCCCCTACTTCTGCCTAATCCTTTTCTCTGTCTTATTCCTCCCATCCCTTTTGAACCCTTCCCAGCCTGACTACTTCCTACTGCTTCCCATGTTGACCCCTCCTCCCCTGCTAATTTCCAACCCTCTACTATCACCGTTGTTGTCAGTTTAGAGCCCCATTCCCTTCGACCCCGATGGTGATGCCCCTCCATCCTTCCCTTTCATAGCCTTCTCTCCTCCAGTCACCCTCCTTCCTTACTAGCCCCTTCTATCCTTTCATCCTCACGATCTCTTCCCCCTACCTGTTGCTCCCATAGCAGAGGGTTGAATCTATTCCTAGTCGATACCACTCCTACATCTCTTCTCCCATCAGTCCTCTCCTCCACTTGTTCCCTCCATGCCCCCGTCCCACCCTGGTCCCTCCATACCCGCAGCCATCTGCTCTCTCCCCTGGTACTCCTCATGGTCTCTTCTTCTCCTCCCGTCAGGAGGCCCCCCTCCCTCACCTTGGGCACCCCCTCCTTTCTCCTCTCTTCTCTACTAATGTCTCTGATACTGGGGTCAGTTTCAGTCCCTAGTTGTTCTTCCCCATCCACCTTTACCATCCCATAATCCCCCCCAGCCAGGATGCCTACCATACTCATCTGCCCTGCCACTTCGACTCCTCCCTAACCTCCACAGTTCCTCCCTCAAACTAACCAATTGTCTACAGAGTATACACCCCCCCATCCTCCAAGCCCAGTCCAGGATCATGACGGACCCACACCTGTACACTCCACCACCCTTCCAAAGATTCTCACCCTATTGATACGTGGCATCTGCCCCGTTTGGCCCCCATCTTATGTTATGGGCTCTACTCCTGGTTTCTGTACCCTACAACTAATAGGGCCCTATTAACTCAATTCCTGTTTCCACTCCCTTTTTATATTCATTGAATGCAAAAAAAAAATAGAAATGTGGGTGGCGAGAAAGCACATTAAACATATGGACAAAATGCACTATAGTGAAAGACTGAAATATTTAAACCTATATTCAACAGAATATAGGAAAGTAAGAGGAGACCTGTGTCTCACAATTAAAGCTTATCAGGACATGGTATTATTAGAAACTATAGGACTAGTAAAGCATACAGCAGCAAACAATAATACTAGATCCCACAACTATAAACTGCATGGAGAAGTAAGCAGGACACTTAGAAGGAGTCAGTGGTACAACTAGAGAGTTATAACTATATGGAACACCCTTACCAGTAATATAGTGGAAAGTGACAATATGGACACATTTAAAAGAAGATTGGATGCATTTATGGGACATAGGAAATTTATATTTCACCATTAAAAGTGAATGGTGGCAAGTTCAATAAAGGGGCTAACATCCACGGAACTTGTAAACTGACTATGAACCTATAAATCTACTTCTGGGAGACTAGATCCCTAATGACTGAAAGTCATTTTCAAGAATTACTTTTAACAAGAGGCAGCTGCCTGTTTTACGCTGAACTCCCTCCCCAGTGTAACGTCAGCAGCCATGATATGGAAGGCGTTTAAGGCAACCATGCAAGGAAAAAATAATGGGGGTATGCATCTCATAGGTGCCACCTCTGAGACAAGGAAATATCCCAGTTAGAATCCACACTTACAGAAAAAGAACAAGCATATAAAGCTGACTCTTCCAAGCCCTACAATAACACACTGCTGGCAGAGACTATTAAACTAAGTCTACAGCTCAAATTCCTGCTCTCTAGGAAGGCTGAACTAAATTTTCATAAAACTAGACATAAATACCAGGACTGTGGCAAGAAGGTGAGCAAACTGCTCACTTATCAATTAAAGAAGCAGAAGGCAGAACACCACATATCACAACTAAAAAGCCCAGACGGCGTCGTATCTATATAAAAACAAACTGATATCAACAAGGTCATGCAAGATTTTTACTCCATGTTATATCAGTCTCAGAATAATCTAAACCCACATGTTGTCCAGGCACCACGTGCCAGTGAGCTCACTACCCCTGCCTGTTGACTGCCACAAAGATTAAGAGGCCTGGGTCCTGCTACTGTGGTATTCAGGGTTCAATCCCAAATTGGGAGAAAGTAGCTGGAGCCTCCACCCAGAGTAAAGAAGAGGAAATAGGTGTTTGCTTGGTACAACCCCTGGATGCTGTGCCTACCCACCTCCCCTACCAACCACCCCACACACTAGATACCACATTGCACCCCAGTACTATAAAACACATACTCTAACAATGGTTACCAATAACTTGATAGCAACACAGGAATTGCAACAAACAAACCACAGCTTTATTTATAAGGGGCTAGGAAAAGGGGCACGGGGAACAGGATAGCTGTAAAGAGAAAAAGGTTTTATTTTGGATTAACAGAGCTTGTGGGTCCAAACACACTTAATGCCCACCCTCACTGGTACCAGTGAAACCCCTATGTACTGACTAGGTACCCAGGTTTTGTGCAAGCATACTAGATGCCATGGGTTGCCCAGCATTGGGGCCTTGAGACAGCCCTCTTAGGGTACTAACAATGATATACCTTTACTCCCTTTTAGTCAAGGCAAGCCCTGGGTTACTCACAGTCCTGAAGCTGGAGATTCAGTCACTAGCATGGTGGGCTCAAGCAGTTTGGGGTTCCGCCAATCTATTTCAGGGAGGGCAGTAAGCAGAAGAGCAGAAAAGTGTTGGTCAAACCTTGGGCTTGCTTGAATGTCTAGCTGATTGTCCTCTTCTGACTTGCTTGGAGGTCTAGCCAGTTGTCCCCTTCAACCTGTTTCCAGGCCCAATGAACAGCTCAAATGCAAGGCCTACAAGGTCACAAGGGACCCAGACGCAGAAGTGACTCCACAGTCCAGCTCCCAACAATGGTCAAGAGTGCCCTAGCACTCAGGCACGCGCCCGTGGCCCCCTAGAACCCAGTCTGCCCCACTTAGTAGAGGGTGGCAGGTTCCCTGCCTGGCTCCAAGTTGCATCTGTGAATATTCTCAGATTCTGCCTTTCTCTTTAGCAAAAACAACAAACAGCTCCAGTATGCAGTAAACAGGTTCTTAGAACTTTCCACCTTCCCAGTGGCTTTTGGCTAATGACTGTCAGTCTCTGATTTAAACCACCACCTTTTCACAGCTAGCTTTCAGCAAACTACAGGCTCCTGAATCACTGGACACCTACAAACCTTTTCCTTTCAGTGTCCTCAGCTTCAAACAGTAGTGCTCTTTTGGCTCTGGTACTCACAGTTCCAAAAACACCCTTTACTAGCTCGGGTTTTTCATCACACCGATGCAGGCTCACTGGGAAATTCCTGAGTCTCCAACACTTCCAGGAGCTTCTCACCAAAACGTTTTAGGTGGTCAGATGCAATATCACCCTTTTCTCAGCCAGAATAAAGTCCTTTTCCAATCCTCAAACACTTTAACGATTGTGCAAACTAAGGCCTCAAACAGGCCTTGTGATTTTCACACACACAGCCTGAGCCCTTCCTGACTTGAAAGGAGCACAGGACAAACTGACTAAACTGCCCAAAGTTAAAAATCTCGGCTTCTGATTGGCTGAATCCTGTTATCCATCACAAATATTAACCCACTTGGATTATTGATTGGCAAAGGGCTTTGGTGCCTGAAATTAGTTCCCACCTTTTCCAATAAGCCATCACAACAAATTTTGGGTGCCTAGATAGCTGATTGGCTGTCCATAGGGTCAAAGTCTCAGTCATGGCTGTCTAGTATACAGTCCATAGCAGTCTCTACTTTTCAATGTCCTTGCAGTAACACTATATAGTTTTTACGTAATTTTCCCTATTACTCTGTGGCAGCCTTTATCCTTCGCAAGCGACTGCAAAATTATTATTCTTAGGCCCTCCTGCTGTTTGTCACTAGCTCAGTTTCATACAATTCCCCCAAAGCAGACAGCAGGCTCATTAGTATTTGGACTAGCTCATTAATATTCATGAGCTGCCCTGATCCTTAAGTGCTATTGCCACTTCTAAATAAAATACAGGCACCTATTCTTTTGTGTCTCCTGCAGGTGTCCAACCCCCCGTTTAACTTACCTTGAGGGTTGAGATCACCAGGGAGGTATAGGGGCAACCACTATGATGGTCCGAAATAAAGATGCTCTACTGCACATGCACAGAAACCCTCGCCACTCTTGAAGTGCCAGACCAAGCTGCGATCCATGATTTATGCCTCTGGCCCCAGAGGACTCCAAACATCATAGGGCTGGACAGAGACCCAGAGTGATCCCAGGACCCAGGACTGGTTCCGAGAGAATCAGGAGGAGCGAGCAATAATGGAACTCCTAGGATGCAGAAGGTAAGCACCTCCCACGGGGGAGGGTTACCCACAAAACTTTACAACTTCATAGAATCCTCAATCTCCTTAATCTTAGTGGCCAACAAAACAACAACTGGATGCACCATTTACCTTGCTGGAGGTCAAGCAGGCAATGAACCCCATGGCACCTCATAAAGCACCTAGAGGTGATGGATTTCGCAGATTTTCATCATCTTTAAATGATGCACTATGCGCCCACTTGAAATGACGACAGAAGCTCGGGAGTAGTCTTGCTGCCAGACAACCTTAGAGAGGCAACTATCACAGTTCTTCTTCAACAGGGTAAGGTTTTATCCCTTCCAGCCAGCTACAGACCAATATTGTTGACTAATGCTGATGCAAAAAATCATTGCAAAACTCCTTGCTTCTCAACTGGTGGGGATACTTACTACCCCAACCCACACCTCAAAGGTAGGCTTCATGAACGGGCACGTCAGTTCAGACCACCTACAGGCCCTGGTATTGATACTGCAGGTTGGAAGCTCTGTCCCCACTCCAGTTACAGCAACTGCTATAGACTTTGAAAAAGTCTCCACATTTTCTTACAACACCTGAACTTTGACTCAGGTTTCGATCTAGGATAACAACTTTATATACACAGCCCACGGCCCGTCTATCTTTAATACCCGCTGTTGCGGCGGCTGTGGCGGCAGTCACGGAAACGTGGGCCAACAAAAACCATGACTGGGACCTAAATGTACGGGGGTACACTATGCTTAGGAAGGATAGAAAGGAGGGCAGAGGGGGTGGAGTGGCTATGTTCATTAGAGATGACATAGAAATTGCTATGGTAGAAGAGGCAGAGGGAAACGTGGAGGCCTTATGGGTCACCTACGATCCCCAGCAGGAGATAAGGTCAAGCTGGGTGTAGCATATAGGCCCCGGGATGAGTGATGTTCTAGAGGATGGTTTGCTGGACAACATCATTGCCCAGTGTGGTCCAAAAGGGAAGGAGTGGTGTTGATGGGGACCTTAATATGCCAGGTACTAACTGGGGAACCATGTCCTCTAAGGTGGCCAAGGAGCAGAGGCTGCTGGATGGCTTCCAGGATGTGTTCTTAACACAGCATGTGATGGAGCCCACAAGGGAGGGCATGTCCTGGATGGGTTCTGGCAGATGGGGATCTGGTAAGGACATGGTTGTACAGGACCCCTGACTGGGAGTGACCACAATACTGTCTGGTTTCAAATAAGCATTGGGGAGTGGGGGTGAGATCTAGGACACTGGCAGTGGACTTCAGGGCAGACTTTATGGGCATGGGAAATATTCTCAAGGATCACTTGAGGATTACCTCAACAACAAGTGTGGAAAGGAGATGGGAGGTCATAAACGGGACTTCATGAGGCAGTCAGGATCTGCGCTAAGTTGAAACGTAAGGGAGCAAGGTCACATAAACCATGCTGGTGGTCCAGTGAGGTCCAGGTAGCAGCCAGAGAAAAGAAGGCGGCTTACAAAAAATATAAAACAACAAGAGGGATAGGATAAGGAAATGTACCAGCTTGCATCTAGAAAAGTCACCCGTATGGTGAGGGAGCAAAGTCCAGTAAAGAGCATCGGCTGGCACAGGGATACATGGAGGGAAAAGGGTTCTTCCGCACATTGGGGAGCCGGAGAAAACTAAGGGCCATCTCAGCAGATTGAGATCAGAAGGAGGGTGGGTGGAAGAGGCGAGGGACCAGGCAGAGGTATTTAACGAGTACTTTGCCTGTGTTCACTAGGGAGGGATGGGATATCTACAAAGCAAGGCACAAGGGATAGAAGGCAGGGTGGGATCAGGGGAGCAGCAGAAATGGAGCAAAAGGAGGGAAAGGCACCCCAGGGGTGTCACATCTGGATAAGGATAAAAAGACCAGTAAGGTGGAGGGGACGGATGATGCCATCCCACCAAAGGGTGGGTTTGCCCTCAAGGCCCTAAAGAAAGACAAATCTCCTGGGCCGGATGGCATTCATCCAGAGTACTATGGGAATTGGCGGACATACTGGCTGCACTCTGGCGGAGTTTTCAACAGGTCACTTGAGACAGGGAGGGTACCTAGGGATTGGCGAGAGGCACATGTGGTACCAATCCATAAGGGGGTCGAAGAAGTACCAGGAAACTATAGACCCATCAGTTTAACCTCGTGGTGGGAAAATTAATGGAGAGTATACTAAAGGATCGATTGGGGTTTACTTGGAGGAGGTGGGAGGTCTGGATAGTCGGCAGCATGGGTTTGTGCCAGGTAGATCATGTCAAACCAACCTTGTGGAGTTCTATGAATGGGTAACATCAGAACTGGATAGGGTAAGCCTGTGGATGTATTATTCTTGGACTTCAGCATGCTTGACTCTGTCCCCACAATGGTCTGGTGGAGAAACTGATGGGGTTAGAGTAGGTCCTTTGATGGTCAGATGGATTGAAAACTGGATAGCTGGACGACTCAGAGAGTAGTGGTCTGTGGGAGCTCTCGAACCCTACAGAGGTTGGTAGTGGGGACCACAGGGCTCGGTCCTGGGTCCAATCCTGTTTAATGCATACATATCAGACATCAGGGATGGTATAGGGTGAAATGAGTCTCTTGTGGATGACTCCAAGATGGGAGCAGAAGTTGAGGGAGAAGAGGGAGGTTGGCCCTGCAAGGGACCTGACACCCTGGAAAGCTGGGCTACACATGGAAATTAATTTCAATATCACCAAGTGCAAGGTGTTGCATCTTGGTCGGGAAACCCTAAACACAGGTACACCCTGGGAGGGGAGGTGCTGAAGCCTCAACAGGGGAAAAGACCTAGGGGTCATGGTGGATACATGTATGAATAACACTGAGCAGTGCAGGAGAGCAGCTAGCAAGGCAAACAGGATGTTGGGATGCATCGCATGGGGATCACCCTAGGAGCAAGGAAGTGATTCTGCCACTGTACAATGGACTGGTTAGACCACACCTTGAGTACTGTGTACAGTACTGGAGACCACACTTGAGAGGGACATACAGCTCCTGGAGGGTACAGAGGAGGGCAACAAAGATGATACGAGGGGCTAGGGATTTGACTTACGAGGACAGACTTGAGGAGCTCTGCCTGTTTTCATTGGAGGAGAGGAGAGACAGGGGACATGATTGAGGTCTCAAGTACCTCAAGGGAATAAATAGGGTAAACATGGAGGGGATCTTTAGACTAAAGCAGGGAGGCATCACCAGAGGGCATGGTTTGAAGTTGGAAGGTGGAAGGGTGAGGGGAAAAGAGGAGGAGGTTTTTCACTGAGAGGTGGTGGACCCTGGAATGCTCTGCCTGGTGAGCTGGTTCAGAGATCCACAGTGGAGAGCTTTAAGAGAGGGTGGGACAGACACAGAAAGTGGATGTATCAGATGATGGCCTGTCCCGGGGTGGGGATGGATGATAGGGTTTCTGGAGCACAAGGGATGGGAGGGTCTCGCACCAACTAAGGATCGAGGTTCGAGCAGACTTGATAGACCATAAGGCCTAATCTGCTGGCAAATAGTATGTTAGTATGTTAGTATGCTGTTGTAGGTGCAACTAACCCCTGTTGTAACCTGTGGTACCCGCCCACCTTGCCCCTGGCTCGACAACGCCCACTGGACATCCTCTCCCTCCCCAGACCCACTCCTTCCTACTGGGTCCAAACAGGGATGTAACTCGCTGTCTTCTCAGAGGACCTACTATATCCATGAGTGTAAGTTGTGTAACTCACAATTTTGTAACACTATGCAACCTAAGTAACATACAAACTACTACATTATGTAACCTAAGTGTATCTATGTTAAATGTTCCTTTTACTGCTTCTGTAATGTTATCCTCTGTTTTAATCAGTATTGTAATAATTGTCTTGTTGTTTGCCCCCGTGATGAGGTGCTTTTGTAAATGAGTCTGTGACTCAAAGGTTGTAAACCTGATTTGTAGTGAATAAATAAATACTCACTAACTTTATTCTCCTTCTCCATTTCATTTTGGGAGGGCACTCTCCCAGGCTGCCCCTCTCCCACCTTTTATTTATCTTGTCTATAGAGGCCCAGATATTCAAACTGCACCAGGCTGTGGAGCAAGCCTGGGCACAGTGCAACTTGGCTGCGCAGGGGGCGTTGACTGGGCGATATTCAACAGAGCTGCACCATAGCTCAGCATAGCTGAAAATCGCACCCTAGCCACCTGCAGTGCGCATGGCACAGTGACACTGTGCCAGAGCAAGTGGCCAGAGTGGAGCAGGGGGATGCACCAGCGCAAGTTCCATTGCGCTAGGTGCAACAACCGCGATATTCAAAAGTGCACATGCAAATGGGGCCATAATGTATGCAAGGCACAAATGGGGCCATTTGTATGTCATTATGGCACCATTTGCATGCAGGTGCACCGATCCCTCGATGACTTTGCGCCTGGCGCCTGCCAGACAGCATCCGCTCAGAGACCGCACACCCCTGCAGCGCGGCACAGACTCCTACAGCCCTATCGCAGGCATTAGTAAGGGTGAATAAGAATCCATATCTCTGGTGGTCCAGTGGATGCTGTCAGCCCTGACTGTAATGCTTCCAGTAAATAAAATAGACTCCTATATCCTGGTGGTCTAGTGGACTGCTGTCAGCCTGATTGCAGGCTTTAACAAGTAAAGCAATCTTAGATCTGATGGTTCAGTGGACCGCTGTCAGCTACCGCGGCTTCAGTAAATAATCAAGAACTATATCTCTGGTGGTCCAGCAGACCCCTCCCCACCCACACTGATCCCCACTGCCCTTCCTCCCCGATCAGCGGCAGGTGGCAGAACCCACCCGCCTGCAGCCACCGCCTGCCGATTGACACCGCTGGTGGTTGGGTGTTTATTGGTCACAGGCGGAGCTAATGGGCATGCAGCCCGCACCATACCACGCCCTGATATTTGAATGGATCCATTCACATATCTGAATATGTAGTACGGTATGGGCTGCACGCCTATTGGCTCATGCTGTGGACCAATGGGTGTACAGTCCCATCGACGGTGTCAGTCAGCAGGGTGGCAGGCGGGTGGGATACTGCTGCCCGCCGCTGACCGGGGGGAGCAGGCGGTGGGGATCAGTGGGCGGGTGGAGAGGGGTCTGCTGGACCAGCAGAGATATAGGATTCTTTATTTATTTAACTGAAGCCCATGACTGGGCTGACAGCGGTCCACTGGACCACCAGGGATGTAGGATTCTTTCTTTATTTTACTGAAGCCCGCGATCGAGCCGACAGCAGTCCACTGGATCACCAGGGATATAGGATTCGGTTTTTATTTTACTGAAGCCTGCGATTGGCCTGACAGCGGTCCACTGGACCACCAGGGATATAAGATTCAGTTTTTATTTTACTGAAACCCGCGATCAGGCTGACAGCGATCCACTGGACCATCAGGCATATAGATTCTATTTTTCATAACAATGCCCGAATCCGCATGAGGGGCGCCACCACGGAGGTGCAGCCGAGTTGGAGGCCACCCACAGGTGACAGCTGCCGGTTGTACCCAGCAATACAGCAGCTCACCTGTGGGTGGCCGCCATTGCTCCTTTTTTGGGGATCAACTTTGTGTGGCACAGGTAGGGGTTGTCGCATGTATGGCTCAGCACATCCGGGCTAAATGCGGGATGTGCAGGTGTCATCGCGAGCACGCTTCCCCACCTACGCCTGTCAGTACATTACTGATGCACTCTGGGCATCGATTTGTGCCAGGCACAATTCCCGTCTGAATATCGTGCCGGGGCCCATCAGTGGGTTGTGCATGGCGCAATTTTGAATATCTGGGCCTTAGCCTCTTGCTGAGGCCATCCATGCCCACCCACAACTTGCAGGCATCTAAATAGTGGGCACTGACTACTGCACAAAATTATAAGCAGATGACTTGACTTTCTAATACTAGTCCAAGATGTACCTCATAGACTCCCTTCCCCTCACATGTTTTTCATTATTGCAGCAGTCAGTGTCAGTGGCTCAGTAGGTAGCACACTCGCCTCTGAGGCAGGGAGATCGGAGGGCTCTGGGTTCAGTTCCCACATCTGGCACTTGGGTTACTATCCCAATACTAACATTGTAGTGCAGCATGAAGGGGTTGCTGCACTCTGAGGTCACCGCTTCGGATGAGACGTTAAACCAAGATCCCACCTGCCTGGATTGGTGGTAGTTCAGGTGGATGCTAAAGATCCCATGGCACTTATTGAAAAAGAGTAGGAGAATTTCCCCGGTGTCCTGGCCAAATTTCTCCCATTCACTAAAAATGCCACCAACAGCTTAATCTGGTTCAATTTCAGTTGCTTACCATCTGTATCCCCTCCCGGTCGCCCCTGAAAAAGGGACTTCTAGGCCCAGTAGGCTTACCGGGTCAACAAAATTCAATAATAAATAAGTTTGAATCCTTTCTGGTCTAAAGATTGATACATCCAAGTCAGAAATTCTCCTCTCAATGTGCAATGCTGAGAGCAGCATGTCCAAGCCTTTGGTCAAAGTGGGCCCTGCAGACCTTCTGGTATTTAGGGATAACAATAACTCGGACCTATCTAAATCATGCTCTGCAAACCTTTCACCCTTCTCACAAAATGTCAAAACGAAATGGCCAGATGGTGACATTTCAATCTCTCTCTCCATTGCCGGAAGGTAGTCACCCTAAAATGGTGTCAGCCCCAAAGGTGCTGCACATCCTTATGCACCTCCCATCACAATTCTTCTAAAATGGTTTATGAAACTGGTTACCCTTAAAGGTAACTTTTATGGTAAGGCACATTACAGCAGGGCAAAATTAAGGATCAATGGACAAGATGGGGTGGCTGTCCCCTTAGTTTCCTACCTACTTGTATGCATTTCATTTGGCCCAATTCTGCCAGAATGTTCAACCCCTTACTGAACAGCCCCTTCATGAAGTTCAACAGAACTAACATTACTTGGTAGTTGTCTCTCCACAGCTTAGCTCGACACCACCACCTGCAGCACCTCAAAATGGCTCACGAGAGGCATCACACAAAGCCTGGTATATGGCGAGTAAACTTGCCAGACTCTGTAGTGCTCCTGGGACCTGGTTTTCAGTATGGAACAACCTTTTTTTTTATGCATTGATAAGAAACCAATTTATTGGAAGGGATGGGATGACAAGGTCATCCATACCATAAAAAATGTCATAATACTGGGCGGATCTCAAATAGAGTCTTGAAAACTTACAGGCTCTCCATGCAATTTCACAGTTAGTTTTTGGAAATTCCTTCAACTACATTTCTAACTGAGGCGGCCAGTGCCAGCAGCGGGGGTGGGGGGATTCCAAATACTGACTGCCTGTATTTTACATTTCAGGAGCTTTATTTTTGTGGCAGGAGCTGCAGCAGTCAAACAGAATTGGGAATCTGGGTTGAGTCAGGAGGCAGAACCAGGAAGCAAGAGCCAGCCAATCAGGGATCTCTGAGCTCCCTAGTCCAAGTGTAAATTCCATTCCACCTAACATGTCCCACATACATTCGCATCCAAGAACATGAGTGGAACAGCACTGGAGTGGAACAGGTATTTCACTGGCCTCTTAGGCATCAGTAGATGTCTGCAGGAGCAAACAAGAAAGCAGGGGATGCTGCCAGTTGACTAAGGTAAGGCACCTGTTCACTACTGTAACTGTCACTGCTGGGAAGGGTGGAAGCTAAAAGGCAGGCCAAAACTGGGAATAGGAGCAACACCCCATGTAGAGTAGGAGAAAAGAGATTTAAACATGGCATGAGGGAATACAAATAGAAACAAAAAGAGGGTGGACTAGAAACACCCTATCAGGGTAAGGTACAAAAAGTATTTCCAACTAACACAAGGAGACTAGAAGTTGAGAATGCTGGGAGTGGTGCAGTGCAGTGGTTGTGAGGTGACAGTTTCAGAGAGACCTTGTAGACACTGCAGGGCTGCTCCATCTGCACACACCTCTCTGGGTTGAGGGACGAGGTTGCTAGACCGCAGACCGAGTTAGCTAGGATTTGGAGAACCTCTTCCCCCACCCAGGGGCCACCAAGTCTGCCACTGTCACCTCAGAGAATGGCAGGAAGGTGGAACATCTGGACAATGGTGGGCTCTGGAAGGGTGGGAATGGTGGGACAAAGGCACATTCCTCAGCCAGTACCATTATGTCATTTTTGTGCTGTTCTGGAAGGGTAGGACTGCTGGGAGGAGGCACCCGTGATAGTGAACAGGGAGGACACGGGTCCTCCATAGTGGAAACCCCAAGGAATATGATAAGAGGGCACCAGAGGAGAAGGAAGAAACTTTTGGTGGGAGACTCAGCTGTGAGGGGGAATAGATTTAAGAATCAGAAAGGGAGGAAATGTAGGTTAGGTGCCTGGGTGACGCTATGGCCCAGAGAGATGGGAAGCGGATCCTGAGGATTGCTAGAGCAGCAGAATGAGAGGGAGAGCTGGATGTCATTGTCCAGTTGGGGACTAATGATCTGGCTAGGGATGGGGCTGGGATAGTACAGGTATAGTTTAGGGAGCTGGGGTCTTAGCACCTCAGTGGCTTTCTTTGAGGTGCTGCATGTCTATGAAAGGGGGAGGAGAGGGATCTCTACACCAGAAGCTTCAACTCATGGCTGAGGGAATGGTGCAGAGAGGAGAGGGATAGCCAACATTGGGGACTGGGGACCCACCTGGGAGGATAAGGGCCTTTACAGGGGTGATGACCTGCATCTATCCAGGAGGGCAGCCATAGTCCTCAGTGAATGGTTTAAATGTTACTTTGATGGGCATTTAAACTCACCTAGAGGGGCGCAGAAGGAATCAGGGAGGCAGAAACTGTCTCTACATGTTGAAGTAGGCAGCAGGAGGACCAAAGAGGAGCGGAATCCCAAAGGGTGCAAATTAATAAAGGAAGCAGGGTGGTAGAGACAAAGGGAGAATGAACATGAATATTAAAAAGAGAGAGGCAAGAGGAGAGCAAAAGAAATGAAAAGGGGTACTGTAGAGTGGAAACGAAATCTGGAAGACCATGTGTGTGACTGTTTAAAGTCTAGGAAATAAGATTCCAGACCTAGAGGCTATCATGGCAGAGGTCAATCTAGACATCGTGGCTATCACTGAGTCATGGTGTACTGAAACCATGACTGGACATGGCCATATCAAGTTATACCTGTTTAGGAAGGACTGGGTGGGAAGAAAGGAGAGGATGTGTGCTTTATGTGAAGGAAAGCATAAAAAGCAACAGAGATACAGACAATACAGGAGGAGGCTGAGGTACTGTGGTAACCCTGCAGACAGAGAATGGAGTCATTCTGTGCACTGAAGTGATCTAAAGACCTCCAGCTCAGGGGAGGAATTAGATAACATACTGGTGGAAGCCACTGGTAAGATGGCAGAAAAGGGGAGGTGCTGCTGGTGGGGACTTCAACCTGCTGGATGTAGATTGGAGCCTGCCAGCAGCTGCATCAGCTAGAAGCAGGGACATCCTGACTGCCTGTGTGGGTGCTCCTCAGGCACCTGATCAGCAAACCTGCTCATGATGCGGCAATACTGGACCTGGTACTCACTAACAGGGACAGTACTGCAGAATTGAGAGGTAATTTGAGAGTCATAGCCAGCAGTAATGCCATCTCATGCTTTTCTAAAAGATATCCCTCCCATACTTACATCACAATAGTACAACAAAATAAAATACTGCAAATTAAGTTAGTGCAGAAGGTGTATTTTCTCAAATACATTTTTGAAAGAGTTGTACAGAACAAAAATACAGAAACTAGAATGAGTGAATGAATAATAAATACCCTTTGAATAGAATATAAAGTATACTGCGGGATACAAAAAAAGGCAATTTCATGCCACAAGTGTGAAAACCCATTTTGGCCAGGATTTGAAAAATGACAGCTGTCACATTGATGAGGTGGTGTGAAAAATGGCTAGATTTTGGGGTCATAATACTGAAAATTACCAAAGTTACCAGCATGCATTGAAAATTTTCAATGTACGCTCATAATTTTATTGTTTTAAAATATATTTTACCCCAAATGTTCAGCGTAGCCTTCTTATAATCACCTTCATGAACAAGGGTGGAGAACATTTTCATTTCCTGCCTAAAAGGTGATATTGCTCCACAAGTACGAAAACACATGTTATCCAGGATTTGAAAAATGACAGCTGTCACATTCATGAGGTGGTGTGAAAAAAATGGCTATGTTGAAAATTTGGGGGCAAAATATTGAAAATTACCAAAGTTATGAGCGTGCGTTGAAATATTTCAATGTTTGCTCATAACTGTTGTTCTTTTAATATTTGTACCCCAAATTTTCAACATAGCATATGAACCCACCTCATGAAAAAGGTGGAGAAAATTTTCAAACTTCTGTCTGAAAGGTGATTTTATGGCAACCACAAAATCATCTTTGGGACTAATTATCATAATATCACTGACATTGTTCTTGAGGTGGGTTTCAAAAGACCATGTTGAAAATTTGAGAAAAAATCTTAAAATCTGACCAAGTTATAAGGCCAAGTTCAAACCCCAATGAAATACATTGAACCGCATACCTGATTTCCTCAGTTCGAGGTCTGGCATTGAAGAGTGAAGACGTGTCTCTGGTCCAGAGAAGATGACAGCTTGGACACCCGTAGGTAATTAAGGGTGAGGTGTGGCAGTGGTGGGTGCTGAGTGGAGGGTCAGATGAGGGGAGGGTAACGGATGTAATGAGCTGGCGACAACAGATATTGATGGACGGTTTTCTTTTAGGGAAAGACTACGAGGAACGTTTTTCTTTATTTCAGGTACTAACACTAGGGATTGGGCATCCCCAGTGTCAGTGTTATGTTTAGTAGCACTGGGGTGGGGCCTCCGGTGTCACACACTGAAAACGAGCTGGGTGGGGTACTAGCTGGCACAAGCTGGAGGAGCAGCTGACAAATGCAGCTTTGTTTTGTATAGAGGGGGGTCTGAAGAGAAGCTGTCAAATGCAGTTTTGTTTTGTATGGGGGGACTGAAAAGCAGCTGTCAATCATGTTTTTTTTTTGTTTACAGTGTTTCCCCTTCTACCTTGTGTGGTAGGGAGCAGGAGGAAATGACACTGACCGTAACTATGGAGATGTGTAAGTGTGTATTGCTTTTTTCTTCTTTTTTTTCTGAAATGCAGCTTTGTTTACAATGTTTCCTTCTCCTGAGTGCAGGGCTGGATTAAGGCATAGGCAACATGGGCTTTAGCCTAGGGCCCCATCTGCCAGAGGGCCCCCAGCAATCCCCAAAATCTACTTACTTCATGCCCATTTCTTTCTACCTGAGCTGCATTCTTTTGTAATGAACTTGGCTGCTGAATAATCTTTTTTTTTTTTTTGAAATTCAGAATCGTTATTGATTTTATAATAAGCAATAACAACAATAACAACACATAATGGAGTATTGTGACAATACATTGGGAAAAATTAAACTGTCCCTCCCCACTAACATCCCTCCACCCCCGAATGCCCCCACCCCAGAATGTGCCCCTATGGAGTTATGAGAAAATTAATCTGGTTATGGAGTGTGCATGTCGAGTCACAGGAAATGACCCTTAATGCAGATAAAGAGCAAAAGTTTACCCCACTTTTTCTCAAACAGAGTAAGTCTATTCTGAGAGCTGGCAAGCAGACGTTCGACCCGTAAAAACACTGAAAGGTCATTCAGCCATTCATTGTAGGAAATGGCTAACTGATCTCTCCAGTGCTTGAGTGCCAATTTCTTGACCACCATAGAAATTAAAGTCATGTGATACTTCCGTTCCTTAACCCTTATATGAGTGTATATGCATAGAATACAGATCTCCACTGTGAAAAGATCTTCCAGCCCTAATATTGGATCCAAGTTGGACTGAATGATACAACACAGGGGGGGCGACTTTGTCACAATACCAGAAGACATGTAGTAAATTCCCTTCTTCCTTACTACATCTAGTGCAGATGGGATTAGGAAGGTATCCAATTTTAGCTAATTTGACAGGAGTATAATATAGTTGTGCAAAATATGATATTGAGTGAGGCAAAACTTATCTTGGGAGTTATAAATGTGGAGGTCCTGCCATACCTTAGCCCAGTCGATAATTACCTCGGGCACCAAAGAGGTCCATACTTTAGAACAGGATAAGGTATCTGGGTGGCCAATAGACAAGAGATAGGCATATAAAAGGGAGAGGCAGCGGGGATTTGGAAGATAACTCATGGAAGCTGTCCAGAATAGGTTGTAACTTATAAGATTGAGGGGAAGTACCAACGTTTCTGCCAATTGAGTGTCTCAGTTGGAAGATCTTGGAAATGTGCACAGGAGGTAGGTGAAATTTCTCTAAGATATTGGGAGATGAAAGAAGGGAGTCAGGAGCATAAAGATCTGCTACCATGGAATCTCCGTGGGGCCAGCCATTGTGAGGAAATGGGCGAGCCCCTATCTTGATACTGGGGTTATGAATGAGAGGTTGAGCAAAGTCCTGATGTGGGGATATCTTGTAGAAGGAACAGCATTGAGAAAAGACCTTAAATGAGGTCTCTATGACAGAATGACGAAGGAGATCAGGTAAAGCATCCCATGGATGATAATAAAAGACAGAGGAATGTAAGTGGTGCTGCTTTAAGAGTTGAGTTCTCGAGTTGTAGTCAAATCGCGTGGAATCCTCTGCAGGGTTGGTGAGCTATTTGCACAAGCTTGGCAAAAGTGACCAGCCCAGTAATATAGAAGAAAGTTGGGGAGGCGGAGACCATCTGACTCTTTGGAAGACTCAATTTAAGGAAAGAACATCTGGGTTGTTTGTGCAACCAAACAAATCGGAAATAAGAGAGTGGATATTTTGAAAATGAAAGGGGAGCCAGATATTCAGCATGCATAGTGGATAGAAAAACCTAGGAGGACATTAATCTTTATAATATTAATACATCCCCACAAAGAAAGTGGGAGAGATTCCCACCTTCAGAGATCCTGTTGAAGAGTAACCACTAGGTCATCCAGATTCAACTTCTTGGTAAGAGCTGGGTGAGTGGAGAGGAGTATACCCAAATATTTAAGTGAGTGGGGACCATTTAATATCATAGTGACTAAAGTCAGCCCTGTGGGTAACATTATTTAAGGGAAAATTACGGTTTTAGTGAGGTTGAGTTTATAGTTGGAAAATGGCTATATTGGGCTATTACATCCAATAGAGATTTCAGAGAAACTGCAGGATATTCTAAATGCAGAAGCTTATCATCTGCATAAGCAGAGAGGGAAAGGGTTTGTGGTTAAGCAACGGTATGCCATGTATGTTGGGTGACAACTTAATATGATGAAGGAGGGGTTCCAGATAAAGACTGAAAACAAAGGGTGAGAGGGGGCATCCCTGCCACGTGCCAGTGTAGAGGGGGAATCGTGGAGAAAAAAAAACATTACAATAAATCCTAGCCAATGGAGAGAAGTATATAGCCTGGATCCACTGAATAAAAAGAGTAGGGAAGCCTGTTCTTCTCAATGTCCACCAGAGGAACTCCCAGTCCACTCTGTCAAAAGACTTCTCGGCATCTAGGGAGACCAGAGCCATTGGAGTTTGAGAAGAACGGGCAGCCTGGAATATATGAGTGAGTTTCCTGAGGTGGTCTGAGGAGGAGCGACCTGGAACAAAGCCCACTTGCTCCAGGCTAAGAAGGTGAGACCAAACCCTCCTGATGCGCCAAGCAAGTATCTTGTTTATCTGGCTTTAAAAGGAGAATTATAGTCACTTCTAGTAATGAGGGATCAAGGGGGTCAGCTTCAAGCACATGATGGTATAGTTTGAGCAAGAGGGGAGCTAACTCCTTAATAAAGGTCTTGTAGAAATTGGAGGGAAAACCATCAGGGCCGGGCGCTCTATCCAGGGCTAGTTCTTGAATTGCAGCCTCGACTTCTTCCAGAGTAATAGGTTCTGACAGGGAGAGCTGTTGGTGAGCAGATAAGCAGGGAAGAGTAAGAGAATCTAGGTAGGTGTCTATGTCTTGGGAGGGCACCGGAAAGGCCCTTTTGCCATATAGGGAGCAGTAAAAATCTTCGAAAACCTTAGCAATATCTCTGGAGGCCATTTTGGTGGATCCGTCTGGAACCTGAATGGAAGGTATAAGTATAGAACTTTCTACTTTACGGAGATGAAGAGCTAAGAGTTTACCAGCCTTTTTACCTTGGTCTATATAAAATGTCTTGGTTTTTAAAAGGGCATATTCTGCCTTTTCTCTTATTAGAGCGGCATATTTGTTCCTGAGAGCTAGCAAATCTGATAGAGAGTCAGGAGAAGTGGAAGATGATAAAGACAGCTCAGCCACTCTTATTTGGGCTAAAAGGGACAAAGCCTCTCTTTCTCTCAGTCTCTTCCTCCTAGAGGCTATCTCAATGAACTCACCCCGGAGATAACATTTAAGTGCACACCATATAAGATCTTCTCTCTGAACCAAGCCCCTGTTAGAGCCCATAAAAATTTGAATAGATGATTGAATTTTAGAGACAGTGGTTTTATCTTTTAATAACTGAGTATTCGGCTTCCATGATTTATCTGAGTACATTTCTGGGATGCGAGAAAGAACTATCCAAACTAAAGAATGATCAGAGAGAACAATTGGTTCAATTCCTGTCTGGCATACGTTGGTCAGGAGGGAAATGCAGATCAGTACGTAATCCAGTCTGGACCAGGATCGATGAAGGGCAGAGTGATAAGAAAAGAGACGGTGGGATGAGTGAAGTAGGCACCATGGGTCACAGAGCCCAAGTGTAGTCATAAAGTCATGTAATGCCCTTTGCAGCACCGAGGGGGGTTTTTGTGGTTGGTGAGACCTGTCCAAATCCTGAGTAGGGGGAATGTTCCAATCTCCCCACAAGATAAAAGAGATGGAAAGAAAGGAGGCAATTGCACTAGCAAGGTCCATATGAAACGATGGATCCCTCCCCCCCCCCTCGCGGGGCCATATATGGAACCTAGTACCACTGTAGAGCCCATCAGAGAGCCCTTAACTAAGATATACCTACCATTGGGGTCTACCACCGAGGAATCTGCCTGAAAGGGGATCATGTTCCTGACAAGTACAGAAACCCCTTTACTCAAGGAGGAAACCCCTGAGGCGAAGAATTAGGATATCCCCTGTCTGTGCAGCCAAATAACTTCACTTGCCAACAAATGAGTTTCTTGCAATAAAATAATGTCAGCATTAAGTAGGGCACAATGCTTTAGCACTTGGCACCTCTTCGTGGGATCCCTGACTCCCCTGATATTCCATGTGACAATTTTACATGAGGTGATTGCCATACCTAAGGAATAATCAGGTCAACAACTGAAGATAAGAAAATGAAATGACTCTCCATGGGGCACATTCCAACCCACCCCTCCTCTCCCACTCCATCCAATGCTGCAATAGCAGACTCCAGACATGACAGCCACAGTAAATTAAGAACATGTATGATAACAAGGAATACACCCAGGCATAAAACCCCCTCCCCCCTTCCAGTCAACCCAATTATAATACATGATTCAGAAACCTGGACTGCATCGAATATAGTGTGTATCCGAGTAGCTCCCACCTACCCACACATCCCAAAAACAATCCAAAAGCAAGCACAAGCCAGTAAAGTGACCGGTAGATGTAAAAATATCCCATCCCCAAACCCTAGACAGGTAACTACTATAAAACTCAAACGGCTATATACAAAGGACTTACACCCTGGGCAAGAGAAATTGACATGGGAAACCACTAGGTGTAAAGTCCAACCCCCTACAGCTTCCTTGTCAAAAGTCCCCAGCCATAGACTGAAGAGAATATAGAAGCGATAAGGCAGGAAGTCCCCCCCTCAATTGACTCAGGACATAATGCAGCATCCCCCCAAGCCTATAGAAATCGGAGTAATCCAAATCCCCATCCCCAGGCATAAGCACACAACCAGGGTTCCAATCCATCCTACAGAAACCAGTATATGATTCCATGTATGACCTGAGGGAAATGCTATTATGTTCTGCTAGGCAAGGAGGTCACCAGGAGTATGAGTTCCAGAGTGTAAAAAATTTGGAGATTGTCTCCTGGGGATGAATCTGGTGTAGAACACCAAGCCAATCGTTACTGCACCAAGGAGCACCACTTAAAAGTGTCAAGTGGTGTAGGAAGAGTTAGTAAAGTAAAAGGTTCTATTGTCACCTTAGGGCAGTGTAATATAAAGGGCAGGCCTGGAACCTGTGGAGTAGAAGTTATGCCATACGTAGCCCTCGTGTCAACAAATAGGTAGTAGGTTACAAATAGCACTGACCATGAGTAAGCAATACAACCAATATCCCTTTGTCATAATACTCCTATAAGGAAGGAAGAAAACAAAAGTACTTGCAGTTAACAAAGACCATGCTATTTTGAGCTGGGCCAGCAGGAAAGTGCCTGGAGGAAGGGTACTGCTGCAGGACCTAGAGGCATTCCGCCCAAAAGCCGACCTGGAACTATCCTCTGAGTTGAAGATCCGCCCAGGTACAAAGGGTCCCCACCCGGCAAGTTCCCAAGATGAGGCCGAGCCACTCTTAAGACCAGGAAAGGTCCAAGATCCATGCAACCCGCCCCCAACCAAAAGCATGCCTCGGACTGGCAAAGAGAGTCCCAAAGCCAAGCAGGTAATCTTTCACAGTCAAAAACAGACTTTAAGTATGAGAATGCACATGTAAAAACTTATAGACTGCTAAAATAATTCAGCCAGTTTTAAATAGATCAGGCAGAGTGGAGGTTAAGTCAGTTGATGCCTGTGCAGAGAGTCATATGAGATCCAGATGCCTTTAACAGGACTTGCGGTCGTGCAGGGTAAAGCATTTAAAAAGGTATACCAGCATAATCAGCTTAGTGACCTGAGGATGAAAGGCAGAGTGTTTTGGTGTGTCTCGTGGGAGATCCTGTGCAATGCGAAGTTTAGAGCCTTCCCAAGCGATGGATTGAAGCTCTCACACTTTGTTGAGAACATGTTGTTTTTCAATGAAGCTGAGAAACTTTAAGATAATAGGCCATGGGGGCTCCTGGCTGTGGCTTGGGTCTAAGAGACCGGTGGGCCTGTTCAATTTGATATGTAGGGTTGGAGCGGATATGTAGGGTTGCGGGGAAGGGCCTACGATTTTCAGGAGAAGCTTTGGAGAAGGGCAATGGTATTCGGCCCTTCTTCTGATTCGGGAGGCCAATAATTAAGATATTATTACACCTGCTTCTCCCTTCAAGGTCCTCTGTTTTTAATTGTAATTTCTGGACCCAGATGCACAATTTCAGGGTCAATCTTCTCTTTCCATTTTTCGAGGGAGGAAGAGGGCCTCTGAGTCCCCACCTTCTGTTCAAGTCTGCCAGATCTCCTGGATAGTCTTGAGCTCAGTGGAGATTTCAGAAAGGGTTTCTCTAAATGGTAGAAGCTCTTGAAGAAAATGATCCTCCTTGACGGGAATCATTGAGTAGCTGCACAGGTAGTTTTCCCAGCCCCTGCTCAGTGAGCCTTAGACTTCTTAGGCATTTTTGAGGTGATGGAGGGGTCTGCTTCATATCAGCATCCATTGTGACAATAAAAAGTCAAATGCGATGCAGAGACAAACCAAAATTGATTGCTGAAGGCAGGACCTCAATGTACAGTAGATGTGGTTATTCTGGTCAAATCTCTGAAATTTCAGGATGGATTAAGGCAGATTGAGAGGCAGGAACAGGAGCTCCAGGTTCTTGCTGCTACTAGCCTGCTAGCATCATGTGACTCCTCCTTGGCTGCTAAATAATCTGAGTAAGGCAGGAGTTGAACTGTGATGGGAATCCCACCCCCCTGATTAGGCGTTAAGTGCAGCTGATAACTTCAGGGGTGCTCCAACCAGACTGACCTTTAAGGTGTTAACAGGCCCTTTTCCTTTGTTTTGTCTGCTTGAATGTGAATCTCACCTCCCTGATTAGGTGTTACATACAGCTGATAGCTTCAGGGGGCTCCAGTCAGATTGACCTTTAAGGTGAAAATGCCCTTTTCCTTTGCTTCATCTCCCAGCCCCCTGGTATCTCAAGTGGGAAGAAGTAGCTAGAAAGATCCCTGCCCCTCCCCAATCAATGTTCCTCACAGGGAGAGTGACTGGTGCAAATCTTAAATGGGGGCCCCTTGCAGTAGTTTCTCCACTATGTGCCTCATCTTGTGCATTTGGGGGGGGGGACTATCATTCATATTGGAAGGATAGGAGAGCCAGTAGAGCCTGCTTATTGGAGAGCCTGTTCCAAGTTCTAGATGTCTCTCATAAGCACATGGATGTTCTGTTACATGCCATGGCCCTGGACAACATAGTACGCAGATAAGAGGTTGTGGTTCACAAATCTAAGTATTCTGAGTCTACGTTTTCCTGGCTTTTGGATTGGGGCTATCGCCACTAGACTATACTACCTAATGTATTAATTTTTACACTCCTTGACTGGAAACGGATTATCATTGTTAATGTAATTCTCCTTTCAGGGAAAATTAGTAGGAGGGTTCGTGGTTGAGTTTAGGTTAGAAATGATGAGTGTCACGAAAATGATCAAAGTTATGAAAAATGAAAAATGCGGCTGAATTTTTCTAAGCCTTTAACAATACTATATTGCACCACAAACAGTATGGCTAAGCCTGATCTTTAACACCACCTACAAAACCACATTTAAGGCCCTGGACACACTGGGGAACTTAAAATGGTTTAAGTGCCTTAAAATGGTTTAAATCCCCCTAACACTGTTTGCAGACAGACTACAAGCCCCTTAAAACGTTTTAACAAAAGTGTTTTTAAACCCTGCTAGATATCTAGTTTTAAAACCATTTTTAAAAACATTTTGGAGCTAGCATGGTTTTACTGACAGGTCTGTCCAGGAGCAAAAACATTTTAAGCTGTAATGGTTTAACTAAAACAGTTCTAGCTGCAGTGTGTCCAGGCATGCAGAGTTCTATGTGTTAGACTTAACACAAAATAGTTACAAGGAGAACAGGTTTAACACTAGCAGTGTGGCCACACTGAACCGTTATCAAAAATGGTTACTGAGTAGTGTGGCTGCACAGAAATGGTTTAACTAAACTAGTTTTAAAAACAGTTTTCAAAAACAGTTCTAGAAAAGTGTCCAGGGCCTTAATGACACAAAGTAGTGAAGGGCTACAGTGCTATCGAGGAGGCTTACAATGCCATCAGGGGCAGCAGTGGCCTTTAGATCATATTTGTTTAATTTGCAGGCAGTTGTATATGTTATGGAGCTATAGACATACAATACCACCCCGTTAAGTACAACTGCCTGCAAAGTAAACAAATAGTATCTGAAGGCCACCACTAACCCTGACCTTTATAAGTCTATCTATAGCACTACAATCCCTTCCCTATGTGTTTTTTTGGGTAGGGCTGTATCAGGAAGATAGAGTGTACTTGCAGTAAGTTAAGTAGTTTAACAAAGGTGGCAATCATGTATGCTGAGAGCAGTCTTGCACATACAGTGAGACCTCGATTATCCACCAAATGTGTGTACAAAATGATAGCTATTCGACTGTCCCTCATTATCTCGCACCCTTGATTATCCACCTAATTTTGCTTGTACGATAATGGGTGGATAGTCGAGGGTGCACTGTAGATTATCAGACTGAAATCAAACAGTATGTGACACTTGGGGGAAAAGGGAGACTAGATAATATTGTGCACTGTCACTAATATGATTTTGAGAGAAGGGAACAGAAAGGTAGGAATTTTGATTAGTATTCTGTTGTCCGTATCTCTTTCCATACAAACTGTATCCTAACATGAGATACAGGTTGTATGTAAATGAATTCCCAAGGTGCCTTATAGTCTGTGGCAGGGTCCCTTCACGGCAAAGGGGCATGGTCACAGTGAGGGCCCCAGATTTCTTGGGCCTAGGACCACACTTACCTTGATCTGGCCCTTCCCAAGTGGGATGGCTGAGAAGCCGCTGACTGTGGCTTTTTTTGTATCCCAATGTATGGCAATGCTGAAGTGATGGGGAGGTGCTACCACCTGCATGTTACTACTGCAGTTACTATGATGAGGCGCGAAAGTGATCCTCACAGAGTAACTGGGTAGTAACATGGGTAAATTACTCTTCTGGATTCCATAGATTAGTTAACAGTAATTCCAAGAAGTTTGTCCTGACTAGGTCAGGCAGCCTTAAAAGAAGACCATCATTGTTCTCGAAAGAGATGGCTGAAAAGGTAAAGGCTAAAAGAGTATCATTCAGATGGTATACAAAAATACAGAGGGAGGAGGATAGAGAGGTGTATTAGGGGAATAGAGGGAAGCAGGGAAAGCAGTAAGGTGTGCAAAGGCTCAGACTGAAGAAAAAATAGCCAAGGAGATAACAAAAAGGGACAAGATATTTTTTAGGTATGCAAGTGAAAATAGGAAGACCAGGGGTCGGATTGTAAGGTGAAAAAGGGACGGGGGAGGGACTGTGCAGAAGAAAACCAGGAAAAAGCAGACATCTTGAACAAATACTTCTGTTCAGTGTTCACAGTGGAAGGAGAAGCAGTGGCGGAGCTAGAGGGGAGGCTGGGGGGGCGGTTGCCCCTCCTGGCTGCCCCAGTGTGAGCAGTGGCACCCTGCTACCATCTTTATTCACTGTTTAGTGCCCATTGCGGAGCCTGTGATTGACTGAATGCCCCCCCCCGGCTCCCAAATGCTCCCAAACCTGGCTCCGTCACTGAGGAGGAGAAGAGAAGCAGCCACAAAAAACTAACCAAACCTTTGGAGGGAAAGAGGTAGACACTAGTCCTTTTTTGGAGGAGAGAGTCCTGAAGGGACTAGCTAATCTTAAGGTAGACAGAAAAATGTGGCCAGATGGGGTGCTGAGGAAACTCAGGTAGGTACTAACTATACCTCTGACAGTCCTATTTAACAGATTGCTGTAAACAGGAGTGGTCCCAGAGGACTGAAGGAGGGCAGATGTAGTCCCACTTCACAAAAGTCATAGCAGGGAGAAGGCTGGCAATTATAGGCCAGTCAGCCTTACATTGGTGGTGGAAAAGTTAATGGAATCACTGCTGAATGAAAAGGTTGTGGAATATCTTAAATTCAGTGGGTTACAAGACCCGAGGCAGCATGGTTTCACAGGGAAGAGGTCATGTCAAATCAGATAAATTTTTTTGACTGGGTGATGAAGGAATTAGATTAAGGTGGTGCTGTGAACATGGCCTACCTAGATTTTAAGTAAGGCTTTCAACACCAGTCCACATAGAAGACTAGTAAACAAGCTGGATAGCTTAGGAGTAGATCCAAAGTGGTAACCTAGACAAGATATTGACTATATGAAGTTAAATTTGGAAAAGTGCAAAATTATGCATTTTGGCAAATAAAATCCTCTTAACACCTACACTTTAAATGAAACAACATTATGCACTAGTAATTCTGAAAAAGATCTTGGGAGATACATTACTGAAGACCTGTCCTGCACACAGCAACTTAAATGCTGCAATAAGCAAATCAAATGGAGTTACATGGTCTATAAGGCAGAATATTAACTCAAAAAAAGCTGACATTCTAATGCCACTATTCAGGGCATATGTCAGACCTCACTTAGAATATGCAGCATGAGTTTGGTGCCCCTACAAAGAATCGGTCACCGTATTATTGGAAAGGGTTTAGCAAAAATTTACAAAGAACATCACTAATATTAAAAATAATACCTATGAAGAGAGATTGGAATTCGCTAGTTGATGCCAGTACAAAACAAGAAGGTAGTCATGAGGCCTTTTACCAATGAATATATCATGAGTGATCCATATCTAATGCAAGTTAGGCATCAGAATATAAGATATGGGATCAGAGGCCCCCTTCAAATTGTAGGCAAGTCCTTTAAAACTAGATCTAGAAAATATTCCTTTACTGTAAGAGTTACTGGTCCATGGAATAAGTTACCGCTTGATGTTGTTACAAGTAAATCTAAGGAGGAATTTAAGAGAAAGTTGGATAAATATATTCTACAGGGGGGAAACCTGAGATATTTCTCTTATTAGAACAGGAGCACACATGTGCATTCTTGCTTTTTGGCTCCTTCGTGACCTTAGTATGAACCTAGTGGATAGGCTGCAGAGGGTAGTGGTAAACAAAGTCCACTCCATGTAAGGAAGGGTAACCAGCGGGTGCCTCAGGGATCAGTGCTGGGACTGGTCCTCTTTAATGTCTTCTAGATGACATTACAGAGGAGCTGGAAGGTAAACCTGCCTCTTTCGAGATAACCAAAATCCGCAATAGGGTGGACACTCCAGCGGGTAGAAAGGATAAGCAGAGACCTGAGAAAACAAGAGGAGTGGGCAAGGGTATGGTGGCTGGGTTTCAATGTGACAAAGTGCAAAATAATGCTCTTAGGGCATAGAAACCCAGGGACAGAGTACAAAATGGGTGTAGTGGTATTGACAACTACCAAGCAGAAAAGAGACCTGGGAGTAATCATATCTGATGACATAAGGTCGGCCAGGCAGTGCGACAAGACAGTCAGGAGTGTTAGTGGGATGCTGGGGTGCATATGGAGGCTATCACAAGTAGAAAGAGGAGGAGTGTTGCCTCCGTATAGATCACTGGTAATTCCCACCTTGAGGTACTGGGTTCAATTCTGGAGACCACATCTCTGGGAGGACATAGAGTGGAGGTGATCCAGAGGAAGACAACTAAAATGATGCAGGGTCTGCATCAAAAGCCCTACACAAAGGGATTAAAATACCTCAATATGTACACCCTGGAAGAGAGGAGGGATATGAAAAAGACCTTTAAATATCTCATGTGGGTAAATAAGGTATTTTTCAGAAAAAAGGTGCTCAAGAACAAGGGGACATGCTGTGAAGCTGGAGGGCGATAGATTCTAAAGAGATATGAGGAAATACTTCTTCACAGAAATAGTGGTGGATTTCTGGAACAGCCTTCCAGCAGAGGTAGTGGGGTGAAAACAGTGGTAGGATTGAGAATGAATGGAACAGGCACAAGAGAATCACTGTGGAAAGGAAGGGAGACAGAAAGTGCTGTAGATCAAGCAGGGTCTGTGGTGATAATGTGGTAGGAAAATGGGTGAACTAGGTGGGCCAAGTGGTCCTTATCTGCTGTCAAATTCTATGTACAAGATTTGATCACTACTGAGCAGTGGAGGAGGTGTGTCTGTTCCACACAATGCAAAGGCTGTTTGACTCAAATTGAAAATCTTTATACAACCGCCTGGTGTAAAATGCAGAAATAATTAGCAGGAACTATCCACAGAACCATAATGGATACTTCTCCTGACACTATAAACAAGTCCAGACTAAAATAGCAAACCTCCCTCCAGACCACAATATCTGATGACACTTGATCTCAGTGTTGAAGGCTCATCCAACAGACCTGCCTAGGTTATATGAAATTGCTAATCTAAAATAAGGTGCTCCACCAGTGGTACCGCACCTGCACAACTAAAATCCTTAGGTCTCTATCTCATAAGTATTGGTGAAGTCATGCCCCAAGAGTGGCTCTATTACACATATTATGGTCTTGCCTGCCCTTCACCATTTCTGGTGTCACATACAATAGAAGTGCTCCCTGATATTAAATGCATACATCCCCTCATCTACTGATGTATTTTTACTGCAGATCCTGGACAATAAGGCCAAACTCTCCACTTACCAACAGCAGTGGCTACTCACAGCGAGTGCAGAAACACAACACCTTCTGCTCCAGCAATGGCATGCTAAGGGTATCCCAACTCTTTTGGAATGGTGGGCCTCACTGGAATCCTTAGCCTCATTAACTAGGATGTCTCTCATTATGCAAGAATATTGGTGTTATGGGGCTATTTGGAACTCCTACATGTATTCACAGGCTGTCCCCTTCCAGTCCACATGGATACTCTAAGGATTTACTACAGCCTTAAAAGACTGGCGACACACTCATGCCAACTACCTCGCCCCTTTTGTACCTGACCATCCCATCCTCAGGTGTCAAATAGGTGACCCAACCACTCAGAGCTACCCCACCATAGGTGCTATCTTTGTATTCAGCTCCCAGCTGGGTCTTACTATCAACTATATCTGCCAATCTCTTCCACCATCCATTTCTCTCCCTTAGTGTCCTAATTTACTAATAAAAACACAATACACAGGTCACTGGAGCCCCAGATAACTATCGGCAATCTCGGCTTAACTACCTCTGTTACCACACCCCTCTTTTTAGGCTAAATATACACTCTGGCATACTCCTCTTATGGTAATCACTACCATGAATTGTATGTTATGTTGTGCTGTCAACTACCGTAACATATGTTTATACTGTACTTGTATCTATTGTAATCCCATGTTATTAATGCTGTTTCAAGCACTATTCATGAATTGTTTGGCTACATCGCTTTCAGACTGTATGTGTTTGTTAAAAATGAAATTTCATAAAAAAATTAACTGTGAAACATTTTTAGAAAGGTGATTCTAGAAGCAGTAGGTTTTGGCTGTGCGATTCCAACAGTTGCAGCCTACCATATTAATCCCCATAGGCCCTATACAGAGGGGGATGGACCTCAGACTATTCTGGTAGTTACTACCTCTTCCGCAGTGAGAGATCAGGTGTTGAAAGTGGCAAAGGACTAAGCTCCTGTAGCAATCGTGGATAGCAGAATTTTATTTTCCCCGATTACTTGTATTCTGCTTGAATCCAGAAGTCAGTGTGCACACACTTCCAGTTTTCACATGGTTAAAGCTCATTGCCCATGCAAGCATCAGTGAGCACTGGGCAGAGACAACACTGGCAGTGTTTGCCAGTATCAGCCAGAGAAGCCACAGAGGCCAGAACTTTATGCATGTAAGCAGAACTAAAATATACTCCGTCTCATTATATAACTGCCTAAGTACAATCTCAAATGTATCCAGTAACATGGAGTTTTGTAGAAGTTGCACCATGTATGCATGTGACAGACCAAATGGGGGAAAAAATCAGTGTTTGTTTTTAACAAGTATAAATACATTGAAAAAGGATTTTATAATCCGAAATGCGTCAGGCATTCATGTAGTTTTATATGTAATAAAGTACATTTTTAGCATTATTTGGAAGCCTCAGTGGTACTAGAAAAATGGGTGTGTGTGCTCCAGTCATTTTGGACTTGTCTGCTATTTGTTTGACTGTTTGAGCACCAGTTACCTTGTAAGCACTTTTTGGGGAGCAATACTATAAATACATAGTGGAACTAGAAAGGGAAGTGGCCTCATTAAAAGAGGCACTATCTAAATTAGAGAGAATCCATGAGTTAGAAAGATATGTATCCAAGGTGAGGAATCTATTAAATGAAGACAGGGAGGAATATTCAACTGAGGGCTGCCTGAATGCTGAACACATTCAATGAAGGCTATCAGAACAAACAGAACAGAGAATTACTAGAGTAAATCTCTTTTGATACAGACAAAGAGGTCATGGTGAGGAAGAAAAGAAAAAGGCATGATAGTCTTGAAGCAACCAAGATATGAATGAAAATCATGAAACAGACTGGACCTGGGTTCAAGAGAAAAGGAGTACTAAAGGAGGAAGAGAGGACTGCCATTTAGTTCAGCTATCAAACAGATTTAGTTCTTTGGATAATATGATCCATGATGACCCCATGTTAGATTTAAATGAGATACGCCAGAAGAGAACCAAAACACAACTAACAGCCCCACGATTGCAAATGCAATAGGGATATCACAACCTAATAATGAGATCATAGTGACTGAACAACCAATTATAAATACAGCAACAATTATATTAGTGGAAACTATCTTAAGATTTACTGATAGAGCAATATGCAAAGGAAACAAAGAGAACTATGTGGTGTGTTGCTTACCAGGAGCTAAAGTAAGTGACCTGAAACAGAATTTGGAGGGACTGCTAAAGGGCAGTGGTAGACAACCTGTGGTTGCACTGCATGTAGGAGTCAATGCACAGGTATACATCCTGATAAGGATATTAAGAATGATTTTAAGGAAATAGGTAGGACTTTAAAGAAAAATACTGCAAAATGGTGATCTCAGAAATACTTCCAGTAGCCAGCCTGGTGGCACTGAGGGTTGAGGTGCTGGATGCCGCACCTCTCGCCACACCAGCAACCCGGGTTCAGGAATGAGCTCAGGTTGTCAGGGGCAGGAGAGTATTGAGCATCCGGTAGACTCCTCTCCTCTCCTGGGGAGGGGTGGGCACACTTGCTGTGGTACCAGCAGCCCACAGTGGAGACTGAGGGCAGCACAACTTGTGGCACGCACTTCAGGGATGGGGTGTCAGTGTACGTCTTATGCACAGGTACGGGAGCATGCCCATTGCATGCAGGACAGCATGGCATGTCCACACCCCCGGGAGGAAACCAGAAAAGCAGATATACCCTTGCATCCAGTCAGGTGATGGTGGGCCCAGTGGACTGCCCCCATGCCCATTGGAGCCGTCCTGGCTGGTCACTGTCTCTCCTTCACTCCCCAGCTGCTCTTCTAGGCTATACATAGAGCATTGGGGGAGCAAGTCGGTCCCACCCCGGGGGGGGCACAGAGCCAGGGGGTGGGGTAGTTGAAAGAGTTGGAGGGGAGTGCCTGCAGGCAGCAGACCAGACCTGGGAGGATCTCAGGTAGGGTGGGACAAGACAAGTTCCAAGTGACCTCTCTGGAGAGAGGTCTAAGGGACCAGAGAAGGAGGATAAAAAAAGTTCAGAAAAAAAAAATACTTCCAGTACCAACAGTTGGACAGGGTAGGGTAATGGCTATTAAAAAAAATTAATAATGCATGACTAAGAAGATGGTTAAAAGATGGAAATCACCAATTTATTAGACACTGGGACTATTTCAGCAGAAACAAAGGACTGTATAGACAGGATGGTTTACTCCTAAATGGAAGGGGGGAAGGTTGCTACACTAGGGAAAAGAGAATAATCAATAGTTCTTTAAACTAACAGGTGATGGGGGAACTGAGTCTATTTTTCACCAATCTGGTGGGTTTTAAATGATAGAAAACAAATACAATAGTTATTAACAAAGAAAGAGGAGCAGTGTACACACAGTAGCTCCAAAATAAAGAACAGAGGCAAAACTTTAAGCACCTTCTCCAAGAAGCATAACTAATAAGATGGACTACCTAGAGTTTTAACTGAACACGGAAAAAATAGATGTGATCAGCATAACAACATGGTGGTCTAATGGTGACCAACAGAATAAGGATATCTAGGGATATAACTTTTTGCTTATTCTTTTATCCCCCTCTGCCTCCTAGCCAGCCACTCCTTGGACGGTCAAGGTCCCCACTGCAACTGAGCTCCCCCCACATCTGCTGGCACCCATCGACCTGACGTATCCCTTTATCGGGGGGACCCCTCCCATGATATACCTTATTTAAGGAAAACAGAAGTGGGGAAAAAAGGCAGTAGGGGCCTGCCATGTATGTAAGAAATGCTACTGAGTGTGGGGAATTTGAAAAGGAGGGGGTGGGTGATTCACTTGAATTGGTGGGAGTCGAATTAAAATATAGAAACAAAGCCCTGGTCATCCTAATAGTAGTATATAGACCATCAGACTGCATGGAGAAGAGAGACCAGTTATTAATATAATCCATAACTTGGGTGAAAACAAACATTTTATCCTAGCTGAGGATTTGAATACCCCAGGCATTGATAGGTCACATATGCCCAGCAGAAAAAATATTTGAAAAAAAAAGGCTTTTGGACGAGGTTAATAACTATAATCTGCAACAGTGGGTCAAGTCACCTACTAGGGGGAAATGCAATTTTGGATTTAGTTATTGCTAACCATACTGAAATCATATGCTACTGTTTTGTCAGGGAGCTTCTAAGCACCAGTAATCATAACATGATCCAGCTTCAGATAAACAAACCTACTGACAGACAATCAGGGACAACAAATTGTTATGATTTTAAAAGAGCTAATGTCAACCAAATGAGAAAGGAACTGTCCATTTGGAACTGGGAAGAACTAATGCATGGGCTAGAGGCAAAAGGTCAATGGAGTACAATGAAATCAAATCCAAGGTGCATAATCTAGTAACAAGTTATGTACCAATAAAGAAGTACAACAATTGGGGTAAACTATCCAAGTAGTGCACCTTTCAATAAGACTGATAAATAAAAAAAGATGGTATATAGGCAACTGAAGTGTGATAATAATGAACAAATTGACCTTCAGGGAAATTCAAATAAAATGTAAGAGGCAAATCAGAAAGAGCAAACCAAAGATGGAAGTGGGAACAGCTACAAACTCAGTTAACAGCTACAAAGCTTTCTATTCCTACATACAAGGGGAAAAAGAAAATGGGAGGACTGTTGGCCCACTATGGAGGCACAATAATAAACAGAAATATTGACATGGCTGAGGACTTTAACCATTATTTTGGTTCTATCTTCAATATGTGGTATCTACGGAGTGCAGACTGAGTCTATGGCTGTACCACATAGTCACCTCATAAACAACACAGGAAGTTTTACACTCATTAAGGGAGCTTGATCGAGTAAGTCTGCTGGACCAGATGACATACACCTAGAATATGAAAGGAACTAGCTGAAGGACTAAGCAGGCCAATATCAGCACTTTTAACGAATCATGGATTACAGGGAAGTGCCAAATCAATGGGGGATGGCATTGTGGTTCCTATCCATGTAAAAGGCAACAAAAGCAGATGTGAGTATACAGGCCAGCTAACCTATCTGCAGTAATGTGCAAATTATTGGAGAAGATTATTATTAGCAACACAATTGGTATCTTGGTTAACTGACAACAATATTACAGATGACACACAGCATGGATTTGGGCCAGTGAGGTTATATCTTTCTACCTAACTTCTATAAGCCAGTTAGCAAAGCTCTGGATGAACTGCTGATTGACTACTCTGAGGCCTTTGACACTGACCTACATGTGGAAATATTAAATAAGCTACAACAAAAGGTGTCCCTGGTAACTTACATAAACAGATTACTAACTGGTTGATTAGATGGTGGCAGAAAGTCAGGGTCAATAAGAAGACATCAGGATGGGTGAACATGGCCAGCAGGGTTACTCTTTAACTTTCATGTCGGGATTCCTTTTATGGGAGTATGAGGTTTGGCATCTAAGTTTGCAGGTGATACTAAGTTAGGACACATTATAGATTCTAAACACCAGTATAAATTTACTACAGGAAGATAATAAACTGTCAAAGTGGACCAATAATTCCAAAATGAGTTTTAATATAGCGAAATGTGCTGTGTTACATCTCAGGGAAAAATAATCCTAGCGCATCCCACACAATTGATGGCATTCCCTTAACAGAGCCCACTGAGGCACAAGACCTCAGAATAATAGTAACAGACAGACTCACATGGGAAAGACACTGTGAAGTCACAATAAACAAATGCAATCAAATAATGGGATGCATAGCAAGGAATATATCAAGAAGGGAGAGAGGTTCTGATGCCCTCGTATGGGGGGGGGGTGCAGTTTTAGTAACCCTATACCAGGAAAAATATTGAAAGAATTCTAATAGTACAAAGGAAATTTACAAAACAGAAGAGTTAAGGACATGACATGTGAGGAAAGGCTGCATCGTTTACCTTTTCTCTCTGGAGAGAGAGCTGACGACAGAGGAGATATATTTTAACATGCAGAGTGGCATGAGATCCTCTATTGGAAGTTATAATGTAAAAGAAAACTATGCACAGGATGACTTAAGGGGATATATGCTTATACAGTCAGGTGACCACTGTAAATGAACCATAGAAGGGGATTGTTCACCAGAGTGGTATCAGTGGAATAGTCTTCCTGACGAGGTGGTTTATAGCAGAAATTTGAGCATGTTTAAATGATGACTAGATGTTCACATGGGAAGCTGGGAGTATTACACATCAATAATAGTGTGTACTAACAGGTTGTTTATATGGGTTTTGTAACCTTCTTTGCCTGCACCTTTCTATGTTCTTATGGTTGCATAGGAAATGCTTTGAAGGAGTAGAGGAGAAGCCTAGACGGCATGAAATCATACAGATTTAGCATCTCATCCCAACATCAAATTGAACACAATGACAAAATATTTTGTTATATAGAACCAAATCTGAGGGAGCCTTTGTGGCCAGATTGAAGCAGACAATTGCTACGATAGCTCAAGGGGAGGAACATTATGCAGAGGATAACTGAGGGACCTTGATTTTTCTGTGGAATGGCATGGGTTGTAATTACTGTTACCTTCTGGCTGTGGTCATAATGATTGGATTCATGTATAGGCATTATAAACTAGGACTCTGAGTCGAAATAGACATTCCTGTTTGAACTACCAGTGCTCACTTAAATTAGTGTATCACTGTGGTACAAGTGTTCAAGACATTTTTATGTACTTACTGAAGCATGATATATTGCAGTACATATTACAGCTGATTTGAATGAGGTCATTTTTACATGAAGTCATTGCAACTAATGTTTAAAAATCATTGTAAAAATTAAATGTTATGGTACAGATACATTCACCTAGGTACGGACCTGTGACAGTTTTTGGTAAAGCAGCAGTATTTGTTAGTCAGCGTAAAAATTCATCACATAGCTTTTTTAGCAAAAATGTATTTCTGACAACCTAAGATTCATGCTCAGTATATATTTTTGTTTTCTCAGATGTTGTTAAGACTTTTTTATAGTTGATATTGTAATTAATGACTCACATCATTAAATATGGCCGCCATTCACCATTTTTAAAAAATCTTGTCCCCTGGTGTTACTCGTTGAATGTACATGCTAGATTTATGCTGTAGTTGTATTCAGATGGTTCTTCCACGTTTCTGATAGTAAACAGTGCACAATATTTATTTTTTATATGGTGGGCATGGCATGGTGTAGCATGAGCATGGGAACTTCAAAAACTTCAAGACCCCATATCTTGGTTCAGGAATGAAAGAAAATGAAAAGAAACCTGTGCATATTGATATTTTTGCCAGTCAAACCTTATTACTGAAAAATGTGTACCATTACTAACAAATACTGCTGCTTTAAGGTCTACTGCACTGATGAGTGAAAGATGGCAGCCTGGAGAGGCATAGCCACGTGTGTTGGGCAAGATGGCAGGTGGGGTTCATTTCTTGAAGCCCTGGATAACCCAGCAGTTGAGGAGATGCTAACCTATTGTTTTGTATATTTTTGCATATTCTGTACTGCTCGGCATTTGATCTTAGTCCACATCTCCCAGCGAGGTGAACCCTCAGGTAACGGTAACTGGACAACACAAGCTTGTTTTTTGCTTGCTTTTACTGTTGATAATGCCTGTTCTCTATATAAAGGTGGATTATAAAATGGATAAGAAAAATACTGCTTCCTGATTGACTACGACCTGTTCATTGAGAGCACAGCACATGGGTAAAAAAAGTGCTGACAATCAGGACATAGCACACTAACAATATCAATGACTTTTTGTAAAATTCCTGATTGCCATTACAAACATGGCTGACACCTTTACTCACTAAAAAATATCACCTAGGTCCTAAAACTTAAATTCCACCAAAATAAAAAGAACAAACTGATTAAATGTTCAGTTCCTTTATATTCCCCTCCTTAAGTAGAAACAAAGAATCTGACAGCAGGTAAGGTCCACTTGCCCACCCAGTCTACCCATTTTATTTTCCTGTCTATACTGTTACAACAGACTCTACTTGGTCTCTGGCCCTTCCCCTTAGATTCCCTTGTGCCTATCAAGCATGTTAGAATTCCACCAGTGTTTACCTAAACCACCTCTGCTGGGAGACTGTTCCAGGCATCCACCACTCAGTCAAGAAGTACTTCCTCACATCTCTCTTGAATTTAACCCTTCCAGCTTCATTTTATGTCCCTTGTTCTTGTGAATCTTTTCCTCTGAAAATGTTCCTCCTACCTTATTTACTCCTGAGATATTTATAAATCTCTATCACGTCCTCCCTCCTCCTTCCAGGGAGTACATATTGAGGTCCATCAGCATCTCCTTATAGGGCTTCTGATGTAGACCCTGCACCATTTTAGTTGCTCACCTCTGGACCACCTCTGCTCTGTCTATGTCCTTCCTTAGATGTGGTTACCAGAACCAGACACAGTACTCCAAGTGGGGTCTCACCAGCAATCTATACAGTAGTAACACCATCTCTCTCCATCTGCTGGTGATACCTCTCCCTGTGCACCTCAAAATTCCACTGGCTCTACGCACTGCCTTGTCTTACCGCCTCACCACCTTGAGGTCATCTGATATGATTACTCCTAAGTCCCTTTCATGTTTGGTGACCGTCAATGCCTCTTCTCTTATTTTGTATTTTACCTCTTACATTGTGTATTCCTTACACACATACATAAATTAAAATCAAGTACTTCTCACAGTTTTATTTTTGGAGCTTCCTTTCTGATCATGCCTCCCCCTTATCCTTACCTTCATTACCACAGAAATTTTTGCTGCTTGCCCTGTCCCAGATACAAGTGAATCCCTGGCCTTACTGGGGCCTTCTGTTGTATGTGTTTCTGTGGGGAGAGGTCAGCATTCAGCCAGTAGAATTCTGCAGAGGTTTGAATTTCTGCATTCCATGATAAACAAATATTCCATATATTGAATGTGAGGCTAGAGAGATGCTTTACAGCTGAGGTGGGACTACTTTTCACTAGTTACAGTACTTATAACAAAAGAAAATTGCTATTTTTAATTTAAAAAAGTTGGCTTTTTTGGTTTTTAAATGTTCTCAGTTTACTCATTTTATAAGTGCATTAAGACATTTCAAGGTGAGTGCTATGCTAGCACAATGTACTTCCAGGGGCCGATGGCACTTCAACTACAGCACTGTGCCCAACTATGCCCCTGGACATGCATTGTGCCAGTACAATGCACGGCCCGTCATGTCTTATTGTTTAATTAACTCCAGTTCTGTTAGTCAATCTTAATAATCAATGCAGTATTTTGGAGTTTGGTGGAAGGCCCAGTGTTGGGATCAACACTTTTAGGATTCAAACATTATAGCTGTTGTAGCTGGAAATGAGACTTGTTACAAAATACCACTACATATAATAAGGCAGCATTAGTTGCTCCAAATGGTGACAAACGTTGCTGCTTTTATTCTATAAATGTGTTATTCCCCCTCAGGAGGTTACACTAATAGATATGACGTGTGTTACTAGATCACGTGCTACTGTACAGAGTAGTGATTTCTTGTATGAATTATCTTGCATGTATATTTTCAAAATGCATTGGTAGTTACAAATGGTGATAAACATTGCTGTTTTAATTATATAGATGGGTTATACCCTTCAGGAGGTTACACTAAGAAATATGGCATGCTTGTTCCTAGATTAATATGTGCCCCTGTTCAGAGTAGTCATCTGCTGTATGAATTATCTTGCATGGGTATATTTTTAAAGTGCAATAAAATACAGTACATTTATTTCGGATCTCTGATTAATCAGTACATAGAAAGGGTGGTTCCCCTACCAAACCAGAGTCCCAAATTCCAATTGTCTCTTCCATGGAGTTCCTTTGTTTTTTTGCTAGGTGGTCACAAGGCATAAATACTGAGTGTGTATTAAATAAGGTTACATGCCAGTTAGATTATATACCTGTAACACACCGCATTCATAGGTGTTTTTCACCAAACCAGGGGTCACTAATCCAAAAGGTGACCATTAAGAGTTTCAGCTATATTATAGGAGATTACATGTGAGGGAGACAAACCAATGAATATGCAGTGTTGTTCAGAGTCTACACCATATTATGCAGGTACTTCTTATAATCTAACTGGCATGTAAACTCATATAGTGTATAGTAGAACATCATTATTTATGGAAATCGATTGAATCCCAGACTTCTTGTACCATCAACGAGACATAAAATTGTTGTTCTACCATCTTGAGTATGTCACGTTGATGCTACAACAATATGGAATGTCAGTTGGCCGGTGGTGCTGAGGGTTGAGGCGCTGGATGCCACACCTTGCGCCACACTGATGACCCGGGTTCAGGAACAGACTCAGGTCACTTGAGGGGTCAGCAGGGGGAAGAAGGATTGAGCATCCATAGACAGCTCTCCTTCCTCGGGGGGAGGAAGGACAGTGCAGCGCGCTGTAGACTGACATCTAGCAGTGGCTGGGTGTCAGCACAGGCACATGACCTAGACTAGGGGAAGGCACCCATCCAGGAGGTATGGCTGCTTCCACGGAGGTGGGGGAAGCTGCCTCGCCCATTGCATGGTTCGGGTGCCAGGGGAGAAAAAGCAGAAAACAGCTGGGAGCCAACGGGGTTCATGATGACCCAACATGTTTGGGTCTAAGTATGAGTTCTTCCAAGGGAGGGCCAGAGCAACCAGTCAGCTCCACAGAGGAGCCATAAAGTATAAATTAAAAAACCAAAAACAACATGGAATGTCTTCATGCATGCATGCTTGGCAAATCTCCGCTTTTCAGGAATGGCTGCAGCGGTGAGACCTGTCCCCTAAACTGAGGAGCATCAAAAAGATACTGGCAACGTAATGATCTATGGGTGAAGGTGCATCTAGCTTGATTCATTTAAAAAAAAAAATTTTGTGAGAGCAGAGGACAGTGGAAGTTACAGGGGTTGTTATTGGGTTTGGGGGGATTGGCATGGAATGCTCAGGACCATAGTGTAGGGATGGATAGCTGGGCTCAAGAAATGGTCTTCTGTTGTTTAGCTGTTGCCCATACACTGTACAAGATAATGGATGGGCAACAGTAAACAACAACCTGTGTTAACTTCTCGAGGTTTCATAACAAACATAAACCTCATGAGCTTCGCTCTCGAGGTTTACTGGGTTGTCATGACAACCTCTCAAAGTGGACACAGCGTGGTTGTTCACTGTTGCGCATCCATTATCCTCTATGTTGTTACATTAATTTTTCTTACATCTGTAGATCATCAGGCCATTGCAGTAGCAGAACCTTGCCTATAGAATGCTCTGCAACATGTGTTCTGGTTCAATCCCTCCATCAAGATTTATTAAGAGCCATTTAAAAAAAATGTTGTTTCAAGAGACTGAGGACCTGACTAGATGGAAGGATCATATTCCTGGCTTTATAATTCGATCAGTAAGTTACTTTACAGTACAATGATCATCCAGAAGAGTACAATATAAAAATCATAAAGATAATGACACTGGCTAGTCCGTCCATGCAGCAGTAGTGCAACTGCTCGTGATGTTGGTGACCCAGGCTCAGGAACAACCCTGGGTCATTGAGGGCTGGCTAGGAGGAGAAGGACTGAACTTCCGGGGTGTGCTCTCTCCTCTGGGGAAGGAGGGCCATCACACTGTTTCATCACTGCCACCTGTGGATGCACTGGTGGTAGTGCATGAACAGAGGGTGTAGGGAGGGGGATGTTATTGCCACTTGTCTGGGTGTGCAATAGCACACCACAGCCTGATTATGATGTCCTTGTGGCAGTGTCCTCAGGAAGGTGGGTAAGGCAACTAAAGGGCTGAACTCGCTTTGCCATAGCAACATGAAGGCTGTCATTTGTGTGGCCTGAAAGATGGTGCATGCATCTACCGCCAGCCACAAAGGTGCAAAAAGTATATTTGGGAAAAAAAATGATGATGATAAGGGGGCTTTATGCAGTATATTGCAGCTCTCTTCTCCATATACATACAACAACAGGTCTTGCACTATCCCGTGGGGCTTAATTAAATAAGGAAGTGCTGCAATGTGTTGCACAGGTTGCTGCAAAAATCCTTTTTCTATTAATACAGACTGAAGATGTGAAAACATCACAAGGATTGTGTTTTTCAAATAGCTTGTCAGATCATCTCGCTCCTGTAAAGTACAACACTGAAGGTGTTGTCTGTGTAGCAGAATACCTACTAGATGACCTTTCAGCAGAGCAGAACTAGTGGGGCCTATTTAAAAAGCAAATGCTTGCATGGGACATGAAGCCATGAGCCCTGGAGGCAAGGCAAAGCTAATTGCATATATACTGTACATATACTGTACAGTTGAATAACATGGTCAGATAGTTCCTAAAATGTTTGTGACATCTCTAGAGCAATTCCTTACCTGCCTGTGTGCCTGCCTGCCTTGAGTACCACTTAAGGGCCATTGGAGAGAATCTCTTTAGAAATATTGAAGAATATATGGAAATATCTATATCTGACCAAGTCTTTGCTAAAACTGTACATAAGGAAAACTCAGTCATAACTGCAAGGAGATGGAATAGTATTAAATATCAGAAGAATAACAGGAAAGGTCTAAGCTACGATCCTTAAAGCTGCATGTAAGGCAACTCAATTCTGAAAATCCTCTTAAGGTATAAGGTTTTGTTTTCAGAAATTATAATCATGCTTAAGGAAAAAAGATAGCATCAACCTAGGTGACAAGCTGTCAGTCTTTGGAAGAACAGGTCTGGGTGAAAAAACTATCCTCCTTTCAGGGGAACAAAGGTACCTGACAGACAGAAAGATGATATAAAGGTCTGTTGACAGATGGAGCTGCATGGTCAACCAGGATTGATGAGCTAGGCTGGATTTAACCACTGAGTGGCAGATGCACAGCTCTGGGGGTCTTCACAATGCACTTTTTTAAGCAAAATATTGCACTTTTCCATGGTGTTCCCACTAGCTCAATAACAACAGGAGGCCAATAAAATTATTTTTCAGTAAAGTGAGAGAACAAAATGAAGGCACATTGAATATTAAAAGCACCCCAAGCCTAAATCCACTTTACATTAGATCAAACTAAATTACAAAATATAAAATTGAATTCAACCCAATATATATATATATACTGTATATATTTATATATATATGGAACACAATTGCACATACCCCAATAAAGCAAAGCATCATGGGAAACACATGCAAATCCCCATGACAGAATTTGGACTGGCTCTACTTTAAGCAGAATTGCATGGTGCCAGAAGGCCACACAGTGTAATCAGCAAAAGCTAAGTACAGCAAACACATACACATGTTCCATCCTCATTTGGACTCATCAGGGTGCCATATCTGTGTCTTAACCCAGAAAGAGGTAGTCAGCCACACCCCTTAAGGGGATGTTATTTGTTTGGGTCATGGTGACCCAAAGTGAAGAAGGAAGAACTATAAAGAATTCTCAGAGCAATGCCCTGAGGCATGGTGTTATCCCAGAGGATATTGGCCATACAGGCAAGTTTTAAGGAAACACAATTGCACATACCCCAATAATGCAAAGCATCATGGAAACATATGCAAATCCACAATTCTGCTTAAAGTAGAGCTAATCCAAATTCTCTCATGGGATTTGCATGTGTTTCCATGATGATTTGCATTATTGGGGATGCAATTGTGTTTCCTTAAAACATGGCTGTATGGCCAATTTCCTCTGAATAACCCAAGCCTCAGGGCATTTGCTCTAGGGATCTTCTTTTGTAGTTCTTTTCCTTCTCCATTTTGGGGTCCCCATGACCAAATAAATAACGTCCCCCTTAAGTGGTGGCTGGCTCCCTCTTCCTGGGCTAAGACACAGATATGGCACACTGATGAGTCCAAATGAGGACGAAACATGTGTACATGTCTGCTGTTCTTAGTCTTTGTTGATTGCACTGTGAGGTCTTCTGGCACCATGCAATTCTGCTTAAAGTAGAGCCAGTTCATATTCTCTCATGGTTATTTGCATATGTTTCCCATGATGCTTTGCATTATTGGGGTATGTGCAATTGTGTTTCCTTAAAAACTTGGCTGTTTGGCCAATATCCTCTAGGATAACCAGCCTCAGGGCATTTGCTCTGGGGTTCTTTATAGTATATAGATATATATATAAATTTGAGGGCTGTTCATAGCTCATAACAAAAGCCAGTCTATTGAATTATATTTCAGTTTATAAGTCTACTTACTTGACACCAACATTTAACTGTGAAGTCTTTACAGTGGAGTGTTTTTTGTGTCTGCTGGATACCCATTGTTTAGCATCCTTTTCTTGTCACTGAAATGAACACACATGCAGCAGACACTGCTTTCTGATCTTATGGGACAATAGGGCCCCAATATTCAGAACTGCACCAGTCAAATGGTGCATGTGGTTGGGCAACACAAGTGAGATGAGCTGGTGCAACCCAGGGATATATTCAAAGAAGATAAGCCATGGTGCATCTGCTCTGAATATATCAAGTAATGCACACTGTGCAACTAGGATGTACTGGCGCTTCCCCTAGACATGGCTGAATACCAGGAATGGGATTCTGTGCCAGCAACAGAGTTACGCTTGTGTGCAAATTCCTGATATTCAGTCAGCAGTATGCAAATGGAGATATAATGTATACAGGTGCAAAATGGGGCCATTTACATGTCATTTTGGCACCAATTTGCATGAGTTGTGACAGGGCTGACCAGAGAAATGCGCATGGCGCCTGCACAGCATGTGTGCTGCCAGATGGGGTCTAGTGGTACCCCTCTCCCGTAGTGGCGAGCACCAATAAATAACATTGTACAGTATCCCTGGCAGTCTAATGGTACCCCCTCCCACCCTGTAGCTGCAGTTGCTGAAAGTAAAGGAAAATATCCCTGGTAGTCTAGTGGCACCCCTCCCCTGTAGCCACGATTGCCCATAAATAATAACCACATTCTTCTGGCACTCTAGTGGTACCCACCTTTGTAGCCCCAATCACTCATCAAAGTACAAACTGAACATTACCCGCAGTCTAGTGGCACCTCCCACCTCACCATAGCTGCAATCGCCTGTAACAGCATAACCTCTGGTGATCTGGTGGTTCACTGGCACCCCCACCTCCCCACCCACACAGGACCCTTGCTCACCCAGCTCCTCCCAGTCATTGGCGGGCAGCAGCAACCATCCCATACCCTGCAGCTGCCCGCCGACGACAGCTTGCAGTAGTAGCTAGAAGTCCATTAATCCACATTGTGGACCAGTGGGCATGCAGTGCATACTGTAATGGTCACAAATATGTGAATGAATGTTTCAATGTTTCCAGTAGGGGGTACCATATTCCATTTATGCCATACCTCTAAAAAAGTGAAAAAAAAATGAATTTCCTGCCATTTTTGGTTGATTATTAAAAATCTAAAAGGTATCCATAAATGAAACACCACTCATTTTGTAGACATTTCTGTGCTGAACAACAACGTTTTTGCTCAAAGTATCATGCTATCATTTTTCATTTTAAATTTATTAGCATTTGTTTGTTGCAAAAAGTGAAAAAAAAAGAATGTCCTGCTGTTTTTTTGCTAATTATTAAAAAAAAAAAAAAGATATTCATAAATCAAACACAACTTAATTGTAGATATATTTGTGCTGAGCAAAGTTTGTGCTGACAGTGCCGCGCAGTCATTTTCGCTTTAAAGTTATTAGCTTTTGTTTGTCAATAAAGTGAAAACATGGAATTTTCTGCCTTTTTGCTAATTATAAAAAATAAATAAAAGGTAGCTATAAATGAAACACCACTCATTTTGTAGATATTTTGTGCTGAACTGTCTTGCTCACAGTACCATGCTATCATTTTCGTTTACAGTTATTCATATTTGAATGTAGTTAGTACTGCTAGTATACATGTGTAAAAAGAGGGTTTAGATTTCCTTAAGTACAAAACTGTGCATGTTCTACAGACTGAAACATTATACAACTATTGGGATTTGACATAGGGTAGTGGAGGTCAGGATCCTGCTCGATTTGGATTATGGTGATCTAATGTATGCGGGGGCCTCTGAGACGGAGCTGGCAAAAGCTGGATGCTATATGCAACAGGCTTACCCGCTTCATCCTCGATGCCCCCAGAAGAGCACATCATTGTGAGATGTTTAGAGCTCTGAATTGGTGGAGTCTGGAAGACAGAAGGAATAGGCACTTGACAGCTTTTATGGCAAAAATCAGGAGGCAGAAATTACCTAGTTATTTACTGGACATATTTGGAACCAGGAACGGAGGGTGGGCCTAGGATCCTCTCTGGTTTGGAATTTATTGTCCCTAGTGTAATCTGGGGATCGGTAGATGCTCATTATTTAGTAGGGGCCCCACACTGTGGAAAATCCTCGCTTAGAATTGAGAGGATACAAACACCTATTAGCTTGGGACCGATAAAGAAATGGTTTCTTAATTTAATTAATACACAGAAGCTATGCTGTATAAGATAAAGAATACGTTTCCTTGACATTAGAGAGTCTTGGGTAGCCTGCTGCTATTAGTTTGTATGTTTATAAACTGTGCCCTTTGTACTGCACTATGTCATTTATTTGCATATGTGTAAAATATGTAGTTATTACGATGTGATATATGTTTTGGATCTTGTCCGTATTATTGAAATAATTTATGTTCTGATACTTTATGTTTGTCATAAATGTGTGAAACATGTAAACTGTGATCAAGGGACCTTTTTGAAAATGAGTTTCGTGCTCAATGGAGTTTTATCCCTGTTCATATTTTATGAATAAACATTTTTACTACCACTACTACTTTAAAGTACACACACACACACACACACACACACGGAGTCAGTGAACAGCTCAGGGCTGTTCCTGGATATCTGAAATTCCTAGGCTTCATGAAAGATCAGCTGTGTCTGCTGGCATGCGAATATCAAAGGAGAGTGCTGATCCATGATTGGTCAACTTTTCTTTCAACTAGAGAATGTATGGAGGCAATGCAGTGGATGTGGGACAGCCATATTCAGGCAGACCTTCTGGATGCTGAGGTGCTGCCTATCTACAGGCATCTCTCTGACTGCAGGATGAGGTAGCCAGACTCAGAGTGGAAGTAAACTACAGGAGTACTTTGCCCCTATCCAGAGACCACCAGTCCAATGCCACTGCCTCAAAGGATGCCAACAGCAAGGAGTACTTGGATGACAGTGGATCGAAAGGGTTATAGCCGGTCAGGCAGAGGCACATCCCTAATCCTATTCCACTCCAGAACTCATATTCTGGACTGGCAAATGGAGAAACTGAACAGAGGTACCCAGAGAAGTGAAGAGAAGGATGGAGGTCAACTAAGGAGGTGACCTCAGTGGGAGGAACAGTGGACCCCAGAAGAGAAGGAAGTGAACTTGGTGGGGACTCTATCATAGAAGGGATCCAGCTAGGAACACAAGAGGGGAGAACAGAGAGTGAGGTGCCTACCAGGTGCCATGGCATGGAGGGATAGGAGTAAGATCCTGGGGATCACTGAGAAGATAAGATGGAGGGTGAGCTGGATGTCATTATCCACCTAGGTACTAATGACCTGGCAAATGGGGAGCCTAAGGAAGTTCAGGAAGAGTTTAGGAAACTGGGAGGGTCTCAAGCAAGTAGCTACATCTGTCACCTTCTTGGAAGTACTACCTATGAGAGGCATGGGAGGCGTAGGGCACATACACCAGGAACTTTAACACATGGTTGAAGAACTGGTGTTGCGAGGAAGGGTTTGGATTCATTGGTGACTGGGGTCCCACCTGGAGTGATGTGAGCTTGTTCAAGTCTGATGACCTGCATTCGTCCTGGAGGTGAATCCAAGCACTCAATGATAAGTTTAAATGCTACATGGACAAGCATTTAAACTAGCCAAGGGGGGTGGCAGGCCAGCAAGGTGGGTACCTAATTGCCCAACCCCCACAGCTAGCAGTGGAACCAGTGAACAGGAGGAGGGGATATCTCTACAAAGCAGTGTGAAAAAGATGGAAATAGGCACCCAAGGGGTGGATAGGCAGAAAGGGGACAAAATTCAACAGAAGGGCAGACAGCAGGGAGAACCAGGATAAAGGACAACCAGGGAGGGGCTTGAGTAGAACAGCAAAACAGTCCAGGAAGTTCATATCAAGAAGCCATGATGTGCCAATGCCAGAGCCTAGCAACAAGATGGAGGATCTGGAGGCTGCCATGGTGCAGTCAGACCTGGACATTGTGGCCATCAGAGACCTGGTGTAATGATAACCATGACTGGGAGATGGTCATACCGGATACAACATATTCAGAAAAGACAGGGCAGGAGGGAAGGAGGAGGAGTGGCACTTTATGTGAAAAATGGCACAAAGGCCACCGAGATTCAGGAGGAAAAAATGGAGGAGAGATACTGTGGGTTGTTGGAAAGGAAACTGGGGTCAGCCATCCAACAGGGGTGGTCTACAGACCACCAGCCCAGGAGGAAGAGACAGATAGGGAGTTAATGCTAGCCATACAAAGGATGGCAGACAGGGAGGTGGTGCTGGTTGGAGACTGTGTATTCCAGATGTGGACTGGAGCCTCCAGCAGCAGCTCAACCAGGAGCAGATTTATCCTGGACTCACTTCAAGGTGCCTTCCTTAAGCAACTGGTGATGGAACCAACTCGGCAGAAGGCAATACTGGACCTCATGCTCACAAACGGGGACAGTGTGATAGGGGTAACAGTGGGGGAGCACCTGGGGAACAGAGATCACCGGTCACTGTGGTTTGAAATCACAGAAGGAGCAGAACCAAACCACACAAAAACACGTATCCTGGATTTTAGGAGGACAGATTTTGGAGAAATGGGACATGCCTGAAAGAGGCACTAATGGGAATGGGGAGGAATCAGGGTGGAGAACAGTGGCAATATTTAAAACAGGGATTACAAGAGCAACAGAATTATGCATTAAGCAGGTTAGCATGGGGAAAAGGAAGAGGATGCCATTATGGTTTTCCAAGGAGGTTGCAGAGAAAGTGAAAACCAAAAAGATCACATTCTGGCAATACAAAAAGGTGAAGGCAGAAGTGGATAGGGAGAAGTACCAGGAGAAGCAAAGGGAGGCAGGGATGTCAGTAAGGGAAGTCAAAGCTCAGACAGAAGAGTGCATCACAAAATCAGTGGGTTGAGAGGACAAAACCTTTTACAGGTGCATAAGTGAAAAAAAGAGGGGCAAAGGAAGGGATAGTGAGATTGAAGGGGAAGGACAGGGGCCACGTGGAGGATGAAAACAGTAAAGCTGATATAATGAACAGGTATTTCTGCTCAGTCTTTACTAAGGAAGAGGAGGATAATGGGCCTGAAGAAAATACAAGTGGTTGGAATGGTGCAGAAATGGACACAAGTCCCTTTACACAGGAAAGGGTCCTAAAGGAACTGGAAGGAACAAGAGTCGATACAGCAATGGGGCCAGATGGGGTGCACCCCAGGGTCCTAAAGGAACAAAGAGAGGTGGTGGCTGAACCTCTGGCAATCCTGTTTGGCTGATCACTGGAAACAGGGAGGTACCCAAAGACTGAGGACTGAAGATGTGTCCCTTATACAAAAGCGGTGACAAAGGGAAAGTGAGGAATGACAGACCAGTCAGCCTGACCTCGGTAGTGGGGAAGATCATGAAAGCTCTACTGAAGGAGAGATTGATGGAACATCTGGTTCAAAGGACTACAGGACCCAAGGCAACATGGTTTCACCATGGGAGGTCATGCCAGACCAATCTCATTTAAGTTTTGACTGGGTAACAAGGGAGGTGGATCGGGAGCGCAGTGGACATGGCCGATCTGGACATCAGCAAGGCCTTTGACACCGTGCCACATAGAAGGCTATTAAACAAATTGGGGAATATGAGGTGGGCAGAACAGTAGTGCAGTGGGTAATTGGCTGCAGCAGCACAGAGGGTGGTGATAAATGGCTGTCAATCCACAGAGGGAAGAGTGACCAATGGAATACACCAGGATCAGTGCTGGGACCAGTCCTATTCAACATCTTCATCAGTGACATTGTGCAGGACCTAGAAGGAAGAATTTCCCTGTTCACTGATGATACTGAAGCTCTGTAACAGAGTGGACATGCAGAGGTGTAGACAGAATGAGGAGGGAGCTGCAGAAGCTTGAAGAATGGTCAAGGGTTTGGCAGTTGAAATTCAATGCAAAGAAGTGCAAGATAATACCCTGAACTCAGTACAGGTTAATCTACAGAATAATACCTGCACTGACAGCGAAGCAATTTTCATTCGCATCATCCTTGGACACTGCAAGCACCTCACCATGGGCTGCGTCTACAACCCCCCTAAGAACGCTCTCCATTCCTTGGAGGCAGTCTTAAAGGACATAGCCTAGGAGGTCTCCTCGGAACTCCTCATCCTGGGTGACTTCAACTTGAACTGGACCCAGGAAGCAAACCTGTCCCTAAAAGGACTGCTCCAAGAAACAAATCTCATTCAGATCATCTCCGAGCCCACAAGACTGAACCATAAAATTGGTAATCACTCCATCCTTGACTGGGCTATGGTGTCCAACCCCCACAATATACTGTCTTCTGGCACCCTGGCTGATGCCCTGAGTGACCACTCCCCCATATTCTGCCTCTGGAAGAATAAGGCACCCAGGGTCCCTCTGAGAATCCTATCTGCACGGGACTACTCCCACTTCTCACCCGAACAATACACCAACCACCTCAGCAGTATAGACTGGAGCCCGATCAAACTCCTTCCCAACCTGGACAAGGCGGCTGCCCTTCTTCCAGAGAACAGTCATCACCACAGCAAACCTCTTTGCACCTATGAAAAAGCTCAGTGCTAACGGCAGCTGCTATAAATGGATAACCCCTCCATTAAAGGCCCTGGTGACCAGCTGTGACAAGGCTTGGAAAAAGTTCAAGCCCTCCTTCCTACCAGCCGACCTGGTGAAATACAAAACCCTCAGAAATAAGTGTAAACGGGACATAACATCTGCCAAAAGGGAGTATGTCACGCGTATCCAGAAAAAAAAACCTAGGGAACCCTAGACTCTTCTGGGCTCACATTAATGAGCTGCTTAAAGGGAAAGGGAAGTCCGAACTTGGTCCCATAGAAGTCAATGAGCAACTGTTAAACGACGAGCTCCAAATTGCAACTGCACTCAACCACCACTTCACCAACCTCGATGTGTTCAAGGCTGGTCTACCACCCCCCAACACTGACCCCAAAATTGGGCACCCCCCAACCAAGGACACCCATCCTTCCACCTTAGGCTGGTCAAGCCAAAAGAGGTACTCTCACAACTAATGACCTTAAAAACCTCGGGCTCCAGGGGCCTCGACGGGATTCACCACCGGCTGCTGAAGGACAGTGCCACTGCCCTGGCCAGACCTCTGTCTTGGCTCTTCAACCGCTCCTTGTTGAACAGTGCAGTCCCTGAACAATGGGAGCAGGCCCATGTGGTACCCATCTACAAGTGAGGCAGCTGGGAGTCCATTGGAAATTACAGGCCAATCTCCCTCCTCCTCTGCATCTTATCAAAGCTCCAGGAAAGGTTGATCTACATCCAACTCCGCGACTACTTGGAGGTCCACCAACTTCTGGCACCCTCCCAGCATGGCTTCAGGACCAGGCATGGGACTGACGCTGCCTTCACCAAATTTTCCATGGAAGTACTCCGCGACCTGTACAAGGGGTCCCCTACTGGAGCAGTCTTCATAGACCTGTCCAAGGCCTTCAACCTGGTGAATCACAACCTGCTGCTAGCCAAGTTGGGCAAAATAGGCCTAGACTGCCATGCTCTTAAGTGGTTTGAAAGCTACCTAACCGGTTGCTCTCAGAGGGTAAAATGGAAGGATGCCATATCCGACTCACTCTCACTAAATGAGTGGGTGCCTCAAGGTTTGATACTGGCCCTCCTCTTCTCCCTGTTCACTAACGATCTAAGTGACCACTGTGGTGGGAGCACTACCGTCCAGTATGCGGACGATGCTGTCATCTATCGCTCCACATCCAACCTGCCTGACCTCAGCTCCTCACTCCAAAATTACCTACAATCCCTCAAGAATTGGCTCGTCGAGAATAGAATGTTTCTCAACACGAACAAAACCAAGGCCATGTTGCTTGGTCCCAGATCCCTAGGTGAGGACAGAAAACCACTACTACAGGTCACCTCTGCAACTGGCACCTGCATAGAAGTAGTGCCCCTAAAATACGTTGGCCTCACCTTGGACCAGGGTGTCTCTTTTAAGAACCATGTGGACCAAGTCACCAGAACTATACATGGGAAACTGAGCACCCTCTACCGACTAAAAGACCAGCTGGTACTGAAGCTAGGGTCGCCATTGCCACCAGTGTCCTCCTCCCCCACACTCACATATGCTGCCCCAGTCATATTTGGGATGGCGAAGACTGAGGAACAGACTCCAAGTGCTGTACAATAAGAAGAGCCACCTTTGCTTCCCTAGTAAACCCCAGGAACCATCATTGCAATACCCTGTGACTACTCAACTGGCCATCACTGGACGCCCACCTCCAGTACCCATTGCTATGCCTAGCATACAAACTAATCAGTCCGGATCCTCCCCCTAGTCTCTCTGGACTCATCACCGTAAAGACCAATCCCCGGCCCCTCCGCACTGCAGGACGAACTCTCCTCTAAGTCCCCAGAGTAAGAACCAAGGTGGGAGGCAAATCATTCACCTACACTGCTCCCACCCAGTGGAACTCCCTCCTCGTGTGCAAGAAGCACCTCCATTAAAAGCTTCCACATTAGGCTCAAGACCCACATGGTCACAACCGGCACCTGTCACTGTATCGACCCTGAGACCACTCCATAGACTTTTAGGTCTCCTCGGACAGCACTTGACTCTGGCTGGGCCAGTACTATATCAACATTGTAGCTCCCCTATTTTCTTCTCAGGTATCTTGTATGTATGTTAATGGTAAAATATGAAATTCATGCTCACTGCCTCACAAGTATGTACCAAACTGTATCTCGCTTCTAATCTCATGTAACTCATTTTTACCATTTAACTCTCTGTTCCTTTTGTAAATCCCGGGTCGCCCCTGAAAAAGGAATCTCCGGGGCCCAGTGGGCTCACCCAGTCACCAAAATTTAATAAATAAATAAATAAATAATGCATATGGGGTACAAGAACCCTGTAACAACATATCCATTGGGGGTGAGGATACAGCATGCACCAAGCAGGAAAGGGACCTTGGGGTTATCATCTCTGGTGACCTCAAGGTAGGGAAGTAGTGCAACAAGGAAGCAGGTAAAACAAATAGAATGCTGGGATGCATAGGCAGGGGCATCACCAGCAGGGAAAGGGAGGTCATAATTCCACTATACAAGACAGTAGTGAGGCCCCACCTGGAGTACAGTGTACAGTTCTGGTGATCTTACCTAAGTAAGGACATAGACAGGGTAGACAAGGTTCAGAGGAGGGCAACAAAGATGGTGCATGGATTGTATCACAAGTCCTATAAGGACAGGCTGAAGGACTTGAATATATACTTCCTGGAAGAGAGGAGGGAGAGAGGGGATATGATAGAGACATACAAGTACCTTACAGGGAGGAACAGGGTACAGGAATACACTATTTTCCAGTGAAAAAGATGTTCCAGTATTAGAGGACATGGGATGAAGTTGGAGGGGGGGCGATTCAGAGGACATGTGAGGAAAAATTTCTTCACAGAACGGGTGGTGGACAAGTGGAACACCCTGCCAGAGGAAGTGGTGGGGGGCTGAAACAATCATTGGATTTAAGAATGCATGGGACAGGCTGGCCCACTGGCACAGTGGTAGAGTTACCACTTGCGGCACCAGCGACCCAGGTTCGGTAACAGACTCAGGTGGCTGGAGGGTTGGCCAGCTGGAGGAGGATTGAGCACCCAGAGGCTGCTCTCCTCCTCCAGGGAAGGTGGGTTGCTTGTCCCACTGCTCCGCCGCCACCTGGGTGACCACAGGTGGAGAAAGCAGCGAGACAGCAAATAGAAGAGAGGGGGGACGTCAGCCGGGAGCCAGAGTGTCCGCACGCCCTGACATGCACCGCCCCATGGCTTCCCAAGCATGTCGACATCCTGTGGGAGGACCAGAAAGCAGGAAAACCCCAGTGCTCCCTGTAGATGGAGCCCAGGCCCGATCCCCACGCCTTGCTGGCGCCGTGACAGCATCCCCAACAAAATACAGACACATCGGGTGGTGGAAGGGGCCCATCCCACTCCGCCTGGGGGTATAAGCAAGGCTCTGTGGGGATGGACTGCACCGCAACTGGACAGAAAGCAGGGACGACAAGGCAATGGAGTCTCCCAAGGAAGGAAGTACCACGACGAGCAGGGGCATATAAGAGAGAGAGAGAGAATAAAAAAAGATGCATGGGACAGACATAAGGGAATTCTGGAGGTCAGGGTAAGGGCAACAGACTTCTAGGAAAAACATAAAGGAACTTACAAGCTCAAATGGGAGACTAGGTGGGCCATACGCCTTATCTGCCGACAGTGTCTATGTATCTATGTAGAATGTCTCAGCACAGCAAGCCAAAACTGTGTCATGCTCACCCTGCCTGATGGCTGGTCATGTCCCTTTAAGACTGTTCTGCACTGAGTACAGTGTCACACCTCTCAAAACCCAACTATCATAACAAAATCTTTGCTGCATGCACACACGCTGTGGACATAAAAAGTGGTATAGCAGACTCAAAATCAGGAGAAAGGGTATCATACACATCAGGAGATAATTGGCAATCAAAACAGAATATAAAGTATAGGTGAAATTGTCACTGCTATCATGCACTGCTGCTTTAAACATATATAGTACTTTCTCAGCTATGTTTTCATTCAGTGTTCCTGGCTGTGCAGTTTATGCACTTTCTGTAAGCTGTATTCTGCAGACAGCCATGTGCTTATTTAAAGAATCCAAACCACTGGCTGTAGACTAAAGATCAGAAGCAGGGTAAACCTGCCTTCAAGAGCAAGAAAAACAGTCTAGTCAAGTGGATAAACCAATAGATGAAATATTACATAGAACATAGAAACATAGAATTTGACGGCAGATAGGAACGCCACACCCAGTCTGCCCATTTCCTACCTAATGGATAAGCTGCAGATCCTAGTTAACCAACAGCCTACTTTTTCCTACCCCCACCCACTAGAATTGCCTTATGTCTGTCCCATGCATTCTTGAAATCCACCAGTTTTTGACTCCACAACCTCCTCAGGAAGGCTGTTCCATGCATCCACAACCCTCTCCATGAAAAAATACTTCCTCACATTACCTCTGAGCCGTCCCCCCTCAATCTTCAAATTGTGCCCTTGTTCTTGCACACCTCTTTTCTGAAAGATGTTACCTCTTGGACTTTGTTGATTCCCTTGAGGTACTTGAAAGTTTCTATCATTTCTCCCCTCTCCCTCCTTTCCGTGAGGCTATACATATTAAGCTCCTTAAGTCTCTCTTCATATGTCTTCTGGTATTTTCCAAAAGAGTGTGCACTGGGACGTGGTGCTCTAAGAACCAACCATATGAATGTAGAAACAAGGTTATTACACAAACTCAAAGAGAACATAATAAAAACTTTTTATTAAGATTGGAATAAACAAAGCTCGACATGTTTCGACTGCAACAAAACATGTCAGGCTTTGTTTTATTTCACGTCTTAATAAAAGTTTTTTATTATGAGTTTCTCTTTTTGAGTTTGTGTGTGCCAGAACCTTGGTTTCTACAGATTCGTATGTCTTCTGGTGCAGACCTTGCACCATCTTAGTTGCCCTCCTCTGGACCGTCTCTATCCTGTCTACGTCTTTGCGGAGATTAGGTCTCCAGAACTGCACGCAGTACTCCAGATGGGGTCTCACCAGCTGTCTGTACAGAGGGATAGCAACTTCCTGTTTTCTACATGGACTACATGGACTGTGGCTTTTTTATGAGCTGAAAGAGCGCCCCCCTCCCCATCTCAAATTAAGTTGTTTTTGGGGTCCACTTCCATACAACCTTTATTCAGAAATCTGGTTATTCCTGAAGCTATCTCTGGCTTGCAAATTCAAACCAGAATACAAGGTTGAGAATTACGTTCCTTTAAACCTAAGTTGGAAAAACATTCATTTTTAATGAAAACAATATGTTCTCAGTGGAACTAAAACATGTTCTAAGTGAAAATAAATATTCATCCTAAATGTTAGAAAAATAACATGACTGATTTTTTATTTATTTGAATTTTGACAACTGGGTTATCCCACTGAGACTTGGAAATCTCTTTTTTTCAGAAGCAACCCAGAATTAGTTACATACAGGACTGAATAAAACTTTTCACAATGACTGCCGTGCAAGACAATATTATCATAAAATAAACAAGAGAAATAACAAGTACATTAAAGACAACCTACATACAGCAAACATTAGTTAATCACAATTTGACTACATATGGTATTGACATTCAGTACCAAGTAACATAAACCACAAGTTCAGCAAGGTAACATCATGCAAGAGACACTTTTCTTAAATGAATATTGCCTCTGAGGCAGCGCTACCTCAGAGGCAGACAACTTAATCCCGCCCTCTGCTGTGTCTCATTGGTTAATACCGTCTGAAGGACAGTAAGCGAGGTTGCCCGCCTCTTGCTGCTGACTGGTTACAAATGTTGCTGCCCCGGAGGCAGATTACTTAATCCCACCCACCCTCTGCTGTGTCTCATTGGTTAATACCTTATGAAGGACAGTAACTCAGGTTGCCGCCTGTTGTTACTGATTGGTCATACATGCCACGGCCTTGGAGGCAGACAACTTAATCCCTCCCTCCACTGTGTCTCATTGGTTAATTCCTAAGGAAGGCAGTAACTGAGGTTGCTGCCTGTTGCTGCTGATTGGTTATTCCTCTGGTCTCTAAATGGCCCTCCCATATGTTTTTTTCTTGCTCTGATTGGGTGGTTCTAGCCTGCCCCGATTGGCTGACATACAGAAAGCGCCTTTTTTAAAGACACTTTTTTTATATGAAAGGAGTCTCCAAGGCAGATCTGCCTTTGAAGCAGGTATGGATAGGGCTGCCTCCCAGGCAGGGCTTTAACCTCTATAGCTAAAGACCTGAGCTTCACTGCTGTGCCAGTTTGGTGGTGTGGTGGAAAGGTCTACATCCTGATAAACAAGAGGCTGAGAGTTTGAATCCACACAAGGTCCCCTCAGTTCTCTTTTGCAAGAATTTCACTTGAGTGGTGATCAATGGCAGCAGGGTAAAGGCCTGTGGTACATTCATAAGGTAGAAAAATGGGCAGACTGGATGGGCCTTGCAGTCCTTATCTGCCGTCAACCTCTATGTTTCTGTGTTTCTATGGTGTTAGAATAGTAAATTTGTAAGAAAAGGGACTTAGCTGTGCCTCAGAGGCAATATTCATTTAAGAAAAGTGTCGCAGATTTGCCTCCAATGCAAAACTTTATTGTTGCAATTACTTTTTCTCACAGCTACAGTAAGTCCTGTAGGGCCACTTAGCCCATTCAGTCTGCCTATATTTTCCCTGCCTATACATTCATCACAGACCCTACCTAATCTCCGGTTCCCTAGTAAGATTTCCTTTGTGTCTGTCCCATGCATGCTTGAAACCCACCACTGTTTTCGCCCTCACCACCTCCACTGGAAGATTGTTCCAGGCATCCACCAATCTTTCAGTGAAGAAGTACGCCTTCACATCCCTTCGAAATTCCCCCTTCTGACTTCATTGCATGCCCCCTTGTTCTCGTGCACTTTCTCCTCTGAAAATAACTCCCTTCCTGTAACTTATTCACCCCCATGAGGTATTTAAAGGTCTTTATCATGCCCCCTCTCCCTCATCTCTTCCAGGAAATACATAGTGCACCTGGGAAACAAAAACCCAGGGGAAGAGTACACAATGGGGGTGAGATACTGACAACAACAAAAATGGAAAGGTTCCTGGAGATAGTTATATCAGATGACCTAAAGGTGGGCAAGCAATGTGAGAAGGTAGTAAGGAGGGTGGGATACTGGGATGCATAGGAGAGGCATCACCAGTAGAAAACAGGAAGTTGTTATCCTCTGTACAGACAGTTGGTGAGACCACATCTGGAGTACTGCATGCAGTTCTGGAGACCCCATCTCTGCAAAGTCATAGACAGGGTGGAGGCTGTCCAGAGGAGGGCAACCAAAATGGTGCAGGGTCTGCACCAGAAGACATATGAATAAAGATTAAAGGAGCTTAATATGTATAGCCTTGAGGAAAGGAGGGAGAGGGGGGACATGATAGAAACTTTCAAGTATCTCAAGGGAATAAACAAAGTCCAAGAGGGTAACATCTTTCTGAAAAAGAGATGTTCAAGAACAAGGGGGCACAATTTGAAGATAGAGGGGGAGACAGCTCAGAGGTAATGTGAAGAAGTATTTCTTCACAGATAAGGTTGTAGATGCATGGAACAGCCTTCCTGAGGAGGTTGTGGTGTCAAAAGCAGTGGGGGAATTCAAGAATGCATGGGACAGACATAAAGCAATTCTAGTGGGGATAGGAGGAAGTAGGCTGTTGGTTAACTAGGATCTGCAGCTTATCCATTAGGTAGGGAAATGGGCAGACTAGGTGGACCAAGTGGTCCTAATCTGCCATTAAAATTCTATGTTTCTATAGTGAGATCTCTCAGTCTCTCCTCATATGACTTTTGATGTAGCCCCTGCACCATTTTAGTTGCCCTTCTCTGGACAGTCTCTACCCTGTCTATGTCCTTCCTGAGATGTGGTCTCCAGAACTGGACACAGTACTCCAATGTAATCTCACCAATGATCTATATAGTGGTAACACCATCTCTCTTTCTGCAGGTGTTACCCCCCTCTCTATGCACCCCAACATCCTGATGGTCCTGCCTACTGACTTGTCACACTGCTTTACTATCTTGAGGTCATCCAATGTGATTACTCCAAAGTCCCTTTCCTGTTTGATGATCGGCAATACCTCTTCCCTATTTTATACACAACCTCTTGGTTTCTGTGCCCTAGGTGCATGATTTTAAGCTTTTCTGCATTGAAACCCAGCTGCCAAACCCTGACTACTCCTCAAGTTTTCTCAGGTTTCAACACATTCTCTCTACCCCCCTCCAGAGTGTCTACCTTATTGTAGATCTTGGTGTCATTTACAAATAGGCATACCTTCCCCTTCCAGCTCTTCTGCAATATAATTTAAAAAGACATTAAACAGAACTGGTGCCAATACTGAGCCCTGAGGTACCCCGCTGGTCACTCTCCCCTCCTCACAGTGAATGTCATCTACCATCACCCTCTGTCACCTATCCGACAACCAGTTTCATACGCAGTTTATCACCTTGGGTCCCACCCCAAACTGCCCAGTTTTCTTATGAGACCCCTATGTGGTACGGTGTTGAAGGCCTTGCTGAAGTCTAAGTAGGCCTCATCCACCACTGCACCATGATCTTTTTCCCTGGTCACCTAGTCAAAGAAATTGAACAGGTTCATCTGACACAACCTTCCTCACACTGTGACTCCATGCTGCCTTGGGTCTTATAACCAGCTGGATTCAGGATATTTCACTAGCCTTTGCCTCTATAAACTTTCCCACTACTGACGTCAGACTGACCGGCCTACAGTTGCCAGCTTCCTCCCTGCTGCCACTTTTATGAAGTGGAACTACATCTGCCCTCCTCCAGTCCTCTGGAACCACTCCAGTTTCCAGTTAGTGAATGAACAGGGCTGTCAGAGGCGCAGCCAGCACCTCCCTGAGCTCCCTCAACATTCTTGGGTGTACCCCATCTAGCCCCATAGCTTTATCCACTTTCAGATTCACAAGTTTTCTCAGGACTGTTTCCTCTGAGAATGTACTTGTGTCTGTCTCCCTCCCCCCAGTGTTCCTGCTGCTTTTATGTGGTTCATATCCCTCTACTTCCATTGTGAAGACTGAGCAGAATTATCTGTTCAGGATATCTGCTTTTCACCGATTCTCCTCTGCACAGTTTGTCCCCACCTTCTTAAGATCACAATCCCTACACCTGTTTTCCCCTTTAATGTATGTACCTAAAAAATGGTCTTGTCCCCCTCAATTACCTCTTCGGCTATCCTATCCTCAGTTTGCACCTTTGTGCCCCTATCTGCCTTCCCTGCTTCCCTCTACTTTTCCTGGTAAACCTCCTGATTCATAGCAAAATTGCTTACGATGTGGATCTGCTATCTTGACTTTCAAATTTTATTTAGCTTTTGTTAACCGGGTAGGTACACTAGATAAGTTATATGCCTATTTTCAGGAACGACCCGGGAGAGTACAACAGGTATAACAGGGTACATCAATACAACATAGTAGGTGCGCAAGTACATATACATTTTGTGGTTAGGTACATAGTCAACAAAACAGCAGGCAATATACATTTAGTGGTTAGGTGCATTGAGTCAACAAAAAACAGCAGGCAATATATAGTGCCAGTAGTGTAAGTGTAAATACCATACTCTAATTCATATACATGACAGCAAAAAATTTGAATAAATTATAATACAGTTAGTTTGGAGGAGGAGACCACTGTAAGTGGAGAGAAATCCTGACTGATGTAAACAATAAGAAGATAGTATACAGGGAAGTCACAGACATCTGGGGGTGTAGGTGGGGGGGGGGTTGTTGGGGTGCTGAAGGTGTGGAGGATGTTGAAAAGAGGAAAAAGAAAAAATAAATACAGTAAGCAAAGTACACAAAACAGGATAAGGGTAAGATGGGGGTGGGGGAGACGGGAAACAGATTAAGAATAAAAAAATATAAAGAAAGGGGAAGGAAATGGTACAGTCACAAATTATATCTGAGTTTTGTGGGACAGAACAGTGCTAAATCATAGGAGGTGAATCCAAGCAGAATAAATCAAAAATGGGCTAGATAAACAGTTTTAAGCCCAATCTTCATTCAGTCCAAGGAGCTTTAGGCTGTTGAGTGTCAAAATAGATGAAGTTTCTATTTGAAGGAGCTTTTTTAAATCTTTCCCCCCTCCACGGTTACTGGGACAAACATGCTATAGCCCCATAAATTGCAAGGTTCTGGGACTCCCATTGTGGACTTTATGAAAATTCTGTCTCACAGGTGTTTCAATGTCATGATATTTAATGCTTCTGAAATGTTCAAAAATTCGCTTTTAATGAGTGACTAGTGTGCCCAGTGTAGATTATGACACTCACACCAAAGAACATACTATATATTGTAAAGTTGGAAGTACAACTAATGAATTCTCTAATTTGTACAGTTTTCTTGAAGTGTGGTAGTGAGAACATTTTGGATTTACAACAATAGTGGCAGACTGTACAACTATCACATTTGTACATTTCTGATGGCCGAATTGTGAGCCATGACAGATAGTTAGGACATGACTCTGGTTGCCTATATTGGCTATGAACCAATGAGTCACACACATTTTCCATCTCTTTACATTCTTAGCAGTTTTGCTATGAATCAGTTGCAGTCGCATTTACATGCATTTTATAAACCAGTCAACATCTATTGCAGTGGCAGTATTTGCCATTTGATTGCTGCCATATTTATTTTTCCACTTCTGATATCAAGTGTTTTTTTTATCGTGCTCAATCAATTCAAGTCGTATCTTATTGAATATGCATGAGGCTAATGGTTCCTTGGGTATTGTACTTTTGAGCCTTATTGAATTACCACATGAAAATGAATTCTTAAGTCATAACTAATTGGTAATCAAGATTCCACCAATCAGCTTTTGGTATTTTTTCTTTTATACAAAATTATTTTTTGGGTGAATGGGTGACGAGCCTTGTGGACATACCTGTGTATGCACTGTAAACATCAGTTTAATTAACTTTGATGTCATCATGCATGGGCTACATAAGGGGCACCATTTAGTTTCCCACCCCCTGATGAAGCTCTAATGAGCGAAGCACAGGGGGACCTACACAGTACTGATCTATTGTCTGATCCTGCACCGTGTTAAATACACAATACATTTTTGTTTGCGTCATACACTTTTGTCAGTTTCTCTTGAGTTCATCACTTCCTTGCCTAGTCTACAGTGGCGGCCATCAGACCCATGGTTTGAAGGCAACATTGAGCAGAAACCACCTTCTGCATCCTGAGTTGCCAAATTCCTAATGGGGTTTCACTCTGGACCAGAAAAGGAAGACCTGCTGTAATAGCCCTCCCCCCCCATTGAAATGCCCTGATAATCTACCAAATGGACTCCATCTTGACAGATTAGTTCAGACTGCAAATCTAAAATCAGGCAAACAATCCTAACTTCTTTGGTACTATGAAGTAAACTGAGAAGAACCCCTGCCCCCTCTCGGAAGGGGTACTAGAACCATGGCCCACATCTGGAGCAGGTGATCCATGGTCTGGGTCCACCACTTTTCTTTTCACTGGGCTTTTGGATACTGTAGCCTGAAAGAACCAGACCCTTGAGGGCATGGTAGAGAATTCTATTGCTTAACCGAGAACACAGATCTCCAGCATCGACAAGTCTGTTGTGGTCTGAGCCTATCTTTTGAAAAAGTTCTAAAGATGGACCCTGAAGGTCCAAGAGACAAGATGGGACTGCAAATACTCATGGAGAGAATTCAGTTTTCCTGCAGTTTCCTCCAAAATGTTGAAGGGGAGCCAAGGGCTACTGCTGTACACTTTTTAAACTTCCCCTATTACTTAAAATACAATCAATGGCTTGGAATAAAGGACAACAGTAATGCAATGGAGCAACATTTGTAATATACATACAATGACTATCTGAAACTTGTCATTCACATAAGAAAGGAGTTCAGAAACCTCAAAAGCTTAATGCATTAGGCAGGACTGATGTTCTCCCTAAACTTCCAAACAGATTGCACAAATGCCTTTCCAATAAGATCTTAATCTATTCATCACTTAGCATGCTGAAGAGAGATGTACTGGTGATCTTTAAACACAGCTACCAATGAAGATACATACAATGCTGTCTTGTTCCTAAATTCTCTTAAAAATGTAGACTGCAACATTCTGAGCCAATACATTGCACTGCTCTGCCCTACTGAAAGAGAAGTAAATACTGTTTGCTTTTTTATTTTATTGAACCTCCAAAAACGATTATTCTCTTCTATACAGCTTTCTGTTTTTCTTTTACTACTGTAACTGTATTGATAGAAATACTAAGACAAGCCTTAACACACTTTAGTTAACTGCATTCTTAACTATTCACCTCAGTTGATTAACTAAACACAACCTGACACCAAGTGCTTATTACACCTTTCTACATATTTGTGCCACTAGTTCTGTTTAGTCCCAGGAGCCTGAGTGATGGACAGAACTTTGATCCCATGTTGCTCCTTGCATAATAATAATAATGCTGATGGTGCTGAATACTGATTGCAGTCAAACCCAGATTCACTGAACACCTCTCTGCATGCCTGCTTTTGTGGAAAATCTATCACTTAGGGTCATTTTTAAGTTTGCCGTGTGCACACGCGCAGCAAACTTCTTGCTATAAGTGATTTTTGAAGGGTGTGACACTGTCTGTCCAATGCAGAGTAGTCTGCAAGGGGCTCAACAGTGTCACACCAATCATCAGCCAGGTTGGTCATGACACTATTCTGGCTTGTTGGCATCTAGTTGAAAAGAAAAAGCCGAACCAATCATAGGGCGGCTTTTTCCTTTCATCTGCAGGGCACCGCCAGCAAACAGCTGTTCGGTATCCAGATCAGCCTGGCTGATCCCAGCCCACCAGTCTCCTCCCCATCTTTTCACTTAAGCAGTGGTGTGATTTATGCTGTGCAGCACCTGCCACTCTAGCTGCACTGTTCCTTACTCCCTCTCATTACACACATACATGCACAGACACACCATTTTGCTTTAGTGCCATGCGCTTTAGAAAACAGAAGCCCAGCTGCTGGTTACATCCCTCTGCTCCTTTCACTCCCCCCAGCTCCCTATATGCCTCTAAGCAGATCGGTCCCTTCTCTCACTTGCCTTTCACTTAAAGGGCAAGAGTACAGTACAGTCAGCTGGTGTACCATTCCAACCCTGCCCTGTGACCCATCCTGACAGAGTAACAGAGACACCGTGATCTCATGTGCTGCAAGAGAGTGTGAGACACAGCACTCCCTCCCCCACCCATCTGTGAGCTAGTGGCAGAACAGTGTCACAAACAGCGCCGAGTGGAATCGGAGACCTGTCTCTGTCTATGCACCCAGCTGGGAAAGTGGGACACAGCGACCTGACTCTCCCCAGCTGGCCATCCTGCCATGTAACAGGCTTTGCATGGAAGAGAGGGAGACAGTGCAACCTGGTAAGTTTGTGTCCCTGCTGTGGTGCTACAAGGAGGGACAGAAAGCGAGAGGATCGGTCTTGCAGAACCATCGTGTGATTCTGGCTGTCTGTATCTGTGGCCATCCCCCCCCCCCACAGAGCAAGACACGATGTCCCAGTATTGCTGAACGCAAGCACCTGCCAAGTGCTCAGATTCCCTCAAGGCCCCCACCCGTATAATCAAGTCTGTGGGGCATGAGACACAGTGATGAAATAGGAGTTTCCCCAAGTACCTGGAGATGGAGAGGCAGAGTGAGGGAGAAGGTGGCACAGCAAGAGACAGTCCCTGGAGAGGGAGAGACACAGTCAGGGAAAATGAGGCACAGGGAGCGAGCTAGCTGCAGCCACACACACCCACCCCGGAAGGCTGCTCTGCCCTGTCATGCTAATTACTAACCCATGGTTTGTAACAAGTTATTTAATAACTTTTCTACAGCATGGCTGACAGCTCTGAGCCTAGAGTAGAAGGTGTGAAACTTTTCCTTGTTACCAATAGTGAAGCATGTTCAGTGTAGCTCTTTGTCACATCTCTCCTGTGCCAGGTTGCTATGGAGGTGCGCATGGCAAAAGACAGAAGTTGGATAGTGTCAGACACACAGAGGTGCAATTAACCAGAGAGCCACATAAAAACAGATGCAGCAGGTACATGGCATGTGTTCAAACACTTGTTTTCTGGTTCTCTCCCACCTGTCTCCTCAGCTCCCTTACAGTCATGACACAAACATTGTTCACCCAGTACACAGCTGTGTGAGGCACAAGAAATTACCCCCAGAGAGGGTATTAATGTATTTCATAAAACACTAGCCCCATCTCCTTGGGAGCTAGCCCACTAGACCACCAGGGCATAATTTTCCACAGTGCTGCCTCCCCCCCATGGCATTTTCTAGCCCACACAACCACCAATGCCACTCCTTATTAAGACAAAAAGGGCTACTAGCCCTCCACCACCCATCACTAGCCACCTGGCTGCTACATAAATTACTGGCCACTGCCACCATTATGGTCAAAGGGCTCTTTCTTTCTTTTTTTCTTTCTTTCCTTCAAAAGTTTCACCAGGAGAGACATACTGAGCTGTAAACAACTTATTTCCAGAAGCATCCTGGGTGAGAGGGTAGAAGGGGTATATATTGTACATATGCATACAGAGTACAAAATATTTACAGAGTATAAAATATTTACAGGGTAGAAAAACACAATTTCATACATTATAGCATAAATTAAACATCGAAATATACATTGAATGGTACATGGCATTTACAAAAGACAAGTTACAGAAATAAGCAACAGCAGTAAATACAGTGAATAAAGTAGCCTTCAAGATCGGTGGAGAGAGGAACCAAGAGAGGTCATAGCTTTCAAGATCGGTGGAGAGTAGAACCAAGAGAGGACACAGCAGCCAAAAGGAACATCCTGCAGAGGAGCAGAGTTGGAGAGAAGGAGAAAGGATAAGGTAGAGCAGATGGAGAGTAGGCAGGGTAACCAGGGGAAGTCAGGAGACATGGGTTAGGGTAAAGGGAGAGGCAGTGGAAGAGCAGAATGAAGGTGGGGGAGGAGGTAAGAAGGGGGAGAGGGAGGTCTGAAGATGAGAAACAGGAGGGAGCGGGGAGAGGTAGGAGAGGCAGAGTGAGGAAAGAGGGAGAGTGCACTGGGGCACTCTCCCTCTGCAGATCCTTTCTTACCCCCGGTCTCTTCTTTTACGGGGGCAATGGAAGACATCTCCCCAGGACTACCATGTGGCACCCTGCACTCAGGTAAGTCCCTCTCTTTTACTTATATTTTTTACCTGTGCCACTTCCCCAAACTACACTCCCATTACTCTTTTGCTAATCTTACATCTTTTTCCTTCTTAACAAACCTATTTTTACTCTATCTCTACAGGTCCGACAGGACATGAACTCTGACCCCATCAGATAAGTATAAGTTTATTTCTCTCCTGTCCTTTCCACTCTATTTAACTCCCCTAAGAACTGCGGATCCTTTCTGACCCACTTGTCTCTTCTTTTACAGGTGCAGTAGATGACATTGTCCCAGGACTACCCCATGGCATCCTGCACTGAGGTAAGTCCCTCTCTTTTACCTATATTTTCCTGGGTTTACTGTAATTGGCCAGCCGCACCCATTACAAACTTTCCTTTTGTGAAATTACCTGCTCTTTTCAGTTGGACGTGGGTCAGGTGATGTTCCTATTAAAGGGCAAATGCATCTGTACTACTTAATTCTATGCCTCTTGTGTGCTTGCTCCTTATCACCACCTTTTCCTCGTGATGTGATAGAAGTGGCACATTTTCGTCTAAATAAAGTATTTGCACAGGACAGCCCAGCTTCTTCAAGGTTCAATTTTATACGAACACATGAAAATTTCCAGCAGCAAAAGGCCATCATGGTCTATCTAGGCTGCTCGTGAATGCAGCTAGCTCCTATTCAGCATCTGCCCCACCCCCTAACCTCCCTTTACCCTCCCTTTGCCACCCTTTCTTGAAGCACTCCACTGAGGTACATGCCACCATTTCAGCTGGTAGTGGGTCTCACTTGCCACCACCCTGTCTGTAAAGAAAGCCTCTCACCTCCCTCCGGAATCTTCCCTCCAACCTCATGTCATGGCCCCTAGTGTCTCTCCCGACCCTCCTCCTGAATAGACCCTCTGTGTCTGTTTTGATTATCCATTTCATGTATTTGAAGGTCTCAATCATATCCCCCCCATCCCTCCTCTCCTCCAGTGTGTACATGTTTAGCTCTCTTAGTCTGACTTCATATGGCAATTCCCCCAGGCACTGAATCATCATCATTGCCCTACACTGCACCCCCTCCAGCAGCCTAATATCCCTTTGTAGGTATGGGCACCAGTACTGCACGCAGTATGCCAGGTGGGGTCTAACCAACAATCTGTATAATGGTAGAATAACCTCCCTTCTTCTCAAGGTAATTCCCCTTGCAATGCACCCCAGCATTTTGTTGCCCATTGCTGCTGCCTTTCTGCATTGTGTGGACTTGTTTATTGCTCCCATGATGAGCACCCCCAGATCCTTCTCCTCTTCTTTTACCTCCAGTTTCACTCCTCCAGATGGTAGCTTCCCCTCTGATTTTTTTGCTCCGAAGTGCAGCACCTTGCATTCTTATGCATTGAACCCCAGCTGCCATCTGTCAGACCATGCCTCCAGCCTTGTCAGATCCTCCTGAAGCCATTGTCACCCCCCCGGGTCATCTACCACTGCTCCCATCTTGGTGTCATCCACAAATAAGCTGATTTTGCTGCTGATGCTCTCCAAGATGTCTGCAATAAATATGCCTAACAGCACTGGGCCCAACACCAAACCCTGTGGAACACCACTTGACACAGGCTTAGGGGATGAGTATTCCCCACCTACCACCACCCTCTGCTGCCTATCTTTTAGCCAGTTCTTCACCCACCCCACCAGTTTTGCTCCTACCCTGTGCCCTGTAGCTTGATTCCAAGTCTGCCATGTGGTACTGAATCAAAGGCCTTACTGAAGTCCAGGTACAGGACATCCATCGCATGGCTCCTGTCAATTTGCCTAGTCACCCAGTCATAGTATTCCACCAGGTTGGTCTGGCATGACCTGCCCTTGATGAAGCCATGCTGCTTCCTGTCCCGCACCCCCATTCAACTCCAGTAGGGCCACTAGCTTATCCTTTAGGATGGTCTCCATTAGCTTCCCCACTATGGACGTTAGACTTAATGGCCTATAGTTCCCCGGTTCATCCTTGGGTCCACTCTTGTGGAGGGGAACCACGTAAGCCAGTCTCCAGTGTTGCAGTATGCATCCTGTGTCTAGAGATGAGTTAAATACGTCTGACAAGGGTTTAATTTTAGTACAAATAAAAAATATCATTTGTTACATACCACATAAATCATTAACATTTACAGACATCACTTAACAGTATAAAAACTCTATTACACAATAAATAAATATTTACTAACAAATACTACTATATGGGCCAGACATACATGCTGTTTCTTTCCTATTATACCTGAATTTATGTCCTCCATTTTAACGTTACCACTATCTTATGTGCAAACAAGCCAGTGCAAATATCTGAGCGGACTTTCTGAGTTAAAATCATCCTCATTTGTTCCTTTTTCCTAGACCAACCATATTTTTAAACATATCAGTACTCATTCATTCCTCATAGACACCATATGGCGTTGGAACCATCCAATGCTGGAATGGACCCAAAATGGCCACCGGGAGCACATGAGTTAAGGTTTTCCTTTCTTCCTGGAACTTTACACATTCCAATGTGAGATGTGTTATGCTCATTAATGCATTGTTACAACCAGTACATATTTTGTTTTCATTTCTTACAAACTCCATATTTCCCTATTTTACATACTGCCCAAATCTTAAACAGGTTAATATCTTCCTGTGTTTGGTATTTTCGCATATTAATAAATATTTGTCAAGTTTACATGTATTTTTAAGCGCTTCAAAATGTTACAATTCCACGCATTTCATACTAGTTCCATATCTTTTTGCATTTCATTATCCAAACCTCTTTGTATTGCTTGTAGAATAAATGTCTGGATTCAGTACATCATTACAAATATAGTTATATTGTATTCCATACTGGTTTAGTTCATAATTTAACTTTCCAAACCATGTTAAAGTGCTATAATTCTGCTTTTGGACTGCTTCTAACCAGCAGTTGCATATTATACGGTCTCGTGCAACTGATCTCAATTTTCCCCAATATTTAATACATTTCTTCATGACCAAGGCAAAGAGTGAAATTGTACCAGTCTCAGCATGTACTGCTGCATTCAAGGTTGCTCTTCATACTCCCAATACATTTTTCAGGTATTGACTTTGTATTACTTCCACATCTTTGAATTTACAGAATAGACCCCATACTTCTGCACCGTATTAAATTTGGGTATTTGTTTTGGCAGCTAAACAACAATACTGTGCAGTATACGAGCTTTTAGCCATTAAATGTGCAAAATGATTTATGCCATTTAATGTTTTACTAGCATTTTCTTTTAATTTTCCTATATGTTTATTCCATTTTAGATTGTTACTGAAAATAACCCTAAATATTGAAAATCATTTGTTTCATCTTATATTTACTCCATTAATTTTCCATACTCTATTTCTCCATTTTTCTCACCAAAACTACTATTTTGTTTTTCCAAATTTAATAACATCTCTAATTTTTCACTGTCTCCATTGTCATATTTATTTTCCTTTTTAAACCCGATGGGGTCTGTAATAACAACACCATATCATCTGTGTATAATAAAAGATTTATTGAGTATCCCATTTATATTTGGTGGAAAGGAATCAATCTTCTCTAATTCATAAGATATTTCATCTATATACATGTTAAAGAGACTTGAGCTAATAAACATTCTTGTTTTACACCAGCACTTACATTTATTTCATCAGTTATTGCACCGTCTTTACCATATTTAACAACCAACTGTGTTTCCTTATGCAATAATTTTAAAATAGTCATCATATTTCATCCATACCTTTGTTACCTAATATTTCCCATAATATAGACTGGTTCACAGAATCAAATGCAGATTTAATATCCCAAAAAGTAGCACATATCTTTCCCTTTATAATCTCTGTGTATATTTATCAATGATATATTTTGATATGAAAATCTGGTCAATTGTCAAATGGCCTTTGCAGAAACTCACCTGACATTTGGAGAGAATTTTGTTATCCTCCATTCAGAATTAAATTCTGTTTAGAATTATCCATGAAAAAAATCTTAAAACTTATGTTTAGAAGTGTTATTGGACAATAATTCTCTGGAAGTAGCACTGTACTTTTCTTATGTAGTGGAACAATTACCCCCACCTTCCAGTTTTCTGGTATTGTTTTATATTTTATAATATTTTCAAATAGTTGTACTAATAGATCTGCCCACCATTGAGGATTTGCTTGATACATTTCTGCGCCAATCTCGTCAATCTCTGAAGCTTTATTTCTTTTTTTGTTTCATGATTGCCTGTATTACTTCCTCTTTAGTTATCTGTAGCCAATTTTTATTTAACACACATAGTGGGGGCACTTCTGTACTTTCCAACTCCTCGGCACCCATAACTGAAACCATTGATTGATTAAAAATCTTCTGGAAATTATCTTTCCAAATCTCAGGAAGGATTACTGCCTCTATATTATACCTATCCCGATTTGTACCATATGCTACCAAGTTCCAAAACACACCACTATCTTTTTGTTCAATAGCTACTTGAAGAGAACACCATAAATCATTAGTTTTTTCTTTAACGTTATCATATCCCTATACTCCTGTTTCAAAGTTTTTATTGCTTTCTGATCTTGCACTCTATTATATTTGATAATTCTTTTCCCTATTTTACGTATTAGCTTCCTTGTTTTAAAGCATTCCTGGTCAAACCACTTTGTTTTATAATTATTCATAAATTTCTTTCCACCCTGTTGTTTTTTTTATTTCCTTTACTACCTGTTGTTCATTTTGCTGATAATCTAAAATTAACTTATGTGTTCTTTGAATATCACTTGAAGTATTTAAATTGGAGTTAAGATTTTTCATATTCTTTTCTTTTGCAATCTGAATATTTTGTAGTAAAAGTGTATTTTGTATTACTTCTACATTTACTGTAGTCCATTTGATTTTCTTACTATTTTGTATTAACATATTATTTTCTGCAAAGCATCTCTGAGCCTCAAACTCAGTGTAAACTCCTATCTTAACATCCAGAGTTACTTTTAATGGGTGATGGTCACTATCCCAGTAGTTCACCACTTCTAGAGAATTTACACTTTTATAGGAAAATATATCAATTATAATATAATCTAGTACACTAATTTGTGTTTTGTATACATGTGTAAGTTTACCATCTCTGTCACCTTGGCATCTCCCATTTAGGACTCACACATTTAGATTATTCAGGGTCTCCAATAAATGCTCCCCTTGTCTGTTCATTTTTTTGTCCATTGAATCTTTAAGTGATATTTTTAATATGTCATCTAGGTTCCAATTATTTTTTTAATTTTTGTTGTTGTTGTTGCTTACTGGGTTAGTGCACTACACAAATCTTGCCTAATTTCAGGCAGGGAAGGGGACACAGATGGCTGCTTACTGACCTTGAACCAGATTAAGCTGTTGGTGGCATTTTTAGTGAACGGGGGGGAATTTTGGCCTTGACACCGGGGAAATCCCCCTACTGCTTGCTGGCTGTGGGGGGAGCTCTTACCGTTTGGTCTGTGTGTGGTCAGTGTGCTTCATGACAGCGATGGAGAAGGAGGCTGTTTTGTGCTCTCCGGAGCACAGTGTGAATTCGGTAGCTGGTTTTGATTCGGCGGTCTCCCAGGTTGAAGAGGATACTTTGTTACACCAGGCTGTGAGTCGGCCTGTCCTGGAGTGTGCTGGTGTATTGCCAGTATCGGAGAGTGTCTCCACTGATTTTTCTGCCTCAGTGCCTACAGAACCTTTGCGGTTGCAGCCTGGTGCTTGTTCCAGATCGGACGGAGACGCGAGGGACGAACGGGAAGAACTTCTGGGTTTAGGACAGCGTGACATGCAAGATGGACTGGCGGTTGAGTTTACCCATGGAGAAAGTGCTTCACAATTATTACAGAGACAGTTCGGTCTTCCTAAACATTCACAAACTTTTCCGATGATGGACTGGTCAGCGGAGGATGCGCTTAGACTCTGGATGGAAGCAGACAGCTGCGGGACAATGGACCCCTGATCCCACTGGAAGGTGGCCTCTGAGGTGAAAAAATCTTCGATTAAGCATGCCAATGATTCTTCTAACCTGAGCTCAGGTACTGACTTTCGTGGGGGTTCAGGGACACATGTACATGCTGCACAGATTTTAGAGGAGCGTTCTATGGCCTGTTCTAGGCCTGGTACATCCTCTGGTGGGAGATTTCTTCTTTTCTCAGAAGAAGGGTCGTAGTAAAGAGACTTTAGCAGATAGGGCTAGTAATAATGCTAGGATGCCTATGTCTGACCTCTTTAAGAATAAGTTGGAACAAGCCCCAGGCGTAATGCTGTCAGATTACGTTATAAAGGAGGGTTAGAAGAGCATCCAGACAGATATTATGTTTTCAATACTTTATTGAAGGGAACTATGAATTTTTTCCTGCTGATATTTTTGCTTTAATCCATATTTCAGGTGAAGATTCCTTCGATGTCAGTTTTAAAACATCGCATTGTTTGGAGAAGTTTTGGGACAAATATTCTGGTTTAAAATCTACTCCACTTTGGACCCCTTTTTTTGCGATTCCTCTCACAAAACCTCAGATTAGATATATCACCATTATGTTTCGAATTAAGGGGTTAATATTAGTGACATTCATCATTGGTTACAAAATAGGTGTGATATTTTGGGGTCCCCTGAGCAATTTTAGATTTGTCTGGCATTTGGACAGGTAGCTGGCGGTTTAAAGTGAAACTGTTTCAGGATAATAGTGATATTGTACATCTCCCTAATAGTTTTTTCCTAGGCAAGGATAGAGGAGTTTTGTTTTATGGGGGTCAGCCTCGGGCCTGTTATAAGTGTGGGGCTAAAACTCATATTAGTAGTTCCTGTGATCGATTAAAATGTGCTCTGTGTGGAGGATTTGGGCATGCGATGGACTGCTGTGAGAATATCTTTCAGTGCAATTTATGTGATGACAAAGGACACGCTTTCCATCAATGTCCTTGGGCCAAACATAATAGGACGAGTGGTTTGGATCAGGATGAACTAGTGAACAAAGCTCAGGAAAAGAAAAGGGATAAGTCTGCCTCTGTCCATGCTTCCATTTCAGAGTTGGGGGGGGTTTCAGGCAGGCAAGGGAGATCTGAATCCTATTAGTACAGAAGTTTTGGTTTCAGTTGCTAACTCTAGTGTTCTGTTCCTCCTGATAAGGCCTCCCTGTTTCTGTTGACCAGTCTCAGGCACAGTTACCTCACCCTATCCTCTATGCCTCCTCCCTTGAAACAGTTAAAAGTAGGAGGTTTACTAGGGCTTCGTTAAACAATTAGTTAACCCTGTCCTTGTAGGTAATTCTTTACCCCATTAATGAGTGAAGGGGAGATTCAGATTTGGAATCTGATACCTCCCATCGCCTGAACTTCTTTCTGAAGATGAGGGTAGTAAGTCTCTTGAATTGACTAAAGAAAAAAAGGGAAGAAAGGAAAAAAGGAAAGCTAGTTTTAGTCAAAAGGTGGGCCTTGATTTTTATTTTGACTATTATGGCAATGTTAAAGGTAGTTTCTACAATGTCTGTAGTCTTAAAATTTCAAGAAAAAGCTTTCCTTTTTTCTTTTCTTGGAACATCGTAGGCTGATATTATTTTGCTTCAAGAGACTAGATTATCTTCTTGTTGAAATTGAACAGGCAAAACACAGATGGATTTGGGGCCTTCTTTTTGGACGCTTGGCCCAGATATGGCAGATGGGATAGCAATTTTGTTTAAGTCTACCTTTTTAAATCTTTAGACTGGTAGATATTTGCCCTGTAGGGCTTTACTTTTAGATTGTAGTTTTCGGATTTTGATTATCGATTATTAACATTTATGCACCACAAGTAAAGACTGCTCTGATAGATTTATATGAACTTATTAAACCATTTCTACACTAGAAAGCATATTATTTGGGGTGACTTTAATTGTGAAGTTGATGTTAAATTTATTAGTGGAGTTCAGAAGAAATGTATTGTGATTCCTTAGCATTAAAGCAGACTGTTAAGGACGCAGGCTTTCAGATGCCTATAGGGACTTACATAGTACTGGAGGTTTTACTTGTCATAGACATGTCTATTCGACCCGTATTGATTTAATTTTTGTTTCTAAACACTTAAGGCCTTACTGGAGTATTGTGAAACCGACGGAATTTTCTGATCATCAGATTTTATTTTGTCATTTTAGCTTGGCAGGGATTCCTACTAGGATATTTCCAACTTGTTCTAGATGGAGACTGAATTTGTCTCTTTTAGAGTCCTTTGATTGTATGAATGGTTTAGATACTATTTTTGCAGCGCGGAATTCTACGATTTGTCTTTATGACAATCTATATGACTGGTGGAAAGATACCAAATTTGAGATTAAATCTTTCATGCTGAAGAGTGGGAAACAAAGAGCAAATTCTCAGTATCTGAAATATTTACAATACAGGAATCAGTTATATAAGTTAATGTCTTTCCCTCCTCAGGATAGGATACTTTTCAGACACAAATCTCTGAAATTAAGAAGCAGATGACTCTTTATCAATATGATAGGGCAAAATCTTTGGATCTAGAGTTCGGATATGGTTTGCGTTCACAGCCTGCTGCTGACCCTTATAAGGCCTGTAAACAACATTTAGATAAAACTCTTATGACTAGCTTAGTGGCAGAAAGTGGTGTACTTGTGTCTACTGATTTGGAGATGTTGTCGGTTGTGCAAAGTTTTGTCTCTAATCTTTTTAATGTAGATTCTGGGCCCACTAAAGTTTTACCAGCTGAATTTCTGGCTACCCTTCCTTTATTGGATGATGTTTTTAAAAAGAAGTTATTAATGCCTATTTCATCTCAGGAAGTGGAAGATGTGATAAAATCTTTAAAGAGTAAAACGTCCCCTGGCTTAGATGGCATTCCTAATGAATTTTATAAAAAAGTTTCTTCCTTATATGTGTTTTTTTTTTGCCATTAGTTTTCAATTGTATGTTAACATCAAATCGGGGTTTTAAGGACTTTAGTACTTCTTTGTTGAAATTTATTCATAAAAAAGACGATCCAACTTTGTTGACAAATTGGAGACCAATTAGCTTGCTAAATAGTGACTATAAAATATTTTCTAAAATCCTCACTAACAGATTGTTGCAAGTTTCCGAATTCCTTATTCATCCGGCTCAAACTTGTGCTCTTCCTACACGTAGGATTCAGCACAATCTTTTTCTCTTAAGGGAACTTTTTGATAATTGTTCTTTAGGTAGAGGTTCTGGGTTGGTGGTGGCACTGGATCAAGTTAAAGCTTTTGATAGAGTTAGACATCAGTATTTGTTTAATTTGTTGTTGTGTTATGGTATTCCACGACCTTTGTGGCATGGATAGCTATGTTATATGCTGATTCTCAGGTCATTCCAATGGTAAATGGACTCATGGAACTGAAATTCAGTTTGCTAAAGGAGTGCGTCAGGGCTGTCCTTTAAGTCCCCTATTATACACTTATGTTTTAGATCCAGTAATTAGATATATTCATGGGAATCTTGATATTGTAGGACTTGCCCCGATCAGTCTTTGTCACCAGAGAAGATAGTGGCATATGCTGATGATGTAATTTTATTAATGGAAAATGAAGCATCCCTTAAGATTGCTTTACAAAGCTTTCACACATGGGGTCAATGTTCTGGGTCACAGATTAATCTGACCAAGAGCTTTCTTTTTTCTTTAGATTCTGACTTTGTTGCCCAGTCAGAAATAATGGGTATTCCCCCGGTCTCTACCCCTCATAAAATTTTGGGTATATGGTTTGGATATGAGGATATGGTCAGCTTTAATTGGGAGCAACAGTTAAAGATTGGGGAGGGTAAAGTTAATATTTGAAACGCTGGAAATTTGGTAAGAGAAAGCATTTTATTATTAAAAATTCCTGTTGCCTGTGTTTTTGTATCTTAGTTATCTTTATCCTCCTCCATTTAAGTTAGAAACTAGGTTGTATAATGTATTTTCAAATGCTTTGGGGTAACAGGTTGAATCCTGTGCATAGGGAAATAACTTATTTACCTATTAAAAGGGGTTGCTTAGCTATGATTAATCCAATTGTATTCTATCACTCTATATTTTTGTTTAATTCTTTTAGTTATTTATGGGGGTCGGTGACTTTACCATGGCAAGCGTGGTCACAATTTGTTTGGGCTCGGTTTTTTCATAAATGGGAAAATTTACTTCCCAAAATTTTAGCTCAGGATCACTTGCCAGCCTATGGGATTCCGGCTCTGAGAAAATGTCACCAATGGAAACTTCTGTTCCAGATTTTAATTTCTCATACTAGAAAGTCCTTTTATTCATATATAGTTTATGACCTACAAGGTATTGTGTTACTTTTTCCTGAATGTGTTCCGACTAAAATGTCTTATGCTCTTCATAAATTAATGGGTTTTAGACTTCCTGTTTTTACATGGGATATAGTATGGATGTCAGTTCAAGGAAGGTTAGGGGTTGTGGTAATTTGAAATACAAACCATTACAAGATAGATATTGTCCAAGGCTTTTATGTTTAAATGAGGAGGAAAGTTTACATCATTTTTTCTTACCTGTTCTTTAGTAAGACTTTTGGAATGATGCAGCCACTTTTTGGCATATGCCTTTACTTTCTCACCTTCATATAGTACTTTGATTTTAGGGGACTATTCTGGGCTTGGGGTATTTACCATAGTAGCACTTTGAATGTTTTTTTTGCCTTATTCAATATTATCTTTGTGTGCACGTTGTCAGTTTATTTTCCAACAACAACATGTTTTGAATTCTACTATTATATCTCAGGTAGAAGAAGGATTATTGCATGTTAAAAGTTCAGATAAATTGAGATTTTCACAGCTTCATTTCTGTTCCCTTTGGAATCATTTCTTTTTGTGAATCTGTTTATGGAATTGTGTTGTTCTACATCAATTATGACTGTGTTTTCTTATTGTATGTGATTTGATTTTCTTGTTGTGATGTTATAGTTTTGCTTCAATAAACTTCCCCTACTCTTTTCGAGAAGTGCCATGGGATCTTTAACATCCACCTGAACTACCACTGGAACAGGCAGATGGGACCTCGGTTTAGCATCTCATCTGAAAGATGGCACCTAAGGAGTGCAGCAGCCCCCTCATGCTTCACTACAGTGTCAGTATTGGGATTTTAACCCAAGTGCCTGGTGTGGGGATAGAACACACAGCCTTCTGATCTCCCAGCCCCAGAGGCCTTGGGTCTTCTATTTTATTTACAATTCAAGCATTATAATCACCCCCTATTAATGTAATCTTACCAGGGTATGATACTTGTATCTGTTGCATTATATTTTTGAATACTTTTATGCATTTATACTTTTATACATCCTATAATGGGAGTCCTTGAGGTGTCTGGTGGAAAATAAACATTAATCAGTAGACATTTTACCTGATTTCCATACAGCAACTCAATTACCAGCATATAATGTTTATCATCACTCCATATACACCTGGCTGCCAGATTTAGACAGATTTTTGGGAGTATAGCCACTCCCCCCGATGATCTCCCAAATTTACTCAGCTTTTTTTGCTGGTATCGACCAGCTTTAATAGCCCTCAAAATAGCATTCATCTTTAGTACAAGATCATGTTTTTAGAAGCACTATTATATGGAAGCTTGACAGGAATTTAACAGATTCAACATCTTTCAGTTTTCCTACCACACCAGCTAGGTTCCAGCTAAGTAGCTCAATATTTCTACATGTCTGACCCGTTTCCTTTTCCAGGAGTCAATTCTCATTTATCTCACTTAAAATGTAGTATTGGTTACTTTCCAAGTTAATTATGCTGTTCTCCTCACTTACATTTAAGCTGGAATCATTTGTGAATTGAACCATGGAGCTGACAAACTGTTAGTAACGTCCAACAGAAGGAAGGGTTAAAAGGTCAGGTTAGTCGATATCTTGGAGGTGGAAGACTAGGTTTGCTGGCAAACGCACCTAGCTTCACCTGAGCTCTTTCCTTCTAGGTTGCTTGTAAGGACAGAACAAGGAACCTTATCAGAGCAAGGAAAAAGAGTAAGACTTCTTTTGGCTAGGCAGATTTACTGTGTGTTATTTTCTTTTGTACTCACAGGGGTTGATACTGTTTGTTGCTAACATTTTACTACTTTATTTTTCTCTGATTCAAATTGTTGTTGCAGAGTATACTTTCAGCTGCATTATTACATGGTGTGCCTACAGGTTTGTGCTTACAGATTACTGCTGTACTCTTCTGATTCAAATTGTTTTTTGCAAGGTATATCTTCTGTTACTGCTTTATTTTTCTCTGTAGCAAAGTGTTTTTTACAGGGTGTATCTTCTGTGAAATTATTATAGGTGGTGCTGTACAGATTTTACAGTTTTATCTATCATTAGGTTAAACTTTCAGGGCTACTGCAATTGTTGGTTGATTGTTTCTGCTATTACCTCCTTGTTTCTTTTGTCCATGGTTCTTCTTTTTGGCAGGGGAATGGCCCAGCCACCCCCCATCCCCAACCACCCCACGCTGCACTCCTTTTATAGGGTAGCACATTCGTACACAAAGCAGGAAGGGGAGGATCAGAGTAGTATCCACACAGTGATCTCATTTACAGGGCCACAAGTAATTTAACTTGTTATAACAAGTTATGCAAAAAGAAACAAAACACAAAATCAAATTTTTGCTTTCATTTTCTTCCTTCTAATTACTCTGACCAGGTTATAAACCCAACAACTCATCTGGAATGGATATAATTAACTGCAGATACTGTGGGACACTTTTCAAAAGGGCAGTTATACAGGATTTAGGACACTGTCCTACATGCTGGACCACTGGAGATCTAAGGGCTCAGCTCCAGGCAGCATAGGCAGAGATTGCACACCTCAAATCACATATTTAGGAGGAAATACATTATAAAAACTGCCCACCATTTCCCCAACAGAAGCACCTCGACCACAGAGGGTAGTTGGTCTGGGAGGTTGGCAGGTGGTTAGGAGGGGTAAATCGGGTGCCCCATCACTCAGTGCTCTCCAACATATCACCTCCATATAAAAACTACAAACAGGTATCTGCCTCTATCTCCGAAATCAAACAAAGTGGCAGAGGACACTGCAGCACAGGAGCTAGCACAACAAAACTCACCCAAAACAGGGACCAAAACAAAAAAAGCAAAAAGGAAATCCAAAACACTTCTGATCATTGGAGACTCCATGATTCGGGGAGTTGATACCCACTTCCAAACAGGGGTAATGGTCAGATGTCTCCCAGGTACATCAGCATGGACAGACACTGACCGCATTGCTAAAATTGTGCAGGAAGCAGGAGAAAACATTGCTGTCCTGGTACAAATAGGGACTAATGATCTCACCAGCCAGTCAGTTGTGGAGTCCAAGGAACACCTGACCAGGCTGGGTGGAAAACTGTCATCCATTTCATCTGGCATCTCCTTCTCTGAGATCCTGACAGTCTGGGAGAGGGAGGCAGATGGAGGAAAGGTCAGAGAAGGGGAGATAGGGAACCTAAACATGTGGCTCAAGAGCTGGTGCCAGGAAAAAGGACACAAATTTGTAGGTAACTGGCAACAGTTTTGGGAGTGAATGTTCTTTAAATTCAATGGACTGCATCTGACTAAAGAGGGAGTCAGTGCATTGGGGCAGAAGTTTGATGTCTTTGCAGAATATTTAAACTAGCAAATGGGAGGGGTGCAGCACCTGATACGTCGAATGGGAAGAACACCCTCCCCTCAGCTAGTGATCAAACAGGAGTTCAGCATGTTTGTAGTTCATTTGCATCACCAGGTAAGGAAAAAGGTGTAGCTCCCCATACGATGCACAGGGGAAACACTGGCCAATGGAAAATCATGTACACAAATGCTCGCAGTCTGGGAAATAAGATCCCAGACCTGCAGACAACAATGATAGAGGATAAACTGGACATAGTAGCCATTAGCAAGACATGGTTCACCAGTAACCACACTTGGGAGACTTCAGTACCTGGCTATGTACTGTTCAGAAGAGACTGAGGTTTGAAAGGTGGTGGAGTGTCCCTTTATGTCAATGAAAATATCAAATCTACAGAAATTCAGAATACACAAAAGAAGCCAGAAGAACTGTAGGTCACCCTGGAAACAGGAAATGGGACTACCATACGAACTGGGGCTGTCTACAGGCCTCCAGACCAGGGGGAGGACACAGACACATTACTGTTAGAAGATATACAAAGCATGATTGCTAAAGGAGAAGTTCTGATAATGGGAGACTTCAACATGCCAGATACAGATTGGTCAATACCAACAGGTACATCTGCCAGAACTAGACACGTAGTGGATTCCCTGCAGGGGGTGGGCCTCAAACAACTGGTAGAACAACCCACAAGAGACAGGGCTATCCTAGATCTAGTACTGATTAACGGAGAAAGAATCACAGATCTCCAGGTAGAAGGTCACCTGGGGGCCAGTGACTATCACATGGTATGGTTCAATGTGGCCACTAGAACTAAATCATCCCATTCCAAGGCAAAAATGTGGGACTTCAGAGGAGCCGACTTTGATAAGATGGCCAACAGAGTTAAGCTAGCCCTGGCAAGAAGGAATACAGGTGAGGAGGTACAAGCAAAGTGGGCAAGCATTAAGGATGCAATACTTGAAGCAACATCGCATTGTGTTAGAGAGAAAAGCAAGAGCAAAAGAAGAAGGAAACCACTTTGGTTCTCAAGAACAGTAGCAGAAAAGGTCAAAGCCAAAAGGCTGACTTTCAGGAAATATAAGGAAATGCAGCAGGACAAAGATAGGGAGGCATACCAAACTTCCCTAAGGGAAGCAGGGAAGGCAGTAAGGCAGGCAAAGGCTCAAACTGAGGAAACATTAGCACGAACAATAAAAGAAGGTGACAAGACTTTCTATGGATACATTAGTGACAGGAGAAAGTCCAGAGGGGGTATTGCTAAGATCAAAGGGGATAAGGGGGAGTTTGAGGAGGATGATCAAAGAAAAGCATCTATCCTAAATAGATACTTCTGCTCAGCATTTACTGAGAAAAAGGTAGGGCGGGGCCCACAGCTCAGCACCATGGACACAGGGGGGGAGGGAGGTGTGCACTAGTCCCTTCACAAAAGAAAGGGTCCTACAAGAGCTCGCTAAGCTCAGGGTGGACAATGCAATGGGACCTGATGGCATATATCCCAGGGTACTAAAGGAGCTAAGGGGGGAACTAGCAGACCCATTATCAGAACTGTTTAGTGAGTCTGAGCACAGAAGAGGTCCCAGAAGACAGGAGAAGGGCTCCTGTGATCCCGCTGTACAAGAGTGGTAGCAGGAAGGAGGCAGGGAACTACAGACCAGTCAGTCTTACCTCAGTAGTGGGCAAGATTATGGAGGCACTCCTTAAGGAAAGGATAGTGCAACACCTGGAATCCATAGAAGCACATGATCCAAAACAGGTTGGGGTTTACAAAAGGAAGGTACTGTCAAACTCATCTCATAGACTTCTTTGACTGGGTAACCAGAGTGGTGGACCAAGGGGAAGCAGTTGATGTTGCCTACCTTGACTTCAGCAAAGCTTTCGATACTATTCCACATAGAAGATTGATTAATAAGCTGGCTAGGCTTGGGGTGGGTCAGAAGTTGGTCAGCTGGGTGACAAACTGGTTGGCAGGCAGAAAACAGAGTGGTGGTAAATGGTATACAGTCAGAAGAGATGCAGGTCACAAGTGGGGTACCTCAGGGATCAGTCCTGGGGCCCATCCTCTTCAATATATTCATCAGTGACATTGCAGCTGGACTGGAGAGTAAGGTTTGTCTGTTTGCAGATGACAACAAGATCTGCAACAGAGTAGATGATCCAGATGGGGTGGGCAGAATGAGAAGAGAGCTAGATAAACTGGCAAAATGGTCGGAAGAGAGGCAACTGGGGTTTAAAGCAAAGAAGTGCAAAATCATGCACATAGGGTAGAGAAACCCTGAAGCCACCTATAGTTTGGGAGGGGAGTTACTGGCAACCACAAGGGAAGAAAGAGACTTAGGCATCATTATCACAGATGACCTGAAATCATCCAAGCAGACCACTAAAGCAGTAGGTAAGACTAGAGGGATGTTGGGATGTATTAGTAGGAGTATCACAAGTTGTAAGAGTGAGGTAATAATCCTTCTTTACAAGACACTGGTTAGGCCCCATCAGGAGTACTGCGGCAGTACTGGAGGCCGCACTTGCACAAGAACATTAACAAAATGGAGGCAGTCCAGAGAAAGGCAACCAAAATGGTGCAGGGACTGCATCAGAAAACATATGAGGACAGATTAACAGAGCTCATTATGTATACCCTAGAGCAAAGGAGGGAGAGAGGTGATATGATCGAAACATTCAAACACCTTAAGGGCATTAACATGCGGAAAGAGTCTAACATGTTTCAATATAAGAAAAATAGCAGGTCAAGAGGACATAGCATGAGATTAGAGGGAGGCCAATTAAGGGGGAATGTGAGAAAGTTCTTTTTCACAGAAAGGATGGTGGATGCATGGAATGGCCTACCTCAGGAAGTGGTGGATATGAATTCAGTGCAGACTTTCAAATAGGCATGGGATGGGCATAAGGAGCAATAAAGATGAGTATGACAGATAGGCCATTGACAGAGTACAGGCCTATGGCACATTCATAAGGTAGAAAAAATGGACAGACTAGCTGGGCCTTGCGGTCCTTATCTGCTGTCAACTTCTAGGTTTCTATGTAACTGTCACTTCAGTCACTTCAGAGCTATCCAAAATAATGTTGTGATTTATCTTTGGCCCTTTTTCCAGTCTACCTCTAATTATTTTTCTCATTTCTTCTGCTAATATGCCATCATCAGCCAGCAGGACATGTTCTTGTCCTACTGATTTCATATAATCCAAAATTCTCTGCTGTACTTTCCCCATCTGTACATTTATACGTTTGACAGTCATATCCCTTTTTCTTAATTCATTTACTTCTGCCTTTTGACATATTTTTTCTGGCTCCTCATTTACTATCACTATTGTTTTTTCCATTTTGATGCCTATTTCTGCAAAATTTTCCTTTCCATCTATCATATTTTGTCTGACATTTCTATTTTTCAAAAAACACACATATCCATCCTTTTCCATTACCTCCCTGGTATCTGTATGTCAAACCAATGTCATTCCATAATAATTTATTTCCCATGATTCCTTTACATATATTATATATTGCCAGTTTAAGTGTAATATTATTTTCATATTTTGTTTTTGAAATACCTTTTTGATAGATGGTTGGTAATATTTTCCCTTTGGCTATCAGGTCCTCCTTATCATATACACCAGTGCTTTGTCTGCTAAATTTCCTTCTGATTTCTTATATTTCTTATGCTCCTGATTACTATGCATTTTAGTTTTAACACCTAAGAGCAGTTCTTCCACAACCTTATATTTTTTAACCAATCCATCTTCCTCTATTTATAATATCTTTCCTAGTGAGTCTTTTTTTTATATTTCTTCTCCATTTGCTTTTCTTCTTTCCTTCCTTTTTCCTTCCACTGTATGTATTTCATTTACCTTTGTTCTTATTTTTATTTCCATTTAACTCTAGTATTAATTTTTCTGTCTCTCTTACTTCTTTCTAATCAATTTCTTTTATTTGCTGTATTGTTTTCACTTTCCCCTTTGTGTGTTTGTTATTAGAATATTTCTCCATCATTGCTGCTAGCTGTACGTTTCCAGCATCTTTTGATAAACAGGAGCTCAGTAGTGATGTAAAGTTAATTAAAAGTTCATTGTTCAGTAAGATTCCATCCCTAATCTCTCTCAATAGATTTTGTGTAGTACTATCTAGCGCAACTTTACCTTCCTCTTCCCTTTTTCCATCTGAAACTTCATCATCCAAAAGAAAAAGTTGCTTACCATAGTAACCTTGTTTCACCCAAGGGATACTCCAATATTCATAACTCTTCTGCAGTGTGCCTTTAAGTCAGATCTGCCCAGAGATAAAACGTTGTGCTAATGATGGAATCATTGGCATGAGCCACTTTTCAAATGCTGCCACCTATCAACTGCCTATAATCTAACCCTCATATTTCATGGACACCTGGAAAGACAGGGCCCAATATTTCAACAGACATAAAGAATTCAATTTAAGTTTTAAAATCCCATACCCAACCTCCAACTGGAGGAACACATTATAAATACATTAAATAAAACACACAATCCCCTATGTCAGAATCACCTAAAGAGGAGAAGAAATCATTAAACAAAGTTCCAATATAAAGAAGAATGTGGCATACATACCCCAGGGTACAGTATGGAATGCAGAGGCCACTGGTTCTAATAGGGGAGGCAGGGTGGGAGAGTTGTGAATATTGGAGTATCCCCTGGGAGAAACAAGGTTTCTATGGTAAGTAACTTTTTCTTCTCACTCCAGGAATACTACAATATTCCTAACTCTTCTGCAGACTAAGAAGCAGTACCTTTGGAGGTGAGAAGAACCTATTTTGGAAATAAGCTCTGCAGGACAGCTGTACCAAATCTGCTAGACTACAGCTAGACACTTGGTGAACACCCTTAGAGCTGAGGTGAGATCGAAAGGTAGGGATGAGAACTGATAATGACCTGAAAGGAGTCTGAATCTGAGATACTTACTGTGAGACTCCCTTATGGGGCTGTGGAAATAAGCATCTTTTAGGTCCAGTGATGCCAACCAATCTCCTTTTTGGAGTGCTGGCAGAATCAGAGACAACGTTACCATTTTGAATTTTGGTTTTGTTAGGAACCTGTTGAGGACCCTTAGGTCCAAGATAGGCCGCAACTCTCCATTTTTCTTTAGTGTAAGGAAATATCTTGAATATAGCCCTTTTCCCCTTTGCTGTGGAGTTACTGGTTCCACTGCTTTCAGTAGCAACAAATGCCTGACCTCCTTTTCTAGCAGTTTTCTCTCTAGAAGAGAAGCTGATTTGAAAACCCTTGTTTTCAGATAGAGGAAGGACTTGAAGCTTGGGGACAGTCCCTGACCCACTTTCTCCAGAACCCACTTGTCTGTGGTGATTGTTTTACAAATCTGGAATAATGGGTCAGTCTGCCCCCTACTGGAAGAAGAGAGGCAGCCTGGGAGAAGAAATCAAGGATCCTGCCTGGCTTGAGGCTGAGACTGGGAACCACGTCTGGCACCCCTCCTGCCCCTATCCCTGAAATACCCTTGCTGGGGGTATTGGGGTACCTAGGGTACAACCATTACCTGGTAAAAAGGCCTGGAGTGGAATCATCTGCCCCTGCCTCCCCTATTACAGGGTCTTGTAGAGGGAGCAGGCTTTTCTTTAGCAGAATTACTGCTGAAGGTGGCTTTGTACTCATCCAACTTCTTCAAGTGGGCCTCTGTATGGCTACCAAAAAGGGAATTCTCTCCATAGGAAAATCCAGAGTTTTATTCTGGGTATCTTATGTGAGGTTTGTGGCCCTCAACCATGCAAACCTCCTTTGGGCAGTGGTATTGGCCATCTACCTTGCAGCAGTATCACTGGCATCTGCTGCCATCTGAAACTGATATTTGGCAGCCTCCATGCCGAACCTAGCAGTTTCAGCTAGGTCTGCAAAAAGATTAGATGGAGCTTTCTCAGCCATAGCCAGAACTGACTGCCAAAGGGTCTTCCAGTAGTGGGCTGCAAAGGTTGGTAATTTGCCTGCATCGTAGCCAAGGAGGCTGATAAATAACCTTTTTTGGCCATGCTGTCAATTTTTCCTGAGTCCTTCTGTTTTTTGATACTTTGTTTTTCCTTTTGTATCCCCTTTGTTGTTTTTATTTGTTTTAATATTACTGAACCCTTTTCTTCCTTCTTTTCCTTCAGTTTTTCCTCACTAACTTTTGCATCAACTTGTGCTATTATTGCGCTAAATGCTGAGGCGCTGGCGCCTTACCTTACACTACGCCGGTGACCCATGTTTGGGAATGAGCACGGGCCACTGGGAGTCGGCAGGGGAGGAGAAGGATTGGGCAGCCAATGGACTGCTCTCCTTCTCCAGAAAGGGGGATTTCCTGTGGTCAGCACTTGTTTGCCTCCCAGCAGAGGCTGGGGGACAGGCCACTGCACCACAAGGTGAGGAGGAGTTGGGCCAAATGCCTGGAGGGAGCGTATGCAGATGTGTGTGCGTTCCCCTCCACTGGCATCATTGCACGGCCCCGACTCCTGGGGAGAACAGGAGAAAAACAGCACTGCCGTGCACAATGGCAAAGGGCGCCTCGCAGGCTCCGCTCTCAGCTTGCCACGACACAGGCCCACTAAATGCAGACTTTGGTGGGGGGTTGGGGACCCCTGCCGACTCCGCCGGCGGGGCAAGCCCTGGAGTTTGGGTCAGCGTCAGCTGGTAGACACTGGGGGACGGGGCTGGGGGCACCCACCTGAGGACAAGCCGGCAGTGAAGAAGAGAAAATAATAATTGAAAAAAAAAAAAAACTTGTACCATTACTTTTAAATGTTCTTCCATATGTTCTTTTTCCTCTGTACACTTTTTCTCGTCGGTATCTCCTTTAGCTATCTTACAGTTTTCCACAGATCTGTTATTTGAGCTTTCAAGGTCTCTAATTGTTTTTAATAATGGACGTTCTCCCTCAGTTTCCAGGAATCTATTTTTTGAATGTTCTTTTATGGGGGAAGAACTTAGTGGGAGAAGAGAGGAGCTCTGTATTCTTAGCACCTCCTTCTTTCCCACTAAATTTATCTGGCTACCTGGAGCCGATATATAGCTAGTGAGTTTCTTTTCATTTTTTCCCCCTCTTTTGTCCCCTTTCCTCTGTGATCCAACCCTTTCTTGTTCTCATAACTAACTGGATTATCATTAATTTCTTCTTTCCTTGTCTAGTATTCATCATTTCCACACTGGATTATACAAAATGTATTAACCCCAAATCAGTCACAACCTTGTTATAATAAACAATGAAAATGAATCTACAATCAAGGACCATAAATCAATCGCTGTATGTTGTAAGCACCTACTTAACTAATTAATTCATATATGAAACACAAGTTATTTTCTGTTTCTTTTTAAAATCCATTAATCTTTCAAAAGAACTTTACTCTTTCTTCCTTATATTCTTCTACTGTTCTCTTTTCCTGAAGATTCTTTTGCAGAGAACAAACTGGGTGCACTCTTGTACCTCCAACTGGCCACTGCTAATAGTTCATTAACTTCTTTTATTCCTATATTCCCAGTCCAAATGACCTTCAGTAGTCTATAGTTCAAAGAAGCATGTAATACAGGCCCACCATCAGGTTTCAATTGTGTACCCTTCGCCCGTGTCCCTATCCTCCAAGATTAGAACGCAGCTTGCTCTGTTGTCGGTTATCTTTTCCTTCATCTCAAATTTTGTTTTGTATTCCTATCCCAGCCTCTAACAATGTAACTTTGCTCTGGATGATTTGAACCTTAAACTAGTTTCCAAAATTTTCAAGCCCAGCAGCTTGTTGCAATTTCCTGTGACTATCCTGGAGCTCAAGATGGCGAAGTGCCCAACTTCTCATTTTACTGTTAGAAGTGTGCTCTTTCCTCTTAACAATAGTTAGCATTGGGCAGTTAAGCGACTAGTTTAGGGCCACACAAAAAATGGCATACAGGATTTTAACTTTGGTCTTTTGATTAACTGTTGTGTGCTGTATCCCAAGGCTACATGGCCTGCCCACTTACTGTATACAGTATACTGCTTCCATAAGCTGTGAATAAATAAGAACCTTTTATGGTTAGCAAGAAATGCTGCTGGTTAAGTGCATTTATTTATTTTTTTTACAGGGAGAGACACACTAAGCTGATAGCTTGTTCACAGGTGTGACCTGGGAGCACAAGGAAGTTATGTGATTTGCTCAGGGTCACACAGTATGCAAGTGGGGGCTGTGGGATTCAAATCCAGGTCTCCAGGTTTGCAGCTCAGAGCCTTAAACCACTGCACTATACTGCCTCAAATAAGCTAGCAGCCAAGGCTGCTAGGAACTGTAGTCCTGCCCCACCCGGTACAATAGCAATACTATCTGTGAGCTTTTGACATTGACAATTGCTTGTTTAGAACTGTTACTCTAGTTTTTGTCCTATGCCATCAAAAATAATAGCATAGCTGGCCTGTCGGCACAGTGGTTGGAGTTCCACTTATGATGCCAGCCATCCGGGTTCAGGAATAGACTCAGGGCATAGGAGGGCTGGCCAGGGAGAGAAGGCTAGAGTGTCCGGAGACTGCTCACCTTCTCTCGGGGGAGGGTGGATCGGGGACCCGGTGCTTGCCAACTCCTGGTAGAGGCTGGGGTATGGCAACGCACTGGGGTCCCACTGACTAAAGGGGGTGTGGGGAATATCAGCTTATGCCTTGATGTTGTGGCAAACCATGCCCCCGGGGAGCAAAGCAGAAAAGTGCTCCATGGCTGACCGGATGACAGTCGCCGGCTCCCATTGCCACCGAGCTCCCGATGCAGCCCAGATCCACCTCAGCAGCACCCGGGCCTAGTAGCATGTGCTGGCCAGCTCCTACTGGTGCCTATCTCCCTCAGAGGAGGGGGACCCACCCGGTGAATGGTTACATCCGGGTTACCTGGTGGGGCTGCAAATATGAGGTGGTGGTGGCTGGAATCGGGGCAGGGGTGCCAGTGGGGACCTAGGCGGCCCGAAGGAGTGGCCAACCTGGAGCAAGGGGAGGCAAAAAAAATAAATAAACAATAGCCATGAATGAATGAAATTGTTTTTTAATAATTTTCTTATTCTATGACATGTGCTTGCTTAGCATTTTGTTTTCCAAACTGATCACCTATGTTTTTCTTTGAGTTGTGGCTGTGCTGTTTGAAGGTTTCATCAACTTGTTTTATGAGGGCTAGCTGTGTTGGGGGGGCATACTTCAGAATTTAGAACAATCTGCCACTTTGTTAAGACTGGGCTTTCTTAAAAAAAAAAGGGGGAGGCAGACACTTTAATAGGAAACAAGATGCATGCGACGAAGACACAGAAGATGGTTGCTATGGAACCCAGTACAGTAACTTGTGTAGATTGCCTCACAATCGATTCCAGCTACTTCAGTGCTCATTATGCTGAACAGGAGGTACACTGGTTGAGTTCAACGCACTGACTCCCAGCACCTACACAGACTACTGCTTCTCAAGTCGTCAGATAAAGAGGATGCTAATCTTTTTTATCTCCAATTAGGAGAACTAGCCTATGAGGAAATAACGCATCAGAAGGGAGATCTTGGTAGTTGCTGACAATCAGCTGATGCATAAAATTAAATAACTAGATTAACACTGCTTCCCTACTCTTATTTTTTCCTGCTGATTGCTAACATTGTGATTTTAACAGTAACAGAAATAATAAGAAACAACAATCTTTTTGCACTTTATGCAATGCAATATAGAATAGATATGTAAGAATTTACCATAACAGTCGATCCTCTATGTAAAGGAAGGGATAAAAGCAACTGAACAAAAGAGTAAACAGGGAGGAGAGGAGGCACTGTGGGTCACCTTGGAGACTGAAAAGGGCACCACAATCTGCACAGGGGTTGTGTACAGACCCCCATGTCAGGGGGAAGGAATGGACAAGGATATGATGGAAGGCATTCTTAGAATGGCAGAGAAAGGGGAGATACTGTTGATGGGAGACCTGAATATGCCAGATGTTAACTGGAGCACATTTGCTGCAGCCACATCCAAGAGCAGGGCCATTCTTGACGCCCTACAGGTGGCAGGCACTAGACAACTAGTTTTGGAACCCACTCGTGAGGGAACAATCTTAGACCTCGTACTCTCAAACGGGGGCAGTGAGAGGATCTCAGATCTAGAAGTTGGTTGCCATCTGGGGACAAGTGACCATCAAACAGTGTGGTTCACGTTAAACTCAGCTACAGAGTCAAGCCATACAAAAGTGAGGGTACTGGACTTTAGGAGGGCTGACTTTGGCAAGATGGAGAGTGCCTCAGAAAAGCACTCAGCAAATAGGCTAAAAGGAGGTGTGGAGCAACAATGGGAATTATCAAAACTGCCATCACAGAGGCAACAAGCCTTTGTGTGAAGCAAATAAACAAATCAAAATGAAAGAAAAGCCACTATGGTTCTCAAGAGAGGTGGCTGTGAAAGTCAGGAAGAAAAGATGCATTCCGGAAGTATAAGGAAACACAGAAGGAGCAGGACAGAGAGCTGTACCAGTTAAGGCAGAAAGAAGCAGGGAGGGAAGTCAGAATAGCAAAGGCCCAAACTGAGGAAAAGATAGCCAACTCAGTTAAGAAGGGGTATAAAACCTTTTATAGGTACATCAGCGAGCATAGAAAGACAAAGGGAGGGATAGTGAGGCTGAACAGAATGAATGGTGGGTGGGCAGAGGGGGACAGTGAAAAAGCAGGAATACTGAACGAATATTTCTGCTCAGTATTCACAAAAGAGGAGGGGGAAGTGCCTAATCCAATTAACAGAAGCACTTTTGATAGGGGTTATCCAGTCCTTTCACAGAAGAAAGGGTTCTGCAAGAAACCTAAAACTGAAGGTGGACAAAGCAATGGGTCCTGATGGAATTCACCCAGAATTCTAAAAGAATTAAGGAAAGAACTAGTGAAACCACTGGCTACTCTTTTAATAAATCATGGGAGGATGGTGTGGTACCGAGAGGACTGGAGGAAGGGATGTGATTCCCTTCACAAAAGTGGGACCAAGACAGAGGCAGGAAACTACAGACCTGTCAGTCTGACCTCTGTGGTAGGGAAAGTGATGGAGTCACTTCTGAAGGAAAAAATAGTTGAGTACCTAGAGGTCAGTGGAGCACAGGATCCAAGGCAGCATGGGTTCACAGCGGAAGATCATGTCAGGCAGATCTAATAGATTTCTTTGACTGGGTGACCAAAGTAGTAGACCAGGGAGGGGCTGTGGACATGGCCTACCTAGACTTTAGCAAGGCATTTGACACAGTCCCACACAAAGATATTAGTCAAATTAACCAGCCTGGGAGTGGGTCCCAGGGTGGTAGCCTAGGTAAAACATTGGCTGGACAACAGGACACAGAAGGTAATTGTAAATGGAGTCCACTCTGAAGAAGAGGCGATTCTTTAGTGGGTACTGCAGGGTTCAGTATTGGGTCCAGTCCTTTTTAATGTCTTCATCAGTGACATTGCAGAGGGACTGGAAGGAAAAGTATGCCTTTTTGCAGATGACACAAAGATCTGCAACAGGGTTGATACACAAGGAGGCGTGGAAAGGATGAAAAGGGACTTGGCAAGGTTGGAGGAATGGCCGACGATGGCAGCTAGGATTCATGCAAAAAGTGCAAATAATGCACCTGGGAAACAAGAACCAGGGGAAGAATACACAGTGGGTGGGGAGGTAGTAACAACAACAAAACAGGAAAGGGACCTGGGGTAATCATATCAGATGACCTTAAGGTTAGCAAGCAATGTGGAGAAGGCAGGAGAGGCGGGGTATACTGGGATGTATAGGGAGAGGCATCAGCAGCAGAAAACAGGAAGTTGTTATCCCTCTGTACAGACAGTTGGTGAGACCCCATCTGGAATACTGTGTCCAGTTCTGAGACCCCATCTCCGCAAGGACATAGACAGGATAGAGGCAGTCCAGAGGAGGGCAACTAAAATGGTGCAGGGTCTGCAAGAGAAGCCGATGAGGAGAGACTAAAGGAGCTTAATATGTATACCCTTGAGGAAAGAAGGAAAGGGGGGACATGATAGAAACTTCAAGTACCTCAAGGGAATCAACAAAGTCCAAGAGGGTAGCATCTTTCAGAAAAGAGACTTGCAAGAACAAGGGACACAATTTAAAGATAGAAGGAGGGCGGTTCAGGGGCAATGTGAGAAATATTATTTCACAGAGAGGTAGTGGATGCATGGAACAACCTTCTGAGGAAGTTGTGGGGTCTAAAACTGTGGGAGAATTCAGAATGCAATTCTTGTGGGGGCAGAGAAGATATAGGCTGATGGTTAACTAGGATCTATGGCCTATCACCTAGAGTGAGAAATGGGCAGACTAGATGGGCCTAGTGGTCCTTATCTGCCGACAAAGTCTATGTTTCTATGTTTCTGTATTTCTATGTTTCGAGGTGATCTCAGTCATCAGGTCACACCATAGGAACTTCACCGTCAGTGAAGCAGGATCCACACGGAAGATTTTCAGCAGTACAACTGGGGCCGCCCATGCTGTGAACATCTGTCAATGTCATCAACCCTATAAAGGTATGAACGACCCTGCTCCCTCCTCAATTCTTTCCCCTGGAGACTAAGGGAGCAATGTTTGTGCCATGGGGCACCAAGGAGAGTAAGAGTTGCCCAGATCTATATGAAAGGCTGGATACACCAGACAGCCAATTCCAAGACAAGAGCCCCAAGAAGGGGGATGGTGGGAGGGAAAGCAGACCTGATGACTGAGATCCCCTTGAAGATCTACTGTTATGGTAAGTTCTTACGTAACTGTTCTATCGTTGTCAGGGTATCTCAGTCATCAGGTCACATCATAGAAAAGAGTCCCAAGCAGTTACAGGTGTAAACAGACAGTCTGAGAGGAAGACCAGCCATAAACTTAAGACAGGAGGTGCTGCCAAAACCTGCATTAGCCCTTGAGGCAATGTCCAGACTGTAGTGCTTGGTGAAAGTATGGACAGTACTCCAGGTGGCAGCCGCACAAATATCAGCGGCTGAGTACCTTGTGGACTGGGGAAGAGACCAGGACTAGGTGATCTAGTGCGTCCATACGCAGGTTCCACTGTATCCGGAGGGTCTACTGAAGGGTGCGCATATGGAGCCTTGCCAGTGGAATGGTGGGAATGGCAGCTGCTATTAGACCCAACAATTTAAGCTACATTCTGACAGGAATATAGCAGCTTTGAGCGACTTCCTGAGCTTGGGCTATGAGGCACTCTGCCCAGTTTTGGGGCAGGAAGGCGTTCCCCTGCGCCAAGTTCAGAACCGCCCCTATATACTGCAGCCTTTGGGATGAGACAAGAACTGACTTGGGCAAACTGACAGTGATGCCCAGGGAATGAAATAGCTGGAGAGTTCTCTCCAGAGTCAGTAGAAGCTGTTCCCTGGACAGGGCCTTTTGGAGCCAATCATCCAGATAAGGGAAAACATATAGTCCCTCCCTTATGAGAGCTGCTGCTATGCACTTGGTAAAGATTCATGGCACAGAGGGTAAACCAAAGGGAAGCACTTTGAACTGATAATGCTCGCCCTGAAAGGCAACATGGAGAAACTTCTTGTGGGGAGGAAAGACTGCTATGTGCAGGTAAGCGTCCAGCATGTCCAGTGAGCAGAGCTAATCCCCTGTTTTGAGGAGAGGCATCAGGCATGGTGAAGTTACCATCCAGAACTTTTTGTACTGGACATACAGACTGAGGTCCTTTAGGTCTAGAATGGGTCTCAAATCTCTGGTCTTTTTGGAGACCAGGAAATACCTGGAATAAAACCCCTTGTTTCTTTGGCACTTGGGTACTGGCATGATGGCCTGCTTGAGCAGATGAGGTTGTATCTCCTCCCAGAGAACAGACAGGTGAACTGGGGGGGTAACTGGAGGGTGGGGAGGGGTTTCTGGAGGCTGCTCGATGAGCTCCAGGGTGTGCCCCCTCTCTCTATGATCTGCAAAATCCATACATCTGAAGTTATGCTTCTCCATTGATTCAGATGGAGGGAGAACCAACCTCTGATCACCGCCTCCTGGTCCAGGACCAGAAGAGGGAGTCTGGCAAGGAGTCAAGCAGAGGTGGATCCAGATGCACAGGCTGGTCCCTCACTTCTGGGGTGCTGAACCACAGCTCCAGGATTGGAGGGGCGGGTATGGCAGCCGGGGCTCTGCGCTTCCCTTGGGGTGAGAGGCTGCACTGGGCCTATTGGCTGCTCTGCAAAAGGGAGGGTACCCTCTACCTCTCGGCTAAGCATGGTAGAGAGAGTGGACAGACTTAACTGCCCTGACAGAGGGTTGCAGACCATTGATAATTTCATGAACATCAGGACCAAACAGCTTAGTGCCACTGAAAGGGGCATTAAGCACCTTCTACTGAACTTCAGCAGCAAACCCAGACATCCTCAACCAGGGGTGCCTTCGTAGGCATATGCCTGTGGCAACAGCCCTGGCAATAGCGTCTGCCATGTCACAGAGGGCCCTGAGAAGATGTTTACTAATGTCCTCAGCTGCCTGGAGGCACTGAAGGAGTTCTTGCTTCTGTGTGCCATCTGGAAGGGCCTGGGCAGCCACCTTGTCCTTCTTCCAATTAGAATTTTGGTACTTTACCATGTGACACAGGTAGTTTGCAATCCTCAAACCCAGAGTGGAGGAGGCATAAACCCTTTTACCCCAGAGGTAAATTCTGTGAGACTCTTTGTCTGGGGGGAGAGAGGTAAGGTGCTTGGGCACATCAGACCTGTCGTGGGCTGCCTTAATGACCACTGAGTCTGTTTTGGGCTAGGCAGCATAGCAGGGGAACCCTTGGGGGCATGGTAAAGTTTATCTGCCCTGAGGGGGCATAGCTGGCACCATGCCAGTCTGCCGTGGCTGCATTCCTCAAGGCAAGAAGGATTGGAGGAATGATCTTTGGGGGAGACTCTGGGATCTCCAGGAAATCCACCAGTTCTTTCCTGGTGACATCCTCTTCCTCAGTGTGGAAGCCCATGGCTGAGAACAATTGCTTTATCACATTGAAAAATGTGGGGTCCTCGGGAGGAGACCTAGGAGTATGTTTAACAGAATCCTCACTGACAGAGGAAGGTGCGGACCTGTCAGAGATCATGATCTCTTTCTCCTCTTCTTCCTCCTCATCATCAGGAAGAATGAGATCTGGATGGTACTCCTCCTCCTCGACCTCTTCCAGTTCCGGGTCAGGTTTTGGATGCGCCGATGTCATCTTGTGGGGAGCCTCTTGTATCGATGAATACGTGTTGACAACGAAGCCATTGGCAAGGTGGGCCTGTACATGCCCAGCTGTTGCACAATCACCAAAGTGAATTTTGCCAAAATGTAATTTAAATCGACATTTGTTGATGGGGGGTCAACGGCACAGGAAGCGACAACCCGCCTGACAGGCCCTGGTAATCTGAAGAGCCTGTATCCCTGGGGGAAGAAGGGTCAGGCCTCAATGGGGGGCTGTCGATGACAAGCCCACCATCGATGAAGAAGGGGCCGATGACCCAGTGGTCAATGGCTGGCCACCCTGAGAATCAAGTGGGGATGCTATCAGTATGGTTCTGGTGGACACAGAAACCTGTACAGTGGTTTTGCATGTCAGTGCAGCCACAGTCAACAAGGATCCCCCAGAGGAAGGGGAAGAGGCCATCGGGGAATGAGATCGTTGCAGGGGGGAGCGGTCACAATCTCTGTCTTTTTTTATAACTTTTCCCCGAGGACTTGTCTTGGGCCTTAGAGGCCTGGGAGTTTGATGACCCCATCGGTGACTGAGAGTCTGGGACCCTGGAGGACCCCAGTCTGGAACTGGCTACCTGTTGATCCATCAGGAAATTGTTAAGAGCCTTTCTGCCTTACCTGAGGGTTGTTTGATTAAACTTCTGGCAGAGCTCAGTCAAACTTTGTGATCTGGCTGAAGACAGTAGACACAGAGAGAATGTTCATCTGTGGAGGCAATCTTCTTTCTGCAGCGGCAGCGACAGAAAAGAGAAGTTGAAGGGTTAACTCTTGACATTAACAAATTGAAGGATAATAAAAGAGATTCTAAAAAATGTAAAGAGAAAAAGCTGTAGACAAAAAAGGCGCTGACACTGCTTCGGAGCTTCCGGAGAGACCCATGCAATCGAGTTGACGGCGGGAAAGAACTGAGGATGGAGCAGGGCCGTTCACGCCTTTATAGGGTTGATGATGTCAGTGGACTTCAACAGTGTGAGCGGCCCCAGTTGTACTACTGAAAATCTTCTATGTGGATCCTGCTTCACTGACGGTAAAGTTCCTATGGTTAGACCTGATGATTGAGAAACCCCCAACAAAGATCATTTTATTTTTATACAGTGCTCCCTTCCAGAGACTAGGGGTGCTTTCCAAAAAAGTACAGTCAAGCCCAGCAGATAAAAAACTATTTTGAATAAAAAATAATCAGGTAATAAAATCATAAAACATGTACTGGTGCTGTATGTATTGGTGCCCTGCCGCTCCAGTTTTTATTTAATCATTGTATTTTCTTGGAGTCTTTTTTAATTTTATTTATTTTTGGCCCCATGCTAACAACATTTACTTAGAAACAAAATTGCATTTAACTAGCTCATCTTAATGGGACATAATATACTGTATCTGTGTCTGTTAGCCCAGTAAAGCATTTGTACTGATCTAATCAGCAGATTCAATTTGTTGTCGTATTCATGTTTTATAGCAGAATTGTTTATTTAATTATTTAGTTTTTTATTTACCAGGTAAGTGCACTAGACAAACATATGCCTATTTTCAGTCACAACCTGGGTTTAATCTGAGGTGTTTTGTTTAAAGCTTCTACTTAAAAGGATATTGTTGTGCACATAAACCATACCTGTTCCTGCAACAGCCTATTTTTATGTTGTCTTGCGCAAGTGCAAGCAACATCTTGTGGTAGTAGGAGAAATGCAGAGGTGTGTCAGTGCTGGCGAATGAAGGGCACACTTTAGTAGGTGCATCCCTCATTTCCCAATTAGCCAGCATGCTAGTGCTGACACAAGAATTATATAAAGTGCCACCAACTTAAAAGAAATGTGCCGTTGCAATCGGAAACAAGCTTGTCATGCAGCGGCACAGATGACACGCCTCCCGTACGTGCCTTTCCTGGTGAAACATTTCAATAAACATGGTGGGGGAAGGAGCTGCCACCACATAATCCCCAAAGAAAGCTGACATCGGGATGCAATTCCCATGTCGGCATGTCCCCCACCCGCCCCACATTATGGGGCACACTGGAGAGCTGCCCTGTGTGCGCCACTCACACAAAGCCGACTGTGTTGGCATGTTCTCCCAACGCCCATTGTGTGGCACACTGGGAGCCCACCCAGAGTGGGCAACATCCACCCAGAAAGTCATGGGCACACTGGGAGCCCACCCCAGTGTGCCCAACATTTGCTTTATTTCACCTGTAAAGAAAGAAAACTGTCCCACAACGTTCATTTCTTTTCTGTACCTGAAAAAAAGAAAATGGTCCCTTGACTTGCCTGCAGCACCCCCTTCCCCAACCAGCACCCACCCTCTGTGCACCCCACTTCCCTACCACCCCACCCTATACTTACCTCCAGAGTGCCAGCGCTGCTATCTTCGGTAAAGCAGGAACACGTCTGGACTCTTCAAAGCTGAACTGCAAAATGAAGAAATGCTGGTAAGCTGTATAATGGCATCAATGGGGGGGGTTCAACTTAGTGGGATATCTCAGCCATTCTTTTTGAATTTTGGCTCCAAATTTTCAACATGGGGTTGTTGGGACCCCACCTCATGAACACATTCACTGTCATCTCTTTATTCTGTCCCAAAAGGTCATTTCGCAGTCACTGCCCGAAATCACCTTTCGCAACCAGTTAATGAAATGACAGTGCAACTGTTCATGAGGTGGGGTCCAAAAAAACCCATGCTGCAAATTTGGTGAAAATATTCCAAAAAATGACAGTGTTATGAGTGTGCATTGTGCATTTTCTGTGCACACTTGTAACTTTGACAATTTTTAATATTTTCACTCCAGATGTTCAACATTGCCATTTTTTTCACACCTCCTTATGAACAGTACAGCTGTCATTTTTCACATCCTGCCTGAAATGTGTTTTCGCACATCTGGCGCACAATGGCGCACTCGCTGTGGGAAATCAACATTCAGGACAGATTAACAAAATCACAGTGCCACAGTTCTGCGAGCAGAGATCCCAAAATGCCTATGTTGAAAATGTGGTTAACAAAATCCCCGAAATAATTGCATTACAGGTGTGCGTTGCGCTTTTTCTACGCATGCTCGTGACTTCACCAATTTTTCATATTTTCACTCCAGATTTTCAACATTGCCATTTTTTTACACCTCCTCATGAACAGTACAGCTGTCATTTTTCACATTCTACCCAAAATGTGTTTTCACACCTGTGGCGCCAAATGGCGCAGTCACTGTGCAAAATCACCTTTCAGCTAACAAACTGCTAAACTGCCACTGCTCATGAGGTGAGGTCACAAAAAGCCCATGTTGAAAATCTGGAGTGAAAATACAAACAAACGCCCGGGTGTTAGGGTTTCCAACCATAACGCTGCTCCCTGTAGAGACTGACAGGCGTCAGGGGTGTGATTTGGCATTGTTGGCTGTAGTGCTCATGCCATTCCAACCCCACCCTGCAGCCAGTGACAGGCATCGAGGTGTGCCTTGGACTCTTTGGCCCCAAAGTTCACCCCATTCTCCTATACTGCACCCATCTCGGCATATTTCCTTATGGAATGGGGTGAGCGTAAGGCCCAAAGACCCCAAAGCACACCACGACACTTGTCGGTGTCTGCAGGGGTAGAGTAATGAAATGACATGGCGCTATGGCTGACACCAAGCACACCCAATGCCTGTCAGTCTCTCTGAGATGAGAGTGGAGTTGCGTCAGTTCAATACTTCACTGCCATTCCTATTATGCATCTCTCTAACTCCTGCACTACCAATGCCAATGCCAGCAAGACAAAATTCGGCATTGACAAATGCTTGTTTATTTACCTCTCAGTGTACCCTATGCAGTAATATGAGCAAAAACTTAAGAGCGTCACTAGTTGTCCTATATTGTTAAATATACAGCTGGTTTACTTATATTTAGTTGAATAACGTTTTCCTTAGCCACATTAATTTCACCAGTGTTTTTTGGGGGGGAGGGAGGGGGGCCTTTAAGACTTCAACATTGCTAGTAGTACTTTTAGAATGTTCCTAGAACTTAATAAAATGTTGAGCAGCATGTGACCGTTATTTTGAAAATGGACAGACTTTTCTGGGCTCCATCAATATGGCTTATACGTTGTATTATGACATTTCTGCTGGAGTCTTTTGCTTCATTAATTTCCAAGTTTAAAAAACAAATTATATATTTTCAATATATGCTGCTTACTAAATATGAGATTGTGTTTGTAGCAGCAAGACTGTATTCTTTAGTATAAATAATACAGTATACAGTATATATAGAATAGTGTATGGGACCCAATACACAACAAGGCTATTCTTCCACTGAGTGACTAAAATGACAACAAAGACCTCGAGAGCGGAGTTTGAGAGGTCTGTCAGTTGTAATGGTAACCGTAGGGTGGAAGAATAGCCTTGTTGTGTATGAGGGCTCCCATACACTATTTTATATAGTGTATGGTGAAAGAACAGTTCAACAAGGATTTCTTCCCTTTAACATGTTTACTGACTAGTCAGTTAGTCAACTAGTTAACTGCTTTCATTTAACAAGTCACTCAAAGTTCAACAAAAACAAAGTTCTTGTGACATCAGTGACGTCATGATGTTGGGATCACACGGGGTACTCCATCTTCTCTCTTCTCCCACTCTAGTCACCTCCTTGCAAGAAACAAAAAGTAGTAGAGAACATTTACTTACTCAGCTTCTGAGCCCCCCCCCCATGAGTTTTCCTCTGTTCTCTGCTCTCCTATGACCTGTGAACTACAACCTCATGGCTCCCCCCAACCAATCACAGAGTCCCTAGTAACTGCCCTCCAACCTACCACATTGTTGCCATGACCATGCCCTCTATGTCCCTATACCCATCTATACATACAGAAAGAAGGTAAACCAATCAAGTTACAATTTATTTTTATTTTAGCCATTTGCTCATACAGTTCAATTCAGCGCTCCAAGCACGAGTGTCAAACTGGCGAACTATGTTACTGTGTGATGTCCCTAGTGCAGCAGAACAAAAAGTCATTCTGTTGCATTTCAGATGTCGCTACTACAGCAGAATGATGTTTTTAAGACTTCAGAAAATCATCTGGAACAAGTGATCACCATACACTAGATCCCCCTTGAAATATTAATTTATTTAAAGGTGTCTTGATTGGATTTAAACCATTTCCTATTTCAAAACCACTGTAATTTGACAACCACAGTAATTCTTTTGGGGAGCGAAATTTGGGGAAGGGTTTGGGGGACAGACACATCTGGGTCATGTCCACAGCTTCAGATAAAAATTTGCAAGGGCGTGAGGGTGTCTGGGGAAAACGTGAAGTGATTAATGAGCCTCCACTCTTACATACGGTCTTCTTCTTTTCTTCTGCTTCTTCTTCTTCTCTTTTATTCTCATTCTTCCTGTTCTCCTTCATTATTATTTTCTTTTAACCAAATGGTGTAAAACAGAGAAAAGTTTATACAATTTGGTAGCAATCCCCAAACTATTGCTCTGTGGGGAATTTGGTTAACTCTTAATTTGGATAAACATAGACTTTGATGGCAGATAAGAACCACTTGGCCCACCTAGGCTGCCCATTTCCCTACCTATTGGATAAGCTGCAGATCCTAGTTAACCAATAGCCTTCTTCCTACCCCCCACCAGAATTGTCTTATGTTGGTCCCATGCATTCTTGAATAAAATAATCAGTTTACGTTACATGTTTCATTATCTAAGAATATTTTTAAAGTCCTAAGAAAACCTTCACGAACAGGAAACAAATACACAACAATCTCCTGGAATGTTAATGGCTTCACCTATGCATGAAGGAAAATGATTCTCGTATAACTATCATTCAAGAGTCACACCTAAAAAATGACTGCTTACTGTGGTTAAACAGAGCTTGGATCGGACAAGGTTTTAGCTCATGCTACAACTCCAGGAATAGGGGGTAGCCATACTAATACACAGAACCCTAAACTTTAACCATCATCCTACACTGACAGACAGGGAGGACAGACATTACAAACAGAATCTGTCAGCAGAAAAGGATCACTTGGCCCACCCAATCTGCTCAGATTTTCCCTGCTTATTCTGTCTTTGCAGACCCTGTGTGGTCTCTGGTGACCCTCACACCTCCCTGCCTCCTATCTAATATGCCACTATGTCTATCCCATGCATGCTGGAAGCCTCCCACTGTACCAGCATCCACTGGCAGTTTATTCCAGGCATCTACCACCCTTTCAGTAAATAAATATTTCCTCACATCATTCTTGACCACCCCGCCAGTTCTGGTTCTTGTTCTCATTTAAAGATACTCCCAAACTGTACCCTTTTACCCCTTTGATGCATTTATAGGTCTCTATCATGCAACCTCTCTCTCCTCTCTTCCAGGGCATTGCCCTCCTCTAGACTGCCTTCACTCTGTCAATATCCTTTCTGAGGTGTGGCCTCTAAAACTGGACATAGTTCTCCAGGAGCAGTCTCCCCAGCGAACAATATAATGGCAACAGCACCTCCCTCCTCCTCCTGCTGGAGATACCCCTCCCTATACACCCCAGCATCCCCCAGCCCTACTCACTCCACCACCCTGTCACACTACCTTGCCACCTTGAGGTCCTCAGATATGATAATCCCAAGGTCCCATTCCAGTCTAATGATTGTCAGTACCTCCCCCTCATCATATACTCAGCATTTGAGTTCCTATGCCCTAGGTGCAGGATTTTGCACTTTTTGACACTGAACCCCAACTGCCATGCTTTTGACCACTCCTGAGTTTCCCAACATCCCTGGACATTTTTTTTATCATCCCTCGGGAATGTCCATCCTATTGTAGATTTTGGTGTCATCTACATAAAGGCATACTTTCCCTTCCAGTTCTCCTGCAATCCCCTATGAAGATATTGATAATGACTGGTCCCAGTACGGAGCCCTGTGATACACCAATAGTCATTCTCCCATCCTTAGAATGAGGGACATTTACCACTGCTTCAATATATTACTTTATATTACAGAATTTGAACTCTGAAAACATTACTTTTGTTTAGATTTATGCACCAGCTTTAGACAACCTTTCTTCTCTTCTTCCTTTCTTCATTTCTTCCTTTCTTTCTTAATATTAGAATTCTCTTGGCACAATTTGCAAACTATAATTTTATAACAGGAGGGGATATGAACCGCATCACTGACCACACACTTGATAGAACTTCATCTGTCACAAATATTCCTAAGAAAGCTGTCCTAGCCTACAATAAAACAGTCCAATGCAGGGCTAACTGACATATTGAGATAAGTTCATTTTTCTAGACTAGACCATCTAACTATTATCTCAGGACAAGGTGTCTGCACTGGTCTTTACAAAAAAACACCCTACTGTGACCTCAGATTATGCTGCTGCCCAACATAGTAATGCATTACCTAACTCAACTGAAAAGACATTAAGATGGAGGCCAGTATATGCTGAAACATAAAGACTGTACTGCTAGGCTTCTCAGGGAAGCAGTTCTCTTCTGTGAACATAATGCAGGATAAACCATTAAATATACTAGTTTGATATGGGAGGCATGTAAGTGTTATGTAAGGGACAAACTAATCTTCTACTTTTCTGCACACAAGAGATCCAGAAATAACCAGACCAAAGTTACTGTAATTAAGATAGCCTCATTAAAGAAACGATTAGCGAGTAACATATATAAGAGACACATGAACAAATTTACAGTCTCTTAAACTGTAATATATTTAGAAACATAGAAACCTAGACCATGACAGCAAAAAAGGACCAGAGGTCCATCCAGTCTGCCCATATTCCCTATAATCCCTGGAACCTTCTCTGGAACCTATTGTTCCTCCAGGGTACTAGCCCTCCCCGTCCTATCCCCATTCTCCTCCCTGGTCTTGTCACCTCGATCGACCACTATTGCCTTCATTCTATGCCATGCCTGCATGAATCCCCTAAATGTGTTTTCACCCACCACCTTGGCTGACAGACTGTTCCAAGGTTCCACCAACCTTTCCATAAAGAAGTACTTCATGTCCTTCCTGAACCTCTCTCCTGTTAATTTCCACTCATGATCATGTGACCTTGAGTTGGTATTCAGGGTAAATAATTCCCCACGGTTTACCTTGTTTATTCCTTTAAGGAAGTAATTTCACCAAGTTACTGACAAGGTCAAGTTTCACCTTCTTTAAAAGCAAAAAATAAATCTGTTTGGGGGGAAGAAGGACCTGGGAAACTATTGGCTTTTAGACTGAAAAAGCTATATTCCTAAAACAAAATCCCACTTGTACCAAAAGATGATGTATTAACAAGATATGCACAACAGATTAATGATACATTCAAGAATTCTAGATTCATAGATATGTGTCTGCAGAAAAGGACCTTCTTGGCCCATCGAGTCTGCCCATTCTCCACTCTTTACTTGCCCCCCCCCCATAGATTCCCCCCTCCGTTTCTTAGACAGCACATTGTGTTTGTCCCATGCCCTCTTGGATCCCTCCACAGTTCCGGCCTCCACCACCTCCTCCAGCAGACTGTTCTAGGGCACCACCACCACCCTCTCAGTGAAGTAATGTCCCCTCACATTTCCCTTAAACCTACCTCCCTCCACCTTCAGCCCATATCCACTTTCTTTCTTAATATTAGAATTCTCTTGGCACAGTTTGCAAACTAATAATATATTCATCATTATTCAGACAGAAGATAAACTATTTGAAAGAAATATTACAAACTACTTAAATGATTTAGATATACTTTCTATTTTGATTCAAGATAAAGAATTCTTAGATAGACTACAGTCTTGTTTAAAGGGGACACTGTCAGCTGGCTGTCCAATTCCTGTTAAGCTGTTTTTGCGTAATCTGTATGTAACTGACTCCTTCACTGTTCTTGTATGCTTCTACCTTTGTAACCCTCCCGGGTCGCACCTGAAAATAGGCACCTAGCTGTCTAGTGTGCCTTACCCGGTTAACAAAAACAAACAAATAAATAAACCCCCCCCTCCATGCTTTAAACTGTCCTTAGTTTAAAAAACACATTTTGTAATTGCTCACTATCTATTAGGGATGGGCGAATTGTTGATTTTAGTCAGATATCGGATCCAGATATTATCTGGTCAGTATCCGATTGGAATGATATTTTTATTGGCTCGAATATTTTAGCTCCCAATACCCATTGCCCCCGCCCCCACATACATCACTTCATCACACAGTGAATGAGGTAAAAGTTTAATTTTTGTCTTAAAATGTCACCATCAGGCATCATCAGATAACCTATTACTTATGTTTGCTTATCAGAAAGGTACTGTAGATGCAGTAAAGCTGAACGTCTATTAAAGTTCTCATCAACCCAATGGGCAGTAATAGGGAGGTATGATATTATTGAACACTCAGCTGTCCAGGTGTCACTGGTAAAACCAAACGAGGTAACATGGGCTAATTCATCATTCATCTTGGACCTTAATTTATTGTACATCTCTGGTATTTTAACTTTAGAGAAGTAGCTACGCGATGGCAAACAATATCTGTGTTCCAGAACAGATATCCCAGAGCCTAATACCAGTCCTGCGACTGTGGCAGACACAATCCTCCAGCCATCTCCAAGTGCAAAGATTCATATTATGGGATCAAAATACAGACAGCTTGGCATGCTGCACCAAAACAGAATGTATTTCACTATGAAATGTGATAAAGGTGATTGTTCAGACACTACTGTTATGACTGATTACAGGATTTTAAGTTAATCAGCTACAGACAGTGCTCTGTCGAATGTCTAAGTATAATTCAACAAAATATGCAGATCTGCACTGAACTGTAAATGTTTGACTAATCACTCCTAATTAGCCACCCAGCTGGGCTGCATGACTTTGACCAATGGATTAAATATAATACTGGAGGACTGGCTGGCTGGCCCATTGGTGAAGTGACAGCACTACCACTTGCGACAACGGCGATCCGGGTTCCGGGGCAAGACTAGGTCGTTGGGGGCCAGCCAGGGGAAGAAAGATTGAGTATCCATGGGGACACTTTCCTCCTCTGGGGGAGGGAGGGTTGTCATGCCACTCTGACACTGCCACCTGTGTATGCACAGGCGGCAGTGCAAGGATACCAGTGTTGGGAGGGGAAGGATGCTGTTAGACATTTGGCTGAGATATGTGTCAGCATGTCTCCAGCCTGAACGTTAGTCCTTCGTGGCAGCATCCTTGAGAAAATGGGGGACAAGGGGGAAACTAAGGGGTAAATCCTCCAGCATCATGCTCCATGACAGTCCTCAGCCAGGAGGGGGGCCAGATAGCTAGGTGTTAATCTGCCACCTGCACCAACCTTAGCAAAAAAAAGGTACAATACACACAATAAGAATGCAGTGTAACCACTGCTAATTAGCCACCCTGCTGGGTAGACCGACTGATCAACAGATAAAATATTACACAGACGCAGAGCACTAGATGGCTGTAAGCGGTGGACTCCACTGCTGATCTCACAGAGTGGACACCACAAAGTTCTTAGGACAAAAAGGTGCTCTATGTTTGTAGAAGGGGATTTTAAACATTCTGATCACCATTCCATGATTTCAGCTAACAAAAAAAGATTAGAGGATCAGCTTTTATTGTTGTTATACTTTGTTCTGGACTTGGTAGACAGACAGAAGAAGGCCAACGCCCACTGAGCAGGCGGGGCCACTTTGCAGAGTCTTTAACAGATAGCTATCTACTCTAGTTTTAAATGTGGTTAGAGAGTCAACAGACAACTTTTCTGTAGGCAATGTGTTCCACAGTTTTACCACACTTTACGTACAATATCCCCTCATGTTTCCCTTTGAAAGTACCAATTTATTCAGTTTACTATGGGAAATTAATTTTATATCCCTTTCATCGTATTGAAATTCCAGGCTATTCATAAGCTCCTTGTCCCTAACAATTTTTTTAAACATTTGCAACGTATCTCCACTTTCTCCTTGTTTCCATGGTATATAGCCCCAACTCACATGATCTCAGTCTGTAGGGTTTTTTCTTCTTGTGACCATTTTTGTTGCTCTGTGTTGAACCCTCTCTATATTGTTAACATCCCTCCTCAAGTATGGGCTCCATAATGGGGTACAATGGTCCAAATGCAGTCTTAAGTATTACAGTGGGAGTATACAGTTTTCATTTCTAGAAACAAAGGCCCTTCCGATACAACCAAGAATGTTATTCATTGTATTGATGACCTTACTACAATGCTGGCTGAACTTAAGGTCATTATTCATTACTATACAGAGGTCTCTTTCGCTGTCTACCTTCCTTGATATTCTCCCATTTCATTTATATATGTTATTTTTGTTATTTAGTCCCAAATGCATGATCACACACTTTTCTACATTGATGGACATACCATTTCTTTTGTGCCCATACTTCAATAACCTCCAGATCCCTTACTAGTTTACACACTTGTTTGTCTGTACTTGTGGTGGCCCCTCATTTGGTATCGTCCACAAACTTTACCATAAAAGTTGTTGACCTGGTTGTTCTTATCTGCTGTAAAAAGATTGAACAAGGCAGCCCCCCCCCCGACCCATGAGGAAGCCCACACAACACCTCTCCAGGTTCCGACAAAGTATCTCTTACCCCTCAACCTCTGGGACCTCCTGTTGAGCCAACTACAGAGCCATGTAACCAGTTTACAGTCTATTTCTATCACACAGCCGAAATGCTTTCAAAATTGAGCTACAGGCCCCAGGTAGTGCAATGTTAACATGTCCGCTACAAGCAATGTCCCCAATATATGGGTTACTCAGTTCACATCCACACTGTGGCAGTTATGCAGCGGAAAATGGAGTCTTTGGAAGTCTACAAGCTAAGCTCCTCCCATACCCGAGTGGTATATCTGGATAGAGACAGTCTCCTTGTTGGCGATTAGTGTTCTTACTTATTCACAGGATCCAGAGTTTGAGGTGTATTTTTTTCTTTGTCTTTTTAAAAGCATTACCCGTAACTGAGTGAGTTCTCTACTTTTACTAAATTTACAGGCTAGGCTAGGCTTTCTATGATCCATGGAACTCCAGCCACAGTCAGCACTGGTGGGAACCAAGACTGTGAAGATGACCATCATCTAAATCAGTGTTGTAGTAAAAAAAAAAAAAAAAAAGACTCAACACCATCATAAAAAATCCCCGCAGCTTAAGCCTAGTGGCACAACCAGCTTGGCTTGATGCCTGCGTCTTGGAAGGAGCCAGAGCATATCCAAACTGAGACATACACAGGTTCCATACTGCTGCACCGCCTTCTGGCCAACTCACAGGTAGAAGCAATGGTCAGTAGTAGTTTGTTCACCTGCTGTGTCGGGGAGGAGTGTCGGCTGAATGCAGGGAGAACCCACTGAAAAAGACTGGCCCATGGCTGATGACATCTGGGCTTGGGCACCAGGCCAGCATCACCAAAATTACTTCCCAGATGAAGAAGGCTTCTTTATGGAATGGGGATGGAGCAGATATTAAAAACGAAACACTGAGGAAACCAGGATAGTACATTTTATTTCTATTGGATGCTCAGGTCCATATTTGGTTTGGGAAGCTGACAGCAACATTCTGAAATGTCTTGATCCATTTATGACTTTATTCTTCAATAGAATTTCTTTGACTCATTCTTACTTGTATCTAATCAGCAGTGTTGGTAAAATAATAGTGTAACTGTAACCTTTTCTTGATTGTGTGAAGATTTATGCCATTAAAAAATTATGCAAGAAAAGGCTTAGTGAGTTAAAATCTCTCACCTATTGGAACATCTGGCAGGGCTCAATAAGCGGAAAGGAGGAATCATACAGCTACAACAATAAATACCATCCTGCATTCATTTAAATACCACAGCATTTAGGTGAGGGCAATAATGCTGATTAAACATTAAGTCCAAGGGAAGGACACGGTAAAACAGCAGACTGGATGGGCCAATGTTTTTTCTGCTGACATTTTCTATGTGTCTATACTATTCTGACTGCATTGATACTACGAACATATGAATCTGCCAGCAGAAACAGACCACCCGGGTCTATCAATGTCTGCCCGAGCTAGCACCCTAGATTGCAGCTGCCCCAACACCTTCCCCCATCTGTCATTCCCATGATACTATTTAGAACTGACTACTGGTATTACCCTTTGGTATCAATACATAGGATTACATGACTTTTTTTAACCTTTTTTCTAAATTCTGGTAAATTAATTAAAAATGGTGTCATCTGCAACTTCATTCATTCATCTTAAGCCCTGAATCGCATAGCGAACATTTCACTCAAACCCTAGCAACACTGACTTCTTCCTTGTTTTTGCGTCGGAAGATAATAAAACGGAGAATAAAATAGGAAAGCCCTATAAAAATTGGTACATGTTTGCACAGCACACTTTCTTCATCCTTGCTTGTGAAAAAAGGGGAGGGTGTGTGTGGCACAGACATGAAGGACATAATGTCATTCCCTTCTGAACTTATTACTGTGGTCCATAGAAAACTTTGGGGGATAGATATACAAAACATCTGTACGCACAATATTTTAATGCACTTTTTTGGTAGAAAAATGCTTCATCCAAATTCCTAGAGACATCACTAAGATTTACATTACTTGTAAATTCTAGAGATGCCTCTGGAAATCCAGGAAAAGAACCTTCTGTTAAACTGTGTGTTTGGAAATTTGATGGAGAGGCCGGATAGCACAGACAATTCAAACAGCTAGTCCATTTCATAGCACTACATAATGAAGTCCTTTTATATCTGCATGATAGATAAAGCATGGGCAGCCATGGCGCAGGCAACCTCACACTGTTTAACAATGGGCCCAAACTTTGTCATGAAGGGACCCCCCCCCCCTCCAGTGGGGGAGAGAGTACAGATTAGACTACATCAACATTCTATCCCTGATCTCATGTCAGATCAACAACATGAGAGCCAGTTAGTGTCAACTATGGCTGTGGTTTTCTGAGAAGGATATCTGTCCACTAGAGACTAGAATAAAACTGCAACAACTCGCTTCACATAGGTCATGTAAAGAGCACGTTGCCTGGTACTCACACCAAAAAATAAGAACCCTTACCTTCCCCCAAGTCATTTGGTGCCCAAATCAGACTATTTTTCCCTATTTTGGAAAGGATCATATTTTGGCTCCATGGAGCCACCATTCCCGTTTCACTTCCTGATACTGTAATCCGCCCATTTTCCTGATGTCACTATATGGACAGCACAGCAGCGTGCTCCATAGACATGAATGAGGCCATTTTTTTTTTATTCCGTTTTTCATACTGCAGATGGCCATCATGAACGAATCAAGGGCACTGCTCAACTAACAAGGTCCTTGTTAGCTCAGCAGTGCCCTCGATTTGTTTGCGATAGCCATGTGCAGTATGAAAAGCGGAATTTAAAAAAGTCCCCATTCATGTCTACGGAGGGCACGGACATGCTCTCCATATACTGACATCTGGAAAATGGGCCTATCGCAGTATCAGGAAGTGGAAAGGATTGGCGGCTTGGCTCCATGCATCCTCCTCACCACCACCACCTTCTGGCTGACTGTGCCCAGAGAAGCATGTCCAAGACAATAAATGAGAGCAGGAAGTGGGTGTCTGGGGAGACAGTTTTGACCACCCCAACAGGTGTGTGATGTAGGCTTGTGTATGAACCAAAGGAAAACCTACCTCGTATGAAGGGGGGAACATAAAGACATCACACATCGCATTCACCGCTCTCTGAATTTAAGCCTCAGTTTAAGATTATGATTACTTTCATGTAGGTAACTGACAAAAGCATGCAGTTATCCAATGCCTTTCCACACTAGCAAAGGAAAACTACACCCCCCCCCCCCGGTAAAAATTTTCCTGTAGCTGTTTGATGGATATACATGTTTGCTTTACTTTGTTTTCACTGTTCATGCTAGTCCCCTGTAACTGTCCTGGGGGGTCTACACAGTACGGTTTTTGAAATATCATTGTCCCTGAGAGCTGCATTAACAGATGTCACAGCACCCATTTATACCATGCATCTCTATGTTGAAAGTACAAATACCCTGAAAAAAACTCTCTGGAAACACACAAATTGAATACAGTTTAAAAGGAAAAACCCTGCCCTACAACTCGGATAGTTTGCAAAGCTAACTGAAGATACATGTGGTTATTACATTATGTTCTCGTATGCTAATGCAGCTCTCAGGGACAATAAGAGTTCAACAACCGGCAAATGGAGACCCTAGGATAGTTACAGGGACCAGTATGAACAATGAAAATAAACTAAAGCAATCACATATATCCCCAACAGCTACACAAAAAGAGTTGTCTGTTAACATGGAAACAAAGTGTACAAGATATGAGGGTGTAGTTTTCCTTTAATGACTCAATCCATGTATCTATGATACAAATCCAATTCATTCATGTAAACTGGAGTGATACAGTAGCTTGATCTCCTTTCCCCATAATCCCAGATGTAAACTGGCAAACTGGAGTCACATGACACCACATGACCAAAGGTGGATTACCTTGTAACCAAGTATATATAAATGAAGACATGTTATCTCCACTGGTCAGCACCAAGGACCAGCCGTCTGGCACGAAAGGTTAGCCTGTGCACTTGTCTATGTTTGGTCCAGTATGTCCCCGCCACATGTCTTGCAGCACTGTGAAGTGCTTAGTACAGGTTCTACAACTAACTTCTTGTGGATTTATTGTGCTTGTATTCACCCAGCATTACTGCAAGTGTATATTTATACTCCACACATGAAAGCAGGGAGTATGATTTATTTGTATTAACTGAATTTTAATTCCTGTTCAACACACCGCACACAGCAGGAATTTACCTACAGTTCAAATCCAAACTCTGCCACTGCCTCACTGTGGGACCCTGAGTGAGTTGCACGTCTTCCCCATGTTTCAGTCTGATCCCAACTGTACAACTGAGTAGAAGCAAGACCCTTTTAAAAAGTAAATGTCACATCTAAACTGGACTAGCATGGATAAATAGATAGCGACTGTAATCCTCCACTAGTCCAGGGCTCACAGTCCACTAGCCACAGCACTGCAGTATGCTGCTACTGCGCCACTGCGCTGACCTTAGCTGTTTAGAGCAAGACGTTAACAGCAATGAGAATTCAAAGGCTGGTGAAAACCACCAGACTGGATGAGGCAAAAAGTAAATGACCTTGAAGTTGACCACTTATTTTTGTGTTCCTTTGAAATGGTCTTTGCTGAGGGCAATGTCAAGCCATTACAACTGGTTAAAGTTTGACATGTGGGATCTTTAGTACTGTGTAAAATATTCATGACACTTTTAAAGTTTTCCATCTCACTGTTCTGTTAAAAAAAGGGTAACTCTGGCTTCCAGGCTCAATTATGCCCAGTGCAGCTTTCCCTACAAGGTCACGTTTGTTATGATTTTTTAAACCAAGTTAAAGCAGACTACAGTTACATGAAGTGCACCAAATCTGATGACTAACACTTCTGCCTCGAGACATTACAGAATCTGTGTTTTGTAAACATGGTCTTTTCCAATTGCAAACTTGCATTTGTTTGCACTGTATTTTACAGTTTTATTACTGCCCTTTTTAGTTTAGTTTATTAAAAACCTAACTGCAACTCAGACCAAAAAGGTGGGCTGAAGTTATATACAAGAACAAAAGAAATGTTCCCATCATTTACCATTTACACAGGCATGCTATACAAAAGTACATAGGAGAATATGATGTATTCTCCAATGTACCCTTTCACCCCGGATTGCCTTGGCTCAGAGGAAGGGAGGGAGGAGGGAAGATAAATCTTCAAAGCATGTGTGTTCTCATCTAGGAAGGTGGTGGTCAAATGTGAACTGCAGCCTCAAGCAAACATTTGTTTTTACCACAGTTGATAAAATGAGGGCAAAGTAAAGAGCACCTTGTTTAAACACTTACAAGATCTGCCATGTCTGAAGAACCATGTCATGCAAGTTTGAAATGTAAATGTAGAAATAGTAAGCTTCCAGATCAGGTTAATTTATCTAATGGCATTTATTTGAAATGGACCGAAACTGCAGCGAGCTGTGCAGCACCAGACCAGGAGTCTCAGGAAGGAATGTGGCAGGGGGAGACGACACACGAGCCCACAGCTGTTACTGTGTCCTTGTCAGGACTGCACTGACTGGCAATCTTCAGTAAGCAACTATGCCACTGCTGGCTAGTTTTTTTTTCAATCAACTGAACCAAATTTATGTAATGTATTCAGTCTACATTTTTTCCAATAGGTTTGACAACAACATCTTGCTCTAGTGTTCCATGGAGACAGCAGCTGAGAAAAGAGTTTTCCAGATAGGTTGAAGTGGATGTCAGTTTTCTGTGTTGGTTATCAACATTCATACTTTATTTTGTGGGCATATTCATGTTTCCCTTTGGCACTACAACATCCACACCAGTAACTTTGTGATATGTCACCGATGTGGGTGATCCCAATTTCCAGCATCCCTGTCTGTCAGGGCCAGTTCAATATTGTTTCGAGTTAGCAGCATTTTACTCAATATTATAGAGGCTGTAATAAATGATTCTTTGGATTGTGAACATGCTTTTAGCATCGTCCCCAATTTTTAAAAAGATTTTCACTGGACTGGCTGCGGACTGAACAGGGTCAGTAATGGGAATTTGCAGTATTACTTTGTTGGCAAGGATGAGATCATATTCGTGCCATGTAAAGAATGGATGTGTCAGTCTGATCTGAGTTTTGTTTGATGAGATTGCGGATTTGTAATCTGGATATACACATACTGTAACTGGCAAAAAATAATTTATACATATGCAGATGTCACGGTCTGCATGGTAAAGTTTTCTTACATATCTGTGTACAGATGTTTTAGTCAAATGCAGAGCTGACATGTATTCCATATGCTCACAATCTCCATTAACTGTATTATTGCTAATAAATATATGCATAGTTTTCATTGCTCAGAGTGAAGTTACCCATGGTGCCAATTTCCTTATTTCTGAATCGTGATACAAACTGTCCGATAGATGTAGCAGCTGTCACGTTTTGAATCTACTTGTCGGTTATGTGGTTATGAAAAAAATAAATGCCAAATAAACTAGTACTCTGCACACGTAAAAGAATACAAAGTATTGATTGTCACCACTATTATTTAAGCTGCACTACTGTCACAGGAAAGAAATTTGACGATTTCTTAAAAAAAAAAAAATACTTCAAACTCAGTAACTACTGTCAGGGTCGCTGCTGTTAATGAGGAGGATGCCATGAGCAACTAGACGGATCATGACAGCTGTGTGAACACCGCAGCTGTGGAGTCGGACTGAGTAAAGTCTGCCTCCAAACTTAGACTACTCTACTGACAGCAGTCCCTGCACCACATTATTGCCGCACCTCACAACACGGAACTGCGACTCACAACATTAACAATAACAGGCAGACCAAAAAAGCGGGAAACCTCAAGAAATTCAAAGTCATGCCACTAATAACCTACATAGATACTGAACATATTAATACTGAGCTTCTTTAGATAGAGCCAAAGTACTACCTCTTTTTTTTAATATAAATTAATGACAGACTAATAGCAGCGTAGTGATGATCCAGGGCAGCTACTCTTTTCAGCAAAAACTAAAGATCTACCGTTGGAAAGCTGGGAGGCTCCTGACCAGCACAGTACTGCACATCACAGTAGACGTCCTCTGAAATCACTTAAAGCTCCAGAGCGTCATGCAGGTGCAAACATTCACGCAGAAGTTAGAATCCCCAAGTCACATTCATGTTGTTCAAAAGCTCACAATTTTTGCACAGACAGGACCATCTTATTTCAAGATGGACTCAAACTGCAAACACCCGAATCTTCCAATTCCAACAGCCTGGAACACTGCCATACACAAAGATTGTACTCCCCCAAACAGCTAAATTGCAATGCAAATGATGGTCACCAGATGTTTGTGGTCAGTAGTAAGATTTTGACTGCACACATGAAAACTGCAGCCACCACTGAGTATGGGCATGGCATTGTGCCAGCCACATACAACAATGCCCATACCCAAAAGGTTGTGGCATTTGACAGTACCCTCAGTCACACCCCCAAACCTGTAGCTTCAGACCATCTGTTGGCTGTTGTAGCATACTAATGTTTAATACAATAACTGGAATAAAAATGTATGATTCTCTGATGGTTTCTTAAAGTTTTCTAATCAAAAGTCCCTGTTTTTCCACATGAGAGGTCCTTCCTGCCACAGGTTCTTCCCCTGTGTGGCATACTAATGTTTTAACACAATGAACTGGCAGACTCAAGTGTCCCAGCAAATACTGGGATGTCGAATTCTAAAAGTCTGCACGTGTGGCCAAATGGTTCTGCTGTTTATGAAATGATCTACAAGAGGGGTCAATTTAAGTAATACAATGCATCTGTTCTTGGGGGTTTACTGGCACGGTTGACACTCTGGGAAAAGTGATACTGTTGACAATCATTTGAGGCCTAAATCATAGCAAACTGGAGGGCTGTCTGAGTGCATTTGTTTACTGATGAAGCAGGGACACGTGCATCATCCTGTTACAACCATAATGTTTTTATTCACGTGAGACATGGCCGAGAGAGAAAACTGTGTACTGAGATGTGGGAGTTGTCTCTATAAAGGGCCCATCTCGCAGAAAGAGTAAGAAGGTGGTGGTGGTGTTTGGGGGCAGTGTGTAATCCTACAGGCTGACTGAGAGATTTACACTGGGGTTGGGGGGGGGAGACAGACTGATGTATGTTCAATTTCTCCAAAGACAAAAGACTGTTCTTTTTCCATATTTTCATCTGTAAGTTTGACGTAGCTATAGGAAAGCAAAGTTTGCGTTTTAAGATATTACTCCTATTTTCAGTGTTTTCTCCTGGAAGCAGTTTTGTTCTATTTTTACCAATGTGTAATTATACTGTGTAAATAAAGTAGTTCTTACTTAGCACAATATATTTATTTATAGTCTAGGATTACAATACCTTTGAGCCAGGGCTCTTTTACAAAGGTTCCACGTCAACTTGGGAAACAATACAAACATGATAAGCTTTGAAATAGGCAATTCAAGCAGTTTAAAAAATATAGACTGGTTGTGCAAATTAATAAAAATGGGTATAGTTTGTGAATTTCTGGGGCACCAGTCATTCTGAAGAAGCATGCTAAAACTAGTTTAAAACATATTCCTTCCTGATACAGGGAGGAGTGGAGTGAAGTTTGATAAGACAGAACCCACACTTCACCAGGGGTTGGAGCAGTCAACCTTGGCTTGACCCAGGGTGACCGCTGACTGGGCTTACAGGGCCCAGGTGGCCGGGGTGCACCACCTGTGCAGAGGGTGGAGTGTGGGCACAAGAACACAATGAGGGGTGAACACGGATGAAGGTCTTGTCCCTGCCGCTTTCCTCATGCTGCTACAATGACAACAGTGGCAGCGCAGCGAAAGGCTCGCAACCACTTTGTGTAGGCAACATAGGACTGCAATTAGGAACAAGACAGGACTAATTTGTTTGTGAGCTGGTGGTCAGTGTGGCCACTAGCTTTTGAAATCAAGTAGCCAAATCAGTATTTTAAATGGCCATCATTTTTAGTTAATGCTGTTAATGAGGAGCATGCCAAGGGCAACTAGACAATTACTTTATGGGCAGTAGCCAGCTGGCTGGTCACTTCCAAAATCCTGTAGCCAAAGCAGTTTTTTTTTTTTTAGTGGCCACTGGCCACTTGCCTACCTGATTTGCCCACCCTGATTATGAAAAGTGATGCAGAAGTGTCATTGCAACCACTCTGTGCCACTAAACTGTGACTGTGTATGGGGCCCCTGTTGTTCAGAAGGTTACTGCAAATCAGTAAGATAAAGACCATTTCCCAACACTCCATTACAATGGCACCATGGAGTACAACTTGCCTAGAAGAAATGGGGAATTACAAACAGATAATACAAGTTGCAAAAAGAAATTCTAATAAAAAGGTAATTGTACTTTTTCAAACTCTAAGAAGATTAGCCAAGCTGTACAATTATTCCCCACATTTCCTATTAACTATACAAGTAAGGACATTGTCCGCTTGCATGGCCAGTAAATTAGTGACACAGAGTTGGCGGGGGAGTCGCCCTGAACTGGGTCTTTACTGGATCTTAAGGGAGTTCGAGATATTTGGGCCTGTAAATGTAAATGCGCACCTTCTCAAAGTGTGTATCAAGGTATTTTCAAAGCCTTCTGAGAGCTGTAACCAGATTTCACTGATTTAAAACTCAACATAACCTTGGTATTTAATCTGACACTTCACTGCTGGCACATTTATACATAAATTGAAGTAGGAGGGGTTGCCTACAGTCATTAAGAGACAGCCACCCAAGCTGGTTATATAAATTACAGTGATAGGTGTGTCTCTGTGGGGTCTTAAGTAAAATGTAGGCAAGCTTATTAAATGGCACACAGGCTGGCTGGCCCGTGATGCGTGGGGAGGGCTGGGCGCTAGTCGCCTTACCTTCTGCCTTCGCCCGGTGACAGTGTTCGGGGAGCGAGCTTGGTGGTGAGATGGAGAGGGATTGAGCATCCGGGCGACTGCTCCCCTCTCCGGGGTGGGGTTTTGCCAGTGATCACCGCTGACTGGCTCCTAGCGGCGGCTGGGGGACAGTGTGCCAATGCTGTACATACTACAGGGCAGAGATGAGGCAGACGTCTGGAGGCAGTGCATGCGGACACGTGCATGCTCAATCTGCTGACGTCCTGCACGCCTCTCTCTGCAGGGGAGAAAACAGAGAAAATGGAGCCCTCGCCATGGCTGACGATGGTCCTCCCTCACAGCGCCGCCGGGAAGGCACCTCCCCCGAACTGGATCCGGACTGGTGGGTGAGTACCTCCCCAGCCCCCCGCCACGAGGGGCAAGTTGTGGGGGCTGAAGGGAAGGGGGCTGATACCCGGTCGGCACAAAGTGGTGACGTCAGAGAGTTAAAGTGAGGGGCTCCCAGAACCACCACCACCAAAAAATAAATAGCACACAGGTTTATGTAGATGTGAGGCAGCAGCATTTCCAGATATAAAATCCCCATAGTCAAACACAGGAATAAGCCCTATATCGATTCTTTTTCTCTCATGTCAAATTAGGGTCATCTTTATGCCTGAAAAGGAAGTTGATTCTGGGCCTAGTTTTGGAAATATGGACATCCCATTTTAATTGTGTGTTCAACCAGCCACTTAAGTCTTTGTAACAAAGACAGATTGGAAAAGTTTTTCTCATCACTGTAATGTTGGAGTCGTCTGGTGTAGGCTTAAGAAGTTGTTCAGAGCCAAACAACATGGATGGAGTTTTTAAGTTTATCTTTAAACAGATACCACTACCACCTGCAGAAAGACTACATCAGGAAATCCTCCATTAGTGTATAGAACAATGTCCTCTGCAACCTGGGACCTCACAAATGGTAAATGCTGATCAAGATCATTTATATGAAGCAAGAAAAATGGGCAGAGTACACACTGCTGAAGGACACCCTTTGTAACACCCAGGGAAGAGATCAAGCACCACTCAGCGCAACAGTCACAAACGAAGCTTCAGAACCACTCCATTGGGTTATCATTAAAGCCAAAATAAGCCAGTTTGCTCTCCAAGTCAATCTGTAGTATGAAATACCTCTGAACGGGAATGACCAGCATATGCCAAAGGACCGTAGGTCAAGGGGGAAGAGCCCTACACCCCTCCCAGCAGTAATCCACTGTTGCCAGAGGAGCGTCTCACAGCGGCAATCCATCTTCTGTTAATGCCTCTCCTCACCAGAGGAGTCGACAGCAGCACCTCCCAGTTCAGCAGGATCAAGAGTGCAAGCAGCGCCTCAACCTCAACCATCCATCCAGGGATCGACACGGGCTGGTATCCGCGGGCCAGTCATGGCAGATCAAATGTCTCACCATGTTGATCATGAGAGGCTTCAGAAGCATGACCACTGGTGGAGGATACACCTGAAGCGACCCAGCTGGGAAACACTGACTGGGCCATGTCCTCCTGGATGAGGACCAGGAGCAGTGAGGTCTGGGAGATCACCTCCTCAATGAGATCCTCAGATGACACCAACTCCTCATCGAGCTACTCAGACAGCTGGTCAACAGGCTTGACAAAGATTTCACCTCCTGCTTGACTGCAGTGAAGGTCGACAAAACCGGCCAGGGTTACTGAGGGGAACTGTCGATCTACCCTCAACCGAGGAAGGAAGCTCTACCAAGGTCAAGCAATCGGGAAAGCCAAGGGAGCAAGAAGAGCATATTCTTTCCCAGGCCCCACAGTCTCTAACAGCAGTGTCTGTGCTATTGGCCATGGTGAGATGGGCTCTCCCCAAAGATCTGGAAGCCCAAACTCAACTCTCTGAAAATCTCTCTGAAACAGAAGCTTGTCCCAGCCGGAAGAAGTGCTGAGACCCGAGAGGAACTCTGTGCAGTTGCCACCTCCTCTTCTATGACTGCTAGCTGTAGAGCAGACAGCAATGCCGGGGCCTTTTTGTGATCCTTCGGTTGTTCTTTTGGTCAACAGAGCGAGATGAGCTTCAGTCCTCAACAGATGAAGGTAGCATGGTCCTGCACAAGTTGCAGCCTGCAATGTTGTGCTGCATGCTGAGGCAACAATGATAATGATGTGTACCCTAGCAGCACAGTGTCCAGTTGCATACTGCAAGCATTTCCAGTACGACTTGTCACAACAAATTCGTTCTCTATGATACATAAAACCCTGCCACTATGCAAGTTCACCTCCTTTCTGACTTGTGAGGTAACGGACTTCATGCTGCCAAACACAACTGCAACACTAACAGTACTGCTACGATGCAGGTAATCAAGATAAACGGCAAACCTCATAGCACACCTGAATCTAGTTACTAATTATTCCAAATTCCAATTTAAACAGCACTAGAAGGATTTAAACTGCCGACCATGTATGTAACACTAAAACTTAAGTTTACCATTAACACACCTTAAGCGCTTATTTAAGCTGCAGGCTCATATGTTAACATGCTATTAAGGTAGCGCTTTTTTCCGAGACTAATATCACCGGATACGCGTCCACAGCAACACTAGGCTTGCTATAGAAGCTCTTGGTACACCCTGAAGTTTTTAGCAGCTCAGAATGCAAAACTAACTGCAGACGACATTAATGAAATACAATTCCAGAATCCATGCAAAAAGGGTAATTTATGCATGGAAGTCAAAGAGACTGGTGAAGGTCCTCCTAAGTTTCTTAAACGCACATTTTGTTTCCCAGTTTGGACAAAATAGGTGCCTGAATGTATGACCAACAAGGTTTCAGGCACCATTTAATCTTCTTACACCCAGTAATAGTGTTTCTTTCCCTGCATGCACGAAACGGGTTATAACACATCCCTTGCAGTATTATTAATGTGGTGTTCACTTTGTTAATGTTTTTTTAACAGTGTGCCCACTGCCTGATCGCCAACTGCAGGTCTGTCAAATTATATCATTAGTAACAATTTTTCAAGCTGCTTCAATGTAATTGCTAATTATGCAGTCAGGAAAACTAACCTGAAAATGCTTATGCAGTTTGCAACAGAGCTGCAAAACGCCCACACCTTTTTTTTTTTACTTTCTATTTAAAATTTATTGCAGAACATTACATCAGACAATGCAGATAAAAGCATTAACCATTTCACAACTCATATACAGCAGTTTAAAAAAAAAACAGCATATATGAGGGTTGATTATCTAGAGTTATAAACGTAATGCACTTACCATAACTGGGGAGCTTCCAGATATCTTCTCCTTTGAGTACCATTTACATGCATAGGCTGGAGATTGTGGGGAAGCTGGGAGCTTGTGACAACTATCCCAAAGGGATAGAAAAAGGATATAGGAAAATAAACCAACCACATAAAACAACTACCAAGGGAAAGAACAAAGGAGGGACACAACTAAGGTGGCACAGATAAAGGTAGTCTGGGCTACTGAGCCAGAGCCTCAGAATCCCCCACTAGCCAGCTTACAAGGCCAGACTGGACAGAGGGTAACTGGGATAGTGCAGCAACTCTGTATGCATATAGGCTCTGGCTAGAAAATTAAAGTGGCAGCACAAGGGGAAAACCCCCTTGCAAACAAGATGGCACAGAATGTGCCAACTAGCAAAGGAACAAGTAACCACTCGAGTTAAGCAATCATTTAGTCACCAGTACTAAAACTTCACAGTCAAGCTGTGTGTGGGGAGGGGGGCAGAACATAAAGCTACTGGTGCATGTCACATTGCAATTCTACCAGCTCCATGCAGGAGTAGAAATATACAAGTCTCCCAGGTTACCGCTAGATCCGCTGGACACGAGGGCCACAGTATGATCACTAAGCAGAGGAGGAAACCACTGAACAGCATATGGCAAACAAAACTACAGCAGCAAAGCCACAGAAAGATAACATACCCTTCCTGCAGGCAACAGGTGTACCCAGAGCTGAAGGTGGCAGCTTTAGCTAGATCCAAGTTGTGCAAAGCACAATTCCACAGATAGGACTACTATCAGATGGAGTTAAGACTGGATGGCACCAGCCTGCCCAGTGGTGTTGGAAATCAGCCCATATCCTCCCCTATTTAAATCAGGGGACCCATGTGATTTAAATAACTACAGACCCATTTCCATCTTGCCTATCCTCTCTAACGTCTTTGAAAAACAGATCTACACAATTAAAGCATCAATTAGAAACCTATTCACTCCTAAACCCAATCCAATCTGGTTTCTGCTCCAACCACAGTACCGTCACCACCTTGACCAAAGTAACCGAAGACTGGATCTCAGCCATGGACTCTAAGTATACAGGAGCTGTCTTCCTAGACCTTAGTAAAGCTTTCGACACGGTAGACTACAACCTTATTGAATTCAGCCTTGCTAAAATAGGTGCCACACTTTCTACCATCCAGTGGTTTAATAGTCCTTTCGGGAAGGATGTATAAAAAAAACAAAGCTGATGGCCTGGTCTCCTCCCCCCTACCACTTATTAGGGGAGTCCCACAGGGCTCCATTCTAGGTCCCATCTTATTCTCTCTACACATTAATGACCTTGACTACCACATATCAACTCTAAATTGCATTTCTTCGCCGACGATACTTTTCTCAATACTTCTGATGCCTCATTACTACACGTCAGAGACGTCCTCCAAGCTGACTTTGCCCAGCTTGAATCCAATCTCATAAATGCTAAACGCTAAGAAAACCAAACCTATGACCTCGCAATTCACCTCCAATACCTGACACATTACAGAACGATTTCATAGTAACCTCCCAGGTGAGCCTTTGGTAGTCACCCCAAATTCAAATACCTGGGGTTTTGGTTAGATAGCAAGCTTACATTCTCTGAACACCTGGATGATCTTATAAAGAGACTAAAAAATAAGAGTTAGACTTTTTTTTTTTTTTTTTTACTGCAACAAGCCGCTCTTTCAGTTGAGGTCAGAAGTAGGCTTGTCAAACCCCATCCTCCGTTATCAGACTATGGGGACATAATATATAACTCTTCTGCAACCTCAAAACTTAAACTGACATTCTCTATCACCAGGCTGCGCTTCATTACGAACTCCCTTACCGGAAACATCATTGTGACCTATACTCAGCTGTGGGTTGGATATCCCTCACCACTAGACGCTTCTTCATGCCAGTACATGGACTCAAACTTCTCCTTAAACTTCCAAGATACCTAACCTCCATCATCCATACCTGCCATGGTACACTATGCACTCAGAAATCGGATTTCATCTTCCAAATGTCCCCAGGACACGACCTCCTTGGAAGTGTGCCTTTTCCATAGCCCTACTGGTAATCTGGAATCGTCTACAATCTTCACTGAAACTTTCAAAATTAGTCTCTGTCAGTCTCTTCAAAAATTGCAGGAAAAAAACAAAACATGTTTGTAATTGTCATTGAAATCATTTTTTCCTATGACTGTGTAGCCTATTGTTAGGCACAAGGACCACATGGACTGTATCTGCACTTTGTATCTGAAGTATGATGACCTACTCTCTGATATATAGTGTAATGCCTGTGTAACTGCTACTCATGTACTTTATTAACACTTATCTTGTTGTGTGCTATTACTGTATCCATCTGTGAGTCTTCCAGTATATGTATCATAGGACCTCCTCGTGAATGAGCTTGCTCAATGGAGTTTTTTCCTACAATAAACTTGAACTTGATGTGGAGGGCTGAGGTGCTGGGTGCCTCACATGCTGCCACGCCAGAGACCAGTGTTTGGGAACAGACCACGCTCGCTCGGGGGTCGGCTAGGGGAAGGAGGACTGAGCCTCCCACGACCATCTCTCCTCCCTCGGGAAGGGGGACAGCGCGACTCATTACACCACTACCATCCAGTGGAGGCTGGGTGGTATGACAGGCGAGTGCCTCATATGGGACAGCTAAGTGAACTCACAGAACATGTGTACATCAGCATCCGCATAAGCATCACTGCATGTGGCTCCGCCCCATGGCAGAAAACGGGGAAGAAATGTTGAAGAAACCAACGTGCACCATCCATCACAAATAACTCATGTGGATTCCCGCCACTATGGCAGTGGGGGATGGACCTGGGGGTGCCAGGAGAAGCCTGAAGCAGTGGCAGGAAAGGGGGTCAAACAGCTATATTAAAGGAACAAAAAAAAAAAAAGACTAGTGGCACCCAGTCAATACAAGATGCATTAAGCAACTATTAGAGCTGTACCCACTGTCCAATGGGGGAAATGGAAGAAATGCCGAAAAAAGAAATGTGCACCAGCTGTCATGAATGATCCATGTGGCTCCCCACAGATAAAAAGCAGGGGGGGTGGGGGATGGGAGGAGTAGAAGAAGAGCAGAAGCCTTAAGCAGCGTGAAGCAGTGGCGAGCGGGCTATATGGAAAGTGTTGGGGGAGGAATGGATGGCATCCAGTGGCTACAAGCAGCATTTAGCAAGTAATTAGTGATATACTCAAGGTAAAAAGGTACTGTACTCGTGCAAGAGAATGAAAGGAAGTACATTTTTTTTTTGTTTTGTTTGTTATGCCCAAGTCCCAACAAGGGAAGGCAACCAGGAAAGTGGTACGCATGCATGCACAAAAGACTAATAATCAAGTTAGCCAGCCTGGGAGTGGGTTCCAGGGTGGTAGCCTGGGTAGCAAACTGGCTGCACAATAGGAAACAGAAGGTAATAGTGAATGGAACACATTCCGAAGAAAGGGGGGTTACTAGTGGAGTACCACAGGGCTCAGTACTGGGTCCAGTCCTCTAACATCTTTACAGGTGACATTGCAGAGGGTCTGGAGGGAAAGGTATGCCTCTTTGCAGATGACACAAAGATCTGTAACAGAGTTGATACACAAGAAGGGGTAGAAAGGATGAGAAGGGACTTGGCAAGGTGGAGGAACAATCAGACATATAGCAACTTAGATTCAATGCAAAGAAGTGCAAAGTAATGCACCTGGGAAACAAAAACCCAGGAGAAGAGTACACAATAGCAGGGGAGGTACTAACAACAACAAAAATGGAAAGGGACCTGGGGGTAGTCATATTAGATGACCTAAAGGTGGGTAAGCAATGTGAAAAGTCAGTAAGGAGAGCCAGGGGGATACTGGGATGCATAGGGCAGGGCATCACAAGTAGAAAAAGGGAAGTGGTTATCCCTCTGTACAGACAAGTTGGTGAGACCCCATCTGGAATACTGTGTGCAGTTTTGGAGACCCCATCTACGCAAGGACATAGAGAGGATGGAAGCAGCACAGAGGAAGGCAACTAAAAATGGTGCAGGGTCTGTATCAGAAACCATATGAAGAGAGACTGAGAGAGCTTAATATGTATACCCTTGATGAAAGGAGGGACAGAGGGAACATGATAGAAACTTTTAAGTACCTCAAGGGAATCAACAAAGTCCAGGAGGGTAGCATCTTTCAGAAAAAGAGATGTGTAAGAACAAGGGGGCACAATTTAAAGATAGAGGGGGGATGGCTCAAGGGTAATGTGAGGAAATTTTTTTTCATGGAGAGAGTGGTGGATGCATGGAACCGCCTTCCTGGGGAGGTTGTTGGGTCTAAAACAGTTGGGGAATTCAAACATGCATGGGGCAGACATAAGGCAATTGTAGTGGGGGGTTGCAGGAAGTAGGCTGTTGGTTAACTAGAATCTGCAGCTTATCCAACAGGAAGGGAAATGGGCAGACTAGGTGGGCCAAGTGGTCCTTATCTGCCGTTAAAGTCTATGATTCTATGTTTCATATATACATACATATGCAGATAGCAACTAGAAATGCATGCCACAAGGTGAACTGCTCATAGGCCCTGGTTTCAGTGAGGGGGGACTGTGGGTGGGTGTGGTACTCTGTGCAAATGATATTTAAGATGATCACCAGTTAGAGTATGTAACCATCTTCCTAGAATCAATGTTCTCCACTGAGCCCAACTTATGAGTCAAAGTACCACGCTGCCTGTTTTATGAGGGAGTAGCTGGCTCACCCTGAAGGTACAGAAAATACCCTCAGCCCTGCGAGTGTGGGAGAACATCTGAGGGAGGGGGCCTTTACAGGTTGGGCAAAACCTGTGACTGGTCAGGTCCAGGCATATGCTCCACCACACCCACCCAGTCCCCCTCACTGAAACCAGGGCCTATGAGCAGTTCACCTTGTGGCATGCATTTCTAGTTGCTATCTGCATATGTATGTATATATGAAACATAGAATCACAGACTTTGACGGCAGTGGCACGGGAGCAAAAGGGTTCCCAGACAGTTCCTGCCTGACCCTAGGGGACCAAAAAAGTGAGCCCCCAGTAGTGTGAATTGTGCACCTTACACCAGGCCCAAGGTGCCAGTTGGGAGAGGCAAAACCACACTTCCCAATGAAGACAGGGTACAGTTCCTAACAGTCTAGAGGTCACCTTGTTGGCATCACAGGATGCCCTCGAATGGTGCTGTGCTACCTCTAGACCATGGGAAGAAAGGCTGAAGGCCGCATGACTTTCACACTGAGGCAATGCAGCTAAATGGCTGTACAGCTGCAACCATAGGCCAACGGCTGTATGTCACCATAATGCGTCTGGCGCTGAGATGTACATAAGGGTGCATTTCATGTGAAAATTCAGGTTAGTTGCACCCGGTAGGCTTTGCACCCCAGACAAGTTCTGTAGTACCTGAAGCCTTGAAGTGGGATGAGGCAAGGCTCCTGGCTGTATGATACTGCAAATGGAGGTCCCTCGGAATGGCAGTGGTAGATGAGGGGTGCCTCCATAAGACTCTGGATGCCTTCTTCCCCATTACTCCAGGCCATAAAAGAATGACAAGAGTACATGGATTGGAGGAGGAGTCCCAATTGCAGGGCTACTGGATCGCAGCTTGTGAAAGCTTTTAGCTCCAGTGCCTGAAGCATTTCCACCAAGAATCATTGGTACAGAGCATACGCAGTAGAAGAAGCCGGGTGGACTGAAGATTCATCGTCCTCTGAGGAGGACCTAGACGGAAAGGAAACGCTGGCTCTGGGAAGGGTTAATACTGGGGATGGGGCCCTGTACTAGGCTTTGTCTGACTCCCTGCACCATTGGGCTATGGAACCGACCCCATGCCTGATGATGATCCATGTCAGCAGCCCCAAAGGGCAACAGAGTGAGGGCAACCTCTCAAATATTCAACGAGGACCATCCAAAGGGAACTGAAGCCCCTAGCTATGAGGGCCTTGGCCTGGACTGTAAAATCTGGCAGCAGCCTCACCCTAGGGAAGAGTCAATCAGAGCTGCCCAATCCTAGCCCACCTGCATCCTTTGAGGTAGAACAAAATCAGTAAAATGGCAGAACCCCCAAATGAGGAGACTGGGACTGTATAGCTCCAACGAGAAGACCCCAATCCTCACCAGGCACAATGCTGAGAGATGATTCTGGTGAGAAACATGGCCCTGGGTTATCACCCGTCAAAAGAGTCAGTGCCACCTCTGGCATCCCACTCAGAGCTAATGACAACTACAGGCATAGGTGCCTCTCTATCACGGTCCTTGGAGACATGCACCAGGCTGATATTTTTCTTGGCGCCATACTCGGTGCACAACCTAGGCCCAGTACTGTGACCATCGCTGGCACCCTCACTAGACTCAGAGTGTCCCCCCTCCTTGACGCTGCTAGCGACACTGTGGTAGGAAGCAGGATCCAAGCTGGCATCAACACCAACAGAAGCATTGGTGCCAGGTCTTCCCCAATACCACCACCAGTGTCAGGGGAGTCCCAGCAGTGTCCTTGGTACCACCCACAGTGTAGTCACCGTGAACGGGTGACAGCCGCACAGACGACATCACAGGACAACACCATGGTGTCCACTACTGTGGACTGGGCGTACAGCATCAGCCCCAAAACCAAAAATGTCAGTCACACAGGACAAACGGACTGTGTAAGGTGCTCAGTCAATCACCAGGAGTTTACTGTCCACCAGGGTCTCCAATACCTCACTTTGGAGCTCCTTGTGCAATGCCTGCTTCTAAAGGCAGGTTATCAGCTGACCCCACCTTAATGTGCTGTTTTCCAAAGTGCGACGGTCAATCGAGAAGCAGTTCTCAATTGATGCGGCCCGTCAAAGCCATTTTGTTTCTACAGGGGCACCGACGCATTAGCTTTCTACCTCTGTCCCCCTTTGATATGGGCTTCAGCATCATGGAAAAACAAGAAAATAAAGAACACTGGTACTGTCTGCGAGAAATGGCAGTGATGCAGAAGAAAAATACAGGTTACTCACCTGTAACAGGAGTTCTAGGAATGGTATATGTTGTTCATCCACACTCATTGGCAGTATCCTTGCCGCTTTAAATCTTGCCGGAAGGTCTTCAAGCTTGCTCCTCCCACCCACCCGGGTGGTATAACTCTCGGCTCCGCCCCATGACGCCAGATCTGGCCCGCTGGAAGCTCAGGTTGTGCGTCGAAGCCGGGGAGGTCGGGTGGATCGTGTGGATGAACAACATATACCATTCCTAGAACTCCTGTTACAGGTGAGTAACCTGCATTTCTAGGGACATGGATATGTTGTTCATCCACACTCATTGGCAGACTCTAGCAGTTCTCCGGGAGGAGGAGGCAAGGCACACCCCAATACTTACTTGGGAAAGAGAGACTGAGAACCGAGGCCCCAAAACCAGCATCCAGCGTGACTCAAGGTCGATGTGGTAATGGGTAATGAAGGTGTTTGCTGACTTCCAGGTAGCAGCCCTGCAGATTTCCTGGATAGGGGCGTCCCTGGAGCACCACCGATGCAGCAGTATGGCGGGTAGAATGAGCTTATCCTCTGGGAGGCTCCATGCCCGCCAACTTATATGAGATCTATGCAGGAGGTTACCCACCTGCTTATCGTCCGCTTGGCTGCAGGTCTGCCAGATGCGGCTTCAGCGTAGGTGACAAACAGCTGGCGAACCTCTCCCGAATTTCAGCCGTATGCCTCCTTCTTTATAAGCGAGCCCTTCTAGGGTCCAGAGTATGGAGCCCAGTATCTGCCCCTCCGGGAGGTGTGATTGGGGTAGAACACCGCAGAGTCAACACCTGGTTAAGGTGAAACTCCGACACCACCTTCGGAAGGAATTTCGGGTGGGGGCGCAGGACAACCTTGTCCTGTGGAAGACCCAGGTAAGGAGACTCGATGGACGCCTGGAGCTCTCCCATCCTTCTGGCTGGCGTGATAGCCACCAAGAAGGCGGTCTTCCACGACAGGTGAGAGAGAACACCTGTGCATAGAGTTCGAATAGCTTGCCCATGAGCTTTGCCAGTACCAGCAGTAGATCCCGCAGGAGGTGGGGTTCCCGCACTGGAGGAAATGTGATCAAGGCCAAGCGCAGACCACCTTCTCCTGCGCCACCGACTGCTTCCGCCCGCTCGTAAGCAGAGATGGCTGCCAGGTGCACCCTTAGATCGCCGACTCTAAGCCCTTGACTAGAAAGGGACCATAAATAGTCCAAGATGCTTGCCAAGGAACAGGAGGAAGGGTCCAAGCCCTTGCCCTGACACCAAATGGAAAACCTTTTCCATTTGAAGGCATAGCATTTTCTGATGCGACTCTACGGACGCCTCAACTACATTGAGGACAACTCGGAGAACCCAAGGCCTGGAACTCTAGCCGCTCAGGAACCAGGCCGCCAGGTGCAGGGATTGAAGGTCCGGATGGAACACCTTCCCTGATTGACTGAGAGCAGGTCCGGAGCGAGCTGGAAGCTGCCGGAGTCCTGGAGCTGAGACTGAGGAGATCTGGGTACCAGAACTGCGAGGCCAGTCTGGGGCTATCAGAATCACCTGCGCCTTGTCCCTCCTCGCCTTGAGAAGCACCTGCGGATCAAGGGAAATGGGAAAAGGCGTAAAGAGGCCCGGGGTCCATTGCCTCGAGAAGGCATCCCCTGCAGCGAGCCCTGCTGAGGGGCGGCATGGAACAGACTCAGCCGCGTTCTCCATGAGGCAAACAGGTCCACCTGAGGTGTGCCCCAAAGGGAGAACAGATGCTGTACTACCTCCGGCAGGAGAGACCACTCGTGGATGCAGCCCTATCCGCTCAGGGCATCGGCCAGGGTGTTGGAGGCTCCTGCCACGTGAATGGCTAGGAGATCCGCCTCCAGGCTGCATACAGTGACCAAATCTGGAGAGCTTCCTTGCATAGAAGCATGGGCGCGTCCCGCCCTGGCAGTTCAGATAGTACATGGTCGTGGTATTGTCCGTCTGGACTCGGACCACTTGACCCCGGAGGAACGGAGCAAAGGCGGTGAGAGCTAGGCGGACCGCTCGGAGCTCCAGCAGGTTGATGTGGCATCGGGACTCCCGCGGGGACCAGAGGCCATGAGCCCGGTGTTCCCCCAGATGGGCACCCCAACCCATCAGAGAGGCATCGGTCGATAGAGAGACCGTCGGCTCGGAGCGAATGAGCGGGATGCCCTCCTGCAAATGATCTGGAGCGGTCCACCACTGGAGAGCGCCCACATCCCCTAATGTCACCGGCTACAAGCTGGTCCAAGGGATCGCAGCGCTAGACCACTGGCTGGCCAGTCCCCACTGAAGGGGACGCGATGTTCCAGCGGGCCCAACGGACCACGCTGGTGCAGGCCGCCATGAGACCCAGGAGGCGCAGGAAGTCCCGGGCAGGGCGCAATTGCCCAACCAGAAATGATCGGGCAAAGGAGGAAAGAACCTCGGCCCTGTCCGCCGGGAGCCGCGCTCTGGCTCGAAGAGAGTCGAGCTGCGCCCCGATGAATAGAATCACCTGCTTCGGCTCGAGTTCCGACTTGGCCTCGTTGATAAGGAGGCCCAGTTGAGAGCAGACCTGGAGGGCCAGATCTCTGGACCACCCGCCTCCTTCCTGGAGGGAGCTGCTATCAGCCAGTCGTCCAGGTAAGGGTACACCGGACCCTCGGCGCGCAGGAATGCTGTCACCACTGCCATGCATTTGGTGAAGACCCTGGGAGCTGGAGACAAGCCGAAGGGCATGGCTTGGAACTCGAAGGGATCCTTCCGCTCGGAGGCGAAGGAATCTCTGGTGAGAACAGGACGGATAGGGACGTGAAAAAGCAGCGTCCTGCAAGTCCAGAGAGCAGAACCACGCCCGCTCCAAGGATGGTATTATCTGAGCCAGAGTGACCATCCTGAAGGTTCGAGACCTTAGAACTTGTTTTGTACGTGTAGGTCATGAATGGGGCGCCAGCCCCCCGTCGTGCTCGGAACCAGGAAGTACCTGGACACAAACCCTGGGTCTGAAGGAGGGTCCACCACCTCCTTACCACCTCCTTCTGGAGGAGGAAGCGATGTCGGCTCGGCGAGCCGCCAGTGAGGCTGGGGATCTCGAAGCCCCGAGGGCGACGGCTCTGAAGGGTGGTGCCTGCTCGAATTCCAGAGGCAGGCCTCTTCCACCCCACCTCCAGACCCACCTGTCCGTGGTAACAGCGGACCAGGCGGAACGGAAGTGCGAGCCGTCTCCACAGGGGACCCAGGGTAAGGTGACGGGATGAAGCGACACCCTCAGCCCGCCACTGGGCAGGCTTGGAGGAGGGACCGCCGAGGGACCTCCTGGGCCCTTTCCTCCCTGCCTCCTGTTAGAGGAAGCCCGGCCGACTGATTTGGGATACCAAGGCCGAGCCTGCCTGGCCCTGGTGCTGGGCAGCGAGGCTGCGGGGCACAGAAGGACGAAAGGGCTTAGGCTGTGGTTCTGCCTTTGTCCTTCTGAGCGGAAGAGACCGAGTCCAAGGTGGCATTGGACTTCTCGATCCTCTGCAGGTGACCTTCCACCCCAGGGCCGAAGAGGTCAGTCCCCAAAAGGAACATCCATAGCTTGTGCCGGGTATCCGAAGTAAAGGTGGATATCCTCAGCCAAGCCCGCCGCATAGCCACTCGCGGCCGCACCCGATCTGGCACATGAGTCCCCTATATCCAAAGCAGTCTGGAGCTGCTGTTTGGCCACTGCCCTGCCCTGGTCCCGCACCTGCTAACCGTGAGTCTGCAGATGGGCGGAAGATGAGGATGACCTCATCCAGGAGCCCAACAGGGCATGAGAAAAATGTGCCATGAGGCGCCGGAACTGGCCTGTGAAAGGCCGAGAGGGCCCTTGGCGTAGACTTTTAAGCCCGACATAGTCCAATTTCTTGGACTCCTTGTCAGAGGTTTGTCCACATCCCTGGCGTTGCCCGTAGCGCCCGAGCGCTGTCGGTAACCAACCCCTCAGCAGAGGGTGTTCAAAAACGGACAAGGAACCGATAGGGACCGCATACTTCCTGGCCATCCTGGCGAGCGCAGGGCAGGAAGCAGGCGCTGCCAAAGTTCCAGTGCGGACCCACTATGCCTCGGCCACCGGAAAGGCCTCCGCCGGAGAATCCCTCGGTCCAGAATCTCCGTGAGGGATACCTGCCCGTTGGAAAGCTTGAGTTCGAGCTCCATCCGGTGAGACTCCGAGATGAGCGAAGCAGTCCTAGGAAAAGGGCGACGGACTATAGTCCATTGACTGACCTCCTAGAAGACTCCAAGTCCAGTCGCATGGAGAAAAGGAGAATCATCTTCAGACTAGGAAGAGTCCTCGAAGAGCTGCCTCTGGCCTGAGCCACCCTTCACCTGCCGAGGTCGGGGTCGGGTAGGGTAACTGACAACCGATGGGGTAGACCCTTAGCCGACCGAGAATCCTTGGTCGGAGCCCCAATGGTGGCTGTGGAGGCGGAGGTTCCACGGAATCGGTGGAGCAGCTGGTTTTGGCGAACAACCGGCCTGGGTATAGCTCCTCGGATAAGTCGAGGGGTTGTGTCGGCGTTCGGTGACAGCCACTTAATGGCGGGGAAAGCGCGGAGTGGCTTATTCCCGACCAGGAGAAGCTGTTGCACACATAGGTCCTCGTACTGTCGGCGTAATTTTCGCGAAGCCTCCCTCATCCGAGGAGGAGGGCGGAGAGCGCTGACGCCGCTTACGCGATGCCGAACCGAGACCCGCCTATGACGGTGGGATCGGCTGGACGCGAAGAGGTCCGGCCGAGAGTCCCGAATTTCGAGGTCAGTGCGGGGAGGTGTCGGCGGAACCGGCACTCCCGCCGGTTGGATGGTCCATCCGAGGCTCGGAACGGAGGCACAGAAGCGAGCCGGGATCCTCAACTCCTCCCGGGGAACCGGGAGAGGAATCTCGCTGCTAAAGGCGACAGCCGTCCAATGGGTCGAAAAATCTCGACTTCATCGGTGGGAGTCTCGGTCAACTGACCTGACGGGGACACCGTGAGGCCAGTGGCAAGCCGATGGTCGACCAAGCCGACGGACGACGGCCCGGGAGAGGGACCTTTCCCGCCCAAGAGCGTCGAGGAGGGACTTACCCTGTCCTCTTTTGGACCGAGAATAAGGTCCAGCAGGCGCAGAGCCCTTCTCCTTTAGTGGAGAGGACAGACAAAGCTCCTTAAAAAGCGTGTAGGAAGAACCCAGAGAGGCGGGATAAATGCAGCGCCGAGGAAGATCACGGCCCGCCGCCTCCTCCGAGGCGACCATCCGCTCGAGCTGATCCGCTGAGCCCGCCGCGGACACCGCCAACCGGGCCTCCTTGGACTTCACCGGAGGGAAACGCTTCTCGGGACGGCCCAGTTGCAATCGGGCAGCACGGTCTTCGAGGACGTAGGCCGAGAAAGATGAGCACAGGTCGCAAGCCTGCGGGTCGTGCTCAAGGCCTAAGCAGTAGACACACGTGGAGTGTGGATCCGTCCGAGACATCTTCTGCCCGCATGGGCATCTCCAAAACCGAGTCGACGGTCCATCGCAGCCATGTAGGGATAGAAGACTGAAGTCTTTTGAAAATTTTATCTTTAAATCCATAAGCGGAGAAATAGGAACCAGTCACAACGCAGCGTTAAGGAGGGAACCTGAGCTTCCAAGCGGTAAGGAAGATCTGGCGTCATGGGGCGGAGCCGAGAGTTATACCACCCGGGTGGGTGGGAGGAGCAAGCTTGAAGACCTTCCGGCAAGATTTAAAGCGGCAAGGATACTGCCAATGAGTGTGGATGAACAACATATCCATGTCCCTAGAACAAAGTATTACAAATGGTGCCTTAGTATTGTCGCTGGTGCATGGATTAAGTTAGCTAAAACCAGTTACTGTCAAAGTTGATTTTTGTTACTGACTGCATAGTTCCAAAGCCGCTTAATCTAACTTTGCACTTTTTTCTCTTTTAGACAATTATCGAAAAAGACCTATGATCGAAACGTCGATTCTAACCAGCTTCTATTTTCAGCGTGGATTTATTTTGTTTTTGGACCACACGCTGAAGCAGCACCTTGTTATTTTGCCTAGTCTAAAATCAGGTCACATTTAGAAAAAAAGAGCCTTCCTTTATCAGTGGCAACTTCAAGTTATACAGATCCTTTTAATGCAGGGACAGAGGCCTCGTTTCCCCTCTTTTACCTCCCTGCTCTAGGAGTATAAGGCAGCATGCAGCCCTGACCATGAGGGGGTACAAGATAGGATCTCCTCTGAGGAACTGACCACATCTCACTCCTCAACCATGGGGAATGTGTGCGTGGCACAATCTAGCACTTACCGTACTTCCTGGAGAATGGGCAGAATTCCACATCCATGCACCTGCCCTCTGCCAGCCCAGTAAGCAACAGTAGACATCACTCTGGGTGAGTGCTATGGCTAGCCACAACAGCCGATAGATTGTGAAATTCTAACATGGCTAATAAAGTGCAATTTGGCTAAAACAATATTGCAACTTATTTTTTTTTTTTTATCACATATACTGAAATTTGCAGTATGTGGCTTACCCTTGTTTTTTTCAGTTTACCTGGTTGCTACTGAATAAGGGTTATAGTTACAGCCAGTGAGAGTATACATTATTTTTAATGACAAATTCCATTTGGCCAAACCTTACAATTCATTTTTTGATTGTTCCCCAATATTGTTTGCAACTCAACATGCTTTGCACTAAAATGTGGCACACAGTAGTGGGGTGGTAGTGACAGGTGTTGGCCAAAAATTGACACTACAAGCTCTGCATGACAATTTGGAGCAAAGCGGAGTTTTTGCATGAAAAATGAGAGAAAATGGGAGGGGCTTTTTATATATATATATATATATATATATATATATATATATATATATATATATATATATAACAAAACACCAACTTAAGTTCAGAAATAGAAAAATGCCAGTTTATCACCACCAATATCATTTTTCTGTTTTCACAGACAATAAGTACCCCTACATAAGAGCACCACCACTGAGTGTAAAGATTTGTCTTTACAATAATTGAGAATTTTGAAACTTGGCTGAAACGGATATCATTAGTACAATAGTAATACAATCAACAACTACCTGAAGTGTACGATTACTCTCGTGTAAATGCACTATAGATCATATGCAAATACTTCTAGTAAGAACATTCAGAAAGCCAGAGTGAATAAAAACAGTTAGGTTAAATTCCCATGAAAATATCGATTCCTAAGGCTGGCCTGGTGGCATTGAGGGTTGAGGCACTGGATGCCACACTGACGACCCATGTTCGGGAACATGCATTTACTACCGGGGCTCGGCCAGGGAGGGAGAGGATCGAGCATCCGATGACAGCTCTCCTCTCCAGAGGAGGGTGAGTTGCCACTGCCACCACATGACTGCTACCAGTTGGTGGCCTGGAGGAATGATCTGAGGACTAGGGGACACAAAGGTGGGCATTGCCAGGCTGCAGCGTACATAGTGTGTGCACCGTCAAAAGGGAATGGGGAGAAAATGTGAAAATGGACCTGGCAAGCTATAAGACTCCTGGCAGCGATCCCATCCAGCACCCCCCCCACCCCGGATTTGTGCTTTGGGGGTGGGGGAGAGAAATATCAGGTAGGGAGTTAAACCGGAGACCAACCTGCCTGCCTGACAGCTCTGAGAGGAGTAAAACATAATATAAAAAAAAAAATATTCCTTCTTGGATTATTGTCCAAGTCTAATATTTATTAAAAATTATAATTAAGAGTTTCATACCTGTAGACATTACATGGGATACCACCAACAGCCAGGACCACACCATGAAAGAAAAAAAGGAAAAAAATGATTAAAGCAGGTCATCATGTAAATACAAATTTTATACAACTTTTGATAGGTTTAGAACATCAAACTACCAGGCTGAAATATCAGAAAGTTGCTACAACTTTCTCAAGCACTCATGAAGACAGTTTTGTTTCCATATTGAAAGTCCATCTCAGAAAAGTCAACAGTCTTGAGTACCACCTCCATGACCATACTGCACATGCTCCAAAGAATGCTGCATCTTGGAAGGTGCTACGGGGCAAGGCTACGAGTTCGGTGTAGGATAATGTTTTTTTTGTTGTTTTTGCGCCCCCCCCCCCAATAATTTTGAGGGAAAGATTTTTCTGACTCAAAAGCCATAAAAGCTGTATGATATACTCACTTTGGTTCTCAGAGTTTTGCAAATTGAAGGATTTTATTATGTCTCAAGTTGTGATTAGTACTTTAGTAGCAGCTTAATTACATGAGATATAACTTGCGAGATGCTACTTATCATGCTATCTCACACTACCTCACAGGGGGAATCCACTCTTGATGGCAAATAAACCCCAGGCAACGCAGAGTCCTGCTGTTAGACTGACCCTGGAGTGTGCAGTACACTGTAAATGGATATTTCCTCAGACTGAAGGTACCTCGCACTGCTTTCTGTTCCAGGAGGTAAGGACAGACAAGTAAACATAAAATCTTGGGTCAAGAACAAGCTGGGAGGGGCCAGCCTGGTGGCGCTGAAGGTTGAGGAGCTGAACGCCACACCGGCAACCCGAGTTTGGAAGCCAGAACGGGGCACCAGGGGACAGCAGGAATGGGACAGGAGTGAGTGCCGTTGGCTGCTCTCCTTCCCGGGGAGGGAGGTTGGGGATAACCTTGCGTGCCAGCGACCCCTGGTGGAGACCGGGGGCGCAGTAGCACACTGGGCAGCATGTACTGAGCGTGCCTGATGCAGGCAGGGTTTGCCGTGCGTCGGGATCATGCACACGCATGGGAGGTGGTAGGGTACACACTAGAGCAAGGAAAATGCCCGGTCTGCACCTGCCCCCATGCCCATGGCCAGATCCATCCTGCCTGGCCTCCCAGGTTCCTCCAGCCGAGGTCCTCAGCCATGTCGGAGTCTGTCCATTAGAGCATCCAAAGAGTAGGGGCGGCCCCACCCCGGAGGGGTTAAGCCGGGGGTACAGACAGTGACTGGGGAAGGAGAAGGAGAGAGAGAAGGCACAGGTAGGAGGAACTTCAGGCAGGGCAGGAGGAGGCAGGATGCCTGAGAGAGGCTCCGCAGACCGTGAGCAGAGGGAAAAAGATATGCAAAAAAAAAAACTAACAAGCTGGGAACTTCTGACTGATGGGTTTGAAATCAGGCATGTATTGGTTGTGTTTGCACGTGTCTGAAGGTGAGGCATTTTTAAATCATCAACTTGACATTAGAAACATTTTTTTTTACAGCAGCAACTGTATGGCAACTGCACATTTGTGCAGGCAAGCATTATGTTTCTTGAGGTATTTCAGGTTTAAACAGTAGTATAATTTAAACCAGCAACACTACTTCACAAGTCCTGCACGTTTTAATCTACAAAGCTCCCAGTGGCTTCATCCTGTATTCATTTTTAGTCTGTACCAGTCACGCAGCTGCGTCATTCAGCTTTTCAGGTTTGTCAGTTTTAATTTCCATCACCAATTAAGAGCCTTGCTGTGGGGTTGGACTGTATTTTCCTTTAGAAGAAAAGTTACCATAGGCTAATCTGCCTAACGAAACATGAACCCTCGATAATGCTGCCAGAATGGGATTCAAAGAGTAGTTTAGACTTCCTACCTTGTCACATGTAGCTAAGACCAAGGGACAAATTTTATTCTGATTAAATCCGGGATGGGGGAAACAGGATTACAATATAGTAGTTGGTATAGTATAAAAATCCTCATGACTGTCTTCCAGGTCTATTATAGTGTTCTGGTGCAGTCTCCACATGTAGGACAGATAAAGAACAGAAGTATGGTGCTAAAATCTCACTGAAGACCCAAAGTAATTTTAAATGTGTGTGTATTTTTTTTTTTTTTTTTTTAGATAGACATATTATTTATATATATATATACACACACACACATACATACATATACACACCCTATATAGACAGTCATAATAAGACATATATATATATACACACACACACACACACACACACACACATATATATATATATATATATATATATACACACACACACACACACACACACACAAATGTTTGTGAGGATAAGTTTGGGAAATATTTTGATATACAGAGGATGGCCAGACCTAGAGTGAGTATCACATTTATCCTCGCTTTAGGTCTGCATAGCCAAACAGATCCACACAGTAGGCAGCTCCAGCCTGTCATTTTCACAGCTTTCACTTTCAAACTCAGAGGTGCGAGCAGTTTCAAATCCCTCCCTCGCACATCGACTCCACAGAGTTTCCCTTTTCTGTTCTAGCCACTCGTCACTTTTGTGCTCACAAAACTGTCATTTTATTCTGTAACCATTTCTTTAACTTCCTCCTTCAACTCTTCTGTCTCTATATCTCTTTGGCGCTCTTACCTCAGACCCTGATCCCCGTTAGGCACTCTCATTCTTCACCAGCCGCAGCCTGACCGCACCTTCTGACCAGCTTGAAAAACCGCCACCCAGCATGTCAGCCTTTTCAATATATCACATCCCCTGCAATGACCGAGATCACCATGGCTCAGAAGATAACAGAATAACACAATGACACATGTGGCCGACCTGCCGGCAAGGCGTCCACTTGCGGCGCAGACATCCCGGGTTCGGTAACAGATTAAGAGCTGGGGGCCGGGGATTCCGTGTTGCAGGGACTGCTCTCCTTCTCGAGGGGTGTCTGGCGCTATTCAGATCTCTGGCGGAGGCTGAGGGTACAGTCACGGCCAAGCCACATGTTTTGGGGGTGCGGACACTGGCATCATTGCATCGTCGCCCCCCCCCCGGGGAAACTCTTGCAAAAATGAAGGCCTGTGAATGATGGCCCCCATCTCGTCGCCGCTCCTGCTGAAGACTAAGGTCTGCCGGGTGGGGTGTCCCACTCTGGGGGCAAGCCAGGGCTTAGAGACCAAGTTCCTCAGGCAAGGGGTAAGCATGGTGATGGGGGGTGGGGTGGGGAGCAGAGTGAGGAGAGGCAAGGGACACTGGAACCTCTGGTGTCCGGGGGATGATGATGGAGCGGTACAAAAAGAAAATGTAACAAATCAATAATCATGTGCATCAAATGACAACTGCAACCAGTCATCTCGAAGCACCGCTCAGCCATCTTAAACCACTTAATTTAAATTAAATTACAGAATAAAAGGTACAACAACAAAAAAAGAACAAATCAACAAAACTAAGAACACTGCATGAACTGGATATGTCATGTCCTCACCCAAAATATCAGTGTTATTTTCCCTCATGCATTTTTACCTTTGACATCACTCGTGGCTTCACCACTTGTGGTGTCATAAGGTCGAACTGCACTTGGGGCTAAAATAACACCAATATTTTGAGTGAGGCCACAACATATCCCAAATATATATGAAATGGTATGAATGAAGATATACTAATCTTCAAGACAGATCAATGATATCTAGTGGCGAAGCCTTGAGTGATATATCCTAATATCACTGGCCTCGAATGAAGAAGAATATGATATCTTAAGTCAGACATGTCATGTTCGATTTATACAGACAGATATTTTGGGATCATTTTGATTGCAGGTGCTAAAAATGTACTTGTGGCCGGCCCACTGTCACAGCAGTGGTGCTACAGCTCACGATGTCAATGACCACAGTTCAGGAACATGGGTTGGACAGCCAGCCAGGGAAGGGAGCAGAGTGTCCCAGAGGACACTCTCCATCAGGGGGAGGCTAGTGTCAACATCCACAGTGCCATGACCACAGGTGGCAGTGCAAGCACAGTCATGGAACTAGCGCGTATGCCGATGGGTTCTGCCCTTCCCCGTCCACAGGGGAGAAAAACAGAAAAGTGCAGTACCAACCACTGCAGAAGAACGTCCACCCATTGCTGCAGGCCCCACACTGTCGACTGTGGCACTCCAGTAAGCTAGGGATGTAAGAGGAAGAAGGTGCCCAGAGAAGGTGGGTGATGGGGCGGATCAGTAGAGCAGGACCAATAGGGCCAGCTGGGAGAAGAAAAAGCATACTATCTTGGGGAAAAATGCGCTTGTGACTCATGTTTGAAAAAAATGTGTGCTGCTTATACCCGTTACAGGGCTTGTGGCTACTAGTGATATTCGAAGGGTGCATTCCCCTTTAAGAGATATGTATAGGGCTAGCTATCCTTTGTAGTCTACGCCCCCTGAAAAAGACCCCCTTTTGCCTTAGCACCAGGGTTGCTCTGCAACAGTTTGTACTTTTGTTCATAATAAAATCTGGTGTGTTGCTCACTTATTCATCATGATGCTTCGGGGGGAGGTACTGGCAACCACCAAACAAGAAACGGGATCTGGAGGTAATCATTTCTGATGACCTGAAGTAGCAAGCAGAGTGAAAAGGCAATGGGAAAGGCTAGTAGAATGCTGGGGTATCACCAGTAGGAGGAAGGAGGTGGTTAGTGTTGCCCTGTATGAGTCACTGGTAAGACCACACCTCAAGTACTCTATCCAGTACTAGAGGCCCCACCTCGGAAAGAACAGGGATAGGGTGGAGGTGGTACAGAAGCGGGCAACCAAAATGGTGCAGGACTGCATCAAAACCTACAAGGAGAGAGAAGAGAACTGAACACATATTAAGTTGAAAGAAGAGAAAGTAGGGGGCTATCGATTAAAAGAGATAGTGTAAAGTGTATTTGGAACTCTAGAGTAGTAGAGTAGCTAGAAGGTTGTAGTAGTCACGATCATTTAATATTATTGTTGCAGCTAGTTCTTACTTTTTTCCTTGTGAAAGTCCTGGTTTGGTAAGATTTTTCTGTGAATCAGAAACGGACTGGCCGTCGCACACTGGTGGTAGTTACGTCCTGGAAGGAAGGCTGTCAATCATAAATACCATAATTTCTAAAGTGATAGTACATAGACTGTAAGGTCATCCATCTACATCTGGGTTACCCTGTTTTTGTCTTTTTTCTAATACATGTCTAAGCTGCAGGTACCTCTCTATCCTTTTACAGTTTCTGGTACTGCCAGTTTATTTTTCATTTTTGTGAAGTTCTAGGAGCTGACGAGAAAGCGCGGACCTGTGAAGCTGTGGTGCAAGGAAATAATCAACAGTGTACGTGTGAATGAGAAAGACTTATGTATTGTAGTTCTAGCAGTATCCTCAAATGGATGGATGTGTACAATTTTGGTGGACTGTGCTAACTTATGTGTATGCAGTTTCTGTCATTGTCACAGGCAGCGCGCTAAAACTGACCCGCCAGGACTGATTTACGTTTTACAGAACTTTCTAGCTATTCGTAAGCATGTCTCAACTTTTGAGCAGATCAAAAATATCAGATGCCACAATAAACATAAGCTAGCACGGTCCACCAAAATTGTACACATCCATCCATTTATGTGGATGCTGATAGAAATACAATACATAAGTCTCTCTCATTCATATGTACACGTTTATTATTTCCCTCATACAGCTTCACAGGTCCGTGCTTTCTAGTCAGCTCCCACAAATTTCATAAAACGAAAAATAAACTGGCAATACCAGAAAATAAAAGCACAGAGGTTCCCGCAACTTAGAAGTGAATTAGAAAAGAAAAAAAAAAAAAGACAGGGTAACCAGATGTAAGATGGATCACCTTACATTCTAAAATTATGGTATTTATGATTGACACCTTTCCTCCCAGGACGCAACTACCACCAGTGTGAGACAGCCAGTTGGTTTCTCGTTCACAGAAAAATCTTAACAGACCAGGACTTTTGCAAGGGAAAAAAGTAAGAATTAGCTGCAACAATAATATTAAATGATCACACAGCAACAACCTTCTAGCTACTCCACTACTCAGAGTTCCAAATACAACATTTTACACTAGCTCTTTTAATAAGGTACAGGAAGGCAGCATTTTCTGCAGAAAGACAGATTTGAGGACAAGAGGGCTACACTATGAGGCAGGGAGGGGGGGCTCAGAGGGATGTGAAGAAATATTTATTCATTCACACAGAGGGTGATGGAAGTCTGGAACAGCCTCCCAGTGGAGGTGGTAGGTGCCAAAACAGTTGCAAGATTCAAGCATGCATGGGACAGATACGAGAGGACCTTGGAAGGAACACAACAGGTGGGGACAACTGGAGACAGTACAAGGGCTATGGTGGCACAGTGGGCAGGAAAATGGGCAGACTAACATACTAATTGCCAGCATATTAGGCCTTACGGTCTATCAAGTCTGCTCGAACCTCAGGTCCTTTGTTGGGAACAGAGCCCCCCCATTGTGTTCAGATACTTCTTTCTGTATCTGTCCCACCCCTTTCTTGAAGCCCTCCACCATGGAACTCTGGACCAGCTCTGCCAGGCAGCACGTTCCACCACCCTCTCACTGAAAAACCTCCTCCTCTTCTCCCCCAATCCTTCCACCTTCCAACTTCAACCTATGTCCTCTGGTGATACCTCCCTCCTTTAGTCTAAAGATCCCTTCCGTGTTTACCCTATTTATTCCCTTGAGGTACTTTAAGATCTCGATCATGTTCCCACTGTCTCTCCTCTCCTCCAATGGAGAACAGGCTGAGCTCAAGTCTGTCCTCATAAGTCAACTTCCACAGTCCTCTAATCATCCTGGTAGCCCTCCTCTGTACTCTCTCCAGGAGCTGCATGTCCCTCTTCAGGTGCAACCTCCGATTACTGTACTCAAGGTGTGGTCTATGCAGTCCATTGTCTAGCAGCAGAATCACTTCCCTGCTCCTAGAGGTGATCCCCCTTACAATGCATCCCAACATCCTTTTTGCTTTGCTAGCCTCTCTCCTGCACTACTCACGGGTTATTCATACAATGCATCCGCCATGACCCCTAGGTATTTTTCCCCAGATGAGGCCTCCAGTGCCTCCCCTCTCAGGGTGTACCTGTGTTTAGGGTTTCCCCGCCTAAGATGCAACACCTTACACTTGGTGGTACTGAAGAAAAAATTACTCACCTTAGTAATGTTGTTTCTTCTAATGGAGTCTTGCTATATTATAGACATTAGCAGTTTGTTCCAGCTCTAGAACTGCCCCGGAGTGAAATGGTTAAAACCATTCCAAAATAGAATTTTGGCACGAGAGCAGCTCTATCTGTGTCATTTCAAACTTGAACTGTCAGATCTTTATGAGCCAAACTCACAAAGGTCTGTGTGGAAGCTGTAACCTACACTAGCCAAATGGCTACCTAAATAATAACAACCATTGATGGTCCCAACACCCAAGACTCAAGTCAGGTTACCAGAAATACTAATACCATTCTAATAATATGAAAATGGAACATAAGTATAATAAAACACACACACGCGTACCCATACACACCCCCAAAGTCCCAAAGGGAACAAAATGCTAACAGGACATAAGTAGTGCCCACACTAAGTTGCCCGCACCCCACCAAGTAGAAGTTCTGAGAGGGGCAGGTTGGGGGGGAGGTCTATAATATAGCAAGACTCCATTAGAAGAAACAACATTACTAAGGTGAGTAATTTTTTCTTCAAACAACATGAAGTCTTGCTATATTACAGACATTAGCAGAATACACAGCAGTACCTCCATGGAGGAGGGGCAGAACCTACTTAGGGAATAGGCTCTGAAGAACAGCTGTGCCAAAGCGAGCATCTCTCTGGCCTGGACATCCAGGGAGTAATGCTTGGTAAAAGTGTGTACCCTTTCCAAGTAGCAGCCTGGCAAATCTCTAATAAAGGGATATCTCTGGCAGCAGCTAGAGGCCTTAGCTGTACCCTGGTAGAATGAGCCCTCAAACGGGCGCTGCCCACTTTCTGATAACAAAATTTGATACAAGAGACAATCCACCTGGCTATTGATCTCAGTGGCAGGTTTGCCTTTCCCAACTTCACCATAGGTAATGAAATGTTGGAGGGATTCAACTCTGACCTTGGTACGTCTATATAATAACTAAGAGCTCTCTAACATCCAGGCTGTGCAACCTTCTCTCACCCGAAGAGGAGTGATCAGTGAAAATACTGGAAGGGAGATAGATTGATTAAGATGGAAATCTGAAACCACCTTAGGCAAAACTTCCTATTAGTCCTAAGGACTACCTTATCCTGTGGAAAGAAATAAAGTCAGTCTCCACTGACAAGGCTTGCAATTCACTTGTCAGTCTGGCAGAAGTGATAGCCACTAGAAAAACAGTTTTCCAAGTTAGGTACTTAAGCTCTGCAGAAGACAGAGGTTCAAAAGGGGGTTGCATTAACTGGGCAATGCAAACATTAAGGTCCCAAGCAGGGGCCGGTTCCCGAAAGGGAGGATTAGTATGGAGTAATCCCTTAAAAAACTTGGAAAACACAGGATGAGAGGAAAGAGGGGATGACTTTCCTGCTGACACAAAAGCAGACACAGCTGCCAAATGAACTCTCAGGGTAGCTGGTCTGAGACCCAAGGAATTAAGATGTACCATGTAATCTAACAAAATGGCAATTCAGCAGATTCTGGGGAAATATTTTTCCCAGCACACCAAATGGAAAACCTTTTTCATTTTTAACTATAAGTAGCCCTAGTGGAAGGCTTTCTGGAAGCCTTTAGGATCTCAAGAACACCCTGAGAGAGGTGTAAATCAGCAAACTCTAACTCCTCAAGAGCCAGGCCTTGAGGTTAAGGGATTTGAGGTCTGGATACCAAACCCTTCCCTGGGCACAAGTCAACAGATTGTGATTCCTGGGGAGGCACAGGGGAAGATGGACTGTCAGAGACATAAGGAGTGGGTACCAGGGCTGCCTGGCCCAATCCGGGCAATCAGAATCACCCTGCAAGGCTGAGATCTGATTTTGACTAGTACTTTGAATAGGAGAAAAGGGGAAGCATAGAGGAACTTCCCTCCCAATCCAGAAGAAGGGCATCCAGGGAACTGAGCCCAGCACTGAGGCCTGCAACAGAACAGAGGAAGTTTGTGATTGTCTGGGGCTGCAAAAGATCTATCTGAGGGATGCCCCACCTGGCAAAACTATCCCCAGCACTTGAGGATCCAGGGACCATTCGTGATGGCCCTGGGAAATCCTGCTGAGGGCATCTGCTAGGACATTGTCCTTCCCTGGAAGATGAACTGCTATGAGGGAAGTGTTCAGGGAATAGGCCAGAGACCACAACTTCATTGCCTTGGTGCACAAGGCGAAGACGCAGTGCCCCCTGTTTGTTGATGTACCACATTGTTGTGGTGTTGTCTGTTCTGACTTATCACCTTGTCGTGGACAGATGCAGAAAAAGCTTGAAGAGCTAAAAAGACAGCTCTGAGTTCCAGCAAATTGATGTGGAGCAGAGATTCCTGGGGACCAAACTCCTGAGTGAAAAGGTCGCCCATGTGGGCTCCCCAACCCAGAAGGGAAGCATCTGTAGTGAGAGTCAAGCCGTGAGAAGGGGAAATGAAGGGACCCCGCTCTAAATTGCTCTGATCCTGCCACCACTGGAGAGCTAGGATCAAGGTTCGAGTCACTGGGACCAACTTGGAAAGGGGGTCTCTTCTCTGAGACCAAAAGGTTCTCAAGTGAAACTGAATGTCTCTCAACTGAAATCTGGCTCCCTGCACAGCAGCTGGATGCAGCCATGTGCCCCAGGAGCTGCAGAAAGTGTCTTGCTGGTGAGACCTGCAGAGTGAAGGAAGAGGCCAGAGCCACTAAATCCCTACCCTTCTGGGGAAGAAAGGCTCTGGCTAGCTTTTGTGTCCACCCTGCCTCTATAAAGGCAGGGGGAGTACCTGGACTGGTTCCAGAACCGATGCTGGTAGGTTTAGCAGAAAACCCAGGGAGGTGAGAAGCTGCTGGGTGACCTGCAGGTGAGATTTTACCTGTTCTGGGGACTGGCCTACAATGAGCCAGTCGTCTAGATAGGGAAAAACAGCAATCCTCTGCCTCCTTAAGTGGGCCACTGCTAGACACTTTGTGAATACCCTTGGAGCAGAGGTAAGGCCAAAGGGCATTGCTCTGAACTGGTAATGACCTGAGGGCAGTTCGAATCTGAGGTACTTTCGATGGGATCTTCTGATTAGGACATGGAAATAGGCATCCTTGAGGTCCAGGGAGGCTAGCCAGTCCCTGGCCTTAGGGAAGGGTAAAATATTGCCAGAGTTACCATTTTGAACTTTGGTTTCAAAAGATGCTTGTTCAGATATCTGAGATCTAAAATTGGCCGCCACTCTCCTGTCTTTTTGGGGTAAGGAAGTATCTGAATACAGACCCCTGCCCTGATGCAGGGAGGAACCCTTTCTACTGCTCTGAGAGCTAACAGGATGAGACCTCTATTTCCAGAGCGAGGGTCTCTAAGCACTTGCAGGTAGAAAAGTCTGCTTCTCAACTTGGGAAACTTTTTGAAGCTGAGAACCAGACCCTGGCTTACTACTTCCAGAACCCACTTGTCTGAGGTAAAAGAAGCCCAATTCTGACTGAAGTAAGCCAGCCTGCCCCCCACTGGTACAGGAGAATCGGCCCTGGGCACCCCATCAGGGTGCCTGTTTCACAGGAGCTTTAGGCTGGGGGGTGGGAGCAGGTCTGCCCACCCCTCGTCTGCCCCTGCCTCTGAAGAAGCCCCTCTGAGCATAGACAGAGGAGGCCTGAGTCTGGTAGAAAGGCCTGTGAAAAGGCCTACCCCTACCCCGGGCATGCCTTTGAGGAGTGGCTTGCCGCTCCTTAGCCTGGGCACTCTTGTAAGTAGTCCTATATTCATCCATCTTCTTCATGTAATCTCTGTCTGCTCTCCAAACAGAGAATTTCCCACCACAGGAAAATCCATAGCCTTAGTCTGGGTATCCTGTGACAAACTAGTACACCTGAGCCAGGCCAACTACTTAAAAGCTACAGATGTGGCCATGACCCTAGAGGAAACATCATTAACATCCACAGCAGCATGAAACTGAACCTTAGAGGCTTCAATGCCATCAGCAGCCACCTGTTCTAGTTCACTAGCCAGCTGGCCATGGGCCTGCTTGGCCAATTGCATAACAGTATCCCATCTAGATTTCTGATACCTAGCTACACAAGCCATATAATTTGCTTGCCTGAGTCCCAGAGAGGCTGCCATATACTGTTTTTTTTGCCATGGCATCAATCTTCCTGGAATCCTTGTCAGGAGGATGTGAAGCCAAGGGAATATTAGCTTTATCACAGGCAGCAGCCTGAACTACCCCAACATGACTGCATTGCTGAGAAAGGAATTCTGTATCAGGGCCTGACAATGTATACCTTCTGTCCATCTTTTTATCTACAGGAGGCACAGAATTAGGAGCTTTTAAAATTTTAATTGTTTGTTTCCTAAAAGACTTATGTAAAGGAATAGACAATCTCCTAGACTCTGGAATATCCATCATTTCTACAAAATCAGGCTCCTCTTGCTCATCCACAGCCTCTTCTAAAGGAAGCTGGAGGGTTTCAGCAACTTTTTTATAAAACATGAAATGAGATGGGGACTCAGACAGCATAGGGGAGATTCTAAAAGGTCTGTCTGGGGAGATGTCCGGTTCAATGGGCACACCCAGACCTTCCAGCCACATTCATACTGTTCATAGTCCTCCTCCCTCCTCTGGTTCATAAAATTCTTAATATCATAATCCTGAACCACTGGGACCGGACGAACCGACCTTTTACCAGATAGTGGTGGTTCGGACGGACCCTGAGACAGTGACTGGACAATTTGTATGGCTGTTATCTCTGCAGCAGTTGGAGAAGGAATTTTGGACTCCAGACCTGCTGATTTTCTTGTTTTCTTTACTGGAATTGGTTCCTCAGAACCAGCTTTTCTTTGCCCGAGGAAGTCTGGCCCTGGTCAGAGGGCATTCCTCTGGTCTGGCTTGGCACCGAACCGGGCTGGCCATCCGGTCAGCGGACTTTGGCCTCTCGCCCTGAGCCTGCCCAATCTTTTTTCCAGGGTGGCTGCAGGGAAATTCTTACATACCTGGCAGTCTGACTGGAGGTGGTCAAACCCCAGACAATAAACACATGTGGTGTGTGGGTCAGCCTTGGCAAAGACTTCCCCACAAACATCACAGTGTTGAAACCCAGTGGGCCCGGTTTTTCTTTTGGGTTTCTCAGACACAATGCCAGCCTAACCAAAAACTTGCCCTTTTAACGGCAGTGCAAGGCAAGACACCCTTATCGGTTCCTAACCGTGTCACGGGTATTGGAAAAAAAAGTAATAAATCCGTTTTTTAGAACCGATAAGAACCGGGAACCGCACTCTAAAATAGTATTAAATGAGTTTAAATCCACTGATCGGTTCAAAACCAACCGATAACTTACAAGTTCCACACAGACAAAACCTTCATTTACTTTACGGTTACCACAGATAGAGCTTGAACCGAACGGTTTTATGTTAAAATAAAACTATTCTCGGTTAAATCCAACCGAGAAAACACTTTTAAACCGAGAAATGAACCGAGCAGAAGGAGAAATCTCCGGAGCGACTGTTCACTGAGGCGGAGTAAAGAATCTGACAGTTCAAGTTTGAAATGACACAGATAGAGCTGCTCTCGTGCCAAAATTCTATTTTGGAATGGTTTTAACCATTTCACTCCGGGGCAGTTCTAGAGCTGGAACAAACTGCTAATGTCTATAATATAGCAAGACTTCATGTTGTTTGAACTTTAATTTCCACATGCGAGCCCACCTTTCCAGAGTGTCCAGGTCCACTCGCAGGGTCAACCTCCCCTCTTCCCCCTCAACTACTGCTCCCATCTTGGAGTCGTCAGTGAAGAGACTCATCTCGCACCCTATACCCACCCTGATGTTAGATGCATTAAACAGGATCGGACCCAGGACTGAGCCCTGCGGTACTCCACTTCCGACCTCTCTAGGGTTCGAGAATTCCCCACCGACCACTACTCTCTGTGCATCCAGCTAGCCAGTTTCCTATCCATCTGACCAACAAAGGGCCCACTCCCAACCCCGTCAATTTTTCCACCAGTCCATTGTGGGGGACAGAGTCAAACGCCTTGCTGAAGTCCAAGAATAGTACATCCACAGGCTTCCCCCTGTCCAGTTCCGATGTTACCCATTTGTAGAACTCAACAAGGTTGGTTTGACATGATCTATCTGGCAGAAACCCACGTTGTTGGCTATCCAGCCCTCCCTCCTCCTCCTCCAAGAACACCCCCAAACGTTCCTTCAGCATACTCTCCATTAATTTTCCCACCACCGAGGTCAAACTGATGGGTAAATAGTTACCTGGTACTTCCTTGATCCCCTTTATGGATTGGCACCACAATGCCTCACGCCAATCCCTAGGAACCCTCCCTGTCTCAAGCGACCTGTTGAACAACTCTGCCAGGGATGCGGCCAGCACATCCGCCAACTCCCATAGTACTCTTAGATGAATGCCATCTGGCCCAGGAGATTTATCCTTCTTCAGTGCATTAAGGGTTTGCCACACCCGTTCAGTGGAGACAGCGTCATCCATCCCCCCCCCACCTTGCTGGCTTTTCTATCCTTGTCCTGGTGTGAAACCCCAGGGATGCCTCTTCTGCCCTTATGCTCCATTATCTGTTGCTTCCCCTATCCCACACACTACTGCTTCTATCCCCCTCGTGCCTTGCTTTGTAAAGATCCCATCCCCCTCCCTGGACTGGCTGGGCCAAAGGGGTCTTTATCTGTAGACAACTTCTACGTTTCTATGAGTCCATTAAACTAAGATGTAGTCATACAAGGAAACGTATCACTACACTGTATTGCATGTATGAGGAGCAGAATAAAACAAGTTATCTTTACATATCCAAAATTTGTAATGACATCTTAAACCACAGTAGCAAAGCTCCAATGGTTTGCAAGGTCATCACAAAAAGAAAAACAGTTCTCTTGACAATCGCATTGATCAGATCACTGCAAAACGAAATAAAAAAAAAAAATTTACATTACCCCTTATTTTATTCTATACAATAAGTGTTTTTCCAGTGTATCAGTACACTCATCTGGGCTGTTTCCTACTTTCTCCTGCCCCTCTCGGGTGGGGGGACGCACAGGGCAGCTTGTTGTCACCCATGCTGCCAACTGTGCCTCCACTAGGCCCACCTGGAGTCACTCTATTAGCAGTGTATGTACTATACCTTCCCTCCAGGGTGGAGAGCATTTCCACAGATGCTCTGCACCCTCCCAGACAATCTCCACCCGTCGTCCCCAGCTTGAGGTATAAACTTGGATGGCAGTTTGCCAAGGTGGGGTCTTACCACTTGACACCACCACCAAGCATCCAAGGCTGCTGGCAGACACTATTTTAGCATTCTGAAAATTCCTAATACATGGATAAGGCATCACAACTGTGTATAACAGGATTTGTGATGTTATGTGTAACAGTAATTCACAGGTTCTACAAACTGATCAGAAACGATCTAACCAGTTGGCCCAGTAACACAACCGCAGAGCTCCCACCTGCTACACCAGTGACCCAGGTTCAGGAACAGAAGTAGGTCACTAGGTGATTGTCGTCCTAGGACAGCTCTCCTTCATTTGGAGATGAGGCACGTCCCATTAGTTGGCTGCCACCTAGAAGAATTGGGTGACGGTGTAGTGGGGCCACAAGGGAAGGGATTCCACCCATAAAATGCTGGGACAGCTCCGCAGAGGTGAAGCTCGAACAAGGTGTCACTGCATGTGCTGTAAGCTCAGGGTGAATAATGGCAGAAAAACACCCTGAACGTGGCAGAATGATGGCCCAGTCCCCCACAGGCCCTGCGCTGGCAACTGGGCACCTTCACTGTCCTATGGCAGAGGACGGAGCAGAAGGTAAGTACAAGAGAAGTCAGGTGACAGGGCTGGAGGGACTGATCCAGAAAGAGGCAGGTCAGGAGAGACTGGAGATAAAATGCTAATTAAAAAAAAAAGAATTATCAAACCAGTTAAGACTATATATGCAGTTACATATCGCAAACTGTTGCAACCATGATAAAAAGGATTTTAATATTGTGGAAAATTGGCATTATGATATACTGGGACATCTCATGCCATAATGCAGGTAAAAGAAAAGAACCATCTATGTATGAATTGGTATATGCCAGATTCTCAATCCTTTGCACTGATGCTCAGCTGGATGGAAATATCCGCACATGCCAATTCCATACCTGGTATTCTATTATTTAGAACAAGGCTAGAACCAATCTAGAATCCTTAGTGTGACACAGAGATTAGAACACTGAACTGGGGATCACAGGTTCAAATCCCACTACAACTGCTGTCTTATTGTTTGCTTCTGAGCCAGTCACCTGACTTCTCTGTTCTTCTGTCTTACTAACAGTAAATTGGATAGAAGCAGGACCACACTGGGCAGGTCTAGGCATGGAAAATGTACCAAAACCAAAATGTCTTGACAGTTTTCACGTCACATTACAAAATATGATCATATATATTTCTCATCAGGGGTTCTAATGTTAAACTTCTGCAAACACGAAAAATTATTTAAACATGCCTCGTGTGATGACGTCTACTCTCAGAGTACAAACAGTATCATTTTAGAGGTCACCATGCTGTATACAGACTATTTGTATTCTAATGTACTGACGTAAACCTTATTCTGATGTAACCACTAATGGTCAGGCAGTGAGGCTCCACTGAGCTGATTACATGAACTGTCAAACTGATTTTTTGTACACAGCATTGTCCAGTGTATTTGCTGTTATTGGACATGAAACCTTTGCAAACAAGCAATTTGTGCTCAAGGGCAGTTTCTGATTTTTTTCAATAAATAAGATGTGCTATGTTTCTGAAAAAATCATGTTGAATTTACAGCAAGTTTTGGGAGCTATGAAGGTCCTATAACAGAGCGCTCCCCCCAAATTATACAAGTAAATGGCAGGCAGTAGCGCCTGGGTTATAGTGGCTTACTTTTGAGCAACGGGAACCGAGCCAGAGTAGGCTCCCTGTAATTTCAGCATCGTATGTTACCAGTGACTTCAATCACTTCCTAGACATATGCAAGCCCTCAACTCCACTGACCCTCCCATTTCTTTCTGAAGAGACTGTACTCCCCTCCCCTTGTGTCAGAGCTTAGTCCCTCAATCCACCATGCCTCAGTAAATCCTGCTACACTGCAGCCTGCATCACTCTGCCTTCTTCAAACCACAGCCTCTGCCATGGCAATTTGTTCTCTCAACAGCTCACTATGTTGTCTTCCCCTTCTCTCTGCACCTCACCCGAGATGTCTGGAAGCACAGTGTGATTGATTTGCGAACAGTGAGGATAAAAAATAATACGTACACACTGCAAGAAGGGAGGTTGCACAGCTCAGAAAGCACGTCCAACCCCTGACTTGCAGAACACCTGCAGCCACCTCAATGATTCAGCAGCATTTCCCTCTGCTCCACTCCAGCGGCTCAATTTTCCATAATCAAAGGAGCTGGCGGAACAAATGTCAGTGACAGAGGAGTACTGTTCACCTGCTGCCAGAACGGAGAGGCTTGAGAGCACATAATAAACCTAGACAGAGCAGACACAAATCAAACAAATCATATGGAGAAAACAGTTCTAATGTAAGATGGGAAAACAGGCCGTCAGCCCTGTAAAGGCAGGACAGCAGCTGGGGAAGAGAGATGGTGATCTGGATGTTGAAATCTCCTTCCTGTACCTAGCAAACTGTAGGTGTCACAGACCCCCCACGCTTGAGAATTAGAGAGGGAGCTGCAGTTCAGAGGGAAGTTAAGGTATGTAGGGTCTAGGAGTGGATACACTTATGAAAGTGTACATCAGAGGTAGTTCCTATGGGTGGTGGAGCTCAGCCAGCTGAGTTAGCTGCAGAAGTTTGACAGCAGTTGAGCAGTAGGTCCCTGAATCTCTGAAGACAAGGCTGTCACGTCCATAAGAGTCTTTTTTTTTTTCAAAAAAAAAAAAAAAGGTGAGTAAAGAAGAACTTACTGCCTCCTTGTTAAATTTTAGCTGTGTCGCCCCCCCTCAAGTTTCTTTCACAGCATCCTGCCAAGGGTAACCTGCATAGCCTGCTGCAGAGCAGCTATTGTGTGGCTCAGGAGGCTGAGTGGTACACAGTATCTCCATAGTCCAGCAGAGGAGGGTAAGCAGACCAGCAGAATTCCAAGCTGAGCAGCCATTTAGTGCATTTTCACAGTTCAGAACTGCTTAACCCGATTAATCAGCACATAAATCTAAAAGTGTACAAAAAAAGCACTACTACTGCTATGTCTCAAACACACACACACACATTATATATATATATAAAAATATCTTTGCTAAAATTATTTTTAGATGGCTAAACAGTGTTACTGAGCTGACCTGCATTGCAGAAACAAATTTTTGGTTAAGATCTAGTACTGTATTCACAATGGAATACTAGCAAACTGCTATTCTGCCAACAAAATTTGGTATGCTCGGAAAACCAAATGAAGGTGCAAGTCCAGAACATGCACACACTCTTTATTAAAGCTGGTGTCGATTACAACCAAATTTTTCTGCTGCGTTAATGTGTCTTGTGAGCATCGCGAGATGAAAATTGCCTTGCTCGCACAAAACAGCACCGAGTACCAACCCAATTGCTACATGCGAAATATACTTTCATTTTTGATCAGCTGCACTACTAACCACACCTTCTGCTGGCAGTTATTTAAAAAAAAAAAAAAAACACTAGAATTGAAAATCTTGCTTGCTTTTTTTGTGGTGTTAACACTCCACTGATGTGTAATACCACCATTACAAACTACTTGACCTTTGGCCTCATGGTTTATGTGTTATCATACACCTCAAGTGTGAAAAACAAACTGTTATACACTGCTACCCAAACATTATTCTCTGTTTGGTACATTTAAGTACAACTCTTACTCACCTCTCCTCCCTACTCTTGTCCAGGCCCCAACAGAGCCACTGACCTCTAAGGCCTGCTTATGGGACAAGCTTCATTTTGCAGTCCTCTCACTTGAAGAGCATGCAAAAAGATAACTCTACAACCATTTATTTATTTATTATGATTTTGGAAGACACCTTTGAGCTAAGGCTCTTTAACAAAGGACCATGTTCCACATTAGAAAACGAGAATGGAACAGAGTCGAAGACAATAACAAACAAGACAATTCACAGCAGCCATAGGCTTTGTCAGGTATATTAATAGTTAGCATATACAATTCAGGTCAAATGTACAATAATTCTCAGAAGGACTGGAAGCTATGAGGAGAGAGGGTGGGTACAGGTGGAGAGTCTGTAGGGAAGGATCAGAGTAAGTAGAAGAGTGAGTGAGGTAGGAGTGTAGCACATAGGGCATTGTCAGAGTGCAGAGGGGGATGAATCGGGGATGAAAGATAGGAAAAAGTAAAAAAAAAACAGCAGAAGGGGAAGGGAAAGACTGATGAGGGGGGACGAGAGGAGGATTTGGCAAGTTATGAGAAGCAGTCACAGGAGGACCTAGCGACAAGGTGCTGACGAAGGCTGCGCTTAAAAGTGCCCAGTGTATTATTGTTGGTAACTTCAGGCAGAAGTGAGCTGTACCAAGACGAGGCTCTGGATTTAAAGGATCGTTGTCCTTGGGTAGTGTGGCAGCGGGGAACAGAAAAAGTAAGATTTTCCGATCTTCTGGTTAGGTGGGGGCCACCATGGGGGAGCCAGTAAGGTCTGAACCCCTGTGGGTAAGAGCTCTGAGGTGATCTTTTGGCTAGAATGCAGGACTGTTACTCGAGTCTGCCAGATAGTTGGAGCCAGTTTGTTCGCAGATGTCGCAGGTGTGTGAATGGCGGGGTGCTTAAGTCCGTAGACATGCCTTGTTTAGGGCTATGGCAATGCGTCAAAGTGCAGTGTCCGTGGCAGATTCATATGTCACTAGCCTACAGTCTACTGAAATAACAGAACTCTGAATAGCAGTGCTTAGGGCTTCGTTTGTGAGGCAGTTCCTATGTCTATAAAGCAATCCTATGTGGGTATTCACGATCTTCATAAGAAAAGATAACTCTTACAACACATAAGACAAAAAGTCAGACATGCAAATGGTATAATAATATAATGACATTCATAGGCACTGCCCAGCAATCATACTGCTCAGCCTTTCCTCATCCAAACGTGTGCCATTATTCAACTGTGGCACCAGAACCTCAAACACTGTACAAATCACTGCACTCGCAATTCATGTTTACTGTTACATCGAGTATCACAGCAGATTAATACGAAATTCTACTTTAAAATCTCTGTTTACAACAGAAGCATTTGGGAGATTAGCTACCCTTCTTTAAAATTACAGAATGTATAGAAGGGACTACAGTTTTGGACATCATAGTGGGGTTTTAATATGAGCAGGAACAAACAGCAGGGACTAGCTGCCAAAACGCAAAATAATACAAGTCGGTGGGAAGTCATTTTCAGTTCATCTGGGGCCCTGGGAGGTCCAACTCTGGAAGTGCACCTTAATGCATCCTGCCTTGGGTGAACTGTGAGGCATGAGGAGCAGATAACCTATGATAAAACGTGCCCTGGTGCATCTTATTGCAATTATGAAATGGATACTTTTTATGTATTAAAATGGTAAACAAAAGTATTTATGAGTTATTTTGTATGTACATGTATACTTTTTTTTTTTTTTTAATTAGGTTCTGTAATGGTTTTTATGGCCACCCATGTGGCACTGTTGTAAAAGGATTCACTGGCTTTCTTGGGGTGGATTTTCCTTTTGCTCTTCCTATGCTGTCAGCGAAAGCCAGATAGTCCAGTGTTGACAGAGGAATAGAAGTTGTCAGCAGATGGGGACCGTATGATCCATCAAGTCTGCCCTTGGTTTCAACCCCACCCCATTTTAGCTGCCTGCTTGAGTATCCCACATTGTCTGTCCCATGCCCGCTTGAATTCACCCACTGTCCGGGCTCCTGCCACCCGTGGGTTCGCAGGCTATTCCATGGCTCCACAACGTGCTCTGTGAAGAAGAACTTCCTCATATTGCTCCTGAACTTTCCCTCTTAAGTCTAAGGTCATGCCCCTAGTCCTGTTGTAGTCTTTTAACTGAAGAGGTTCTGCACGTGCACCGTGTTGTTGCCTTTAAGTATTTAAATGTTCGATCATGTCCCCACGATTTCTGCGTTGCTCTAGAGAGTATAATTTGAGGTCATCTAGTCTTGCCTTGTACAGTTTCTGATGCAAGCCCTGCACCATCTTTGTTGCTCTTCTCTGTACCATCTCCAGCCTATCTATCTATGTCCTTCCTGAGGTGTGGCCTCCAGAACTACACACAGTACTCCAGGTGAGGCCTTACCAGGGACTGATACAGCAGCATGACTACTTCATTCCTTCTGCTTGTGATGTCCCTCCCTCTGCATCCCAGGATGCCACTAGCTTTTAGTGCTGCCTTTTCACATTGTTTAGAAGAAGAAGAATCAGCATTTATATAGCGCTTTTCATACATCCAAAGCGCTTTACAAGCAATGCTAGACTGGTAGTGAAGTGACTGAATGTGTGGTGGCGGCCATATCGCACATCATCACCCACACACAGCCTAGTGGTTTACTGACCTTGAGGTCATCTGATAGGACCCCCAGCATAACTCTCAACCTTGTGTCCCCAAATGTGGAACACTGCCTCTGAAAATGTGGAAAAAATTAGCAAAATGTGGAATATTTAATCAAATTTTTACCTAAAAGCTCAGAACACTTAAAATGTTTGCATTTACGTTCAGAAAGTCTGTTAATTAAATAATATATTTTTGCATCATTTGCTATAGATTTTGCTTTAAAATGTTAACACTGAATGTGGGACAAGTCCTCAAAATGTGGAAGAGGAGGTTTGTGAAGTAAAATGAGGACGTTCCTAGTAATGTGGTACAGTTGAGGGGTATGCTGCCTAGTGCTACCAGCTGCTCTCTCACAGAGTACCTTTTCCTGGGTTATGCTTCCCAGGGCATGACCTGCATTTTGGCACTGAATTTCAATTGCCAGGTCCTGAACCACTCCTCCAGTTTTCGGAGATCAGCTTCCATACTATGCTGTTCCTCTGGTGTGTCCACCCTGTTGCCGATTTTGGTGTCATCTGCAGACAGGCACACCTTTCCCGTCAGTCCTGAAGGGACTTGCTAATCTGAATGTGAACAAAAGGCCAGAAGGGGAGCATCCAAGGGCATTGAGGGAACTCTGGGAAATACTGGCTGCACCTCTGACAGTTCTAGTTAACAGCTCACTGGAAACAGGAGTGGTTTCCAAAGACTGGAGATAGGCAGATGTAGTCCCACTATACAGAAGTGGTAGCAGGGCGCAGGCTAGAAATTACAGGCCAGTCAGCCTCACTAGTGGTGGCAAATTTAATGGAATCACTGATGAAGAAAAGGACTGTACAGTATCTTGAATCCAGTGGAGTTCAGGACCTGAGGCAGCGTGGTTTCATGGAGAGGTGATGCGATCATGTCAAACGAATCTGATGAATTTATTTGACTGGGTGACAAAGGCTTTAGATCAGGGTGGAGTGGTGGAAAAGGCCTACCTACATTTCAGTAAGGTTTTCAACACCGTTCCACACAGGAGACTAGCAAGAAAGCTGGTCAGCTTAGAAGTGGGTCCAAGGGTGGTAAACTGGATAAGAAACTGGTTAGGTGATGGGCAGTAAAGGGTGGTGGCAAACAGAGTTCACTCTGAGGAAGGAAGGGTGACCAGCGGGGTGCATCAGGGATCAGTGCTAGGACCGGTCCTCTTTAATGACTTTATAAAAGAGACACTGCAGAGGAGCTGGAAGTGGAGCTCTGCCTCTTTGCGGATGACACCAAAATCTGCAATAGGGTGGACACTCCAGGAGGGATGAAAAGAATGAGCAGAGACCTCAGGAAACTAGGAGTGGTCAAGGGTATGGCAACTGGGTTTCAATGCAAAAAAGTGCAAAATAATGCCCTTGGGGCAAAGAAACCCAGGGGCGGAGTACAAAATGGGTGGAGTGGTACTGTCGACCACCAAACAAGAAAGAGACCTGGGAGTAATCATATCGGATGACCTAAAGGTGGCCAGACAGTGAGACAAGGCAGTTGGGAGGGTTAGAGGTACTGGGGTGCATAGGAGGGGTATCACCAGCAGAAACTGGGAGGTGGTGGTGTCTCTGTATAGATCATTAAGACCCCACGTAGAGTACTATGTAACTAAAATGGTGCAGGGTCTGCATCAAAAGCCCTATGTGGAGAAACATAAGGACCTCAACACATACACCCTGAAACAGAGAAGGGAGAGACGATAGAGACCTTTAAATATCTCATGGGAGTAAATAAAGGTACAGTAGGGAAGTATTTTTCAGAAGAAAAGGTGCTCAAGAACAAGGGGACATGTTATGAAGCTGGGGGGGGGGTAGATTCAGGCGAGAGGAGAGGAACTGCTTATTCACAGAGAGAGTGGATTCCTGGAACAGCCTTGCAGATGTGGTGGGGGCAAAAACAGTAGTGGTGTTCAAGAATGCATGGGATAAGCACAAGGGACTCATACTGGAAAGAAAGGAGGGAGGAAGGGAGAAAGCTGTAGATCGGGCACGGTCTGCAATAATAGTGTAGGTAGGGAGAAATGGGCAGACTGGTTGGGCCAAGTGGTTTCTCATCTGCCGTCAAATTCTATATTTAAGAAAACATGCAGGTTTAATTTTGAACTTCGCATGGCTTTTGGGAGTAGGCTAGCATGAGAGCCAGCTGGCTGGTCTGGGAGAGCAGAACAGCTTTGAAGTGTGCAGCGGTTGGCTGTGAAGAAATGCCGGGTTTAGTTCTGAGTTAAAGCAGGGCTGTTGGCACAGACATGGAAGCAGCACCATGGACAAACTCACTGATGTGTAGTAGTGAAAAGGCGGGCAACAGCCTGGGCATCAGGTAATGCTGTGAGAGACCATGCAAACAGCCAACTGAGATGGGCACAGCATGGAGCATAGACATATAAGAAGAATTTCAGGGTGTCCGATGCATGAGAGGTGATAGTTCTAGTGGCTGTAGACCGGGGGGGTAGGTGTATTAACATGCTTAAATATAAACTGGCTCTGATTGTGGGACTATTCTTCATCCATGATTTTATGGTTTAATATCATGGGTAGAGCATGTAGCTGTTCCATTAGTATTTTAGATTCCTACCAACCATTTAATAACTAAACAAAAATAAACAAGGTGTGCAGTATCTTGGGATAGCATCCTGCCTCAGGTACGTTGTAAGCAGACTTGCCAGGATTCGATTTTTATTTTATTTTTTTTAACTTTGACCAAAAATATCAATGTTTATTTTGTTGCCTTTTCCCCAATGTTTATCAATGAAATTAGTGCCCCGTGTGCGAAATTCAGTCGTTTTGATCTTTGTTTTTCAATTTTTTTCCAATGACAATTCTGATCGATATTTTCAGTCATAAAGTATAAAAAACAAACCGAATCTTAGCATATCTATGCTGGCTCCTTAGAGAACACACTAACTGAAACCCGCATGCTCAGGACTGCTGCTGGACAGCGGGATATTGTTTACTGGGAGCACACAGCCCAAGTCCTCATGACTCAGACACACTACCGCCATGATATGCTCCCTGGTAGTCCAATAAACTACCACAACCATCTCCCTCTTGAAGCCCTCATGCTCAGCACTGTTGTCGAATATCTGGACTGTCACCAAAAGGTATGGATGTTGGGGGAACGTTGCGGTGGACATCGATGTCTGATCCTTTGAAACTGGCCGTATAGCCACCCACATGGGGGGGGGGTGGAGCTATGAGCACCACAGTGGCACACAGCATATGATCACATAAGAGCCACGCGTCAGAGGAACAGAGACGAGATTCTGACATGTAAAAGCACGATCCGATGCCAGTTGTGTCCGTCTCCTCAAGCCTCTTTGCCCTTTAACTGAACTTACAGCCAACAACAAAAAAAAAAAAAAAAAGATGATTATTGACGTTTTATTCATTTTCATCAGTTTGGGGACTTCTAAAAAATTCGATGTTTATTGCTGTTTACTGCTATAAATTGAATCCTGGCAAGCCTAGTTGTAAGGCACAAAGCCTTGGGCCACCACCCGAGAATGGATGATATCCTACACCCTGAAGTCTATTTTGATAATGAAATCAATCCATTCTGAGTTTGACTGATGACACAAAGAACAATTACATAAGAACTTACCGCAACAGTAGATCTTCGAGGGGATCTCAATCATCAGGTCACACATATGGAACTTCCCCGTCTGGTGAAGCAGGATCCACATGGAAAATTTTCAGCAGTACCACTGAAGCCACCCACACCAAGAGTCTGCCAATGTCACCAACCCTATAAATGCGCGAGTGGCCCAGATCTCTCAGTTCTTTCCCCTGGAGACAAAGAGAGCAGATCCGTGCCATGGGGGACCGAGGAGAGAGAGAGACAGAGATAGAGACAGATGCCCAGGCCTGAATAAAAGGCTGGATACACCCGTTAGCCAGTTCGGAGAAAGAGTCCCATAAAAGGGGGATAGTGGAAAGGAAGCCAAATCTGATACAACCGAGATCCCCTTGAAGATCTACTGTTACGATAAGTTCTTACATAACTGTTCTATCTTCATCGGGGGTATCTCAGTCACCAGGTCACACATATGGAATAAGTCCCAAGCAATTACAGATGCAACAGAACAGTCTGGGAGGGAGGAGGAGGTCAGCTAAGGCTTAGCACAAGGACCCTGCCAAAACCTGCACAGGTTCTAGAAGCAATGTCCAGATTGTAGTGCTTGGTGAAAGTATGCAGTTCTCCAGGTGGCAGCAGTGCAAATGTCAGCGCTGAGACCCTTTGAAACAGGCTACAGAGGTAGCCATGCCCATTGTGGAATGGGCTTTCACCGCCCCTGCAAATCTTTGCCATGCTTGTTGTAGCAGAACACAATACAATGTACCAAACATTTAGACAACTATTGTTTGGAAACCTGAACGTCCTCTCTTCCTGGAGCGAAAGAAAAAAAAAATGCTTCCGACTTTCTGCAATCCTTAGTTCGGAGCAGATAATCTTCAAAATTCTGCACACGTCTAACATATGGAGCAGTGCTTCCTCTGGACTGGCACATTCAGGAAAATAAACTGGTAGGTGGATAGACTGCTTCAGGGTAAACTTGCCTCAAACACCACCTTAGGGAGAAACTTGGGATTAGGCGCAGAGACACTGTCTTTATGAAAAAAAAAAAAAAAAAAGGCTCCTCACACCAGGGAGCCTAAAGCTGGAAATCCTTAGAGCAGAAGTAATAGCAATCAAAAAGAACGCTTTCCAAGAAAGAAAGCATAGCTCGTAAGTTGTAGCCGGTTCAAACGAAGACTGGGTCAACTTCTCCAAAACAAAATTCAAATCCCAAACCGGGACAGGGAACGGACTGGAGGCTTCAGATACAGGATGCCCCTGAGAAAAGTGTGGGCTATATCCATTTGAACCACAGTACGGCCGCCTACAGGCTCATGAAAGGCAGAGATAGCTGAAAGGTGCACCTTAAGGGAGGAGTACAGAGACCAGAGTCCGACAGAGATAACAGGTAGTTCAGAATCTGGCTCACCGGACAGGTCAAATAATTATTTTATATGTATAGCGCAATTCAAGTAACAAAGCGCTTTATATACAACATTTTAAAACAATAAAATCACACAAAAACATACACAACTTCAATTAAAGACTTCCAATTTCACCATACTTCAAATATTAAAAGCCTGTTTAAATAAATACATTTTTAAATTGGTCTTGAAACTCTCCATAGTCCCGCACTCTCTGATCTGACGAGGTAGAGCGTTCCACAGGGATGGCGCCATGAACATAAAAACCCTTGCACCAGATGTCTTCAACCACACCCTGGGAACCTCTAACAACCCAGATGGCAAACCTCTTCCACTTCATGGCATATGCGGCTCTGGTGGAGGGTTTCTGAGATGTCACTAGTATGCCCACCTCCTCTGGGACACCCCAAACCGAGGCGATGGCTATGTCCTCAGGAACCAGGCATGCAGGCAGAAGAGACTTGAGATAGGGATGGACCAGGGTCCCGTGATCCGCGTAAGATCATCCCTGCAGAGGAACCAGAGGTTCCTCCACTAACTGCTGCAGTAATGGAAACCATATCTGCTGTGGCTGAAATGATGCTATCAAGATCATGCTGGCCCCCTCCATCTGCAGCTTGATTAGCACCCTCTGAATCTGAGGAAATGGAGGGAAGGCATAAAGGAACCTACCACTCCAGGAGAGGGACAATGCGTCCCACCAGAAAACTCCAGGCCCTGGATCTAGCAAGCAAAATTGAGCAGTTTTGCATTGAGTAGGGACACAAAAAGGTCCAACTCTGAACAATCCTTTCCGGCGAACAGATCTTCTGTGACAGATGAGAGAAGTTCCCACTCGTGCATTCTGGACTGTGTCCTGCTGAGGTTGTTGGCCAGGGTGTTTAGCACACTAGGGATGTGGACCACAGAGGATCAGACTGTGGTCTATTGCCCAGTACCATACTCTCATAACCTCGCTGCACAGGGGGTACAAATGTGTCCCCCTTGTCTGTTGATGTAATAGACAACACTGAGATTGTCAGACAGGCTCAGCAGCTGACCCAGAAGGAGATGGTTCTGAAAGGCCTGCACAGCACACAGGACCACCCGCATCTCCAGGATGTTGATATGTATGGAAGTTTCTATCTGGGACCAAGACACCCCCCCCCCCGAAAGGTACCCAGATGCATACCCCAGCCCAAACCTCGGCATCCGTGGTAAGGATCTGATGAGGCGGAGGAAATCTGGAATGGGACCTCTTTTGTGAGGTTCTGTGGGTCCATCCAACATTGTAGCACCTTGCAGACTGGAGGGAAGGCCAGCACCAACTGATCTAGTTCGCCCGTGTGTTGGTCCCACTGGACTCAGTGTCCATTGGAAGGACTCACATGTACAGCCTGGCCAAGGGAACAGTGAGAAGGGTGGTGGCCACTGGACCCAACAGCCTGAGGTATACCCTCGCAGGAATAGAATGGCTCTCTGCGACCTCCTGAGCCTGGGCAATGGGGCATTTTGCCCTGTTTTGAGGCAGGAAGGCCTTGCCCTGCACCGAGTCCAGAATGGCCCCTATATACTGCAGCCTCTGAGATGGGATCAGGACAGACTTGGGCTGGTTGACAGTGATGCCCAGGAAGATAAACAGCTGCTGGGTTCTTTCCAGAGTCCAAAGGAGCTGTTCTCTGGATGGGTCCTTTAGGACCAGTCATCCTGGTAAGGGAAAACATACAATTCCCTCCCTTCTGAGAGCTGCAGCAGCTACTGCTACTAAGAACTCTGCAAAGACCCGCAGCGCAGAGGATAAGCCAAAGGGCAATACTTTGAATTGGTTGTGCTTGCCCTAAAAATGAAACCAGACATCTCCTGTGTGGTGGGAACACAGAGATATGCAGGTAAGCGTTCTGCATGTCCAGTGTGCACAGCCAGTCGACCCAGCTTGAGGGCATCAGAGCTGGCATGGTGACCATGTGGAATTTTTGTATCCGACACAAACTGAGGTCCTTGAGATCTAGAATGGGTCTCAGATCTCCGGTTCTTTTAGGGACCAGGAAGAGCCTGGAATAAAATCCCTGTTCCTTTGGCGCCTGGGCACTGGCTCGAAGGCCTTTTGTGCAGGAGGTATTGTACCTCCTCCTAGGGAACAGACAGGTGGGCCGGAGTATAAGTGGCGGGTACTGGGGGCATCTCCGAGTTCTCAAGTGTGACCCCTCTCTATGATCTGAAGAATACAAGCATCTGAAGTGATGGTTCTCCATTGATTGAGACGGAGACAGAAACCAACTTCCGACCACCACCTCTTGGTTGGGGACTGGAAGGGGGCGTCTAGCAAAGAGTCAAGCAGAGGCGTATCAGCCGCTGGGGCTGATCCGTCACCCCAGGGTGCTTTTCTACAGAGCTGGAGGAGGAGGTGAGACATGGCAAGAAGGCCTTTCTCTTGACCCAAGGGCGGGAGGCTGCTCCAGACCCCGTGAATCCCTTGCAAAGGGAGGCTGTCTGCTCCCAAGCTGCATATGATAAAGCGAGTGGACAGAATAGCCATGCCAGATGCCTGTAGGTTGATAATGTCCTGAACATCTGGCCCAAATAGCTTGGAGCCATTGAAAGGCATGTTAAACAACTTTTGCTGGACATCTACTGTAAAGCCCGAGACCCTCAGTCTGGAGCGCCTACAAAGGCAAGTGCCTGTGGCAGCAGCCCTAGCACCAGTATCCAAGATATCGTGCAAGGCCCTGAGGAGATACTTGTCGATATCCTCTGCACTGTACAAGCATTTACATACAAACATACAAAGAAGCCAGCAGAAGGACATTTGGTCCATCAAGTCTGCTCGTATTGCAGAGTCCACAGCTTGAGCTAATGTTCCTGCCCTTCCCACTCCTCCCATCCTCCCTACCCACACTGTCTTCAATGAGATGACCTCTTCCGGCAGTGCATTCCTAGTGTCCACCATCCTCTCTGTGAAGAAGTGTTTCCTGACCTCCCTCCTAAACCTCCCACCCTCCAGCTTAAGACTGTGCCCACTCATGTTATGGTTGCCATTCAGCTTAGAGAGAGCTTTCCTTATGAACCTTATTTATCCCTTTCAAGTATCTGAAGGTCCCAATCATGTCCCTCTCAATCTCCTGTCTTCCAGGGAATACATATTAAGTGCCCTCAACCTCTCCTCGTATGATGCTTTACCCTGCTGCCCCACTATCATCTTTGTAGTCCTCCTCTGGACCTTCTCCAGCAGGTTAATGTCCTTTTGGAGGTGTGGGCACCAGTACTGAACTCCATACTCTAGATGTGGCCTTACCAGTGACCTGTACAAGGGCAGTATAACCTCCTCTCTCCCCTACTACTGATCCCCCTAGATATGCATCCCAGCATCTTGTTTGCCTTGCTGCTGCTTTCTTGCACTGCATGAAGTGCTCAGGTCACTAGTGATCATCACTCCCAGGCCCTTCTCTGATGCAGATACATTGACTCCACCAAGTAGTACTCTGTCCTGGGATTCTTGGATCCAATATGCATAACCGCACTTCTTGTCATTGAAGTCAAGCTACTAGATTCTGGACCACCTCCCCAGTTTTCCAGATCATCCTGTATCCTTTCATCTGTGTCCACTCTCCGCACAGCTTGGTGTCAACAGCGAATAGGCACATTTTGCCCATAATGCCATCCCCAATGTCACTGATGAAGACAAACACCGCCCCAGCACCGAGCCCTGCAGGATCCACTGTTACCTCTCTGGTGCCAGAAAACTCTCCGCCCACAGCCACCCTCTGGGTTCTGTTCCTCAGCCAGTTTTCCACCCATCTGGATATCTTTTCCCAACCCGAGATCAACTTCCTGATCAACCTTTGTGGGGCACAGAGTCAAAGACCTTGTTGAAATCAAGATAGAAGATATCACCACTTGGCCAGTCTACTGTCTTAGTGACACAAAGTCGCCAATCAGATTAGTTTGACATGATCCGATCCCTCCCCCATGAACCCATGCTGCCTTGCATCCTGAGACCACGCCTCTAGATATTCCACTAACCTTTCCTTTAGTATAGTCTCTGTGAGCTTGCCCACAATGGAGGCCAGATTAACTGGTCTGCAATTCCCTGGGTCATCCTTGGGACCGCTTTTGTGTAGTAGCACTACATGTGCTATTCTCTAGTCCTGCCGGTACCATGCCTGACTCTAGTGAACTATGAAATAGGTCTCCAGTGGCCTGCCAGCTCCTTTAGTACCCTTGGATATACTCTGTCCGGGCCTGGTGATTTGTCCACCTTCAATGTCAGCAGCCCCTCCTCACTCTGTCCTCCTCCATCACTACATCCCCCCAAATCTTTTCCCTCCTGAAGGCACTGGTCCATCCTTCTCCCTGGCAGACAGAACAGAAGTATTCATTTAATACCTCTGCTTCCCCATTACCCTCCACCCCTCCACCCCTTTCTTAAGCCCAACAATTCCTTCCTTCTTGTCCCTTTCTCACTTATATAAGAAAGCCTTCTCCACCCTCCCTTCTCAATTCCTTGCTATCTGCAGCTCCTTCTGTGCCTTTGCTTGCCAGACTTCCTTACTTGCCTCATTAGCCAACCTTAGGTAATTTTCCCTATCCACCTCTCTCTTGGTCTTCCTAAATTTTCTATAGGCCAACCTCTTTTCCCTTACTGTCTGGACAACCCCATAACTGAACCAGCTGGGCGCTCTGGCCCTTGTGCCCCCCCTCCCAAGTCTAACACACTCATATGTAGCAGCCAGTATTCCTTCCTTAATGATGGACCACCTTTAGTCCACCCCATATCTTCTCCAATGCCCGCCAGATGGCTCCTTAGCACTTTGCCCATTTTCATGAAGTCCACCCTCCTGAAATCCAAGATTTTGGTCCTAGTCAGGATGCTTTCCATGCCCATATCCAACTGGAACCACACTGTGCAATGGTCACTTCCACCCAATGATTCCCTGACCATTATTTCCTGTACATGTTCCCCATTTGTGAGCACCAGATGAAGAATTGCCTCCACTCTTCTTGTTTCAGTGATGCTCTGAGTCAGGAACCCCACTCTGCAGTCCTTCCAGGATCACATGAGTCCTAGCATGATGTGGAGGATATGCTACAGTCCACCTTGGGCAGGTTTTTAAAAACCTCCTGTTTCTGGGAACAGTCAAGGAGGGCCTGGGTAGCTGCCTTGCCATTCTTCCAGATGATAGTCTGTTATCTGACCATATGTGAGAGGCTAATTGGCAGTCCTCTGCCCCAAGGAGAAGACTTGCTCCCTCTCACCCAAGAGGGCAATCTGCTGGGGTTCCCTGTTTGGGGGGGGGGGTACCGAGGTGCTTAGGCACGTTAGACCCGTCACAAGCTGCCATGATAACCACTGATATCAGTTTCAGGTTGGGCAGCATAGTAAGGAAGGCCCGGGGGGGGCGCACAATATAACTTGTCTGCCCTGTAAGGTACGGCTTTGACCATGTCAGGTCTGTGCCACGTAGCAGTAGTGGCATGCCTCAGAGCTGAGAGGATAGAAGGAATGACTTTAGGAGGAGATTCTGGGATTTAGGTAGTCCCCCACTTCCTTCCAGTGGCATCCTCTTCTTAGTATGGAAACCAATGGCTGAGGACAGCTGCTTCATAACATTAAAGAATGTAGGGTCCTCTGGAGGAGACCTGGGAGTATGTTTGACAGAGTCCTCACTCACCCAAGAGGCTGTAGACCTGTCAGAGGAAAGTGGTTCCTCCTCTTCCTCACAGTGGTCCAGTTAGGGGCATATCGGTGTATTTTATGCCCATGTTTGCCCTTTTTGCCCTGTGCAGAGTCCTGGGTAGTAACATCACGACCAGGTGTTTCCATGGACTTCGCATTTGCACTTCAGTCCACCAGAACAGTGTGACCATGTAACAAAATACAACCTGGCATACCAAATACTATCAGCTTGGAAAACTAGGAAGTTTTTTATTTCCTGGCCTAAAAGTTATCTAGCACTGCTTCCTTGGGCAGAATAAGGTCAGGGTGATATTCCTCCTCAACGTCGACCCACTCCAACTCTAGGTCTTACAAATAAGGGACAGACTATGGCCCAAGGGGAACCACCCGAGGAGGCTGAAGTGGCATCAATGGCGCAGGGGACCCAGGTCTGCAAGTGCCCAGTTGGTGGACCAAAACTGTAGTAAACTTGGCAAGGATATCACAGAGGTCGACGACAGTAGACTGCTCCATCAGAGGGGTGGTCGGCACAGGTCGAGACAACCTGTCCGTTGGGGCCTGGGTGCCAGAGAGTCTGACAGCTGTGGGCCTGGAGAAGCATCAGGTCTCAAGAGAAGGGCTGTCGACTAACTGGGAGCCGACAACCCGAGAGTCGATGACCAGCCACCCCTTAGAGGTGGGTGGAGGCACTGTTATGGGCTTAGGAGCAGAGACCTGGGCAGCTAAAGGAGTCTGTGTAGCGCAGCTGGCTGATTACCTCCCCCCCCCCAAGGAAGAAGCAGCAGCCGTCTGGGAGTGAAAACGCTGCCGGGGGATCCCGATCTTGATCCTTCTTGTGACCCTGCCCCCCCAGAGGACTTATCTCGGGGCTTTGCAGTCTGGGAGCTCAACGAACCCGCCAGTGACTGGGAAGGAGGGAGCCCCAAAGACCCCTGCCCAGAAGGCTATCCGTTGCTCCATCAGGAATTTTTTTTAGAGCCTTTTTGCGTTGCCTGAGGGTGGTTTGATTAAATTTGCTGCAGAGCTCGCAATCCGAGATGTTGTGGTCAGGACGAAAACAGTTGACAGAGAATATGGTCATCTGAAGAGGCAATCTTCTTTCCGTAGCGGCAGCGATGGAAGGAAGTGGAAGGAATAACCTCAAACAAGGTAAAATAATTTTTTTAATAAGAGATTCTGACAAACTAGGTAAAATACAAGTCATAGGTGAAAACCGCACAAAACTGCATTGGAGCTTCCACGGAGACCCATGCCAACAGAGTCAATGGCATGAAAGAACTGAGGAGGGAATGGAGCCGCTCATGCCTTTATAGGGACTGGTGACGTCGGCAGATGGCATCGGTGTGGGTGGCCCCAGTTGTACTGCTGAAAATCTTCCGTGTGGATCCTGCTTCACCAGTGGTGAAGTTCCATACAGTGCATGGAGTAATGCTGTTATGCATGGAATTCCATACCTGGAATAAGCTTGTTCTGCTGCAGTAGTGACATTATTAAGTTGTTCTGCTGCAGCAGTAGTGTCGCTACTATAGCAGAACAACTTGGAATGCTGCCACATAGTTGCTTTCCTCTATCCAGTTAAGCTGGAAGTTTTTGGTTTTTTTTTTTAAACTTGAACTTGCAGAAACATCTGCAGCACACTGTCAGTTAAAAAGAAAGTTAAAATTTCTATTCTTCATTGTCTTCACTAGCTGGTTTTGTGTGATTTTCCATGCTGTGACTGCCCATACACTATAAAAGTGTGTGTATGAGCAGCCATACACAAACAAGAATATACTGTATGAGGAGCCCGTACTATTAACTGAAATCTACCAGATTACAACCTTGTTATGCCATTGTTATGACATCACTCTGTTAACCCTTCTTGAGTATGTCATATCATTAGTATAACAAAATGGAATGCTCACAACATAGAGGATTGTGTATGGGTAAGAAGACACAACAAGGCTGTTGTGTGATCGAGATATTTCCATGGTAACCATGACGGCTCGCTCGAGGTCCGCTACCATGGAAACCTTGAGATCCCAAAACAGCCTTGTTTGTGTACGATTATCCATACACAATCTTTTAGTGTTTGGGTAATCACAGGATGCCTCCGATGACCCACAGAAAGCAGAAAATAAACTTACTGAGGCATGGTTCTATAGGCGCCATTCACTTCGCATCAAGCTCTCACCGCCGCGGCCCCTTCATCGCACATGCACGACTACTTTCGATGTTATGTTGCACTGGTGATGTACTCAGTGCAGCATAACATTGTGACGTAGTCAAGGCAGCACAACAACGCTGTTCGGAGTACGGATTTCCATGCTCAACAGCGTTCCACCATACACTATAACCAATGTTCTGTAAAGTAATTTAGTAATTCAATCTGATTACACAATCTTGGTAGCCCACATGCCATAAAATATAATGTATAGCCTTTGGTTAACAACCACGTTCAAAACACTTCGAGGTTGCCATGCCATCTGAAAAACCTCTAGAGATGCGCTCTTGGGCTTACACAATGATGTCATAAGCAACCTCCTAGAAAAAAATGTTTACAGAGTGGTTATTAACCAAGACCTACGATATCCTCTATATTCTTATTTCGAGGTTCACTTAACAGAGCACCTCGCGCTGTGCTCTCATGGTCATCCGTTACCAAGGTAACCTCTCAATACAAGAATAGCCTTGTGTATGACTGCTCACACACATCTTCTGTATGTTTGACCTGATGACAGACACCTCTAATGAAGATCCAGGGTTTTAAATAGCTGGTATAGCACAGCAGAATACTATACAAAACAAGAGCAATGCTAACCATTTCCAGAAATGCATAGTAGTACATTGCAGACCATTTTTGATAAGCCCATGGAATAGACAAAATGAAAAATTACCTTAGTAATGTTGTTTCTTCTAATGGAGTCTTGCTATATTATGAATATGCAGTATAACCCCAGGTTAGAACTGCTCCGGAGGTGAAAGAGTTAACTTTCCATGCAAGGCATGGAACCTTGAGCGCGAGTTCGGTTGAACACTCTGTCTGTTGATGCTCAAACTCAAACTGTCAGATCTTTACGAGCAAAACTCACTAAGGTTCTGTGTGGAAGCAGTAAACCTACACTAGCCCACTGGCTGCTTAACTACAAAAACAGATTTTTGTTCTTGATCCCAAATCAAAGACTCAAGTCAGGGGATTCAAGAAAGAAAAAATATATAAAGACACCTAAGCACCCTAAGAAGGGTGAAAATAAAGTGGGAATCTATGAAATGCCAAGATTGCCCTGCCCACCCACATCCCAAAAGTAAAGGTTCTGAGAGGGGCAGGCTGGGGGGGAGGTCATAATATAGCAAGACTCCATTAGAAGAAACAACATTACTAAGGTGAGTAATTTTTTCTTCAAACAACATGAAGTCTTGCTATATTATGACATATGCAGATTACACAGCAGTACCTCCAAGGAGGAGGGACAGAACCTACTTAGGAAATAGGCTCTGAAGCACAGCTGTGCCAAATCGAGCATCACTCCTAGCCTGGATGTCCAGGGAGTAATGCTTAGTAAAAGTGTGAACTGTTTTCCAGGTAGCTGCTTGACATATCTCTAGGATAGGGATGTCCCTGGCAGCAGCCAGAGAGCAGCTGTACCTCTGGTAGAGTGAGCCCTCAGGCCTGGGGGAACCTTACCAGTTTTCATAACAAATTGGATACAAGAGACAATCCACCTGGCAATGGATCTTTTAGTGGCAGGTTTTCCTTTTCCAACCTCACCATAAGCGAGGAACAATTGGAGGGAGTCAAACCTGTGACCCTTGGTACATTCTGTATAGTAACTAAGGGCTCTTTTGACATCTAAACTGTGCAATCTCCTCTCGCCAGAGGAGGAATGGTCAGTGAAGTACACAGGAAGAGACATGGATTGATTAAGGTGGAAGTCTGAAACCACATTAGGCAAAAACTTTCTGTTAGTCCTGAGGACCACCTATCTCTGTGAAAGAGGATAAAATCAGGCTCCACTGACAATGCTTGCAATTCACTTACAGCGCCTGGCAGAAGTGATGGCTACCAAAACACAGTTTTCCAAGTCAAGTACTTAAGCTCTGCTGAAGACAATGGCTCAAAAGGGTTGCATAAGCTGGGCAATGCAAATATTAAGATCCCAAGCAGGGCAGGGTCCCTGAATGGGGATGTGTGCAGCAACCCCTTGAAAAACTTGGTGAATACAGATTGAGCTGAAAAGGAAGAGGGTTTACCTGCTGATAGGAAAGCAGACACGGCTGCCAGGTGCACTTTAGGGTAGCTGGTCTAAGCTAGCAATTCAAATGCACCAAATAATCTAAGATTGTGGGCAAGACAGCAGATTCTAGGAAATGCTTGCCAGAGCACCATATGGAAAACCTCTTCCATTTGGAATTATAAGTGGCCCTGGTGGAAGGCCTTCTAGAGGCCTTCAAAATATCCAATACACCTTGGGAAAGGTGTAGGTCAGCAAACTAACTCCTCAAGAGCCAAGCCTTGAGATTGAGAGATTTGAGGTTCGGATACCAAACCCTCCCCTGGGCACAGGATAACAGGTTGTGATTCCTGGGAAGGCACAGGGGAAGGTGGACTGTTAAGGACAAAAGGAGAGAGTACCAGGGCTGCCTGGCCCAATCTGGGGCAATCAGGATCACCTTGCAGGGTCGAGATCTGATTTTGACTAGCACCTTGAACAGAAGAGGGGGGGAGAAGCATAGAGAAACTTCCCTTCCCAACTGAGAAGGAAGGCATCCAGAGGGACTGAGCCCAACACTGGGGGCCTGCAACAAAAAAGGGGAAGTTGGTGATTGTCTGGGGCTGCAAAAAGATCCATCTGCGGGGTGCCCCATCTGGCAAATACTACCTCCAATACTAGGGGATCCAAGGCCCATTCGTGATGGCCCTGGGAAATCATGCTGAGAGCATTTGCCAGGACATTGTCCTTGCCTGGTAGGTGAACTGCCGTAAGGGAGGTGTTCAGGGAATAAGCCAGAGACCACAACTTCATCGCTACGGTGCACAAAGCCATAGACCGAGTGCCCCCTTGCTTGTTGATGTACCACATCATAGTGGTGTTGTCTGTTCTGACCTGAACCACTTTGTTCTGAACAGATGTGGAAAAAACTTGAAGTGCTAGAAAAACTGCTCTGAGTTCCAACAGATTGATGTGGAGCAGAGATTCCTGAGGGGACCACAATCCCTGGGTAGTGAGTAGCCCATGTGAGCTCCCCACCCCAAGAGGATGCATCTGTCGTGAAGGACTAAGGAGTGAGACTGGGGTGAAAGGACCCCTGTCTCAGATTGCTCTGGTCCTGCCACCACTGAAGGGCCTGGATCAGAGTCCCAGTCACTGGGATCAATTTGGTTAGAGGGTCCTCTTTTGAGACCAAAAGGCTCTCAAATGGAACTGGACGTCCCTCATCTGAAACCTTGCTCCCTGCACTACTGCTGTAGAGGCAGCCATGTGCCCTAGGAGCTGAAGAAAGTGCCTTGCTGGTCGAGAGACCTGAAGGGTGAAAGAAGAGGCCAGAGAGACCAGGGTCCTTGCTCTTTCCAGAGGAAGGAAGGCTCTGGCCTCTTTTGTGTTCAGTTCTGCACCTATGAAGGTGAGAAGCTGGACAGGCTCTAGGACTGACTTTGGGAGACTGAGAAGGAAACCTACAGATGTGAGCAGTTGCTGAGTTACCTGAAGGTGTAGTCTGACCTGATCTGGAGACTGGCCTACTATCAGCCAGTCGTCCAGATAAGGAAAGATGGCAATCCTTTGCCTTCTTAAGTGGGCAACTGCTACTGCCAGGCATTTTGTGAATACCCTCGGGGCCGAGATGAGGCCGAAGGGCATTGCTCTGAACTGATAATGGCCTGAGGGCAGTTCGAATCTGAGGTACTTTCGATGGGAGCTTCTGATAAGAACATGGAAGTAGGCATCCTTGAGGTCCAGGGAGGCTAGCCAGTCCCCTGGCCTTAGAGAGGGTAAAATAATTCCCAGAGTCACCATTTTGAACTTTGGTTTTAAAAGGTGCTTGTTTAAGTATCTGAGATCTAGGATGGGCCGCCATTCTCCTGTCTTTTTTGGGGTAAGAAAGTACCTGGAGTACAACCCTTTGCCCTGGTGTAGGGGTGGAACCCTCTCCACAGCTCTGAGAGCCAGGAGGGTAGAAACTTATGTTTCTAAGGCAAGAGCCTCTGATGGATTTGCAGGTGGAAAGGATCTGATTCTCATCTTTGGAAACTTTTTGAAGCTGAGAACCAGTCCCTGGCTTACTACTTCCAGGACCCACTTGTCTGCTGTTAAAGACCTCCAGTCCTGGACAAAGTAAGCCAGCCTGCCCCCTACCGGTAGAGGAGAGTCGGCCCTGGCCACCCCATCAGGGAGCCTGCTTGGCAGGGGCTTTGGGCTGAGGGGTAGAAGTGAGCTTACTTGTACCCCGTCTGCCTCTCCCTCTGAAGAACCCGCTCTGGGCATAAGCAGAAGAGGAGGCCTGGGCTTGGTAAAAAGGCCTATGAAAGGGCCTGCCCCTGCCCCTGAGATGCTGCCTTTAAGGAGTGGCTTGCCTTTCTTTGGCCTGTGCACTCCTATAGGCATACCTCTCAACCTCCTGCCTCATAAATCAGGGACAAGGCTTTAAAAAATCAGAGACAAAGGACCAAAATCAGGGACACATCTTCAGAATTTGAGATATCTACCCAGAAAGCTGGTAGAATATGGGGCTTAGTGCAAAATGCATTTTCTAAAGATGAACAAGTCTGTAACTTTAATGCTTGACATTGTTTTGTGCTTACAGTCCCCACTGTTAAGCCACAAAAACACAAATTTTAGGCGGGACAGAGTAATATTTTGAGGCAAAATCAGGGACATCCCTGGAAATCAGGGACACTTGAGAGGTATGCCTATAGGTGATACTATATTCATCCATTTTCTTCATATAAATTCTCTGTCTGCTCCCCAAACAGAGAATTACCCACAACAGGAAAATCCATAGCCTTAGACTGGGTATCCTGTAACAGGGTAGTACATCTGAGCCAAGCCATTCTGCAAGTGCCACAGATGTAGCCATGACCCTTGACACATCATTAGAGTCTACTGCAGCATGAAATTGCACCTGATGCCTCAATACCATCCGCAGCCACCTGCTCCAGCTCCCTGGCAAGCTGGTCAGGGACTTGTTTCGCTAGGCCAGCACAGTATCCCATCTGGACTTCTGGTACCTAGCAGCATAACCATATAATTTGCCTGTCTGAGTCCCAAAGATGCTGCCATGTATTGTTTCTTTGCCATGGCATCCATCTTCTTAGAGTCCTTTTCAGGAGGGTGCGAGGCTAGGGAATATTTGCTTTGTCACAAGCTGCAGCCTGCACTACCCCCACATGGCTGCACTGCTGAGAGAGGAACTCAGTATCAGAGCCTGATAAAGTATACCTCTTGTCCATCCTTTTATCAACAGGAGGATGGAGTGAGGAGTTTTAGAATTTTACTGTCTGTTTCTAAAAGATTTATGCAAGGGAATAGACAGTCTCTTAGACTCTGGAATATCCATCATTTCTACATAATCAGGCTCCTCTTGGTCATCAACAGCTTCCTCAACAGGGAGTTGGAGAGTTTCAGCAACTTTCTTATAGAACATAAAATGAGAAGGGGACTCAGATAGCCTGGGGGGGGGGCACCCCAGACGGCCTGTCTGGAGAGATGTCCGGTTCAATGGACACATCCAGACCTTCAAAATCACATTCACTCTCCCCATATTCTTCCTCCCCTTCCTCCAGTTCATAAAAATCCTCAAAATCAAAATCTTGAACCGGTGGAACCGACCGCTTTCCTGATGGTGCCGGTTCGGATGGAACCGGGGAAAGTGCCTGGACAATTTGAATTGCTTTAGCTATTTCTTCAGCGGTTGGAGAAAGAACTTTTGGCTCACTAGCTGACTTTCTAGCCCTTTTAGTTGGAACCGGCTCCTCAGAGCTGGCTCTTCATTGGCCCGAGGAAGCATCGCCCTGGTCAGAGGGCACTCCCTCGGTTCGGTTGAACCCGAACCGGGCTAGTATCAAGTCAGCGGACTTTGGCCTCCTTTCCTGAGCCTACCAACTCTTTTCTCCACGGTGGCAGCAGGAAAATTCTTACAAATCTGGCAGTCTGCATTGAGGTGGTCAAACCCCAGACAATATACACAAGTGGTGTGTGGGTCAGCCTTAGCAAAGGCTTCCCCACAGAGACCACAGTGTTGAAACCCAGTGGGCCCAGTTTTTCTTTTGGGTTTCTCAGACATAGTGCCAGCCTAACTAAACTTGCCCGTTAATGGCAATCCGCCAAGCAAGACTCCCTTATTGGTTCCCAGCCGTGTCACGGGCCGTGGAAAAAAACGTAATGAAATCCAGTTTTTTTAGAACCGATAAGAACCGGGAACCGCACTCTAAAGGACTAGAAAGTCTATAAAAAACAACCTGATCGGTTCGAACTGAACCGAAAACACGTTTACAAGTTCCACACAGAAGAAAATAAATGTAAGCCTATCTATTACTTACGATACCACAGACAGAGCTTGAACCGACCGGTTTCGGTTTAATTTCGGTTAAGAAACCGAAAAAATAAAACTTTTAACCGACAAACGAACCGAGCAGAAGGAGAAATCTCCGGAGCGACTGTTCAGTGAGGCAGAGTAAAGAATCTGACAGTTTGAGTTTGAGCATCAACAGACAGAGTGTTCAACCGAGCTCGCGCTCAAGGTTCCATGCCTTGCATGGAAAGTTAACTCTTTCACCTCCGGAGCAGTTCTAACCTGGGGTTATACTGCATATGTCATAATATAGCAAGACTTCATGTTGTTTGAAGAATAAAAATATATGTTTTTTAAATTTTGCTAATCATTCTGTGCTGCTATGCATTTTCACAACTGATAAGCAGTTCTTTGTGTGAAAACGCTAATCACGTTTTTCATTTTATTTAATACCCTGAGATCCTACTTTCAGATTGGGATTATGAAGTGAGGCATTATGCTGACTGAATGTGGTCTCGGCCTGTCCGATGAGGAATTTTCCCCCTACCATTTCATGATAATTATTCAATTAAATAGAGAGAAAAACAAAAACACCTGCTCAACAAACGCTAGAATGAGAAAAAATTAGGAGTCTAGTTGCAGGACAGCTTCAAAAAGCCTCTCACCAAGTACAGGGATAGAAGTGTAACTGTGGGTTTTATTTTTTGTTTTACTGAAAGGCAAAGTTTACATGATGACTTTCTGGGGAATATTTTTTTTTCCTTTCAAAAATAAGAGGACATTCATTTCAAGCTTTACATCTTTTTATTTAAACAGCTGGATAGTCTTATCTAGAATTACGAATAAGTCAGCGGGCATTTATGTGAACACATAACCGGGCTCCTGCTCCTTGCTACGCCTCATCCTCCCTGTCTTTCAAAGTTTACCTCATGCGGTCTCTCGTGACACTTTCTTCTGCAACTATCCTCCTCCCCCATTCCAAGGCACCCTTCCAGTTCCTAACTGCAACTCGTCTGCCCTTTCTAGATCCATTTCCTTCCTCACCCATTTCTGTCATTGTCCCCTTCTCTCTTTTACTCCCTGCCACCCACACACTGTTCTTTTTATTCTCACAGAGCATGTAGTCAGATTTTATTGCGAATTTACTTCAATGTTACCCTTTCTACTTTGTATTTACTGTATTCTGCCTTTTGACTTGTTGTTCAACTGTACCATTTTATATTACTGTATTCCCTTCCCCTGGCCACACCTGGAAACAAGCCTCGGGCTCAATGTGCCTTTCTCAGTGAACAAATTCAAAATAATAAAGCAGAGTCAAGAGTGTGTCTCCTTAGTAACCACTAGATGGCACTACATAAACAACAATGTGTTCTCATAAAAAGCAACAGTGCTGCCGAGTGGTAAGAATTTTGACTTATACTTTACATTCTGTTTTAGACAGCCCTTACTGCCCAACCAGTATAATACTTTTTTTGTATCCATTTTGAGTCTGCTTCAGCACTTTTATTATATCAATTGTAATAAAAAAAGTGCTCCTTGTAATAAGATTATCCAGGTTTTCCTATTGCTTTTTAACAGTACACTACCTGGCATCACTTCTTGTGACTCTAATGAACTAGCATGCAGCAGACACTGCTCCCTGACCTTACTGGAGAATAAGCATACTAAACAGTTGAGAATACTGATGAAAACCTGGTTTGAGCCAAATTAGAGGCCTCTATTATCCAATGGTTAAAAATAAAACAAAACAAAAATGTCAAAACAGACTCCAAACTGGGGAAAAGTGTGTCATACAAGATGGGAGGATCAAGGGCAATCTAAAATGGAATAAAACATATAGGCCAAAACTGTAACCACAGTATGCACTCCTGCTTGACATATCCCCAAATGCTATCCTGATCCCATTTTGGCTGATTAAGGAGCTGGATATCACATTTAAAGTTATTTGTACAAATCTGGAAGTGTTAACAAAATATGAGTCCCTTATCAAGGACTGACACACATCACAGTAATAAATTCCGCAAGAGTCACTTACATACTGTATGGCCCTGAGCAAGTCAATTAACCCTTCTATCCTTCAAGCCACTCTTCTGTACCAGGGGCTGCAAAGCCAGCGTTGCTTTTCCAGCTGAATGTTACAGGGCCAAGAGGTCAAGGGAGGCCAGGGTTTGAGTGAGTGAGTGTGCGGTGTGTATTCACACGCACGTGTGTATGTTTTCAAACCTGGCTGCCCAGGTTCAGAGCTCAGCATTTGAGCCTTACCCCCACCAAAGTGACTTATTCAGGGTCTCATTTACTGATTTGAAACAGATGGAAGATGGTACCGGAGATGTATCAGTTTTATTGAGGGGTTCTTGTGCAGCTAACACTTGGGGTCATAGAAAGTGGTGCGGACGGAGTCAACCTGGATCTCCAGATTTACTGCTCCCCACTCAACCCACCTTCCTTAAGTGACTTGCTTCAAGTCACACAGAAGGCGGTGCTGAGAGTACAACCTGGGTCCCTAGGGACAGGGTTACAGCCCAGGGCCATTCCTCTCCCGCGTCTCAGTACAAGAAATGTCCCTCATGTTAGCACTCAGAATTCCTCTGTACCATATCCGTTAATTGCTGCTTACGTAGAGAAGGAGCTGTTCACACAAGGCTTTAAAGAAATTCATAATACACTATGATGATATGATATATCAAAAGTGTACTAATGAAATAAGGCTCTCGTTTCCAGTGTTCAAGTCTGTATCTCCATGTTTAATGACATGGTCTGCGTTTTCCTACTTTTTGAGTACAGCTATTCATCATTTCATTAACAGTGATGAAAGGCTGAGAGGTATACCCCACCCTAGGCCTGACCCACCCCCTCCATGGACTGCAACTGGCACAGCCCTTTCTCACTAAGGCCCTGTCCACACTACCCTTCTGTAACGTTACAGGTGCCCATACCATTACGCAGCAATTTGCGTTTACACCTGTAATGTTACAGAAAGCGTAACCTTTGTTGAAACCACATGAGGTGGTTTCAACAATGGTTATGAAACCGGTTATGGCTCGCAACGCACGGGTGGTGGACGCAGGCACCGGGTCCCCTCAGCGCAGCGCGAACTGCATTGTGGGATCGGGTGCCCCGCTAACGGCTGCCCGGCTCCCCAAGTGTGGACCAGCGGTGCCGGTCCCATAACGGACACCGCAGCAGTGTGGACACACTGCACCGCTCCCTGGTTGTAACGGTTTCTATCCATTACGGTGTCTGTGCGGTGCAGTGTGGACAGGGCCTAAGTGCATCTCATGCGATTAGTGGCATTTACTTCAGGTGGCAATCAGTGGATGAAATGAGCACTGAGCTGTGTTGGTAAACATGGGGGAGAGAATAATGACCCAGTGGGATGGGGAAGGACATGCATATATGTTGGCCAAGACTGAACGGGGTAAGGAAGGAAGACTACGGAGGGAGGAGTGGGTGGGTGTTTTTACTTGAGTTGACCAAGGTCAGGACTGGATGGAGTTTTTTTTTTGGGGGACGTGCGGTATCTGGGAATCCAGTGCAGTGGTGGCCTATGGCAACAAACATAAAATGTAAGACGGATACATGATCCTTCTGGAGTACCAAGTATTCTGTGCAGCAGGATTACCTCACGTCTGTGGAATTCACAGCACTTTCCAGTACAGTTAACACTCTCTGCCTGCAGAGATGAAGCCAAGCAGTAGGAGGTCAATATCTGAAACATCTCGACTATAAAACTGATGCTGCATGCATAAAAAGTTGATATACAAAACATGGTTAGAGAAGTCCACAGTTTGCTTATAGCAACTTCAAATGTACAAGAGGATTCCTGTTGGAATAGAATGATATTTCATTCTCGAGGCCATGCACGGGAGTGGGGGACAGATGGGTGTTTAACCTGTTGATAGTGTTTGTTATTATTGTTGTTTTGTTACTGTTCGCTTTTATTGTTGTGTTTTACATTATATATTTTTGGTATTGTTCTTTATGTTTTATGTATTACTTTATTAAAAATGTTTTAATAAAGTTTGTTCTACAGGCCCTATTCACAGTCGGCAAAAAAAAAAAAAAAAAAAAAAAAGAAAAGAATCAGGCTGCAAAAGACTCTATTGTAACACCACTGAAAACTGTCATCCACAAAAGCAAGCCTTAGTCGCCAAGAGGGGAGTTCCCCTGGCAATAAGGTGCAATGCACTTGCCAATGCCATGTGTTTGGGCTGCACATGTAATTTCCCCAGCGATCATGCTGACTTGGGCCATCCACAGAGGTCTAAACATGGCTTGGTGCTGTGCCAACAACCTTGGGCACACTGAGCCCCAATCCAGCCAACCTTTGCTTTAAGCCCACATCTGGGCCACAACCTTTCTAATTTTTCTACCACACCTCTGCATATCCTAGGTGCTCCAGTGCCCCACCACCATCACAATTTAAAAGCCAACCCTAGCATCCAGAGTGATATCCCCCCGGGTCCCGGGGCCGCCACCAACTTTCCTGGTCTCTTGCTGATCTCCATCCCATGCTGGCTCCTCTCACAACTGCTGCAAACTGCTCCAACCAGCCCCTTGTTCCGAGGGCAGGAGGTGTTGCAGAAATCTGTGGTAGTTACAGGCAGGGTAGCCATGCTCAAAGTATGGTGGACCAGGCTATGCATGGCAACCCTCGCCTTATTCCCTACACAGTTAAGTGATGTGTGACTGCATGAGGGAAGGGTTAAGACCCTGTCAGTGCATGTCACAATAGAACATAAGTTTAGGAATTACTGCTTAACTGTCAATACAACAAACACCATCTGTCCCTATCAACTCTGTATTGCACCTGCAGCATCTACTATAAGCACGATAGATTTAATTAGCTAACTTGAGTAACTGAGAACTGCAGCTTTTTCCCCCATTTTCTATGGCAGTAAGAGTTTTCCATAATCCCCCGTGGAGCAATTAGTCTAGCTGGAGTCTACTGAAGTCCTCACTTGCATAAGTCCAAGACTCACCCCTTACATTAAAAATGCAACTGAATTCCCTCTGCAGACTGCAACTGGCCCAGCCCTTCTTTCACCATAGTGGCTGGCCAGTACCAAAGTAAATACCCTAATCACTTTTATATGGTTAGCAGTATTTATTTCAGATGGCAACCAGCCAAGGAGGTAAGTGGAGAGCTATGCCATCGCTGGGAGGCACACTGCAACCAGGGATGGGAAATGTAACGGACACAGAGGGATGGAGAAGGAACACGCAAACTTGAGTCTGTGGGGTGGGGAAGAAAGCAGTTATGCAAAGGCATACCTAAACTTGCACCATTGAATGAGATGGGTGGGACAGTAACGAATATACAGAGGAATGGAGCAGTGTTCAACACCTGATCGCTGCCACTTCTCCCAGCCCTACATGTCCCTTCCTTCACTCCTCTCAGCTGCTTCAGCCCGTGTGGTTGGTCTGCAGCTGCTAATTCAGACCTAAGGTCACTTTGCAGGCAACAGCCCTCATATTAGTAACCCAACATCATGAGGGCAGGTTCATCTATAATAGTCATCTTACTGGCTAGTTAACATGAATGCACAGTACCTTTCTGATTGATTAGATTTACATAAAGAGAAGCACTGAACATGTTGGGAGGCCACGTAGAATCATGATTCTCTCTCATTTTTATAAAAGCTCCACAATTGTTGGCATTTTCCATGAAAAGACCGTAGTGTTTGGTGCTTGCCATAACACAAGCCCAAGGTTTTGCTCCTCACTTTCGAACATGCTTGGGCCCAGTGTGGGATTCCAAGGCTTGCAGATGAATCCAGTTTCCCATACAGCAGCACAGTATGGTGCTACCACAGTTTACCTGTCAAAAACGTTAATTTCTAAGACATGTATGTTCCTGCAGATGCACTTGCTTGCCAATGTCAAACTAGAGTTTATTTACTTTAAAAAATATCCAATGGCCGGCCCAGTGGCGCCGAGGCGCTGGTCGCCTTACCTCGCGCAATGCAGACAACCAGTGTTCGGGAACGAGCACAGACTGCCAGGGGTCGGCAGTGACGGGGAAGGATTGAGCGTCCGATGGACTGCTCTCTTTCTCCGGGGAGAGGGTCCAGTTGCCGGCACCTGGTTGCCCCCTAGCAGAGGCTGGGGGACACGGCTGCCACGCTGCAGACAGAGGAGGAGTCAGGGTAGACGCTTGGATGGGAGCACGCACAGACGTGTGTGCGCTCCACTCCGCAGGCGTCCTTGCACGTTCCGACCCCTAGGGGAAGAAAATACACCGCCGCAGCAGTGTAATGGAGGGCGCCAGCAGGCTGCACTCTGGCCAGCCACGGCACTGGCCCTCGAACTGCCCCAGTGGGGTTAGGGATCCCCGCTGCTCTGCCGGGAGGGGCTGGGGCGCCCGGATGTAAGCAAGCAGTAAAAACCAATAGCTGCAAAAAAAAAAAAGATATATATATATATACACACACACACACACACACACACACACACACATATATATATATATATATATATACATACACACACACACAATTACTTTCTGTGACTTTACTTTTACTGGACTTTATTTTGACCATGATAACAGTGATTTTCTCCCAAATTTACTATGACAAAGTACAATACAGTTATGAGCAACACAGTTTGCCACTTGAATAATACTAAAGCAATATAGGCAACCATACACAATGGACTTGCATTTCCACAGAGGGCTGAGATAACAGCATATGGACGCCGAGAGCGACAGCTGAGATGTCCATACGGTTCTCTAAAACCAGAGATGGAAACACGTTAAGGGTTTTGCATGGCTGCCCATAATTAGAAATTTTCTTTTAATAGTATACTGTTTTTGAATGATTCTTTTTACCTTTTTTATGGTGTGTGCATAGACTGCAGGTGGGTGACATTGTTAACTGATTTGGAACATGCACAAGAACTTGTTTTTAAGAATGTACACAGTGTTTTTTTAAAAGGGAGGGTTCATACAAGACGAGCACAAACCATATCCCTCAGTAATATAGCAATAATATACACCAGTGTTGGGGAATATAAAACCAAACTATCCTGGAGTCAGCCTGCCAGCACACCGCTAGTGCAACCGCTCATGACAATGGCTAAAGTTGGCAATGAGCCTGATTTGGAGGGCCAGCCAGGGGAGGAGAGCTGAGTATCCCAGAGGATGCTTTCTACATGGGCGCAAGCATGGCTTAACAGTTTTTTTTTTTTTGGGGGGGAGACCTGTATCTACTGAGCCTTTAACGACAATGCTAATGTTACTTGCCATTCTGCAGAGCCAAACAAATTGAGGGGGGCTGGACCCCTTATCCCGCCCCAGTGGTTCTGCCCATGCCTCCCACCTTGGGGAGGGAAGGTGGATGGACTCCACTCTGCTACTGCCACCTGGGTGACGACAGGTGGTAGAGCAAGTAGAGCCATGGAACGGGGGGTATGCAGACGTGCCATGCATGCCCTCTGCTTGGCACGCACATCAAGGGCTCCCTTGGCATCCCACAGGGGTGGGCCAGGAAAAGTGAGGAAAAAAGGCTGGCGCACATCCTCCCCCCACCACCAAATGAGGCACTCCTCTCTGACTGCACCGACAGAGTCTATGTCAGGTGTGGGGGGGAGAGATAAGGACCCCTCTCGACAGCCCAACCCTGGGGGATAAGCCGGGGTGTTTGTAGGAGAGGACATTAAGTCCCAGAGAAGTGGGTGAAGGGCGGAGTGTGAGCAGGACCGATGGGGCCACTTGACAAGAGGGAAAAAGTACAGTAAATAAACCCCACACACAAACTATTCTACTGAATTGCAGAGCTACGCTTTACAAGTCCTAATGGTGGCACTGTTCTAACATACTAGGGGCTTAAATGAATGCTGGTCAGAAAGGCAGCTATTACACCATGGCTCCAAACTGCACACTCCCATTAACTTCTTATCTTATGTCTTGACAAACTAAAACCAAGATTAGATTCTTTTTTAGCATTCTGACAATCCCAATGTTGTGTACATAGCTGCTTCGAAAAGTGTCACACTTCCATTTTCCTTTGCTAAACTAATGCACGCATTTTCTATTAACCAGGAAAAAACTTTCATGGGTACTGGACTACAATATTCCCATCACCTAACTGTGCCACAATAAATGCTCAAACACAAATGCAACTAACTTCAATGGTGCTGGAATAACATACGGTAGAACATTTCACAAAAGCCAGAGTTATTTTATGATTCAACTGCAGGATAAAAATTATTTCCAGTTTCTCACACATCTAATTGCAGCCTCTGGCCACTGAAATCACCTCACCTCCATACAGTATTTTGTTTCACTGATTTAACAAAAGCTTTCACAAGCAAAAGATCTGACATTCCTCTACCATTCAGAAATCCATCTATCAAAGCAAGGACAACAGGGGCAACATCAATAAAGCACAGTGATGTCATCCTAGTTTTCATTCATGTGGCAGAAGTCTAACAAAAAGGCCTTCAGCACATTGTCTAACACTAAGCTGGTTCTGGCAAAGTATTCATTCATTCTCAATAAGGTTCTCCCAGTATTAGCATTTCTGCCTGGTAGCAACGGATTAGGCAGCAGGCCTACAGCTCATTTTTCACTCCCTTAGCAAGCATCGGAATGAACACTATGACCCAATGGATCAGCTTTTTTCTTTCAACTGTGCTGCTACTTCATCCGTTTTATGACCATCACTTTTCAGATCTACATGCTAACCTGGCTGGAGATGTCCAGCCTCCTCTTCTAAAACACAATCACCCAGCTCAAGAGATAATCCCCCTCTAAACACTGGAATTTCACTGCAAATCTATTTAGTTGCACCGGATATTTACAGGCGATCAATTATGAACAATGCCCATTTTAGTAAGTTCAAAAGTATATGAAAAGGCTTTTTAATATGTTAAACTTTTTTTTGAAAATGTTCAACAGTAACAAACAATAAGAATGCAGCAAACCGTACAGCTTATAGATCACATAACCCAGCCTTAGCCAGGAAGTTGACAAAGCAGGTACTTTGACTCGAAATGAGGTATCAGGCTCCTATGTAGCAGGCAGCAGTCCAGAGATAGGGATGCCTATGTCTGTTCCACATCAGTACCACAGTACATTGCTACCATTCTTAAAAACTTTAGAACCGTGTGATGTCACAGACAATCAAGATCTGCTCAACTACAGTGAGGCTGGCCCTAGCTTGATCATCAGTGACATCACAAGGTTCTGAAAATCGTGGCAATGCATACGAACATACGAAGAAGCCAGCAGAAGAAAGCCATTTGGTCCATCAAATCTGCTCGTATTGTAGGGTCCACAGCTTGAACTAATATCCCTGCTCTCCCTCCCAACTCCTCTCATCCTCCTTACCTTTCCCCTATGCCTATCCCAGCCTGTCTTAAAGCTGCCCACTGTCTTCAATGAGATGACCTCTTCTGGCAGCACATTCCAAGTGTCCACCAACCTTCTCTGTATCAATACGGAGCAGATACGGTCATCGATATATCATGGGACTACTGCTGCCAGCTACAGGCAAGCCCAATATCTTATTTAAGATGGTCTTGCAAACTACAATGGGCAAAGTTATTGGATGTTCCCTGTTCATGTGTGGCATACCATGTTTACATGTCAATGTGCAGTGTCTACAAGAATTCATAATGCAAGCACATTTATACTAAGACACTTATCTTGGAGGTTAAGAGTGGAAAAGATGAGGTCAGGCTAGTGCAATAGTTCACCATGCCAGTCAGGCCTCAACATGGAGGACACCTTCTTGGCCTGGGATTTTAGTCCATGTTTAAAGAACTCCAACCATCATTGGGAGACATCGAAAAACAATTTTTTTTTTTTTTTACACACATTTCAGTTTATTTCATATCTTTGCTATATTTTACTCCTGTTTTGTTTTATAATTATCACACAAACATAACAGCATCCTGTCCTCTACATTTCACCAGCTATGGTACTTTTCTAGTACCTGACATCATAATTCTCTGCATGCAGAATCAAAATCTGTTGTAGTAATGATTACGATGTCAAACACAGGATCGACTCAGCTACTGACAAGCAGCCAGAGCAGATGAGATCTAGGAGATGCAGATAATGTTAAATGCATAGTTATTACATAAAAGGAGGTACGAAACAGTGTATAGATAAAATATCAGCTGACGTGTGTCCAAAAATATCACTTACTCACCTGTAACCATAGTTCTACTCATGATATGCAGTTCACATCCACAATCTGGTAGTTTTGCTAGAGACAGCAGAGTCTTCGGAAGTCTTCTAGTTGAGGCCCTTCCACCACTCTGGGGTTACAGCCTCCGGCTGTGATGTCAGGTCTTGTATGGTGAAAGCAGAGATCCAGAAGCCACTTGTCAGGGGAGGTCGGGTGGTTGTGTCGATGTGAAATGAGTACCACTATGGTTACAGACAACGAATCTGTATTTCTAACAAAGCGGACATACAGTACTTCACTATCCATACTCTGGCGACTCACAACAGTCCTCTGGGAGGAGGGGGCAATGCGCGCTCCTCTGTGTGGTAAACGAACTACAGGACCAAGGCACCACAAGCAGCATCCTCGCAACTCACTGTGTCAGTGCTGTAATGGGAGATGAAGGTGTGCGCTTTACTCCAGGTTGCAGCCCTGCATTATTTCTGCAATGGAGAAATCGCTGGAAGCAGCCAGAGAGGCAGCAGTATGTCTGGTGGAATGAGCCCTAAAGCCCTCTGAGCAACTCCCTATCAGCCAACCTATAGCAGAGGTCGATGCAGGATGTGATTGATATAACTGGCAATTATCCGCTTTGCTGTCGGTTTGATAGGCGCGTCTTCAGCGCATGTTACAAAGAGCTGGCAAGCTTCACCCCCGAACTCCTGCCGTACGGTCCTTACAGTAACAGAACAACCTCAGCAGGCCCAGAGTAGGGGGCCTGCAATGGAGCTCACGGATCCTTCTGGCTGACATGATAGCCACCAGGAAAGTGGTCTTCCACAACAAATGTGACATCTCGCATTTTTAAGCAGGCTCAAACAGCTTACCCATACACAATGCCAACACCAGCGGGAGGTCTCATGGAGGCGGAGGGTCATCCACTTGAGGGGACAAGTGGTCCAGGCCTTTGAAAACTAGCCCAACCATCTTATCTCAGGCCACCGTTGGCATACCAGCCTGCGCCCAGTATGCAGAGATGGCTGCCAGGTGCACTTTTACGGTTCTCACTCGCAATCCCAACTGAGACAGGGAGCACAAGTAGTTGAGGATGCTCGCCATGGGGCAGGTAAAGGGATCTAGCTCCTTACCCTGGAACCAGATCATGCATCTCTTTCACTTAATACATTGCATTTACAAGTAGACTCCTTATGGAAAGCCTCAACAGCAGCCCAGAGCCTGGAACTGTACCTCAGGTACCAGGCCAAGAGGTACAGGGATTGAAGGGTCCAGGTGCACATAACTATTTTCTTTTCTTTATTTTAGTCTTTGGTAACCGGGTAACTATCTGTGCAATTTTTTTCCTTTAGAAAGACCTCAGTGACGTACATTCATTGAGTGTATAGAAATGAGATAAATACAATCCAGTAACAACTGTTTGCTGTTATAATGGTTTTATTCATCACAGTTTGAGTTTCTGTAAAATGGCCACCATAATATTGTATGCAAATTTATATAAACCATGTTACTGGTGTATGATATTGTATATTGTCCAATATACTGAAGCAATAATCAATAGAGTTTTTATTTAAAACAAACGAAGAAGTCCAGGTGCAGGACCTTCTCCTGTTGTCTGGTCAGCAAGTTAGGATGAAGAGCAACATCAAAGAGGCCTGGGCCAGTCTAGTGCCTGCTGCTGAAGATCAGGATACCAGAACTTCCTGGACCAGTCAGGGGCTATCAGGATCACCCTACGTTGACATTCTGGGCCTTGAGCACAACCCTGTAAACCAAGGGAAGGAGGACATACAGAAGGCCAGTGGTCTCAGAAGGCATCTCCCAACAGGGCCCTAGACTGTGGCGGTGGGCATAGAACGGCCTCAGTTTTCTGCTCTCCCAAAAGGCAAAAGTCTACCAGAGGGTACCCACTTGGAGAACAGATGGTCTACCACCTCTTGATGCAGGGACCACTTGTGCAAGCGTCTTTCCGACCTGACAAGAGCATCCACCAGCTGGTTCGTTCTCCTACAACATGAATCACCAGATCATCTGCTTCCAGGCTGTGCGCATGAGTGTTCTGGTGCAGAAACCTCCTGACACAACAGAAAGGTATGCATTCCACCCGCCCCTTCCAGGCAGAACATGGTGATCATATTGTCCGCTCCGCCCTTAACAACCTGACCCTGATTCAATGGAGAAAATTCCTTAGACACAGACACACTGCATGGAGTTTCAGGCAGGCTGATGTGGCGTCAGGATTCCTGTGGCACCCAAGACCCATGGGTGCTGTGGTCTCCCAGGTGTCCTCCTCATCCTATTTGAGAAGTGTCCGCTATGAGGTGACGGACAGTTCTAGGCAGAAAACCAAATCCCATCTCCAGATTTCATAGGGTCAGCCACTACTGTGGCATCCCACATCAGCTGGGTCACCCTGGCTGGCTGGTTCAGGTGACCCAGGACCACTGCTAGCCCAATTCCACTGCAGGCGCATCCTTCAGTGAGCCCAACAGATCATGCTGGTGAAGGATGTGATGTACCCCAGCAGCTGCAGGAGGTCTCTGGCATGGTGCAAACACTTAACCTGAAACAATCAAGCAAAGGAAGTAGATCCGATGCCTGGTCTACTGGGAGGCAGGCCCTGGCCTGCACGAGTCTAGTTCTCCTGCCAAGATTAATTTATCACCTGTGAAGGGACCAGCTCTGGCTTGGCTGGGTTGACCAGAAGGCGAACATCTGACAGGTCTGGAAGACAGATCCCGTGAAGACCCTGGAGTGCGGATGAAAGGCCAAAGGGCATGACCTGAACTGGTATAGGATCCCCACTGGAACCGAAGGTACCGCAATAGGAACCGCCATACAGGGATGTGAAGTACGCCTCTGGAGGTCCAGGAATAGAACTACTCCTTATTTCATGGATGGTATTATCGAGTCTGAGTGACCATCTGGAACTTGCACTCGCATGAACTGGGTTAGATCCTGCAAGTCCAATACCATCCATTTCAGAATCAGGAAATATATCCTGATATATCACATATCCCCAAGTGGCAAGGGCAGTGGGAACATGAACTGTCGCTCCGCATTTTAAGAGATGAGCTATATGGCTCTCAGTAAGGACAAGTCCTTAGACACCCTGGACTCCCAAAAAGCTTAGAGGCTGTAAGGCGGAAGAGCCTCAGAATCCAGAGGCAGCCCTTTTTCCACTACTTCCAGAACCCCCTCGTCTGAGGTAATGGTGAAGCATTGTGGCAAGAAGTGGTGCAACTGAACCCCAACTGGGAGTGGAGACAGGGACCAGACAAAGAGAGGAGAACACACCACAACCAGTCACTGTGCAGCCTCGGAGGGCACTCCGGCTGCAAAGGCTGTGGAGGCACCACCACTTCTGCTTCGCTCTAAGAGTCTTTAAATCTCCCCCATGCAAACAGCTCTTAAAAGGGCATAAAGACTGCTGCCGATCTGCCCTGAGGCTCAAAATTACTTTTCAAACTGCTCTCAGAGCCATGAAAGGTTTTTGTTTTGGTAGAAATTCAAGATTTGAGGATGCAGAGTGCTCGCCTCACACTGCTTTTTCACATGCTTCAGAATGCAACAGGGGAAAGAAGCAGAGGCAAGCCAGGACAATCAGCTGCACATGCACAGTCCTGCTATTCGTGGGCTGTTAGTCCCATCGCCTTCCTTAGCCGAGTCAGTCCATTGTCAGTACCAGTGTGCACAGGAGTACATCATGTGGGGCCAGGTTAGACAGACTTCACAGACCATGTGACATTAGGACATCTGTGGGCACATCACCACCCGACCTCACAGACAATGGCCAACTGAAGCACTATACTTCTCTGGGTCCTGTAGCCCATTAAGTTAACACTGTGGGGGCTGCCTGTCCCATGAGCAAACAGAAATTTAAAAACAGCTGTCCCAAGCGAAAACCAGTTTCCTGGGGCAGGCAGACAGCCTATTTTGAGCTCTGGGTAGGATGTTACAAAACAAAACATCCAATACGGAGTCTCATTTCCATGTACAGCTGGAAGAGACATGAGTTTAAGTAAGAGAACCAAGTTGGTGGGGCATAAAATGTCTTGTTTTGGAATGAACATGTAAGAAATGTAAAATTCTAAAACCCATAATACTGTGTCAGAATGCATGAGTGTGCCCTAATGCTTTGTTTTGAGTAGCCATGCTTTTGCAACACCCTGATGCTTTCCAAATATTTCAATCAGAGACATGGTCCCCAGTACCGTTACTACGTTTGGAGACCCAAACAGAGGAAAATAATTAACGGTGGCACAGAGAGAAGTATGAAAGAAAAGGACAGAAGAGGAATGTATGCATCCGAGGCAGTAAAGGTAGCTTCCTTCTTTTATCACCTATGATCTCGTGTACTTCCTCCCATTTCCCCTTTTCCTCTGTCTTTTACCACTACCCGTAGCTACACTCTCTGTTCTTCCAGCTGTCAACCTCTCTAGATGCAACAGTCCAAACAGACATGTTCGCAAAACCCTCTACCTCTCTGTCCATGCTGTGGCCTCATAATCACCTAGCTCCTCAGAAATGCAGGCAGGGAAGACAAGTAGCAAGTGGTGCCGAGTAGAGTTCTGATAACGGGCAATCAGCCCCAATAACACAGCCATGGACAAGAGCAGAAGCACTCCAGTAGCCAGTCATCACTTATGAGCAAATGCAAGTAGAACAGCTTCTTGCAATGCACGGCATGCTAGTCTGAACAGCAAATGCATGCTATGTTCGTTTCAGACTTACAAAATGGGCTGGATACTCTGAGCTCTCCAACTGGCTGAAAGCCATAGAGCAGGGTACATTTTATTTTATTTATTATATTTATTTTATTAACTTCGGATTAATACCTTTGAGCAAAACAGCTCATTTACAGAGGTTCAACGTCAAACAGTGCTAGACAACAAAACAGGGTGAACACTGTTACAAAATTATACAGAGAAATACACAGATGGTAAAACAATACACACGTGAGTGAACTTCATTACTTGAATTATACATGATTACACAATAATACATAGAGGTAGAGATAAACAACCAGAGGTGCAGGAGAAGACTAGCTGTGACTGGGGCTAAGCAGAGCTAGGTAGAATATTTGAAATTAACTACCAGTAAAACCCAGCCTGTCTGCACCACTAACAAACTGGTATCACTGTGCCACTTTGAATTTCAAAACCTCGGTCCACCATTTTTCCCCTTGTTCAGTCATGATTCACAGCCAACAAATCAGTTTAAACTCCCTAAAAAGAAAGATGTACCTGTCTTCACTGCTTCTAAACCATTTTCCATTCCCCCAGTTCGTCAAACCTGTGCTGCCACCGCTCACTCAGATGGCTCTGTGATCTCTCTGTGGTTCCTAACCAGGCTAAGCACTGTGCCACTGGCTCCACACACCGTGACATACAAGTAACCCCAAAAAAACAAAACAAAACACACTACAAACTTTTTTTTGGTCCGGTTCATTAAACCCATGCTGCCACCTCTCGCTCAACAGGCTCGCCATTGGCTCCACACATAGTGGTATACATCGGCCGTCAAACGGTTCCCCACCCCGGATCCACGCCACTTTAGTCTTCAACCTGTTGCCCAATGAGAAATAAGCACCGCAGGTCAAATACCATAAACAAGACAATTCCCTGAAAAATCAAAGTACCGTTTTTTCCCGTTCTGTGAAAAAAATGCCTCTAGCGTTGGACCCCATTCAGCAGCTTTCACAGTGACACCACAACGTAATCAATAGCAAAGAGTTGAACTCCAATGTTAAAAATACAGTGATAAGCAACAGCACCCTCTACTGGCAATTCAACCAGTACAGGAACTATTTTGCAGAAACTTATCTATTTTTAATAATATTTTACCTTGTTTTTCCTTCTGAAATTATAGTACAAAAAAAATATATAAACGAAGGCTCATTTTCTAAGTGCAATAATACCAGACAGGGTGGGCGGTATGGGCAATACTGGACCTTCCGGGGGCTATAAGTCCCTGTAGCATCGGGCCTTATTATGCCCTTGGGTACTGCCCAATACCAACCGGCCCGTCGAAAGCATTTTGCTTGCTTAATGCACAAGGGAGGTAGACAAATGATTTGTAACACTATGTGTAGGGTGCCCGCTGTTTGCTCATATGTTGCTTTGTCAGGGCCCTGTCTGTTAACAAGTACTGGCTACTGGAGTGCTTCTACTCTTGTCTGTATCGGTCACTGATCTCCTCAAACATTTGTTCTTTGGTGTATGGAACTGGCAGATGTTATCCTCCTCCACAAAAGTGGTGACCCCAATGCTCCAAGTTACTGTCTCCTCTACTTTAACCCTGCTCTGGCCAAACGTCAAGAGCACCTTTTCCTAGCTTTCATCTTTCCTTGTCTACTCCTTTCTCAGCCCTTACAACTCTGGTTCCAGGAAAACCAAAGCCACAGCCTTGGCCCTGATCAGGCTCACTGGTGTTGGCATGGCTGTCAGTAGCACATCGGTCTCTGGGCCAAAAGGCCACTTGCTCTAGTCCCACATTGGGATTGGGCTCACACCATAAATGCTGGCACGAGTTTAGTTCTAGGAGGGCACTGTACTGTCAGGGTGTGCCATCCTTCCATGAGATGTTAAACCGAGGTCTCGTCCTATCTGTGGTGCTGTTCTGGTGGGTGTCCAGATAGAAGTAAATGAACCCAAGGCACTTTGCAAGAGTAGGGGGTTTTCCCCAGTGTCCTGGTCAACATTTCTCTTCCAATAAAACTGGTTAAATGGTTCATACAACTGTCTAAGGCTGTGTGTAGGTGCTGATGTGCAAAATGGCGGCCACTACACACAACAGTAACTTCACTACCACTTTCTCATCACTTGTAAAGTGCCTTGGGATACAATGTGTATGAAAAGCGCTATATAAATGCAGATTCTTCTTCCTGTTCTGCATCACCAGTCCCATCCTGAAGAGGATAGATCAAGGCCTAATCACCACAGCATTTCTGCCAACCTGGTCAAAGCCTTCAACACTGTAGCCCAGCCTCTCCTACTGGACAACCTCCCAAGGGCAGACATGTCTGTCCTTGCAGTCAATGGTTTAGCTTCTTACAGACAGGTCTGCGGCAATCCCTGTTGGCGAACCTCCCTCTCAAAGCCAGATGTTTCTTTGCACAGCGTCAAGTATACAATTCAGCGCTAGCCCAGTGGCTCGGAGGGTTGGCGCTGGATGCCACATCTCGTTCCACACGGTGACCCAGGGTTGGGAGTGAGCTCGGGTTGCCTGGGGTGGGGTGGGCTGAGAGAGAGGATCAAGAGTCTGGAAGACTGCTCTCTCTCTTGGGGAGGATGGGTTGTGGTTTCCCTGTTACCAGCCACTCTCAATCGAGACTGGGAAAGCAACAGCAGGGACCACCAGGGAAAGGGTCGGGGAAGTCTGCTGGACTTCGTACTGAACATCATTGAGCGTCCACACCTCCGGTGGGGGAAGACTCACACAAAGTGGAAACACCCTGACGCATGGAGGGAAGACATCCCTCCACAACCAGCACTCCCACAGCCGGACTCGTCTTCCTGGGTTCTGTCCACCCCTGGCTTCCACATCAGTCACCCCCCCCCAAAAAAGCAGGTCATTGTATTTAGAGAGCACCAAGCAGGAGATGCCCTGAGGGGTTAATGAGGGGGTAACCTGCCAGCGGTGGGACGGAGGAGCGAGGATCACAGGCTGGGAGGGATCAAGCAGGGAGTCAACTGATGGGGCTCCAAGAGTCAGCAAGTGGAGCGAAAAAGAACTGATAAAAAAAAGAGTATACAATTAAGCAGCAGTTTGAAGTTCCACATTTTAGGAATTAATTTTCCAGGTTGTCAAGTGGACACCAAGCCTTGTGCGATAATAATTCACTTTTATGTATCTAACTCCTGTAAATAATTTTGAAGAACTGTGTCTCCAATTTGCAGGTAATCTTTCAATAAAAACTACTGCTGCAAACTTCAGCTTAAACATTTCCTTTTGTTCTGTGCCTCCAGTATCAGTGGTTGTAAGTGAACTACGATGTCTCTGGCAGCTCCTTGATAAGAGTGCACACAAAATGTCAGTAGTTCAGGTGACCCTCATCCAATGCATGCATCTCCTCAAACAGTCACGTGCATGAGAATGACAGTGCTTCAGTCCCTGAGATGGCTACTCTGCTCCAGCAACAATGCACAATGCTGGTTTCATGCCAAGCAACCTGTACCCATGACCTCCATAAATGGTTTCAAGCACGGCTAAGACAGGGTGAAGGGTACAGTGGTTACTCAGGGTGATAGCAGTAGGGAGAGGAAGGGGGGGCAGTGAGGGCTAGTACTCTGTATGGACACTAGGCCCCAGAGTTTTATAGGAAACAATGGGCAGACTGGATAGACCACTGGTCTTTTCCTGCCATAATTGTCTATGTTTTGCATGAGGGAGCAACTGACTTAACTCCAGTACCCCCATGACTCCCAACTGCAGGAAGTCTACTCCACTAAATACATGACTTCCTGGCCAGACAGTCATTTCAACTTCTCCTCTCATGCTAACACTATCCACAAGAAACTCCTCCCCAAACATTAATCGGTCTGCAGGAATAAAACCAGTATTCCCACCCTCCATACGCTGCGAGACTGTAGTGAAGATGATCCTTCCAGTGTTTGATTACATACATATAGCGTACAGCAATGCCTCCAAGTCCACCTTAGCAATTCTAGATCCTCTCTTCCATTCCTGTCATTTCACCCATGACTGCCTTCCCCACGCTCATCCTTGTTATTCCTACTCTTCACTCCCCTCTCCGAGGGAAACACCTCTCACTGCATCTCCCTTATCTCCAAATTCTTGTTTGGGTCCCACCCCAGCTGTCCCACCTACTTTTATCCTGTCCCTTCCCTCCTTCTACCACCTCAGAAGGTATGATCAGTTCCTTTTCTCTGTCCTGCAGTAAAACCTCTACCAACTGCCTTTTCTTAAATGCTGCCCCAGCGTCCTGTAACCCTCACCCCAAATCTGCCCCTTGTCACTGCCCTGAAATCTCTTCTACATAACCATATAGGATGTCCTTTGTCTGTTCTTGCTCACGACCTCATTCCCTCCCCACTTCCATTGTTTGGATTTTTCCCACTCCAGTTTCCTCCACTGCATTTGTCTAGTAAGTTCCATATTATTGCTTACCACTACACACACACACACACACACACACACACACACACACAGTTCTTCTACCAGGTTTATGGGCCCTTGACTCTGTGGCAGCCCACAACCCTGCTAGCGAGCCATCTTGGGGATTCACAGGTTAACCACCTGTAGGCAAGAGTCTATGGGGGCGTCAGCGAGGACTTTTTCCTCCTTGTGGTTCCCCAGGGTGTCGTGCATGCAGTGAAGCAAAGCACAGTGTGCTACATCTGCTGATACCCTCCTCACGCACCCCTTGCCATTTGGTGGAGGATGGCTGGCAGCAGCAGACAAGTTGCAGGACCCAGTAATCCCTCCAACCCCGCACACTGGGGAGAGGCTGTTGGATGCTCAATCCTCCCTCTCTTGGCTGCGTACACAAGCAACTCTCGTCCATTCCCAAACCTGGGTTGCCGACACTAGTGATGGTGTGGTGTCCACGCAACAACCCACCACACCACTGGACCTGTCCAATACGGTATTTTAATATATGGATAATCAATTTAATAGTGTAGTAAAGCATACAAAAATGTTCGGTAATAGTATCACTCCTAAGTGACAATACCACACTTGAGAGTGATAATATTATCGTTCAGATCCAATAATAGTATCGTTCCGGACCTGAACAATAGTATTATCAGTGAAGCGCCACAGCGCAAACACAACACCAAAATCATTCATCCGGATAAATGTCAAACAAGCGTTCACAATCACAATCTGCATTTAATCACTGGCTGTTTTCTGTCAGTGGGCGGCCAAAACAGATTAAAAACATGGCAGCAGGTTTCTCGCTTAGCGTAGAGCATTAAGTCTTCGTGGTACTTCCTATGGTTTTTCATTTTTAAAAATATTACAAAAGGATTTACATCGCAGATCTTGTGCTCTTCCAACAAGGTAGGAGTAAAACAAAACTATCCTTGTGGTCGGCAGGGAGAAAGGGGCACAGACCAAAAGAAAGTGCAGCGGTCGGCTAAGACTCCAACAGTCCTCCACTGTCTGCCGACCGCCTGTAAGAAAAGTACTCGGTGGGGGGGGGAAACACATCTCGCATCCATATATTAAAAATAATAAAGGATAGCTCACTGGATATTACCGGTGAGTACTACCATCTCAAGGTTGCTGTTTTTAGACTTATCTCGTTGATCCCACTGTCCCTACTGACCAACATTTTAATTCTTGCTCTTTCAGGGGTGCATCAATGAACCTCCCATGGCTTACATCACAGCCAGAGATCAGCCTCATGAGATTCAACTAGCAGCTGTTAATCAGAGCTATGAACAGTGTGGCTTTTCTGGCTGCCAGGGTGGGTCAAACTGAGTAGCCAGGTGGCCAAGAGCCACTAAAAAATGGTTTTGCTACTAGGTTTTGAAAGTTACTGGCCAACTGGCTACCAACCCACAAATCAAGTTTGGAGCCCTTAAAAAGGATAGCCACAACAAACATTGATTTAACTATCAGATTCTGAAAGCTAATGGTCAAACTGACCACCAGTTTCAAAGAGATATGTCCACTCTGCTGGCGCTGGTCCTGATGCCTTACCAAGACTAAATACAGAAACCATGTCTGTGCGGCATCTGAATCTGGCATAGCAGACTATAATTAGCTCCAATAACAACAACTGTTACTAAACTCTCCGCAGCTGATCCCTGGCTGTGACATCAGCAGTGGGAGAGTCTGGATGTGCTCCTAGAGCAGTGCGACTTAAAATATCAGGCAGAAGGGACAGCAAGATCAACCAGATACAACTAATGACACCACCCTAATAAGGTAACATTTTAACACTGTATGGAAGAACACTGTCCTGCACAGAAATCCATGTCTAGAACAGCGCTGTTGCGCTGCAGTAGCCATATCATTTTCTTTGTTGTGCTGCACTAGCTATGTAGCTACTAATGCACAAAATGGAACACATTAGCGCATGTACATTCCACAATCCTCTTGAAACGGCTGCGGCAGTGAGGGCTGGCCCAGGAAGTGAGTGATAAAAAAATGCAAAAGGACACCCGACTTTAATATAGGAGTGCCCATACACTATAAAAAGTGTATCGAGTTTCATACACAAGGATGAGTTTTTAACTCGAGGTTTCTGTGGTAATGAGACCACTGAAGTTGCTCTCGAGGTCTCCGGTTACCATGGAAACCTCTTGTGAAAAATCCTTGTTGTGTATGAGCACTCATTCACTATCCTGTACATTGTATACTTATACTACTAAACACCAAGGTGTGGGGCCTTTACTGATGGACATTTCCCCTTAACTTAAACCAGCAGTGCAACGCAATTGGACACAAAATTTGATAAATTTTATCCTACCTTCCCTCTCTCCAGAATAAAAGATTCCAAGCATCTCCAGTTTTATTTGGTGAAGATTTTTTTTTTTTTAGTTCCAATAAATGTCAGTATTTTATAAATGTTATTATCCCCCAACCCCAAGAAAAAAAAAAAGATGGCTGCCACTTCTGGCTTAGGAATACCACTGTAAACCTGTAAAGGGTTAAGATCAATTAAATAATTAAAAAAACAACAAAAAAACTTTAGTGCACAATGCACAGCATAGAAAATACCTAGAAAAGTAGATTTGACAAGTATGCTGTATTCTTTATTAATTTTAGCTGAAACTAGCGTTTCTGGAAACCACTTTTTTTGTTGCACTGCTGCTTTAATTAGGCCATACTCCGTCGCACCGTCTCAATCACACCTATTTTGGTAGCTACTGTATTTGCACTAGTCATATAATCTGATGCACCATCTTCTTTCTGTACCTTGTTATTGCCATTACTCCCTTGTCCCATTCCCCCAGGACACACCTAGAAACCTGCTGCCTGCAGCTCAGCTTGCTTCCTTGAGACAACCTTTAATAAATCAATCCCTCCTAGGTTGGTACACAAGGGCACCCCCCCATCCTTTCAGTTTTTTCTCTTGGGGAATCACTTGTGACCAAATTAAAAAAAAAATCTAGAGATCTTGCAACTGCAGTCGCATGGAAATTTCCGGTATGTCTAGTGCTATATCAGGTTTTAAAACCGGTTTTAAACAAACGGACAATTTGCTCATCAGCTTATTTGCTTTCAGTATCTTTCAAATGACTGCATACTCTTATTTGTATTTAAATAGATGGGCTCTATTTTTTTATTTACTTAATATGTATTACACTTGTGCAAATTTGCAATACTTTTACTTGAAGTAAGACATAACTTCCATGACTGGAGAATCCATCTCAACGTACAGAAGAGAACAACAAACCGTTGGTATTGCAGAAAATTTACTCATCAGGAGCCACTTTTCTCTTACATTTACAGAAAAGCAATGCCCTACGAGACATCCTGCAGCACTAACCTTTATTCACATTTAGGAAAAAGGTTAAAGACACCAACATAAAATGCAACCTAAAGGCTTTCAGAACATGGGTACCTGCATCTTTTATGCATATTTTAGCCATCGGATGCTCAAACTTCAGCAGCAAGTCCCAGAGATGCTCACATTAAAGGCCGCAGAGTCTAATGCCTGCTATTCTAAAAAAACAGCATGCTGCCGACCCGCCAGCACAGCGGTTGGAATTCCACTTGCGACGCCGACGGCCCGAGTTCGGGAATGGACCTGGGAGTCAGAGGGACGGCCAGGGGAGAAGGATCAAGCATCCAGGGGACTACTCTCCTTCTCCAGGGGAGGAAGAGAAAGTGTCCTGCACTTTACGGACCCCTAGCAGAGGTTGGGAGTACTGCTGCGACCGGTGCCATTACTTTAGGGGGCGACATGGATACTGGCGCCATTACACGCCCCTGTTCCCAGGGAGCAAGCATCAAAGCTGCCCCCAGCATGATTCACCCGCTTTACCCGCTGTCCACTGCGCTTGGGGAGGGCAAGCCTGGGCATAGGGATGGCGGGCAGGGTAGGGTGGGTCCGAAGATAGGGAGTACCTGAATCCAAAAAAAACAGCATGCGATGAAATCGGCCATTGCAACAGCTCTCTGTGAGCAGTGTTGGGAGGGAAGAAGATCTAGCACCGATTCAGAAATGAAACTGAGCAAGAGCAGAAGAGAAAGGCACAGAAGTATGCATACTTCACGCCTCTGTTCTGCTCTCTCTTCAATTACATTCTGTGAATCACTGCTGTGGAGACCGACCCACCTCCCAACACTGTGACACAGAGAGCTGCTGCAACGGCTTATTTCATAGCATGCTATTTCTTAAAGCAGCAGGCGTGGGACATCACAGTGAATGGTTGAAAGGTTTAGGGGGGTATGTAAACAGGCAGTTTGGGAAGGACATTATGGAAGGAGTACGACTGAAAAAAAAAAAAGCCAATTCAAGGAACACAGGAAAAGGGGCGGGGGGGCTGGTGCCAGTTTTGTATTCAGACTTGTAGTCATTTTAATGAGTACCCCAAAAAATTTGAAAGGGACCCCTCCAAAACTTTACCCAAGGAGCCCCATTTTTTTCTCCCAGAAAAACCCAGGACCCCCAAACTAAAAATCCTACCGAGAGCCTTGTCCTTTTCAAAACCAGAGGAAAAAAATGTACCACCTATTATTTATCTAATAACATAATTCAAAACTGCTAACTACTAAAATATCACCACTGCAATTTATACAGACATACTGCCAGACATCTTTACCTGCTAGGAGGCATTTATTGGTTACACACACACACACACACACACACACACACACACAAAAAACTACATTAATGCAGAGATTAGGGTTGTGAAAACGCAAAGCGTACAAAGACGGGAAATGAAAAAACACGGATTTGGGTATCCAGAGTAGTAGTAAATCAGTGGTGGGGTCTTCAGACCCAATATGCAGCCCATAGCCTCCTATCCGAATCACAAGATACAGCTGCAACTTAGTGCCTCATAGTGATACAGTACAGCCAACATAATCTGTCAGAGCTTTCTTAAGGCAGGGCCCAGAAGACATCACATTTGACCTCGTCTGATCCAGGGTAGGGGGCTGGGCAATAGGGTTGACAACCCTAAGTAAGACCCCACCACTGATTCGCTAATACGGAGACCCAAATCCCTAATATTTTTTTCATTACCCGTCTTTGTATGCTTTGTGTTTTTACAACCCTAATCTCTCCATTAACGTAGTTTTTTTTTTACAACTAATTGCCCTTTTTGTGACAGCGGAACTGTATCCTCATTTGCACAAGTCCTGTTGGGACCTCGCCAAAATGAGATAAATACAATATTGGAGACAGTCCTGGATTTGTAAGCTCATTTGCATATGTTGCACAAAATACAATATTGGAGACAGTCCCAATGCAGTGCATGGGCCCAGCAGAGCCAACAGGTCGACACCTTGTGGGAGAGGTTCCCTGATACCACAGGGTGTGGCGTCTGCACCAAAAAGCCCATGCTGAAAATCTGGTGATAAAATCCAAAAAATGGCGAAGGTATCAACATAAGTTCAAAGCGCCACTGAAGTACATTATCACGCGCTTACACTAATTCATCAGTTTGTGGTTCGACTTTGAAGAGTGTAGGTCTATCCAGGTCCACAAAAGATGACAGCATAAAACCCACATAGAGTACAGATTTTGGGGGGTCAGGTTTAAAAAAAAAAAAAAAAAAACACTGAAGGACTTTTTCCCCCTTACAGAGCAGTAAGTATTTGAACACTGGGGTGGGCTTCCCAGTGTACACTAGTGGGGGGTTGTAAAGTCAACACAGCGATCCCCCCTCCCAATGTTGCCAATGGCATAGAAGGCTGCCAGGGGAAGCATCCAACAATGGAAAAAAAATAAATAAATAAAGTAACACTACCACCGAGGACTGGGGCCCTCAGTGTGCAGACAGTTTAATTTAGCCACAGTCAGGCTGGCGGGGCTACAATGACAGTAGCCCAGTCCCTGACCTACTGTGCCAACCACGGACAGAACCAGCCTGTACTATACGGCATAGCTGTCTTTAATAAACAGCTGTGTTGTAGTGCAAACTGCTGCTTTTGCAAACATTCAGTTATGAATAGTACGTTAATTCTTGAACTGCGCATGCTCAGAAACAGAAATCTTTTATTAAATATTTTAAAAATTACTTAACTGAGGAACCTAAAAACCACAAAAGTACACACCTTGGACCAACCTCATCAAACCTGAACGTTTCAGGTTTCAAATGCTCCTATTTAAGTTACTGGGTGGCAAAAAAGTCAACTGTAAAACTTTTGCATTTTTTGCGCCTCTGTAACTTTGCCTCCCCTGAACCGATCTACATGAAATTTACAGGATTGAGACAGCCAGGCATAAAGGATGTGTCTACCGAATTTCATATAAAAATCGGTTGAATGGGGGGCATTAAGGTGCAAAAACTGGGTTTAAACACAGAAGTGCCTACGCATCCCTAATATACACACGTGACTGCGCCTGTATTATATGAGTCCTGGTAGGACGAAACACGAGTCTATGTCATCTGTTAGCACCCTTTGCAAACTGTGTGAGAGGCCTTTCGGCACCATGCAATTCTGCTTAAAGTTGAACCAGCATAACATTCTGTGGTGATCTGCATATGCAGCCCATGATGCTTTGCATTGTGTGGGCATGTGTGATTTTGTATTTTCTTGAAACTTGGCTTCCTAGCCAAATGCCCTTTGGGGTAACCCTTGCCTCAGTGTTTGCGCACAGAGGTTCTTAGAGAGAGAGAGAGAGAGAGAGATATATATATATATATATACATACATACATACACACACACACACACACACACACACACACATACACACAGAGGCAGGGCTATAAATAATGACCTCAGGGGTACATTTCCTTCAGAAATGTGAGGTGTACTGGATACATTTCCTGCGCAAAGGTCACTTTAAAAAAAAAAATTTCTATGACGACTGTAGAGCTGTTCAGGAACACAATTTAGACTTCCTCTTCACTCTCTCCTCAGAGAACTGGTTGACAAGTTGTGCTATGCGTGTTCAGGAAAAGCGTTGACCCTTCTCTTCTATTTAGCGGTCTCTGGTCTCCTTTCTTTTTTCTGGGCATACAGTGGTAAAGCACCAGTTATATCAAATTCCTCCTTTTGTGTTGGTGTCAGTTTGACATTCATCAAATATCCCAGCATTTCAGAAGTCCAGCAAGATCTCCAGTCCGTTTTAATGCATTTAATGACAGGAATGGCTAGAAAGAACTTCCAGCTTAACACTAAGACAATGCTCGACAGCCGTGAAGTTGGAAAAGTCGTACCATTTTTTAAACAGTTTAATTAGTGCGTGAGGATTGTTATCTAGTAATGGTTCGAGATCAATAAGATGAACAGCATATTTCAAAGACAAATTCACCAAAGCACAGCGTATGGCCAAGTCCTTGGCTTTCTAGTGCCTTTAAAGTGTTCAGTTAAAATGTCTGTCTTTTCCATCCACAGGCATCACCACCACCTGGTACAAAATGTTTATTTATATTTATTTGAGTACTCTGAATTACAACCTTTGAGCTAAAAGCTCTTTTACAAAGAATCCTCATCATAAAAGGAGGGAAGTACATGAGTAAGGAGACAGTAGCAGCTAATAGGAGGAACATAGTGTAAACAGGCACAGGATGACAGAAGCAAAAGCATCTCCTATTCAAAGCATGGGTACAGAGTGCATGGGGATACAGTTCACACAGCAGCCTTGATAATTAAAAGTGCACTAGTCTATGTACTAGCTAGAGTGATCAGAAATAGTAGTGATTATTTTTGTACTTTATTAATTTTCTGTGTAAGCAGACAATTAACATCCATATTTTCTCATACATGGCATAGACATTTTGCAACTACAATCCAGATAAAATAAGACATCTGTGTATTCAAATCCACGTAATCTTGTACAATAAGGAGGCGGGGGAATTCCCAGACTAATGTCCAATGGAAGTTCCAAAAGCTTTGAAAGTTGCTAGCTTCTTCAACAGTTAAAGGTATGTCCATTAGGGAGAACAAGAATCAAAACAGGAATACATAGAACAAAGACTCCTATTTAAACCTGCTACATGACTAGGCAGAAAATAAGTTGCACACCCCCACATGCCCTCTCATTACACGTGTGGCAACATTTAATTTTCTTAAAAAACAATTTTAGATACTCACTAATATGTTAGGCATGACCCCATTTAACCAGATACAGGACCTAATCGGATCTAAGAAACTTGAAAATCAGATGCAAACTTAAGCATTTTTCCTCACTAGAGGCATATTTCTAGGAAGAATGCTGAATTAACAGTAAGCCTGCAAAAATCCATGGCTTGTAAGTAAGAAGTTAAGCCACGAGAAAGGATGGGTCTACTGTGGAATTAACCCATGGTTTGGGGGTTGTACCGAGGCGAAACCGTTCGACCTCGTGGGCCAAACTCAAATGGATCAATCCAGTAGACCCATCCTAAGTAGCATCACACAACTGTGGCGATGACTGTATGACTAATAGTCTTGAATAATCAAATACAATCACACTGATTTACTTTCAGAATACTGTATGTCAAGCTGTTACAATTGTACATATACTTCAAAACAACTGGAACACACCTATTGGAAATATCGTGGCTGCTATTTAACTTTTGTTAAAATAACTTTCATTACAAGCTTTAAGCTTTCTAACATAAAAAACATATTTTACAACTTTACAAAAACTTGCAATTCACTTTCTATTCTAGGTGCTTTGATTTTCCTGTGTGTATTAGAAGATATGGGCTGCACTGCATGATGGGAGTGTGCTATGGTACATTTTAGATTTCTTCCTGCAGTTCCTTTCCAGACCAATAGGTGTCCGTCAAACAATCCTGGTAGCACAAGCACAGTTTCTCCAAATGTACTGAATTAAGCCAATCTGAAAACACTATTGAACAACTACTATTTTGCGGAATATTATTTTCACTTTTTTCCCTCTAGACTATCTAACTCAGCAGGAGATAGAACAACATAACGTTTACTGCTTTCACCTTTCAAATACTTGTTTTGACTAGCATTGTTAGTCTGTTTCTTTGATTTCCTTTTGTTTCTCTCAATTTATTTTTATTTTCACCCATAGAAGTATCCTCTCTCTTTGATTTTGCTTTGTTTATCTCAGTGTCTTATTTTTGCTTTCGGTTATAGAAGCTGCATGCTCATCTTTACCACTGTGTATTCACCAAGAAAGGGCTAGGACAGATAATGTTATTCAGTCATCCACAATGCATTGCACCCACAGTTGCTTAGAAAGCAGTAGATCAGAAAGGATGGCAACAGTATGTAAATATTCACTTCTAAAGAAATATTGCTGCAGCATAATTAACAGTATATGTGGAGTTTAAATGTACAATCTTTAGTAACTCATGCACTTCTGTTGTAATTACAACATTGAACAATCTTGAAAAAGTCAAAAACCCTGTACCAGGAACATTCTTAGTAAATACAAGTTGGGACAACTACACACTGCAAGCTAATTGCATATTGTTTTCACTTGTATACTGCTTCTTACCTATAGTGGATTGCCAAGGTATTACAATACAAACCATGATCTACTATGGCATTAGAGTGACCATGGTTTCTACTGTACCACATGGTGTGTTTGCACCTATCTGAGTGCTTCATTGCGTTTTTCTTTTTTGTGCCATGTTACAAAGTACCAATATACCCCAAATGTTGCTCCTGTATTTATGCCCTCAATCATCTTTAAAAAAAAAAAAAATAGTGTGCAAGGGGGATATACTCCTCCCTACACCCCAATCCAACAAAACACAATCCAGTATAGGGATTTCTGCTGTGCAGTCCAACATTAATTTACATTACTACTGTCCCCGACTCACTGTTCAAGTGTCCTCAGAGTTGGAACTCTGGCTCCAGATGGCACCTGACCATTTTCTCCATCCAGTGTCTTGAGGGTTGGTAAACTGCCATGTTTTACCTCCACACACAGTGCATAATCGAGCAGGCAACAGAAAAAGTGGATTATTCCCTTAATCGTTGGCGCACTGCATCAAAACTTATGCGCTTTGCTCGGTGTCTGATAGGAGAGGTCCAGAAATAGTTTGATACTGATGCACCACCTGGCAGCAGCAATTAGCATCCCTGATTTCTGCTCTCTCGATTTGAGAAGAACTATGCATGGCTGAGTGGTATCCACCGGTCGAACTCGGGGGAGACTGTAGGCCTTTGTAATGGCCTCCCACAGGAATCCCTCATCTAGCTGAAGTGTTTTTTTATTTAAGCCAGTCCAGTAGATAGGCGAGTAGGGATATCCCTTCAACTCCTTCAGGGAGCTCCACGATTCTGACGTTGCCTGCTCTAATCTCATTTTTTGAGGATCTCCATACGCCCTCAAAGTTAGCCGTTTTCTTTGGTTAACGTCACCACAGTGGCCATGGTGGTTACTGACCACTTCTCTGACTCTATAACTGTGCCCTATAAGGTCTGAACAGCCGCATCATGGTGCTCAAGCTTTTGTAGGGGTCTCTTGATTTTCAAGTCCATGGCCGCATGGACTCTAGCATAGTTTGCCATGGGGGCTCGCCAACTGTTCAGAGTGCCCACTCCGTTATTACTCTAGGAGCTCGTGGCCTTGATGGTTTGTGGTGGCGCTGGAATATGGAGGGCTGAAAGCTCCAGTTTTTTTTTTTTTTTTTTTTTTAACTATTTGGCAACAAGGCTTTCTCAAATTTCTCATTGGGTGAAACCAAAAGAGGCCAACACATACAGTATATTCCAGACTGGGTCAAACTAGAGAAGCATTTGTTAATGTTACAGAGTGTAAACTTGCAAACAATAATATACGCCAGGAAACTGAAGGTAAGAAATCTAAAGGTTATATAGGATTCTCTTAGGGTATAAAGATATGTTAAGTTCCTCATTTCCCTGAATCTTGTGAATTCAAAATAAACAGACAATCTTTTCTTTCTTCCATGAGTCTTGAAAATTTATTTTTGCCTGATGATCCTTCTCCTTGTCAGACATTTTCCTTTTCTGGGTGGACATATCTTGCCTGGCCACCTCTGTAGAAGAAGACATGAAGTACTGTCACATTCTGAATCAGATTTTTTTTTTTGCTGCACTTCATTTCACATCCACTGGACTCTCCCCTCAGTCGTCACCCCAGCTGGTCATGCCAAACCTGAGGACCCCCAACCTGGGGAATCTGACCTATGTCCCACCCCCAACACACCTACAAGCCACCCTCTGGTTTGCAAACCCCCAGGTGGGGCCATCTTCTGCTCCTCGGTGATTCCTTACCAGTATCCAATGGCCTGCAGGTGGAGGTGAATATCCAAGGCAGTCGGAACCCAGGAGGGCAGGATCCATGGTGGGTGTGGGGCTGTGGTACACTGTCTGTCAAGTCGTTGGGGTTTTTTCCTTGTTCTAAGTGTGGTACCCCCCCCCGGTTGGTGAGCGTGGCCGCGCAATGACATACAGGAAAGGCCGTCCTCTAAGGCCCACCATCCCCTGATTTGGAGAACTGTTGGCTTAATACCTCCTAGCCACTGCAAGGAGGTATACTGTTGCCGGAGCCTTCTACTCACCCACCCCGGAGAAGGTAAGCAGTCCATCGGCCTCAGAATCAGGTTCTACAGATGACTGGGATGACTCTGGTACTTTTGTTTTGCAAACCCAAAACTAAGAAGAGACTGTGTGTGAGAAATTGGTGCCGTTAACTTTCAAGAAATTATCAGTCAAGTCACTGCATTTAGCAATATGAAAAAATTAAACTATCACTTATCAAGCCCTTGCCTAGTATGAAGGGACTTTTCAACAAAACAAAAAAAAAGTCATTTAGACTGGCAGCACTTAGCAAAGTGCAGTCAATGAGCTCTAGGTAGGTCACAACAGCCAATAAAATAACTTATAATTTCTCCATTCTACAAATATTCTTAACCTGGGCCACCCAGTCCTGCACTGTGGGGCATGAAAGAGAGCCAACGCTCAGCGATAGATTTACAGGCAGCCGCCAGCAAAGTAGCCAAGAAAGCCTTCTGACGGTTCCATCACTGGGCAGGGGGCCACAGTCCCAAGATCAGCGCCTTGGCATCTAGAGGGGCTAATGTACCTGCTATTTGCCCCAATTTATGACCAAGTTCAAGCCAGAAGGGCCTAAAGATGTGACAATCCGAAAAAATTTGATGGGGGTACTCGACTCGCCACAGCCTCTAAAACATTTGTCACTATGGTCTAATGTTTTGTGCAGGATGGTGAGGTGGAAACATTGAGACACCACTTTCCAGTGATATTCTCACCAGCTGTTGGAGGCTGATGTATGAAATACTCCATACTAGACAGTAGTCCATTCCTTGGGGGGTGCAACAATCTCAGCCTCCCATGCTGTATGATTATGTGGTAGAGGGCCACCTCTCCTCTACCCCACAAGTAACCCTGCATCATACTGGAAATATGTGCTACCTTCTTTCTCCCTTGCTCCTTTCTCCTGTCCCTGCTAGACTATCTCACACAAAGTTGACAGCAGCCCCTTCCAATAAATCCTTTAGTTTGAAGTTGCATTTTTTGTTCAAAAATATTTTTATCACACTCAATCAGCCAACGTTGCAGAGCACACCCACGGAGACCCTCACAACATGCTGCCCACACTAACTGCATCACAGCAGATGGAGTCTGCAGCAAGCTCCATGAAGGACCCCACAGGCTGCCCTTTAAATGCCTGTCTGCAATGCTGCATTCCAGCCAGTGTAAATCCTCACAGATGATCAGAGACTCTGCAAGCCAGATTAACATCATCTGGGGCCATGGGCAGTGTTGTAATGGTGGGGCCTCCTGTGACTTCAGTAACTGGCCGGGGATTCAGGGGCCACCTAGGCCCTTGAAAGCTTAAGGGTTTTTAAATGACTTGAAATGCATTTGGAGGGGTTTCCAGCTACTCTAAATGCCCTTTCTTGGGGTGGGTAATGAAGGTCAGAATGTTTGAAATTGTATGGCTGTAGTACATTGACACTTAGGCCCTGGACATACTGGGGGAACTTAAAACAGTTTAAGTGCCTTAAAACAGTTTAAAGCATCTCTGCAGATAGAGCACAGGCCCCTTAAAATGTTTTAACAAAAGTGTTTTTAAACCCTGCTAGATACCTAGTCTTAAAACCATTTTTAAAAACATTTTGGAGCTAGTATGGTTTTACTCACAGGTCTGTCCAGGAGTAAAAGTATTTTAAGCTGCAATGGTTTAACTGAAACAGTTCTAGTTGCAGTGTGTCCAGGCAAGAACAATTCCGTATGTTAGATGTAACACAAAATAGTTACAAGAACAGATTTAACACCAGCAGTGTGGCCACACTAAACTGATATCAAAAATGGTTACTGAGTAGAGTGGCTGCACTGAAATGGTTTAGCTAAATTGGTTTTAAAAATGGTTTTCAAAAACAGTTCTGTAGTGTGTTCAGGGCCTAAGTGTCAATCAGCACAGGCTGCCCAAACATTGGTAAAATATATTCAGAGAAGCACACTACAGTCAAGCAAGATTAGACTTATGACTGCTAAGGTACTTTCAGGTACCTTTTGAATCAATACAAACATATGAAATGGTCATGCAAGGATAGCAAACCCCGTCATTTGTCAAATAACTCACTGAAGAGATAGCAACTATGGATCATACATCTTAGTGGTCCTTCACATAACTGGAAGGAGAATGGCAACTAGGGCTCACACTATCTCAGCCGTCTGCCCAATGATGTGCAAATACCATATCAATATATAAGTGGAAATATTGGATACAGATGTTGCAACAACACGAAAATGCTCAAACAGCTATATTTATATCGTGCAGGAATAATTGTATAGGACAGGTGGTATGGCTGGGAAGGCAGGCTGGATGAGTGCAACAAGATATGAGGAAAGGGTTTGCTTTTAGCTTCTTTTCTTGCCAGTACTTTGCATAGCCCAGCTTGCCAATAAAGTTCTGGCAAGGTGGAGTTGGCTCGTCCTGAAGGTAACAGTCTGCATAGTTTTAAAAGGCCTGTTTACATGACCATATTTCCAATGCACCAACTCGATAACTCTGGTAGCTGCAATACAAATGCAGCCATGTGGACACTTACCTGTTTGTGGTAAGTCAGCCCTCATGCCCGTCCCGGAGCCACTACAGAGCTGGGACACATTCAGGACTGGAGCGGTGAAAGCAGCTATGTAGACAGGCTGCACCACTCACTCCAACACATCCAGCTGGTGCCACTAACCAAAGCAAAGTGGCCCCCACACACACATTTTATGGTCCTTCTCCAGCATAACTTGCACTGGTGCTGAGAGGGGCTATCTAAACACAAATCTGACCAGCATGAGGTCTTGCAGCACCACAGTGGACTGGTACTGAAGTCAGGAAATGGCCATGTAAACATCCCTTAAGAGCAAGGTTTGGGACACTCACCAAAGCAGTAATACATACACACTAAAGGCTTTAAGAGTGTGTGTGTGGAATTCTTTATTAAAAGGTGCATCTTTTTTAATAAAGACAGCACCTTTTTAATTAAGAATTCAGCTCACAAGTATGGAAAGCCTGTTGTGCTCTGTTCCTGCTATAGTGGGTACCCAGAGTCTTGTTCTATTTATTATTTATTTATTTACTAGATCATCGGTTTGCAGACCTTTAAGTCAAAGACTCATTTACAAAACACGTCAACAGAACAATACATCACAGCAAACAAAACAGTACAGTACATAACGCTTAGATTAAAAAGCAACCAGTGTTACAGGAATACACTGGTGGTACAAGATTGGTAATAGATAATCACAGTAGTCATAATATAGGTACACGAGTACCACGTCAGGTCTATGTGATATTGTACTTTCACTTGGCTGTGCACACATTCCATGGGGCACCTTTCCTGCCCGTCCTCATAGTTTTAACTCACAGACTGACTTCACCCTTGCCAAAAGGTGAACTTTGCCAAATTGTTTGACTTCATCATAAAGACAAGTCCATGTAGTTGCAGTTTGTGAAGGTTGAACTTCGCAAACTTTTTTTGAATTCACCACAGTGACTATGCAGAGTGTAGCTTGCAGATTATTTACCAGAGCTACCACTAACCACTGTCTGTCTCCCCTTCCCCCCAGCAAGAGGATCTTAATTTACAGAGAGAACCAGAGATTAAAAACCTGCTAATTCCTTGCCCCCCAAAAAAAAAAAACAAGATAGGAGTTTACTTAATTCAGAATTATGTGTGAATCATCTTTTAGGCCCCAAATCAAAAAGATCTCACCCCACCTAGAGCAGCAACATAAGATAGTGGATGGGCAACAGTAAACAAGACTGTTCAGCCCGAGGCTGTCATGAAAACCAAGAAAACCTCGAGGCGAAGCTCGAGAGGTTTCCGGTGGCGTGAAAACCTCAAGGAAATGTAACACAGTGTTGTTGCTTATATCCACTATCTTTTATAGTGCATAGGCAACACTAAACAAATTAGCTGTTAACTGCCTCCACAGTCGCGCAGTAATATTGGTGACCCCGGCCCGTGTCCATAAATACACTGTACTCCCTCCCAAGCGATCGTAAATATTTCCAAACAAATATGGCTGTCCTGCTGTGTGCCGGCCACTCTTAAAAGAACGGCACTTACTGAGCTCCGATGAACTGCGGTGCGTGGTTTGTCGTCTCTATGAACCGCAACTCGCGCATGCACAGAGGTCCGTGCTGTTGTACCATCGATGTGACGTACTCACGATGGTACAACAACATCGTGACGTCACATCGATGGTACAACAACTCTAGGTAATGTTAGATTTTGATGCAATACAACGTCCTAACATACACTATAAGAGATTAAATTACACTTGGAACTCCAACACACAATGCTGCTGCTCTTACTTCTGTCCAGTGACCACAAACAGAAAGTACATGTAATGCTGCTACTCCCTGTACAAACAGGAGCTATAATTTGGCTGTAAACTGATTCCTTGGTATTGCTTACTTCACCACCTACCTCTCCCCAGTTTACCCAAACAGTTTGGCACCAACAACTCACTGCGGTGAAACAAAATCAAGGTTTAAAGTTTAGCAAGCGCAATAAAATCATTCAGCAGTTTCACCAGTGCAGCTGAAGAACGGAGTAGGGAGATATGCAACTTGCGGCTTGTAGAACGAGAGCAGGGAGACAGAAAACTCATGGCTGATCTCTAGGGGCTCGCTGGTGAACAAAATATATTGCTCCAAGACTGGCTTCCACTTTACACCATAGTCCCTTACAGTGTCTTGCTGTTACTTTGGAAATGCTTTTCCAGTCAACAGAGGACTCACTCTACTGCTCCGTTTTTTTTGTTTGTTTGAAAAGCACGTTTTTCCTCCCCAAGTAGTAAAAATACTGGAAACTTCACATTTTACAAATGTTGCCTAATGATGTTCCTGCCCCACACCCCCCTTCCAGAAATAGCAAATTAAGGTCGAGACTGCCTGTGGATTTGATAGGCGTGAGTTACAAAAGCCAAGAAATGCAGGAATCTTTCAGTCTCTGTCTCAGCCTGGGCATGAAAGTGGAAGGGTGAATTGCGCTTCAGCAGCTAACAGCATGGCCCTTTCACTTTCACTCATGGCTCCAGCTCAGCTTCTCAGTAACTCCCCCTCCCAAAAAAACTAATGTGGCTGGTAAGCACAGTTGAAAAAAATAAAAAAAACTGCAATGCCCTGGGGGCCCTCCTCATACTCTGGGTCCGGGGCCCTAGGCAAGTGCCCCTTCTGCCCAATGGTTAATTCAGCCCTGCTCACCCCAGACCACACACTGAGGTAAGCACTCCCTGCTGCGTGGCTATATAGCGAACTGTGGCAGAGGTATAACATTTCCACATGGAAATGCCAGAGGTCTGAATACATTTCAATAGCCTTTCTGCATTTCCACAGAAATGCAGGAGAGAATATATTCGAATCCTGCCAGGGTTGATCTGGGGTCTCTTTAAAGCAGTAGTATGTGTTAGTTGGCAAAAAAAAAATATTAATCACAAAGTTTTTCACAAAATGTATTTGACAGTTAAATTCGGCATCAGTGCATTTTAATTTTCTCAGATTTAAAAAGCTTTTATAGCAAATTTTGTGGTGACTGTGTCATTAAAGATGGCTGTTGCTCTCAATTTTTTTAAATTTCTTCCAGAGGTTGCCAGTTGAATGTATATAATAAATTCCATGGTACATGAATTAGGACAGTGTTACTTTAGGTTTCTGATGGCAAAAGCACAACACTGTACCAAGATTTGATTTTTACACAGTGGACATGTCACAGGAGTGGAGACACAAACTTCAAATCAAAATCCATATCTTCTTTTAGGAATGAAAAAATGCAAAAGAAAAATAGTTATACCGATGTATTTGTTTTGTTCTTTTTTGCCAGAACAACAAATACTGCTGCTTTAAAGGGAACACAAAACCTTGTATTTATTTTTTAATTTAACTGAAATTTGGGCATGTGTGGAGTCCGTTTAATACCCCCAGCGTACAGTTTCTTGTGTTTGTTTTGAAAAGTTTCATTTTTGTCCTTATTTAGGGTCCCTTGTTAATACTGACATTTTTCCATCCACAGGGGTCGAAGTAATTTCAACACTGAATATAATGTTTTGAATTGAAAAGCATGGTTCAGGCCTTTAAAACATTACAAAAAAAAAAAAGCACTGGACACTGCACTGGAGCAACAGTACTATAACACAAAAACAAAGGGCCCGATTTTCAAACCTAGCTTTAGATCAACTCAAGCTGTGGCAAGCAGCAAATTGTGTCGACTGCCAGTGCGCCAGGGACCCTGCACCTGGTTTTGGCACAGGAGGGGTCTCAGCACCACAGTCAGCTGATCTGCCACAACTGTTCCGGTGCACCCAACAAGTGGTGCACAGGAGAGGTTTTGATGGAGCCTGCATCACAACCTTGCCAGCCAGGTTGGGGTATAATTGAGCAGGGTCCCATACAGTGCCAAAAGGAACACATCTGTTGACAGTCCCTGCCCTGAGCAGTATTCTCCAACTGGTGGCTGGCACGCAGGCTGAACTGGGTGCAGCTGAGGGACAGGGCATGTCTGGCTCCAAAAAAATCAGGTGTGCCATAAAGCCTGCCGGATGGTGCTACAGGCGACACTGTTCAAGTGCACAGGATAGCCGCCAAGGCACCGTGCACATCAGACAGGTCTCTATCAGGCTGTACAGCGCAGGTGGGGTAGAAGGATGGCAACCTGTCAGGTCTGGCACCGTCTCTGCAATAGGGGTATGCGGCCAGCTGGTATCTGCCTTGCATCGCTGCCCACTATGGTGGCCTGTGTTGGCATCGGTGAGCACATTGCGTACCTGACATGGTTGGAACATACAGTAGCTGTGGCATGGACCACATGGAGTTAGGCACTGGGTAGACATCTTTCAGGCCTGCTTCACCATACAGCATGTCAGGGAACACATTATGGACAGGCCCATCTGAAACCTGGCACTCTTGAACCAAGATTGTGTTGGAAGGAGTACGGGTCAAGTCATGTCGAGACAAGCAACCACATTAACATACCCTTGGGGCCTAGTTCCCCACAAGACCACAACACGGTGCGAACTTCAGGAAGAGAATTTTAGGAACATTCAGGGGTTACTACAGGGTTAAGCTCGAGGAAGTAGTAGCTAAATGGAAGGCCATTAAAGAACAGCATTAGCGGCCCATTGGTGCAGCGGTAGCGCTACCACTAGCGACACAGCTACCACTAGCGACAGCAGTGATCCAAGTTTGGGAACGAGCTCTGGTTGTTGGGAGCGGGCAGGCGGGGATGGGCATCGCAGAGGATGCTCAATCCTCCTCCAGGAGGGAGGGCCCCATGATCTGCTGAAACACTGCCACCTGGAGATCACAGATGGCAGTGCAGTCAGAGAAGGAGGGAGGGATGTCGGAACCCAGCACGTGGACGCATATACTGCGTGCACAGACATGCCTTGACAACATGGTACATGATGCCCCTGAGGGAGTAAGCCAGAAAAGAAAACCTACCGCAGCCCACAGCACCTCTGTGATGACAGCCCCCAGTATAATCGGGTTTTAGTGCCTCACACAGCACCAAGAAGCACCACCTGATGAAACTCGATGTCCAGGGTATCCCCACCCCTACACCAACCCTGCCTGGGGAGCTGAAGTCAGGGATACATGGAGGTAGGTGCCCAGGGCTTGAGGCAAGAGGGGATTGTGAGTTGCCAGGGGAGCCCTGAGGGACAGCAGAGGAGTTGGGAGGAAGAGAAGAGAGATAGAAAGTAAAAGAAAAAAAAGGGAGGCAGTATTGAAGGTTACAAACTTTTGTATTGAACTGACAGTGAAGGGTATAAAACATATACGTTACTCTAAGGAGGTGAGGGAGACTAAGAGAAAAGAGGGCAGCCTTCAGTAATTACAAAAGAAAACAGAGCAGATGGCAGGGAAGTTTACCACGGCAGGTTGAGGGTACTGGAAGCAGTGCTGAAAGGTTTTGGCAGAACTCAGAGGACAGTGTGTTAAAGGAAAAGGAAGAAGCGCTATTTATGTACAGCAAGAAGAGGAACATTTTTAGTATGTTAGTATTAAAGATCATACATAAAACCTACAGCAGTAAGGGGTGTGGGTGTTTGAGCATGAATGAAAGGTAAACTTAAACGAATACTTCAAGCCCAGTACTAACCGTGGAGAAATGGGGCCCCCTTTTTGAGTGTGCAATAAAACTGAAAGAGGGGAACGGGCAGACGCTAGCTTGATACAAGGCAAATTACACTGAAGGGTTCTCATGGGGTTGAGGGGCTTAAAAGTGAATAAAGCACCAGGGCAGGATGGTCTCAACCCCAGGATTCTGAAGGAATTTGAAGGAGGGGAGCACTGTCAGAGTGAACCATCTTGAGGCAAACAACCTACAGGATAAAAGGCAGCATGGCTTTGTAAAATGGAGGTTGTGCCAGACAAACGGCAATGACTTACTAACATACTAACAGCCAGCAGAATAGACCAAATGGTCTGTCTTGTCTGCTCGAAAGCCAGCAACCTAGTGGCTGCTCGCCTTACCACCCCTCCCAGCCCCCAAGATGATCTTTAGTTTCAGTTTCCCCTTGTACCTGTCCCACCCCTTCTTGAAGCCCTCCACTGTCTCTCCTCCACCAGCCTCTCAGGCAGTGTATTCCACGGCTCCACCACCCTCTCAGTGAAAAAATGCTTCCTATGCTCCCCCCCTGTAGTTTCCCCACTCCAGTTTCCACTCATGGCCCCTGGTTGTTCCCCGCTTCTAAAACCTAAACAGCTCCTTGGTTCCACTCCTTGTTCAGTTCATTGTCAAAGACATTGAACAGAAGCCAAGATGTTGGTATCTTTCACCGGACTATAGCAAGGGCTTTGATTCAGTGTAGCAGAGAAATCTGAAGAAGCTGAGGGACCTGGGGACGGTGATACTTACGGAACTAGATAAACAGCTAGACTGGGAAGGGGTTCAGAGGGTAGTAGTGGCTTACGGAACTCACTGGAATCAGAAAATGGTATTCTTGGATTTGTTCATCTGTGATGTGGGAGAAGGTATGCAGGAAACTTAGCTTGTTTGCAGATGACACCACAATATGAGGCAGGGTGGACATGCAGATGGTTAAAGAAATGAAAAGAGACTTAGACTGGAAGAATGGTCACAGGTCAGGCAGCCCAAATGTAATACAATTAAGTGATATATACTGGCAAAAAGAACCCCAAATGGAATACTGACTAAAGTGGTGCCAGAATGGGCAAAACAATGGGAGGAAAGTGAGCTTGGGTAATTGGGCATCAGCAAAATGTTTATTTCAAAGGTTAGCAGGAATAACATACTGAGCTGGTAACAGCTCATTACCAGATACTGTACATCCTGGGGTGGCGAAGAGTTTAACAAATACAACTACATAGAAATGCAAAAATAAAATGTAAATGAGCACCAACACTATGAACAAATGTGAAAAGACAAGTGGGTATCTGTGAAAATAAAATATAAAGTGAAATAAAGTGTAGAAGAAGTGTTTGTAGTTTGCAACACGGCTAGGCTAGGTTAGGTATGGTATAGATGGCAGAAGACGGGCGGTGGTAGGAGAGCTACACTAGTGTAAGGGCAGGACAAAGAGGGAGCAGGGGATGGACAGCAACAGACAGCAGCCCAGGGCCCAGTATCACTGGCAACTGCAGGAGTGAGCAGTGAAGTCATGGAGGACAGACTGGAGTGTGTGAGAGGAAGAAGCAGGGTGGATGATGGGGGAAGAGGGCTCCTGAGTCTGGGGAAGTGGAAGCAGAAGGCAGTTTGACCAGCAGAACATTTTGTGGGGGTGGGGGAGGGGAGCGGGACAGAGCCAGAGTTGCTAAGAGAGTAAAGGGGGGTGAGGAAAGAGGCAAGATAAGTGGAGAGGGTGTCCAGCCACAATTTGGAGGTAAAGAAAGCGCAATGGGCAAGGTGCCAGCAGCAAAGGACAGAGAGGAGTACAATTAGGTGATACTGTAGAATATTGGGTACGCGTTGGACCTACGCTATTGGCGTAGAGCTCAGGTTACACCATTAGATACAGTCGCCCATTCCTTTACATTTTTACTAGTTTATTTGGGGTGGATTCACCCACCACCCCCTGTTGAAAAAAAAAAAAAGGGTGTGTGTGAGGCCACGCCTAAACTTAAACTTGCAGTACTAGCTAATAATTTAAATAACTTGGTGGACAGTCAGGACAAACCAAAACATCAATGCATCTTATTTTCTTTCTCTATTTCATTCCCAAGGCAAGAAAAGGATTTTAAGTTCTTAAAAGTTGTTCTTTTGCCATGTCAACAATCATAGATGTAATCAAATCAGGGTGGTGGTGTGCTGCTAAACATCAGAAACATGTGCTGGCAACACGGACATATTTGTATTATAAATACAGTGAGTACTGTTAGTGCGTGCTCTCTGGGGAGAAGATTTTTAAAAGTTACTGGTGGCTGTCATCTCTATTGTAGAGTCACAGAAATTACAAAAGCTGTAATTACACATGGTCTTACAAATAGCGGACTGAATTTATAATACCCCAAAGAATAATCTAAGATTATCAGGAATATATTACTGCTAAAAAGGTAGGACGGTATTTTGCTGGATAACTAGTACTGCTGCTTTAAATAAACTAACAAAGAAAGGCACATGACTCAAAAGCAGCACTGTATTCAGGAAGCTTTATATAAGCTTCCTAGGGTCCAGTATTCTACACTCACAGCCTACAATTAATAGTGGTGGAAGCGAGAGGTACTATTCAGGGCAAAGTGGCAAAAGTTGTGAAAGAAGATGTCCAGTCTGGCTAGGGTGAACTTGGATGCAGTGCTGTAAACAATGTCACCTTGTAATTGGCAAAATTAGAGAAGCTCAAAAGAGCACTAGTCATTGAAGAAAGGCATCACATGTCCTTGTTTGGAGACTGTATTAATTTTACAATAAAGCCGTCCTCAAACTAAAGTACCAATCTGTGCCACAGACTCGAGAATCAGCAGTAGTGAAGTAGAGGCATCGGGACGGAAGCGCTCGTCTGTCCCAACTGCATGCGAGTATCGGACAGAGAATAGCAGTCTGACCAAAAGGAAAATGATTCCGGCTGAAATAGGAGGCACGCAATGGGCCTCAGCGCTAAGTAGTTCACCTTTCATGGTAAACTAAATGACTATGCAAGGTAAAGGCACAGTGCAGCATAGGGCATAGATAGGAGCACAATGAAGGCACGTCAGTACTCGAGGAGTGACATAGTGGTGGGCGGAAGTGTTCACATGAGATCGGACGATTGAGCAGAGCAGACTAACCAGGTGAGCAAATATGCAAAGTAGTTGGTAGCTGTTCGACAAGGCAGATCACGGCAGCAACAGAATGAGCACAGTGAGACCTCCTAAGCAGTGTAGTCAACTAAGTACATGGCGAAATCGGAAAAGAATAAAAAAAGTCATGTCATATCGCTTGCGCTACCAGATGGTGGCTTCTTCTTGTCTGCATCAGTGGCTCAATAGATGTATACACACACACACACACACATATCCAAGGAGTAACAAAAGTGCAGTGAACATTATTTCTAAATAACCTAAATGTCTTCCTGATGTAGTTACCAATACACAGAACATGCTGCAAATAGTAAACAAAATATTACCATGTTACAAAAGCATTAAGCCACTCCGAAGGTGGCATTTAATGGGGAATTAATGCATGGTTGGGCCATTGTAGACACTCTGCCTGTGACCTCGTGCCACAACAGTCCCAACCATGCATTAATTCCCGTAAGCCACCGAATAAGTGGCTTAATGCTCACAGGTAGGTAGTATCATCTTCGAGACTATCACTCTGTCGGCAGGAAGCAGAACACTCCCATTACTTCTGTAAGCACACCAAGTTTAGCATGGAGCTTCTGGTGGGTGGCATCCACATGCACTGAAAAATTGAGGTGAAGGTCCAGCCAGACCCAGAGGTATTTAAAGGAGACATCCTCAATCACTGCACCATCAAGGGAATGGAAGGAGGGGGGAATGATCGACTCTGGCAAGCCACTGCCTAATGCCAAAAGACAGAGACCATTCTGTTTGGCACTAAGGGTCAGATGACTGGCCAAGAACCAGTGCTGGATGTTGTTAAAAGTTCAGCTGGTGCTGGGCCATGAGGTCAGGGGTAGAGGATCCAGAGGCATATAGTACCATGTCATCTGCATACAAATTGTGGAATGCAGAGAGCAAGCAGCAGGAGTGGCTCTAGAAAACTGGAGACAAGAACTGGGTCAAGGACGGCCCTTGTGGCACATCTGAGCAGATAGGGAGCTGGGGGGAGAATAAGGACCCTCTTATCAGAGCCCTCAAGGTAGGAGTGGACCCATTAAACTTAGAAGGCAGACAGACCCACTGCCTTAATCTTCTCCAGGAGAAAGTGGGAGGGGGCAATAGTATGATAGGATTTGCTAAGTCAGCAAAGATGGCGGAGGTGACCGGCCTTGATCCATGCCAGCTCAGATTGAATCAGTAATCCAGTGGAGTGAGACTTCCTAAAAACAGACCACTAAGGGCAGAAAAAAGGAGAATGAATCGAGGAAGGGGAGAGTGTTGGGAAAGAACAAGGTGCTCCTGGAGACTGACCAGGGTAGGGGCGGGGAGGAATACAAGGTGTTAGTTTCCAGGGAAGGAGAGGTTGCCCCCTTTGGCAATAAGGCATAATCTGAGACCATCAGAACCTCATTTTCTGCAATGGCTCCGAGGTCTAGCTCCACATTAGCCACCATCATCTGGAGTTCACTAATTTTGTGTCCTAGGGTCCTGATATTTAAGCAGACATGCCTTGCAGCTTGTGTCTTTATCATTTCCCCTCGTCAGCTTATCTCCCTCTGTCCTCCACCTTCCTCGTTTCTTGCTCACTGCTGCCTTTATGAGAACTCTTCCACTGGCACCCTTATAGGGTTGTCACAGTATCACAGTATACTGCAGTATCAAAAGTCAGGGTATTGATACCGTGGGCAATTTCTGATACTGCAATAACCGTGATTCATGGTATACTGTGGTATTGAGACTTTTTAACTAGCTTTTTTTTTTTTTTTGCATTTTTCAGGGATAACCGTCCCTTCCACACCAACTTTCCCTGATACAAGAGTCCAAAGAGGCTTCTTTTCTGTGCAAAAATTACTTGTTCTGCAATACTGTAGTAGGACGATAACCGTAGTTATTACATGCAACTGTTATCATACTGTCAGAATTTCACACCATGACAAGACCCTGACTTAAATTATTATAGAATCCTGCTATGCTGCTTTCATTCCCACTGCTCCTAGCCACCACTTCTGAAGGAGTACTAGCTAGGTTTCCCCTTTCCTCTCTTTCTTCTATGGTTCCACCAGCCTCAGTCCCCATCCCCCATCAGTTTACATGTCCACATATGCAGGCATCAAACTTATGCCCAAGTGTACTAGGCCCCCCCTTTTTTTTAAGCAAAGGCCTTCACCCTTGAAGAGCTTCCAGTTCCAGAAACCTCCCCAGTCTCCCACAAAATGACATGCCTCCTCCTGACACAACTCTTCAACCACCCATTAAACAACTCAATCTCCTCCTTCCTTACTCTACCAGTTCCCTTCCCTACCTCCACACAGGTGAGACCTCAGAAAAGGCCAGAGAAGCTGACAGTGGCTTCAGTCTGTCTTCCGGCCTTTGAAAGTTAGGCTTCACTATCTCAGCAGGCTGGTTTGCCCAATCGCTGGTACCCAAGTATACCAGCACCTAGTACCGCTCCTCTACCACCCATTTCTCGGATGTGGAAGCTGAATCGCTCTGTCTACCTCAGAGCACACAGCACAAGTCTACGGAAACAATTTTCCTGTAGACTTCTTCATTTCCTTTTTTTTTTTAAAGAAAGAAACCTAGTTGATCTGGGCTCCCTGCTGAAGTCACTACTGAATGCAGTTCGTCAATCCATGGGCTATTGAGTGATGCAGGGCTCTGATATACAGGGATGCCTTTTTTTGTTGAATAGCAGTCTACAGGAAATTGTTCCTTGACTTGTATGTATTGGTTACTTGTAAGGATTAAGCCACAAGAAAGGATGAGTCTACTGTGGAATTAATCCATGGTTTTGGGGGTTCTGCCAAGTGGGTCCAACCAACCATGGATTAATTCCACTGTAGACCCATCCTTTCTCATGACTTACTCCACTTGCAACATGGCAATGAGTATATGACTAATACTCTTTGAATAAATGAGTACAATCACACCGATTTATTTTCAGAATACTGTATGTTAAGCTGTTAAACATGATGCACATATACTTCAAAACAATTGGAACACACCTATTGGAAACATCGTGGCTGCTATTTCACTTTTGTTAAAATAACTCATTACAAGCTTTAAGCTTTCTAACATCAAAACATAGTTTACAACTTTTCAAAACTTGCAATTCACTTTCTATTCTACGTGCTTTGATTTTCCTCTGTGTGTATTAGAAGATATGGGCTGCACTGCATGATGGGAGTGTGCTATGGTACCTTTTAGCTTTCTTCCTGCAGTTCCTTTGCAGACCAATAGGTGGCTGCCAAACAATCCTAGTAGAACAAGCACGGTTTCTCCAAATGTACTGAATTAAGCTGATCTGAAAAACACTTTATTGAACAACTACTATTTTGCGGAATATTATTTTCACTTTTTTTCTTCCCTCTAAACTATCTAACTCAGCAAGATATAGAACATAACGTTTACTGCTTTCACCTTTCAAATACTTGTTTTGACTAGCATTGTTAGTCTGTTTCTTTGAAATCTTTTTGTTTCTCTCAATTTATTTTTATTTTCACCCATAGAAGTATCCTCTCTCTTTGATTTTGCTTTGTTTATCTCAGTGTCTTATTTTTGCTTTCGGTTATAGAAGCTGCATGCTCATCTTTACCACTGTGTATTCACCAAGAAAAGGCTAGGACAGATAATGTTATTCAGTCATCCACAATGCATTGCACCCACAGTTGCTTAGAAAGCAGTAGATCAGAAGGGATGGTAACAGTATGTAAATGTTCACTTCTAAAGAAATATTGTTGCAGCATAATTAACAGTATATGTGGAGTTTAAATGTACAATCTTTAGTAACTCATGAACTTGTGTCGCAGTTACAACATAGAACATTCTTCAAAATGTCAAAACCCTGTGCCAGGAAAACCTTAGCAAATACAAGCTGGAACAACTACAAACTGCAAACTATTTGCATATTACTTTCATTTGTGTACTGCTTCTTGCCTGTAGTGGATTGCCAAGGTATTACATCACAAACCATGCATGGTTTCTACTGTACCACATGGTGTGTTTTCACCTGAGTGCTTCATTTAGTTTTTCTTTTTATGCCATGTTACAAAGGAAAATAACCCACAATTACCAAAGAAGTAAAAAGGTAAATTGATATGGAGTTCTGGTGGGGTGATCTGGACGAGGAGCTGTGGACTTCAAGCCAGTGGTGAGTGAAGAATTCAACTGACAGTATGTACGGAAGCTGGCAACAACAGGGCTTGGGATTTGATGTGGAGTAGTGACTGGGTTGGTCTATTGTCCGCACTTGAAAATAATAACACAAACACTCATGAGACAGTCCTACACTCAGATCTCAATGACACGTAGGGAGAGAGCAAAAAAATTATTACTGTGTAAAAATTACTAGTAACCTTTATTACTAACCAGATATTAACTAGTGAAATAAAAAAAAAATAGGAAGGCACACGGCCAAGGTCTGAAGAAGCACATATTTTACAGTACAATGTTGATTTCCTGTGCACTTTGTTTTTAGAGGGGCACACTGTGCTAAATCCTTTACACCATCCCTACACGATCCAAAACCGCTTTTCTGCAGTGTTATCAGTACAAATGCTTTGTAGATGCAAGTCTTGTGACACAACTTAAAATGGAAAAATATAGCATATCAACATGGTTTTCCAATGCAATGTGTATTATAACAATAAATTACATGACTTAAAAAAATTTTAAAATATTTCGTAATACTACACATTAACTAGTAACCGAGTAGTTTACAACTTAATTTTCATTCATCCTATGACCTTAATTGTGCTTCAGTCTCCTCTCTAGCAGTTATCTATTTCACTTTCATGTCGGATGATTATTATTTTATTTATTTAAATGTATCACCAGGAAGACATACAGAGCAAGACTGCTCGTTTCCAGATGTGTCCTTTGGGGAAGAGGGTAACATTTCAGGCCCTGTCCACACTTGCATTCTTGTTAACGTTAATGGCAGTCTGTAACATTACAAGAATGGCAAACACAGATTGAGTTCACACTGTAGAACGGTAAAACCATACTATGAACTATGTTTAAAAACGTGCTAGAAAGCTGGCCTGGTGGCACAGAGGGCTAAGGCACTGGACGCCTTACCTTGCATCACGTCAGTGACCTGGGGCCGAGAGCAGCCGAAAGGAAGCTCTCTCTCTCAGGTGGCTGTCGCCCCGTAGTTCCACTGCCACCAGGTGGAGGTCCAGTGGCTAGCATAGGCAAGAGGGGGCAACCAGTCGAGGGAGGTCACCTCAAGCCGTGCACATGCCTCTACATGCGCACGCATGGCCAAGGTACGGGGGAGACGAAAACCGGGGCAAAAATACATAAAATAAAGAAAAAACTGTGCTAGAACCCTGATCAGAGCAGGGTTTTAGCACGGTTTCAGACTGACATGCTTACCGTTGGGAACTCAAGCAGGCAAGCACGGTGGAGCACAGTGTGGGCACTCAGACAACCATGCTCAAACACAGAAATAATTTTTTTTTTAAATATATTTTATTGAATTTTTTCTTTTCAAGTCAGGAGACATTTTACAATCAGAACATTTTCTATGCTTACTTCAGATTTGTTATTGTACAGGTTTACAATGCATGAAGATCTTTTACATTTGATACAGTTTAGGGTTAAAATAGATTACTCATTTTCTTTATTAGAGTCGAATAATTCTGCAACACCACTCTAGTCTCATCCCCCAAATTCCCACCTGCTATGGGCAAAATCGGCATCGATCCCTGCAAGATAAATTGACCATCTCTGCCAGAGAGTGGCGAACTTATCCGCTTGGTTATTTAGTTTTGCAGTGATGTTTCCATCTGATATATGGAATTCACAATTAGCCTCCAATCTTGTATGCTCGGTATTTCTTTGGTCATCCATTTCCTTGTTAAGGATTTTTGCAGCCAACAACAGAATGGGCAGCAGATTTTTGCTGGGGACGATCCGGTAGACAGCCATGAGCACCACTTCGCCTGTGAGCTCAACACACCCACGGCCTTCACCGATTTATTTTGTATACATATCCAGAAGGGCATCAAGCATGGACATTGCCAATTATATGTGCTAGGTCAGCCATCTGGGCTCCACATTACCTCCAATAAGCCCCAAATTAAATTGGAATGTATTTAATCAGACTTGCCGGTAACCTGAAAAACCTAGATCTACATTTCCAAAAGTATTCTCTCCAAATATGCGACTGGGTGATTTTGACCACTCGCAGAGATGAAGACCACCATTCTTCTTTAGATACGAGGTCCAAGTCCTTGTTCCAACTTGTTAGTATTGACTTTGTTGATTCTTTAGATTGATCTCGCAATATTTTGTATAGATTTCCAATTAAATGGATTCCAGTGCTATCCTTGGGAGTGGTCAAAAATAGTTTTAAGAGGGAGGGAAGGGGGTGGGGAGTCAGTTTAACCTGAACAATTCTGTTACGTAGTAGGTGGTTTCTGATTTGGAGGTATCTAAAATGATCAACATTTGGAAGGTTAAATTTAAATTTTAATTCTTCGAATGGTAGGATCCCATTCGGACCTAAAAATTGGAATGCCTGCTCTAATCCTAATCTACGCCAATGGGAGATGGTTAAGTCATTGTGGGATGGAATGAAAAGATCATCCTCTGAAATAATCTTACAGTGCTCTATTAATTGAAGTGGCTCTTTATCTCGCATTTTAAACCACATTTTTAAGACCTGTGAGGTGATATAGTCTCTTAATGGTGGGGTCCTCCCTGGAGAAGAACAACATTTTTTTTTTAATGTTATACATATCGTTCAGATGGAATTCCAGTTTCTTCCACAGGGAGTCAAACTGATCAGAGAGCCATAAAAGAAGAATTTTCAGAAATGCAGCTTCTGCATATTTTTTTTGAGGTCCGGGAGGTTAGTACCATCCTGAGCCAATGATAATTTTAGTATTGAAAGACGAATTTGTGGTTTTTGTTTGTTCCAAATAAACTTTGATGATATGTTATCCCATGACTTAAAATAATATTGATATGGGAAATATGGAATATTTTGGAACAAGTACAGTAGGCGGGGTAAGACGTTCATTCTAATAGTTTCAATGCGTTGCAACAAGGAAAGTGGAGGTGGGTCCATCTATCCAAGTCTTTATTGATCGCTATGGAAATAGGTTCATAATTGATTAATTCAATTACATGAAGATTATGGGGAATATGTATGCCAAGATATTTTATTTTGGTTGAGTGCCATTTAATGGTTAAACTTCGTTTTAAAGTGTTTGGAGAGGTATAGTTATACAAGAGGGCTTTGGTTGTTGAGATGTTTAATTTAAAGCCAGCTAATTCCTCAAATCCGGATAGAATTTTCCAGGTCTCTGATCGAATCTGTAGGGGACAGAAGGGAAAGGAGTATATTATCAGCGAAAAGACTAATCTTGTTTTCAAATTGCTGCTTTGGAATGCCCTCTACCTTTTTCGATATTATCATCGCCCTTGCTAATGGTTCAAGATATAATACAAACAGTAGAGGGGAGAGAGAGGACAGCCTTACCTTGTGCCCTGGCCTACTGAGATCGGGGAGGAAAGTCCCCTGTTTATACAAATATAAGCGTTTGGCGAGAGGTATTTTTGGCTCAGCCAATGTAGCAATGAGTCCGGGAAGTCGAATGTTTTTAGTGTATCCCACAGGAAAGGCCAATAGACCTTGTCAAATGCCTTTTCAGCATCAAGGCTTATAAAGGCTGCTGGAATCTTCAGAGTTTGGATATATTCCATAAGTATCAGGGATTTTCTAACATTGTCCGTAGTTGACCTGTTTTTTATGAAACCCACTTGATCTGGATGTATTATCGTTGGGAGGATTGTTTCTATTCTCTTGGCCCAAATGGCCATGAAGATTTTATAGTCAGAGTTTAATACTGATATCGGGCGGTAGGAGGAGGGGTCTAAGTTATTTCCATTAGGTTTTGGGCTTGCAGCAATTGTGGCATAATCCCATGATGGCGGGGGTATATTTCCTACTGCCATTTCTCTAAATAACTTAAGTCTTGGGGTTAATTCTTTGGTAAAGATTTTATGCCATTCGTTGGCATATCCATCAGGGCCGGGGCAACGACCCGAAGATTGTTTAGTGACTGCGGCCTCTATTTTTTCAATTGCTATTGGGGCTTGTAGTTTCTGAGCTTGTATTGTTGAGATTTTTGGGAGTTGTAACTAGGCTAGAAAAGTCTCTCTTCTTGGGAAGAGGTATTATGTGTTGTGTAGAGCTGTTGGTAATAGTAAGCAAAGGCTTGTCTTATGTCATCTTCTCTGTGGGTTATTTTACCAGTTTGAGGATGTTTCATTTTTAATATTGTTACTGTATTTTTCCTTGCTCTCAACTTCTGCACAAACCTGCGTGTTCCCCTGGATCCACCCTCATAATTAGTTTGTTTTAAGTATATTAGAGACAGTTGGATCTTTTCATCTATTTTTTTGGAGAGCTGATGTAGTTGCTCTAATTTTTGTTTGCATTTCTTTATCCCCCTCTCTATAGAGCAGTTGAAGAGTTTGTAAGGTCTTGGTAAGATCATTGTATTTCCTCTCCCTTTTTTTTTCCCTCGCGGCATAGGCAATGACCTCGCCTCTGATGGTGGCCTTCATGGTGTCCCATAGTATGGCTTCTGAGGCAGCAGATGGTGCATTTTCTTCAAAAAATTGTGGGATTCTTTTTATTTGGTCAGTGAATTCTTTATCTTTTTAGAAGATAAGGGTTTAGTCTACAGAGTGTTTGTTTTTTACCCATATCTACTTTTAATAGTAGAGCGGTGATCAGATATTTTTGGACAAATAGTTATGTCTCTCACTGAGGAGAAGTGTTCACATTAGATGAAGAAATAATCTACTCTAAAATATGAGTGGAATCTTCCCGAGTAGTATGTAAAACCTGGGGCTGAGGGAAAAAATTTCCTCCAGATGTCTACCAACCCAATGTTTTCAAGTTGTGTTTTGAAAAAACTGTACTGGGGTTGATTGACGGTAGATTTTGGGGTTAGAGGAATCAAGATTTGGAGTGATTGTCATATTGAAGTCTCCTGCCATTAGTAACCGCCCCTGGTGGAGGTCTAATATTTTATTTAGTATTTGCCGGATTATTGGTGATTTAGTCTGTGGAGGTAGATATATATTGGCTAATGTTACTTCTTGATTGTATAGGCAGCCTTGAATGATGATGTAGCGTCCTAATCTAATCGGACTGTATATTGTTTATTTTGATTTGAATAGTAGATGGGGTCATTATTGCCACACCACTTTTGCGTCCATTCGGATGAGATGAGGAATAAATGGCATATCGACACCCCCATGTTAATTTCTGGTGTTCGATGTCTGAAAGGCGGGATTCTTGTATAAATATAACATCTGCCTTTTGTTTAAGTGCTGCATCACTCGTGATCTTTTGATGGCGTTATGAAGGCCATTTACATTTATAGAGTAGATCTTTACTGGTTGGGAAGCCATTTGGGTTTATTGTTCTTTACTTCTCTTTTTACTGCTTTAAGTTTAATACTTATTACTTTTGTTGTCATTTTAAGTTTGACTTTCACTATTTTTTTGTTTCTTTTCCAGGCCACCCCAGTCAGACTTCACCCGGATCGCTCCCCTCAGATCATGTGGAAAGAACCGCCAACTACGATCAGTTTCTCCTTCAAAAATCTGTTAGATCTCCCTAATAAAAGTTTGAGGTTTCTGTAATAAAGCAAAACATTGAACTATTGTACCCTGTCTCCTGCGTCTCCTTCCAACCTGTTGCATGAACGAAGGTTAACTTCAACATCAACTGTAACTTTATAAAAAAAAAAAAAAACTATAAATAAATGACAAAGTTGTGAACCTGAACGGTTTTCAGCTGACAAAGCAGCATAACTCAACAGAACTATGTATATCAATGCTTCCATTGTTAGGGTGGGAATAAAATTCCACCCTTCCATAGTCTCAAGCCGATTCCCCGAAGAAATCAGCATTGATTGAGGATCTCGTTTAGTAGAGATTCCTCAGAGGATGCAGGTCAGCACCCTAAGGGTTCATCAAAATAGGCAGTGTGGGCTCCCTAAACTCCCTGTATGGACAGGTCCCCTTCCCTCTGTGTTATGAGAGAAAAAGAGGGAGGATCAAGAACCAATCCCTCACTCCCCTGGACCTATCCTCCCAACCCCATATTTCCCGACCCCCTTTCCCTCTTCCCCCTCCCTGCCCCCCCTCTTATTTGGGAAAGTCTTCTCAATATAGGATCCAACTCTCAGATGTGCAAGGCCTCCAACTGGGAGGGAGCACCCGTTCCCAAAGATCAATTCCCTGACCAGGAAGAGATAGGGAGACCACCTGTTTTGTCTTCCAGCTGGCCCCGATTGTCTCAAGCAAAAGCCTGAGGTTGATTTGCGGGATCTCACTCCTCTGCCAATCTGTCCCTTCCCTCGAGTGATCTCCATCCTTGTAATCTTGGTGACCCTCACCCAGTTTGATTCCTGCCTATACTGGTCACCGGGCACCTATTAACTAACTTGCGCTGTACCGGAATTCAAAAAGGGGGTGTCTTCACATAGTAAAAGAAGAAATGAACTGTTTAACTAGAAAATTTAGGAGGGGGTAAATCCCAAGTCTGTCCTTACCACTTCAGGGGAGCTAAACAAATGAGAGAAACCACTCCCAAAAATCAAGGGCCTATAGGTTTTATTAATAAGGGAGAGAAAAAGGAAAAACAAACGCAGGCGGAAGAACCCAGGTTCTCCTTTTCCCGACATTCAAGGACTTTCCTGTCGGTCATGAATTTTGTTTACAGACAAATGAAGTAAGGGTTTGTGTTTAATATGTTAAGATCCAGAGTATTGTTTATATGTCAAAAGTCCCTTAGATCTTGACTGAGGATTTTGGCTTGAATCTTTCACCTGGGGGCTCTGACATAAAGCTCTCCTACTAGGAGGGGACACCTTAAGGATCTCGCCAAGGACATGTCATCCGACAGGAGCCTCCTGAGGAGGGAGGGAAAGGAGGGACAGCACCAGGGGAGAATCCAGTAGCCCAACCGACACCACCGTGACCCCCAGCCAAGCGAGACGCCCGCCATCGAGGAGGATTACTTTCCCTCAGTCACAGTAAGGTAACGGGAAATAATATAGTATCCTTTTATTAAGATGCTGGACTGTTTGGGACGGCGCCTGGGAGAAAGACCACCGCGGACCCCCCATCCAACCTCCCTGAGAAGAGCATCATAAGACTCACCAACCACCAGGACTTATTTCTGGTCCACCATCACGAAGGGGTTTCAGTAGTGGAATCCTCTGCAGCATTTCTTCCAGACACATGTTGGACTGAGGCATTCCATCCGGCAACGACTGTCCCTGGGACGTTCGCCTTGAGGGCCCAGATCGAGTAGAGAGTCGCTCTTTAAGCACCACTTTCTTAAACAGGTCTTCCTTAGCTTCCATGGCTGAAATGTATGAGGTAGGGCCCCTCTGGTAGATATACAATCCACTTGGCTGGGTAAAGGGTGCGAAATCTGATCTGCTGGGATCTTAATATAGGGAATGGTGGAGCATAGGCCCTTCTCTGACTTTGGGTGGAGGGAGCATAGTCATCATCAATAATGATACGATGGTTTCCATACATAATCCTCCCTTTCTGCCATGAATTTTTTTTTTTTTTTTTTTTTTGGGCAGTTCCTTTGTCTGAAAGCTTTTTGTCCTGATGACAAACTATCTAGGTCTGGCGTCTTTAGCCTTAGGTTTGGGGCCCAAGGTGCGATGGGCACATTCAAAATCAAAGAGGTAATCAGGCCTGAGGTCAAGAATGGATCTGAAGAATTGATCAGCAAAAGCCATAGGATCAGCGCCTTCTCATCGCCCCCTGGTAGGCCGAAGATTTTTTCTCCGTCCTCTGTTCTCTGCGTCCTCCTGCCTGAGAGGACAGTGCAACTGGGATTCCGCAAGGGAAAGAACAGCTGACCCAGGGCATTAATTTTGTATTATTCTGGGAGATCTGCTGGTCAGCCTCATCCTGCAAGAGTCGGCAATGATCTTAGGTCAGCCCTGACCTGATTTATTGAGTCCTCATTTCTTCCTGAAATCTGAAATGGCCTGAAGGATATTTTGGTCAGGTTGAGGATTGGTTGAGCTGGCTGGGCTGGGTGGGTTTCATTTCCTTCCTTTTCCCTCCCTTGGTAGCCATCAATGAGAGGGGTGAGTGAGGGGCTGTTTGGAAAGAGCTGCAGCTAAACTGAAGGATCCAATTGGGTCAGAGGCACACAGACTGTCTATCATCCTCAGCAGTCAAATCAGTAAATGGAGAAAATATGTTGTAAAGGCAAAGTTCCATCCAGTGTGGGAAGGAGGAGCAGGAGCTGATCTGGAGATCGCTGGGGGTTCGTCTTTGTCCAGATCTCTATCTGCAGATGCAGTTCATATTTATGTTCCTTTTGTACCTTAGACTGTGTAAAACTGAGGAGTTCTTTAAGTGAACAAGGACTGGGCCACTCACTCTGATCTAGTTGGGGCTGCACAGGCCGATTGCTCCTCCCTCGCGATCGGGTCTGCTATCGGTAGGAAGCCTGCTAAAGGATCCTGCCTCTGGCCAGGGATGGCGAATGAAGGGACCACTTCTCGCCAGGAACACACTCGAGGCCTGGGCTGTATGAGATGCCAAGGGTTCAATCGATCCTCCGATTGAGGCCAGCTGCCATTTCAGAGAACAAGGGGGCTGAGTGGCGGACTGTGCAGGGAAGCAGAAGCTAGCCAGACGCTCCGAACAGGTTGGGCTTTGCAGGCTGACACTCTCCTCCCACACGATCGGGTCGGGCGACTAGGGGAGCTCTTACTGCTCAATTTATCACCAGGGTCAGCAAGAGGAACGGTTCCGATTGTTGCAGGGGTCTCTCTTCTGTCTGAGTCTCCGTTTGCTGGTAAGGTATGTTTGTTTTTTGAGGTAAGAGACCGATTTTGTGGATTTGGGAGCAGCTACAGAAAGATGTTTATCGTGCCATTCCGGAACCGGAAGTCAGAAATAAAAATGTTTTGAAAATGCACGGCAGTGTGGACAAGGTCTCAGGTAGCAAAAATAAACTGCAGCATTTACAGTAAGCATACTGCCTCAATATGCCTCACCATTAGATGCCACCACTAGGTAGACCTATCTTCATCTCTCTCACTGACCAAATGATACATCTTAAAAATTTGTACTGCACTATTCTATTAATGATTGTGATAACTGCCTGCATTTCCCGTTTCTCGTTACTACCTGTACAAACTGTACCCGGGTCGCACCTGGAAATGAGCCTCGGCTCAGTGTGCCTTTCCCAATCATAAAATTTGAAATAAAATAAAAAAATAAAATGTGGGACAGCAACAAAATAGTAATATCCATTGGATACAAGTAATGTATTGTAGATAGAAACTCAATTACAATTAATAGCAATAACAGCAGCAAAATACAGCATTCCTGGTTGTAATGGAGAAAATGTACGACATATGGACTGGGAGGTCCAGGAACAAGTAGAGGCTAGATTAGAGCTGGACATGGGGCCAGGGCCTGGAGGACAGAGAAATTAGGGCTAGGCACAGACTGGGAAGGTGTGGTCTTGAAACAGGGTGAAAAGCGAGGAGGGGGGAGTTTCGAACAGAGAGGGTGAAGGCGTTCCACAATTTAGGGCAGCGATATAAGGCACATTGACCAGCTATGGTCGACAGCCAGGAATTTGTGACTGGTGGTGCGGAGGGAATAGAGGGAAAGGGAGGGGGTAGAGTGTGTTGAGGCAAGGTAGGAGGGTAAAGACCTGAACCAGAATTTGGTTACAAAGCGAGTAGATGAGGTGTCTGGATTCAAGGGATGAGAGGGAGAGGACTTTGTTGCGATTGCAGTGATGGGTCTGAGGGGAGCAGGACACAGCAAAACGACATAAGGAGTGAAAGAGGGTGTCCAGTCTGGTAAGGGTGGACTTGGAAGTGGCACTGTAGACTATATCAGCATAGTCAAAAGTGGGGAGGATCATTTTCTGTACAATTACATGGCGAGTTGGTAGTGGGAATGCAATCACAGTTTCTGTATAAAGCACAGAGTTTGGGGTGCAGTTTCTTTTGGATTGTGTTCACATGTACAGAAAAGTCCAGGTGCTGGTCTTGCCAGAACCCAAGGTCAATCGATAAATCAAAGTAGTTATTTAACCAGGCGATCACCATTGAGCAAGCTCATTTTCGAGGTGGACCTGGGTTTGTCAACAAGGAACAATATACATGGGATGCAACACACAATAATAAAAATAAAGTGAGATACAATAATACAGTATATACAAAGTATCAGCAGGTAGCATTGACAGTAGTGTATGTTTGGAACAGAAGATGCAGCTAGTTTTGGGTAGGACACAATTTTTCATACAAGTAAAATATATATATCAGGTGCACTGAACACAAATAAAACCTAATATAACCTAAATAAGGTGACCCTCTCTCACAGGTGTACCAACTAGTATGTGGAAGACAGTGGGGGCTGAAAAGTCTCTGCCTAGTGCCCCAGGTCGTGGAGACCGCCTTTTAGCGCTTAGAACAGCTGGTCCACATACATGAGGATGTCAATTGAAGAGCAGACTGCAGGTAAGTTGTTTAGGAAGACTGAAAATAGGATTGGGCCAAGAACAGAGCCCTGTGGGACTCCACTCCAATTAACAGCAAGATAGTTAATACATATGGTGAATAGGTGCCTACTTGCATAGTAACAGTAATTTAAGGACTAAAAGGGGCTTTAGGTCCAGTGAGTCTGCCCCCCCCCCACACCACACTATAAGCAGGGACCTGCTGCTCTGCAGATGTGCCAATTTCTACAGATTTCCTACCTACTAAGGGTACCTAGCAAGTCCCTTTGTACACAGAAAGTTGTCCACATTCACCCTGAAGACCTGTACTGTCTTCTTGCCCACTGTTTCCATGGGTACGCTGCTCCACAGGTTTATCACTCCCAGGGGAGAAAAGCCTTCTACCATTACCCCTGAATTTAACACCTTTAAGCTTTAGGGCATGTTCCCGCATCCTGCTGAAACACAACATATCCAACATTTGTAGATACCCTTCTGTATGTGAAAAATAGAGATAATTGTTCCTGCAGCCTCCTTTTATTCAGAAAGCCTGATGTTCTCCACAGTGCCTCCTTCCTTATGGAGACTGGGTGTGGAGGGAGGCTGTGGTCGACAGGAAGAGCCAGAGAGATACAGATGGGAGGGAGAGGTGGCTTAAGGTACATGAACTGTAGCCAGAATTTGGGGAATCAGAAATATGAGCAGGAGGTGCAAAGGTAGTCGAACCATGGTCTTTTTCAAGAAGTACTAAGTATTATACGTATAGAAGTACTGGTAAGGGTTGTTGAGTAAAACATGAAATCCAGTGCAAGAATTCTCCATTGTATACACCTGTGCAAAACGGCCTGTCAGCACAGTGGTGGCACTACAGGTTGCAACGTAGGCAACCCAGGTTCACAACCAAGCCTGGGTCGCTGGGGGCCAATGGGGTGCAGCACTGAGTGGACCCTCCTTTCTCCATGTGGAGAGTTCCAGTTCCCTAGTACTATATCACCCCTGGGTGACAACAGGGGGAGGTGCCACAGGGACTGCAGACTTGGAAGGACATCAACATCAACATCAACCGAAATGCACAGGTCAGTCATGACATCCCAGCTCGAGATGTCCTGGGGGGGTGGGGGGATTAAAACAAAGGAAAAACCCTCAGTCATGCACAATGAGCGATCTGTCACAGTCACAGATCTGCATTCACCAACCTGGGACTTGCCCTGGCGACCAGATACAACTCCCAAAGGGCCTAGACCAGTCTGAAGACCCACTGTGGGGAGTAAGCCACACGAGCAACTCAAACATAAATCCTGGGAAAAGGTGTTGGTGACAGGGTTGGGGTGCAACAGGGTCCTAAGAGGGGCCAAATGCCAGCTGAGCGAGAGGCTTATAAACAGATTAAAAAAAAATACACAGCTGTGTAAAATGAGGTGTGTGCAACAATGAGTGGACACCTCATTGTATGGAAAAAAATATATAAACTTTCTCTTTACAAGAGTGCAATACTTCCGAAACACATTTAGGAACCAATAAATAAAAAAAAAAAAAAAAACACGGAATGCTGAAACTCAGGATTTTTTTTTTTTTTTTTTTTTTTAAACACACCCTTGATATGCGATCCAATATAAACCACTCGAGCTTTAGTCTCATGGTTTATGAGGCATCACACATCTTGGGTGTGTTACAGAAAACACCTCATCACACACCACTCCCTATGCATTGTTCTACATATAATGGGAATGAATATTTAAAAAGCAGCCTCAATAGGAAAAGGAAAAGTGACTCAACATAGTAACAGCTTTTCTTCTACAGGATGAGAACAGCCAGTAAACTTGAGCATCAGCTCTACAAGGAATACGGTGCCCCTAAACTTACAGTCCTTTTCACTGTACTAGTCTTGAGCTTCCCAGCATTCCAACGGTAGATATGATCTGAAGAGGCCAGCAGACTAGAGATCATTTGAAAAAAGTTTTTAAATTACAGTAAAATTAAATTCAAGCCGGCCCGGGCGCTGAGGGTTGAGGCGCTGGTCGCCACACCTCGCGCCACGCCGGCGACCCGTGTCGGAACGGGCATGGGTTGCCGTGGGTCGGCGGGGAGGAGATGGACTGAGCGTCCAAGGGACTGCTCTCCATCTCCGGGAAGGGGGGATTTGGGCGGCCGGGTTGCTGGACTTAGCGGAGGCTGGGGTCGACAGCACGAAGCTGCAAGCTCGGGGGCGGTCGTGCAGACGTTGATTGGGGCATGCATGAGCGCAGCATGCACTCAGTCGCTGGGGTCATTGCACGCCATGACCCGCCGAGGAAAACAGCGAAAGCGAGCCCGCAGCACAAAGTTGCCCCACGGCGCCATTCCTGGAAGGCGCCCTGGCATGGATCCATTGGGGTGGGTTGAGTCGCCTCACTCACCCTGCCGCCAGGGGTAAGTCGGGTGCACAAGGAGGGGGTCTGATGTCCGGGATGGCGCAGGGGGGGGACAACGGAGGGCGGGGGTCGTAGCCGGAGCTCTGGAAGAGAGAAAATAATACCCCCCCCCAAAAAAAAATTAAATTCAAATTAAAAAATAGGTTTTTAGCTGGCCCGGTGGTGCTGGATGCCACACCTCGCACCTCGGCAGCGACCAGAGTTCAGGAACAAGCTCAGGCGCCAGAAGGGGAAGTGCCAATGGACTGCTCTCCTCTCCCTGGGGAGGATCTAGGGTTCTCCGGTGCAGTAGGAACCCCCGGTGGAAACCGGAGGTACAACTAGCACTTGGAGCAGCTAAGGGGAGGAGTCCGTGGATGCCTATGGCTCAGCTGCTGGCTTCATTGCACGCCTGCATTCCTAGGAGGTAACCACACAGCAAAAATCCGGTCTCTGGATAGGCAAAAGCTCCTCCAGTGTCATGCTCACACTCACACAGCCAATCTTGCTCCACCAGGGCCCCCCTCAGACTCTGGCCCAGCGATTAGAGTCTAGAAGAGCACCAGGGTGTAGGCAGCCCCACCTTGGGAGGTTCAGAGTCGGGGATTGGCTGGCTGGGTAGACCTGATAGGAGATGGTTCAGACAGGAGGTAGAGTCATTGGCGGCTGATAGATGGAGAGTTCTCAGAGGCTGATGCAGAAAGAAAGTCAACCAAAAAAAAAAAGGTTTTTGACGACACAAAACCAGCACTAGCAATCATTAAAGTTCTAAATTATTTATTTGAATTTTGGTAACTGGGTAAGACCACAGACAATTACAGTCCCTTTTTCAGGGTCGAACTGGGACAGCACAGCGCAAAGTATACAAAGCAGTACAAAAAGGATAAGATGTAGACAAGGAGCAAGTGCATGGAGTACAAAGCATTACACACAACTAAATGTAGACAGGAGGCAATAGACATGGAAATTCTGATCAATATAGACAGTATGTAATGATCTGGAACACACAAGTTTACAGCTCTAGTTCAATAATACAGAGACATTGTATGGCTTTGTAAGAGTGTGGGGTAAACACAATTATACAAAGACTGATGATATACAAGAGCAGAAAGTAGAAAAGTAGAGAGCAAACAAGTACCCGGCACGTTGAACAGCAGGGCAGGGAACAGTGGTGAGTTAAATGTACAGAAGCAGGCAACTGAGGTTTAAGGCAGGGGCGGAAGGAGTGAGATCCAGGAGAACAGAGGAGGAGAGTCAAAGGAAGCAGGAGCAAATAGCTGAGAGGTAAGAAAGGTGCGTGGCAAGCAACAATACCCCGACAGGATGGGCGGTTGGGCAATACCCGGACATGGGGGCGTAATGATGCCCGATGCCACAAGAGAGGGCCTTATAGCCCCTGGAAGGTCCGTATTACCTATACCGCCCACCCTGGAGGATATTATTGTGCTTAGAAAATGGCCGTCTTTTTTTAGGATTACAAAGAAAAATATAAAGTAATTCTATAAAATGACTATAGTTCCTTTTTGTTCTTTTAATGTAAAGTAGTCCATGACTATACACTCTGGTAGTGTGCTGTATCAGCCCACTTCCCATTAGTATGCCCTTTCGGTTTTGCTGCCCCACTGCTGAATTTTTTTTTTTTTTTTTTTAAATATGCTGTCAATAACAGGAGAAGATCAAAATAAAGTAAATCTCTGCTGCTGGTGGGCTGCCATTTGACAACACGGTACTTTGAACAGCGCAGTTTTGTGCTGGCAGTTTTAGAAGCAGAGAGAGGGCTGATGCAGATTTCAAAACTGCAGGTGACGAGACGCAGTTTTCTAAAGCCGACTGGTGAGCTAGATTTTCTGTGTGTGACAGTGATTTAAATTATTAAGGAGGGGTGATTTTGAGGAGAACTTGTGTGCTTCTGGGTGGGGGGACTACGACACTGGGCCATTCGCTCAAGTGATGAGCACTCTCATTTTCAGGAACGCAGTGAGCGCCTGAGCAGCAGGTTACAGAGAGAATGAGTCGCAGAATAAAAAAAAAACACATTAACGTAGGTAAGGCTGTGTGCTAAGTACTGTAGTGTAGAGCAGGGAGCCGCACAGTCAGTATTCGTCAAGGGGCTGTCACGTGGTGTAAACCGGGCAACTCAGAAAACAGTGAATGAGCGGGGGGGCAAATAAAAATGGTGGCGATTTTAAAATGAAAGGAGCTGCTTTAGCCAATGATAGAGGAGGCCAAGCACCTTGATACTTCACTGGGTTGGCATGCCTGGGAATTTTAACTTACAGGGCTTTCACTGTGAGTTAATGTACCCCATGCCAGCCAATCAGATTTCTTTATTTGTAAAGCCCATTTTCTAAAGTATGTTGGAACAGGGGGAGAGAAGAGAGAGAGTATAGAGGGAGATAGAGAATTCCAGTCAGACACTGCTGCATAAGGGAAGGACCTGCGGGCAACAGTAAGCTGTAGACTGGGTCTTAGGAGAAGAGGGCGGGACACTGACCTGAGTGCACGTGGAGCTTGCTTTAGGCGATTATAAAGAACCTAATTATCTTAAATAAGGGAGGAAAGGGTGGTTGTACTGGCTGTTCTAATCCTTTAGAGCAAAAGCTGTTACTAATGCGAGTAACTTTTCCTTCCACTCCAAGAATCAGAACAGCTCAGCATAACGTTTGTAAACCAAAAGCAGTACCGAGCTGGAGGATTTTAGGAATACTTTAGGAACAAGTTCTGAAGTACAGAAATCCCAGATCCAACATCCTCTCTCACCTGTATATTCAACAATGAGGGGACGTCAAAAGTATGTACTATAAGCCATGTGGCAGCTTTACAAACTTCTGCCAGTGGCACATTTCTTCCTGCTGCCCATGATGTTGCTCTACTCCTAGTGCAGTGTACGTCTGCTACCATCTGGGGGTACTCTCCCTGCCTTGGTAAAGCAGAAACATATTATGGATACTGTTCACCCTAGACTGTTTAAGAGGCAGAGTATCCTTGTGAAACCTCACTATACAAGACAAACTATTGTTTGCTGTCATTTCTTCACGCTATCTATTCTCTGTTCTAAAGTTGTAGGGACAGAGGACCCTTCTAACATCTGATGTTTGGAGTTCTTCCTCCCTGTTATTGCATGTGGCCTTGAAATACACTGGCATGGTAAGAATACAATTCAAACAGAATTCGGACACCACTTTAAGAGGTAAATACATGTGTCCTTATGACAGCTTTTTCCCAAGTGGAAAATCAGGTACAGTGTTCAATTCAGAGTGGCTGCAACCTGCAGACCCCGATACAGATGTAATAGCAACCAGAAATAAAAATTTCCAGGTGAAATATTTTAGCTCAGATGTGGCTATAGGCTCAAACAGGCTGGATAATAGCTGAGTGAGGACAGGGTTCAAGTCCCAGTTTGGTAAAGGCTTCTTTCATAGGAGGGTACATCTGCCAGAGGCCTTTAAAGAATATCAAACACTGGATCAGCAAACAATGCGCCTGTTAAAACCTTGGGCCTAAAAACAGAAACTACTGACATATGTACCATTTAAGATGCTGGTTTTAAGCCCAGGGACTTTAAATGTAACAGACAGTCCAGAATTAATGAGATCTCTGTATTCTCAGTTAAAACGAGAATGTTCCATGCACCAGATTGAGAATCTCTTCCATTTTGAATTGTACATGTTTCTAGTGGCCAGCTTTCTGACCTGTAATATCATTCTGAAAACTCTATCCCTTCAGGGACCATGCCTTCAGGTAAAGGAACACCCAAGTTTTGCTGCGTCACCTGACCTTTGTTAAAAGGTCTCAGCATGGGTAACATGTGAGTTCTTGTGGACATCTAACATACTAAAAATGCCAGCAGAGAAGGCCCAAATAGAAACATAGAAGTTGACGGCAGATAAGGACCGCAAGGCCTATCCAGTCTGCCCATTTCTTTTTCTACCTTACAAATGTGCCATCGCCTCTTGCTCTGTCAATGGCCTATCTATTCATACTCATCTGAATTGCTCCCTTATGCCTATCCCATGCCTGTTTGAAACCTTGCATTGTATTCATATCTACCACTTTCTGAGGTAGGCCGTTCCATGCCTCCACCACCATTTCTGTGAAAAAGAACTTCCTCACTTTACCCCTTAAACCGGGCCACCTCTAATCTCATGCTGTGTCCTCTTGTCCTGCTATTTTTCTTATACTGAAACATGTTAGACTCTTTCACCTTGTTAATGCCCTTAAGGTGTTTGAATGTTTCGATCATATTACCTTCTCCCTCCTTTGCTCTAGGGTATACATATTGAGCTCCATTAATCTGTCCTCATACGTTTTCTGATGCAGTCCCTGCACCATTTTGGTTGCACTTCTCTGGACTGCCTCAATTTGGTTAATGTCCTTGTGAAGGTGTGGCCTCCAGTACTGCACACAGTACTCCGGATGGGGCCTAACCAGTGTCTTGTAAATAAGGATTATTACCTCCCTCTCTGAATTGTGATACCCCTACTAATACACCCTAACATCCCCTAGCCTTACCTACTGCTTTAGTGGTCTGCTTGGATGATTTCAGGTCATCGGTGATGATGGTGCCCAAGTCTCTTTCTTCCCTTGTGACTGCCAGCAACTCCCCTCCCAGCCTATAGGTGGCTTCAGGTTTCTCTTCCTTATGTGCATGATTTTGCACTTTTGTATTAAACCCCAGTTGCCACTCTTCTGACCATTTTGTCAAGTTTATCCAGAGCTCTCCTCATTCTGCCCATCCCGTCTGGATCATCTACTCTGTTGCAGATCCTGGTGTCATCTGTAAACAGACAAACCTTACCCTCCAGTCCATCTGCAAAGTCACTGATGAAGATACTGAAGAGGACTGACCCTAGGACTGATCCCTGAGGTACCCCACTTGTAACTTGCATCTCTTCTGACTGTATACCATTTACCACCACTCTATTTTCTGCCAGTCAACTAGTTTGCCACCTAGTTGACCAACGTATGACCCACCCCGAGCCTACCCAGCTTATTAACCAATCAATCTTCTATGTGGAACAGTATCGAAAGCTTTGCTGAAGTCAAGGTAGGCGACATCAACTGCTCCCCCTTGGTCCACCACTCTGGTTAGCCAGTCAAAGAAATCTATGAGATTAGTTCGACAGGACCTTCCTTATTTTTCCTAAACCCATGCTGTCTTGGATCCTGTGCTCCTATGGATTCCAAGTGCTGCACTATCCTTTCCTTAAGGAGTGCCTCCATAATCTTGCCCACTACTGAGGTAAGACTGACTGGTCTGTACTTCTCTGCCTCCTCCCTGCTACCACTCTTGTGGAGTAGGATCACATGAGCCCTTCTCTAGTCTTCTGTGACCTCTCTTGTGCTCAGAGACTCACTAAACAGTTCTGATAATGGCTCTGCTAGTTCCACCCTTAGCTCCTTTAGTACCCTGGGATGTATGCCATCAGGTCCCATTGCCTTGTCCACCCTGAGCTTATCGAGCTCTTGTAGGACCCTTTCTTTTGTGAAGGGACTAGTGCTCACCTCCCTCCCTCCTCCCGTCCATGGTGCTGAGCTGTGGGCCCTGCCCTACCTTCTCTTCAGTAAATACTGAGCAGAAGTATCCATTTAGGATAGATGCTTTTACATGGTCCTCCTCCTCACTCACACACACACACACACACACACACACACACACACACACACACACACACACTTACTTATCTCCTTTGATCTCAGCAATACCCCCTCTGGACTTTCTCCTTTCACTAATGTATCTATAGAAAGTCTTGTCAACTTCTTTTACTGTCTGTGCTAGTGTTTCCTCAGTTTGGGCCTTTGCCTGCCTTACTACCTTCCCTGCTTCCCTTAGGGAAGTTTGGTATGCCTCCCTATCTTCATCCCTCTGTGTTCCCTTATATTTCCTGAAGGCCAGTCTTTTGGCTCGGACCTTTTCTGCTACTGTTTGAGAACCAAAGTGGTTTCCTTCTTCTTTTGCACTTCCTTTTCTCTCTAACACAGTGGGATGTTGCTTCAAGTATTGCATCCTTAAATGTTTGCCCACTTTGCCCGTACCACCTCATCTATATTTCTTTTTGCCAGTGGTAGCTTAACTCTGTTGGCCATCTTATCAAAGTCAGCTCCTCTGAAGTCCCATATTTTTGCCTTGGAATGGGATGATTTAGTTGTAGGGGCCAAACTGAACCATACCATGTGATGGTCACTGGCCCCCAGGTGACCTACCTGGAGATCTGTGATCCTTTCCCGGTTAGTCAGTACTAGATCTAGGATAGCCCTGTCTCTTGTGGGTTGTTGTACCAGTTGTTTGAGGCCCTCCCCCTGCAGGGAATCCACCATGCGTCTAGTTCTGGCAGATGTTCCTGCTGGTACTGACCACTCTGTATCTGACATGTTGAAGTCTCCTGTTATCAGAACCTCGCTTTTAACTGTTATGTTTTGTATATCTTCCAACAGTAATGTGTCCATGTCCTCCACCTGGTCTGGAGGCCTGTAGACAACCCCAGTTCTTATGGCTGTCCCATTTCTTGTTTCCAGGGCGACCCACAGTTCTTCTGGCTCCTTATGTGTAGTCTGAATTTCTGTAGCTTTGATATTTTCATTGACATGCGGGCCACTCCACACCCCCTTTTTGCACCTCTGTCTCTTCTGAACAGTACATAACCAGGTACTGAAGTCTCCCAAGTGTGGTTACTGGTAAACCATGTCACGCTAATTGCTGTTATGTCCAGTTTAGCCTCTGTCATTATTGCCTGCAGGTCTGGGATCCTGTTTCCCAGACTGCGAGCATCTGTGTACATGAGTTTCCATTGGCCAGATTTCGTGTTGTTGGGTGAGGTTTGGCTTCCCTGTGCATCATATGGGGAGCTGGACCTTTTTCCTTACCTGGTGATGCAAATGAACTGCAAACATGCTGAACTCCTGTTTGACCACTAGCTGAGGGAGGAAGGGTGTTCTTCCCATTCAACGATGGGGTGCTGCAGCCCTCTCCCATTAGCTAGTTTAAATATTCTGCAAAGACATCCAACTTCTGCCCCAATGCACTTACTCCTCCATAGTCAGATGCAGTCCATCAAATTTAAGAACTTTTCGCTCCCAAAACTGTTGCCAGTTACCTACAAATTTGTGTCTTTTTCCTGGCACCAGCCCTTGAGCCACATGTATAGCTCCCCTATCTCCCCTTCTCTGACCTTCCATCCATCTGCCCCCCACAACCAGACTGGCAGAATCTCAGAAAAGGAGATGCCAGATGAAAAGAATGATAGTTTGTCACCCAGCCTGGTCAGGTGTTCCTTGGTCTCCATAACTGACCGGCTGGTGAGATCATTAGTCCCTACGTATATCAGGACATCAATGTTTTCTCCTGGTCTTTCGTGTCTGCTCGATAGTCAGCACCCATACTGGGCACCAATTTTGCTGCTCCCCACCCCCATGGGTTTCTCTATGCTCAGTGGAAGATGCTCCCCTTGTATTAGGCTTAGTCAGCTTCACCTTCCTCCTATACCCGTCTCATTCCCTCTTAAACCCCTCCACTGTCTCGGCCTCCACCAGTCCCTTGGGCAGCACATTCCACGGTTCCACCACCCTCTCAGTGAAGTAACACCTCCTCCTCTCTCCCCCCCTCTAGCTTCCACCCGTGTCCTTAAGTTGCCGCCCCCCCTTCCCTGTGGAGCACGCCGACTAAGCCTCCCTTATTAACCCCTTTATGTACTTGAAAACCACTATCATGTTTCCGCCCCTCCTCTCCTCCAGGGTATACATGTTGAGCTCCTCGAGCCTCTCCCCATAGGTCCTTTCCCCAGGCACCAGATCATTTTTTTTCCTCCTTTGGACCCTCTCCAGGAGTGCAATGTCCCTTTGCGCGGCTCCAAAGCTGCACATAATACTCAAGTTGTGTTCTACCAAAGTAGTTATATAGAGGAAGGATCACTTCCACCCTTCTGGAGGTAATCTCCCATGTGATGCATCCCAGCATCCTATTGGCTTTTGCTGCTGTCCTCCTATCTGGAGTAGTACAGAGTACCATGGCTGTCTAGGGCAATCTGGCACCACCAGGATCATTATTGCTCATTCTACCCTTGGTTTCAGAAGCACTTTATGCTTTCCACCTTTGCCTTGATGCAGAAAGAAACCTCTCTTCCCAGTACATGCTGAAAGCCTCTTCTGAGTGTAACCCCTTGTTACCCGGGGTTACTAGAATCCCAGTAAGGCCTAGTGGTAGGCAGGGAAGGCAGCTTGTGAAACTCCAGTTAAATGGGTTTCACACTGTCTCACTCTGTTCTCAGTCACAGCTGAGACTGAGCGATGACATCACCATAGAACTGTCGCAGCTGCATAAGCCACATTGGAATCTGCAGCACAGGGAGTGAGATAGAACGTTGGGAGTTTTCAAAGCCAGTCTCCTGTTTATTGTCAAGCAGGAAGGGAGTTTTCGGTTTACCTCCCTGGGAGAAGGAAGTCTCCTACTTGCCTGCCAGCAGGAAGAAAGTGTCTTTTGTTTACCTTCTGTGTGAGAAGATCAGTGTCCAGTTTTAAGTGGTGGAGACCGCTGTCCAGGTCTCAGTGCCCCCTTCCCTCCGGGGAGTAAAATATCCCTCTGTGGATTCCAGGGACAATCCCCGATGTCTGCTACAGTAAGAAAGCTGCCTTTTTACAGTTTCTGTTTTGGTCTGACAAGAGGAAAAAAAGTAGTACTTTGCCTGTGGGGCACCTGCAATGAAAGGGTGAGTGTTTTGCTCTAATTTGAGAGGGCAAACAATATGTTTCTTCAGTTTGGAAAATGTGAAGAAAGCTGGGATGTGAACTACTATTTGGGAGGCCTAGTGTACTAGGACAAACAAATGGAGTAGTGTAAATATCTAAAGTCTTTATGGATTCAAGTAATGTTGCAGAGGGGGTGCTACAGGTCATCCACCGTTTAATCTACATTTCGAAGTTTTAGTTTCTGTTTGTCCAGAGAAATGGCCGGGTATAGGCTGTGGGAGCTGGAGGTGGAAACACCCCCATCTTTAGTAACCAGGTCCACCTCTACGGATTTCTACTGTGATTGCTACTTGCCTCACGCGCCTGGCCAGTGATGAGGTAGGTACCCAGACGTGGGTCACAAATTGGAAAATCTCTCCAGGGGTCGCAGACTCTAAGTGGTGTGGGGGAGCCACCACTTGGGAAAAGAATTCTCCTTGTTTGATGGGAGTCAGAAGGAAGTAAGAAAACAAATCTCTCTAGGGGCCACAGACTCTAAGTGGTGTGGGGAGCCACAACAAGTAAAGTGGGTTCATTCTTTAAGTGGACCGTCAGTCAAGTGGCCGGCAGGGGAGCCGGGCCAGTCGGGCTGTGTATCCAAAACGCATTCAAGTCCGGGCTGTGTGCCTGGTGGGTCCAGAGCCAGAAAACAGTAGAAATGGGTTCATTCTTTAAGTAGACCACCTTGTAGTCTCTAATCTGCATAAATCAGTAAACGTAGCCACTTGGGGGTCCATCTATGCTTTGTTGTGTTATAAAAATCCCAATCCTGGTTCTGGACATTACAGTTATTGCTTCCTGTACTTGGATTTACTTGGGTGCCCCTGTGCAGAGCACCCAAACCTAGGTCCCCCTGTGCCAGGTAACCTCATCCTCCCCGAACCCAGGTCCCCACCAGGTATTGCTGCCAACGCCAACAGCATGCCACCTGTCGTATTTGTTCGGGAAGGAAGGTACTTGGGCAAGTGGACTAGCGTTTTGGCTATCTGGCAATGGGTAGCCCAAAAAGCTAAAGCAATTTCCCTAGTGTGTTGCTGTGTGCTGTGAATCTTGTGCTGCTGTTTAAAAAATGCCAACTGTTTACCAAGGAGCTGTAAAGCCAAAGAGTGTGCCCTTGTCCTGCATCAAAATTGTTTACAGCGTTTGTCAGCTTTTAAAATGAATTCTGTGAAGAAAAGTGTGGAAAACTAGGGTAGCAACAGAGAAATTATGCCTGGACATTTGAAATGCTTCTAAAATGAATTCTGTGAGGAAAGTGCGGAAGACTAGGAGTGGCAACAGAGAAATTGTGCCCTGGACGTTTGAAATGCTTTCTGTGTAAATGGAGAGAATGCAGAGTCAATGGCAATGTTACATGGTTAAAATGGGCTCCTTGCGTGGAGTCAATTGAAAAAATAAAGTGTGCATTTTACAGTTTAAATTTGCCTGCTCGACGATCGCGTGAGGAAGGAGCCCTCTGAGGAAAAAGAGGCTCATTTGCATGGCGTCGTGGTTGGTCAGATTGCCATTAGTCCGGCCCCTCAGCCAGCTCTTCTGAGACTGCCTCAGCATTCGAGAGGGAGACAGAGTAGTGCGTGTACTGGCAGTGGAGGAGTGTCACGAGGTATTCAAAGCGCTGTAAACATTCAAAAAGTGACTTTTAAGTTTAAAATTGGGCTCAACCCGCAAATCGATCGTGGAAATAGCGAGTTTGGTATTGAAAACGACGATCATTAAGACTGCCCTCCCGTTTGCATTCAGAGGCCTTCAAAAACTGGCTGCAGGCCGTTTTACCCCATCGCAGCAAGTTGCTACTGTAACAGTAAGTAAACAATTCAAAAACTGCTCAATCAGTGATTTTCAGTAATGCCATATAAAATGTGTGTGCAGCAGTGTAGTCGCTTTGCAAGTAACGACTGTGTGAAGTCCTGCCAGCAAGTGCAAGTCTGTAAAGCCATTGAATGTGTGCATGGAAGTAAAATAGCCTCAGTTTAAAGTTTGCAGACAGAGAGAGACTGTGGGTTGTAGCAAAAATGCAACACTAGTAGAAGCAGGCAATCCTGAGCTGAAACCTGAAGCTTTGAGGGACTGTAAAATAAAATAAATGTTGCCAGCTTGTGAAAAGTCCAAGGAAAATCCTGTAAATGTGTGTAAAGCCAGAACAGAGCAAGTTGTGCAGTTTGAGTAAAAGTTATCAGTAGCTGGTGTAAATCGGGTGCGCAGTGGCTTGACCCAGATTCTAAATGTTGATGCACAGGAGTGCTGCCGCCGCCATTACAGGGTGGGGTAGTAAAGTAAACACAGCAGCAGAGGAGCCATTTTAAAGCTACAGAGTGTGTTCATTAAAGTGGGACTTTCAGTTACAGTGAACTTTTGTTTATTTTTCTGCAGTTATGGCCTCAGGACCAGCTCGTTACCGGATCATGCCGGGTTGCAGTAACAGCAGCAGATAAATAGACTGAGATATTGAGAAGTGTGTGCTATGGAGGCAACGGCCTCCTGATGTGACAATTCCTAATTATCCAGTGCGTGTATGCCAAATATGCTTGAGTGCTGGAAGGATGTCTTCATGATTCCTCACTGTGCTGGATGCCTTCAAAAATATGGCTTGTATAAAGCGCCTCCAATTCGTTTGGCTCCCACGTGGACAAAAATTCAGGAATCTGCAGTTGGCAGCACACAGCACCAGGCACAGCCTGTGGAAGAAGGCCCCTCGGGGGAGTGTGGCCACAAAGCTAGAGGGTGCAGAATTAGAGACTGAACCTGAAGTTGAAGTTTTGGATGCTGGATCTCAGAAAGAAAGTTCGGATAAAGCATCAATAGACCCCCGGGTGGGGGGGCCTAGCCCAAGTCTCTTAGATGAAGATGAGATCACGGGAGGCCTTTGAATGGGAGGATGTCGACCTCTGCGCCTAGTGATGAATGGATAGTCTCAGGGGTGAGAACGACTGCTTACTCCTGGGCTCAGATCCTCAGTGAAGAGGAAGATGAGGGGGAACCTATGTGGCCTTGTGAGAAAGGAACGGGTACACAGCCTCAAGATCTTGCCTTGGAAGAATGTGTTTAAGAAGGTGGTGATGCCACTGCCCTGGCTTTACAAGAAGAAGTAGTCAGGGATCCGTTTTTAATTTCTTTGAGGATGCGAAGCTGGCAGAACCAGGACTGGCCACCCCCAAGCCAGGCCAGCGGTCTTAGATTGACCAAAGCAAGTAAAGAGGAGAGACTGGTTCATAGAAAGGCAAATGAGATCTATGGTATGACCTTTCCTACCTTTCCTCAGAGAGTCTGGGAGGAGATTGAGGACTGCAGGAAATCCTGGATCTGGGATGAAGCAATGAAACATGTGCATCCTGGGGCCAACCAGCATGTAAAAAAATAGACTGTTCCATGAAAAGTATACGCAGTGGAAGAGAGGCAGGACACTGTTTATGGACAGAGTGAGAATAGTGGACGGAGAGGGACGTGAAATCTCCCACTGTGTGAGTTATGTGCGCCCAGACGGGGTAATAATTCAAGCCCCTGACCCCTGGTACTATTGGCCTCAGTGCAAGGACCTCCCAGCAATTAAGCTTGTGCCTACAAAATGGAGAGCCGAGCAGTGGTAGTCAATACTGCCATACTAGACTGTGAAGTGCCCTTATTGATCTGCCAATATGAATAACCAAGGACTCAGGTGCTCCACATTCATCAGTCTACAGTGTACTGTCCTGTCCAGCAACCATCTAATGGCCCATCAGATGACTTTAGATCCAGAGAGGACACCAGCCCAGCTGTTTCCTGTTCATCGCCTGGTAATCGGATGACGTCGGACCAGCTGTTTTTCTTTTTATTCCTGTTCTAAGGTTCCGTCTCCATAGATGACATCAGCCCAGCTGTTTCCAGATGTGCCCTCCTGTGGTTCCCGGAAGATGTCCGCCCAGCTGCATCAGAAGAAATGCTGCCAGGGAGAGTCTTCGGCCGTGGACCAGGTTTGTGCAGTTCGTATACTACAGATGGCTAGTAAGTCCGAAACCTTTTCTATCTTTATGACATTGCAGTACACACCCTACACTACAGACTTCAAAAATGTGTGAACTGTCCGCAAAGACTCTCCCCTTCGGGACTTTGGCCCGTTAGAACTGTGCTTCACCGGGCTCCGGCCCAGGAGAGACTCTCTATTGGACTAGCCTTCGGGCCTTGTGGTCACTAGTTGGGACTTTTAGGGCACTCCATCCCCCAAAAGTGTATTGTAATTAATGTCATTATTGTATTCTAATGTAAATACTGTTTTTCTACCTTTTTTCTAAAAAATCTTTTTGGGATTGTTCAGTGTTTTTGTATGGTAAGGGTTTTAGGTAGACTGTGTATGCAGATTAGGAGTGTGTTTTGTCTTTCTTTTTCTTACAGGTGTTCCTGGGAAGACAGAAGAGAAGACAAGAAGAGGAGGGGCTTATCGGAGTTCCTAGTCAGTGCTTTATTGTGTAGAATTTGAAGTACTGTGTTGTTATTGTTATGGTTGTTACTGTATTAACCCTTTCCTTCCACAGGTGTGGTTGTGGGGGTATGGAGAAAGTATTAATTGGTATTTTAATGGTGTAGTTGCAGGTTGCCCAAGGTCAGGGAGGTCCCCGGGTTTTGTTTTTGTTTTGGGAATATTATGTTAGAGGCAGATAGGTTTTCCCTAGAGGGTTAGGGGGGATAGACAGGCTGTGGTCCTGAACGGCCGTAGGGACTGCAGTGCTGATCTATCAGGGCTATGCTCTGGATGGTTCTACCAGAGCCACTAGGTGTCCATAGTAAGTGGATAGTGTAGAGACTGACATGTCAGCTATAGGCCTCTAGGCCCTTAGTGTTGCCTGCCTGTGCTGGCACATGGTAGGAGGGGGCCTGATCACCCCCCTCCGCAGGTAGCACATAGGGTGGGATGGCCTAAGGCCGGGTTCATAATGACTGAGGACAGTCATTTTCCTGGTCAAGGGCGAGTGTAACCCCTTGTTATCTGGGGTTACTAGAATCCCAGTAAGACCTAGTAGGTAGGAAGGCAGCTTGTGAAACTCCAGTTAAATGGGTTTCACACTGTCTCACTCTGTTCTCAGTCACAGCTGAGACTGAGAGACGACATCGCCATAGAACTGTCGCAGCTGCATAAGCCACATTGGAATCTGCAGCACAGGGAGTGAGATAGAGCGTTGGGAGTTTTCAAAGCCAGTCTCCTGTTTGTCAAGCAGGAAGGAGTTCCGGTTTACCTCCTGGGAGAAGGAAGTCTCCTACTTGCCTGCCAGCAGGAAGGAAGTGTTTTGTTTACCTTCTGTGTGAGAAGATCAGTGTCCAGTTTTAAGTGGTGGAGACCGCTGTCCAGGTTTCAGTGCCCCCCTCCCTCGGGAGTAAAGTATCCTCTGTGGATTCCAGGGACAATCCCGCATGTCTGCTACAGTAAGAAAGCTGCCTTTTACAGTTTCTGTTTGGTCTGACAAGAGGAAAAAGTTGTATCAGCCTGTGGGGCACCTGCAACGAAAGGGTGAGTGTTTTGCTCTAATTTGAGAGGACAAACAATATGTTTCTTCAGTTTGGAAAATGTGAAGAAAGCTGGGATGTGAACTACTATTTGGAAGACCTATTGTACTAGGACAAACAAATGGAGTAGTGTAAAAATCTAAAGTCTTTATGGATTCAAGTAATGTTGTAGAGGGGTGCTACAGGTCATCCACCGTTTAATCTACATTTCGAAGTTTTAGTTTCTGTTTGTCCAGAGAAATGGCCGGGTATGGGCTGTGGGAGCTGGAGGTGGGAACACCCCCCATCTTTAGTAACCAGGTACACCTCTATGGATTTCTACTGTGATTGCTACTTGCCTCATGTGCCTGGCCAGTGATGAGGTAGGTACCCAGACGTGGGTCGCAAATTGGAAAATCTCTCTAGGGGTCGCAGACTCTAAGTGGTGTGGGGAGCCACCACTTGGGAAAAGAATTCTCCTTGTTTGATGGGAGTCAGAAGTAAGAAAACAAATCTCTCTAGGGGTCGCAGACTCTAAGCGGTGTGGGGAGCCACAACAATGTAAAGTGGGTTCATTCTTTAAATGGACAGTCAGTCAAGTGGCGGCAGGGGCGGGCCAGTCAGGCTGTGTATCCAAAGCGCATGCAAGTCCGGGCTGCGTGCCTGGTGGGTCCAGAGCTAGAAAACAGTAGAAATGGGTTCATTCTTTAAGTGAACCGCCTTGTAGTCTCTAATCTGCATAATCAATAAACGTAGCCCCTTGGGGGTCCATCTATGCTTTGTTGTGTTCAGCTAGTTATGAATAAAAGCCACACTGAAAAATCCCAATCCTGGTTCTGGACATTACAGTTATTGCTTCATGTAGTTGGATTTACTTGGGTGCCCCTGTGCAGAGTACCCAAACCTAGGCCCCCTTGTGCCAGGTAACCTCATCCTCCCCAAACCCAGGTCCCCACCAGGTACTGCTGCCAACACCAACAGCATGCCACCTGTCGTTTTAGTAAAACGGCAGGGGTGAGGGGTTACATGAGCAGTACCCTGTATTGGTACTGATTCACACCTACACTGAAGCGTAGGTATCTTCTGTGACTTGCACTTACTGGAATGTGGAAGTAAGTATCCTTTAGATCCAGTGGGCAAAGCCAGTCTCCAGGCTGTAATAACTGCAAAGTTACTGTTTTTAACCCTTCTTTTCTGTGCATCTGTTTAGACATTTCGGGTCAAGTATTAGTTGCCACTCTCCTATTTTCTTTGGAAAAATATACGTTAAAAAAAAAATGTCCCTACTTTTGTCGTTACGGTCTCCACAGCATTCAGGGCGTGCAGCTTTTGAACTTCAAATTTTAACTGCTGCACCTCTTCAGATGAATTTGGCTTGACATTTTTGAATTTCTTTGGTTTAGGACCCCTCTCAGTCTTCAACACACATCTATCTTGTGACGGACTGCAAATGCTGGAAAGGCGAGATGTACCCCCTACTGCGATTTGAGATGTAGCCACCTGTAATTAGTTTTAGTTTGTGGCAGACCTAGGGCCGATTCCTGCTTCTTGTACCTTACGCCCCTCCCATTATTTGAACCTATGGGGGGCACTTTACGGTTGATGGTGGTATTGCCTGTGATAGTACCCCTTTCCCTTGCTTCCTCTGCCATAGGGGCTGTAGTACCCTCTGCACTTTTCTTAAGGTTCATTTACGCAGTTTTGTTTTTAATCCACCTTATTCATGTAGCTCTCTGATCTCCAAAGAGAAATGTATTTTTAAGGGGAAAATCTGCTGCTTTGTTCTGTAGATCCACAGATGGTGGTTCATAACATGCATACCTTCTAGTAAATACTGCAGCTGCCGGGCTACAGTTGCTGTATAATGTCTACAGTCATCTGCAACTGGTGTTTGGTTGTATCCAGGTCTACTCATAAGCTGCAGCAACTGTGACCTTTCCTTAGAGAGCAGGTTGTCACAAATGAGAAGCACCACTTTCCATCGAAACGTCCCGATATGCTGCACAACTCAGAATGTGGTCTCCCTTCCACATAAGGAAGGTAGAAAACTTGTACACCCCAACCCCCCGTGTGCATCAATTTTCCCAAAATCCTTGTCTGGGTATGTGGTAGAAAATGTCATCTTTTCCTCTTCATATGCAGCGGTCCGTATTAACCCTTCTAGGGTGTTGATAAATATTTTCAGAACCAGTTTTGGATATATCTTTCCTCCGATTTCCTTATCAATTACTGTTGCTGATGCAGGCAACTGTGAAATCTTTTTCATAACGCGTCATGGATGGGGAAACCGACTTTTGTAGGAGTCAGCCCAAGAACATGCTTAAGAAATCAGATTTACCAACTTCGGAATCTGTTTCCACAGAAGCAATATAAATCATTTCTTCCATGCCTTTAAGGAAGACAGAATACGAGGAAAAATCCTCCCGAGAACATGGAGTGAAGCTATCTCATCATCACCTATGACCTCAGGAATAACAGGTTCCTACCTCCTCTTCAAAGCAGCATTCCTCTTCCATGACACTAGATGGAACTGAGGGATGCATTTTTGCTTCCGGTTCTTTTCGAGGTCTGGAAGGATTGTCACCAATTGTCTGAATTCCTCCGTGGAGGACATCTGAACATTGCCAGCACACCGGATGATGGGCTCATTTGTCTTTTCAGGCTCTAAACGGCGCCCCTTTCTGGTCTTTTAAGGCTAGTTGGAGGGATGAATCCTCTGCCTGCCTTTTCCTGTAATCTTTTATCTGAATGTTCCTCAGCTACAGATTTATGCCCTTTTGTGGGCTTCCTTGCAGACTGCTTTATACTGAGCTTTAGGGGAAAGTGGATTCAGCTGACATTATGAAAGATATTCTTAACCTTTTTTTAATAAGGGAACACTTTCGAGCTAGACAGAGAGGCTGGAAGTGGACAGTGACTGCACTTTAGCGTCCCTCTTTTTCTGCATCTTAGTACAAAACACTTTGCATAGATCACAGTCCAGCCAGTCTAGATCTATACCTAACAACTGTGACAATCTGAATGCCTATTTGCCTTAGGCAAACAGTGGAACCAGTTTTGATACTTTAGCCCCTGTGGGCCCAGTACATTTTGTAAGCTTCTATTTGGACTCAGACGTGAGACCAGAAAAAGGCACCACAGTAAAGTTTCCGATTTACAACAACAGTCTTGTGGGCAGAGCAATTAAAACATTTTAACCACTACTGTCAGCCTAACACAGTTTGAAAGTGCTATAACACAAGGCAGGAACACTATTATTCATCACGATTGTTGTGAGCCAAACAATTAATACTCCATTTAGTCACGGTCAGCTGAAGTAACAGCCTGAAGTGCCAAAAAAGGTAAGCAAATGCACTTTACAGTGTCTGTTCTACAAAGCGGAATCATAAAAACTAGACCAAAAAACCCTCAGTCACTGTAAGAAGACAGTCTATTGCGGCCTAGGCCAAGGCTACCAGAACTGTTTTTTGCACCAAAACACAGCAAGAGAGAAACTATGTATAAACCAAATAAACTTTAAACTCTGTAAAACAATAAATCTTTAGGACTTATCAATTGATTTTTTTATTTACATGTTTACTCTTTCACCTTGGGTGGCCGCGATCCACAGGACCCCCCAGACCCATCACCCCAACATCCATCAGTACTTACTGCCAAGTCAGTACCCACGACGGGTCCCCCAATCCGCCACTATAGGGGCACTGTCCAGAGCAACCACACTCTTCAGCAGAAACTAAAGATCCACCATTGGGATGCCGGAAGGCTCAAGACCAGCACAGTGAGTGAGTGAGAAAATCTGTAAACAAAGATGCTAATTTCTGGTGCACCATATTCCTCTCCGAAACTATGCACAAGTTTTACTGGGCTGTTCGAACTCTTGAAGAAAAATTACCTGGAGGTTCAACATTATTCTATTTGAATATGTATCAGCAGCATGTCTTACCTCTACCATACTTACTTTGTAAACTGCGTTCTGTGGTACAAACTCAAATTAATACTGGAGAAAATTAATTCCTCCACAATTCTAGGACGGCAAGTAACTTTGTTCAACAGTTTTAAACCCTTTAACTCGAGTTAGCACCTACATTTGTTAGTGTTTCATACAGTACCGCATTTGAAACCGTGTTCAGCTGAGCTGTGACGAGGCTTGAGCACGCTTTCAAACCCGTAAGTATAGCAATAAACCTGCTTCACTTATCAATGTGGATGTCTTGCATTGCTGTGTTTCCACACTTAGGCCATTCAAAATCCACAGTGCTCTGAGATGGAAGCAACATTAGAAGAAAACACGAAACCAAAACTTTACTAGTGCGGATGCAGTAATAGGGAACTGAAAATTTGCAGCCCATTAAAAAAACAAAAAAAAACACGATTTTAAGTTTTGAAGCCAAACTACAACTGTTGTATTAGGCCTTAGTGGGGAGCAGCCCCCAGTCAGCACATTATGACTTTTATTTAGTTACACACTGTGTATTTTTATTTCTGTTTTTATATCCTTTTTATCCTGCCATGCCTGACGTCCCACCACTCTGGAGGCCTCCCACTGTGGAGATAACTGGCAGGTTGCATTTGCAGGGGTTTTAATTGTTTTAAAGACACTACTGAGCTTGTTAAGGCTCTGGCTCGCTGGTCCCACTGTACTCCCAAGGCTATGCATAGGTCGCCACCATGTTGAATCAACATGAATAAGTGCAACTTCAAAGCCGAGTTGGCGTGTTTCAAAGCTGCAGAAAATTTCCAGTATGAAAAGGTATTAGATATTTCCAAGCAATATGCATCTTTTATGGGTTATGTCAAATCATCATCAAATACAAATCTCCCATCTTGTGTTCCTACTCTCTGAAGTATTGTCCATGGCCGAACACTCCAGAACCTAACAAAACTCTTGCCTCCTCTGGTCCATCAGACTGGAATGCTCTCCCTCTAAGCATCAGATACATTTCCAAATTTCAGCTTTTTAAGAAAAAAAAAACAAAACTAGGATCATTTAAAGAATGCTTCTCAATGCCCTCATCTCGAGTTTGGGAACTGCAATGCTCTTTACAGTGAAGATTTGTGGTATGCATGATCTCTCCCCCAAAAAAAAAACATTTATTATATTTTATGCCAATTGTTTCTTCTATATATATATATTTTTTTTCTGTCCACTGGCTTGCCACCCCTCCTCTGGTCTGGTGTACTCTTAGCCATATCACTGAGCAGCATGAGGTAGATAATATAATGCCAGCCTTCAGACAAGCCCCCCAACCCCCCTTTTCCACATCCCACAATGCACCCTCCACCCAACAGATAACACTGCCATGCCTACTGGTTGCCTCGTCGCCACAGCAAGACGTGTATGGGGAGTAAAAAAACAAAAAAAACATCTGGCCTGCCATAGGGTTTGCTGAGATGCAGGACACCATGGCCCCCGCCCAGGCTGTGAACTGCTACTGCCAGTAGCACCATCTCCCAGCCCCTCACTCCAGATGCCAGAGACTGTCCCTGAAGCCAGGTCCTCAGCACAGCAGAGTATGCCAACTTTCAATACGTAGTGACGTTCTTGTCTTGCTGCCTCTTGGCACCTCACACACACACAAAAGACTATAGCAGTCAGCAACAATTCCTCAAACTACTTTGCATAATTTGAACTGTGTAAATTTCTATCTATAGATCTAGACCAGTATTATTACACAGAGGTCTGCAGACCTGAGAAAATACTGCTCTGTCTGCCAATACCAAGACCTCTTATTTAGCTAATTCTTCAGAAGAGCACTACTAGTACACATTATTTAAACCTTGATGCAGTCTTCTAAACAAGGCACAAAAAAAAAATAAAAATAAAATAGCAGTTCCAATAAAGAAAAATAATTCATTTTACAGAAAAGCACAGATGCTTTCAGCCTCTTATTGGGATAACAACAAAAGCAACCACTGTATTCACCATGCTCTCATTATATGCAATCAAGACTGAGACAGCCCTCAAGTTATGAATGCAAATTGGAAGACAATTGCTTTAGCATTTCAGGAGGATAATTATCAGGGCTCTACATCTGGCAACACTGCACAGAAAATAACTTGCCCATCCAGAGGAATTAATAGTGTCTGCCAAGTTCCCTCCAATCAGGAAAGGGACAGACAAGATGTCAACAGCAAGTGGGCATCCTGTCAACAATGCACAGTACAGACCAGCACTACACAAGTCCTTACAGGTTGGTTTAATCTGGAAAATCAGTTTAGTCTGTTTTTTAGTTGGTTTTTGCTTTGGTGGAAAAAACAGCCATTATCCATAAGCTGACTTACTTGTCAGTGCACACGGATTTGTCACTGATATTTCAAAAATGAAGGAGGAAATTTCACATATATCAGGGTACGAAATAGCTGGTATAGCATAGCAAAATGCTGTGCAAAACAGGGAGTAAGCCTAACCATTTCCAAAAATGCACAGTAGTAGACTGCTAACCATTTTTTGAGCAACTCCATGGCACGGAGGACACTACCTGAATAAACATTTTTTTAAGGTTTCCTAATCAATCTGTGCTAATTGCCATGCGTTTTCATACTTGATTATCAGTTTTACGCAAGAAACTGCTAATTAGTTTCTTTAAGCTTATTTAATACACTGCATGGAGATGCAAACAGTTGTGAAGAAGGAAAACAAATCACTGGAGAACTGAAAACTTTGGTCGGAGTGATAACTTAAGCCCCCATTTGCTACGTAATACAGCAGAGTACATCTGTAGGCCTGTGTGGAACATGTATGTGTATCATCCTTTCTGACGGAGAAATACCAGTAGATTGAAACTTGCTGGTGAGATGGATAGGAGAATGGCTGAAAGGAAGGACTCTGGCAGTAAAAATCGTCGAGTCTCTATCAAATACCACCAATGTTTACAAGTGGAGTTCCACAGGGTTCAGTTTCAGGACCAATGCTGTTAACACTATATACAGTATATCAAACGTACATGATGAGATTTGATAGCAATATAACCAAGTTTGCAGATGACACAAAAATAGTGGAACAGCATCAACTGATGAGAACACATCAACAATGCAAGAAGACCTAAATAAAATACTAAATTGGGGCATGGGTTTCAATACGGATAAATGTTGTTATGCACTTTGGTAAACTGAACCAAAGGAAACAATACTACTTAGATGACACTTATCTAGTGTAGAACAAGAGAGGGACCTTGGAGTGATTATCTAGCCAGACATAGTCTTTCACATCACACAAGGACATCTGTAGTAAAGCTTACCGAATATTGGGAAATACAAAAAGAAACATCAGTTGCAAAAATAGGGATGTTCTTCTCTCTTTGTTTACAGCATTATTTAGGCCACATCTGGACTACTGCTCGCAGTTTTGGTCACCAGTACGCAAAGGTCACACTGGAACACTAGAGAAGGTGCAACAAAGGTTTACGGGCGCATTCATGGATTGGAGGGACAGGATTATATATAGTATATACAGATTAAAATCTCTGGGGCTGTATAGTCTTGAGCAAAGAAGAATGCAAGGAAATCTATTACTACTTTATAATATACTGGGGACATGAATTTATGTATGCAAATGGGTTTTGAATTTAAGGAAATCGTACACAATCGAGAGGACATGGCATGAAGCCTCTTGGGAGAAAGTACAGGACAAACCACAGAGGATCTTATTTTACACAGAGTGTTGGGACGTTGGAATGCATTGCCTGATGTAGCTGTTCAAGTGAAAAATATTACTGACTTTAAAAGGTTATTAGACAATCACATGCCGATGGTGCGAACATTTATTTATTTGCTTTTGGCAACCGGGTGGGTGCACTAGGCATAAGAATGCCTATTTTCAGGCACGACCCGGGAGAAAACAGATTGATAATACATGAGCATACATGTGACGCAGCACATGAGATATGCAGCACAGGAGAGAATCACAATAAAAACTTAGGGTGTAGAGAAACATTGATTCGACACGACAATTAAACTTAGGGTGTACAGAAATATTGTTTGGTATAATGCAATCAAAATACAGTTTGGACAAGTAAAAATAAGGTCAAAACAATGTGAAAAAACAGGCATTTCAAGAGAAAAGCATACACAGAAACAATACAATAAGTGCCAATTTTGTGGTTAATGAAAACTGGGAGGAGAGGAAAAGGAGAGTGGTGGGAAGCAGAGGAAGAAGGTAAGGGATGAGAAAGAAAACATGTAGGAGGGTAGTAAGAGAGGTGGAAAAGAGGCATCAGAGAAATGGATTACTTAGGGAAAACCGAGGATAGGGAGAAAGGATCGTCTAAGGCGGATGAAAGCAAGTGCAGGGGCTAGTAGCATGCAGATGCTCACGGTGAAGTTTATTAAAACTAGCATGGGTGGGCGCTTGACGAATAGTTTGAGGGATGGAGTTCCAGTACTTTGGAGCCGTGTAGGAGAAAGCGCGTGCACCCATATTGGTTTTGCATCTAGGGATGTGAAGAGGGGCTTGGTCACTAAATCGTAGCCCACAGGAGAGAGGTTGAGAGTGCAGCAGAGAGGCAAGGGATAGGGGGAGGCCTGATCTGGCAATGCAGTCAATTAGTGAGCCAAAAGACAGGAGTCGATGGGAGGAGGGGCAAGGCCATTTCAGGTCAGCATAGAGCTGGCAATAACAGTCCACTGAGTACTGGGGAAGTAAGCAAGAAGGACCTCTGGGTCTATTCCTATGTAACTGTAGCACGATACTCGCTGTTGCAGGGCAACAGGTGCTCACCTATTAGGGAACAATACACTAAAGCTGTGGTATATCACAGAACCTTGGCTCCTCCCTGTTTGTGACTTTCTTAGAATCTTCCAGTTCTAAATCCGACATTTAGCTCTGTTCCTCCCATTGTACATCAACACTGCGGCCTCAATGACTGACATTGCAGCTGCTTCGGAAGAACCATTCAGGTCAGTCACCTGTCAGTGAGGTCGCAGCGCTGATGATTTAGTTTGTGGGGGTGGGATAGAACTACTTAAGTCAGCTTCCAGGCATAGTGTCATTCCATACATCCAGCATAATACTATAACATGGAAAACTTTCTAATAAACAAAAGGAAATAGAAAAATACTTCAGAAATAAAAAGTTACAACTAATGCTTAAAATTTGTAACAATTTTCTGTCTGCTATTTTTGATTCTACTAGCTGTTTAACGTACACATTCCTTAAAAATATGCTAAAACAATACCACCCTGCCTTGTGGAGATGTGTGGTAGCACTGAGCTCTCACTACTAGTGCCTCCAACTTGGTTAATCATAGCCTCTGAAATGGCAGTTTCAATACTGACATCCCTCCAGAGAATTTCCGATGTTATGAAAATTCACAAAAGAATGTGCCAAGAACAAGCAGTATTGACTTCTGATAATCGTACATTCTCACTAAAAGTGAAACAAACAATCTAGAGTGGATCCCAATGATGTTGGAACAGACAGTACAGTTCGTAAGAACTTACTGTTAACAGTAGATCTTCCAGAGAAGCTCTTGCAGCAGGTACCACAATTAGGACTGACGCCACCTGGCGTCAGCTTCCGGCAATTCTTTTCTCTAGCAGTACCGACATGGGAACACCCCCTGCAGACTTCAGCTCTACCCCCGACGTCACCCCAGAAAAGGCAAGTAGAATAGCCATCCTTTGAGGGTATCAGACTCCCACAGGAGCACTTGTTGACGTGCACTTTGGAGGAAGATGACAGATGCAAAATGAAGAATTAATTTTTCGGTGGAGAAGGAAGAGAGTGAGCGGTAACCAACAGCAAACTATCCCTGACCGTGCGGCAGGAAAGAACTGGAGCACGTGGGGAACTCCTCCCTTATATAGTGTGGCATCGGGGATGGAGCAGACGTCGTCGGAGGGCGTTCCCACCTCGGTACTGCTAGAGAAAATTGCTGGAAGCTGCCACCAGATGGCATCAGTCCTAATTGTGGTACCTGCTGCAAAAACTTCCTCTCAAAGTAAGATGCAGAAGTTACGGCAATCTGAAAAGAAGTTCCGTCGGAGTCGTTCCACGCTGCCGTTGAGCATTTATTTACTGCTGGGATCTAATAAGCAGTTCCCACAAAATATGTTTGGGAAGGAGAAACTATTCTGTCAAACTGATCATTTTATAGCCACTTGAAGCACTTTTTGCTGGAAGGCCTTATTAGCAGAGCTCTGTGTACAAACAACGCATTGCGAAAGTGTGCAAGGAAGATCAGGTGCCTGCCTTGCACAGTAAGCCACTGAGGCCTCTGTGCCCTTTCTGCCCAAGAGGCTGCCATCACCTTGGTCGAATGGGCTCTGAACAAAGCTGGCAGCTTCAGTTTTGCTGCCACCTTCTCGATATCATTCGCACTCTTTGGACAAAAGGAAAGGCGGCTTACTTCTCTGCTTAATATGAACCTCTGTAGGAACCTTCAGGAGGAGAGCCTTGTTTGTAACATTCACTTATCCTGGTAGAAAATTAAGTATGGTTTCCTTGCATGAGAGTGCTTGCAACTCTCCTGTTAGCTTAGCAGATCAAACTGCGACTGGATAAGAGAGGTCCTAAAGAGCACCTTTTCGATAGAAAAAATATTAAACAGGGAGCTCCATTATCTCATCATGAGGTCCTCCAGGCTATTCTCTTTTTATATTTATATATACACACACATATATACATATATATACACACACATATATACACACTATATATATATATATATATATATATATATATATACATACATATACACACACACACACACACACACACATATATATATATACATACACACACAGAACCCCAAAAGGAAGGGAAGGGATCGTAATTTGCTCGGAGGGCTGGCTACGCATTTCCACTTCCTGACTCTCCGATCCATTCCCATGCTTCGACCTACTGTGACGTTTTTTATAGCTCGAGCATGGGGGCGTGCGACATTCACTTGAATGGAGTGTCTTGTCCCAATGTAATTTTCTGATTGTAAATCAGATTTTGCTACCTACTGATGGCCGGATTCAACTAACAAGGCTCTTGTTAGTTGAGCCCTGGCATCCATAGGTACCAAAACCCTATTTGCAAACGGGAAATTACATTTGAAAAAGACACTCCATTCAAGTGAAGGGAGTGCACCCCCGTGCTCTGACTTATAAAGACATCAGAAAACCATCGGAGTGTGGGGGCATACTGGAGAGTCAGGAGGAGGAGAGGGATCGTATGGCCAGCCCTTCAGAGGCAAATTACGATTCCATCCCTTACTTTTAGGGCTATATTAAAATAAAAAAATTAAGAAAAAGAGAGAATAGCCCAGAGGAGCTCCCGATGAGGTAAGAGCTCCGTATTTAATGTTTTTTATATAGAAAAATATTAGGGAAAGGTGCTCTTTATAACAGAAAGGATGCCCTCTGATATTTGCAATAGAGGCTCAAACAGAGGACTGTAGAGTGCGTGAAGAACTGCATTAAGGCCACAAGACAGAACTGGGAATCTACAGACTGGTATGGTTTTGCTGAGAGCTCTAAAGAGCTGGCAAATGACAGTGTGCAAGCCTAAGGGGGCATCCCTGTCAAGGAACAAGCCCTTTAACAAAATCGGTACTCCCAACTTACTAATGGCCAGAGCCTTGTCTGCCCCATCATGAAGGAAATCCAAAATCTGGGACACAGATGCCTTGCTCCGTCTTATCCTAGATAGTCTGGGCCCAATGGGAGAAGGCTGGCTAAACCCTATCATAAACCACCAACATAATCCGCTTCTTTTGTGACATAAGAGGATCCATACTTTACAGAATATATCTTAGCCTGAGATGCCTCCACCTCACAAGAGCCAAGCTGCTGGCTGGGCTGAGCTGGACTGGGGTGGAGGATCAGGCTTGAAGCAGAAGATGGTGCTGTTCAAGGAGCTGGAAGGATTCTTGAACCTCTAGACTGAAAGTCTAATAAACACAGCCTTTATAGCTACTTACCACCAAAATAAACCAACCATGTGATTGCCAGATTTTTTTGTTCTTTTTAATTTTTTTTGAGATCTACAGTGGGCAACAGAAATGCCCTTCTGGCAGAATGCAGAATCGAGTACACTTCTGTCAGCATCATTTCGCTCCCTATTCTGTCTGGCTTGTTTGTGTATGCAAGGGTCACAAGGTTGCCACACCTGATCTTTACCAACTTCTGTTGAACTGTCCTTGAAATGTCTCAGTGCTAGTAAGACAGCTCTGCTCTTAAAGGAGAACTGTGTTGAACCTGTAAGCCACTTCCTCCAGTAGCAGCTGTTTTTAAATATTGGTTCCAGTTCTGTTATTGTTCCCTCAATCCGGGCCTTTTAGTAAACACATCTGACGTTTCTGACTTGCACTGTTATGTTAAGTGCCATTTTAGAACTATATGATGTACATTATATGTCCCCCTCAGTTACAGATTTCTATAATAGTACAATGATGCATTGTGCTAACAATGGAAGAGCTGAACAATGGACAAACTACATCACCCAGTTCTAAAATGGCTCTTACTACTTCAGTGTGAATCACAAATACCCACTAGGATAACAAAGAAACCCTGTAGAAATGGAATGTAAAATTTAAGCCTGTATTTAAAAACAGGCTTTTATGGGGAAAAAGACATGCAGGTTCAGTGCAGTTCTCCTTTAAGAACCTTTATTCGAAGGCTTTACTCCTCCAAACAACCATACCCCTTGGACATGGATCTTTCAGGCACCACCACCACCCCCTTGCCTGTCACACTGGTGTCAGTGTTCAGAATTAACTATTCTGAAGGGGCTAACGGATGCCTCCTCTGAAGGTCTAACCAGTGTCTCAGTCAAACTGGCCAATAGCTATAGCAGCAGTGCAACCTCTTACTGTACTTCAGTAGATCCACCATGGAATACCCTAAAAAAGGAGGCTGCCACATGTACTGAAAGAGGGTGATCTCCAACTGGAGAATCCTCCGAGATCTCATCCGCTACTGTAATCCAGTGAGTCACGCAATGCTTGGGCTACTAAAGCCAAGGTCAACACGACACGCAAGCAAGAGCCTGATCCTGAATATGTACACTTACTGGCCGTTTCCAGACACTTGTTAGAGTCTGAAAGTACATGCACTTTTCACAGGAATAACTGTTTAACCACAGAAAAGATGGCTGCATGTGTGACAGGAGGAGCTTCCCACTGACTTCTCGTCAACATAGCAGTCTTTTATGATCTTCGTTAAGTGTTCAAATTTAGAGATGCATTCAGGCGCACTACCCATGGAGAGCAACATGGGATTAACACTCAGCACTGTCGTATAGTATTTCAGATAACTGCAGAATCCTACAGGGTCTCCTCGACCACGAAGAGACTAGATAGATTAAGAACGAGAGTTCCTCCACCTATTCACCTTCTTCTTAATCATCTTAAGAAACCTAAAGGTCATGTGGATCTTGAGGATCAGCAGGATTATTGCTGCTTTGAGAGTCTTTCAGACCATCTGGCTAAGGGAAGTTTCCTCGCCCAGATGGGTATGGGAAAATAGAAATTTAAATACCTGTACATTTTCTTTCTCAGACAGCTGGTCTCCACACTCACAACTACTGGGAGGTCCTTCCTGGCACCATGTGACAGGCAGGATACAGATCTCTGTAGGGAGACTACATCCTCCCCTCCATTTCCTGCAGCCATCAGTTCTTCCTAAAGCAGTTGTCCCCTATAGTACTACAGAACTTTGAAACAAAAAGGAGAAACATTGATCTGAACATGCGGCTAGATGGCCGACTTAAAACATTCAGGGAGGGAAGGAGCCCGGGCTGCTGCTGAAATATACTAAAACAGTACATCCCCTTGCTTCCCGGGTGGGAAGAATGTTAATAGCCCTTTACAGGTCCCACCACTGCCTGAAGGACCCAGTGGCCAAGACATCGCCGCTGAGGCAGACACATTCAATTTGTAGAACCTTGCAAGGTATGGATGGATGACCAAGCGGCTGTTCTGCGTAAGCCTGCCGAAAGCTTCTTAGAAGTCCACCCAGGATGCCACCATTGCTCTCGCTGAGTGGGCCCTCACTGGACCTGGTAGGGCTACCCCTGCTTTCTGGCAGGCAATGGATATGGTGGAATAAATCCATCCGGCAATAGTCTTTTGATGCTTTTTGGCCCATATTCTGCCCCGAAATGAGAATGAACAAACTCAAAGTATTACGCATGGAATCTGTTCTATTGATGTATACCTCGAGTGCTCTCCTAGGGTCCAGTGTGCAAAATTTCCTCTCTTTCTCGTTCTTAGGGTGAGAACAGAATGAAGGAAGGTTCAATTCTTGGTTGCACTGAAAAGGAGACATCACCTTCGTAAAAAGAGGGAGCTGTTGGCAGGACCACAGAGTCCTGATGAAACACAAGTGTATGGCTCTTTGGTCGACAGGGCTCCTATCCCACGGATGCATCGTGTTGAGGTGATCGCTGTAAGAAGGTGGAGAAGGGAAGCTCCTTTAAGAGGCTCAAAGGAGGCCTTGGTTAGGGCCTTGAGGACTACGTTGAATCTCCAAGGTGGGACGATGAGCTTGACTGGAAGACGTTTTAGTATCGCTGCTCTCAGGAATTGTCTAACATGAGGGTGAGCACTCAAGGATTACCCGGAATCCGCCAGCAGAAGTGTGCCCAGAGCTGAAACTTGGACTCGCAAGGTTGCCAGTAGGAGGCCCGTGTCAAAACCTTCCTGTAGGAACTGCAGATAAGTGGGGAGAGATGCATTGTTGTCTGGTATATCGATGGATTGTAACCAGAAGAGAAATCTTCACCTACTCTGTAACAGACCTTAGAAAACTGAGGTCGTCTTGAGTGGATCATCATTTCAATGACAGGCAGAGTATAACCTAACTCCTTGAGATTCTCCTGCTTAAACTCCATGCTGAGAGGGACAGATTATGCAGACTGGGGTGCAGTACTGGGCCCTGATGCAGATCCAGGCTGGCCTGGAAAAAAAAAAAAATCAGGGGAGGTTGTAGCAACATTTGAACCGGTCGAGGGAATCATGGCCGGTGGGGCCAGCGTGGACAGATTATAATCAGCTCCCCCTTATCTAGAGTGATCTTGTGCAAGAGGGTGGTAATAATCCCTCTTTACAACACACTGGTTAGGCCCAATCTGGAGTACTGCGTGCAGTACTGGAGGCCATACCTTCACAAGGACATTAACCAAACTGAGGCAGTACAGAGAAGGGCAACCAAAATGGTGCAGGGACTACATCAGAAAACACAGGACAACAGATTAACAGAACTCAATATGTATACCCTGGAACAAAGGAGGGAGAGGGGTGATATGATCGAAACATTCAAACACCTTAAGGGCATCAACAAGGTGAAAGAGTCTAACATGTTTCAATATAAGTAAAATAACACGACAAGAGGACACAGCATGAGATTAGAGGGAGGCCGATTAAGGAGTAATGTGAGGAATTCTTTTTCACAGAAAGAGTGGCGGACGCATGGAATGGCCTACCTCAGGAAGTGGAGGATATGAATACAGTGCAGGGCTTCAAACAGGCATGGGATAGGCATAAGGGAGCAGTACAGATGAGTATGAATAGATAGGCCATTGACAGAGCAAATGTTGATGGCACATTCGTAAGATAGAAAAAGAAATCGGCAGACTGGATGGGCCTTGCAGTCCTTATCTGCCGTCAACTTCTATGTTTCTAAGACCCTTGAGATTAGTGGTATTGGGGGAACAGGCGTACAGGAGATCGTACTGGTCCCAGTTTATGGAGAAAGTATCCTGTGCTATTGCCAGCTCGTTCCTGATTAGGGAGCAGAACTGTGGAACTTTGTAATTTTGCCGGCAGGCGAAAAGATCTACCTGCAGGAGACCCCGCCATGCAGTAAGGAGGTGGAAAGCACAGTCCTTCAGTTCTCATTCTCCTGGAAGAACGTCCATTCGACTTGGCCAATCTGCCAAGATGTTCTCCTGACCTGGGATGTACATGGCCATTAGGCTTTCCAGGTGGTGCTCTGCCCACTGGAATAGCAACAGGGTTTCACGTAACAGAGAGCTCTTGGTGCCTTCCTGGCAATTGATGCAGGCCATTGTCGTTCGATTGTCTGGGAAGATAAGCACATCCTGGTTGGAGATCTGTACTTGGAACTGTTAAAGTGCCGGTGGACTACACGCATCTCTAGAACGTTGATGCTGCTTGTAACGGGTTTCTGCCAGTGACCATTTGCCCTGTGTCAAGTGCT